>JAMXBD010000030.1:0-2811685 GCA_024138025.1 Combretum micranthum
ACTGCATCTCAACTGATATTCTATTCAATACATGTTTATGTGCATATTTTAAAGTTTACCGACAGAGACTCATCTTTCGGCTGTCAGAAGAATTTTTAAGTACCTGACCAATGCTGCTAAATTAAAAATCTAGTATTCTAAAAATCATAATTTTGATTTAATCAGATACTCAGATGTTGATTATGCAATTTGAAAAATTGACCGAAAAAGTACATTGGGTTCTTATTAATTCTTAAGAGATAAAGTGGTTTCTTGGCCATCTGAGAAACAAAACTCAGTTGTCTTATCTACAGCAAAGGTTAGATAGTCCCCATTGGCAACTGTTGTGCTCAGATTTTATGAATAAAACAACATTAAATTATTATTGGTGAAATTATAAAAATATTCCTATTGAGTATGACAACACTAATGCAATAAATTTAACAAAAAATCGTGTTCATCATTCTAGATCAAAACACAAAGAAATTCGACATCATTTCATAAGAGATCATGTGAATAATTTGAATATTGTGTTGAATATATTTCTACAGAAAATTAATAAGCAAATATTTTTACTAAACCTTTAGATAAAATAAAATTTGAATTTATACGAAATGACTTAGGAATTTGTAATCCTTTTCAATTAATTTTCTTCTGTTGTTATTTTTTTTTTTTATCATTTAACATAATATCTCCCATATTTATTTAAAAAATTTTAAAAGACTTTTCATTAAGTTCAATTTACCACTCTTTCATCTTCCAAAAACCTCTCCCATCTTCTTCTCTTTCTTGAAAAATCATGGCTCCAAAAAGATCAGAACATTTACGTCAAAGATCTTTTAAAACAAGAACATTCGACAAACCCATTCTCATTCAAGATGAATCTTCAAAATCCTCTTAAGATTCTAAGAAAACCGTTTTAATTTCCTACCCAATGGTTGATTTCGATTCTAACCCTAATCTTAAACCAGCAATGAGAAGAGAAATAGAAAGATTGGATATTTCCTTACATGAAGAACAAATATAAATGAGCTTTCTGATAAAAAAGCCATTGAAAGTGACAAAGAATCTTGATGAAAAGGAAACAGGTTCATTGAGAGAAACTAGAAGTAACAAACAAAGAGAAAAAATAAAAAATGTAGAAGAAAGTTCAAAATGGGATAGATGCATTCTAAGAAAGAAATAATTAGCTCCAAGAAGTCTGTAACAATTCATGAAGAATCCAAACAAACTTCACTTGGACGAAAGAAGAAAGAGGCTTATGGTTCTAGTTACATTGACAAATTTCTTTTCTACAAATGGTTTCTCTTGGGAATAGTTTTTAGAACATCTAGGATGCAAGAATTTATGTAACATTGAAGTTACTGTGCATGGGGATTTAGTAAAAAAATTCTATGAAAATGTGGATATAAATAATAATTTGGATAAGCTAACCTCATCTATGAATGGGCAAATAATTGAAATCTCAAGGCCTGGTGTCATTGAGTGCTTTAGCTTACCCGATGTTAAAAATGATGAAGATATTAAGAATATGTCAAAAGAAGAAGTGTTCTGCAGCATTAATGGACATATAGAAATGGATTATGGGTAGGAAGCAAATACTATGGATTTTGAATTACTTCCTAGGATTTTACATAAGATGATTATAAGTTGTCTTTCACCTAGGAAAGGAACTTCAACATCCATGTCCATTAAAGATGTTGAAATTATTTATGTAATGTTGAATAGAAAGTAATTAGTTTTAGCATCGATGTTCATATTCCATATTTGGAGAAAAAAAGATCACGTGCCTTATGGAAGTGCTTTAATGAAATTGTTTAAATTTAAGAAATGAAAAGTTTCTACCAAAATTTTTGAACCCCATAAATTAAAGAAATTAGGATAGCCCATTTTTCATCATATGTCGATATATGTGAAGGATTGTCTTTGGTATGCTATGGATGGTGCTCATTATATTCATGAAAAGCATCGTAAAAGATCTATGCCCCTTGGAATTCCACCCTCCAAACTATTTAGTATGCTCATGAGTGGCTTAAAAAAAAAGAATCAAGAAGAAAAGATGTAAAAGCCATAACAGGAGTTTTTTGTGGAGACTTACCACTAGATGGAGGACCCGACAAACGAAGTAAATGTCAGAAAAAATCTTGGAAGCAACCAATTTCATTGATAATTTTATCATAGAAATCACAATAGCCCAGATATATCACGTAACAAACATAAGCAATAGAAATTGAAAGATAAAGTGAACCTCTCGGCTTCAAGTGAGCAAAACAATATAATAGATTGCCAATCAACACATATGTCAATAATTCTTCAATCAATTGAAACGAATAGTCCTTGTAATTTGCGCATGCCTAATAGTTATGAAGTTTCATGGTTTAAATAATCAAAGCTTCTTTTAAGTGCAATATATAACATGCTATTAATCAGCATCATACTAATCACCTTTGTAATGAATCTCTTGAGCAAGCTAAATCCATCATCTGCAATGAACACCATTTGTAGCTTGAAGGTTGAATCCATCTGTATCTATAAAAGAACGTATGGTGCTCCAGAGTTCAACTATTCTCATGAATATCGCAGCTTCTTTCATTTTCTTTTTTCAGTTTCTTTCTTAACATTAGGTAAATCTGGCAAACTTTGGAGTTTAGAACATCCTCTTATGTACAATTTCTTCAGTAACGGTAGGTTTTCAAGCCCTTGAATCTCTGTGAGTTTCTCACAATCACAAACTGCCAATTTTTTCAATTTTGTCATTTGTGAAAGATTTGGCAAATACTGCAATGACATGCATCCTGAAATATCCAAATAATTCAGAGACTTCAGTTCTTGGAGCCCTGGAATTTCTATGAGTTCCTTATCTTGTATTATCAAAAATTCACACTTTTTATGTAGTGGGAAATCTAGAAACCTGACCAGGGTATAACATCTTTGAAGGATTAGATGAGTCAAGGACGTAAGTTTTTCTAAGCCTTTAACTTGGCTTAGCACTTCACAGTCTCTCAAAATTAATTTCTTCAAAACCTTTAAGTCACCAATTCTAGATAACTTTCTACATCTTTCAATCTCCAAATTTGTTAACGATTCTGCTCCTTCTAAACCTTTGATTTCCATCAGCTCAGAGCAATCCACGAGGGATAAATTACACAATTTCCTCAAATTTGACAAATTTGGAAGGGCATGCAAAGTTTGACACCCATAAACTGTAAGCTCCACAAGACTGACAGGAAGCTCAAGTTGTAAGTTGAAGATTTCTGGTGCCACATCAATTACTTCTTTTGGATCTAAGATTTCGGTATCGTCTTCAGCAATACCCGTTTGTTTAATTCTTAAGATCTCCAATTGATTCAAATTTTCAAGATTTAAGACTCTGTTCCTTCTTTCAAACAAATCTCCATAGAAAAGCTCAGTCAAGTTGGCTAAGATGGAAAAATCAGGAAGTGTCTCCATTGAATCCCCGTTAAATGTCAAAGACCTCAAACCAGAAGGAAGGTTAGGCAAAGACTCAAGCTCCATACAATTCTTTAAATCCAGCTTTTGTAATTTACTCAACTTTCCAATGGAAGTGGGTAAACATTTTATGGGGTTACTGGAGATATTAAGCTGTTCTAAATCACATAACTCTCCAATTGAATCGGGCAAATCTGTAGCACTTGTTTTGCTTAAGTCAAGCTTGGTCAACAATCTCAGGCTTCCAATCCACTCGGGAATCTTTATCAATCGTTCACAATGCCCTAAAACCAATTTTCGTAGCTTTGCTTGTGAGCCTAGCAAATCCGGAAAGTATAAGAGCCGTGAACAATTTGATGCTGAAAATATCTCAAGCTTTGGCAGGAGTCCTTTTGATAGAGGAATCTCTCTTATGCGAGTACCACGTATATTAATCTCCCTTAATTCTTCCCATTTTCCCACTTCGATGGGTAGCTGCTCAAGTAAGTGACAATTAGTGACATCTAGAACTTTGAGTGTCTTAGTCAACTTGCCAATGGATGAATGAATTTCTTTCAAACCATGACAATCATGAATCATCAAAACCTCCAAGTCCTTAAATGCTGAGACATCCGGAGTCATGGCTAATTCTGGGCACACCGCAAGATTTAGACGTTTGAGATCCTGATACCAGAAGATATTAAAAAGGTTGGTTAAGTGATACTAAAATCGTTTCTTATAAACCCATTTAATAATAAGTAGAAAAAGAAGAATTCGGTACCTTCATTTGAGTCCACCCTTTCCAATGCTCAGTGATATTACAATAAGCTAATGTTAGAACCAATAATTTTTTGGGATTAAAATTGATTCCCATAATATCAAAGTGAGTGCCTCTCACAGAACAGGAAAACCATCTTAGATTTAGAAAAAGATTTTCAAAATCTCCTATTAGATACACATCATACATTCGAAGAAATCTCAAATTTGTCATGCCTGCAAAATCCTGGCTTGTGCAGTGAATATTTTCAATGTTAGAGTGGCCTT
Organism: Combretum micranthum; assembly: GCA_024138025.1. Classification (NCBI taxonomy): domain Eukaryota; kingdom Viridiplantae; phylum Streptophyta; class Magnoliopsida; order Myrtales; family Combretaceae; genus Combretum; species Combretum micranthum. Next base: position 4,453 of record JAMXBD010000030.1, read on the forward strand.
CAAGAATAAGGGCTTGAACATTGGGAGTTCCCTGCAAAAGAAAATATGCAATAAAGAAATAGAATAAAAAAAACAAAGCGATGGGTTAGGTGATTGGAAAATTAGTCAAACAGAATAATATGAAAATATTATATTAAAAAGACATAAAACAAACAAAAGAAAAGAAAATGGTAGGGGGAACTATTAGTGAATCAATTAGATGATACTAACAGAGGAAATAAACAAAACTTCAAGGGAAAAAAATCAAAGTAAGAAATATTTTTTAGTTTAATTTTTTTTTTTTTGGCATAAAAAAAACATCAAATAGTTTGTGAGGGGGAACATAAATTATTTATTAAATAGCAGATTTCGAAATGTATATCTTCTTAAAAAAAGTTATAATCAGATCATGAATTTATGCTCAAGTAGAAAACATAGTTAAATTATGCGTTAATAACTATTAAAAATACAACAATGATTATCAAATTTACAATATTTACAGTAAAATCAACAAAAATTCAAATCTTACTCTTCCAGAAAAGTCAATTTTATCACAAATTTTACAATTGAAAATAAAGATAGAAAAACCATGGTTATAATTAATTCAAGAAATAAAATATTAATTCATATAAAGTTCCAAATTTTACAACATTTCATCAGTTTGCAAATAAATCAATAAACTTTATACACACACACACAACAACAACAATTGATGAAACTCAAGCTTGTTATGAACTACTGAGTCAAATTTAAGTTTAAGCACGCTAATGGCCCCTCCCATGTGGAATATATCATTTTCAAATGTTCTTTCCACACACCATATTTACTAATTACCAACGTTGTAAAAACCAAGTTGACCAAGAAGGCCATTCAATTGTGGTTCAACCTAGTTTTATCTACCAACCCTCGACTCTCTAGCATGTCCGGATCAAGGCCCAACCGGGTCTAACAACATTGGTATTTACCAAAAAAATTCAAGTTGAAGCTCTATAATGTGTAGTTTTAATTTGGTTTGCTTATACTCTACATACAAGAAAGGGCAAAGTGCAATTTGGACAGTTCAATGATTGAAGCTATCTTTATTTGACCAAAAGGAAAAAAAAAAAAAACATTTTAAACCTAATTTTAGGTTTAACTTACAATTTTATTCAAAATCGATATCCCTCGTAAAAAATTTGAATCACATTTTTCTTTCCTATCTTTTACATCTACCAACTTTCCATTATTTTGTTTTGATAAAAAGAAGAAAGTGGTAGGGCATAGTAAGATGAAGGGTAGGGAAAGTGGGAACTGGGAAGAAGACTCTCATACAAATTATAATTCTTTCCCAATTTTGCTTGTCTGGGAGAATGAATTGACAATATAGAGTGCTAAAGTGACATTTTATCAAAATGGGTAATCAATCAAACTCTATCAACTTTAAGTTAAGCTCCTTACTTGGACCATGATAAAAACTGGAGAAAAAGTAAAAAAATGAAATAGTGGTCCAAATGATCAGGGAAACAACCACTTTGCCCTTGGTTCTAAGTGATAAGTCAAATATTTGTCGTCGAGTTTGTTTAATTTTTAGAGTATTTTAAATATCCATCTAGAATTTTTTTCCCCTTTTGTTTTTCTTTTTCTTTTAATGTGCTGTCAGTTCTTTATTAAAAAAATACTCAACATATTATTTTTTATAAAATGTCTTTCTTTGTTGGATTATTCAGTTAAATAAGGCAAATCTGCTAGTAAATGCATTCTAAAGCGGAACCACAACTACTGTTTTGGAGCCATAATGATTTTTCCTTTAGAGAACCTTGGCATAAGATGATTTAAATTAAAATTTGGTGGGAAAAAAATAAGGGGTTAAAATATCGAAGTGGCCTGACATGGAACTGGTGATTGCAATTGTTAAAGAAACTGATCTAAGGATAGTTTTGAAAAATGCATATGGTGAGACAACTTATGACATATTATTTATCCTATAAGGTTCCTGATGAATGATGACCACCAAACCCTTTTGCGATTGACCTCCAAGTATCCAAACACAAAAGTTCGATCCTTTTGAGCAATTAAAACTTGTCGAGACAATATGGGTGAACGTTAACAATCCTATATTTAATTGAGTAGTTGAATTGGTGACCAAGATTGAAAAATTAACTTTGAATTAACATACATATGATGATAACAAAGCTAAAATTTATATAACAAATATGGTGGTGAGAAAATGGCTTAAAAAGTGTACTACCATACAATTTAGCAAACTAGTATGAACCTTTAAACTTTACATTTTTGGCATCTCTAGAGACACTAATATGAGTAAAAATACAAAACTAGAGACATCAAAAATGTAAAATTTAAAAGGTAATATAATAGTTTGCCCAAATCGGCAAGTTCAGACACTTGCAATGCCTTTGTTCCTGTGATGGTGTTAAAACTTATTTAGTTTTCAATAAATACAGTGGGGTTCTTTAGGAGCCCAATCAAATTAAGCGTTAAAATGGAATGCAGATTTAGGAAGGATTTAATTCAAGTAAAAATATAGGAACTTTACAAACTCTTAAACTCTGGAAGAAAGATATGAAAATCTTCCTATATTTAATTTCAATATCTTGCAACTTTGTAGCTAAATAAAATGCCGTACAATTCTTTCACTGTTGCGAACAAATAACTTTAAAAATTTAGAAACATCAATTCCCTCTAGTTTTTAACCTTCGTTCTTTTTATAACAAGGTTATATAACAAAACAATTTTGTTTTCTACTAGAAAGGGTTTAGCACTCGATATTTTTGAGGGTTTAATAACTTAGATTGTTAAGGATAAACAACCAAACATTTTAGAGATTAGCGTGTAAAGTTTTATGTTAGCTATGACAGATCCTGAAACCACAATTAAAAGTATTAGTTGCATAAAATTGGTCATCATACAGTCATATCACAACATAACAAGTTACCTGGTAATTTATTGGATAGCAAAAGACAAGAAAAAAGTGTACCTGCTTTCTTTCTATCACTTCCAGTGCTTCCTCTTTTAACCATAATCTACTGCAACGCCCAATATTGCCACCACTTTCATCACGAACAATTTCCCTTCCCAAGTCTCTTAATTGATCATGCATAATTATTCTATTGGATTCAACATCCATTTTTATTAAGGACAAGGATTTAAGCCTTTCAATTCCTACTTTTGGATAGAAGCCACAACTTTTCCACATCCAAGATGCAGTTTCAAAATTACATGAAAATTGAAAAAGACATGCAATATCAAGAAATATCTGTTGCTGCCCGTATTCAAGATAATCATAACTTACTTTCAACTTATCTCGCACCTTTTCATTAGGTATCCTCCTTAATTTTTCCAATGTTTCTTTCCAAATCTCTTCATCCTTTTTATAAAGCAAAGAACCAATAACCTCAACAGCTAAAGGGAGCCCTCCAGTTGTGGATATGATAGCTCTGGCTATAGTTTCCAAATCCCTTGGACAAGAGGCATCTCTTCCAAAAGCATGATTGCAAAATAATTCATAAGATTGATCAGAATTTAATTCATTGAGTTCATAACTCAGATTTACTGCAGATGTCATAATAACCTCTTTATTTCTCGTAGTAATGATAACTATACTCTCTGATCCAAGCAAATTCTTTTCCATTGCCAATTTCTTTAGTTGATCTTCATTCTCAACATCATCAAGCACAAGCAGAAGCCTCTTTCCCTCGAAGCTCCTTTCAATAATAGTTTTTCCCGCATCAGCATGGGATATTCCTTGCACCGACTTGCCACCTAGAATGTCTGTCACAATCTGCTGTTGTAAGGCCTCCATACCCTTACATTTTGATGCTTCTCGAATATTGGGCACAAAGCTAGAACGTTCAAAGTCATTACAAAGTACATTGTAAAGGACTTTGGCTAGAGTAGTCTTACCGATGCCGCCCATTCCATGAATTACAATGATTTTAGCATTGTTGGATGGGCTTGCATCAAACCTTTCTTTAATCTCTTTCACGCGGCCCTCAACCCCAACCAAGAAATCAGGAACACCTAAGACAGCTTTCCTCAATTTTTTAAAAATTTCTTGAACAACCTCCTCTACTAATTCTCCTTCATCCCTGATGAACATTATTCGACATAAAAATCTGATACAAAAGAAGTAAGAGACAAATCAACATATAAAGGACAGTGTAATAGTTACCCATGTGCAAATTTTTCTGATTCCCATCCTTTCAAGGATGCAACTTCTTTGAAAGCTTCTCCGAGTTTCTTGGCCAGCTCTCCATCCACATTATACTTCCTCTTACATTGTTTAAACTTCTTACCGAAATCACCCTTTTGGTCTCGTACATCCGAGGGTTTAACTTTGTAGAAGATAGGCCAGACAAGTTGGCCAGAATCTTTCATGCACTCAATGATTTTGAGAAGTTCCTTGAGGCACCATATACTAGAGGCATAGTCGGGCGAAATGATTGGGACTGAAATTTGAGAAACCCTGATTGCGTCAAATAGTTGCTCGATCTTCTCACCTACACGCAGCTCTTCGCTATCTCTAAATGCCATGATTCCTCTATCGGCCAATTTATGATAAAGATGAGAGGTAAAGTTATAACGGGTGTCTTCCCCCCTAAAGCTCAAGAACACTTCGTAATTCTGCCTTGGATATGGAAGAGGAGAGGAGGATGAAGTTGCTGTTGTGGTAGTTTGGTCTCCATCTCCACCATCATGGTTCAGAAAACAACTTAGTAGCAAACGGATGAGATATCGAAAAAGCTTTGAAAAGAGATCCAACAAACCCATGAGAGTTGTGAGTATGAGATGAGATTTAAAGTTTGGTTAAGAAACTGAGAAAATATGTCTCGCAGAACTCCTGATTTTGTGTATAAAACGATCATTAGGTTTGGTTTGGTCTTGGTCGCAATTAAATTATTAATTATCAGTGGGCCAATATTCCCTTCGGTGCATGTGACTGCATCTGCCAGGAAAAGAACTTGTCTATGCGACCCCATCTCTACCTTGTCGTATGGCGTCTCTTTTTCTTTTCCATCTTTTTATGGTCATCAGTGACTTTAATTTTTAGGTTTAGGATATATCTGTTTATTGGCAGGTTATTTTTTTTAAATTTTTTTATAATAAATTATTTATAAAAATTAAATATAATTTAAAAAAATTAATTTTTATTAAAATATCAAATATATTAAATATAAATAAAATATAAATATAAAATAGACATATTTATATATATTATTTTAAAAAAAATAAAGATATAAATAAAAAACAAACCAATTACACAGACTTTTAACTGGGTCATCGTTGTCTGTCTCTTGAAGAGATGTGAAAAAAAATAGTAAGCCTTTTTTTTTCTTTTTTTAATTCATGATTTAATGAGCCTTCTAATGGGACAAAAAGATATGAAAAAATAATACTTGAATTTTTGTATTTTATTGTTGATATCACTTTTTTTTCAATGGGTCAGAAAGACTATTGCAATAGTATCATATAAAACCATGGAATTTGATTACTCAAAGATGTCATGATTAAGTATTTTAGGTTTTTTTAATTAGATATTATATAAGATAATGCATATCCTATGTTCGCCATAATGAAAAATATTAATGGATGCTAATTTAATGTACGTAAAAGTAGAAACCTTAATTCTACAATGAACATAAAAGTGGGAAAAAAATGTAGAAGAAAGATGAAAATGGTATAAAATTAGGTATGCCAATTTAATGTACCCAAAAATATAATAATATATAATATTAAGCAGTAAATAAGACTTACACAGATGGTTTCAAGAATATGAAGATAATAGAAAATTAAAGGAGGCTCTTTTATTTTCCTTAAAAAGTGGGGCCATTTATTTTTGAAAATATGCGCATCTTCCTTTTTGCTTTTTCTTATATATATGGATCTGTTTGTTTTGCTTTATTTTGGTAAATACAGATTTTTTTTTATTTTTTTAATAAATTATTTATCAAGAAATAAATATAAATAAAAAATTAATAGTTCTTATTAAAAAAATTAAATATAAATAAAATATAAATATAAATTAAACATATTTATATATATCATTTTAAAAAATATATAAATATAGATAAAAAACAAACGATTTAAAGTGCAAACCGTAACCAGTCCATTATTAATGGTTAACCGCCTTAACGGTTAACCATGTTTTTCGATTAATTTTTTTGAATTTTGATTTTTAACAATTCAATATAATAATTATTCGTTTTTTGTTTTACAACTGATAAATTTCCGTTTGTTCATATTTTCAGAGAACAATGGAGGCATTTTTAATCATCCTTTCAGCCACACAGCTTGTGTACATTGCAGCAATTCACGGTGCTGCATCAAGAAGAGTTTAGATGTACTGGATCTGTCTTTATAATGATCGTGTGATAATTCTTCATCTGGATTAACACGTGCAGATAACGTGGGGAAAAGTAGAGTATACCTATTACCTAGGATTGGATTGGAGGGATCGTATATCTTTAACTTTAAAGTTGACACAGGACAGACAAGCCCTTATGTTATGTCATTGGAGTTAAAAATAATTGTTTATTAATATTATTATTATTTGGGTTATTCAAGTAGCAGCGGTTGAAATTAGAATAGAATACAATGAATTTAATATAAATAGTGGATGAGTTGCAGCTGAGGGTAAGCCGACTTGGACCGACTGCTCAAACGTATGCACTAAGCAGCATACGAGAAGGGAAACTGGTATTTTAGAGTCATATACTTATGTTATATTTTTGAAAAAATTAACTAATATTGCATATATAATTATTGGACCAGTTAACCATTAATTATCGATTTTTTTTTAATTACAAACCGAAATCGAAAACCGAAAAAATTAAAAATCATAAACCTAAACCGAAACCGATGAAATGATTAATCTAATTTTTCGGTTTGATTTTTCGATTTCGGTTCGATTTCTCGGTTTGATCGGTCTTTTTAAACACCTAAACAGTGGTCAGCTGGGTCCACACGGAAGTTTTAGTGAATGTTACACGAAAGCCAAGCATTCACGCGCACAACTGTTAAAAAGAAAAAAGAAAAAAGGAGAGGGCCAAACTTCAACGAAATTCTCAGCTACAAGGAAAAATATGATTTAAATTCTTAGCTAATTATGGGCATTCTTCTGGTTTTGATACGAAGAAATTATAGTTATTTACGAAGCTCATGGAAATTCATTTCTTCTAATTTTGTTTAGGTTATTATTTTTTTTATTATATTTTATGCGTATTTGATATTTATTTATATCTTATCAATATTTTATTTATATTTAATCTTTTTAATTTATTTATAAAGATTAATGTATGTCAACCATTGCTTTAAAAAATTATATAAAAAAATTAATAAATATCATTATTATATCATATAAAAAAATGATATAATAATTTTATATAATAAAGATTCATCGTAGAATCGTTATTCAATGAACTAAAAGGCTAATAATTATTCATAAAAAAAAATTGTAATGAAATTATAATTATAGTGAAGTGAAAGAGCAATTGATGTTATCTCTATCGACAAAAATGCCCTTACCCAACCAATTGCATCTTTGTAGACTGTACACATATCACATCAAAGTGCGCTGGACACGGTGAGTCTTGAAAGTTGTCCTCCCTAAACCTCTACAGTACTATAAACACTACAGGATATTGCTCCTCACATGTGCTATATGGACATTTTTAAAAGTTTGAGAAGACATGATTGCTATATAGCTTTTTTTATATACGATATATGTATAAAATATGATTCTTTTATATTAATATGTGATATAAAAATAATATTTTAGTAATTTTTTATAAAAATAATAATCATATATTTTATCCTTATTTATAAATAAAAATATTTATATTTTTTAATAAATATTATTCATGATATAATACTTATAAAATAAAAAACTGTGAAAACGTCTAGAAGGACAGTAAACTCAAATTTTGATTTCTTGGTATGGTCATACCAATTGCTGAATGAGCTGTCAGTCAAATTAGTACGCCTCTGACAGTATCTTTTGTAAATGGAAGGAAGCATTGGTCTTTCCAACAATCTCACATTTTGTAAATGGCATATTCAACGATATGTCTAACGGGCAAAAATAAAAAAAAAATAACAATATGTTTGCAATAGGGAAGAAATTCCTTTTTGTTTGAATAGAAAAGAAGAAGTGAGGGCAAGAAAATTTTTGTACAATTTTTTTCATCGGCCCTAAGGGAAAAATATCCGGATGAATTATATCAGGATATATTAATATTAAAAAAAAATTATATTTAAACTTTAACTAAGTGGATAATTAGGTACTTAAATTTTCAAAAAAATAAATTTCATATCTGATCAAATTTTTAATGTGTATTTTTATTACCTCACCCAATTATTGGCTCTTAAACTAATGGATACATGTCACACAATAAATAGGTGACTAAGTGAAAAGAGTTTAAAAAAAATTGTTTATATATGAAATTGATATTCTTGAAAGTTGAGGTACTTAATTGTTCATTTAATCAAAATTTAGGTATCAAAAAAAAACTTTATCCCTACAAAATAACTTTATTTTATTAACAAAAGTAACTTTATTTAAAATATCAATATTTCAAATGATTTAAAAAGATAAATCGTTGTTTCATAAAATAAATTAAATAAAATATTAATCTTATGCAAAGTTTATTTAAGTATCAATATTTGGATCAATTTTTAAATAAGTTTAACTAATTTTAGTTAATGGTTAATTATCAATTTTTTTAACATACTTTATAAAATATTAATTTATTTTTTTAACTATGTAAAATATTAAAACGTTAAATAAATCCTTAAATAAACCTACCTTATCCATTTTAATATAATTTATCTAATTAGATGAATCCTTACACAAATAGTTTTCAGAATATGAAGACAATAGAAAATTAAAGAGGGCTCGTTTATTTTCCTAAAAAAGTGAGGCCATTTATTTTTGCAAATATGCATATCCTTCTTTTTGCCTTTTCTTATATATAATCAAAGCATCGGTCAGCTTTGTCTGCATGAAAATTTAAGTGAATCTTAATTCTTAAGTCAAGCATTCACGCGCACAACTGTTAAAAAAGGAAAAAAAGCAGAAAGACGAAACTTCAAAGAAATTTCTCAGCTACAAGGAAAAACATGATTTAAATTCTTAGCCCTTCTGGTTATGATAGAAAGAAATTATAGTTTTTTCACAAAGTTCATGCAAATTCATTTCTTCTAATTTTGTTTAGATTATTTTATTTTTATTTATATCTTATTCATATCTAATATGTATTTATAATTTATTTATAACTTATCTATGTTTTATTTTTATTTAATCTTTTTAATTTATTTATAGAGATTATTGTATGTCAACCGTTACTTTAAAATTTTATATAAATTGAAATTGTATAAAAAATTAATAAATATCATTATTATATCATATAAAAAAATATGAAATAGCAACTTTTCTTCGTCGTGGGATGCGCATATAAACAGTCCTTTTCCTCTTCAAATACTAGATGTTGATGTCTGGAAAATTGCAAGTTTATTTTTATTTTAATTTTTTGAAGTATGTGTCGGTCAACGAAGAAGGCCCTTCCCCATCCAATTGCGTCTTTATATTCTCCACACATATCATATCTTACACAAAAGTCAAGCATTCACGCGCACAACTATTTAAAAAAAAAAAAAAAAGCGGACAGATGAAGCTACAAAGAAATTTCTCAGCTACAATGAAAAACATGACTATAATTCTTAGCTAATTATAGGCATTCTTCTGGTTTCCGATACAAAGAAATTAAAGTTTTTTTACGAAGTTGATGCAAATTCATTTCTTCTAATTTTGTTTAGGTTATTTAATTTTTATTTATATTTTATTCGTATTTAATCTATATTTATAATTTTTTATATTTTATTTATATTCAATCTTTTCTATTTATTTATAGAGATTATTATATGTCAATCATTGTTTTAAAAAATTATATAAATTTTAAATTATATAAAAAGATTAATAAATATCATTATCATATCATATAAAAAATATGATATAGCAACTTTTCTTATAGTGCGATGCACATATAAACAGTACTTGTTCCTGTTTAAATACTTGATGTTGATGTCTGGAAAATTGCGCGTTTATTTTTTTTTAATTTTTTGAAGTATGTGTCGGTCAACAAAAAAGGCCTTCCCCGGCCAGTTGCGTCTTTATATATTGTCGACATATCATATCAAAGTGCATCGGACACGGTGAGTCTTGAAAGTTCTCCTCCCTAAACGCCACGGTACTATAAACATTGCTTTCTTTAAACTTTAAAATAATACTTTAGGATATTGCTGTGAGGTGCTAGGTGGATATTTTTAAAAGTTCGAGAAGATATGGTTGCTGCATAGCTTTTTTTATATACGATATATGAGTAAAATATGATGTTTTTATTTTAATATATGATACAAAGATAATATTTTAGTAATTTTTTATAAAAATAATAAATATATATTTTATTTTTATTTATAAGTAAAAATATTTATATTTTTTAATAAATATTTATTTAAAATAATAATAAAATATTTTTTTTGCTAAAAAATAAAATAAAATGTTAATAAGACTAGAACGGCAGTGGACTCAAATTTTGATATATGGTTATACCATTTGCTTGCATGAGCTGTTAGTCAAAATAGTAGGCCTCTGACGGTATCTTTTGTAAATTGCAGGAGGCATTGGTCTTTTCAACAATCTCGCATTATGGTTAGCAAATTGCCGGAAGTATCGGCATTTTCAACGATATGTTTAACGGGCAAAAAAGAAAAAAACAACATGTTTACAATAGGGAAGAAAATCCTTTTTTGTTTGAATAGAAAAGAAGTGAGGAGAAGAAAATTTTAGTACAATATTTTGCATCCGTCCTAATAGAAAATTATCCAGGTGAATTATATCAAGATATATCAATATTAAAAATAAAAAATTATATTTAGAATTTAACTAAATAGGTAATTAGGTTTTTTAGAAATTAATCTCATGTCTAGCTAGACTTTTAATACGCATTTTTATTACCTCACTCAATTATTATTTCTTAAAATAATGGACACGTATTAGTAATGAATGAGTGAGGTAGTGAAAAAGGTATGAAAATTTTATCTATGTATAAAATCGGTCTTTTGAAGGTTTAGGTATTTAATTGTTCATTTCGCCAAAATTTAGGTATCAAAATAGACTTTATCCCTAAAAATTAACTTTATATTTTTTAATAAAAGTAAATTTATTTAAAGTATCAATATTTCAAGTAATTTAAAAGATAAATCCTTATTTCACAAGGTAAATTAAATGAAATATTAATATTTTGTAAAGTTTATTTAAGTATCAACATTTAGATCAATTTTCAAATAAGTTTAACTAATTTCAGTTAAATGTCAATTATCGATATCTTTTTTTAAAGCACTTTATAAAATATTGACTTATCTTTTGAACTACCTAAAGTGTTAAAACGTTAAATGAATCCTTAAATAAACCTACCTTATCCATTTTAATATAATTTATCCAAAATCATTCTCTTTGATTAGGAAAGAACTTAGAAGGAAAATGTACATAATAAATTAAATACCCTTGAATATCTAACTAATTTTTCACCCATCATCATTTTTCGTGTGTACTTTCTATCCAAAATCCAAACAAGCACTTCCCCTCAACTGCCATTCCTTTGCATTTTTTTCATCTTGATTTCATTCCTATCACTTTCTTTTCTTCATCCAGTGTAAATGTCACAAAGCCATATATTCAATGTCGAATGTTTGGTAGCATAAGCATCGTAAAAAGGACAGTTAAGATAAATAAACAAAATCAATGGAGGTTCTTGTATTTTTACAGAACATTATCCTAATTACCAAATTTTTTTTTTATCAATATAGACACTCAACTTTTTTCATATTGTAACTATTCAAATATTTTCTTTTTTTTTTTTAACTATGAAAATGGATCATAACTTCTTACTTCTAAAACCTTTTTTGTGATTAAATCTTATTATATATATAATTTGAAAATTATAGAAAGAAGAGAACAAGTTTTTCAACTTCATGATACATAAATATCCTAATCATAAAAGGGATAAATCGCAAGCGTTAGGTAAAATATCCGATTAGTGGAAAATTATGAAATGATATAATAGGAAATAAAAATAATAATTAAAATGATAATGATGGATCAAACACATCATGTTGATGATGATGATGGACTAAACACGTCATGCTGATAATGTAAAGGGCCAAGCTCGTCAGGTGCATATACATGCGAGGCAAATTTTCGTCTCTAATATCTAAAGGTTGGTCTCAGCCTCACTCCTGAGCCTATCCCCGCCCACGCCTCTCTCTTTATAGCTGTCGTCTTTGTACAGGTTGAGGTCATGGGTCATCTGATGTTGGTGCTGATGCTAGCGCTGGATCATTTAAATTAAGTCCCATGAATTCATCTACTATACGAATGACATCTTGTGCAGTGGTAAAAGTGCTGTCTGGTGGCATGTTCAGGACTCTTTAAGTAAAATATGCCTGCAATCAATAGCAACATGTAGATAAGGAAATAAGGAATATAGTATACATCCATATATATCTTATCTAATAGTTGAACTTACCATATATTGAATAATGGCCCATGTACAACTAATCCAGTGCTTAGTGATCGCACGTTACCAAACAAAATAATCTCCACATGTACTTATGGGGATGTCCGGTATCTCCACAATGCAATCGCACCTGTTATCCTACTCTGTGACCCACTGGTGTGCTCTGCTGCTCAGTTCCACTCAAAATGCCCCTATAAGTCCAGCTCATGTAGGACTCTCATATCATCTGGGCGGTCTGGGATCCCCTGGAAACCACCAAACTGCCTAAGCACCCTATAAGTACCCTATCTAAATAGTGGTGCTTGACAATGTGAAAGCAAATCAGGAGAATACATGCACGCTATACATCACTGCCAGCCCAGCAGTACTTAGGTAAGGAATCCATGATAGCATAGTAGGGGCCCAAATAACTTATTCAATAAAAAAGCTACATGAATAAACATAATGAAATTGTGCACATTTAAACACATAAGACATACAAAACCATACATGGCTGGGGATCTGCCAATCAAGCACCTTCTATACTCAAATAGCAAATGTTGGGGGATCCAATGATATCAAAAGTGGCACCCCAACAACTGATAAGTAGGCACCTCATGGTAACTATTGCGATCTTTCGATGCAGCAAGGCGATGTGGGAAAATACCCCTAGGCCTAGTTCTGCATAACTACAAGAGGTCCTACTATGTCACTCATCTCTATGTAGGAAGCCATGCATAGCTATTTGTACAGCCATGCCAAGCAAGTTGCTCCCCATGCATATTGGCCTGCTCTCTTAAAGTTCTAGAGGTATATGACATGAACCAAATTGGACAATTTATCCCCAGTAATAAACCCATCCCCCCTCATTAGTAGTAGGATGTATGCCCTAGCATGGCGTCGAATCATCATATCATCTGCATGATCAGGTAGCAATCTAAAGTGTGCATTAAACCATGACATCTTCAGGCAACCACCATCAATATCTACGTCGGACAAAGGTCTAACTCTTAACAACTAGTCGCACAACCTTAGCCAGTAGCCAATCCATCCAAGTGTGCCAGTAACTGCCTGCCTATCGACAGGAAGGCCAGTGAGTGATACAATGCAACATCCTGCAACGTCACAGTCCACTCCCCTATTGGTATGTCAAAGGTATGGGTCTTGGGACGCCACCTCTCAATTTAAGCAGTAATCACGTGCTAATCTAGCTATATAAATAATATATGTTCCACACCTATGAAACCAGCATGTGACAGGAATGGTACAAGTCAATCGTCTATAAGTATTAGCATGCCATCCTACTGCCTCAACCTTGCCTCTTTCCATCGACAATGTAATACCACATGCTCTTGCATTTGAAAATAAATATATGAGAAACATTCCCTAAATGATCTAAGTAATGGGATAAGGAAACAATCTTACTTGTCCCTTCCATGCTAGCCTCGATCTATGAATATGTTGCCCTATAAATATGGAGTCAGCGAGCAGTCTTGGATCCACATGTAAGAAAGAAAGTAATGAACAGTGTTAGCAGAAGCATAGGTACCAAACAGAGTAAACAACAGATAAAGTATGCTACGTAAGTGTAACAAAACAAATCACATGAAAAAAAATACACTACGAGTCGATTAGGTTATAAGTGTCTTACAAGCCGCTCTCCTATTTGGACAACTTCTAATGTTGTGCCTATCTGGCCACATAAATCACATGAGTAACCTCGTGAGCTATCTCGAATGTCCATCTCATTCTAAAAGCATTTTCCCTAGGCCTATCCTTTTCTTAATAAGTCCTGGGATGGAGTGCCATTTTGGTATATTCATAGGAGTCCAATTATCCTTATCTACTATAGGTATGAAGGAATGCACACATACCCTTAGCTGATTCTCCTACCTGCACCACTACTCACTTGGCAATACAATCTATGTGCAGGTATCCATGATTGCCGTTGCATGTGAACATGGAATTTTATAGCTCCCACTTATTACATGTATATTGTTGATTTCAACTCGACTTTTTATATGTAATATTCCTTTTGACCATACATTGTAACCCAAAGTAGTTAAAACCTCAAATATACATTCCTGATAGTCGAAACATGTTACCCGAGACGATGGCCTTAATACATTGTTTCCTCTTAAACTTCTTTGCAACGTTGTCAGCAACTTACTCAAATTCATTGATTCACTTGCCCGTTGCCTTTGCCTGTTAAATATCGAATTGCAATTGCAAAAGGTTTTTTTTTTTTAATAGGGTTGCCACAAGTAAGCACGAAGCATCTTTTAGAACAAAATTATAACTTTTAGCCATGTTTGTTGTACCAATTATAAACCTTATGCCTCTGTCATAAGATAAATCCACATAAATGGGAGGCAACTCGCAAAAATACCACGATGTCCTGAGACTAGTTTGATTTGTTGTGTTAAAGTAACCATTAAACTTTCTCATTTGGGTTTGGTATACTGTTTTTTTAATTAACTCCTTATATTATTTACTTTTCGCCTTTGAGTTGAAGTTACTGGCAACATGCCAGATATACCAGTGCCAAGGTCAACCTCTAGGCCACATAGCATTCCCACATTCAACTGCACTCTTAATACCGGCATGTCAATCGAATATCAAGCAAATTTTAGAGCAATTCTTAATAATGTGTTCCAACAAATTTGCAAGGAACCGACTCCATGTGTCCTCTTTCTCTTCATCGACAAGAGAATGCGACGGTAGAATGATATGATTTGCCACATCTACTGCCACTGATGAGTGAGCAGTTTGTGCTTGTGCTTACCATACAAGATGGTACCATCAACTGTGATAACGGGTCTGCAAAGAATTAACATACATAACTTCGTTCACTGATATCAAGGTTTTATAACTAAATTCAATCATGTATCCAAAACATAGCAATAGTACTAAAATGCTTCAATGCAAGGAGCAAATGCCTAAAAGAATTTGTCAAGGAAGACGTGTCTTGCAATATCTGAATCAATAGTTCTCCACTTAATCTTTGTTCTAGGATTTGCCTCTGTTATCGCATTAAGTATATATAGGAGCTCCATATATGAATTTTCCAACTTCCATACACTCACTCAATTGCTTTTTGCTTCGCCTCACAAATTCTCTTTCATATAAACATTATACCCAAACTCTTTTAAGATAGTCGATTGAAGGTCCTTCACCTTCACATCTAGAGAATTACAAATCTCCAATATAATGCACCTAGACATACTAGTAGAATCCAATTGAAAGTGATCCTATCAAATGATTTCATCAAAGCAGGTACAGGGTCCTGCATATCTGATGATGTGAAACCACTTTCCATGTTTCTCATAACCGCCTCTAAGTCTCCACTTACAATCCCTATTATGGATATCAGTACATTTAACTACCCATAACATTGGGTCCGAGTCCACTATCTTAAAATTGTAATAATTCCATATGTCTCGCATTTTAACTGCCCGTGTGAGATGATCTTTAGTGTCAAACCTCATCCCAACCTTGAATTCATTACTGAAGCTCTAATTTCCAACATTCGTTTCCCGTTCATCATCAAATGCAATATAATCACTACCAACATCAGTAGTGAAAAAGGGCATTAACACTAAGCTCCTTACTATATCGACGCCTATAGCAGCCACAAAATAGTATCAGTCATTTCTATTAGGTTATACTTCAGTAGCAGTATCTTGCTGGGGAAAGCTTATACGTTATCATTTCTATCATCATCATAGTCGTCACGGATTCACTTACCGAGGAGTCTTGCATCACATCAATATCATGAACACACGTCCAATCAGGTGCACTCATTTCAAAGTTATCCATATGCACTTGTGTGCTACCTATTGTTGACTTGGAGTGGAGTTCGAGTCTACCAATCATCGGTTGCCAATATTTTCATCAATGTCCATTTCCCTTGCAAGTGCCTGTGGCAATTCATTCAAATATCAACATATATATAGCCAATGACCCTTATGTGTATACCAACATCTCCTATGTTGCATCATCATTAGTCACTAGAATAACATCATAACGTAGCATCTTATCTCTAATAGCTACCCTATGATACAGCTCAACACGATATGTAAACCTATTTACCTTAATTCTATTGCAAATGATGTCAAGTATTTGCTCATATGTTGAGTTCTTACTAATACTGACCACAACAATGTCCGCTTATCGTAACCAAAGCAATCATTCCCTTCCATAATGTTGCATCGAGTATACAGTACAAACATGGCCTCATCCCTTTCCTCACCAACCCCACCATCTCATAAAACATAGTTTGAATGCATGAAATTTGCATCATGACCTATGAGTTGCACTCCTCTAATATTTAACATGTTGCTAATACTACTATATCTACCTTAGTATTGTAATAGTATAAGATCAAGGCATATGATGTATAATAATATATTATTTTATAATTTGGTTCCTAAATTCTAAAACTATAGAGTATCATCATGATTACATCATACATTGTCTATAAGGCAATATCAATAGCACATACAATAAGAATGGAAATTACATTACTACTCCACAATACAACTCACCAACACTACGTACAGCACCTATCTAACATATAATGCACTTCACCATTTAAAAAAAAAATCCAACAAAATATATAACACCCAACATTCAACACTGAATTTGTGGATTTTTCGCCCAAAATGGTGACTTTTACAACGCCTGGTGATCAAACCTATTCAAGATAATGCCTTAATTTTGCGAAAATCAATTGTGCAATTACGAAAATTAAGGTTAGGGTTTCAGATTTATGATTTGGGGGTTTTTGGGGAGAGCATACTAGATTTCAAATGAGGAGGAAGAAGAAGATGGTGGGCAAAAAATATGTATACCAACCTTGTCTCTTAAAGAGATGATGTGGTACCGTGTTGCTACCTCGTCTCTGTTAGAGACAAGGTCAGACGTTTGCACTAACCTCGTCTCTTAAAGAGATAAGGTAACCGAGAATTATAAGGACCTTCTCTCTTGAAAAGGCTAGGTCAGGCATTTATGACCTCGTCTTTTCAAAAAATGATGTCAACTTGCCTAAAATTGGGATTATTTTCATCCTAGTAGCAATTTTCGTATTTAAAAAAAAAAACTAAATATTATTTTCATTTTCCCTACATACATGATGATCAATTAATATTTGAAAAAAAAAAAGGTTTTGTGTTATGCATAATAATGTGATGTATCCATCGAAAGAGGGATGAAATAAAGGAAAGACTATTTTTTTTTTAAGAGAGAGAGAGAGAGAGATTGTCTTCATTGAATGTTTTCAGACAAATTAGAGTTAGTCAACTTTGAAACACATGTTGAGACACTACAAGCATTTGTAATGTGCAAATTTATTTATTTATTTTTATTTGGGGATTAGAAAGAAGAAAAAATAGTGCAATATGAGAGAAACATAAAAGTAAAAAAAAATAATTGTTATATAGAAATTTATGGTTTTTTTAGGGATAAATAGAGAGAGGAAAATAAAAATGAAAAAATGCCAACTAGGAAAAAAATAATTTTTTAATCAATTTACTTTCCAAGTCAGATTTTGGCTAAAGAAATGGTCGGATTTCTACCAAAAAGTACCACAGGTGAAATAATTAAAAAATTCCGATACCATCATGATAAGAAATTTTTTAACTATTATTCTATTATAAACAAAAAAGTTCATGTACCATCAGGGTGGGTACAGTACAAATTTGTTTTGTTTCACCCCCTTGAACCAAATCAAACAAAAAATTACGGTTTAGTTTATTTTTTTAAATAAAATGGAACTGTACTATTCAATTCAATTCATCATTTGTTCGAACCTAAAATAAATGGTTTGGTATGGTTCAATATACGGTTTGAACCGTTTATTATTCTTATTACATATATTTTTTTCTCTCTTTTTTATAAAAAAAAAAAAGTAGAAGAAGTTTTGAATTTTAATTGCATGAAAACATATAAAATCTCTAATAAGGACGTCATGAAATATTGAAAGGAAACATGTTAAATATTTTCCTCTTTACTCTGATCTTTCTACAGATGTGTAACAATATTTAGTGACCACACTGTACCTCTTAGGTACAATTGAAAATTGTAGACTTGCTATATAGTATTGCATATTTAATTAATTAATAGAATTAACAAAATGGGATTGCAAATGCAAAACTCCTAAGTGTTTCTTGAAACAAACTTTGGTGCAAAAACAGTGGTTAAGAGACCTTTATTTTTATGGCACCAAAAGCAAAAGGATCCTTTAGATATGTTCTATGCTCATAAGCTATTTAAAGAATCAATTTGATTCCCACATCACAAGGAAAAAACAAAAGACACAAAATTGGAATGTCTCTTGTTTTTGGTAATAAGTTAATGATACCATTCAAAAGTATAAGTGTAAACTACACATCAAGTCAATTAACCAAAGTTTCTAGTGAACACGAGCATGAATCATTTTTTTTTAAGGCGAAACGGTCCAGTTCAATTCAAGACTTCGAACTAAACTATGAATCGAATATCCACTATCGAACTGAACTATAAATCAAACTGTTTAAGAAAAAAAACTGAAAATCGGTTCGGTTTGATCTAAGTCAACCAGTTTTTTTGCCTAGCCCTGGATACCATGAATAAAATTTACATAATAATCATGAAAAGTTTTTTGTAATAAATAAACACCATTAATTGTTTGCCACCACAGTCTCCTTCATCACTTGGCACTAGAAATTATAGGCAGCCATCTCTCAAGACTGCTATAATAAAATGTAGCAATTTGAAAAAATATTAAAAAATTGCAAGCATTATAAAAATATTTTTTTTGCAAAACAATGCACCGTACTACTTTTTTCCATCTGGCTTGGTTTTCTCTTCCTCCTCCTCTTCTTCTTCTTCTTCTTTTTTTTTTCCCTTTTTAATATGAGATATTTCAAACGAGAAATTAAACAACAAATTGTGGTTCGAAAAAATTTTAAATCAAATTCAAACAATTAACAAATTATTTTATTCTATTTTGATTTTTGATTTAAAGTGGTTATCCAATCCCCTTTAGTATAATTATACCAATTTCCCTTTTGTTTATCGTCTTTTTTTTATTCTAACAAATTTTAGATGATACATTTAACAATGTTGTCAGAATCGACCTTGAGGTCTTGACCTAAACATGCTAGAAGGTCAATAATCAATAAGTAAGATCAGGTTAAATCATGATTGGACCCACGGTTGAACCCCCAATTTATAAGGAGGGGTCAAGCTCAACCGTATTGAACTAGACAAGTGAACCCACGTCTGGAAATACTAATATTTTAATAATTTAGGAATATAATCATTACAACATACATTCAGAAATAATAATCACTTGAAAGCACAATATATTTTTTGCTTAAATAACGTAATGTCTTTGGCATAAATATTGTTAATGGATTTATTTAGTATAGAATCTTTTGGAATAATACAAGAAATTTAAACGGTAATTCTTCATGTTTCTAAAACTAACTAGGGATGTAAAAAGAGATAATAATCTTATAGAGATTTTGTGTAAGAAAGTGAGGAAATACCCACAAAACTTCATGTAAAAACCTACTAAAACCTAAACCTAAAAGCGTATAATATATGTCACTTCAATCATGTAATTTTAAGAGCTATTATCCCCAGTAAGTTTCACTACCGATATCAAAACTTTTTACTTTGTAACATAATTATTCTTTAAAAAAAGTTCGTCCCACAAAGATACCTAAACTTTTTAAATGTTAAACACATTGTATTTATGGTTGAAATTTGGCCATTCCTCTGGTGACTTGCTAATGTGGAAAGAGAACTCAATTAAAAAAATCACTTATTTGTCCTAGTTGTCATTTTTATCTCTTTTTACTCTCTCTCCCCCTCAATCTGCACTTCTTCTTATTCACACAACCACCATAAAAATAAAATAAAATAAAAACAAAAGACTCCATCTACTTCACTAACTCTACTATCATGCGCGCAACCCATCCCTTTCCTTATAATATCAATAAAACCTTCAAATAAAAAAAATGTATATGAAATATATTTCAAAGGATAAACACGTGCAAAATTGGTAAGAAAAAAAAAATTAATTGGAATTAAACCTACACATAGCCTCAAAATTCATAACCCATGACAAAATTACACAAAAGCTTTAATCTTGTCACCACGATTCACAAAAGGTCAATGACTTTGCAAAAGAGATTTGAACTTTATAACCTAATCCACTCACAAAAACTCATTAATTTTTTTTTTTCCTAATAATATTATTGCAGGCGTTCTTGAGGTATAACTCGAAGTGCAAGTGCTCATTAGAGATGGTGGATTGAAGTAGATCATTGAAGTGCATGGCATGGGTGAAGTCGATGAAGAGGGTGTTGAATTCATACTCTTTCATGGTGTATATTTTGAATTAATAATGTGACGGGTCTTGCAAATTCGTATCTAAATGAAAACTACAACAAATCAAATTCATTTCCAAAATGAAAATCAAATCAAATTAAAAGAAAGGAACGTAGATTAATTAGATGAAAATTAAGGTTTTTAAGTTTTATCTCTTAAGGAACTCAGGAACCAGATTTTACACTTAAACAACTTTTCTGTCTACGAAAATCTTTCAAATATCTGGTCGTAGTGAGAGAGAGAAGAGAGAGAGAGAGAGAGAGAGAGAGAGAGAGAGAGAGAGAGAGAGAGATCGTCCAAGTTTGTTCATGGAGGATTTAGAGATCATCCAAGTTTGTTCATGAAGGATTTAGAGATAGAATGGTTTTGGAGAAAGAAAATATACTTCCTTATGTCAAGATTTATTTTATGGTATAAAGGATTTTAGGTTTTTTTTTTTTTTTTGGAGGTTATGTGAAGAAGAGGAAGAATATGCACAAGGGGGGAGAGGAGTAAAATGATTTTTTTAATCGAGTTTCCTTTCTATGTTAGCGAGTTGCTGGAGAAATAGTTGGATTTCTACCATAGTACAATGCATGCAATTTAAAATGTTTGGGTACCTCTATGGGACAATTTTTTTTTTTTTTTTTGGCACAATTCTATTACAAAGAAAAAGTTCAAGTATCGCCACCGAAATTTACCCAAAATTCAAACAATAATTTTTGAAGTTTCTAAAGCTAACTAAGGATGTAAAAAGAGATAGTATTCTTGTAGAGATTTTGTTTTAGAGAGTAAGAGAATATTTGAAAAAATTCATGTAAAAACCAACTAAAACTAAAAGCTCGTTCAATATATGTCACTTCAATCATTGCCATATTTTAAAATAATCTCTATAGCTATTATCCCTACGAAAATGAATATAAGCATTAAATTGTGACTAAAGTAGTCACCGGTTGATTTAGATCACATGATCCAAAGTAACATATTCGAAATGATTGAAGCAACATGCTTATTCGCTTTTTCCTACAAAACAATGCTACGCAAAAATCTACCAAACATGTTGTCTAGGCTTATTGAAATGGCATTCTATCTTCTTGTCTATAACAAAACATTTTTTTTTTTTTTATTTGAAGAGACTCATTTGAAATGTTCAACAAATTTATCAAACTTGTTCAACATATTTCCCTAATATGTTACCTCTAATAGATGCTTTTTCTTAGCTTTATCAAAATCCTATATGATAAGATCTTACATGATGAGATTTGAAACTTAAGGCCATATTTGATCAATATCCTATAGTCAACACTTAGCTTTAGCAGCAATCAGTAAAGCCCTCACTAGCACCAAGATTACAATATAGTCGACAATCTATCTAATACTTTTTCCATTGTATCCAATCATTCACTCATATTACTATGTCTTGTGATTATGCCTAAAGAATAGTACAGATTGGATTTGAACTATTCCTTAATGTAAGCTTCTCAAAGTTGAAACAAGATGATAAATAGCTATTTATTTAAACTTTTATATTACAATGGGACAATTCACGTGCATAACTACATTTACATCCCTTATAAATAGATTGTTGTGTAGCACATTTGTGATCATATGCTTATTTTGGCTTGATGAATATTTTCGAATAAATGTCTATTATCTCTTGTTTAAAAGCAACAACACTTCCAAATTTATATAGGTAAAATTAATTCAACATGCAATTGAATATCCCTTTGGTGATTAAATTATTAAGAAATAATAAAATGTGGTATCCTCCTTTTACAAAATTAGCACTCAATAAATAGTTTTTGGTTTTCAATACAAAAAAAAAAAAAAGTACAACACAATCCATCACTGATTAGAAATAATGTGACGGTGGAGGTGACAGTAGTCATAAAGAAGGCAACAGAAATGATAGTTGTGGTAGTGATGATAATAGCAATAGAACAAGAGTGATAAAAACATAGCAATGAACTTGTTAGCTTTATTGGGAGTCTTTATTTTATTTTATTTTTTATACCATTAAATACAAGAGAAAAAAATCTTAATTTTTACCTAAAACCATGAGAAGATTTTATCCCATACAAGTTTATTACACAAACTAAACATTATACGATGAACTATAATAAAGAAAAGTTGCACATCTAAACACTATTATAATGAACCTAGCTACTATGAACTAATGTTTACTTTGAAAATCAAAACTAGCAAATATGGGAATATAAATAATCTTATCTTCATATTTTATAAGTTATGATTTAATCATATTATGATCTCAAATAGAGATGGTTTGATTCCAAACTACAAAACCAAATCGAAATTGCGATGGCATTTCTAAAATTAGCTAAAAAGTTCTACTCGATTGTATTGAAAAAGAATTAAAGAAAAAATTAAAAAAATAATATTAAATATATGATTATTAATGTTTAGATATTTAATTTGTTTTAATTAATAACACAAATAAATATAACCTTACATATATATTTCATATTGATTAACTTTATACATTTATAATTTAGTTTATATAAACTTTTCCAAAAATAGAATCACTTTCCTTTATATAATATGATACTTTTTTTTATATTGTAATTTTCCTTTTACCTTCTACATTATTTTTTAATCTCATATTGCTAACTATAATTAATATTAAAAATTTATGTATAATGCACATCCTAAACAAATTTTAAAAAATTTGATTGAATAATTTAACACTCTTAGATGTAATTATTATTTTGAGTTTAAATTTATTTTATTACAAAATAAAATTCATTTATTCATTTTTTTACTATTTTCACTTGGAAAAAAATTATTGTTCCACTGTTCCAAAACTGGAACTAGAAACCACCAACACCATAAAACCAAACCAAAACCGCAGGAGCCAGTGCAGTTCTAGTTTCTTAATTGCAAGACCTGAAACCAACGATTTTGATTTAGTTTCTGATTTAGTTGGATTCCAAAACATCGATGATGTCTCGACTAGTTCGACAAAATTTAACAAAGAAATTACAACTACATAAAATCAGTTAGCATTACCCAAAAATTTATCTTTTTAGCCAATTCCAAATTTACAGGCACATAACCACCGTAATAGTGCAGTCTATGGTACAGATCAAAATCATTTATCACACTTTACCCCATTACGTTCTGAACTCTCTTATGGGTGAGCAACCATATTTATTAAGTGTGAATTGTTTCACTGGGATAAAATCCTGAACTGGAAAAAATCGAAAACAGAAATCTTCATACACATAGCTTAACAAAACCCATATCGTGAACTGATGACAGTAGCAAGTGTTCTCAAAACGAGAGTTGATTAAAGGACAATATACACAATCTATATTAATATCCCAGTTAAGATCCTTCGGGGAAGTGCAATCAAACATAGCAGACAACACCCCAGTTCCATCCCCACGACTCCTCATTGACTGTTTCTTTTCCGAGCTATTTCTCTGGCCATCTCCCTCAGTTCTTCAGGGGAAGGAGGCCTTGGACCCTCTGGCGGATACACGATATAAGATTTCTACAAGATAACAAGGTCGGATCATCTATCTAATGCATGGATGCTGCAATAATAATGATAACTGCACGAAAAGCAGAAATTCTCCAGATGGAAAGAAAGCCAGGGAGCTGTGCTTTTAACTTTCTAAAGGGGAAAAAGGATAATTTCAAAACTTTCCATTTACCATTGTTTGGTTAAGTCAAGCAGCCTGTCCAAAATAATACTTCCTAAAACAGACTATCATACTTTGTCCATGTGGTTTTACCGAAAAAACTTATGAAATTATGTACCTCGAGCTCAAGAAAGATATGGAAGACAACATACATTAGTCATCACAATTCATGACCAGAATTTAGAACAAGTAGCTCATTGCTAGAAGTGCAATTGCTGATACCTAGAAGAACAGGAACTCAAAGTAACACCCCTGTTGACCAATAGAATTCTGGCCATGTAAGAATATCGACAAAGCAGTTTATATCTAGCAGGATAAGGGTGACAGAAGCAAGATAACAGAAAATGCCTGTATTAGGCAGTAGAAATAGCAGCATGAAAGAACCTGATTCCAAAAATTTGAATAAGGTAACCAGAATTATGAAGTTCATCTAGAAGATTGATTAACGACTAAAACCCAAATTTTGTGCTGTAATCAGCAAACTTCCATCACCAGAACATAAGTCAAATTGCTGCAAGGATTTGGTAAAGTCAGCAAGTTAACAAGCTAAACCAAAACATGATCTTACCTTATATTATTCAATCTGGCTTAAAAAATCCTAAGTTAAAAATCTGACTAAAACTTCCTTGCAGAGTACGCAGAATTATAACTAAAAGGCAGCAAGACATCACACCCATCATCAAGCTTCCGAAGAACCAGAGCTTACAGCCTTTGCTAATATTAACTAGGTATTCCCCTAACATCACTTGCCGAGTAACTTATTGGCTATTACAAGATCAAATCTGTCAGTAGATCTCGAGTAAAAGTTGGCACACCTTTGGGGAATCTGCTCCCACTTCATAAAAAATTGTACCTATTCCATAATCATCTCAAAGGTCAACATTGAAGGAAGCACATCATTAAGACGCCTTTTGTTTGATGCTCTGACTACAGCAGTAAGAAGACAACAAAATTTGCATACCTTGCTTACAAAAGCAGTTATTCAGATAATCCAAAAAAAGGCAGTTATTCAGGAGACATCATGACTCGAAAATGACTCTCCTGCTGGTACTACAGCAAAAAAATCCATCATGTTTGTTTTCATAATTTTATAAACTTTCTCCAGGTGAACTACTTTTTGAAAGTTATCCCCCCAGCTAAACTCAATGAATTCCATAACAAATATTTCTCAGGTAATTCATCCATATTTATTAGGCGGAAACGGATGATTTTAGTTGATTTTTCACAAGTAGAATGCATATGACTTCAGAAAAGTAACGAAGGAAATTAGCCACTTGAAGGTGCAGAAAAATGGCTTCCAAAGTCACAAGTTGGATTACCGAGCTTGACTATTGAGTAAGGCCATCTATCATAACACACATAATGAATGTCATTGGGTCATTTCAGCAACTTGGTACTGCAAAGCAACTACCCCTATAAGGGAATTTCATAAAGTGGTAGCAATAGAATTGTTGAATTCAAAGGCCCCACTCTCAACTGGACCAAATTTGTTACTTATCCTTGTGGAAACTAGGGGATATGGTTAGGAGTGTGAGTCCTAAGGACCCTGCCTTTTCTAGAATCCTGGGTTATAAAAAAAAGATCATGACTAGCAAGTTCTTGATAAGACCGTTCAACAGAAACCAACAAACTCGTTTAATGCAAAATATAAATCTTGATCTGGGAAAGAAATATATAAGATAGGATATGGAAAACTCGAAATCAGAGCTTCAAGGTCCCAGTCTGAGTTCGGTTCTATAACAGGAAGTTCAAATGACAATCAAACTTTTTTCGCGTAATATGCACCCAAAAACTGACTCAATTCCAGTTTTTTACAACTCTCGGGTTTTGGGAACTTCAGCCGTATATTCAGGGTTTATGCAAAGCAAATGCGCCATAAAATTCCAATCATCCTTCCACAGCTTCAACAAGAAAAAACAGTACTTATGATAGGCTGGTGTTACAGCTACTTATTGGGCTTTGGTTCTTTTTTTTTTTTGGACTTATATTGGGCTTTGGTTCAGTCTCTGCGATTCAGAGCCTTAAATATACCTATGAGGCATGAAATCCTTCACGGGGATTTTATAGTGTGATATTAGTACATAAAAAAAATTCTCTCCAAGACCTAACAACTTTATCAAAAGAATCCTTCACAAAAATCTTTTTATTTTTTTATATTTTTATGGATCTCGCTTATTTTTATATAATACTTCTATTTATTAAAAAATATATATATATATAAAATATATTATACATTTATTATTAATAATCAATTTATATATATCATATAATCATATAATATTTAATATTAAAAAATTATTTAAAATGCAAAAAAAAAAAAAAAAATTCCAAACGCAATGGCAACGTTTTTTCTCAAGCTAGAAATTGCCAAACATAGAAAGAGTTAATAAAAAATATAAAGATTAGTGGCTGGCGTTGCATTGCAACGTATTCGAATTATATGCCTAGAGGCAAATTCCAAGTGTTGGCATGAATAATAATAATAATAATAATAATAATAATAATAATAATAATAATTCTTTAAAGAAACTCACTTTTTAGGGTCTTTCACAGAGGATCCTAAAAAGTAAAAGAAGCACTCTATTTATAAGAATCTCAAAAAATAAGATCCTATGCCTAAGGATACATGTCAAGGATCTCATATTTAGCCGCTCTGGGGGGTGATGATGTTTAAACAAGGATCTCAAATCGAAAAATATTTAATTGATAGTTCATAACATGTGTATATACAGATGGTAGGTGACTACTAATTATACTTTAATGCATAGATAAGATGGTGGATAGTTATTTAGATAACTACCACTACATCGCTACATGTTAGATACCCATTGGTAGTTACTTACCATGTATATAGTACATGTATCATGTAATACTCACCATAACCTTTCTCATCTCTAACACATAAATATGGTACTACGTATAACTTATTACAAATAAATTACGAACAAAACAAAATAAATAAAAGAAACATTAGTAACCCGAGTTTTGAAAACTTGGGGCATTAATCGCATAAATAGTGTCATTCGTCATGGTAATGCCTGATGTAACATATTACAAGTTAAAACGCATTTGGTTTAGTTATTAGTGATGCATGAAAAAAGAAAAATAAGGAATGATCTATTACAATGCAATCAATATTTTTTTACCATTCATTCATATATATCAAAATTTATTCTTTTTTTCCAAAAATAATATTTTGCTCTTCTAATGATTGATTGGAAGAGAACAAACAATAATGTTTGTGTGTAATCTCAAAAGTAGTAAGAGAGTCAACAACTATCTCTCTTTCCTTTATAAAACATGATTTAGTTAAACTTATTAGCTATTATTGTTAAACTTAATTAATGTGTTGTTTTTCACTAATTATAATGATAAGGGCAAAATGCAATGGAAAATTTTATGTTCATTACCTAAATTTTGTTCAATTTTTTTTCTTTAATTTTACACCTAAACTTATAATTTATCAAATTATGTACCTAATGGAAACTTTACTTGCTAATGTTATTATCTAACAAAGTTCTACTGATAGTGGGTTAAGTCCCAACCAAGACCTAACTTATAATTTATCAAATTATGTACCGAATGGAAACTTTTCATTCAAGTGGACTAGCCTACTCTAATCCAACTTTTATTACTATTTAAATTGTTTTATATATAAGAATAAGTTTTTTAAATAATTTATTGAATATTATATTTCATAAAATAATAAATATAAACTTGAGGAAATGTTATGATGCATATGTATTAATTTATCATCATCCATTACTGTTAATACAAGTTTAAGCTTAAATATAACAAGCTCATGAACAATACTATATTAATAGTCATTTTTTCTATAATTTTTATTTTTTTTTATTTTTTATTTTTTACACAAATGAGCTAGCAGACCAACTCATTTAAGTCAGGTTAGCCCACTTTAGTTCGTGGATTACAAGAAGCCACACGTGTCACTCAAAGTTATCGGTTAGCCATACAACACCAAACCCAGATGAATTTTTATTCAACCTCTTAGCCATTGTGGCCCACGCACCCGCTGACTCACGAACACATGCGTCAATAGGCCCCGTCGTGCAACCACAAAACCCAGGTGTCTCCACCCCTACACCCACCTTTCATCGCACCCACTTCAACTCCACAACTACACTCATGATTTTTGCTCGAAGAAGAAGTTCACGGTGTTTGCTTATCTTTTCAGTCGAACAAAACCGTGATGTCTTCTTCTTTATTCCAATTTCGCCGTACAGCTGAGTTTTTGTCTTTCATTTTCCTTCCTCATGGGGTTCCGGTCCTAGAAGAAAGTAGAAACCCTTATGCCTTGCTAGCTATGTAACAAAGAAAAATCCCAATTATATGAATCCTTCGATCATTTTCGCCCTTAGCAAGAAGCAATTCCCATTTGTTTTTCCTTATATTACAATCTTCGAAATGGTGTTCAACAATTTGAAGCTCCATTTTTTTTTTTTTTGCATTTTTAGAATAAATTTTAATATTTTATTTATTTAAAGTTATTAATTAATATTTTTTATTTAATTAATTATCTAAAACTAGTAAGAGGATGGCATGTGTTCATATCAACACTTTTGAATCAAATTCAATTTATGTGTTTGCAAATACATGAAAACACAAGTAACTTATTTTTTTACGTTAGATTTCATACCATTATACCATCATAATATAAATATTTTTCATTTGATATTATAGATATAATATATATAATGTTCTTATTCTTAACAATAATAGATAGTTCAAGTTATTAAGAAAAATTTTCTTTTTGATCATAAGTTATCTTATTATACGATATTATTTAGTTCTTAGAGTATAATAAAAGAGATAAAAAAAACCAACATAAGTTTTAATTATTATGCATAAGGGATAGGTAAAAATAATGGGCATGTATGTGCATATAAATATGTATACACACACATCAAATTATATCATGAGTTAAAAATTTCATCTCTAAGATCCTACAATAACTTCCGACAATTATTTTTATAATAATGATAATTCATAAAAAAAGGCATTTTTTTTTCTTTGTAGTTTCATAAAAGGGTTTGATTTTTCCGTCATGCCTAGAAGAGCTAGCATTTATATAGTTTTACAAAAAGGATTTGAATTTTTTATTATACGTTTAAGAACGTAATTTTAAGTTGCCCTTATTTTAAGGTCCTCAATGTGCGTGTGTATATATATCTATAGTACTAAAGGGAAAGGATGTTTTTAGTATAAATATTCTTAATATTTTTTATTATTCTAATCGAAAGCCAAATATGGAGATATTATAACTGCATGGCAGTTACTTACGTTCAACATGAAAAAGCAAGTGCCCATCATCTAACTCTACTCTTCTATACTTTACTCTTTCGATTTAAAATTTCGATGTGAGATGCCTTCCTCATTTCTCAACTTTAACCTTGGGAATTCACTGCAGACTTAGCGGATGTAGCAGGTCATATTCAAGAGTTCAAATTATACTTATTAGGCAATTAATTTTAGACTTTTCAGTTTACCATAGAAATTTTAAAGATATTAATTTTTGTAACATTTCAAGTTTCATTCTACTATTGCATTAAAGCTAAGTTTTAGTTTTCCTAACAATTAGTATAGTCGGTTGTGTATGTACTAACATTTTGTTTGATTGTTTTGGGTAATTTAATGTATATTGATACTAAATTTGTAAAATCAACATCCTAAAAGATATAAATATATAAATAAACGTGTTTATAAAACTTTTTTGATGAATAAATAATACATAAATAAACACATTTACTAAAACTTTTTTGATATTTAAATAAACACACTTTCTTTATACAAGGCTAAGATAGAATAATAAATTCATCGCATGGTTACTGTTTGGCACATTCATATTTATATGACTATCTGGAAAAAAGTTCTGTATTTCATCATAGTTATTACTTCATAGCATATCTGGAAAAAGTTCCTAATGGTTTAAGGAGAATCATTATTAGAATTGTAGATAAAAATTCAGTAGTCAAGTTTTTTTTTAAAAAAAAAAGAAAGAAAATATGAGCCGAGTGATGGAAACAGTGATGAAGTAATTGAAGAACGATGATAGATATATGTTTGATTATTTGACTCTAAAGACATTTGTCGAAATAGATACAAGTTCCTCCTTCTAAATGCGTGAACTGACCTTATCATCAATTTTGTTTTTTCTAAGGAAACATTTCCTCATTGCAAGGTCTTATTTAGAAAAGGTGCAGAAAAAAAATACATCAGTTTCCTCATAAAGGAGCTATTCAATGAGACATTGGAGGGGTATGTCTTATTTCTTAGACATTAAATTTAATGATGTTTTACAACGTTTTCTCTAGATAAAATTAATAATGTTCCTAGATATATGATGCAGATGCATGACATAAGTTAATTGCATTTTCTTAGAAGAAAGTGGCTTCGGATATATTATTTCATTTTAAAAAATATAATTCTTGCATCATTAAAATACATTTAATAAATTAAGTGTGCTACCTTCTAGTTTCACCTTTCATTCCTTTGCATCCTTAACATCATCACTATAATAGATATGTTAACTATAATTATACTTTTTGAAGTTGTACTTATGACTAAAACATCTTTTTACTATTTCATTAGCGCTTACTATGTTATTTGCATATTAAATTTTATGCCGTACCTATTATGATTTTAATATTCGTCATTTCAATATTTTAGATCTACACGACTTCAGGCTCACAAAATGCGTTGGAGAGAGAGAGCAAGGAATTACAAATAGTCTATGACTGCACAACGAAGACAATCTTTATTGTTTTGTTCTTGGTTTCTGCAATGGGGATGAATATGGCTATTTTTTGGAGCGATTTATTGGTTGAGGTTTGGGTGTTTCGTAGGCTTAATTGTCTTTATTGTTTTTTTCTTTAAGATGTCATTTATATATATGTATGGTAGCTCATTATTTTTGGACAAGAAGAGGGAAGGAAGTTCACCAAAAAATCAAGTTGCAAATGCATGTAATCTCATGCATTTATTGCTAAGCTAAGTTGGATTGTTTTGATTGGTCTTTGAGTAGTTTTTATTGACTTTTTATTGCTTAATTGACTCAATTGTTGAGTGATTTCGGTTGGGGAAAAATTGAGGAGATTTTAACCGCATGTTTGCACAATTTACACCGAATTTGTGCAAAAACTATTATAATAATATTTATTTAATTAATTATCTTAGTTGTATGGTAGTTTATTAAGTTAAACGGGTATAAATATGACAGTTATTTAGAAGCTCTATCTCTAAACTTTATATAAAGTTTCCACAAATTGTCTAGGTTATTATTGAGTTCAACTTTAAGTTTAAAGTTTACGCGATTAATTATTTTTAAAATTTATCTCACTCAATTAAAGTTTTTTAAGCTTAATAGGCCAAATTTCATTTTAGTCTCAAATGGCTTTAGAATTTACTAAACATTAATGGTGTGTGCAAATATTTATTTGGAGTCTAGACTGTGAATTATGGATCTGTTTTTATTCTTATTGTGTATTTATGACTCTAATGGTTCATTCTTAAATTGTAGTTTTCTAACTATAAGTTTTATTGATTATTTACTTTCTAATACACTTGAAATCTTATTTAAATTATTTCTATACTTTGAATTTTCGATAATAACTATGAAATCTTAACCTTGATATTTGTTACTATCTATATAACTTTGTTTTAGGATTTGAAGATACATATAGGTTCATAACTACTGTGATTATATTCTAAGGTATTGGTTGAGTCCTATATTAACTTTCTATCTTCTATATTTGTATTTTCATTCATTTCTACTTGTATGAAAATTTTCGAGGTTTACAGTGAACTTATAGTTTGGCTAGTATTTTTGCAATTATATATACAAGTGATTCATTGGTCAAACCATACGCTTAAAATAGTAATACTACTAATATAGGAGAGTATTTTTGTAAACCCCCAAATTTTCGGAATCGGTTTAGCATAAAACCCTAAACCGGAAGTCAAACAGAACCTAAAGGTCAACAAAACCCTAATTTACCGTATCAAACTAAATCCGGCATTGCCGTTTTCTTTGGCCATAGAAAACGAAGTTGGAATAATTAGCTAGAATAGTTTGTAATAACCATAGGTTTTATAAAAATTTCAGTTTCGCGAAATTCGGGTGTCCTCGAACCCGATCGGACACAGTTCTCGAAAAACGTGTCCAAAAGCCCGGAATAGTAAAAATATTCCGAATACACCGTTAGACTCGTAAAAATATAAGTTTTCCAAAAATATCAATTTCGTAATTTTTCGGTAAGTAAAAATAACAGATATAGCTATTATACGCGTATTTTCTTACTACCAGTACTTTAATTGTCATATCTACTTTACATTACACTATTCATTACTATTCTACACTATTCTTTTATCTCTAGTTTTTCTTACACCTATTCTTACACTCTACATAACCTATAAACTTAACTTTTTATCTTTCATATAACTTTATATATCTATCTTACATATTACATTTTATTTTCCAAAAATCAAAAAAATAAATCAACTTCCCCCTTCAAGGACATGGCCGACGCCCCTTTTTGTCCCCTCTCCCCTCATTTTTGTTTCAATTTTATTTATTTAAATCACACAAAAATCACTCCACATTTTCCTATAAATACCCCCTCATACCTTCACTTCTTTCACACCACTTCTACACTAAAGTTACTCTCTCAAAATCTCTCAAGAATTTCTCTCCAAGAAGTTCTTACAAGAAAAGCTTCTTTAGTCTTTCTTTAGGTAAACTTTCTTCAAGAAAATCCTCCAAGCTTTCTTTATGTTCATCTACTTAATATGAACTTAATGTGTGTTTTCTAAAACCATGAAGGTTAAGAAAGCAACAATAGGTTCATACTTTGTTTTGTTTATGACATTTATTCCTTTATGTTCCTTTATGTTTCTCTATATTTCCTTTATGTTTATTACTATCTAATATATCTATATAGCTATATATACTATTTAGAGCATATAAGCTCATTGTCTTGCAATTTATTTATCTTTCATGTAATTTATTTACTTTATCGCAATTTATTTCATTTCAAGTTGATTTTAAGACTAGTCTCTAGTCTTAGACTTATCCTCATCAAGTCAAAACAAGCTTTTCTTTTTTTTTTTCATTTTATTTTATTATGGGATTAGTCTATTTCTTAGTCCCTAGAGCCTTGAAAAAGCTAAGACTCCAATACTTGACTTTATTATTTATGTTTTATATTATTTTGTTTATTATTATTTTAATCATGTTCATTTAGATTGTTGTCCAAAAATTTTATTTTCTAAAGATAATTAAACAAAAGAAGGATTTTGTCACTTAGGAATAAGTTTATGTAAAGTATGAAATCTATAAGATAACAAATACCCTTTGTAGTTTCAAAAAGAGCTCACTATAATTTTAGAAACTATTTTTACTTCAAAAGTTACTTAAACTTTTTCAAAGGAAAATGATTGTTGATACAAAAATGGTTCTTTGGAATCCTCAAGAAAAGACCTTTGCAAACAAATAGGCAAAGAAAATTTATGGTTTGAAAGTAATAAAGTTATTCTTTTCATGTAACAAAAAGAAACCACAAAAGTTTTAGAAACTACTTTACTATAAAAAGGTTTCTTAAGTCACATATTTATCTACTTTGTATTTATCAAGAAAATAAATTTTTGTGCATAAATAAAATTATTATTCTTTTTATGAAAAACATAAGATATGAGAAGAGAATGAGAAATTCCAAGTAAAGATTTTTGCAAAACAAATAAACAAAGGAATTTGCACAAGAAAAATAAATATAAAGAATAATATATTTCTAAAAACTTCAAAATAGTGTTAATGTAACTTAGGTAGTAGAAAATTTTATTTTCAAAAAGGTTACTTAGGAAAAATAAAACCAACATAAAGTTTTAGAAAACACAAGGAAACAAGGTAATCATTTCAAGAAATCAAAAACAATGTTTTATAAAAAGCTTCAAACCGACATTGTTTTACCTAAGAAAGATAATTGGACAACGAGACACTTGAGCATGCTTAACATGAGTTATATAGTTATAAAAGCGAATTTTTCAACTATATAGATAACTAAGTATTTATCAAGCAAAATTTTAATTTCTTGAACCAAAGTTGTTTTGTTGGAAAATCCGTGGTGAATTTTCACCACTGTTTCGAGCCTATATGGCTTTGTTTGATGGAAATAATTTTAGAAATGGGTAGATCTTTTCGAGTAGATAGAAATCGGTATATTATATGCGCGATTCCTAGTTAAAATGACCAAGTTATAGCCATTTTAAGTTGGAACATTCCTTTATACGAAACTTTAACGTTCTTTTAACACTGTTTTGTCAAAATTCAAGAAAATCATCAAGAAAAACTCATTGTGGGTATTTTTTTTGGCTAGGTAGCCCCGAGGAAGGATTCCTTTACCCCAAGAATTATTACGATTAAGTGGAGTGTGTGAACGGTTCATCCGCTTAGAGGAATAGACGACAATGGCATCGTGAGTTTATTTCCATTAAATGTTATACTTGTTGTGCTTGTAAATTAGTGGCACTAGAGTTAGGAAAAGATAAACCAATATACATGTAAAATAATTCTTTGAAAGAATTCTAAGAATATCGAAGCCCGAATTGTTCTAAGTGATTGTTTTAGTATAATATTGATTTGTGTGAAATTCCTTGATCGCCATAAATTTGAAAATAATCATGTTATGACTTTATAAATTAATGAACTCATGCATACCACGAAGTGAGTCACATTGCATTGTTGGGTTATTATCCTTGGGTGAGAAGGATAGTAAGCTCATGTCGAAAGCAACACTTGGCGGGAGATCCAAAAGCGATTGCTTGGCGGCTTAATGGAATATGCTTGGCGGTAGATCCGAAAGCAAGGTCAATCAAGTAGATGGAATGTTCGACGATGAGTGCTCGTGAGCAAAAACTTTTTATTTAAAACTACTTGAATTGAGATTATGTATCACCAAACCCCGAATGGAGGGCGTAAATCCATTCAACATATAGTTCCCGGAAAACTATATGCTTGTTTGCCCACGTGCTTGTGCATTACATTGCTTGATTAAATCAACTTGATTGAATCTTGTTACAAGAAGTTATTTATGAAATAGTTCTCACTAAGCCTATTAGCTTATACCCCGATAGATATCTTTTGCAGTTTCCTTACTTATGGTTAAGGCCATGTGGACCATACGGGCAGGTAATCTCTTTTGAATACTAAAAACTTAGATAAAGTGTAGCATAGTATCAGCTTACAAATATTCATATGATAGATTAGTAATCATGGGAATTGTCCCTAAGTTTGAAAAGTCTTTGCCATGAATGAATAATTATTATGAATCCTCTTATCTTAAATGTGTTATTCCTATCTTCTTAAACTTCATATTTCCACATATGGTTCTCTAAAGTTGTGAAAGTACGCCATACACTTAATATAAAAGCTTTTGGGAATGGCTAAGGTTTTCATACTTAAGCTTTAATATTGAGTGTGGCGGGCTGTCACGTTTAGGGTACCCATTGAGGCGTGACAATTTTAATATTAGAAAATTCAGTAAATTTTGGAAATTAATTTTAATTTCTTATGTTAATGGAATTATTTACACATTTTGATGAATTAGTTATCCTTTTGCCAACACAATGACAAGGATCTTAATATTGGTCGAGAGTTCCATGAAAGTTATGGTTATCAAGTTCTTTAATTACCCCTACCAATCACATGTGCATTTTGCATTGCTCGGCTATTTAAGCATGAGACATCGAAAAAAAGTTGCTAAAAGGCAAAATTATTCTAGCTTCGATTCCATCACCCCTAGAACTCCTTCATTTGTCTATCGCACAAAATCAACTTGTTAGACATTTTAAACAACATATTCGATCGTATAAGCATGCTTTTGCATTTACTTCAATGGGTGTCCATGTTGACAACAATCTATTAGTAACGAATCGTGAAGTGTATCCTTCCCGTGCTCAAGGTGCAATTTACCACAAAATTGGTAGTCTCTTACCTAACATTAATGAGAGGCCACAATTTTGCAGTATATATATATATATATATGATAACAACCATGAAATTGAAAATCACATCTTCGAAAATTATAACTAGATGTAGATCTTATCTCAATAATTACCTCTATTTTGAATTAGTATGGCCTTTTTGCCATCATTTTCACCACCTTTCCACACTTGATGATATTCAGGAGTGTAGTCTTATAATTTCTCAACAACCTATAACAACTACCAATATGCCCTTCCAACTACATCTCTAGTAGCTACTATAGTAGTAGGCAGTGAAGGCAGGTGAAATTCATGATCAGGATATTATCATTCAATCACATGCCAGCAACCTCATGACAATCAGTGACATTGCTGGATTTTATGATCCATCACAATTTCCTTTGCTATTTCCATTTGGAACATATGGGTGGGATCCTAATATTTGCGCTACAAATGGAAACCTTGTCTCATGTCTTAGCTTCTATACGTATTATATCCAGGTTATGGTTATGTTCAATTACATTCAATTTTTTTCTTTAAACCAACCACTACATTACTTAATTAAAAGTTTTTCTCCTCAGATACGTAGCCAAGAGGAACGTCTCATCCTACGATGGGGTAAACTCTTCCAATAGTACTTGGTAGATAATTTCATGAAAATTGAAAAACAGAGGCTCAAATGGTTAAGAATAATCAAGATTCAATTCGAGTTGAGTACTACTAAGGCCTATAAGATTCACTTGTTCATGGAGAAAATGATGCACGTTCGCTTATATAATTATTTTACAAGTCTTTCTATATATTTATCCTTACAAAATGATTTAGAATCTTAGCAAATTTAATATTCCATCTATAG
This sequence comes from Combretum micranthum, assembly GCA_024138025.1. Taxonomy (NCBI): domain Eukaryota; kingdom Viridiplantae; phylum Streptophyta; class Magnoliopsida; order Myrtales; family Combretaceae; genus Combretum; species Combretum micranthum. The sequence continues at coordinate 41,853 of JAMXBD010000030.1, forward strand.
GCAATGTTGGGGGAAAAAATTGTGTTGCCTTCTTCAATTATAGGATGTCCTCAAGATATGTACCAAAGATATCAAGATGCAATAAGATTAGTCCAAGAACTAGGAAGATCTGATTTCTTCATTACCATAACATGTAAGCTAAGTTGGTTTAAGATTCAACATGAATTGCTTGAAAGACAATGACCATAAGATCGTCTAGACTTACTGTCACGTGTCTTTCATTCTCAATTGGAGGAGTTCGAAAAAGATATTATCGATAAATCAATTTTAGGAAAGGTTATTGCTTATGCATATGTTATAGAGTTCCAAAAGCGAGGGTTACCACATGTACATGTGCTTATGATACTAGACAATGACTTCAAATTGAACTCACCTGATGATTATGATTCTATTGTGTGAGCCGAGATTCCTAATGTACAAGAGGAGCCTTGATTATTTACTGCAGTCATAAAAAATGGTACATAGACCATGCGGTGGCTATAATTTAACTGCACCATGCATGAAGCATGGGTACTGTAAGCGTCACTTTCCTAAGCCATTTAGTAATTCTACTATTCAAGGGAATGACTCATACCTAGTATATAAACGAGAAGAAATATGCATGTCCCTCTTCTAACCTGTCAAAACATTATGGTGGATAACAATTAGATCATCCCTTACAACCCATGGTTACTTCTGAAGTATGATTGTCATATAAATGTTAAGGTTTGTGCAAGTGTCAAAAGTGTAAAGTATTTGTACAAATACATTCACAAAGGCCTTGATAAGGTTTCTCTCAAGGTACGTGGGCAATGACAATGATGAAATCTAGCAGTTTATTGATGCGCATCGTATTTGTGCACCAGAAGCAATTTGGAGGTTGATGAAGTTTTCAATGAATCACATGTATCTAACTGTAACCAGATTGCAACTACATCTGCAAAACATGCATACAATTTTATTTAGAGATGGTGACATTACTATAGACTCTATTTTAGCTAATCACTCCACCCCACGAACAATGCTTACATAATTCTTCCATACTAATGCAACAAATCTTGGAGCAAGACGACATTTGTATAAAGAGTTCCTAAAATACTATACATGGAAAAAAGCACGATGGCACCATAGAAAGGATACGAAGTAGGTCATTGAAATAATATATACCGTTGCCCCCAACAGATTTTAAGAGGTTTTACCTTCGAGTGTTACTTAATCATGTCTGCGGCCCTACTTTTGATGATCTTCTCAGTCATCATGGGTTATGGCATTATTCATTTCAAAAGGTAGCAGAGAGTTGGGATCTTATTGAGAATGATGCATACGACATTGCTTACTTGAGGCCGTCTCCTTTCAAATGCCCTTTGCTTAGGAGGTTATTCATAACCGTTATGGTATATGTCAACTAACTCATGTTAGATCATTACGGGAAAAATTTCATGGAAGTATGATACAAGATTAATTATCCACATCAATGAGTTCAAATGTGATTTTGCTCAACAAATTATTGTACGACATCAATATGTTACTAGAATAACATGGGAATGTCTAGCTGACTATGACTTACCGAATCTCCAAAATGAAGCAACTAGACAATATAATATACCAAGAGTTATACAAGATGAGTTGTCCATTGCAGTGACCAATGAAGATTTGAATGCAATTGCACTCTTAAACAATGACCAGAGAAGTGCATTCAATTCAATTAAGTCTATAGTCGATGGAGGCGAATCAACTATATTTTTTGTTGATGGTCCTAAAAGAGGCAAGAAAATTTTTTTGTGTCATGCTATTTTAGAATATTTTCAAAGTAATGATCATGTTGCTTTAGCCACGACAACTTCTAGGGTCGCTTCAACAATATTACCTAATGGAAGAATAGCATATTCAAGATTTAAGATTCCTATCAATCCAGATGCATCTTCCATTTGTCCAATAAGTAAGCAATCCGAACTAGCAAAACTCTTACAAATGTGCAAAGCAATTCTTTGGGATGAAGCTTCATTGGCTAATAGATATGATTTCTGAGTCTCTTGATAGAACACTTAGAGATATTAAGGAACTTGATGTCCCATTTAGGGGTAAGGTCATGATATTATGTGAAGATTTTAGACAAATACTTCCAGTTTTTCAAATGGCATAAAAAGCTAGACAATTAATGCATGTTTTAATAAATCTCCTCTTTAGAGCAATGTTCAAGCTTCTCGCTGACCCAAAATATGAGATCACTTATAGATAAGATTTTTTTAGAATTTGTACTACAAGTAGGTAATAGAGTTTAGCATACTGAGCATGATGACCTCATAATGGTACCTCCATCTATGAGTTTACAGTTGGAGGATGAACGATCTATTAATAGCCTGATTCATGCAACTTTCCCAAATCTTTCTTAAAATTTTGAAGACTAAAATTACTTTATCAATTGTGCACTCTTAGCACCAACAAATGTTGAGGTCTACAAGTTAAACGACATAATTATTTAATCGTTTTTTGGTGCATGCACATATTACTCTTTTGACGCCATTAGTGACGATCATGGGTATATTTACTAGCAAAAATTCTTAAATTCTATATATCTGGGTAGAATGCCTCCTCATATATTAACACTAAAGAAAGGAGCTCTGATTATGCTCTTGAGAAACTTAGATCTAAAAGTGCATTGTGTAATGGTACTAGGTTAAAATGTATTGGTTTCTTATAGAATGTTATTTATGCGGAGGTTTTAACTGGACATGCAAGAGGGTTAAGAGTTTTTATCCCAAGGATTTCTTTAAAGACTTGAGATATTTTAAATCTCCCATTTGAAATGACAAGAATATAATTTCCAGTACACTTGAGCTTTGCCTTAACCATCAATAATGCAGAAGGCCATATAATCTACCTAGGGCATGTGGGACATAAACGAGAAATGCTGTATACAAAAATATATTATTGTCATGAAGGTATTTTTATTATCAACATGTTATGTTACATTTTCACATATTGAGAACATTGTTAGATATACATGTATTGCATCGTAACGCTCATGAACTATTTACTACTCTTTATATAGGTTCCAAATCAAATTATGACTTGGCCTTCATCATGTAAGATGACATGTTTAAGTTATTCCCACCATGCATTAATTAACATATGAATTTAACCTCTACCATCTTCTAAAAATACTCATTTACACCTTGCCTTTTCCCTTTAGGATGCTTCATTAATAGCTATGGATGGTAGAGATGCTTGATTATGTAACTTGGAGATATCTACAATCACTCTCCATCTTGTGCCCTCTAATGTAAGTTTAACTTTTATATATTTTTACATTATTTTTTTTTCAAATAAATCTTCATGGTAATTATTTACATAATATCAAAATAATGCTTCTACAAGCAAATTATCTTACGGTTTACAATTTTGGTTGGCGATTTTTTTTTCAGCTTGATAGACGTTCTTTCATTTCAATGATCATACGTGAAATTAAGAAACTGAAGTACACTAGGTACAATTTTCTATAGATTTAAACTTATTTTTAAATTATAAGAGGATTTTTTTCTACTACATTAACAGCTAAATATGTGTTCTCTCTTTTTAATAATAATTATTTTATGAATACTACATGTGACCATACTCACTTAATAAATTTTCTAAAAATGTTAACAATTTTAGTGAATGATTTTTTTTCGGCATTGCTTTTGTGGAATTGTATGCATTTAAAAGTACTAATTTTTTTTTAATGATTCATAGAACCAACAACAACACATCCACTGACAGTCAACTTTCAAAAGTTTGGCAAAAATTACGATGCACCTAATGATCTATTTTTTTTTTCTTTCTCAACTTTTTCCTTCATCATCTCAAATAATTTCTCCATTTTGTAGTTTTTTTCTATCCAACAACAAATCCGATGTTTCATGTACAATGAGTTCGATGACATTATCACCAAGTAATGACTTATCATATAATGAACAATTACAAACCTATGTAATATGATTTAAATTATTAGTTTGTTTCATATGAAATTATTGTAGGGTTATGGGAAGATCTATAATGAAGCAAATCATATCTGAATAGCATTACTTTCATATAAGATGTATCACCATTTATAAAAGTTAATATTGTTCTACTTTGTACTTATCTTTTTATAGCTTTATATATAAACCGCTCTCTGTAAATATATCCCACTGTTAACAAACGAAGTAAGTGCTTTGTACTTATCTATTTAATTTATACGTGTTGGGTTGTTTTATTTGCACACTTATCGTGAATGCGTTGTCTGCTTGTGTGTGATATATAATATATATATATATAACCAAAACCTTTTTTTTTTTGTAGAAATTGCACAACCATTTGCCATTCCCCAATTGCGACTTAACACTGTGTGTTGGGAATCTAAAATCGCAAAAAAGAAAAGAAGTTAGTAAAAATGGTGATGTTTGGATTATTAAAAATGAAAAGAAAATGAATGAAGCCAGTAGAAATCCATAAAAAATTGGCACACATTTGTTACTATCCAAAATCAAGTGGAAAGGGAAGGATACCTGGAGAAAACAAAGCAAACTTATAAAAATACCCTTAAATGTAAAGATAAAGTTAAAAAGCAAAAGATATTTTAATCTATTTACATCAATATTTCATCTCATTCTATTCCATTTCTATACTAATAGTCCAAACATAAAATATAACATTTATTCCCTTTTATCTCTTTTCATTCTTTTTTTTTTTTTTTTTTGTTATATGATTTCCACTTCTTTTTCTTGATTTTCATGCTATATTAAATTGCCAAACACAGTGTAAGTAGGATTTTGCTGCCCGAAGGAAGGCACGCCACACCCATCTTATTCAACTCCCATGCCTAGTGAAACAATATTTATTCAGTTGTTTATTTTATCCAGTTTAGTCAATGATGAATGGGTTAATCGTCCCTCAATGAATAAAAGTCATTCTAGCATAAAGAGTTCGTACCAGGAAGAAGATTTTACCTCCATCCAAACCTTCACTATCTATAGCTGCCGTATGTTTTAGGGATTGGCATATTCTCACATTATAGTACATGAGCAGAAATTATTAAAACATGAACATTGTTTTAAAGCTAGTATTTACAAAATTATAATTAATAGGGATGGTCCGTAGTTGAATTTATTTATCATTGCCCAACACTGAAATTTTAATTATATGAAACTAGCAGGCCCCCACCCTTGCGTAAAAAAATTAAATATAGCACTATAATAAATATTACACTATAACATAATTACTAGCTCAAATTTGCATATGATGGAAGATTATAAGGAAATAACAACCTTGAAAATAAGGCACGGAAAAAACAATTGAAACCTAAGTTTTGATAAAGCAAAAATGTACAACGTACTGTAAAGTTTTCCACCATTCCATAATTTAATCTTACTTATACACATATAACAAATGAATAAATTACAAGATCTTCAAATTTTTAAGGAATGATTCCAAAGGCTTGGACAACTAACATTAAAATAAAACTCCATCTCCCTATGCAAGTGAACATTTGGGTCTCAATCAATTCGCAAGATTTCTTTGTAATCAAGGGTGTAATGTTTTATTCCATGTTTATTTTTGCTCCTTGTGTTATTATTGTTGAATTTATAGAGAAACAAACAATAAGTCTAGATTTTGATGAATCATATGCTCTTTATGTGATTTGTCCTTGTTGATTTCAATATGTTGATTAACTTTCTTAAATTAAAACATGTTGTTTTTAGTACTTTATATTGAATTAGTAGTCTGAAACATTAATTCTTTAGTAGATTTCGCATTAATCAATCAAAAGATTGCTTTCGTGAATAGGTTTACATAGTTAGTGGGAGTTGCATACAATCCTAGACATAGGATGATGTACGTCTCCAGAATTAGGATCTAACCTAAGAAGGAAATTCTATATCGATAATGCTATCTTGAGGGGTTTTAACTGGAAAAACATTTCAATTAACCAACCGATGATCAAAATTTGGTAATCTTAATCGAGATGCCAAATTAAATTAAGAATTCCTACCATTCAAGAATATCAACAATAGAATTGAAATTATTTTCAACATAATCACATGGGGATCAAGATCTAGGCATTCTTGCAATTTAGTATATCTTTTGTGTATTATTGGTTTGAGATTATTAATTAGACAATTACTACCTATATGGATATACTCAAATATGATGACTAAACAATAAAAGAAATGTAACTGTTAGTACTCATTGATTTCTGTAGAACGATATTTGCACTTAGTCCCTAGATTACAAGTATTAATAGATACCCTTACCTTCACAATCATAATTGGAATTAATTTTGAGATTTTTAACTTGTTAATAATTTTTTATACTGCATACTATCGGCATCAAAAGCCAATCATAAGCAAAGGCTCAACCTTTCCTATACTAGAAGTATGGTGTTAAGGGAGATGTATTATGGTGATCACTATTCCAATTTGATTTTTGTAGAGTTTGTCCCTAAATTGGTTTGTAGGTTAAACAACATCCAAAGTCGTATGCTTTTCACTAGTTAAGTAGTCAAGGGGTTACACATATTCACAAGCAGGTTTGTTACCCATTACCACTAAGGATTGTAATAACTATGCCATATGTGATGTAATACTTATGGATGCTATACATTTGCTATTAGGTTGACCTGAGCAATATGATCATAAGGTAAATATGATACGTACAAGATTAAGTAACAAATCCAAAAGAATTGACAGGTGTTCAAGTTACTTTCCATGAGCCTAGTTGAAATCAACCAAGAGAAGCTGATATTTATTAAGAGGACTAATGGGCTAAGGAGTTTATTTATGTGCATGAGTAAATCATCCAAAAATTTAAACTCAGCAAGAAATTTTAGGTGCAAAAAAGCGAAGATTTGAGGATAGATCTCTTACAATCCCATGGCAGTGATAGGAATCAAGTCAAGTTCAAAGATGAGCAAGGGAAGAAATCGAGATTCAACCAAAGGCAAAGGTGTAATTACACTTCAAAGATTAGGGAGCGAAAGAAAACACCTAAGGCAGACCCAAATGGTCGGCTAAAGGTGACTAACTGAAGCATCGATAGTTGGCTATCTTGAGGCAATCTTCCTGGTCGGATGACCTAGGTTGCGAATATTAGTAATTGTGTCCTAAGTCAATCATTGGACATTGCCATTCTTACATTTTATTATTAAATAGGCATTTATTATTATATTGTTTATATGTTTACTTTACAATAGTAACCTTGAATAATCATGTAATTATTCTAAATATCCCTAAATGTTCGATATTAAGTGAACAATAATGAATTAAATCTAGTAAGAGGTTTGATTAATAATCATGAGATGTTTATTTGTATAGAGATACAAATCAAACTCATGGGTACATGTTAGAGAACTAAGAATCGAACCGACTTGCTATAAGATCACTACATAGATTATTGTTGTAAGTGATTCTTATAATAACAATGTCATTATATCCTTAAACCTGAAATCACCATGGATTCCAACCTGAGGAATAATATGATTTAACTCAATTAAATGTTTTCTTTAACCGAATAATTATAATAGTTGTGATCAAGCATAGTACGAATCATATAGAGGAAGATGAATGATTAAGATGGGATTTGTCCCTCTCATTATGAAAGAGATATCCCTAAACTCTTTGATAAGTGAGATTGAGAAATGCATGGCTGTGCTCAAATGAATTGATAGTGTGATCAGTGTCATTTGTCTTATTAGTTCACTTGGAGATCGAGAAATGATATGGTTGAACAATATAAGGGTAATGCTATCCATTCATTATATTTAATCTAGATGTAATGTGACAAAAGGATCATGACATAAGTTATGGATCAGGCATAGTCGGGTCATTGATTTTCGCTTAATTTGGATAGACATAACGTCTTGCTAGATGTCACTTATGTTTTGTGGCATGAAAAAGGTTTTTGGGTTTATTGTTAGCATTGAGTGAGCTTACGGGTCGTGCACAAAGAATGAACCAAAAAGATAATTAGCTCAATTTAAATAAGCCTAGCGAAAATTGTTAAATTATTTTTAATCTTAATTCGTTAAGAATAATAAATGAGAATAATTTATAATCTTTAAATTTTGAATAAGAAGATTAAAAAAAAATGCCTTTTTTTTTTTTACGAACCCTAATTGGATTAGGGATCCTAATGTTCTTATTTGTGAGAATATTGACATTAGCATAAATAGAACATAAAAGCTGTCTTCTAGAGTTAACGACACTGGCCGTGATATTAGATTCATAGAGAAACTATGCACACCTAAAAGAAAACATGAGAGCTCTTGTAGGATTTCCCATACATATCTAGAAATGTTCTAGAGTGTTAGCATATGGATTCCTTTTGGAGTGTTCATTCAAATGGACACCATAGAGGGTGCTCGTGAGATTGCAATGCCTACACATTTGCATCATCGTCAAATTTGAAAAGAACAAAAAGGTAAAAACCCTAATCTCTTATTGATTTAATGAACCATTTGGATCCTTTGGTGATTTATGGATTTCATAAGATTAAAAAAAATTGCTGCAATATTTGATTTTAGATCCCTAAATTCCTAACAGCGAGACATGTGGATAGCCATGAAGATGTTTGAAGTTCGAGCTTATAATTTAATCGCATATATAATTAATATGTTATTTAATAGTTTTTGTTTTAGTCATTTAAAACTTGAGTCATATTATAAGTGTATTGTAAACCCCTAAAATTTTTGGTTAATTTTAAGTTTGATCTTAAAATTAAAAATCAACCGAAACCCTAAAGGTCAACAAAAGGCTAGTACAAACCTTAGATTTTAGATCCGAAATTCCCGTTTCCTTAGCCCTAGAAAACGAAGTTTGAATAATTAGCGATAATAGTTCGTAATAGCTATAGGTTATATAAAAATATCAGATTTACGAAATTCAAGTGTCCTTCGAACTCAATCGAGATCAGTTCTTGAAAAACATGTCCTGGGGCTCGGAGTAGTAAAATTATTCCGAATATACCGTTAGGCTCATAAAAATATGAGATTTTCAAAAATATCAATTTCATAATTTTTAGATAGCTAAAAATATCAGATATCGCATTTATACATATATTTTCTTACTACCAGTATTTAAATTATCATGTCTACTTTACATTACACTATTCACTACTATTCTACACTATTTATCTATCTCTACTTTTTCTTACAACCTATTCTTACAACCCATACCTCTATTTCTTACAATTTTCATTTCCAATACAACGTCGCATCTCTCATATCTTATTTTTAATTAACAAAAAAATAAATTTTCTCTTCCCCATTACTCCTAAAGTAGCGCCAGCCACCCCTCTTATTCTTCCAATTTGTTTTATTTTCAATTTATTTAATTAACACAAATTATCTGCCACATTTTCCTATAAATACCCTCTCATACTTCCACTTCTTTCACACCTCTCTTCTACTAAAGTTACTCTACTAAAAATTCTCCAAGAATTTCCTCTCAAGAAGCTCTCTCAAGATTAGTTCTTTTAGGTAATTTTCTTCAACACTTCCATATGTTCATTACTTAGTATGAGCTTAATATGTGTTTTCTAAACCATGAAGGTTAAGGAAAGTAACAATAGGTTCATACTTTGTTTTTGTTCATAATCTAATTTCCTTATGTTGCTTTTATGTTTATAACGATCTAATATATCTATATAGCTATATATATTATTTAGAACATATAAGCTCATTGTTTTGCAATTTATTTACTTTTCTTGCAATTTATTTACTTCCTTGCAATTTATTTACTTTCATGTTAATTTTAAGACTAGTTTTTCTAGTCTTAGACTTATCCTCATCAAGTCAAAATATTTTCTTTTTCTTTTGGGGCTAGTCTGTTCTTAGTCTTGGGATACCTTGATGAAACTAAGGTTCCAATACTTGATTTATTTATTTATTAGCTTATTCTTTCAAGTTATTATGTTTCTTTATGTTTCCATAACTTTATGATCCATATCATGCATGAACATAATGATTTTTGTCTCAATAAAATAAATGAAAAAAGGTTTTCTTAAAATAAAGATTCTTTCCTAGAAATAAAAGTAGGAAGTAATTTTTCTAAAAACTAAGGAGTCATATTAACAAACTTAGAGGAGTTCATAAGAGATTTTATAAACTTACATGACATAGAGAGGACTTTTTGAAATAAACAAAAAGGTCTTACAAAACTTCACTTTTCATCAAATGCTAGAAATCCTTTTTGGAATGATCTCAAGAAGCAAAGAAATTATTTTATAAAATTGTTATTACTTTTAAAAGTTGTTGGAATCTAAGCTTAGATAATAAAATCATTCCTTAGGAATTTAAAGCCATTACAAGAAATTAAATTTAGGAGAAAGAAATACTCATTTTGAATAACTTAAGATATTTTCAAAAGCAAAATGAATATTTCAAAAAATTCTCAAGTTTCAAGATCATTAAAGACTTTACTTTTTCATAATTTGACACTACTTCATTAACTTCATACATTTGATATAAGTCAGTAAATATATATATATATATATATATATATACATTTCAAAGGTTTATAAATTTTTGGAATATCTATCTCTTCAAAATGAGCTTTTATTAAAAGAAGGAATTCAAGTTTATGTAAATTTGTGGTGAATCTGGTCACTACTTTTTCGGAGCTCCAACGACTTAGTTTGATGAAAATAAGTTTAGAAAGAGATAGATATTTTCGAGTAGGTAGAAAACGATATATCATATGCGCAATTCCGAGTTAAAATGACCAAATTATGGCTATTTTAAGATAGAATTTCTCTACATACGAATTTTGACGATCTTAAAACATAGTTCCTTATTAGTACCATAGAATAAAAAAGAAATACTTATTTGGGTATTCTTCTTGAATAGGTAATATCAAGGAGGATTGTTTATATCCCGAAGATTACTACGATTAGTGGAAATCCGAACGACTCATCCATTTCAAGAAAGGTGTCATCATGGCTGAATGAGTTTACTCCCTGTTATTTTCATACTTATGATTGTGCTTGTAAATTTAGTTGCATTTGAGTTTAGGCAAATTCAAATGGAATTTGTATGATAATATGTTGAAAGAATATTAAGCATATCGAAACATGATTTGTTGGTAATAAAGTCGCATGTATATTTATATCTTGAAGTGTTTGAAATTGGTTGCTCACTTGAAAGAAGTTAAATATAACTACTAGACTTTAATTAAGAAATTATGCATGCACTTCATATGTTGAGTCACATTTCATTCACTACTATACAATTGGTGGGATAAGTGTATAATAGTGGTGGTAGGCAGAACCGGTATATCATGTAAGTGGCGAGTAGGAGCAGGTAAAAACTACTTACATTGGTGGCTAGTAGGAGCCTGTAATAACTACAAGTTTTTTATGGCATATAGGAGCAGATAAGATCTATAAAAGTGTTTTGAAAGTTGTGGCTGTAATTAGCCTGAATACCTAAACCCCAAATGAAGGACGTAATTCATTCAACATATGATTTCCGGAAAGTCATATGTCTTGTATGCTCACGTGGTTGTTGCATTCCATATGTTTGACTAATAAACTTGATTGATAATTACTTTGAGTATGAATTTTTGGGATTTACTCACTAAGCCCATAAGCTTACGCCCCTATAGGTATTTGTATTCTTAGGAACACCTATTTTTGTACCCGAGGTCTCCTCATATCCGCGTAAGTTTTCTATTGAAGCTTTTGGAGGAAATCTACTTGAAGATTTAAATTAGAATTCCTTTGAAATCTTTAATGTAGTATTTGAATATTGTAAAGACTATTACGATCTTTAGGATTAGCAGGGGAATGCCCCTAAGAAATCATGTAATAGACCTTTAGCTATTAATGATATAATATATTTTATTTATGGATTCTTGTATGTTCATTTTTACTTGCTTAAACTATGTTTCCCAAAAGCGTCTCTATTACTATGCTAGAAGCCTTACATGTAATACTAAGGCTTTCGCATGGCTAAGGTAGTCATTCTTAAGTCTTGATATTATATGTGCGATTGCCACGTTTAGGGTACCCTTCGGGGCATGATATGTATTATTTATATGGTATCCTACTATTTAGTCCGTTACCAATTATATTAAGCTATAGTAAGGTTGTCATATGAGCCTATTGATAAACTAACTCATGTCACTAATGTAGTAGAACGAAATTGAGCTACTTTCTTACTTTTAAGTATTGACATTGTATCATCCTCTTTTTAAGTATTGAATGAATTGTGTTTGCTCTTTAATTGTTTTGATTTCTTACCAATTTATAACATAGATTCTGGTAAATAGTTAACTAAATCCCTAATTCTTTTAACACATGTAGTAGTTTTATAATTTGTAGTTTCTAATGAATTACAATTTAAACTGTAACCCAACCTATTTTTAATATTTATGGTCTCTATTGGATATTAAGTACATTCATATCCCTATTTATTTATTTTTTAAAGCAAAAACCCCCAAATTATTGGTTTCTAAGTTTGATTAGTAACCCCATCAGATTTATTATCAATTTAGTACCAAAGGGAGAAAGGATTCATATCGTGAAACTTTTTCGTATAAAATTATACAATCTTTTAAAATTCTCCTCCTTTCATTTGGTGGTAACAAAGTTTTAAACATAATAAAATAAAGTTATTTTAATAAGAACCACAAACCTACACTTCTTTTCAATCACCACCACACTACTAGTAACTATTACTATTGCTAACATTGCCAACATGTCAATTCATCATGACCTCCTTAGCTTTATTATGCCATACTAGTTGCCTGTACCATTAATGCAATGCCAGCTCCAAGTAATTGTTTCCATTGTACCTTCACCACTACTTACACAATCACCATCACGCCACCATCATTACATCACCTACACCATTGAAGTATCCTAGAAATAAAGAAAAGGGAAAAGGCCTCGTTTGATACTTGAACTTTGACAAAATGGGTAATTAGGTATCTAAACTTTTAAAAAGTCCAATTTTATACCTAATTAAACTTTCATGTCTCTAAACACATACTCACATAGTTGTTGTTTGACATGTGTCAACTACTTTAAGAAACAATAATGGTCAATGGTCGATGTTCTAGGCTTTTTAAAACAAAACACCAAGCTAAAGTTTTCCAAAATTTTATGAAAGTACTAATAAATTCTATTCAACTTCGGTCGCAATCACAAACATAGGTAAACACACCAACCGAAGAAGCATAGAAAGTATCAGGACATATTCATTGGGGATTGTTATCATTTACCATACTCATTTTTCATCTATCATTTTGCAAAGAAAAAATCAAAAGAACATTATAAACAGCAAAACACTAAGCTAAGGTTAATACTAACTATATACATGTTTTCAAGGCAAATTCATGAGATAAATCTACTAATACAAAATGAGCTTAAGATTTGTTTTACTAAGTTCTTATCATATGATTTCTTAATAAACTCAATGAGTTATTTGCTGGGTATACTTGTACCATCATATTTACTCAGGTAAGCTAAAGCCTCTCCTAAGGTCAACAACTATAAATCCAAATCTCTTCATAAGTTATAAGCAACCTAGATCTGCATAAAGATTAAAAATCCTTCGATTTAAACACATTTTAATGGAATTAAAATCAAGTGATAGAAATTTTACCATCCCTATCTCTAGGTGATTACAAGTAACTACATTAGCAGTCTAGATTTGTTCAAAAGAATGATCTCTCAATCTATTTAGTTGAAATCGAACATGAATCTATATGGTGCACTCACATAAACTCATGAATTAAGGTTCGAGCTACTAATTGTAAGTACTTAATCAATTTTCAATCAAAATGCATTGAAATCACATGAATCAGGTCTTTTATTCACAAACCCTAAGTTAAAGTGATTATTTCTCCATAGATGTGAACACCAAAACATAGATTTAAGCGAAATAATATGAAATTAAAGATGAATATTGTAAATTAAGTACAAAAATCTTGCAAGAACAAACGTTGGGTTAAATATGAATCTATCCAGAAAACTTGAATTTCTTGTAAAAGAAGAGTTTTTCTCACTAAAAATTCTCTTGCTACTCTATTATATGTTAGGAATTTGTTATATATGGTACGATACAATTACAAAATATGTGCATGTTTATTTATAGATATCAGGGCACAAAAAATGGGAAGATTTCATTTACTGATGTGGCAAATTCTTTTTAATGGAATTTAAGCATATCTTCATGTGCTTTAATTTAGGGCAACGCGTACGTGATAGCAAGGATAGGGTCATTTATCGAGGCTTGGATTGTGAGCCCGAAGGTTAGCCATGATACAAGCTATGTCTTTTCATCAAAGGCACAATTTGTGTTCAATTCATATAACGAGCGTGACTTTGGATGCGATTTGCACTTTTGCCTTGTTTCTTGCCCTTGATTCATTCTCTAAAGGTGCGATTGAATCCAATCTTCAAATGTTTAAGTTTTTTGCTTCAAATCTAATTTAAAATCACTTTGTTTCTTCTTTTCTTGATCTTAAGAGCTGAAAAACAACATTTTCACAATAGTAGCATAATTTCGTAGGAATTTATCTAATAATAAATCAGTAAAGCATAAATCCCTATAAATTGAATAGAGTATAAATGAATTATTGAATAAAAGGTGGGGATAGTGAAAATGAGCATGAAAAGTTTAATTAGATATGAAATTAGAATTTAAAAGTTTGGATACCTAAAAGGGGCACGAAAAGTTTAATTAGATGTGAAATTTGACTTTTTAAAAGCTCATGTACCTAATTGTCCACTCCGTCAAAGTTCATGTACCAAAAGAGAATTTTTCCCTAACGAAAATACACATGAGAGCAAAAAAGTAATTTTCAAGCAATTAATATGGGCAAAGTGGTCCAACCACTTTAAAATTTAAAAGATACTTTGGTTCACCCGACAAATAAGAATATTAAGCAGAAGTAACCACCTTCATATTGCTTCTCCCTAATCTCACGTCTACCAAAAAGCTTTCTTCTTCTTTCTTTGATGTTTATAATTCCTAAAGGTTCAGTAAAGGTTTCAATGGTATGTTAAAGACTTCTCTCCTTTCTACATCATTATTGATAAAATAAACACTTAGACATCAATTTCTCATAATTTTATCAATGGTAGTTAGATGTTCAGTAGGTGTTATGTAGATTCTATGTGACTCATGTAAGGAAAAATTCTAACTTATGTGCGTGAATGAGAGGATATGATATACAATAATTGTGGTATTTAGTACATTCTAGCCTTAACATTTTCATAATTGTTATGGACATGCAATGGGTTGTAAATTACACTACAATCTCAAGACCATCATACTCCACCATGATCATCAATATTAGCATTCATATAGCATTTTATCATAAGCATTGTTATTACAATTAAATCACTAAATCACCATAATGATATATAAATAATTAAGATTAAAAATTTTACAAAATTAGTTTAAATCATTATAGATTTAGTTAAATTGTTTATGTTATTGGTTAATAATTGCAAGTAGTGTGAATAGTTAAGGAATTGATGATTATAGGAAATATTATGAATAAGATTCGGTAAAAGCAAAATGCATCATCAATTCAATTCATATAGTTCTTTTTTTTTTAAGAACCTTCTATAGAATTTGTTTTTGACTCATTCTAAAGACAATTTCAATCTTTTTATTTGTTTTCATAATCTAGTTATGTTGGAATCCACTAATGTACTCTCTGTTGTTTTAAATTCATTTGTACAATGTAAGACACTAACAATGATGTTGTCGTTGAGAGAGTGGGTGGAATTGGAAAGAGAATCCTTACAAGTGTTAGAATTGATAAATGAAGGGAGCGAATACATAAAACTTATATGAGAAGACCTGCAACTAGTCTGAGAAGGCCTGTGGCAATTTGAAGAAAGTCACAAGCATGCACAAGAAGTAATTTTTAAATACTCAGAAAAAGAGCAATTACTTCAAAAGAAGAAGAGGTCACACCAACTATAGAAGCTATTCAAGATGAAATTGTTCAAGAGATAGTTCAATAAAATTAACAAGATAAAAATTATTCATGAAGGAAGCCAATAACAACATCAAAGTACAAATGACATTTGAAACAAATGTTATGACAAAGAATGCAAATATCATTTTTATGATTTTGCAACTTGATATGGAAGCCTTGATGGGGCGATGTGAGTTTCATTTAGCCATTGAAAAATTTGTTCATAGAATTGAAGTTTTAAGTTAAAGGTTTTATGAACTTAATCAGGTTGATGGTTTTTTGTTTTTATAAGATAGATTTACTTAAGATAATATTTTTTATTTTTTGATTTCTCTAAACCTTGAGACAAGGTTTATGTTGGGCGGCGATGAGTTAGTTTAAGAATTTATAAAATTAGTTCGAGTGTTATAGATTTAGTAAAATTAGTTAGTTTCTTAGTTAATAGTTACAATCATCTTCTTTGTACTTACATTTTCTATATGCATATTGTTATACTAGTGGCATTTGCTTCTATCATAGTATTTATCTTTGTTTTGAGCTATCTATTTGCTTATTTGACCTTTCTTTTTATATTTTATTTTGGTTGAACATAAAATATTACTCTTTTATCCCTTAAATTATTTAATAGTTTTTATAGGATGGATATGGGATATTTTAAAACTTATACTCTATATATCGTAGATTCATGTACTTGAGTAAATATAAGTTATGGTGACATCATACCCATATCCTACTCCATGGAAGCTTATTACATAAAAAAGTGTAACCAGAATGTGCTTTATGACTTTCAACACCTTTTTAGAATGTACCCAATCCTGTAGAATATTACAAGGTACAGGCTAGCAAAGGTTATTGGCTTACCTTTAAATCATAATTATGCATTTATTATACATATAAAAAATATGCCATGTTGCATCTATGAAGCAATAACAAGTCAATTGTATTTTTTTTGTTTAATAAAAATATATACACTGTTCATGAATTGTCCCCCCCCCCCCCCCCCCCCCCCCCAAAACCCAAAACATGTAATTGTATTTTTTATAAATTATACTATGTATTATATGTTATGTGTTATAGAAATACTATATTTATAATCATACTTTTATAAGGCATGCAATATAATAGGTATACAATATAATAATACAACATATGTTGTAAATATGTATCGATCGGCATAACTTAAGGTATCTTTGTTCTGTGGAATACTGTTCAAATTATGCCTGATTGTTGCTATAATAAAAAATTTGCATTTATCAAATACTAATCTAGAAAAATAAAGAGGATGATTTGCCAAGTCTATAATAATAAGTGGCCTTAGAACTTGGAAGGAAATGAGAAAGGACGGCTACAAAAGTAGCGGCTAATAATCATGGCATAGGTTTCATCGTGGTATCTGAACTTTTTTTGTTTGTAAAACAATAATACCTAAAGGAATTTCATATCATGATGTTTTTTAATTGTTTCATAGTAGCATCTATAGCCAAAATTCAACGATTTCCCCAATCAGAAGCAAACGTGAAAAGCAAAATTAATTAAAAATATATTTTTTATCCTAATTGGTATTTATTAATTTTATTTTTATTCTCTCTCTTCTCTCTCTCTCTCTCTCTCTCCCCCTCTCCCCCCCCCCCCCCTCCCCCTCCCCCCCACTTCTTCTTTTTCTCTTCTTCTTCTTCTTATTATTATTTTTATTTATTTATTCTTCTTCTTCTTCCTAATCCCTAAATAAAAGAAAATTAAAAGAAAAACTCGAATTCATAGAAACCCATTAAATTTTTTTTTATATTTAATGGACAAATAGATGAAATGTGTACATTTAGTTTCTCAGACATCATAATACTGAAATGTATAAAATTTTCTATTTGATATGTATATGTGTGTGCATTACTTCTCGAATACTCGTCAATAGACAAGTTAAATACGTTTGAAGAAAGCCAATAGCACGAGGTTTCTACTGCAGGAAGACGACCCAAAAAAAATATTTAAATCTTCCAATTATTTTCCACATTGTTGCTAGCAATTTACATAGTATTGTAGTATTTTTTTTCCCTTCTACCTTCCATTTTCCAAGCGAAGAGCATCTTAGGGAATCACAAACTTAGGGAAAAGAAAAAAATTATTTAAGTTCTTAAAAAAATTACAAAGTTGCTATTGGGATCAAAATAATCACAATTTTAGGCAAGTTGACCTCATCTCTCGATGAGATGAGGTCTTTAATTCGGAGCTACCTCGTCTCTTGAGCAGACGAAGTAAGTGTAAAATACTGACCTTGTCTTACATATCTCATATGTCAGTCATTTTTATATTAGTTATTATAACCTATAAAAACTATATACATTCAGTTATATAAAACATTCATTAGCCATCTACCACAAGTAAACAACTTCCAGACTTCATAATCCAACCACAAAGTATTCCCAAGCCCAATCCATCTAAAGACAATCCTAAACCCTGTCCATCCAAACACAATCACAAATCCAATCCATCCAACCACAACAATATTGTCAATCCTTTCACCGTAGTCATAATAAGAAACTCATAAAACATAATATGAAATAATTGTATTACTGTTGAATTAATTACATCAAAAGTATATGAAAATTCTACATACAACAATCATAAAACATAAGAATCTATACAATATCTACTCCTGGATGCCCCTCCTCCCTCATCTCCCCTCCCTCCCCCCCTCCCCCGACAAAAGTCCGAGGGAATAGTGTACGCTGATGCACATCCTGATGGGGATGCTCCATAGATGAATTAATTTGTGTGAGTGTGGCATTTCTATCTCCACCACCAGCACTACAAGGATGAAATGAGACAGAGTCTGAATCCACCTGGGTGAGTCCCTCCCCCCATCATGTGGTGATGACGGTCACCTCTTTTGTGGAGTAAAGGGGGTGTCATAAATCGTGTCTACATTCAACCCTACACCAATAAGACATCCTATGAAATTTTCAAAGGTAAGAGGCCCAATGTTTCTTATTTTATCCTTTCAGTTGTAAATGCTTTGTCAAAAGGATGAACAAAGATCTTGGAAAATTCGATGAGCGTGCTAATGAAGCTATCTTCCTTGGATATTCAATACACAGTAAAGCATATAGAGTCTTTAACAAAGGTAAGTAAACTTGTTGAAGAATCTACGAATGTGGAATTTGTTGAAAAAGATCTAGATGATTCAGATGATGATTATCCTTCCAGTTGTGACAAAAGGCAAAGTTATGAAGAAAGCTCTGTCAAGATAGAGACTGATTTACCATCTACAAAAAGAATTACAGAAAATTCTGTAAGGAAACTAAAATTCTGAAGCAGAAGGTGTTTCAGAAGATTTGTCAAAACCTCTTATTTAAACTTATAAATCCTGAAAATATAAGGCTTCTCATCCACCAGAATTAATAATGGGAAATGTTAAAACCGAAGTAAGAACTTGATCTAATTATAAAAATATAGGAAATTAATTTGCTATGCTATTTGGAATTAAACCTAGTTGTGTTAATGAAGCTCTAAAAGATGCAAATTGGATAAATGCTATACAAGATGAATTAACTCAGCTCCAAAGGAATCAATTATGGACACTAGTACCTAGACCTAAAGATAAATATGTAATTGGTACTGGGTTTTAAAAATAAATTAGATGAAAATGGAAATATTAGAAGAAATAAAGATAGATTAGCTGCAAAAGGATATTCACAAGAAGAAGTGATAGATTTTGATGAAATATATGCTCATTTAGGCTTTGCATGTTATAAAAATTTTAAATTATTTCGAATTGATGTTAAAAGTGTCTTTTTAAATGGTTATATTAAAGAAGAAGTTTACTTTGAACAACCATCTGGTTTTAAAGATCCTTTCAAAGGAAATTTTGATATATAAATATAAAAAAGGCTTTGTACGGTTTGAAACAGGCTCCAAGAGCATGGTTTGAACGTTTGAGTATTTATTTAATTGAAAATGGTTTTAACTGTGAAAAAGCTTACACAACCTTATTCCTAAAACAGTATGATGCAGATTTATTAGTTGTGCAAATTTATGTCGATGACATTATTTTTTGTGCTACTAATGAAAAAATTATAAAGATTTTGCTGAGCTGATGCAAGTAGAATTTGAGATGTCCCTCATGGGAAAACTTAATTATTTCTTGGGTCTACAAATAAAGCAAAGTCCTGATGGAGTTTTTGTACCCCAAGAGAAATATACAAAGCAAATCATTAAGAAGTTTGGATTTGAAAATGTCAAAAGTACTGCCGCACCTATGAGTGCTTCAATAAGGTTAGATCTTAATGTTTCTGGAAAAAAGATAAGTGAAAAACTTTACAAAAGTTTAATCGAATCTTTACTTTATTTGACTACATCTCAACTTGATATTCTATTTAGTACATGTTTATGTGCTATATTTTAAAGTTTACCGATAGAGACTCATCTTTCTGCTGTCAGAAGAATTTTTAAGTACCTGACCAATGCTGTAAATTAAAAATCTAGTATTCTAAAAATCATAATTTTGATTTAATCGGATACTCAGATGTTGATTATGCAGTTTGAAAAATTGATCGAAAAAGCACATTGAGTACTTATTAATTCTTAAGAGATAAATTGGTTTCTTGGCCATCTAAGAAACAAAACTCAGTTGTCTTATCTACAGCAAAGGCTGATATGTCCCCATTGGTAACTATTGTGCTCAGATTTTATAGATAAAACAAAATTAAATTATTATGGTTGAAATTATAAAAATATTTGTAAACCCCCAAAGTTTTGAACAATTAAAGCTTAAACCCTAATTAGAAATCAACCGGAAATTTCAAAGTCAACAAAACCCTAGCCTATCGTAACCGTTCAAGTCCGGCATTTCTGTTTAAGAAACCCTAAGAAAGTAAGAAAGAGTTTAGTGAGTAGAGTAATTCGTAATTATCTAAGAAAGCTTAAAAAGATCAGTTTAGTAAATCTGCAACTCGTTTTGAACCGATCGGACACAGTTCTTGAAAAACATGCTCCGGAGCTCGAAATAGTAAAAATATTCCGAATATTCCGTTAAACTCGTAAAAATATAAATTTTCAAAAATATCAATTTCATAATTTTTCAGTAGCTAAAAATATCAGATATCGCATTTATACTTGATTTTCTTACTACTGGTACTTAAATTGTCATGTCTACTTTACATTACACTATTTACTACTATTCTACACTATTTATCTATTTCTACTTTTTCTTATAACCTACTCTTACAACCCATACCTCTATTTCTTACAATTTTCATTTCTAGTACAACTTCACATCTTTCATATCTTACTTTTCATTAACAAAAATACCAAAAAAATAAATTTCTCTCCCCTCTACACTAATTGCGCCGGCCATGTCCCCCTCCCCTCTCCAATTTGTTTTATTTTCATTTATTTAATTAACACAATTAACCTCCCACATTTTTCTATAAATACCTATTTTTCTTCCACTTCTTTCACACCTTTCATACACTAAAGTCACTCTCCCAAAATTCTACAAGAATTCTCTTCCAAAGAGTTCTCTCAAGTTTAGTTCTTTTAGGTGATATTTCTTCAAGTTTTCTTTATGTTCATTTACTTAGTATGAGCTTAGTGTGTGTTTTCTAAACCATGAAGGTCAAAGAAAGCAACAATAGGTTCATACTTTGTTTTTGTTCATGATCAAGTTTCTTTATGTTGCTTTTACATCTAATATATCTATGTAGCTATATATATCTCTTAGAGCATATAAGCCCATTTGTTTTGCAATTTATTTACTTTTATGTTGTTTTTAAGACTAGTCTTTCTAGTCTTAGACTTGTCCTCATCAAGTCAAAACATTTTCTTTTTTTTAGGACTAGTTTATTCTTAGTCCCGGGATACCTTGATGAAGCTAAGGTTCCACTACTTGATTTATTTCTTTACTAGCTTATTCTTTTACGTTATTATATTTTTTTATGTTTTCATAACTCTATGATTCATATTCATGTATGAAAATAATGATTCTTGTCTCAACACAAAAAATAAATAAATAAGGAAAGGTTTTCTTAAAATAAAGATTCTTTTCTAGAAATAAAAGTAGGAAGTAATCTTTCTAAAACTAAGGAGTCATCTTAACAAACTTAGAGGAGTTCATAAGAATTTTTATAAACATACATAACATAGAAAGGACTTTTTGAAATGAGCAAAAGTTTTACTAAAACTTCACTTTTTCATCAAGTACGAGGAATTCTTTTCATCAAAATGGAATGATCTCAAGAAATAAAGAAATTATTTTTCTAAATATAGAATTGTTATTACTCTCCAAAAGTGTTGGAAACTAAGCTTAGAAAATAAAATCATTCCTTAGGAATTTAGAAGATTACGAAAATTAAATTTAGGAAAAGAAAATACTCATTTGAAATAACTTAAGATATTTTCAAAGCAAAATAAAAAGGAATAATTCAAAAGCTCTCACTCTCCAAAATCTTTAAAAGACTTCACATTTTCATAGTTTGAGACAACTTCATTAACTTCATACATTTAATATGAGCCAATTAATATGTGTATATACATTTCAAAGGTTTTACAAACTATTATAATACCTATCTCTTCAAAATGAGCTTTTGTAAAAAGAAGGAAATTCAAGTTTATGAAATTCGTCGTAATTCTGGTCGCCACTTTTTCGGAACCTAAACGACTTAGTTTGATGAAAATAAGTTTAGAAATAGATAGATCTTTTCGAATAGGTAGAAAATGATATATTATATGCGAAATTCCGAGTTAAAATGAGCAAGTTATGGCCATTTTAAGTTGGAATTTCCTCCAATACGATTTTATCGCGATTTTAAGAAAAGTTTAGAATCTTCAAAAATAGAAATTCTATGAAAAACTCATTTTGGGTATTTCATCGTGTCTAAGTGAAGGAGCCGAGATCACTTTCCCGGAAAATTACTTCGATTAGGATCTACCGACATGGAGTGAGTTAATCCTTTACTAAGTTACATTTCTTTGTTTGTGCTTGTAAGTAGTGGCACTAGAAAATAAGGAAAAGATAAATGAATAATTGTTGTGTGACTTGGATTTATGATTGATTGAATATAGTTAAGAATATCGAAAGAAGATGTGATAAATAAATTATAATTCTTGTATTGATATGATGAAAATTGTGGTTGATTGCCTTTAACATGAACTCAACATTATTTGGTTAAATATCTATTGAAATTAATTCATGCATATCATATTTGTGAGTCATATTTATTTCACTACTATTCTTCGTGTGGGGAAACGAGGAAGTGGTAGTGGTGGCTAGTAGGAGTCGAAAAATCTACATGGGCTAGTAGGAGCTAGGAAGTCTACAGGCGAGCAGGAGCTAGTAAATCTAAAATATTGATGGTCGTATGGGCCTGTAACCTCCCAACCCACGACAGGGAGGGCGTAAAATCCATACTACACATGATTTCCGGTTAATCTTGTGTATATTGTTGTTCATGTGATTGGTGCATTCTCATATGCTTGATTTAAATACTTGTTTGCTTTACAGAAATGTTCTGTAGATGGGAATTATCTCACAAAGCTAGTTTTGCTTATACCCCTATATCTTTTTGTTACAGTATGACTATGTTTGGTTGGCACCGAGCCCTGTATGCCAGGTATGAGCTTAAGCCACTAGGAGTTTTTAGGAGAAGTTATATATTTAGTTTTGAACATAGACTTCTAAGAAAATCTCTATAGTAGGCCTATGTTGTAGTTATGATTATTTTGTTGACACACTTTTAAGGCGGGGGAATGCCCCTAAGATGATGTAAGGAATTATTATTTAAATGAAAATTTCATGTTTATTTATATAAGTTTTGCTTGCTTTTATTATCTACTTAAATGTAATACCCCTGTGAGTCTCCTACTATCTTAGAAGCACGCTTTGCATGTGATATTAAAGCTCCTGCATGACTAAGGTTGTCATTCATTTGCTTTAATATTATATGCGGCGGACTGCTATGTTTAGGGTACCCCCCAGGGCGTGGCAATATTCTATTCAGTATGACAACACTAATGCAATAAATTTAACAAAAAATCATATTCATCATTCTAGATCAAAACACATAGAAATTCGACATCATTTCAAAAGAGATCATGTGAATAATTTGAATATTTGTGTTGAATATATTTCTACAAAAAATTAATAAGCAGATATTTTTACTAAACCTCTAGATAAAAATAAAATTTGAATTTATAAGAAATGACTTAGGAATTTGTAATCCTTTTTAATTAATTTTCTTTTGTTGTTATTTTTTTATCATTTAACATAATATCTCCCCATATTTATTTAAATATTTTTAAAAGACTTTTCATTAAGTTCAATTTACCACTCTTTCATCTTCCAAAAACCTCTCCCGTCTTCTTCTCTTTATTGGAAGATCATGGCTCCAAAAAGATCAGAATATTTACGTCAAAAATCTTTTAAAACAACATCATTCGATAAACCCATTCTCATTCAAGACGAATCTTCAAAATCCTCTTAAGATTCTGAGAAAACCGTTTTAATTTCCTACCCTATGGCTGATTTCAATTCTAATCCTAATCTTGAACCAGTAATGAGTAGAGAAATAAAAAGAATGGACTTTTCCTCACATGAAGAACAAATAGAAATGAGCTCTTTGATAAAAAAACATCAAAAGTGACAAAGAATCTTGATGAAAGGGAAACAAGTTCGTTGAGAGAAACTAGAAGTAACAAATGAAGAGAAAAAATAAAAAATGTAGAAGAAAGTTCAAAAAAGGGATAGATGCATTCTAAGAAAGAAATAATTAGCTCCAAGAAGTCCGTAACAATTCATGAAGAATCCAAACAAACTTCGCTTGGATGAAAGAAGAAAGAGGCTTATGATTCTAGTTACATTGACTAATTTCTTTTCTACAAATGGTTTCTCTTGGGAAGAGTTTTTAGAACCTCTAGGATGCAAGAATTTATGTAACATTGAAGTTACTGTGCATGGGGATTTAGTAAAAAAATTCTATGAAAATGTGGATATAAATAATGATTTAGATAAGCTAACATCATTTGTGAATGGGCAAATAATTGAAATCTCAAGGTCTAGTGTCATTAAGTGCTTTAGCTTACCCGATGTTAAAGATGATGAAGATATTAAGAATATGTCAAAAGAAGAAGTGTTCTGCAGCATTAATGGACATATAGAAATGGATTATGGGTAGGAAGCAAATACTATGGATTTTTAATTACTTCCTAGGATTTTACATAAGATGATTATAAGCTATCTTTCACCTAGGAAAGGAAGTTCAACATCTATGTCCATTGAAGATGCTGAAATCATTAATGTAATGCTGAATAGAAAGTAATTGGCTTTAGCATCCATGTTCATATTCCATATTGGAGAAAAAAAGATCATGTGCCTTATGATGTGCTTTAATGAAACTGTTTAAATTTAAGAAATTAAAAGTTTCTGTCAAAACTTCTGAACTCCTTAAATTAAAGAAATTAGGATAGCCCATTTTTCATCACATGTCGATATATGTGAAGGATTGTCTTTGGTATGCTATGGATGGTGCTCATTACATTCATAAAAGGCATCGTAAAAGATCTACGCCCTTTGGAATTTCAACTCCTAAAGCATAAGATTTAGATAATCTTGACAAAGCTAGAAATACAAAACCTATTTTAGATGCAACCCCTATCATCAATTCTGATATACAAGTAGATTAGGAAAATATTGATAAGACTATAGAACTTGAAAAGGTGGAACATACAAAGAAGTTCATAGATTCTGAAGAAGGTTTAAAGAAAGGTTCTTTTGTGAAATATTTGGATAGAGAAGAATTAAAAGAAGCTTTGAAAGAAGTTTTAACTTCAGATGGGAAAGATTTGCTCAAAATCTATTAAAGGAGGAACTTAAATTTAGAGAACAAAAGTTTGACACCTTTTGTAATATCCTATTTGATAAAGTGAACTCTCCCATCACTCATAACACAAACAAAGTACTTCAACAACTGAACATTGTGAAAACCACTTTTGAGGATTTTGATGAGAAAATAGTTAGGGATCTTAATACTTTTACGGTCAACTATCATCACATGTTTACTAAATTGAAAAAAGTTGGAGATCTATTAACCGGTTGGATGAAAGATTTAGATAAAAATCAATTGGACATCACCAGGGCTATCAAGAACTTTGAACATGAGATCTAGTTGTTTATCAAATCGGTATTTCCAAGTTATCAAGCATCTAGAGTTCAAGTGATAGATCTCGATGGTTCTCCTACCTTAGATTCTCCTTAGAAACCTCAAACTAGTCGCAAGAGACCCAAACACTAATTCTATTCTGTTAAAAAAAATGTTTGGTCTTTTTTATTTTTGATACTTTTTGAGGAGAAGATTATCTTGTTGATGATATTACAAAGGGGGAGGAAAAGTAAAATGATCCGATCTATTTTTTTTTTCCCTGTTTATTTATAAATATGTCGATTTTGATTCCTAGATATGAATTTGTTTGACAATTGCTAACTAACAAGTTTTCTACATAATTTTGATATCAAAAAGGGGGAGAATATTAAGTTTTCTAAATAATTTTGATGATAATAAAGGATTTAAATATTATTTAATTGTATGCTAATGAGTACATGTTAATTCAAACAGAAGTTTATTCAAAATTTATGATATCTGAGATTATGAACAGAACTGTGTGATGGATGTTTCAATAGAAGTATCATAGTATAAAAGTTAAATAGAATTCCTGCTTAAGTTATTAAAAAAGTTGCTCCATAAGTTTTATAAAGAATAAAAGACACATAAAAGTTTTCATAGAACCTTATTCCATCATAACACGAACCTTTTCAGTATTATGAGAATTTCACTAAAGATGAATTTTTTATATTTTTAAAGGCTCAGCTCCACATGTCAAGTATATTTAGGTAATATACTTGATGCGTTTCACAAAAATCAGATAAAATACCATGGAGATTCTTTTTCAAATCAATTTATCTGAATTTATGATCAAAGGTTATTGATTCATATTTTCCAGCAAATTTATTCTCACAAGATCCAACATGATGACAATAGAACACTTTATTAGAGATTTGTTTCATGAGGAAAAGATAAAGATATGATAGATATGGAAGCTTTGAAAGATAAGATATCATTCACAATTCTTGTGATATTTTAACTTATCATATCTTCACAAGTCTACCCAATTGAAGCCGTTGCACAATATCTTTTAGATATTTTTTCTAACAGCAAGACTCTTTTGAAACTAAAGATATTTTCAACACAGATTTGTTACAGATTTTTTAGTGTTCAAGAAATATTACTGAAGTAAATTACCAATTTTATTTTCACATGATTATTAAAGATAATATCCAATTTTGAATTTGTCTACAACATTTAGAAGATAACCATTGAAAGATATTCAAGATTTTTTACTATTTGACTTGAAGTATATATACACGATTGAGAAATCAGCTTTCAAAACTTGTGGGAAAAAGCAATCAACTTATGTTCAAAGCTTCTTTGCCACTCTAGAAACTTTTACAAAACAGCTAGTGTGATAAAATTTCAATTGTTCTTTCATTATTCTTTGAGCTTAATAGTGTTTATCGCTACAATGGGTGAGTAGGTCGTAAAGCTAGATAAACTCAACGGTGAAACTTTGCCAAAGTGTTTCGCTTGATTGTACTCTCCTTATTTCTTTTATATAGTGAAACACAATCGGTAAAGACAACTGAATCTTCAACGTAAAGCTAGAAGAGAGGACTGACTTACAAGAAGAAATCTCTATACATCATTGCCTGATCTTCTTATCCCTTATCTTTTAAATTTCACATCTTATATATTTTTCTTATATTTGTTTCTAGCCATTTGATTTCAAAATTAAGAGGGAAGACTTAATTTGTCTAAAATGAAAAAGTTCAAATTTTTAAATACTATCAAATCACCCCCCTCTTGATAGTGCAATTGGGACCAATAGATCATCAATAAAACATAAATAAGTAACTTTTTCTATCTGACATTGCCAATTAAAGGAAATCTAAGGATTGGCAGCTAGTCCCCTAGAATACTTGAGACGACTTCCATTCCAAGAACAAAAAGGTAAAGGGAGATTGAATCTCCTTGTCGTAACCTCTATTACTTGGGGAGAAACCCACTAGTTCCCCATTGATATTGATAGAAAACTTTGGCATAGGAATGCATTGCTCAAGGAAAACCAAAAGAAATGAGGAGGAAAATTCATATTTTAAAGGACACAGACAACAAATTTCCAATTGACAATGTCATAACCCTATTGGAAGTCTAACTTCAGAGCGCACCAAGGTGAGCCAGTGTCAAAGTGGTACCTAGCCATCAACTCCTGAGCAATAAAGATATTATTAGAAATTCTCCTACTAGGGACGAATGCGACATGTTCTTTACTAACTAGATGGGATATCACGCTTTTCATTCTTACTGCCAAGACTTTTTATATGGCTTTATAGATTACATCACAACAAGCAATCAGTCGGAAGTCTGTTAGTTTCAATGGGTTTTAGACCTTTAGCACAAGAGACAATATGGTGTTATTTAATTCCTTCAACAAGTAACCCAAAGAGAGGAATTCTCAGACTGCTGCCACTACTTCCTCACCTATGATATCCTAAGAACTTTTGAAGAATTTAGTTGAGTAGCCATCCGGACCCAGAGCTTTATCATTAGCTTGGTCAAATAAAGCTGTATGTATTTCATCTGTAATAAAAGGAGCATTCAACTTATTCACTCGGACCTCGTTTAGTCTCCCATGTGATGAATGGGTTAACCTCCTTAAGGTTAGGTTGGAAGTCTTGATGGAACAAATTTTTGAAATAATTTACTGCCATTGTATGGATTTCCTCATCACCTTTAATTTCTCTTCCATCTTCCATATAAAGGTTGTTATTGGCACTACATTTGTGGTGATCCACCATAGACTTGTGAAAAAAAGTTGAGTTCTTATCACCAACATTAAGCCATTTGATGCGAGACTTTTTCTTTAGGAAACTCTCCTCAACACCTCTAAGAAGGTAATAATTTTCAAAAGCTTCTCATTCTTTTTCCATTGAACTAGTATCTCCTACCCCCAAGACGGTAGACTGGACAGATTGTAGGTGAGTTTTGGCTTGCTTGACCTTGGTGTATAGATCCGAAAAATTTAGTAGACTTCAATTTCTTTAATTCCACCTTTAAAATTTTAAGCTCGGAGATTAGCTGAAACATCTTCGACCCATTAACATTCACTCCCCAAATTATAGCGACAATCCCTCTGAAAGCTGCATTTTCAGTCCAAAAGTTAAAGAATTTAAAAGGGATAAGTTTCCTCTTACCTGCAAAGTCCAACTCTGCAATAGCAATAGAATGGTTCGATAACAAGGGAGACCTAAAATAATTGTGCTTCTAGCACTTCAGATGTTAATGGAACATAATAGCACAAAATCGTATCCCTCATTTATTATTATCATCATCACTTTCCAAGGTAATTTGCCAACATCAGTAACCATTATCTGCTACTTAGGGATGTAAATGAGATAGGTCTAGGACGGGTCATTCAGAATCCAAAGCCATCCCAATTGTATAAAGGGTGTCCCAAAACGCAACTCAACCTGACCCGATCCGATTTTAGGGAACCCGATATTAGTAATTGTACATGCTGGGAAAAATAATTTTAAAAGAAAATCAATCAACTATCCTTACTCATGAGAGTAAGTAGACTTATTTATATCCTATCATGTGACTCAATACATGATTAACAAAAAGATTATATAAAAAACATCCTTCAAGTAATGAACAAGTAAATTCCTTAAATTAATTTTTTTAATTATATCGGATCGGGTAACACATCAAGATATGATTACGACCCAAAACCAGACCCTAAACTCTATAGGGTTTATAGTGGGGCGGGCGGTCGGGTACCCTTTAACGACCCACCCCGATTGCATCTCTACAGTGCTACTATACTTCTAAGCACTATCTACCACTAAAATGTACTCATATAATCAGAACAAATTAAGTGCTAAAACGGAACTTCTAATAAAGACCTATATCAAAAGAACCCAAGGAAAAATTCAAAAAATGTCTTTAGTGAAACAAACATACACATCTATGATGCTCAATTTTAATATGAAACGGTGGTAAAAGAGAAATCATTTCCTTGTTCTAAAACATTTCTCACTCCAGTATAATTCCATCATCACTTAACCAATTGCATTAATCAAGATCAATTTCCAAGAGATTTTACTACATTGATATTTTTTAGAATGTGATAACCACTTTAGTTCTTCGTCAAAGATCATTGCCATAATTTTTGGCAGACGTGCTTCTATTGGCCCACAATGCTTTGCGTGGTGGTTTGGTTGATGCAATCATGGTTGTGGCTTGCCTGGTTAGGTCATAGATGTAGTGAAAATGACTACAATAAAGTGCATAAAAATAATCGATTACCTATATTACACCAAATAGTCAACAACAAAATGAGATGAATATGCCTAGAACTAAAATATCAACATGCTTAGAGTTAAGCTCTAGTAGGTTCTTACTCTTGGCAACCCATCCCTTGAAGAGTCTATCTTTAGTTTACACGTCTTTAGTTCTCTACTTTTTGCACTTTATCACGCCACTACATACACCTTATGCCAAGTTCAAGCAAAATGAGTGATTTGCTTGAGTGTTGGAGGCTACATGGTAAATTGGTCCACCCTTAGCCATGATTGTGCTAAAGTAATATGTTTGGTACAAAAAACTTAAAATTTTTTTATGGATCAAAATAATTCTTCTACTATAATGTTGAGAGTTAAAAATGACTGTTTTCTTCAAATAATCTTGAAGAAGCAATTGAAATGGGATTGATATAAAGCACCGAATACTTTGTTCCATGTACTCTCAACTCAACAAACAAAAGATTCAAGGGATTTCCTACAACAAAATTTTTGTAGTTTTTTTTTTTTATCTTAGAAGAACGAAAGCAACCACAAAGAATAAAAAAAAATAAGTGAAAAATCCTTCATGAGAAGATTTTGTGTAGCATGTTCAAAGAAATGAGGCTAACAAACATATGCTAGGAATGTTATATTTTCATCATGGATTATCATAACCTTTGAAGAGGTCCACTTAAGTTGTCCAGTGAGTTGATGTGTTCTGCTCCCTGGTTCAAAGGACTAAACTACTATCTCCATATATCCATGTTTTAGTGATGGTGCACCTCTTGAAGGCATAGATGCCACCTTTGTGATGTCAAAAGAAGTACTTCGAAAAAATTTGGAAAGGAGCATGCAACCCATTCTTGTCAGGTCCTTATTCCACATGATAGATCCTTTTCTTATGTATGGAATATATGCTTGGTCCGAATACAATGAAACACTCACATTAAACCATGTAAGCAATCCAAACTAGTAGCTTATTGTAGAATGTATTCAAAAATAATCTTGACTGCAAATGCAAAGTCTACCAATATTTGACTCTCAAATAATAGAAGTAGTATTCACAAGTTTAATCAAGACCCTAGCATTTACTCTCTCAAGTATTATTTTACACATGATCCAACTAATGGCATCCTAATCTTGAAGAGAAGAGTTGGATTTTAAAGTCTCAAAAAATAACACCTACTCGTTAATTTATATCATATGACTTTTTCAGCAACCCACATTGAATCTTCGTTATCTATAAATTAATGCCATTTAATTTATTATACAAGATACACAATTTATTATGAAAACTCAATAAATTAATGAATTTTAATAAAATTTTCAACATTCAAGGTTCGTGAGAAGCTTGAGTCATAGTACACCATCCTTCAAGTTGGCCATTTACAGATTTTCATGGGGATTTTATGAAGACATTTCTAAATATTTCTATGTTAATCAACAGAGAAATTTAGAATAAAGAAACATCAGAGCCCTATAACTTCGAAAGCTGAATGAAGCAAAACCTCATAAGTTATTGGCTTTTACAGATATGTGAGACACTATTGTAGTCACCTCGTAGCTTGTAATGCTTCCACTTCCCTCCAAGCCTATTCCGAATCATTCCAAAGAAATGATATTCTGATTTAATGCTTCAAAATTGTAAGAAGAATATGTAGACCAAGATCATTCAAGCCATCCTAACAAAAAAAGTATGAATAACGAAACTTGTTCTATTTACCATCTTAGAGTAAGAATATATAATGGAAGTATTTACTAAATGCATTTGTAGATGAACGAAGAGTGAAGTGAACTAGCATGTTTTAAGTGACCTAAGCATGTTTTCAAAACCACTAAAGATGTATGTTCATCAACTATCTTTTATGATCAATTTATATTGTGTTATCGCCATCTATATTGAGTTATCACCATCACTGGCCAACAAAATGAATAAATTATTATATACACTAATCCACTCACAATCTTTTCAATTGTAAGATTTATTGTTAATCATGGTGAAAATCAGACGGATTTACCATAAAATTAAAGATACATGTTTCTGATTTGTACTTGACTACATTTTGTACATGCAAGGAGACATTATACTCAAATAACCATTATGACCTGAGCATCCTTTGAAGAATTTAGGTCATGAAGAAGATAGAAGCTAGAAATTTCCAAAGTGAAGCTTAAAGAGGTTCTATCGTAGACCATATTCTCATCATATGATTTGATGTTACTGACTAAAGGAAGGCTTAGATGATTTCATAATTGTAAAATCATTGGGTGAGCATGAAATATGCAGGTATATCATGGAGTGAAT
The DNA here is from genome assembly GCA_024138025.1 of Combretum micranthum. Classification (NCBI taxonomy): domain Eukaryota; kingdom Viridiplantae; phylum Streptophyta; class Magnoliopsida; order Myrtales; family Combretaceae; genus Combretum; species Combretum micranthum. Next base: position 74,473 of record JAMXBD010000030.1, read on the forward strand.
TCAATGACAACTTCTTCGAAAATTGTGGTAGATTAGTTGAAGCAGAACATAGTTTGTCTAAGCATTATATCAGGCCTCTTTTTAAATTCTAAGTGGATCATAGTTTTGTTGTTCATCAGTGTTGCAGCTGCCAAAACAAATAAGTTATTCCATTAACTAAGAAAATTGAAAACACAGATGCACCGCAAGTCTGAAAGGATAAAGAATAAAAACAGATAAATCAATAAATAAAAAGATAGTCCATGTTCTAGTGATAGTGCACCTCTTGAAGGTGTAGATGCCACCTTTGTGATGTCAAAAGAAGTACTTACGAAAAATTTGGAAAGGAGCACACAACCCATTCTTGCCAGGTCCTTATCCTACATGATAGATCCTTTTCTTATGTATAGAATTTATGCTTGCCCTGAATACAATGAAACACTCGCATTAGACCCTGCAAGCAATCCAAGCTTGTAGCTTATTGTAGAATGTATTCAAAAAATATCTTGACTGTAAATGCAAAGTTTACCAATATTTGACTCTAAAATAATAGTAGTATTCAACAAGTTTAATCAAGACCCTAACATTTACTCTGTTAAGTATTATCATATACATGATCCAACTAATGGCATCCTAATCTTAAAAGGAATAGTGTAAAATAATGCTATGTAATTTATTATACAAGATATATAATTTATTATGAAAACTCAATAAATTAATGAATTTTTATAAAATTTTCAACATTTAAGGTTCATGAGAAGCTTGAGTCACAAGATACCATCCTTCAAGTTCATGAGGATTTTAAGAAGACATTTCCAGATATTTTTAAGTTAATCAATAGAAGAAATTTAGAATAAAGAAACATCGAACCCCTATAAATTCAAAAGCTGAACGAAGCAACACCTCATAGATTATTGGCTTTTACAGATATGTGAGACACTCTTATTGTAGTCAACCCATAGCTTTTAATGCTTCAAAATTGTAAGGAGAATATGTAGACCAAGATCATTCAAGCCATCCTAAGCAAAAAAGTATGAATCAAAAAACTTGTTTAATGGTTTCTATTTACCATCTTAGAGTAAAAATATAGAATAAAAGTATTTACTAAATGCATTTATAGATGAACAAGGAGTAAAGTGAACTAGCATGTTTTAAGCAACCTAAGCATTTTTTCAAAACCACTAAAGATGTATGTTCGTTAACTATCTTTTATGATCAATCTATATTATGTTATCATCATCATTGGCTAACAAAATGAATAAATTATTATATGCACTAATCCACACACAATCTTTTCAATTGTAAGATTTATTGTTAATCATGGTGAAAATCAAACAGATTTACCATAAAATTAAAGATACCTGTTTTTGATTTGTACTTGACTACATCTTTTACATGAAAGGAGACATTATACTCAAATAACCATTATGACCTAAGCATCCTTTGAAGAATTTAGATCATGAAGAAGGGAGAAGCTAGAAATTTCCAAAGTGAAGTTTAATGAGGTTCTATCATAGATCATATTCTCATCATATGATTTGATATCATTGACTAAAGGAAGGTTTAGATGATTTCATACTTGTAAAATCATTGGGTGAGTATGAAATATGCAAGTATATCATGGAATGAAGTTGATGACAATTTCTTCAAAAATTGTGTTGGATTAGTTAAAACAGAACACAGTTTTTCCCAGCTAAGGCCTCTTTTTAAATTCCAAGTGGATCATAATTTTGTTGTTCATCAGTAATGCAACTGGCAAAACCAAAAAGTCATTTCATTAACTAAGAAAATTGAAAACACAAATGCACCACAAGTCTGAAAGGATAAAGAATAAAAAAAGGTAAATCAATAAATAAAAAGATAGTCCCGAAGCCCTTAAAACTATCTCAACATCTTAAAGTGAACATTGAGCTAATTTACCAATTTAAGAATAAATCAGCGAGTGTTCATTCAAGTTTCCATTTTCTAAACATAAATATTAAACATATATGGTGCATGAAAATTCTATAATTAAACCATGAGTCCATCTAAAATTATGAAAATAAAAATCAATATCATACGTGCATAACAATTGACAAGGGTGAAAAGAGAAAATAAAACCATTTAGATTGACATCACCATGCTAGATAGGGCTCATTTAGTATTATTCCTTTTTTCTTTTTCCTTTTTAAATCCAACCATCATGAGAGCAATCACAATAGTTTCCTATAACTTTAATCAGCACATATGTCAATAATTCATTAATCAATTGAAAGGGATAGTCTTTGTAATTTGTGCATGCCTAATAGTTGTAAATTTTCATGGTTTAAATAGCCAAAGCTTCTTTTAAGTGCAAAGTATAACATGCTATTAATCGGCATCATACTAATCACCTTTGTAATGAATCTCTTGAGCAAGCTAGATCCATCATCTGCGATGAACACCATTTGTAGCTTGAAGGTTGAATCCATCTGTATCAATAAAAGAACGTATGGTGCTCCAGATTTCCACTATTCTCGTGAATAGCAGCTTCTTTCATTTTTCTTTTTTCAGTTTCTTTCTTTCTTTTTGAGTGGCTTGTTTATGAATCAAATAAATTCTTACATAAACCACAGCAGATGGGAGGGTAACTCACTTTCTCAACATTAACATTAGGTAAATCTGGCAAGCTTCGGAGTTTAGAACATCCTCTTATGTACAATTTCTTAAGTAACAGTAGGTTTTCAAGCCCTTGAATCTCTATGAGTTTCTCACAATCACAAACTGCCAATTTTTTTAATTTTGTCATTTGCGAAAGATCTGGCAAACGCTGCAATGACAAGCATCCAGAAATATCCAAATAATTCAGAGACTTCAGTTCTTGGAGCCCTGGAATTTCTATGAGTTCCTTATCTTGTATCTTCAAAACTTCACACTTTTTATGTAGTGAGAGATCTAGAAACCTGACCATGGTATAACATCTTTGAAGGATTAGATGAGTCAAGGATGTTAGTTTTTCTAAGCCTTTAACCTGGCTTAGCACTTCACAGTCTTCCAAAACTAATTTCTTCAAAATCTTTAAGTCACCAAGTCTAGATAACTTTCTACATCTTTTAATCTCCAAACTTGTTAACGATTCTGCTCCTTCTAAACCTTTGATTTCCATCAGCTCAGAGCAATCCTCGAGGGAAAACTTACACAATTTCCTCAAATTTGACAAATTTGGAAGGGCATGCAAAGTTTGACACCCATAGACTCCAAGCTCCTTAAGACTGAGAGGAAGCTCAAGTTGTAAGTTGAAGATTTCTGGTGCCACATCAATTTCGTCTTTTGGATCTAAGATTTTGGTATCTTCTTCAGAAATAAAATCTCGAAAGCCCGTTTGCTCAATGCTTAAGATCTCCAATCGATCCAAATTTTCAAGATTTAAGACTCTGTTCCTTCTTTCAAACAAATCTGCATATGAGAGCTTAGTCAAGTTGGCTAAGATGGAAAAATCAGGAAGTGTCTCCATTGAATCCCCGTTGAATCTCAGAAACCTCAAACCAGAAGGAAGGTTAGGCAAAGACTCAAGCTCCTTACAATTCTTTAAATCCAACTTTTGTAATTTACTCAACTTTCCAATGGAAGTGGGTAAACATTTTATGGGGTTACTGGAGATATTAAGCTGTTCTAAATCACATAACTCTCCAATTGAATCGGGCAAATCTGAAGCACCTGTTTTCCTTAAGTTAAGCTTGGTCAACAATCTCAGGCTTCCAATCCACTCGGGAATCTTTATCAATCGTTCACAATGCCGTAAATCCAATTGTCGAAGCTTTGCTTGTGAGCCTAGCAAATCCGGAAAGTATAAGAGCCGTGAACAATATGATGCTGAAAATATCTCAAGCTTTGGCAGGTGTCCTTTTGATAGAGGAATCTCTCTTATGCGAGGACCACTTATATTAAGCTGCCTTAATTCTTCCCATTTTCCCACTTCGATGGGTAGCTGCTGAAGTAAGTCACAATCAGCGACATCTAGAACTTTGAGTGTCTTACTCAACTTGCCAATGGATGAATGAATTTCTTTCAAACCATGACAATCATGAATAATCAAAACCTCCAAGTCCTTCAATGCTGAGAAATCCGGAGTCATGGCTAATTCTGGGCACCCCGCGAGATATAGACGTTTGAGATCCTGATACCAGAAGATATTAAAAAGGTTGGTTAAGTGATACTAAAATCGTTTCTTATAAACCCATTTAATAATAAGTAGAAAAAGAAGAATTCGGTACCTTCATTTGAGTCCACCCTTTCCAATGCTCAGTGATATTACAATTCACTAATTCTAGAACCAATAATTTTTTGGGATTAAAATTGATTCCCATAATATCAAAGCGAGTGCCTCTCCCATCATTAAGAAATTTGTCACGGCAAAACCATCTTAGATTTAGAAAAAGATTTTCAAAATCTCCTATTAGATACACATTATACATTTCAAGGAATCTCAAATTTGTCATGCCCGCAAAATCCTGGCTTGTGCAATGAATAGCTTCTTCTTTAGTGGGGTCTCCAAGAATAAGGGCTTGAACACTGGGAGTTCCCTGCAAAAGAAAATATGCAATAAAGAAATAGAATAAGAATTTAACGGATTAGGGAAAAAAAACAAAGCGATGGGTTAGGTGATTGGAAAATTAGTCAAACAGAATAATATGAAAATATTATATTAAAAAGACATAAAACAAACAAAAGAAAAGAAAATGGTAGGGGGAACTATTAGTGAATCAATTAGATGATACTGAAAGGAAATAAACAAAACTTCAGGGGGAAAAAATCAAAGTAAGAAATATTTTTAGTTTAATATATTTTTTTTTTTGGTGGCTTAAAAAAAACATCAAATAGTTTGTGAGGGGGAACATAAATTATTTATTAAATAAGGTTTCGAAATGTATATCTTCTTAAAAAAAGTTATAATAGATCATGAATTTATGCTCAAGTAGAAAACATAGTTAAATTATGCGTTAATAACTATTAAAAATATACAACAATGATTATCAAATTTACAATATTTACAGTAAAATCAACAAAAATTCAAATATTACTCTTCCAGAAAAGTCAATTTTATCACAAATTTTACAATTGAAAATAAAGATAGAAAAACCATGGTTATAATTAATTCAAGAAATAAAATATTAATTCATAAAGTTCCAAATTTTACTACATTTCATCAGTTTGCAAATAAATCAATAAACTTTATACACACACACAACAACAATTGATGAAACTCAAGCTTGTTATGAACTACTGAGTCAAATTTAAGTTTAAGCACGCTAATGGCCACTCCCATGTGGAATATCATTTTCAAATCTTCTTTCCACACACCATATTTACTAATTACCAACGTTGTAAAAACCAAGTTGACCGTGGTATATATCATTTTCAAATCTGCTTTTCACACACCATATTTACTAATTACCAAATTGTAAAAACCAAGTTGAGAGTTGGCCATTCAATTGTGGTACAACCTAGTTTTATCTATCAACCCTCGACTCTCTAGCATGTCCGGCTCAAGGCCACCGGGCCTACAACATTGGTAATTACCGAAAAAATTCAAGTTGAAGCTCTATAATGTGTAGTTTTAATTTGGTTTGCTTATACTCTACATATAAGAAATGGCAAAGAAATGCAATTTGGCAGTTCAATGATTGAAGCTATCTCTGTTTGACCAAAAGGAAAAAAAAAAAAAACATTTTAAACCTAATTTTAGGTTTAACTTACAATTTTATTCAAAATCGATATCCCTCGTAAAAAATTTGAATCACATTTTTCTTTCCTATCTTTTACATCTACCAACTTTCCATTATTTTGTTTTGATAAAAAGAAGAAAGTGGTAGGGCATAGTAAGATGAAGGGTAGGGAAAGTGGGAACTGGGAAGAAGACTCATACAAATTATAATTCTTTCCCAATTTTGCTTGTCTGGGAGAATGAATTGACAATATAGAGTGCTAAAGTGACATTTTATCAAAATGGGCTACGGCCCAATAATCAATCAAACTCTATCAACTTTAAGTGAAGCTCCTTACTTGGACCATGAGGTCCAAATGATCAGGGAAACAACCACTTTGCCCTTGGTTTTAAGTGATAAGTTAAATATTTGTCGTGGAGTTTGTTTAATTTTAAGAATACTTTAAATATTCATCTAGAATTTTTTTCCCCTTTTGTTTTTCTTTTTCTTTAATTGTGCTGTCAGTTCTTTATTAAAAAAATACTCAACATATTATTTTTTATAAAATGTCTTTCTTTGTTGGATTATTTAGGCAAATCTGCTAGTAAATGCATTCTAAAGCGGAACCACAACTACTGTTTTGGAGCCATAATGATTTTCCTTCAGAGAACCTTGGCATAAGATGATTTAAATTAAAATTTGGTGGGAAAAAAAAAGGGGTTAAAATATCGAAGTGGCCTGACATGGAACTGGTGATTGCAATTGTTAAAGAAACTGATCTAAGGATAGTTTGGAAAAATGCATATGGTGAGACAACTTATGACATATTATTTATCCTATAAGGTTCCTGATGAATGATGACCACCAAACCCTTTTGCGATTGACGATCTATTCTTGTTTTATTGTAGTCCCTTATGGGCCTCCAAGTATCCAAACACAAAAGTTCGATCCTTTTGAGCAATAAAACTTGTCGAGACAATATGGTCTAATCAACGTTAACAATCCTATATTTAATTGAGTAGTTGAATTGGTGACCAAGATTGAAAAATTAACTTTGAATTAACATACATATGATGATAACAAAGCTAAAATTTATATAACAAATATGGTGGTGAGAAAATGGCTTAAAAAGTGTACTATACAATTTAGCAAACTAGTATCTGAACCTTTAAACTTTACATTTTTGGCATCTCTAGAGACACTAATATGAGTAAAATATAAAACTAGAGACATCAAAAATGTAAAATTTAAAAGGTAATATAATAGTTTGCCCAAATCGGCAAGTTCAGACACTTGCAATGCCTTTGTTCCTGTGATGGTGTTAAAACTTATTTAGTTTTCAATAAATACAGTGGGGTTCTTTAGGAGCCCAATCAAATTAAGCGTTAAAATGGAATGCAGATTTAGGAAGGATTTAATTCAAGTAAAAATATAGGAACTTTACAAACTCTTAAACTCTGGAAGAAAGATATGAAAATCTTCCTATATTTAATTTCAATATCTTGCAACTTTGTAGCTAAATAAAATGCCGTACAATTCTTTCACTGTTGCGAACATATAACTTTAAAAATTTAGAAATAACAATTCCCTCTAGTTTTTAACCTTTGTTCTTTTTATAACAAGGTTATATAACAAAACAACTTTGTTTTCTACTAGAAAGGGTTTAGCACTCGATATTTTTGAGGGTTTAATAACTTAGATTGTTAAGGATAAACAACCAAACATTTTAGAGATTAGCGTGTAAAGTTTTATGTTAGCTATGACAGATCCTGAAACCACAATTAAAAGTATTAGTTGCATAAAATTGGTCATCATACAGTCATATCACAACATAACAAGTTACTGGTAATTTATTGGATAGCAAAAGACAAAAAAAGTGTACCTGCTTTCTTTCTATCACTTCCATTGCTTCCTTTTAACCATAATCTACTGCAACGCCCAATATTGCCACCACTTTCATCACGAACAATTTCCTTTCCCAAGTCTCTTAATTGATCATGTATAATTATTCTATTGGATTCAACATCCATTTTTATTAAGGACAAGGATTCAAGCCTTTCAAGTCCTACTTTTGGATAGAAGCCACAACTTTTCCACATCCAAGATGCACTTCATGATCATTCAATGAAAAAGACATGCAATATCAAGAAATATCTGTTGCTGCCCGTATTCAAGATAATCATAACTTACTTTCAACTTATCTCGCACCTTTTCATTAGGTATCCTCCTTAATTTTTCCAATGTTTCTTTCCAAATCTCTTCATCCTTTTTATAAGCAAAGAACCAATAACCTCAACAGCTAAAGGGAGCCCTCCAGTTGTGGATATGATAGCTCTGGCTATAGTTTCCAAATCCTTGGACAAGAGGCATCTCTTCCAAAAGCATGCTTGCAAAATAATTCATAAGATTGATCAGAATTTAATTCATTGAGTTCATAACTCAGATTTACTGCAGATGTCATAATAATCTTTATTTCTAGTAATGATAACTATACTCTCTGATCCAAGCAAATTCTTTTCCATTGCCAATTTCTTTAGTTGATCTTCATTCTCAACATCATCAAGCACAAGCAGAAGCCTCTTTCCCTCGAAGCTCCTTTCAATAATAGTTTTTCCCGCATCAGCATGGGATATTCCTTGCACCGACTTGCCACCTAGAATGTCTGTCACAATCTGCTGTTGTAAGGCCTCCATACCCTTACATTTTGATGCTTCTCGAATATTGGGCACAAAGCTAGAACGTTCAAAGTCATTACAAAGTACATTGTAAAGGACTTTGGCTAGAGTCGTCTTACCGATGCCACCCATTCCATGAATTACAATGATTTTAGCATTGTTGGATGGGCTTGCATCAAACCTTTCTTTAATCTCTTTCACGGGCCCTCAACCCCAACCAAGAAATCAGGAACACCTAAGACAGCTTTCCTCAATTTTTTAAAAATTTCTTGAACAACCTCCTCTACTAATTCTCCTTCATCCCTGATGAACATTATTCGACATAAAAATCTGATACAAAAGAAGTAAGAGACAAATCAACATATAAAGGACAGTGTAATAGTTACCCATGTGCAAATTTTTCTGATTCCCATCCTTTCAAGGATGCAACTTCTTTGAAAGCTTCTCCGAGTTTCTTGGCCAGCTCTCATCCACATTACTTCCTCTTACATTGTTCAAACTTCTTACCGAAATCACCCTTTTGGTCTCGTACATCCGAGGGTTTAACTTTGTAGAAGATAGGCCAGACAAGTTGGCCAGAATCTTTCATGCACTCAATGATTTTGAGAAGTTCCTTGAGGCACCATATACTAGAGGCATAGTCGGGCGAAATGATTGGGACTGAAATTTGAGAAACCTGATTGCGTCAAATAGTTGCTCGATCTTCTCACCTACACGAAGCTCTTCGCTATCTCTAAATGCCATGATTCCTCTATCGCCAATTTATGATAAAGATGAGAGGTAAAGTTATAACGGGTGTCTTCCCCCCTAAAGCTCAAGAACACTTCGTAATTCTGCCTTGGATATGGAAGAGGAGAGGAGGATGAAGTTGCTGTTGTGGTAGTTTGGTCTCCATCTCCACCATCATGGTTCAGAAAACAAAGTTAGCAAACGGATGAGATATCGAAAAAGCTTTGAAAAGAGATCCAACAAACCCATGAGAGTTGTGAGTATGAGATGAGATTTAAAGTTTGGTTAAGAAACTGAGAAAATATGTTTCGCAGAGACTCTGTTGTCTTACTTTTATGGTGAATAAGGTTTAGCACATGTAAAAACTAACGATCATTAGGTTTGGTTTGGTTCCAATGAGTTTTTAATGTATTTCGCAATTAAATTATTAATTACCAGTGGGCCAATATTCCCTTCGTGCATCGTGCATGTGACTCCATCTGCCAGGAAAAGAACTTGTCGATGCGACCCCATTTCTACCTTGTCGTATAGTGACTCTTTTTCTTTTCCATCTCTTTATGGTCATCAGTGACTTTAACTTTTAGGTATAGGATTTGTTTATTGACAGGTTTTTTTTTTTTAATTTTTTATAATAAATATAGATTAAAAAATTATAATTCTTATTAAATATCAAATGCATTAAATATAAATAAAATATAAACATAAAACGGATATATTTATACATATCATTCTAAAAAAAATAAAATACAAATGAAAACAGACCTACTATGATTTAATGAATTTTCCATGGGATAAAAATATATGAAAAAATAATACGTAAACTTTTGTGTTTTATTTTATTATTGATATCGTCTTTTTTTTTTCAATGGGTCAGAAAGACTATTACAATACTATCATATAAAATCATGGAACTTGATAACTCAAAGATGTAGCCATTAAGTATTAAAGGTTTTTTTAATTAGGTATTATATAAGATAATACATATCCTATGATCGCCATAATAAACAATATAAATGGATGCCAATTTAATGTACGTAAAAGTAGAAACCCTAATTCTACAATGAACATAAAAGTGGGAAAAAAAATGCAGAAAAGAAGTGAAAATGGTATAAAATTAGGTATGCCAATTTAATGTACCCAAAAATATAATAATATACAATATTATGCTGTAAATATGACTTACACAGATGGTTTCAAGAACATAAAGACAATAGAAAATTAAAGAGGGCCCTTTTATTTTCCTTAAAAAGTGGGGACATTTATTTTTGAAAATATGCGCATCATTCTTTTTGCTTTTTCTCATATATAATCAAAGCATTGGTCCGCTTTTTCGTGAAATCTTACACGAAAGCCAAGCATTCACGCGCACAACTGTTAGAAAAGAAAAAAAAAAAAAAAAAGACAAAAGCAGAGAGGCGAAACTTCAACGAAATTTCTCAGCTACAAGGAAAGACGTGATTTAAATTCTTAGCTAATTATAGGCATTCTTCTGGTTTTGATACAAAGAAATTATAGTTCTTTTACAAAGCTCATCCAAATTCATTTCTAATTTTGTTTAGGTTATTTGATTTTTATTTATATATTATTTATATTTAATCTGTATTTATAATTTATTTTTATTTTATTTATATTTAATTTTTTATATAAAAAAATTAATAAATATCATTAGTATATCATATTAAAAAATATGATATAGCAACTTTTCTCATCGTGCGATGCACATATAAACAGTGCTTGTTCCTCTTCAAATACTTGACGTTGATGTTTGAAAAATTGCAAGTTTATTTTTATTTTACTTTATTAAAGTACGTGTCGGTCAACAAAAAATGCCCTTACGCAGCCAATTGCGTCTTTATTACTGTACACATATCATATCAAAGTGCATTGGACACGGTGAGTCTTGAAAGTTCCCCTCCCTAAACCTCTACAGTACTTTAAGCACTACTTTCTTTAAAGTAATACTTTAGGATATTGCTCCTCGCATGTGCCACATTGATATTTTTAAAAGTTTGAGAGGATATGATTGCTGCATAGCTTTTTTCAGAAATTATTTCGTATTTGTGATGCTAATCAAAATTAATTACTTATTAAGATTAATATAAAAATAATTATTAATATGCAGTTATAAAATTACGATTAAAAAAGAGATCAATGAATTTTCATATATTGTATTTAATAAACATGATTTATATATTTTTATATAGAATATCGTAATAATGAAACGCAATATAAATGCGTACATCACAGAATATAATAGCGATATATGTGTATTCATGTTTCATCCTTTCCTGTGTTTCGTTTGAATTAACTTATTTTGGCTTATTCTTTTGTTATTGTAAACCAACCCATACAATTTGGATTTAATTTTCAAAAGCATTGGTTTCGTTGAGTTCAATTTGATACAAATTGGAGCATAAATAATTTCTCTTCTTCGGAGGTAAGTTCATTGGATTTGAAAGCATATGTTAAGGATGGTATTATGGTTGTTTTGGGTGATGCCGGTGTGTTTGGTTTTTGGAGTTTGTGGAGTTGTTAGGGGTTTACGTAGGCTTCAAAAATGGTTGTGGTTTAAAGTGAAGCTAGCATGGTGGTGGTTGGTATTGGTGGGTGTTGGGTTTGTAAGAATGGTAGCTATGACGTTTTTAGTGAGAAAATGAAGGTCAGACAGAGAAGGAGGGGATAGCAAAAGGAGAGAAAAATTGGGATTAGTGCAGAAGAAGTGGAGAAATGGATCTTCTTCATCTGACTTAAATGAAAAGGAAGAAACAGAGAAGGAGGTTAATACACGATAAAAATTTTACGTTGTGTGCCCTTATATCACGATTAATTAACGCGATTTACATTCAAAATAGCACATCATGTTTTCTTATCACGATTTAGATGCAGTACTGAAACATGAAATTATATTTTTTAAACGCGATTTACATGTAAAATTAGCGTGTCTTGATTACTAATGCGATTTTGAAAAGAATTTTGGTAATTATTTTCAAACCGACCTTAGCTTGATAATTATTTTTTATAGGAACCTTAGACATGTTCTTCACTCGCTTTTTTTATATACGATATATGCATGAAATATAATGTTTCTATTTTAATGTGAGATATAAAAATAATATTTTTAGTAATTTTTTATAAAAATAATAAACATATCTTTTATCATTATTTATAAGTAAAAATATTTTATATTTTTTATAAAATTTTATTTAAAAATTATAAAAAATAAAATATTTCCTTGCCAAAAAAATAAAATAATTAAATAAAATAACATGTTAAGAAGAGTAGAATGACTGTGAACTCAGAATTTGATTTCTTGGTATGCTTATGCCATTTGCTGCATGAGCTGTCAGTCAAAATAGTAGGCCTCCGACAGTATCTTTTTTAAATCTTTTGTAAATTGCAGGAACCATTGGTCATTTCAACAATCTGACGTTATGTTTTGTAAAATTGCACGAAGTATCGGCATTTTCAAGGATATGTTTAACGGGCCAAAAAAAATAATATATATATATATATATATATATGTTTGCGATAGGGAAGAAATTCCTTTTTGTTTGAATAGAAAACAAGATTAGAGGAGAAGAAAATTTTAGTACAATAATTATCCAGATGAATTATATTAGGATATATTAATATTAAAAAAGAAAACAAAAGTTTTTTTTACTTAAACTTTGATTAAATAGATAATTAAGTACTCAAACTTTCAAAAAAATTAATTTCATACTTGGCCAAACTTTTAATGCATATTTTTATTACCTCACCTAATTATTATCTCTCAAAATAATTGACACATGTCAAGATATGAATGAGCGAGGTATTGAAAAGAGATATGAAAAATTTATTTATATATCAAATTGGTCTTCTTGAAAGTTAAAATACTTAATTGTTCATTTAGTCAAAATTTAGGTATCAAAAAAGACTTTATCTCTAAAAAATAACTTTATTTTTTTCTGAATAAAAGTAATATTATTTAAAGTATCAATATCTCAAATGATTTAAAGAAGATCAATCGTTGCTTCATAAAGTAAATTAAATAAAATATTAATCTTTTACAAAGTTTATTTAAGTATCAACATTTTGATCAATTTTCAAATAAGTTTAACTAATTTCAGTCAATGATCAATTATCGATATCTTTTTTTTTAACGCACTTTATAAAATATTGATTTTATCTTTTTAAATACCTAAAATATTAAAACGTTAAATAAATTCTCAAATAAACCTATCTTATCCATTTTAATATAATTTATCCGAAATCATTCTATTTGATTTGGAGAGAACTTAGAAGGAAAATGTACTAAATAAATTAAGTATCCTTGAATATCCAACTAATTTTCCATCCATCATCATTGTTCCTGTATACTTTCTATCCAAAATACAGACAAACACTTCCCCCCAACTGTCATTCCTTTCCATTTTTCTCATCTCAATTTTTTTTCCCTCTCACTTCCTTTCCTTCATCTAGTGTAAATGTCAAAAAGCCGTATATTCAATGTCGAATATTTGGTAGTATAGGCACGGTAAGGAGGAAAGTTAAGATAAATAAGCAAAATCAATAGAGGTTTTTGTATTTTTATAGAACATTATGCTAATTACCAATTTTTTATTTTAATCGACATAGACACTCAACTTTTTTCATATTGTAATTATTCAAATATTTCCTTTTTTTGTAACTATGAAAATGGATCATGACTTCTTACTTCTAAAACTTTTTTTTGAACTAATCTTGTTATATATATATATATATATATACATATAATTTGAAAATTTTAGAAAGAAGAGAACAATTTTTCAACGTCATGATACATAAATATCCTAACCATAAAAAAGATAAATCATAAGTGTCAAGTAAAACTTCCAATTCTTGAAAAATTATGGAATGATATAATTGGAAATAAAAATAATAATTACAATGACGATGATGGACCAAACACGCCATGCTAATGGTGATGGTCGACCAAACACGTCATGCTGATAATGTAAAGGACCAAGCTCGTTAGATGAATATACATGAGAGGCAAATGCTCGTCTCTAATATCTATAGGTCAACCTTGACCTCACTCCTGAGCCTATCTCTGCCCACGCCTCTCTCTCTATACAGGCTGACGTTGTGGGTCATCCGATGTTGGTACTAATGCTGGTGCTATATCATTTAAATTAAGTCTCATGAACTCATCCATTGTACGAATGACATATTGTACAATAGTAAAAGTGTTCTTTGATGGCATGTCCAAGACTTTGTAAATGAAATCTGCTTGTAATAAATAGCAAAGATGCAGATAAGGAAATAACGAATATAGTATACATCCATATATACCTTAACTAATCGTTGACCTTATCTATATATTGAATAATGGGCCCTGTACGACTGACCCATTGCTTAGTAAACGCATTATACCAATCAAAATAATCTCCATATGCACCTACGGGGATGTCTGGTATCTCCACAATGCGATCGCACCTGCCATCCCACTCTATGACCCACCTAGCATGCTCTGCCACCCAGTTCCACTGGAAATGCCCCCATAAGTCCAGTTCACGTACGACCCTCATATTAGTTAAGGGGTCTAGGATCCCCTAGAAACCACTAAGTTGTTTGAGCATCATATCTAAGTAGTTGTGCTCAACAATGTGAAAGCAAATCACGGAATGCATGCATGCTATACATCACTACTAACTCGGCAGTACTTAGGTTGGGAATCCATGATGGTAGAGTAAGGGTCCTAAACAACCTTTTCAAGAAAAAAAGTAAGCTATAAATGAGTAAACATAATGAAAATTGTGCACATATGAATACATAAGACACACAAAACCATACATGGCTGGGGATCTATCAATCGAAAAACCCTCTATATTTAAATAGCAAATGTGTGGAGGATCCAGTGACATCAAAAGTGGTACCCCAATAACTGATAAGTGAGCGCCTTGCGATAACTGTTGTGATCCGTCGAAGCAACGAGGCTATGTGGGAAGTACTCTCAAGCCTAGATCTGCAGAACTACGAGAGGTCTTGCTATGTTACCCGCCTCTATGTGGGAAGCTATGCGTAGCTGCCTGTATAGCCATGATAAGCAAGCCGCTCCACATACATACTGGTCTGCTCTCTCAAAGTCCTGGAGCACCTAGAGGTACATGACATGAACCAAATGGGACGATTTATATACCCAATAATAGAGCCTCCACCCCCGCGGTAGTAGTAGGATGTACGCTATAGCATGGCATCGAATCATCACATCATCTGCATGAACAAGTAGCATTATAAAGTGTGCATCCAACCATGACATCTTCAGGCGACCACTATCAATATCCACGCGACCATAGGTCTAACTCTTAACAAATGGTCGCATAATCTCTACCAATCCATCCGAGCCATGCTTGCCCATCGACAAGAAGGTCAGTGAGTGATACGATGCAACATCCTGTAACGTCACAATCCACTCCCTCATTGGCATGTCAAAGGTATGGCTCTTAGGATGCCACCTCTCAATTTAAGCAGTAATCAGGTGCCAATCCAGCTATATAAATGGTATATGTTCCGTACCTATGAAACCAGCATGTGATAGGAACGACACAAGTCAGTCGTCTATAGGTATGGGTATGCCATCTTGCCGCCTCACCCTCGCCTATTTCTAGCAACAATACAATGCCACATGCTCTTGCATTTGGAAACGAATCTATGATTTGTATTTTGAAAACGAATCTATGAGAAACATTCCCTAAATGATCTAAATAATCGGATGAGGAAATAATCTTACTTGTCCCTCCCATGCCAGCTTCGATCTATGAACATGCTACCCTGCAAGTATGGAGCCACCAAGTGGTATTGGATCCACCTGTAAGAAAGAAAGTAATGAACAGTGTTAACATAAGCATAGGTACTAAACGGAGTAAATAATAGATAAAGTATGACACGTGAGTGTAGTAAAACAAATCACATGAAACAAAAAATACCACTACGACTCTATTGAGTCGTAACTGTCCTACTAGCCACTCGCTTATTTAGATAACTTCTAATGTTGCGCCCTATCTAGCCACACGAATCACATGAGTAACCTCATGGGGCATCTTGAATGTCCATCTCATTCTGAAAGCGTTTTGCCATAAGCCTACCTTTCTTTCTAATAAGTCATGGGATGGGGTTCCATTTTAGTATATCCATAGGAGTCCAATTAACCTTATTTGCCATTGGTATGAAATAATGCACATATACCCTTAGCTGATTCTCCTACTCATACCACTGCTCTACTTGGGCAATAAAATTCATGTGCAGAGTACCCATTACTACCATTGCATATGAACATGGAATTTTATAGGTCTGCCACTTATTACATGTACATTTACTTAATCTTAACTCGACTTTTTGTATGTTATCGCCCTTTTGTCCATACATCATAGGTCGCAGAGTAATTGAAACCTCAAATATACGTTCCTGATAGGCGAAACATGTTACTCGATGGACTCTTGATATGTTGTTTCACCTCTCAAACTTCTTTACAGTGTAAGTTGTCATAAACTTACCCAAATTCATTGCTTCATTCGCCTATTGTCTTTGCCTGTTAAAGATTGAATTGCAACTGTAAAAGTTTTTTTTTACTAAGGCTGCCACAAGTAAGCACTGAGCATCTTTTAGAATGAAATTGTAACTTTCAGCCATGTTTGTTGTACCAATTCTAAACCTTACGCCTTCATCATAAGATAAGTCCATATACATGGGAGGTAACTTGTGAAAATATCACGATGTCCTTGGACTAACTTGATTTGATGCATTAAAGTAACCATGGAACTTTCTCATTTGGGTTTAGTATGCTGCTTTTTTAACTAATTCCTTACATTATTTACTTTTCGCCTTTGAGTTGAAGTTACTGGCAACATGTCAAATACACCAGTGCCAAGGTCAACCTCTACGCCACATAGTATTCTCACCTTTAACTTACTCTTAATATCAACATACTGATCAAATATCAAGCAAATGCTAGAGCAATCCTTGATAAAGTGTCCCAGCAAATTTGCAAGGAACCAACTCCATGTGTCCTCTTTCTCATTATAGATAAGAGAATATGCCAGTGGAATGATGTGTTTTGCTACATCTACTGCCACTGCAACGAGCAATTTGTGCTTATACTTGCCATACAAGAAGATACCATCAATTGTGAAAATAGGTTTGCAAAGAATTAACAGATATAACTTAGTTAATTGATATCAAGTTTTTTAACTAAATTCAATCATGTATCAAAAACAGACAAGCAATACTAAAACGCTTTGACTTAAGGAGCAAATGCCCAAAAGAGTTTATTAAGGAAGACGTGTCCTGTAATATCCGAATCAATAGTTCTCCACTCAATATTTGTTCCAGGATTTGCCTCTGTTATGGCATTAAGTATATGTGGGAGCTCCATATATGAATCTTCCCAACTTCTATATACCTGCTCAATAGCTTTTTGCTTCGCCTCGCAAATTCTCTTCATATGTACATATACCCAAACTCTTTTAAAATAGTCGATTGGAGGTCCTTCACTTTCACATCTAGAGAATTACGAATCTCCAATATAATGCATCTAAACATGCTAGTGAAGCCCAATTGAGAGTGATCCTATCCAATGATTTCATCTAAGTAAGTGTAGGGTCCCTCATATTTAATTATGTGAAACCACTCACCATGTTTCTTGTAACTGTCTCTAAGTCTCCACTATCTTGAAATTATAATGGTTTGAAATGTGCCACATTATAACTGCCCGTATGAGATTATCTTTAGTCTCAAACTGCATCCCAATATTGAATTAATCGCTGAAGCTCTAATTTCCAGTACTCATTTCCTACTCATCATCAAATGCAACATAACCACTACTAACATCAATAGTGAAAAACGACACTATCACTGAGCTCCCTACTGCATCAACGGCTGCAATAGTCATGAAACGATGCCAGTTATTTCTATTAGGTTATACTTTGGTAGTGGTATCTTACTGGGGAAAGCTTACACATTATCATTTCTATCATCATCATAGTCATCACTGGATTCACTTATTGAGGAGTCTTGCATCACATCAGTATCATGAACACATGTCCAATCAGGTGCACTCGTTTCAATGTTACCTATATGCACTTGTATGCTACCTATTGTCTAAATTGGAGTCGAGTTCGAGTATACCAACCATTAGCTATGAATATTTCCATCAATGCCCATTTCCCTTATAGGGGTAATTCATTTTCAAATATCTGCACATTTATAACCATTAACCCCTTCTACATACATCAACATCTTCTATGTTGCATCATCATCAGTCACTGAAATAATATCATAACGTATCATTTTATCTCTAATAGCTACCTTATAATACAACTTAACCCGATGTGTAAACCTATTTATCTTAAGTCTATTGGAAATGATGTTGAGTATTTACTCATATGTTGAGTTCTCAACCGACACTGACTACATCAGTCGACCCCTTATCATAACTAAAGCCATTATTCCCTTCCACAGTGTTGCAATGAGTACACAGTACAAACTTGGCCTCATCCCTTTCCTCGCCTACCCTACCATCTCATAAAACATAGTTTGAATGCATGAAATTTGCATCATGACTTATGAATTATACTCCTATAAGTTTTAACATGTTTGCTAATACTATTATATCCACCTCAATATTGTAATAGTATATGATCAAGGTGTATGGTGTATAATATATGATTTCATAATTTAGTTCCTAAATTCTAAAACTATAGAGTATCATCATAATTACATCATACATTATCTACAAGGCAGCATCAACAGCACATATAATAAGCATGGGAATTACATTACCATTCCACAATACAACTCATCCAACATTACGTACAATACCCATCTAACATACAATGTGCTTCACCATTTAAAAATAAAAATCCTACAAAACATACAATACCTAATATTCAACAATGCAACATCAATAATAGTGAAAAATTAAGTAAAAATCTAAAGCATTTACATATAGAGTTCGGTATAAATTTTGCACGAATTACTTTGCTTTTTCATGAAATGATGACTTTTACAATGCCTGGTGACAAAAACTTATTCAAGATGATGCCTTAATTTTGCGAAAATCAATTGTGAAATTGAGAAAATTGGGGTTTTTTGGGAGATGATACCAGTGTTCGAATAATGAAGAAGAGGAAGATGGCATGCAAAAAATATGTCCGCCAGGTAGCACCATGTTGCTGCCTCGTCTCTTCAAGAGACAAGGTCAGACGTTTAGACTGACCCCGTCTCTTTAAGAGCTCTCTTGAAGAGACTAGGTTAGACATTTATGACCTCGTCTTTTCAAGAGATGATGCCAACTTGCCTAAAACTATGGTTATTTTCATCTCAGTGGCAATTATGTAATTAAAAAAGACTAAAATATTATTTTCATTTTCCCACAGCCATGATGATTAATTAATATTTGAAAAAAAAAAGGTTTTGTTATGCATAATAACGTGACGTTTCCATCAAAAAAGGGATAAAATAAAGGAAATAATGTTTTTTTTTTTAAGAGAGAGAGAGAGAGTGAGATTGTCTTCGTTGAATGTTTTCGGACAAATTAGAGTTAATCAACTTTGAAACACAAGTTGAGACACTACAAGCATTTGCAACATGCAAATTTATTATTATTTTTTTATTCGGGGTTATAAAGAATAAGAAGAAGAAGAAGAAGTGCAATAAGGAAGTGAAAAAAAAATAATGGTTATATAAGAATTTATGGTTTTTTAGGATAAGAAGACGGAGGAGAGAAAAATGAATAAATGCCAACTAGGAAAAAAATAATTTTTTGATTAATTTACTTTCCTTGTCAGATTTTGGCTCAAGAAATGGTCGAATTTCTACCCAAAAGTACCATAGCTGAAATAATTAAAAATTTTCAATACCATCATGGTAAGAAATTTTTTTTAAATATTATTCAATTTTAAACGAAAAAGTTCATATAACGTAGGGTGGGTATAGTACAAATCTATTAGCCCCCGCGCCCCCCCCTTAACAACCAAAACCAAAAAAATAAAATAAAATTAAGGTTTAGTTTTTTTTTTTTATAAAATCGAACTGTACTATATAGTTCGATTCATTATTTGTTCAAACAAAAAATAAACAGTTTAGTATGGTTCAATATACGGTTTGAACAGTTTATTATTCCTACTACATTTTTTTTCTCATTTTCTTATAAAAAAAGGAAGAAGAAGAAGTTTTGAATTTTAATTACATGAAAACATATAAAATCTCTTTAGTAGAATTGAAAATTGTACACTGCTAAATATTTTCCCGTTTACTCTAATCTTTCCACCAATGTGTAACGTTAATCAGTGACCACACTGTACCTCTTTGGTAGAACTGAAACTTGTAGACCTACTATATTAGTGCATGTTTACTTAATTAATGGAATTCACGAAATAGGATTGCAAACTCAAAACTTCCATGATGAATTCACACCTATAAGTGTTTCCTGGAACAAACTTTTGTGCAAAAACAGTGGTTAAGAGACCTTTATTTTTATGGCACCAAAAGCAAAAGGTTCCTCTAGATATATTCTTTGTTCACAAGCTATTTAAAGAATCAAATTGATTCCCACATCACAAGGAAAACAAAAGACATAAAATTGGAATCTCTCTTGTTTTTGCAATAATTTAATAATACCATCAAAAAATATAAATGTAAACCACATATCAAGTCAATTAACTAAAGTTTCCAAACATGAACATGAACATGAATCTTTTGTTTTTTTCTTTTTTCATTTTTAAGGCAAAACGGTCCGGTTCAATTAATGACTTCAGATCGAATCGTGAACTGAATATCAATTATCGAATTGATCCGTAAATCAAACTGTTTAGGAAAAAATTGAAAATTCGGTTCAGTTTGATCCGATTTAGTTGGTTTTTTTCCCTATTTCTAGATACCATGAATAAATTTACTAATAATCATGAAAATTTTTTCATAATAAATAAACACTATCAATTGGTTGCCACCATAGTCTTCTTCACCATTTTTGTCACTAGAAATTATAGGCAGCCATCTCTCGAGATTGTTATAATAAAATGTGGCAATTTAAAAAATATATTTAAAAAACATTGAAAGCATGATAAAAGTGTTTTTTTTTTTTTTTTTTGCAAAACAATGCATCGTTCTACTTTTTCCATCTAGCTTGGTTTTCTCTTTCCTTTTTTTTTTTTTGCCTTTTTGATCTGAGATATTTCAAACGAGAAATTAAACGACATATTGTGGCTTGAAAAAATTTTAAATCAAATTCAAACAATTAACAAATGATTTTATTTTGTTTTGATTTTGATCTAAAGTAATTATCCAGTCCCCTTTAGTATATTTATACCAATTTTCCTTTTGTTTATTGTCTTTTTTATTATTCTATCAAATTTTAGATGATATATTTAACAATGTTGTCAGATTTAACTCGAGGTCTTGACTTAGACATACTAGAGGGTCATAATCAATAAGTAAGAGCAGGTTAAATCGCGATTAAACCCATGATTGAACCACCAATTTATAAGAAGGGACCAACCTCAACCGTATTGAATTGGATAAGTAAACCCACATTTGGCAATACTAATATTTTAATAATGGTAGGAATATAATCATTACAACGTATAATTAGAAATAATAATCACTTGAAAGCACGATATAATTTTTTCCTTAAATAATGTAATGTCTTTGGCATAAATATTGTTAATGGATTTATTTGGTATAGAATCCTTTGGAATAAAACGAGAAGTTTAAATGGTAACTTTTCATGTTTCTAAAGTTAACTAGGGATGTAAAAAGAGATAAGAATCTTATAGAGATTTTGTGCGAGAAAGTGAAGGAATACCCAAAAAACTTCATGTAAAAACCTGCTAAAACCTAAAATTAAATGCGTATACAGTATATGTCACTTCAATCATGTAATTTGAAGAGTTATTATCCTCAATAAGTTTCACTGCCGATACATAAACTTTTTACTTTGTAACATAATTATCCTTTATGATCCGCTTGAAAATGATTTTATATTTGTAAAAGCGATTTCACCAGCAAGTGTACTGGATCAAATCAAGTAGTAAAATGATGAGTGAGTATCGTTCCCACGAGAAAAGGTCAAGTATTAAACTGCTATCAGTTCACACTAATATTAAGGCAAAATGATCCAAATCAATTGTTTATGTAATGCTACTTTATCTACTCTTAAGTCGAGTTAATCTACTAAGATTTTAATTAATCACATAAACGTATATTATACTAGAGTGGAAACTTAGATCAAATCGAGTCTTGCTAATCAAGTTGAGTCTAGTTATATCGACAATTAGATCTCTTGAACATTCATGTAAAACTATCTAGATTAAAACCTCTTGTTTGAAGTTCTTGAAAATCTTTTTAACCTTAAAACAAACTGGTAGCTTTCGCTACTCAGATTATTAAAAGGATTCAAAATTACAACAAAGAATCTCCTAATTCATTCATTGCCTAATGTCTTAAATCGAGTTTCCCCTAATTCCTTAGTGAGAATTCAACTTAAATGCATTCTTCTAAACACACAATAGTTCCTAAATTAGATTTAACATCTCAGCTTCCACTTTTCGAAATTAAATCTACATTTATAACTCCAACGAAATCAGATTTCTCTCCCGATCAACCTGACTTCTAATCAACCAACATCTTTCCAGATTTAAGGCTAATTTCAAGAAATCAACATGAGTAATTCAAGTTTCTAACAAACATATAACGTAACTCAACAATCCTTTCAGCAATTAACGAATTAAATCACATTCCCCACCGTTAGAATTTCCTTTTAGCAATTAACGGATTAAATCACATTCCCCACCGTTAGAATTTAACCTAACATTAGAATAGTAACACTAATCAAGCAAATAACATGAATGAAACTTGTCATGATCTAACTACACAAAACTCAGACAATATTACACATAGAAATTTGAATTAATACAGAACAAACCCGTACAAAGTCTTCCACAGTAGTGAGCAACAACTACATAAACACCAATGTGTGGAACAATGCATGATCAAAGAAAGATTTGATCTTCAATGTCTGATAAAATCTCTATCCTACTCTCTATGCTAAGGAAAAAGATGTAAAAATGAATGAACTCCCATTTGAAAAACCGTTAGAAGTTTTTCTTTCTTTTAAAACATCTCAAATGCAGAATAGACACGTGAAGTTTCAACTGTCTAATTCAACGCCGTCAATTTCTTATCCTACACCAGCAGTGAAGAGGCTGACGTTAAGATTTTTGAAGCTGTGATGGTTGAACGTCGGTGTCAACGCCGACGGCGTTGAATATGAAATTGCCAGCGTTTAATGAAAATCTGCACACTTGCAGATTTATCCTTGCAATGCTGGTGGCGTTGAATATAAAATGCCGGTGTTGCTTCCAGTAATGCTCTATTTGCTCTATTTTAATGTTGATTTCCAAGCTCAAAGTTTATTTCCTTCAATTATTGATTCTCCAAGTTCTCTATAACCTGATTAAGCACAATTCAACACATCAAAGTACTAATTCTTCACATTTCTATAAAGATAAACACAATTACGCATCAAATAAGAGATGAAAAGTGTATAGATTTTTGGTTTATCACTTTAAAAAAAAGTTTGTCCCACAAAGATACCTAAACTTTTTAAATGTTACTCTCATTGTACTTATGGCCGAAATATGGCCATTCCTCTAGCAACTTGCTAATGTGGAAAGAGAACTCGTTTAAAAAAATCATTTATCTGTCCTAGTTGTCATTTTTATCTTTTTTTACTCTCTTTCTGTCCACCTCAGTCTGCACTTCTTCTTCTTCATGCAACCATCATAAAAATAAAATAAAATATATAAAAACAAAAGACTCCATCTACCATTACCAACTCTACCGTCATGCGTAACCCATCTCTTTCCTTGGAATATCAATAAAACTGTTCAAATTAAAAAGAAAATATATATGAAATATAATTCAAAGGATAAACACATGCAAAATTGGTAAGAAAAAAAAAATAATTGGAATTAATCCTACACATAACCTCAAAGTTCATAACCCATGACAGAATTACACAAAAGTTTCAATCTTTTCACTACAATTCACAAAAGTTCAACTACCTTGCAAAAAAGGTTTGAACTTTATACCCCAATCCACTCACAAAAACTCATTGATTAATATTTTTCTTAATAATATTATTACAGGCGTTCTTTAGGATAACTCAAAGCGCAAGTACTCATTAGAGATGTTGGATTGAAGTAGGTCATTGAAGTGCATGGCATGGGTGAAGTTGATGAAGAGGGTGTTGAATTCATACTCTTTCATGGTGTATATTTCGAATTAGTAATGTGACGGGCCTTGCAAATTCGTATCTAAATCAAAACTGCAACAAATCTAATTCATTTTTCTAATGAAAATCAAATCAAAAGAAAGGAACGCAGATTAATTAGATGAAAATTAAGGTTTTTAAGTATTATCTCTTAAGGAACTCAAGGAACATATTTTGCACTTAAACAACTTTTCTGTCCACGAAAAGCTTTTGAAGATGTTGGTTTCATCGTGTTTTTTGGTTCAATTTTCTGGTCGTAGTGTGTGTACGAGAGAGAGAAGGATCATCCAAGTTTGTTTACGGAAGATCTAGAGATAGAATGGTTTTCGGAGAAAGAAGATCTACTTCCTTATGTTAAGATTTATTTTATGGGTATATGGAATTTTAGGGTTTTTTTTATTTCATTTTATTTTTATTTGGAGGTTATGTGAAGAAGACGCACAAGGGGATTGAGTTTCCTTTCTATGTTAGCGAGTTGCAGAAGAAATAGTCGGATTTCTACCATAGATATAATGCATGCAACATTTATAAGTTTAGGTACCTCAATGAGACAGTTTTTTTTTTTTTTTTTTGACATAATTCTATTACAAAGAAAAAAATTTAACTATCGCCATTGGATCTTACCCAAAATTTAAATAATAATTTTTCATGTTTCTAAAGCTAACTAATAATGTAAAAAGAGATAGAATTCTTATGGGGAGTGTGTTAGAGTGTAAAGAATATTCTTAAAAAAATCACGTAAAAACCTACTAAAACTAAAAGTTTGATCAATACATGTCACTTCAATCATTTCAATATTTTAAAATAATCTCCATGGCTATTATCCCTAGGAAAATGAATATAAGCATTAAATTGTGACTAAAGTAGTCACCAGTTGTTTAGATCACATTATCCAAAGTGACATATTCAAAATGATTGAAGCAACATGCTTATTCGCCTTTTTCGTGCAAAACAATGCTATGCAAATTCTACTGAACATGTTTTCTGAGTTTATTGAAAATGGCATTCCATCTTTTTGTCTCTAACAAAACGTTTTTTTTTTTTCTTGTTCGAAGAGACTTCATTTCAATTTGTTCAATAAATTTATCAAACTTGTTCAACATATTCCCCTAATATGTTACCTCTAACAGATGCTTTTTTTTAGCTTTATCAAAATCCAATATAATAAGATCTAAATAAAGTCTCATTTCTTATACGACGAGATTTCAAACTTAAGATCATATTTGATCAATATCCTATGATCAACACTTAATTTTAGTAGCACTTAGTAAAGCTCTCACCAACACCAAGATTACGATATAGTAGACAATCTATTTAATATAAGTTCTCACAAGCATAAGATTATACCTAAAGAACAGTAGTGGTTAGATTCAAACTATTTCTTAATGTAAGCTTTTCAAAGTTGAAACAAGATGACAAATAACTATTTTATTTAAACTTTTATATTATAATAGGACAATTCACGGACATAACCATATTTACATCCCCTATAAATAGATTTCTATGGAGCACATTTGTGATCACGTGCTTATTTTGGCTTGATGAATATTTTCGAATAAATGTCTATTATCTCTTGTTTAAAAGCAACGGCACTTCTAAATTTATATAGGTAAAATTAATTCAACATGCAATTGAATATCCCTTTCGTGATTAATTTATTTAGAAATAATAAAATGTGGTATCCTCCTTTTACTAAATTAATGCTCAATAAATAGTTTTTGATTTTCAATACAATGAAAAAAAAGTACAACACAATCCATCACTGTATTAGAAGTAATGTGACGGTGGAAGTGGCAGTAGTGATAGAGAAGGCAACAGAAATGATAGTTATGGTAGGGATAATAATAGCATTAGAATAAGAGTGATAAAAACATAGTAGTGAACTTGTTAGTTTATTGCCTCTACTGAAGTCTTTATTTTATTTTGTATACCATTAAATACAAGAGAAAAAATTTTAATTTTTACCCGAAACCATGAGAAGCTTTTATCCCATACAAGTTATTACACAAACGAAACATTGTACGGTGAATTTTGTCTCACTATAATAAAGAAAAGCTGCGCATCTAAACACTATCATAATGAACCTAGCTACCATGAAATCATTTCTACTTTGAAAATTTAAAACTAGCAATGTGTTAGAATAAAATAGAATTTTCATCATCACCAAGTATAAGGAATATAAAAAATCTTATCTTCATATTTTATAAGTTATAATATTGTCATGCTGTGGTCTCGAATAGGGATGATTCGATTTCAAACTGAAAAGTAAATCGAAACTGCGATTGGCATTTCTAGAATTAGCTAAAAACTTCCAATCGATTCTATTGAAAAAGAATTAAAGAAAAAATTAAAAAAAATAATATTAAATATATAATTATTAATGTTTAAATATTTAATGTGTTTTTATTAATAACACAAATAAAGTTAAATATAACTTTACACATAGATATTTTTTTTCATTGGTTAACTTTATACATATATAATTTAATTTATATAAACTTTTTCTAAAAATAGAATCACTTTCCTTTTAATAATATGAGACTTTTTTTATATTGTAAGTTTCTTTTTACTCTCTATAATATTTTTCAATCTCATATTACTAACAACAATTGATATTAAATATTTATGTATAAATAAATGCACATCCTAAACAAATTTTTAAAAAACTTGATTGAATAATTTAACACTCTTAGATCTAATTATTATTTTAAGTTTAAATTTATTTTATTACGAAATAAAATTCATTTATTCATTTTTTTTCCTATTTTCACTTGAAAAAGAAATTATCATTCTACTATTCCAAAACCGAAACTAGAAACTATCACTTCCATAAAACCAAACCAAAATCATAGGAGCCAATTGCAATTCTAGTTTCATAATTTACAGGCACGTGACCACCGCAATGGTGCAGTCTATACTACAGATCAAAATCATTTATTTCACTTTACGCCCATTACGTTCTGAACTCTCTCATGGGTAAGCAGCCATATTTAACAAAAACCATATCGTGAACTTATGACGGTAGCAAGTGTTCTCAAACATAGCAGACAATAAGGTCTGGGACCCCCAGTTCCATCCCCACGACTCCTCATTGACCGTTTCTTTTCCGAGCTATATCTCTGGCCATCTCCCTCAGTTCTTCAGGGGAAGGAGGCCTTGGACCCTCTGGCGGATACACGATATAAGATTTCTACAAGATACAACAAGGTCGGATCATCTATCCAATGCATGGATGCAGCAATAATAATAATAACTGCACGGAAAGAAGAAATTCTCCAGATGGAAAGAAAGCCAGGGAGCTGATGCTTTTAACTTTCTAAAGGGGAAAAAGGATAATAATTTCGAAAACTTTCCATTTACCATTGTTTGGTTAAGTCAAGCAGCCTGTCCAAGATAATACTTCCTACAACAGAGAGTTATCATATTTTGTCCATGTGGTTTTACCGAAAAAACTTATGAAATTATGTACCTCGAGACCAAGAAAGATATGGACGACAACATACATTAGTCATCACAATTCATGACCAGAATTCAGAACAAGTAGTTCATTGCTAGAAGAGCAATTGCTCATACCTAGAAGAACAGGAACTCAAAGTAACACCACTGTTGACCAATAGAATTCTGGCCATGTAAGAATATCGACAAAGCAGTTTATATCTAGCAGGATAAGGGTGACAGAAGCAAGATAACAGAAAATGCCTGTATTAGGCAGTAGAAATAGCAGCATGAAAGAACCTGATTCCAAAAATTTGAATAAGATAACCAGAATTATGAAGTTCATCTAGAAGATTGATTAACGATTAAAACCCATGGGTCCAAATTTTGTGCTGTAATCAGCAAACTTCCATCACCAGAACCTAAGTTAAATTGCTGCAAGGATTTGGTAAAGTCAGCAAGTTAACAAGCTAAACCAAAACATAATCTTACCTTATATTATTCAGTCTGGCTTAGAAAATCCTCAGTTAAACATCTAACTAAAACTTCCTTGCGGAGTATGCAGAATTATAACTAAAAGGCAACAAGACATCGCACCCATCATCAAGCTTACGAAGGACCAGAGCTTACAGCCTTTGCTAATATTAACTTAGGTATTCCCCATCACTTGTCGAGAATCTTATTGGCTATTACAAGATCAAATCTGTCAGTAGATCTCGAGTAAAAGTTGGTACACCTTTGGGGAATCTGCTTCCACTTCATAAAAAATTATACCTATTCCATAATCATCTCAAAGGTCAACATTGAAAGAAGCACATCATTAAGACGCCTTTTGTTTGATGCTCTGACTACAGCAGTAAGAAGACAACAAAATTTGCATACCTTGCTTACAAAAGCAGTTATTCAGAATAATCCAAAAAAAGGCAGTTATTCAGGAGACATCATGACTGAAAATGACTCTCCTGCTGGTACTATAGCAAAAAAATCCATCATGTTTGTTTTCATAATTTTATAAACTTTCTCCAGGTAAACTACTTTTTCAAAGTTATCCGTCCAGCTAAACCTCAATGAAATCCATAACAAATATTTCTCAGGTAATTCATCCATATTTATTAGGCGGGAACGGATGATTTTAGTTGATTTTTCACAAGTGGAATGCATATGACTTCAGAAAAGTAACGAAGGAAATTAGCCACTTGAAGGTGCAGAAAAATGGCTTCCAAAGTCACAAGTTGGATTACCGAGCTTGACTATTGAGTAATGGCCATCTATCATAACACACATAATGAATGTCATTGGGTCATTTCAGCAACTTGGTACTGCAAAGCAACTACACCCCATAAGGGAATTTCATAAAGTGGTAGCAATAGAATTGTTGAATTCAAAGGCCCCACTCTCAACTGGACCAAAATTTGTTACTTATCCTTGTGGAAACTAGGGGATATGGTTAGGAGTGTGAGTCCTACGGACCCTGCCTTTTCTAGAATCCTGGGTTATAAAAAAAAGATCATGACTAGCAAGTTCTTGATAAGACCGTTCAACAGAAACCAACAAACTCGTTTAATGCAAAATATAATCTTGATGTGGGAAAGAAATACATAAGATAGGATATGGAAAACTCGAAATCAGAGCTTCAAGGTCCCAGTCTGAGTTCGGTTCTATAACAGGAAGTTCAAATGACAATCAAACTTTTTTCGCGTAATATGCACCCAAAAACTTTTATCTCGGGTTTTGGGAACTTCAGCCGTATATTTGCCGACGGCAGAAAGGGTTTATGCAAAGCAAATGCGCCATAAAATTCCAATCATCCTTCCACAGCTTCAACAAGAAAAAACAGTACTTATGATAGGCTGGTGTTACAGCTACTTATTGGGCTTTGGTTCTTTTTTTTTTTTTGGACTTATATTGGGCTTTGGTTCAGTCTCTGCGATTCAGCGCCTTAAATATGCCTATGACGGCATGAAATCCTTCACGGGGATTTTATAGTGTGATATTAGTACATAAAAAAAACTCTCTCCAAGACCTTACAACTTTATCAAAAGAATCCTTCACAAAAATCTTTTTATTTTTTTATATTTTTTATGGACCTCGCTTACTTTTATATAATACTTCTATTTATTCCAAAAATATATATAATATATATTATACATTTATTATTAATAATCAATTTATATATATATTATATAATCATATAATATTTAATATTAAAAAATTATTTAAAAATAAAAAAAAAAACATTCCAAACGCAATGGCAATGTTTTTTCTCAAGCTAGAAATTGCCAAACATAGAAAGAGTTAATAAAAAAATATAAAGATTAGTGGCTGGCGTTGCATTGCAACGTATTCGAATTATATGCCTAGAGGCAAATTCCAAGTGTTGGCATGAATAATAATAATAATAATAATAATAATAATAATAATAATAATAATAAAGAAACTCACTTTTTAGGGTCTTCCACAGTGGATCCTAAAAAGTAAAAGAAGCACTCCATATCTATAAAAATCGCAAAAAATAAGATCAAATGCCCAAGAATTCATGTCAAGGATCTCATATTTAGATGCTCTGAGCGGTGATGATGTTTAAACAGGGATCTCAAATCGAAAAATATTTAATTGATAGTTCTTTTTTTTTTTTTTTTTTGCTGTTGATTTAATTGATAGTTCACACCATGTGTATATACAGATGGTAGATGACTGCTAATTATACTTTAATGCATAAATAAGGTGGTGGATAGTTTTTTAGATAAATGCCACTACATCACTACATGTTAGATACCCATTGATAGTTACTTCCCACGTGTATAGTACATGTATTATGTAATACTCACCAAAACCTTTCTTATCTCTAACACATAAATATGCTACTATGTATAACTTATTACAAATAAATTACGAACAAAACAAAACAAATAAAAGAAACATTAGTAACCCGAGTTTTGAAAACTTAGGGCATTAATCGCATAAATAGTGTCATTTGTCATGGTTATGCCTGATGTAACATATTACAAGTTAAAACGCATTTGGTTTAGTTATTAGTGATGCATGAAAAAAGAAAAATAAGGAATGATCTATTACAATGCAATCAATATTTTTTTACCATTCATTCATATATATCAAATTTTTTTTTTTCTAAAAATAATATTTTGCTCTTCTAATGATTGATTGGAAGAGAACAAACAATAATGTTTGTGTGTAATCTCAAAAGTAGTAAGAGAGTCAACAACTATCTCTCTTTCCTTTATAAAGCATGATTTAGTTAAACTTATTAGCTATTATCGTTAAACTTAATTAATGTGTTGTTTTTACTAATTATAATGATAAGGGCAAAATGCAATGAAAAATTTTATGTTCATTACCTAAATTTTGTTCAATTTTTTTCTTCAATTTTACACCTAAACTTATAATTCATCAAATTATATACCTAATGGAAACTTTACTTGCTAATGTTATTATCTAACAAAGTTCTACTAATGGTGGGTTAAGTCCCAACCAAGACCTAACTTATAATTTATCAAATTATGTACTGAATGGAAACTTTTCATTCAAGTGGACTAGCCTACTCTAATCCAACTTTTATTACTATTTAAATTGTTTTATATATAAGAATACATTTTTTAAATAATTTATTGAATATTATATTTCATAAGATAATAAATATAAACTTGAGGAAACATTATGATGCATATGTATTAGTTTATCATCATCCATTACTGTTAATACAAGTTTAAGCTTAAATATAACGATCTCATGAACAATTATATTAATAGTCATTTTTTCTATAATTTTTATTTTACTTTTTTTTTTTTACACAAATGAGCTAGCAGGTCAACTCATTTAAGTCAGGTTAGCCCACTTTAGTTCGTGGATTAAACGAATTAGGTAAATTTGATCTACTTTCAAATGGGTAAAAACAAAAATTAATTCTAACTTATTTTTAAAATGAGCTAAGCCGATCGACCAGGTGCCAAAGCTCATTTTTAACCATCGTTACCAATTGGCTCTTCGATCACCTATACATAATGCAATATCCACGAATATCGTTACGACGTCACCAATTACAAGAAGCCACATGTGTCACTCAAAGTTATCGGTTAGCCATACAACACCAAACCCAGATGGAATTTTTTTTCAACCTCTTAGCCATTGTGGCCCACGAACACATGCGTCAATAGGCCCAGTCGTGCAACTACAAAACCCAGGTGTCTCCACCCTTACACCCACCTTTCATCGCACCCACTTCAACTCCACAACTACACTTATGATTTTTGCTCGAAGAAGAAGTCCACGGTGTTTGCTTATCTTTTCAGTCGAACAAAACCGTGATGTCTTCTTCTTTATTCCAATTTCGCCGTACAGCTGAGTTTTTGTCTTTGATTTTCCTTCCTCATGGGGTTCCGGTGCTAGAAGGAAGCAGAAACCGTTATGCCTTGCTAGCTATGTAACAAAGAAAAATCCCAATTATATGAATCCTTCGATCATTTTCGCCCTTAGCAAGAAGCAATTCCGATTTTTTTCCTTATATTACAATCTTCGAAATGGTGTTCAACAATTTGAAGCTTAAAAAAAACAATTTTTTTTTTTTGCATTTTTAGAATAAATTTTAATATTTTATTTATTTAAAGTTATTAATTAATATTTTTTATTTAATTAATTATCTAAAACTAGTAAGAGGATGGCATGTGTTTATATTAATACTTTTGAGTTAAATTAATTTATGTGTTTGCAAATAGATAAAAACACAAGTAACTTTTTTTTAAGTTAGATTCCATACCATTATACCATCATAATATAAATATTTTTCATTTGATATTATAGATATAATATATATAATGTTCTTATTCTTAACAATAATAGATAGTTCAAGTTATTAAGAAAAATTTTCTTTTTGATCATAAGTTATCTTATTATACGATATTATTTAGTTCTTAGAGTATAATAAAAAAGATAAAAAAAACCAACATAAGTTTTAATTATTATGCATAAGGGATAGGTAAAAATAATGGGCATGTATGTGCATATAAATATGTATACACGCACATCAAATTCTATCATGAGTTAAAAATTTCATCTCTAAGATCCTACAATAACTTCCGACAAATTATTTTTATAATAATGATAATTCATAAGAAAAAAGTATTTTTTTTTCTTTGTAGTTCCATAAAAGGATTTGATTTTTCCGTCATGCCTAGAAGAGCTAGCATTTATATAATTTTACAAAAAGGTTTTGAATTTTTTATTATACGTTTAAGAACGTACTTTTAAGTTGTCCTTATTTTAAGGTCCGCTGCAATACCACAAGCTCTTCAATGTGTGTATATAATATATCTATAGTACTAAAGGGAAATGATGTTTTTAGTATAAATATTTATAATATTTCTTATTATTCTAATAGGAAGCCAAATATGAAGATATTATAACTCCACTCTTCTATACTATACTCTTAGTTTAAAATTTCGGTCCTCTTTATCACATCTAACTCTACTATTCTATACTTTACTCTTTCGATTTAAAATTTCGATGTCAGATGCCTTCCTCATTTCTCAACTTTAACCTTGGGAATTCACTGCAGACTTAGCAGATGTAGCAGGTCATATTCAAGAGTTCAAATTATACTTATTAGGCAATTAATTTTAGACTTTTCAGTTTACCGTAGAAATTTTAAAGATATTAATTTTTGTAACATTTCAAGTTTCATTCTACTATTGCATTAAAACTAAGTTTTAGTTTTCCTAACAATTAGTACAGTCGGTTGTGTATGTACTAACATTTTGTTTGATTGTTTTGGGTAATTTAATGTATATTGATACTAAATTTGTAAATCAACATCCTAAAAGATATAAATATATAAATAAACATGTTTACTAAAACTTTTTTGATGAATAAATAATACAAAAATAAACACATTTACTAAAACTTTTTTTATATTTAAATAAACACACTTTCTTTATACAAGGCTAAGATAGAATAATAAATTCATCGCATGGTTACTGTTTGTCACATTCATATTTATATGACTATCTGGAAAAAAGTTTTGCATTTTATCATAGTTATTACTTCATAGCATATCTGGAAAAAGTTCCTAATGGTTTAAGGAGAATCATTATTAGAATTGTAGATAAAAATTCAGTAGTCAAGTTTTAAAAAAAAAAAAAAGAAAGAAAATGTGAGTCGAGTGATGGAAACAGTGATGAAGTAATTGAAGAAGGATGTTTGTTTATTTGACTCTAAAGACATTTGTTGACATGGATACAAGTTCCTCCTTCTAAATGCGTGAACTGACCTTATCATCAATTTTGTCTTTTTTAAGGAAATATTTCCTCATTGCAAGGTCTTATTTTGAAAAGGTGCAGAAAAAAAATACATCAGTTTCCTCATAAAAGGAGCTATTCAAGGAGACATCGGAGGGGTATGTCTTATTTCTTAACCATTAAATTTAATGATGTTTTACAACGTTTTCTCTAGATAAAATTAATAATGTTCCCAGATATATGATGCAGATGCATGACATAAGTTAATTGCATTTTCTTAGAAGAAACGGCTTTGGATATATTATTTCATTTTTAAAAAATACAATTCTTGCATCATTAAAATACATTTAATAAATTAAGTGTGCTACCTTCCAGTTTCACCTTTCATTCCTTTGCATCCTTAACATCATCACTATAATAGATATGTTAACTATAATTATAGTTTTTGAAGTTGTACTTATGACTAAAACATCTTTTTACTATTTCATTAGCGCTCACTATGTTATTTGCATATTAAATTTTATGTCATACCTATTGTGATTTTAATATTCGTCATTTCAATATTTTAAATCTACACGACTTTAGGCTCGCAAAATGCGTTGGAGGGAGAGAGCAAGGAATTACAAACAATCTATGACTGCACGACGAAGACAATCTTTATTGTTTTGTTCTTGCTTTCTGCAATGGGGATGAATATGGCTGTTTTTTGGAGCGATTTATTGGCTGAGGTTTGGGTGTTTTGTAGACTTAATTGTCTTTATTGTTTTTTCTTTAAGATGTCATTTATATATATATGTATGGCAGCTCATTATTTTTAGACAACAAGAGGGAAGGAACTTCACTGAAAATTCAAGTTGCAAATGCATGTAATCTCATGCATTTATTGCTAAGCTAAGTTGGATTGTTTTGACTGGTCTTTGAGTAGGTTTTATTGACTTTTTATTGCTTAATTGACTCAATTGTTGAGTGATTTTGGCTGGGGAAATTGAGGAGATTTTAACCGCATGTTTGCACAATTTGCATCGACTTTGTGCAAAAATTATTATAATAATACTTATTTAATTAATTATCTTAGTTTTATGGTAGTTTATTAAGTTAAACGGGTATAAATATGACAGTTATTTAGAAGTTCTATCTCCAAACTTTATATAAAGTTTCCACAAATTTTCTAGGTTATTATTGAATTCAACTTTAAGTTTAAAGTTTACGCGATTAATTATTTTTAAGAATTTATCTCACTCGATTAGAGTTTTCTAGGCTTAATAGGCCAAATTTCATTTTAGTCTCAAATGGCTTTAGAATTTACTAACTAGATCAATGGTATGTCCAAATATTTACTTGAAGTCTAGATTGTGAATTATGAATATGTTTTTATTCTTATTGTGTATTTATGACTCTAATGGTTTATTCTTAAATTGTAGTTTTCTAACTATAAGTTTTATTGATTATTTACTTTCTAATACACTTGAAATCTTATTTAAATTATTTCTATACTTTGAATTTTGAATAATGGCTATGAAATCTTAACTTTGATATTTGTTACTATCTATAGAACTTTGTTTTAGGATTTGAAGATACATATAGGTTCATAACTACTTGTGATTATATTCTAAGGTATTGGTTGAGTCTTATATTAACTTTCTATCTTCTATATTTGTATTTTTATTCATTTCTACTTGTATGAAAAATTTCTGGGTTTACAGTGAACTTATAGTTTGGCTGGCATTTTTGCAATTATATATACAAGTGATTCACCGGTCGAACCATACGCTTAAAATAGTAATACTAATAATAGAGGAGAGTATTTTGATATTAGAAAATTCAGTAAATTTTGGAAATTAATTTTCATTTCCTATGTTAATGGAATTATTCACACATTTTGATGAATTAGTTATCCTTTTGCCAACACAACAACAGGATAATCTTAATATTGGTCGAGAGTTCCATGAAAGTTATGGTGATCAAGTTCTTTAATTACCCCTATCAATCACATGTGCATTTTGCCTTGCTCGGTTATTTATGCATGAGACATCGAAAAAATGTTGCTCAAAAGGAAAAATTATTCTAGCTTCGATTCCATCACCCCTAGAACTCCTTCATTTGTATGCCGCACAAAATCAACTTGTTAGACATTTTAAACAACATATTCGATTACAAGCATGCTTTTGCATTTACTTCAATGGGTGTCCACGTTTACGACAATCTATTGGCAGCGAATTGTGAAGTGTATACCTCCCGTGCTCAAGGTGCAATTTACCACAAAATTGGTAGTCTCTTACCTAACATCAATGAGAGGCCACAATTTTGCATATACATATATATATGTATATGATAACGACCATGAGATTGAAAATCGCATCTCCGAAAATCATAACCTAGATGTAGATCTTATCTCAACAATTACCTCTATTTTGAATTAGTATGACCCTTTTGCCCATTAATTTCGCCACCTTTCCACAATTGATGATATTCAGGAGTGTAGTCTTATAATTTGTCAACAACCTACTAACGACTACCAATATGCCCTCCCAACTACATCTCTAGTAGCTACTATAGTAGTAGGTAATGAAGAAGGAGTTGAACTTCATGATCAGGATATTATCATTCAATCACATGCCGGCAACCTTATGACAGTCAGTGACATTGCTGGATTTTATGATCCATTACAATTTCCTTTGCTATTTCCATTTGGAACATATGGGTGGGATCTTAATACTTGTGCTAAAAATGGAAACCTTGTCTCATGTCTTAGCTTCTATGTGTATTATATCCAGGTTATGGTTATGTTCAATTACATTCAATTTTGTTCTTTAAACCAACCACTACATTACTTAATTAAAAGTTTTTCTCCTCAGATATGTAGCCAAGAGGAACGTCTCATCCTACGATGGGGTAAACTCTTCCAACAATACTTGGTAGATAATTTCATGAAAATTGAAAAACAAAGGCTCAAATGGTTAAGAATAATCAAGATTCAATTCGAGTTGAGTACTACTAAGGCTTATAAGATTCACTTGCTCATAGAGAAAATGATGCACGTTCGCTTATATAATTATTTTACAAGTCTTTCTATATTTTTATCCTTACAAAATGATTTAGAATCTTAGCAAATTTAATATTCCATCTATAGGCAATGTTAGGGGAAAAAATTGTGTTGCCTTCTTCAGTTATAGGAAGTCCTCGAGATATGTACCAAAGATATCAAGATGCAATAGGATTAGCCCAAGAACTAGGAAGACCTGATTTCTTCATTACCATAACATGCAAACTAAGTTGGTTTAAGACTCAACATGAATTGCTTGAAAGACAATCACCATAAGATCGTCTAGACTTACTGTCACGTGTCTTTCATTCTCAATTGGAGGATTTCAAAAAAGATATTATTGATAAAGCAATTTTAGGAAAGCTTATTGCTTATACATATGTTATAGAGTTCCAAAAGCGAGGGTTACCACATGTACATATACTTATGATACTAGACAATGACTTCAAATTGAACTCACCCGATGATTATGATTCTGTTGTGTGAGCCGAGATTCCTAATGTACAAGAGGAGCCTTGATTATTTACTGCAGTCCTAAAACATATGGTACATAGACCATGCGGTGGCTATAATTTAACTGCACCATGCATGAAGCATGGGTACTATAAGCGTCACTTTCCTAAGCCATTTATTAATTCTACTATTCAAGGGAATGACTCATACCTAGTATATAAAAGGAGAAGAAATATGCATGTCCCTCTTCTAACTTGTCAAAACATTATGGTGGATAACAGTTAGATCATCCCTTAAAACCCATGGTTACTTCTGAAGTATGATTGTCATATAAATGTTGAGGTTTGTGAAAGTGTCAAAAGTGTAAAGTATTTGTACAAATACATTCACAAAGGCCCTCATAAGGTTTCTCTCAAGGTACATATGGGCAATGACAATGACGAAATCTAGCAGTTTATTGATGCGCATTGGATTTGTGCACCAGAAGTAATTTGGAGGTTGATAAAGTTTTCAATGAATCACATGTATATAACTATAACCAGATTGCAACTACATCTGCAAAACATGCATACAATTTTATTTAGAGATGGTGACATTACTATGGACTCTATTTTAGCTAATCACTCCACCCCATGAACAATACTTACAGAATTCTTCCATACCAATGTGACGGATCTTGGAGCAAGACAACATTTGTATAGAGAGTTCCTAAAATACTATGCATGGAAAAAACACGATGGCACCATAGAAAGGATACGAAGTAGGTCATTGGAATAATATATACCATTGCCCCCAACAGATTTTAAGAGGTTTTACCTTCGGGTGTTACTTAATCATGTTTGCGGCCCTACTTCTTTCGATGATCTTCTCAGTCATCATGGGTTATGGCATTATTCATTTCAAAAGGCAGCAGAGAGTCAAGATCTTATTAAGAATGATGAACGCACACGACATTGCTTACTTGAGGCTGTCTCCTTTCAAATGCCTTTTGCTCTTAGGAGGCTATTCATAACCGTTATGGTATATCGTCAACTAACTCATGTTAGATCATTATGGGAAAATTTCATGGAAGTATGATACAAGATTAATTATCCACATCAATGAGTTCAAATGTGATTCTGCTCAACAAATTATTGTACAACATCAATATGTTACTAGAACAACATGGGAAATGTCTAGCTGACTATGACTTACCAAATCTCCAAAATGAAGCAACTAGACAATATAATATACCAAGAGTTATACAAGATGAGTTGTCCATTGCAGTGACCAATGAAGATTTGAATGCAATTGCACTCTTAAACAATGACCAGAGAAATGCATTCAATTCAATTAAGTCTATAGTTGATGGAGGCGAATCAACTATATGTTTTATTGATGGTCCAAAAGAGGCAGGAAAAGTTTTTTTGTATCATGCTATTTCAGAATATTTTCGAAGTAATGGTCATGTTGCTTTAGCCACGACAACTTCTGGGGTCGCTTCAACAATATTACCTAGTGGAAGAACAACATATTCAAGATTTAAGATTCCTTTGAATCCAGATGCATCTTCCATTTGTCCAATAAGTAAGCAATCCGAACTAGCAAAACTCTTCCAAATGTGCAAAGCAATTCTTTGGGATGAAGCTTCAATGGCTAATAAATATGATTTCCGAGTCTCTTGATAGAACACTTAGAGATATTAAGGAACTTGATGTCCCATTTAGGGATAAGGTCATGATAGTAGGTGGAGATTTTAGACAAATACTTCCAGTGTTTTCGAATGGCACAAAAGCTAGACAATTAATGCATGTTTTAATAAATCTCCTCTTTAGAGCAATGTTCAAGCTCTTCGCTTGACCGAAAATATGAGATCACTTATAGATAAGGTTTTTCCAGAATTTGTACTACAAGTAGGTAATAGAGTTGAGCATACTGAGCATGATGACCACATAACGGTACCTCCATCTATGAGTTTACAGTGGGAGGATGAACGATCTATTAATGGCCTGATTCATGCAACTTTCCCAAATCTTTCTCAAAATTTTGAAGATTAAAATTACTTTATCAGTTATGCACTCTTAGCACCAACAAATGTTGAGGTCTACAAGTTAAACGACGTAATTATTTAATCGTTTCCCGGTTAAGCACACACATATTACTCTTTTGACGCCATTAGTGACGATCATGGGTGTATGTACTAGCAAAAATTCTTAAATTCTATATCTTTGGGTGGAATGCCTCCTCATATATTAACACTAAAGAAAGGAGCTCCAATTATGCTCTTGAGAAACTTATATCTAAAAGCGGGATGTGTAATGGTACTAGGTTAAAATGCATTGGTTTCTTATAGAATGTTATTTATGCGGATGTTTTAACTGGACATGCAAGAGGGTTAAGAGTTTTTATCCTAAGGATTTCTTTAAAGACTTGAGATATTTTAAATCTCCCATTTGAAATGACAAGAAAATAATTTCTAGTACACTTGAGCTTTACCTTAACCATCAATAAGGCGCAAGGCCCAACGATACATAACATTAGCATCTACCTTTCTAATCATGTGTTTAGCCATAGGCAACTCTACGTAGCACTATCATAAGGAGTATTGATGGTATCAACAAAAGTTTTAGTTAAGAAAGGACATCCACTTAGGGTGTGTGGGACATACACGAGAAATGTTGTATACAAAAATATATTATTGTATTGAAGGTATTTTTATTATCAACATGTTATGTTACATTTTCACATATTGAGAACATTGTTAGATATACATCTATTGCATCGTAATGATCATTAACTATTTACTACTCTTTATATAGGTTCCAAATCAAATTATGGCTTGGCCTTCATCATGTAAGATAACATGTTTAAGTTATTCCCACCATACATTTATTAACATATGAATTTAACCTCTACCATCTTCTAAAAATACTCATTTGTACCTTGCCTTTTCCCTTTAGGATGCTTCATTAATAGCTATGGATGGTAGAGATGCATTGTTGGGTTTCTATAGGGTTTTAAAATTATACAAATCAAATATTTCGCAGCGGAATTCAAAAAGAAAACCCTAATCTAGTATCCATGTGTATTGATTAGATTAAAACAAAACAAATAGTTTGATTTCGTACCTCTAAATGCTTGAAACTTGAAACTTGAAACTTGAAATCAATTTGCAGATTGGATTTGTAGGTACCGCAAAATCACAATACCCTCTACAGTATCCACATGAAGAGTACTCTTCAAAAGGATCCTTCACGTGCTAGTGTAATCTAGAACATTTCTAGATGATATTAGGATTTTCACACACGATTCTTCGTGCTTCACTCTTTAGGGTTTGCAGTTTTTCTCTACTGGTCTAATGTTGACAGACAAGTCGTTAACCCTAAAGGGATCTCTTTATGTCTACAATCACTCTCCATCGTGTGCCCTCTAATGTAAGTTTAACTTTTATATTTTTTTACATTAATTTTTTTTTCAAATAAATCTTCATGGTAATTTATTTACATAATATCAAAATAATGCTTCTAAAAGCAAATTATTTTACGATTTACAATTTTGGTTGGGGATTTTTTATTCAACTTGATAGACGTTCTTTCATTTCAATGATCATACGTGAAATTAAGAAACTGAAGTACACCAGGTACAATTTTCTATAGATTTAAACTTATTTTTAAGTTATAAGAGGATTTTTTTCTACTACATTAACAGCTAAATATGTGTTCTCTCTTTTTAATAATAACTATTTTATGAATACTACATGTGACCATACTCACTTAATAGATTTTCTAAAAATTTTAACAATTTTAGTAAATGATTTTTTTTTCGACATTGCTTTTGTAGAATTGTATGCATTTAAAAGTACTAATTTTTTTTTTAATGATTCATAGAACCAACAACAACACATCTACTGACAATAAACTTTCAAAAGTTTGGCAAAAATTACGATGCACCTAATGATCTGTTTTTTTTTCTTTCTCAACTTTTTCCTTCATCATCTCAAATAATTTCTCCATTTTGTAGTTTTTTTCTATCCAACAACAAATCCGATGTTTCATGTACAATGAGTTCAATGACATTATCACCAGGTGATGACTTATCATATGATGAACAATTACAAACTTGTGTAATATGATTTAAATTCTTAGTTTGTTTCACATAAAATTATTGTAGGGTTATGGCAAGATCTGCAATGAAGCAAATCATATCTGAATAGCATTACTTTCATATAAGATGTATTGCCATTTACAAAAGTCA
Source organism: Combretum micranthum (assembly GCA_024138025.1). Taxonomy (NCBI): domain Eukaryota; kingdom Viridiplantae; phylum Streptophyta; class Magnoliopsida; order Myrtales; family Combretaceae; genus Combretum; species Combretum micranthum. Next base: position 116,220 of record JAMXBD010000030.1, read on the forward strand.
ATATTATTCTACTTTATACTTATCTTTTTATAGCTTTATATATAAACCACTCTCTGTAAATATATCCTACTGTTAACAAAGGAAGTAAGTGTTTTGTACTTATCTATTTAATTTACATGTGTTGGGTTGTTTTATTTGCACACTTATCACGAATGTGTTGTCTGCTTGTATAATATATGAAAAAAAAACCCAAAACCTTTTTTTTTTTTTTGTAGAAATTGCACAACCATTTGCCATTACAGTGTTGGGAAGGCTGAAATCGGCAGAAAAGAAAAGAAGGCAGAAAGAAAAGAAGTTAGTAAAAATGGTGATGTTTGGATTCTTAAAAATGAAAAGAAAATGAAAGAAGCCGGTAGAAATCCATAAAAATTGGCACACATTTGTTACTATCCAAAATCAAGTGGAAAGGGAAGGACACCTGGAGAAAACAAAGTAAACTTATAAAAATACCCTTAAATGTAAGGATAAAGTTAAAAAGCATAGGATATTTAATCTATTTACATCAATATTTCATCTCATTATTCTATTCCATTTCTATACTAATAATCCAAACATAAAATATAACATTTATTCCCTTTTATCTCTTTTCATTTCTTTTTCTTTTTTTTTTTTTGTTATATGATTTCCATTTCTTTCTCTTGATTTTCATGCTATATTAAATTGCACTAGTAATAGGATTTTTATTATTATTGATTGATTTCTATTATATTGTGATGTTCGTTATTTCTTTTTAGGTGCTAGCCACAATGACAAAAGGCTGCCCGAAGGAAGGCACGCCACACCCATCTTATTCAACTCCCATGCCTAGTGAAACAATTTTATTCAGTTGTTTATTTCATCCAGTTTAGTCAATGATGAATCGGTTAATCGTCCCTTAATGAATAAATGTCATTCTAGCATAAAGAGTTCGTACCAGGAAGAAGATTTTACCTCCATCTAAACCTTCACTAGCATAAAGAGTTCGTATGTTTTAGGGATTGGCATATTCTCACATTAGAGTACTACATGAGCAGAAATTATGAAAACATGAAAATTGTTTTAAAGCTAGTGTTTACAAAATTGTAATTAATAGGGATAGTTAGTAGTTGAATTTACTTATCATTGCTCACCACTGAAATTTTAATTATATGAAACTAGCAGGACCCCACCCTTGCGTAAAAAAAATTAAATAGTACTATAATAAATATTACACTATAACATAATTACTAGCTCAAATTTGCATATGATGGAAGATTATAAGGAAATAACAACCTTGAAAATAAGGCACGGGAAAAAAACACTTGAAACCAAAGTTTTGACAAAGCAAACATGCACAATATACTGTACACTTTTCCACCATTCCACAATTTAATCTTACTTATACGCATATAACAAATGAATAAATCACAAGATCTTCAAATTTTCAAGGAATGATTCCAAAGGCTTGGACAACTAACATTAAAATAAAAACTTCATCTCCCTATGCAAGTTAAGATTTGGGTCTCAATCAATTCCCAAGATTTCTTTGTAATCAAGGGTGTAATGTTTTATTCCATGTTTATTTTTGCTCCTTGTGTTATTGTTGTTAAATTTATAGAGAAACAAGCAATAAGTCCAGAATTTTTATGAATCCTATGCTCTTTATGTGATTTGTTCTTGTTGATTTCAAGATGTTGATTAACTTTCTTAAATCAAAACATGTTGTTTTTAGAGAGACTTGCATGCAATCCCAGACATAGAACGATGTACATCTTCAGAAATAGGAGCTAACCTAAGAAGGAAATTCTAGATCAATAACACTATCTTGAGGAGTTTTAACTAGAAAAAATTTTAGTCAACCAACCGATGATCAAAATTTGGTAATCTTAATCAAGATACCAAATTAAATTAAGAATTTCTACCATTCAAGAATATCAACAATAGAACTGGAATTATTTTCAACATAATCACATGGGGATCAAGATCTAGGCGTTCCTGCAATTTACTATATCTTTTGTGTATTCTTGGTTTGAGATTACTAATTAGACAATTACTACTTATATGGATACACTCGAATATGATGACTAAACAATAGAAGAAATGTGATTATTAGTGCTCACTAATCTCTATGGAACGATATTTTCACTTATTCCCTAGATTACAAGTATCGGTAGAAGCACTTGCCTTCATGATCATAATTGGCATTAATTTTGAGATTTTTAACTTGTTGATAATTTTTTACATTGCATACAATCGACACCAAAAGCCAATCATAAGCAAAGGCTCAACCTTTTCTATACTAGAAGTATGGTGTTAAGGGAGATGTGTTATCGTGATCACTATTCCAATTGATTTTTGTAGAGTTTGTCCCTAAATTGGGCTTGTAGGTTAAACAACATCCAAAGTCATATGCTCTTCGCTGGTTAAGTAGTCAAGGGCTTGCACATATTCACAAGTAAGTTTGTTACCCATGACCATTAAGGATTGTACTAACTGTGCAATTTGTGATATAATACTTATAGATGCTATACATTTGCTACTAGGTTGACCCAAGCAATATGATCACAAGGTAAATATGATAAGCACAAGATTGAGTACCAGATCTAAACGAATTGACAAGTATTCAAGTTACTTCCCATGAGCCTAGTTGAAATCAATCAAGAGAAACTGATATTTATCAAAAGGACTAATGGGCTAAGGAGTTTATTTATGTGCATGAGTAAATCATCCAAAAATTTAAAGTTCGCAAGAAATTTTAGGTACAAAAAAGCCAAGATTTGAGATAAATCTCTTTCAATCCCATGGCAATTATAGGAATCAAGTCAAGTTCAAGGATAAGCAAGGGAAGAAATCAAGATTCAACCAAAGGCAAAGGTGTAATTGCACTTTAAAGACCCAGGGTGTGAAATTGGCCTAAGAAAACATCTAAAAGGCTGACAAAAATGGTCAGCTAAAGGAGACTAACCGAAGCACCAATAGTTGGCTATCTTGACGTAATCTTCCTGGTCGAATGACCTAGGTTATGGGTATTAGTCATTGTGTCCAAGGTCAATCATTGGACATTGTCGTTCTTACATTTTATTAATAAATAGGCATTTATTATTATATTGTTTATATGTTTACTTTATAATAATCTCCTTGGATAATCATGTAATTATTCTAAATGTCCCTAGATGTTCATTACTAAGTGAACAATAATGAATTAAATCTAGTAAGAGGTTTGATTAATAACATGAGATGTTTATTTGTATAGAGATACTAATCAAACTCATGGGTACATATTAGAGAACTAAGTATCAGACCGACCAGCTATAAGATAGCTAAACGGATTATTGTCGTAAGTGATTCTTATAATAACAATATTATTATATCCTTAAACCTAAAATCACTATGGATTCCAACATGAGGAACATTATGACTCAACTCAAGTAAACATTATCTTTAACTGAATAATTATAATAGTTGTGATCAAGCATATTATGAATCATATAGAGGAAGATGAGTGATTGAGATGGGATTTGTCCATCTCATTATGAAAGAGATATCCCTGGGCTCTTTGATCAGTGAGACTGAGAAATACATGATTGTGCTCAAATGAATTGATGATGTGATCAGTGTCATTTATCTTATTAATTCACTTGGAGATCGAGAAATGATATAGTTGAACAATATAAGGGTAATGCTATCCATTCCTTATATTTAATCTAGATATAACGTGACAAAAGGACTATGACATAAGTTGTGGATCAGGTATGGTAGGATCATTGATTTTTATTTAATTTGGGTAGATATAATATCTTGCTAGATACCACTTATGTCTTGTAGCATGAAAAAGGCTTTTAAGCTTATTGTCAGCATTAAGCGAACTTACTAGGCCGTACACAAAGAATGAACTAAAAGGATGATGAGCTTAATTTAAATAAGTCCAATGAAAATTATTAAATTATTTATTAATCTTAATTCGTTAAGAGTAATAAATAATAATAATTTATAATCTTTGAATTTTGAATAAGGAGATTAAACCCGAAATGCTTTTTTTTTTTTTATGAACCTTAATTGGATTAGGGATCTTAATGTTCTTATTTGTGAGAATATTGACATCAGTATAAATAGAACATAAAAGCTCTCATCTAAGGTTAACGACGCTGGCTGTCATATTAGATTCGTAGAGAAACTATGCACACCTAAAAGAAAACATGAGAGCTCTTGTAAGATTTCCCCATACATATCTAGAAATGTTGTAGAGTGTCAGCATACTAATTTTCTTTTGGAGTGTTCATTCATATAGACACCATAGAAGGCGCTCATGAGATTGCAATACCTATAAATTTGCATCATTGTCAAATTTGAAAAGCATAAAAAGATAAAAACCCTAATCTTTTATCGATTTAATGAACCATTTGGATCCCTTGGTGATTTAGGGATTTTATAAGATTAAAAAAAAGTTGTTGCAATATTTGATTTTAGATCCCTGAATTCCTAACGATGAGACGTGTGGATTAACTTATTATGTTCATCATGAAGATATTTGAAGTTCGAGCTAATAATTTAATCGCATATATAATTAATATGTTATTTAATAGTTTGTTTTAATCATTTTAAGACTTGAGTCATATTATAAGTGTATTATTTATATGGTATCATACTATTTAGTCTGTTACCAATTATATTAAGTTATAGTAGAGTTGTCATATGAACCTATTAATAAGCTAACTCATGTTACTAATGTAGTAGAATGAAATTGAGCTACTTTCTTGCTTTTAAGTTATGACATTATATCATCCTCTTTTTAGTATTGAGTGAATTGTGTTTGTTCTTTAATTGTTTCGAGTTCTTACCAATTTATACCATAGATTCTGGTAAATACGTTAAATGAATTCCTAATTCTTTTAACACATGTAGTAGTTTTATAATTCGTAGTTTCTAACGAATTACAATTTAAACCATAACCCAATCTATTTTTAATATTTGTGATCTCTACCAGATATTAAGGGCATTCATATCCCTATTTTATATTTATCTTTTAGAGCTAAAACCCCCAAATTATTGGTTTTTATATTTGATTAGTAACCTCCATCAGATTTATTGTCAGTTTAGTACTAAAGGGAGAAGTGATTCATATCATGGAACTTTTTCATATAAAACTATATAGTTTTTTAAAATCCTCAATGGTAACAAAGTTTTAAACATAATAAAATAAAGTTATTTTAATAAGAACCTCAAACCTACACTTCTTTTCAATCACCACAACACTACTACTACTGCCACTATTGCTACCATTGCCAATACCTCAATTCATCATTACCTCCTTAGCTTTATTATCCCACACTAGTTGCATGTACCATTAATGCAATGCTAGCTCCAAGTTATTGTTTCCATTGTACCTTCACCACTACTTACACAATCACCATCACGCCACCACCATTACATCACCTATACCATTGAAATAACCCACAAATAAAGAAAAGAGAAAAGACCTCTTTTAGTACTTGAACTTTAACAAAATGGATAATTAGATATATGAACTTTTAAAAGGTCCAATTTCATACATAATTGAACTTTTCGTGCCCCTAAACACTACTCACATAACCATTGCCTGACACATGTCAACTACTTCAAGAAACAATAATGGTCGATGGTTGATGTTCTAGGCTTTTTAAAACAAAACACCAAGCTAAAGTTTTCCAAAATTTTATGAAAATACTAATAAGCTTTGTTCAACTTTAGTCTTAATCACCAATATAAGTAAACACATCTACCGAAGTAGCATAGAAAGTATCAGAACATACTCCTTGGGGATTATTATCATTTACCATACTCACTTTTTATCTATTATTTAGCTAAATAAAAAATCAGAAGAACATTATGAACAATAAAACACTAAGCTAAGGTTAATACTAATTATATACGTGTTTTCAAGGCAAATTCATGAGATAAGTCTGCTAATACAAGAATGAGCTTAGGTTTGTTTCACTTAGTACTTATATGATTTCTTAACAAACCCAATGAGTTATTTGATGGGTATACTTGTATCGTCATATTTATTCAGGTAGGCTAAAGCCTCTCCTAAGGTTAGAAACTATAGATCTAGATTAGACCATCAGAATCTCTTTACAAGTCATTAGCAATCTAGATCTGCATAAAGAATAAAAATCCTTTGATTAAAACACATTTTTAATAGAATTAAAATCAGGTGATAGAAAGTTTTACCATCCCTACCTCTAGGTGATTATGAGAAACTTCATTAGCAGTCCATCTTTATTGAAAAGAATAATCTCTCGATCTATTTATTTGAAATTAGACACGAATCTATATGGTGCACTCACATAAACTCATAAATTAAGGTTCGACCTACTAATTATAAGTACCCAATCAATTTTCAATGAAAATGCGTTGAAATCACATGAATTAGGTCTTTCATTCATAAACCCTAAGTCAAAGTGATTATTTATCCATAGATGTGAATATTAAACACAGATTAAGCTAAATAATATGAAATTAAGAATGAATATTGCAGATTAAGTACAAAAATCTTGTAAGAACAAACGTTGGGTTAAATATGAATATATCTAGAAAACTTGAATTTCTTACGAAGGAAGAGTTTTTCTCACTAAAAATTCTCTTGCTACTCTATTATAGGTTAGGAATTTGTTATATATGGTACGATACAATTATAACATTTGTGCATGTTTATTTATAGGTATCAGGGCACAGAAAACGGGAAGATTTTATTCGCTGATGTGGCAAATTCTTTTTAATGGAATTTGTGCATATCTTTACGTGCTTTAATTTAGGGCAATGTGTATGTAATAGCAAGGATAGGGTCACTTATCAAGGCTTGGATTGTGAGCTCGAACGTTAGCTACGATATAAGCTATGACTTTTTATCAAAGGTGCAATTTGTGTTCAATTTGTACCATGGGCGCAACTCTGGATGAGATTTGCAATTTTACCTTGTTTCTTGCCCTTGATTCATTCTCTAAAGGCACGATTGAATCCAATCTTCAACTGTTTAAGTTGTTTTGCTCAAAATCTAATTTAAATCACTTTGTTTCTTCTTTTCTTGATATTAGGAGCTAAAAAACAACATTTTCACAATAATAGCACAAATTTATAGGAATTTATCTAATAATAAATGAGTAAAGCATAAATTCCTATAAATTGAATAGAGTATAAATGAATTATTGAATAAAAGTTGATGATAGTGAAAAGATGCATGAAAAGTTTAATTAGGTATGAAATTAGAATTTTTAAAAATTTGGATACCTAAAAAGGGCATAAAAAGTTTAATTAAGTATGAAATTGGACTTTTTCAAAGCTCGGATACCAAGTTGTCCACTTCGTCAAAGTTCATGTACCAAAAGAGTCTTTTTTCCTAAAGAAAATACACATAAGGGCAAAAAAGTAATTTTCAAGCAATTAATATGGGCAAAGTGGTCCAACCACTTTAAAATTTAAAAGATACTTTGGTTCACCCGACGAATAAGAATGTTAAGAATAAGCAACCACCTTCTCCCTATTCTCACATCTACCAAAAAGCTTTCTTCGTCTTTCGTTGATGTTTATAATTCCTAAAGGTTCGGTAAAGGTTTCAATGGTATGTTAAAGACTTCTCTCCTTTTTGCACCATTCTTGACAAAATAATCGCTTAGACATCAATTTCTCATTGTTTTAGCAATTATTGTAATCCATAATAGGAAGTGACTAGTTTTGAGAGAAATTTTGAGAAATATTTAAAGGAAATGACTTTGAAAGTGGGAATGATAAAGGATTAATAGATTTCATAACAACATAATAAGATTGTCAATGCAAGTTTTGATCTTTTAATTTAAAGATTTGCTATGATAGATGAACAGATGCATAAAAGGGTGTATCTAGGATCAATGCTGAGCTTGGATGAGAAAGAAATGTAGGAATTCACAAAATTACATGCTTTTCCCTTCACTTATGTTTAACACCACCCGGGTTGTGTTCACATTCGTGTCAAACATTATAAGGTGGTTTTTATTGGTTTTGCGCTTAACATGAGTGATCACATGAGTAGATTTGAGCATAGTGACTTGGAATCTATGAAAATCTTGTTTCTAAGCTCAACATGATTAAGTATAAGAGTTGTGTTGAGACCTATGTATAAGTAGACAACATCTAACACAGGTTGTGTTGACACTTGTGTTGGATACAATTTTTTCAAAACTTACTTTTCCCATATCAAAGGCCTTTGAAACTTGTTTGAATCCTGCTATAAAGGTTTAAGGTCACCTTAAACTCTTAAAATCTAACATATTAAATTAATTACCTATTTTTCATTTTTTTTTCTAAATTAATATCTTATCTTTGAACTAAGTATGTGTATAAGTACCAACAATGTTTAAGTAGGAGTGAGAGTTATAAGAAAAATAATCTATACATGAATTTGGAAGAGTATATGATTTTAAATACTTTAATTATTTTGCAACTCAAGCTTAGAAGGTTCTAATTTCACAATGAGTTTAGATTCTAAATACATGTATTATCTTATTTAATGATTGTGCTTTTTAGGATTAACTCAAAACTTGACTAGTCATATATTGGGTAAATTACACTGGATAGTCACAACATTTGAAGGTAAATTCATTTGAGGTCACAACATTTAGAGAAGTGGTTTAATTGAGATCACCATTAACACGAGTCAACCGAAGATCCATCACATTGTAACACGTGTCAATGGCGACCTCAATTGACCTACTTCCCTAAATGTTGTGACCTTGAATAAACCACTTGAAATGTTATGACCTCAAATAAACTTATCTCTCTAAACATTGTGACCTTCTAATATGATTTGTCCATTATATATTTGACTATAACCATTGTGTGTTGGGTGTCTTTGATAGTGATGTGCCCTAGGCCATATGGATTCTATGTCATTTGAATGTTTATTATCATTATAATATATATGGAATTTTCTTTATCAAAGTAGTTATTGGCCTTTTACTTTGATAAAGTATTATTCTTGAATAAATTGGTTATTCCTTATGTCATTAAAATATCTGACTTTAATAGTAAAACCATAAGGTGAGAAATAATTTTATTCTAAATTATCCCTAGTCATTTATTATATGGAATAATAATGACTTAAGACTAGTACGTTAGCTGGATGATGATCATGTTTTACTGATCATGTATATGAGATATAATTCAGCACATGAATACATGTAAGAGTACATTGTATTTGATTGACCAAATATGAGAATACTATATGAATCAATGCGATAAGTATTTCTCATTAACAGTGTTGTTTTAGTCCTTAGACCTGAAATCACCATAGATTCCAACATAAGGAATATTGTGTTTTGACTCAATCAAACGTTATCTTTAACCAGATAATTATAAAGGTTGAGATTAGGCATGATATAAATCATGTAGAGGAAGTTGAGTGATTAAGATGGGATTTGTTCCTCTCATTAATTTGAGAGAGATATCTTTTGGGCCTCTTGATGAGTAAGACTAAGAAATGCATGGCCATGCTCGAATGAATTGATAAGGAGTTATCAATATTATTTGTTTAAGTCAGTCATACTCTGGAATCAAGAAATATGTGATTAAACAATATAAGAGTGTATTGATCCACACCTTATGTTTAATTATAAGATATCATGCAACAAAAGGATTAAATAACTGACTGTTAATAGGTAAAGTCGGATCACTGATTTTCACTTAATTTGGGAAGGCATAATGTCTTGCTAGAGACCAATTATGTCTTGTAGGTCTAAAAGGTATTTTAGGGCTACTGCCAACATTAAGTAAACCTACATGGTCACACACAAAGATGAATTAATTGGATCATGAGTTATTATAGATAACTATATTGGGAATTAACTAAGCATTTATTAATCTTAATTGGATTAATATTAATAAATATTCAATTGGCGAATTAAATTTGTCATTTATAAGGTTAACATGAAACCCTAATGTGATTCGGGGTAAAATCGTCCATGATGATTTTATCTTATAAATAGGAGGTGATGATCACCTCTAAGGTTTACAGACGCTTGCCGTCATATTAGAAATTACAGAGAAACTCTGTAACCTAAAAGCAGTGAAACCCTTTTGAGAGAGATTCCCAAAATTAGGAAGTGTTCCTACGTGCTAGCACACACACATAGATCTGATTGGAAATTCATTCGTGTGGATACAGTAGAGGGTGTTCGTGTTTGCAACATCTCAGATCCGAATTTCTAGAATTTTAAAGCATCAAAAAGGTAATTTTATCAACTCTAATTTGATTGAATCGCATGGATCCGCCATAGGGGATGTAGGATTCGTATTTTTATGAAAAATAAAATATAATTCCGCTGCGTTTTGATTCCTAAATTCCCAACATGCTTGGCTATGGTTAGTGGACCAAAAGTACTAGTGATGTTAACGTGGCACCTCGATGAGCTTTGTGTGACAATATCCCTGCATGGTTATACTTGGAGATGATTACAGATAGATCTAGGTTTAGACTCATAGATATTGAGGAGTACTCAACATTGTATACATATATACTACATATATACGTATTTGTGCTACCGGGATACTAGGTTGTCCTCGTGTTGATTGTTGGACTTGAAACAAAGATAAAAAATTGTTTGTTTATCACATTATATATACTTATGCATATAAATGAGTTATGTTTGCTCACGCACATGTGCCCGTGGTAGTACTATACTAGGCTTCAGCTCACTCCTTTCTTTTTTTCATGTTGAGGTAGCAATCCTATCATGTTTGACCTCTCCAGATATGACGTGGTTGTAAACTATAAGGAAGACACTAGTGATGATTACTATCTCACTGATGAGTAGATGGTGTGATGAGCTTTGGAGATATAGACTTCTTATGTCTACCTTATTTTACTATAGGCATGCTGTAGCTAGTTGTTGGTTAAGGCCCAGACCCACTTTCCTTATATGTTTATGATTTGATGATAGATGGACTCTTTTATGGTTCGTCTCTAGTCATGGTAGTTGGATGTTTACTGAGGTATGTCATGCAGATTCTATGTGACTCATGTAAGGAAAAATTCTAACTTATGTATGTGGGTGAGAGGATATGATATACAATAATTGTGGTATTTAGTAGATTCTAATCCTTAATGTTTTCATAATTGTTAAGGACAAGCGATGGATTGTAAATTACACTACAATCGCAAGACCATCATACTTTACCATGATCACTAATATTAACATTCATATAGCATTTTATCATAATGATTGTTATTACAATTAAACGACTAAATCACGATAATGATTTATAAATAATTAAGATTAGAAATTTTCCAAAATTAGTTTAAATCACTATAGATTTAGTCAAATTAGTTATGTTATTAGTTAATAATTACAAGTAGTGCAAGTAGTTAAGGAATTGGTGATTATAGGAAATATTATGAATAAGATTCAATAAAAGCAAAAGGCATCATCAATTCAATTCATAGAGTTTCTTTTTTTTTTTTCAAAACCTTCTATAGGATTTTGTTCTTGACTCATTCTAAAGACAATTTCAATGTTTTCATTATTTTCATAATCAGGTTATGTTAGAATCTTCTAATGGTACTCTATGTTGTTTTAAATTCATTTGTACAATGTAAGATTATAACAATGATGTTCTCATTAAGAGAATGGGTGGAATTGGAAAGAAAATCCTTACAAGTGTTAGAATTGATAAATGAAGTGAGAGAAGACATAAAACTTATATGAGAAGACCTGCAACTAGTCTGAGAAGGCATGTGGCGAATTGAAGAAGGTCACAAGCATGCACAAGAAGTAATTGTTAAATATTTAGAAAAAGAGCAAGTACTCCAAAAGAAGAAGAGGTCACACCAACTATAGAAGCTATTCCAGATGAAATTGTTCAAGAGATAGTTCAATAAAATTAACAAGAAAAAAATTATTCATGAAGGAAGATTTGGAGAATTAGAAAATGTTAGAGAAAGAAAATGAACATTTTGTGGTAGTTTTATTCATGGAAGTCATCAAGAATCAACCAATCTCAACTTATGACTGTTGATATTCATCAACATCAAGAAAGCCAATAACAACATCAAAATACAAATGACATTTGAAACAAATGATATGACAAAGAATGCAAAAATCATTTCTATGATTTGCAACTTGATATGGATGCCTTGATCATACGATGTGAGTTTCATTCAGCCACTGAAAACTTTGTTCATAGAATTGAAGTTTTAGGTTAAAGGTTTTATGAACTTAATCAAGTTGATGGTTTTTTATTTTTATTAGATAGATTTACTTAAGATAATAGTTGTTTTTTATTTTATGATTTCCCTAAACCTTGAAACAAAGTTTATGTTGGGGGGTGATGAGTTATAAAATGAGTGTTATAGATTTAGTAAAATTAGTTAGGTTCTTAGTTAATAGTTACAATCATCTTCTTTGTACTTACATTTATATATGCATATTGTTATACTAGTGGCATTTGCTTCGATCATAGTATTTGTCTTTGTTTTGAGCTATTTATTTGCTTATTTGATCTTTCTTTTTATTTTTTCTTTTGGTTGAACATTAAATATTACTCTTTTATCCCTCAAACTATTTAATAGTTTTTATAGGATGAATACGAGTTATTTTAAAACTTATACTCCATATATCGTAGATTCATGTACTTAAGTAAATATAAGTTATGGTGGCATCATTCTCATATTCTACTCTATGGAAGCTTATTACACAAAAAGTGTAATCGGAATGTGCTCTGACTTTCAGCACCTATTTAGAATGTACCCAATCTTGCAGAATATTACAAGGTACAAGCTAGCAAAGGTTATTGGCTTACATTTAAATCATAATTATGCATTTATTACACATATAAAAAATATGCATGTTGCATCTGTGAAGCAATTTAAAGTCAATTGTGTGATTTTTTTTCTTTTTTATAAAAACATATATATACTGTTCATGAATTTTTTTTCCCCTACCCAAACATGTAATTGTATTTTTATAAATTATATTATGTATTATATGTTATGTGCTACATAAATACTATATTTATAATCATACTTTTATGAGGCATACAATATAATAGGTATACAATATAATAATACAACATATGTTGTAAATATGTGTCGATCGGCATAACTTAAGGTATCTTTTTTCCGTGGAATACTGTTCAAATTACGACTAATTAATTCTATAATCAAAACTTTGCATTTATCAAATACTAATCTAGACAAATAAAGGGGCTGACTCGCCAAGTCTATAATAATAAGTGGCCCTAGAACTTGGAAGGAAATGAGAAGAACGGACTGCAAAAGTAGCGGCTAATAATCATGGCATATGTTTCATTATAGTATCTGAAATATTTTTGTTTGTAACAGAATAATACCTAAAAGAATTTCATATCATGATAGTTTTTAATTGTTTTACGGTAGAATCGTTAGCCAAAATTCAATCATTTCTCAATCAGAACCTGTGAAAAGCGAAATTAATTTAAAAAAAATACTTTTTATCCTAATTGGCATTTATTAATTTTATTTTTATTTCTCTCTCTCTCTCTCCCTCCCACCCACCACTTCTTCTTCTTCTTCTTCTTTTTTCTTTTTCTTTTTTTTTCTTCTTCTTCTTCCTAACCCAAAATTTCAAAAAAAAAAAAAAAAACCTAAATTCCCATATGCTTATTAATTTTTTTTTTCACTTTCCCCTATCTCTCCTCCTATACCACTCTTCTTCTTCTTCTTCTTCTTCTTCTTCCTAACCCCCCAAATAAAAAAAAAATTCATAGAAACCATTAAATTTTTTTTTTGTATTTTTAATGAACAAATAGATGAAATGCGTAAATTTATTTTCTCGAACATCATAATACTGAAATGTGTTAAATTTTCTATTCGATACATATGTTTGAAGAAAATCAAAGGTACGAGGCTTTTGATGCAGGAAGGTGACAAAAAAAATTGAATCTTTCAATTATTTTCGACATTGTTGCTAGCAATTTACATAGCATTGTAGTTTTTTTGTTTCCCTTTTGCCTTCCATTTTCCGAGCGAAGAGCATCTTAGGGAATCCTGAACATGGGGAAAAGGAAAAAATTATTTCAATTCTTAAAAAAATTACAAAATTACTACTGGGATCAAAATCATCCCAGTTTTAGGTAAGTCGAGGTCCTTAATCAAAGGTATGTCGTCTCTTCAAGAGAATAGGTCAGTATAAATTACTGACCCTGTCTCTTAAAAAGATGAGGTTAGCATAACACGGATCTATGATATCACTCATGTTTACATTAGTTTTTATAACATGTCAACATTTTATATATTTAGCTATATAAATCATTCATTAGCCTTCTACTATGGGTAAACAACTTCCAGACTTCATAACCCAACCACAAAGTATTCTCAAGCCTAATCCATCCAAACACAATCCTAAACCCAATCTATCCAAAAACAATCACAAACCCAATCCATACAATCACAAGAGTATTATCAAACCTTTCACCGCAATCATAATAAAAAACTCATAAAACATAATATGAAATGATTGCATTACTATTGAATTAATTACATCAAAAGTATATGAAAATTCTACATACAACAATCATAAAACATAAGAATTTATACAGTATCTAATCCTGGGTGCCCCGCCTCCCTCGTCCCACCAACAAAATTCTAAGGAATGGCGTACGTTGATACACATCCTGATGGGGATGCTCCATAGATGGATTAACCTGTGTGAGTGTGGCATCACCATCTCCACCACCAACATCATAAGGATAAAATGGAACAAGATCTGGATCCACCTAGGTGAGTCCCTCCCCTCCTATCATATACCGATAACGATCACTTCTTTTGTGGAGCAAAGGAGGTGCCATAAATCATATCTACATCCGACCCTACACCAATAAGACATCCTATGGAATTTTCAAAGGTAAGGGGCCCAATGTTTCTTATTTTATCCTTTCAGTTATAAATGCTATGTTAAAAAGATGAACAAAGATCTTAGAAAATTCGATGAATGTGCTGATGAAGCTATCTTCCTTAGATATTCAATACACAGTAAAGCATATAGAGTCTATAACAAGGTAAGTAAACTTGTTGAAGAATCTATAAATGTGAAATTTGTTGAAAAAGATCTAGATGATTCAAATGATGATTCTCCTTCCAATTGTAATAAAAGGCAAGGTTCTTAAGAAAGTTATGTCAAAATAGAGACTAATTTACCATCTGTAGAAAGAATTGTAGAAAATTTTGTAAGGAAACTAAAATTCCTAATGCAAAAGGTGTTTTATAAAGTTTGTCAATACCTCTTATAGAAACTTCTAAATCCTAGAAATATAAGCCTTCTCATCCACCAGAATTAATAATGGGAAATGTTAAAACCGAAGAAAGAACTTGGTCTAATTATAAAAATATACGAAATAAATTTGCTATGCTATTTGAAATTGAACCTAGTTGTGTTAATGAACTCTAAAGAATGCAAATTGGATAAATGTTATACAAAATGAATTAACTCAGTTTCAAAGGAATCAATTATGGACACTAGTACCTAGACCTAAAGATAAATCTATAATTGGTACAAAATAGGTTTTAAAAATAAATTAGATGAAAATGGAAATATTACAAGAAATAAAACAAGATTAATTGCTAAAGGATATTCACAAGAAGAAGGGATAGATTTTGATGAATTATATGATTGTTTAGGCTTTGCATGTTATAAAAATTTTAAATTATTTCAAATGGATGTTAAAAGTGTCTTTTTAAATGGTTATATTAAAGAAGAAGTTTATTTTGAACAACCTCCTGGTTTTAAAGATCCTTTCAAAGGAAATTTTGATATATAAATTTAGAGAGAGGCTTTGTATGGTTTGAAATAGGCTCCAGGAGTATGTTTGAACATTTGAGTATTTAATTGATTGAAAATAGTTTTAATCGTGGAAAAGTTGACATAAGCTTATTCCTAAAAAAATATGATGTAGATTTATTAGTTTTGCAAATTTATTTGATGATATTATTTTTTTTGCTACTTATGAAAAATATTATAGAGATTTTGCTAAGCTGATGCAGGTAGAATTTGAGATGTCTCTTATGGGAGAACTTAATTATTTCTTGGGTTTGTAAATAAAGCAAAGTCCTGATAGAATTTTTGTACACCAAGAGAAATATACCAAGCAAATCATTAAGAAGTTTGGATTTGAAAACATCAAAAGTACTACCACACGGTCCACACCTATGAGTGCTTCAATAAGGTTAGATCTTCATGTTTCTAGAAAAAAAGATAAGTGAAAAACTTTATAGAAGTTTAATTGGATCTTTAGTTTGTTTGACTGCATCTCAACCTAATATTCTATTCAGTGTATGTTTATGTGCTAGATTTTAAAGTTCACCAATAGAGACTCATCTTTCTGCTGTCAAAAGAATTTTTAAGTACCTGACCAATACTGCTAAATTAAGAATCTGGTATCCTAAAAATCATAATTTCGATTTAATCAGATACTCAAATGTTGATTATGCAGTTTGAAAAATTGATCGAAAAAGTACATCTGGTACTTATCAAGGAGATAAATTGGTTTTTTGGTCATCTAAGAAACAAAACTCAATTGTCTTATCTACAACAGAGGTTGGATATGTCTCTATTGGTAACTATTGTACTGGATTTTATAGATAAAACAACAATTAAATTATTATTGTTGAAATTATAAAAATATTCCTATTAAAATAAAATTAACAAAAAATCTTGTTAATCATTCTAGGTCAAAACAGATAGAAATTTGACATCCTTTCATAAGAATCATGTGAATAATTTGGATATTTGTGTTGAATATATTTCTATAGAAAATTGATTAGCAAATATTTTTACTAAATCTTTAGATAAAATAAATTTGAATTTATAAGAAATGAGTTAGAAATTTGTAATCCTTTTTAATTAATTTTCTTCTGTTAATTTTTTTTTTATCATTTAACATAATAGCTCCCCATATTTATTTAAATATTTTTAAAACACTTTTCCTTAAGTTCAATTTACTACCCTTTCATCTTCGAAAAACCTCTCCCATCGTCTTCTCTTTCTTGAAAAACCATGGCTTCAAAAAGATCAAAATGTTTATGTCAAAAATCTTTTAAAATAAGAATATTCAATAAACCCATTCTCATTTAAGATTAATCTTCATAATACTCTCAAGACTCTGAGAAAACCTGTCACGCCTCAAAAGGAAGCCTAGTAGAATTGTCCTAGAATCATCATACCACATGTACACTCGTAATATAATAACTGTCTTGTAAGTCAGAGTTACAAGGCTCTACTTAATTATTAATATCTCTTATTTAAGTGAAACATATACATGCAATAATATTATCAAATTTCAACCATGGAAATCCGATTTTCTACATTCTACCAAGATCATATAGAATCAGTATCCTCTACTAAATAGTGAAAATGGGATTTCAATCCTACAAATTGTAAAGTCTCGGCTATTTGTACAAAGTATTCAAAATTATTTCTAAGTTCATAGTAACCTAGCCTTTTAACTTCCTGAGAGTTCGATAGAAAAGCACTCTTCACACATTTTTAGCCCAATCCCAGCTATCGTTGTTGCTGCACAAAAATTATTTGGGGTGGGGGGTGGTATGAGTGAACCATGGGCTCAATGAGTTCATTTCTCACTACTACCGATCATGCAAGTTATCAACCATTAATTAAACATTCATGCAAATCTATCTATACGCGATATGAATGCATACGTGATGAATGCAAGCAACACATCTATGGGAGTCCGGAACCATAAATGATGTAGATTTACGCTGCCTATATATCAGTTGTCTCCTACATTTATTTTACATGGGACACCTCGTTTTATTTTTAACGAGATTGTTAGGTGGTTGCATCCATCCAAACTTAACCAATGATTATATGTCATCGGTAAAAAGGCAATATTCGCCAACGTGTTCATGTGATTTATACTGGTTAATATTGATTAATGTGTTTAAATCTGACCATCATCCTTCAATAGTGAAACAGGCAAGTAGACCCCCAGTCAGGCCACATCTACTGCCCTTTGGAATATAGACCCCCAATCAGGCAACATCCACCACTTGACAAGTGCACCCCTAATCAGGCAACATCCACTGTCAAAACATTACTCGAAAATGTCTCGTATTCATTTCATAAACTCTTTTGGTAAAACTCGTTTAAGAGATAAATGACCTGAGCTTCTCCAAGTCATGGTCTTTTGAAAATATATTTTTAAAATACATTTAATTGCAAATCCAGGACATTACCTATAGGAGATTTCAAGCACATGCGACGAGTACATCCGATTTGTTTAGTCGAGTGATTAAACTTATTCATTTATTTGGGCGATCATGCAATTGATAGTAGACACAACAATCAGTCATTCATCAATTAAGCAATACAATCAATCATAACAACAAGCAAATAGCAGATCATCATAAATCTCTCACCTGAGCTTTTTGTTTACTTGAGATGTCCTTGGAAAGTACTTAGGGTTCTATGAAATAAAATAACAATTTTTTATTATAGTATTTATAGTTTTTGTAATAAGTCTTAAAATTGATTTGTGCTATTTTTAGTCATACTTTCTCATTTATGATCTAAATTTAACTTATAAAATATTTTAATTCCTATTTTGCTTAATAATTTTATTGTTAAGCTTTTATTATTTATGTAGTCCTTTAGTAAGTCTATGCTAAGATAGTTAGTATCTACTACTTGTTATTTATTTTCATTTTGCTTTTCTTGATCTTAATTGATATCTATATTTTATTTAGGGTGTTTTCTTTATTCTAAATTTATTTAAGTTTCTCTTTAGTTAGTGCCTATATTGATAGTGAATTCTTATTATTTATTCGTTTGTCAATCTTATATGTTTTGAAATTTTTATATAGTTACTTTTTAGTATTTAGTTCCTTAATTATTTTTTTATCATATTCATAGTTTTCTAGAGCTTGAATATATATTAACTATCAAGTAACTATATAGTTTGACTTTAATAATTTAACATTTTATTATTATCTTCATTGTTATTTTTATGTCGTTTGTTAGTTTGATCACTTTATGGTAACTAATATTTACCTTCTAATTTTTAGTTTCATCGTGTTTCTCTTAATCTTATTTCAAGTTAATATATGTTGTTTATGGGAATCACTTTACTCCTACTTATAATTTATTTACATTTTTCATTCTTGTATATTAACCTAAATAATACATTTATCATAAGTTTAATCTTTTTTTTAATATACAAAAGTATTTTTTCTATTTGTAATATTTACTAAAATTTATTTCTTAATTAATTACCTAAATCTACTAATATTTACTTTTATTTGTTAAATTAATACATATATATAGCTATTTATTTATTTATCTTATTATTGTTATTATATATATATATAAATATATGTATTTGAAATCTGGACGAAAACAGATTTTGTGAGAAATTTGCAGTACGTCGACTCCAACGCTGCCGGCGTTGAACTTAATTTGCTGGCGTATGTGTAAATTTTACACATTATTGTTTTAGGGTAAGCCGGCCTTGAAGGCCGCCTGTGCAGAACTATATGCCGACAGGGTGGAAATTCTATGTCGTCGGCGTTCGTGTAAATTCTACACGAAACAACGTTTTATGTAGCTTCGTCCAGAGTACACCGTTGTGAATGTTGCCGACCTATCTTATTTACGCCGCCGACATTAGACAATACACTACCGGCGTAGGGCCAATGTAAGTACTGTTCATCGTGTTCTTCCTTTTTCTCTGGTTCGAAACTAAATTTTCTTATGTTGTACAAATATTATACTTATGTTTAAACTACTTCTAAGTATTTTTAAGGATCCAAAACTAATTTTCATAACTTATCATTTTCTATATCATCTTAAAATCATCACACTCTATGTTTTCCAATCTTCTACATGTATTCTACTATATAAATGGAGTTTTAAGGTTAGAGATTACCTTGTTTGAGTTGTAACAAAGTTGCTAAACCCTTGCTCCAAACTTGACATGAATTCCCAAGTTAATAGAACATTGTTTAAGCTAAGGTTTAACATGTAAATTAACTCAAGAAGAATCTCTACTTACCTTGTTTGATGTTTATATCCTTAAGCTTGTATGTGTGTCTTAATGAAGCTTGTTTATAGATTTGTGTTTGTGTGTGGTTTGCTATTTTAGTTGTTGTTTTTGTGTTGTTATTGGCTACTAAAGGGTTTCGTTCGCTTTATTGTTTTGTTCATTAAAGAGTCTTATATATATATATATATAGAAGAAGGTGGAGGCAGCAACTCAAAAACTTTCGTTCAAGGATGAGCAAATCTTCTCCACCAAAATGGATTTCTCATGCATTAATTTTTCTTGCTGATTTGGCTAATTTGGATTGGTTTAGGTCATTGTTTGTCTTGAATTTTGATGCAAATGGACCCTCTTTTGTTGAAGAATTCGGCTGCTGAAATTTGGAAACATATCAGCCATGTATTGCATACAATTTGCACCAAAATTGTGCAACTTTTATTATAATATTATTTAGTTAGTTATTTATTCTAGTTTAATGATAGTTTATTAAGTTAAACGGGTATATATATGTCAGTTATTTAGGAGTTTTGTCTTTAGATATTTACTTAAAGTTTCGACAAATTTTCTAGATTATCTTTGAGTTTATAGTTTACGCGATTAAGATTTTCTAGGTCCAGTAGGTTAAATTAGGATTTTAGTTGCTATAGGTTCAGAATTTCCTAATTAGAACAATAGTGGGATCCAAATATTTTTCTGAAGTCTAGATTATTAGTTGTAGATTTGTTCTAATTTTTATCGCATATTTATAACACTAGTGGTTCATATTTTGATTATCATTTTATAATCAATAGATTCTATAAATGAGTTATCTTTTATTGGTTTTGAAATGTAGAGTTATTTTTTAATTATATCTTGAGTTATTAATTCAAGATAAAATCTTGTCTTTGGTATCTATTAAAGTTAAGAAATCTTCTATTCGAGCTTTTAAGTTATAAATGAGTTTATTATTACTCATAGGTTTATTCTAGAGTTTTTATTTGATCATATGTTTAATATCTATTTACATTTGTTACTCTATTTATATTACTAGTTATAAAGATTCTCAGGTTACAATGGTTAAATTGGGATTTTTATTCTCTATAGATTCAAAACTTTATAACTAAATTATTGGTATAATTTAAATATTTAATTAGGGTTTAAATTCTTTAGTATTGATCTGTTTTTATCTTTTTGCATATTTTATAATTATACTAATTTATCTATAAATTATCTTTTTATAACCAATAGGTTCTAAAAATTAATCGTCTTTTATTATAATTGAAGTTTAAGGTCAAATATAATTACTTTTGATTTATTAATTCTTTTTCATAGAGTATTATCTCTTATTGTTAGGAATTATTTATTATATTTATTAATAATAGTAATTTTTCTAGTGCTATTTTATAGTTGCAAAATATTAAAGATAATTTAAAAATCATCGTATCACTATTAAAATTTTATTTTTCTAAGTATTGGACTTAAGGAAATTGATTTTAAATTTTTTAGTAACGATCAGTTTATCATCGATCATTACTGTTCATACTTCAATAATTTAAATCCGCAAAAAAATTAGGAGTGATTTTTATGACTTTTTATTATAGTTTTTCATAATTCTATATTATATTTTTAATAAGTATTATAATCGGTTATTGTAAAATTAGGATGATTACAAAACCGTTTTAATTCCTACCCTACGGCTGATTTTGGATCTAACCTTAATCTTGGACTAGCAATGAGTAGAGAAACAGAAAGATCGGATTTTTCGTCACATGAAGAACAAATAGAAATGAGCTCTCTAATAAAAAAGATGTCAAAAGTGACAAAGAATCTTGATGGGAAGGAAATAGGTTCGTTGAGAGAAACTAGAAGTAAGAAAGGAAAAGAAAAAATCGAAAATGTAGAAGAAAGTTCAAAAAAGGGATAGATACATCCTAAGAAAGGAAGAATTAGCTCCAAGAAGTCTGTAATAATTCATGAAGAGTCTAAACGAACTTCACTTTGACGAAAGAAGAGAGAGGCTTATGATTCTAGTTACATTGACTTTAATTTCTTTTCTACAAATGGTTTCTATTAGCAAAAGTTTTTAGAACCTCTAGGATGCAGGAATTTATGTAACATTGAAGTTATTGTGCATGGGGATTTAGTAAAAGAATTCTCTAAAAATGTGGATATAAATAATGATTTAGATAGGCTAACCTCATCTGTGAATGGGCAAATAATTGAAATCTCAAGGTTTGATGTCATTAAGTACTTTAGCTTACCTGATGTTAAAGATGATGAAGATATTAAGAATATGTCAAAAGAAGAAGTGTTTTGCAGCATTAATGGACATTTAGAAATGGATTATGGGAAGGAAGCAAATACTATGGATTTTGAATTACTTCCTAAGATTTTACATCAGATGATTATAAGTTATCTTTCGCCTAGGAAAGGAAGTTCAACATCTATGTCCATTGAACATGCTGAAATCATTTATGTAATGCTGAATGGAAAGTAATTGGATTTGGCATCAATGTTCATATTCCATGTTTGGAGAAACAAAGATCACATGCCTTATGGAAGCACTTTAATGAAACTGTTTAAATCCAAGAAATTAAAAGTTTATGCCAAAACTTCTAAACCCCTTAAATTAAAGAAATTAGAATAGCCCATTTTTCACCACATGTCGATATATGTGCAGGGTTTCCTTTAGTATGCTATGGATGGTGCTCATTATATTCATGAAAAGCATCATAAAAGATCTATGCGTCTTGGAGTTTCAACTCCTAAAGCACAAGATTTAGATAATCTTGATAAAGGTAGAAATACAAAACCTATTTTAGATGAAACCCCTGTCATTAATTCTAATAGACAAGTAGATTAGGAAAATATTGCTAAGACTGTAGAACCTGAAAAGGTGGAACATACAAAGTTCACAGATTCTGAAGAAGGTTTATAGAAAGGTTCTTTTATAAAATATTTGGATATAGAAGAATTAAAAAATGCTTTGAAAAAAGTTTTAACTTCATATAGGAAAGATTTGCTCATGAAACTATTGAAGGAAGAATTTAAATTTAGAGAATAAAAGTTTGACACTTTTTGTAATACCCTGTCTAATAAAGCGACCTCTTTCATCATAACGCAAACAAAGTACTTCAACAACTGAACATTGTATAAACCAATTCTGAGAAGTTTGATGAGAAAATAGTTAGGGATCTTAATACTTTTACTGTCAACTATCATCACATGCTTACTCAATTGAACAAGGTTGGAGATTTGTTAACTAGTTGGATGAAAGATATAGACAAAAATCAATTGGACATCGCCAGGGCTATCAAGAACCTTGAACATGAGATCAATTTGTTTATCTAGTCAGTGTTTCCAAGTTATCAAGCATCTAGAGTTCAAGTGATAGATCTCGATAGTTCTCCTACCTCTAATTCTCCTTAGAAACCTCAAATTAATCACAAGAGACTTAGAAACTAATTTCATTCTTTTAAAAAGAAAAATATGATTGGTCCTTTTCATTTTTGGTATTTTTTGAGGAGAAGATTATCTTTTTGGTGATATTAACAAGGGGGAGAAAAAGTAAAATGATATGTTTTGTTTATTTCCTATTTTGTTATAAATATATCTATGTGGATTCCTAAAAATGAATTTGTTTGACAATTGTTGACTAACGAAATATTAAAAAAATTGCATTAAATGTCCATTGATTTAAAAAAATCTTTTATCATGATAAAAAAGGGAGAATGTTAAGTTCTCTACATAATTTTTATAGTAACAAAGGAGTTAAATATTATTTAATTATGTGCTAATGAGTACATGATAAATCATACAGAAGTTTATGCAAAATTTATGATATCTAAGATTATGAATAGAATTGTTTTACAGATGTTTCAACAGAAGTATCATGATATAAAAGTTAAATAGAATTCCTGCATAAGTTATTAAAGAAGTTATTCCAGAAGTTTTAGGAAGAAGAAAAGACACAGAGAAATTTTCACAGACCCTTATTCCATCATAACATGAACTTTTTAAGTATTACAAGACTTTCACTAAAGATGAATTTTTTATATTTTTAAAGGCCCAGTTCCACTTTTCAAGTATATTTGGATAATATACTTGATGCGTTTTACAAAAATAAAAAAAAATATCATGGAGATTCTTCTTCAAATCAATTTCTTTGAATTTACGATCAAAGGTTATTGATTCATATTTTCCAGCAGATTTTTTCTAACAACATCCAATGTGATGACAACAAGACATTTTATTAAAGATTTGTTTTATGAGAAAAAGGATAAAGATATGATAGATATGGTAGCTTTGAAAGATGAGATATCATTCCACAATTCTTCTTATATTTCAGCTTATCATATCTTTGTAAGTCTATCCAATTTAAGTTGTTGTACAATATCTTTGAGATATTTTTTCTAATAGTAGAAAACTTTTTTGAAACTGAAGATATTTTCAACACAGATTTGTTATAGATTTTTTAGCATTCAAGAAACAATATTGATGCAAATCACTAGCTCTATTTTCACAGGATTATCAAAGATAATATATGATTCTGAATTTGTCTACAACATTTAGAAGATAACCATTAAGAGATATTCAAGATTTTTTACCGTTTGACTTGAAGTATATAAAGAAAAGAACTTCAAACCAAAGACACACAATTGAGAAATCAGCTTTTAGAACGTGGAAAAAGCAGTCAACTTATGCTTATTACTTCTTTGCAACTCTAGAAAGTTTTACAAAACCATTAGTGTGACAAATCTTCAATTGTTCTTTCATTATTCTTTAAGCTTAAGAGTGTTTTTACCGCTATAGTGGGTGAGTAAGTAGTAAAGCTATATAGACTCAACAGTGAAACCTTACCAAAGTGTTTGGATTGATTGTACTCTCCTTGTTTCTTTGGTATAATGAAACACAATCGATAAAAACCATCGGGTCTCTAACATGAAGCTGGATAAGAGGACTGACTCACAAGGAGTAATGTATATACATCGTTGTCTAATCTTCTTATCTCTTATCTTTTAAATTTCGCATCTTTCTATTTTTTCTTATATTTGTTTCTAGCCATTTAATTGCAAAATTAAGAGGGAAGACTTAATTTATCTAAATTGGAAAAGTTCAAATTTTTAAACACTATCGAGTCACCCCCTTTTGATAGTGCAATTGAGATCAACAAATCATCAGCGAAACATAAATGAGTAACTTTTTCTATCTTACATTGCCAATGAAAGGAAAACTAAGGATTGGCAGCTAGTCCCCTAAGAATACTTGAGACGACTTCCATTCCAACAACAAAAAGGTAAAGGGAGATCGAATCTCCTTGTCATAACCTCTATTACTTGGGAAGAAACCCACTAGTTCCCTATTGATATTGATAGAAAACTTTAACGTAGAAATGCATTACTCCAGGAAAACCAAAAGAAATGAGGAGGAAAATTCATATTTAAAGGACACAGAGCACAAATTTCTAATTGATAATGTCATAAGCCTATTGAAAGTCTTCCTTCAGAGCGCACCAAGGTGAGCCGATGTTATGGTGGTACCTAGCCATCAACTCCTGAGGAATAAAGATATTATTAGAAATTCTCCTACTATGGATGAATGCGACATGTTCTTTATCGACTAGACGAGGTATCAAGCTTTTCATTCTTACTGCCAAGACTTTTGATATAGCTTTATAGATTATATTGCAACAAGCAATCGGACAAAAGTCTGTTTCAATGGGTTTTTCACTTTTGGCACGAGAGACAATATGGTGTTATTTAACTCCTTCAAGAAGTAACCAGAAGAGAGGAATTCCTGGACTGCTGCCACTCCTGCTGCCACTACCTCATCTCCTATGATATCCTAAGAACTTTTGAAGAGTTTGGCTGAGTAGCCATCCAGACCCACAGCTTTATCATTAGATCGGTGAAAAAAAGCTACAAGTATTTCATTAGTAATAAAAGGAGCATTCAACTGATTCACTCAGACCTCGTGTACATGTGATGAATTGGTTGACCTCCTCAAGGTTAAGTTGGAAGTCTTGATGGAACAGATTTTTGAAATAATTTACTACCATTGTATGGATTTCCTCATCACCTTTAACTTCTCTTCTATCTTCCATACAAAGGCTGTTAATGGCACTACGGTTATGGTGATTCACCATAGACTAGTGAAAAAAAGTTGAGTTCTTATCACCAAGCTTAAGCCATTTGATGTGAGATTTTTGCTTTAGGAAACTCTCCTCAGCACCTCTAAGAAGGTAATAATTTTCAAAAGCTTCTCATTCTTTTTCCCTTGATCTAGTATCTCCTACCCCCAAAATGGTAGACTGGACGAATTGTAGGTGAGTTTTGGCTTGCTTGACCTTGGTGTGTAGATCGAAAAATTCAATAGACTTCAATTTCTTTAATTCCACCTTTAAAATTTTAAGCTTGGAGATTAGCCGAAACATCTTCTACCCATTAACATTCGCTCCCCAGATTCCAATGACAATCCCTCTGAAAGCTGCATTTTCAATCCAAAAGTAAAGAATTTAAAAGGGATAAGTTTTATCTTGTCTGCAAAGTCCAACTCTGCCATAGCAATACAATGGTTCGATGACAAGGGAGACCTAAAATAATTGTACTTCACTACTACTTCAAATGTTAATGGAATATAATAGCACACAATCATATTCCTCATTTATTATTATCATCACT
Organism: Combretum micranthum; assembly: GCA_024138025.1. Taxonomy (NCBI): domain Eukaryota; kingdom Viridiplantae; phylum Streptophyta; class Magnoliopsida; order Myrtales; family Combretaceae; genus Combretum; species Combretum micranthum. The sequence continues at coordinate 142,874 of JAMXBD010000030.1, forward strand.
TTCTTAGGTAATTTCCAAGCTACCATCACTTCTAAGCACTATCTACCGCTAAAATGTACTCATATAATCAAAACAAATAAAATGCTAGAACAAAACTTCTAATAAGGATTTATATCAAAAGAACCCATGGAAAGGTTCAAAAAATGATTTTAGTGAAACAAACATACCCATCTATGATACTCAATTTCAATATGAAATGGTGGTAAAAGAGAAATTATTTTCCTTGTTCTAAAACATTTCTCACTCTAGTTTAACCCCACCATCACCTAACCAGCTGCATTAGTCAAGATCAATTTCCAAGAGATTTTACTACATTGATATTTTTTAGAATGTGATAACCACTTTAGTTCTTCATCAAGGATCATTGCCAAGATTTAGCAAACGTGATTCCATTAGCCCACAATGCTTTGAATGGTGGTGGTTTAGTTGATGCAATCATAATTGTGGCTTGGCTGGTTAGGTCGTAGATGTAGTATTCGATGACTTCAATAAAGTGTATAACAATAACCAATTACCTATTTTACACTAGAAAGTCAACAACAATATGAGATGAATATGCCTAGAGCTAAAATATCAGCATGCTCAGAGTTATGCTCTAGTAGGTTCTTGTTCTTGGCAACCCATCCCTTGAAGAGTCAATCTTTAGCTTGCATGTTTTTAGTTCTCTATCTTTTGCACTTTATCACCTAACTACCTACACCTTATGCCGAATTCAAGCAAAGTGAGTGATTTGCTTGAGTGTTGGAGGCTACATGGTAGATCAATCTACCCTTGGCCATGATTGTGTTAAAGCAACATGTTTGATACTAAAAACTCTAAAAATTTTTGAAGGGTAAAAGTAATTCTTCTACTGTAAATGCAGAGAGTTAAAAATGACTTTTTTCTTGGAATAATCTTGAAGAAGCAATTGAAATGGGATTGCTGTAAAGCACCGAATACTTTGATCCATGTACTTTTAATTCAACAAACAAAAGATTTAAGGGATTTCCTACAACCAAATTTTTTTTTTTTTTTTTTTTTTACGTCAGAAGCATGAAAGCAGATTATAAAGAATAAAAGAAAAGGTGAAAAAGCCTTCATGAGAAGATTCTGTGTAGCATGTTCAAAGAAATGAGGCTAACAAATATGTGTTAGGCATGCCATATTTTCATCATAGTTTTATCATAACCTTTGAAGACGTCCACTTAAGTGTCCAACGAGTTGATGTGTTCTGCTCCCTGGTTCAAAGGACAAAACTACTGTCTCCATATATCCATGTTTTAGATGCCACATTTGTGATGTCTAAAGTAGTACTTATGGAAAATTTGGAAAGAAGCACACAACCCATTCTTTTCAGGTCCTTATCCTACATGATAGATCCTTTTCTTATGTATGGAATTTATGCTTGCCCTGAATACAATGAAACACTCGCATTAGACCCTGCAAGCAATCCAAGCTAGTAGCTTATTGTAGAATGTATTCAAAAAATATCTTGATTGCAAATGCAAAGTCTACCAACATTTGACTCTAAAATAATAGGAATAGTATTCAACAAGTTTAATCAAGACCCTAGCATTTACTCTGTCAAGTATTATCGTATACATGATCCAACTAATGGCATCCTGATTTTAAAAAGAAGAGTGTAAAATAATGCTATTTTATTGATTATATAAAATATACAATTTATTATGAAAACTCAATAAATTAATGAATTTTTATAAAATTCTCAACATTTAAGGTTCATGAGAAGCTTGAGTCACAGGATACCATCCTTCAAGTTGGCCATTTACAGATTTTCGTGGGGATTTTATGAAGACATTTCTAGATATTTTTAAATTAATCAATAGGAGAAATTTAGAATAAAGAAACATCGGACCCCTATAAATTCAAAAGCTGAACAAAGCAATACCTCATAGATTATTGGCTTTTACATATATGTGAGACACTCTTATTGTAGTCAAACCATAGCTTTTAATGCTTCCACTTCCCCCCAAGCCTGTTCCGACTCATTCCAAAGAAATGACATTCTGATTTAATGCTTCAAAATTGTAAGGAGAATATGTAGACCAAGATCATTCAAGCCATCCTAAGCAAAAAAGTATGAATCAGAAAACTTGTTTAATGGTTTCGATTTACCATCTTAGAGTAAAAATATATAATGGAAGCATTTACTAAATGCATTTGTAGATGAACAAAGAGTGAAGTGAACTAGCATGTTTTAAGCAACCTAAGCATTTTTTCAAAACGACTAAAGATGTATGTTCATCAACTATCTTTTATGATCCATCTATATTGTGTTATCACCATCATTGGCCAACAAAATGAATAAATTATTATATACACTAATCCACTCACAATCTTTCCAATTGTAAGATTTATTGTTAATCATGGTGAAAATCAAATGGATTTACCATAAAATTAAAGATACCTGTTTCTGATTTGCACTTGACTACATCTTGAACATGAAAGGAGACATTATACTCAAATAACCATTATGACCTAAGCATCCTTTGAAGAATTTAGGTCATGAAGAAGGAAAAAGCTAGAAATTTCCGAAGTAAAGCTTAATGAGGTTCTATCATAGATCATATTCTCATTATATGATTTTATATCATTGACTAAAGGAAGGTTTAGATGATTTCATACTTGTAAAATCATTGGGTGAGCATGAAATATGCAAGTATATCATGGAATGAAGTCAATGACAATTTCTTCGCAAATTGTGTTGTACTAGTCGAAACAGAACACGATTTTTCCCAAATAAGGCCTCTTTTTAAATTCCAAGTGGATCATAATTTTGTTGTTCATCAATGCTGCAACTGCCAAAACCAAAAAGTTATTTCATTAACTAAGAAAATTGAAAACACAGATGCACCACGAGTCTAAAAGGATAAAGAATAAAAAAAGGCAAATCAATAAATAAAAAGATAGTCTCGAAGCCCTTAAAACAATCTCAACATCTTAAAGTGAACATTGAGCTAATTTACCAATTTAAGAATAAATCAGCGAGTGTTCATTCAAGTTTCCATTTTTCTAAACATAAATATTAAACATATATGGTGCATGAAAATTCTATAATTAAACCATGAGTCCATCTAAAATTAGTGAAAATAAAAATCAATATCATACATGCATAACAATTGGCGAGGGTGAAAAGAAAAAATAAAACCATTTAGATTGACATCACCATGCTAGATATGACTCATTTAGTATTATTCCTTTTTTCTTTTTCCTTTTTAAATCCAACCATCATGAGGCAATCACAATAGTTTCCTATAACTTTAATCAGCACATATGTCAATAATTCATTAATCAATTGAAAGGGATAATTTTTGTAATTTGTGCATGCCTAATAGTTCTGAAGTTTCATGGTTTAAATAATCAAAGCTTCTTTTAAGTGCAAAGTATAACATGCTATTAATCAGCATCATACTAATCACCTTTGTAATGAATCTCTTGGGCAAGCTAGATCCATCATCTGCGATGAACACCATTTGTAGCTTGAAGGTTGAATCCATCTGTATCAATAAAAGAACGTATGGTGCTCCAGATTTCCACTATTCTCGTGAATATAGTAGCTTCTTTCATTTTTCTCTTTTCAGTTTCTTTCTTTCTTTTTGAGTGGCTTGTTTATGAATCAAACAAATTCATACATAAGCCTCAGCGACTGGGAGGGTAACTCTACTTTCTCAACATTAATATTTGGTAAATTTGGCAAGCTTCGGAGTTTAGAACATCCTCTTATGTACAATTTCTCTAGTAACGGTAGGTTTTCAAGTCCTTGAATCTCTGTGAGTTTCTCACAATCACAAACTGCCAAATATTGTAATTTTGTCATTTGTGATAGATCTGGCAAACGCTGCAATGACAAGCATCTAGAAATATCCAAATAATTCAGAGACTTCAATTCTTGGAGCCCTGGAATTTCTATGAGTTCTTTATCTTGTATTATCAAAACTTCACACTTTTTATATAGTGAGAGATCTAGAAACCTGACCATGGTATAACATTTTTCAACGTTAGATGAGTCAAGGATGTTAGTTTTTCTAAGCCTTTAACCTGGCTTAGCACTTCATAGTCTCCCAAAATTAATTTCTTCAAAATCTTTAAGTCACCAAGTCTAGATAACTTTCTACATCTTTTAATCCTCAAATTCGTTAACGATTCTGCTCCTTCTAAACCTTTGATTTCCATCAGCTCAGAGCAACCCTCGAGGAATAACTTACACAATTTCCTCAAATTTGACAAATTTGGAAGGGCAAGCAAAGTTTGACACCCATAGACTATAAGCCTCCCAAGACTGACAGGAAGCTCAAGTTGTAAGTTGAAGATTTCTAGTGCCACATCAATTTCTTCTTTTGGATCTAAGATTTTGGTATCGTCTTCAGCAATAAAATGTCGAAAGCCCGTTTGTTCAATACTTAAGATCTCTAATTGATTCAAATTTGCAAGATGTAAGACTCTGTTCCTTCTTTCAAACAAATCTGCATAGGAGAGCTCAATCAAGTTGGCTAAGATGGAAAAATCAGGAAGTGTCTCCATTGAATCCCCGTTGGATGTCAGAAACCTTAAACTAGAAGGAAGGTTAGGCAAAGACTCAAGCTCCTTACAATTCCTTAAATCCAGCTCCTGTAATTTACTCAACTTTCCAATGGAAGTGGGTAAACATTTTATGGGGTATCCCTGATATTAAGCCATTTTAAATCACATAACTCTCCAATTGAATCGGGTAAATCTGTAGCACTTGTTTTCCTTAAGTCAAGCTCGGTCAACAATCTCAAGCTTCCAATCCACTCGGGAATCTTTGTCACCCGTGAAAAAGATGATGCCCAAAATATCTTAAGCTTTGTCATGTGTCCTTTTGATAGAGGAATCTCTCTTATGCGAGTACCCCTTATATCAAGCTTCCTTAATTCTTTCAATTTTCCCACTTCTATGGGTAGCTGCTCAAGTAAGTCACAATCAGCGACATCTAGAACTTTGAGTGTCTTACTCAACTTGCCAATGGATGAATGAATTTCTTTCAAACCATGACACTCAGTAATAATCAAAACCTCCAAGTCCTTCAATGCTGAGAAATCCGAAGTCGTGGCTAATTCTGGGCAAACCCAGAGATATAGATGTTTGAGATCCTGATACCAGAAGATATTAAAAAGGTTGGTTAAGTGCATATAATAATCTATGTTTACTTTAATACTAAAATCATTTCTTATAAACCCATTTAATAATAGGAATAAAAAGAAGAAGTCGATACCTTCATTTGAGTTCACCCTTTCCAATGCTCAATGATATTACAACTCACTAATTCTAGAACCAATAATTTTTTGGGATTAAAATTGATTCCCATAATATCAAAGAGAGTGCCTCTCCAATCATTAAGAGATATGCGGCAGCAAAGCCATCTTAGATTCAGAAAAAGATTTTCAAAATCTCCTATTAGATACACATTATACATTTGAAGTAATCTCAAATTTTTCATGCCTGCAAAATCCTGGCTTGTGCAATGAATAGTTTCATTTCGAGCGCGGTCTTCAAGAATAAGGGCTTGAACATTGGGAGTTCCCTGCAAAAGAAAATGTGCAATAAAGAAATAGAATAAGAATTTAACGGATTAGGAAAAAAAACAAAGCAATGGGTTGGGTGATTGGAAAATTACTCAAACAGAATAATATGAAAATATTATATTAAAAAGACATAAAACAAACAAAAGAAAAAAAAATGGAAGGGGGAACTATTAGTGAATCAATTAGATGATACTGGCAGAGGAAATAAACAAAACTTTAGGGGAAAAAAATCAATGTAAGATATATTTTTTAGTTCAATATTTTTTCTGGTGGCTTAAAAAAACTTCAAATAGTTTGTGAGGGGGAACATAAATTATTCATTAAATAGCAGGTTTCGAAATGTATATCTTCTTAAAAAAAGTTATGATCAGATCATGAATTATGCTCAAGTAGAAAACATAGTTAAATTAAGCATTAATAACTATTAAAAATATACAACAATGATTATCAAATTTACAATATTTATAGTAAAATCAACAAAAATTCAAATGATACTCTTTCAGAAAAGTCAATTTTATCACAAATGTTACAGTTGAAAATAAAGATAGAAAAACCATGGTTATAATTAATTCAAGAAATAAAATATTAATTCATATAAAGTTCTAAATTTTACTACGTCATTTCATCAGTTTGCAAATAAATCAATAACCTTTATACACACACACAACAACAATTGATAAAACTCAAGCTTGTTATGAACTACTGAGTCAAATTTAAGTTTAAGCACGCCAATGGCCACACCTATGTGGAATATATCATTTTCAAATCTGCTTTACACACCATATTTAATAATTACCAATGTAGTAAAAACCAAGTTGATCGGGTAGGCCATTCAATTGCGGTTCAACCTAGTTTTATCTATCAACCCTCGACTCTCTAGAATGTCCGGGTCAAGGCCCAACCGGGTCTAACAACATTGGTAATTACCAATAAAATTCAAGTTGAAGCTCTATAATGTGTAGTTTAATTTGGTTTGTTTATACTCTATCAACCCTTGACTCCCTAGCATGTCCACGTCAAGGCCTAACCGGGTCTAACAACATTGGTAATTACCGAAAAAATTCAAGTTAAAGCTCTATAACGTGTAGTTTTAATTTGGTTTGCTTATACTCTACATATAAGAAAGGGCAAAATGTAATTTGGACAATTCAATGATTGAAGCTATCTCTATTTGACCAAAAGGAAAAAAAAAACATTTTAAACCTAATTTTAGGTTTAACTTACAATTTATTCAAAATCGGTATCCCTCGCAAAAAATTTGAATCACATTTTTCTTTCCTATCTTTTACATCTACTAACTTTCCATTATTTTGTTTTGATAAAGAGAAGAAAGTGGTGGGGCATAGTAAGATGAAGGGTAGGGAAAGTGGGAACTGGGAAGAAGACTCTTATACAAATTATAATTCTTTCTCAATTTTACTTGTCTGGGAGAATGAATTGACAATATAAAGTGCTAAAGTGACATTTTATCAAAATGAGCTACGGCCCAATAATCAATCAAAATCTATCAACTTTAAGTTAAGCTCCTTACTTGGACCATGATAAAAACTGGAGAAAGAGTAAAAAAATGAATAAAAGTCTAAATGATCAGGGAAACAATCACTTTGCCCTTGGTTCTAAGTGATAAGTTAATTATTTGTCATCGAATTTGTTTAATTTTTAGAGTATTTTAAATATTGATCTAGAATTTTTTTCCCCTTTTGTTTTTCTTTTTCTTTAATTGTGTCGTCAATTCTTTATTAAAAAAATACAACATATTGTTTTTTATAAAATGTCTTTCTTCGTTGGATTATTCAGTTAAATAAGAAAAATCTGCTAGTAAGTGCATTCTAAAGCGGAACCACAACTACTGTTTAGGAGCCATAATGATTTTTCCTTTAGAGAACGTAGGTGGCCGGACTTGAAAAATGGTGATTTCAATTGTTAAAGAAACTGATCTAAGAATAATTTTTCTTTTTTTCAGTTTCTTTCTTTCTTTTTGAGTGGCTTGTTTATAAATTATACAATATCCAACCAACAGCTCCAGTGGGAGGTAACTCTACTTTCTCAACATTAACATTAGGTAAATCTAGCAAGCTTCGGAATTTAGGACATCCTCTTATGAGCAATTTCTCTAATAACGGTAGGTTTTCAAGCCTTTGAATCTCTGTGAGATTCTCACAACCACAAACTGCCAAACATTTTAATTTTGTCATTTGTGAAAGATTTGGCAAACACTGCAATGACATGCACCCTGAAACACCCAAATAAACCAGAGACTTCAGTTCTTGGAGCCCTGGAATTTCTGTGAGCTCCTCATCTTCTATTGTCAAAACTTTACACTTTTTAAGCAGTAAGAGATCTGGAAATTTGACCATGGAATAACATCCTTGAAAGTTTAGATGAGTCAAGGATGATAACTTTTCCAAGCCTTTAACTTGGCTTAGCACTTCACAGTCTTCCAAACTTAATTCCTTCAAATTTGTTAACGATTTTGCTTCTTCTAAACCTCCGATTTTCGTCAGCTCAGAGCAATGCATGAGTACTAACCTGGACAGATTCCTCAAATTTGACAAATATGGAATGGTACGCAAAGTTTGACATCCATAGACGTGAAGCTCCACAAGACTAACAGGAAGCTCAAGTTGTAAGTTGAAGATTTCCAATGCCACATTAATTTCTTCTTTTGGATCTAAGATTTTGGTATCGCCTTCAGCAACAACATCCCAAAAGCCCGTCTGTTCAATCACTAAGATCTTCAATTGATTCAAATTTTCAAGATTTAAGACTGTTCCTTCTTTCAAACAAATCTGGCATTGTAGAACTCAACTTCGCAGAACTTAGTCAAATTAGCTAAGACGAAAAATCTAGGAAGTGTCACCATTGAACCCCAGATGAATGTCAGACGCCTCAAACCAGAAGGAAGGTTACGCAAAGACTCAAGCTCCATACAATCCTTTAAAACCAGAATTAGTAATTTACTCAACTTTCCAAAGAAAGTGGGTACACATTTTATGGAGGTATCAGAGATATCAAGCTGTTTTAAATCACATAACTCTCCAATTGAATCGGGTAAATCTGTAACACTTGTTTCCGTTAAGACAAGCGTGGTCAACAATCTCCGGCTTCCAATCCACTCAGGAATCTTTGTCACTCGTGAACAATATGATGCCCAAAATACATCAAGCTTTGGCATGTGTCCTTTTGATAGAGGAATCTCTCTTATGCGAGTACCACTTATATTAAGCTTCCTTAATTCTTCCCATTTTCCCACTTCTATGGGTAGCTGCTCAAGTAAGAAACAACAAGCGACATCTAGAACTTTAAGTGTCTTAGTCAACTTACCAATGGATGAATGAATTTCTTTCAAACCATTACAGCCATTAATAATCAAAACCTCCAAGTCCTTCAATGCTGAGAAATCCGGAGTCATGGCTAATTTTGGACACGAACTAAGAGATAGATGTTTGAGATCCTAATACCAGAAGATATTAAAGAGTTTAGTTAAGTGCATATAATAATCTATGTTTACTTTAATACTAAAATCGTTTCTTATAAACCCAAATAATAATAAGAAGTAAAAGAAGAATTCGTTACCTTCATTTGAGTCCACCCTTTCCAATGCTCAGTGATGCTACAATTGTCTAATTCTAGAACCAATAATTTTTGGGGATTAAAATTGATTCCCATAATATCAAAATGATTGTCTCTCCCACGCCAGTAAAGCCATCTTAGATTGAGAAAAAGATTTTCAAAATCTCCTATTAGATACACATCATTCATTCGAAGAAATCTCAAATTTGTCATGCCTGCAAAATCCTGGCTTGTGCAATGAATAGTTTCTTCCTGAGCGCGGTCATCAAGAATAAGGGCTTGAACATTGGGAGTTCCCTGCAAAAGAAAATATGCAATAAAGAAATAGAATAAAAAAAACAAAACGATGGGTTGGGTGATTGGAAAATTAGTCAAACAGAATAATATGAAAACATTATATTAAAAAGACATAAAACAAACAAAAGAAAAGAAAAGGTAGGGGGAACTATTAGTGAATCAATTAGATGATACTGACAAAGGAAAGAGACAAAACTTCAAGGGAAAAAAAATCAAAGTAAGAAATCTTTTTTAGTTTAATATTTTTTTTTTTTTGGTGGCTTAAAAAAAACATCAAATAGTTTGTGAGGGGGAACATAAACTATTCATTAAATAGCAGGTTTCACAATGTATATCTTCTTAAAAAAAAGTTATAATCAGATCATGAATTTATGCTCAAGTAGAAAACATAGTTAAATTAAGCGTTAATAACTATTAAAAATATACAACAATGATTATCAAATTTACAATATTTACAGTAAAATCAACAAAAATTCAGATGATACTCTTCCAGAAAAGTCAATTTTATCACAAATTTTACAATTGAAAATAAAGATAGAAAAACCATGGTTATAATTAATTCAAGAAATAAAATATTAATTCATATAAAGATTTCATTTCATCAGTTTGCAAATAAATCAATAAACTTTATACACACGCGCACGCACACACACAACAACAATTGATAAAACTTGAGCTTGTTATGAACTACTGAGTCAAATTTAAGTTTAAGCACACCAATGACCACTCCCATGTGGAATATATCATTTTCAAATCTGCTTTCCACACACCATATTTACTAATTACCAGTGTTGTAAAAACCAAGTGGACGGGTAGGCCATTCAATTATAGCTCAACCTAGTTTTATCTATCAACCCTCGACTCTCTAGCATGTCTGGGTCAAGGACCAGCCAGGTCTAACAACATTGATAATTACCAATAAACTTCAAGTTGAAGCTCTATAATGTGTAATTTTAATTTGGTTTGTTTATACTCTATCAACCCTCGACTCCCTAGCATGTCCCGGTCAAGGCCCAACCAGGTCTAACAACATTGGTATACCGAAAAAATTGAAGTTGAAGCTCCATAATGTGTAGTTTTAATTTGGTTTGCTTATACTCTACATATAAGAAAGGGCAAAATGCAATTTGGACAGTTCAATGATTGAAACTCTCTATTTGACCAAAAGGAAAAAAAAAAAAAAAAAACATTTTAAACATAATTTTAGGTTTAACTTACAATTTTATTCAAAACCGGTATCCCTAGTAAAAAATTTGAATCACATTTTTCTTTCCTATCTTTTACATCTACCAACTTCCCATTATTTTGTTTTGATAAAAAGAAGAAAGTGGTGGGGCATAGTAAGATGAAGGGTAGGGAAAGTGGGAACTGGGAAGAAGACTCTCATACAAATTATAGTTCTTTCTCAATTTTGCTGTCTAGGAGAATGAATTGACAATATAGAGTGCTAAAGTGACATTTTATCAAAATGGGCTACGGCCCAATAATCAATCAAACTCTATCAACTTTAAGTTAAGCTCCTTAGTTGGACCATGATAAAAACTGGAGAAAGAGTAAAAAAATGAAATAGAGGTCTAAATGATCAGGGAAACAACCAAGGGCACTTTGCCCTTGGTTCTAAGTGATAAGTTAAATATTTGTCGTCGAGTTTGTTTAATTTTTAGAGTATTTTAAATATTCATCTAGAATTTTTTTCCCCTTTTGTTTTTCTTTTTCTCTAATTGTGCGGTCAGTTCTTTATTAAACAAATACTCAACATATTAACTCAACATATTATTCTTTATAAAATGTCTTTCTTTGTTCGATTATTCAGTTAAATAAGGCAAATCTACTAGTAAATGCATTGTAAAGCGGAACCACAACTACTGTTTAGGAGCCATAATGATTTTTCCTTTAGAGAACCTAGGTGGCCTGACTTGAAAAATGGTGATTTCAGTTGTTAAAGAAACTGATCTAAGAATAGTTTTGAAAAATGCATATGGTGAAACAACCTATGACATATTACATATGTAGATAATTTGTTGCCTGTCGGCCAATGAACTGAGCATGTAATTATCCTACAAGGCTCCAGATGAATGATGAACACCAAACCGTTTCGCGGTTCACATCTATTCTTGTTTTATTGTAGTCCCTTATGTGCCTCCAGGTATCCAAACACAAAAGTTCAATCCTTTTGAGCAATTAAAACTTGTTGAGACAATATGGGTGATCTAATCAACATTAACAATTCCATTCCAGATACATTAAATCAAGTCACCTTAAATAATCTCAAATTATTGTTCAAATTACTTGCATCCAATTAATTACTCAATTCAAATTACCAGGTGATTAACGGTTTTTCTTTATTCACTTGTTGTCGCTAAGTTTATATATTTTGAACATTAACTACCTAAAGTTTAAAAGTATCGGTTTGATACCTAATACAATTAACTACTCAAATTAAGCCAAATTTTGCAATTAGTAACGAACTTTGTCTATTTTTTATAATTATCTAACCCAAGTATTGTAACCAATTTTGAAAAGTTTGTAAGTAATAAATTCACACTTTCATATTTTAGATACTAAATAGCACAAATAGAAAAAATTCATGTAACATTTACTCTATATTTAATTGAGTAGTTGAATTGGTGACCAAAATTGAAAAATTAACTTTGAATTAACAATTATATGATGATAACAAAGCTAAAATTTATATAACAAATATGGTGGTGAGAAAATGGCTCAAAAAAGTGTCTGTGCTTTACAATTTGACAAACTAGAATCTGAACTTTCAAACTTTACATTTTTGGCATCTCTAGAGACACTAACATAAGTAAAAATACAAAACTAGAGACACCAAAAATGCAAAATTTAAAAGTTAGAATGGTAGTTTGCCCAAATCAGAAAGTTCACACACTTCCTACGCCTTTTTTCCTGTGATGGTGTTAAAACTTATTTAGTTTATAATAAATACAATTGGGTTCTTTAGGAGCCCAATCAAATTAAGCGTTAAAATGGAACGCAGGTTTAGGAAGGATTTATACAAGTAAAAATATAGGAACTTTACAAACTCTTAAACTCTAGAAGAAAGATATGCAAATCTTCCTATATTTAATCTCAATATCTTGCAATTTTGTGGCTAAATAAAATGCCGTACGATTCTTTCACTGTTGCAAACATATAACTTTAAAAACTTAGAAATAACAATTCCCTCTAGTTTTTAACCTTTGCTCTTTTTATAACAAAGTTTTATTCCCTTTTAAATTGTTTATCTTACTCATTATCTATCATGTAATGAATGCCACCGACTTAAAACAATTTTGTTTTCTACTAGAAAGGGTTTAGTACTCGATATTTTTGAGGGTTTAATAACTTCGATTGTTAAGGATAAACAACCAAACATTTTAGAGATTAGCGTGTAAAGTTTTATGTTAGCTATGACAGATCCTGAAACCACAATTAAAAGAATTAGTTGCATAAAATTGGTCATCATAGTCATATCACAACATAACAAGTTACTTGGTAATTTATTGGATATCAAAAGACAAGAAAAAAGTGTACCTGCTTTCTTTCTATCACTTCCATCGCTTCCTCTTTTAACCATAATCTACTACGCAGCCCAATATTGTGGCAACTTTCTTCACGAACAATTTCCCTTCCCAATTCTCTTAATTGATCATGCATAATTATTTCATTGGATTCAACATTCATTTTTATTAAGGACAAGGATTCAAGCCTTTCAAGTCCTACTTTTGGATAGAAGCCACAACTTTTCCACATCCAAGATGCTTCTCCGCAATCATATCTAACTGGAAGACAGGCAATATCAAGAAATATCTGTTGCTGCCCGTATTCAAGATAATCATAACTTACTCTCAACTTATCTCGCACCTCTTCATTAGGTATCCTCCTTAACTTTTCCAATGTTTCTTTCCAAATCTCTTCATCCTTTTTATAGAGCAAAGAACCAGTAACCTCAACAGCTAAAGGGAGCCCTCCAGTTGTGGATATGATAGCTCTGGCTATAGTTTCCAAATCCCTCGGACAGGAGGCATCTCTTCCAAAAGCATGCTTGCAAAATAATTCATAAGATTGATCAGAATTTAATTCATTGAGTTCATAACTCAGATTTACTGCAGATGTCATAATGACCTCTTTATTTCTCGTAGTAATGATAACTATACTCTCTGATCCAAGCAAATTCTTTTCCATTGCTAGTTTCTTTAGTTGATCTTCATTCTCAACATCATCAAGCACAAGCAGAAGCCTCTTTCCCTCAAAGCTCCTTTCAATAATGGTTTTTCCCGCATCATCATGGGATATTCCTTGCACCGACTTGCCACCTAGAATGTCTGTCACAATCTGCTGTTGTAAGGCCTCCATACCCTTACATTTTGATGCTTCTCGAATATTGGGCACAAAGCTAGAACGTTCAAAGTCATTACAAAGTACATTGTAAAGGACTTTGGCTAAAGTCGTCTTACCGATGCCGCCCATTCCATGAATTACAATGATTTTAGCATTGTTGGATGGGCTTGCATCAAACCTTTCTTTAATCTCTTTCACGCGGCCCTCAACCCCAACCAAGAAATCAGGAACACCTAAGACAGCTTTCCTCAATTTTTTAAAAATTTCTTGAACAACCTCCTCTACTAATTCTCCTTCATCCCTGATGAACATTATTCAACATAAAAATCTGATACAAAAGAAATAACAGACAAATCAACATATAAAGGACAGTGTAATAGTTACCCATGTGCAAATTTTTCTGATTCCCATCCTTTCAAGGATGCAACTTCTTTGAAAGCTTCTCCGAGTTTCTTGGCAAGCTCTCCATCCACATTATACTTCCTCTTACATTGCTTAAACTTCTTACCGAAATCACCCTTTTGCTCTCGTACATCCGAGGGTTTAACTTTGTAGAAGATAGGCCAGACAAGTCGGCCAGAATCTTTCATGCACTCAATGATTTTGAGAAGTTCCTTGAGGCACCATATACTAGAGGCATAGTCGGGCGAAATAATTGGGACTGAAATTTGAGAGACCCTGATTGCGTCAAATAGTTGCTCGATCTTCTCACCTACACGAAGCTCTTCGCTATCTCTAAATGCCATGATTCCTCTATCGACCAATTTATGATAAAGATGAGAGGTAAAGTTATAACGGGTGTCTTCCCCCCTAAAGCTCAAGAACACTTCGTAATTCTGCTTTGGATATGGAAGAGGAGAGGAGGATGAAGTTGCTGTTGTGGTAGTTTGGTCTCCATCTCCACCATCATGGTTCAGAAAACAACTTAGTAACAAACCCATGAGAGTTGTGAATATGAGATAAGATTTAAAGTTTGGTTAAGAAACTGAGAAAATAGATCTGCAGAGACTCTGTTGTCTTACTTTTATGGTGAATAAGGTTTATTTGTTTATTGATTACCAGGGGGCCAAGATTCCCTTCGGTGCATGTGACTCCATGTGCCAGGCAATGAACTTGTCAATGCGACCCCATTTCTAGCTTGTCGTATAGCGACTCTTTTTCTTTTCCATCTTTTTATGGTCATCAGTGACTTTAATTTTTAGGTTTAGGGTGTATTTGTTTATTGGTAGGTTATATATTGTTTAATTTTTTATAATAAATTATTTATAAATAATTAAATATATATTTAAAAGTTTATAATTTTTATTAAAATATCAAATATATTAAATATAAATAAAATATAGATATAAAATGAATATACATATTATTTTAAAAAATATAGATATAAATAAAAAATAAATCAACTACACAGATCCCTAACTATTATCGTTGTTGTCTCTTGAAGGATGTGAAAAAAAAATAATGGATTTTTGTTTTCTTTTTCTTTTATCCATGATTTAATGAGCCTTCTCATAGGGCAAAACGATATAAAAAAATAATACTTAAACTTTTATTTTTTTTTATTTTATTATTGATATCGCCTTTTTTTCGATGGGTCAAAAAGACTATTACAATTCCATCATATAAAATCATGAAACTTGATAACTCAAAGATGTCGTCATTAAGTATTTTAGGTTTTTTAAATTAGATATTATATAATGATATCATATTATAAGATAATACATATCCTATGTTCGTCATAATGAAAAATATTAATGCATGCCAATTTAATGTACGTAAAAGTAGAAACCCTAATTCTACAATGAACATAAAAGTGGGGAAAAAATGCAGAAAAAAAGTGAAAATGGTGTAAAATTAGGTATGCCAATTTCATGTACCCAAAAATATAATAATATTATATAATATTAAGCTGTAAATAAGACTTACACAAATGGTTTCGAGAATATGAAGACAATAGAAAATTAAAGGACTCTTTTATTTTCCTTGAAAAGTGGGGCTATTTATTTTTGAAAATATGCGCATCCTCCTTTTTGCTTTTTGTTATATATATCAGTTTGTTTGTATGGTTTTTTTTTTTTTTTTGTAGATATGGATATTTTTTTAAAAAATTTTAGTAAATTATTTATCAAAAAATAAATATAAATAAAAAAATTTAATAATTCTCATCAAAAAATCAAATAGATTAACTATAAATAATACATATAAATCAAATATTTATATATATATTATTTTAAAAAATATATAAATATAAATAAAAAATGACCATCCAAGCAGACCCATAATCAAAACAATGGTCAGCTTGGCCTACACGGAAATTTTAGTGAATCTTACACGAAAGCCAAGCATTCACGCGCACAACTGTTGAAAAGAGAAAAGAAAATAGCAGAGAGGCGAAACTTCAACGAAATTTCTCAGCTACAAGGAAAAACATGATTTAAATTCTTAGCTAATTATAGGCATTCTTCTGGTTTTGATACAAAGAAATTATAGTTATTTACGAAGCTCATGGAAATTCATTTATTCTAATTTTGTTTAGGTTATTATTTTTTATTTATATTTTATTCGTATTTGATATGTATTTATAATTTATTTATATTTGTAGGGAAGAAATTTCTTTTTGTTTGAATGGAAAAGAAGAAGTGAGGGCAAGAAAATTTTTGTACAATTTCTTTCATCGGCCCAAAGGGAAAATTATCCGGATGAATTATATAAGGATATATTAATATTAAAAAAATTATATTTTAAACTTTAACTAAATGAACAATTAAGTACTATAACTTTCAAAAAAAAAAAATTTCATACCTGATCAAACTTTTAATGTGTATTTTTATTACCTCACCAAATTATTGGCTCTTAAACTAATGGATACATGTCACACAATGAATAAGTGACTAAGTGAAAAGAGTTAAAAAAAATTATTTATATATGAAATTGATATTCTTGAAAGTTTAGGTATTTAATTGTTCATTTAACCAAAATTTAGGTATCAAAAAGACTTTATCCCTACAAAATAACTTTATTTTATTAATAGAAATAACTTTATTTAAAATATAAATATTTCAAATGATTTAAAAAGATAAATCGTTGTTTCATAAAATAAATTAAATAAAATATTAACCTTTTGCAAAGTTTACTTAAATATCAATATTTGGATCAATTTTTAAATAAATTTAACTAATTTCAGTTAATGGTTAATTATCAATTTTTTTAACACATTTTATAAAATATTAATTTATTTTTTTAACTATTTAAAATATTAAAATGTTCTACCTTATCCATTTTAATATAATTTATCTAATTAAATGAATCCTTACAGAAATAGTTTCCACAATATAAAGACAATAGAAAATTAAAGAGGGCTTTTTATTTTCCTAAAAAAGTGGGGCCATTTATTTTTGAAAATATGCGTATCCTTCTTTTGGCCATTTCTTATATATAATCAAAGCATTGGTCAGCTTGGTCTGCATGAATCTTAATCCTTAAGTCAAGCATTCACGCGCACAACTGTTAAAAAAAGAAAAAAAGCACATGCACAACTGCATGATTTAAATTCTTAGCCCTACAGGTTTTGATAGAAAGAAATTATAGTTTTTTCACAAAGTCCATGCAAATTCATTTCTTCTAATTTTGTTTAGATTATTCAATTTTTACTTATATCTTATTTATATTTAATATATATTTATAATTTATTATAATTTATTTTTAATCTTTTTAATTTTTATAGAGATTATTGTATGTCAACCGTTACTTTAAAATTTTAAATAAAATTAAATTATATAAAAAAAATTTATAAATATCATTATAATATCATATATAAAAAAATATGAAATGGCAACTTTTCTTTATCGTGGGATGCGCATATAAACAGTGCTTTTCCTCTTCAAATAATTGGTGTTGATGTCTGGAAAATTGCGCGTTTATTTTTATTTTAATTTTTTGAAGTATGTGTCGGTCAACAAAAAACGCCCTTCCCCGACCAGTTGCGTCTTTATATAATGTCGACATATCATATCAAAGTGCATCGAACACGGTGAGTCTTGAAAGTTCTCCTCCGTAAACTCCACGGTACCATAAACGCTGCTTTCTTTAAACTTTAAAGTAATACTTTAGGATATTTGCTGTGAGGTGCTATGTGGATATTTTTAAAAGTTCGAGAAGATATGTCTGTTTGTTTTAGCATTTTTTTTAATTTTTTTAATAAATTATTTATTAAAAAATAGATATAGATAAAAAAAAATTTGACAGTTTTCATCAAAAAAATAAATAAAATAAATATAGATAAAATTTAGATGCAAATCGATATATTTACACATATCATTTTAAAAAAAATACAGATATAGATGACAAACAAACAATCTAAACAGACCCTAATAATTGCTGCATAGCTTTTTCTATATACCATATATGAGTAAAATATGATGTTTTTATTTTAATATACGATATAAAGATAATATTTTAGCAAATTTTTATAAAAATAATAAATATATCTTTTATTTTTATTTATAATTAAAAATATTTATATTTTTTAATAAATATTTATTTAAAATAATAATAAAATAAATTTTTTGCTAAAAAATAAAATAAAATGTTAATAAGACTAGCACGGCAGTTTGTCAAAATTGTAGGCCTCTGACAGTATCTTTTGTAAATTGCAGGAAGCATTGGCCTTTTCAACAATCTCGCATTATGTTTAGCAAATTGCCGGAAGTATCGGCATTTTCAACGATATGTTTAACGGGCAAAAAAAAAAAAAATATATATATATTATGTTAAGAAAATCCTTTTTTGTTTGAATAGAAAAGAAGAAGTGAGGAGAAGAAAATTTTAGTACAATTTTTTCATCCGCCCTAATAGAAAATTATCCGGATGAAATATATCAAGATATATCAATATTAAAAATAAAAAGAAATTATATTTAGAATTTAACTAAATAGGTAATTAGGTTTTTAAGAAATCAATCTCATGCACAATTATTGTTTCTTAAAATAATTGACACGTATTAAGTAATGGATGGGTAAGATGGTGAAAAAAGGTACGAAAATTTTATCTATGTATAAAATCAGTCTTCTTGAAAGTTTATCTACTTAATTGTCTATTTTGCCAAAATTTAGATACCAAAATAGACTTTATCCCTAAAAAATAACTTTATTTTTTTTGAAAAAAATAAATTTATTTAAAGTATCAATGTTTCAAGTAATTTAAAAGATAAATCATTATTTCATAAGGTAAATTAAATGAAATATTAACATTTTGCAAAGTTTATTTAAGTATCAACATTTGTATCAATTTTCAAATAAGTTTAATTAATTTCAATCAATCGTCAATTATCGATATCTTTTTTTTAATACACTTTATAAAATATTTATTTATCTTTTAAACTACCTAAAGTGTTAAATCATTAAATGAATCCTTAAATAAACCTACCTTATCCATTTTAATATGATTTATATAAAATCATTCTCTTTGACTAGGAAAGAACTTAGAAGGAAAATGTACGAAATAAATTAAATACCCTTGAATATCTAACTAATTTTCCACCCATCATCATTTTTCGTGTATACTTTCTATCCAAAATCCAAACAAACACTTCCCCTCAACTGTCATTCCTTTCCATTTTTTTCATCTCGATTTTATTCCTATCATTTTCTTTCCTTCATCCAGTGTAAATGTCACAAAGCCATATATTCAATGTCGAATGTTTGGTAGCATAAGCATCGTAAAAAGGACAGTTAAGATAAATAAACAAAATCAATGGAGGTTCTTGTATTTTTACAGAACATTATCCTAATGACCAAATTTTTATTTTGATCAATATAGACACTCAACTTTTTTCATATTGTAATTATTCAAATATTTTCTTTTTTTCTAACTATGAAAATGGATAATAACTTCTCACTTCTAAAACCTTTTTTGTGATTAAATCTTATTATATATATAATTTGAAAATTATAGAAAGAAGAGAACAAGTTTTTCAACTTCATGATACATAAATATCCTAATTATAAAAGGGATAAATCGTAAGCGTCAAGTAAAATATCCGATTAGCGGAAAATTATGTAATGATTTAATAGGAAATAAAAATAATAATTAAAATGATAATGGTGGATCAAACACATCATATTGATGATGATGATGGACCAAACACGTCATGCTGATAATGTAAAGGGCCAGGCTCGTCAGGTGCATATACATGCAAGGCAAATTCTCGTCTCTAATATCTAAAGGTCGGCCTCAGCCTCACTCCTGAGCCTATCCCCGCCCACGTCTCTCTCTCTGTAGCTATCGTCTTTGTACAGGCTGAGGTCGTGGGTCATCTGATGTTGGTGCTGATGTTAGCGCTGGATCATTTAAATTAAGTCCCATGAATTCATCTACCATACGAATGACATCTTGTGCAGTGGTAAGAGTGCTCTCTGGTGGCATGTTCGGGACTCTTTATGTGAAATATGCCTGCAGTCAATAGCAGACATGTAGATAAGGAAATAAGGAATACAATATACATCCGTACATATCTTATCTAATCGTTGAACTTACCATATATTGAATAATGGCCCATGTACAACTAATCCAGTGCTTAGTGATCGCACTTTACCAATCAAAATAATCTCCATATGTACTTATGGGGATGTCCGGTATCTCCACAATGCAATCGCACCTGTTATCCTACTCTGCGACCCACCGGTGTGCTCTGCCGCTCAGTTCCGCTCAGAATGCCTCTATAAATCCAACTCATGTAGGACTCTCATATCAAATGGGTGGTCTGGGATCCCCTGGAAACCACCAAACTGCCTAAGCACCCTATAAGTACCCTATCTGAATAGTGGTGCTCGACAATGTGAAAGCAAATCAGGGGAATGCATACACGCTATACATCACTGCCAGCCCAACAGTGCTTAGGTACGGAATCCATGATAGCATAGTAGGGGCCCTAAATAACCTATTCAATAAAAAAGCTATACATGAATAAACATAATGAAATTGTGCACATTTAAACACATAAGACATACAAAACCATACATGGCTGGGGATCTACCAATCGAAGCACCTTCTATACTCAAATAGCAAATGTATGGGGGATCTAGTGATATCAAAAGTGGTACCCCAATAACTAATAAGTGGGCGCCTCATGGTAATTGTTGTGATCTTTCAATGCAACAAGGCGATGTGGGAAAATACCCCTAGGCCCAATTCTGCAGAACTACAAGAGGTCCTACTATGTCACTCATCTCTATATGAGAAGCCATGCATAGATATTTGTATAGCCATGCCAAGCAAGCTGCTCCCCATGCATATTGGCCTGCTCTCTTAAAGTTCTAGAGCAGCTGGAGGTATATGACATGAACCAAATTGGACAATTTATCCCCAGTAATAAACCCATCCCCCCTCATTAGTAGTAGGATGTATGCCCTACATGGTGTCAAATCATCATATCATCTACATGGTCAAGTAGCAGCTAAAGTGTGCATTAAACCATGACATCTTCAGGCGACCACCATCAATATCTACGTCGGATGCGGGTCTAACTCTTAACAACTAGTCGAACAACCCTAGCCAGTAGCTAATCCATCCAAGTTGTGCCAGTAATTGCTTGCCTATCAACAAGAAGGCTAGTGAGTGATACAATGCAACATCCATTACTGTCACAGTCCACTCCCCTATTGGTATGTCAAAGGTATGGGTCTTGGGACGCCACCTCTCAATTTAAGCAGTAATCACCTGCTAATCTAGCTATGTAAATAATATATGTTCCATACCTATGAAACCAGCATGTGACAGGAATGGTACAAGTCAATCGTCTATAGGTATTAGCATGCCATCCTACTGCCTCAACCTTGCCTCTTTCCAACAACAGTGTAATACCACATGCTCTTGCATTTGAAAATAAATATATGAGAAACATTCCCTAAATGATCTAAGTAATGGGATAAGGAAACAATCTTACTTGTCCCTTCCATGCTAGCCTCGATCTATGAATATGTTGCCCTGTAAATATGGATCATCGAGCAGTCTTGGATCCACCTATAAGAAAGAAGGTAATGAACAGTGTTAGCAGAAGCATAGGTACCAAACAGAGTAAACAACAGATAAAGTATGCCACGTAAGTGCAATAAAAAAATCACATGAAAAAAAAACATTACGAGTCGACTAGGTTGTAACTGTCTTACAAGCGCTCTCCTATTTGGGCAACTTCTAATGTTGTGCCCTATCTAGCCACATAAATCATACGAGTAACCTCGTGAGCTATCTCGAATGTTCATCTCATTCTAACAGCAGTTTCCCTAGGCCTATCCTTTTTCTTAATAAGTCCTAGGACGGAGTCCCATTTTGGTATATTCATAGGAGTCCAATTAGTCTTATCTACTATGGGTATGAAGGAATGCACATATACCCTTAGCTGATTCTCCCACCTGCACCACTACTCTACTTGGTAATACAATCTATGTACAGAGTATCCATTATTGCCATTGCATGTGAACATGAAATTTTATAGCTCTGCCACTTATTACATGTATATTTGTCTGATTTCAACTCGACTTTTTATATGTAATATTCCTTTTGACCATACATTGTAGGCCGCGAAGTAGTTAAAACCTCAAATATACATTCCTGATAGTCGAAACATGTTACCCGATGGACACTTAATACATTGTTCCACCTCTTAAATTTCTTTGCAACTTAAGTTGTCAGCAACTTACTCAAATTCATTGATTCACTTGCCTCTTGCCTTTGCCTATTAAATATTGAATTGCAATTGCAAAAGGTTTTTTTTTTTTTAATAGGGCTGCCACAAGTAAGCACCAAGCATCTTTTAGAACAAAATTATAACTTTTAGCCATGTTTGTTGCACCAATTATAAACCTTACGCCTTCATCATAAGATAAGTCCACATAAATGGGAGGTAACTCGCGAAAATATCACGATGTCCTAAGACTAGTTTGATTTACTGTGTTAGAGTAACCATTAAACTTTCTCATCTGGGTTTGATATACTGTTTTTTTAATCAACTCCTTATATTATTTACTTTTCGCCTTTGAGTTGAAGTTGCTGGCAACATGCCAGATATACCAGTGCCAAGGTCAACCTTTAGGCACATAGCATTCCTACATTCAACTGCACTCTTAATACCGGCATGTCAATCGAATATCAAGCAAATTTTAGAGCAATTATTGATAACGTGTTCCAAAAAATTTGCAAGGAACCGACTCCATGTGTCCTCTTTCTCTTCATAGACAAGAGCATGCGACGGTAGAATGATATGATTTGCCACATCTACTGCCACTGCGATGAGCAATTTGTGCTTGTGCTTACCATACAAGATGGTACCATCAACTGTATAACGGGTCTACAAAGAATTAACATACATTTGTTCACTGATATCAAGGTTTTATAACTAAATTCAATCATGTATCCAAAACATAGCAACAGTACTAAAATGCTTCAATGCAAGGAGCAAATGCCCAAAAGAATTTGTCAACGAAAACATGTCTTGCAATATCTGAATCAATAGTTCTCCACTTAATCTTTGTTCTAGGATTTGCCTCTGTTATCGCATTAAGTATATATAGGAGCTCCATATATGAATTTTCCCAACTTCCATACACTTACCCAATTGCTTTTTGCTTCGCCTCATGAATTCTCTTTCATATGAACATTATACCCAAACTCTTTTAAGATTGTCGATTGAAGATTAGTCACCTTCACATCTAGAGAATTACAAATCTCCAATATAATGCACCTAGACATGCTAGTAGAATCCAATTGAAAGTGATCCTATCAAATGATTTCATCAAAGCAGGTACAGGGTCCTGCATATCTGATGATGTGAAACGACCTTCCATGTTTCTTATAACTGCCTTTAAGTCTTCACTTACAATCTCTATTATGGATATCAGTACATTTAACTGCCCATAACATTGGGTCCGAGTCCACTATCTTAAAATTGTAATAGTTCCATATGTGTCACATTTTAACTGCCCGTGTGAGATGATCTTTAGTCTTAAACCTCATCTCAACCTTGAATTCATTGCTGAAGCTCTAATTTCCAACATTCGTTTCTTATTCATCATCAAATGCAATATAACCACTACCAATATCAGTAGTGAAAAAAGGCACTAGCACTGAGCTCCCTACTATATCGACGCCTATAGTAGCCACGAAATGGTATCAGTCATTTCTATTAGGTTATACTTCATAGCAGTATCTTGTTGGGGAAAGCTTACACGTTATCATTTCTATCATCATCATAGTCGTCATCGGATTCACTTACTGAGGAGTCCACATCAGTATCATGAACACATGTCCAATCAGGTGCACTCATTTCAAAGTTATCCATATGTACTTGTGTGCTACCTATTGTCTGAATTGGAGTTGAGTTCGAGTCTACCAATCATCTATTGCCAATATTTTCATCAATGTCCATTTTCCTTGCAGGCGCCTGTGGCAATTCATTTTCAAATATCTACATATATATAGCTAATGACCCTTCTGTGTATACCAACATCTCCTATGTTGCATCATCATCAGTCACTAGAATAACATCATAAGTAGCATCTTATCTCCAATAACTACCCTATGATACAGCTCAACACGACATGTAAACCTATTTACCTTAAGTCTATTGCAAATAATGCCAAGTATTTGCTCATATGTTGAGTTCTTACTAACACTGGCCACAGCAGCTGTCCACTTATCATAACCAAAGCAATCATTCCCTTCCATAATGTTGCATCGAGTATACAGTACAAACATGGCCTCATCCCTTTCCTCACCTACCCCGCCATCTCATAAAACATAGTTTGAATGTATGAAATTTGCATCATGACCTATGAGTTGTACTCCTCTAATATTTAACATGTTTGCTAATACTACTATATCCACCTTAGTATTGTAATAGTATATGATCAAGGTATATAACGTATAATAATATATTATTTTATAATTTGGTTCATAAATTCTAAAACTATAGAGTATCATCATGATTACATCATACATTGTCTATAAGGCAACATCAATAGCACATACAATAAGCATGGAAATTACATTACTACTCAACAATACAACTCATCCAACACTACGTACAGCACCTATCTAACATATAATGCACTTCACCATTTAAAAAAAAAAAATCCAACAAAATATATAACACCCAATATTCAATAATGCAAATCAATAATAGTGAAAAATTAAGCAAAAAACTAAGCACTTACTTATAGGGTTCGATGCGAATTTGTGGATTTTTCGCACAAAATGATGACTTTTACAACACCTGGTGATCAAACCTATTCAAGATAATGCCTTAATTTTGCGAAAATCAATTGTGCAATTGAGAAAATTAGGGTTAGGGTTTCGGATTTATGATTTGGGGGTTTTTGGGGAGAGCATACTAGATTTCAAATGAGGAAGAAGAAGAAGATGGTGGGCAAAAAATATGTATGCCAACCTTGTCTTTTAAAGAGATGATGTTTGCACTAACATCGTCTCTTAAAGAGACAAGGTAATCGAGAATTGTAAAGACCTTCTCTCTTGAAAAGACTAGATCAAGCATTTATGACCTCATCTTTTCAAGAAATGATGTCAACTTGCCTAAAATTGGGATTATTTTCATCCCAGTGGTAATTTTCGTAATTTAAAAAAACTAAAATATTATTTTCATTTTCCCTACGAACATGACGATTAATTAATATTTGAAAAAAAAAAGGTTTTGTGTTATGCATAATAATGTGATGTATCCATCGAAAGAAGGATGAAATAAAGGAAAGACTATTTTTTTTTTTTTAAAGAGAGAGAGTGAGATTGTCTTCATTGAATGTTTTCAGACAAATTAGAGTTAGTCAACTTTGAAACACATGTTGAGACACTACAAGCATTTGTAATATGCAAATTTATTTATTTATTTTCATTTGGGGATTAGAAAGAAGAAAAAATAGTGCAATATGAGAGAAACAGAAAAGTAAAAAAAAATAATGGTTATATAGGAATTTATGGTTTTTTTAGGGATAAGAAGAGAGAGGAAAATAAAAATGAATAAATGCCAACTAGGAAAAAATTAATTTTTTAATCAATTTATTTTCCAAGTCAGATTTTAGCTGAAAAAATGGTCGGATTTCGACCAAACAGTACCACAGGTGAAATAATTAAAAAATTCCGATACCATTGTGGTAAGAAATTTTTTAAATATTATTCTATTACAAACAAAAAAGTTCATGTACCATCAGGGTGGGTACAGTACAAATTTGTTCCGTTTCACCCCCTTGAACCAAATCAAACAAAAAATTACGGTTTAGTTTATTTTTTTAAATAAAATGGAACTGTACTATATAATTCGATTCATCATTTGTTCAAACCTAAAATAAATGGTTCGGTATGGTTCAATATACAGTTTGAACCGTTTATTATTCTTACTACATATTTTTTTTCGCTTTTTTATAAAAAAAAAAAAAAAAAGTAGAAGAAGTTTTGAATTTTAATTGCGTGAAAACATATAGAATCTCTAATAAGAACGCAATGAACTATTTAAAGGAAACATGTTAAATATTTTCCTCTTTACTCTGATCTTTCTACCGATGTGTAACAGTATTTAATGACCACGCTGTACCTCTTTGGTAGAATTGAAAATTGTAGACTTGCTATATAGTATTGCATATTTAATTAATTAATAGAATTAACAAAATGGGATTGTAAATGCAAAACTCCTAAGTGTTTCTTGAAACAAACTTTGGTGCAACAACAGTGGTTAAGAGACCTTTATTTTTATGGCACCAAAAGCAAAAGGTTCCTCTAGATATGTTCTATGCTCATAAGCTATTTAAAGAATCAATTTGATTCCCACATCACAAGGAAAAAACAAAAGACATAAAATTGGAATGTCTCTTGTTTTTGGCAATAAGTTAATGATACCATTCAAAAGTTTAAGTGTAAACTACAAATCAAGTCAATTAACCAAAGTTTCTAGTGAACATGAACATGAATTTTTTTTTTTTTTAAGGCGAAACGGTCCAGTTCAATTCATGACATCGAACTAAACTGTGAACCGAATATCCACTATCGAATTGAACTGTGAATCCAACTGTTTAGGAAAAAAACTGAAAATTCGATTCGGTTTGATCTAAGTCAACCAGTTTTTTTGCCTAGCCCTGGATACCATGAATAAAATTGACATAATAATCATGAAAAGTTTTTTGCAATAAATAAACACCATCAATTGTTTGCCACCATAGTCTCCTTCATCACTTGGCACTAGAAATTATAGGCAGCCATCTCTCAAGATTGCTATAATAAAATGTAGCAATTTGAAAAATATATTAAAATATTGCAAGCATTATAAAAATGTTTTTTTGCAAAATAATGCACCGTACTACTTTTTCCATCTGGCTTGGTTTTCTCCTCCTCCTCTTCTTCTTCTTCTTTTTTTTTTTTTTTTTTGCCTTTTTGATATGAGATATTTCAAATGAGAAATTAAACAACAAATTGTGTGGTTCGAAAAAATTTTAAATCAAATTCAAACAATTAACAAATTATTTTATTCTATTTTGATTTTTGATTTAAAGTGGTTATCCAATCCCCTTTAGTATAATTATACCAATTTTACTTTTGTTTATCGTCTTTTTTTTATTCTAACAAATTTTAGATGATACATTTAACAATGTTGTTAGAATGACCTTGAGGTCTTGACCTAAACATGCTACAAGGTCAATAATCAATAAGTAAGATAAGGTTAAATCATGATTGGACCCACGGTTGAACCCGCCAATTTATAAGGAGGGGTCAAGCTCAACCGTATTGAACTAGACAAGTGAACCCATGTCTGGAAATACTAATATTTTAATAATGTTAGGAATATAATCATTACAACATACATTCAGAAATAATAATCACTTGAAAGCACAATATATTTTTTGCTTAAATAATGTAATGTCTTTGGCATAAATATTGTTAATGGATTTATTTAGTATAGAATCCTTTGGAATAAAACAAGAAATTTAAACGGTAATTTTTCATGTTTCTAAAACTAACTAGGGATGTAAGAAGAGATAATAATCTTATAGAGATTTTGTGTAAGAAAGTGAGGAAATACCCAAAAAACTTCATGTAAAAACCTACTAAAATCTAAACCTAAAAGCGTATATAATATATGTCACTTCAATCATGTAATTTTAAGAGATATTATCCCCAGTAAGTTTCACTACCGATATCAAAACTTTTTACTTTGTAACATAATTATTCTTTAAAAAAAAGTTCGTCCTACAAAGATACCTAAACTTTTTAAATGTGAAACACATTGTACCTGTGGTTGAAATTTGGCCATTCCTCTAGCGACTTGCTAATGTGGAAAGAGAACTCAATAAAAAAAAATCATTTATTTGTCCTAGTTGTCATTTTTATCTCTTTTTTACTCTCTCTCCCCCTCAATCTGCACTTCTTCTTCTTCACACAACCACCATAAAAATAAAATAAAATAAAAACAAAAGATTCTATCTACCATCACTAACTCTACTATCATGCGCAACCCATCCCTTTTCTTATAATATCAATAAAACCTTCAAATGAAAAAAATGTATATGAAATATAATTCAAAGGATAAACACGTGCAAAATTGGTAAGAAAAAAAATTAATTGAAATTAAACCTACACATAACCTCAAAATTCATAACCCATGACAAAATTACACAAAAGTTTTAATCTTGTCACCACGATTCACAAAAGGTCAACGACTTTGCAAAAGAGATTTGAACTTTATAACCTATTCCACTCACAAAAACTCATTAATTTTTTTTTTCCTAATAATATTATTGTAGGCGTTCTTCGGGTATAACTCGAAGTGCAAGTGCTCATTAGAGATGGTGGATTGAAGTAGGTCATTGAAGTGTATGGCATGGGTGAAGTCGATGAAGAGGGTGTTGAATTCATACTCTTTCATGGTGTATATTTTGAATTAATAATGTGACAGGTCTTGCAAATTCGTATCTAAATGAAAACTGCAACAAATCAAATTCATTTCCAAAATGAAAATCAAATCAAATTAAAAGAAAGGAACATAGATTAATTAGATGAAAATTAAGGTTTTTAAGTTTTATCTCTTAAGGAACTCAGGAACCAGATTTTACACTTAAACAACTTTTCTGTCTACGAAAATCTTTCAAATATCTGGTCGTAGTGAGAGAGAGAGAGAGAGAGAGAGATCGTCCAAGTTTGTTCATGGAGGATTTAGAGATCATCCAAGTTTGTTCATGAAGGATTTAGAGATAGAATGGTTTTTGGAGAAAGAAAATATACTTCCTTATGTCAAGATTTATTTTATGGGTATAAAGGATTTTAGGTTCATTTTTTTTTTTTTTTTGGAGGTTATGTGAAGAAGATATGCACAAGGGGGAGGGGGGGGAGTAAAATGATTTTTTTTCGAGTTTCCTTTATGTTAGCGAGTTGCTGGAGAATAGTTGATTTCTACCATAAGTACATGCATTGCAATATTTAAAATGTTTGGGTACCTCTATGGGACAAATTTTTTTTTTCTTTTGTTAGGGGGAGGGGGGGGGGCACTTCTATTACAAAGAAAAAAGTTCAAGTATCGCCACCAAAATTTACCCAAAATTTAAACAATAATTTTTGAAGTTTCTAAAGCTAACTAAGGATGTAAAAAGAGATAGTATTCTTATAGAGATTTTGTTTTAAAGAGTAAGAGAATATTTGAAAAAATTCATGTAAAAACCAACTAAAACTAAAAGCTTGTTCAATATATGTCACTTCAATCATTGCCATATTTTAAAATAATCTCTATAGCTATTATCCCTACGAAAACGAATATAAGCATTAAATTGTGACTAAAGTAGTCACCGGTTGATTTAGATCACATGATCCAAAGTAACATATTCGAAATGATTGAAGCAACATGCTTATTCGCTTTTTTCCTACAAAACAATGCTACACAAAAATCTACCAAACATGTTGTCTAGGCTTATTGAAATGGCATTCTATCTTCTTGTCTCTAACAAAACATCTTTTTTTTTTTTTTAATTTGAAGAGACTGCATTTGAAATTGTTCAACAAAATTTATCAAACTTGTTCAACATATTTCCCTAATATGTTACCTCTAATAGATGCTTTTTCTTAGCTTTATCAAAATCCTATATGATAAGATCTAAACAAAGTCTCATTTCTTACATGATGAGTTTTGAACTTAAGGCCATATTTGATCAATATCCTATAGTCAACACTTAGCTTTAGCAGCAATTAGTAAAGCCCTCACTAGCACCAAGATTACAATATAGTCGACAATCTATCTAATACTTTTTCCACTGTATCCAATCATTCACTCATAAATTACTATGTCTTGTGATTATGCCTAAAGAATAGTATAGATTGGATTTGAACTATTCCTTAATGTAAGCTTCTCAAAGTTGAAACAAGATGATAAATAGCTATTTATTTAAACTTTTATATTACAATGGGACAGTTCACTTGCATAACTACATACATCCCTTATAAATAGATTGTTGTATAGCACATTTGTGATCATATGCTTATTTTGGCTTGATGAATATTTTCGAATAAATGTCTATCATCTCTTGTTTAAAAGCAACAACACTTCCAAATTTATATAGGTAAAACTAATTCAACATGCAATTGAATATCCCTTTGGTGATTAATTTATTAAGAAATAATAAAATGTGGTATCCTCCTTTTACAAAATTAGCACTCAATAAATAGTTTTTGGTTTTCAATACAATAAAAAAAATGTACAACACAATCCATCACTAATTAGAAATAATGTGACGGTGGAGGTGACATAGTGATAAAGAAGGCAACAGAAATGATAGTTGTGGTAGTGATGATAATAGCAATAGAACAAGAGTGATAAAAACATAGCAATGAACTTGTTAGCTTTATTGGGAGTCTTTATTTTATTTTATTTTTTATACCATTAAATATAAGAGAAAAAATCTTAATTTTTACCCAAAACCATGAGAAGATTTTATCCATACAAGTTTATTACACAAACTAAACATTGACGATGAACTATAATAAAGAAAAGTTGCACATCTAAACACTATTATAATGAACCTAGCTATTATGAACTAATGTTTACTTTGAAAATCAAAACTAGCAATATGGGAATATAAGTAATCTTATCTTCATATTTTATAAGTTATAATTTAATCATACTATGGTCTCAAATAGGGATGGTTTGATTCCAAACTACAAACCAAATCGAAATTGCGATGGCATTTCTAAAATTAGCTAAAAAGTTCTACTCGATTGTATTGAAAAAGAATTAAAGAAAAAATTAAAAAATAATATTAAATATATGATTATTAATGTTTAGATATTTAATTTGTTTTAATTAATAACACAAATAAATATAACCTTACATATATAATATTTCATTGATTAACTTTATACATTTATAATTTAGTTTATATAAACTTTTCTAAAAATAGAATCACTTTTCTTTTGATAATATGATACTTTTTAATCTCATATTGCTAATTATAATTAATATTAAAAATTTATGTATAATGCACATCCTAAACAAATTGTTAAAAAATTTGATTGAATAATTTAACACTCTTGGATGTAATTATTATTTTGAGTTTAAATTTATTTTATTACAAAATAAAATTCATTTTTTTACTATTTTCACTTGGAAAAAAATTATTATTCCACTGTTCCAAAACTGAAACTAGAAACCACCAACTCTATAAAACCAAACCAAAACCGCAAGAGCCAGTTGCAGTTCTAGTTTCTTAATTGCAAGACCTGAAACCAACGATTTTGATTTAGTTTCTAATTTAGTTGGATTCCAAAACATCGATGATGTCTCGACTAGTTCGACAAAATTTAACAAAGAAATTACAACTACATAAAATCAGTTAGCATTACCCAAAAATTTATCTTTTTAGCCAATTCCAAATTTACAGGCACATAACCACCGTAATAGTGCAGTCTATAGTACAGATCAAAATCATTTATCACACTTTACCCCATTACGTTCTGAACTCTCTTATGGTGAGCAACCATATTTATTAAGTGTGAATTGTTTCAATGGGATAAAATCCTGAACTGGAAAAAATCGAAAACAGAAATCTTCATACACATAGCTTTACAAAACCCATATCGTGAACTGATGACAGTAGCAAGTGTTCTCAAAACGAGAGTTGATTAAAGGACAATATACACAATCTATATTAATATCCCAGTTAAGATCCTTCGCGGGAAGTGCAATCAAACATAGCAGACAACACCCCAGTTCCATCCCCACGACTCCTCATTGACTGTTTCTTTTCCGAGCTATTTCTCTGCCCATCTCCCTCAGTTCTTCAGGGGAAGGTGGCCTTGGACCCTCTGGTGGATACACGATATAAGATTTCTACAAGATATAGCAAGGTCGGATCATCTATCTAATGCATGGATGCTGCAATAATAATGATAACTGCACGAAAAGCAGAAATTCTCCACATGGAAAGAAAGCCAGGGAGCTGGTGCTTTTAACTTTCTAAAGGGGAAAAAGGATAATAATTTCCAAAACTTTCCATTTACCATTGTTTGGTTAAGTCAAGCAGCCTGTCCAAAATAATACTTCCTAAAACAGACTATCATACTTTGTCCATGTGGTTTTACCGGAAAAAACTTATGAAATTATGTATTTCGAGCTCAAGAAAGATATGGAAGACAACATACATTAGTCATCACAATTCATGACCAGAATTTAGCTCATTGCTAGAAGTGCAATTGCTGATACCTAGAAGAACAGGAACTCAAGTAACACCTCAGTTGACAAATAGGATTCCGGCCATGTAAGAATATCCACAGAGCACTTTATATCCACAGAGCACTTTATATCTAGCAGGATAATGGTGAAAGAAGCAAGATAACAGAAAATGCCTGTATTAGGCAGTAGAAATAGCAGCATGAAAGAACCTGATTTCAAAAATTTGAATGAGGCAACCAGAATTATGAAGTTCATCTAGAAGATTGATTAACGACTAAAACCAATGGGTCCAAATTTTGTGCTGTAATCAGCATACTTCCATCAACAGAACATAAGTCAAATTGCTGCAAGGATTTGGTAAATTCAGCAAGTTAACAAACTAAACCAAAACATGATCTTACCTTATATTATTTAATCTGGCTTAAAAAATCCTAAGTTAAAAATCTGACTAAAACTTCCTTGCAGAGTACGCAGAATAATAACTAAAAGGCAGCAAGACATCACACCCATCATCAAGCTTCCGTAGGACCAGAGCTTACAGCCTTTGCTAATATTAACGTAGGTATTCCCCTAACATCACTTGCCGAGTAACTTATTGGCTATTACAAGATCAAATCTGTCAGTAGATCTCGAGTAAAAGTTGGCACACCTTTGGAGAATCTGCTCCCACTTCATAAAAAATTGTACCTCTTCCATAATCATCTCAAAGGTCAACATTAAAGGAAGCACATCATTAAAACGCCTTTTGTTTGATGCTCTGACTACAGCACTAAGAAGACAACAAAATTTGCATACCTTGCTTACAAAAGCAGTTATTCAGACTAACCCAAAAAAAGGCAGTTATTCAGGAAACATCATGACTCTGAAAATGACTCTCCTGCTGGTACTACAGCAAAAAAATCCATCATGTTTGTTTTCGTAATATTATAAACTTTTTCCAGGTAAACTACTTTTTGAAAGTTATCTGCCCAGCTAAACCTCAATGAAATCCATAACAAATATTTCTCAGGTAATTCATCCATATTTATTAGGCAGGAACGGATGATTTTAGTTGATTTTTCACAAGTAGAATGCATATGACTTCAGAAAAGTAACGAAGGAAATTAACCATTTGAAGGTGCAGAAAAATGGCTTCCAAGGCACAAGTTGGATTACCTAGCTTGACTATTGAGTAGATGCCATCTATTTTAACACACATAATGAATGTCACTGGGTCATTTCAGCAACTTGGTACTGCAAAGCAAATACACCCTATAAGGGAATTTCATAAAATGGTAGCAATAGATTTGTTGAATTCAAAGGCCCGACTCTGAACAGGACCAAAATTTGTTACTTATCCTTGTGGAAACTAGGGGATATGGTTAGGAGTGTGAGTCCTAAGCACCCTGCCCTTTCAAGAATCCTGGGTTATGAAAAAAAGATCATGACTAGCAAGTTCTTGATAAGACCATTCAACAGAAACCAACAAACTCGTTTAATGCAAAATATAATCTTGATCTCGGAAAGAAACACATAAGATAGGATATGGAAAACTCGAAAGCAGAGCTTCAAGGTCCCAGTCTGAGTTCGGTTCTATAACAGGAAGTTCAAATGACAATCAAACCTTTTTCGCGTAATATGCACCCAAAAACTGGGACTCAATTCCAGTTTTTCACAACTTATCACGGGTTTTGGGAACTTTCAGCCGTATATTTGCCGACGGCAAAAAGGGTTTTTGCAAAGCAAATGCGCCATAAAATTCCAATCATCCTTCCACAGCTTCAACAAGAAAAACAGTACTTTTTTTAGCAGGTAACAACGATAATAAAATTCAATTGCGCGACATGAACGTTCCTAATTGAGCCAGATCAGCACGTTAATGTTAAATCAAATTCGTTTATCATCTAAGAGGGGAATAAAAACTTATTACCGTATTTACATTTCGTAAATATTCCTGAATAACCTAACTTAAAACATAAACATTTGTGTAAGTAAGAAAGAGGTTGGGAGAGATTACGTTGCCCATGAACTTCTTGAGATTCTCATTGTTGTTGGCGAAAGTGTACATGAGAATAATGGGGACGGTCACGTACACACCGAACTTGGCGATTTCCAGAATTCCTTTCGAAGTTCCTATGGACGACATTTTACACAATCAAATCAAATTTCTGATCGACCTAAATCATCGACTTCGGATATATTCTATGTCGTCCTCTTTCTAGGGGGTAGAGAGTGTGGAAAAACGTTTAAGAGACGAATAATGGAAGACGTGGACGATCAGGCTATCAAGTATCAAGAGAGAACTTATGATAGGCCGGTGTTACAGTTACTTATTGGGCTTTGGTTCAGTACCTGCATTCAAAGCCCTAAATATGCACAATAAGAGCACTTGTCCATGGAATCCTTCATAACGATTTTAAGGCATCATATTAATAAGGGTATTTATGGTTGGATTCAAGGATTGAATCAAACCGAATTGCATTCAAAATAATTTGGTTCAAATCCTTAATGAAATGAAATGAATCGAACCACTTTTAATGGTTCAAAGTTTTAAATTAAACCGCTTCACATGCAGTTTGGTTCGGTTCAGTTCAAACCGCTTTTAAAAAAATTAGTTCTAATAAATAATATTAATAGTTTTTGAGTTCGCAAGAAAAAAAAATATATTGAGATTGAAAAATATCGCACAAAAATTAAAGTCACTTATTATTATATCAAGTCATATATTTAAAAATTTCAAAACATATATTGTCTTGTTTTAAAAATATTTTTCAATGTGAATTTAAAATAACATATATTTTTAATAAAGCTATAGCCCTAACTAAGAAAATTATTCTTATGCATTAATTCCACATTTACTTATAATATTCTTTTTTTATAATGTATTTAAATTTTTATTGTACTAATTAGTTTAAAGTTATAAATTATCTCGGTGTCGTTGGTCGTAGATATTGTAACCTAGTATAACACTTGCTCTTGTAAATGTATTCCATGATAAGAATTGTGCATTTTGTTGAATTAATGTTAAAGCAATACAAGTCTTAATTTGTAATGCTTAAGAATTATATATAAATAAAATGGCTCTTATTTATTTATTTATTTCTTTTAATGTACAGCAATTCGGTTTAGATTCAAACGGTTTGGTTTGATTCGACCCCTCGAATCGAACCATAACTGTTTAGGCTCTTCGTGGCAAAATCTCATAGATACCTTTAATTGACAAAGTAATTTTTATATCAAATTGCTTTGCAATCTCGAAATGTCTCTCACATATTTTGCTTTGACTTGGAAGATTAAGCCTTTGGCATAGTGCAACAAGCTTATGGAGGGCCTATGTTCAAAATGGAGTCTTTGGTTTTGTTAAAGGAGTCTTAGCATTTTTGTGCCTTCCCATTAACCAACGATTGAAAACCTTATTTGAAATTCTTATGCGGGGTCTTCGAGTGGCAAGAGTTAAGCTGCTCATGGTTGTTTTTTGGGGGTTTTGTTCGTTGGCAGGTCACTATGTGAGATGGCTTGATCCATTACTCTAGCTTGAAGACTTTTTAAGGAGCTATTTTCCATTTGGGTAAGGAACTTTGGCATAAAGAATGACCATGTCCCATTAGCAAGTGCTTCCTATTTGGTCGTCTCTAGCCAATCCATAGAGGTTTACATTTTCAAGTTAACTTTAACCTTCCCTCCTCGAGAACATAAAGGACAATCTGCTTAACCGCAATTCCATTTCTAGATATTCCTAAGCTTTGAGGAGGCTTTATTAAAGAATCGACAAGCTCAGGAGGAGAGGTAATTGGATGAGATAGTAAGGCATTGGTAACCTGAAGGGTAGCGATGCATACTTTCAAGAGTCATAACAAATACATCGTTAATCTCTTCAAGTCCACCATCGTCACTTACACTCCACGTGGTAGCTTGCCTTACTCTAAGTAGCTAACTCATTCTTCAAGATTCAATTTTAGTTAGTAAGATTGATGTAGGAAATAGCTTGTAGAAGAACTTTTTAACATGACTAAGATGTTGATTAAAGTTATTATAACCTAATCCTTATCATTAATAACTGACATTCTTCTATGTTTCATTTACTTCTCATTTTGATTCATAACCATTTTTATTTGAGTTAATGAACCTGTTGTTTTAACCATGACACTTTCTAATTTTTGTTTGTCATTGTGTAGCCAGGTAATGATCCTTTCGGGTTGGCATGACTCATGAACAATTGAATTGCTAACATATTATTAGATTATGGAGAGAGAGAGATCAATCGATCTATAACAAATTGTTATATCTTAGCTACATTATTATTCCATGAGTGAGTATGTGAGAGTCCCCTTGTAAAAAACAACAACTTAAATTGGGTTAAGGGGACTTAGTACACAATAGGTTAAAACAGGCTGAAAAGATTAAGTTAGCTTATAAGGCAACAACAACTTAAATTGGGTTAAGGGGACTTAGTACACAATAGGTTAAAACATGCTGAGAAGATTAAGTTAGCTTATAAGGCAATCAAGTGGTTAAGTGGTTATTCCTTGAATTTGATCCATGTTCATGAATACTTTGTTGAGTTTGATTAAACTCAAATGATCGAAAGACCTAAAAAAGGTAGTCAACTAAGAGTTCCTTGGATTTGAACCACATCCATAGGTGTTTTCATTAAGGTTTTCCTAAGTTGGCGTTGTATAAGTGCCTAGAAAGGTAGATGATTAGGAGTTCCTCAAATTTATCCACACTCATGGGTGCTTTGTTAAGGTAACATGAATCAGTATAAGATAAGTTTTGAAGAGGCAAACAAGTAGGAGTTCCTCGGATTTGGTGCTTTGCTGAGATTACCAGATTGATTGAATTAAAGGCTCGAAAATGCCATTGGGTGGGATTCCCCAAATACAGCTTCAAGCTAAAAAGCTTGGCAGTGTTTCATTGGGGCTATCTAAGCTTGTTAGATTTAAGTGCCTATAGAGGCAAAATGGATGAGATTTCCTTGGCTTTCAAGTTGAAGCTAGAGCATTCACTGGTGACTTAAACTCCTTTCGGCATCCTTTTCTTTACATTTATTCTTTTTCCTTAATGCATTTGACACATATTTTGGAATCTAAAAAATCAAAGGAATAAAAAATTCCTTCTAAAACAAGCCTTTGAACCTTCTATTTGGAAATACATCCTAAATGCTCATACCACAACAAAGAAGAATTCTTAGTAATTAATTTTTACTTCATACCATAATCAGTTGTATGCGAGGTTCTTTAATGTATGAGGCATTCAAATCAATTCTATATAGATTTTCAATCAAAGTCATAGTAGCAATAACATTTCAATATTGGAAAAACTAAAATTTCCATTCTCAAACAAGCAAAGGCAAAAGATTTGTCCAAATGAGAAACAAAACTTAAATTCTGTATAAATTATATTACATAATAGTTTCTTTCAAATAAAAGAAATCCATATTCTAATCATAATCTAAAAATGCCAATAGCCTCAACACGAACCTATCCATAGTTACCTACATAGATGAATCTTTTAGCATTGTTTAACGTTGGGATCCATAGATAACCATGGATAAATACATTTATGTGAATAGTTGCATTTAAATTTGCTTATTAAGTACAGGTTGGTTCAAAATAAATTGGCATATGATGAAACAAAATTGAGATAAGCCACTTTGCATACTTGGGACAGTCCTTTTTCACATGGCTAGTCTTCTTACAAAAAAAAAAAAAAAAGGTAATGTCTTGATCTTGTGTATATTGCACATGTGAAATCATAGTATCAATAGCTCTTTCTCCCTTATGATCCAATTTCCTTTACTTAGGAGCTTTCACATGGCTAGTCTTCGTACCAAGAAAAAAAAAAAAAGGTAATGTCTTGATTTTGTGTATATTGCACATGTGAAATCATAGTATCAGTAGCTCTTTCTCCCTTATGATCCAATTTCCTTTACTTAGGAGCTTTACCCTTATTAATGAGTCACTATGTAGGCACTTTCAATCTTTTTTTTTTTTTTTTGTTTTTGACCTTTCTTCCTCTTGCACAAATTATGCAATCAACTCATTCAACATTCCTATCCCCTTTTGGATGTTATAGCTTATTTAAAAAGGATTGAACTAAGTAAGAAGCGAAATTAAGACTAGCTGTATAAGAATTCATTAGATAATTCCAACTTTAAGGCTTCTAACGTCTTAACATGATTAGACATCTCCATATTGTATTGGCTTATATATATAATATATATATATTTGGTATTATACTACATAGAAACAAACTTTGTAATTCGACCTCTTCAGAACCTACGAATCGGTTTGCTATTTAGTTTGAAAACTTTTTAACATTAATTTCCTCAAGCATAGCTCTCTTATGTATCAAGGATGGAATACATCATGAGCATAAGACTCTTGCGACTAGATAGCTCCCACTTTTCATAATCCAGCTCTTCACTAGTAGTGCTTTCACTAGTAAAGGCAAAAGATATATCTATCTTGAGTGCATAGTCAAAATCCATGCAGGAAAATAGTGATATGGTCCTTCCATTTCTTAAAATTTTTGTCATGAAGCAATGGAATATTATTCAAGTTGGTAGAGAGGCAGGGTGGTGGGAGAGGTTGTTGCAACTAACCAAAAACAAATAATATGCTCACAATTGATAAATTCCACAGTTAATGCATAGAAAAACTTAATATAAAATCATAGAGATTATTTCATGTTTAACCATAATTTAAAATAAAATTCCATAAATACAACTTGGATAAAAATAATTACATTGTTAACATCAGTTTATCTTATGTTGAACATGTGATATAAGTTTTTTTTATTTTTATTTTTTTGCGTATCACATCTTGATCATGCGATATAACTATTTCCTAAAGTTTGCTAGAGTACATCGCTGTATCAAATGTTAGAAATGCGATACTTGTACAATTTCTTGCATTGCATCTTTAATATGTGATATAGCGATAGTAATTTGTATTTTTTTTCTCTAATTAGTATTTTTGTAATTCTCTTTCTCAAAAATGGTAAACATGTTTTTAACGTCAAAATGATAATTATTATGCATAATTGGGTTTTGATATTTAATCTTTGGACAAAAATACTAGTAGTAAACAATGTCCTCGTATTGGCTAAAAAAAATAATGTCCTCTAAAATAATAATAAATATTGTTAAAATAATTCTGTTAATGATACATCTACCTTTAGGTTGACAAATTGCATGAAACGAAAATATTATTATCACACGTACCATTTGGCTAAACAACAATCTTCCATTAATCGGAGTATCAATTGTATAAATACAAACATTTCATGCAAATATACACATGTGTTGCCATATTATTAATTCTCATCATTATTGAGAAAACAATTAGTAGCAGAAAAGGAAGAGACAGTAATGGTTATAACTAAACTTGCATTTGAGTGTATAATTTGACAATTTAAAAGTTAAATTGTGAAAAAATAAGAACATATAAAGTTGAGATAATAGCCATAATATTAATCCTATTTAATAATAATAGTTACTAGATAACATTTTGGTGAAAAGGTCGTAACTTCACTTCAACGAAACAATGCAAGAAGCTCAGCATAGAAGACAACAAACCAAGTCATCAAAAATTACGTCAACAAACATTCCGATAGCCGGCTTCTTCTTCTTCTTCTTCTTCTTTTTTTTTTTTACATGCTTATATAGGTCGAAAATCATTCAACAAAAATACTATGAATATTATTCCAATACAACATTTGGTAGGCTGGAATTGTCTGGAACGGAATAAATTGAATAAGAGAATGATAAATCCATTTTTATGTTTGGATATATTTACATAATGGAATGGAATGATTATGTAATATGATTTGTCAAAAATATCCTTCATAATAAATGTAAATAATAAATACATGCAGGATAAAGACGTAATTAAAATAATAACCATTAAATAAAATTTAATTAAAATAATATTACAATTATCATGTAGGCAACTGATCCAGATGACCCCTTGAGTCCTTTTGTCCTGGACATCTAGAGAAAAGAATTCCCTGGCTCATGATTTCGCCCAAAGAGGAGCAGCTGCAGATCAAGATTTCAATTTTATCAATGCTTTACCAAGTTTTATCTTCTGTTTTCTTCCCTTTTATATCTAAGATCTTTTACGTAGACCCAACTGCTCTATTCTACATAGGGACTTGATTATCGACCTTCAATTACCTAAGATTGCTGTTTTGTTGTTTTTGCATTTTGACATTGTGATCTCTGTATGTACGTTTTCCTTTGCTTTTGATTAATGAATTTTGATCTCACTGAAAAAAAAATGAAAATTGTGAATCGCAATTCCTCTTAAAAACCAGAATGGTTGATTCCAAGGAATCGCAATTCCAGCTACTAAAAACACTTCAAACATCGAAAAAGGGAATGTAAATGAAACTTGCAATTGCAATTCCATCTCGGCCAATTCATGCCTCCAAACATGCCACAAGAGTTCACAGACAGTAGACTAGACAAGAATAATGGAGATTTTCCTAACTAGAAAAGCAACATTCTTATCATAATTCGCCCTGCTTGGAAAAGGGCAATTGCTAACACTGTTTTTTTTAGCCAATAACTGCTAACACTTTGTTGTAATCATAGAATGTGTTCTATTTTTATTACGATGCATGATAATTAATTTAACAAATACTAATATGAAACATATTTAACTATGATATAATATAAGAAAAGATAACAATACATTGTTACAAAGCATAGTACAAGAACGAAAAGTTGTCATCAAAAACTCATAGATTATGTTGTAACAAAATAAACAAGATAGCTACATGGAATTAGTTGAAAACAGTTGTAAAGTAGTTAGTAAATGTAACAATTCAAGATCTGTTGTACCAACTATATAATACAAGTATAAATACAAAAAGTAAGGGAAAAGGGAACTTATTCTCCCTTGTGAATTCTTGTATTGTCCTGGAGCTGAACTGTGGCTCGAACGCAGTTGTGTACATTGACACCATTACATACTGCGCCAAACATAAAACAAGAACATTAGTATCAGTAAAGCCAAAGTTAGGGTTTTGACTGATAGAGAGCAAGGAGAAGAAGATAGAAGATACCTTGAGTCTTGTTAAAAGTCAGAAAGAGTCCGAGAGTTTTAGAAGAATCGAGATAGTAGGGTTGTAGATAGAGTTGAGATGGGCTAAATTTACAACCCAACATACATACAAAATGATAAATAAAAGTAAGAAAAAGGTTTGCAAAAATTGGGTAATCCCTAACTATCTAAGTCCACCTCCCAAAGCATAATCAGGAGTCAACATATCTTGAAGATGAATAGAATTTAACAGAGTTAAAGGGAGCCCCATTTGATGTAAGCTTTTAATTACAATAACGATTTAAATGGAAGAAAAAAGAAATATTAATAACTCAAATAGAAAGGCAGATAAACATTGGTTCGTTCACTTCGCTGAATGAATTAGGCTGTAATGGAATTCGTATTACGAAGGAATGTAATAGAGCTGTAATAGGATTTTTCTTTATTAATTTTTTATTTAAATAGTGGTATTTTGAAAAAATGACAGTTCTAACATTGAATAGGTATTCATAGGTTTGAATAAAGAATGACTATTTAATATTTTGTGTAATAGGGATTCATTGTGGAATCGCTATTCAGTGAACTAAAACGTCGTAATAGCTATTCATAAGGAATAAGGCTGTAATGGAAT
The DNA here is from genome assembly GCA_024138025.1 of Combretum micranthum. NCBI lineage: Eukaryota > Viridiplantae > Streptophyta > Magnoliopsida > Myrtales > Combretaceae > Combretum > Combretum micranthum. Next base: position 185,000 of record JAMXBD010000030.1, read on the forward strand.
TACAATTACAATGAAGTGAATGAGTAGTGGGTATTATTAGATGGTTCCTATTTTCTTAAGCAAATTATGTTGGACTCCTCCCAAAAGTTATGACGATAAGGCTGTCATTTTAAGGGTATAATATAATATTTATTTCTCTCTTGAAATCCTATTCTCAGGTTTCGTCAGCAAATGTGTTATTACATGAAATTACTACTATTACAAAATGCAGAATTGCAATTTTTTTCTTTTGGGATTAAATAGCCTTTCTTCTGTAATTTACATTCCACTGACATATACTCATGAGATCTCAAATAATCTAAAAGGAATAATATAGAGCAATTTAATTTATACATTATTCCATACCGCCAAGTAAATATGTTATAAGATAATATTAGATAATCCCTAAAATGATTTAACAGAATATAAAAGCTATCTTCTCATGCTTCATGAGATTTTTTTATTTCCCCATTAGGAAGAAAAAATAATCCGGGTGATTAAATGAGTAAATTACCAGAATCTTATGATATAGGCGATGTCTTGATGATAGATTCAATCTAAAGGAGAGATTTGCAGATGAGAAAAGGTAAAGGAAAAGAAAGCTGCTACATGACTTCACGGAGTGGAGCGGCACAAGACATCAGACTTAGGGCTAGATTTTTATGTTGAGTATGTGAAGCATATTATGTTTAATCTATAAACAAAGTAGTAGGGTAAATGCGATGTGATATTAAATGCGATGTGATTTTGACTTGTTTGACTTAGAAGTAGAACGATAATGAATAAGGAATAAAATAATTATTATTCTTTATAATTACTATGAGATCTCATAAATAGATATTGTGAATATATTGGAAAAAGAAATTAAAAAATAGCTATAGAGAGTTAAATGTGGATTTTAGGTCTTATAACCTAGCAATGACTTGGGCTTGACTATTTGAGTTGAGTGATAGAGCTCAGAGAGGCAAGTTCAAGAAATTAAGCTGGCTAAGAGAGATTTGACTTGATGAGCTCAAAACGGGAATCATTGAACCGGACCAATTCGTTCATTCTCAACCGCTGTCAATGAGCTTATGCACTTAAAGAGGTCTTTAATGCACCAGAGAGCCATGGAAAGATCTATCAATAGAAGGACATGTCTCGCTTATTGATGAATACGATCTGATAAACGTCATCAAGATCCAAACTATATAAATACCTAGGACTCCTTCTCACTTGCAAAGAGAGAAATTGACGAAAACGTCGTTGTGCTACTAGAATACTCTCATAAGCAATCAAATAAAACTCAGAGCAAAGAACACATAGCCTCCTCTCTAGAACAGTGGGGTTGAACTCGTCCACTTTTTATTAGTACATTCAAGTTCTCTGAGATCGCATGCTCCTCCTTCTCTTCCTAACTTTTCACTCTTAGTTATTCCTTGTGTATGCTTCGACTTTACAATAAGAAATACGCTACACACATGTGACCACTATGACTAGATCCACTTCACAACAGTAGCTAATCATTTCATTCTATTATAAAAGTATAATCATTCATTTTGTAATAATAACGATTCCACAACATAGGTGCTCAGCCAACCAACTATAGAAATAGATCTACATATGAAAGATATGTTCCATTACATAGTTAGATTTTCATGTATTTATCTATTTAATTCACTTTTCACACCTCAAACTCTACATCAATGAATCTTTTTATACTACTCTACATAATTTTTTTTTTTCATCGAATGAAACTCATTATTATCAACTGAAAAAAGAAAAAATAAAGAAAGAAGAAGGAAAAGCTAATATTTAAGATGGCATTATGGAAAAAAAACAAAAAACAAAAAACCACAATCTCTTGATATATATCTATATCACATCAATTATCATGCCATTTAAGGCTCCCATTGGAATATCGATCTCTTTCCTTTGTAGATGTGAAATTATCATTATTTATGTTTAGTTCACATCAAGCTTCTCCAGCCATAAATAGCGGCAACAGGTGTGATGTAAAATTTAACATAAACTATATATTCCTCTAGAAAATGAGCCTCATCGACGACTGTGACATTGACATCAAAATCTAACACTCTTTCATTAGTGGTCCAGCTAGGCTTATAAGAACCAATTCAACATCGTCTGACGGGTCCACAAGGTCCAATCATTCTAAAGAAAATCATATGCAACCCCCAACTACTTTGAGTAAATTAAGATTATAACACACGAAGCGACATCATGCAATAATACAAGCTACATTAGGCAAAAATGCGACACTTCGCCATGTACAAGTTGCCCTTAATTTTGTAAATTCATTGGAATCAAAAAGCCGGCTGATCTGATGTTAACATATTCAGTGTGTTTTGGGAATTCTATATGTAGGTCAAATCTCTACCCTTGTTAGCCTCTAGAATCTAGGATATGAATGTCACCTAGGTATGTTCTCGGGAGAGGGAGAAGTAGTTTCAAATTAAATCATATACATGAGTTCTTACAATAACTATTATATATGTTTTCCTATCGAAGAAAAACCCGTTTTATTGATAGAATAATACGATACATAACTATTCAGAATATGTGAACTAAAGAAAATAGGTAACCTGCTGTTCTTCCAGTTCGAATGGAATGTACCTTACTTAGATAATGATGATAATATAGTGTTTTGTTAATTTAATTGTTATAGTAATTTTTTAAAAAAATTTCTACTATTGTGTTGCAGACTCATAATAGAAATTCTATGAAAAAATCTTTATTAAAAGGATATTGAAATTCAAGGTTTTAAAGCAATCCAATGCTAGAATTAATTTTTTTTTCCAAAATACTTTTTATTAAAGTAAAAAGTAAAAAAATAAATATAATATTATTATTACAGTTCTATTTTATATCTTGATAATGACTAAGACATTACAGCCTTTTTTATTTAATGAATAGTAAATATTTATGAACCGCTACAACAGTGCTCATAATTCATATGTTCCTCTCCATATTAGCACTGAGGGATAAGCATCGGTTATAATTTCACCTTGCTTTCATTCTATTGCCAGGTGAATATAGCTGGAACTTGTAGCACAAGTACTAAAAAAATAAATGATAAGTAGACAAGTCACTTATAAGATTGTTTAAAGATACAATTTTATGCGATGATAGTTTTCATTTACCAATTAGATGGGATCCTTATCAAGGTTCTATTGTAATGGCAAAAAAAATTATATATAAATATATATTTTATGTGATAATTATCATTAACTAAAAAGTGATATTATGATAAACTCACTTTTTATACATTTCTATCTCTCAATTGGTATTTAATCTGTGCTATTTTTTTATTAAATATTAGTTAGAACTAACACAAGTTTAATACTTAATTATTCCTCGCGGGAACGATACTGATCTTATCATTTTACTACTTGATTCGATCTAGTACATTTACAGATGAATTCGCTGTTACAATTATATAAACATTTTTAGTGGATCATATTCGCATGATTTAATAAAATTATCCCATATAAATTATATGTACTTCATTTGTCGTAATACCACTTTATTATGCAAATTATCACATCTATATATTTTCCATATCTTCATTATAAAGATGAAAGATACCAATTACCCTAAATAAAACAAAACATTGATAAGGACTTTATAAAATAATGCTACCCTTGAACCGTATTAGCAGCCTAAAAATTCAAAATTACAATAGCTCAAAAAAATAATAATAATAACCACAATCTGGAGACCTTCTTTTAAAATTTGACAATTCAATTTTAAATAAAATAATCTTGTGTTCATATGATTTCATATTTATTTAATTCATGTCAAGTAATAGCTAAAACCTAATTGTCTGTAGTCGTAGCTGGATATCACTTGTTAGATAAGGGCATGTTTGGAAAAGTTGGCAATGCCTTTCTAAAGCCGCTTTCCTTCGGCTTCCATGATAAAGTCCACCATAGACAATTTGCTTTATTTCTCACCCCTCCCCGCCCCTATATCTGGATTTGCCATTGGCCTTTTGGCATTAAAAATCAAATGCAAGGCAGAGACGAAAATAATATTTAAACAAGAGACACGTTAAGAACATGGAAAGGACAATTATCTTTTCCTAGTGGAAGAAGTGGCCAAGGGCAGAACCCCTTCAAAACAAAACGCAGCTGGTCAACCTTAATGACGTAGTAAGAGGTTTTTAATTTTTTTTTAAGGTGGGATATTTTTGTTTTCTATTAATAAGATAGTATACAAATGAAGAGGAGAATACTGAAATCCTATAGATTCGAATTGGGATATATTTGGATGGTCTGTTTTTTATTTGTATCTGTATTTGTATTAAAATGATATATGTAAATATATTTGATTTATATCTATATTTGATCTATTCGATTTTTTTTATGAGAACCGTCAATTATTTTTTATATATATTTATTTTTTGATAAGTAATTTATTAAAAAAATTTAAAAAAAGTATCTATATCTGTAATCTATCAACAAATAAACAGATATAATATACATGTATAAGGATTTTTAAATCGGTAAAATGAGTACAGAATACCAAAAAGGATTGTTTTGGAAAAAATAATATGCTGAGAAACAGCTACGCATCAATAAAAGTAATTAAAAGCGCAAGTCAATTAGAGGGTATTAACCCTAGAGCCTAAAGGCTAGAGGTGGCTGATTGACTATGTCAAACAAGGCACAACGTGGACTGGACCCTATGGATTGCGCTATCATGTTTTATTGGAAGTATAGGCCTAGTGGTTGTAACAGGTAACAATGAGTGGTCCATATGTAGAGTATAAGGAAGCGATAGAAAAGTGGTTTAGAGTACTGATAAGTTAATGGCCAAAAAAAATGGACTCATAAGCCATAAAAGGTTTGAGAAAGAAAAAAAAAAAATGCATATGTCTCTATCCATTTTTAATGTAAATAAATTTCAAATGAAAAAAAAAAAGAAAGTTATTATACATTTGAACTCTTAAAAATGTATTCGCCAATTGCTTTCTCTTTTTTACTTATTATTTCCATTATTATATAATAAAAAGAAAATTCTAAGTGGAAGAATTTGAAACCTGCTTGTTTTTCTTTTACGGTGTCTTTATTAATAAAATTCATTTTTCTGTCACACAAGCAAAGATCCGTATTGCTTTCTATGAGAAATCATCATAAAATGTTTCCAATCTTTTTTACTAGGCCCAATAAAAAGAGGGGAGTTGGGAAAGAAAAAGAAGGTCTTCATATGAGATTTCATTTCGTCTGAGCCATCAATTTGTAAGTACAACCAAAACCTAAAACAACTTGAAAAGGCTATAAATGAGTAACCTTTTAATAAGTTGTGAAAAGAGATAATGTTGATAAATATAGAGTGAGACCACCATATTGATTACTGGATATTGATTATCAATTTTCTTTTTTTTTCTTAATAATAATTTTCTTTTTGTATATGAAAGATGCAGATGCTATTCTTGATTAAAGTTCTTGAACCTGTTTTTCAATGAGTTATTTCAATATAATTCCAATTCACCACCATTTTCTATTATAGGTATTTATTAAATTCACCTACAATAACGTAAACATGATTGAATTGAATGATTTATTAACTCCTATCTAAATGCAAGCCATTGCTTGTTCTACTCCTGTTAATATATATGCTTATATTTGATGTCTAATTTTCCTTTTGTTCCATGGAAATTGCAGTTAGAAGCTTGTCGTCTACTATTCCATAAAACATTGGCACTCTATCATACCTCATTCGCCTTGATCTTCATCAGAACCGTGAGTGCTATCACAGAAACATTTCTAATTTGCATGGTACTGCTATTGCTGTATATTTTGCTCATTTGATGTCATAGTTTATGAATTTCTTTATACTTTCATTAATATTATTAACAAATTTGATACTCTAAAATATCATTTCACAAATAAAGCATTATACTTAGCTTAAGGTTTTTTTTTTTTTTAAGTAATAGCAATTTACCATGACTAGTATTATGACTATTTACCTGCATGAGTATGTATTAATTGCAGGAGGATTTTCCATGATATAGCTAATAATTTTAATATAAAGGGTTGGGTCTTTGAAAAAGAAGTTATTAATAGATTATTCCACCAATTGGTGGTATGAGATGACATGCAACTTTAATCTGGATGGTTATGGTAAATTGGATTCGTGGATTCAAATAACTTATATAGACTATCTATAGCTAGGTATTCCATTCCAACATCCATCCAATTTAGAAATGCTTTGTGCAAGTTAAGTTTACTCTACCTATCAAAATACATAACCCTTCCCTTGTATTGTGTATACGCATTGGATTAATTGTTGCAATTATTTATTAGGTTGTGTGCAATTTAATATATTTTCATTTGCACAAGGTTTTTCTATTATTATAACTTGTGAGACTATTTTTCTCTTAATTTTTTAACATAATTGAGTAAAAACAGTCATCAATATTATTTTTCGAAATCACTTTACATTTTGTTTTCATATTTGAAAATAAAACAAGAAAAAAAGAGAGAAGAGATTAAAAGTATTTCTTTCTCTGTTTCTTTTGAAGCATCGAAAAGAAAAAAAGTAAAAATTGCATATTTTTTCCTATTATATGACACTACTGTTGGTATATATTTAATTTATTAATTACATCTCATTTTGTTTTACTTTTTAGATGTCTTCATTTGATGCACAAAGTATGAGAAAACCAATAAATGTTGATGCTTCCAAGAGCAATCCAATAGATGTGAATGCTTTCAAGGAAAAAAGTTAATAGAAATGAAAATGCTGATCAAGACTATCAGCATGGTAATGGTAGTACTCTACCTTCTTCTAGTACATCGTCTGAACTCCCTCCCTCTCCATCAGCTTCTACAAAAGACAATATTCTATAGTTTTGGTACATATGACATTAGAATCAGATGAAAATGAAAACAAGAAGGAAAGATGCAATTATTATCATAAAACTTTTAAGCATGGTGGTGTGAAAGAAATTAGTGCATTGTAAACTCACTTAAAGAGATGTAAACAATTTGTTAGCAAAGACATAATGAGTAGACAAAAAAGCCCTCCTAGTATATTAGAAAATAAGCAGCTTTCCATGCAATTCACTAGTAATTTTGATGAAACTCATTGTAGGAGAGACCTTACTAGAATGTTTGTGGTTGCTAAACTGCCATTTAGATTTATTGAAAATGAAGCTTTTATAGCAATTTACTACAACCTAAGTTTTTAGTTCCATCTCGTACAACTTTGAGACATGATTGTTTAGAGTTGGACAATGAAGAGATGGAAAAATTAAGGTAATTTTTTTTTTCTAAATTTGATGGTAGGAGGTGTTTAATATTTGATACATGGACATCTTGCCAAAATTTATCTTACACGTGTCTAACATGACACTTAATCGATGAGAGCTGGAAATTGTTAAAAAAAAAAGATTTCGAATTTTTGTCAAATTTCCAGTTATGTTGGTGATGCAATTGGCAATGCTGTGGAGGCATGTTTAAAGGAATGGGGTATAATAAAGGTTCTTACAATCATTGTTGATAATGCAAGTTCAAATGACCTTTGTATTCAATATTTGAAAAGAATATTTCAATCTTGGGGAACACTTATATTAAAAGGAGAGTATCTCCATATGAGATGCTATGCATATATTTAAGTTTAACTGTGAAAGAGGGTCTGAAAGATATGGATGATTCCATATTTAGAATTAGATTTGTTATTAGATATGTTAGGCCTTCTCCATCAAGATTGGCGAGGTTCAAAAGATGTGTGGAAGAAGAAAATGTAGGGAGCAAGGCATTGTTATCTCTAGATGTTAAAACTAGATGACATTCAACATATACAATATTGGACTCAGCTGTGAATTTCAAAAGCATTTGAATTGTTAGAGATGAAGGATGAGAAGTTTATGTCAGATCTTACAGGTAATAAAATGAGGGGGCTTCTTACAAAAGAAGATTAAGTGTATGCACGTAGCATACTGCCTTTCTTAAAAACATCTTATGATGCTACTTTGAGCATTTTTTGTTCCTTATATGCCACTTGCAATCACTTTGTTGAAGAAATTATGGGTGTTGGGAGTAAGATCAAAGAACAATGTAGAAGCGATGAACTCTCCATGAGAATGATGGCTAAAAGAATGAGAATGAAGCATGAGAAGTATTAGGAAAATATTAACAACATGAATCTATTGTCATTTGTTGTTGTAGTTCTTGATCCTCGTTTAAAATTGTCTTATATGGATTGGATGGTGAGAGAGGTCTATGATGGTGAGAAAGGAAACTAGCTAATGGAAAAAATTCACCACACCCTCCTAAGCTTATTTTATTATTATGATTCTTGTATTGAGCATAGTGGGGAAAGCCTTGGGATAAATTCTGAAAGTTATGTGAAGGAACCAAAGCTAGAAATGGTAAATGAAGAGTGTAAAAAGAAATTGAGAAACAAGTTCACTAAAAAAGTGCGAGGGAACAAAACGATGCAAAAAAAAAAAAAATGAATTGGACAAGTATTTGGCAAAAGAACACAAGAAACTTAATGATGATGACAAAGGTTTTGTTGTATTAGATGGATAAAAAAAATTCTCATGTAGGTACCCTATCCTCTCTTTGATGGCTAAAGACATCTTAGCAATTTCTTTGTTAATCGTGGCTTTAGAAAGTGCTTTTAGCTTAGGTGGTCGAGTTCTTGATGTTTATAGGAGTTCCATAACTCCATATATGGTGGAAGCCCTCGTATGTACACTAGATTGGCTCAAAAAATCCACAAATGCAATAGTAGTGTCTATTGAGGAGGATTTTGAGTCATTAGAATTTTTTCAATCAGGTTTCAATATGTTATTTTGATATGTGAAAGTTAAACTATCATTTTTTCAATTTTATTTTAGTTTCATTTTCTTTCATTTGTTTATTATGTGTTGATAACATGTTTTTCATTATATATATCTTTTAGATACGGAAGCTGCTAAATTGATGGATTCAACAGCTACACATATCACCATCAACTAAACTAATGTCAATCTTGGTGAACTAATTTGACTATTTGCCTTTTTAAGTAGCCATTGACTTTCAATAACTCCTTTGAAAGTTTGTGTGAATCTAGTTTGAATATAAACAAATATTGAGTGGATAAAATAGAAAATTAAATTAGAAATATGCTTTTGGAGAGAGACAAACGAGAACAAGATATTTCATTTAAACTTAAAATAACAAAAGTAGTATGGTTTCATTTTAATGTATTTCTGATGCTTATGATAAGCTTTTGAATTACGGTTTTTTTGGATTGTGGTATGAGAATTGGTGGGTATCAAATCCATAAATTTATTTTACTTACTCTAAGGATTTATAATTAGCAGTGAGCAAGATTGTCTCCATAGGGGGTGGTCCAATCTATTTCTATTCAAGATCAAGAAGATAGAGGGGGAGGGGGGTGGGTGTTTGAGCAATCGAAGAAACTAATGATATTAAAACTAACAAACACAAATTTTTAAGTCTAAATCAAATATCAAAAGGATTCCTAACCAAAGTTGCTATCAAAACTCAGTTCATGAATTGATTATTGATGCAAAATCATTACTCTCTAATTTGGATAAATCAATTATGGATGTTAATAAGCTCTAACACCCTATCTCTCCTTACCTTATCGATAACCAAAACAAGCTCTTTGATTATTTCTCTTTCTGATTAAACAATCCTAAACAAGCTCTTAGGATTTAATTTATCAAAAGCATGAAAAACAAGAGAGACAATCAATTCTAACCAACGAATCACAAACTCGATCTATTTAGGTTATATCATACATCCCCATAACACAATCAATCATCTATTGCATAATTAACTATGTTGTTGTGTCACAAATATTAGAATTATCAAACAATTATGGATTTGATATCCTAAATGACAGATTATCACCTTGCTAACTGAACAAATAGATCCAAATTTGCATCAACCAAACAAAATGATATAAGTGATTAAATTAGAGGAAATGCAAATACCTAAAATAAGAACAGAACATATAATCAATTAGATCTCACATTTCTTGAAGAACCCAGTCTTGAAACAATCTTTGGCTAGAATACAAATACTTAGCCACACATATCTTTTACAAAAATCTCTCCTTTAAGGATTTTCAATTGTGTTTTTGGGATGATTTTTCTGATGAATCAAGTTGCCTCTTCTTATAGAACAAAATATGGAATTTGAACAGGTTGAACAAACGCCGGTGGTTATAGAATCAATACCAGAATTGAAAAGTCGTAACGTACTCTGGTAGTTGCACATTCAATGCCGGGACTTCAAAACTCATAACAATCAATGTTGGAATTTGAACAGCTTCAATGTACGTTGGTAGTTACAAATTCTTCGCATCCCAATCTTTGACTGTCATTTATGGACGACCTTGACATTATGCTCCAAAATTGTGCAATTCCGCTTTAAATTCTCATTTAATTGATGAAGACGTTGTGGAATTGATGAGGACATGCTGACAGTTATGGAATTTGAAATATCAGGAATTTGAAACGTTTTCCTTGTTCCATATTTTTGCATTCCTTAGCATTCATGATCTTAATTACTCATATTTGCTTTCAAGACCTAAAATATAACATCAAGCTCAATTAAGCATCGATTCCTTTGATTTCTATAAAATCCATAACAAATTAGTATGATTTGTTTAATAAAGATTGAGTATATTTTGTCTTTAACAAGCATTGAGTAAGATGAATCATGTAAAGTGAAATGACAATTTTTGAGTTTTTTACAAGCAACAGATTTTATTGTAAGCAACGAATTAGTTGTGCTAACGCAGAATCATAATCGCTTTGTTAGTGGTTCAAATTTCAAGCTATATTTTCATAAAACTTCTAGGTTTTTCAATGATGAGTCAATTGGCTGATGCTAGACTTAATTAATCAGACAATGGATGGAAAGAAAATTTCGTGGAATAGAACTCTCATTATAGTAAATATTAATAAATAATGTCAATGGATTACAGAAGGAACCAAGCAAATATGTAGCAGACATGTTATCGGTAGAAGTTTCATAACATAATTCTTATTATACAATGTCAAATATTCTTACAACTGATTTGAAATATTCTGATCGATAAATTATACGATGTAGTTAAGAATCAATATAAAGAGAACCGAAATTAAATTAGTATATGGTTTGAATAATGTACTAAACCATTTTCTTTTTATGTTCAAAAAAATAACAAAGCGAACTGTATGAGTAGGTTCGATTTTATAAAAATAATAGGACCATAATTTTTGGTTAAATTTGGTTTGGGCTCACAGGCACACACAAGAAGGATAATAACCTTGTTAAACTTGTATGTTCAATGTGGATTTTGGTGAGATAATATAATGCACAATTAACTATTCGATTATAGAGAACTACACTTGATTTGTTAAACAATATGATGAATAATATGCTAAAATATATATATGTGTATGTTGCATGCTTTTGTAGAGATTGTACAAGTTTTAGCATTAATAAATTAGTGATAAACAATCTTAGTCGAGGGGCAAGTCAAGAGCTAGACTACGTGCAACAAACTCAAAACCAAAGCTCGACAAGCCCAAAAGTATAAAGTCATTAGTCAAGAGTCATGTTGAGAGCTTAACAATCCTTAAGGCACGACAAGTTCAAAAATTCACCGCCTTGGTTGCAAGGTTCATCAAGGACTCGACGAGTCCATTGTTCAGGGCATGATGAGTTTAAAAGTCTAAGACTCGACATAATCAGAGAAGCACAGCTTCGATCTAGGGTCAAGTCTAAGGAGTGACAAGTTCAACACGCAACAAGTCTAAGGCGCGATAAGTTTAAATTCAAGACTCGATGAAGTCCACATGAGCAAAGACTTGGTCGAAGGCTAAATTGAAGTGCGACACTTTAAGGCGTGACAAGTATTAGGGAACTATAGTTTAAATGAATGAGCTGATATAGCAAAAAGAGTCGTTAAAGCATATTTAATGCTTGGCGACTTAGAGATGTTATCTCCAACAGACATTTGAATTTTTCGAAGGCTATAAATACTCTGTCTTTGGGAGATTTAAAAGAGACAAGTGCAAAAGTGAAAAGGAGCTTTTATTTGGGAATAGACAAATAATTATTTTTCTTGTTCTCTCATTAACTAACTTCTAAATATCTAGAAAGAGAGAGAAAAATATTCTAGTACTATGTTATTGTATTTGCTATTTATCAGTAGGCATCTAAAGAGAGAAAGGTAATATTTTATTTCTTGAGTGTTTTAAAATTGGTGTATTACTCAGCTTAAGTATGTTTATTTGATGATAAATAAAGTGGTGATGGATTCCTCAATCGGAGGCATTGGTGGATCGTAGAGAGTAGAAAGTGGGCCGAACTCTACGTTAAATCTAGGCTAAAATTTTTTTATCCCTATCTCTTTTATATTTCATATTATAATGTGTTGTTATATTATCCACTGCTATTAAAGCTAATTTTGATATGTTACCTTAAAATTAATTGTTTGAGCTTTTTAAGGTAAATACGCAATTAATCCCCCCCCCCCCCCCCCCCCCCCCCCCCATTGAGTATTTTCTAGTAGCTTTTCACTTTTTTCATTTGGTATCAGAGTCTCATCTCTAATTTTTTGTGCTTAATCGCATGTAGAATAAAGATCATAGCATTGAATATATTAGGGTTTCTAAAGGGACAAGCTATCTATAAGGCATCTATCCTCACTAGTACAAATTATGCTTATTGGAAGTGTAAAATGAGGATTTTTGTCAAAGCACAAAATTTATCTCTATTGCATGTTGTAAAAAATGGTCCCATAATTATTGAAGGAAAAAACGAATCTAACTGTATCAAGGCCGAAAAAGAGAAAGTTCAATTAAATAAAGTTACAATGAATATTTTGTATTATGGATTAAATAAGAAAGATTTCGGTAGAATTTGCACTTGTAGATAGGCTAAAGAAATTTGGAAAAATCTTGAAAATACCTATGAAGGATCTACAAAAGTAAAAGATACTAAAATTAGTCTTCTTTGTGGCAAATTTGAAGATTAATAAAAAATGAAGACTAATGAAACAATTGATCAAATGTATGATAAATTCATCAATATTTTGAATCAATTGTCTATTCTTGGAAAGACATATACTAACTTGAAGACAAACTCTAAAATTCTTAGGGCCTTATCGAAGGAGTGGGAGGCAAAAAGAACTATCATTGAATAGGCACATGACTTGAGCAAAATAAGCAAAGAAGAACTTCTTGGAACCTTTAAGACTCATGAAATGGCTAAGAAGCATAGAGAAGAGTCAACCAAGAAGGAAATTGCACTAAAAGTCTCTTGCTCTAACTCAAGTTCAAGTGAAGAGGAGCAAAGTGAGGAAGAAGATGATGAAGACCTTGACAAGCTTACAAGGAAGTTCATCATGTCCTTGAAGGTGAACAAGAAGATGAAAAAGAAGGAAGATGTCAGCTCCTCAAAATCCAAGAGAAAAATCATCACATGCTTTAAGTTTAATGAATTGAGGCATATTCAACAATATTGCCCATATACAAAGAAAGGAAGCAAGGAGGAGAATAAAAGGGCATATGTAACTACATGGAACGATGAAGACTTATCCGACTCGAATGATGATATATGCTTGATGGCCCTTGATGATGAGGTATTCTCTATTTCTTCATAAATTCCATAAAATGAAATTTGTAAAATGTATGAAAAAAGCATGTAGTAAATTAATTAAAATGAAGAAAAAAACATCATGCTTATAACATTTAGCGATGAAAGTAGGAGAAAAGCTAGATAAGTTTGGAATTGAGCATGAGGAGATTAAAATGGAAAATGAAAAGTTGAATGAAGAAATTGAATCTTTAAAATTAGAAAATGATAAGATGAATAATAAATATAAGAAGCTGAAAAGAAAAAATAATGAGTTAAGCAAAATCAATGAAAAATTAAAAATGATTTACTTGATCTAGAAGTTAAAATTTTAAATGATGATAATGATGCATGTACTAGTTATAATAATGATGAAATTTTAAAAGAGCTAGCTGATCTTAAAAATGAAAATGAATGGTTGAATACTATCTTATGTAATGCAAATGCTACCATAGCCAAATTTACCAAGGAAGAGAATAATTTGAGCACTCTCCTTGGAAAGCAAAAATTTGATTCAAACAAGTATAGAATTGGCTATGATAGGAACAGTTATTACAAGTCCCATAAAACTAAGTTTGTACGAGCTACTAATAGGACGTGCAACTATTGTGGCAAGCTTGACCATATTACATACAACTATGCAATAAGAAAAACTATGCATTTGGGTCATAAAAGCGAGTATGTTTGGGTTCCAGAAAGGGAAATATTTGCTCTAACTAATCATAAAGGATCCAAGCAAAAATGGGTACGAAAATGATGATTATGTTTTTGTAGGTACCACAAGTGGCTCCAAGGGCAAAAATATAGTATATTTTTAACTTGCTTGAGTTTTATAGTTTATGCCTTTGATATTTGTGTATATAATATGTTGATGTGTTTGCATATGCAAAATTTTGGTGTAGAGATGATTTTGTGCATATTTTAAGCTTAATTTGCGCTAAAACTTGTGTTAGAATACATGAAAATAGTTTTTCATGCTTTTGATGCATAAACAATGTTTAGACAAGTTTAATGTTACTTTCTAAACTTATTTGAAAATTTGAAAATATTTGAATATCATCTTAGACCTTTTTGTGCACGTTGAAAAACATATTCTACAATTTTCTAACATAAACTTGCACTAATTTATTATACAAGGATGTTATTTCATGTCTAAAATCTTTTAGAACTTGTATGTTGTTTGTGCATCTCTCATTGTTTGCAATATCATAAATTTATCATCTTTTTTTTATGAGTACAAAGGGAGAGAAATGTAGAATGCACAATTAGCATGCATTTGGTATGTTTTTAATGAGTTCAAAATGGGAAAGACATGTTAAAGTGTTGAATGGAGGAAAGAGATGTGTTGAATGCGTAAGTTATGTGCTGACTAGTGCTTAACGTTGTTTATCTGTCCAAAAAGGGAGCTAAATGATGAATTAAGAGTAGTAAGAGTCATTTGCATTCTCATAAAATTAAACATCAAGTCTTTGAATCAAATCTGAGAAAATTTTTATGAAACTTAGATGCTTATTTGAGAGGAAGTATGCTAAATTGAAAAGGAGTTAATCGTACATGATTGTTCTCATAAAAAATGGGGAGATTGTTGAACTTGTGTTTTCAATGTCGATTTTGACGAGACAATATAATACACACTTAACTATTCAATTATGGAGGACTTCACTTAATTTTTCAAACAATATGATGAATAATATATTAGGCTATATATGTGTGTGTTGCATTTTTTTGTGGAGATTGTGAAGGTTTTAGCAGGAACAAATTAGTGATGAACAATCTCAATCGATGGGCAAGTTGAGAGATAGACCGCTTCATTTACTAAGGTGCAACAAATTCAATAACAAATCTTGATAAACCTAAAAATGCAGAGTCATTAGTTGAGTGCCACGTTGAAGGCTCAATGAGTCTACTACTCAACACAAGACAAACTCAAAATCTAAAACGCGACAAGTTCAGAAATGCACACCCTTGGTGGTAGGGTTAGTTAAAGGCTCAATGAGTCCATTGTTTAGGGCGCGACAAGTTCAAAAGTCTAACACTCGACAAGATCAAAGAAGCACAACTTGAGTTGAAGATCAAGTCTAAGGCACGACAAGTTTAAATTCAAGACTCGATGGAGTCCATGTGAGGAAAGACTTGGTTGAAGGCTAAATTGAAGTGCAACACTTTAAGGCACGACAAGCATTAGGGCGGCAATTTAAATGAATAAGCTGATGTGGTAAAAAGAGCCATTAAATCACATTTAATGCTTGGCAACTTAAAGATGTTATCTCCAAAGACATTTGAATTTATTAGGGCTATAAATACTTTGTCCTAAGGAGATTTAAAAGAGACAAGTGTGAAAGTGAAAAAGAGCTTTTATTTGGAAATAGGCAAATCATTAATTTTCTTGTTCTCTTATTAATTAATTTGTAATTATCTGAGAGAAAAATATTATAGTGCTCTACTCTTGTATCTACTATTTAGTGAGCATCTAAAGAGAGAAAGGAAATATTTTATTTCCTAAGTATTATAAAAGTGATGTATTGTTCAGCTTAAGCATGTTTATTTGGTGATAAATAAAGTGGTGATAAAGTCCTTGATTGAAGGCATTGGTAGATCATTGAGAGTAGGAAGTGGGCAGATCTTGGAGAGTAGGAAGTGGACCAAACTTCACGTTAAGTATGGGCTAAAATTTTCTATCCTTATCTCTTTGATATTCATATTATAATCTACTGATATATTATCCATTGCTATTAAAGTTAATTTTCATCTGTTGCATTAAAATTAATTGTTTGAGCTTTTTAAGAAAACTACTATTTACCATCAATGATCCCACACAAAACCCTAGTCACACAAATATACGCAACAAGGTATAAACTTAGTTACAATTTTTAGCTTTGATACTAAAATATAATGTGCTTAAAACACATTGATAACAAAATATGATTATACCTAGGAAGATAATCAGTAGGTCTTCCATTAAATAGCTCACAATAACATGATATCAATAGAAAAAATACATCTAGAGGACTATCACTAGGGTATCAAAGCAAATTTGATAATTAATTAATAAATATCATAATCTCAAGATGAAATTAAGGTTAAATTGATAGAAAAAGAAATCTTCACTTACTTTAGATATTATCACAAAGAAAGGAAGATCTCAAGATGCTCGTGAATAATTGATGTTACGCACAAAGATTCACTCACTTTTGTATTCACTACAATTAAGAAGGTCCATTAATAAGAATAGGGCTCCAGGAGTAAAAATTCTTAAGAGATTATTTTATTTAAAAAATTCTTGGCATAATGAGTTTGTAACAAAATAAAAGGACTATTTATAATAGTCCAAAACCTTAATAAAATATCAAAAAAATTATTAATATACCCGTAATAATAATCTTAATAAAAAAATACTTAACAAAACAATTAAAATAAGAAATGTTTGGCATTGTTGTATTTCTGCTATTTCCCAACACAAGCTATGTAGGTTGATTATGCTTAACTTTAGAGCGGTCAGAAAGTTCTACATGACTTTGAACATAGGTCGTGTATTATGGTTCTTTATTATCTTTATCTCTGATCTTTGCACTGCTTTCACTACAAATTGTGTTACCACTTGTGTAGAATTCACCATCTTCTCCTGTGCTCAAAATCAAGTAATTTCTCTCAACTCAAGTGTAAGTATCATGTATGCTATTACAAGAAATTATCTCCATTTCATCTGGCTTTGACCTACCTTCGAGTACCTTAAGTACATGATGTTGGGAATTTACGATCCAAATCTGAATCGTGCAGCGGAAAATCATTTTTTTTTTAAATTCCCAATCGGATCCAAGCGCTTCAATTAAATCAGAAAGAAAAGGGAATCGTGTACCTTTTTGTTTTGATGATGGGATCAAAGGAGATGCAGATTGCTCCAACTCCCTCTACCGGTATCCACACGAATGAATTGGATCTTCGTGTGTGCTAGCACGTCGAAAAATTTCGACCTTTGGGAATCTCTCACTCTCTCTTTCTAGGTTACAAATTTTCTTTTCTAAAATGACGGCCAGCGTCAGATAATTAAAAATTAACCTAGAAAGAGAATATATATAGAAGGGTTATGTCCCTTCAAATTACCCTGATATATATATATAAAGGTTATGTCTTTTCAAATTACCCTGATATATATAAGGGTTATGTCTTTTCAAATTACCCTGATATATATAAGGGTTATGTCTTTTCAAATTACCCTAAACAAATTAGGGTTTATGTAGAAAGACATATATATCCTTATTATCTTAATTTATTTATTTGTTAATTTTAATCTAATTAAAATCGACAAATCAATTCCCAATACGATTATTGAAGATCCATTTTATTCATTCTTTGTGTGTGACCCTGTAGGTTCACATAAAATTGGTAGTAGCTCTTAAACATTTTTTAGGACTACAAGACATAATTGGTCTCTAGCAAGACATTATGTCTACCCAATTTTAGTGAAGATTGATGATCCCACTTTACCTACTAACAGTTAGTCATTCAGTCCTTTTGTTACACGATATCTTATAATCAAACATAAGGTGTGGATCAAAACACTCTTATATTGTCTAATTACTTATTTCTTGAATCTAGAGTTTGACTGACTTAAACAAATGATATTGATAACTCTTTATCAATTCATTCGAGCATGGCCATGCATTTCTCAGTCTTACTCATCAAAGGGCCTGATAGATATCTCTCTCAAATTAATGAGATGAACAAATCCCTTCACTAACACTCACATTCCTCTATATAACATATTGCATGCCCAAGTTTATTCTTGCAATCATCCGATTAAAGATGATGAAGAGATGAATCAAAACATGAAAACTGCTATATAGGAATCCATGGTGTCATTAGGTCAAAGGACTAAAACAACATTGTAAAAAAGAATACTTATTGCATTGATCCATACAGTATTCTTATAGTTGGTCAATCCAATACAATACACTCCTGTTTGTATCTATGTGCTGAATTGATATCCCATATCCATGATCAGTAAAACTTGATCATCATACAGCAATCATACTAGTCTTAATTCATTATCATTCCACATAATGAGTGACTAGGGATAATTTAGAATAAAGTTATAATTCAGCTTATGGTTCTACTATTAAAGTCACATACTTTAACGACATAAGGTATAACTAAATATTCAAGGAATAACATTACCAAAGTAAATAGGCCAAAAATAACTTTGATAATTAAAATGACTTGATAACAAACATACAAATGATAAAGAATCCATATGGCCTAGGGCACATCACTAGCACATGATTCCTTAATCCCCTAGCTCTTGCCTTTATTATAGGTCCACTAACTTGATCTCCATCTTGATTCCCATCATCTCCTTTAATTTGCTTCCCATCATATCCTGTAGCTTGATTCCCATCATCTCCTTGGGGTTATTGTCATGCCTCGAAACAAGGTCAAGGCATGTATAGTCGTAACGTATAACACATTTAGTATTACATGCATAGACTACCCTTTTAAGATATGCTTGTCGTTAACACTTACTAACCATTTTAAATTACTGAAATCATTTAGTTAGATTTTAGAAATGACTGAATTTACCAATAGAAAAACTGGTTTATTAAAAACATTTCTCATTCTACTCACACGAGTGGATCATTGAAAGGCTTAATTTCTGTAGGATTTTCCCATGTGTATTAAATTCAATTTAGAGCTTTTTAGTAGTATTTATATAAGAATTGATACCTAATTGTGTGATATATTCATTTTAGAACATTTGGAGCACATGTATGAAGACGAGAGATGAATTTGACCAAAGACTACTCAAGAGCGTGAAGACAAGGAGGACATATGGAAGCTTCACAGGCGTGACAATTGCTTAGGAGAAATTCAGAGTACTTAGATTGAAGTTCATGGCCATGATTCATGTTGAAGAAAGTAATTTCAAATTCTAGAGGCTTATAAGGGCAGGTTCACAGGCTTGATTCGTTTGTTTCAAGTGGCTACTCTCTACCAATGTCAGAATTAAAGGTATGATTTATGAAAATTTTGAGATTAGTAGCATCCAAGGGTTGAATCATGAGCATGATTTCTGAAAAATTGGAGATTTGTAGCATCCAAAGGTAGAATCACAGGTGTGATTATTGAATTCAACAACATCAGTGGCTACTATGGGCAATGTCATGGGCCTGATTCACCATTTTCAAGTGACTAGACTCTACTAAGGTCATTTTTATGGGCGTGAACATTTATGTGATTCGAAAATGTACTTTCCCGACTTTTCTTTAAATAGTGTAATTAATGGGTACCACATATGAATAGTCACATATATTCATTTGTAACATTTAAGGAAGTGACTTTTGTATAAAATATAACATACCCATTTAGAAAGGGGATCAATCATTGAGAGATTTTCTCCATCAAATCATTCATTCATTATAACAAGTAGATATGGACAACCTATAGACATCTTCTCCCCTCTAAAAGGAAAGTGAGTGTGTATATGTGTGAGTGTGTGTGTCTGTTGTTTCCTAAAGAACTTAAGAAAGTCGAAGGAATCATGTTATTCATGTGTTGTGTTGTAAGACTCCAGATCTTCACCCAAATCTAATAAAAGCGTTTTATCTTTTTTCTACTCCCTCTTATATTCTATTATGTTTATTTTTCTATCGTTGTTTATCTATTGTTCTGTCATTATGTAGAAGTTGAGAATAAGATTTATTCATGGAATTAACTTGAATCTTATCGATAAAGTTTAATTCATCTAATAATTATCTAGTTCTAGTAAATATAATTAATAGTCTCAAGAAGTAGTGTAGGTACAACACCTTCTTAACCAAATTTCAGGGAAGACATCGAGAGATAATTCCATTGAATAGATACGGTAGACTGGGTGAGTTGCTCATAGTGATAGAGACACTATGGTGAGACTTTTTGCATTTGTTTAGAGAATTTAGAAATAAATTAGTCTTAATGCAACATTCAAGTGGTTGTTAATCAGAAAGAGATCCCATCAGACATACTAGTTGTTAGATGTGAATACTTCTGAGAAGAACATTCACTTAATAGATTCTTGCAGCTAGTAATTATTAGAGAAACATATTTGTAAATTCATGTTAAGGAAATGACCAAATCTAATAATGCTTGTTATGTTCTGTTTTTGTGTGTTGTGTTGTTAATATAACATAGTGTAATTCTTCTTTTTGGATTAATAAGCTTTCATCCAATCAATTTCTTAATTGATTTGCTAAATAATAGGAAGATTAAAGTAACACTAATGTTTGAAAATATTCCATGTGGAGACGACCTGTACTATACTCTATGTTACTAAATCGGTAGGTACACTTACTTGTTAAAACCAAGTTTAGGAGTAGAATAGTAGGTTTATAAATTATTAAAACTCAGTAGCTTTAATTAGAGTCCCATCAATCATCCTTTCTAAAAACAAAACCATATACTACTCTCACTTAAGTAGTTTAAACTTTAAAATAAAACAATACCATCAAGTATCTCATATACTCTTCACGATGGTAAAACAAAGCTTAAGAGCTTATTACAAAACACATAGGCTCCACAACTAGGCCATTATAGAAATTACAAGTACCTAAAGACATAAATCCAGTAATCATACAAAATAAATCTTAACTCGCCTCACTCTTCAACAAAATTTTCCTGAGTCATCTCGTTCACCCGTCTCAATCATCTTCAACCAAAACATCACTTAGAAAGAAAAGACTAATGAGTCGAAGCCCAATACAATAGTAACACAAGCACACATAGGATGACATACAAGCTTATACTAATGCAATACGACAACGACAGTTTATTATCTTTAAATTAAAGTGAAACAATGCAACAATAGAGCACTTGCACTTCAAAATAAGCCTCTAGGAATCTTGGGGTCCCAAGTAATAACAGCTGCTCAATGGGTTGATATAAGTAGCTCGAATACCTGTATCTCTTATATAATATACCAGAAAAGGAAAATAGCGTCCTCTAAGGTTCATAGCCTTTACACATCTCTACTTATCTCAATCTATAATATCATTTACTTAAAATGGTCCTATAAACATGAATTAAACCATATTACTTCATTCCAAGCTTAAGTAAACATTACGCCGATATTGTTTGTGAAAGGACCTGCTGTCACCCCTATAATTAAAATAGGGGATAACAGTTCTCCAATCACATATAACCTGTAGGATTATATGTAAGGTTGTCCAAAAAGAAGTATTTGAGGAATTGTTTGTCTAATTCCACATAATCATCATGATTGAAACCATAGTTTTTCAAAACTTTTAGCAAAACATAGCTACACTTTCAACTTATTTCACAAGAGAAATATACCCAAGTCATACATAGCTAAGTACATATATATATATATATATATATATATTACAACCAAAGGCTTCTTACAAGCCTTAACAAAATTACAAATATAATCCAACTAAAACTTTAAATACAACCACAACTGCTATCATAACTAGTCTATTACAAAATATGGATTTTATCAAGTCTAAGGTCATCTCTAGTTCTCCAAATTATCAAGAAAATCCTCGAAATCAGTTGCATACCCCATATTCGTATAAAACTCGTTAGATTCATTACCTGAAATGGTTAAAATATGAGCCAAAGGCGCAGTACGCAAGTAACGAATACAAATGTAAAGTGATTCATACATGCTTAAGCTAAATGCAAAATGCAATAACAAGTTATTTATTATTCAATCTTTAGTTAGTCATACATTATGGGAGTATTCAAACTTCGGGCAATAGGGATTTCTTAGGAAACCTGAGTAACGGTCACGACGTTCAGGCAGTTGATATAAGTAGCTTGGATACTCATACCATCCTAGATAAATTAATCCATAACGATTAAGTAATCTCATCTGGGGTTTGTAGCTGTTTCTTGACTTTACTTAACTTAATCCATAATATCACATAATTCAAGTGTTCCCATAAACATTGAATTAAATCATATTATATCCTATCAAGAATAAGCAAATGTTATACCGATACAAATTCCCAATCAATTACCTGCTAACCACCTATGAAAGTCCTATCAAAATGACAAGGATGGTCTAAGCGCCTAAACTACCATGCTCCAAATCTGAGCAGGGTTTTTACTCTCCTAACCAGATGCAACGGTATAAAAGACACTCAACAAACAATTATTAAATTTCTTAATTTATAGTAACTTTAAATAATGCTTATCTTAGTAAAGAAACAAGGAAGTTACCGCGTACCTAAAATAGCTCGGGAGCTAATAAGGTTAGCCGAACGAGGATCTATTACTGTATAAGATAATATTGAATTTCTCACTTAGTTCAAGCATTAATCAACTAGTTTCAAACATAACTAATTAAAGAAATTCAAACAAATTATTATAAGGTCATAACATAGCATTTAAACGTCATATTATATCATACGATACTCAACAAATATTCAATTGATCATACATCAAGCTTTGAGAAATATTGGAGAAAGTTTTTGAAAATAAAAACTGCAGGGGACACGCCGACCTACAACGCCGGTGGCATTGAATCGGTGCACCATGCACTAAAACTCAACGCTTGCTATCACTGGCAACGTTCAAAAGTATGCCGACAGCCTTTAATCTACGCCGACGACTATGAGTCGGTATAGATTGCAACTCCAATTTCCAAAAATTTTCGAGAGTTCGGCAGGGTTGGTCCATACCCGTGGATACCCCCAACACCGACAGCATTTTCATGTACGTCGACAGCATGAGATACTACGCCAACGGCTTTAAGCCCGGCGTTAAAAATTTTGGTTCTGTTTGCATTCCACACTGCCTCTAAGTCGGTAACGTTGGAACCCTAATGGCCGACATATGATTTGAAAAAATAAACACTGGCAAATTTTCTTACAAAAACCGGCGGTGTTTTAAGCGGTTTTAGAAAAATCTGTTCTGATCACCTTCAACACCGCTTCTACGCCGGTGGTGTTGAAGTACCGGATGCTGACGTACACTGAAAAACAGACCTATTTGAAAATGTTTTACTTCCCCTGTTTTCTTTACAAAATCTACTCATTTCAAAAATCCTCCAAACTTATTCTAAGCTTCCCAAAACTTGTTATATGTTCTAAATACCATTCAAACAACACAAACTCCACTTCTAATATTCAAACACCTAACTACAACATCAAACACTAATTACACTTCAATTCCACATGCCCTTACACTACTCAACCCTAAAGCCATCCCACACAATCATCCCCACATTTCAAAATTCATATAAAATATATACTATAACTCCTCTAGCAATATAATTCTACTCAAACTACCATCAATGCACAAAATCATTCTATCACCAATTAGCACATAAACCCTATTCTAACTAAAGCTCAACTTAAATACAAACAAGGCAAGAAGAATACACTTACTATATTGACTTGGAGCCTTGGTTTAATGATCTTGTTGCAAGCCTTTGAAGGTTTAAGTTGTAGAAAATCAAGGGTTTAGTTGTACATGAACATGTGAGAGCTTTTGAGAGAGTAGAAATGAGGTTTTGAAGCTTTTTGGTATGTGTAATGGTGGTCTGAAATTTTTGGACGAATTTTGCACTTCAAAAGTTGATATTTATCCCTTTGGTTGACTTTAGTGGCCGCCTTAATTAAGTCCTTTAATTGGCTTAGATTTGGCTAATTAATGAAGCTTACTTTTTGGCTAATTAAATGTGGTCTTTGGCTTTATTTGTGGCAAAATTTTTTGCTAAAGCTTGATTTAATTACATGCATAATCTAACTTATTCTAATCATATTTCATATATTCTAATACACTTAAAAATTTATGAACTCAATATTTAACCATTCTAAAATATTTAATTATTTTTAAAACAACAACTCAACTCATTTTTCATGCATCAACATAATTCACATATATCCCATTTCAAAATCATATATAATTTCAATAACACATTTATAAAATATAAATTGGGAAATTCATGGCTATTTCAGTTTGTCCTATCAATTACCTGTTGAGCCACTTATAAAATGCCATTGCATTATGATAAAAGGGTGGCCTAAGCACCTAACTACTGTTCTTGGGTCTGCTTAAGGTTGTCACTTCTCAGACCGGATTCAACGACTTAAACACAAGCAACAATCATTTATTAGGCCATCTCTAAGTTTTAGTTTACCAAGATTGTCTATCATGAATAGCCTACAAGCACATCACTACATACCTTATATATTCGAAATCCAAATAGAAATAGAGAATACGTCAAAAGCCATCCTAGAAGATAGATCAGAGGGTTCAAAGGCAAACATTTGTTTAAGAAATTAAACCATATAAATAATTAAATTAATTATTCACTTATATCAAACTCATATTAAAAACTTATTTGATCAGACACTAAGTAGTAACCCACCATGGCAGTGAAAATTGCCATGTCAAGATATGGACAATTCTCCATTGTTTGTCAAATTATTTCTTTTCTTTTGTTTCTAAACCTTTATAATGAAAACATTATTACTCTTCATTAAATTATAGAAAATATTCATTTTTCTAGCAAACAAACATTTGAAACAACATACTCCTCATATTAAACATAGGCAAGTCTATCTCATTACAAGTTTATTATGTCTAAGCCAATTACAAGTTTATTGAACATGTATTAACTTAATCTTAGCTAAGTTGATTAGACTTAATCATTTAATTTAATCACTAGGTCATATTCAATTATTACGTTAAGGCAAGACCATGTACCCTATAGAATCTTAATTAGCTTAATTCATTTTAACTCATTAAGCTAAGTTAAATTTAAGTTTATTAACTAAGTTCATTTTATACTTAAATTTATGTTTAATCTAATTAGTTATTAAATCTATAAATTCACTTAACCTACCCTTAATTATATAAATTAACTGGCATATCATATTAACTATCATTCATCTATTATCTTTCTTTCTTTTTTGATTGTATTATATGAAGAAACGGGTAAATACATTAGTCGTGTTTCCCCCGTGCTCTTTCAAGTGACAAACACGACTAATTACAACCCATTTTTTCCTATTGTGTTTTTCTAGGTTTGAAGAACAGAGAGAAGTGTGATGAGATAGGGCGAGCCATGTTCCTGTCATGTTTTGTTCATATTCTTAAGTATTCAAAGGTTAGATAGAAACATGGTAGGATAGGTGCAGCCATGTTCCAGTCGTGCTATTCCAAAATTGCTTTTATTAAATAAAATAAAGAGAAGCACGATTAGATAAGGTAGCCATGTATAGCTCGTATTCTTTCACAAGTGTGTTGAAATTCATATGTTTTAAGAATACGAAAGGAGCACAACTGATTAGGGCTTCCCGTATTCCCCTAGTGCTCTTTCACGAAAACAAAGTATGTAAATTTGAACCTATTTGTTTACTTATTTTCTATCATAAACTCAATACACAACATCTTATAATCAACATACAAGTTATAACCATGACTTATAACATCTATATACATGTTACTACTCTATATTTCATCAAATCATCTTATCATACTCCTTAATTATGCACTTGCTTACACAACCTAGGTTCTAGCATTCTAGTTCATCTCTTACAAGTTCATATATCTCTTATTTACCTAATTTTATCACAACCCTACATATAAATAGCATCTCTTTATCATTTTCATGCAATAACAACAATCAAAACAGGAAAAACAACTTAGTTTACTTGTTTGGCCAACTCAATTACTGGTTCTTCAAGACTATTACTCCTTTCCTAGTTGATGAAGCTCCTTCTAACTAAATTTCCAACTCCCATCTTATTTTCCAACCTTATTTTCTCCTATGATCTTTTTGAAATTGATATTTTGGGATAGATTTTGAGAGAAAGAAGAGAAAAAACAAGAGAAAGAGAAAAAGAGAGAGAAAAATGAAAAAGCAAAAAAAAAAAAAAGGAAAAGAAAAGGAAAAGTGGCAACAAAAGTAAAGCGAAAAAGGATAAGGATAAAGAATTTCAAAGATCTTTTTAGTGTAGGAGTATTAGGTTTAAACCTTTTAGATATTTATTTTAAGTACAAAAAATAATTAGAAATAATTTAAGAATCTATATAATAGAAATTAATAATTTGATTTAAAATTATAATTTAAAAGTTCAATTTATAAGAAATTGATATTTAAAATTAATTTAGGTTTAAGAATTGATATTGTTAAACAAACAGATAAGTTCAAAATTTATGGAGACTAAGTATATGGAAGTTAAACTAAAATTTAAGTGTTTAGGAATTTGCAAAACATTTAAATTGCCTGTTTAAAGGTTTGGAAAATTGAAGTTGAAAGAGAATAGAGTTTAAAATTGATGGTTGGGAAGAATTGAATAAATTGATGCTTGAAATAGATAGCTGAATAAGATATAAAATTTGAAGGGAATATTTGAAATTGCAATTTCTATTTAATAATCTAACTATGTTAAATTTTCTAATCTTACTCTACTGTTTAATTGTTTTATTTATTTAAATTATCCAAATTCAATTTCTAACTTAAGTGAGGAATTAGAGTGTTTTAGTTATTGTCGATTTGCCCACAAATCAGTAAGGTAGAATCTCTCAAATACATTAACTATAAATCGATTCTCACAATTTAGTCTCTATGGACTAATAATAGAGGTCAAAGTTCTACCTTACAAATTATTCTTAGTTATTTCTACCGATGTCAATATGCCTCTAACACTATTCTCTAATAGGAATCGAGTTAATTCTTTATTCAATAAAGCGTACTATTGGAAGTTGAGGATGGCACATGGCTTCAGTGTAGTACATCTCACCTATGCTATCAACTAACCACTTTATCATGAAGGTAAGGATCAAACCTATCTTTAATGGATGTTTAGTCCTATAGGTTCTTACTTTTGTCTGAGTATATTGACCATCTAAGTGATGAACTCAAGAGGGTCTTCAGATGCTTCTCCACAATGAAGTTAAAGAAAGGTTAGTGGTCCTTTACCCCTTAAATAGTCATATTGAAAGCCATATCAGTATTAACATGCGAGCTTTTGATCATAATTATGTTAAAGCAAGTGTCATAATCTCTTAGGGTCTCATTAGGCCTCTAATGTATGAGTTCTATAGTAGACAAGTCCTTTTTTAGTTATTTAAATGTGAAAAAATGTTGACAAAAGAGTTTACGCTAGTCTTTGGAACTAAAGATATTGTTGGGTGTATGACCTTAGTGTCATAAGTGAGTTATTTTATTAAGGTTTTTTTGGAAGACTTGCATGTAATAGTGTTGAAGCACTACGTAAGCTCATTAGTGAGAAAAGGTAATTAAGATGCCCCATCGAGTTAATGAAGCCATTGTAGGATTTCGGTTAAGGAATTTAAAAGTGAGAAGTTAGGGACTCCTCTACCATGGCTTTGATGAAGGGAGAACATTTAATGTTATAAGCATCAAGTAGGTCAAATTGTTTACTATTATTGAAGCTTAAAGCTTGTTAACCTCTTGATAATATTGTCTATGTCATTGAGAGACTCAACAGTGAAAGATGGGACGGCTAAGCATCATCACCGTGCTTTTATAGAAGGTGTGGTGCATCACGTGCTCCTATGGTTACAGAGTTATTACACCTTCGTGCGAAGGTAAATATTGCTTACTCAAGTGTGTAGCAACGTTGTTTCATGAGGCATATGTATTCTAAGAATTGTATGTTCCCCACTTTGTGGTTACTTGGATTTTAATAGCTTAGCCAGTGTCATGTGGTTACTAGAGGCTTTAACTAATATTTCATCTATTCATCGTAGTGACTATAGAGATGTTACCAACTGTATCATAAACGATGAGCACTAAAATATTGGTGTTATAATCTTGTCAATGGTCTCTCGAGCTTGGTCTAATGATTGTTCTAGTATTATAGGCAAAGTAGGCCTACACAAGCAAGAAAAGTAAGCTAGGAGACGCCCGAGGTTAACCCCAATGCAAGCACTTTGACATTGAAGTCAACAAAGGACTTTAAAGAATGGAGGATATTTCAACAATGGAAAAAATAAAATGATATGAAAGAATATAGTTATCTTAGTTACTCGATATAACAATTTAGTTGACATATGTAGTCGAGATCTTATGGAGAGAATCAATAGGATTGGGCTTGTGTGGATAAAGGGTGATGTGTTGTTCCTTGTCTTGCATACTATGAGGGTATTTATAAGAAGAGGTGGACTAATACTACTTGGTGTATGTTCCTCCAATTTTATGGGTTGTTTGTAAGGTAGTGACAAACATGCTTTGTAAGAAGGAATATAGTGGGAGACAACCTCTTGCATAATGTCACCATCGTGATGGCTTATTTCACCCTCTAGTAGAAGGACTATGATGGTCAACTTTTGTTTTAAAGGCCTAATTGAGAAAACACCATAAACAATCATTTTCTTATAAATACTCGTCTTAAAGACATTACCACTAGACTCATCCTTTGTTAGTAATAATATATTGATATTAAAATAGTGGTATAATAGAATTTGCTTTTATTATGATAATTTCTTTATTTGCTCCCATACCAATTAAAAGAATCATATATTTGTAATAATTATTACACCTTTATTGAGTTTCCATATCTATTATGTCCTTATTTCTTGTAAAATTACAATTTGATTCGCTGCTTATTTCATTTGGTAAGTCAGACTATAAGCACCGTGTAAATTAAAGTATAAATTGGAGAAAATATAAGGGAAAATGAATGCTGGTCATACTATTTCTTGAAATGAATGGCTAACTAAATTCGATTCAATGTAATGTCATTAGCATTTTGTCCCACCTTTTTCAATTACAAATGTCTTTAAAAGTAAACTAATTTAGTCGGTAAAAAATTATTTTAAAAAATAAAAGAAAAAACAATTGCGTAAATGCAAGATTAATTCACATTCCACGAAAGGCGTAAAAAATTTTGGTTAATGAGGTGGCTCTAGCTAATAGGGCCCATCAGCTAGAGCTAGCTAACTAGTGTTCCCATATCGTTCGCAACTTGCAAAAACTGAAACTCTGAAACACGTTGTCGTGACAGATTTTGATCTGTTTGTTTATTTATTTTTCTAGTCATTTTCACATTTTAATTTTATAATTATTTTTAAATAAATATTTATCAAAAAATATATGCAGATAAAAAATAAATATTTATACTTATAAACAAATCAAACGAATAAAATATAGATATATATTAGATATAAAAAATACACATAAAAATTAGGCGATCCAAACATTCTTATCAATCATTCTTTGTATGTATTTGATTGATAGGAAGATTATATTTACTTTTTCTTAAATAAAATATATAATTATATGATATTTCTTTTTTTGAATGGTCTGTTTGTTTCATCCAATTTTGATCATTTTAATATTATATTTTTATCATTTTTAAACATATATTTATCAAAAATATATATATTAATGAAAAACTGATAGTTTTACTCATAAATTCATGAAATAGATACGATTTTAATATAATATAAATATGATATAGATACGTTACAGATACAAATCTAATACACATATAATACAAACAAAAAATTTGACAATTCAAACAGGCCATTAATATAGCAAAGTGA
Organism: Combretum micranthum; assembly: GCA_024138025.1. Taxonomy (NCBI): domain Eukaryota; kingdom Viridiplantae; phylum Streptophyta; class Magnoliopsida; order Myrtales; family Combretaceae; genus Combretum; species Combretum micranthum. The sequence goes on from JAMXBD010000030.1 coordinate 215,092, forward strand.
TTGGTGGCGTATGGGCTATAGGTAGGCACAAAAGGTAAATATATGAAAACTTTAAAAGAGAGTCGATAAGCATTGTGCATTTCCTAAAAGCCTCATTCTAGTGACTTGACCAAAAGGACAAGTGCTATAAATTTAACTAAAATCCAATCCAACACTCAAGGACCAAGTATATTGAAATTATATATCATTTTATTCGAGATCATGTTCTAAACAAAGATATCAACTTAAAATTTATTGAAACAAACAATCAGATCGCTGATATTTTTACAAAACCATTAACTAAAGATCATTTTTGCACTTTAAGAAGTGAATCGGGAATGATCAAGCAAGATGAGTGCTAAATATTATTGAACCAAGTTAATATAGAACATGTTTTTAAGCTTAATAAGCAACTAAATATAATAAATGTCTAAATATCCAATATGGGCTTGTTTTGATTTGTTCTATGATGATCTGTTATGAAGTTTTATCTGACCGAGAAATCAGTTTTTATTAGATGATGCATGTTTGGCATAGACCAGCTCGCCGATCTCCCTTACACCATTTCACTGGTGTGTTTGTTGAGCACTCGACATTATGATGGTTTGATCAAAACATAGCACCAGCTCATCGATTAGTGATCGAGGGGTCTATTAATGGCTTAACTTGACTCTCGATTGGCTATGAGCTTTGTTTTTTCTTTTTATTTTTTGTGTAGGACTAACTCGTCGATGCATGCATGTATATGCCTGTTTCTCTCTCTCTTCTGTCATTTTCTCCCTCCTCTTCTCTCTCCATCATGCTTGCTCTCTCTCTCTATCTCTCCCCTTAAAAATTCTCTCTCCACCACCTCTCTCCTCACCACAACCCCACCATCTTCTACATCCTCCATCTCTCTTCTCTCCTCTTTTCTCTCTCTTTGATTCGATTGTTTTCTCTCTCCTTCTCTCTCTTCTCACTTCTTCTATTTCTCTCTCTTCTATCCGTTTCACCATGCCACCAAGGATAGCACGGGGTCGTATACCACCTGTTGCACCAACATTCAACAGGTTTTTGTTCCCATCATGGAAGCATTCTGACAGGTTAGCACAGGGTCATGCACCACTTGCTCCATTAACGTTTAATAGGTTTTTGTTCCCAGCACGGAAGCATTCTGACATGTGTTCTCTATTTCAAGATCTTCCAATTGATTTGGGAAGAAATTACAATGTTGATGTCTTAGAATATTTTAGAATTCCTCAAATGTCTAGTGTTGTGCCAAATAATATTTTGGATTCCATGAATTTTCCTACTAAGGTAAATGAGGAAGCTGTCAAATTGTTTTATTGTAATTTAACTAATTATCTAGAGGATGATGGAAGTCTGGGTATTGGAATGGAGTCTGCGTTTTACCGTTCCACTTTCGTAAGACCTATACTATAAGACACTATAGATATCCCACTCATATATTTGTACTTTGATTGGAGTAGATGATGGAGGAGTCAAGATGTCCAGCACTTTTGATTGGGCACAATACTATGATGTGCTCTTTAATGTATTTGATATGTGTCCCAATTGGTGCAAACCACATAATTTATATTCTTCCAGACTGTCCCTTAGGCGTTGGGTACTACATTAGTTTCTGACAAATAATTATGTGCCATGCAAGGGATAGCAGACTATAGTTACTCAACAAGATCTGTGGCTTATGGTTCACATTATCAGAGGTGATCAGATCCACTTCTTTGATTTAATGTTTAGAACCTTCAAGAACGTGACCAATAAGACTGCTCGTGCTATTTTGAGAGGCAGTAGGCCGATTACCCAACTGCTCAAGAATAAGGGTATTGAGTTTCGCACAAAGACTGAAGTTGTTAAAGTCCTTACATTTTCTTTCAACACTATCAGTTCAAGGATGTGGAAACGGCAAGATGATTGCTAGGTATTGAGTTTCGCATAGAGACTCAAGATGTTCAGGTCCTTACTTTTTCCTTTCAACACTATCAATTCAGGGATGTGGAAACGACAAGATAGTTGCTAGGTAGAGAAGAAGCCTTTAAAGTCTTTAGTTGGTAGAGGTGCATTATTTCCTGGATCTGGTATGGATACAATTTCTGCTTATGAGGATCAGCCTCCAGCTCCACCTCCTAATTCATTTGCTTTTTGTACTTCTACTTCATCATAGCAGCAGCCTAGAGATCACATGGACTCTAGATTTAACACCATCGAGACCTAGATCTTTGACCTTCACTCAAATTTTCAAACCTTCAGCTCTGATATGAGGGGTTTCATGGATCACTTATAGTCCATTCATCCTCCTCCTCCTCCTCCTCCTTCTTGATCTTGTTATATGTTTATTGATGTTTTTATGTATAGCTCTCTCTGTTGAATTGAGTCTATGCAATTTTATATATCATATCTGTCTTCTTTTTTATTATATAAAGTTTTTTTAAGAGGTCAATGGGAGGGAAAGTATATATGAAAATTTGAATAATGAAATAATGTATGCAAACATTGGATGTTTATGGGGGAGAAAATTTGTATGCTTAGTAATTGTGATCTTGCTTCTCAGTTTGATGCTATTTTTTGCAAAAATATGGGGGAGCTTTTAATTATAGGAAAATAAATTATAAAATTTTTACATATCTATTTTACCCTCATCAAAATGGGGGAGATTATTAAAATGAATTATATCAACTATGATTTGATGAGTGCAAAAGTTATGATTTTTTATGGATATTATAAAGAAACGTTAAATATAGAAAATCTTCCATATGTGTGTTGTATGCTGTAGGATCACACTGGCAAGCCGATGCAGATGTGACTGGTAAGCTAGTCAATTGTTTTCAAACATCAAACCCAAAATTTTAAGATGCGATACAAGGCTCGAACAGAACATGGTAGGGCATGACTTTTTGTTTTGCTCATATCGACAAATTGATCCAAGTATCTTCCAAAGGTTAAAGCTATCAAGTCTTAAATTTAAGACGAGACAAAGAAAGATTATGGCGTGACATTTGAAGACCATACATCGACGATCCGATGGATTTAGAGATCAGTAAGCCGATCCTTTACTACATCCGACCGTTGTACGCATTTATTACAGCTATCTGACAGACGATATCTCCAACGAGCGTTTTAATTTTTTGAAAGTTATAAATACTCCTTGACTTAAAGTTTCAGATAATTTTTTACAACTCTTGAGAGCTTTTTAGTAGCAGACAAACAAACAAACAAGCTTTTTAATTTAATTTTTTGTTCCCCTGTTCATTATTTGTATACTTTAAGAGAGAGAGAAAATTGTTGTAATGCTTTGTTCTAAATTTGTAAATCCCAGAAGAGCATCTAGTGAAGTGAAGGAAATATATTATATTTCTTAAAGAGGTGTAATTTGTGTATTTGCTCGGCTTGAGCTTGGTTCTATGGTGTTTAATAAAAGTGGTTATGAAGTCCTCATTGGAGACATATATGGATTGTGGAGAGTAGAAAGTGGGTCAAACTCCACGTTAAATCTTAATTAATCTTCTCTATCCTTATCTTTTTTATATTCCACATTATTGTCTACTTTGTTATTTCTATTGCTAAATTTGATCATTTGCATGGAAAATTAATTATTTGTGCTTATCAACTCAAATACTCAATTCATCCCCCTTCTCAACCCTACCCCCCTCCCCCAAGGCGCCCTTAAGTATCCTAGTATATTTTCAATACTTTTACTTGTGCAATCTTCGATAACTAGGGGAAAAGCATTTGTTTGTCCCTTTTCAATTATTATATCATAAGGTAATAAATTACCTAACGAGTTCTATAATTATATTTTTCATGGAATATAGAACTAGCAATCTTTTAAGTTGTTTTACTCATTATGTGTAGATTGTATAATTAATAAAAAAAATTTATGACAATTTGTTTTATCTAAAGTCTTGCATAGTAATGTGAAATTTAACTTTTTGATAAAAGTTAATAATGTGAACCAAACTGCTTCACTACATAATTTCGCTAGAACAGGTTTATGAAATAACAATTTATATTAATTGACACTAATTTTAGTAAAATGAAGTTTTCCCTTAAGTTATAAGTGACAATTGGAATAATTAAAATTTATTTGCAATAGATTAATGGATTACCTATAATAATTAAAATATATAATATGTTTGGACAACATGTTGAATGGTTTGATTAATTAGGAATTAATAAAAGTGCATCTCTTTTGCTAATATAGTTTTTATGCTCATGTGAGCTCCATGGTTCAATAGTTTTGGAAATTCAAAATACAGGTAGGTAGTGACTTGTTTGTTAGATGCTATGATAGACATTAAACCTAACCGATATTTAAAGATGGCTTAACCATGCTTAAGTGAGCATGGTTTTCTTGAGCCAAAGAGTGACGTCCTTGTTAGAGTCTAAGACTGCAACATGGTAGTTAGGTGCTTAGGTCACGAATAATGACTTGGTGAATAGTTAATGGGGGTACAATATCGGTGAATAGTTAACCTTCCGCAGTGATTTCACATTGGAGAGTGGTCCCAAAAAGGTGGGACTCATAGGACCAGACAGTGTTGATTGAGTGACTAGTTAATTTTTGAATAATGGTTATTAACCTTAGACGATGTCAGTTCCTTCCCGTTCTCTTCCCGTCCATAAAGGCACTGACCTGTCTTATCAACCCCTTTAATAGATGCATTTGCTTAGGACCTCTTTCGTTTCCTGTCGTGTTCCCGGAGTCATGAGTGCTCCACTATTGATTGTTGCACCTTAATTAAAGATATAAATAGATGGGTTGTTGATTATCATATTAGGCTTGTGTGTACATATCACACGTGTTTGTATCGCTGTGTATTGAGTTTGGACTCACCTTTTTTGGATTTTTTTTTAGGTGCATTTGTAATTGTAGACATCTCATTTTGACATTTTTTGTCAAAATAAATACTTAGGTTAGTATATACATAATTAAAATAATTGAATTTTGCAAATTATAAATGTTAAAGCTAGGAATAAAAAAAAATAATAATAATAATGAATCAATTTAATAGAAATAAATACAATAGATGTAATATGGATAATTAATATGGTATAATGTAATTTTGAAAATTCGTAAAAAAAAAAAAAAAAACATTGTTCATCGTCTCCTACCTCCGGCCGCCCGATGGGGCGTTTTCAAGTCTATTTTTGACCCTTTTTTACAAAATAAATACATTTTTTGAAAATAGGCGCGGAGTAGTTTATATTGGTATAAAATTTAGTTGTTTTCATCAAGAGAAAGGGTTTGAAATTTGAATTCGAAAATCAGAAAAAACTCATTTTTAGCTTCCGGAAAAAAAGGCAAAATCCGAGATTTTCGTTGTTTAACGTTCAAAATCTAACGGTAATGACAGCTATTTTCATGTTAATGACAACTAATTAATAGTTGTAATTCGTTTTTTCGTATTAGAATAAAAAAACCCTAAATTTAGATCTATAAATAGAGAAGAAAAAAAAACGAAAATGGAGGACACGAAAACAAAGAAAAGAAAAATCAAATAACATATGAAGACTTAGGAGATTGAAATCTATAGCAGATAGACACCTTTGGAGTATTCACAAGGCCGAGTTCGACCTGTCCAACACCGCTCCTTGGCTAGAACCACCGTCACAGGAGTGATCCACGCGATCTGAAACCTTAATCGACAGTCCACCGACATCGAACGTCGCCGGAGTCACCAGTCGTTCGCCGCTACCGTTACGTTGCCGTTCCTCTTATTTTCCACGCGCGTCGAAGTTGATCGTCGGGCTTGGCTTTTGAATTTCATATTCCCAGCGCATCTACTGTTCGAACAGATACGTCTCCTGTTCTTGTTTTTTTATTATTTCAATAATAAATATAATGATAATAATAATAATAATAATATAAAAAAATAGAAAAATAAAAATAGAACAAATGAAAAATTAGTATATAATTGTAATATTAAAATCTGTTATGAATATATTGTGTTTTTAAAAAAAAATATATATATATATATATATTTCAAAATATGGATCAATTTACTTTAAATAATTTTTTGTATATCTTAATAGTATCTTCATCATATAAATTGAAATCACTATATAGGATAATGATGTTAACTAATTTGAATGAAAATACTACATGCTAAATTAAATCTATCGTTTAATCCTTTTGGTATGATAACAATTGATTTCAAAATATATGGACATAAAACAATAAAAAAATTTACGTGCTTAATAGTCTATAAGAATTACAAATATCAAATTTATGGAAATTACAACAATACATATATATATATATATATAAACTTTGTAAATTTAGATAAACATTTTGAGTTCAAAAAAATAATAATAATAATAAAATAATAATAATAATAATGCACTAATAAAATTCGGCGCATCCAGCGAAGAATCAAATTAATCTCCAAATTAATACGCAACTGTAATTGCTTTTTGAGATCAATCCACCACTTGATTAAGTCCATACAATAAAATGTTGAATCAACCAATATGACAATCATTTATATCAATTACCTACGGATAAAATAAAATTATAAATGTTATTTATACAAACAACCCACTTAATATATTGTTGAGAAGAACTTCTATAGTATCAGCTTTTTCTTTTTTTTAGACGATATAAGTATGGTTGTTTTAAATATTCAAGTCATCTTTAAAATTTAATCATTTTTTAAGGGCTAGATAATTTTCTTTCCTTTCTTAGCAATGCATGAATACACCTCACATGTGATATTATATGCCTGAAATTCATATGGATTGTGGTAGGAATTAGAAAATACCATAGATACAGCTCATGATTTAGCGATGTCATCAATAACCTTAATTTGTTTACATATGAAAAGAAAGTCACAAAAAAAAGGATAATAAAATTTTTTTTTTCTAAATTAGTAATAGCTTTGATCATAATAGTATAGTCATTATAATTAATTTTTTTTCCTTGTCAATGAATGTTTGTCTCATAAATTTGTTCTAAAAATATTAATTTAAGATCTAATTTGTCATGATATAATTTTTGAATGTTCTATCATTTTGCATGGTAATGATCTTGTTTTTGTAATAAAATTGAATCATGTTAGGTATGTGTTCATAGAATTACATTAAGATTTTGTAATTGATAATATACCTATAATCATGCCCTAATCATGAGGAATATATGAAATTTTTATTTTTTAGTTTTAGGTTTACAATATTTGAATTGTGTAATCATGTATGATGATAGTCATTAATATTCCTTTTATGCCATGATATAGTGATGACCTTGATCGTAATAATATTGAATTTTATGATTTCACTATATATGAAACCACATTGAAATCTTGCCCTTCATAATATAATGTCAATGATATATAAATCTTGATTATGCCATGATATTACTTTGTTGAAATTAGTTTGTTGAATATTGATATTCCTTATAATATTTTTATTCTTGATGATATGTATGATATGTGGTTATGATTTATTGTTCAAAATTTTTGTCACCTAGAAAAATCCGATTTTCCAAAAAATTGCTAAAACCTAACTTGATAGATTTAGGGTTCATGTTAAAAGATATGTATATATAAAACTAACAAACTTAATGAACTTAAAGTGAAAAGATTTCGAAAATTTTTAAAATTAACCAACAAACTAAATTTTTCTTAAAGAACTACGTGTAGTCTGATCCCCATTAGCGGGTACGTAGGCACCTAAATGGGCGACTTAAAATATGTAAAAAATTTATTTTTGTGAAGTTGTTTGATTTTTTAGTTTAGTTTAGAATATATGAATATTGATAGAATTTAATAAGATTTGATTAATTTGAATATTTCGAGTTTTTAGATTATATATGATTATCGATGGAATTTGATTAGTATTTTTGCATATTAGACATATGTTTAGTTAATTAGATTATAAATAGTTTAGATTTTGAAATTAGGGTTTAAAAGAAAGCAATTTAAATATGGAAAGTTAAAGTGGTAACCGTTTAGGTTTTAATAGGTTAGCCCCCGAACTCAAGTTAATTTCTGGTTCTCGTTTTCAAAAAACGATTTTTTTCGCAGATCAGTAGCAAAACCAAAATCAACCTACCCATTGGTTTTGGTTTATTTTTTTCTCGACTTTAGTCGAGTGGCGACTCCAAAATGTTTTAAAAATTCAAAATTTCCTTTAATTCTTAGTCGAGGATTCGTATTGAATGGGTTAGGGTTTAGTACGAATCGGATTAAAGGAAATCGAAAAAAACCAGGCTCGACAGCTTGGCGACTCCACTGGGGACCATTTTTAGAGGGCTAGCCACTTTATGCTTTTCATATATAAATTGCTTTCTTTTTTAATATCTTGTATATTTGTAGATATTTGTGCTAACCGTGTGCTTATGTGCAGATATTATCTATATAGAGTTATTGGAGGGTATTTACTTTTGAGAAAAAAAATGTGTGCTAGATGTGGTCAAACCCGGGCCACCTTAGGTAAACTTAGGACGGGAGGCACCAGTAGGTCTCGGGTGTTGTGGTTACCCACCATTCGAGACACGAATTAGCCTCCCACTCCGGTTAATGTGGCCCATGGCCCATTAATTGGGGGACCTTTAGAACCCACCCTTCTTGCATCCACTACATGAAAGATGATGATCAAGCTTTGTGGCTAATCAAAATGTTTTTCAAAATTGCTTTACAAAACAAAAGCTGAATTTATAGGAGTTAACTTTTCCTTGTAATCCGTTATGTAAATGTGTCTTGTAAAATCCTTGTAACCCGTTTTTGTATTTGTATTCAGTTTAGTGTACCATGTAAATGTATATACCGTGTTGTAACACATCTCTTTGTAATAGGTAGAATAAAGAAATGGCAGATAGTATGTGGGCCCGTCTTACTCCCGAGATCCATGTTCATGAGCCTACTAGTCCGATGCCCATTTTGAGCAAGTGGTTACAAACTTTCAAGCCAGAACAAAGAAGATTTATTGAAGACCGTTTGGGACCTATTCTTTCTCTACCAAAGGTCCAGGTCCCCATTCATCTTTTTAGGGCCTTGGTTTACTTATGGAATGTTGATGAAGCCGCCTTTTGCCTTGGTGAGCACACTTGAGTCCCACTATTGAGGAATACACGAGGCTTCTTCAAGCTCCACCAACTGATGCGGGAATATATGCTCCTCAACTTAGTAAAGGGCCGATCAACTTGTTCAACTCCTTTTTAGGAATTAAGAAGACCGATGTGTCTAAAGCCCTCAAGAATTGCAATTTGTTCTCCATTCGGCTTTCCGATTTATTCAAGTGGTTTGGATCTCCAAATAGTTACAAGGACAATAAGCCTATCTTCTGTGGAGGTGTAGTAGCATGGGAGCAAAATCGCATCAACGCCTTTATAGCCGCCGTATTCGGTACTATCCTCTTCCCGAATGGGGATCTTTTCATCCACTATCGTATGAATTAGTGGACCAGTTCTTAGCGGAAAGTCTTATATCCCGGCCTTGCTCGCTGAACAAAATAGATCTCTCAACCATTTGAAGAAAAGAGGCATGGGAAGTTCAAGTCTAGTATGGCACTCTTGATAATATGGTTTGCAAGCCACACTAGAGATTATGGGAGCAATTTGAGTCCAGCTTGCCACATTAGAGATAGTTATGATCTTATTTTAAGCTTTAGTGAAAGAGTTCGCATTCAAGATCTTCCAAGGACCGATGAATGGGTGCACTTACTCCAAGATCTAGAAGCTCACAATTTCCTTTGGGTTGCTAAATGGTTCCATTCTCCTACGGCAATAACCGAATGTAGGGAATATGCGGCAATTCCTTTGATTGGTTTGACCGGGTCCACGGGATATTATCCGGCTTGTGATAAGACAATATGGAGCACTTCAAGATATAACTAGCAAGCCATCATTAAAGGAGTTTACTATGGAGTATGATGACCCGAGTGTTCCTTTGGCACAAAGAGAGAGAAGGAATCTAGGTTGATACAAGCCAAATGGGAGACAAGAGAAATCAAGACGATCTACATGATAGACCCCATTAATACTGAGACGAAGAAATACCGAGCCACTAAAGAATACATCCTCAGCCAAAGGGCAAAAGTGAACGAGTTGGAATTTCAAGCTCCCGAGATGAAGAAGAAGGATCGAGAGATGGAAAAGGAAGTTCAAGATTCTCAAGGCAAGGTTCAAGCACTTGAAGCTCAACCAAGGATGGCAAAAAGGACTATTGAGGAGCTGAAGGACCGTTCAGAGTGTCCTAGCAAGATTAGGCGTTTGGTTTAGGATGATTTTTCTTTGTTTAGCTTTTCGGTTTTGTCATGTTTAGGTCATGTATTTGACTCCTTGAGTAAATTCAGCTTTAATGAAATAAAATGGTTTTTTGCTACAAAGTTTCATCATCATCTCAATTTACATGCGCATGCGTTTTTCTTTTCCATATATATATTCTTGTCTCTTATGTTCTTGTATATTCTTTGCTACCTTTATTTGTTTTTGTGTATATATTAACCGCTAACCGTTTGCTCATTTTGTTGAGAATCATATAATAAATATATATAATATATACATTTTCTTCACTAAACTATGGAAATTTTGTTTTTGAACATACAGTTTCTAAAAGATAGCTCCTAAACGGTCAGACCCGGTTCGAAGTCCGATCATCACTAGGTCTAAATCCAGAATGGCTAGCAACAACGACAATAATTCTGGTAATTCCAATGCGATGTCCGAGCAAAGGCTCACTACTTTGGAACAAATGGTATTCCGAATGGCCGAGCAAATGAATCTTCTCACGCAAAACCTTAAGGCCCCTCAAGATACTACCGCAGGACATTCTGGGGTAAAGAAAGGAACTGATAGTCAAACTATTGAGGAACAAGTAATTAATCATGAACCACTAGCCATTGTCGAAACCGATTCTTCTGAGTTTAAGAAGGAAATTGAGGCTCAAAACAAAGAAATGGAGAAAAGGCTTCTTTCTCAATTCAATGAGAAACTCAAAATTTTTGAGAAAATGGAAGGATTTGATCAAACTGGAATCACAAGCTTTCCTACAATCGAAGCGGAGCTTTCCCTGAGAAGTTCAAGATTCCCGACTTTGAAAAGTATGATGGTACTGGTTGTCCAAAGTTGCATACTAGGCTCTATGTGAGGAAGATGAGCCGGTACACTCAATATGAGCAATTCATGATCCAAACTTTTCAGGATAGCCTTACCGGTCCAGCTTTAGCATGGTATGCTCATTTGGATCTTGATGAGATTAATACTTGGGACAAATTGGCTAGGGCTTTCTACAATCAATATAAGTTCAATATTGAAGTGGCCCCTTCTATGTGGGATTTAAGTAATATGAGGAAGAAGAAAGATGAGTCCTTTAAGGAATATGCTCAAAGATGGAGATCAATGGCATCTATGGTATCTACCCCTATCCCGGAGAAAGATTTGACATTCACTTTCATCAATACTTTAGAAGAACCCTTCTTTACTCATCTCATTGGACACACTACTGCTAATTTCTCTGAGATAGTATTGGCCGGGTGTAGAATTGAAAGTGCCATTATTACCGGGAGGATCCACGTGGAAAAAAGGCTACAAATTTCAAGTACTCCAACAATAACAAAGGGAAGGATACCACTGTTAGTGTAGTCAGCTCAACCCCATACACTAAACCTACTCAATCCTACACCTACCAACAAACCCCAAACACTAATCAACCCTTCACCCGTCACAACAACCACAATCCCAAAACCAACCATTCAATAGACCTAGAAGACAGTTCACCAAAATTCCCGTACCCCTTAGCCAAGTTCTAGCCCGGCTTAGAGCTGACAATCTGATCACCTTTGAAACACCTAGAGAAGACTACAAACCCAGATATTATAACCCCGAGCAAAAATGCGATTATCATTTGGGGCAAATAGGTCATTCTACTGACTATTGTTGGAGGCTTCGGAACAAGATTCAAGACCTCATTGATGCTAAATTGGTCCAACTAGATTTCGTTGAAACCCCGACCCCTAATGTCAACACCAATCCTCTCCCAAACCATGGGCCCACGATCAACATGATCACGATTGAAGAACCCGAGCCTTTTATCGGAATGATCCAGTCCAATCCAAAGAAGATAGTTATCCAATGTCAAGGAGAGCAGAAAGAAGCCCCATATGAGGTGAAATCGATGAGGTATCAATTCCATGTGCCCATTGCACCGAAAGACTATAAAGCCGCCCCGTTCAACTATCAAGCTGTTAATCAAGTTCCTAGGCCCATGGTCGGAAAACTTGGGAAATCTTCAGAGCCCGAAAGAGAGAAAACATTAGCAGAGGAATTCTTCCCACTAAGAAAAGATAAGAAAAAGGAGGAGGAATCTGATGAGAAAACAGCATTGACCAAGATTATGAAGATAAGTGACTATAAGATTGCTGATCAACTCGCTAAAGTCCCGGCTCAAATATCCTTAATGGGTTTGTTAATGACTTCTGAAAAACACCGGGAGGCTCTCTTTAAGATACTCCAACAAATCAAGGTTCCCGAAGGTGTTGCTACTGAAACAATGGAACATGTAGTAAATTCGTATTTGCTTTGGATCAAATCTCTTTCTCACCTGATGAGTTGGGAGCAGAAGGCACTCAACACACGAAGCCCCTATTCATAATGGCCAAATGTAATGGAATGATTGTAGCCCGAGTCCTCATCGATAATGGGTCGTCTTTGAATGTTTGTCCATTGGCTACTTTGAACTTACTTGGTATCGATGCATCTAACCTCCGGTCCAGTTCTACTATTGTTAGAGCTTTTGATGGATCCAAGAGAGGCATATCAGGAGAAATAGACTTGGAAGTTACTATTGGCCCACAAGACTTTACTATTCCATTCCAAGTTCTAGACATACCAAGATCATTCAATTTGTTACTTGGAAGGCCTTGGATTCACTCAGCTGGGGCAATACCGTCTAGTCTGCATCAGATGGTCAAGTTTATAACAAATGGACAAATCGTTACGGTATTAGGAGAACAAGACCATGCTATCTTCAAAGACACTGCTATACCCTATATTGGCGAAGAAGGATCCGAAGACTTTGGTTTACAAATCTTTGAAGAAGCCAATATGATTCAAAAAGAGGGACATTTAGGGACATTTGGACTGGGATATGTCCTACTCCTGTTGAGATAGAAGAGATGAAAAAGAAAGCCCGAAAGAAGAAAGGAGAAGAATGGTATAATACCCCTATCGAGTCTCCAGATATCAAAGTCACATTCCCACAACCGGCTCATGTCCAGAAACCAGATACTGCATCGGTTCTGGAGCCTTCTTGCAGCTCCCGTCCAGTTCGGGAGTTGAATAATTGGTTCACTATCCCCTTAATAACTCTAGGGTTACCTTTGAGTAAGGGTTGAATTCATGAAGGGTTTTATATTTTGTTTCTTTTATCAATTGCTCAAATGTACTCCATGAATCATAGTCATTAATAAAGATTCTTTGTTTCTTTCATCTCTTTTCTCTTTTCTCTCACATTTCTTCGTTTTTCTCTTTCTTTACCTTGTTTTTTTCAGATCTGATGATAATGGTGAAAGTAAGAGATATCTTGCGCGATAGATAACGAAAATACTGATATCATTTCTAACCCTAATGAGTTAGTCGTTGAACATGACATTAGTGATCACACTGGGATAGAGAAAAGTTGGCAAAAATATGAACAAGGAGAATTGAGATCAGTGAACCTACAGAAGTAGTGAATGTTGGAACTGAAGATGAGCCTAAAAATTTGAAAATAGGCACCACCTTATCCGCTGAGCAACGAGAAAGATTGATAAGATTATTGACTGATTACTTAGACGTGTTTGCATGGTCCTACGAAGATATGCCTGGTTTGGATACCTCTATAGTGGTTCATAAATTACCAACTAAAGCAGATATCAAACCAAAGAAGCAAAAATTAAGACGATTTAGACCAGATATCTTGCTCAAGATTAAAGAAGAAGTAAAGAAATTGTTGGAAGTCGGTTTTATAGAGGTATCCGATTATCCTGAATGGGTGGCTAATGTGGTCCGGTACTTAAAAAGAATGGAAAGGTTAGAGTTTGTGTAGACTTTCGCGATTTAAACCAAGCCACGCCCAAAGATAATTTCCCCTTACCTCACATAGATGTCTTGGTGGATAATACGGCTAGAAACCATCTATTTTCATTCATGGATGGCTTTTCGGGATATAATCAGATTAAAATGGCAGAAGAGGAAAACTAAAACAACCTTCATTACTACTTGGGGAACATTTGCTACAAAGTCATGCCTTTCGGCCTTAAAAACGCCGGGGCAACATATCAAAGGGCGATGGTCACCTTGTTTCATGACATGATGCATCAAGAAGTCGAAGTATATGTAGATGATATGATTGCTAAGTCTAAGGAAGATGAGGATCATGTGGAAATATTGAGGAAATTATTTGATAGATTACGGAAATTCCATCTTAAGTTGAATCCCGAAAAGTGTACATTTGGGGTGACCTCAGGGAAGTTGTTGGGATTCGTAGTCAGTCAACAAGGAATAGAAGTTGACCCATAAAGTTAAAGCCATACTTGAATTACCTCCCCCGAAGACGATCAAAGAGGTCAGGGGCATATTGGGACGCTTGAATTATATTGCTCGGTTTATATCTCAATTAACCGACAAATGTCGCCCTCTATTCAATTGTTGAGGAAAAATGCAGCTATTGATTGGGATAAAGATTGTCAAGAAGCATTTGATGAAATCAAGCAATATCTGATGAATCCACCAGTGTTAGTAGCACCAACACCTGGTCGCCCTCTTTTCCTATATTTGACGGTACTTCCTGAATCAATGGGAGGTATGCTTGGACAGAAAGATGAAGATGGGAAAGAACGGGCTATTTACTATTTGAGTAAGAAATTCACTGAAGGAGAACAGAAGTATACTGAAGTGGAAAGAACCTGTTGTGCCGTGGTGTGGATCATGCACAGACTGAGACAATATACATTGTATTATTCTATCGAGCTTTACGAAACATGATCCGTTGAAGTATTTGGCTCAGAAACCAGGGTTGATTGGGAGAATTTCCAAATGGCAGATGTTGTTATCAGAATTTGATATCACTTATGTGAATCAAAACTCAGTTAAAGGTCAAGCACTTGTAGATCAACTAGCCGAAAACCCGGTTGAAGATAATGTGATGATGGAGAAGCTCAATTCCCGGATGAAGGCATATTGCTGGCAGAATAAAGAATCAGAACAGTCTACTCCTAAATGGAAGTTATACTTTGATGGAGCAGCTAATGTATGCGTGTGGAATTGGGGCAGTCTTAATATCACCAGATGGTAAACAATACCCCGCTTCAGCAAGATTGACTTTCCCTTATACTAATAATGTGGCAGAATACGAGGCTTGCATCATGGGCCTCAAGATGGCACTTGACATGGAATAGATGATCTTGAAGTATATGGAGACTCCTCTCTCATCATCTTTCAAACACGAGGAGAATACAAGACGAAGGATGCAAAATTGGTGCCTTATCATCAATATTACTAGAATTGGCACAGAAATTCAAAGAAATATCATTCACTTATATGCCAAGAAACCAGAACCAGTTCGCGGATGCATTAGCCACATTAGCATCTATGATTCAAATCACTGATGGAGTTGAGATCCAGCCCTTAAAGGTTCGCATTGAGGAAGAACCGGCATTTTGCTTGAATACCGAGGAAGTCCCAAGGAAAGATCCCTGGTATGCTAATATCAAAGAATTCCTCCAAGATGGCAAATACCCTGAAAATGCTTCAACAAGGAGCGAAGAACACTAAGACGCTTAGCAGTTCATTTCATGCTCAGTGGTAATACATTATACAAAAAATCATTTGATACTACTCTCTTGAGATGCGTAGATGAGGCGGAAGCAGATATGTTGATGAGGAAGTCCATGAAGGGATATGTGGACCTCACATGAATGGATATATGCTAGCTAAAAAGATTATGAGGATGGGTTATTCTGGATAACTATGGAATCAGATTGTATTAAACACGTGAGACATTGCCACTTGTGCCAGATATACTCCAACAAGATGAATGCTCCTCCTAAAGAATTGCAGTCATTATCTTCACCTTGGCCCTTCTCAATGTGGGGTATGGACATGATAGGACCAATTTCGCCAAAAGCCTCAAATGGTCACCGATTTATATTAGTGGCGATCGACTATTTTACTAAATGGGTTGAAGCATTCTCATACGCTAATGTTACCAAAGGAGTAGTTGTCAAGTTCATCAAGAGAGATATCATAGCCAGATATGGAGTCCCTGATACAATCATTACAGACAATGGTACCAATTTGAACAACAAATTAATGTCTGAATTGTGCCAAAACTTTGGAATCAAACATCGGAACTCTACCCCATATCGACCTCAGATGAATGGGGCAGTTGAAGCAGCCAACAAGAACATCAGGAAAATAATAGAAAAATGGCTATCACTTACAAAGATTGGCACGAGATGCTACCCTTTGCACTCATGGCCTATCGAACATCCATTAGTATCAACAGGGGCAACCCCTATTCATTAGTATATGGTGTGGAAGCAGTTTTGCCAGTTGAAGTTGAAATTCCATCACTCAGAATATTGGCAGAAACTGAATTGAATGAAGCTGAATGGGTAAGAAATAGGATTGATCAGTTAAATCTCATTGATGAAAGGAGGATGACCGCCTTATATCATGGTCAGCTTTACCAGCAAAGAATCGCTCGAGCATTCAATAAGAAAGTTCGCCCGAGAAATTTCAAGGAAGGAGACTTAGTCTTGAGAAAAGTACTCCGAACGTTCAAGATCCTAGAGGAAAGTTTACTCCTAATTACGAAGGACCATATGTAGTAAAGAGGGTGTGCCTGGTGGTGCACTAATTTTGACTAGAGTGGATGGTCCAGATTTGAAAGACCCTGTAAATTCTGATGCGGTCAAGTTGTACTACTCTTGAGAAATTAATGAAAATTCTATCAAGTTCAGAAATGTGTTGACTACTTTGTCTATGTGTGATCTAATTTTTGTTATCTATCGACAAAAATATCTCTAGCAGTCCCAATCATCAGATCAATCATTGAATTCCACTTTGTTTGATAAGTTTCTTTCTTCATCCTTATATCTCTCAAATTTTTAAAACATGAGTGTACGTGAGAGAGAGATTTGAGCAATTGATAAAGTTATAAAAACATTCTAATACTTTGAGATTTGATCTTTTCTTAAAGAAATGCCTATGACATAAGAAGTCGATAAGTTCAAGCTGCAAAGTAAGGGAGATACAAAGAACCATCTCCTGTATTTCCGACATCAAGACCATCAAAAGAATCCAATTACCATCAAAAGACAAACAGAGATACTCAATTCAAAGGATAGCCACTGTGAAGAGCTCTAGCCTGACGGAAATAAACCTAGTGATGAGGGACTTCACCAAGTGGTCTGACAAGTTTAGAAGCTTCTATAAGAATCTGGTAAGTTTAAAAAAAAAAAAAAAAAAAATGAATGAAAAATGAAATGAATATATTGCTAGAATTAAGTTTTTCAGGAAATTAGCTCTAGAAGCCATGCGAAACATGAGGAAATCAAGATCTCAGGACATGAGATTTGGGGATCAGAACATGAGACCCAGTTCAAAGAATGCATAACCAAATCAAATGCCAGCTCAAGGGGCGCCTATCCACATCAAGTGCCAGCTCAAGGAGCGTGCTTAAATCAATCTAAGACAAATGCTAGCTCAAGGAGCGCTTATCCAAATCAGGTGCCAGCTCAAGGAGCGTGCCTAAACCAAATCAAATGCTAGCTCAAGGAGCGCCTATCCACATCAAGTGCCAGCTCAAGGAGCGTGCTTGAATCAAATATAAGACAAATGCTAGCTCAAGGAGCGCGCTTAAACCAAATCAAATGCTAGCTCAAGGAGCGCTTATCCAAATCAAGTGCCAGCTCAAGAAGCGCTTGTATCAAATCTAAATCATAGGCTAGCTCAAGGAGCGTCTATCCAAATCAAATGCCAGCTCAAGGAGCGCGCTTGAACCAAATCAAATGCTAGCTCAAGGAGCGCTTATCTAAATTAGGTGCCAGCTCAAAGAGCGCGCTTGTATCAAAAATGAGACGAATGTTAGCACAAGAAGCAATCCAATTCAAAAGGCAGTTCAGAACATGAAGCATATCCGCAGAACATGTGAAACGTTTCAAGAGTCTTTTCAAGCTTAAGGATCGCAAGCTCGGTGGAGCGCCTTCCTTCTTTGCTTTCAAGCTTAAGGATCGCTAGCTCAGAGGAGCGCCATCCTTCTCTTCAAGAACATGAATCATTTCTATTTGAGAAACAACTTCATCTCTGCTCAAGAAACAGTTCTATCTCCGTTCAGAAAACGACCTCTTTTCAAGTAAGGACTCAGTACATGAGACCTGAATCAAGGGATGGTTCAGTATATGAAACATCCTTGCCCAAGAAGTGATTCAATAAGCATATCAGAACATGAAAAGCTCTCATCCCGCTCAAGAAGTGGGAATTCCAAACGAGGTAAAGTCAAAATGAGGTCTACTTTATCTTTGTGATAAGGTTTTGACAAACCTCGTCACAAAAAGGGGCAGCTGTAGACATCTCATTTTGACATTTTTTGTCAAAATAAATACTTAGGTTAGTATATACATAATTAAAATAATTGAATTTTGCAAATTATAAATGTTAAAGCTAGGAATAAAAAAAATAAAAAAAAAATAATAATAATGAATAAATTTAATAGAAATAAATACAATAGATGTAATATAGATAATTAATATAGTATAATGTAATTTTGAAAATTCGTTAAAAAAAAAAAAAACACTGTTCATCGTCTCCTACCTCCGGCCGCCCGATGGGGCGTTTTCAAGTCTATTTTTGACCCGTTTTCAAACCCGTTTTTTACAAAATAAATACATATTTTGAAAATAGGCGCGGAGTAGTTTATATTGGTATAAAATTTAGTTGTTTTCATCAAGAGAAAGGGTTTGAAATTTGAATTCGAAAATCAGAAAAAACTCATTTTTAGCTTCCGGAAAAAAAGGCAAAATCCGAGATTTTCGTTGTTTAACGTTCAAAATCTAACGATAATGACAGCTATTTTCATGTTAATGACAACTAATTAATAGTTGTAATTCGTTTTTTCGTATTAGAATAAAAAAACCCTAAATTTAGATCTATAAACAGAGAAGAAAAAAAAACGAAAATGGAGGACACGAAAACAAAGAAAAGAAAAATCAAATAACATATGAAGACTTAGGAGATTGAAATCTATAGCAGATAGACACTTTTGGAGTATTCACAAGGCCGAGTTCGACCTGTCCAACACCGCTCCTTGGCTAGAACCACCGTCACAGGAGTGATCCGCGCGATTTGAAACCTTAATCGACAGTCCACCGACATCGAACGTCGCCGGAGTCACCAGTCGTTCGCCGCTACCGTTACGTTGCCGTTCCTCTTATTTTCCACGCGCGTCGGAGTTGATCGTCGGGCTTGGCTTTTGAATTTCATATTCCCAGCGCATCTACTGTTCGAACAGGTACGTCTCCTGTTCTTGTTTTTTTATTATTTCAATAATAAATATAATGATAATAATAATAATAATAATAATATAAAAAAATAGAAAAATAAAAATAGAACAAATGAAAAATTAGTATATAATTGTAATAATAAAATCTGTTATGAATATATTGTGTTTTTAAAATATATATATATTTCAAAATATGGATCAATTTACTTTAAATAATTTTTGTATATCTTAATAGTCTTCATCATATAAATTGAAATCACTATATAGGATAAGATGTTAACTAATTTGAATGAAAATACTACATGCTAAATTAAATCTATCGTTTTATCCTTTTGGTATGATAACAATTGATTTCAAAATATATGGACATAAAACAATAAAAAAATTTACGTGCTTAATAGTCTATAAGAATTACAAATATCAAATTTATGGAAATTACAACAATACATATATAAAAATATATAACTTTGTAAATTTAGATAAACATTTTGAGTTCAAAAAAATAATAATAATAATAAAATAATAATAATAATAATAATGCACTAATAAAATTCGGCGCATCCAGCGAAGAATCAAATTAATCTCCAAATTAATACGCAACTGTAATTGCTTTTTGAGATCAATCCACCACTTGATTAAGTCCATACAATAAAATGTTGAATCAACCAATATGACAATCATTTATCAATTACCTACGATAAAATAAAATTATAAATGTTATTTATACAAACAACCCACTTATATATTGTTGAGAAGAACTTCTATGGTATCAGCTTTTTCTTTTTTTTTAGATGATATAAGTATGGTTGTTTTAAATATTCAAGTCATCTTTAAAATTTAATCATTTTTTAAGGGCTAGATAATTTTCTTTCCTTTCTTAGCAATGCATGAATACACCTCACATGTGATATTATATGCCTGAAATTCATATGGATTGTGGTAGGAATTAGAAAATACCATAGATACAGCTCATGATTTAGCGATGTCATCAATAACCTTAATTTGTTTACATATGAAAAGAAAGTCACAAAAAAAAGGACAATAAAATTTTTTTTCCTAAATTAGTAATAGCTTTGATCATAATAGTATAGTCATTATAATTAATTTTTTTTTCCTTGTCAATGAATGTTTGTCTCATAAATTTGTTCTAAAAATATTAATTTAAGATCTAATTTGTCATGATATAATTTTTGAATGTTCTATCATTTTGCATGGTAATGATCTTGTTTTTGTAATAAAATTGAATCATGTTAGGTATGTGTTCATAGAATTACATTAAGATTTTGTAATTGATAATATACCTATAATCATGCCCTAATCATGAGGAATATATGAAATTTTTATTTTTTAGTTTTAGGTTTACAATATTTGAATTGTGTAATCATGTATGATGATAGTCATTAATATTCCTTTTATGCCAGATATAGTGAACCTTGATCGTAATAATATTGAATTTTATGATTCACTATATATGAAACCACATTGAAATCTTGCCCTTCATAATATAATGTCAATGATATATAAATCTTGATTATGCCATGATATTACTTTGTTGAAATTAGTTTGTTGAATATTGATATTCCTTATAATATTTTTATTCTTGATGATATGTGGTTATGATTTATTGTTCAAAATTTTTGTCACCTAGAAAAATCCGATTTTCCAAAAAATTGCTAAAACCTAACTTGATAGATTTAGGGTTCATGTTAAAAGATATGTATATATAAAACTAACAAACTTAATGAACTTAAAGCGACAAGATTTCGAAAAATTTTAAAATTAACCAACAAACTAAATTTTTCTAAAAGAACTACGTGTAGTCTGATCCCCATTAGCGGTACGTAGGCACCTAAATGGCGACTTAAAATATGTAAAAATTTTATTTTTATGAAGTTGTTGATTTTTTAGTTTTAGTTTAGAATATTTAATATTGATAGAATTAATAAGATTTGATTAATTTGAATATTTCGAGTTTTTAGATTATATAGGATTATCGAGAATTTTATTAGTATTTTTGTGCATATAGACATATGTTTAGTTAATTAGATCCTAGTAAATAGTTTTAGATTTTGAAATTAGGGTTTAAAAGGAAGCAATTTAAATATGAAAATTTAAAGTGGCAACGTTTAGGTTTTAATAGGGTTAGCCCCCAAACTCAAGTTAATTTCTGGTTCTCGTTTTCAAAAAACGATTTTTTCGCAGATCATAGCAAAACCGAAATCAACCTACCCATTGGTTTTGGTTTAATTTTTTTCTCGACTTTAGTCGAGTGGCAACTCCAAAATGTTTTAAAAATTCAAAATTTCCTTTAATTCTTAGTCGAGGATTCGTATTGAAGGGGTTAGGGTTTAGTATGAATCGGATTAAAGGACATGGGCAGATTGCCCATGTCCTTTTATTTTGGGGGTTGGCATATTTATTTCTTATAAAAAGACAATTTGATTCACTACTTATTTCATATGGTAAAGCAGAGTATAAGCACCATGTAAATTAAAGTATAAATTGGAGAAAATATAAGGGGAAATGAACGCGGGTCACACTTTTTCTTGAAATGAATGACTAACTAAATTCGATTCAATGTGACGTCATCAGCATTTTGTCCGACCTTTTTCAATTACAAAGGTTTTGAAAAGTAAACTAATTTAGTCGGTAAAAAATTATTTAAAAAAACAACAATTGCGTAAATGCAAGATTAATTCACATTCCACGAAAGGCGTAAAAAATTTTGGTTAATGAAGTGGTTCCAGCTAATAGAGCTCGTGAGCTAGAGAGCTAGCTAGCTAGTGTTCCTATTTCGTTCGCAACTTGCAACAAATGAAACACGCTGTCTATGTTTTTTTATATGTATTCTTTAGTCATTTTCATATTTTAATTTTAATTATTTTTAAATAAATATTTATCAAAAAATAGATACAAATAAAAAATAAATATTTATATTTATGAACAAATCAAACAAATAAGATATAAATAATATACTGATAAAATATAGATATATATTATATATAGAGAAGACATGTAAAAATTAGACAATCCAAACATTCTTACCAATCATCCTTTGTATATATTGGGCTCCTAGGAAGATTAAGTTTACGTTTTTAAATAAAATAGATAATTATCTAACATTTCTTTCTTTAAAACAATGGCACGTTTGTTTCATCCTATTCTAGATATTTTAATATTATATCATTATTATTTTTAAACAGATATTTATCAAGAAAATAAACATCAATAAAAAATTAATAATTTTATTTATAAATTAATGAAATAGATATAATTTTAATATGATATAGATATATTACAAATACAAATATAATGTAACAAACCACTAGTTTGGCAAAGTG
Source organism: Combretum micranthum (assembly GCA_024138025.1). Taxonomy (NCBI): domain Eukaryota; kingdom Viridiplantae; phylum Streptophyta; class Magnoliopsida; order Myrtales; family Combretaceae; genus Combretum; species Combretum micranthum. The sequence continues at coordinate 237,890 of JAMXBD010000030.1, forward strand.
ATTGGTGCCCTGTGGGCTGTGGGTATGCACAAAAGGTAAATAAATGAAAACTTTGAAAGAGAGTTGATAAGCGTTGGGCATTTCCTAGAAGCCTCGTTCCACTGACCTGACCAAAAGGACAAGCAAGTTGGGTGGAGAACCAAACAGGAAGCCAGAAGCTGTACAAATACTAGCAAAATCAGTTCGTTATTTTACTTTTTCAGGGGCCAGTTGGCAATAAAGAGATTAAAAAGGAGAAAAGTGTAGTGGTGGCCAGTTAATTCGTGAAATGATTGTCGTTTTATCGTCTAGTACGAATCCCCCTGGTACGCCATTTTGTATACGTCTCTTTCAGTCTTTCTTTATCTATTATCTGGTCACCCACGCGCCAGAATAAATAAAGTATGCAACATGTGAAGTTTAATTGTTGATTTTTTAATAAATGCTTGTCTTTTTTAAGGTATGTATATTTTGTCCGTTAGCTATACTTTTAAACGGATTATTTATTAAAAATAAATATTTTTATCTATAAAAAAATCAGATAGGTATATATAGACCATCCAAAAGAATCCTTAATATGTTTCAATTATTAAATAATAAGGTTGAAAACATAAAAACTAACTATATCATGAAACAGGTGTGTGTGTTTATATATATATAGTATTTACAACAATAATATATATATATATTAGTTCAATTAATTTGAATGGTGAATGTATTACTTCCTATAACCATCTCAAAATTAAAAGTGCTTTTCGTTTTTTCTATCATTATAACGGAAGTAGAGAATTAGAACTTAGTACATATTGTTTGGGCCAATTTTTATGATTAACTACTTAGACTTTGTTAAATTTTATGACTAGTTATCTAATATTTAGTTATTTTTTCAATAACTACCCCATCTAACTATTATCAATGAACTTGAAAATTTCATATATAGTAAATTAACAACTTAAAATTTCGGATAGTTAATTATAGTAATTAAAAAATTTTATATATGAAATATGAAATTTATCCTAATTTTAATAGTTGGGACATGTTGGGCTTCGTGCTACCCGTATTAGGATAGTAAAACCCAAATTCCTCTTTTGTTTTACTATAATTATTTAAGCTTTATTTTTTTTAATTAACTACCCCATCTCTCAATTATGAACTAACTCGAAAAGCTAGTAAATAGCAAAGTTTAAAAATTATCCTAACTATTTTTTTTAAAAGTATATTATCATAACTAAAGTTTAAATAATATTTGCTCTAGTTTAAATAATTGGGAAACTTTCGAGCTCTATGCTATCATTTATTGGGATGGTAAAGCTCAAACTCCTCCTTCCTTTTATTGTAAATATTTAAAAAGACATAGAAAATAAAAGATGGAACTTTGTAAACTAGTAGCTTATCGTACCTGATAATATTTTAATTTCTTACTATTGAAACAATTGACGTCCGCTTTGTCATGTTGGGAGAGAGAGAGAGAGGAAAGAAACAGAGAAAGGGGAAGAAACAAGAAAGGAAGAAACATCCGGCGCTCAATGATGACAATGATGATGTAGGGGACTGTCTCCAGTGGACGAGAACGAGGAACGAGGATCGTCCATTCCTTAATTATCATTGGCACCACCATCATTAGCGAGAAATTTTAATAGAAGATGCTAGTGGGAGTACCTTTCGATAATTATCTTTAATTCTTTTTTAACAACATGGGACATGGCTTGTCTTTTCGCTTTTATGTTTGATATAAAATATCGTCTTTACTATGGAACTCTCCATCAAATCCTTCTATCTCTACGATATTAAAATATTAAAATCTTATAAAACCTCTCGAATCTTCATCGATTAGTGTTGTAAATGGTAAGTGAGGAAGATAACCATAGAACAAATGAAATCATTTTTTTTTCTTTTAAGGCCTAATGAAACATACAAATATTTTACTGAACATTCAAATAGTAAAGAGATCCTAACCTTAGTTCTGGTTCAGAATTAATAAGGTGTCAAAAATGTGAAATAGGAAAAAGAAAATGGAGGATTTTATGTCCAAGCAAATTATGTTTTGCATGGCTATATAAAATTTCAACATCTCCTAAGAGTTTCAATACAGATTATATAATGAACTTCTGATATGTTTTTAAAAGAGGAAAAACTGATTATGTATAAACTAATCTATATTATTAAGGAAAAAAAAAAACGCCATGTTTGTCTCGAGAACAGACATCATAACTAATTCCTCCATAATGATGAAACAAAAAAAGTTAAAGCCATTCATTTATAAGTATCGTTACATGGATGGATACACAATCAAACGGTTGGGAGGTTAGACCCTCTCCATCTTATATGTTAGAATGTTTTTTTTTTTTTGACCTTTTCATTATAGTATATAAACTAATGGATATTTATCTATCAATTTATTTTATAAAATACATAAAAATTATATAATTTTCATTTTCAACAAAATAAATTAGAAAAATATGTTTCAATAGGAAACTACAAGTAAAATAAAAAGAGCAAATTAACAGAAATATTGGTATTCTATAATTTTTTGTAGTAACTTTGCATGTTATTAAATTAATAATATTGATCATTTAATAATTTACATCATAACAATAATCATAAAAGGAAAAATTGTTATCGAATCAAATCATATAATTGGTGATATTTATTAATAATCTATACGATTGGACAAAACATACGTAATACAGGTAATGAAATAATTATTTATGGAACACTGCTAATAAAAGTAACAATCTAGGATAATTTGAATGAATTGAATGTTATTAGTTATTGTGAACAAAGAAAAAAGTAAAGTTAAAAAGATAGACAAAGAATATCATTTAGGCAACAAATGACAGAAAAAGAGTATCAGTTAAGTAATATTGGTATTCTATAATTTTTTAAAATTAATTTTGTATGTTTATCAAATTAACAATATTGATCATTTAATAATTTACATCATAACAATAATTATAAAAGAAAAAATTGTTACCAAACCAAGTCATATAAGTTTGTGATATTTTCTAATAATCGATACGATAAGATGAAATATATGTAATATGGGTAATGAAATAATTATTTGTGGTACACTACTAATAAAAGTAACAATGCATGATAATTTATTTAATCAAATATAGTTTTATTATAAATGAATTTAATGTTATTAATTATTTTGAAAAAAATGTAATAATATGACAATTATATGATTTGAACCTACGGCTTTTTTGTTGCAAAACCAAACTTTTTACCACCAATGCATGTTTACCAATATATTCATGTTTGCTTCTTAACTATACGCACTATTTATTTATTTTTTTAATAAAATCAAAGAATGAACATTTTCCAAGCTAGAAGTCGGGGCCCCTTTCGGCCCCCAGATCATCCATGGTCATTATATTATGTGTAATCACTTTATATATAATATTGAAACATTATGAAATTATTTCTTGTTTAGGACCTTAATTAAAATTAATTACTTAAATAATATCTAAATAAAATTAATTACGAAAATATAATATCAAAATCACGTTGGTTAAACAAGATATGATTTTTTTTTTTTTACGTACAATACTATACTACGAGCTATTATCGCGATAAACCTTCAAGCCAATTATGGAGAAATAGAGGAAGAAAGTAAGCCTGCAAAGCAATGAATAGAGACGTGGAGTAAAGCGAAAGGGACGCATCATAACTCAAAGGGATGGAAAACATGGAGAAAAAAAAAAGTTCAGCCAAAAAATGTAGTCGGTCACAACAGTACGAAAGATACGGATTTATATGGCGTACATAAATCTCGATACATGTAGAAAATAAATATATTGCTTATCTAAAACGCGATATAAATATAGTAATCAAACATGATATTACAATTTATACTATACCTATGATTTGTATATAAATATTTATATTCTATCTTATAAATAAGATTTAATGATAGTATTTTAATAATTAATTTTATTTGATTTGTATATTGATAATTTTTTTTATAGTAACGATAATCTTGTATTAGACTCAAAACATTACCATAGCCTTTATTTTAGGCATTCATGTTATTAATGCAAGTTGCATCAGTACTGGTTGAGGAATAGGGCCGGCGCGGCTGTATGTTAGAAAAATGAAATTTTGTAACTGGCGTCAATATGCCTAATCTCACATTTTAAGAATTTCCAAAAAGAAAAAATGGGGAAATTTTGGTATATAATTTCTCATCATTACTTACCAGTCAACGGCCATATATATCGATGGCAAAGGCAGAATTCAAATGGGAGTCGTAATAAAACTTAATGTAAGTAAGCAACAAAATTAAGCAATTCTATATAATAAATCGATAAACAAATAAATAAAAATACCATGAAATCGATAATTCTTTCAAAACATTTTTGAAATATTTTTAAATCTGAAGCAATTACGAAAGACTTCATTAGATATAAAATTGACATATAAAAGCTTTATTTATTTATTTTGAATAATATTTATAAAATAACAAGTAGCACGTTACATTTTATACCATATAATCGCTTAGCAATAGTTATGAATAAATTATCTTTTAAGGGAAAAGAAAATAAAAATATATATATATGTTTAGTAAAAAGAGATTTAAAAAAATCTTAAATATAAAAAATAATCCTTTCACCATGCTTGGCGATGTGTGTTAAAGATTCCATTTTATTTGCTAAAAAATGCATGTCTTTAATACACTAAATCGTTATTTTTTTCTATTCTTTAAAAATTTGGATTTCTACAGATTCTCAGAAAACAATACTTTTTATATATATTTCCTTTTCCGTAAGATTGAGATGTAAAGTTTTTCCTTCCAATAATCTTATAATAAATTTTCAAAAAATGACATGTTAAATTTTCATTTAAAAATAAATGGATTCCGACTTTTATGGCCGTCAGTAAAAGATAAAAATTAATTAATTAAAACAAAAAACCTCCACAACGGGTGAAAAATTTTTTAAATCCAAATCCAATATCTCATTAATGGAAAGAGTATGTATTCTGGGAAAACCAGTCAGAGTCTGATCCCGAAATGAGTCAGACACACATCACCAATACTCATCAAAAACACGAGATATATCACTCCAACAGTCCAACCAACCCAAAAATATCTGACACTCTCATTTCAACCTTAAGAAACAGCTAAGATAAAGGGCAGTTTCGGTATTCTATAACTACAATTTAACACCTAGATCCGAATATTACTCTTATTAAAACACCGCCATTCACATACACGCATATATATACGCACCTTATAAAATGCCCCTCCGTCCTTCAACCCAAAAAAAAGTGGGATTTTGTTGTAGTTCTTATTAGTAATATTTTACATAAAACCGAATGGAGCCTGGGGCTCCATCACCCCGTGGTTTTCTGTTGCAGTCGTCGTCGCCGCCACCACCACCGCCGCCGCCTCCTACTGCCGCCGTCATTCTGGGTAAGTACAAATTGGGTAGACTCCTAGGGAGGGGTAGCTTTGCAAAAGTGTATCAAGCCGTGTCTTTGGAGGATAACAACAACAAGAACAGTAATAACAGTTCTTCAGAAGTTGCGATCAAGATCATCGACAAGACAAAGCCGATCACTTCCATCATGGAACCCCATATCGTACGTGAAGTTTCCGTGATGCGGCGATTGCAGTCACACCCAAATATCCTTAAAATCCACGAAGTGATGGCCACGAAGTCCAAAATCTACCTCGTCATGGAGCTAGCCTCCGGTGGGGAGCTTTTCTCGAAGATCGCCCGCCGTGGCCGCCTTAACGAGCCCACGGCGCGCCGCTACTTCCAGCAGCTTGTCTCCGCTCTCCACTTCTGCCACCAGAACGGCGTGGCTCACCGGGATATCAAGCCGCAGAATTTGCTGCTTGACAAGAATGGTGTTTTGAAAATCTCGGATTTTGGGCTTTCCGCGTTGCCCGAACAGCGCAGAAACGGGTTGCTTCACACGGCTTGCGGCACCCCCGCTTACACGGCTCCTGAGGTGGTTGGCCGGTGCGGTTACGACGGGTCGAAAGCCGATGCTTGGTCTTGCGGGGTGATTCTGTTCGTGCTGTTGGCTGGTCACTTGCCATTTGATGACAACAATTTGGTGTCCATGTACAAAAAAACTAAACAAAGGGAATATAGCTTTCCGGAAACCATGTCGAAGCCGGCTCGGTTTCTGATAAACCGACTCCTGGACCCGAATCCAAATTCTAGGATGACCCTTGAGGATCTAATGGCCACGCCCTGGTTCAAGAAAAATCTTAACAATACGAGGTTGTCGGGGGAAAAGCCAGAGGCACTCCTGAAGGACAACGATAAATCTGATGTGGTTTCAGGCATGAATGCTTTTGATATCATCTCAATGTCCTCGGGGCTCGATCTTTCGGGTCTCTTCGAGACGTCGAATAAGAAAGGGAAGAGGTTCACGTCGAGCGCGTCTTACGAGGCGATCGTGGAGAAGATGGGAGAAGTTGGGAGTAAGTTAGGGTATAGGATCGAGACAGGGAAAGGAGGGGGTGTGAATGTGATAGGGCTAGGGAAAGGGAGGTTAGTGATGTTTGTGGTGGTTTTGGAGATAGCTGAGTCGTTGGTCCTGGTGGAAGTTAAGTTTACTGATGGTGGTGTTGATTCGGAGGAGGTACAATGGGGGGGTTGGATTGATGGGCTTAAGGAAATTGTTCTTTCATGGCATAACGATGTTGTTTGAACATAGATAATCTCCTTCATTTTGCCATTTGTTTCACGGGTGTTTCGAATGGCGGTGCTCGGAGGATGGTGGTGCAGCTGATTGATGATGGTGTAGACGCGACTGAAGAAGGGTGATGGAGCCTCTTGATTTACAACTTACCAATAAATCAGGGTCTTTTTAATTTTTTTTCTTTGTTTTAATTTAATTTTTGTGTAGTAGAAAAGGGCATGTGTAGTGATTTGATTAACTAAAAAGGGAAAGAGGGATTGGTGCTATTGAGCTTGTAAATGTAATGTGTAGTTGAGTACTGCCATTTAATACTAAATCATGTTGTTCTTTCCACCTTTACCAGTTTTTCTGGAATCAACTGCAAATCTGATGTCCCAAGGGACCTTTTGGTCTTATGTACAAAGTATGTGCAATAAATTTTATCTTGATTTAGTGCCTTTTCACATGAATGTCTATAACATTGCTTCATCTATACAACCCATGAGTTATTGAGCTTGACATATCATCTATTGATACTGTATTTTTGCATTATCTTTGCTTAATTTTTGGCATCAAAGTGGTCTAAAATCTAGGATCTAAAGTTTAAGAAAGCCTGTATTATTAAGGAGCTTTCTCCAGTGAAAGCATAAACAGCTGTTATGTGAAATAACTACCCCTTTGAGATCACGAGGAATCTCATTAATGAGGGTGTTCAGACCTAAAATGAGTTGCTTTATCTGTATTAATTATTATTAAGAGACTGAATTACCATTATTTTTTATCATCTCTTTGTTGACACTAGAAACTACCCTACCTCACCAGCTGGAGTCCACAAGTAAGAAATCTCCAGCCGCCTATATTGATTTTGTAAAGTACATGAAAATATGTGCCCGTGTCTGCACAAAAGCTATATCCCAACCATACGGTGTTTCTTTTCTTGTTCTTACATGGAAAATTCAAAATATAATAGCTGGAAAGACCACATACAAAACATATCTGAGAACGTGGAAATTTAATCCCAGAAAACACTACTAACACGATGATAAACCTCGGCTAGTCAGCTTTCTGCTGTAAATCCTAGTCTCTGCCCAAACTATGCCTTCTAAGTTGTAAGTCGTCTAATCAACAGGGTAACATCAAATGCTAGATAAGACGAAGATGGCCTGCCGTTTCTTAGCAAGCAATTTCTTACAAGTTAGTACTTTTGACTTCATTGTAGAGAAAGGAGAAAAACGTGCCCATTTTTCCATGTCTCTTATAATTGGATCGTGTAATGACGTATGAGGCTTCTTTAATAATTTCTTGCAATAAGTTCTTCAATCAAATAATTTGAAGCATTCTTTTTTCATTCTTTTTACTTTCACTTTTTACTTTTCTTTCTTTCTTTTGGGTAAAGAATTTGAAGCATTCATCCCCCTGTCATTTCTTCCTGCCAAATTATGAACAGAATTTATGATAATCTATAGTTAAAAAAAAAAAAAAAAAGTTATTTTTCCATCAAGACAAGATGACATGACACCTTAGGGCAATAATATCATTGCAGCATAAATTAAAATATCTGTAATCTAATGCCACAAAGAACTTGTTTCTGAGTGGTCGTTATATGCAACTTGGGATTATTTTAACTGACCAAAAGACAAAAGCAAAAAAACTTTAAACAATGTCATTAGGACACACTGGGTTATTTCATTACTCAATGATGACAATTTCTCAACCTCTTGTAGAAGGAATTGTGCAAAGAGCATAAATGAATCTGTTGATCCCCTCTGGACCGTTGATTGGGGGAGTGTGACAATTCTTGACTTATCACATAATAAGAGGGAATCTAAGGAATGCTTTCTCATTTACAATGTTTCATGAACCATAGTCCAATATTAAGGAAGCTCTCGAAGTCTGACTGTGGCCTGCAAAAACACAGATGATTAGACTCAATAGTGCAAAGTACCTGCGTCACTTTGGGATATCAATCAGCCACATAGAAAACAGAAAGAAAAAATAGTTGCAAATTTTCTATAAACTTAAGTTCAAGGAAGGCTTAACCCAAAGATATATCACTTGATTCCTTTCAACTATGCTTGGGTTTAAGTTTCTAGCATAACTTTCATATTTAAGATCATAGGAATTTATAGTTCAAATCAACAGCAATGACATAAAATATTTTCATAAGTTAGGAAAACTAAGGAATAAAAGGCACTAATTTTTACTAGTTCAAGACAGTCAAATGGGATGTTTAAATGAAATGTTTAGCACAAAATTACAAAAAAAAAAATATACAGTTAAAAAATTTAAAATTAAAAAAAAAAAAAGATAAAGAAAAAGTCTACTTAAGAAATCATACACATCACATTCCATGAATAGTTGAGCCAAGTATAACCACTTACTGGCTCAACTAACACTTTTTCCCATAAGTGGGGATTGAGAGCACATAACTTTTACTAGCAAGTGACAAAGCTACTGTCTAGAGGAACGTAATGTTAACTTCACCCTTAACGTGAAGTTCAGGGATAAAAAATAAGTCTGGATTGAGAGGACGTGAATTTACTAGCAAGTGATGAGGCCATTGCCTAGAGGAACGTAATGTTAAACTTCACCCTTGAGTGAGGATAATTATGCAGTTCTTGGGAATGGTAAAATCTACCTGTTAATGCCATGGACATCATTCGGAAATACAATAATTTTGACATCAACTCCGTTTTCTTTCAAAGCCCGTGCATACTGCAACAAATAACATAGTAGGCCATCAGTCGATGTCATAAGAAGGCAAATAAGAGAAGGAATAATACACACACACACACACACACACACATAAATATATGGAGATGCATATTATAGAAATGGGTTAAAAAAGGAGAAAACATATTTGTGTTGGCAGTACCATGGTATATAGCAGGCAACATTTTTTCAGTCCAACTATACTGCCAAAGAAGATGGTTTATAAAGAGTTAAGAGGTTAAGGTAACAGGCAGCATCTGCCACAACCTTGGCTGAGTTCTTTGACATTTGAAACAGCATGCAAGTACCTTAAGTGCTTCCAGGAGCCATCACTAATTACAATTGAATGAGACGTTTTGCAGGATCACAGTAAAATGAGAGATGAGCCTTACCTGTAAACCATTAGATACGGGAACACGAAGATCTTGAGCACCAAGAAGAAACAAAGTTGGTGTTTTGACCTGAGACAATGGTCAGCACAAACCAATTTCAGGTGATGGCTTAAGATGGTATATATAGCTCCATTATAAAGTATATATAAAAACAGCTAGTAGAAAGGATTCAACATCTCAAGCTTGCAGGCATCAAATGTAATTAAGTAATCCCACCATAAGACCATATATATTATGCAGGTGAACTTCTCTTTTGACTTTTGACCACATAATGGATCAACATTAGCTGTGAAATGTCAAACTCCACATCTATACATATGAATGGAATCACTCTGCAATATTATTTTCTTCCATCTATCTCACCTCTTCTAGTCAGAAGCATCTATTGCATATTACTTGAATACAGTACCATACCTTTGACAGATGTGAGATGGGAGACTTGCTGCGGAGAAATGCAAGCTGCTCTGCAGAGGGTGGTTTAGTAAAATTATCTTTTCCTTTGGTTCCACAGGTTTCCACGTAACACCAGTCAGGAATGTCTGTAGTACCAACCATCAGTGCAAGATCACAAACAGGATTCCTTGCAGCTGCAGCTGCAAATTTATCGGGTGCCTGCAGCATAGAAACCGGTCATCATAATGTTACTGACAACTTTATATTAGTTATAATTCAAAGTCCAAAATTTAAAGCCTAACATTAAAACTCAAAGCTCATGCAATGCACAGGAGCCTTCAGCCAAGGGCAATGATGAGCATCTTTACTTGAAAGGCATACGGGACATGAAATGTCTTTAGAATGAACTAATGAATTTATTAGATGCACATATCAAGGATTACCAACCTGCCCAATCAGATGAGTAGTCAGAAACCCACCGTGAGAACCACCAAGCAGTGCTATTTTAGATGGGCTTGTGAGTCCCACAGCAATAACATGATCAATTGCTGTAAGTACATCGTTGACATCCTGCACAAAAGATAGCACCAAAGATAAAGGACCCCTCTAAAAAGGATAAATAATCAAATTTACTCCTAAGAAATACGATCATTGTTTCCAAGATGGAAATGAGCACCTGAGATCCAACTTTACCAGGAAGTGATTGTAATGCTTCCTCCCCAAATCCCCATGAACCTCTGACATAAAAAACAATGTCATATGCAACTTCAATAACATTAAAAATTGAAAGAGGCAGAGAGAGAAGCAGTTCATTAATTATGCATGTAGCATGTCTCATTGACTTTGAGAATACATGGCATTCAGCATCTGCTTACTTTTAAAAAAGTAGAGCTAGCTATTCAACAATTTCTGAACATGGGATACTGCTAAATAATTAAAAGGAAAATGATGGTCTAGGTGATAAAGTGCACATTTTGTTAATGTTCCAGAAATTATTCTTGCAGTAAATTTAAAAAGAACAAAATATATACCTGTAATTTACAATCAATAGGCTGAATCCAAGTGAAGAGAGAAATCCCAAAGATTTTGAGAAGCTCGACTGGGAAACAGAATGCGGACCACCGTGGAGAACTGCAATCAATGGATTACATGCACCATCCCTAGACTTCGAAGAGACAAATATAGATTCAATAGGTTTTCTTGCACCTGTAATGCAAAAAATTGTAGCAAAGATTAGAAACCTCAGTCACTCAGCCCAAAAGCACAAACTATTGCTCACATGTATAAAGACATCCAGTGGATGTACTAGACCGATGATAGCAGCGAATAGAAATGCCCAATGGAAGTACCTTTTCCTCCCTTAGGGCTTCTAAATTTCTTCTCCATTCCATTCCTTTATTAAATATCCCCAAAGAGACTTCTATTCTATTCTCATCTAATTTGCAGGTTTTTAATAAAAATCAAAGGGTGACATAATCAGTTCTGCCTAAAATGAAGAGAGGACAAAAAGCTATCATTAATTACATGAATATAGCGGATTAAATTTGAAAAGGCATCCTTCTCCATAATAGAAAGCAAGCATTTTGTGCCTCAATAAGACTGATGTGTGAGAGAGAGAGAGAGAGAGAGAGAGAAGAATGCCTCAAATAGAAGGGAAACACGCTACCAATGCTCAGACTTTTTGAAGCCTTCTGCATAAGTAGAGTAGGACAGATATATTTAATGTATATGTGAGTAAAATTGCATATGTTTGCAAAGAAACATGTGTACAGACAGAAATTAAAGCTCGTACACCAAATCAGAAAGTATGCTCTTTAAGGATAATAAAGGCTACATAGATAAATAGAAGCCGCCCTTGAATCCACTCTGTCGGATTAAATTGACAAGAGGAGGAGTAACCTAATCCTGAGCTCACCTATACATTCTTGTGGGAAAAGATCTCTAAATGATAAGAACCAGGGCCAAAACAAAACTGACAGAATCTGCTTCTGATCTTACTGTCAGATCAGATTAATAAAGAAAGGGGTAACCAAATATCTGACATCATTATCTAAACAAATGGATAGCCACATCTTTGATGAAGGAGCAGAAGCTTAAAATCAAGCATTTAGACAAAATCTTGAAGAAATGGAACATGACAATTTCCCCATGCTTCACACTTGAAGCACCAGTGCATCGTACCTACATTTGTCAAGTATCTTAATGGGGGAGATTCCATCGCACTAGATATAATTTCAATGCTACAGATTAGCAATTCTGAAATATGAGAGCAGATCCATAATTATAGTGAGCCAACAAACCTAATCCTACATTTATAATCGATATGGATCTTTAATTCCATATCAATAATCAAATAATGATCTCTTAAAATAACTGAACTCAGAAGAATTCTGATGTAAGATTTTAAAAAAAAAAAAAAGTTATGAACTTCAGATTCCATAAGGAAATTAAATGCTAATTTGAAAAGAAGAAAATTGCAAATGATAAGTACTTGTGATGAATGAAAAAGTGATAATTTGATCAGGAAGCCAACCCCGTAACTGACAGGATACTTGTAACCAAACACCTTTTTTGGGGTTAATTAAGTTTATATCAATAAGATACTTATAAGCTAGAAACACAAAGTGGAAAACATTTGTAATAGGTATCAAGCTATGCAACTAGTCACTACATGCATGGATCAATGCCTTTGCATCCAATGAAGTACATACTTACTAGTAAAAGAAAATGCAAACCCTAAAAGATAACTATCACTAATGGACAAAGCAAATTATGAGAATTAAGATATTGATCGATCCGAAAACCAACTCCTAATCCTAATAAGATACTTGTTTATACAATAGACTCCTTCGTTGGAAAGTATCTTAGTGGAAATAAAATAAATGGTTAAAAGTTATTTGCATTTAACTATTGTTGTTGAGTCTATAAACTAGAACAGGGAAAGTTTTGCAGGAGAAAAGGCTTATGTTCCAGGAGGGGAGTAACATTGCAGATTCATTCCTTGGAGAATATGAATGGGTTAGGTTTATTTATGTTGCTATTTTATTATGGGCTGACCTTTCATTTAGTCAATCAGAATAGACTTGTACAGGTACCTGTTTGGCTGGAAATAAGAACAAGCTAGAAGATATCCATAGATAAAGAGAGAGGGAGAGAGGGGGTTTGGGCGGGTTGTGGGGGGACAAGACTTTTCCTAGCGCAGAATAAAGATCCAACAACAATAATAATAGTTTCAATGATAATCAAGAGAAGCTCTAACGGATTTTCAGAAGCTTCATTATCAAGTTTGCAATTATTGTAGAAACTAATCAGCAGATTCTGCTACATTTAACCAAAATCAGTCAGAATTCTCCACCTGATTTATTACCTTTAGTGCTTTACTCATATATTCAACAAGAAGCCATGCATTGCAATTATTGTAGAAAGTAATCAGCAGATTCTGCTACATTTAACCAAAATCAGTCAGAATTCTCCACCTGATTTATTACCTTTAGTGCTTTACTCATATATTCAACAAGAAGCCATGCATGTTGGCAAGTTATTAAGAAAAAAGGATTGCAAGAAAGATTAAAAAAAGGTACAGATTAGTAGTACCAGTTGTATCACCATCCTTGACAGGAATTTTCTCAATACTAAACTGGAGAGAGGAAAGAAGTGTTTCAACCTGTGGAAAGAGAAAAGGAAATTGAAGAAAAGGAAAATGCAAATTCAACTCACACCAAGTTTCTTAATCACTTGTATATACTAACCTTTTCTGAGCATCTGAATATGGGGCTTGAAACATCTGACCAAATCCAAGAAGTACCCTCCATTACTTCCTCAGTAAGGTGGCCATACTTGATTTTAGGAACATCTACCGGGCTGCTACACACTGGCATAATGGGAGCAAGAAGCTGTGATTTGGTATGCTTATCAAATTATGCTAGTAAATCACAACAATTATGTTTACCAGCAACAATGTTGTCCCCATCCAGTGCTAGAACATTCCAAGATGCATTTGAATTGATAGGGCTGACACGCGACACCTTCCCACTGCAGAGGCACAAGGATATACATAACACTCATTTGAGAAATACAATAAAAGTCTCACAACAGGAAAAAAAAAAATGCAGATCAAAATACCTCAATACATTGACCACAATAATAGCTTCAACACTTCGCCACGTAGAAGTAACAACCACCGTGTTTCTATCAGAAAGCCACGGATTACTGAGAAAATCAGAACAATATAGCCCAGGGAAACATCCATCTTCAGAATTCATAATGACAGGGATCTACAGGTTTGATTAAAAGCAGAGTGTTACCACTGGAATGACAGATGAGAAGAGAGGGGATTGTGGTGGTGGGGGGTGCATAGAGAGAGATGCCCCAGTGAGAGAAAAACCCAAAACAATTACACATAAGATTGAATGCTTTAAGACACACAACGTCCCCTAAGAAAAGATGGACAAAATTTAATGAAAGGAAAAAAAATAAAAAATGAAATTGAAAAGATTTGCAGTCGATACATGTTATGGATCTACAAATTACATGCCAAAGGCAGATATTAAGATTATCTCCAAAGAAGAACTCACAAGTCCATTGTCACTGGCCCAAATCCAAAAGTCCATTGCCCTATAATCATATTTAAAATTTTAGTATTGAGGGATATTTGGAGACATCCTAACTCTGTGCATGGGATCATGCATGTTCTCAAAGGGGGAAGTAATGTTAGAACTAAAATAATTCCATTTAAGCATGTTTTACACTCGCAAAAATGGGGATTAAAGCGGACGTGGAAAAGCTGTCTTGTGTATGAGGTAGCTGTGATGTGTGTTTATGCATTACATATGTGTATTGATGTCATACTTTGAGTTGTTGTGTTTCAGTATGTAAGCAGGCTGAGTTGTTGGTTTGAGGAACATGTGATTAGTTATTGCAATAATATAGATAAGTGAAGTTATTTGGAAATAAGGGAAGCTATATGCGGTTATCATATGTATAAAGATAAGAATAGAAAATTAAGCAGTTATGTTCCATTGCTCCTTGTATTAGCATATATAGAAAAATTGAAAAGAAGTAATACAAACCTAATTTTCCCAAGAAATCAACAATTCTATATTTCAAGAGAAGTTAAGGTTTCTCTCTAATTGATTCTCTCTTGGTGAACCCAAAAATCACCAGATCAATTTGCTTCCAATGATTTGGTTGCAAAAAACACATTCTGCTTTCTACTACGGTTAGAAAGCAACAATACAGAGGATGGTCAAGTTCAAAGAGAAAAAGAAATGGCCAAAGAGACATCACTTAAACTTTGTAATTTCCATATATATTCTCATTGGACACATGGAACCGGTTAGGATGAAATTGGATAAAAATGTATGACAACTTCAACAATATGGCTTCTTTATTCTTCCATCATAATTTAGTTGAAAACATTACTTCAAGGGACCAACAGCAATATGCCATTGAATTGCCTATCTTAAGAAACTAAATATCAACCAAAATATGATCATGAAATGAATATCAAAAACACTGCGATAAATTAGCTTGATCTATTATTAGATCAAGCATAAACACTAAACTAATTTAATGGTTGTGGTAAAAATATGCGCTCGGAAACCTTACACATTCCTTTTCTGGAGATGTCATAACTACTTTTACAATTTGGAATATCATCGTAAACCTATTAGTTTATTAATCAACTAAAGACAGACAAGATCCCCAACAAATAGTAATAAGAGGAAATATTGGCAAATTTGGCACCACAGATATCTATACATGGTTCAAAAACAAAACTGAAGAATTCAGCAATCTGAAATTTACAAAGGGATCCGGCTAAAGGGATAGGATAAATTTTAAAAGTATCATTTTCTCAGTATTTTCACCATCTCCAGATGACAGTTGCACGCCAAAATATCTACTACAGCAACAGCAAGTCCAAGGTACAGATGAGCAAATTCCATATGTCAGGGAGAAGCTCAGAAGAGTGAAAAAATAAATAAATATATATAAATCTTTCAGAGTTTGAGCATCTAATCCTCTTATATCTATGAAGATTTAGAACTTACCACATCAACAATTTTTCCAGTTGGGAGCTCGCCATCTGATGGCCAATCTATTCTATGAAGTGAGTTTGTAGCCATATGTGCCCCAGAGTCAACCGCAGTCTTTGCCGATATAAACACAAGGTACTTCCCATCTGGGCTGAAAGTTGTAATATTTGTATAAGTAATCATAACAATTTTTATCACCAAAGATTTTCAGCCACAGGGAAATTCTCACTGTTGAATATTAAATTACTTACACAAGCTCCTAAACCACTTGCTAGAAAACATCATGTTCCAATTAGAGTGTTATCTAATAGGAAAATAAAATATATTTAATGTTGTTGGTTTTAGAATCATGTATCTTCATGATATATTATTAATTATAACTTTTATATAGGAAAGTTTACTAAACTTGTATAATCAATTGATTTCCATATCGGTAACAAATAAGTGAAGATAATTTCTCAAATTACATATTGTAGATGCAGGTTTCTCTTGGAGTAGTCACACACACATTATATAGGTCTCACACGTTGCACATGATTTTAGAGTGTTGATCAGAAGATGACATTTGATAATAAGATGGTTTGAAGAGAATGAGGAGAAGGAGAAATAGGCAGCGTCAGTATCTCAAATACACACATGACAAATAAAGGAGCTTGATTAGACCACACACGTTAACTTTAAAGTTCTTGAGCAATAGAAGTAGTAACACACTTGAATTGCTTTGTTCAATCTTTATGGATGAAGTCTTTCTATAAAATATTGTTTTGTCTTCTCTCTCCAAAGTCCTCAAATGAGGAGGAGCGACGGAGTTTTTATAGGCACTTAGTATAGATAACAACCGTCAAATCATCTATATGAATGATGGATAAGATGGAGCAAGCTCAATTCATGGTTATCCTAAATAAGCTCCCCATGGCCAAGGCTAATAGCCATCTCTTGTATACATGAGTTTACCTGAGAAAGGTTAGATGCATTTTACCGATCTAACAATCCCTATTCCAAGCCTATCAAGATATCTCAATAACTGAACCGGACTCACCGGGGCCTATCACTTCGCTCAAAGAGTTGAGTTAAGCCCAATACTTAATATGATTAATTTTTACATATTCAAAGAGATTATAATGTTTTCTATTGATGAGCCTTCAAGAATCTAAGAGTACTCCTCACAGACTCTTAAATTTATGCACCATAGGTTCCAACCAAAAGGAAGGATGTATTACAAACCTATATTTCCTATCTCATTGTGATTCACCCATTGACTAGATCTTTGTCTCGAGTTCATAATAACTTCATATCAGAGTTGGCTTTCATAGGCAAATCTAAATCTTTGCAAGAAAAGCTTATACTTCTTTAGATTAATACTTGATCAATGAAGAAAGAAGCAAAAAGAGACAAACCCAAGAGGACCTAGGGCACCAAAGCAAATAGGAGAGATAAGGCCAAGATGAGAGTAGCCCAACTAGAGGGGAGTAAAACACATAAATAGTAGCTGTAGCACCATCCAATGCATGGACAACAATATTCCTGTGGCAACTCCATCTCACATGCAGCACAAGGTTTCACTGAGCACAATGGAGAAGATGGAGTTGGTAGGGACCAGCGAGAGGCTTCCCTGGGTGGCAAAAAAGAAAGAACAGGCAGGAACCGTCATGGTTCATTATGTGAATGAGATTTCATGGAGATCTCCCATGCACTGCTAAGCACGTGATTCATGCACAAATACAACTAGACATGTGATCCCATACATGATCAGCAGCAAAACAAGGTCAAAGATGCCGTGCCTTCATGTAAGACCTCGACCATTTGAAAGCATCAAGGTTCACTTTCATGGCTGAGAAAATGGAAGCACTTTTTCTAGCACCAGAGCACAGCCAAAGTTGAATAGGTAAAGGCACAGTTTTGGTATTATGATATATACATATATAACAGCAGGAGAATCCAGAGATGTGTGAACAATTTAAGAAATTTTGCCATGTAAAGGTTTTGGACCCCTGATCAGTAGTATGTTCCCAGGGGTAGCAAAATTAAGTCAAAATAGGTCCACAGAGGACTATGCCCACCAATTTCAAACCTTCCTTGGATGTGCAACAAGCATTACCCCCACGCATCAAGTGGCCCTATTTACTTAAGGTTATCTCCAGAGTCTGCTTACAACCATGAAAATGCCTTAAGCCCATGAATACAATCAGCAATCACTACTAACAAGCTTGGAAGTTCCAATGCTAGCAGGAGTACAAAGCATGGTAAAGGTGAGTGAAGCATGATTAGTTGGCTCTGTTCGCTCTTCTGTACTGCTTGAATTAAGAAGAGAAATCACCATGCCAAGGGGTAGTGATTTTATTAAAATGAACCTTACCCCCGTGGGCTCCATTGCAAGCGCTCTTAGCCAGAGATAGATGATGAGGAGGACTTGATGGAAGGGGAAAAAGGGATAGAGAACTCCTAGATCTTGAGCCTGTATGAGCTTACAGACAATCTCACAATCAATGGGGAGAAAAGTAGGGAGTATAATCTAATGGGGAAGTAAAACACATTTATCATGTTATATCAAGATGTATGCATCTTCACTCTTGTAGGACATATTGATAGATTATCTTCATCTTTTATGTTGGTAGAGGCAATAAG
The DNA here is from genome assembly GCA_024138025.1 of Combretum micranthum. NCBI lineage: Eukaryota > Viridiplantae > Streptophyta > Magnoliopsida > Myrtales > Combretaceae > Combretum > Combretum micranthum. The sequence goes on from JAMXBD010000030.1 coordinate 256,668, forward strand.
CTTATATAAATAAGTTACTACATAACAGCAATAAACAAGGAGAACTAACATTTAAATTACATTTCTAAGAGATTAGAAAGTCCACTCTCAACAATCCTTCAAGAGCTTGGAAAATTCTTTCTAACAAACCCTCTAACTTCTGGTTACCACAGATTCCAACCGAAGAGGAAGGAAATCCAAACATAAAGTTGTTCATGAATTCATAGCGAATTACCCATTTCCTGTTGACTAGATCCTTTCTAGAGTTCATGGTAGCTTCTTGAATTCTTTTAGCAAGTATGCCACATTATTCAGATAGAGGAGGATAGATTCTTTTTGCCATTCAGATAAGACATTTGAAGTTAGAAATAGTGTTAATAGCATTTTTGAGAAAAACTTAAGCAAAAACAATTAATTTCCCCCAGAAGATAAGTTTGCAGTTAAATTGATCAACAAAGCACTAGCAAGGAATGAAAAATAATCAATAAAATGCAATCTATTGCATAGTAAGGATCATTTTTCATGCAAGAAAAACTGAGACAAGTACAATATAGAGAACACTTGCCTGATGGTCTACACCTCAATAGGTAAAAATGAATATTCAACTTCTCAAAAGAAACCTTTAGAGTAGAATATATGCCTTCAATCACAGCACAAGAATAATATTTTAAACAATTTGAAAAATCTATCATGAAAAGGAACCACCAGCATTATCAAATGGGGAACAGATTTTTATCAATAAGAAAGTCCACCCACATCTACAGAAAGGAGAGGATACCTGAACCGAGGTAAGAAGGCACTGCTTATGGCATGGGTTAGGTTATGAGCTGGCAACTGCCCGTCCCTGAAACATCATCATATATTTATTTTATAATAGCATTTGTTTCACACAACTAGCATGTCTAGGAAAAATTGAAATGATCTAATCATCAGCCACGATACCAACTTGGGACAACCTTCACCTTCACCAGCTTCTAATTGACAAAACGGACTCCCTACTGCATACAAGGCACAGGGCCTATTAAAGCAGTACTTAATGCCAAGTTTCCTTACACCGCATGACCACCCCACAAAAATTAAAGTATGTTGTGATTCTCCAGATGGTGGTGCCCACACAACCTGCCCAACACTTATAGACTTCGCAATTCCTTTCACTGCTCGAACCTCTCCACTGATAAATGTGCATAGAAGAAGTCAGAACATATGCTGAAGGAGTAAATATATCATATCTTTGTCTATACAATAGATGTCAGACCTTTCAAGGTTTATGACAAAGAGGGCTGGCTGCCTTTTTCCAGCATAAGTTTCTCCCCAGTCCTCTTCCCAATCCCCTTGACCTTTCCAGCTGTCAGCATCCTTTTCGGTTGAACTACCTTTCTTATACCCAGAACTATTGAAGGTGGGCTTCAAAGGAGCAGGTTCTTCAGCAACGTAAGCAATCTGATTTTCATCTGAGTTCCAAGAGATGCCTTCAAACCTACACCATCTAAGATTTTCAAAAGCATGACAAAAGCATATAGGGCAATGCAACAATCAACAACAATATGTCCCTTCATCACTAATACACATTGCAATAGCAATAATGGTTTAGTCTTTCCACTAGACTTAACAAATAGAGAGTAAACCAATATCAGCACCCAATGCACCATAAATATAGGCATTGTGTGATTAGTTTAGGTGATTACCATCCATCTGCATATACAGAGCCATGGGCAGATTTAGGGATATGAAATTCTTTTTCTAACTGACATTGACCCCAAATTTCAAAATGTGTTGGAGAATCATTTTCAGGATTCCGAACTACAAGAAGTTTGGAGCCTGAGGGTGAAGGAACAATTGCAGCAGCATTTGTCATCTCCACAGGAAACGGGGCCCACTGGAAGGCCAAGGAACTGTTGTTTTCCTTTGATATATGAGCTGATAATATTAATTTCTTTTTCTTGTTAGACAAAAGGTTTGGTTGACTTATTGAAAACATTCCATGCGATCCCTTTCCTGAAGCAAATATAACCAAAATAGAACTGATTTCAGTAAAGGGCATCCTTGATCAAAAAGTACAAAACTGGTAGGGGAGATTTCATCTCAACCCATAAAGAGCAGAATAAATTATGCCACAATATCTAGGGATGATGACAAGATTTTATCTAGATTATTAAAGATACAAATTTAACCACCATACCCCCATCACTCTTGAAAATCCATGCCTTGTCAATATCACAGATGTTAACAAAGTCCTGAAGAAGAGTTGACTGAGAAACATATTCGTCCTCCATGGTGATGTCTACACCTAAAGGTGCCCCATTATTATGGTCCTCTGCAGAGACATCCATGGCAAAGAAAGTTGAGGATCTCCTCCTGCACCTTAACTCCCAAAAGGGATAAAGAAAGAGGGCAACTGAATAAGGAAGACCTCAGTAATTAGATGTCAAAACAAAAGCATACAACCATCTTGCAACTTTTGAACAGGGAATCAAGCAAGGGAGGAGTTGTTAAATCACAAGACACTAATACACATGTATCTAAATGTTTCAGACCCTAGCAACAATCACTTTGTAGATTGAGTCAATAATAGGAGCTCTCTAAGCCTATAGCAGTAGGTGGACTGAATAAATGCATTGTTCTGCAATCAGCACATTGTGGTATAATAGAAAACAAGTTCTTAGTAAGTCCAATATGGAAAATGAACTGTCAACAAAGCCACCAACACCATCATAGTATGTCCTTCGACCTATGTGAAGTTTCCAAAGAAGTGAAAGCCTGTATCTTAAGAGAAAGTGAAACATAAATTAATGGGTTAGTTATAAAAACATGACCCATGTTTTAATATTTTTATAAACAAGTGATTTGAATTTTGACATTTAGTAAATACATAATCTGTGTTTTGATATTTTAGCAATCAAGTGACAAAATATAATTTTTAACAAATACACTATTTGTGTTTTGTGCTTTTGCAAATAAGTAGCTTGAGTTTTAACTTTTGACAAATATATAACATGTATTTCGTTACTTTATGTTAATAATAGATTAGAATCACATGGCTTTTTTTCATTGGTTGATTAAATTAATTTAATAATATTATCAACACAAAGTGACAATATACAGGTTACGTATTTGTCAAAAGTTAAAATTCATGTAACTTATTTGTAAAAACACAAAACATAAGTCATATATTTATCAAAAATAAAACTTAAGTCACTTGATTCACAAAATATCAAAATATCAAAATACAGGTTATGTAATTGTTAAAGATCAAAACTTAGTTCACTTGTTTGTAAAAATACTAAAACACAGATCGTGCTTTCATAATTAACGCTCAATTAATTGACATGTTGGACTTATCTCACATAATTCTTACATTCAGATAGCCTCATTAATCAATGACACCATAATAAGCAGCGCTTTTGCTCCAGTGGCCCCCTATTTACTCATAATTCTTCAGCTATAACCTCATGATTTAAAGAACACCCAGTCCCTGGTCCATGTAATTGAAGCCAATGTCTCTATGTTACCCATTCCCCACCAATTGTCACTGAGGAAAATAAGCTTTGAGAAGATAACTTACAAGCAGTGTAGCAGAATCAAATCTGAAAGTGAGGAACATTTCACAGATGTAAACAATACATACCAATTCCTTTTAAATTTATAATTTGTTTGGATGATCTGTTTTTCATTTGTATTTGTAAAGGTATCGAAACGATATGTGTAAATATATCCGAATTGCATCTATATTTTATTTATATTTGATTTTGTCGTGAGAATTATCAACTTTTTTCTCATTTATATCTATTTCTTAATAAACAATTTGTTAGAAAAATATTTGAAAAAAAGTGCCTATATCTACCGAAAAAAGCAAGCCAAGCAGACCCTTAAACTAAAGACACTAGAGAAAACTGCATCGATACAAAAAAGGGAGAAAGAGTGCTGTCATCAAGAAAAACCAGTCACTAAGCTGTGTCTACTATCAACATTCAAATGTCTAAAACTCCATGGACTAAGAATCATTATCTTAACCAAGCATGTTGTGGGCCCAGTAATAGATTTAATCACGAATGATAATTTTATGAAGAGAATTGGGACTCCTTAAAGAAAGCCCCCCAATCTCATGAAGTTGAGGCCTCTTAGAAAGAACACTCCTATTGAATTACTTTTGACTGCTCCTACACTACGTGGACTAATTTCTGACTGCTCATGAATGTTATAGAACCGCTTATTTACACCAGCTTTTCAATTCAACCTTCCTTAAACAAAATATGATGATGACGATGATGATGAAGAAGAAGAAGATAAAATTATAATAAATATTGCTAAATAACATGAAATAAAAATCTAACAAGATCTCCTAAATGCAGAAAATGAAAAATTACAAACGTAAACATTTCTCCATCCTGTTCATAATATATTCCTTTCCTGTTACTAAGATTTACCCACACATTGCGAACAAAAGCAATGCAACTATGAGCTCTTTACCAAACTTCTCCCTAATGAATGAAGTGAAACTGCACCGAGGCAACTTCGATTGCCCAGCATTTAAATAAAACCATTTTATTGGAGAGTATAACCACAGTCCCCCAATGATCAATCAATTCAAAATCAGACTTCGATTACCTATCGAGATGTGATTAATGGAGACACCGAGCAACAAAAAGAATGGTTGTGATAAAGCTTTACCCACTCCTAGACTAAGTTTCCCCTGCCCCAACAATCATGAATTATCAAATAGAATAAACACTGATATGGAGCTCATATTGACCATGCTATACGAACCATCTAGTCAGAAAGCGTAAAGTTCCAAATTTATTCCGTATATCCAATAAAAAATAAGTAAGTATGCAGAAATCAAAGCTAGAAACTTATAAACATAACAAGTCAAAGGATGATCAACTAAGACACGTTTCTATGATGAAAATGAGAATGAGAATGAGAGAGAGAGAGGGTTTACTTAGAGGAAATGAAAGGAGAGGAAGAGGGTGAGTGTGAGGGAATAGAAAGAGAGACCGAGATGGAGTGAGAATATATGACGGAGGAGAAAGAGTGAAATAGTGGGATGGGAATCTGGTGCGGGCATGAACATGATTTGACCGGCAGCATTCTCGACTCTCGAGATTGAAAATTGTTCTATCCGTCATTTGCCAAATAAAATATGTTTTATCGAGATAAAAATTTGGCATTTGGCATTTGTATATACTCGAGGAGGCGGATAAGCATTGCCCCCACAAAATTTAAATAAAATAGTATTTTAAAAAATATTGTAACATATACTATTGCATAGACACCAATTATATAAAAGTAGAGATAATATTCGGTTTAAGCCACTTGTTAAAAATAATTATTTAAATAAAATTAAATTAAAAATAATTGTTATTATACAATTTTAAAATCACGTTTTGTAAACAAAATATAAAAATAAATATCGGCTCCATCTTATCGCATTTTTCAATTATGATATAACGTATAACACAGTTATAAAACACCATATAATAACGAAAAAAAAAGGGTAAAAGAAGTGGGAGGAAGAGGACAGCGGGAACGAGGAAGAGACAGAAAATGAGAGATGGGAGAGAGAGAGGCAGGAGATAAAGGAGAGAGTGAGTGCCAGAGAGAGTAAGAGCTTTTAAAAATTGAAAATGAAAATAAGGAGGGGACAGAGGTGATTGAAAAAAAGTGATTTTTGGTTTTCATGATACAATTATATCTCAACATTGAAATGCGATATCCTTAAAAAAAAAAATATTAATCAAGATTAATAAATGCAATATATATATAGTATTCAAATTTGATATTATGAGTAACAATCGCAATTTATATATAATTTATTTATCATGTTTTCAAAATACGATTTAACAACTGTATGTTGATAATTAATTTCATCTAAATTATATATCGATATTTTTTTGTGTGGGTAGACGCCATAAAAGTATAATGAATAGATAGCTTTTGTACGAAGATAAGTATTTTGAAAAAGTAAATCCCAAAAGATGGTATAAAAAAATATATTGATATCTTACGTGACAAAGGCTCATCTCATACGATGCCCTTGTCCATTATAAAGAGGGTGTGCTTGCTACCATCATCTATTTTATTTTATTTTTTAATGGAGCAAATATGCCCTCTTTATGAATAAGGATCTAGCTTTACTCTTCTAGGAGCTTGCACAACTTAGCATCATATGTTTTGATGGTTTAATTTAGCATCGGGATCACTCGAGTCAAGCCCAACACATTAATGAATTGGGTCACCCTACCTAGCCCAAACATTAACAGCAGATGCCATCACATGTGTTCTAACCTCATACTAGCGACCTCAACATTCATTTAGTCACCTCCGCTTTGTTCACCATTTAACACAAGTAGCTCAGTTAGACTAGGATCTTAGTAGTGGATTAGTGGGTCTGCTCCACGTCCTCCACTACCATAGCAAACCACTCTCTCGCCTACTAGCTCACGTCATTTCCAACCTCCAGGTCAATCTCCTGTGAATACTCATCTACCTCTTCAGAGAAGGGTAATGTCACACTTAATCATTTATTTTTATTAAACTTACGGGCTTACCATGGCAATCTCTGGTAATAATAACAATAATAGAAATAGATATAAAAAACATTGAACCTCCTATCATGAAGAATCAAAATTCATATAAAATCCAAAGAAAGAAAATTCTCCATTAAATAAACACAAATATTTTAAAAAAAATATAGCGCCTAAAAGATATTTACTTTTACAAAAGTCACACTTGAAAACATCATTTGTTTAAATAAATAGAGATTTTAACATAAATGGAGACAAAAAAAATTGAATAAATTGTATAAATATGGATTTTCTACTTCGATGGGTGCCCATTAGGGGTGTTTATGGATTAGTTAACTAGTCTGTGACCTTATTTTTTTAACATAACTATAATAATCAGTTTTTTAATATCTCGATCCTTAATCAGTCCATTATAAACGGTTAACCGCCTTAACGGTTAAATATTTTGTTCAATTAACTTTTTCGATTTTTATTTTTAACTATTTAACATAATAGTTTCAACAAATCAAATTGATAATTTCAAATAACCTTATTTTTTAGCTTTTATCATGGAGTATTTCTTTAAATTATTATTATATATATATATATATATATTACAATAACTAAAAACAAAGGAAAATCAAATTAAGAAAAAAGGGGAAAATAAGCCTTTGGATGTATCATCATTAAAAAAAAATCAAACCAAATCAATTACCATATTAACTCCCATTAAACATAGGACAATAGTATTTTAATCAAAATCCAATGAACATTAACATATGTGATAGAATATATTTATAAATATTGAAAATGGTTAACCATTAACCATTGGTTTTTTGTTATTACAAACTGAAATCGAAACTGAAAACCAGAAAAAATAAAAACCATAATCTTAAACCGAAACCAACGGACCAGTTAACCATTTTTTTTATTGGTTTTCTGATTTCGGTTCGGTTTCATCGGTTTTTTTACACACCCCTAGTGCCTATTAATCTTCTAAAACATTTCATTTCCAAACCAACCATCCAATTGGAACTTCCACTTCCACTTCCACTGTAGAGGGCTTTTGTCCATTTCTTGGTCTAATAAAGAAAGCACAATGCTAGTAGATGGGTAAAGAAGATAAGAAAAACCAAATTCACAAAGATGGAATGGTAAAGAAGGCAAGAAAAACCTGATTCTTGGAGATAGAATGAGAGCAGTTTTACTTTTCAATCTTTTGGCTGGCCAATGAAGATAGTTAACGAGATGTTAGGGGCTTGTAAAATAGCAAAATGGGGGTAGAAAATGTTAAACATGTAATTGATTCTAAGATTTTCTTTCTTTCTTTTTTTTTTTTTCAAGTGGATAGAGATAAAATGAGAGTGGCATGAGTTATTATACTGATATCTCAAACTTGTCATATTTAAATTTAAAACTCTTAGTTGAGGGAAAAGAAAAACTTATAAAGTAACTTGAGCCATAAAATTCAAAAATGAAATCGTAAAAAATAAACTTCATAAAAGAAAGTGAAGAGATTGAGATACAACATCAAAGAGGGACTAAAATTCTAAAATTATCTCCATATAATGATTTTCTTTTTTATGTTAATAAATCTAGTTGTTAACATTTTAAAGGATGCAAATGTAATTTACATGTAGTGAAAAATGGTTGGAGTCTAATTGACAAAAGTTGGCTAAAAAAAAACTTATGCTGTGTTTGAGTCTACATTATTAAAGAAAAACACCAATTTTAGAGTTTTCATAAGTCAAAGGTGTAAAAAAAAAAAAAATTACTGCTCTCAATGCAAACGATACTCAAAGAATCAGGAACGCGGACACAGGTGATGCTTGGCTATCATCAGCTTTATGCTTATTTTCAACTCCCAAAAGCATTTCATTATAGATATCGTTTCTCGTTTAAATGGTCCCTCTGGGGGAATGATGGTGAGAGAAGGTTGGAGTTTTGTCATTCCTTTTTTTTAGTAACAAAATAAACTAGAAGTATGACCAAAATGAGGAAAAAAAAACAAAATTTACGAAAATACTTTGTAAAATCATGTTTTTAACACATGATGTTTGATTTTTATATGTATATCGCATTTAATGGATGGGATATGGTAAGGTAGCTATATCATATTTGTTAGCTAGGATAAAAGTTACTATATATATATAGCTCTTTTCTTTTGCCACATAGAATCGCGCAAATTAAAATTTGAATGACACATGTATATTGCATTTATTAATTGCAATACAAGTCTTTCTGTTAATATACTAGCTACATCGCACAACTATTCGCGATAAATGGCAACACAAATGAAATTTTGTATGACAAAAGTACATCACATTTAATAATTGATATATAAAGCTATATCATGTTTACTAAAAGAGATATACTTATATCACAATTCTCTATTGTGATAAATGTTGATATCCTTGATCATACGTCAATGTATGTCACATTGATCAAACATGATATAATGCAACATATGCCGCAGTTCACTATTGTGCTATGCATTTACAAAAATAAGAAAGCTATATCGCGTTGCAAGAATAGAATGCTTCAACATATATGGCGACATATGATGACACTATAGGTTGAGTCACATTTTAATAAAACGATGTGTATTTGCACCTACATCACGATGCATTATTGTAGTATGCATGAATTCTTACTTGACATATAACATATCTTCCTCATTTCACCACTAACAAATGCAACACGCTTTCAACTCACTCTCTCTTATATACGATTTTTATACATATATCACATTTAATGGGCGAGATACAATTGTTGGTTGGATAATTGTTGTGGGTTGGGAGTAAACATTACGTTTATAAAACTATAAACATGTATAGTGTATATAAATTATTCATGGAAAAATAGAAATGAAAAGAATCGATTTTAGTACAAGTAGTGTGTTCTTCTTGCAATATATATTACACATATATTATGTCATACCGATATACATTTTGTATATATATCATGCCTTATAATCACAATACATGTACGCCTGCTATGCAAGTGACAATTATATCGTGTCTTTAAAGCGCAATATATGCATGGGTTGCATATCTCTCATATAAGTCATGATTTTGGTATTGTGTATAGGTAATTATTTTCAATTTAACATTATTTAAGTAATTATTATAAATAAGGACCCTAAACAGTGTTTATGAATTCATAGATATTTTAAATGAGTCATATTAAGTAGTTATAAGAGATACATTAGATGGCATGGAGAAAATTTATTAGATACGTGAATTGAGTGAAATTAGGGGTATGGATATCGAAGTCACCAGTTGGGGGAGGGGAAAAAATCCATCACTAGAGATATGCATGTATACATAAAAATATATAATGACGATATTATAAAAAGTATATATTTATAAAATAACAAAGTAAAAATTTTAATTTATTTATTTATTTACTTATCCTCTGTTGGTACTCATATAACATTGTAGGCATCTGCTAGTATGGAATAATTTGAAATTGAATGCATTAAAATGAAAGTGAAAAGAAGGAGTGGCACTATAAATCTTTCGAAAAATTATAATATGCCTTTTGTTTTTATAAGAATCGTGTTACAATACTGAAATAATTAATATATCAGTCACTATATTTATTTAAATGTTTAATAATTGAGTAGAAAATTCTATCAATGAATCATAAAAGTTTCCTAAATCATCCTTGTGTTCAGAAATGTGATGGATTAAAGTACATAACATCCATAAATAGGGCTAAGCACTCGTTTATCGATCAAGAAAAAAATTATCAAAATATATTATTCAAAAAATTACCGAAATCCATTTTAAAATCGCAACTTATTCCTACAACATTATGTTTCAATAAAAGACTCGCAATTTTCAATTGTGATTCGAAGTGTTGATACCACTGCTAAATTGCAGTTTATCAATGCAATATAACCAAGTGAACATAGTAGCCAGAAAACATATATATATATATATATATATATAACTAAGTGAACATAAATCGCAATATACAAATGCAATTTCTCTATGCACTAGGGATTTAGAAAGAAAGCTCATGCAACTTGCATTGAGATCGAGACAAGTCTAAGAGTTTTTTGAATCAGAGACACTTTTGGATACACAATGATCAGGACTGTTTGATTTCCACAGTAAGTGGAAGAAACTAGAAAATAAACAGTGAGGAGAGCCTTTTTTTGTCACCAAAAAGTCGAGAAGAAGCGAAGGATAGATTGATGGGTTTTGTAAGCCCATAGATTTTTTCGATTATATAAGCAAACCCTAAAAACCGGAAGTCAAAACGAAACCCTAAAGTTAACCTAGTTCCACGTTTAGTCTAGTGAATCTAGATCCGATAATCCCGTGTTCTTAAACCCTAGAAAACGAAATTGAGATAATTGAGAAATATGGTTCGTAATAATATAGGAAAGCTTGAAAATATCAGATTCGTAATTTTCTAGTGTCTTTCGGATCCGAACGGGATCAGTTTTCGAAAACCGTACCCTGGTGCACCAGATAGTGAAAATATTTCGACAACACCAATAGATTCGTAAAAATATAAGGTTTTCAAAAATATCAGTTTTAGAATCTTTCGGTAACTAAAAATATCAGATATAGGCCGTTAACGTGTAGTTTCTTTACTAACGGTATTTTAATTGTCTAGTCTACTATTCATAGTACTTTTCTACTATTCATCTATCTCTATTTTTTCTTACACTCTATTCTTACACACTACCATACCTATACCTTACAATTTACCTTCCTCATACAACTTTAATCACATCACACTTTACATATTACTTCTTTTTATTACAAAACAAACAAAACAAATCAATTCTCCCCCTCCTACACAAGCAAACCGGCGCCCCCTCTCTCCTCTTCCATCACAATTTATTTTCTTTTCCATTTTATTTAATTACATCTAATTTCCACTCCAAAAATTTATAAATACCCCCTTCCTCCTTCATTATTTCACACAACATAATTCCTACTAAAACTCTCCCAAAATCACTCTATAAAACCTCTCTATCAAAATCTCTCTCAAGTTCTCTCTTTTCTTTAGAAAAACCATTCCTACACATTGCTACAACCCATTCTTTTCTTCTTCAACAAATACATAACCTTAGGTAAAAGTTTCTTTCATATACTCATCATGTTCATACAACTTAACATGAGTTTAGTGTATGTTTCTTAGACTCATGAGAGTTAAAGAAGCAACAATTTATTCATGTTTTGTTCATATTCTTATTTTCTTTATGTTACTATTATGTTGTTGTTGTTATTATTATTGTTATTATTTTTGTTTCTAATCTAACCTACATAAAGTATTATGTATATTATGTATATATATTTATTTAGAGCATATAAGCTCATTTGTTATTTATTTACTTTCAAGTTATGCAATTTATTTACTTCATGTTGTTATTAAGACTAGTCTTTCTAGTCTTAGACTTGTCCATATCAAGTCAAAACAAATTTTTTTTTTTTTTTTGCTTTTCTTTTGAGAACTAGTCTTTTCTTAGTCCTGGGATACCTTGATGAAGCTAAAATTCTCAATACTAGACTTTACTTTTATGCTCTTATATAATTTTATTATGTTGTTTTTATTATATTTCTCATAGTTACATACTCTCATTCATACATGAACGTGTTCTTATTGTCTCAACCATAATGAAAATGAGTTTCTTAAGTAATGAACTCTCTTTATAAAAAAACAAATTTTGTCACATAAGGAATAATTTCTATCTTAACAAATATTTTCTAAGATTAGATAAGTTTAGCTCAAGTTTTAGTAATAACACTATATGTGATTTTATCAAGAAATACATAAAGTAAAGTTATTACAAACTCTCTTTTCAAAATCAATAAAATAAGAAAGTTTCTTTAAACTTAATTCATTGTTTAAACAAAAGTTTTCCTAAACTTATTTATCAAAATTTTCTACTAACACTCTAAAATACTAAGATCTAGATAAGTTTTTCAAAACTAACTTATAAGATCATTGATATTATTCTTTTAAAGTGGATCTAACTTTATAAAAGTTTTAGAACATATAACCATGAAATATTTAGAAAAACTATGTTTTCCAAACCATTAGAAATAAAGTTATGGGAATCTTAAAAGATTAAAATTTCTTTTTGAAGATTTAATTATTCTTAATAACTAAGAAATGGAGTTAAAGAAGGAAATACTCACTTATGATAATTTAGAAATTTTTTCAACAAAACTAATTTCTTTTCAAGTCTTAAGCTTATCTCACTTTTAAGACGCATTATTTTAAAAAACCATTGTTGAGACAACACCACTAAATTCATGCATATGGTTTGAGTCTATATATATGTATTCAAAGGATTTTTCAACCATACGAAATATCTATATTTTTGTACAAAAACTCTTGAATGAAGAAAAGTTTGAAAACTTAAGTTTTGAAATTAGAAATTTTCATATCAAAATCTGTACGTTACTATTTTGAAACCCAAATAACTTCTTTTGATAAAAATAATCTTAGAAATAGATAAATTTTTTCGAGTAGGTATAAATCGGTATATAATATGCGAAATTCCGAGTTAAAATAAGCAAATTATGGCCATTTTAAGTTAGGATTTCCATTCATACGATTTTTACGAATTCAATAAATAGAATTATAGAATTTGAATAGATCTTGGATGAAATACTCATGTCGAGTATTTCTTTTGTTTAGGTGTCGAGGACCAAGATCTTGTCTTCCCCGATGATTACTTCGACTCCTAAATCGCTATGGACGAGTGAGTTTTCTTTACACTTATGTATTCACGCATGTGCTTGTAGAATAGAGCACTAGATGCTAAGAAAAGATAAAGTTGATATGCATGTGGGATATCATGGGAATTATGTATGTGAATCGTTGTGTGAGATCAATGAACAATAAGTATATTGGAACCCGATTTGTGATTGATATAAATGTTTCCATGTATGTATTACTATGTGTGCAAATATTGTTTGATCGCTTTAAATGATTTAATGTCATATTGAAATCCCCATATAATAAATTGCTCATGCATATCACTTAAAATATTATTTCGAAATTTTTCTACTACTCCTCAGCGTGGGACCGAAAAGGTAAGTTGCCTTACTACAATCTTAAGAGTTTAGGACGTTCGGGGAATACGATCTCAAGTTGTAACCGAGTCGGATCGATCGCTTTAGGTAAGAAAAGCCCAGGGACTAGTAGTACGGTTCGTTAGAACCCCAAAACGCACACAACTTTAAGGAGGTCGTTTGGGACCCAGTTCAAAACATTCCTTAACCACTAATGAAGAGGTAAATCCATCACACATACTAAACGGGATAGTCGTATGTAATGTTTGATCATATGGTTGTTGCATTTTATATGCTTGTTTAATAAACTTGGTTGATTGTCTGTTATGAATACTTTTGCATAAGGAATATCTCACTAAGCTAGTTATGCTTATACTCCTATAGACTTTTGATATTGTAGGATTATCCTTTTTGCACCCGAGACCATTTTGACCACCTGGGTAGAATCTTTATTTTGAGAAGCTTTTGGAGGAATTCGGTTTTGAAGTCATAAGAGTAGATTTCTTCTAAAATCTTCCAGCTTTAGTTATTTTATCTTTAGTAGAATCATGTTGTTATTATAAGGGGAATGTCCCTTAGAAGTTGTAAGACTTTATATTTCAATGCATATATTAAGTGTTATTTTGTATGTTCCACTGCCAATATCTTAAAATGCATTACTTCACCAGTCTCCCTTTGATGTAAATGTACGCCTTGTACCGATATAGAAGCTTTTGAGTGACTGAGGTAGTCATTCTTAAGTTTTAATATTGCGTACGGCGGACTGTCACGTTTAGGGTACTGGTTGGGGCGTGACAGGTTTCTTCTTAGTGAAAGATAAAGAAGACAAAGAGAAGGAGGAGGAGGGGGAAGGAATTTAGGTGATCCAATGGAAGTCGTAGTTACCACGGACTAAAGAGAGAGAGTATAGAGAGAGAAAGACAAGTATGTTGGTGATAGTGTAAAGCACATCCTATTGATGCAATATACATACAGTTGTTCTTGCAATTTACCCATGGTAGTGAAATTGCAACAATATATTACAACTTTTACTAATCATTTATTTATCATTTTACCACTACGGTTTTAGAACAATAATTTGGTAATTAAGCTATTTTAAGTAATTATTTCAATGGAAACTTAATTAGATAAAAAAATCATCCAGGTATGTTATATTAAGCCTCATCTAAAATGATAAGAAATTCCTTATATGCATATGAGAAGATGAAATAGAATTCTTCTTTCAATTCCAATTTCAAGAATTTGCTATGATAGGCTTCCAAACATTATGTATGATAGGGTTACTATAACTAGCCGATCACGTGCGATGAGCATGGCGGTCGACTTAAAGGAAGTCCTAAACTGATGAACGTGTTGGATGTCGTAGGAAGAGATATGGGAGGAAGAATAGATAAACTCGGTTTCTTGAGTGCGCAAGTATGATAGAAGATCAAATCAGATAGATTCGATCGTTCTTAATAGAATGGTTACTTTGATCTTTCTCAAATATATTTCAATAGAGTTTTCATGTTGCCTCGATCTTAGTAATGCACAGCATGCCTCGAAAGAGAAAAAAAACCCATTTTTTTATAGATAGTGGAAACTAAATCAACCATTGGATAACGTTTGATCAAATGCACGAGATTAAGCAAGGCCGATCATCATTAGATCATATCCAAACAATCTAACGGCTATTAAAGCCTTCTTTTCTTTAATGGTGGGCTGGGCGAGCTTTGTGAATAGGCTAAAGAGCTTTATTTATATTATAAAGAGAAGAACATGATAATTAAAATAACCTATTTTATATTTAAAATGCACTTAAGGATTATTTTATTCCACATAAGCCCTAATTTAGCCAAATGAAGCCCAAATTAACCAAAGAAGACATTTTTTAGTCTACTTTTTACGCACGAGAAAATGACTTAGAAAGAGTGGAATGAACCAATCCGACGATCTCTATTCCGAGCCTACTAAGTTGAATCCTTTAACGAAGTCATAAAAGGGGTTTTAGGCATTTGATTAAGTAAATGTTATCTTTAGATTTGTTGTAGAACATTGATAAAAAGTCCCACTTGACCTCAAATCGTCTATTGCATCGACGACTCAATACCGAGCAGGCCGATACGTCTTATACTTTTTTTTTAACCACTACTAAAAGATTCATTTCCTTGATTATTCCATGTCACATCTTTTTATGATGGTCATCTTGTTTCTTTCTTTTTTTTTTTTTTAATGCTTAACAATTGAATAAAAGCATTAAATTGAGCTCAAAAGTAAAGCAGTAAATGGGGTAAATGCTGTCATGTAAATGATGCAAAGCTCCGGGTTACTACAGCTAGCCGATCATGTGTAATAAGCATGGTGATCGACCCAAGAGAAGTCTTGAACTGATTACACGTGTAGGATGTCGCTAAGA
The DNA here is from genome assembly GCA_024138025.1 of Combretum micranthum. Lineage (NCBI taxonomy): Eukaryota > Viridiplantae > Streptophyta > Magnoliopsida > Myrtales > Combretaceae > Combretum > Combretum micranthum. Next base: position 272,591 of record JAMXBD010000030.1, read on the forward strand.
GAGGCATGGGAAGAGGAACAAACAAACCTTGTTTCTTGAGTGTGCGAGCGTGACAGAAGATCAAATCAGATATATTTGATCATTCTTGGCTCGTTCTTCATAGAATGGTTGCTTTGATATTTCTTGAAGATATTTTAGCAAAGTTTCTACGTTATTATTGATCTTAGCAATGCACAGAATGCCCAGAAAGAGAAGAGAAGAGAAGCCACTTATTTATAGATGGTATAGACTGATGTCAACCATTAAATAATGCCCGATCGGACACACGAGATTAAGCATGGCTAATCATTGTTGGATCATATCCAAACAATCCAACAACCGTCATTGAAGCCTTCTTTTCTTTAATGGTGGGCTAGGCTAAGTTTTGTGAATGGGCTATGGGGATTTATTTATATTATAAAGAGAAGCTCATTATGATTAAAGCATCCCATTTTATATTTAAAAAGGACTTAAGGCTTATTTTATTTCATATAAGCCCTATTTTAGCCAAATGAAACCCAAATTAACCCAGGAATACACTTTTAGGTCGAGAGCGGAATGAATCGGTTGACGATCCCTATTTCGAACCTACTAAACCAAATCCCCTCGTGACATCCCTTATTGGATTCGGATTCGATCTTCTAAGCCCTTTCATTAGCCCAAAAGACCAGCCTGTGGTATTAAATCAGACCAAAAGCCCAATTACCGAAATGACCCTCTACATATTAAAAAAAATATAAAAAATTTCTATAACAACCTTCTAAACATAAAATAGAGAAATGAAATTTGGAATTGCGATTCAATCTCGAGTTCAGTATTCCAATCCATTCTCGCATATGGGGTCTCTATTAGTAAATGAAAAAGGGTTTTGCCAACTTATATATATATATATATATATATATCACATAGTTACTTTAAGGGCTTTCTAAACTTAGAATTTTTATTAGACTTTTTCAAAATCATGAGAAAAAAGTTCGAATCTCTTTTAGAAATTAAAAAGAAAAATCAAAACGGATAATCACTTACTTGGAGGCTTTTCTTAAATTAAAATCAATTAACACACTAAAGTTACTATAAAATTAAAACAAATTATGGGGACTTAATTCTAACAAGCAAATGCAGTAATAAAAATACAAAAGAAAAAGCTTCTAGGATTTTCTTTATAAAAACACAACATATTTCAAGAAAACAAACATAAAAAGAAATTTTAAGTATTTTTCATAAAAAAAAAAAAACATAAAATACCATTCCTTTTAAGATTCTTTCCATAAAAAGTAAATATATATAGCCATTTCTATGATAAAACTGTAGAAAAAAAAAATTAAAACCACATATGACACAGTTTTGTCCGTATTATCCAAAGTTTCTAAAGCCATAAAAACTTAAATAATTCTTTAGAGTTTCAAAGTAGTATCCCTTGAATTTAGTAATTTTTGTTTTTTCTACGGACCAATGGTCAAATCAAAAATCAAACCATCATTTAATTTATGATCTTTTTTTTTTTCCAACTTTGATCAATGACAACTCCAGTCAAAACTATTTAAAAAAATTACGCATTTCATGAAAACCCTATTAACTCCTAGTAAGATGTTTTATATTAGACGGGCCGAGTTTAATGCTCTTTAGAATCTTTAGGAGGATATGAGAAAAATTTGGACTCAACATACCTATTCTGACTTTTCTAAACTAATATCTTCAGCTCGATGGGATAACTAAGAAGGAATGTGTGCTTTTCCACACCATACAATCTATCATTTCAAGTCTATCCAAACTAACACGTAACTCGATGCTTCTACGAAATATTCAACGGTAGGTCGAAAGCATTAAAATACATATGAGGCAGCATTAAATCGGAGAAGGGATAAAATGAAAAGCCTTATTTTACTGATGAGGATTATTTTAAGGTCCTAAGAAAAAAAAAATTACAAAAAAAATAATTTTGCACATATATATTTAAATTATAGAGTTTGGCTACATCTACATAAAAAAGATGGTTATCCTGCTTACTAGACAGAAGATGAAAAAGGAGTGGTAACTTCCAACAATCTTGCAACTTAAACTTCCAAAAATCTTGCAACTTCCCGCATATGATGGTAGAACCTTGCTTATGATAGCATTGTAAACTAGCTCATGCTCACATTCCTTACTAGCCAAGGTCTTCGGATGCATCTTCTAGATTGTCAGCTATATATTATATACAAAGGATATAGGAGCTACTGTGATACCCATCTTGTTGCTGCTTAAGGTGTCACGCCCCAAAGGGTATCCTAAACGTGGCAGTTCGCCGCACATAATATTAAAGTTAATGAATGACAACCTTAGTCACGTAAGAGCTTCGATATTATATACAAGGCGTGCTTCCAAGATAGTAGGAGACTCACAGGGGTATTATGTTTAAGCAGATAATAAAAGCATACAAGAACTTATATAAATAAACATGTAATATTCATTTGGATAATAGTCTCTTACAACTTCTTGGGGGCATTCCCCCATTCTAAATGGTCCTGTTTAACTATGTCATCATCAAAATATACATAATTATAACATAAGCCTACTATAGAGATTTTTCTTAAAAGTCTATGTTCAAAACTAAATATATATAACTTCTTCCAAAAACTCCTAGTAGCTTTGGCTCATACATGGCAAATGGGGCTCCTTGGTGTCAACCATTAGTATTCATACTGTAACAAAAAGCTATAAGGGTATAAGCAAAACTATCTTAGTGAGATAACTCCCATCTATAAAACATTTTCATATATCAAACAAGTATTTAAACAATCATACGAGAATGCACCAATCACATGAGCATACAATATACACGAGATTGTCCAGAAACCATGTGTAGCGTGGATTTTACACCCTCCATGTCGGGGGTTGGGTGGTTATAGGCCCATACGACCATCAATATTTGCAGATTTACTGGCTTCTACTCGCCCTGTAGACTTTCCGGCTCTTACTTGCCCATGTAGACTTTCTGGCTCCTACTAGCCACCACTACAACTCCTCGTTTCCCCACACGAAGAATAGTAGTAAAATAAATGTGACTCACTAGTATGATATGCATGAATTATTTTCATTATAGGTTTAACCAAATGATGTTGAGTTCAAGTTAAAGGCGATCAAAACAATATTCATCATATCAATACTATTAGTGATTGTGCCCTAGGCCATTTACTGGATATTTTCATTTGATATTTATATATATAAATAGACAAAGGCATTTCTTTTGTATTATTTGCATATTTACTTTATAATAGAAATCCATGAATAATTTATTTTTCTAAATGTTCCTAGATGCTCATTATTATAGGAATGATAATGAATTAAATCTAGTATGGGTTTTTATTTGATAAACATGGGATATCTATTTGTATGGTGATACAAATGAAACTCATAGGCACATATTAGATGAATATGTGCTGAACTAACCCACTATGAGATCGCTACATGGAATATTGTCATAAGTGATTTTCATAACAACTATGTCAACGTATCCTTAGACCTGAAATCACCATAGGTTCCAACATGAGAAACGTTATGTTTCAACTCAATCAAACGTTGTCTTTAACTGGATAATTATAAAGGTTAAGTTTGGGCATAATGTATATCATGTAAAGGAAGTTGAGCGATTAAGATGAGATTTGTCCCTCTCGTTATGAGAGAGATATCTCCGGACCCCTCGATAAGTGAGACTGAGAAATGCATGGCCATGCTCAAATGAATTGATAGCGTGATAAATTTCATTTGTATTATCAGATCACTTGGAAATCAAGAAATGATAAGATTGAACAATATAAGAATGACTCTCTCCATGTCTTATGTTCAATCTAGGTATCATGTGACAAAAAGGATAATGACATAAATTATAGATCAGACAAAAATCGGATTACTGATATTCACCTAATTTGGGTAGACATAATGTCTTGCTGGAGACCATGATGTCTTGTAGGTCTAAAAGGTGTTTAGGACCTACTGCCAACATTAGGTGTACCTACAGGGTCACACAAAAAAGAACGAATGAAATAATTATGGGTTTATATTTAAACCTATAGGGATTATTATATTTATTATTCTTAAATAGTTTAAGAATAATAAATGATTATAACAGATAATTAATAGTTAATGAAATAATGTATTTTATTAAATATTAAATAAATATCTCATCATATATATCTTTTAGGGTTTCCTTTAGGGTTTCCTACACATCTATATATGTATATAGATCTATAGATAACCTTTTAGGTCAGACTCTTTTACGTTACATTAAACGGCAAAGAAATTCTGCAAACCTAAAAGAGAGAAAAAGAAGAAAAATAATTCATATACGAATTGGATTCGTGTTCTTGAGTGCTAGCACACAATCGTTCGTATGTGGATACCGTAGAGGGGATTGCGAGACTGCGGTTCCTGCAAATCCAATCTGCTGATCGTTTTGAAGCATCAATATAAGGTATATTCAAGAAACCCCATTTTTTGTTCAAATCTAATCAAGAAACATGAATATTGGTATAGGGTTTTTTGTTTTTCCTCTGCATTTTAATAAATCTTTCGAAATTTTGTATCAATAAAACCCTATAAATACGAGAGAACATAAATTATTCATCAACTCCTTTTTCGATATTCTTAACTTTTATTCAATCAGTCATGAATCTAAGTCACACAACATTTGTTCATTTATCTTTTCCTTATTTTCTAGTGCTACTACTTACAAGCACAATCAAGGAAATGTAACTAGTAAGAGATTAACTCACTCCATGACGATCGCTCCTAGTCGAAGTAGTCTTCCGGGAAAGCGATATCGGTTCCTTCTTCACCTAGACAAGATGAAATACCCAAAATGGGTCTTTCATAGAATTTCTATTTTTGAAGATTCTAAATCTATCTTAAATTGCGTTAAAATCGGATTAGAGGAAATTCCAACTTAAAATGGCCATAACTTGCTCATTTTAACTCATAATTTCGCATATTATATATCGTTTTCTACCTATTCAAAAAGATCTACCTATTTCTAAATCTATTTTCATCAAATTAATTCATTTGAGCTCCGAAATAGTGGTGATCAAATTCACCACGAATTTTCACAAAACTTGTATTCCTTCTTTTAACAAAAACTCATATCAAAGAGATAGATATTATAATAGTTTGTAAAACCTTTGAAATGCATTTACATATATTTATTGACTCGTATCAAATATATGAAATTAATGAAGTTGTCTCACACCATGAATTTTTGGTAAAACTAAAGTCTTCTAAAGAAAAAGTCGAACTTTTGAAAATTTCTCTTATTTTGCTAGAGAATATCTCAAGTTATTTTAAATGAGTATTTTTCTTTTCCTTAATTTCATTTCCTTAGTCTTTTTAAATTTCCAAAGAATGATTTTTATTTTCTAAGCTTAGTTTCTAATACTTTTTTTAAAGTAATAACAATTCTATATTTATAGAAATAATTTCCTTATTTCTTAAGATCATTTTATTTTTATGAAAGGAATTTCTTGGTGTTTGTCAAACTAGTGTTGATGAAAAGGTGAAGTTTAGTAAAAACTTTTGTTTACTCAAGAATTTCTTTCCATGTTATGTATGTATTGCAAAAATTCCTATGAACTCCTCTAGATTTCTTAATAAAGTTTGTTAAGATAAATTCCTAAGTTTTTATGAAAAACTACTTCCTACTTTTATTTTTAGAGAAGAATTTCTATTTTAAGAAAACTTTTCCTTATTCATCTTGTTGAGACAAAATCAATATGTTCATGCATGATTATGAATATGAATCATAAAATTATGAAAACATAAGAAAGACATAATAATTAAAGAAATAAGCTAGTAAAGAATATATCAAGTATTGGAACCTTAGCTTCATCAAGGTATCCCGGGACTAAGAATAGACTAGTCCCAAAAGAAAAACAAAGAAATCGTTTTGATTTGATGAGGACAGTCTAAGACTAGAAAGACTAGTCTTAAAAAAATATGAAAGTAAATAAATTGCAAGATAATAAATAAATTGCAAGGAAAGTAAATAAATTGCAAAACAGAGGAGCTTATATGCTCTAAAAGATATATATAGCTACATAGATATATTTAGTTAAATATATATATATATATATATGAAAGCAACATAAAAGAAATTAGATTCATGAACAAAAATAAAATATGAACTTATTGTTGCTTTCTTTAACTTTCATGGTTTAGAAAACACACACTAAGCTCATACTAAGTAGAATTTTGAGAGAACTTTAAAAGAGAACTCTTGTAGAATTTTGAGAGAGTAATTTTAATATATGGAAGATGTGAAGGAAGTGGAAGGAAGAGGAGGTATTTATAGGAAAATGTGAGAGTAAAATTGTGTTAATTAAATAAATGGAAATTGAAACAAATTGAGGAGGGGGAGGGCATGGCCGGCCCTACTTTGAGTGTAAGAGAGGGAGAGAAATTTATTTTGTTGCATTTTTGTCAACAAAAAGTAAGATATGAAAGATGTGAAGTTGTATTGGAAATGAAAATTATAAGGAAATAGAGGTATGGTTTGTAAGAGTAGGTTGTAAGAAAAAGTAGAGATAGATAAATAGTGTAGAATAGTAATAAATAGTGTAATGTAAAGTAGACATGACAATTTAAATACCGATAGTAAGAAAATACGCGTATAATTAAGATATCTGATATTTTTAGTTACCGATAAATTATGAAATTGATATTTTTGAAAACCTTATATTTTCACGAGTCTAACGGTATATCTGAAATATTTTTACTAATCCAAGCCCCGGGACATGCTTTTCCAAAACTGTGTCTAATCGTACTCAAAATGAATCGCGGTTTAACTAATCTAATATTTTTAAACTTTCTCAAGTTATTACGAACTATTCTACGTATTAATCTCTTACTTACTTTTTTAAGGTTGCTTATGCAGGATTGCCGGACTTGAATGGTTACGTCTAACTTGGTTTCTGTTGACTTTAGGATTTCCGATTTTCTAATTAGGGTTTTAGCTTAATTGATCACAAAACTTTGGGGGTTTACATAAGGTCTGGATGTGTCTTCACAACTTCAAAGAACCTTATGCACTTCCATCACGAGCTTCCATCTCGCTAGAATGCGATAATAGGAGGTTTCCTCATATACCTTACTCTCAAAGTTTGCAAATCTGCCATGCATCTGCTAGAGAAAAGGGTTTGTTAGTACCCATTTGTGCACCACTCAAAGCCTTAGCATGCATACAACTCTTCAAGACTAATAAACCTATTTTACCAACCCCTTTGGTCATCATAACATTCATTGTCATCTTTTGCATCACTAGCCACATCTTACAAGAATAAAAAGGGGAGTGATTGTGATTGGACAACTTGTGTAAATATAGTAACTTATAAAAGAATCCAAGGAAGAAAGTCTAAGGTGAAGATGATGTCTTAAGCCTCTATTTAATAGGCTTTTTGGAAGACTAAAAGCCGTGGCCTATTAAGTTAGAAAAATGTTAGGTATTGCTGAGCCTGATTTTTCAGTTTTTTGTTTGATTTTTTTTAATTCGATTTATATCAAACTCTAATCCATTTAACATGACCTCTCGACTAAAAATAAAAAATATATATATAGTTTTTGTAAAAATTTAAAAAGTTGTCACCTGATCAAAATCGACAAAAAAAATTGTAAGTTAGGATCATTGGTTAATTGATGCTCATTTTGATGGCTTTCCTCTTATTATTTACATGAAAATTATTGTCCAATAGATGTCATGTTAACTCGTCAACCTATCCCTATAATGGTTAAGCTAAATATATATATATATATATATATATTTCTTATATATTAAGCAAATAGTTGTGGCTATTGGACTCCACTTCCAATGATTATAATTTAATCTTTAATATCATAGTTTAATTACCCTTTCAATTAGCATCATACATCTATTATTCAGATATATTTAAGTCTATTGTTATAATTTCACCTATTTGTTCAACCTCTCTCTCTCTCTCTCTCTCTCTCTCTTCCGACTATCTAGGTGGTTCCCCTTCCCCCTCCCTCCTCAGTTTAACTTCCCTTTTTCCACTTCTCCACACATCTTATTAAAGCCAAAGGTTAAAAATATCCATTTTTGGCACCTATATAACAGGTGCAGACATCGTTGATATTATTAATAGTAGACAACACACCCGCAACTCGCAATGCAAGTGCAAAAATGATATTAAAAATTTTATTAGAATTTTTAATTAGATGGAATTACTTTCTATCACTTTAAAAAGTGTCAACTATAAAAAAAACTACATAAATATTTAAACTCTAAAAATTGAAAAAAAAAAAGTTTGCAAATATAAGTTATTGGGTTTTTTTATTCTTGGTCCAATCAAAATATATGTGTTGGAATGTTTGTAGAAGGCTAGAAGTTGAAGAGACAACGTGTGGAACAGGGGAAAAAAAACTAACGCGTAACGTTGAAACCATAAAATGACATACAACTTTTAAAAAGGGGTAATATAGGAAGTTAGGGTTTATAGCCCATCAAAGTTACTAAAATGGCTTCTAAAATTGTATAATTTTACTTTTTAAGTCTTTTATGAGAATAAAAAAATGATTTACTATTAAAGGGCAATTAAGGAAAAATAAAAAGAAAAAGGACACCAAAAGTCCCTTTGCCTTTAATAATATAGATAGTATAGCAACTCATTACTGAAATCACATCCATGCCTAATAAGTAGATGGAGATAGTTGCAACTCAACATTCAGTCATGTCTATGCATTATACATAAATATACATATGGGAACACTATTGAATGAGTCCAACAAAAAAACCATGGGACATCATCAAATAAAGAATATATACATAGTTTTGCATCAACTTGTATAATGTACTTAATATTTTTGTCATTTAGTAAAAGATATAGGTTTAGTTTTTCTAATGATAAATTAATATTTTAATTCAATATAATTCCACACATATGTATAGAAATATAAGAGTGGTCTCATCATTCTCTTCTTTACTCCATTTTGTTTCATCCTATTTCTTTGCTTTAATTCCTTTCATTTTAAACAATTCTTGCATATCAAATGTGATATTATGTTTTATATTTATTAAATCGTAAGTTAATAAAATAAAATCCAAAATCTTGGTTCAAAAAATTTCCTTTTTAATAATTGAAATATTAAAAGTATTATTTAATGCCATTACATATAAAGTTTTAAATTAGGAAACGTGAAGACAAATCAATCATAATACAAAATTCTAGTTTTTTATTAAGAGTGCATACATGATATTTAAAAGGTATGATCTGCAACTGGCTTTATATAATTACAACAGTGGTCTTTGAAATGAATAGACCAATTAGTTTTAGATAGAAAAGAACTATATATTTATGGCTAAACTTTATTTAAGGATTAGTTGGTTTGGACAATCTTCCATTACAACATCTTTATATATAGACCAAGGAATTTCATTAATAATCTAATTCCATGTAACACATAGCATTGATGCTGAAAAAATTATTAAAAATAATTATAAATTACAAAGTAGATAGCGTAGGTAAACAACCGAAAACAACAAAACTATAGCAACGTAAGTAACTTGATGGAAATTTATAATAGTGGAAAGAGAGAGAGAGAGAGAGAGAGAGAGAGAGTAATGAATTTTTTTCAAACCTTTACAAAAAGAAAAAAAAAAACTAGTGTTAAAATTACAATTGGAATAGCTCTAGGCCACTATTTACAATTATGGGGAGGCTATCGTAGTATTGCAGCATTTAATTTGTTCTCACCAAAGCATTTTTTCAACTAAGATTTTGCCATAATTTATGCTAATTCCTTACTCATCTCAAGTCTTAAGATCCTAGAAGAAAAACACATTAATAAATGTATAAGATATTATTGCAAACAATTATAAGGTCAATTTATGTCCAAGGGTAAAACTAAAAATATGGGATTTAATAATTTAAATGGTATAGGAAGACAGTAAAAAGCATATTTAATCCTCATTGTAGAACTGAGTATATGCTTAAAGCAATAAAAACAGGCATGTCACGAAATATTTAATTATATAATGGTATAAAACCTACTCGTATAGATGAACATTTTTTATTGGCAAAAAAAAAAGGCATTCTCTATTGAAAAAGTTCATAAAACTTGTGGATAAGTGTGGGTTAAGGTTTGAATATTTTAAAAATAAAATTTCCAAAAAAAGAAATTTATTTAGTATATGCACAATTTCTATTGGATTATTTGATTTTTCGTTGAAAAGCAACATTTATGCACATTATATCTATACGTTGTGCATTGTTTCTTTATTATTATGGAACAACATAGAGTTAAAAAAAAAAAAAGGACTTTTAACATCAGTGCAAAACTACATTACAACTAAAAATAGAAACCATAACAAAATATACAAAGCTTAAAATAAAAAACACAACAAACCCAATTAAACAATTGGATTACTAAAGATAACATAACAATAATAATAATAATCATGAGTTAGAATGTTATTGGGTAATTTCATGAGAAGTCAACAAAAGTCATTTGGGAAAAAAAGAAAAACCTTTGTGCCATGGAGATCAAGTGAAGAAAGGAGAGCATTCATATCTAGCCGCCTCCTATGACCTAAGATATACCCCATGCTGATGCTATGATGCTTCAACCTCTGGTGAGGAAAGAAAAAAATTGAAAGGTGAATTAATAAAAACAGATGAGTACACTTAACAAGTGATGAAAATAGAAAACCACATAACATTATTAAAAAAATGAAAAAGGATGTACCTCTTTGAAAAAAAAACCCATATTTGAATCACTTTTTATCCTATACTATTGATTAAGAAGTGAACGAATTTCGACAATTAGTTTTCAAGTTCAAATCTTTTTCTTCTTGATCGATAGTATAGAAAAGGTTTGTTTTTTTTTTTTTTGATAAAATCTCGGGGTCTATTTGTTTGATCTATTTCTAATTATTTTAACATCTTATTTTTTTATTATCAAATGGATATTTTTTAAATGAAAAAAATACATTTTTACTCATAAATAGATAAATATATATTAGATACAAATAAAATATAAATAAGATAGATAAAATATAGATACGGATAAGATACAAATAAAAATGAGGTAAATCAAACAAACCCTAAAGTAATGGATTCATCATCCCCTGGTTATGCTATTAATTATTATGGGGGTCTCTCAAACCAATAATTTATTTATTTTGAAAAATTTAATGTTGATTTTGATTATTTGGTTCTCTACGTAAATGGGCACGGGCTGGATTTTGATGACAAAGGGAGTGGAGAGAGCTTGAAACCAGGAGATCATATCTATTCCTAGAGGACTGCTTATATTTATCCCATGATGGACTGGGGAAATTCTATTGTGATTTTGCAAATAGCATAGCACTTATGATATATAACGTTCGTTAATATAAATAGTTGAATTCCACTGAGATTTTGATCAATTTATATGATTATGTGAATGTTAATTTTTTCCTTTTCAATTATTTAATAAAAATAGAAAACACTTGAAATATAAATTTAGCAACACTTTAAAGCCTATAAACTTTTAACTTGGAAGGTAGAACGATGATATGTATACTATAGTTTATTCATCGAATAAACAAACACAACACTATGTATTAACCATTGTCAAATATAAGACAATCATGAACATGAAGGGAAAGATAGAAAGTAAGTAGCTTCTGAAGGGCGAATGGGATGCTTAACCACCAATCATAAGGACACATTCCCCTCCTTGTGAAAGAAGCTGCATAATCTGCCAAAACATTAGCCTATCTTTTAACAAGAATAAAATCATAGGACACATGAGATAAATCATTAAGCAAAGCACCTGCTTCATCGAAGTAAGGCGATGTTGACCAATGCAGCTTTCTTGCTGAATTCATAAGAGCATGAAAAAGAATTGAACAATCCATAACAAACCAAACTCTCTCCCATCCGATGTGCTTCACTAAATGAATAGATAAAATGAAGGCTTGGCATTTTGCACATTCTAGACTTGGAGAAGAGACCACATTCGAGCATCCTGAGACAAAACTTCTAGGCTCATTAAGGGCTATTGTTGCAATGCGTACTCCAAAAGAAGGCCCACTCCAAAACTCATCTAGAAAAAATAGCGACAGAGGGGATTCATAACCCTAGCATCTAAACTTAACTGAACATTGTCATTATGGCAACCTTGAGATGAAGACGTCTTGGTTGAGATGAGCTTATGATGTAGATTGCATTCCTTAAACCTCCCTTGTAACTCAAATCACTATGCCTTGTGTAGCTCTCCCACACAGAACTCGAATGTTCTTGAGAGCAAGATAAGGATGGTGACATGGGAGTGTACAGACGCTGTGTTGGAGGAACATCAAAAGCCGAAAAAGGTTCCGAAAACGAAGACACTGACCTCTAAACATCTACTTTATCTAGCTTAACCTTTTCTTTCCATAAGTTGATTGCAACAAAAACAGATCTAGTAGAATTCGGTGCAACCTTGTTGTAGTAAGCATTATATCGTTCTTTCCAAATATGCCATGCCACTTCCATAATCTTAACTCCAATGTCGTGATCCACCTTAAAACCGGTTCGCTCCATACAATTCCTCCACTAAACACACAAGGATGAAATATCATGTTTGTCAACCCTAAGATCAAGACAACTGAACCATACCACTTTCATCCAATCACAACAAAGGAGGACATGTTCCACTATCTCAACTTCTCCACAAAAACCACACAAAGGGTCCAATATCACATGTTAGGTGAAAAGATTGTGATTGGTAGCAATCAAACCTGACATAGCTTGCTAGAAAAAGTGTCATATCTTAGGTAAGGTAGTTGCTTTCCACATTCTGTTCCAATCTTGTTCATAAATATTAAAGGATGCAGTCTACTTATTTAGATCTACACATTTCTTGCAAGATTGCAAAAATTGATATGCAGACCTTATTGCAACATCCCCTTATCGAACAAAAGGCCAAACCAACCTATCTTCGCTTGAAGTCAGAAAAATAGATATAGCTCATATAGCTCTTTTCTCCTTTTTAGTAATTAAACTGTAAATACAGTCCAAATTCTAACCATCACTAGATCTGCCCATTAAAGCACTTACACGTAGCTATGGATCTATTTGTTCACAATTTAAAAAGAAAACAACCAACTCTATCATCCACAATCCATTTGTCTTTGCTTACAAAGATTTTTGTACCATTATGAACTTGCCGTATTGGTCCTTCCAAAAAAATTTTTCATCCTTCCAATAAACTACTCCATGACCAAGATGCTCTGCTACCTTTTCTAGCAAAACAAAACTCATCTTGTGGGTAATAAATCCCTTTTAATACTCTAGCCCATTAACTATTTGGAGACAGATGTAATCTCCATGCTAACTTAGATTAAAATCATTTAAATTCTTGAAACTCAAATCGTCACCCTCCTTTGAGTTAGTCATTTTGCCCTAACTTTGCCAATGCACTCCGTTTTTAGAATCCCATTAACCCCACTAGAAGTTTGCAATCATAGAATCCACTCCCTTGCACCGCTTCAGAGGAAATTTGAAAATTCTCATGGAATATATAGGAAAAACACATGCTACAGCCTTAATAATAATCTTTCTACTAGCTTCATTCAGCAACCATTGTTAAATACTCTAAATCTTAACCTAAGTTAGAAATATAAAATAGATAGTTTGAATACATCAAATAAGTAAATAATAGAAAATAAATAAATAATTTGATGTAAATAAGTTAGTAAATAGATTTAAATTGAAATTAAGATTTGAAATATTCTATAGGATCATCTATTTTCCTTAATAACTATTCTTAATAATCCATGCTATCTAATTTTAACCTAATTCTTTATTTTAAAATCCTTTTATTCAAAATACAATTTCCTAAATCCCAAAACAAATATTTTAAACGTTTTGAAAACTCCTAAACTCTTAAACTTTAGTTATCTTTCATTTCATAAAATCTTATTAATTTTTGAAATTAATTACTTGCTTAAAAGTATCAGTTTTAAACCAAAACCTAATTTAAACATCAATTTCTTATAAACTAAACTTCTTAATTATGTTTCTAAATCAAGTTAGTAATTTTTATAATATATATTCTCAAATTAGTTTTGATACTAAAAATAATTATCATAAAGGTTAAACTTAATACCCCTATTCAAAAATATCATGATTGTTAATCTTTATCCTTTCCTTTTTATTTTTCTTTCCCTTGCCTCCTTTTCTCTCCATTTTGCTCTTCAATTTTCATTTCTCTTTCTCTCTCTCCTTTCTTTCTCATTCCCTTTCTCTTCTTTTCTCGCTTCCATTTCTCAGAATCACCTCCCCAAATCTCAATTTTAAAAAGAATAAAAGAGAAATCAAAGTTAAAAGATGAAATAAGAGAAGGAAATGAAAGTAGAACAAGAAGAATAAGAGGATGAAGTGTAGAGAAGGAGACCAGGTTGCATGTTCTTGCCTAAAGCTAAGTATATTTGTTTTAAGTTGTTTTGATTTTTGTTTTTGTTTATATATGATGAATTAATGTTAGTTATAAGTAGAGTTTATGACAAAATGATAGAGGAATGAGTTGATAAAGTAATGAAATGTTGAAATACTAAATATGAAGTTATGGAAGTTGTTAGATGTTAGGGATGTGGAGTTTTATGTATTTGGTGTTGTTAAGTGAGTATGTTGAGTTATATGCTGCTTTTATGGTGTTTTAGTTGATGTAGGATATGTGAAAATTGATAAAATAGAGTTTGAAAAATAAGGGATTTCGTAACCCAATCAAATCTGTCAATCACGAGTATGATTATGCCTTTACAGGTCTCGGGCTGGGTAATTTTTGAAAGTCATAGGCGTGATTCTTCCCTTGCTAGCATTTGACCTTGATCTTTTTAAAATTTACGGGCATGACATGATCCTTAGTTGCCTTTGATCTTAGTTTTTGCAAAAATCACGATCGTGACTGCCATTTCTAGCCTCTAGTCACCATATTTTAATCATAACATTTTCATACGAACTCGGATTGAAGTGATTCTAAAAGCTATGGACAGCTTAAAAAAATAAATTTTTGCACATTCAAAAAGTATCAAGGTCGAAATTTTATTTCTTTCCAGTTACTATGTCTTCCAAATAAAGTTAAAAACTTATGTTTGCTTGTTAAATGTGTGTATTCAAGTATAAAATGAACTTAGCTAATAAATCTAGATTCAGCTTTACTAAATGAACTTGAATGAATTAAAATGAATTAGATTGATTAAGTTTAATAAACTTTTCTAAGATTGAGTTGATATAGACTTAAGTTAATATGAACCTTAGATATAAAATGAACTTAGTTAATCACTCTTAGTCCAACTTGACTAAATAGATTTTAGTAAAGCTAAAATTGATTAGATTGATTAAGTTTAATTATTTTAGCTTAGTAATTGGATTAAATGATTGAGAATAATCAATCTTGGTTAAGTTAAGTTAATATGAGTTTGATAGCTTATAATTGGCTTAAAATAATGATTTAGGATAAACCATGAATTATATGGGGAATATGTCGTTTCAAATGTTTGTTTGCTTAGGAAATGAATGTTTTTAGTATATGAATGCTTTGTTGATACTTTTGTAATAAGAGATTATAAACAAAGTGAAAAGAAATACTTTAATAGACAAAGGAGAACTGTTCGTATCTTAGCGAGACGATCTTTGTAGCTATAGTGGGGTTCCTATAATCAAATAAGGTCTTAATAAAATGAGTTTGATATAAATTGATAATTAATCTAGTTTTTTATATGAGTTTATTTCTTGAATTTACATATATGAATACTTGATATATCTTCTGAGTTGGCTTCTGATCTACCCTTTGAGCTTATTTAGATTTCAAATATATAAGGTATGCAATAACTTCGTGGCGATTGTTAAGATAGGCAATCATAAAATGAATCAAAACTTAAACTTGGCTTACTAATTGATGAGTATTGGTTGTGCGTGTGCTATTGAATCTAGTCCGAGGAGCGGCAACCTTGTCCGAGTAGACACGGTAGTTTAGGTGCTTCATCAGGATGTAATGACTTCCATTAGTGGTATAACGAGTAGCCGATGAGGCAAATGATATAGATGTAATGTCCACTTAGACTCAAGAATAAGTAATATGATCTGGTTCATGTTTATGGGAACGACTAAACTAGATGATGTTATGGACTGGGATAAGTAGAGTGTGTGTCACTGTTGTAAGCCTTAGATGAAGCTATTTTTTTGTGATGTTATCAGAGATATAAGTAGTCGGGTTGATTATATCAACCCCCTGAGTAGGTGCGATTACTTAAGATGCTTAGATCACTGTCATAGGGTATTCGCCTACGAGGGCTACCAGGGCGCTCCCCCATTACTGCGGTAGTAAGCCAAGGATGGTAAATCGTTTTCCTATATTGTTTCGGAGTGTAAGTACTCCAGTCTTGATTTGTTTACTTTAAATTAAATATAATAACTTCTTAGTTGTTGCATTGCATTTAGTTAAACTCGTGTGACATTTCGTATGTGCTTGTGTTATTGTGTACTGAGTTTCGGCTGATTATTGTTTTTGTTGTTCTTTTATTTTTTTTCAGGTATTGTGTTTAGGATGATGATGATATGTTGATTTGATGATCATGATGATGATGTTGTTGACAATGGGATGATGATGATGGTATTATTGTTGTTGATGGTGATGATGATGCTTGTCTCGAGTTTTGGGCGTTGTTGGATAAGTGAAGTGGTTAAGACCGTGAATTTCTTTTGTATTCGTTTTATTTTGTTTTAAGAACCGGAATTATATTGTAAGTTTGTAATATTCTTTTAAGGGCTTAGTTGAGAAGCGTCAACACCTCATTTTTCCCCCTTTTAGAAAAAAAATCATTAAAAAAGATGAAAAAATTAAAAATCATAAAAATTCTAAAAAACTAGAAAATACAATAAAAATCGAAAATTATAAAAAATACAAAAAATATTAGCTAAGTTTAAAATTAACAAAAAAGAATAAAAATTACAAAGTGAAAAAGAATATAAAAATTAGAAAATTAAAAAAAATTAGAAAACCACACCTTTTTAGTAAATAAGCTTTAAAACAAAATTGAAAAAATAAAAATATAAAGAAAAATTCATTTTAGAGTATCTTAGGCTGCATTTGGAAATTAATTTAGACCTTGGAGCCATATCAATTTCGACCTATTTTTATTAAACTCATGTTTGGCTCGATTGAAATTGTTTAAGTATATTTTGAGTTGACGGATTCACCAAAAGCCAAACACGGCTGACCTAGTTAAGATGTGCATATTGTAAAAGTTATAATTTAATAGAATATGACCTTCCATTTTCCCCTTTCAAAATAAAAAATTAAACCGTGACTATTTGGTTTCTACAACGGCCATTAATGACCATTATCCTAGTTCAAATTATTTCTTAAAACATCGAGCTTTTTAAAAAACCCTATTGGTTCCTTGTTGAGTGTTCCGTGTCAAATAGACCAAGTTTGATACGGATTGAGACCTTTAGGAGAGTAGGAGCAAAATTTAGGCTCGCCAAGAAGCCCATAAGTTTTGTAATATCTTTAAAAGCTTTGTTGTTTTTGGGAAAGATGATCTACTCTTGAAAGTAGATTATAAATTGCTTTTGTAAGTTTAAATCTAGTTATTTGATAATCTAACTAAGCGATTCCAAAATTTAAAACTGGCTAGCAATGTTCAACATAAACATGTCATTCAAGAAACTTGAGCATATAATACATGAAGTATTATACGTGGCAGTAATGCCTCGATTAAATTTTTTGGGCATTACACATTGTTTCTAACCTTGTAGTTTCTTCCATATCCTTTCCTTGACAATTGGAGAGCTAAATGTTTGGATCTTCCCCAAATCGTTGGTTGTCCTAAGTATTTCCCTAGTTGCAAAGTTCTATAGATTTGAAGAATTTTGCCCACTTCCTCAATATTGCTCAATCCTGTGTTTGCACTAAAGACAGCTTTTGATTTCGACAAATTAAGCTCTTGTCTTGGGTCATTATAGTATTTCATCAAAAGACTTTGTAAAGTTTGAATATTTGTTACTTTGGCCTCCAAAAAGAAAAGTGAGTCGTCAGCAAAAATAGAGGGGTTAAAGTTGGGCGAGTATTCTTTATTTTAATGCTAGTCAAATATCTACTGCATATTGCCTTTGAGATCCCTCTTGATAACACAACTGCCACTAAAATGAATAGATAAGGAGACAATGATTCTCCTTGTCAAAGCTTGTGTGAGGGATACGCATCACCCATAGGTTTACCATTTATGTTTACTGTGAAGACTACAGATGACACATTCCATAATCTAATTCACCCATCGATCTACAATTCCCATCTAACACATAGTTGCATTCAAAAGGTCCCATCCCATACGATCGTAAGCTTCACTTATATCCAATTTAAGGGCACAATAGCCTTTTTTTTTTCCCTTTTGCTTATTTTAAAAAAAAAATGAAACATTTCACATGCAATCACAGTATTATTGTGAATTAAACGACCAGAAACAAAAGCACTTTGATTTTCAGAAATTAAATCATTTAAAAAAAGTTTTAGTCTATTTACCAAACCTTTGAGACAATTTTATCAAGATAGTTACACAGAGTTGTTGGTTTAAATTCATCCACTATAATAAGGTTATGGATCTTAGGTATTAAAACCAAGTCAGTATGGTTAAGTCCAAGAGGGAACTCACCTGTGAGGGAAGAATATTGTACAGCTTTAGTGATAGAAGGGCCAATGGTACTCCAACATGATTGATATAAAACACTTGGAAAGCCATCTGGACCTACAGCCTTCAAAGGACCAATATGAAAAACAACAATCTTAATTTCCTCAACAGAAACATCAGCACAAAAGTACTCTATTCATTTAATCACAAACGAGTCGATTAACCCACTTTACTGAACTCATAAAATTCCTCTGGCCTTTTGACGAAAAGAGGTCATTGTAGAAATTGACAAAACAGTTCCCAATCTCAGTTTCTGATTCTTCCCATCCATTGGCAGATTCCAATCTTAGGATCTTTTTTTTCTGTTTATGTGCCAAAGTGGACTGATGAAAAAACTTAGTATTTCTATCTCCATATTTTAGTCAATTCACCTTTGAACATTGATGCCAAAAAACCTCTTCCTTGTCCCATAACACAGGAACTTGTGCATTTGTCTGATCCTCCTCTTCAACAAACTTCGAGCCATGACCATTAGTAATTTCTTTAAGTCATTTTTAGTAAGCTCATCAATACATTTACAATTATTGGAAAAAGCTAAACGACTCCAATGAATCAATCTAGAACTACAACATTCTAAAGAGGACATCACGTTTACCAAATAAGGCCCTCAATTAATAGATCCCCAACATTCCTTCACTATAATCTCACATTCATTTGACATTTGCCACATATTCTCAAATTTAAAAAGTTTCTTTCCTTTAACTCATTATAATCTGAATGAACAATTAAGGCTACATGATCGGATGCAATGGTCAACTTATGTAAAAATCTTGTATTTAGAAACTGATTCGGCCATGCAACTGAAGCGATCAGTTCTTTCCTTTATTAAAATACCATCATGTCTTTTATTACTCTAGGTGAATTTTGATCCCATGAAAGCCAAATCCTTTAACTTAGTAGTTGAAACCATGCTTTTGAAAGCTGTAATCTGTCTCTTTTCTCTTCTACTCCCTCCACCGTTCTCCGAATCATCTAAAATTTCATTAAAATCCCCTAAGCATAGCCACTGAGTGTGTCCAAACTGAGATAACATAGATAGATCAGTCCATAGTTTAGATTTATCCCAAAAAGAACATGAGGCATGACAATAGGTAAGTAATCTACTCATGAATTATGAATAAGATCATGAATTTGGGACTTAGTCTTCCAAAAAGGGAGAGGCTATTTTTAATTAAAAAAAGAAAGGGGAGATTTCGATGATATTAACTAGTACTCAATAATATACACTTTCTATGGAGAATTTTGCTAACTTTGCCTCTTTAAGTATTATAATTTTAATGGTGGAAATTAATTAGAAATTTATCAAGTAAATATATGTATTGTAACTCTTAAGGATTGGAGTTTCAATGGGATTAACAACTATTGGCTTGACAAATTCTTTGTAAGTATAATCTTTAAACTTAGAGAGCTTGATAAGACCATCTAGTTAACCATTTAATCATTGAAATAAATCTAGTATTTATAATATTAACTATTCGAGTGATTTGATTACAATTGGGTATGGTGTAAGCCGTTGGATAGTGACGAAACTGGTCACATCAAAAATTAATGATGAGATCATAGAATTTTCCACTTACTTAATCACTTATAGATTCTCCTCAATTGCTTTCCAATAATAAAATAATATTTTTGAAACACGTAATCTATTTTCCTTTCACCTACTGTCACGCCCCGATGGATACCCTAAACGTGGCAGTCCACCGTACACAATACTAAAGCCTATGAATGACTATCTCAGTCACACAAAGGCTTCCATATCATGTACAAGGCGTACATCACAACCAATGGAACACATCGGAGTAGCGCAATTTATATTGATAATAAATAAGTAACAAGGCAAAGAGAATAATTATCATAAAACATAAGCATATTAAATTACAATTCTTAGGGGCATATCCCTCTATTGTCTTCAAATAAATATACATCACTAATCATATAAGTCATTACATATAAAGAACATTACAAAATTACTTCATCTTATGATTCCATTTCCTTCATAGAAGGTTAACATCCTTCCATGACTTCCTTAATGTCATGATCCTCAATTTAAGCCACGGGTATACTTGTTTCAACAAAATCTATAGAGTATAAGCTACAACTAGCTTAGTGAGATATTCATTTTCATTCGTACCATATTTTCAAACAAGTTCATTTAGACTTTCACACATATGCTATGCATACAATGCAACAATCACATGATTACGCAAATATATATAGTTATCTGGAAACCATATATAGAACGAATTTACCCATCCGTATCAAAGGTTAGGGAATCGGGGTTGAAGATCCTGGATCTTCTACTGCTAGTCCCCAGGTCCTCACCCACAGCATTTAGTTGGCTCGGCTCCGAACCTAGAGTCGCTTTCTCCGAGCGATTTGGATTCTCCAGGAAGGAACATGGCCCATGTCACTGCACGATCACAGTCAATCCAACTCTACGCGTAGGAGTAGCAGCCTTCTGAAAGAGATATGACTCGATGGATGCTATGCGTGAGTGTTTTATTTTTCTTAAGCCCAACCTTTTTAAGGTTTATTAAGGGGCAATCAATCAATTTAGCAATTAATAAGCAGTCATACAAATAAGTAAACAAAATTATTTAAACAAGCAGTTTGAAGTTGCAATATTCATAATTCTCATTTCACGCATAAACATAGAATCACATATATACTTATAATCCCGAAATCCCTAAATATATATCCATTTTTATCTTCTCTTAGTATACTAATGCTACTACTTTACAAACACAAGTAAGGTAACGAAATTAAGAGGAATAACTCACTCTTCTATTTCGCGATCTTTTTAGTCGTAGTAATCCTTAGGAAAGGTAATCTCGTATCTTTCGGCACCTAGATAAAAGAAATACCCAGGATAAGTATTTCATAGAAATTCTACTTGAACTTTCTAAATTAATTTCACTATGTTCGTCAAATTCGTATAGAATGAAATTCCAATTTAAAATGGTCATAACTTGCTCATTTTAACTCGGATTTTCGCATATAATATACCGTTTTCTACCTATTCGAAAAGATTTATCCATTTCTAAGGTTATCTTTGTCATATAAGGTCATTTAGGTTCCGAAAACATTGGATACAGATTTAAAACGAAAATTTCTAGATTTTGCAAAATCATTTCCTAACTCAACTTCATTCAAAAATCCTTTAGTAATATATATATATATATATATATGTCTATATAATTGATAAATTCTTTGAGTATATAGATAAGCTCACTTTATATGCACAAATTTCTAATGGTGGTGTCTCAACAATTTATTCCATAAAACCATTCTTTTTAAAGTGTGAAAACTTATCTTGATAAATTTCTTTTTCAAGTATTTGGAAGAAACTTTATATTTCCATAGGGTATTATAAATGAGTATATTCTTATTTTATTTTCTTCATTCTTTTTCTAAAAACAAGTGAATTTTCTTTTAACCTTTAGTTTTGTATAAATTTCACCTTCTAAAGATCAAATTTATCAAAAGTTTATTAGGTTGTTGAAAACCTTTTTGTATTTATACTGGTTTTAGAAAATGAGTCTTGTATTCTTTTATTTATTATTTTAAAATATAAGTTTTTGTTTTCTAAAACTTGTTCTTTTATTTCATTTGAAAAGAATTCTCTTTGTTGATAAATCCATTATTCTTAATCTTATCTTATTTATATTCTTTGAAAATAAGTTCCTTCTTTGAAATTTGAAAATCATTATTTTTCCTAAGTGGGTTTATAACTTTATGGGTTGAATTCATCTTAACTTTAAAAACTATTTTGTTTTTTAGTTTTGTTTATGAAAAAGAGTTTAAATCTTAAGCTTTTTGTAAAAACTTTTAATATTAACAAATTATTTTACTAAAACTTAGGTCACCATAATATACAAAGAAAATATTTATTTCTTATGTTTCCTTAGTAAACTATCTTTGTTATTTAAGAAAACTTTGAGAAAACTTATATTACTTTATTTTTATGTTGTTGATGACAAGTCACATAATAGAAAATTTGGTTTTAAGTTCCTTTAGTAAAGTAAAATTCTAATTTCAAATTAGTTGAGACAATATCATTATGTAGATTCAAGTATTATGAGCATGTAAAATAATAATAAAAACATAAGAAAATGCTAGAAACAAATAATAAGCAAGAAAATAAAATATCAAGTATCGGAAACCTTAGCTTCATCAAGGTATCCCAGTCAAGTATTGGGAGCCTTAGTTTCATCAAGGCATCCCGGGACTGAGAATTGACTAGTCCCAAAAGATTAAAGAAAATAAATAAAAGATTGTTTTGACTTGATATGGACAAGTCTAAGACTAGAAAAACTAGTCTTAAAGAAATAGCATGAAATAAATAAATTGCAAAGCATGAAATAAATAAATAATAAGTGAGCTTATATGCTCTAAAGATTATATATATATATATATATACATAAATATATTTAGTTGGATATGAATAATAAAATCAACATAACAACATAATAAAATAGGAAGTTCATGTGCAAGAACAAAATATGAACATGTTGTTGCTTTTATTACTCATATGAGTTTCAAAACAACACCATAGTCATGTTAAGTTACATGACATGGGTAAATAAATGGTTGAAGAAGTTTATCTAAAGTGTTTATGTGGTATAAAGATGGTAGATGAAAGGGGTATTATGTGAGTAGTGATATGTGGTAGATAGTTTTTGTATAAGGAATGATTTTTGTGAGGAATTGGTTTAAGAGAGTTTTGGTAGAGAGAATTCTTGAAGAGAGGATTTGTGGAGAGATTTTGAGAGAGTTTTGGTAGTAAAATGAATTGTGTAAAAGAATGAAGGAGGAATGGGGTATTTATAGAATTTTGGAGTGAAAATTAGATGTAATTAAATAAAATGGAAAAGAAAATAAATTGTGATGGATGGAGAGAGAGTGGCGCCGGTTTGGTTTAGTATAGGGGGAGAAATTGATTTGTTTTGTTTGTTTTGTAATAAAAGAAGTAAAGTGTAAAGTATAATGTGAATAAAGTTGTATCGGAAATATAAAAAATAAGAAAATAGGTATGTAGGTTGTAAGAAATAGGTGTAAGAAAAAGTAGAGATAGTGAAATAGTAATGAATAGTAGAAAAGTACTATGAATAGTAGACTAGACAATTAAAGTACTGGTAGTAATAAAAATACGCGTAATAATGCGATATCTGTAATTTTTAGCTACCGAAAAATTATAAAACTGATATTTTTGAAATCCTTGTTTAATTACGAGTCTTTTGGTATTAACAAAATATTTTTAATATTCTGAGCTCCGGGACACGCTTTTCGAGAACTGATCCCGTTTGAGTCCGAAGGACACTCGAAATTCGCGAATGTGATATTTTTAAGCTTTTCTATATTATTATGAACTATTACCAATAATTATTTTTATTTCATTGTTTAGGGTTTAAGAGCGCGGGTTTGCCGGATCTTAAACACTAGGGTTTGTTATAAGCTTTGTTGACTTTTAGGGTTCTAGTTTGACTTCCGGTTTTGTTGAGTTATTCGTAAGATCATATAATTTTTGGGTTTTGACTGTTTTATATTTTTATCTTGATATCTATGGTTTATCTTATTTTATTTGTGTTTATTTAATAGTTTTTAGTTATCGGGATCGTTTAACCGAGTCTAGGGTTATGAGTTGACTCAGTTTGACTTTCGGTGAAAATTGAAGTTTTTGATTCTAAAATTCACAAAGGGTTTTAAGACCTTAGCATTTCATTGATTGAGCGTTTATTTGAATATATCGTTTTGATTTGCGTTTTAGGAATCAGATAAGTGATTTGATTGATGTACGGATGTTGATTCAACCGATAGTTGGATTTTCTTATTTTGTTTTTGAGGTTTTTCCTTTTCTCAAATTAAGAAATCTCATTTTTTTATCTTATTTAGAATTAAGTTTTAACTTGGTTCAATTTTTAGGGTTTCATTTCCGGTGTTTGACTCTTTGATTATTTTTTAAGAATTATGAAATTTTCAGAGGTTTACACTTACATAAGATTTAAATTGATTAGATGAGAGATTGAAAAGATTTGAGATGATAGGTATGAAGAATTAGTAATTCAACATTTAATGTTTCTTTTACCTACAAATTTTCTCACATTACATCCTTTGCAACATTTTAGTTGTGATAAAATGAAAGAGTGCAATTTTGATCAAGCAACTTCCTTATACTTACACTATATAATACATTTCAAATGTTATTATTTCATGGTTTTATGATATGTCATTTCAATAAGGGCCTGTTTAGATTATTGAATTTTAATCTGTATCAGTAACTTATCGATATTATATTAGTATCAGCTTGGTTTGGTCAATTTACGAGTAAAACTATAATTTTTTTCATCGGTATCATATCTCTATCGGTTCGGTTTAAAAATGAAATCAAACCGACTATCCAAATAGGCCATCATTGTCGAGTGAAATCTTACACTTCTATACACTTCTTATCAAGTTGTGCAAAGTTGTATTTTCTATTATTATTTAATGTTAACATTAAACAATTGTATTTTGTTTTTAATGTTTAGTATAATTAAAATAACCTAGATCCAAAATACTAAGTTAAGTTGCATCTATTTGTTTGTTAATTTCGTGACTAAATTGTTATAATTCAAGTTGTGATAATATTATGTAATGATATGATAAATTATTGATATTATAATATGTTAAAACTTAATTGTATCTGAATGGATGTAAATATACAAGTGTAGTAATATATACATGTGTGTTATTTAATGCATTGAAATCAATATTCTTTTTCTTTAAAACTCAAGCCCAACTTTACAAATCCAAATCCAAACCCAAGCCTACACGCACACAAATTCTTCTAAACTCTTCCAAATACCTCTAAAGTCTAAAAAACAGCAAAAATATCAATTCAAAAACAAACCTGACCATTGTCTCTCTCTCTTTCTCCATTTTCATCATCCTCCCAACTACAAACAAGCTAAAATTTCACCTTGAAATCCCTTCTAGAATTTATCCCACAAGTTTTTAAGCAAAAAATCAATCTAATAAACAAGTAGGAGTAAGAATTCAAGTCAAGAAAGAGGAAAGTGAAGTTTGGTTGATTTTAATAGCTGCAAAAGTAAGTAAAGTTGATTTCATAAATGTTTTGTTTAATTATGGTTTTTGGTTGATGATGCATAGGAATATAACTTTGATGCTTTAGACAAACTAATGGTATTAACATGTATGTTGAACTAGATATGAAAATAGATATATGTGCTCTAGGTGTTTGAAGAAATGAATTTTTGAGTTTATGATGAAATGATGTGTTTATTGATGTTATTAGTGATCAATGAGTAGGACTTTAGTAATTAGGTTGATAATAGAGTTCAACAAGCATGAATGATGTATTTATGTTTTTAAGTTAAGATTGTTATACATCTATATGTGAAATGAATTTATGAGTACAAGTAACCCTGATGATACTTTATATTATGTCTATAAGCTAGTTTTAACATACTTTTATAACAAATAAATTCTTAATAGGGCGTTAGAAGATATAGGACTCAAGTACCAAAGGATCAATGCCCTGTTCATCACCGGCATGTTCGAGGCCGTTATTCCCTTGAAATCATGATTTCCTAATGATTACGGTCGTGATATGGCTCGTGATCTCCTATAAGCTTTTTTAAAACTTGAAACGACCTTGATCACGACCGTTACCAGTTCGTGATCTCCTCTTATCTCTTTTTTGTAAATAATAGGCTTAGATTACATCCATTATATGGGACGTGATCTCCTCATATGCTTTTTAGAAAATTTTTAATAAAGCAATCACAAGCATTGATGTGATCCCACAAACCTAAAGTATTTAATACCTAAGACTCAATTGATCAACAATGAGGTTCGTACCCAAGAATCATCTTGAAATGGATAAAAACAAATTTGACCCCGATTGAACCTGTCAATTGAAACCAAATCAAATCTGAAACGAAGCTTGCCCCTAATTACACCTGTTAATTAGAACCAAAGCTATTGAATGAATTATTCTTATCTCAAGAAAAAAGAAAGCTCTCTCAAATGGAAAAAAAAAAAAAATTCTTATGACAAGAATAAGGAAAGCTTTCACTTTGGAGAAAAGCTCTCAAGATAATTGTATTCGACAATTATCCAAAACTTCTGTCTTTACAAGCAATGTAAAAGGACTATATATAAACTACCAAGAAAACACTAAAGACATAAAATATATATATATATATATATAAATAACATTCGTGCACACAAGCTGGCGGCCTTAAAAAAAATGCTAGCGGCCTTTAAAACATGAAAAAAAAAACCTATGAACTAACTAAGTTTCGTAACAACGAAGGTCGGCTTAAAGGTCAACAACGTAAATCTAAAAGCCGACAACATTTGAAGCAACTTTAAAGAATTCAATTCTGTACACTCTCAAAACTGGCTATAGGTTGGTGGCTTACACCACCAAGGTTGTGTGACATACTCCATCAAGGCCATCGGCCTTCCCACCAGTGCACAACATTCTGATTGAAGGCCGATTAATCTCTTTTCTAAGCTGGCAGCTTTGATCCTCTAGTTGCTTGTTCCTCAAATATATGAAGTGTTTTAATCTTTCACATCTACGCCACCCGGTCTTCATCAAGCATATTCTTTAACATGGCCTACATTATGGGCATTTATAAGGGGCGTGATCTCCTATCATGGGCGTGACAAGGCAGTAACATACATCACAACCCAAGTTAACAGCTGTATGGTACTCGTAATATCTATCATGATCCTTATCACAGGCGTGACAAATCCCCCAATACTGTTAATAATAATAATAATAATAATAATAATAGATGAATGAATAGTGGAATGTGATGTGTGTGTGTGTGTGGTGTGTGTGTGTATAGGAATATAAGACTATGTGATGATTTGAACTTTATTTAAGTTGATGAAGGTTTAATGATTTAATATTCAATTATGGATTAACATTGTTTCATATGAAATGATTTGTCTCGACAGGTTTCAATACCAGGTTGGGTTTGAATATAGATCTTTTATCTGATAAAACCATTTATCTAGGTGTGCAGTGGCTTGTTTATTGAAATTTAAGTTAGGCATTATCTAATCAATTATAATAAAAGATTTGTTTGAATTGTCTATGTGTGTGCCACTGAATCCGATCCAAGGAGCAACAACCTTGTTAACGAGGTTGACATGGTAATTTAGGCACTTAGGTCATCCCTATTATGATGCATTGACTTTCATAAGTGGCTCAACGGGTAATCGATAGGAGGAACAGTATCAGTGTAACATTTACTAATTCTTAAGAGGAAATAATATGATTTAGTTCACATTAATGGGACCGGTTTAACTAGATGATATTATAGATTAAGTTAAGTAAAGTTGAGTAATGGTTGTGAATCCTATATGAGATTACTATTTGTAAAGTTATGTATGAGACATAGATATTCGGATTGCCTATATCAACCCGCTAAGCAACTGCTATTACTTAGGATCCCCGGATTCTCTCAGGATTGTAATCGGAGTTTGAATATTCCAATGTTGATTTGTTTTACCTAAGTGAAGATAATTAATTTTATTGCTTCTTACATTGCATTAGTTAGGATTATGTGTCACCTTGTATTTATTTGTGTTGCTATGTACTCGGTCACTAGCTTACTTTTTCCTCTATAGGTAATGATGGTAATGATGAGTAATATGATGACTTGGGATACAGTACGGATTGGGAAGCTTTCCTTAAGGAATGGGACGATTAGGATGTTCGGACAATTCCTTGTTGTTTTCTTGGAAAAGACAAAAAGAAGACCTCATTTTGAAATGTAATAGCATAGACCAAGGCTTACGCATAAGCTTATATTTTGCTATGTAAAATACCTAAATTTTTCTATTATATATATTATAAGTTTGGTTTTGTAATCTTTGAAATACCATGGACGATGGTACTATTTTAAGTATTTATGCAACGTTATCTACTCTTAAACGAGTAGTATTTGTAACGCTTTGTATCTTAACAAGTTGATTAAGTAATGAGCACAAACTCCTCCCTTTTGAATAGCCTTAGGTATAATATCTTCATGTATTATACATAATTAAGGGCTTGGCATGTGAAGTTTTTAACAAAGTGCATGTCGGATCCTTATAATAATTTTTCCATGTTTTTTATGATTAAAAGTTCACCTTTAAATTGTTGTACAAGGAGATTAATGGCTTATACTAGGTAATATCACTTTACAAAATCTTATATGGACATCTCTCCCCCACTAATGCATACTCTCAATTAATTTTTGCAAGTAAATGACAACTTGTTCAATGAAGCAAATCAATCATGATTAGCGTATTTTTAGTTGATATTTTTGTTTGTTTTCTTTTATTCCGACTTAATTTACATTTCCATATTCTTTATCTATTTATTTTTAAATATTTGTCAGTTGTGTATATAATTTATTTTATTTCTTTTTATAAATTTTATTTCACCAATTTATTTACTTTTTTTTGTGCAAACTTCCTGAACATATGTACAAATTCATTGGGGTTGTTTCGTTTTTTTTCCTCTTATTTTTTTGCACCTTTTAGGCAATTTTAGCAATAGAGCAGGGATATATTTGTATTATTACTATGGTCAGTTTTTGATATGTAAATTTTCTACACGTGTTCTTAACTCGCCCTATTTTATCGTAGATATACTTGGTTTTTATATTCCAACAATTTTAATGTACCTATATTATAATATAAGAAATTTTTACGGTCTTATCAACTATTTAACGACTCACATCATATCCAATCATATTTGAACCATTAAAATAATTAATATTTAAATTATTATATTTATTTTAATATTAAATGATCGATATAACCATAAATCTTTCATAATATATCTATATATTTTTTTTGTGAGCTGTTTATAGTTTCATTAATTTAATGTATTATGATATTCTTTAATATTACTTCATTTAAATTTTGCACGGGCATGAGACCACTAATATAGATGTGTGTGGGTGTTAACAGTTCTATCAGGTTGACGTGTGCTGTGTTGTGTCCTCAATGAACACCTGTAATGGAGGAGACGACCAGGAAGAGAAGATCCAGTGGGAGCAGGTGCGTCGTAAGGTCTATGGGCATGCGGTACTCCATGGTGGGCATTTGAAAAATTTCCATTGAGTTGCTATGCGTCCCACGGTTGACCACGTAACATCTATTAGAGACTTACCACCGGCGTGGTGTTTGTTAGCGACATGCAAGGGCTTCAGTTTTTCAACCTACCCTAGACTAGATTGGGTAAATTAAATCCAAGAATATCTTGGATTGATAATCAGTCAAATCATTACTATCACCATAATATTCGAATTTTTTTAAGTATGAAATTTTGAAATTGCAAAATGTAAATTTTTTAATAAAATTTAATTTGATAGAATTGTCTCTACCTATTTTAGCTCTACATTTTATAAATCCACAAAATATTTATTTTGAATCAGATTGAAATATTGTTTGAAGCTTCAATCTCATAAAATTAGGCATTGTTTTGTGGAAAAAAATAGAGCTAATTCAGAAAAATAATTTTCCAATGTTCGATTTATCTCAATATTTTGGACATCCTTGAAATAGACAATTTAATTATAATTGAGATTCCATTTTTTTGTACTCTTTAAAATGTTCTATTTTATGAAAATGAACAATCAAATAAATCGTACCAAGTCTAAAAAGATCTTCTCCCTTTTTTACAGGAAGCTCATTGCTTATCGCATGTGCAATTTCAATTTTGATTTTCAATTATTGTCTTAGCTCAGGAAAAATCAATCATGGATTACTACAGGGGTGTATCTAGAGACATATAACAAAATATCTATGAGGTGTTTAATGAATTTTTTGATGAATACAAAAGCAAGTTTAATATTTTTCAATGGGTTTGAGAGATAAAAAAACAATAAAGTATTAATTTAATCTAACACTTTGTTTAAGTTCGTGGAATTTTAAAGGCATAGGAGAAAAATCAAAAGCATAAACAAAAGTTCTCTTTTCTAGTGCAGTGGATCATTTTAAAGGCGTAGCTTTCGAAATTGGGTATATTAGACACATATATTCAGCTTTTCCATGATGAGTTAAACAAGTAGTTAATGGAGATTTTGAATTAATCTTTATAAATTAGTGATTGTATTTTTAAATAAAGTCAAAGTTTGAATAATTTTGATTTCTATAAAGTTTCTAGGCTGCAAATCATATTAAGGCACAAAGCTTTGATAAATAATGTTTTTAAATAATGAACAAGCATATTGAAGGTTATATGGAAGAAGATATCTAGAGGATTAAAGAAAATCCATCTTGAAAGGAAAGTAATCTTCAAATATAGTAAGAATTTTCAAAAAATGGTGCTCTCTTTAGTTTGCCCATTATGTCAAGAATCAATCTTGAATTGAATTATCTTGCACAACCTGTAACAACTATTTTTGTCCAATATGGAACCAATTTGAATTTTACAACTAGAAAATCAAGATAATAAATTATAACGGCTATAGCATAATCTTCATCCAAGAGTACTCAAGATGATCACTGCCCATTATAAGAATTTCTACATATTGGGGTTCGAATTTGAGGCTATAGATAGAAGAATAATACTAAAATATAGGAGCAAAAGTGTAAGCTCACTTTGAAGGCTAATTTAAAGATATCCACTTCATTGCAAAGTATACAAAACAGTCAAAAGCATTTTTAGAAGCTTCTGTGAAGGAGAACTACATTGTTTTATACTAAGTATTGAGGGAAATTCTAATTTTATTTCCTCGTGCCTTGGCTTAAGAATACTTATAATGGTATTGGTTGTATAAGAGCGATAAATGCGGCCTGTAGAACCATGTTTTAGCTTATGTAGAAGCTAAGTGAGATGGTATCGATTAGCGATATTGTATTGGATGCAAGAATCTATGTACTGCCTTTCATTATTAGATATAGTGAAACAACTAGTAAAGACAAATATAACCCTGCCATGTGAAGTTGAAAGAGTTAATTGATGCACAAGGCAAAACCATTATACATAACCAAGTAGTTTCTTCTCCTTTTATCTAATCACTTTTTACATTATGCTGTGATTTACATTATAAAATTTTATATAAGCTTCTAAACATAGAGTCGATAATTAAGTGTTAATTAAAAGATTAAGTTCAACTATATTATAGATTAAGAATTCAAAAGGACTTTATAACTTTATAGTATATACTTGGAAAAGTTCGAAGAAATTTACCAAAGCAACCAATTCACCCCTTTTTGTTACTTTGGTTTTAGGACCAATAGTGCCTTTGGATGCTCTCATCAATTTGATGACTTTAACCATCTGATTTCTTAAGCAGTGAATCTAAAATGACTCTATTGCATTGGATATTTGATAATGGTGGGACTTGTCAAGATTGATATTTGTGGACTCTTAGCTAACCCCAAGCTAGGATTTACGTGCTTAAATTGGAATTTTGATTTTTTTGGTACGATCTCCCCTCTCTTGGTTTAGCACGTGTTTCAAGAGCACAGTTTACATGGGCTAATATTGTTGTCTATCACACACTAATAGAAGCAAGACTTCAAACAACTTAGATAAACATAGTCCAATTATACCCTTAGCTTGTTGAGTCGGTGCGACATTGGATAGCTTGACAATAACTCAACTAAGGCCCATCCCCTGTTTGTTAGCTCGGTTTGTCTCTCTGACCCTACCAGGGTTTTTTTTATCCACTTTAGCATGAGTGTTCATCTTAAATCACTCACTTGCTTAGCTTTACCACTCTAATGATACTCCCAAAAGAATAAGTATTGTTGCGCTAGCATTTCATTAACACTCATTGAATAGGGTTTCCTATAGCTCATGTTGTAAACAGCTTGATGTTAACTTAATAAGCCCATCATTGAGCACACCCTCCTTATCGCCACAGAGAAAGTGAGTGTATGTGTGGTGTGTGGTGGGGTGGTTGGTGTTGATGGATAATTTCAATCACGAGCTTCTTATATTCAAGCTAACCTCTTTGGATCATGGGATAATTTATCGAACCTTGGATTTAGTTGTTTAGATCATGGGTTGATTTGTTACCAATCATTTGAAATGATTCTACACAACTCTCACAAGGTTATGTTGAGCTGTCTTGTTTAGCAGCAACTCACCTGCCTCTTACTAATCTCCTTATTGTTTACTAAGGTCGCTTATGTATTTCTGGCAAGTAAGTTGGTTGTCTTTGATTGGTGTAGTAATTACCAGAAAGTTTCCTCATTTAGAAGATGTACTTACTATGTTTCATTCCTTCCTTTTTTTTTTTTCAAAATAATATAGGCTTATAGAGAGAGATTAATAGATATTTATAAACGAGATGGCACATATAAACTTGTTGATGGAAGGAAAAAATGGACTTTTTAAAAAAGTTAAATGTTCTTAAAATCTACATTATTTTTCAAAAATGCAATACACATATATTATCTCTATTATGCAACTTAATTAAGGGCCAATATCATGAATACTACTTGAACTTTTGCAACTGAACTTTTCATGCACAAAAATACTACCTAACATAATGGGTCTGTTTGGTTACCTTTTTTCAATAGATACAAACACTTTTTTTAAACTTTTTTTAATAAATTGTTTATCAAGAAATATATATAGATAAAAAAAATGACAGTTTTCTTGAAAGGATCAAATATAGAAGTAAATCGGAGATATTTACACAAATCGTTTCGATACAGATGAAATACAGATCATCCAAACAGACCCATAGCGTTAGCTCCATTTGCATAGTTGTCGTGGAGATCCAATTGCCTTTCGATATGTGTTTAGGCCTACCCTAAAGATATTACCGCATATGTTAATCAAAACTCAGAAGAAAAGGAAGCAAAGGGAAAGAAAAAAGGGAATGACATCTTTCACAAAAATGAATTGAATCTCAACTAGGTTTTTTTTTTTTCCACAAAAGTTGCACAAAGACTATAAATATATTGATTAAACTTACAAAAACACCATAGATTCATCAAAAGACTAAAAAACTAGGAGATTCAAATTTGAAAAAAAGATTTATGGTTTCTTACACAATTTAATTACGAAAGAAGAAAGACAAAATAACAGATTTACAAATCACTTTCTCGCTCTTCAAACCCAATGGACACTTGAGAGTTTATCTTTACAAATACTTCCACACACACCAAATGAAGGTTAGTTTTTAGTGTTATTAGGTTTTTGAGTCTATGAATAATCATAAAAGAAAAAACTTGAACTTCGAGCCATGTAAAAATG
Organism: Combretum micranthum; assembly: GCA_024138025.1. NCBI lineage: Eukaryota > Viridiplantae > Streptophyta > Magnoliopsida > Myrtales > Combretaceae > Combretum > Combretum micranthum. The sequence goes on from JAMXBD010000030.1 coordinate 306,496, forward strand.
CATTGAATTGATAAACCCCAATCACCTCTTTCACTTTTCATAGTAGCCATTTCATCATACCCACTAGCATCTATCATCCACTATCCACTTTGCTTGGACTTTCCACCATACAAACAACATCCACTAGGAAAGTCTCACCAAAAAAGTGAGAGGAAGTCATGGCTTGTCCTCATTTACGGCACAAAGAAGAAGAGGTGTTGATGCTTCTTTTCCTCTTTTTCATCTGGTAGTGTTTATGATACATATAATTTTTAATTTTTGATAATTTTGAAAAAACCAAACACAAAATTCTAATTTTTCCAAAATCATATGTTGCAATATACTTGAGTGGATTGAACACATGTTGCCTTGTAATTGGATAACCATGATAGTTGAGAACCAATAGAGTTACATCAGGTAGGTTCACTTAGTTAATAAATTTGAATAATCTAAAATTTAAGTAGTTAATTGAAAATTTTGCATAAGTTGAAATATCATCCACGATATTAGCCTTCTAATTAAATATATTTAATAATAATCTAAACTTCTCGCTTACTTATTCCATTGTTTTGCAAAATGTGAATGGTGTAAATAGATAAAAATTAGAAAAATTAGTTTGGCAAAAGTAAATAATATTATAATTTTTTTATATTAATATTTGATTGTTTCATCATATTATGATTCTTTTAGCATTATATTTTATTTTATATTTTTATATAAATGTTTATCAATAAATAATTAATAAAAATAATTTTATTTACAAATCGATTAGATAAATACAATATTTCTAATATAAAAAAATAATTATAGATATAAATAAAATATAGATATTAATGGAAATGCAATCATTTGATCAGCACATTTTCAGTAACTTCCACGTGTTTTTTTTTTTTTTTTTTTAACCGTCTTCCCACATAACAACCGGCGATTGACATCCTTTTCCGTTTATTTTCGCATCACTTCAGCACTAACAACAGAAAAAGACGAGAAAGCTAAGATACTTTTTCTGTTTCGACCTTCGGTTGGCTTCTTCACCTACTTCTTCTTCTTCCAGTTCAGCGAGGAGAGAGAGAGACAGATAGAGAGAGAGAAAGATGCTGTTCACTCAGCTGCAGAGCCCACAGTCATGTACTCTTACTACTCCACTTTCAGTACTCACATTCACTAATCCTTCCAAAAGGTCAGCCACTCACTAACTTGCAATTCATCTCTCCGTTAAATCCTTATCTTTTCAGAACTCTGCACTTTCACACGCTTTATTCGCAGTCGTTAGGAAACTAACCCGAAGAGAAACATCAAAAGTTCGATTTAATTATGAATTTTAGTTGTAATAAGATTTGATTGTAACGAAATGAATCTGTTTCGGACAATCTTCGATTTCGAATTGTTGTTCGACATGGCTTCTAGGACCGTGTCGTCTTCTTCTTATTGTTGTTCTATGCTGTCAATTGTCATTGTGGGATTCTTAAAGTAAGGCTTTGTTTGATTGATTTGAATTATCGAATAAGTAAAAGACTTTTTCTTTTGTTCCCCACCTTAAAAAAGTAATGTGCTAAAAGTTCACATTCGATTTGTCTTTTAACTTTTGAAAAAAGTGCTTGTTTATGACTTTCGTTGTGTTGGTTTGTTTTTTCTCCAGTTCATATTGCTTGTTATGGGTGATAGTTATGTCTATTATTATTTTTTTAAATTACCAAAATATTAATTATACAAAACTAAGTTACAAAAATACTAACTTAGTAGGATATAATGCGACACTATGTCACATCTTTTTTTTTTTTTTTTAATTTGCGGGTAAATAGTGCGTCTAATAATTGCGATGTAGTGATTTATTAAGAAAATTAATGTCACGTTCATGAAGGGCAAGGGAAAAAATAATTGAACCTGCATTAATATTGTATCTATAAAGTGCAACATATTAGGAAAATTAATATCACCCCTATGAACGGCCAAAAGAAAAAAAAAAAAACCACCTATGATATTACCTTGTATATGTGTAATTATTTTTGTCTGGTTGGTATCTGTCTAACTTTTTTTTTTTTTTTTTTTTTTTTTTTCATATGGATGGGCAAAAAGAAAATTATCTCACTTGTTTTGTGTCCAACACAGAAGGAGTTATATATGACTGCAAAAATAAGACAAAGTTATAATTATTGTTATATTGACACTTAATAATTTTTTGAATTTTAGAAAGTTGAAATTTGGGTGCATTTTGCATTCTCTGGTAAATCAGTGTACTCATTACGTTCTTGCTTATGTTTAGTTTATGGAAATGGGATTCAGTTTAAGAGCATTGTGCTTAGCAGTTTACTGTTGCATTGGATTTACAGATTTCACATGTCATTCTAGAGACTAGAGATGGTTCTACATGCTGCATTGTTTTTTACTGTGCGCTTATGTGGTTACTTTTTCCCCCCCTAAAGAGCACATTGAGATGTCAACTGATTTGGCAATTTTCAGGAAATCAAAGAAATTAAATTTTTTATGGTCTGGTCAGAGAGCTTTTCATCCATTTGATGCGGCTCATGATAAAGGTCAGTTCTGTGCTGTCCATATTGACAAATGTGATTTGAATACTAATCTCAACTAACTACAAGAAAAGATAAAGAAAAGTTTCATTTTAAGTTTGTATTTGTTTGTTTTTCTCCCAGATAATTGAGTTCAATATGTTCATTGGAAGTCCTTTTCTTTATGTGATGACTAATAATTCCAGAAAAAAGTTGCCTACAGCATAGTTTTTTCAACTCTCTAATAGAAGCTCTCTGTCACCTCAAAGCAGTATCTTTGTTTAGAATTTAAATTGGCATGCATGCATCAGTTTGAGGAGAATGGCTGGTGGAAAATTTAGGGCACGAGAAACAATCTATATTGGTCTTGGCATTTGCATTAAGCACTCAATTTTGGCAAAGAACAATACTATGCAGCACAAATATTTGGGTGAAGAGTCCTTTAGAAGACATGACATGAATTTGCAATAGGAATGACCTTCTCTCTCTCTATATGTATGTCTATCTATCTACTTCATATTTGTACGGACCTAAGCACTCAAAGTTAAAGACATTTGCTCAGTACATGCCGATGTCTTCCTGCAGACACACATTTATGGACACGCATGCTGACCTTGATATTCTATCTTCCATGGAATTTCCCAATAGTTTCATAGGCTGAGCTTCATCAAATGAAGGACAATGTAAAATTTGTGAATATTGATTTTTCAAAGTTAAAAAAAAAAAAAAAAACCTTTAGTGGGAGGAAAGGTATTTTAGCAAGTCTCATATAGCTTTACCTCATATCATTTATTGTTAAACAATAAATAGGAAATCATGCCAATTCTATCATCTTAAGTTTTTAGATTATTTGCTTGTGGGATTTAAGCTTAATATGGTATCAGAAGAGGAGGTTGTATGTGTGAATTCATGTGCCATTGTTTAACCTCCTTCCAATTAATTGGCCCATTCAGTATTTTTTTATCATATCCCGGTCAAGTGGATGTTAGTGCCATATAATAAAATATAAAATTATGTTGAACATTGGAGTTTCATATCTTTAAGTTTTTAAGTTGGGCTTGTTCACTCCCTTTAGATTATAGAGTTGAATAATGCTTTACCTACTTTTTCAATGCTTGATTGGATAGTCTTGGTAGTTTCAGAAGAATGGAAGAATGGTTCTTGGAAGAGGAAGATTAGATTAGATTGCAGAGTATATGTTGGTGACTCGGATGTTATGGATGCCAAATCACTGGTGAAAGACTCTGATAAAGTTTACAAGGTAAGGACTGGAGGCTGATGATGATCGGTGTCAGTACTTTATCAGTAATGAGCCAATGTTTATACAAAACATTATCTTAATATCATGTACATAAATGATAATACGTTTGATTGTTGGCAAATTTTCACCCACGCTGCACATGCTACTGGTGGGATAAATTTTTTCGTTTTTACCATGCTTAAAAGTACTTTGACTTTTTTAACAATAACTTACTCAGTTTTGCCATCATAGTCAAAGCATACACTTTATAATACTTTAATATGTTTTTGGGAGTCTAACACCGTGAAACTCGAATGGCCTTTATCAAAGTTTATAATTGGTAGCAACTGATCCTTAATTTCCATGTTGAATGGCAGATAAGTTGCAATACTTGTGATATACCACTATGTATGTGAATCTTTGATTCTGCTAGCAAATAAACCAAATGGGAAATTTATCATAATCTATGTAACATAACCGAAACTATTTAAGATGTTCAAAATAGTATTTCTAAAGTATTCTAATGACCTCAATTACCTAGAATTCAATGTTTTTCTTTCAAATTACTTGCATAATTATTCAAACTAAACTTTTAATTGATGTGAACTGTTACTTTGTCTTTGATATGATGTTTTTTCTTTCTAATTACTTGGATTATCACTTAACCTAGATTGTCATTTTATTCGGACTCCATAATTTTAAATTCGCAGCAAGCATGCCTCATAAGAAATATGCATGATTCAGATAGGATATATTATTTTGCTATGTTTAGGTTATTGTAAGATTAAACTGTGCATGTTTAATATGACATGTTGTATGCAGGGCCCTTATCCAAAGTCAGCAATGGATTCTTTAGGATTGTATGCCATGGTCAGAATGACCAAATTAACTTCTGCTAAGGCATTGATGAAGATTTTGAAAAACGTGCTACCTCAATTTGTTCAGACTATTGTTGCAAATTCCTGCCCGTCGTTTGCCTGTATATCTAACTCATTAAGCAAGCCAACACCTCTTAATCTGAACATGTCCTTGCCCTCATTTCATGATATTAGATGGAGCTTTTCTCGATTGCTCTACTTATTTAATATCCAACTTGAGAGAAATATTGCTACGTAAGTGAACTAAATGCAGTAGCTTTTTGTCGTTTGTATATTCTTTTCATTTTTGTGTTTTCTTCTGCATGCAAGGTTTTCCCGGCCAGAGGGAAAACAGATCTTTCTTTTGTTCACGATGCTTTTTTCTTCAGCATAATTTTGAAAGGTTATTTATTTACTTCAAAACGCCTTCTCATTTTCCTTTTTGTAAATTTTTGAAATTCAAACTCATATATCTCTGGGAAAACCAAAATTATCAACTTCATGGGAATAATGAGGTACCAATAAACTTTTGATGGCTCATTGGATGATCCTTTTCTTCAATCAGTAAGATATAATACCTCACTTCTGCAGTTGAAAGAAAATATAAGTACTTCTCTTTCTTTTATCTTTCAAGAATAGATTTCCATACTTTATCATGTTGCCCTCCTATTGTCACAGTAAAGGGCTAAAAAATGGTTTATTAGATGCTGGAATTCCAGGTTGTTTTTCTCTTGAGTTTAAGAATCATAAAATTTGCATCTTTCTTTTAGTGCACAGTGCATGAGTATTTTGCTTTTATATAACAGACACTTAAATTATATTTTAATAATATACAGGTTTTTTATAGTGCTACTTATGGCTTGCTTCTCTTTTGTTGCCATTGGGGGTTTTTTGTTCTTTAAGTTCAGGTAATCTGTTGTGTTATTTAAACTCTATGACGAAGCTTCTTAAATATGCATTATGCCTGCTGAATTTGCTAATTTATTTGATACAATCAAAACAGGGGAAGTAAAGAAAACCTCGAAGATTGCTTTTGGGAGGCATGGGCCTGTCTATGTTCATCTTCTACTCATTTAAGAGTAAGACCATGAATTGTGCTATTGATGTTTCTAGTGTCGGCCCTATTCTAATTCATTTCTGTTGTCATAATTTTCAACGTGGTGGGTGCAGCAAAAAACACGCGTTGAAAGAATCATTGGCTTTGTACTTGCAATATGGGGAATATTATTTTACTCAAGGTTATTGAGCACTATGACAGAACAATTCAGGGTAACTGCACAAAAGAATGTTAATATAAATAATTATTCTTACAATGTTGGATGCTCATTGTTCTTATTTTTGAATAGAACAACATGCAAAAACTCAGAGAGGGAGCACAAACGCAAGTCCTTGAAGCAGATCACATTATTATATGTGGTATAAATAGCCATCTTGGCTTCATACTGAAGCAGCTAAATAAGTATCATGAATGTGCAATCCGCTTAGGTACTGCTTCAGTTAGGTAATAGGTCACATACCATTGTCTTCTATCTACTCAACTACTTACCATGTCCTGCCTTTTAACATTTCTGTTGTCTATGTCAACAGGAGACAAAGGATTCTTCTTATGTCTGATCTTCCAAGGAAGCAAATGGATAAAATTGCTGATAATATTGCTAAAGACCTTACCAATATTGATGTCCTCACGAAGAGGTCTGATTTCTAAGGTTTCATGTTATATTTTGTTCAAGTAAAAACTTATGTTGGTAAATGATCTCTGCATAGTCAACTTTAAATTGAGTAAACAAGAAGTAATTTGATTATTCTTAAGTTTTTCTACCCTTGATAATCCAACTTTCTTTAGAGCTTATGGACCTTATGCAGTATATAAATTGTGCACTTGCAGTTGCAGTCTTACCTTAACAAAGTCGTATGAAAGAGCTGCAGCTAATAAGGCACGTGCCATAATCATATTACCATCAAAGGGGGATCCGTAAGAATCTGCTACTATTATTGCTTTTCTTTTGGCTAAGAAATGGTGAAATTTCTTTATTTTACTTTATGTCTAATTTGGAACTGTTTCTTTCATCTATAAGAATCTGAAGGACATCTTTTTAAATTTGATTCACCATAATAATACTGAATTAAATGCAGTTATACACATGGCATCAGTAAAAGCTGTATATTTAAAGGTTTGGTTGTGAAGATTGTATGTATCCTTGCTTCTAATATATTAGTATTTTATGGACTTTTAATTTTAACAAAAGAAGAAAAGGAGGAAAAAAGGAAGATATGCTTGGAAGTTGAATGTATATAAGATAAGGATATTCAAAACATGTGCTATAACATATGTTGCTAGTTTTATGAACAATGGCTGTACTTTGGCAGCTTGGAAACCATTGATACTTGTTTTGATGCTTATGACTCTTTATGTTTTCAATTGCACTACGTACTCCTTGCGTCTTTCATTTTTCTGTGCTGCAATAGTTTTCTTATATTAAAAAGTTTCTTTAAGAGAATAGGTAGGAATCGCAGTAGTTGAGGATCAATAATCATGCTTTAGTAAATAAGCAGAGGAGCTTTCTGGAAAAGCAAACATTTATAACCTGATCCATGGTTCTCAGCATTGATGATACTATCATCATTTCCAAGTGCTATGGGGAAGTTGTTGGACTCTTTCTGGTAACTAGTTTGGGTTAGTTTTCTGAAGTAATTTGCAACTGATTCATCAGTATGAACCATAAAACATTCTTTCACCTCATTTTAAATTTCAGAATTTTAGTCATAGATTATCTAGATGACTTGGCCCCATAATTTGTGGATTGACATTAATTAAAATGTGAAGGCTGTGTTTGAATTTCATCTCATTTTTTCTTCTTTCTCTCATTTAGTTAATGTCATGTTCTCTATAAATTCTGCACATTAAAAGTCGCTGTACTTGGTTATCCTTTCTGGTTGAAGTCATGTAAGAGGAAGTGTTGATTTCTATCTTATAGCATAACCCTCTTACCATATTTTCATTGTCAATCTAAACTTTCGTGTGGGTTTCTTTTAGCATTCTTAAAGCTAACTCAATGATTGAGTTTGCACTCTTATGATTCTAAGATTTCATATATTTCTATTGATTGATGCTTCCAATTTTTAGTTATGAAGTTGATACAGATGCATTTCTATCAGTTTTGGCCCTTCAACCAATTCCGAAAATGGGATCAGTTCCCACAATAGTTGAGGTAACGCAGCTAAATTGTGTCCTCTTATTCTTTGATTATCTTTAAACAATTTACTGTTGTTGTGTTAGGTTGCATTCACTATTGTAACTAATGCAGGTCTCAAATCCCAACACATGTGAACTCTTGAAATCAATTACAGGATTGAAAGTGGAACCTGTGGAAAATGTCGCTTCAAAGTTATTTGTTCAATGCTCTCGCCAAAAAGGACTGATAAAAATATACCGACACTTACTCAATAACAGAAGTATCGTACTGCTCCCAAGATACACCATCTTTTCAGATTGTACTTGATTATAATTTTTATAACTTACGGGCTAGTGAAGATAGTTTGTTCTCGAGGCAAAGGAACAATTGAGCTCACACTGTCCTTTTGCTTGTTTTCTGAGATTTATGTATTCTCATTCTTGTTTTCTTTTTTGCATTTGTTATGATATGTGAAAAATGCAATTTTATGACTTATCTTTTAATCCCTTCTAATGAAATCTCTGCCCCATGCACTAATGCTATTATTTTAGTTTGTTGCAGAAAATGTTTTTAATCTTAGCAGTTTCCCACATCTAACAGGGATAGCATATAGACAATTAAGACGGGGATTTAAAGAGGTTTAGTCAATTACTCAATATTCTCTTGCTGAAGCCATAGAATGTTGTTTCCGTTTTTTTTTTAATAATATTATTAAATATTTGCATCTGTTCAGGCAGTTGTTTGTGGTCTTCGTAGAAGTGGGAAGGTTGAATTTCACCCAAGGGATGACGAAATTCTTGAGCATGGAGATGAGGTATTCATTTTATTTCTTAGAAACTTGAGTACTTCATTTTCTTCATATATCTTGCAATCATCATCATGCAATTGTTTCTTTTTCCTCTTTTGATGGTCAAGCCATCCAATAAACAGTCAACTGGATAGAGTACAACATGCAAGGGTTTGCACACTTCCCATAATGGCATCTTGTCACTTTTTTCTTCCAGTTATTTAACGGGCATCCTCATCTGTTTCACTTCATATAGTTTCATCTCTTTTGTAGATTTGAGATGATATTCGTTGAATTGTTGATAAATTTCAAGAAGTGGACTCATTAGTTTTAATTTAAAATAAATGACAGGATTACAAGAAGTTAAAATAGATATCTACAATTTAGCTAGTGTTATTAGTCTACATACTTTTGATATATTATGTTGCATCACGTGTTTTATATCACCATGAAACATAATATGGTTTCAAACTCAGTTAGACTGATTGTTGCAATGTCCTCGGACCATTAAAAGTGTGCATTATATATTTAGATCCAATAGATTAGTCAGATTTGCATTATATTTGCCCATGCCTTACTCATATGCATATTAATAGAGGAGACTTATATCATACCAAGAGGTGAACACTTATTACGTTTACCGCTCTTGACATGTCTCTAGGAATCTCCTGAAGCCTCTAGATTACTCTGAGAAGATTTAGTTAGCAGTTTTTAAGTTATACTCCTGATTCAATGAGAAATTAGTTAGTTTTATCTTAGCACTATCAATGGATCTATCTAAATAGATAGTGGAAGTCAGAACACCAGTAAGAGGAACTTCATAACTCTTGTGGAACTTCATATATGGAGATTTTGTACCCATTTCCTTTGTTCAACCAATGAAATTACATTTTCTTGTCCTACAAATACAATAAAGGCCATATTGTCTTATGATTTGCCTTCACTTAGAAATCTACTGCTCTTTCCAGATAATACTGTCATGGGTTGAACTTCACTCCCATATTGTGGTTCTTGATATGCCTTATTGTAAAACCATGAACATCTTATATATATGTGTACCCCTTTTTTCATAGAAATGGTTTAATCTTACATGCTCTTCTGAGACAACTTGTGGTTTTCGATTCTTTGCATCCAGGTTTTGTTTATTGCCCCTGTTTACCGAAAAACCATACCGCAAATTGCATCTTCAATAGTAAGCAAAGAAGGAGGCAAGGGCACACAAAATATTGAAGAACGTGAAAATAATAATAGCAGTTTACTTGCCTTGGAATTGACAAATACGCGGCTTGGAAGTATTGTCAAACGATCCAATCGGCTGGGTTCAAAGGTACATCTCCAATAGAGTAATTACCAGAGTTCTACTGGACTTGAGCTGTACCTTAGCCCCTTAAAGTCAGCTACCCAGCGTAGCATGGGCTTATATTTTTTCCTAACCTCTACAGACTTCTGAAATTAACCTTGGGCCTAAGGAATGCATTTTAATGCTTGGTTGGCGCTCGGATGTTGCTCAAATGGTTGAAGAATATGACAACTATCTTGGACCTGGCAGTGTAGTGGTACGCTGTTGTATACTTTTACTTGCTCTAAGATGGATTGATGTTTTAAAGTACAAATATTTCAACTGCAAAGTTTATCTTTTCTGATATTTTGAGATGGAACTAAGGGAACAATGCAACTATATAATGGGAAATTTTGTGAAAATCATATTATATTAACTAAAAAAAGTAAAGGAAAAATAAAAGCAAACCATTAAGTCCACGCTTTTTAACTCATATGTAGTGCTGTTCACACTTAATTTGGTGTCAGATTTTTTTCTAGATAAGTATGGGTCAGATTTTTCTCTTTACCCATGGGAACATATCTAATGCTGCCTCAATTCTAATATGGGGTAGATGTATGTAGATTGTGAATTTCGGAGTTTGTAATCTGTGTTGAGTTGTATGTAGATAATATTGTATTCATTAGTGTTATATTTACTAAGCAATGCAATTGATATAGTGGTAGGTAAGGTATACCAATAGTCACAAGAGCCTAATATATATATCTCTATGTATGTACAAACAAAGAAATAAGAAGAAATACATATTTTTATTCTTTTTTCAACATGGTATCAGAGCCATAAGATGAGAAACTTAGGTCATCTAAACTCTAAACACAAACTCTAACCCTAAATTACCCAAAGACAAACCTTAACCCTAATTTCAGCGGTTTCAAGGCTTGTAGATTCTCTTTCTGGTGTCGGATTTGAAATCCGATCATATCACGGTGTTCCTCTCTCCTCTGGTGGCATATCCCAGAAATCTCGTCGCCAGAAACAGCCGCACGCACAGCTGCCGTCCATCACGTTTTATTATTTTACCTTTTTCGGCTGTTTTCTAGTATCTACTCTGGTGTTTTGCTCTATTGATGTTCGGAATAGGCACACCATCCTCTTCCGCATTTGTTCGCTGTCATCCGCCGCCAACCACCGCTGTTCGCCGCTGACACTGACAACGACTGTTTGTCTGATTCTTTTCACCTTTTTCATTTCTTTTTAAGGTGTTTCTTCATTCCGATATGGCTCGCGATAATTCCTCATCAAAAACTAGTCCTTTCTCAAGCTTATTATCTCCCTCTCCTATCATTGCAGCTGACAAACTGATGCGCAGTTCGAATTATTTATCTTGGTCTATAGCAATGGAGTTATGGTGTATTGGTCAAGGTTTACAGGACCATTTGACCATTAAATTAGAAGATCTGCAGAAGGAAAATAGAGATAATTGGATAAGAGCTGATGCTTTACTATTGAGTCTTCTGTGGCAATCCATTGATTCATCCCTTCATCCAATTTACAATCATTATCATACATGCTATGATGTATGGGTTCAAGCAAAGACTTTTTATACTAATGATATCCAGCATCTATATTCGGTGATTTCTAATTTGCTTAATTTAAGATAGTTGGGTATGTCTATTACTGATTTTCTTGGCAAATGGGCATCTATTAAAGCAGTGTATAATTCTCTCCTTCCTCCTGGTCGGTCTCTCCATGATGATTTGGCTCAGAGAGACAAATTCTTTATGGTTTGCATTCATGCTACTCTCAGTCTTAATCTTGCTCCAGTTCGTGATCAAATACTGGCTAGTCCTATTATACCATCTATGGATGAAGTTTCTCTCGCCTTCTTCGTGTTTCATCCATTCCTAATACATCTCAACACGGTTTTTCTCCTGTGGATAATTCAACCTTAGCTTCTCATGTGGCCCCCAGAGCTCGAATAAATCCAAGAGAAGTTAAGGTAGAGATCAAGGAGGTAATAGGGGAGATCGTCCTAGGTGTACCTATTGTCATCAGTGGGGGCATACCAGAGACAAATGCCAAAAGTTACATGGATGTCCTCCACATGCTAGTATCATTTAAAACACTAATTCTGCACCGATTGAAGGACAACATCAGGATTCTCTATTTCTCACAGGAGCTGATCTTGAAAATTATCTTCAATATCAAGCTTCAAAGCAGTTGTCATCCTCTATTACTTTCCTTGTCATAATTGATAACAATCAGGATGGTATTATTGGCTTGAAAGCACATCTTTTCAAATATTTTCAGACGAAAGACCTTGGCTTGCTAAGGTACTTTCTTGGTATTGAAGTGGCTTAATCTAGTTCTAGTATAGTTCTTTCCCAAAGGAAATATGCCTTAGATCTTCTGGAAGAAACTAAGATGCTAAATTGTAAGCTTGTAAATTCTTCAATGGATCCTAATGTGAAATTGTTACCAGGACAGGGAGAGTTATTTGCAAATCCTGGTAGATACCGTCGATTGGTTGGCAGACTTAGTTATCCTACTATCACTCGACCTGATATATCCTTTGCAGTTAGTGTTGTTAGCTAGTTTCTCCAAACCCCTTGTATCAGTCATTGGAATGCAGTTATCAAGATTATTAGATATATATAAAAAATGCTCCAGGTAAAGGCTTACTATATGAAGATCAGGGTCATTCGCAGGTAATTGGATATTATGATGCTGATTGGGCAGGTTCTCCATCTGATAGAAGATTTACATCTGGTTATTGTGTGCTGATTGGAGGTAATCTAATATCATGGAAAAGTAAGAAACAAAATGTTGTGATTAAATTAACTGCAGAAGCAGAATATCGTACCATAGTCATGGAAACCCATGAGACTATTTGGTTGAAACAGTTACTTTAGGAGTTGAAATTTTGTGAAATATCACATATAAAGCTAATTTATGATAACCAAGCTATATTATATATATCCTCTAATCTAATTTTTCATGAGAGAACTAAACATATAGAGATCGACTGTCACTTCATTCGACAAAAGATCATCTTTGGCTGCATCATCACTAGCCATGTCAATTGAAATGATCAATTGGTTGATATTTTAACTAAATCTTTTAGGGGTTCTCGTATTGGGTATATTTGTAGCAAGCTTGGTGCATATGATTTATATGCTTCAGCTTGAGGGGGAGTGTTGAGTTGTATGTAGATAATATTGTATTCATTAGTATTATATTTACTAAGCAATGTAATTAATATAGTAGTAGGTGAGGTGTACCAATAGTCACAAGAAACTAATATATATATCTCTATGTTTGTACAAACAAAGAAATAAGAAGAAATACATATTTTTATTCTTTTTTCAACAATATGGTTATGAACCAAAATAGATTACATAGATTCTATTGATGAGACTGAAAACATAGATTATACATAGCATTTGGTGAAATGATGCAGACGGTGGTGCAAATTTGCTCCTGAATTCACATAGCTAAATCTCCTTATCACTTGTACTAGAAAAGAAAAATCAATTAATGACAGCTATTACCAACAGTTGTAGAGTGGCTCCCTTGCACTAGCTGACATCCAGCGAAGGATAATGCCTGAGCTGGCATCCTTTGCTCTTGAACAGCCTTTTTAATCCTTCTGGCATACACCGGATTTCTATCAAACATCTTTGAATATGCTCAAAACCAAAAAAGCTAGACGTGCTTTGCTGTACAAAACCATGAAAATAATCTCACAGCGTTACTATGTTTCTTAAGCTCAATACTTATATCAGGAAGATCTTAGTTCAATCATTACTTATCCTGGAATCATTTTGCCAAAATTAACATTTCAAAACTTATTCAGAAGATGAAGCGTTCACTGGATGCCTTTAGATTATAATCGCACCAACTAAAGCTAGACAGAACTCTGCAAGATTATATTATCATGCGATGAACTCTCTACGGCTTCATTATTGATGGATCCTATACTATTATCATTGTGCATTAACTATGTTCCATTACATATCTGTTTGTGGGGCTTGAATAATTACTCTAAACTTCAATTGATAGTGGATAGCTAGTTTCTGTCTCTCTTGATGCATTTGCAGGAAATATTGTCCGACGCGCCTATACAAGATAGGAATAGAGCAAGTAAACTAGCGGGTCAGCGCAAGCTGAAAAATATTCGTGTTTCTCACAGGGTATATTTTCAAAATATAGTAAGAAGAAATTTTTTTCATATCTTTCTCCCCTCAATTTTCACTTTCTTCTTTTCCCCCTCTTATAGGTTGGAAATCCAATGAATTATGACACTTTAAAGGAAACATTATTGACAATTCAAAATTCTTGCAAGAAGAAAGATATACCCCTCTCCATAGCTGTAATACCTGATAGAGAGTGGCTTCTTGAAGGTAAACTTGCAATATGATTCGCTAATTTGGCATAGCAATGATTTTGCATGGATTACCTTCAATCTCTGGTTGTTGTTTCTCTTTAGATCCATCCAGGGCAGACAAGCACTCTGCATATTCTCTTCTTCTTGCTGAGAGTATATGCAGCAGACTTGGAATAAAGGTATTGCTAGTTTGACTGCTTTTGTTAGATGATGCTGCTTCTCATTTTCATTAATATTCTATTCCCATTTCTGAAGCTTTGAGATGGAAGCCGTATCTGTTCTTGAATAAGAGTGTATGATAACAATTAAGTTCATGCAGGCTCAGAATCTGGTTGCTGAGATAGTCGACTCAAAATTGGGTAAACAGGTAGTAATCCAGAGGCAATCTTGGTGCATTATTGCTTTAGTTTGTTTTTTGCTTAGTTAATAGTCCAGTTATACTAATATGTCAAAATTAAATAGATTGCACGGATCAAGCCATGTCTCACTTACATAGCAGCGGAGGAAGTGATGAGCCTTGTAACTGCCCAAGGTTTTTGTGTGTCCAACCCTGTTTGTTGATTTTCTTTTTTCTATTTTTCATTATGGTTTCCAATTCTTTGAAAATGATCTTCAATGGTTAATTTGGATAACAGTGGCACAGAACTATGAGCTGAATGATGTGTGGAAGGACATTCTAGATGCAGAGGGTGATGAAATATATGTGAAGGTGCTTGCTCTTCTTACACCATTTTTTCAAGTATTTTTGGCTGTTGCAATTCCAAAGTTATTCAGTTAAACATATTTCCTCTTCAAGCGTTACCTTCCTATATTGGAGAAATCTTGCCAGTAACATTTCCTTTCTTAGAGAATGTGATGTGCAAGCTATGCCATCTTTTCCTTTCAAAGTTAGAATAGAAGCAATTCTCAGTAGGGAACAAATTTGATGAATTGCTGAAGTCAAATTCCTCTTTGGTGCATGTTTCAATAGGATATTAGTCTCTACATGAAGGATGGAGAGAACCCATCATTCTTTGAGCTTTCTGAAAGGGCATATTTGAGGAGGGAAGTCGCCATAGGTTATGTTAAAGACAACAAGAAGGTACATCTTGAAAATTGATGCTGAAATGAAACAATATCCGTCTTCTTATCTGCATGTCCCTTGTGCAGGTTATCAATCCTATTCCCAAGACCCAACCGCTTTCACTGGAAATGACAGACTCATTAATTGTGATATCAGAGCTAGAAGGAGAACAACCCATTGTTGTATAAATTACCCACTCAGTTTACATTTATTCTTCTTATATTGTGTGGGGTGGTCAAATTTTTAATGGTGCCATCTTGCACAATTTTGACAATGCTGAAGAGCGTCTCGCGTGCAGGAAGCAAAGTTTGCTGGCTACTTATCTACAGCTGCTGAAACCTATGCTGAGAGGAGCATACAAGCTGTTAGATACATGAATATGTAACTTGTTTCTTATTATTATTCCTAAATGGTCTCCATTAGCCTTCTTGTGTTATGTTTAGAATACAATAATCAGAGAGAAGATATAACCATTATTAATACTTGTTTCAACTAATATAATAAGTATGTTTGTTTGGTCATTTTGGTTTATTTTTGTTGTTGTTAAATAAATATTTATAGAAAAACAGATACCGATAAAAAATTGACAGTTTTACTTCTAAACAGATCAAATAAATATGATACAAATAAATACAGATGCAGATTTGATACAGATACGATATGGATAAAAATCAGATAATTTAAACAAACCCTAGGGCCTTATATAAGAAATTAATGAAATAAGTCAATAGCCAAACAACAAGTAATTAATAAACATTTTCGATCACTTGACTTAAAACATTCCTAGTTAGTGTTTACTTGAATCACTATCTTGTCATGTATAAGAAAGGCTTTTCATATGCGTGGGCTTTACAATCGCATAGTGAAGAGTAAAACTTGGAATTCCG
This sequence comes from Combretum micranthum, assembly GCA_024138025.1. Lineage (NCBI taxonomy): Eukaryota > Viridiplantae > Streptophyta > Magnoliopsida > Myrtales > Combretaceae > Combretum > Combretum micranthum. The sequence goes on from JAMXBD010000030.1 coordinate 322,655, forward strand.
CCAACATTTTTTTTTTTTTTGTTAAAATTACCGCTACCTTTTCTATCAACATAGCTCATACTTTTATTTTTTTCCTTTTCCCCAAAAGAAATTTCTTCCATCTTTGTCAATACATCAGGGATCGCACCTTCATTCCACAACTCTGTCAATTTCGAAATGACTCTTACCATCCTTTCATTTCTCTCTGGCCAAGCCAGCTCCTTGTATCGGGAAGCAGTCCCCATCTACACTACATCTATTCAAGATGGCTCTTGCTCTCAGATTTATTTTCGCCCGCTTCTGCATTTGATAAAGGTTGGCACCATCGAGTAACTTTACAATCTATCCAACCTTCACATTCTGAGATGGTACCCCTTGATTTCAGTATTCATCATTTGCCCAACTTAGCGATTTTAAAACAACCCGCGCCTGCCTCTTAAGTCTTACCATTTCAGATCCATCGGTTCCATTCTTTCAAGGCAAATTGTATCCTCCTATCAAACTCAGCACCAGGGAATTTTCATATTTCCTTTTGCACAATAAATAGGGGAAAATGATTAAAAAGAATCCCAAATATGCTTCATATTAGAAGTGCAAATGAACCAAACTAATTCATAAATTACTCGAGCATTACTCGAGCTCGGCTCGACGCTTACTCGAGTTTGATTCGAGAATGATTGAATTGAGTACAAGCTTGAGCTACTCCGATAGCTTATTAGTCTAAGCTCGAATTTTATATGTTTATCCAGATTAGCTTGAGAATCTAACCAAAACTCTAGTATAAATATTAATCGAATTTAAATTGAGTTTATGTATAAATATTATTTAAATTAGAATTGAAAGTATTTTTTAAAATAAATTAAGTCTAAACCAACTTGATCAAGTCAATCTTGAGCTTATATGATATTACTTTAGGCTGAGCTCGAACTTAAAGTCTTAAGCTCGATTGAGCTCAACCTAGCTCAATCTTTCAAATTTCAAGTCAAACTTGAGTTTGAACTCAACAATATACTGTAAACATCGAGATTTACACACTACAAAATTGATAACCGTCAAAGTGTAAACTGTAAAATCTTTGGAAAAAACTTTAAGAAAAGTCATGAAGATCACTTACAATTTTTCACAATTTAAGAATAATAAAATATAAACAATTTAATCGTTATTTTAAGAGTTAAAAATGTTATTAATAAAATTTCAAAATATAATTTCTCATAACTTTTCACAATCCATGTTCAATAATAACTCAACAAACTAACAAGGCAATAATTAGAGCTTCAGTAAATATAAAAGAACTACATAACAATCAGTAATTTGTAAACATCAGAAAGTTTTCATAATTAGAAATCATAACTAAAAATAGTAATTTATCAATATAGTATTTGCATGTAATTATAAAACTTAACAGGTAATAAACAATATTATAGAAATAAAGACTCTAGTAACAAAATGAACTGTTGTAATATCATATGACAAGTCAATAATTAAGAATATGACTAAAATCACTATTTTAATATTGTGATCATGAAATGAAAGATAACATTAGAAATGGTTTAATCGAATAATAATAGGTAGATGATTTTGAACTTGCTTTAGAAATTAAACTTAGATAGTTTAATTAATTAAATTAATCAAAATAAGTAAACAATGGGGTATGATTAGAAATCAAATCAGTATATAGATTAAAATAAAGCTTGAGATTTCAAAAGTTTCCTTTAATTAGCTTATTTTTTTTAACAATCTTTTTCAACAAATCAAATTTTATTATTTCTTGTCATTCCTAAACTAAAGTCTTTTTCTTTCAATTTTAAATCTCTAAACCCTTGAAAAATTCAATTTAAATGTTTTTAGTCTATTTCATGAGTTGAATTATTAAATTCTTTTGCAATTATCAATTTGAACCCCTTCTTTTTTCAATTTACAAATGATCCAAATTTCTCAAATTCAATTACTTAAATCTATAAAATGTCCTAATTTAACCATTTTAACTTAAATTCCATTTTCTTAATATCCATAATTTTGAATTTATTTGCTTATTTAAAAATATTAGTTCTTATGTCTATACTCAGATTAAATATCAATTTCTTATAAATTAAACTCATAAACTTGATTTTATCAAGCTATTAATTTTTATTCCATAGATCCTCATACTAACTTTTAATTATTTTTTAAACTTAAGATAATTATTTGAAAAATCTAGTTAAAAGCCCTTACCCATAAATATCCTATAAATATCTTATTTATCCTTACCCTTTTATTTCCTTTTTCATTTCTCTTGCTACCCTCCTTTCTTCTTCTTTTTCTCTTTTCTTTCTATGCTCTTCTTCTTCTTCAAAAGCTCAAATCTCAAAATTCAACAAGATTATAGAAGCAATTGAAGATAAAAAACAAGATAGAAGATGAAAATTATACATGTAGAATGTACAACAATTAAGCAGAAGTAGTAATAGTGAAGATTAAGTAGTCTAAGTTTGTCAAAGATGTAAGTTAGTCATTTTCTTTATTTTGATAGTTGTTCATACATATATGTGATGAACTAAAGCTATATATAAATAGGGTTTATGATAAAATCTGTAAAATAAAGATATATGAATTTGTAACTAAAAACCTAGGTTAGTGTATACATATATAGGTTAGATGTTTGATGGCATGATTTGAAATGTAATAACATGTATCTAAATGTTATAAGTTATGGTGTTGAACTTGCATGCTATTATTAAGATGTTGTAGGTTAAGTTTTGAGAATAAAACAAGAAGACAAGTAGTTAAAGTTGTGTAAAAGAAACAAGTGAAAACATCAAAACTGGGGAAATTGTAAGAATCACAAGCATGAAATGGCCCTTGGTAGGCTCAAATTAAAAATTTTTGTACAATCTCTAGCGTGATCCTACGTGTAGTACTCTCATAACTGAAATTCAAAATTGATCACAAGCATGATCTAACACGTGATTGTCTCTATTTTAAAAATTTTACGAAATCATGGGTGTGTTTTAGCTCGTGGTAGTCACTGGAAGAAAAATTTTGAACCATCACGGGCATGATCCAATTAATGATGATCACTATTTTAAAAATTTTGGAAAATCACAGGCATGATAGGGACCTTAGTACACATTGATCAGGTTTTGAAGGATGATCGCAAGCTTGATTTTCAATCGTTATTCGTGTCACGACCTAAATCATAGCCGTGATTGAGGGCGTGATCCCCATCATGACTAATCCTCCCCTCTATGTGTGTGTGTGTGTGTGTGTAAAGAAAAAAAAAAGGAAAGATGAAATGAAATAAAGATATGATAAATAATATGATATGTTACCATTTGTATAAATAAGAATGGGTTAAGTGAATTAATAGGTTTAGTAATTCATTTGTGTTAATATAGTTTCTAAGTATAAAATGAACTTAGTTAATAATCTTAAGTTCAACATGGCTAAATAAAACTTAATGAGTTAAAATAAAACACATTTATTAAGTTTAACCAACTTAGTTAAATTAAGTTATGTTTATACAAATGTAACTTGAAATGTAGGATAAATTATTAGACCAAAGTTAATATGAATCTTAGATATAAAATGAATTAGTTAATAAATCTAAGTTCAACTTGACCTAATGAACTTTAATGAGCTAAAATGAATTAAATTAATTAAGTCTAATCAACTTGATTAAGTTTAAGTTAAAGTTAAAGTAGATTTAACCTATAAATGATTTAGAAATAATATAATTGTAATATAATAAACTAAACCATGAATAATATAGGGAATCTATGTTCGAATTAGATCAATGACATATGGTTAAATTAATAAAGAATCAAGAAGGTCATTTATATGATTAAACTTGAAAAGGTAGCCAAGAATAGATATATGTTCTGGTTTACATATGGAATTAGATAATTATGATCTAATTACAGGGGACACTTAAACACTAATAGGATTTGTTATTTAGTTATATAGTTAGTGATATGTGTTTATTATCTTTATAGGGATTATAAAAGCAGTAGAACCATTCTAAGTACCACTCCAAGTTGAGTGTATGGTGTTAATTCATTCCCAAAACTAAGGAACTTCGAAAGATCATCTCAAGTGAATAATGGTGCTCAGGTAAGGGAGTTCTAATGATCTGCTATCTGTTTGTGTTTGCCATTTCTTGTTGTTATGTTGGTTGTATTACTTGTCTGTTGAATGACTAGTTGTTGTGAGTGTAATTATTTGCATGATCGCTTATATAAATGAATAACTTTATATACTAGCCTAGATTAATTGGATATATTCATCACATGTGATTGAACACCCTTCTTTTTGTAGGAAATGTCCCAGATTGGTAATTGAAAGTATTTTCAAAATGTATATCTAAAGAAAAATGACTTAGACTATTTCCAATCACTCTTTTATACTCTTAAAATTGTTAAGTTTTACCAAAGTAGTTTATGAAATAAAGTTGAGACATTTATGAGTAATGTTGTGACAGTGGATGTTGCCTGAGTTGGGGTTTACTTGTCCAATGGTGATGGTAGATGTTGCCTGAGTTCAGGTTTACCTATTAAAATCACCATTATCGAGCTGTGGTAGATGTTGTCTGAGTCGAGGTTTACCTGCACTACCAAAAGATTTATTCACCTACGTCGAGTGAAAGTGGATGTTAACCAAGTCGAAGTCCACTTGGTAGATGTTACCTGAGTTGGGGTTTACCTTTTATATCACTAATGTTGGGCAAGGATGGAGGATGGATGTTACTCGAGTCGGGGTCCATCCTAAACAACTTCAGTGTAGAGAGTACAAATCTATACCTTCTATGGCTCCAAACACCCATAGATGTGTTGCTTGCATTCATTTCGTGTGTATTCATATTATGTGTAGATAGATCTGCATGGATGTTGACTTAATGATTGACAGTTGTGTGAACAATGGTAGTCAAGAACGAACTCACTGGGTCACGGTTTAGCTCACACTCCTATAGTTCTTGTGCAGGGACAGCTCATGTTGGGAACGAGTTAGAAATATGTGGAGAGAGTTTTTCTCTAGTAAATTCGTTCAAGATAGGAAGATGGAATTGTAAACTTAGATTTATATTTTGTATTGTACAAGATAAACTTAGAATAAAGAATAGATAAAATTGTTTAATAGTCTGAGGCTTTATATTATGCAAGTTATCTATCATATTTTACTATTTGGTAGGGGATAGCAGTTCTTCACAGTTATGATGGATTGTGAAAAATCGTATTTCCTTAGTTGTTAAATTGTATTTACACAATTAAAACTTGTATAGGAAATATTAAATAGAGTTTTGCAATCTCTGACTTGCAAAATGGTTCTTATATTGTGGGTGCATACGTGATATAATAACTTCAGGTTAACCTTACTAGGCCTCCTTTAGGGGCGTAACATATACCATCTTGATTCAACTTGTTTGTAGCTCTACTTCATATGCAAAAATACTTTTATGAAGCCACGATTCTAATTTGAGGAGAAATATCGAAACAAAAATTAAGTCCAACTTCCAAATAATTCATGTCTACCATCTCTACCTGTCCTACCTACTATGACATAGTATATATTTGTTTAGTTAGAGTGTTCTTGGATCTTTTGGAACATTCTAAAACATCTCCTTCTTCTAGAATATTTGTAGGGCTTATGCTAAATTTGGGCCTTATCGAACCTCATGAGTTGTCCCTTAGCTTTAGGCTTATGATATTCACCCTTACTCGATTTAGTGATGCCCTCATCGTGTATTCTTCATGAAACTTCCTAATGAGGTCATCAAATTGCCAAAATGCTTCAACTAGCTCCCAACTAGCCTCACTTTTAGGTAACCTATTGCAAATAACCATGTACTCATGCTTGGGCTATGGTCCTTGGCACCAAGCATATCAATCAATCAATATTCTTTCTGTTTCTTTATAATAAAAGTTTCTGACAACAACGAGGGGCCTCTTCGTGGATCTTTTTTGTCTTCATGGTAAGGTTTAAGCATACTCACATGAAAGATGAGATGGAAATTCATGTTTGGTGGTAATTCAAGTTCATGAGAGAATATCCTTACCCTCTTCAATATCCCAATGGGCCCCTTAAACTGTCTCATGAGCCTTTCACGCAGTTGTCCTCTAGTGCATTTAATCAAGTGCATCGTGACTAACACTTGGTCCCCAACCCGATACTCCTCATGCCTCTTGTTATCAACAAACTTTTTCATCCATTTTGTAGACTTCTACAAATATCTTCGGGCTTAATCCTTGTTTTCTTTCCATTCCCATGCAAATCTGTACGCCGATAGACTATTCTGTCTTATAGTGATTGTACTTTGGGTTAATGCTTGCTTCCTAGGGCAATTGATAAGTTTGATAGACCCTTATCTTTAGTGCTTATTCGTACATACTTTATATGTAGTTTATGTAATTTTATCAAGAAAATGATATTTAATTGCTTAATTATTGATTTTAGGGCTAAAAGATGATTTATGGAGAAATTGAAGATAATTTAAGTAAAACTAAGGTGAAATTAGCAAAACTTGGACCATAGCTAAATTTTTGCACGTGCACTACCTTATGCATGGCCATGTTAGAAGCAAAGAACAAACCACTAGATGTTTTGACTTCTGTCCCACCTTCAACATGAGAAAGGAAAATGGAAAGGAACAAACCAGAGAGCAAATGGAGGAGAAAAGTTCAAGAAATGAATCTTCTAATTCTTGCCCCACCATCTTCACAGCTGTGTAGACTAAACAATGCACATTGTAAAATTCCAATGTCGGTTGAAGCTAAGTTACGCCTTTCCCCAAGCACGGACGTACAGGACAGGGCTTGCAGACCTGTTTACCTCCTTATTCTATAAATAGACACCTTGTTTTCGTTTTTAAAAAAATCTTTTGGCATATTTTTCCAAGCCACAGAAGAGAAAAGTATGAATTTCCTCTAGATTTTCTATTCTTTCTATAAAGTCCACGGAGGATTAGATCTTTCTACCTTGTATCTTGTGAAACCTTAAATCATGTGATTTGAAATTTGAATTGCTTTTTATTTAACTAAAGTTCATACCTCTGTATCTATTCATGTCAATTAATTGGCTTGTGATTGATTTATGTGGAGAATTAATTGCATATATTCTTATTAAATAGAAAGAGGTGTTATCTAGTATGATAGATCTTCATGAATAGAGAAATTGCATATTTCACCTAAACATAGGAAAACCTTGATTTTCTCTACAAAGATTAAATCTTTACAATAGGGATCATGAACTCTTATGTGATCTTATGTGGCGCTAGTGAGGAAGAGGTCTCCACTATCTTGTGTAGGATTAGGAATTAATTAACTCAAGAGAGTAATTGATTTATTTGATGAGATTCTATAGTGCAAAGAATAAATAATTCATTGATCAATTCATTATCATAAAAATTTAAGGTTTAGGGTGGATCAAGATGAGGGATATGTCTTGTGATTGATTACATCTTATAAAAGCACACATAATTGACTTAAGGTGGTTAAATTAATCAATTTGTAATTTATATAATTAGTTATCACTTCAAGAATTAGGCTAAATAGTAGAAAAACGGCAATACTAGTACTTATTCTTTATATCCCTATGGCGACACCCGTTTTAATCCTATACTACTCTAAAGAGGTGTACTTGTCTATGCTTGATCGTTAGATTTAACTTGGGTTTGCAAATTTTATAATTTGATATGATCGATAGTCGCGCAATCAACAATCTCAAAGGAACTCTGACTTGCAGACTCGATCCTCTGCAAGTCGAAGGAGAATTAATCCACATCTAGCAACCTAATTTAACTTCATGGGTTAACTACCATAAAGTGCCTTAAGTAAATCTCCATAAGAGCATTCACTCATTTGATCTACCCATTGATCTAAGGATGGTGATGAGAACCTTAGTTGTATAAAACCTAAGACTTGTCAATAAACAATGGATTTGAACCCTAAAGATCCCTAGAATAAGCAATTAAGAATGTGACCCTAATCAAACCTGTTGAATAAAACCAACACTACCAAGAACGGAACCCAAACCCCAATCAAACTCGTCGGTTGGAACCTAAGTTATCTAGTTGATCTCCTCAAGCTTTTATGAAGAAATCATATTTAAGTTCTTTTTTAAGAACTAAGAGAAAGTCCTCGCGAATTGGAAGAAAACTCTCAATATTGTATTGTCATTCAACTATCTTTTGAATAATACACACTAGGGCTCACATAGGCTTTCAAAATAGCCTTAGAAAGCAACAAGATAATAAAAAATAAAAGAAGTTCGAAAAGTCTCTACGAATCAACATAAGCTGATGGGTATGCTAACAATGTACAACTAAAGGCCAACGGCCTATAATATGTAACTTGACGACTTTAATAATTTTGATTCTAGTCATTTCTGGTCACATTATAAGCCGACTCTATGCTAACGACATACTTAAGAAAGCTGACGACGTTGGAGGCGGTGCATAGGTTTGCAAAGAAAGGTTGCGATTCTCCATATTAAGCTGGTAGCCTTTGTCTCTTAAACTTGTTTCCAGCAAAATAATGAACTTGTCACTTGTGTTAGAGTCTTGTTGATAAGCCTCTTTCTCTTGAATCTCTATGATTAATCCTTGCAAAGCTTCATCCACCCACTTAGATCTTGCTCTTGTCATTGGTCTTCTAATGCTTTGAAGTGGATCTCGAAACTTCGTTGAGTCTTTAGGAGTGGTTGTCACTTGATCTCCATCATTCCCCCCTTCCTCGAAAGGATTCTTCATTGAATCTCCTGCATCATATAAAGAGAGGTTAGCAACATTAAAAGTAGTGCTAACATTACCATAATGACTCGACAAATCTAGCTTATAAGCATTGTCATTGATACACTTCAGCACTTGAAAAGGTCCATCTCCTCTGAGGTGAAACTTTGTCTTTCTTTGAGCAGCAAATCTTTCTTTTCTCAAATGCAACCAGACCTAATCTCCAAGTTGAAAACTAACTTTCGCACGACCCTTATTGGCTTGCCTGGCATAATGCTCATTCTTCTTTTCAATGTTAGCCTGACCTTAGCATGTAAATCCCTAACAAAATCTACCTTTTCCTTTCCATCAAGATCAATAAATTCATTAGTAGAAAAAGACAAGATGTCCAACAGAGTTAAAGGATTAAAACCATAGATAATCTCAAATGGGGAATAAGAAGTAGTGAAATGCACAACTTGGTTATATGCAAATTCAACATGTGGCAAACACTGTTCCCATTGTTTGAAATTCTTTTGAGTTATAGCAAGCAACAATGTAGAAAGAATCCTATTAATTACCTTTGTCCATCCGTTTGAAGATGTGCAATATTAGAAAATAACAGTTTAGTTCCTAGACGACTTCACAAAGTTTGCTAAAAGTGACTTAAAATCTTAACATCCCTATCGCTCATAATGGATCTAGGCATAATATGTAGACGCACTACCACTTTGAAGAACAAATCGGCAATTATGTGCTGCATCATTAGATTTAGAGCAAGCAATAAAACGAGCCATTTTACTGAACCTATCAACAACAATAAATATGTTATCTTTACCACTTTGAGACCTAGGTAACCTTAATATGAAAGCCATAGAAATATCAGTCCAGGGTTGGTTAGGTATAGGTAAAGGAATATAATGTCCATGAGGCATCACTTTGGATTTAGCCTGTTTACATGTAATGCATTTAACATAAACAGCTTGTACATAACGTTTCATGTTAGGCCAATAGAAATGCTCTTGTAACACCCAAAGTCTTTTTAATCCCAAAATGTCTCATTACCACCCCCATGAGTTTCCCTAACAAGTAACTCATGCAAAGAACATCTAGGCACACAAAAGCTTATCCTTCTTAAACAACTATCCACCATGCCTATAAAAATCAAAAAAGGCATGTTGAGAACAAGCATTCCAAATTTGACCAAAATCAACATCAGTCTCATACATGTCCTTAACATACTCAAATCCAAGAGTTTGTTATGTAAAGAAGTTAAAAGAGTATACCTTCAAGACAATGCATCAACCACGATATTCCCCTTTCCTTGCTTATATTTAATCATGTAGGGAAAGGTTTCAATGAATTCCAACCACTTCGCATGTCTTTTTTTCAACTTCCTTTGAGACTTCAAGTGCTTCAAACTTTCATGGTCTAAGTGAACAATGAACTCCTTGGGCCATAAATAATGCTGCCATGTTTGCAAAGTCTGCACCGAGGCATATAACTCTTTGTCATACGTCGAATAATTCAATAATGCTCTGCTAAGCTTCTCACTAAAATAAGTAATCGGCTTGGAATCCCACATCAAAACACCACCAATACCTTTTCCCAATGTATCACATCAATCTCAAAAACTTCTTCAAAGTTAGGCAAAACAAGCAAAGGTACATTAGTCAATTTCTCTTTCAAAGTATTAAAGGCTTTTTCATGCTTTTCAGTCCAATTGAAAACCACATTCTTCTTGACAAGATCATTTAAAGGAGCTACTATAGAGCTAAAATCTCTTACAAATCTCCTATAAAAACTTACTAAGCCATGAAAACTCCTTACTTTACTTGCATTCTTAGGCATTAGCCACTCTCTAATAGCCTTAACTTTATCCTCATCTACAAAAATTCCATTTGCAGTCACAACAAAACCAAAGAAAACAACAGATTCCATGTAGAAAGTACATTTCTTCAAGTTGGCATACAATCTATTTTCCCTCAAAACATTAAAAGCCTCATGCAAATGCTGAACATATTCATCTAAATTCTTGCTATAAACTAGAATGTCATCAAAGTAAACAATAACAAATTTTTCAATAAAGGCTCGTAGAACATAATTCATCAATCTCATAAACATGCTAGGTGCATTAGATAATCCAGACGGTATTACCATCCATTCATATAAACCATACTTAGTTTTGAAAGCAGTTTTCCACTCATCTCCATCTTTCATGCAAATTTGGTAATATCTATTCTTCAAGGCAACTTTTGGAAACAAACATGCACCATGCAATTCATCAAGCCTAGGTATAGGGTGTCTATATTTTACCATGATCTTGTTGACCCTCTCGACAATCCACACATATGCACCATGTTTCATCTTTCTTTGGCACTTGAATAATAGGAACTGAACATAGGCTTAGGCTCTCTCTCTCTCTCTCACAAACCCTTTCTCCACCAACTCATCAATCTGCCTTTGTATCTCCTTCATTTCCTCAGGATTTGCTTGATACGCTGACCTATTGGGAATTGAAGCACCATGAAGGAAGTAAATTTGGTGCTCGATGCCTCTTAGAGGAGGCAATCCACTCGGGATCTCTTCAGGAAATAAGTCATCAAATTCTTGCAATAAAGTAACAACCACACTAAGAAGAGAATGGTTAAGCTCATTAGTAGAAAGATAAACATCTTTGTACATAAGTACAAGTGATTGTTGCCTTGCCATCATAGCTCTCTTAAACTTACTCTTTTGAGCAACGTCACTTACTCTTGTTTGTGACTCACTCTCCATCTCTTTCCCCTCGTTGCTTACTAGAGTATGTTTGTCATTCATTTTCTCACTTTTCTCCTTAGCACTCGTGTGTTTCTCTCTCACTCAGAATTCCTTAGCAATCGTCATCTGATCCTCATAAGCCTCTAATGGGTTAAGAGGGGTCAAAACGAAAAGATTTTTATTCAGAATAAAAGAGTAATGATTTTTATACCCATCATGATTGACTTCTTTGTCAAACTGCCATGGACGCCTTAATAGTATGTGACAAGCCTGCATTGGTACCACATCACGTAACACCTCATCTTGGTACTTTCCAATTGAAAATCCAATCAAAACCTACCTTAACTTCTCCACACTTATTCAACTACTGAAGCTTATAAAGAATTTTGTGTTTCAAAGTCTTCAATTTCAACTTATCCACTAACAAGGTACTGGTTACATTGGCACGACTACTATTGTCTATAATCAAACTGCATATCTTGTTGTTTATATGGCATCAAGTATGAAATATTTGCTCTCTCTGGGCCTCATCACCTTCATCACTAGGCTGAATACTAAGGGTTTTCCTAGTGATTAGAAATTCCCCACCCACTGGAACCGACACTTTCCACATCACCATTCCGACAAATAACCATAGTCTTCTCATTTGGACATTGTGAACCAATATGTCCAAATCCTTGACACCTAAAATGAAATGCTCAAACATTTACCTAAGTTATAAATTAAGTTTAGATAGATTAAATAAGTCAAATGAATCATAGGATGTAATTAGACAAGTTGACATAATTAGATAAATAATTAACTAAGTTGAAATTGAGATTTGAATTCCTAAACCTTTAAACATTTAGCCTAAATTCCAATTCATTAATCCTTGTAAAATTTGAGTTTATTTACTTGTATCAAAATATCAGTTCTTAAATCCGAACTCAAATTAAATATCAATTTGATTTAAATTAAATTCTTAAATTAAGTTCTTAATTTCTAACCTATTGATTTTAAAATTATCTTCTAAATATTTTTAGAACTAAAATATTGATTTGAAAGTTCTAAATCTAATACCCTTATTCTAAAATATCCTAACTTTTATCCTTATCCTTTCTTTCTTTTTTTTTTTATTTTCTTTCCCTGCCTCCTCTTTCTTTCTTTTTCTTTCTCTCTCTTTCTTCTTTACCATTCCCATCTCTCCCTTTCTCTCTTTTCTTCCTTTTGTGTTCCTTTTCCTTTATCTCTTTCATCTCTCAAATTCTTCTCTTTAAGTCTCAAATTCAAAAAGGAATAAAAGAGAAACCAAGTAGAAGATGAGATAAGAGAAGAGGAAATCAAGGTTAGAAGTAGCCCCATAAGAAGAAGAAGAAGTTGTTTTTCTAAGAAAAGATAAGTCTTGTTTTTAGTTGTTATTTACTTTGTTTTAATTGCTGTTTATGTTTGTATGTGTTGATTTAATGGTGGATATATGTTGGGTTCTTGAGGAAGATGATGAATAGTAGTTGTGGGGCTTGATGAAGTGTTAGATGTGTTTCGAGGATGAGAAATGGGATTTGAAGCTTTAGAAGTTGTGTTATTGTGTTGTATGTTACTTGTATAATGTTGTAGTTGATGTTGGATGTGTTAAAAATGGAAAAAAAGAAGGAAATAATTCTTTTTTGCTTCTGGGAAAAATTTTGGAGTCTGTATGGGTATATGCACGTGTGCTGAGTGTTTGCATGGGAAAAACTCGAATCTAGCCGTTTTCTTAAGTTAGCACGACCTCAAGCATGGTCGTGCAAAAGATCGTGCAAACTTCTTGTTTCGTAGTCCCACTAAAATTTGATCATAACTTTTTCATTCGATCTCGGATTGAGGTGATTCAAAATGCCTTGGAAAGCTTAAGAAGATATCTACAATTTTAATGTTTTGAGTTTTTAAAAATTTTAAAATTATCAAGGTCAAAATTTTATTTCTTTCCAGCTACCATGTTTTCTAAACAAAATTAAAAACTTGTTTTACTAGTTAAGTGTTTGTTGTTAAGTACTAAACAAATCTTTTTGAGGTAAAATAAAATAGATAAATGATAGTTAATGTGTTATGTTTATTGAATGATATAATTAAGCATAAGTTAAGTGAATTTATAGATTTAGTAAATAATTTTATTAAATATAGAATTAGATATAAAAAAAACTTAGTTTATAACCTAAGTTCGACTTGGCTTGATGAACTTGAATGAACTAAAATGAATTAGATAGATTAAGTATATTCAAATTAGCTAAGATTAAGCTAATATAGACCTAAGTTTGTGAGATGAACTTAGCAACCAAACTAGGTTTAATATGTAATTTGAATTTAAAGTAAATTAATTAATGGACTTAAAGCTAAACTAACTTACTTGTATGTTGTTTGTTAGGATAGGCATATAAAATGGATTAAGAACTTAAATATGGCTTGAGTATCAAGTGTTGTTTTGTGTGTATGCCGTTGAATCAAGTCCAGGGAGCAGTAACCTTGTCCCAAGCAGGGTACAGTAGTTTAAGCACTTAGGCCAACCTCTACCATGATAATAGTATGCCATGGTGCCTTGGCAATTCATAAGTGGCTTGGTGGGTAGCCGATGGCGTATACAGTATCGGCATAACATTTGCTTAAGCTTAGGATGATATAACATGGTTTAGTTCATGTTTATGGGACTGGTTGAACTAGACGATGTTATTGACTAAGACTAAGTAAAGAGTATGTAACGGCTGTGAACCCTGGAGGACACTACTTTTCTTTTTCGGTTATATCATCTAGGAAATATAGGTATTTTGGCTGCCTATATCAACCCTCTGAGCGTTGTATGGTTACTCGAGACTCTCAGATTCCCAGTGGCTTGTTTCAGAATGTGAGTCCTGTGATGCTTGATTTACTTTAAATGAAAGATAATAACTTATTGTTTGACACATTGCATTTAGCTAGGCTTATGTGCCACTCCGTGTGTGCCTGTGTTACTATTACCGAGCTTCGGATCATTATTGTTGTCCAGGTGTTATGTTGATGGTGATGATATTGTTGATGATGATGATCGGCTTGGGTTTGGGTGATGTTGAACATTTGAAGTGGGTTAGGGCCGTGTATTTTATTTTATTTTGTTTTGTTTTTATTTAAAGGCCTGGATTTGTATATTAAGTTATAATATTCTTTTAAGGGGCTTGTTGGAGCCTAAATGTTTTATAAATGTTGATCTACCTTTAAGTGTAGATTGTGAATGCTTTTATAAAATTTTGTTTCTTAGAAAGTTGGTTTACTCTAGTGGAGTAGAAACCTTTATTATGTTTTTATAAAATTTTGGTTTTCTGAACTAAATCCAGTTGTTTTAGAAATCTAACCAAATGATTTCTATAATTAAAAGTGGATAGCAATGTTCAATATAAACATATAATTTTAGGAAGCTTGAGCATGTAATACTTAAGTATTATACATGGCAGTAATGCCTTAATTAAATTTAAGGTATTACATGAAACATTCAATATCTGGTGATTTAGCAGATGATTTAGTTTCAAATTTACCTTTTGAAGTAGAATTGGAATCTTTATCCCTCTTATCCTCTTTAGTCTTTAAAGGCATTTTGTAATCCTTCCACTTTGACTTCCATGAAGACTTAAAAGATGAGCCATAACTCGATGGACTCCAAGAATTCGATTGCTTTTCCTCTTTAATAGCTTTGTGCAATAATTTTTCCATCTCCACATAATGTTGTAGGTCTAGTACATTAGTGATGTCCTTATTGAGCCCACCTATGAATCTAGCCATAATAGCTTCTTGATCTTCCTCCACCTTCGCTCTCATCATGGCTATCTCTATTTCTTTGTAGTAGTCTTTCACACTCATGGAACCCTGAATCAAGCTCTATAATTTCCTGCATAAATCCCTATAATAGTGACTACGGATAAATCTCTTTCTCATTACTACATTCATCTCCTCCCATGACCTAATAGGTCATTCTCCATATCTTCGCCTATTGATCACCAACTAATCTCACCACATGCTGGCATAGTCAGTGAACTCAACTCCTGCCAACTTAACCTTCTTCTCCTCAGAGTAATTGTGGTAGTCAAATATATGCTCCACCTTCCTTTCCCACTCCAGGTATAGCTTCGAGTCATCCTTTCCTTGGAAAGAAGGTATCTTCATCTTAATGTTACCTAAGTTACCATCACGCTTTTGGGTCTTTCCTTTTCCTCTTCTGAAACTACCTTCGTCAAACTCTCAATCCTCTTTCTCCTCATCAATAGGGAACTTCTTTCTATAGGTTTAGATCTGCTAGGAGACTCTAGATTGTCCAATCTCGTGTTCAAATTCTTGAACAAATCTTGGATGGCTTTCATGAATCCATCTCAGATTTCTCACTAATACTACTCATGTTTTATTACCTACTAAAAGAAAACAAACTAAACAATTGGGTTAGTCCTCACACACTCCCTTACGTGTGTATGCTCAACAGATGTGAAAATCACTCGTATTTCTCTCAGATTCGGCCTCGATAATGGACTCACTACTCTTGCCTTTTACCTCTCAACTTTCCCTTGCAAGTTCTTGATTAGAACTTTGATCAATGACTTCTCACATAAAAAATCAAAGGAAAATCAGTTT
Source organism: Combretum micranthum (assembly GCA_024138025.1). NCBI lineage: Eukaryota > Viridiplantae > Streptophyta > Magnoliopsida > Myrtales > Combretaceae > Combretum > Combretum micranthum. Next base: position 338,673 of record JAMXBD010000030.1, read on the forward strand.
TTAACAACTCAAATCCCAAAAGACAAGATTAAAATAACAGAAATCAAGAAACATTAAAGATCAAAGAAGATCAAGTAACAAAAGTAAACTCTTCTTACATCAAGAAAACAAGTCCTCTTTGGACACAAGGACATTCAAGAATTCTAAGAACTCAATATCATTTTTTTAATACGAATTTTCCTTCTTCTTTTTTTACTCTAATTCTTCTTCTTTTTTTGCACGAATTTTTTTTTTGATATATCAAGAATAGTAAATCTCACAAGAAAGAATGAATCTTTCTTTAGGAGAACAAGAACTAGATTGGAAACAAGAACAAGGAAAGATCAAAGAAGAAAGAATAAACAAGGATAGAATTTACCGATTCAAAGAGCCAAGGCTTTGGTACCAAATGATGAGAACTGTAGGTGTACAAAACTTAAGACTTGTCAACAAATACTAATTAAGAACGTGACCTTAATCAAACCCATGGTTGTCAAAACCGGCCTGGTCCGGTCGATTTAACTCGGTTGGACTGGAACCTACACTAATGTTAGGCCAGGTCTTGCCTAAGACCTGTTTTTGTAATGAACCGACGAGACCTAGATTGACTCGATCGACCCGGGTGGTCGAACTGGGTTGAACCGGTCCACCCGAACTGGTTGACCCGAATGGAAAAAAATAAAAATAAAAATAAAAATAAAAAACTAGAAATTTAAATATTTATTCACACTTTATTGTAAATTTATAAAATATAATCATTAAATCATATTTATTTAATAATTAATTGATGAATTTGATCCAAATATAGATTTAATTAAGTGATGACATATATATTCGTCTTTTATAATTAAATTATCCCTTATATTTTTACTTTTTTGTGACCCCAATTCGACCTCCGGTGGAACCCGGTCCGACCCCCCGATCTCTGACCCCCTAGCCTATCCTGATCAAACCCCAATCCGGTTCTGATAATATTTATTAAACATGTTAAATAAAACCAACGCTATCATGAACGGAATCCAAACCCCAATCAAACTTATTGATAGGAACCTAAGTTATCTAGTTGATCTCCTCAAGCTTTTATGAAGAAATCAGATTTAAGTTCTTTTTCAAGAACTAAGAGAAAGTCCTTACGAATTGGAAGAAAACTTTTAATATTGTATTGTCATTCAACTGTCTTCTTAATAGAACATTCTAGGGTTCATATAGGCTTTCAAAATAGCCTTAGAAAGAAAGAAAACAATAAAATAAAAAAATAAGAAAAGTCTCTACGAATCAACATAGGCCAGTGGGTACACAGGCAGTATACAAATAAAGGTCAGCGGTTTGTAACATATAAGTTGGCAGCTTAGGTGACGGCTCTAATAATCTTGATTTCGTTCATTTATGGTCGCATTGTAAGCTGGCTGTATGTCGGCAGCCTAAAGGCTCTACACTATCGGTGTACTTAAGAAAGCTAACGGCGTTGGAGGTGGTGCACAGGTCTACAAAGAAGGTCGACAATACTCTATATTAAGCTGACGACCTTCGTCTTCTAAACTTGTTTCTAGAAAAATGATGAACTTGTCACTTGTGTTGGAGTCTTGTTAGTAAGCCTCCTTATATTGAATCTCCATGATTAATCCTTGCAAAGCTTCATCCACTTGCTTGGATCATGCTCTTATCATTGGGCCTCCAACACTTTGAAGTGGATCTCTGGACTTAGCTGAGTCTTTAGGAGTGGTTATCACTTGATCTCCATCAGATGGAGATTAAAGGAGAAATTCAAATCTAACCCCAATAACTTGAACAATTATATCTAGAATTTTCCTATAAACCTCTCATCCCTATCATTAACAATATTCTTTAATATTCCCCAATACTTGACAATAGTCCTTAAGAATAATTGAACAGCCTAATCTGTTGAACATTCCTTAGTAGCTGGAATAAAAGTAGCACACTTGGAAAAACAATCTACCATTAGCATGATTTTGCCAAAGCCTTCAAATTTGGGTAAGCTAATGATGAAGTCCATGGAAACACTTTCCTACGATTCCTCCAGAATGGGCAGCTTCTACCTTTTGTTTTGTCTTGTTTTGATGAGAAACCACGCAAGTCTTTGCATAACTCTCTCTATATCATCCCTCATGTGAGGCCAAAACTACCATTCTTCTACTAATGCCACAGTTCTATGTACCTATGGGTAGCCTATCCATTTACAGTCATCGCACTCCTTGAGTATCTCCTTTTCTAATTTTTGCACTTAAGATACATATATTTGATGCCCTCTTGTGTAGATTAGTTTACCTTCATCCTAGAATTTCCTAATCTTGCCTTCTAGGTATTGCCTCATAAGAGCCTTGGATAGATCCTCTCACTCCATTCTATCCTTAATGCGATTTAGAATGTTGGTCTTTGGCTTATTGACGAATGTTAATTTTAAGCTTTGACTTAAGGTGTCTATTACCACATTTGATTCTCTAAGCTTGTATTTTAAGTTAAAATTGAACTCTGAACTTTACTATGAATACTTGCCACCAGATTTATTTAAGCAAGAGCTTCTTTTGGGTTTGAATATAGCTAGCTATTATGTTGTTTGTCTTCACCATAAACTTTTCTTTAAGTAAATAATGTCTCTAAACTTGGAGACTATCACACCTCAAAAGGTACTCTAAACATAGTAGTCTGCTGCTGCATGTGATATTAAAGCTTACAAATGACTTTCCTTAGTCGTCCAAAAGCTTTGACACTATATGTGGGGCGTACTTTCACGACAATAGGAGACGCTGGTAGAGTATATAGTTCAAGATGATAGCAATAAATGGCATACAAGAAAAATTTAAACTTAAATTTACATAACTTAAATATTTAAGTCTTACATCATCATAGGGGCATGCCCCTATTTAAATCTCCAAAACATCGCTATACTATCATAATATATTCTAATGCAAAATAAACAAAGCACTAAGAGATTTTAAAGGAAATTTATTCTAAGATATTCAAGTAGAATTCCTCTAGAAGCTCTCCAAAAGCATAAGTCTCACCTGAACAAAATGGGACCCTGGGTACAAAAACAAGTGCACTTGCGATAACAAAAATCTATTGGGGTATAAGCGATACTTGCTTAGTGAGTATATTCTCGTGATGACCTACTCATACAAATCATTAAGCAAGTCATTGTTAAGCAAGCATATGAAATGCAACATCCATATAAGCAAACAAACACATATGATTATCCAGAAATCATGTGTTGAATGGATTTACGCCTTTCATATCAGGGATTAGGGGAGTTACGGGCCTATATGACCATCATAAAATTTTGCAGATTTTTAGACTCCTACATACCACATATTTTTTTAGATTTTTCACCTCCTACTCACCACCACTACTATTCTCTTGTCCCACCTGAGGGAATAGTAGCAAAAATGACGTGACTCACTTCGTGTCATGTATTATCAATTTATTATTTCGTTCTCAATTGAGTTATTAACACACTTAAGGGTGATCATCAAGACATATACAATCAAGACAACATGGCATCGAAAGTAAAGTATTAATCAACAATTCAAGTTCCGATACACTTAGATTTCTTTCAATAAACACCAAGAATTCAAACATATCCCACAAAATTCCCCACATGCATATTCTATTTTTATCTTTTCCTATTTCCTAGTGTTTCTATTTTAGAAGCACATTTATAAATACGCAAAAACAAGGAGATAAACTCACTTAGCCATATCTTGTATGCTTCAATCGAAGTAATCCTCGGGGAAGGGTGCATTTGTAAACCTCAAAATTTTCCATGGCAGTAAAAATAAATAGAAATGCCAATATGAAAATGAAGGTCAATGTATGACTCAACAAAGACCCTATAATAGAACTACGAGCAGTAATGAATCTATATATAACTTCAAATCCTAAAATAAGTCTTCTAGATGATAATAGATATCAAAGATAAGATTTCGTAACTGATATCAAAAACTCAAAAAATAGAAATGATCAAGATACAATTTCAAGTGCATTAGAAAGTAAAGAATCAACAAAGCTTATAGTTAGAAAACAATAACTTAAGGATGAATCGTTAAGGTTATAAATATACAATAAGAATAAAAACAGATCCGTAAGTAGCAATCTAGACTCCAAATAAATATTCGGATCATACTATTGTTCTATTTAGAGAATTCTAAAGGTTTTAGAGACTAAAACCAAAATTGGCCTATTAAGTTTATAAAACCTTAATCGTGTAAGATAAAACCCTAAAAGTAGCTAATCGTGTAAACTTTAAACTTAAATTCGAACTCAAAGATAATCAAGAAAATTTGTAGAAGCTTTAAATAAATTTCTGGAGATAGAACTTCTAAATAACTTATATAAATATACTTGTTTAGCTCAATAAACTATTCTAAAATCAAGATAATTAATTAAGTAAATACAATTATAAAATAAATTGCATATTTTTGGTGGAAAACTTGCACGATAAATGGCTGTGATATTCTTGATTTTCTCCAGCTGAAATCTTCATACAAATTGCCTAAAATATACAACAACAAAGTCAACTTGACTAAGCTTTGGCCAATCAATTTTTTCCAAATTAGACACCCTATTAAATGTAACACACAAGCAAGAAACCATTAGCAAATCTCGGTCGAAAATTCAAGAAAAATAGAGAGCTGCTCCATTGTCTTCATTTGCCTATAAATATTACACTATAATGAGCAAGAGACAAAACATTTAAAACACACTTAAGTAGCCAAATTTCTCCTTCTTCTTGCACCGTAAAACAACCAACACACAAACACATAACTCCATTAAAACAAGCAACAACAAAAGACACATATGAGCGTAGGAAATCAACAAGCAAGATAAGTAAAAATACATTCTAAGTTAAGTTTATACGCTACACATTAGCTTAAACCATATTCTTATTAACTTAGGTTCATTTCAAGCTCTAGAAAGGATTGAACATCACCCTAGCAGCCCTAAACAAGGTAATATCTAACCTTGAAACCCTATTTATACATTAGGATATATGTAGAAGCTTAGAAACCATATAGTATGGTGATAATAAGGTGTTATGTGAGAAGATATATCACGTATAATGCTTGTGAAGCATGGAAAAACACTTAAAATAGCTTAAATACAAGTATAACACATATATAATGCAAGAAAAATAAGATACGAACTAGTAAAAAACGAGGAAGAAGATGAACAATGCCCACACTGGCTTTACGCTGACAATGTAAATGGAAAAGCTAGCGGTGTACGTAGGATAGGCTAGCGGCTTTCAAGACGGTGTCAACCGGACGAAGCTACATAAAATTTAATTTTATGTAAAAATACACGAATGCGAATGATGTAGATTTCAAGACTAGTAGTGTACGCTGTAACGCTGGTGACTTTCGAAGCCAGCGTTCCCTGGAACAATAATACGAAAATTTTATACGAACACCAGCATCCTGGAGTTTAACATGGTGGCGGTAGATGCCAACATACGTGCAAATTCTCCCTAGATGAAGTTTGTTTCATCCGTATAAATTTATACATGTTTATATATAAAAAAAAAAAAAAGAAAGAGAGAGAACATAAAATAAAATTTAATAAGTAAATAAATATAAAAATATTTTTAGATTAGTAGGATTAATATTTGTAAAAAATTAAACTTAGTAATCATTATGAATAGAAAACACTTTTATTATACTAAACGAATAAATTAAATTATGATAATTGTTCGATAATTATTTTATATAAGTGAGTATATAAGAATGGAAAATCGGAATAAGTTAAATTTACGAATAATGTAACTCGAAAAAATAATAAAATATTAATATGAAGTAAAAGCAAGAGAAATACGATGAAAATAAATAATAGAAAATAATATTAGTTACCATAAAATAGTCAAACTAAAGAACGATGTAAAGATAATGATGATGATGATGATGATGATAAAATCCTGAATTATTGAATACTAACTCTATAACTACCGATAAAAATAAAATATCTTAAGATCAAGATAAGCAAAATAAAAATAAAAATTAAATAATATAAATCTGTTATCATAAGATCCTTACCTTGAAAGGCTAATACAGGTGATAGAAATCAAATCAAATCAAATCAAATACCAATATAAGATACTTAGGCACTCATAGGAGTTTAGTTATATAATATATGATTTATTGATAAATATTTTTATTCATCTCAATAGGTGATCTTGAAACTGTTGAGGACTTTCTAGTTGATTATTACGATTATACAAAATGAGCAGGTGAATAACTCAGATTTATTACATTATGTGTATTTGTAACTAGTGGCATATGCAATACAAAGATGATAATATGATTGTTGTGAAAATCTATTGAGTATGTGTTGTGAGCTGTTTGTTTAGTTGACAAACCAAGACAATAAAAGTGATAATACAAATTATCTTATGATTTGAGAAAAGCAAGTTATATGTTAAGTGTGTAATGTATGGTCACCATAAGTCGGATTAAAAATTATTGACTTTATAATTAAAACTAACATGCATTACACAAACTGCATCATTGCATATTCTAAAAGGGTGACAACCAGCTGCGTATTAGTATTTTCGTCATTTGTTAATGCTTGTTTTTTCTAAATTGTTAGTTCTTTTAAGATTTTCTTTGTTCCATTGGTTCTACGGGAGCTAAGTGGCAACGAAGGACACCGCCCGTGGTATCGCTTTGAAATTACTAATATTTAGGGAGTTTCTAAGGACTGATGCAGAAAATGGTTAGTTAAAATACCTTTAAATTAAAGTGATAATCCTAAAACGAGAAATCATAGATTTTTCTTTGTATTTAGTCTCTCCTAGGCAAGTAGGTCATTAAGGAAATGTTCTTCAACCCTAAAAAGAGAATGTAAATCCTTTTCCTATTTAGATTCTAGATCATCCAAGCATGTATCTATGCATATATTTAATCATTTCATTACATAGGATTTATTAATGGACTTGTTTAATGTGTAATATATCTGGCCATTCACTAAGCCTGTGGTTTTGCTTACACTTCTAAAGACCTTTCAGGCTGATACTACGACCCTGGCTTGTTGCTTTTAGGACCATGACTCCGGTAAAATTTAAAAGCTAGGAGATTTTTGGACAATCAAGATAAGTTATTTACTTTTAATTCCTAGTTGTTATTCAGTTTGTAATTGAAATATCAGTTTATGTATTTTGGAGAACTTATAGAATAGCAAGTTGGCCTGAAATATTATATTACTCCAAACTTGTGATGACGATTATTTTACTAATTTATGGTTTACATGTATTTGTCATTTCTTATCAATGCAACTAAAAGATTCTATTTGTTGAAAATATGTCATTCTCTGGAGGTAAACTGGTAATAGTATATATGTGTGGCATGTATGCTACTACTAGGGTACCTCAGAGCATGACAACATCAAACTCGTCATTACCTAAACAAAAGAAATATCCTAAATGAGTATTTCATATAGGTTCTTCTTAAATTTCTAACCCTATTAATTCTATTTGCGGTATTTTTCCAGTTATAAAAGTTTTAACTTACAATGACCATAGCTTTCTTATTTTAACTTGGAATTTCGTATATGAGTAGTCGTTTTCTATCTACTTTGAATGCTCTATTCATTTCTAAGGTTATTTTTAATATTCAGGATCATTTAAGTCTCGGAATCCTATGGAAAAGATCATGTCCAAAAGGTTCTAGACTTTGATCTTTTCTAACTTTCAAAATTTTGTTTCATTTCGACTTTCTAAGTCAAGTATAAAATATTTCCATCTTTAGAAATTATATAGAAATAATAATAGTTCATAATACATTTATGATCTTAGTGATGTTGCTTGAAAGAGAATTTTTATTGAAACAATCCTCATGGAAAGTAGAAAAGTTAAGTTTTATGGAAAACAAGTAATAAAATCTATATTTTGAAAATTTTGTAACCATGAAACTTAAAGAAAATCAAGGTTTAATGTTTAGTTTGAAACTTTAAATATCCGATACATATTTCAAAACTTTACTTAACAATTTATTTTATGAAACATGGGTTTTACTTGTTTGTGGAGAAGATGCTCCAAGTGATGATTTTTAGAAACTCTTTTAAGTCTGTAGACACCCAATTTTTGCCCAATTAATTAAGGCTTAAATTTATAAAGTTAATTAAACAGAATCTTCATTTTTGTTTAATTAAACTCATTTTTCCAAAAGCCTTAATTAAGTATTGATGAAGTTGGCTAAGTGATCAAGGCACAGGCCAAATGGCCTGTTGGTTAAATACATTGACCCAAACACACACTCAAGCTCAAGGACCCAGGTTCAAACCCTAGCAAAGGCAAATTTTTGCCTTTTTATTATCTTTTTTTTTTTTTTACCTTTACATCTTTTTCAAAGTGACTTTTTGCCTTATTTTGCATCAGTTTTTAACTGACAAAACATCATTAATTGTTGAAATTGATGAAGCCATTGCAAAGTAGTTATGGAATATGAAAGATTAGTGCACAATTCATGTGTAAAAACAACCCAAAAGTCACAAAATTCGTGCTAAAAAAAATTGAAAAAAATGCAATTTGTGAAGCTTCAATTGTCCATTAATGAGAATTGATGAAATTGGACAATTAATCCACCCACATTGGATGATCTGATGGAGAATATGAAAGATTAATCATCAATTCATCGGTTTAAAATGAAATAAAACACGAATTATTGATTAAATTCGTGCAAATGAAGAGGCAAAAATCGATTCGTTTTCGAAACAGTACGAAACGTAAAAAAGCTTGCAATCTATAAATAGAGGGTCCTAGGATCAAAAGGCACAAGTCAATTTCGAAGAAACACACACATAACAATATCAATTCGAAATTTTCAAATTTAGGATGTAAGATTCGAATTTTTCAAATTCGAAGTGATTGGATCAGATTTGATCCAAATTGAATGGTTTAGGAGTGTTGGAAATAAGTTTTAATTGTTTTAGTGTGCTTGGATTTGATCAAATTAATCAAAATCATCTCTGCAAATTTTTTTTTTTATTTTTCCGTTTGAGCCGCCGGCGACCACCACTTCGAACCGCCGTCCACGGTGGTTCTGGGCGCGAACCACCACCACCAGCGGACGCGCAACCACCAAAGGAGTCGGGCCGACAAGCTTGTGGAGGCCAACAACCACCAGGGACGGCCGAGGAAGGCTCGAAAGGTCGCGCAATCGTCTTCTTCGCCCGATAGGGTCGGATCCGACCCGAAATTTGACCCGAAAATCCGAAGTCCAACCCGCCCCTGGTCAACGGTCAACGGTTAGCTCCGATCAGACGGCTCAGATTCAATCAAGCAGATCAGACGGTCCAGATTTGATCAAGCAGATCAGCGGCCCAGATTCAATCATCCAGATCAGACGGTCCAGATTTGATCAAACAGATCAGCGGCTCAGATTCAATCAAGCAGATCAGACGGTCCAGATTTGATCAAGCAGATCAAACGGTCCAGGTTTCATCAAGCAGATCAGTGGCTCAGATTCAATCAAGCATATCAGACGGCCCAGATTTCATCAAAACAGATCAGACGGCCCAGATTTCATCAAGCAGATTAACGCCCCAGATCGAGTCAACGAAATCAAACGATCAGGATCAGTCAGCACGACCGACGCTCCAGATCTCCTCCGCTTCATCCAACGGTCCAGGTCAATCCGTATTATTTTATTAATATTTTATTATATAATTAATTTCAGAAAATAGCAAAAAATAGTAAAAAATTCATAAAAATTCATAAAAAATTCAGAAAAATCCAGAAAAATCAAAATAATTATTTTTCATATAAATTTATTTTTTGATATTTTTGAATCTTTTTGAATATTTTTAATATGTATTTATACATAAATTGCTTTAGAAATGCATATTTAATGCATGAGAAATAATTTTAATATATTGTAAAATATTGTGAATTTATGTGATGATTATTAAAAAAAAATAATAATAATAAAAATGATAAAATTGGATTTTCCAAAACCAAAATTAAAAAAAAATGAATGATTTTTTGGGCTTAGAAAAATTGTATTTTCATGAAATGAAAAATAAATTGATTAGATCATAGGATCATCAAAAAATGATTTTCATAAAAATTTAAAATTTAATGAACTTAAAGTGAGAAAAGTTCAAAAATATAAAATTGATCAACAAATTAAAGTTCTTTTTAAAAGAACTACGTTTTGTCTGATCTCGATTAGCGAGTACGTAGGCACCTCCGGGGGGACAATAAAAAATGAAAAAATATTTTTTGTTTACCATTTTGGTTAAATTTTTTAGCAATAAAAATGAATAAAAGCACATAAAAACAAAAAAAAATGAATAATGTGATTTGTAAATATTTTTATTTGAATTTTTGAGCATATAAAGGATAGATTATAAATTTAAAATTCCGAAAATGGTAACCGATTTGGTTTTAATAGGTTAGCCCCTGAATCCATGATATCTGGTTTTAAAAGTTTGGTTTTTAAATCAAATTTTCGCAGACTAGTAGCTAAGTTAGGATCAATCGACCCATTGATCATAGGTTTTATTTTTTCCCGATTTATATCGGGTGGCGACTCTAAAAAGTTTTCAAAAATTAAAATTTCTTTTAATCCCTAGTCGAGGATTCATGTTAAATGGGTTCGGGTTTAATGTGAATCGGGTTATGAGAAATGAACCAGATTAGTGGAAAAATCCAGGCTCGACAGCTTGGCGACTCCACTGGGGATTATCAATTTTTTTAAAAAAAAAAGAGGGCTAGCCACTTCGGAATTATAAATTTTGAATTTATCCTTGCTTATTTTTTTTTTTTTTTTGTAAATTACCATGTGAATATATATTTATTTGTATATTATATTGAATACTTGTTTTGTAAATATATACTAACCTTGCAAGTATGTAAAATAGAAAATAAAAGCTTGATTGTTTGTTTGCATTTGCATTTGCATTAGCATGATTGTGTGCTAGATACGGTCGTACCAGGGCCGTCTTAAGAGCCTAAGCGGGGAGGACGAAGTAAGGTCCAGGGGCTGTGGCTTTCCACCCTCTAGATCAAGAAATGTCCTCCCACTCCGGTTTAGTACCACTAAATCGGGAACCTATAGAACTTTACCAAATCATGCATTCATTAGCATGGGATATGACCGACTTTTTCTAAAAAAATGAAGTTGAAATATAAATGTACATATGTAAATACTTAAAGAAAATTCTAAAAAAATATAAAAGCTGTCAAAATTTTTTTTTTTTTGTAAATATTAGCTTATACCTTCTGAAAAAATTTCCAGAAAATGATGTCTTCAACCGATAGTAGTGATAGCTTATGGGCTCGCCTTATTAGAGAAAATCGAGTGGAACCTTTCAAAGATCCAATGCTCCTACTGGACCGATGGTTTGTTAGTTTTAGTCCGGTCCAAAAGTCATTCATTGAAGATAGGTTAGGCCCAATCCTCAGCCTACCAAAGATCCATGTTCCATTAACTATGTTCCGAGCCCTCACTCATCTATGGGAACCTGAAGAAGCTGTCTTCCATTTGGGTCAGCATGTACTTAGCCCGACTATTGAGGAATATACTAGACTACTCCAAGCACCTCCTACCTCTGAAGGAATCTATGTTCCGAACTTCAAGCATAGCCCGGTCCGTGTTATCTCAGAATTTTTTGGAATCAAGAGGGGACCAATAATTGAAGCCATCAATGATTGCAATGAATATTGCATCCGGCTAACCACACTGATGGACTGGTTTGGAACTCCTGAATACTTTAAAAGCAACCGAGCCACTTTCAGTATACCACTTGAAGTTTGGGAAGAAAACCGGGTTAATGCCTTCATAATAGCTGCTTTTGCAACTATTCTCTTCCCTAATGGCAATTTGTTCATCCACTTTCGGGTCATAGAGCTGGTTTCTCAATATTTAGCTGGCAATTCCTATGTTCTGCTCTTCTAGCCGAACAAGTCCGTAGTCTGAATCACATCAAGTCTAAAGGACAGGCAAGTTCAAAGCAAGCATGCACTTACTGATGGTTTGGTTTGCTAGCCACATTAAGCAATATGGAAAAGAATTGGCTAATGGATCCCTCATCAGTCTGAAATATGATCTTATCCAATCTTTTGCTGAAAGGGTCCACATGGAAGATGATCATCCTCTATGGGATATAATTGCCATTCTTGAAGACATGCCACCTGAAGACATGATGTGGCAAGCTCGCTGGTTCAAAAGCCCTGTAGCAATCCTAAGTTGCAAGGAATACATGGCAGTACCCCTAATTGGACTCACCGGCTGTACTGGTTATTACCCTTCAAGTGTTATCAGACAGTATGGTATGCTGCAAGATATTACTGTCAAGCCTAATTTGGAGCAAGTCACTCTAGATTATTAGAATCCATCCAACAAGATACTACCAGCTAAAGAATTCAAGCTAATCAAATCCGAGCTATATGGGAAAATAGAGAGGTGAAGCCGTTTTTGAAGTCGAGCCAGAAAGTAAGGAAACCAAGAAGTATAGAGCAACCAGGTGGTATGTGGCTAGCCAAATGAAGAAGAATAAGGATATTCGATATGAAGCTCCCGATGTCCTTCAACCAGCACCATCGGAACCTGACCCTGAAACAACTGCTTACATGGAAGCTGTTTCGGCTCGCCTGGAAGTATGTCACCGAGATTTCCAAGAAAGAGAGAGGGAAATGGTGGATCGCCTGCAAAGTGCTGGAAGCAGAATTGCATTCTTAGAGGCTGAGTTGAAGGCAGCTCGAAAGAAAATTCTAGCCCTGGAAGACAAGATTGTTTGCCCCACTAAGACAAGAAGACTGGTTTAGTTGGTTTAGGTTTAGTCCTTAGGAATCAAGGTTCTTTGAAACCATTAGAAAGTAGTTTTATTCAGTCACTAGGAAATAAGGTTTCTAAACCATTAGAAGTTTTTGTTATGTCAAACATTATCTTTTAATACAAATGTTTTTTTTAAAATCATTGGTCAATATCCCCATTTGCATCTGTATATAGCATATCTACATTCTTGCATATGTATATTAATTCATTTATTCTTTAAAGAATATTAATAAATAATAAATGTCCAGGTCTAGCAAATTCGAGTTTAAGTCAAAAACTTGAAAGATAGCGTCCAAGCCGGTTAGGAGCCCTATTGTTACCAGATCCCGAGCTAAGATGTCTAACACCGGAGCAACCCCACAGACCAGACCAATGAGCAAAGACTCAACACCGTGGAACAAACCCTCCTTGGAATTGCTGAACAGATGCAGGCTTTAACACAGAGTCTTGCACAACTTAAGACCCCCACAACTTCTGAAGAATCCTCAAGGGCACAGAAAGGAAAAGAAATTGAGGGCAGCTTATTCAGCAAGAGGAGTCACCAAATGAGTTTAATGCGGCTGAGTTGAAGAAAGAACTGGAAGCTCAGGCTAAAGAGATGGAGAGAAAACTGCTTGAGAAAATGAAGACGTTCGATGGTTTTGATCAAACCGCGATCCTGAATTTGCCTCAATATGAGGAAGGTGCCTTCCCTGAGAAATTTAAGGCACCGAATTTGAAAAATATGACGGGACAGGTTGTCCTAATATGCATACCAGATTGTATGTACGACGAATGGGGCAATACTAAATTTGACAAGCTGATGGTGCAAACCTTCCAACTGGGCTGCTTTGGCCTGGTACGCCCAATTAGACCATCAGAAATTGATACTTGGGACAAGTTGGCTAGGGCATTTTTTAATCAGTATAAGTTTAACATTGAGATGGCGCCCTCGGTATGGGATTTAAGCAATCTGAAGAAGAAGAAAGAAGAGACTTTCAAGGAGTATGCTCAGCGCTGGAGAGCATTGGCTGCAAGGATCACCACCCCGATGCCTGAAAAGGACCTCACTTTCACTTTTATCAACACATTAGAGGAACCTTTCTTTTCCCATCTGATTGGGCATGCATCAGCAAGTTTCTCAGAAGTGGTGATAGCTGGATGCAGGATTGAGAATGCAATTTCAGCAGGAAAATTGCAACAAGAAAAGAAATATACTGCACCGAGAAATGTCCCATACAAAGGGAAAGATTCAACCGTCAGCATGGTCAATACTTCGAGGTGCAACTGGCCCCACTAAGTCATTCGTGTTGTCAACAAATCAGAATCAAAATCAGAATAAGGATCAGACTCAACAAAGTGCAGTCCCAAATCAACAATCAAGGTTCAACAGGCGGAACTTCACTCGAATTCCGGTTCCCCTTAGCCAAGTATTAGCTAAACTAAGGGCCGATAATCTGATCAACCTTGAAGTTCCTAGGGAAGACTACAGGCCTAAAAATTACAATCCTGAGCTGAAGTGTGAATATCACATGGGGCAAATCGGGCATTCAACAGACAGCTGCTGGAGGCTTAGACATAAAATCCAAGATCTTATTGATGCAAAAGTCATCCAGTTGGATTTCATTGAAGCTCCAAACGTCTCTACTAACCCATTGCCAACCATGGACCGGTTATCAATATGATTACCGCTGAGATTCCGATCCAGATGAGCTTGTGTGCATGATCGGAGGTGGACCTAGATCCATTAAAATTGAGATAGGCAAAGGCAGTGAAGATGGATCAACTTCATCAAAGCCAAGAGCTATACCTTTCAGATACCCCTTGCTGTGAGTGATTATAAAGCCGCTCCATTTGATTATAAAGCGGTAAATCATGCTTCAATGGCCATGGTTGGTGGCCTTACTCGCTCAGGAAGAGTTTATGAGTCGACCGGAAGAATGCAACTGTGAATATGCCACAGCAGCAAAATGAAGAAGGGAAGAAAGATGAAGAGAAGTCAGCATTGGCAAAACTGATGAAAGCAAGTGAATACAAAGTTGTCGAGCAGTTGGCCAAAACACCTGCCCAAATATCGCTCATGAGTCTGCTGATTAGCTCTAATGTACACCGTGAGGCTCTTTTCAAAGCCTTAGAAGAAGTGAAAGTTCCAGAGGTGTATCAGAAGAAGCCTTGGGGCATATAATCAACTCAATCTTTGCAAATGAGCAAATCATTTTCTCATCTGAAGAACTGGGAGAGGAAGGGGATCAACATAACAAAGCCCTCTTCATTGTAGTCAAAAGCTGTGGAAAGGTCATCTCTCGAGTATTAGTTGACAACGGTTCCTCTTTGAATGTATGCCCCTTAGCCACTTTGAGCCTATTGGGGATTGAACCGTCAGACATCAAACCAAGCTCTACTGTGGTTCGTGCTTTTGATGGGTCAAAAAGGGATATAATAGGTGAAGTGGAGTTAGAAGTCACCATCGGGCCTCAAACTTTCATTATTCCTTTCCAAGTAATTGATATCCCCAGAACATTCAATCTGCTGTTGGGAAGACCATGGATCCATGCTGCCAGGGCAATACCATCAAGCCTGCACCAGAAGGTTAAGTTCATAGCCAATGGTCAACTCATCACTGTTATGGGAGAACAGGATTATGCCATTTACAAGAGACGGCTGTCCCTTACATTGGAAAAGAAGGAGAAGAAGACTTCGGGCTCCAAATGTTTGACGAAGTCTGTATGATGATGAAAAAGAAGCTCAGGTGGGAACCTTTGGACTGGGTTATTCCCCCACTTGTGCTGAAGTGGCAGAAATGAAAAACCAAATGAGAAGGAGGAAGCTCGACAAGGAGTATGATCCAATTATCAAAATCCCTCACATCAGCCATTCCTTTCCAAAGCCACATCATATCCAGCAGCCAGATGATATCAAAGAAGATGCTTCATCCAAAGAAATGATCTTGAGAAATTGGTTCTCTGTGCCTTGCGCTAGTATTAAGTCTTTTAAGTAAGAACTTATCTAAGACTAGATTTGTGTTTTGTGTTTTTCAGTATTATGTGATGCTCAAATAAGTGTACTTAAACACCGTCCCAGTTTAATGAAATTTATTTCTGTTTGTGCTTTCACATATTCTCATACATTCCTCATTCATATTCAACCAGATCGACAATTGTGATGAAGTTCAGGGATATCTCGCGCGTATAATTAATGAAAATATCAATATCACCTCTAACTCTACTGGGTTAGACGTTGAAGATGATATTGATTATCAATTTAGAACACAAGAAATTTGGCAAAATTTTGAACAAGGAAGGATTGAAATTCCCGAAACCATTGAAGTGATTAATTTGGGAACAAGCGAAAACCCTAGGAATCTGAGAATAGGGGGAAAATTGCCTGAGAGCACGGCACAAGATTTAACCAAGTTACTAGCCGAATACTTGGATGTTTTTGCATGGTCGTATAGCGATATGCCCGGTTTAGACCCATCCATTGTGGTTCACAAATTGCCAACAAAGGAGGATTTTAAACCTAAAAAGCAAAAATTAAGGCGATTTAGGCCATTTACTCCTCCAAATCAAGGATGAAGTAAAAAAGTTGCTTGAAGTAGGATTCATTGAGGTTTCTGATTATTCGGATTGGGTATCAAATATAGTGCCAGTACTTAAGAAAAACGGGAAAGTGAGAATTTGTGTGGATTTCAGAGATCTAAACAAAGCAACCCCGAAAGATAATTTCCCATTGCCTCACATTGATGTTTTAGTGGACAATACCGCTGGAAATCATCTATTTTCATTCATGGATGGATTTTCAGGGTATAATCAGATATTAATGGCCGAAGAAGATAAGGTCAAAACCACATTCGTTACAGCCTGGGGAACCTTTTGTTACAAAGTCATGCCTTTTGGTCTCAAGAATGCCGGGGCAACTTATCAACGAGCAATGCTTGCTATACTTCATGATATGATGCACAAAGAGGTGGAAGTATATGTAGATGACATGATCGCCAAGACAAAGGAAGGAGAGGATCATGTAGTGGTGTTAAGGAAGCTTTTTGAAAGATTAAGGAAGTTTCAGTTGAAATTGAATCCAGAAAAATGCACTTTCGGAGTGACATCTGGAAAATTATTAGGATTCATGGTTAGCCAAAAAGGATAGAAATCGATCCTGATAAGAAGGCAATTTCAGGATTTGCCTCCACCAAAAACATTAAAAGAAATCAGAGGCCTCTTGGGAAGATTGAATTACATTGCTCGATTCATATCACAGTTGACTGATAAGTCCAACCGCTGTTTAAAACTGCTGAAGAAAATGCCCTAATGAATGAATGACGAATGTGAAAAAGCCTTTAATCGGATAAAGCAATATCTGACAAATCCCACCAGTACTGGTTACTCCAAAACCGGGAAACCGTTGTTCTTGTACTTGACAATTCTTCCTGAATCCATGGGGTGTTACTCGGGCAAAAAGATGAGGAAGGAAAAGAAAGAGCTGTTTATTATTTAAGTAAGAAATTCTCAAATGGAGAACAAAAGTATTCAAGATAGAAAAAACCTGTTGTGCATTAGTATGGGTTATGCACAGACTTAGACAGTATACGCTCTTCTACTTGATCGAGTTGATTACGAAGCATGATCCATTGCGATACTTAGCACGCAAACCGGCTTTGGTTGGTCGAATCTCGAAATGGCAGATGCTACTTTCTGAATTTGATATCACTTATGTAAGTCAAAGTTCAGTCAAAGGACAAGTTTTAGCTGATCAACTCGCAGAAAGCCCAGTTGATGAAAGAATTGAAGGAACAAGATCAGTTTCCAGATGAAGGTATCAGGATAGCAGAAACAGAAGTCGAAAGCAACAGTTGGAAGTTGTATTTCGATGGAGCAGCCAACGTATACGGGTGTGGAATAGGGGCAGTCCTTATCTCACCAAAAGAAGAACAGTTCCCGGCATCAGCCAGATTAATGTTTCCTTACACAAATAATGTAGCGGAATACGAGGCATGCATCATGGGATTAGAAATGGCAATTCAAATGAATATCGAGGAGCTCGAAGTGTTTGGAGATTCATCACTTATCATTTTCCAAACTCGAGGCGAGTTCAAAACTAAGGATCCCAAGTTGATTCCTTATCATAATCACTTGGCTGAGTTAGCAGGAAGATTCAAAGAAATTTCCTTCACTTATGTGCCGAGAACTCAGAATCAATTTGCTGATGCATTGGCTACTCTGGCCTCTTTGATCCAATTCACTGAAGGAGTAAGAATACAACCTTTGCAAGTCCGAATAAGAAGTGAACCCGCATTTTGTGCTGTGATTGAGTCAAGTGAACCATGGTTTCAAGATATCAAAATTTCTTGCAAACAGGTAGCTATCCTGAGTGCTACAAAAAGGATCAGAAATCATTGAGGCGTCTGGCAGTCATTTCTTGTTAAGTGGAGATACCTTATACAGAAGGTCGTCGATACAACCCTGTTGAGATGTGTAGATGAAAAAGAAGCTCAAAAATTAATGGAAGAAGTTCATGAGGGAGTATGTGGACCTCATATGAACGGATATATGCTAGCTAAAAAGATTATGAGGCTAGGATATTTCTGGTTAACCATGGAATCGGACTGTATCAAACATGTGAGATCTTGTCATTTATGTCAAATTTACGCAAACAAGATAAATGCTCCTCCGAAGGAATTACAGTCAATGTCAACACCATGGCCTTTCATATGGGGAATAGATGTAATTGGGCCAATTTCGCCAAAAGCTTCAAATGGTCATCGATTCATACTAGTTGCGATCGATTACTTCACCAAGTGGGTTGAAGCTGCTTCATACGCCAGTGTGACAAAAGCCGTTGTGGTGCGATTCATCAAAAGAGATATCATTGCTCGATATGGAACTCCAGAAAGTATCATTACCGATAATGGTACAAATCTGAACAACAATGCAATGACTGATTTATGTCAGCAATTCAAGATTAAACACCGGAATTCCACTCCATATCGCCCACAGATGAATGGAGCAGTAAAGCCGCCAACAAAAACATCAAGAGAATCATTGAGAAGATGACGATTGCATACAAAGATTGGCATGAAATGCTCCCATTAGCATTGATGGCGTATCGAACCTCTGTAAGAGTGTCAACTGGGGCAACGCCCTATTCCCTGGTATATGGAACTGAAGCCGTTTTACCAGTAGAAGTTGAGATTCCTTCGCTCCGAGTACTGGCTGAAACAGAGCTCGAAGAAGCTGAATGGGTTAGACAAAGGATTGAACAGTTAAATCTTTTAGATGAAAAAAGATTGACTGCCATGTGTCATGGGCAATTATATCAACAAAGGATGGCTAGAGCGTTTAATAAGAAAGTTAAGCCAAGAAATTTCCAAGAAGGTGATTTGGTTCTGAGAAAAGTACTGCCAAATGTGCAAGATTCCAGAGAAAAGTTCACACCAAATTATGAAGGACCATATATAGTGAAGAAGGTCTTGTCAGGAGGAGCATTAATCCTTTCCCAAATGAATGGACCCGATTTAAAGGATCATGTGAACTCAGATGCTGTAAAGTTGTATTATCCTTGATCAATAAAATTTGTCATTTCAAGTGAACAATTGATTTTATTTTGATTAATTATAAACAAAGTTGATATCCCTGAAATTCTTTGAAGTCGGATCAAAGCCTGAAATTCTCCGAAGTCAAATCAAAGCCTGAAATTCTTTAAAGTCAAATCAAAGCCTAACCCACAAAATTCTTCCAAATAAATTTACAACCAAACACCATTTGAATCATCAGACAAAGAAGTTTGAGCATCTTATAATGCTGAATGAATGCGTTTATACAGTTTGGTCTGTTGATTGTTTTTATTTTAAAAAAAAATATTACTGCAAGGATAACTAATTTTGATAGAAAATTGAAGCATGCTTTTTGGATATGGAACCAAAATTATCATAAAAAACTCCCAGTGGACTAAAAATTCACAAATACCCCTCAGTCTAGACTCGACAGATAGTCTAGTACTAACCAAACACAAAATCCATCCTTTTGAGATAGTGACCAAATACAAAATCCATCCTTTTGAGATAGTGACCAAACACAAAATCCATCCTTTCAAGATGGAGACAGAATTCAGAAACCCATTCACTAAAGAGGGTAATCAAGACAGAATTCAGAAATCCATCCACTAAAGATGGTGATCAAGACAGAATTCAGAAATCCATCCACTAAAGATGGTGATCAAGACAGAATTCAGAAATCCATCCACTAAAGATGGTGATCAAGACAGAATTCAGAAATCCATCAACTAAAGATGGTGATCAAGACAGAATTCAGAAATCCATCCATTCCAGATGGTGACCAAGACCAAATGACCAAACCAAAGCCCATAGGTCCGGCAAATGACCAAATTAAAGCCCATAGGTCCGGCAAATGACCAAATTAAAGCCCATAGGTCCGACAGTTGACCTAGCAGTATTCTAAAATCTAGACCCGACAGATGGTCTATCAGTCTTTTTAGTCTAGGCCCGACAGGTGGCCTATCATTTTCCTAAATCTAGACCCGACAGATGGTCTATCAGTTTTCTAAGTCTAGGTCCGACAGTTGACCTAGCAAATTTCAAAATCTAGACCCGACAGATGGTCTATCAGTTTTCTAAGTCTAGGTCCGACAGTTGACCTAGCAAATCTCAAAATCTAGACCCGACAGATGGTCTATCAGTTTTCTAAGTCTAGGTCCGACAGTTGACCTAGCGAATCTCAAAGTCTAAACTCGACAGATGGTTTAGCACAAGATAAAAATCTCTTTGTTGAAAATAAAATTTGGAAGGAGAAGCTAAGCAAAAATTGGTTATCTTTTTGTCTTTGTGGCAAAAGTTTTGTTCAAACTTTACCACAAAGAGGGGCAGCTGTAGACACCCAATTTTTGCCCAATTAATTAAGGCTTAAATTTATAAAGTTAATTAAACAGAATCTTCATTTTTGTTTAATTAAACTCATTTTTCCAAAAGCCTTAATTAAGTATTGATGAAGTTGGCTAAGTGATCAAGGCACAGGCCAAATGGCCTGTTGGTTAAATACATTGACCCAAACACACACTCAAGCTCAAGGACCCAGGTTCAAACCCTAGCAAAGGCAAATTTTTGCCTTTTTATTATCTTTTTTTTTTTTTTACCTTTACATCTTTTTCAAAGTGACTTTTTGCCTTATTTTGCATCAGTTTTTAACTGACAAAACATCATTAATTGTTGAAATTGATGAAGCCAAAGTAGTTATGGAATATGAAAGATTAGTGCACAATTCATGTGTAAAAACAACCCAAAAGTCACAAAATTCGTGCTAAAAAAAATTGAAAAAAATGCAATTTGTGAAGCTTCAATTGTCCATTAATGAGAATTGATGAAATTGGACAATTAATCCACCCACATTGGATGATCTGATGGAGAATATGAAAGATTAATCATCAATTCATCGGTTTAAAATGAATAAAACACGAATTATTGATTAAATTCGTGCAAATGAAGAGGCAAAAATCGATTCGTTTTCGAAACAGTACGAAACGTAAAATTGAGCTTGCAATCTATAAATAGAGGGTCCTAGGATCAAAAGGCACAAGTCAATTTCGAAGAAACACACACATAACAATATCAATTCGAAATTTTCAAATTTAGGATGTAAGATTCGAATTTTTCAAATTCGAAGTGATTGGATCAGATTTGATCCAAATTGAATGGTTTAGGAGTGTTGGAAATAAGTTTTAATTGTTTTAGTGTGCTTGGATTTGATCAAATTAATCAAAATCATCTCTGCAAATTTTTTTTTTTATTTTTCCGTTTGAGCCGCCGGCGACCACCACTTCGAACCGCCGTCCACGGTGGTTCTGGGCGCGAACCACCACCACCAGCGGACGCGCAACCACCAAAGGAGTCGGGCCGACAAGCTTGTGGAGGCCAACAACCACCAGGGAAGGCCGAGGAAGGCTCGAAAGGTCGCGCAATCGTCTTCTTCGCCCGATAGGGTCGGATCCGACCCGAAATTTGACCCGAAAATCCGAAGTCCAACCCGCCCCTGGTCAACGGTCAACGGTCAACGGTTAGCTTCGATCAGACGGCTCAGATTCAATCAAGCAGATCAGACGGTCCAGATTTGATCAAGCAGATCAGCGGCCCAGATTCAATCATCCAGATCAGACGGTCCAGATTTGATCAAACAGATCAGCGGCTCAGATTCAATCAAGCAGATCAGACGGTCCAGATTTGATCAAGCAGATCAAACGGTCCAGGTTTCATCAAGCAGATCAGCGGCTCAGATTCAATCAAGCAGATCAGACGTCCCAGATTTCATCAAAACAGATCAGACGGCCCAGATTTCATCAAGCAGATTAACGCCCCAGATCGAGTCAACGAAATCAAACGATCAGGATCAGTCAACACGACCGACGCTCCAGATCTCCTCCGCTTACATCAACGGTCTCCAGTCAATCCGTATTATTTTATATATATTTTATAATTAATTTCAGAAAATAGCAAAAAATAGTAAAAAATTCATAAAAAATTCAGAAAAATTCATAAAAATTCAAAAAAATCCAGAAAAATCAAAATAATTATTTTTCATATTTTATTTTTATTTTTGAATATTTTTAATATGTATTTATACATAAATTGCTTTAGAAATGCATATTTAATGCATGAAAAATAATTTTAATATATTGTAAAATATTGTGAATTTATGTGATGATTATTCAAAAAAAAAATAATAATAAAAATGATAAAATTGGATTTTCCAAAACCAAAATTAAAAAAAATGAATGATTTTTTGGGCTTAGAAAAATTATATTTTCATGAAATGAAAAATAAATTGATTAGATCATAGGATCATCAAAAAATGATTTTCATAAAAATTTAAAATTTAATGAACTTAAAGTGAGAAAAGTTCAAAAATATAAAATTGATCAACAAATTAAAGTTCTTTTTAAAAGAACTACGTTTTGTCTGATCTCGATTAGCGAGTACGTAGGCACCTCCGGGTTGACAATAAAAAATGAAAAAATATTTTATGTTTACCATTTTGGTTAAATTTTTTAGCAATAAAAATGAATAAAAGCACATAAAAACAAAAAAAATGAATAATATGATTTGTAAATATTTTTATTTGAATTTTTGAGCATATAAAGGATAGATTATAAATTTAAAATTCCGAAAGTGGTAATCGA
The DNA here is from genome assembly GCA_024138025.1 of Combretum micranthum. Classification (NCBI taxonomy): domain Eukaryota; kingdom Viridiplantae; phylum Streptophyta; class Magnoliopsida; order Myrtales; family Combretaceae; genus Combretum; species Combretum micranthum. The sequence goes on from JAMXBD010000030.1 coordinate 361,601, forward strand.
TTTAGTTTTAATAGGTTAGCCCCCGAATCCATGATATCTGGTTTTAAAAGTTTGGTTTTTAAATCAAATTTTCGCAAACTAGTAGCTAAGTTAGGATCAACCGACCAATTGATCCTAGCTTTTATTTTTTCCCGATTTATATCGGGTGGCGACTCTAAAAAGTTTTTAAAAATTAAAATTTCTTTTAACCCCTAGTTGAGGATTCATGTTAAATGGGTTCGGGTTTAATGTGAATCGGGTTAGGAGAAATGAACCAGATAGTGGAAAAATCCAGGCTCGACAAAGTCTTAGCATTTTGAAGAATTTATGTGAATGTTTTGTTCTAAAAATTTATTCTTGATGGCAAGATATCCCATTTATTCAAAATAACATTTTTGAAAAATATTTTGCATAACAAGATTATCAATATTTATATTCTTGGAAAAATTCATTTTGGCATAGCAATAATATCACTTATGATCATATATGTGCATAAACTTAGAAATTTACAATATGAACTTATAACTAAAATTAAGATTATGGTAATATTCAAGAGAATATAAGGATGTAAAATAAATTAGCAAAAATCATAAAGTTGGTAAATAAAAATATAGGAGTCTTAGCTTGTTATCAAGACTTGCTGAGACTTGAAATAATCCATTCACCATGAGAAATACATAAAAAAAATAGAATGAAATAAAATAAAGTGGAAGTATTAGACTTTAAACAAGACTCCCTGAGACTTGAAATTTCCAATATGTTTCGGACTTGAATATGAAAAAGTCCAAAACTAGAAATGGACTAGTCTTAAAAAAGTATGAAATAAATAAATTGATTAAAATAAAATAGTGCATGAAATAAATAAAGTTAGGTTGGTAAGCATTGGGTTTTAAATAAGATACACACTTATATACATGCATAAACATATAGAAAGTTAGATTAGGACTATTATATAAACAACATAAACATAACATGAATTTGAACATGATAGTAGACATTATATGTTAAAGTGGAGGGAAATAAAGAAGGAAAAAATGAAAAAGAAAAGAAAATTGATAAAGATTTTGTGTGTGTGTGTGTGTTGGGCGGGTAGAGAGAGAGAGAGAGAGAGAGAGAGATGAATGAAGAAAAATCAAGTTAAGTAAAACGTTGTATAGGTAAAGTAAATATAATAATAGATATGCAAGAATGTACAAGATGGGTAAAATAAAAAGTAGAGTAGAATGAATATTGAATGAATGGTAATGAATAGTAGACAAATAAATTACTAAAAGAGATAAAAATATACGTATAAAAGTTATATATGATGTTTTTATGACCTGATTATATTTGATGCTTTAGGAATATCTTAATATATTTCTAGTATAAATTGTTTGTCACAATATTTTACCTTGATATTTTACCTCGTTTTGCGTGTTGAGGGTTAGATATGAAAACTAATCCCATAAAGGCTCGAAACGATCGAAGTTTCACTGAATTTGATCGTTTTAAGGTATATACCATATCTTGAGTTCATAATTCAAGTGTATCCTATTTTCCTAATTTATTTGATATTTTAGGGTTTTAGGAATTATCTAATCGAGTCTAGGGTTCCTAAGGTTTAAGGTTGAATCGGTTTGACTTTAGTGTTCCAGTTTTAATTCCGGCTTTAAAACTTACAAAACTACCGTAAAATCTAGAGTTTTACAAAGATAGTGTAATATTGCTTTTATTTCCTTTCAATGCGCATAATATATATGCCTTGTTTCATTTAACTTCCAACTCCTGAACGCTATTGGAAGTCCCTACTACATAAGAGCACTACTAATTGCAAATCATTAGCATTAGTATATGCTTAAAAGGGCTCATCAAAGTTTGGGAGGGGTAAGATTGGCTACTCTATGACTGCCTTCTTTAGTGTGTCAAAAGCCTTTTTAATAATCTTAACTCCAACACCATAGAGTATTCTTCTTCAAATTCAATCAAAATAGTATCAATCCCTAAGTATCCTCAAATAAATCCCTAGTAGTAGTTCACCAATCCTAAAATGGATCTCAACTTAATGGGTTTGTACGTTCCTTCTACTCATGAATAGCTCTAAACTTCGCTTCACCTGTCCTAATTTTGCAATATCCCACTAAATGACTTAGGAACATCACCTCTTCTTACACAGATGCACATTTTTCCATCTTCACATATAATTCGTTTTTCCTCAAGACTTGGAAAACTTCTCAAAGAGACTATATATGCTTTTCCATAGTTTCACTACAGATCATGGTATCACTAAGGTACACCACCATAGATTGATCCAAGAATGAGATTAATATTTGATTCATGAGGGTGTAGACAGGAGATAGCACGTTTATAAGGACAAAAGGCATGAGAAATTCAAATACACCATACCTTGTAATGCATGTGGTCCTTGTCTCGTGCCTTTCTATTACTCTCACTTTATGATATCTAAACCATAGACTCAACTTAGACAAATGTCTCAACTTTCCTAATCGATAAAATAAATCTAACATATGAAGAAAAGGTACTTGTTCTTCACTGTTACCTTATTTAGGGCCTGATATTCTATACAAATAAGAAAGGATCATCATGCTTCTTCTGAAAGCATATAGGAGCTCTAAATGGTGCTTTTGAGGGTTTGATGAACCCTGCTTCTAGTAACACCTTAAGTTATTGCCTCAACTCGTCTAATTTTGGTGTGTTAACTTCTCTATAAAGAAGTCCTGATGATAACAAAAATAAAAAGATTTTGCTAATGAGTTTATAAAGTGTGTAGATTTAAGTTAATAAATAAGATGAACAATGAGTAGTATCAGGATTCCAGAGTGTTAGCTAAAGAGTATAAGGCCACTTGTTCTTGATGACATAAGACTACATAGAGCATTGTCCAGAGCATATAATTGCTAAATTTAAGCTTCAAAGGACATCCTGACCATTACCTAAAGAATATATGGAAAAGACAAAAGAAGTCAAGTTTATACAGACTTTATCTAGAGCATTCTCCAAAAAGTAAAATTACTTTGGCGAAAAGCTATAGTTTGCTTACATGATGATCAGAACACGTTTCAATTCACCATTAAATGTGTCTTCAAAGTTTGGCTCCAAAGAATGGATACATTTGGGTAATATATCCATATGTCCCACTAAGTAGGAATGAAATCGATGGGGATTATCAAGCTTTGTTAAGATTATCAAGTTATTTCTTATATGCATGAGAAAGCCAAAGAATTTAAGGTCGTAATTATTTAAACTCAAGTTGGTTATGATATTATTTATGTTTTGTTTGTGAATATATGAGGACAAAAGGCAAGATTTATCAAAGTTCAATAAGGGTTAACATTCAAAGAAGAAGATATCAACAACTGCAACAATTCCTATTTTAGGGTTATTAAGCGGACCAATAAGTGCAAACTTGCATAGGTTAATTTACATGACTTAATAAGTTTTTATGAGATATTTTCAAGATAAAGAAGGGACAGCTTTTATACATGGCATTAAGATAAGATTTCAACATTATTTTCAAATTTCAAGACAATATCAAGATAAGAAGAAGAAGATATTGAGAAAAATATCAAAGATGAAGTTTTATCTAACTATCAGGGATCTTATCAACTTATAATTGTTGACAAGTTGAAATATATATACGAAGGATTAAAATATAAAGATACATGCTGCTAAAAACAAGCTTTCTAAATTTACTTGAACTGTTCACGTGCACTTCATCTTATTGTAAACTCTTATTTTCTCTTTGTTTGCTGCTTTGTTTAGATAATGATCTTTAATGTGTCCTTCATTTTGATTGTATCACAAATAAACTCTATAGTCAATGATATCTTAAGAATAAGCTAGGAAGGCTGAATAGAGAGAATTTGAGTCTAAGTTATTGGCAACTATTTGTAATCAAATTTTATTGGATTTAGTGGAACATACGCGTGTAGATGGTGAGAGCTCCATCTTGGAGATGAAAGAGTTGATGTAGGCATAAGGCTGAAACCACTATATATCGTTATGTTCAAGCTTTTCTTTCCTCTCTTTTTTAGTTTTACGCATTACATATTTAAGTTTTTAAATGCATTGCAATCATTAAGATCGCACTAATTTAACTTAAGTAATCAAGGGGTTAATCTTTTGTGAGAAAAGTTTTAATTTTAAGAGAGTAACCAATTCAATCTCCATTTTTTTGTTGCTTAATATGACTGACATGGGGGTGGCATATGATATGGCATAGTTGCAGGTTGTTTTTCCCCTGGTTCTCTTTCCTCTTGAGAGGAAACTTCTTTAGTAGCTTAGGTGACACTACATCCTTAAATTCCTCTAATAGCTCCCCTGCCATTGGTAAAACCAGAGCTTTTTCCTTCAACTCTTTGTCAACTTCTAGTGTTGCTAAGTATGTTATTCATTTTTCTTAACTCTTTGTTAATTGCATAACTAATAGAAATTTAGTAGCTTGTCTTATCTTTCTCATCACAGCAATGACACGATGGATCTTGTCATCCAGCAGGTATAGACAGTTAGCTCAAGAAGCGATAAAGGCATCAGTCTTATCCAAGAATGCCATCTCTATCACAAAATTTGAAGTTTCGAGAGATATTACCTCAATGGACTCCTTCCTTTTCCGTTTATCAATCCACAACCTAACCCCTTTGATACCCTAATAGTTGAAACTTTCTCAAAAACAATGGTTTTGAGCCAGGTCTTAGTCCTTTTGATTGGCAAGTCCAACTTAGCTGCTAATAATTATGAAATGAAAGGATGGGAAGCACTGATATCAGTGAGGGCATTTAAACTTCTTACTTACAACTTATACCATAATGCATACCATTCTTTGGCACTTTAATATTGTATGGTCATTCATGGCATGTAAGACTATGCTTAGTTTGGCTTCATTTGACTCCCCTTAGCCATTAGTAAAGCAAGTTTTTCCTTCTCGAGGCATTCTCAAGCAAAGTGTAGCCTATTGCATAAATAACATTTTAGATCCCATAGGTTTCTTTTCTCTTCATCCCTTTCTTCCATTTTCCCCTCTTCTTTATACGAACTTCCACTCATTTCTTTATTGGTATTGCTCTTCTCCTTTTGCCATAGGATGCTTGAAATCTACTTTGTTAAATTCCATTAAGCTTTTAGCAACGACCATGGCTTTAGAGATGTCTTCTATCCCTCTTTGTTCTAACTCTAGCTTTGCCCATGACTCGGGCTTATCAAGGAACATAACAAAAGCATCATCTGGTTCAAGCCAGGATTAAACTCCAGCACTTAACTTTTGTATTGCTTCACTTCTCCTTTATAAGCTAAGTGTTGGAGTTTAATCCTGGCTTCCTTTGGAGCATTATGAGGAAAGAACTACTATCTGAACTCTTAACAAACCCTGTTTAAGTGATGATATCATTGGCCCTCACATGCCACCAAGCCATTGTAGAATCTTTGAATATATGACAACAATACATACCTTACTTAAGTCGTTCATTAGCATGACTACATTGAAATACCGCATAAGTCCTCATAAAAAGCCATTTATTTCCCAAGCTGATCCTTTTTTTTTTTTCTTTTGAAGTGTTCAGGCTTGGGTACATCTATCCTGTGCATTAGTTAAATAGTTACACCATTAGTCGTTTTTGCTCTAAGGGTCACTACCTGGGTCGTGATTTCCTAAACTCCTGATGGCTCAATCCCATAGTTCGACGTCTTCTAAAATTTGATTAATGGCTCCCTACAACTCGCCCTAAAGGTAATCCTTAATGTTTTCCTTTAGGGTACTAACTTGTTAAGTTTCTCCTTTGCCTCAACTATGCTATACTCTGTCTTCTCCATCTTGACACTTGAGTTCAACATATCCTTAGATTGAGCATCATCTTGGTCACTCGTGCTCCTCTTGTTCGTTCAACTACTCCATTATGGTGGTGTTATTCTCATTGCCAGATGGTATATTCTCCATCCACCGTTACTCTAATACGACTTGTCACATGCTTAGTCTTTAAAATATTCTTGTACGACATTTAGCTCTCTATGTTTCTATAAAGAGGCAAAATTTAGCCCAAAAAACACACACAAAATCCTAGAGAGAGAGAGTGAAGAGAGAAATTTTGAGTTTAAATTGTATGCACTCAATTGTCTGGACGATTTGCTACGGAGGGGTTCTTCCTTATATATACAAATGGCTTGTACAAATCAATAACCGAAATTAATTTGATCTAATGGATACAAATAATTCATACTTACCATCTCTGCCTACCCTACCTATTATGATACAACAAATTTAGACAGTTTGGAGTGTTCTTGGATCTTTTAGAATTTTCTAGAACATCTCCATCTTTTAGGATATTTACTGGGCTTTGACCTTCGACTTATACCATATTCTCAAATCTTTTGAAATATTTTGGAAAGTCTCTTCAAAAGATGAATTTGACATAAAACACCAACCTCATGCCTTGAAAAGACAAGATCACTAATGTTGTATGAACCTTGCCTCTTGATTAGATGAGTTCAACTGCTTATTACCTCGTCTCTTTGAGAGACAAGTTTAAATTGTCTAAGATTGGAATTGTTTTTATTCCAGTGATATTTTCATAATTATTTATTAAAATATTATTTATTTTCCTTTTCTTGTATTGTACTAAAAAAAAACCAAAAAATGTTATATTTAGTACCTGTACCTAAGAGCATTCATGGGTCGGTTTGGTTTTAGTTCGGTTTAGGGGTTAAACTAAACTGAACTATATTTGATGTACCTAAGAGCATTCATGGGTCGGTTTGGTTTTAGTTCGGTTTAGGGGTTAAACTAAACCGAACTATATTTGAAACATTTGGTTCAAACCTTTAATAAACTGCTTCAAATGCAGTTATGAAAATATTTACTAGGAATGTTCAAGAGGGAGGGGGGGAGGGAGGGTGGGTTGGTGTGTGTGAATTAAGTATTTTGCCTAAGACTCAAATTTTTAAAAAATTGAAAATTTAAAGCAGCAAAATAAGAACTTAAATAAATTTATAGCGGATAAAAAGATAATAAATATGAAAGATTTAAAGAGAAGCAGCAAGATAAAAAATTAACATGGAGTTCAACCCTTTGCCTACTCTCCACGGTCCACCAAATTGCCTCTTATGAGGTCTTCACCACCACTTCAATTAATCCAACAGATTGGCTCAAGATGAGCAATATTACACACTTAGGAAATATAATATTTCTTATCTCTCTCTAAATGCTTTTATGTATATAGTAAATTAATAAAAAAAAGCATTAGAGTATTTTTCTCTCTCTTAATAAATTATTTACTTGAGAACAAAGAAAAGGTTGCTATAAATGAGCTTGTAAAAATGTTTGTAGATAAAAAAGCCCACTCTGTCTCTCTCTCCTTTTTTTTTGTTTGGACTTTGTATATAAATAGCCTTTGAAGTTCAAAAGTCCATTAAACATAATGTTTATAAGCTGCTGTGCATTAAATGCACTCCAATGGCTCTTTTTTGTCCACATCAGCCTTATCGCGCCTCAACATAGTTGTCGCGTCTCACTTGTCATGTCTAAACTTTACCCACGATAGCCTTCCACACAAGTGCTTCTTCAAGCCTCCAAATTTCCACTTGTCACGCCCTAAGCTTCATCACGTCGAAGCCTTGACGTGACCCGTAACATCACTTGCTCTCTTAAGCTTTTGTCGAGCCATGTACAAAGTTGGCCAAGCTTTAATCATTTTTACACGTCGAGCCTAAAGCTTGACCCTTAACAAGTCTATTTGCTTCTCAAGATTATCATGGGTCAGATTTAACTTGTCGAGCCTTGGCCAAGTCTTGACCTCTTAACTTGTTTAGGCCTTGATCAACCCCTTGACCACTGTTTGTGCGTTCTTTGAGCCTATCTAGCCTTTGGCTTACTTGCATCTTGATCAATTGTTATGACTTGCCCTCTACAATCACTAATCTTGCTAAAACCTGCTAAAAGCACGTACAAATGTGCACAAAGCACACACATTTATATTTGACTAATTAAGTGTAGTTTACAACAAATAAATAGTTGATTGTGCATTAAACTATCTCATCAAAATTTATATTGAACTCTTAAGGTCAACAATTTCCCCATTTTTTTATGAGGACAATTTATGCATAATTAACTCGTATTCACCATAGCATACTCCCTTCAATTAAGCATCTAGGTTCTAAGAAATTGTAGTTTTCAAAACAAATTTTTGATGCCTAATTTTGGGAAAGTATAAACTATATTTAATATGTCAAATTTCTCCCTCTTTCAAAACATACTTCATGCATATGAATAATTGTGCACTCACTTCTCCCCCTTTGCACTCATACAAAACACACACATGACATATTTAATATATTCAAACAAGGAGAGATCCACATATATATAACACAATCAGCTCAAACAAATGCCTCATCACAAAAGACTTCATAAATGCCTCGACAGAGGACTTCACCCTTGCCTAGACCTATGTAGGACTTCACATCACCTGCTTATACTCGGATAGGATTTTACCACACTTGCCTATGCTCACATAAGACTTTACCACACTTGCTTATGCTCATATAAGATTTCACCATACTTGCTTATACTTAGATAGGACTTCACCACACTTGCTTATACTTCGATAGGACTTCACCACCTGCTTATACACCGATAGGACTTCACCACACTTGCCTACATCCATGTAGGACTGCACCAATTTGCTTATTCACAGATAGGGCTTCACCATATTTACCTCATCACATGAGGACTTCATAAGAACAACAAGATCATATATAGCTGATATGCAAACACATAGAGCACTTATCTTCAAAAAAAAAAAAGAACAACAACAACAATCAAACTAAATTAACACCTAAACAGATCTAATATACGCACAGACTAGATTTTTAGGCATATTATATTTAAAAGCTTATTTAGCCTAAACTTCTATTCTATGTCTACTTGGCTTAATAACACTTGGTACTCATCTTACTTGATCATTCTCAATTCTCTTCTTAAAGTGTAAAAACGATCTTTACTCATGGGTTTAGTAAAAATATCAACAATTTGATTATTTGTATCAATAAATTCCAAGCTTATATCTTTGTTTAGAACATGATCTCTAATGAAATAATGTCTAATCTCGATATGCTTGGTCCTTGAGTGTTGGATCAGACTTTTTTGTTAAGTTTATAACACTTGTATTATCATAAAGAATGGGGACATTTTCAAAATTTAAACTATAATCAAGTAAGGTTTGTTTCATCTATAAAAAATTGTACAAAATAACTACCAGTTGCAATATACTCAGCCTCAACAGTTGAGAGTGCAACCGAGTTTTGCTTTTTGGAATGTCAAGATATTAAAGAATTAGGGTATCTAATAAGGTTGAAAGAAGTAAATTTTGGATACCACAAGCTAATTTCAATCGTGCCTGCAAGATACTAGAAAATGTATTTTATTACATTCAAGTGTGATTCTTTTAGGCAAGACTGAAATTGTGCACATACACATACAAAGAACATGATGTTAGGTCTAGAAGCTATCAAATATAATAAACTACCTATCATGCCTCTATACATCTTTTCACACACATTTTTGCCTTTTTCATCTTTGTCAAGCTTAATACTTGTGCTCCTAGGTGTTGATTTTGATTTGTAATTATCCATTTTGAACCTTTTTAGCAAATCTTTTATAAATTTAACTTGATTGATAAATGTTTCATTTTCAGCTTGTTTGATTTGGAGACCAAGAAAATAATTGAGTTCCCCCATCATACTCATTTCAAATTCATTTTTCATGGAATCAAAAAAATATTTTATAAGACTCATATTTATAGCTCCAAACACAATGTCATCTACATATATTTGAAAAATTAATGCATCAGACTTATGGTTTTTAATAAATAAAGTTGTATCAACTTTTCCTCTTGAAAAACCATTTCTTAATAGGAAGCTACTGAGTCTTTTATACCAAGCTCTAGGAGCTTGCTTTAGTCTATAAAGAGATTTGACCAACTTAAAAACATGATTGTGGAATTCATTGTTTTCGAAACCAGGAGATTGCTCTACATAGACTTCTTCTTTTATAAAACCACTGAAAAAAGTGCTTTTAACATCCATTTGAAAAAGAGTGAAATTCTTAAAAGCTGCAAATGCCAAAAGCATTCTTATAGCTTCTTGTTAAGCAACCAGAACAAATATCTCATCAAAATCAATTCCTTCTTCTTGATTATAACCTTTAGCAACCAATCTAGCCTTATTTCTTGTAATTAAACTAGATTCATCAAGCTTGTTTCTAAATACCCATTTGGTTACTATACCAAGTCTACTTGCAGGTTGAGGAACCAAAAACCATACATCATTTCTTATGAACTAGTTTAATTCTTCTTGTATAGCATTAATCCAAAAATCATCTTTTAAGTCTTCATCAACATTTTTAAGTTCAAACTCTGATAGAAAAACCAGATTGCTTAAATTTCTTAAAGAAGACCTTGTTTGAACACAATTTGAAGGTTCTCCAATTATTAAATCCTTAGGATGTGATTTAGTATATTTCCATTCCTTAAGTAGATCATGATTTTTAGATTCATGCAAATCAACATCCAATCTATGTTCTTTACCTTCTTTATTGTTATTTTCAAAAGAGATTCTATTTAAATCAACACATACATCATCAACATCATCATTCAAACATGCATAAGGTAAAGAATCATCAAAAGCAACATGAATAGATTCTTCAGCAACTAAAGTTCTTTTGTTAAAAACTCTATAAGCTTTACTTATTGAAGAATATCCCAAGAAAATACCTTCATCACATTTAGAGTCGAATTTAGCCAATTGTTCTTTGCCATTGTTTAAAATATAACACTTTGTGCCAAAATGATGAAAATATAATATGTTAGGTCTTTTGCATTTCCAAAGTTCATAAGGGGTTGGGTTTTCTTTAAAATTGGCCTTATAAAAATTTGGTTTGAAATATAGCATGTTGTATTCACGACTTCAGCCTAAAAATATTTTGGCAAATTATTTTCACGCAACATGGTTCTAGCCATTTCAATTAATGTTTTTTTTTTCTTTTTGGCTACACCATTCTGTTGTGGAGTTCTAGGAGCTGAAAAAGTTTGTTCAATGCCAAAAGTATTACAAAAATTTTCCATTTCATGATTTTCAAATTCTCCCCCATGATCACTTTGAATTATCATACTATTAAGACCTTTTTCATTTTGGACTTTCTTACAATATCTAAAAAAGACATGATTGGTTTCATCTTTAGACGTAAGGAAGAAAGCCCATGTGTATCTAGTAAAATCATCGACAATAATCAAGGTGTACTTCTTTCCTCCCAAACTTAAGGTTTGGGTAGGACCAAATAAATCCATATGTAATAGTTCTAATGATCAAGATGTGGAAATAACATCCTTAGATTTAAAGGAAGTCTTAGTTTGCTTTCCCTTTTGACATGTATGGTAGATCTTGTCATTTTGAAATTTTAATTTGATAAACCTTTGACAAGATCCTTTTTAACAAGTTTTAAAATAACATCCATGCTAGCATATCCTAATTTCCTATGCTATAGCCAACTATTATAATTTTTAGAATATAAACAGGTTTCATTTGAAGATTTGAAATAATCTAAATTGATTTTGTAATCATGTCCTTGTTTATATCCTTCAAACATGCTTGGTTATTGTTGATTCTTTCAATAGAACACCTTTTAGCAAAAAAAGTTATTTTAAAGCCATTATCGCACAATTGGCTAATACTCAACAAGTTATGTTTTAAATTTTCTATAAGCAAAACATTTTTAATACATAAATCTTGATTGATGAGAATGGTATTTTAAAGCCATTATCGCACAATTGGCTAATACTCAACAAGATATTTTAAAGCCATTATCGCACAATTGGCTAAACTCCTAGAGCAGTTGACTTTTTATTGTCCCCAAAGGTATCACTCCCATGATCCTTCAAGTCAAGCGATGTGAACTTAGACACGTCTCCTATTATATGTCTAGAGCAGTTACTGTCTAAGTACTATTTGTTGCTGTCAATTGAGGATCCCTGCAAAACAGATCATTACTTCTTTGATACCCATTTGAATTTGGGTCATTTTCAGTTAGGAGGAATAAGAACTTCTCTTTTTGGAACCTAAACAAATCGATTTATGATTCAAATTTATAGGTTATCTTATTGCACAATTGTATGCAATATGACCTATTTTGCCATAATAATTACATGTTCCATAAGTAACTTTTAAAAAATGTGTTTCGTGGGACTGGCAATTATTTTGTCCACTATAGCCAATCCAAAATCTATTTGAATCACACTTTTGGCTCCTAAGAAGTGTGTTCAAACTTTTCTTTCCATTTGTAAATTTTGCTATTGTGGCTTTTGAGTCATCTAAGTTGGTTTTCAACATTTTATTTTCATCTTTCAAGGATTCCATCTCTTTAATGATTTCATTATTACAATTTTTAGCACATGTAACATTGTTATCTTTTATGGTTTTAATTTCAATATCAAGCAGATAATTTTCAAATTTTAATTTCTCATTTACTTCCTTTAATTCATTATTTTTGCTTTTCAAAATTTTACATTTATTATTCATTTTTTTGTTTTAACACTATTTAATTCAATGTTTAGCCTTCATTATTATTTAATCTTAATGCTCAGTCTCAAAAATTTCTAATTGTTCTCCCATTTTTGTCATTAAATTCTTTAGCATGCTATTTTTCTTTTCAGCTTTCAATAGTTTACACAAACTTTTTCATAAATAGCATGTAGTTTACTATAAGATGGAGAGCAAGGAGATGATACCTCATTATTTAAGATTGTGAAATAGACATTCTTGTCATCTGAATCTAATTAATCCACGTTGCTTCAAGTTGCCATGTGTGCCTTCTTTTTCTCCTCCTTCTATCTTTTTCAAGCAGAGGGCAGTATTATTGTATGTGCTCTGGCTTTTGGCAATTGTGGCATGTGATTACCTCCTTTCTTTTATGCTTGGAGGAGCTATTGTCATCCTCCATTTTCTTAGGCTTCATCCTAAAAAATTTCTTGAACTTCTTGGCTATTAAGACAATATCCTCTTGATCTTCTTCATCTTCTTCATCACTTGAGTCTTGTCTTGTGGCTTTTAGAGCGATTGTCTTTTTGTTGCCCTCTTCACCTTGCTTCTTAATGAGCTCATGGGTTTTGAGCGTACCTAGAAGCTCCTCTTTGCTCAAGGCACTACGATCTCTTACTTTCCCAATTGCTGTCCTCTTGGCTTCCCAATCGCTGTCCTCTTGGCTTCTCAATCCTCTGGAAGTGGCCTGAGAAGTTTAGAATTGATTTCCAAATTAGTAAAGTTCTTCCTAAGCACACTTAAAGGCTTAATTATGTTAATAAATCTGTTGTGCATTTTATCTATAGTTTCATTGGGGAGCATTTTGAAATTTTCAAATTGTCCGCATGAAAGACTTATTTTGGTATCTCTAACTCGAGATGTTCCTTTATAAGTCTTTTCTAGCTCATCCAAAATTTCTTTAATAGAAGAGCATGTGTATAGATTCTATTAAAATCACTTTCGTTTAAACTACAATGTAAGATTTTCATTGCAATTTTGTCTAAATCAAGCTTCTTCTAATCTTCTTTTAAAAACTCTGCTTCTAATTTTCCATCAATCTTAAAACGTCTGTTTTCAATAACATTCCAAATCAAATTGTTTTGGGTTTTTAAAAAGATTTTCATCCTACACTTCCAGTAAGGGTCCCTCACATAGAAGTGGAGGTCTATTTATCGCTTGCCCCTCCAGAAATCTTAGTATATATGTAGCCATGATCTTTACTCTATTCATGGTTAAGCATATAAATAATAGAGACAGACTTTGATATCAATTGAAAATATACACTAGGAACACTCAATGAGGGGGATGAGAGGAGGTGAATTGAGTATTTGGCCCAATACTCGAATTTTAAAAAAATTGAAAATTTAAAGCAGCAGAATAAGAACTTAAATAAATTTGCAGTGAATAATGAAATAACTTAATTCCTATGCATAATTAAATTTAATATATATAATTTGATTTAATCAAATCACGAATTTTGTTAAGTTTTATTTGAATATAATTGAATGTGATAGTGTAATTTAGCATTAGTGGTGTATTCTATGATTTGTTTGTGCATGTGCGTATATGTTTAATATTGTCAGGTTTCATTTATAATATATGCAAATATGGTTGATAAATTATATGTGTAAAAAAAAAAGATATAACATGCTAGTGTATTTAATATTAGTGTTTATTGTTGTTTGATGCATGTTAAATTTGAGTCTTTTAAAACAAACACAATGCAACTAAAAGCTAAACATGACAGATTTTAATAAGTCCGAAAAACTGTTGCCTAAGTTTCTTTACAATTAAACCTAATCCAAAAGTAAAATAAAGCCCAAGCCTTTCTTTTTATTACTTCAATTTTACCGCCCTAAAGGTCAAAGTTAAAGCTAATATCAACTTCTTTCTTTGACAAGAATTAAAAAACAAAAAGCCAAAACAGACCAAACCAAGGCCTCTGCCTTCCTCCTCCTTTCTATCTTTTCTTTCTTATTTTTTTTCTTGCTTCCTTTTTGCTAAAGACCCCGACAAAAAAAAAAAAATCACTTCCAAGCCAAAGGAAGTCTAAGTTAAGTTTAAATGTCTTCTTGTGATGATTTATTCTCTTTTGTTCCATGAATTTCCTGTCAAAATTAGTCTCTTGGTAATGTTATATGTAATACTAGTATATTGAGATGGTTAGAATATGTTTGTATGAGTGTGATGTGAGTAAAAGTAATGATTTTGAAGTATATATGAAGTGTAGATGTTGTTTTGAGTTGAAGTGCAATTAGAGTTAGTAATGATAAGCTTATACAAAGTTGTGAAGTTTGTTTGTGGTTAGAAGAGTAAGGTTTGTGTATGTTTGTAGTAGATAGGCATATGTTTGGTTGTGTTTGAGCTTGTAAAAGTGGAAATTTGGATGTTTAGTTTCAAAAAAGTGATGCTTTGTTTTTTAATGAAGCACGAGGGGAGCATAGGATTAGGATCATGTTTGAGTCGTGTAACTCACTGTTTTTGGAAAAACAAAATTTGTAGAAAAAACATGAGTAGAACACGGGACCATGTTCACACTGTGCTTCTCTCTATGTAAGAAATGAGAAGGAAAATGTGACAACACAGAAGAAACATGGCTCCATGCACCCACTGTGTTTCTCACTATGGACAAAATGTTTTTGATTTAAGAGAAACATGGCAAGAACACGCCCCCGTATATCAACCATGCTTCTCTTTGTATGGCAAACGTGTTTTGAAAAATAAGGAAACACTAGTAAAACACAACATGACCTTTCTAGCCATGCTTCTCTCAGGTTGATTTGCAAAAATTCAAAGCATGCGACAGATTCCATTGTGCTTTCCTATTAGGGAGGATGGGTTACACGGTCGTATACACCTTAAAAAAATGATTTTAAGGATTTAAACCATTAAGCAATATATGTATACATGATTGTATATGTTTTATATGAGTTTATTCGGGGTATGAAATGAAATAAATTTAGTTTACTTAACTTATATATTAAAGTCCTTATCTTGTAATTTCTTTTATTAGATTCCTCATTACCATTGGGTTTAGTTATTGATCCTTTTGTCAAGAATATCTCAGGTATGCAATAACTTGTTTGTGAATGTTAAGTTAGGCATATTCTAATGAACTTAACTAAAGAGAAAATTAATTATGGCTTGAAATTGTTTGTGTATGAGTCGTTGAATCTAGTCCAAGGAGTAGCAACCCGTCCAAGCAGACATGTTAGTTAGGCGCTTTGACCATATTAGTCATGATGCAATGACTTTATACCATGATGAAATAGTACACCATGATGCGATGGTGATTCTTAAATGGCTAAGTAGGTACTTGTCACGCCCCAATGAGTACCCTAAACGTGACAGTCCGCCACATTCAATATTAAATCTTAAGTATGACAACCTTAGCCATTCCCAAAAGCTTTTATATCAAGTGTAAGGCGTACTTCCACAACTTAGAGGACCATACATGGAATTATAAAGCTTAAGGAGATATAAAAACACATTAAGAAAAGAGGATTCACAATAATTATTTGTTCATGGCAAAGGCTTTACATACTTAGGAGCAACTCCCTGAATTACTAATCTATTATATACATATTAACATGCTAATACTGAGCTACACTTTAACCAGATTTCTAATGTTCAAAAGGGATTACCTGCCTGCATGGTCCACGTGGCCTTAACCATAAGTAAGGGAACTGCAAAAGATATCTATCGGGGTATAAGCTACTAGGCTTAGTGAGTAATTCCCAAAATTCATACTCGAAGAAAATTATCAATCAAGTTTATTATTCAAACATATGAAATGCAACAACCACGTGAGCATACAAGACATATGACTTTCCGGGAATCATATGTTAAATGAATTTACGCCCTTCATTCGGGGTTGGGTATTCAGGCCAATTACAGCCACAACTTTTAAAATCACTTTTATAGATCTTACCGGCTCCTATACATCATCAAAAACTTGTAGTTATTACAGGCTCCTACTAGCCATCAAAAACTTGTAGTTATTACAGGCTCCTACTAGCCATCAAATTAAGTAGTTCTTACTGGCTCCTACTCGCCACTTACATGATATACCGGTTATGTCTACCACCACTATTATACACTTGTCCCGCCAATTGTATAGTAGTGAATGCAATGTGACTCACATATGAAGTGCATGAATAATTTCTTTAATTAAAGTCTAATAGTTACGTTTAAATTCTTTCAAGTGATCAATCAATTTCAAACATTTCAAGATATTAATTCACATACAACTTTACTACAAACAAATCGGGTTTCGATATACTTAGTATTCTTTCAACATATTATCATACACTTCTTTTTTATTTTTCTTGAATTCTAGTGCAACTAATTTTTACAAGCACAATCAAGAGTATGAAAAATAACGGGGAATAACTCACGATGCCATTGTCGTCTATTCCTCTAAGCGGATGAGTCGTTCACACACTCCACTTAATTGTAGTAGTTCTCGTGGTAAAGGAATCCTTCCTCGAGGTCACCTAGCCAAATAAAATACCCACAATGAGTTTTTCTTGATGATTTTCTTGAATTTTGACAAAACAATGTCAAAGAACGTTAAAGTTCGTATGAATGAATGTTCCAACTTAAAATGGCCATAACTTGGTCATTTTAACTCGGAATCGCACATATAATATACCGATTTCTACCTACTCGAAAAGATCTACCCATTTCCAAAATTATTTCCATCAAACAAAGCCATATAGGCTCCGAAACAGTGGTGACAAAATTCACCACGGATTTTCAAGTAAAAACAACTTTGGTTCAAGAAATCAAAATTTGTTTGATAAGTACTTAGTTATCTATATAGTTGAAAAATTCTTTTTATAACTATATAACTCATATTTAAGCATGCTCAAGTGTCTTGTTGTCCAAATTATTTTTCTTAGGTAAAACAATGTCGGGTTGAAGCTTTTCGGAAATTGTTTTTTGTAAATTTCTTTGAAATGAATACCTTGCTTTCTTTGTTTTCTAAAAACGTTTTATGTTGGTTTTATTTATCTCTTTCCAAGTAACTTTTGAAAATAAAATTTTCTACTTTCTAAGTTACATTAATACTATATTGAAGTTTTCTAGGAAATATGTTATTCTTCATTTTTCTTATGTAAATTCCTTTGTTTACTTGTTTTGCAAAAATTCCTTACTTGATATTTCTCATTCTTTTTCTCATTTTCAAAAATAATCATCCATGCATGAAAATTTATTTTCTTCATAAAAACAATGTGGAGCAATTAAGGACTTTTTGTAGAAAAACTAATTTCTATAATCTTATTAATCTTCTTGTAACTTGAAAAGAAATAACTTTATTATTTTCAAATCATAAATTTTCTTTGCCTATTCGTTTACAAGGTCTTTACTTAAAAATTTCCTTAGTCATCCATCTTATTTTCTTTCTTTATGAAAAAAACCATTTTTGTCAACAAAATATTTTCTTTTGAAAAACAAGGTGGGATAATAAAGATCTAAGTGGCTTCTTAAAGTAAAAGTAGTTTATAAAATTATAGTGAGTTCTTTTTGTAACATGAAAAGGAATGAGTTTATTTGTGTTGCTTTATAGATTTTATACTTTACATAAACTTATTTCTAAGTGACAAAATTCTTCTTTTTGTTTAAATAAAATTATGGACAACAATCTAAATGAACATGATTATGAGAATAATAATAACCAAAATAACATAAAGCATAATAATAAAGTCAAGTATTGGAGTCTTAGCTTTTTCAAGGCTCCCGGGACTAAGAAGTAAACTAGTCCCATAATAAAATAAAATGAAAGAAGGAAAAGCTTGTTTTGACTTGATGAGGACAAGTCTAAGACTAGAGACTAGTCTTAAAAACAACTTGAAATAAATAAATAAATTGAAGTAAATAAATTGCATGAAAGGTAAATAAATTGCAAGATCATGAGCTTATATGCTCTAAATAATATATGTAGCTATGTAGATATAGAAGATAGGCATGAACATAAAAGAGACATAAATGAACATAAGAGAAACATAAATGAATATGAACATAAAGAAATTATGATTATGAACAAAAACAAAGCATGAACCTATTGTCGCTTTCTTAACCTTCATGGTTTTAGAAAACACACACTAAGCTCATACTAAGTAGATGAACATGGAGACTTCTTGAGGAACTTTTACCTAAAGAAGATGAGCTTAAAGAGGACTTCTTGAAGAACTTCTTGGAGAGAAATTCTTGAGAGATTTTGAGAGAGTAATTTTAGTGTAGAAGTGGTGTGAAAGAAGTGAAAGAGGAGGGGGGTATTTATAGGAAAATGAAGAGTGGTTTTTGTGTGATTAAAATAAAGTAAAATTGAAACAAAATTTGAGGAGAGAGGGGAAATGGGCGCGGCCATAGTGTGATGTGGGGGGGGGGGGGGGGGGCGCGAGGGGGTGTGATTTAATTTTTTTTTACTTTTTGAAAAATAAAAGATGTAATTTATAAGGTAGATGTGATATAAAATTATGAGAAAGGTAAAAAGTTAAGATTATAGGTTATGTAGAGTGTAAGAATAGGTGTAAGAAAAAGTAGACATAAAAGAATAGTGTAGAATAGTAATGAATAGTGTAATGTAAAGTAGATATGACAATTAAAGTACCGGTAGTAAGAAATACGCGTATAATAGCTATATGTTATTTTTACTTACCGAAAAATTACGAAACTGATATTTTTGGAAAACTTATAGTTTTACGAGTCTAACGGTGTATTCGGAATATTTTTACTATTCCAGGCTTCCAGACACCTTTTTCGAGAACTGTGTCCGATCGGGTTCGAAGGACACCCGAATTTCGCAAAACTGAAATTTTTATAAAACCTATGGTTATTACGAGCTATTCTAGCTAATTATCTTAACTTCGTTTTCTAGAGCCAAAGAAAACGGCGGTGCCGGATTTAGTTTGATACGGTAAACTAGGGTTTTGTTGGCCTTTAGGGTTCCGTTTGACTTTCGGTTTAGGGTTTTATGCTAAACCGATTCCGAAAATTTAGGGGTTTACAGTACTTGATAGGGTAGATAGTATCGGGGTAACATTTACTTATTCTTAAGAGGAAATAATATGATTTAGTTTACGTTTATGGGACCGGTTGAACTAGATAATGTCATGAATTAAGTTAAGTAAAGTTGAGTAACGACTATTAATCCTAAATGAGATTATTATTTTCTTTTTAGATAAATATAGGAGATATAGATATCCAGGTTACCTATATCAATCCCCTAATTAACTGCTGTTACTCAAGACCCCAGACTCCCAAGTTTGAAAGCGAAGTTTGAATACTCCAATGATGATTGACTTACTTAATCCAAGATAATTAAATTAATGTTAGTTGCATCGACATTTAGCTTAAGCATACTTGGCATATGTATTTGCTTGTGTTATTATATACTGGGCCTTTGGCTTATGCAACTGCTTTTCAGGTGACGTTGAAGATAAGTGCTGTGATGACATGGGTTATGGAACTGACTGAGAAGCGTTTATGGATGAGTGGGGAGGATAGGAATCCGTTGATGACCAAGAGTGTGTTGTTAATGGTATTCCCCCGTTCTTAAAGTCTTACTATTCTAAGCCAATCTTAAAAACATACATAAATATAACAAAAATCTACTGTAGAGATTTTTCTTAGAAGTCTACACCCAAAAACTAAATATGTAAACTTCTTTCAAAAACTCCTAGTAACTTTAGCTCATACTTGACAAAAGAGGCTCCTTGGTGCCATCCATAAGTAATCCAACTGTGACAAAAAGCTATAAGGGTATAAGTAAAACTAGCTTAGTGAGATAACTCCCTTATTCAAAACATTTCCATAAAAACATACAAGTATTTTAAACAATCATATGTGTATGCATCAATCATATGAGCAATAAAAAATACACAAGATTAACTGGAAATCATGTGTAACATGGATTTTACACCCTTCATGTCGGGGGTTGGGTGGTTACTGGCCCATTTGACCATCAATATTTACAGACTTATCGGCTCCTACTTGCCCACGTAGACTTCCCAGCTACTGCTGGCTACCACTACAACTTCTCATTTCCCCACATAAAGAATAATAACGAAAAATATATGTGACTCACAATATGCCATGCACGAATCTTCTTTTATATTGGTTTATCCAATTATTGTTAATTTCAAGTTAAAGGTGACCAAAACAATATTCATCATAACATTGCAAGAAAACGTAAATTATTCATCAATTCCTCTTTCGATATACTTAGCTTTTTATTCAACAACCACTTCATTCAACATACATCTAATTCACATAACATTGTTTTTTATTTTTCCTTAATCTTTAATGCCACTACTTACAAGCACATTCAAGGAAACAAAATTAGTAAGGGATTAACTCACTCCATGATGATCACTCCTAGTCGAAATAGTCTTCTGGGAAAGCGATATCGGTTCCTTGTTCACCTAAACAAGATGAAATACCCAAAATGAGTTTTTCATAGAATTTCTATTTTAGAGATTCTAAGTCTATTTTCAAATTACAGTAAAAATCGAATCAGAGGAAATTCCAATTTAAAATAGCCATAATTTACTCATTTTAACTCTAAATTTCGCATATTTATGCCCTTTTTTACCTACTCGAAAAGATCTATCCATTTTTAAGGTTATTTTTACTATAAAAAAGTAATTTGTGTCTCGGATCAAAGGGGTACAGACCTACCACAAAAATTCCCTTCTTTAAAAATAATATTTTCTAATCCTTTCTTTACTCAAAGCTTGTTAAGCAAAACTTAAATATATATATTTGAAAAGAATTCCTTTAGTACATAATACATTCATAATTTATGCATGATGTTGTAGGTGTTGTCTCATTTAATTAATTTCCATAAAACAACCTTTCTTAAGTTTTGAAAAATTGGTTTTGTTTTCTTTATATGGTTGAAATAATTTATAAATTATTGGGTGATCATAATTTAGTATTCTATATTTTATTTCTTTAGTTATTAAAAGTGAGTTGGAATGAAGTTTGGTCTTTTTAAGTTATCTACCAATTTTATTTCTAGGATTTTGAAAAATAGAGTTTGCAAAAGTTTTCTTTAGTAGTACTTAATGAGTTTATTCCTTGAAAATTTATTTTCTTAGATTGTTGACAAATTTCATTTTCCTAAATGGGTTTCTTAAAACTTGTAAGTTGATTTTCTTGAAAACTTATTTATCTCTTAGTTTAGAAAGTTGGTAATAATAGTATCAAGTTATCATCTATATATCAAAATTTCTTATGTTGTCAAAAAGAAAACATCTTAAGACTTTGAAGAAACTTCTTTATCAATAGTTTGAAATTTCATGATGAGCTTATATAAACTTTTAAAAAGGAATTTATTTGAAACATCCTTCTATGTTTTGGTGAAAAACATTTATAAAATTTTAAGAGTTTAGTCTTTCATTAAAAATATCTCTTTTTATTTGGACAACAACTTATTAGCTATGCATGAATATGATTATATAGTTTATAAAAAGATAAGAATATCAAAAGATGATATAATAAAGAATATAAGAAGAAACAATAAGCATAATAATAATAATTGTCAAAGATTGGGAGCCTTAACTTTTTCAAGGCTTCTTGGGACTAAGAATAGACTAATCCAAAAAGAAAAAAAAATTGTTTCGACTTAATGAGGACAATTCTAAGACTAGAAAGCTAGTTTTAAAATAACTTGAAAGTAAATAAATTGCAAGGAAAGTAAATAAATTGCAAAGAAAGTAAATAAATTGCAAAGAAAGTAAATAAATTGCAATGACAAGTGAGCTTTTATGCTCTAAAAGATATATATAACTACATAGATATATTTATTTAGATATACATGAGAACAATATAAAGGAAAATAGATTCATGAACAAGAACAAAATATGAACATATTGTTGCTTTCCTAACCTTCACGGGTTTAGAAAACACACATTATATTCATACTAAGCAAATGAACATAAAGAAAGCTTTGATAATTACCTATAGAAGAAAAAGAAACCAGAGAAAATTATGGGAGAGCTTTTGGAGAGAATTTGTGATAGTAATGGTAGTACAAGAAATGTGTGAAGGAAATGAAAGAAAGGGGTGGTATTTATAGGAAAAAGTGGAGGATAAATTGTGTTAATTAAATAAGTAAAAATTAAAATAAAGATGAGAGAAATGGGGAGGGGGCCGGCACAATTTTGAGGGGAAGAGAGAGAGATTTTTTTTTTTGTATTTTTGTTAATGAAAAGTGAGATGTAAAGTTGTATTAGAAATGAAAATTATAAGAAAATAGGTGTATATATTGTAAGAATAGGTTGTAAGGAAAAGTAGAAATAGATGAATATTGTAGAATAATAATGAATAGTAGATAAGACAATTAAATTACCGATAATAATAAAAATACATGTCAAAAGGCTATATCTGATATTTTTAGTTACCCAAAAATTATAAAACCGATATTTTAAAAACCTTATATTTTTACGAGTCTAATGGTATATTTGGAATATTTTTACTATTTTGAGCTTCAGACACACTTTTCGAAACTGTATCCAATCGGGCTCAAAACGAATCGCGGTTTAACCATAATATGATATTTTTAAGCTTTCTTATGTTATTACGAACTATTCTACATACTAATCTCTTACTTACTCACTTAGAGTTACGAATACAAGATTGCCGGACTTAAATTGTTGCATTTAACTAAGGTTTTGTTGACTTTAAGGTTTCCGATTGACCTTCTAATTAAGGTTTAAGCTTAACTGATTGTAAAACTTTAGGAGTTTACAACTCTTAAGGTCAACAATAATATTAATAGTCATTTGAGTTCCTAAGGAAAAAAAAAGATGTTTAGATTGAGAAATGTTATACAAGAATTAAAGTTACTTATCATTATATCATGCTGTGTAGATATACATATTACCTTATCCTAAAAATATTTTTCAATTTGAGTTTAAAGTGACGTATGTTCTTAATATTAATTTATAATGCTAACTAAGAAAATAATTCTTTTGCATTAATTTCATGTTTATTTTTAATATTCTTCTCTTATAACATATTTAAATTTCTGTTGTATCAATTAAATAATTGTGCATGTTCTAAATTCAATTATACTACTTTATTTTTAATTTGATGCATGTCAGTTAGCTTGAGGGAGAATTTAAAATTAATAATATAGAAAAACATACTGTGAAAGTTATAATAATAATAATAATAATAATTGTGAAAATCTTTTCTATTGTTTTAGGAAGTTTTAAAATTAATGAAATAAAATAGGAAAACATACAATAAATTTTTTGAAAATAATAATAAAGGACATCATGATTTTTTAAAATTTATTCTACTATTTTAGAAAAAGATTTATTGAAAAGACAATCAGTGTGCTAAAAAGATATACAAAGTATTAAAAACTTATTTTTTTATGTTAAGGAATTAAGAACCTATTTCATATTTTTTGAGACGCGTAAAAGATTACTTGTTTAATGTTATTAGATATATAATATTTAATGGTGTATTGTGTAAAATATATATACAACATTTATATTTTTAAATAACAATAATATGGTTATAAATGTAATTTACGTTTCATAAATTGGAACATAATCACAATTTTTCTAATAAATCTATAAATTGAATTTTTACTCAATTACCTTTCAAAGTTGCTTCTAAACACAATAATTGTATTAGAATTTAGAACTACGATTTTATTTCAGGTCTATTTTAACATATTACATACATACATACATACATCAAAGTGATATGTCACATGTGACCTCAATATTTAATGTTTAAGAGTTATAAATAAATAAAATAACTCTTTTTTTTTCATTTCTTTTAATGTGGAATGGTTTAGTTCGAGTTAAAACGATTTAATTTAGTTTGACCTATCGAACATAACTATAACCATTCAGACTCTTCCTAAACCGAATCGCAAACTGAATTGAAATATAAAAAAGTCGCATTTTGCGATTCGGTTCGGCTCGAGTTAATGAACAACCATACCATACCTATAAATATTTTATCTTATGGATAATTTATGGCTAGCTAATTAGTTAATCAAAATAGTTGGTTGCCAAATAATTAAACTTTAAATAATTGGTTGTAAAAATGATAAATAACTTGCTTTCATAATATTCATTATGAGCATATAATTGGGGATAAGAAAAAAAATTATAACATTTAAAAAAAATTACACGAATCTTGTTAGGTAAAAAATTATCCAAAAATTAGGCAAGTTAATATAAATATACTAAACTTGTCTCTTGAAAGTAACCAACCTCATTTCTTCAAAAGACGAGGTTAGTGTAAATATACTAAACTTGTCTCTTGAAAAGATAATGGCACAATCAATTTCGTCTCTTGACGATTTATGAGATTTATTTTGATAACACTAAACTCGTATGTTGAAGAGAGATCATCTACTTACTATCTTGTTTTTTTAATAGACTAGTTTAACATGCTTAATTTTGGGTCATTTTCATCCTAGCTCGTTCATGCTTAATTGTGGGATTATTTTCATCCAAATGATATTTTTGTAATTTTTTTGAATAGTAAGATTAATTTCCTTAGCCCCATATAAGTGCATAAATGGGCAAATGGCCGGAAACTAAGGAAATGAATAATAACTTTTTCCAAAAAAAAGTATACAAATCTTGTTAGACGAAAAATAATTTTAAAAATAGACAACTTGAACTCTTCTCTTAAAGAGACGACATTATAAGTAGCCGACCTTATCTTTTCAAGAGATGATATCAATGTAAATACACTGAAATAGTCTTTTAAATAAATAATGATAGTATCAATCTCGTCTCTTTAAGAGATGAGTTGATTTTAGGAAAGGTATCATAGGTTGGAAAATATGGTAGATGTAGTAGGTTATGTATAAAAGTTGTAGGTGGTAGGTTGAAAAAATGGTAACCATGGTTATTCAATGACTTGAACCAAGTTGATCTCGTTAATTTTATAATATTAAATTTGTCTCTGAAAATCATATTAGACATTATTTTATAATTTTTTAAAAGATCAATATTAATTTCCATTTCCTCGAATGTCCCTATAGAAATATGGCAATATAAAAACAAAACAATAATAAGGAAAAAGGAAAAAAATAATTATGTTTAAAAAAATTACAAAAATGCCATCGGGATCAAAATAATCCCGATTTTAGGCAACCTGACCTTGTCTCTTCTGCTTGATACCTCGTCTCTTCAAGAGAGGAGGTCATTAGTGACTGACCTCGTCTCTTGACAAGACAAGGTCTGTGCTAGTAAAAACTCGCCAGACCTTCTTCTTCCCCATTTCTTCCCTTTCTCTTTCTTTACAAACCCTAACCCCTAATTTCAAACCCTAACCCTAATTCACCATTTGCATTTGATTGAGCGCAATTAGATCCGGAAGTTGTGTATTTGGATTAGCCGGTGTTGTGGGAGAAGCAATTTGTTGGAGAGGGGTGTTGTAGGTGTGAGAACGAGGACAACGATGAATGGCGATGGCGGCAACGACGCGCGTCGATTCGAAGGTATGAATCCATTTTTTTTGGAAATTTTTGTTAAATTATTGATGCTACATTATTGAGTATTCGTTATATGTGTTGTAGGAATATTGTATGTTGTAAGATTCCGAATTTTTGTAAAGTTTTATTTGAATTATTAATGCTATATTGTTGAATATTGGTGGTGTGAAATATGCGCATTTTTGTTGTTGTAAGCAAAGTTTAATTAATTAGAAATTAGTAATTTATTAGAAATTTTTATATAATTTATTAAACATTACAATTCAATTAAAGCGATACAAATTTTATATAATTATTATAAATTTTTATATTTTATTAGAAATTGTTATAATTTATAATTTATTAGAAATCAATAATTGATAATAGAAGTCAACATTTAATTTATTAGAAATTATAACTTATTAAACATTACAGTTTAATTAAAGTGATACAAATTTTGTATAATTTATAAGTATTTTGTATATTTTATAATTTATTAGAAATCGGTAATTGATAACAAAAATCATAATTTAAAATCATAATTTATTAGAAATTATAATTTATTAAACATTACAATTTAATTAAAGCGACACAAATTTTGTATAATTTATTAGAAATTTTTATATTTTATTAGAAATTTTTATAATTTATAATTTATTAGAAATCAGTAATTGGTAACAAAAGTCAAAATTTAAAATTATAATTTATTAGAAATTATAACTTATTAAACATTACGATTCAATTAAAGTGATACAAATTTTGTATAATTTATTAGAAATTTTTATAATTTATTATTTATTAGAAATATGTAATTAATAACAGAAATCAACATTCAAAATTATAATTTATTAGAAATTAGTAATTTCAATTTTATGTGAATTAGATCATTCATAAGTGATAGAAATCAATTTTGAAAATTTCCATTAGGAGTTATGTTAAATAAAATGGAGAGTTCAATTCATAAGTATGGAGTTGCAAATTTCATGCAATGAAGTTATTTTTTATGAGATGGCAGGGTTGGTGAGGAAATGGATAAGGCGAAGTTTGTACTGTACGCTCATGGCAACATTATGCAAGGAGAGGATAGATTTGGTTATAATAAGCGGCCGGTAGCTGTGGTTAGTGTTAATAGGAACTTTACGTATGAGCAAATTGTGGACATCATTTGCAATAAACTGAAAGTAAATAGGTGTCCACATCGGGTGGATCTATATCATAGGGTAGCTATTGGAGATAGGACGACAGTTGAAACACTTTCCTATATGGCAAGTACAAGCACAAATTACTTATTGCAGTTGCAGTAGATGGGGCAAATCATATAGTCCTACTGGCATATGGTCTTGTGGATGAGGAGAAAGTGAACACATGGTGCTGGCTCTTGTCGAAGGTGTTGGAACACGTTATCAAAGACCGATGCAACATCTGCTTGATATCGAACCGGCACACCGGTATTAGGAGTGCAGTAAAAGGTAAGAATGCAGTGTGGCTTAGAGGTTGGCCTTGGCATTGGTGTATCTGGCATGTTGCAAGCAACTTCAATTCGAAGGCCAAAAGTAAGGAATGTAAGGAAATAGTAAAACGAGCAGCTTACCAAACCCAAATAAGAAAGTTCAATGGATACTTCAATGCAACACTTCAAAGTAGTCCTTGGACGTCACGATATTTTCAGGACTTCCCTCCATGTATGTAGACTTTATCTTATGACGAAGGTGTAAGATTTGGAATTGATACATCGAACATGGCTGAAAGTTACAATTCAATTATAAAGAATGCTCGATCCTTACATGTGGCAACGTTGGTGAAGAAAACCTTTTACAATTGTAACTCTATATTTAATAAGCAAAAGAGAGAAGCGAGCGAGGCAATGAGTACGGATAAGTTGCTCACCAAATATGCTGCAACGAAGTTTGAGAGATGGAACAACATCTCAAGTTGCCATAGAGTTACATGTTTCGATTATCAGGAACAAATATTCGAGGTTATATCAACTTTGCGCCCTATCGTGTATGGTTAGAAGGGGGACCACATACAAAAAGTGGAGTTAACAGCATGCAGATGTACCTGTAACAAGTGGCAGACATACAGAAATTCCATGCTCACATGCAATGGCAGTAATAGGTACACTGCACATGGATTGTTTTGCCTACGTAGCACAGTGATACCGGTGGGACAACCGGCTTAGAGTGTATGGTCGTTCCTTTATTCCTGCAGCTGATAAGGCCAATTGGACTCGTTTGGATATAGGGAAATGGCACCCAATACCAGCACTTATTAGGAAAAGGGGTAGGCCTAGGGAAAAAAGATTCCAAATTGATATGGATATTTGGGAGGGCCCACGAGATTACTCATGCGATTCATGTGGACAGCTGGGGCATAACATTCGAAGTTGTCCAAATAGGGGGGTGGTGGGTAGAACGGTAATAGGCCAGTGCAGTTGTAGTGGTAATTCTGTTGTTATCATATACTTTATTGTCCAGTATTAATGAGACATGCTTTTACCTTATGTTTCATCTACTTATTTTAATCTACTTATGCCTCTATTGACAATAGCCATTTATTCATCATATACAGATGGATGCAGGACTGATGGATAGCTCATTGCTTACAAAGCAGCTTGTTCATAGGTCCAGACTAGCTTGGGAGGGGTAGGTAAGTTTATTTTTTGCAATCCATAATTTATAACAAGTAATTCATGTGTTCTTACAACTTTGGAAACTTCTCTGCAGGAGCATGTGGTTTTGCACTGTTGCCGTAGAGAGGCGAAGTTGAGGCGACAGCATGGCGTCCTTGCATAGTTAGACGATCGCTTAGTGCCACTCCTATCACAAGCGAGTTTCATTGAGGTAACCCATATGCCATTTATTTAGCCGGACTGGCATCTCATCACTGCCTTAGTGGAGAGATGGCGACCGAAGACACATACCTTCCATATGACCATGGGAGAGTGCTCATTTACATTGAAGGATGTTGTTGTTCTTACAGGCCTATCGACAGATAGAGATGGATGGATTGGCCTGCATTATGTGAGGAGCTGTTAGGAGTCCGACCTGTGCCCGATATGGATATGGATGATAGTTGTCTGAAGATGTTGTGGTTAGACAACCACTTCTGAGTGCTACCAGGGTATGCAGATGATGTCTTGATCAGATGTTACTCTAGGGCGTATATCTTGTTGCTACTGAGTGGCTTCATATTTGCAGACAAGTCATCAAATTACGTCCACTTGATGTATCTGCAGTTGCTCCAGGACTTAGAGAGGGCAGGGCAGTATGCGTGGGGAGTAGCCTATTTGGCATGGCTGTATAGGCAACTATGCTTGGCTTCCCACGTTAACACAGAGGATATTGCAGGACCCTTGGTTGTCTTGCAGATATGGGCGTAGGAGCACTTCCCTCACATTGCCCCGATTCGTCATCAGGTTACAGCAGTTACAGTAGGCCGCCCACTGATCAGTCGTTGGGGTGCAACTTTTGGTGTCATCAGCGTTGTCATGCCCCAAAGGGTACCCTAAACGTGGTAGTCCGCTACATATGGTATTAAAACTTAAGAACGACTTTCCGAAGTCATGCGAAAGTTTCCAACACCATATGTAAGGCGTCTTTCACAACAATAGGAGACACCGATGGGATGTATAGTTTGAGATAGTAAATATAGTATGCAAGAATCTAAATAATCATCTAATTTATCATTAAGAGATTATAATCCTTACATAATCTTAGGGATTTTCCCCTATAATTCTCCAAACAATCATAATATCAACTTAATCTTTCTCACAACAAAATAACACTAACACTAAAAAACATTAAAGGATATTTAACCTAAGATCTTCAAAAGGTTTCCATAAGCTTTTTCCAAAACATAATCCCATTCGAGTATATGAAGTCCTCGGGCATGAAAGATATTGGTCCTGATGCAACAAAGGTCTATCGGAGTATAAGCATAACTAGCTTAGTGAGAATATTCCTGAATCAACGTACTTGTATAAATAATTTGAAACAAGTTATTAAACAAGCATATGAATGCATCGAGTAAGTGATCAAGCAATACATATGATCTACCGGAAATCATATGTTTGAATGGATTTACCCCTCCATTCAGGGTTAGGTGTTCTAGGCTTTTTAAAACCCATCTTTAAAATCCAACTCATATAATTTATTTCAGGCACCTACTCGCCCATCTTAAAATAGTTCTTTCAGGCTCCTAATTGCCAATATCAGAAATTTATGGCTCCTGTAAACCCAGCTACTATACTCTTGTCCCATCGAGTATAGCAGCTCATGCAATGAAACTAACTACGTGTTATGCATGAATCAGTTAATATAACTCATAGTATATGAATAGAGTAATTTAAAGGTGATCACAAAATTTGCACACACTCCGATAGAATAATAGTAAAACATAAGTTAATTAACAACGATTCATGCCTCGGTATGCTTAACATTCTTTCAACCAATATTATCATACATAATTCATTTTCATCTTTTCCTACTTCTAGTGTCTGTCAGCTACAAGGACAACCAAGTACGTAAAAGAGTAGGAAATAAACTCACTTGGCTATGATGATCTATCTTTCTTATGGATGAGTCGATCGGTCATCATGATCAAAATAATTTCCAGGTATGAATACTCCTCTCGAATCACTAATCAAGAACAATACCCATAATGTGTATTTCTTATTGATTCTATGGTAATTATCAAAAAACTATGTATAGATCGTTTAAATCGTATAGAAGGTAATTCCAACTTAAAATGGCATAACTTGGTCATTTTACTCGGAATTGCGCAAATAATATACCATTTTCTACCTAATTGGAAAGATCTATCAATTTCTAAGGTTATTTTTGTTATAAAAAACCATTTAGGTTAGAAAATACTATGGTACAGAATAGTTACGAATTTATAGTTCACGAAATATGATTTTTCCAAACTTCACTTTTCTAAAAAAAAAATCCTTAAGCAAAATATATGGATATATATATAGTTGAAAAATCATTTGAACATATATAGGCAGTCATATTGTATGCATGATTTTTTTGTAGTGTTGTCTCAATATTGATATTTCATAAACAACTTGTCTTTGATGGTTTTAAGAGATAAAACTTTTGAAAATTTCTCCTTTTTGAATTGTTTAGAAGGAAAAAACAATATATTTGAGTTGTTATGAGTAATGTTTTTTATTATAATTCATTTTCTCACTTTTCAAAAGTAAATTTTTTTCAAAAATTTGGTTCTTTAAGATCTATATTATCTAGTGATTGAAATAAGCTTTTCAAAATATCCTTTAAGTTTTGATGTGGTCAAATATTTGAAGTTGTGTTAAATTTATGTTTTCCTCTTATTTTTATATTATTTCTCTTCTTTAGGAAATATGTTTACCTTTAAACTTTACTTACTAAGCAATTTTTATTTTTCTAAGTTGGTTTCTAAAATAGTGAATTGGTTTTACCTTGGTTTGAAAAACTTGTTTTATTCTTTCTATTTGTTAAGTGATAGAATAATTCCTTTGGACAAGTTTATAAGAAAAGCTTTCTTAATAAAGAATTGTTAACATTAGAACTTAGCAAAAATTTCATTTTAATTTTGAAAAGAGAATAACAACATATAAAAATTAAGTTTTGAAGAGGCTTTCTTAGTATGTGATTTTCGAAGTTTATAATGAATCTCTTTAAGTCTTATAAAAGATATGGCTGAGTTAAAATCCTTCAATGCTAAAAATTCTTTCTTTATGAAGTATTAAATTTCGATTTATAAAAGAAATGAGTTCCTTTTATTATTTTGAAAAAATCTACATTACTAATTTTTCTAGAATTTATGGTTAGCTTATCCTTTGAAAAGAGTTAAAAACAAAACTTAGATCTTTTTGTTAAAAATTCCTTTTGTTAAGAAATCTAGTTTACTTTTCTTTATTTAAGAAAGAACCCATTTTTATTTTTATTTAGGACGACAACATTCTTAATCATGCATGAATATGATCATGTAGCAATATAAAAATAAAGATAATACATAATAAAATAGAAAAAAATACTTGTATGTAAATAAACATAATAAAATAGTCAAGCATTAGGAACCTTAGTTTCATCAAAGTATCCCCATAATGTATTGGGAGCCTTAGCTTCATCAAGGCAACCTGGGACTAAGAATAGACTTGTCTCAAAAGAAAAGAAAGAAAATTATTTTGACTTGATATGGACAAGTCTAAAACTAGAAAGACTAGTATTAATAAATAGCATAAAACAAGTAATAAATAAAATTGCAAGACATGAAAATAAATAAATAACAAATGAGCTTATATGCTTAAATAATATTATATATACATATATATAATACTATATAGAAGTTAGATTAGAGCAAAAATAATAATAAAAACAACAACATAATACATATTGTAAAATATGAACATGAATAAAAACAAAATATGAATATATTATTGCTTCTTTAACTCATATGAGTCTAAGAAATATATACTAAGCTCATGCTAAGTTATATGAACATGATAAAGAATCTAGGTAGGATTTTTATCTAAGGTTTAATGGAAGGTTTGAAAAGAGATGAATGGGTTTTGTGTTTGTTATTTTCTTCTTGAAGTGTACTGAATGGTAGAGAGTATTTTGAGAGAGATTTGTTGGAGAGAGGTTTTGAGAGGGAATTTTGGTAGAGTTTTGTTATGTAAAGTGGATGTGTGAAAGAATGAAGGAGGAATAGGGCATTTATAAAATTTTTGAAGTGAATTTTTGATGTAATAAAATAAATTAAAAAGAAAATAATATAGAGAAGTGAGAGGGAGGTCGGTGCATGTAATAGAGAGGGAGAGATGATTTTTATTTGTTTTGTAATTTTTTGTTAAGAAAAAAATAATGTGTAAAGTTTGATGTAAATAAAATTGTATTGGAAATGTAAAAACTAAAAAAATAGGTATGTAGGTAGTAAGAAATAGGTGTGAGAAAAAGTAGAGATAGTGGAATAGTAATGAATAGTAGACTAGACATATAAAATACCGATAGTAATAAAAATATGCATGAACAAGCTATATATGTTATTTTTAGTTATCGAAAAATTCTAAAACTAATATTTTTGAAATCCTTGTTTAATTACGAGTTTTTTGGTGTTAATGAAATATTTTTATTATTCCGAGCTCCGGGACACGCTTTTCGAGAACCGATCCAGTTTAAGTCCGAAGGATACTCGAAATTCGTGAATTTGATATTTTTATGTTACCCTATATTATTACGAACTATTTTAGGCCATTAACTTAATTTTGTTTTCTAGGGTTTGAGAACGCGGGATTGTCGGAGTTGAAATTGTTTGATTGTCTTGACCTTTGTTGACCTTTGAAACTCCGGTATGACTAGGGCTAGGGTTTAATCCAACTTTGCCCTAGAAATTGAGGGATTTATATCAGAGATCGGATAGGTAGTCTTTCTCATGTTCAGGTTTTCAAATCGAACAACTATTGAACTTTCTCTTTTTGTTTTTGAAGATTCTCTTATGCAATCCCGTGATTGAAATTGGTTTCAACTTGGGTCAGACTTTAGGGTTTCGATTCGGTATTCCAAAACCATTCTAAAAAAATTCGGGGGCTTACAAGTGTATCTACCCACTTGTTGATTGAGTATCGGGCATTATTCGATCGACAGACCGAGCACCAGGTATGATTTTTTTTTTGCCTTCTCTCCTTCAATTTGATTTCCAATGTTCTATTTCCCTTCAAATTCCTATGTTTTAATTTTTTTGTTAACTGGATGTCTATTTTTTCCAGTAAACATGTTGTGTAAGACCCTTATAGTCCCATTTTGGACTCCCTCCCTCCATACTGCCAGGCGGGCAGCGACATTTGGCGATCTAGGGTCCTGCTGGTATGCTTCTACATAGTTGAGTACTACTACGCAGACAGAGTACTCTGATAGTTTGGTGAATTACAGGGGATCCCACAGCCACTCGCGGACATGAGAGCCCTGCACGAGATTGACATGCGAGGGCGTCTAAGTGGAACTGGCAGTCGGAGCATACTAGGTGGATAGCTAAGTGGGATGGTCGGCATGATTGTATTGTCAAGATGCCAGATTTTCCTACCGGTATATTTGATGATTACTTCCAGTAGTACCACACTATCACCCGATGCTGGATCAGTAGCATAGGGGCTATCATACGCTATATGGTACGGTCATTGACTCGGTAACCTGTGTAAATAGATGTATTCTGTTTTCATGACTCACTTACTCATTACTCTACATTTTCTATGTTGCTTGCAGGCAGATTTCATTTATAGAGTCCCAGACATGCATCCAGATATTACTTCTTCCACTGCACGAGATGTCTATTGTGTAGTTGAAGAGTTCATTGGGCTCAATTTAAACAATCCATTGCTACGAGCCCTAGTAGTAGGAACGCCACCATTTGATGACCCACATCCACAGCCTAGTCAAAGGCGACGTCCACATAGAGAGAGGCATGGGTGGGGATGGGGTCAGGAATGAGGCCGTAGCAGAGGTATACAGATCGTGGACGAGCCTGAGCCGTCCCACGTACCGTCATTTGATCAGTTTAGCTCTTCCCAGTACCTTCATGATGAGGCTGGCCCATCGTCATTATCACACACACATCTGTTCGATACCTCCATGCCAGACACGTCATATAGTGAGTTTCAGACCCCCCTAGCTCCACAGTAGATGCGACCATTGCCATCGCATGATATGGATCAGGGACTCACACAGGTGGAGCTAGACCCAATCCCATTTCATCCATTCAATGGTGCTGGTGGAGATGAGGATGGCACGGTTACACAGATTGATCCATCCACACAACATTCTCATCAGCGTACCCATTTGCCCGTACCTTTGTCAAACGGGGACGAGGAAGGCGGGACAAAGATCAGCAGTAGTAGATAGGAGACTTTCTCAATTTTTATGATTGTTGGATACAGATTCTTAGTTTTTTTATGATTACTGTATTCCTTCTCTTGTGTACATGTGATGAAAACTAAAAATCGGTCATTGATTTCGTATTTTATTTTCTTTCAGTTCTATCTTATCTTTGTGATGAAAAGTATGACAATACATTTGTGGTTTAATGATTTGAAATGGGAATTGCGTTTAGTTGGATTGAGTTTCGGAATACTACTGAAGTTTGGAAGTTGTTTAGCCCTGGGGGAGGATGGCTAATTGCTTGTATAGCTGTTTTTATCTGATTTTTTACAGGTTTGCTCTAAATGTAAAAATTAATCTGTTTTTCAAGAAACAAAAGAGGGAGAAGAAAGAGACGAGGCCAGGCACTAATAACCTCGTCTCCTAAAAAGACGAGGTCAAATTGCTTAAAATCGAGATTATTTTGATCTCGATGGTATTTTTGTAATTTTTTTAAAACATAATTTTTTTTTTTCCATTTCCCACAATAATATCACAAAAATGAAAAAAAGAAGAGAAAATCGGAACTACTGTTACTTGGAGAGTTACGAGAGTAGGGGAGAGAGTGAGAGAGGCGATGATACGGATAATTCGATCTCTGTTCATAATCTCGATCTTCCTACACCAATCCCTTGGGGATGGGGTCACCCGTGAAGAAGCCAAGCAGCTTCGCGACGAGGTAATTCGATATCCATTACCCAATTCGAATCGAATTTATATTTATCGAATTTCTGCCAGCTTACTTTAATCCAATGACTTTCGATTTCTCATAGTACACTTCCAAACAGCTATGAAGATTCAAACTTTGCAATATACAATCTTTAGGATCTCAATAGATTTCAGTCTTTTCTCAGTTTTCTCGTATAGGTTTGCATGTCAAGTTTTTGGGGGAGTAATTTAACACTACAGAAATCGATAAAGGATGTGGAAATATGCTTTTTTTTTTTTATTAATTGCAATTTAGTGCAAAAACCATGTATATATTGTTCAGTTTTGCAATTGAGTTGCTAGAAATGGTAGTATGTAATGTAGAATGCTGATTGGTTTTCCAATGAATTTGAGACTCAAAATGATAAATTTGATTTTTTAATTTTCCTCTTATTTTATTATTCTATGTATGAATTGGCAGTTTAGTAATGTATAGATGACTTGAATTTATTTTATTTTGTATGTAATATTATGTAATATTATTATAAGGTAATGGATATTCTAGGGTGTATAGATGTTTTCATTGGATCCTTGTTGGATGACATCTCTATCCCAGTGATAAGAAATTTTTCCTACACTTGTTGCAAAGATTTGTTACTTCTTTCAAGTTTTAGCCTAGTAAGAGGGTTTTGTTCATGATTAAGATTTATGAACTGTTGACTTAACTAGATGAGTTCTGTGATATCTTCGATTTAGGTGCATGATATGTTTTATCATGCATTTGATGGGTATATGGAGCATGCCTTCCCTCGAGATGAGTTGAGGCCTATGTCTTGTGAAGGGGAGGATACGATTGGTAATTATGCCTTAACGTTGGTAAGATATGCTTCTTGTGATCTAAGCATGAAGAAGGATTTTCTTCTCAATATTTTTCAATTATATTGTTTCATTAAAGTTCACAGAGCCATTACCTTTCACCTGATCATCATCTCAGATTGATTCATTGGATACTTTAGCTCTATTGGGGGATCGTGAACGCTTTACTGCTTCTGTTGAATGGATTGGTAAAAATCTGAGGTTTGACATTGTAAGCATTACTTTTTCTTGAGTTGATCCATTTTTTTATAATTTCCAAGCCAATTGGTTCATGTGTCATATTTCCATGATTAATGTGCATTACAATATGTGGTCAATCATCTGGTCCTTCATTGAGTTGGGTTTATTTTTTCAGTTGTTTGTGAAGCTGTTTCTTACTTTGAAGTTAATCTCTAGTTTTAAAATAACCACTGTAGAGTGTTGTTTTAATCCTTACTGGTTTTATTGTTTTGCTTTCCTATCTTGTTGATCATATGTAGGAATCATCTGGGGGAGACACAGCACTTCTTATGAATTCAGAATTTTTTGGGAAAACAGGACCTAGCTTCTTTTCCTTATCGTTCTTCCATATAATACGTGCCTGGCAGTTACACCAAGAAAACTACTTCCCAATTGCCTCCTATTTTCTAGACATCAACAAATTCATTCACAACCGACTCCTTTGGTTTATTAAAATACATACTTCGAAAAATACCTTTCACCTAAAAAAGACTGAAAAAATACTAGCTGACCAGATATGCACCTGCGATGCTTATGTAGATTTTAAATACAACTATATAATAAAATTTAAATCATAAAATAATTATTAAATGATACTATGCATGTAATCAATGATTTTAGCAAAAAATAATGTACATACGGTTTTTAAATTGTATAGAAAAGAAAATAAATATACATCCATATTAGAAAGACTTGTAGATAAAAAAGACTTGAAAACTCATCACAAAGTTTCTCACCTAATGGATTGAAAATTACTGTTAACAGGATGCTGATACTAAAGCCATATCCTTCTATGAATTTGCAAGCAAAAAGAACATTGAAATAATGGAACTCCTGGGAGCATTTGACATGATCTATGATAGACAGATAAATCCCTATAAAGCATTGAAATAAGCTATACATCACACATGAAGCTCATTGGAGGTGATAGCACCATATGAAAAACAGCAGATGTTAAGAGAATATAAAAAGAATTTAATAAAGGTAGTTTCATGGAAAAACAGTTTCCCAGAAACAAATGAGATGTGTCAAAGAATGTTAAGACGATATACTGAGTTTTTGAACCAAACTTAAAGTTGCATGAAAAACTTGCATAAGGAGAATTGTATACCTTCTAATATGTTGATTTCTGAACCATATATGTCATTTCTTTAGTTCGATAAAGCATCCTGAGAAACACTGCTCTTAATTAAGGATGAGGATACATATGATTTTTGCTATGCCATTGAGAAAGAGCAAAATAGAACACAGATTACATTGTCCCTAACAAATTCAGTGCACCCCATGAGTGACTAGTGGCGAAATATGGACAAGGGAACCATATAATGCAGGAAATTACAATGGTGGAAACCTTCATGGGTAAAAAACAAAGCCAAGGAATTGTTTGCTTGGAAACTTGGTGGTGGAAAGGGTGCTCCTCTAGAGTGGCTGGGTGAGAGAAGAATGTATGATATACATCAATGAAATATGTATTGACGTTATCACAAAAAAAAAAAAAAAAAAATGGTGGCCTTGTGTTAGTGATTGAAGATAACTTTGAATTGAAAGGATGATGTAGATATGAATATATAGTATGTGTATTTTGAAAAATCAAAAGGAAAAATAAAAATGTTAACTAAAGACCCTGGAAGTAGGCTTATCCTCTCTATTATTATTAGATAACAGCATATACATCAGCACCCATAACACATCAGTACTTTAATACACATAGAAAACACACACATACAACACCTGATGTGCCTGACATGCAACCAGCAGAACCCATATTAGTGGTTTTTTTTTTTTTTTTTTTTTGCTTGTAAACACATGCTTGAAACTTTGGAGGAATTATCTCATATTCAGTTGGTTTTGTATGAGCTGATGAACTCATTGCAAGCTTGTCCATGTGTGACAAGTTATAATGTACTTATCTGTGCCTTACTCCATGACATTCTTTTTGACCAATGTTTTGTTATTGTTATACGTTGGCTGAAATGAAAACACTTTATTGCTATTGATGCTTGAGAAGTTTCTGTTTCTGGTTCATCTGAACTAGTGACACCATTTGATTAATACAATATGCAAGGATTCTTCCCTTTTATGCTCTCAAGTATTTCATGTTGATATATATATATGATAATTTGCATAGATAGTGATGCTTTAAAAAAAGAATGGAGAAGGTGCAGTGCATCTTGATTTCTTTTGAGACCCTATTAACATGGATTGCAAATATTTGCCTTGATAAGCATGCTGTGTGCATTATTTTTGGTTTGTGAGTTGGCTTTAGTTAAGTAGTCTACTGCTTTAAGGAATTTAATTATGTGGATTAGGTTTTTATGTGCATATTTCAGAACTTGGTTCATTGGAGTGAAGCAGGTTGTCATTTGACTTTTGCTTCTTTTGTGCAGAACAAAACAGTATCAGTCTTTGAGACTACTATTAGAATTCTTGGTGGTTTACTTTCTGCTCATCTGATTGCAAGTGATTATGCAACGGTATTTTTCATTTACACCTTCATCACTGCTTCTTTACCATTCCAATAATTTACTGCTTTCTGAATTTTGTGTTTGATGTTTTCGTTTGTTGACTTAATGGTCTAGGTTGGATATAATTCAGTGTAGTGGATTGTTTCTGTAGAAGTTTGTGTTAAAACCTATGCAACACTTGGGAAAAATGGATTATGTGTAATTTTGCTCCTTTTTGAAACCTAATGCCTATTTGATGCAAACTCACAAGTAAACAACAATAATAAAGGATGGTAAGTGAAGGAGAAGTGTTAGAGAAGGTCAAACTGCAATTTAATATAGAGTTCGGCTTGCTCCCTAATCTTCACAACACGCACAATTCCCCCCAAAATGGAGGACTTCACACAATTTATTTCAACTTAAACAGTTTGCCCCAATGGAGCTACATAACAACACACAAACACAACATTTGAATTGTGCCTTTTACAAGAAACACCCAAGGTACAGCTCTTATCACACTCTAAAACACTAAACAAACTTTAGTGTTGGCCTCACAAGAGATTGCAAGCTAAGGAAAAATTTGCACAACACTTGTTTTCTCTCACTCATATAAAATAAAGCAAACACAATTGACTTTGAGAGAGTAATACAAGTATTAATTGCAATTTATGATATCTATCAACCGTCTTCAACTTCCCCAAAGTCTTGTATTTATAAGCTTTCTAGGGATTCTAGCTGTTACCTAAAAAACTACCAAATTCCTTCAAGCATTAAATACTCCAACTGTTAGTTGAAAAACATAAAAAGTCCGAACTCCTTGGAAGTGATTCGGATTATTGGGCATGCTTCTTATCAAGTAGTTTAGACTAATTGCCAATGATCCGGGCTATCGGGACACTTATACACCAAATACACATTCTGTGGTTCAAGTGACTTGGATTACATGGACACTTCTGGACCAAACACATATTCTATGATCCTGGTGATCCAGATTGCTTGGACACCTTTGGATCAAACACACATTTTGTGGCTCAAGTGATCTAGACTTTTTATTTTTATTTTTTTTTTGGGGGGGAGGGGAGGGATAAGTAAGTTATCCGGACTCTTTGCAATAGGTTTTTCAAAACACCTTCTAAGTGGCCTGGACCTTTTTTAAGTGATTTGGACCTGTTAAAAAGGACCCGCAAAAGCAAAATAAACCATTGCATTGGTTTGTATCACTTCAACTTGATCTGGATCACTTGTGTGAAAACCAACATATCATATAACATCGTAGTTTTGTTAATTAAGTGTAACTTATTTCCACTAAGTAGTTAATTGTGCAATATGTTTCCTTATCAAAATCACATGGAACCTACCAGTTCAATAGTTTG
Source organism: Combretum micranthum (assembly GCA_024138025.1). Taxonomy (NCBI): domain Eukaryota; kingdom Viridiplantae; phylum Streptophyta; class Magnoliopsida; order Myrtales; family Combretaceae; genus Combretum; species Combretum micranthum. Next base: position 402,054 of record JAMXBD010000030.1, read on the forward strand.
TTCTAGGAATTTATAGAGTAGGCATTCCCACTGATGTTTTGAAAGTACACAATTAGATAAAATATGTAAAGAGTTGGTATTAAGTTCTGCGGACCATTGTTTTGGAAAATGTAGGGAGTTTTCTTAGGCGATATTGTGTCAACACAACAGGCTTTTATGTGACTTTTAAAGGACTTGAGAATATGAACAAATTACATGTTTAGTATGTTGTTTAAATAGGTAATTTCATGTTTTTCTTTTGTTAACTTATTTTTTTGGATAAGTTTAGAATTTCATTAATATGTGATAAAATACAATATACAAGATGAATAAAAAATGATAGGACTCACAAGAGACCTAAAATCTTGAGCAAAACACCATACAAAACAAAAGAGTAATAAGATCGAGATCTTGGCAATTACAATTAAGAGTACTATCCAAAATAGAAAAATAATAGAGAATGATGTGAGACACTTCAACTAGAGTCTGAGAACTAATTCCAAGCCTTTTCTCATTTCTTTCTCTCTAGTGTAATAGACAACCAAACTAACCAAAATCTTTCATGCCATCCCTACCATTGATCCATACAAAAGAACCAAATCTTGGATACTGTAGGCATCGGAGGGATAGGCTCCATTTACTGGTATCGCCTCTCTTAAAAATTTCATAATTTCAACAACGAAGAAGCATTTTAAGAATAATTGGTTATGTGATTCCTCTTCCAAATTGCATAGATAACAACGGTTTTGTGATGTGACTCCCCATATCACTAACTTGTCTAAGGTAATGAATCTTTGGTGAGCAAGTAGCCAAAAGAAAAAGGAGTGTCTCGATGCTATTCTTTTACACCACACACACAATTGAATCAAGGAACCTTTCCATTGCATCCATGAATGAGATTATAAGCTATCTTGATTGAGAGTTTTTTGAGGGTTCATTCTTCCATACAAGCTTATCTTCATTATTTGCATTAGTGAAGAACGTATGCACCAAATCCAATCTTATGCGGTCCCATATGTTCCCTAATGGCCAATGCCATCCCTTACTGTTGATAATTTAGCACAACCGAGCGTCTTTTGGTAAGCCTGAGGAGTAAATAGCTCTTTCCCTTAAGCCAATCCACCAAAGGAACCCTTGGATGCCAATCATCATACCATAAGAAAATGTGGTTACCATTTCCCACTTCCCGTTTGAGAAGACTACGAGCAAGTGGTCTAAACAGAAGGATTTTCCTCCATGACCAAGAAGCTATTGTTGGTGATTTCATGGACAAAAAAATTTCTACCTTTAATAAGCTTAGATCAAACCCAAGATGGCTAAAGAGAATCATTTTTGTCTGAGCATAGGATCCAAATGTGCTTGAGTTGGGCAGCTCTATTCCAAGCCACTAAATCAATAATACCAAGCCCTCCTTCATTTTTTGGGTCTACAGACAACATTCCATTCAATCTTAGCTTTAGCTCTACTCTCATCGTTACCATTCCATAAAAAACGATTCATCTTCTTTGTTAGCTCCTTTAAGATGCAATAAAAACAAATAATGTAACAAAGTCACTCTCGCCATCAGTGAATCCAAGATTCTGTCTGTTCTCTTGAACTGAGGTGGATGTGTCATACGCATGCTGAAGTATCTGATCATGCTATCTGCTGCCTCCAATTACTATTCGATTAGGAGGGAACTTGATTTATTTGTAAGGTTGTTCCAATTAGGGATTGTGAATGTTGTCTTAAGTTCTTAATTTAGTTTGAAGAACTACTCCAGGTTCTTATGTGCATAAAGCTGCAATGAATTTCCAGATTTACGCATCATCAGCCCTTGATGCCAAAATTTGACTATTAGAAAGGAACTTCCATAATTATTAACTTGCTTTTCTTTAAAATTTTCATGGTTAGAGCAGGCATCAGAACAAAACCCCAAAAAGGAGCCTTTTCTAAGTAACTGATACCCGCCTTGAGCGGTTGTATATTTTCCTTTTATCTATGAAAGTTTTTTACATATCCAAAAGAAAAAAAAATAAAAGAATTAGAAAAATCCAAAATTGCAGGAGACTTGTAGATCATTAGTACAAAGTTCTTTTAATTTTAGTGATATAAGGTGCCACTCTTAGTGGGAAAAATTAGTTGGTGGAACCAAGAGGCAAAGTGCTTCCTGTCTTATTGGCAGTCTATGTCAAGCATGTTGGTTGATGTGTCTGTATGATGTTAAATTTAGAAGTCATCATTTGGGGCCCTTTTTTGGAAATTATTTCTTGTTTAAGACCCCCAATAAAAATATTTATTTGACTAAAGTTTAACAAAAATTAATTACCAAAATACAATAGCAAAATTGCATATATAAAACAGAATATACAAAGATGATATAGGTGCACGTATGTCGCGCATCATTGATGTGATACACAAGTGTATACCATGTTTATAAATTGCAATATGTATAGGGCTATATCGTGCTTGGAAATTGCAATATACATATCACATTCTCTCATGTGATAAAGTGAAAATACTGAAACTTGAAAATGTGATTCACACCCATGATTTGTATGTAGCTACTCAAATCCCATCTTACAGATGCAATTTTACAATAGTATAATGGTAATTAATTTTGTCCAATTTATATATTGGTATATATATATATATTTTTTTTTGGGTAGCAATGGTGGACATGTTAGATACTCTTTTTTTGCTATAAATTAGCCAACTGAGGAATCTGGATCTCAAATTCGGTGAAAATAGCTCCATACATCAAGAGTTGATGCAATTGCTATACATAATTGTTAAGGACTGTGATACCTTGATATTGAGAGTCATTAAAAGGTGCTAGTTTTAGATACTAACTAGAATGAATTTGATATTGGGAGCATAGTAACTATGCTTCTATGGAAGACCATATTTGGTAATGTGGAAGGAAGACCAAAGATAATTTTGATCTTTTGTAGCCAAAGTCCACATCCTAGCAACTTGTTATCGAGAGACATATCTTCTGCTTCCTTTCTTTGGAAATCTAAGTCTCTGTTTCTGGGAAAACAATTTTCACAAAACTTTTTTTTTTTTTTTCCTTTCATTTGTTTGTTTAGTTTTTTTTTCCTCTCACAAAACAATTTTCACAAAACATTTGTTTGTTTAGTTGAAAACATTTTTTTCAAGTGGAAAACATTTTCCCTTATAGGGAAAACACTTTCCCTCTCTATTAGAGAACCTTATTATTCTTTTAGAAAATGACTTATGTTTTTAAAAGGGATGTTGTTTTACGAACTACTTTCCACACTAAATATTACTTTATTTACACATTTATTATGTTTTGCAGAAAATTAATTTCAGATATGAGAAAATTCTTTTAAATATATTTTTATAAAACACAACAAAACACATGAAAATATGTCACTTTGAGGAAAGTGTTTTTAATGGAAGATACATTTTCTTGACAAGAGATTTTCCTTAAAACAAACGGGCTAGGCTACTCCAAATAAACCAGCCAGATTAGAACATGTGGAGAATAAGGAAAGAGAGAGGGTTGTGTTGTGGCGGTGTGGGGGGGTGGGGGAAGATATTGATATGGTTATCACATAGCTTACCGCTTTTGCAAATAACACAAGCAGATGATCTTAGTTCACCCTTCTGAGTTTAATACAATTGTCTAAGTTAAGAGGAGGATAAGGAGGAGGGGGGGGGGGGGGGGGGGGGGGGGGGGGAAGTAAAGAAGATGATTAGTGAATGTTGCTGTCCTTCTAAATATTGGCATAGTTTAGTCTCTTGAGTTGCTGTTATTAATATCTGAAGAAGGTTCCAGCTTGCATAATCATGGCTGAAGTTTGGTACAAAAATTCATTAATTATTAGGAACGGAGTAACTCTAGGAATTGGGGCAATGCTGTGATTATGTTTCACTGAGGAATGTTCTACAGCAGCAAGGAACGTGTCTCCCTGCTTCATGGTTGTTGTATGACTTGCCTCATGATTTTGACATTGGAATTTACTACTTTGTTTGTTGCAGGGGATGAGAATTCCATCCTATGATGATCAGTTGCTTCACCTAGCTGAGGATCTTGCCCGAAGAATGTTGCCAGCATTTGACACTCCAACAGGTGCCACGGCTAAATATATATTGTCAATTTGGAACTTAATAAGATATATGCATAAGCTTATGCTCTTCTTACTTAAGACTGAGAAAAGAGGGGGGGTTGTAGGGGTGGTGGTGGTGGGGTGTGTGGAGAAGAAAGAAAGAAAGAAGTTAAATGGTGGTGGAAAGATATGAAAACTGATTTATTGTTATAGGATTGCATAATCCACCTTATCTATTTGTTCGAACATTCAAATGTATTTTCTGCTGGTTCATGTTTGATGTGTGATTTTTGTGACGTGTGGTTTTCCTGTGTCTCCCTTATTATTAGATTCAAGTTAATGCCATATGCTCCATCTCAATCTAAAACATGTTCCATAAGATCTTGCTATAATCTTTTTGTTCCGCTTGATGTGCTGCAGGCATTCCATTTGGATCAGTCAATCTTCTGTATGGAGTTGATGAAGATGAAAGTAAGGCAAGCTTCTGATCTTCTTTATACAAATGTTCCATGACCACCTGTAATCTTGTTAGATGCCATCAACATAGTGACCAAACAACAGCCAAATGAATCATTTGGTTGTATTTTGCATCTGCTATACTGCCAATTGTAGGAGAGATGCTAGCTTGTAGATGTTCAGTTTGTTTTCCTTGATTATCTCTAGGTGTGTGTATGCAGTTGTACATGTTTGTAGAAATAGCTATCCCACTTGTATGTGTATATGGCAGTTGTATGTGCTTAAAAATCAGAAAATGCTAAATGAAAAGGAAAAAAGGAAAAAGAAAAAAATGAAGTATCATTCTCTAGAAAAATTTGTTTCTCAAGGGATCTTGGGCTCTCTCTTAAATCGAGTCCTATATGTTTATTGATATATTTAAACTAGTTAAGAAATCCAATAATAAATTATCTACTAGTTTCTTGCCTTCTAGACTCTAGCGAGGTCAACAATATGATCCTGTTGCAAGTGTTAAGCTTCTTCAGCAAATATTCAAATTTATCATCACTGCATCTTCAGACACATTAGCATTCTTTTGTCATGTGCATTGTTGAGTAGTTCTTTACGAATAACATGTAGAATGTGATTATTGGGGATATTGGTAATAGTTGTAAATAAGTAAGAGGGCTTGCAAAAGGGATTCTAGAGAGAGGATTTACTCTCCTCTTTCTAGAATTCCCTAACTAAAGAAATTACTTTTGCCCTTGCACATTTTCTCTTCCCTCCATTGCCTTTTGTCTCTGCAGCCCACTATACCTGCCCCTACTCCTCTCCAAAAATCCATCTTTTGCCAATTTCCACCTTTATTCCACCTTTCACTCTCTCTTCATGGCATTCATACCTTTTTCCTTACACTTATTTACTTCACTATTCTATCTCTCTTTCTCTTCCCTCTTTAGGCTAGTTGTCTTCTCCTCCTTTTGTTGCTCTTTTTATGGATGATCCTCTTTCATCATCCATGTCCTAAAAACCTTTTCTGGACACTCCAAGCTTCAAACCTTCTTCCTTTACCAAATCACAAAATTGAATAAAGCCATTGAGAAATCCTCGAACAAAACCACTCGTCCTAATACCAAATCGGGAAAAGAGAAAGGTACTTGTTTTTGTCCTTTTCTTGTGAATGCCTTGGAAGTTGCTTGATGCTATTGGAAACATTTACATAACAAGTGGGGTTACCAATTTACTTGACGCTGATTCCCTTAAAGCTATGCTTGAAAGAGCCAACCAAGCATGTATGGGAATTCCTATTCTTAGGTGATTAGACTGTGCTTTGATTAATCCTTGTTGAGTCCAACAAGTTCCTTCTTTGGAAGCTCAAATTCTTAGCCTAGGTTTGTTGGATCATTGCCACATTATCATTCATTTGAATCTTGATAGGCTATCCATAAGTCCTTCAAGTTCTTTAATTTTTGGGCTAAACATCTGGATTTTTTATGTACCATTCAAAGAGTATGGAATATAAATATTGTTGGCACTCCTATGTTCTAAGTTGTTTCTAAACTGAAATTGTTAAAGAAGGAATTCAAGGTTCTTAACAAGAAAGATTATTCTGATATTCAATAAAGAACTTTGGAGGCTAGGATTTGCCTCCATGATTGTCAGGAGTCTAATCGTTCTAATCCTAGTGTGGCAGATTGGAACAATGAAAAATTGCTTTTCAAAAAATACTACCTTCTCAGTGCAACGGAGGAATCTTTCCTTAAGTAGAAGTCTAGAGTAACATGGTTCAAGCTTGGTGATCACAATACAAGCTTCTTTTTCAGGTGCTTAAACCAAAGAAATCATAGAAATGCTATCCATTTTATTATTGATATTAATGTACAGCATATATCTTTAGAGGATGAAATGAAGGAATTGGTGGTTAATTATTTTAAGGAGCTTTTTAGGAAGCCTTCAACTCCTAGTCTTAACTCCCAAAGATTAGTGTCTCTCATTTCCCAAAAAGTGGGCAGAACGGATTGGGAGAACCTTGCAAAACTAGTATCGGATGATGAAATTAAATCTACCCTCTTTTCTATGGCTCAAGATAAAGCGTTGGACCGGATGGTTACAATGCCAACTTCTTCTGTTTAGCTTGAGACATAATTGGTAAGGATTTTTGTACAACTATTAAGGATTTCTTTTCTATAGGTAAGTTAGCGAAGGCTATTAACTCTACTGCTATCTCCCTTGTCCCCAAGGTGGAGAATCCTACAAACTTACGGGATTTTAGGCTTATCCCTTGTTGCAATACAATATATAAGTGTATTTCCAAGATCCTAGCAGAGAGGTTAACAGTGGTGCTCCCTCATCTTGTGGGAAAGGAGCAAACGGCTTTTGTTAAGGGCCGTAGGATTGTAGACAACATCTTTATGGCACAAGAGCTTCTCTGGGGCTATCATTAGGAAAAATTGGGACCTAGATATGCTACTAAAGTTGATATTATGAAGGCATATGATAATGTTCGGTAGAGTTTCTTCGAACAAATTTGGAAGATTATGGAGTTCTCTTCACAGTTTATCACATGGATCATGCAGTGTGTTACAACCGTTAAGTTCTCTATCAACATTAATGGGGAATTAGTGGGTTTTTTCCCTAACTCACGGGCTTATGGCATGGGGACCCTATCTCTCCTTATCTTTTTGTTTTGATGATGGAATTTTTCTCATGTATAATGCGAGATGTAGGAAAGAAGAATGGATTCTATAGAAGAAGAGAAAAAGTAAAAAATATGTATTTCTTCTTATTGATTTGTTTGTACATATATATATATATATATAGTTATTGTGACTGTTGGTTTATCTTCACCTATCTCTATATTAATTACATTACTTATTAAAAAAATAACACTAATAAAATGCAATATACAACTCTATACTCCCCTTCAAGTTGGAGCATACAAATCATATGTATCAAGCTTGTTAAAAATATATTCAATACAAGAACCCTTTAAGGATTTAGTTAGTATATCGGTAAAATGATCATTTGAATTGACATAGCTAGTGAAGATGCAGCCAGATAAGATCTTTTCTTGGATAAAATGATAATCAATCTTTATGTGCTTAGGTCTTTCATGAAATACAGCATTGGAAGCTATATGTAATATAGTCTGGTTATCATAAATTAACTCTATTTGTGAAGTTTCACAAAATTTTAGCTCCTCAAGCAACGGTGTCAACCAAATCAATTCATAAGTTGCCAAAGCCATGGCATGATATTCTGCTTCTGCACTTGACCTAGGGACATCTTGCTTCTTACTTTTCCAAGATACTAGGTTTCCTATAACAAGAATGTAATATCTAGAAGTAGATCGTCTATCAGATGGAAAACCTGCACAATCAGCATCAGAATATCCAATTACTTTGGAGTGACCATGATCCTCATATAGTAGACCTCTACCTGGAGCACTTTTCACATATCTAAGAATTCTGAGCACTGCATTCCAATGACTAGTATAAGGAGATTGGAGAAACTGACTGACAACACTAACTGTAAAGGATATATCAGGTTGAGTGATAGTAAGATAATTGAGTCTTCCCACCAAACGATGATATCTCCCTGGATCTGTAAAAAGCTCCTCCTGTCCTAGTAACAACTTTACATTAGGATCCATAGGAGAATCTACAGGCTTGCAATCAAGTATACCAATTTCTTTCAGTATATCTAAAACATATTTTCTTTGAGAGAGTACTGTACCGGAACTGGATAGAGCAACTTCTATGCCAAGGAAGTATCTTAACAAGCCAAGGTCCTTGGTCTGAAAATGTTTGAAAAGATGTGTCTTTAATTGAGTAATACCATCCTGATCATTACCAGTATGATAATGTCATTTGCATACACTATTAAGTAAATACATTGCCCCTTAGGTGTGTACTTATAGAAAAATGAATGATCAGATGTATTATGAATCATACCAAACTTCATTACAACAATACTGAACCGGCTAAACTAGGCACATGGAGATTGTTTCAAACCATAAAGTGAACGACGAAGTTTACATACCAGATCAGACTCTCCCTAAGCAACAAAGCCAGGCGGTTGCTCCATATAAATCTTCTCTTGGAGTTTACCATGTAGAAAGGCATTTTTAATGTCCAATTGGTACAAGGGCCAATGTCGCATAGTTGCAATGGAAAGAAACAAGCGAACAGAGGACATTTTAGCAACAGGAGAGAATGTGTCACCATAATCCAAACCATACACCTGAGTATAACCCTTGGCAACCAATCGAGCCTTAAGCTGATCAACTTTACCATTAGGACCAACCTTAACAACATAAACCCATCGACATCCAATAAGAGATTTGCCAGGAGATAAGAGAACTAAATCCCAATTACCATTAGCATCCAAAGCAGTCATCTCGTCTACCATTGTCTGTGTCCACCTTGAATCTGAAAGAGCCTCACTCATATTTTTAGGAATAGAAATGGAAGATAAAGATGAGGCAACCGTACAATAGAATAGAGATAACCGGTGATAGCTAAGGCAATTATAAATTGGGTGAGGATTACGAGAAGAATGGTTACCTTTCCTGAGGGCTATAGGAAGGTCTTCAGCAGGTGGAGATGTTGGAACAAAAGATGAGTCAACAGGAGCTTTTAGAATATGCGGTGTGGATGCTAAAGGCAGGTGTCAAGAGCGTCGATGGTAAACCTGTAATGGTGGAAAGGAAGGAATAGATTAAGGGATGACGGAAGTAGACTCAAGAAGGGCTAATTGAGAAGGAATTGGTAAAACTTCTGATAGAGAAGTCTCAGATGGGGAGAGGGAATAGAAAGAGGAAGATCCAAAGAATGTAACATTTGGGGACAAATAGTAGCGTCGAGTAGTGGGTGAATAACGCTTATAACCTTTCTGAAGTTTGGAGTAACCAAGGAAAACACACTTAATAGAACGTGTTGATAGTTTATCTTGATCAGGAGACATATTGTGAACAAAAAATGTGCAACCAAAGACACGTAGAGGAAGCCCATCCAAGGGTTGATTGGGGAATAAGATTGTGTGAGGAATTTTGTGCTGAAGAACTGAAGATGACATTTTATTAATGAGATAACAAGCAGTGAGAACAGCATCAGCAAAAAATGAATAGGTACATGATGATGGAAAAGGAGTGTGCGAGCAGTTTCAATTAGATGTCTACTTTTACGCTCAACAACTCCATTTTGTTGTGGTGTATAAATACAAGAGGATTGATGTAAAATGCCATAAGAGGATAGAAACTTAGTAAATTGAGTAGAAAAGTATTCAAGAGCATTGTCACTTCATAAAATATGTATAGATGCATTGAATTGTGTTTTAATTTCAGCACAAAATGACTTAAAAATTGAAAATAACTCGGAGCGACTTTTCATTAAATATAACCCAGTACAGCGTGAATAGTCGTCAATAAAAGTTACAAAGTATTGAAAACCCAAAACAAACACGACAATATTAGGGCTCTAAATATCAGAATGAACTATAGTAAAAGGAGAGGCAGGCCAATTATTGACTTGTTTAGGAAACGAAGTTTTAGATTGTTTCCCAAGTTGACAAGACTCACAATCCAAAGAAGATAATTGAGAGAAATGAGGAACCATCTTCTGAAATTTAGAGAGATTGGGATGACCTAAATGATTGTGGAGAAAAGTTGGAGAGACAGCAGTTGAACATGCCAGATAAGAAGCTGGAGAGTTGGTAAGGTAGTGAAGCCCCTGTGACTCACATCCTGTACTAATCATCTGTCCCGTACTGAGGTCCTGAAAAACAACAGAATGAGGGTCAAATTTAATAGAGCAATTTAAAACACGAGTGACTTTACTATCAGAGACAAGATTAAATGGACAATGTGGAATATAGAGAACATGTTCTAAAGGCATAGATGGTAAGGGTTGTGCACTATTCACAGCTTTAGGTACAGCATGAGAACTATTTGCTACAGTGACAAGAGGTAATGGTGAATATTTCAGGAAGTGAGAATATAAGTGGAGATTACCAGAAATATGTTTAGAAGCACATGAATTAATCACCTATGGACCTAAAGTAAAAGACTGAGTGAGACATGCAACAGAATTACTAGGGTGGGCAAAGGAAGCTATAGAAGATGAGGATTGCTATGAAGCTTAATACTACAAATAATTCTCAAGATCAGCTCCAGTGAGAAGTAGAGATTCAGGATGTTTTGTAGCAGAAGAGGTAGGATTGGTATTTTGAATGATATTAACCCATTGGGGACGTCCATGCAACTTATAACATTTGTCCTTGGTATGGCCCCATCGATGGCAGTAGGTACACTTAGGACGGGTTCCCTTAACAATCCTACTATCTCTATTTTGTCCTTCTTTGTTAGCCATGTGAGATACAAGAGTTGAGTTATCCATAGAAGAAGAACCATGTACAGGTGCATTAGGAATTGATGACACTCGAAGAAGGCGAAAGACAACTTCATCCATAGATGGTATAGTAGAACTAACCAATATCTGATCATGAATTGAAGTAAGATCAGGATCAAAGGTAGTAAGGATGCAAACCATGAAAAATTTCTCTCTCTGAGCCAAATCATCTTTGAGGGACTGACCAGGAAGGAGTAGAGAGTTGTACTCGGCTTTAATGGATGTCTATCTGCTAAGAAAATCAATAATCGACATACTTGTTTGTCTCAAATTAAGCAGATTAGATATCACTGAGTACAAACGCTGAATATCATTTGTGTAAAGTCTCTTCGTTTGAGTCCAAACATTATAGCAGGTTGAGTAATGATTGTAAAATGGATGAAGAGATGAATTGATGGATTGCCACAAAAGACTCAATAGTAGGGTACCGGCTCTTATCCATTGCTCCTTATCCTTCTTTCGGATATTTCGTTGCATCATCCAATTTGGTGGTCAAATGGTCTTGTGGACCTTGACCCATGCACCATAATTCCACAGCCTTGGACCAAGACAAGTAATTAGAGCTCCCTTTCAATTTCTCAATTGCAATGGCAGGAGATGGAGATAATACACTTGAAAAAGGATTAGTTTTCAAAGAGAAAGTATCACTAGCCATGTTGGAATGAAGAAACACCTTAAAAAAGAATGAAAAAGGTGAAAATAATAGACAAACAGTCGTTATCGACGGTGGTCGGCGGTGAATGGCGGTGGTTGGCAGTGGATGACGATGAACAAAGTCGGAAGAGGATGGTGTATCTATTCTGAATGTCAATGAAGCAAAACACTAGAGGATTACACTAGGAAACAGCTGAAAAAGATAAAAAAAACCGGAGCGTGATGAACAGCGGTGGCACGTGGCAGTGCGTGAGCTGTTTTTGGCAATGGGATTTCTGGGATATGATGTTGGAGGAGAGAGGAACACGGTGATACGATCGGATTTCAAATCCGACACAGGAAGGAGAATCTACAAGCCTTTATCCGCCGAAATTAGGGGTTTTTTTTTTTTTTTTTTTTAAGGGTTTGAAATTAGGGGTTGCGTGTTTAGGGTTTATCATTCTATGGCTCTGATACCATGTAGAAGAAGAGAAAAAGTAAAAAATATGTATTTCTTCTTATTTATTTATTTGTACATACATAGATATATACACAAGTTATTGTGACTGTTGGTTTATCTTCACCTATCTCTATATTAATTACATTACTTATTAAAAAATAACACCAACAAATACAATATACAACTCTACAGATTCTCATATCATTAGAGATGTTGAAAAGAGAAGCTTAATCACCTTTGCTTTGCAGATGATGTTATGATCTTTTCTAAAAAAGATATAGGCTCTATCTCCTTAATTAAAGGGGCTTTTAAGGAATTTCATGAATTTTCAGGTCTTATAGCAAGCAAAGAAAAAAGTCATGTATTTCTTAGCAGTGTGTATCAACCAGAAAAGGTGGTACTAAGTTAGACTTTGGGTTTTCAGCAGGGTGATCTACTTATTAAATACTTAGGAGTTCCTCTTTTATTTGCAAAACTTAACGAATCTACTTATCAAGTTTTAGTGGAAAGATTTAGTAAGTGCATCAATTATTGGACAAGCAAAACTTTTCTTATGCGGGCCGCCTCCAATTGGTGAAAAGTGTGCTTTTTTCTATCCAAGTTTATTGGTCTTCTATTTTCATTCCCCCTAAATGCATCATAAAGGTTCTGGTATCAAAGATGCAGCTTTTGTTGTGGAATGGAAGTGATGAAAAGAAAGCAAGGGTTAAGGTGGATTGGGCTATAGTATGTAGACTAAAGAACTAAGGTGGTCTTGGCATTCCTGACTTGATTTTGTGGAATAAGGCGGCTCAACTCAAATATTTATGGTACCTTTGCTTGGAGACCAGTGATTCTCTTTGGCTATCTTTGGTTTGTTCCGAACTTATTAATGGTAAGAACTTTGGTTAATGAAAGTGCCTCCAATAACTTGGTCTTGGAAGAAGTTGTTACAGCTTAGACCTATTGCCCGCAATCTTTTCAAATGGAAAGTGGATAATGGAAATATCATATCCCTTTGGTATGATGAATAGCACCTGAAAGGAGCTTTATTAGATTGGTTGGGGGAAAGAGTAGCCTACTCTTCTGGATTCCCAAAAGCAGCTCGCCTTTGCTGTATCATCGATAATGATGGATGGGATTGGCTTATGGGGGAAATTTGCGAGGGGATCAAATTGGAAGTGGATTGTGGCGGAATATACATTATGAAAATAGAATGGTATGGAAAGATAATCCCTCGAGATAACTTTCAATAAAAGTGGTCTATAATTCCATTCGAGGCCAAGGAGCAAAGGTGTCATGGAGTAGCTTTGTATGGTTCAAAAAAATATCTCCTAGACATTCTTTTATTATGTGGTTAGCAGCATAATAAAAGCTCTTGACTATGGATAAGCTTGTTCTGTGGGGTGTTATTTCCCAAAATCGTTGTTTGTTTTGCTCTGAAGAGGAAGAATCTCATAACTACCTTTTCATCAAGTGTGCCTTCGTTCAGGAAATTTGGAAGAGCTTAAAGGAAGAAATTCCAGTTAGTAGTATTTCTCCTTTGGATGCCGATACTATAGAGGATCTTTTTAAATCTATTGGACCCCGATTAAATCCTTCTTGGAAAGTCATCACCAGTTTGATTATCTATTTTGTTTGAAGGGAACATAATGAGAGAAGAATAGACATCGGTTCCAAACCAGCAAATGAAATAGCTAGAGTGATTCTTATTTATTTCTTTGTAATGAAAAGTATTCATGCTTTGTAATATCAAGATCTCAATCTTAGCACTTTTTTGTTTTTGGTGGTAATGTGCTCGAGATTTTAGGTCTCTTATGAGCCCTATAGTGTTTTTGTATAAGTCCCTTTTGTAATTATTTTTTTGTTAATGAAATTCTCTGCCATTATCCAAAGAAAGCATGTATGGTAATTGAAATTGATGCAAGAGAAGATCTGGTTCAAATAGAGTTAAGAGCATATTGATGGGCTCACTTCTCAAGTTGTAGTTATGTTAATGTTAGCACTACAGCTATTTGATTTAAAAGCTTAAGTTTATAGATATGATGGAGGCTATTATATTATGTAACAAGTTGAATACCAATGGGTTTCCCCCTTGTTGCTCTTCTTGCAAGGTCTTTGGTGACTCTTGCTCTAGGGAACCTTTATGTAGAGAGGAGCATGGCTTAGATCTGGTTCAAATTGCTCGGTTAAAATGCATATTACCTAGAGTGGAGCATGGCTTAGATCCATGACCTCAACACCTATTGACCACCATGAGCTGTTGGCTAATGAATTCACACCCAGCCATATGGGTGTGCTAGACTTGATGTGTGACCCACGGTGACCATGGCACAAGGCGCCTGATGCACCTCTGACTTGGCGTTTGCAGTCCAATGATGTGACCCACTTCGTGGCTTTCATCTGCATGACTGAATGCGGTACCTCCATTGCATGTTCTTGTTTTCGATAATGTGATGTACGATTGCCTATGGTTAAATGCTGGTTTTGAGAGGCATAAAACAATGTGAGACAAAGTTTGTCATTGCCTTTTGCTGTTTGTCATGCAAAAATATACCTATTAAAAATTGCTTGCTCCTTAAGGTGAATGGTGATGTGGGATCATGTTACAAAATCACATAAGGAAATTACCCCATTCAAATATGTATACAAGTGCCAGAAGAAGAAGATATGAAGCCTTATATATGATGTTGTTGTATCTTTATGGGTTGTTTATTGTGCTATATGATAATTTGTCTGTGTGTATTTATTTCTGTTGTGTCTATAAGGTGTGTAGTATCACAATAAGCTAGGTGGCATGTAGGTAAGTGGTGGTTAATTGTGTCATTGGTTCTGTGTGTCTAGCTGTCATAATAAGAGAAAATAGGGGAAAATGACGGTTGGTAACTGCTAATATAACTACTAACATATTATTGTATTTAACATTGAATAAAGGAGGAATAAAGGCAGCAGGTATTTTTTCCCTAAAATTCTTATCTTATTTTCATGTGATCGTTGGGTTCTCTCTAACGAGCCCAAATTTAATCACCAAAATAGGTAAAAAAGACAGAAGTACTAACCGATCCTATAATCATTAGATGGCATCGTTAATTGTGGAATGAAAACTTTGGTACCTGTGCTAGATCCACTTATAAATGTTGCTTCAATTACTTTATTAGCCATTTGTGTAACAACTAGTCTAGTTCTGTTATGTATACCCAACCATGGATTACGTTTCTCCACAACTTAATGGGATCCCAATGTTTGAGGGAAAACAATGAGTTGGTGTTCCTGGAATCCTCAAGCGTTTGGAAATTTACCTGGATATTAAAATTTGTTGCTTTTGAATATTTTATGATAGACATAATGAATCGGATCTTGTGTAAATAACATATTCTTGGAGCAGTGAATTTGTAACATATGAATTGAAATCACTTGCTGCTTTATTTCTTGTTGTCAGGATAGCTCCTTCTTTCAAGTATTCTCATTTACAAATCTATGTTGAATATGACAATGGCTCGTATATTTAATGCCAAATTTTAACAATAGATTCTCTAGAATTTCAATCCATGATGATTTGCTTTCATTTTTCCTAAAAACATTGGAATGTTGCATCTCCCATCTTAGCAGTATATTAATATTGTTTGCTGCTGTTGATTGTGTGGAACTTATGGATCATTTGAGAGAACACTAAAATATTTTAAAAGGGCTTAATTTAAGAGAATCTAAGATCTTTTTTCAGGGTTCAATTAGAGAGAGGACATGAGACTTTTTTAGAAAACAAATTTGAAATTTTTCTGGAACATGTTGCTTTTTATATTTTCAGAGGCTTTAAGTACATGGAACAACGTGTACAGCCATATGAATAACTGTTATTAGTTAATGTCACACAATTACTGTCGCATAAAATAGGAGAATAATAGAGAGAACCAATAGTATTTATCATAACTGTACATCTCTACCCCTAAACTGTGCTACAATTTGCACAGAAAAAATCAGCACATGTGAGAATAAATACAGGGGGAAAAAATAGAAAATCCTATCCTTGAGACCCACACTAACAACTTAGAACAACCAATTAATGGCACGTTGAATTACTCCCCTCCTATGGAGCGCGGTTGACCTTAGACACAAGGCTTTTTTGCTGTATGGTCCAATTACTCCAGTCTAGATGCCTACAAGCCATTATTTGCATATCTCTACGGTGTAGATTTTGTATGCTGAATCAGATCTTCTGGATGTTGCTCTAGTAATTCTTTGGACAGGTCCTTTATATCCTTGCTTTATTTTCTTGATACATAATTATAAACACTATGGATTGTTGTTGAAAAGAACAAAAGACCAACTTTTTTAGGATTGTTTGGAACTAGGCTGGGGGCTCATTTTAGAACCAGTGGTCTTTATGAAAGGACTATTTAGGAGAACGTCCATGGCCTCTATTTAGTGCTCAAATAAAGAGAGAACCCGGCTATCTTTGGAAACTATAGGCAATTCTTCAGAAAGATATACTTTCTCATTGTTATTTTCAGACATTTTAAATACATAGAATAACTGGTACAGACATATGAATAGCTGTTATTCACACGGGAGACAATAAGGCAGGCAAATAGGCTGTTTCAAACTATACAACTGCCTCTTAAATTGCCCTACAATTTGCGCAGAAGAACCAGCTAATGTGAGAATAAAACACACAAAATAATTCATCCTTACGACTCACATCAACAACCCAGGACAGCCATCTGATGTTACTAAGTTGATGTTAATTTTCTTTATTGACCTTTGATCATGATTTAATTTAATTTTTTTTTTTCTGTAACAGATTACATCAACAGCTGGTGGTGGGACTTTGACCTTGGAGTTTGGGGTGCTGAGTCGATTAACGAATGATCCTAGTAAGTTTATTCATATAGTAATACTTGTTCATGCATCATTGCACCTATGCAACTCTGACATATGACGTATCAATGAAATTGGGTCATTTTTTTGTTATACAAATGAGCAATAACATTCCTTTCTAGATCCAAAATCATATTTTGATCTGGGAACATGTAACACTTTTTAATCAATTACTGAAAAGTATGGAAGGCTTGACTTAATTCTTTTTCTCCCCTCCTTTGCACCATTTTCAAACCATGGATTTGTTTTGTTTAGAGTTAGGAGTCCAAAACTAGACATGAAAGCAAACTTATCAGAAATATAATAAAAGTAGATCAAACTGTAAACATAGAAAGAGCAGACTAGCATTGAATTATACAAATAGATCCTTGAAGTGGCTAGAAGGATGGGCAACCATTGTACAGGTCAATATTTGTGGAAAAGCATAGATAATATTTTGGTCCATTAACGATGTACTTCTATGGGATAATGGAATAACTCAATTTCTCATTGTTGTGTTTGCTAGTGTGATGATTACAATGAGGTGATGGACTACTTTACTTTGTAGAACCGACAGATTGGGTCCATAATTATGGCAGCTCACTCAATGCTCAATGTCTTGCATTGCAAGACATTAGCTGAAAGTTTTTTATTTATTTTTTAATTTAAAATATATTTTTATATTTAATAATGTTGTTTAACTGAAAAAAGACATTAGCTGAAAGAGGTGCCTTGCCTTGCCATCTCTGTTCAGAGCAAATTCCCGTCCTTTCCTATGTTTTGCTTTTTCTCAATCATGATTACAGTCCATTCTTCTTTTGTTGCATCATCTTGTCTGCAGCTATTTCATGATCTTGCACAAATTTCCTACTTTCTACTGCTCACTAGACTATGCCTAGTCATGTTATGGGCACAGGTTAAGGACTTAGTCACAGCTAATCTTGGTAGAGGGGGTTGAGGGCTTGTTTAGAGAGAACCTGTCAATCTCATAGACTTCTTAATAGAAGCTAAAGAGAACTTAAAGACTTAAAATATTGAGGAATTTCTTTTCTATTTCCTCTCACCAAAGTAAGGGGTCGAGATGTACATATATAGGAGTTTAGAATGATCTTCACACCTACTGTACATTGAATCTAGCTATTTATAAATCTATTAATGAACTCATTATTCGTGAATTTGTCTATTCATGAATCGATTCATTCTTTGAGCCAACCTATACATGTATGTTCCTATTCAATTAATCTACATATTATAATAATCAAGTGGACATGGTAAGAGCACATAATGATAATTGAAACCCACATCTCTAACAAGTCATCTCCTTTTCTGTTCACATATTGTGGTCCTTGCTTCCTAATCCTATCTGGTTCCGTTTTTTGGGAAGAGCAGTTTTTGAGCAAGTGACAAAGAATGCTGTTCGTGGGCTTTGGGCTCGCCGATCAAAACTCGACCTTGTTGGTGCTCATATTAATGTGTTTACTGGAGAATGGACTCAGAAGGTAACGATTGTTGTTATATTAGCACCGAGTAACATGCTCAGCACAAGCACTTGGTGCTCTATGTATCTTGATAATTCAACTTCTTAAAACGCCATATGACAATGATACAAGATTTGTTGAGAGGTCTATCCATTATCCATAAACAATCTTACTTAATTAGCCAAACAGATGCAAGAGATAGCTTTATGCTTTTCACCGGAATCCATGGAGCAGTATCATAATTTTACAGGAACTTTTTTTCGGTGGACTGAAGCTTTTTTCTTTTCCTTTCATTATTGGTTTGGTTTCCTTATGTAGTTAAAGTGCTTGGGTTTGGAAATCCATTTGATTTTCTGCACTTGCCTTTCCTTGTTTTAAAAGAAGGCGTCCTCTTCTTTACCTTATCTTTGCAAGATGTTTATTCTATTTAGCTGGGCTGTGAAGGTTTCTTCTTTAGTTTTACCTTTTTTTTTTTTTTTTTTGAGGATTATAACTTGTCACTTGAATATTGTCATGAGCTTAGAAGATGAGATTGAGTGGTTGGATAAGTTAAAAATTAGCAATTAGTGCATTTATCCTATGATGGAGGTTCTTATCCTCTTAGTTTTCAATTGTGTGTGCATCGTGTTCCCATATGTAGATTCTTTTGGCATCTGTAGAGTTTCCTCTAGATGATGAATTTATTATCGGGTAAATTACACTAGAAGGTCTCAACATTTGGAGGCAAGTTCATTTTGAGTCCCAATGGTTCGAAAAGTTCATTTTAAATCCTAGCATTTGGGGATAAATTCATTTAAGGTCCCAATATTTGAAGAAATGAGTCAATTTGGGTCCCAAATGACATGTGTCAACAGCAGAAGAGTCTTTTGAGTTTTGGTTAAATATTCTCTTATGTTGGCATGTATACTTAGGCATCTAAATTGACCCACTTCTTTAAACATTATGATCCAAAATGAACTTTTCAACATGTTGAGAAACTTACCCACAACGTTAGGACATTTTAGTGTAATTCACCCATTTATTATCTTTGCAGGGAGGCTTTGCATTTATTTATTATGGCTGTTTTGCAGGATGCTGGTATAGGAACAAGTATTGACTCCTTTTATGAGTATCTTCTCAAGGTTTGTATGAAATTGTAGGATTGATGACAGATTAAACTTAAATATTGATCAGCATCATTTTGTTCTTTCTTTTCTGTTCTTACATGAAATTACAATTTTTCAGGCTTATTTGTTGTTTGGAGAAGAAGAGTACCTGTACATTTTCCAAGAAGCTTATAGCGCTGCTATGCACTATCTCTACAAAGATCCTTGGTAAAAGCTTGTGGCTTTAATTTGCCACTATGTAAATCAACCATCCTTATCTCTGTTTTTCATTCTGTGAGTTGACTCTTAACATTCTTGATTACTTCTACATAAATATGGTTATGTTGGTTGTGAGCAGGTATGTGGAGGTAAATATGGATTCTGCCGCCATAGTCTGGCCATTGTTTAATAGCTTACAGGCATTCTGGCCTGGTCTTCAGGTACTCCAGTGTTTTATTCGCATTGATATCTATGTTTATTTGGAGAGAGTAGATTAGCTATATTAAGGAGGGCTAATAAATAGTCTGTTATCTTTCCTTTTGGAAGGTCTTAGCTGGGGACGTTGATCCTGCAATTCGAACTCATGCTGCCTTCTTTAGTGTCTGGAAAAGATATGGTTTTACTCCTGAAGGTTTTAACCTTGCTACTCTCAGTGTTCAGGTATTGAATTTACAACATCGATGATAGTTCTACTAACTTCAAGCCCTTGACCTCATCTAGATATAATTGTAAACACTGAAGCCAAATTGCTCATCAAATAGTCTCTTGTCAAAGGTCTAGATTGAGTTTTCGGTGCAGTGTATTTCCTTTTAATCTAGATGATCAGTCTAGTTTGCTGCCTATGTTCTCTTTTCTCAGTCATTGGCTATACCCTGCAAAACACTTGCAATCTTTCTCATTTTCTTGTTGAACAATATGTCAATCATGGATGAATTTTGTTTCAGCATGGCCAGAAAAGTTATCCATTGCGTCCAGAGTTGATCGAAAGCACATATTGGCTTTATAAAGCTACTAGGGATCCCAGGTAAACCAATTTTGATTACATTTCAGACTGTAACACTTGTCCTTGTGGTCTTTTTTGCTTACAATTCAGCCTTATAATAAGCAACTCAAGTCTGGAAAAACAATGTCGACATCAGTGAGATGGAATGTAAATATTATCAACAACATTATTGCTCTTACAAAGAATTGGTGATTAAGGCATTGGCATGGCATACATTTGAGTCGAGATGATGCCTCTAAGCTAGAGACTCAAAATTCCAAACTTGTACTTGGCTAAAAGAAATACTTGAAATGCTTGAGCTCAGCTTGATTGGTGCTGTCTTCTTCTCTCTTCTTTTCTTCTTCCTTTTTCTTTTGGTTTAAAAAAATTAAGTTCCTTTCAATTTAATTTGAGTTCAACTTGAACTTGGTCAAGCATGATGACAACTTGAGCTTGTCTCAAACTTATTAGAGTTGTTACCTTTCAAGCTTGACTTGAGTAGCCTGATTTTGAGCTTGGTTAGATTGTGGTTGAAGTGGATTTGATTGAGTCGAGCAAGACAGCTTGACTTGTTTACATCCTTAGTGAGGCATCATGGACCTAAAATATTTAATGACAATCGGTTAGTAAAATGGATTTTGAGATTGACTATTCAAGAGAATATGGCAGCAGCAGATGGTGTGTTGAAGTTGTGATGGACCATCCGGTATTAGTTTTCAGAGCATATTCGAAAGGATAATTGGCTCTATGTTGCAGTGGCTTTAGAGTTTCTGGGATGAAATGGTTTTGTCAGGATACAGTGCGTAATGTTTGATTGAACAAAGCTTTTAGTGGTAATCAGTTAGCTTATTTGGGTGATGACCAACGAGATTATGAGATGGTGAGGCTGACCATAATTTATTAGAAATGCAATTACATTGCAATTGCTCTCCACACAACCCAAACTTGCCACTTGCCTAAACCTAACGTAGACCACCCAGCCTCCCACCCAAGACCATCATCCTTGGTGATAAATTACTTTTTTAATTGTCGCTGGTGATACCATTTGTTGCTTGTCTGTGCCGGAACCTCATTCTTTTACTTCCGAGTTCCTAGTATTAACATTCTAGAACACTAACCTTATCTTAGACTGCTTATTTCCTCCTAGTTGATGACTTCTTTGTGATCTCTTACATTCGAACACTAACTGTAATATCAAGATCAACAGACTTACCAAAATCTTAACCCTATCCTTCATTAATCCTTCCTCATTGCTGGATGTCTTTGATCTGCTAGTTGTGCTTAAGGAAGGGGAGGCAGAATGATTTTGTTTGCTCCATGTTTGCTGAAAAATATAAAAAGGAGGAATAACTTGCTTTTGTTAGGAGAATTTGAAGACTTCAAATAAATATGAAGCTCTTCAGGATTAGCTCCGGCAATGGATGGTTCTCAAGATATGTTTGACAAAGATTTAGAATGACTAAGCTCTTTTATTTACTTTTTTTTTTTTTGCAGAGGAGTTTAGGTAGTTGTTGAGGGAAGGGGAAAACCCATGGAATATGTGCCAAAGATTCAAAGTTACTTTCTTAGTTTTCTCTTTTCAGATAGATGTTCATAGTTGTATCTTGTTCTTAGTGAATTGTAGTTCAGGCTGCTCCATGTGTTTGAAATTTCTGTTTGCAAGGAAGCACAGGGTTTTTGCAATTTCCTCTAAGCCTTGGCTGGAAAAAAGTAAGGAATTATGTGATTCCTTGGAGAGGATAAATTAATAGGATAAATTATACCAGAAGGTCACAACGTTTGAGAGTAAGTTTATTTTTAGTTACAACGTGAAGAATCTTAATGAGAAGAATTTTGGAAATTCAATTCATAAATGGAGTATTTACATCCTAATATATAACCTATGATGGCTGGCATACCAGTCCACAAAAAAAGGAAACAAAATTCCTTTTAATTAGGAATCCCACAAAAGAAAGAAAGAGATAAATTACAATATCGATTAAATTTATTTTAAATCGACTAATTTCCTATACACGCTCAAGGATTGACTTCCTTCCTATACTCCCCCTCAAGCTGGGTTGTATATATTATACAAACCAAGCTTGGAGCTCAATTCATCAAAGCTGTCCCTGGGTAGTGCTTTGGTGAGAATATTAGCAATCTAAAGTTTTGTTGGAACATAACTCAGTCGAACAATTCCACTGTTGAGCTTCTCTCAGATAAATGAAGTGTCGATTTATCTCGATGTGTTTTGTTCTATCATGGTGCACAGGATTTTTGGCTATTCTAATGGCTGCTTGACTGTCACTAAACATCTTGACTAAGTCCTTTGTCTCAACTTTAAGTTCCCTTAATAGACTTTGAAGCCACATTCCCTCACATATTCCTAGTGCAAGAGCACGATACTCTGATTCCGCATTACTCTATGAGACAACAGCTTGTTTTTTGCTCCTCTAAATGACAAGATTGCCCTAAACATATGAACAATAACTAGTAGTTGACCTCCTATTAGTTAACTGACCTGCCCAGCTAGCATCAGTATAGATCTCCACTTCACGTTTTCCAGATTTCTTGAACAGCAAACCATGCCTTGGAGTCATCTTGAGGTATCTTAAAATTTTGTTGACTGCTTCTAAATGATCCTCATTTGGATTGTTCATGTGCTGACTTACTACACTTACTGAGTATGCAATGTCTTGTCTTGTGTGTGATAGGTAGATAAGTTTGCCAACAAGTCTTTGATATCTTTCCTTCTCAACTGGAATGCTTTCTACACTTCTATTCGGCCTTTTATTAGGATCCATGGGAGTGTCAACAGGTTTACACCCGAGCAAGCCAGTTTCACTTAATAGGTCTAAGATGTACTTTCTTTGGGCCAATCTTGATTCACTGCAAGAGAGAGTAGGACTCTTCTTCAAGGTCACCGTTTAGGAAGGCATTTTTTATATCAAGTTGATATAGAGGCCAATCTTGATTCATTACAAGAGAAAGTAGGACTCGAACAGTATTGAGTTTGGCAATTGGTGCAAAAGTTTCCTGAAAGTTAATCCCATATGACTGTGTGAAACCCTTTGCTACCAGTCTTGCTTTGAATCTCTCGACACTTTCATCTGCTTTGTATTTGACACTGAATATCCACTTGTAGCCTACCAGATTTTTTCCATGAGGTAGTTCTGTAAGTGTCTATGTATTTTTTAGAGCCCGAATTTCTTCCTCAACGCTTGTTCCATGCTGGAATTTAGTGCCTCTTGGATAGAGTTAGGAACCTGCACACTATCAAGGTTTGACACAAAAGTCTTATATGAAGGTAGCAATTCCCATATGCATATCTTTCAATCGGATGACTAGTGCACCCTCGACACCTTTCCTGTGTGCAATTGGCTGATTGGTGTCATGAATATCGGTAAGAGATTCATGAGAAGAGGAATCCATACCATTGTGATTGTTGATGTAGAAGGATTTGGTTCTGGTTTTGACAGTCCTGGGTTTGTATAATGTCCTCTATATGCTGTTGGTCTTCTCTTTCTATAGACACGAAGTTCATGATTATTAGTATCAAGTAGAGGTTGATTTGAGACAATTAGGACAATTTCAGTGTCAGGAACAGGGGCTGTTTCAATAGGAATTAGGGCTGCTGTTTTAGTGACAAAGTTGGGTTCAAATGGAGGAGTTGGTTGAGTAAAAGTGGCCTGAGTATCCCGAAGGAGATATCAAATTTGAAATTCCCTCAAATTCTCCTCCTGAATTTCAGATTTAGGTAAGTAAGATTGGTTCTCAAAGAAGGTTGTAGAGTTGTATATTGTATTTATTAGTGTTATTTACACTAATTAATGTAATTAATATAGAGGTAAGTGAAGATAGACCAATGCTCACAAGGAAGATAAACCAATGGTCACAAGAACTTGTATATATATCTCTATGTATGTACAAACAAATAAATAATGAGAAGAAATATTTTTTTTTTGTCTTCTTCTTTTTCATGGTATCGGAAATAGAAAAAACCCTAATTTTCAAACTAAAACAAACCTAATTTTCTATGGCTGTTTGGCGTCTGAATTTGCTCTTCCTGGAGTTAGATTTCAAAATTGATTACATCGACGTGTTCCTCTCTTCTTCGACGACAAAACCCAGGAAGTTTGCCACCGGAAACGTCGCCACGCGCCGCCACCATCGTCCGCTGTTTTGATCCTCATTTTGGTCGACGTGTCTTTTCTGGTCTACTTTTGGTGTCACGCGCTGGTTTTCTGAGATTCCCTTGGTCCTGATCTTACTTCAATTCGTGATCAGATATTAGCTAGTCCTACTATACCATCTATGGATGAAGTTTTCTCTCCTCTTCTTTGTGTGTCATCAATTCCTAATGCACTTATACATGTTTTTTCTTCTATGGATAACTCAGTTCTAGTTTCTCAAATGGCTTTCCAAGGTCATATGGCTAACAAAGAACAGGGTCGTGAACGTGGGATTGTTAAGGAGACCCATCCTAGGTGTACTTCTGCCATCGGCGGGGTCATACCAGGGACAAATATCACAAGTTGCATGGACGTCCTTCACGAGCTAATATCATTCAGAATACCAATCCTATCTCTTCTGCTGCACAACATCTTGAATCTCTACTTTTCATTGGAGCTGATCTTGAGAATTATTTGCAGTATCAGGCTTCACAGCAGTCCTCATTTTTTACAGCTTCCTTTGCCGACACTAGTAATTCTGTTGCATGTCTCACTCAGTCTTCTACTTTAAGTCCATGGATGATTGATTTAGGTGCTTTTGAACATATTTCTAGTAATCCCCACTTATTTTCTCAGTTCTTGAAATCTTCACTATTACCTCATGTTACTGTAGCAAATGGTTTCCATGCTGTACCTAAAGCTGTGGGTGGTGCGCCACCTTTACCGTCTGTGCCTTTAGAACATGTTCTCTATATTCCACATTGTCCATTTAATCTTGTCTCTGTTAGCAAAGTCACTCGTTTCAAATTGCTCTATTAAATTCGACCCTTATTCTGTTGTTTTTTAGGATCTCAGTATGGGACAGAGATTGGCACAGGATATGAGTCACGGGCTTTACTACCTCACCAACCCTCCAGCTTCTTATCTGACATGTTCTGCTATAGTCTCTCCAACTCTTCTCCACAATCATTTAGACCATCCCAGTCTCTCTAAATTTCAGAAGATGGTTCCTAATTTTTCTCAATTGTCTTCTTTGGATTGTGTGTCTTGTCAACTTGGGAAACATTCTAAAACTTCGTTTCCTAAGCGGGCCAATAATCGGGTTGCTTCTCCTTTTACTCTAGTTCATTATGATATTTGGGGCCCTAGTTGTATCGTGTCTGTTTTGGGTTTTTAGTACTTTGTAACCTTTATTGATGATTATTCGTGTTGTACTTGGTTATATTTAAAAGTCTCTCTGAGTTATTTTCAAATTTTGAGTCATTTTGTGCTGAAATTAAAACACAATTCAATGCATCTATACAAATTTTGCGCTGTGACTATACTCTTGAATACTTTTTTAATCAATTTACGGAGTTTTTATCCTCTCATGACATTTTACATCAGTCCTCTTGTGCTTATACATCTCAACAAAATGGAGTTGCTGAGTGTAAAAATAGACATCTAATTGAAATTGCCTGCACACTTCTTTTACATCATCATGTGCCTATTTGTTTTTGGGCTGATGTTCTTCTAACTGCTTGTTATCTCATTAATAGAATGCCTTCTTCTGTTTTTCAACATAAAATTCTTTACACGATCTTATGTCCTGATCAACCCTTGTATGTGCTTCCACTACGTGTCTTTGGTTGCACATGTTTTGTTCATAATATATCTGCTGGTTAGGATAAACTATCAGCGCGTTCTATTAAGTGTGTTTTCCTTGGTTACTCCAAACTTCAGAAATGTTATAAGTGTTATTCACCCACTACTTGACGCTACTATTTATCCCCTGATGTTACATCCCTTGAATCTTTCTCTTTCTATTCCCTCTCCCTATCTGAGACTTCTTTATAAAAGGTTTTACCAATTCCTTCTTAGTTAGCTCTTCCTGAGTCTACTTTCGTCATGCCTTAATCTATTCCTTCCCCTCCACCATTACAGGTTTACCATTGACGCTCTCGACACCTACCTTTCGCATCCACACCGCATGTTCCAGAAGCTCCTGTTGACTCATCTTCTATTTCAACATCTCCACTTGCTGAGGACTTACCTAAAGAGGACCTTCCTATAACTCTCAGAAAAGGTAACCGTTCTACTCGTAATCCTTACCCACTTTATAATTGCCTTAACTATCACCAGTTATCTCCATTCTATTGTACGGTTGTCTCATCTTTATCTTCCATTTCTGTTCCCAAAAATGCGAGTGAGGCTCTTTCATATTCAAGGTGGACATAGGCAATGGTAGACGGGATGATTGCTTTGCATGCCAACAGTGCTTGGGATTTAGTTCCCTTACCTCCTGGCAAATCTCTTGTTGGATGTCGATGGGTTTATGCTATTAAGATTGGTCCTGATGGTAAAGTTAATCGGCTTAAGGCTCGATTGGTTGCCAAGGGTTATACTCAGGTGTATGGTTTGGATTATGGTGACACATTCTCTTCTGTTGCTAAAATGTCCTCTGTTCACTTGCTTCTCTCCATCGCAGCTATGCGATATTGGCCCTTGTACCAATTAGACATTAAAAACGCCTTTCTACATGGTGAACTCTAGGAGGAGATTTATATGGAGCAACCATCTAGCTTTGTTGCTCAGGGGGAGTCTAATCTGGGTTGTAGACTTTATTGTTCACTTTATGGTTTGAAACAATCTCCACATGCCTGGTTTAGCCAGTTCAGTACTGTTGTAATGGAGTTTGGTATGATTCGCAGTACATCTGATCATTCAGTTCTCTATAAGCACACGTCTAAGGGGCAATGTATTTACTTAATAGTGTCTGTAGATGATATTGTCATAACTGGTAATGATCAGGATGATATTACTCAATTGAAGGCACATTTTTTCAAACATTTTCAAACCAAGGATCTTGGCTTGTTGAGATACTTCCTTGGCATAGAAAGTTCCGGTATAGTATTCTTTCAAAGAAAATATGCTTTAGATATACTGGAAGAAATTGGTATGCTTAATTGCAAGCCCGTGGATTCTCCTATGGATCCTAATGTGAAGTTGTTAGCAGGATAAGGGGAGCCTTTTACAGATCCAGGGAGATATCGTCGATTGGTGGGAAGAATCAATTATCTTACTATCACTCGACCTGATATATCATTTGTAGTTAGTATTGTCAGTCAGTTTCTCGAATCTCCTTGTACTAGTCATTGGAATGCAGTGATGAGAATTCTTAGATATGTGAAAAGTGCTCCAGGTAGAGGTCTACTATATAAGGATCATGGTCACTCCAAAGTAATGGGATATTCTGATGCTGATTAGGCAGGTTCTCCATCTCATTGACGATCTACTTCTAGGTATTGTATTTTTGTTGGAGGTAACCTGGTATCTTGGAAAAATAAGAAGCAAGATGTTGTCGCTAGGTCAAGTGCAGAAGCAGAATATCGTGCCATGGCTTTGGCAACTTGTGAATTAATTTGGTTGAAATAGTTGCTTGGGGAGCTAAAATTTTGTGGAATTTCACAAATGGAGCTAATTTGTGATAACCAGGCTGCATTACATATAGCCTCCAATCTTGTATTTCATGAGAGAATTAAGCACATAGAGATTGATTGTCATTTCATCCGAGAAAAGATCTTATTTGGCTGTATCTTCACTAGCTATGTCAATTCAAATGATCAGTTTGTTGATATACTAACTAAATCCTTAAAGGGTTTTCATATTGAATATATTTGTAACAAGCTTGGTGTATATGATTTGTATGCTCCAGCTTGAGGGGGAGTGTAGAGTTGTATATTGTATTTATTAGTATTATTTACACTAATTAATGTAATTAATATAGAGGTAGGTGAAGATAAACCAACAGTCACAAGAACTTGTATATATATCTCCATGTATGTACAAACAAATAAATAATAACAAGAAATATATTTTTTTCTCTCTTTGTTCTCAAAGGTGACATCCATGGAGTTATTTATCTTCCAAGTGATTGGAGAGTAACACTTGTATCCTTTTTGATTGGAGGAGTAACTAATGAAGATGCATTTGAGGGACTTGGGATCAAGTTTGGTGCGGTGTTGTTGGTGGATGTGAACAAAGGAAGAACAACAAAAAACCTTCCATGGTAGGTCGGAAGAAAAAGAACTGATATGTGAATGGGTTTTCATAAGAACTTGACGAGGAGTTTGGAATTTTAGGATACGACTAGGCATCCTATTGATGAGATATGTAGCTGTGAGTATGGCTTCCCCCAAAAGTGTTTAGGCACATGATTAGAGAACATAGTGGCACGTGCTACCTTAAGTAAACGTCTGTTTTTTCTCTCGACGACCCTATTTTGTTGAGGATTGTCAACATCTGAACTTATATGAGTGATACCATGATTTGAAAGATAAGGACCAAGTATGGAATTAAAATACTTCTTGGCATTATCTGTTTGAAGAAATTGAATTTTGCTTTGAAATTGAGTGGGGTTCATGGAATGAAAGGATTGAAATATGGTGGCTGTTTTGGATTTTTCTTTCATAAGAAAGGTCCAAGTTGTTCTTGTATGATCATCTATGAATGTCACAAACCACCGCGCACCATTTATTTTTTTTTACTCGTGAAGGTCTCCAAATATCAATGTGAATAACAGAAAAAGGACGTGAAGGTTTGTATTGTAGGCCAGAATATACTTGTCTAGTATGTTTTGCAAGTTGGCAAATTTCACATTGATAAAAGTTTGATTTTTTATTGATAAATAATTGGGGAAACATCTTTTCAATGTATGCAAAGTTTGGATGACCAAGGTGATAATACCATAACATGACTTGACTCTCAAATGAACTAGACTTTGCAACAGACACAAACTTAACTGAATTTGAGCTAGACTCTGAAATACAACTTGATGGGCGAACTTATCTACTAAGGAGATCATCTTCTTTGATCAAATATAGGCCATCACACATTTCAGCACTGTCAATCACCTTCCCCGAATCCATTGCCTGAAAATCACAAAGATTAGAATAGAATTTAGTCACACATTTCAAGTCACAAGCAATTTGACTAACTGAGTGTAGATTGCAGTTCAATTTTGGAACATAAAGCAGAGAGTAAAGATGAAGATCCTTTGTCAATTGTACTGTTCCAATTCCTGCCATTGGTGAGAATGAGCCATCAGCTATTCGGACTCCAGAGTGACTAGTGCATGGATGGTAATTTTTGAGAACATTGATGTCTCGCGTCATGTGATTTGATGCTCCTGAGTCAATTATCCAAGGTTTTGAGATGCTATTTTGGACAATATGAGCAAAAGATAGGGTACCTTGGTGTGCTAAAAGGTTGGTATGTTGCTCGGCAGATGATTGAGATGTTTGTCTAGAACTGGAGATGCAACCAAGCATTTTTTGAAGTGCCTCAATTTGCTCCTTGGTGAATGGATTGGATTCTGCATTTTTATCTGATGTGACGACAACATTTGCACGGTTTTCCTTGTCATATCGACCACTAGATGGTTTCCAATTTGCGGGTTTTCCATATAATTTCCAGCATGTCTCCTTCAGATGACCAAGTTTCTTACAATGATCGCACCATGATCGTCCATTCCTGGGCTTATTATTGTAAGAGGAATTGTGGGTATACATGGCTGACCCCTCAACAATAGGTGTGGCATGATTGTCTGCCATCATCAATTTCTTTTTGCTTTCTTCTCTACAAACTTCTGTGAAGGCTTCCCGAATGTTAGGAAGGGGTTTAATTCCCATGATTCTCCCCCTGACCTCGTCTAGGTCTTTATTGAGTCCAAGAAGAAATCCGATTGTCCTTTTCTACTCAACAATCTTCTTATACAAAGCACAATCGTCAGAACACTTCCAAGAATAAATCTCATACATGTCCAATTGCAACCAATATTGTGTGGGAGTGTTGAAATATTGAGTAACACTCATGTCTCCTTGTTGCAGGTCATACAATCTGGTCTCAATCTCAAAAAATTTTGAGGAATTCTCCATGCTAGAATAAGTTTCACGTGCATCCTCCCATATTTCTCCGGCTGTCTTATAAAGTAGGAAGTTTTCTTCAACCTCCGTGGTCATGGAATTGATTAACCATGACATAACCAGGTGGTCATCAGTTTTCTAAGCCCACTTCTGGAGAAGAGATTTCGCCAGTGAGATGCCCATCTTTTCCTCTACCATAAATATACATGAAGATTGATTGTGACCATTGAAGAAAATTATGGCCATGGAGTTTATGATTTGTGACAAGATTAGAAGAAGCATCGGGAGCAATGGTAACTTTCGAGGAAGAAGATTGTGAGGACATGGCGTATTTGGTCATGATGAGAGAACTACGAGAGAGAGAGAGAGAGAGAAAATTGAGAAGGATTAGGGTTTAGAGACTTGCTCTGATACCATGAAGAATTTTAATGAGAATAATTTTGGAAATTCAATTCATAAATGGAGTATTTACATCCTAATATATAACCTATGATGGGTGGCATACCGGTCCACAAAAAAATGAAACAAAATTCCTTTTAATTAGGAATAGCACAAAAGAAGGAAAGAGATAAATTACAATATTGACTAAATTTATTTTAAATTGACTAATTTCCTAATTACACGCTCAAGGATTGACTTTTTTTCTATACAACATTTCAAAAAGTTCAAAAGAGGTCACAATACTTAGTGAGTAAATTTATTTTAGGCCACAACTTTTGAGTGAAATCTCATTTTAGGTACAACGTTTAGAGAAGTAGGTCAATGGAGGTCATTATTGACACGTGTCAACGGGAGAAATATTTAATTATAACTCAAGAAATCTTTCTTTTAAAGCCCCATTAACATGTATCAATTGGAGAAATTCTTAATTAAATTTTATAAGATACTTTTCTAAACATTCTGATCTCTTTTGAACTTTTAGAAATGTTACGACCTAAAATAAACTTATTTCTAAACGTTGTGACCTTTCGTATAATTTACCCTAAATTAATAGTTATTGGCCAGTATCGAAATAGAAGGATGTCTTGAGGCGAAGAGATTGGAGTTGGAATACCATGATGGTTGCTTTTGTATGGTGAGCAAGCGTTTTAATATCCAGCTCTTTGCAAGGTGGTTTAGCTGGAGGCATGAGGTCACTGAGGAGGTCTGGTGGTGGGTGAGGTCAGAATTGATCGACTCATGGTGCAGTAGGATGGTTCTCCCTCTCTAAGAGCACACTGGTTATGACTAATCAAATTGTTGCCCGTTGGCCCTTATCTCTTGGTTGAAACCTTGCACCACAGCTTGTATAAAAATCCAATAAGGCTAGTAGATAAGCATTGTTTTTTATTGAATTAGCATAATAAAAGAAGCACTCATACGAGAGAAATATATTGATTTGAAAGAAATTGTTGAAACATCCTAGATGATCTACCTTCAAGATGTCCCAATGAGAACCATACGTAAGCCGTTTGTCTAAGAGCCATGTAACTGTTGATTTAATTTAAGCTACTTGCAGGCCACTGGACTCTACTAATAATTTTAGGCCTTTATTAAAACCCAGCAATTCACCCTTAACTTTTGAAAGACAACCCCTTGTTGTAATCCTCTAGTTAAACTCAAGGCTTTTAAGGAAGCATAAGTTTAAGTTAGTTGTTTGTGTGAGATTAAATTAATTGGGTTGTGTGCTAAAAGAAGCCATTTATTCCAGTCCTCAGTCTGCTATATTGCTTATAAAAGTATAACATGGTCTATTTACCCAAAAAAAAATATAACATTTTCTTTGTTGTAGCTTATCTTATCTTGTTGCTTATGAAAGAGTTACATGATATATCATTGGAAGCCTTTCTCCATGTAAAAAATTATTTCTTTCTTTTAGGTACCTTGATGCTGGACGTGACATGATTGCTAGCCTGCAGTATGGTGCTCGTTGTCCTTGTGGGTACTGTCACATATCAGATGTTGAGTTTCATAAGCAGGAAGACCATATGGAAAGCTTTTTTCTAGCAGAAACGGTCAGAATTCTTTTGCAATGTCTACTCATTGCACCTTCTTTACATATATCGCTCTATAAAAAATTTCTCATAAAGTGGATATATAATTGCATTGTTGATCAAGGCATGTGGAAAGTTGATAAATCCATTTGGAGTACTTAGATATCTATCTTTCCACTGTAAAATTCATTTGGTGTTTTTATGTGTATATATACATATATTTATATATTTATATTCAACTTAATTCAAAAAGTGTATTTTCTTTTGTAGTTAGCTTTGTGGAATATATAGAACTATCTAGAAAACCACTTAATTTGACTTGCTGTCATCTGCATGTTAAAATAAAAGTGTCCCGCAGCCATTATTTGTGCAAAACATGCTTATTATTGTGCTATAAATAATATTTCCTCGTCAAAAATAGATATTCGTTGGCAATTGCAGATTATTCATATGAAACTACCCTCCTGCAAATGTTAAAAGGTGATGGTATACCATTTGTCTTAATGAATAGGTCTGTCTTTCATGCTTTTACTGCTTGTGTGTGCTGACTATTCTAAGTGCATCAATGAACCTGGGCTGCACTTTATTCTACCCCAACCAGTCGTTTTTTCCCAAGCATTTATATGTTTCTTATGGAAGTACTCTTGCATCTTGATCAGGTCAAGTACTTGTGGCTTCTCTTTGATCTGGCTGCTGGTCCAGATAACCTGGTTGAAAATGGACCATACAAGTAAGTTTCTTGGGCACTCCTTTGATATTTGACCATGTGAAATGTGTACTACCGTGATCCCCTTTCTTCCTTTTTCTTAAATGAATTTAAATGCCAAGTACAGGTACATCTTCAGCACAGAAGGCCACTTATTGCCTGCAACTTCTCAAATATCCCTTTTCCGGGAGCATTGCTCTTACTTTGGGTCATACTGCAAAAGCAGGGACACAAGACATGAATCTCGTGTATCAGACATTTCACACAGGAGTGAAGAAAGTAATGGAACTTACTTATATAGAGGTTCAAGGTACAAAAGGTTCTACGCCGAGACATCATTCTATTATCCTCAACCAGTCTCTGGGTTGATTAAGGTCAGTGTTGAGGAATTCTTGTGAAGATTTTCTGTTCATTCGCTGCGCTGTAATTACAATTCTATTACAGCCTTATTAATTATGAATAGCTATTACGACGTTTAGTTCACTAAATAACAATCCCACAATGAATCCTTATTATATTGTATAATCATTCTTTATTTAAACCTATGAATACCAATTCAATGATGGAATTGTCTTTTTTCTCAAAATACTACCATTTAAATAAAAAATTAATGAAGAAAAATCCTGTTACAGCTCTATTCTATTCCTTCATAATAAGAATTCCATTACAATCTTATTCATTCAACAAAGTGAACGAGCCATTAGTGTTTTCAATTGTTGGCCATTCCTATCATATCCTTTAATTTGTTTGCCATCTCATCGGACATTTTATAGTTAAGAAGCAGTTGTTTGCCATCTCATCGGACATTTTATAGTTAAGAAGCAATTCCATGCTAAATTTTTTTCGGGAGTTAGGTTTTGCTTTCGGTTTATCTTTTTTGCTAATCTTGATGTTGTTTTTCCCCTTGCTATTGATTCACATCTGATATTAAATTATATGTTCTCATACACATTTCTTCTTGAGGGCTTCTGATAGATTCACTAATTACTGTTCTCGGCTAATGGAATTTTTCTTAATTTAGTTATCTATATTCCTGCAGGGGCTTTGTCCAGGACTAACACATGGACAAAAGTTTGGAATATCATATCTCCCTTCTGCTTCTGATGAGGATAGTAAACAAATAAGACCAAGAGAAAATGTGATTCAGCGCCAGTCGGCAGTCGTCATCCCTCACAATGATAATGAAGATAAAGCATCTAATGATGAAATTCATAATGATGTGCTAGAGTCAATGGATGTAGGAGTGCATCATTCACCTAAAAGATAACGAGGGCTGTTCTGGGACATAATTTTGTTGCCTAAGAGATTTTCAACTTCAGGCATGCGAAAATGGAAGGCCCCTTGCTCGTTTATGCTGTTCAACGGTTTATGGCAAGAGGCTCAGGCATAATCTGCAATTCGTTCGACAAATTGTATACAATTTGTTCAATGATGGTCTTGATTTTTCAGACTAACTTGACCGCCGATGTCTGAGATTTTCGATTCTATGTGGGTCATTTGATTGATTTACTATAAAGTAGAGCAATAATCAGTTAGTTGTGGCTCCTCTTGTGGCCTCTCCTACCTTTACCAGTGACGGTGAGATACAAGCTGATCATGCCTGTTTACCTGCTCTTCCTACTCTCTTGTGGATATGAGAACTTCCAGGAAGATACGCTCCTTTTTCAGTACCATCCAGATAGGAGTTTTGGTACGCATAAATGTACTTTATTTCGAAGGGATGTTTTGTCTACTGCAGGAGAAACCCCACCCGCAGGAGAAACCCACCCATGTACATTATTTTCTATTGGAAAATTCTCGAACTTGAGCAGTTTTAAGGTCTGTGCACTAATGGTGTCCTCTAGTGGAGTGGGTAGTTTGGAATTGCTCGTAGCACGAATCATCATGAAGAAAATGCCTTTGTTGGACGAGTATGGATTCATGTTGTGAAACTCAAATCTTCGCAGTAATCAATCAATGGCGGGCTTTGCATGCACCAGTGAGACCATTGTAAGGACAAATAGACTGTGTAGTCAATTTTGGACATTATTCAAAATACCCTTTTCGGGTTCTGGTTTCGGATCATCATTTATCATTCTTGTTGAGTATAGTTAACATTCATACTAAAATGTATCATTCTAAAGCTGTGAGATTTGTTCACCCAAGCCAAAGGTTCTTTTTTCACAAGTTACAGCTGTGTTGTGGATATCCAATTGTAATGGTTGG
Organism: Combretum micranthum; assembly: GCA_024138025.1. NCBI lineage: Eukaryota > Viridiplantae > Streptophyta > Magnoliopsida > Myrtales > Combretaceae > Combretum > Combretum micranthum. Next base: position 437,339 of record JAMXBD010000030.1, read on the forward strand.
CTGGCATCAGTTATCTTGATTGCTTTTAATTACTGATGCTAAGTATTTTTACATACAATGAATTTAAGTTATTATATAGATTGGCCGACTTTACGTTACATGTATATCCAAGTTCGAATAGCGAATGGATGTTCAAGTGATTGAAAAAAAAAAAAAAGGAGTCAATACTATAAAAAAAGGGTGTAAATACTATAAAAAAAATGGTGTAAATAAGTATTTATAAGTGTTATCATAACATCCTTTGAAATATGCTATATATGCTAACAAGACATATTTGGATGAGGCCACATTAGCATTGTTAGCAGATTTTTTATTTTTGGATGAAGTCACATTAGCATTGTTAGCATATTTTAAAATGCATTGTGTTATATTTGGTTGAATGGAATGAAATTAGTATTTTAGTTTTATTTTCATGGAATATTTATTTTTTATATGGTTTATGAAAATTTTTATTTAAAAAAATGTTTATTCCATGTAATGAAAAAAGAAAAAGATATTTGTGTTTTTTAAAAAAATAACAAAATTACTATCGGGATCAAAATAATCCCGATTTTAGACAACTTGACCTCGTCTCCTCAAGAGACGAGGTCACCTTCGTAAACACCTCGTCTCTTCAAGAGAGGAGGTTAGGTCTCATATAAACTCGTCTCTTGAAGAGATAAGGTCAGGTCAAATTCTTTCACTCTCTTTTTGTTTTTTGAAATATATATTCATTTTTACATTTATAACAAAATCTGTAAAAAATAAGATAAAAACAGCTATATAAGCAATTAACCATCCTTTTCCAAGGCTAAACAATTTCCAAACTTTAGTAATATTTCGAAACTTAATCCAACCAAACGCAGTTCCCATCCCAATCATTTAACCATAAATGTATTGTCAAACTTTTCATCACAAACATAAGATAAAACTCAAAGAAAATAAAATACGAAATCAATGACCAATTGTTTGTTTTCATTAAATGTACACGAGAAAATGAATACAGTAGTCGTAAAAAACTAAGAATCTATATCCAACAATAAAAAAAATTGAGAAAATCTCCTATCAACTACTGGTGGTCTCTGCCCTGCCTCCTTCGTCCTCGTCTCACAAAGGTACGGGCGAATGGTGTACGCTGATGAGGATGCTGTGTGGATGAATCAATCTGTGTAACTGTGCCATCCTGATCTCCACCAGCACCACTGAATGGATGAAATGGGACTAGGTCTGGCTCCACCTGTGTGAGTCCCTCCCCCATATCATGTGATGACGATGGTCGCCTCTTCTGTGGAGCTAGGGGGGTATGAACTCACTATATGACGGGTCTGGCATGGGGGTGTCCAACAGATGTGTATGTGATGATGACGCTGGACCAGCCTCGTGATGAAGGAACCGGGAAGAGCCAGGCTGATCAAATGACCATATGTGGGATGGCTCAGGCTCGTTCACAATCTGTATACCTTGGCCACGGCCTCGCTCCTGACTCCATCCCTGCCTACGCCTCTCCTATGTGGACGTCGTCTCTGACCAGGCTGTGGCTATGGGTCATCAGATGCTGGTCCTGCTGTTGGTGCTGGTGGCGGTGGATTGTTTAAATTGAGCCCCATGAACTCTTCAACTACACGATAGACATCTCATGCAGTGGAAGAAGTAATATCTGGATGCATGTCCGAGACTCTATAAATGAAATCTGCCTGCAAGCAACATAAAAAATGTAGAGTAGTGAGTCATGAAAACAAAATACATCTCCTTACACAGGTTATCGAGTCAGTGACCTTACCATATAGTGTATGATAGCCCCTGTGTGACTGATCTAGCATCGGGTGATAGCGTGGTACCACTAGAAGTAATCATTAGATGTACCTGTAGGCATATCTAGCATATCGACAACACGATCATGTTGACTATCCTACTCAGCTATCCACCTAGCATGCTCCGCCTGCCAGTTCCACTTAGAACACCCCGCATGTCAATCTCGTGCAGGGCTCTCATGTCGTCAGGTGGGTGTGGGATCCCTTGGAATCCACTAAACTGTCGGAGCACTATGTCTGGGTAGTAGTGCTCAACTATGTTGAAGCACACCAGCGGGACCCGTGCACTCCAAATGTCGCTGCCCACCTGGCAGTATGGAGGAAGGGAGTCCAAAATGGGAATGTAAGGGTCTATAGACACCTAATTTTTGCCCAATTAAAAAATAGGTTTAAGTTTAAAATAAATTAATGTCATGTTGAGTTCATAAAAAAAATATAATAATAATAATAATAAATAGTATAAGAGAAAATAGAAAAATAAAAAAATAGAGGAATAAAATAAATACAATAAAGTAATTAAATGAATAATAGTAATGTAAATAAAATATATGTAGGAAAAAATTAAAATAAATAATTATTTGAGCTCAATATAACATATATTTTATTAGCCTTAAGTACTAGTGGTTTAGCTATATGATCAAGGCACAGGCCAACGGCCTAACGGTTCAAACCATGGACACAGGAGCAAGGGAACCCGAGTTCGATCCTAACCCAAGGCAAATTTTGCCTCCTTTTTGTTCAATTTTTTTCCCAAAAGACACATCGATTCATCTACTTTGAGACACCATTTGATCAATGAATCTTTGTGTTTTTTCGAAATTAACTGTACAGACACAAACTAGGCATGGGATACATCACATCTGTACATATTTCATGTATTTTTTCATTTCAAAAGGCATCTTAATTAAGGCATGAAAATTGGGAAAAAATTCAAATGAACATGTTTCTTCAAATTCGAAAATTTTTGAATTGTATCAATTGATCAAATTAAATACACTTAATCAAAGAGTCATGATGTATAAACACATGTTTCGTGATCAATTTGAACCAACAATCACGAATCGAGTCATAATTTTGAATCATTCTTATTTGAAAAAATATAACGATTCGTGATGCGAAAATTGAACAATCATAAAGCTTTAAAACGACAAATTGATTCGAACTCTATAAATAGGATCACCCCACAAGCAGAAAGCACAAATCAATTGCAAGAAACACACACACATTAAGATCAATTCGAAATTTTCGAATTTAGGGTTTAGAGTGAGAAATTTTCAAATTCGAAGTTATTAGATCAGATTTGATTCAAATTGAGTGTTTTAGAAGTGTTAGAAACTTGTTTTTGGTGTTTTAGTGTGTTTAGATTTGCTCGAATTGATCAAATTAATCTCTGTAATTTTTTTGATTTTTTTCCAACCCTCGCCGCCGAGCACTACCACACGAACCGCCACTTCTGGTGGTTCTGGGAGTGAACCACCACCACCAGCCGTTGCAGCACTCCAATCCACGTCGGGCCGACAAGGTTGCAGACTTCGAAAACCACCAGGAACGGCCGAGGAACGCTCGAAAGGCAGCGTCATCGTCTTCTTCGCCCGTCGGGTATCCTAGATCTGACCCGAAATCTGAAATCCAACCCGGTCGGTTGTCGGTCGTCGGTCGTCGGTCAACGGTCAGCCAGATCAACGCTCCAGATCCAAAGTCAGAGGATCAAACGGTCAGGATTTAGCAATCAGATCAGATGCTCCAGATTTCATCCGAGTTAATCCAACGGTCCAGGTTAGTCCGCAATATTTTATTATTTATTTATTATATATTTAATTTCAGAAAATAGGAAAAAATTAATAAAAATTCGTAAAAAATCCAGAAAAATTCAGAAAAATCCAGAAAAATTAGAATAATTATTTTTAATGCAAATTTACAGGTTTTAATAATTTTTGATATTTTTCGATACTTTGTGAATATGTATTTGTATATAAATTGATATTTGATGCATGAGATGTTTTGTTTTGTATTTTAATTTTGCTATGATATATTTTGTATATGTTCTGAACATATGTGATGATTATTGAATTTTGAAAAATAATGAATTATAAATGGATTCTTTTTTTAAAAAAAAAAAAAACCAAAATTGTAGTTGAATAAGAAAATGAAAATTGTTTTTGAATAAAATAAAATGATTTTTTTTTAAGAAAATTGAATTTGTGGATGATGAAAGAGATGAATAAAGATGAAAGAATTGTTGTTGAATATTTTTGAGAATCATAATCAAGTTTTTATAAAAAAATATTTTTATAAATTTGCTATGAAAATAACAAAGTTTTCAATCAAAATTATTTTCATAAATTGTCTATAATCAAAAGTTTCCAAATAAATTATCTTCATAAATTTGCTATGAAGATAATATTCAAAGTTTTCAAAATTATTTTCATAAATTGACTTTGAAAATAATTAAATTTATTCAAAAATGTTTTCATAAATTTTCTATGAAAATATTCAATATTGTTTAATCAAAATTGATTTTCATGTAGCATTAAATTAGCCAGGAATTGTCATAAATTGATTTTTTTAGAAAAATGATTTTTGAACTTAGAAAAATATATTTTTTATGAAATGAAAAATCAATTGATTAGATCATAGGATCATCAAAATTGGTTTTCATAAAAATTCAAAATTTAATGAACTTAAAGTCAGAATAGTTCAAAAATATAAAATTGATCAACAAACTAAGTTCTTTATAAGAGAATTACGTTTTGTCTGATCTCGATTAGCGAGTACATAGGCACCTGCGGGGCGACATTAAAAAATATAAAATTATTTATTTATTTATTTATTTTTGGTTTATTATGTAGTTAATTAGATATTATAAATTTAAATACTATTATTATTTTTTTAAGTTTAAATATGGTAAAAATGGATTTGACATATTATTTCTTATTAATTAATTTTTCTTTATAAATATTTAACTTTTGCGATTATTTCTGGATGTAATTATAAGTTTTTTTTATATATATAATTTTTGAATGTTTTGCTTTTCTTTGTAAATATTATAAGTTTTCTAAAAATTAAATAGAAAAATTATTAAGAATGATTTCTAACTTATAAATATTGTTATTATTTTTATATTCTTTTTGCAAGTTTTTTTTAGAAAAGGATAAATTCTAAATTTCAAACTTAAAGTGGTAACCGCTTAGGTTTTAATAGGTTAGCCCCCGGACTCAGATATCTGGTATTTTTTTTGTTTAAAAGTTTGGTTTTAAAATCAAATTTTCCGCAGACTAGTAGCTAAGTTAGGATTAACCAACCCATTAATCCTAACTTTTCATTTTTTTTCGATTTTTATTGGTTGGCGACTCCAAAATATTTTCAAAATTAAATTTTTTTTAATCCCTAGTCGAGGATTTCATATTAAATGGGTTAGGGTTTAATATGAATCGGGTTAAAAGAAATGAACCGGATGATTTTTCAAAATTCAAGCTCGACAGGGTCCCATACAACCTGTTGAAGGGGAAAAATTACACAACCAATTAACAAAAATATTAAAACGTTGTAATTTGAAGAGAACAACACATTGGAAATCAAATTGAACGAAAGAAGGCAAAGAAAATCATACCTGGTGCTCGGTTTGTTGATCGAAGGATGCTCGATACTCAATTAGCAAGTGGGTGGATATACTGGTGACATCAAAAGTCGCACCCCGATGGCTGATCAGTGGGCGGCCTGTTGTAACTGCTGTAACCTGTTGACGAATCGGGCAATGTGGGGGAAGTGCTCCCATGCCCATATCTGTAATCACGAGTCTGCAATAAATTAACCGATATAAGTTAGTTAGTTGATATTAATCGTACATAAATGAATTTAATCACATTTAATAAACATACCTGCAGTATTGGAAAGCTTCGATGTAAGGACCGAATGCTCAAAAAAGCTTGTCTAAGAACACGTATCCTACGGTATTTGAATCAATGGTTCGCCACTCAAGCTTTGTTCCTGGATTTGCCTCTGTTATTGCATTAAGTAAGTGAGGAAGCTCCACATATGAATTTTCCCAACTTCCATACACATTCTCAATTTCTTTTCTCTTCACCTTACGAATTCTCTTTATATGAACATGATACCCGGACTCTTTTAAGATATTCAGTTGGAGGTCCTTAGCCCTCACATCTGGAGAATTACGAATCTATAATATGATGCTTCTAGACATGCTAGTGGAATCCAACTAAGATTGATCCTGTCCAGTGATTTCATCTAAGCAAGTGTGGGGTCCTTCGTACTTAGTGATGTGAAACCACCCACCATGTTTCTTATAACTGCCTCTAAGTCTCCACTTACAACCTCTGTTACGCGTATTAGTATATTTAACTACCCATGATTTTTGGGTTTGAGTCCACCACCTTGAAATTGTAATGGTTCATTATATGCCACATTTTAACTGCCTGTATGAGATGATCTTTTGTGTCAAATCGCATCCAACCTTGAATTCATCGCTGAAGCTCCAATTCTAGACATCATTTCCTGCTCATCATCATATGCAGCATAACTACTACTAACTTCAGCATTGAAAAAGGGAACTGCCACTGAGCTCCCTACTGCATCAATGTCAGTAGGAGCAATGAAGCGGTGCCAATCATTCCTCCTTCGTTCTACCGTGGCAGAAGCATACTGTTGGGGAAAAGCTTCGATATTATGATTTCTATCATCATCATAGTCGTCACTTGATTCACTTGTCGAGGAGTCTTGCATGGCATTTGTATCATGACCACCTATTGAGATGGGTGCACACATTTCCACCTGTGCACTGCCTGTTGTTTGAACTGGAGTGGAGTTTGAGTCTACCAATCTATCGCTCCTAATACCTCTATCATTGCCCATTTCCCCTGCAGGTGCCTGTGACAATGCATTTTTTGATATCTGCACATAAACAGCCACTGACCCTTCCGTGTATACCAACATCTTCTGTGCAGCATCATCATCCGTCACTGGAATAATATCATAACGTAGCATCTTATATCCAATAGCTACCCTATGATATAGATCCACCCGATATGTACACCTATTTACCTTCAATCTATTGCAAATGATGTCCACAATTTGCTCATACGTAGAGTTCCTACTAACACTAACCACAGCTATCAGCCGCTTATCATAACCAAAATCATCATTCTCTTGCACAATGTTGCCATGAGCGTATAGTACAAATTTCACCTTATCTATTTCCTCACCAACCTTGCCATTTCATCAAAAATAACTTCATTGCATGAAATTTGCAACTTCACACTTATGAATTGAACTCCCCATTTTATTTAATATAACTCCTAATGCTACTATATATAACTCGATTTTCTAATAGTATATTGATATGGTGTATTGACAAAATCAGCAAAATGAGTTAATGATATGGCTTTGTTTTTAAAGTTAAAATTAATATTACTAATTTATAGCCTATTTTATTTGTATGACTTTATTTAAAGTTCATTTCTCCTTTCACGTAAAATTTTAAATGTTGATTTCTATCACTAATTTATAATCTAATTCATATAAAATTGAAATTACTAATTTCTAATAAATTATAATTTTAAATGTTGATTTCTGTTATCAATTACTGATTTCTAACAAATTATAAAAATTTCTAATAAATTATACAAAATTTGTATCACTTTAATTGAATTATAATGTTTAATAAATTATATAAAAATTTCTAATTAATTGAACTTTGCGTACAACAACAAATATGCGCACATTTCACACTACCAATATTTGACAATTTAGCATCGACAATTAAAAAAAAATTGCAAAAGTTTGGAATCTTACAACATACAATATTCCGACAACACATATAATGAATACTCAACAATGTAGCATCAATAATTTAACAAAAATTTCCAAAAATGTGAATTCATACCACAAATCGTCGCCGTCGTCGCTGTCCTAGTTCTCATACCTACAATACTCCTCTCCAACAAATTGCTTCTCCCTCAACATCGACTGATCCAAAAACACAAGTTCAAGGAGCTAATTGCGCTCAATCGATGACAAATTGGGAATTGAGGTTAGGGTTTTCAATTTGGGGCTTAAGGTTTAAGGAGGATTCGACATGGAGAAGAAGACGGAATGGGGAAGAAGGAGGTGAGAGTTTTTAGTCTCGCAAACCTAGTCTCTTTAAGAGACGAGGTAGCAGGCGGCCTGACCTCGTCTCTTCAAGAGATGAGGTGTTTACGAAGGTGACCTCGTCTCTTGAGGAGACGAGGTCAGGCACTAATGACCTCGTCTCTTGAAGAGACGGGGTCAAGTTGCTTAAAATCGAGATTATTTTGATTTCGATGGCAATTTTGTAATTTTTTTAAAAACAAATTTTTTTTTTTTTCCTTTTTCCTCCATGTAATGCGAAATAGATAAGGAATCTTCATTTTTTTTCTTTATTAGAGGAATGACTATTTCTGACTTGTTCTATTCTAAAAATATCCAAAAATATAAAATAAAAAATTGCTATTCTTTTCCAACCTTATTCCGTTCTAGTAAACCAAGTATATTGTTATGGGGATTGACGATATGGTAACTGATTCTTTATTTGTATTACTTTCTACGACTTTAATTCATTTTTTTAACCATTTAAAATATTGATATTTTACTTAAACTCGCCCTCAAATAATAATCTCTTTTCCGTGTAATGCTTTCTTAAAAACTCCCTAAAGGATACAAGGAAAAAAGTAAAAAAACCAAAAGATAAAAAAAAAAAAGGATTTTGGAGTATCACATGCTATGCAGCTTAACTCTTATCACTTTCGGGTCGTCTATGGCATGTTTATTTGTTTTTGCATCTTTATCTATCACTAGAGTTGTCTTCTTCCTGGCATGGCTAGTGGCCATTTTTACAGTCCTACATCATGAATTTCAATAGTCTAATTAAAGATTCCCATAAGAGGACCATATCGGGTTAGGAGATTGCTAGGCTAATCAAACTCCATGTTTTCTCTTGATTCTAGAGTTGATAAAACAATGAATAGGTATTTGCTGTAAGATACTTGCAATTTAATCTGATTGTCCTTTGTATGACATTGAATTATCATAGTTTGTAAAGTCATATTTATTTTAGGATAAATTATAGCTGAAAATGTCAACATTTTTTGGTTAAAAAGGATTTCAAAATTTCATAAAGTAAATTAAACAAAATATTCAAGATAGAAGTTGAGGAAAATTAAGAAAATTAATAAAAAACCATCTAGACAATCATATTTTGAATGAATTTTGGAGTCTAATACATGTCTAAGGTCCCTATACAGAATAATTACTAATATACCTTTTGGATGAAATTAATTACCAATTTCCAGTTGCAAAATCGCGTTTAAGAAACATGATATGCAATTTTATACAAAATCACGTGAAAGAATCGCGATTTAATGTTTGACTACGGTCGCAATATCGCGATTATTAATCGCGATATAAGGATTTTGTATGGATATCACGATTAATAATCGGGATATTGCTCTGTATGCTAAATATATATCGTGTTTTATAGTCGCGATATGCACATGTATATCGTGTTTTAAAGACTCGATATACGTGTATTTACTATTCACTCGTATATCCTGTAATAAAAATACGATTTTGGTGCAGTAAATTGATTATTAATTATTATTTTGCCTTTATTTAAGGAATTAATTTCAATTAGTGTCCTTAATAAGAAATTAATTCTGAATTTTGTGAAACATTGATAATTTTTTTGATTAACTTTATGATACGTTAATTCCTATTTTTAATTATTCGAAATTTTGATATTTTAGATGAATTTACTCTAAACATTAATACTTTATAATGTAATTTATCCCTTGTTTTATAGCGAAATAAATAAACTAGATATAAATACACCATCCATATTTACCTATGATTTGTTAGTTTTATCAAGTTGAGTGATTATAATAACCCAAATTCATAAAATTAAAAAATAACAATCATTAAGAAAATAATGTAAAATTATTGAAAAAGTTTTAAGAAGAGTCATGAAAGATATTCCAAATTTCTTGCAATTTAAATATATTAAAATTGAAATAATTTGATGATTGTTTTAAAATTATGAATTATTATGTTTTGAGATAAAATTCTATAAAAATAACAAGGACGAAATTAATATATATATATATATATATATTTAGATCCAAATAAATGGAAATGAGATTCAAGCTAGTAGTATTAATGACCAAAGTTATAAAACAAAACATTAAGAATAATTAAATAAATGAATGATGAATAAATAATAATTATAGAGGAATGGTAGTAAATATACATAACTTGAATATGAAGCCGTTTTATGGAAATAAAAGTGTTAGAACAAACCTCAAATTAATATAGCAAGAAAGTATAACTTAAGTAAAATATTAGATGGATTAGATAATGGATATAGAAATATGAGATATTAACTCAATAAACAATGGATTTTTTCGATAATTTAGAATTGCAATGAAAGTGGAAACAATATCAAATTTCAATCTAAATTAATTGGAATAAAAAAAATGAAAAGTGAGTGGGAGAATAAAACCTTAAAACGATCAAAAGCCTTTGAAGCACGAAAACTAAAGTTAATTTGGTGTCAACTACCAATGGATGATTAATCTTGAAGTTGATTAGGTGTAATTAATAATTGAGTTTAGATGGTTTAATGAAAATAAGCAATATGAACTATAGGCTATAAATGGATAGATTGACATGATAAATTAGTAAATAGACTTATTTGAAATTGAGATTTCAAATACTCCTTTTCAATTTTTTATCTATTTCAATTATCCATCCCATTAACCAAATTTCTTAATTCTCTTTTAGTTAACAAATTTAAACTCTATTTCTTTCAACTTGTTTAATTACTTTGATTATTTTTCTATCAAATCAAATTTTACTATATTATCAGCTAATTTTAATTTGGATATCCATTACTCTTGATCTATAAATGATCTAAGATTTTCTTAAGCTTTATATTTAGATTTCTAAAATATTCAAAGGTAGTCTTTATAATCTAAATTCTATATTTTCAATTTTCATGAATTTTGGGATTACCTACTTATCTAAAAATATCTGTTTCTAAAATCAAACTTAACTAAATATCAATTCTACAAAATTGAATTTCTAAACTTGGTTTGCAATTCAAGTTAATGATATTACTTATTTATATTCTAAAATCTTCTTCTAATTATTTTTAATGCTCAAGATAATGATATGACAAGTTTAAATCAATATTACTAATCCTAAATATCCTTAATAACTTTATTTTTGTCCTATTTAATCTCTTTCTCTCTCCATTGGCTGCCACAATTTCTTCCTTTCTTTCTTTCACTCCTTTTATACGTTTCTTTTCTCTCCCTCTATTTCTCTTCTTCTTCAATTCAAATTCCAATCCAAAATTTCAATTTCAAAGAAGAATTAAAGAGGAATGAGGTTAGTAAGAAAGATAAAGAAGGAGACTACGTAGGAAGAAGACTCAACAAAGGAGGAGGAGTAGTAGTGATGAAGAAAAGAAAGTTAAGGTTCCTTAGACATGTAAGTATAATGTTATCTTTTGTTTTTAGTTGTTGTGGTTGTTGTTATATGATGATTTAATGTTAGTTATGAGTAAATCATGAGTATAAACGTATAAATTTGTGATATATGAGTATATGCTAGAACTTAAATTGGTTTGGGCATGAATGAATAAAAGGAATGGATGATATGAATTGATTAAATGAGAAGAAGAAATATGAGTAGAAGTGTTATGGGTTATGTTGCTGAGTTGATATGGTGTTGGGGATGGTGTTTGATGATTAAAACATGTGAAAAGGTGGCTTAAAGAAGTGAAAGAAAAATAGGGGACACATTCTGGCACTCCCCTCACCATAGGTCGTGGCAGGGGGCATGGCAACCACTATGGCTATTGCTAAGCCACCATTAGGTGGTGGCAAGGGGCGTGTGGCCTCTACTCCTTGCGAATTTCCACATGCTCCTTGATATGGGGCGTGGTGATCACCACTACCCTTACACGGCCCGTATGGATAAAAAAAAAAAAAACTCCTTTGCCTTTCTTTTCTTTGTCAAGTTAACTTGATTTCATCATGATTTCTTCATCCAAACTCGGATTAAAGTGATTTCGAATGCTACGAAAAGCTTAGGAAGAATCCTATAATTGCTATGTTGTAAGTTCTAGGAAACTCTAGGAATAACAAAGCTTAAGATGGATTTGTTTCATTAGTTGTATATAAGTAGTTAAGCTTAATAATATCATGGTTTTTTCAAGACCATTAGAGAGTTAATATAACAAGTTTAGACTTTTTAGACATGAAATGAACTTAGTTAACAAATTTAAGTCTCACTTGGCTTAATCTAACTTAGTAACTAAATGAGACTTAAAATAGTCTATGCATATCAAATGAATCCAAGTTCATGAATAAATATTTGCTTTTGCATTGTATTCTCTTCATTAGCCTTTAGCCAAGTTTCTATTCTTGTTTGGATTTCATATGAAGGATGATGATGATTTGGTGATGATACTAATGTTGTTGATGATTGGATGGTTGTTAGGGGTAATGCTTTGGTTTTCCTAGAGAATAGTCAAGGCTTAGCTTAGATGCCAGGTAGGTAACAACAATCTCATCACCTTGCTTGTGTTTGTATTATAGTTGCACCTAAGTTAATATTAATATAACCGATTATGTATGGGTTTGGGGATTTGTTTGTTGTTTGATGATTGAATTGAGTGATAACCTTTGTGTTGTATGAATTGTTGAGTGCTTGAAATTTATATGGTCATTAATTAATATGATATAAATCCTAGTTGACCCTAAATGAATTGGTCATGCATTGCATCACATCACATTTGCATTGGTCGGGGTTCACATCACATATTAATATTCCATTCTATAGTAGTGCATGTTGGGACTAGTGGGTCTGCTTGTTGGCTACTAATAGGATTTTCGGCTTCGCGATAACTAAGCAGACACCAAAGGATGTCGCCTGTGTTGGAGTTGGCTTAAGGGATTAATACTCAGGGAAGGTTCTATGGATCTAAAGAAGTGGGCCTTTCTCCAAAAGACTACTTGTGTCTTGTGGGGCTCTAGTGTGGGCTATTCTCCCAGGCGGGTTAGGTGAGGAAACGGGTCTTAAAAAGAAGATTGATTGGTGAAGCAAATGTTTTGGTTCTATGCACAAAATTATTTCAAAAAGAAGTCCTCACTCTTTAGTCTTGTCTAGGGAGTAGATAGAGACTATGTTTTAATAAAACGAGTTTCAAAGAAAATCCTCCATCCTTAGCTAAGTCTAAGGAGAAGTTAGAGGTCATTTTTCAATAACAAGTATTATAATGAAATCTTTCCTTCTTAGTGATATCTAAAAGGTAGTTGACGATTATATCTATGGTATAAAGAAATGATTTTTGTGCTAAGAAAGATATGATCTGAAGGCTTAAGTTGAATATGCACCCCCTTCCTTAGTTCACAATTCTCCTGGGCGTGAATGACCTGTATTCAGTCCTTCAACCCCCAAGAGAGGGCGTAAATCTCCATTGGTTTGGATTTCGGTCATCCAAATCATGCATATCATATGGTTGAGTGAGCATTACATATGTTTGTTAAATAAAACTTGTTTCACATTTGATTGTGTTGTGATGTGATTTTGTTATCCACTGATCTATGTTTGAGCTCACACCCCTATAATGTTATTGCAGGAATAGTTGAGGCTTTGGTTGGGGATAGATCGATGTGGAGAAGAACCCTTGATGATAGAAGACAATTTGTTATGAGAAATAGATAGATGATATAGTTTGTTAAGATTCTATCTCTTGTATAATATAAGCTTTGTTTATGGATTAGAAATGTAATGTTGTAGTTTCAGGTTGGAAAAATGTAGATGTTTTTTTCTATTTTACTATTTGGTGGGGGATACTGATTCTCTGCGATTCTGGTGGATTGTAGGAAATTGGATTTTCTTTATTTGTCACAAATATAATTTCATATTAGATGTTTATAAAGTAATTATTCAGGTAGAGCTTTGCAAACTCTGACTTGTAAGATGATTCTCATATTACGGGTGCACACGTGATATGATAACTTCAAGTTATTCGTCTAGGCTTGTTTTTAGGGTGTGACAGTGATAGCCAAGCTAATCAAACCCCAATTTCCTTATTCTGGAGCTGATAAACCAATGAATATTAATATTGATAATATAAGGTTTGCAAGAGTTATTAGATGTAAGATTTCACGTGCATATAAATTTGATTGTCGTACATAGGGCATTGAATTATTTGAGAGTTTATAATACCATATTTATTTTAGGATTAACCACATCAAAAGTATTAATAATATGACAAATTATAAAAAAAATCAATAAAAGAACTTTTAAAACAATACCTTAACTATACTTTTTTTTTTGCCATTACCTTAACTATACCTTAGATTAGTATTGTAGATGAGTTGAGACAGCTCGCGAGCTATTTGAATGTGATTCGATGAAAGCTCGAATTGGACTCGCTTACAATGGGGTCGACCTTGATTTCGGGTTATTTGAGTAGTTATTGAGCTCGAGTTTGAGCTTTAAAATACTTAACTCGGAGAGCTTGAGAGTTTAATCGAGTATTAAATCGAGCTGAGCCGAGTCGAGTCGAGTCGAGTTTGAACTTATTGAGTATTAAATACTTTTTACACTTGAATCAATATTTAAAAGAATAACTGAGTTTAATCGACTCGAGTTCAAGCTTATTGTATATTAAATCGAGTCGAGTTTTTGTTTTTCGTTTGAATTTCGAGTTTTTCATTCGAGTCTAGTTCGAGTTTGATACTGTTTTAACTTGACTTGACTCATTTATAGCCCTATCTTAAATGACCATTTTAATTACTTGAAACTCAATTTGTTCCTTCTGCTATAATTTATTCATTTGTTTGTAACAAAATAAATAGACCAAATATTAATTATTATGTTTTCCACATGTTATTGATACCATGATCATTTCATTATCGTTAAGAAAGTTTCTAAAATAATATGGGGGAATTCCATATAATAATAAAAGGCAACTTTGAAAAATGATAAGATTGTTTTTTTTTTTTCATAATAATCGTTTTATATTTTGCTATTTTATCAAAGGTATTATATAAAAATAAAAGATACCCACGACGTCCATTATCAAACTTATATTTAAGTTTTAACATTGCAGCCAGGGAAAAAAAAAAAAAAAAGAAAAAATTCACTGCAGCAACTTGGGTCTCTGCAATCCATCCAAGGCTCAGCTCAGTGGCTTTGTTTCCGTCCGTTGTTAATGAAGAAAGAACTATTTTAAAAGATCAACTGGATATTTTAGGAGTCGAAAAGAAAAGGAAGTAAAGAATGAATAAGAAGTTTGGCGGAGGAAGACAACCCACTGGTACACCTTCACTAGCATGGTCATGCGTCGTTGTCGTTGCTTCGCTTCTCGCTGGTGCCTCCATCGTTCACAACATCTATAAACCTGATCTGGTATTTGCTCTTATCCGTTCTTTGTTGTTCTGTTTGAATGTTGATCACCTGGTGTTTGATGAAATGTCTAAGGTTGTGTTTGTTCAGGACAAACATTTCTTTTTGTATTTATTACATTTTACTCTTTTTCAAACCTCACATATCATGGAAAACAAATACTGGTATAAAAATGAGGAGATTGATCATGTCCATTTGGTTGGAATAATGTATTTCGAATATAAGAGTAATCACCCTTTTTTTTTTTTTTTGTAATTTGCGAATTTTACGTGGCAGACAATACCCCCCATTGAAAGTGTTGATCAGGCAAAAACAAAGGAACCCTCAGAACAATGACGGTGCTTATCAGGTTCTCGCGTGGAGTTGGTTGTGCTCGGAATTTTTGACCTTTTCCATTTTGAAGAATCTTTCTAATGGCTATGTAGGATCATGTGAAAACTGGTTTGAGCTCTGAGGAGTTTCTACTTTTGCCATGTCATGTAATGAAATTTATATGTTGTCAAAATGGAACCCGTCTTAAGTTGATTGGTTTTCATTCGACAAGAAATTGAATTGGAGAGCTTATATGTGTTCCTCAAATTACTTGCTTTGCTATTATTTGTTGTGCTGAAACGTTTGCAAATATTTTTTTAATTTTATGAAAAATACGTTTTAAACGTACTCTCTGCTCTTTTCTGTTGGCTATAGGACTTATTAGCTGAGGATGACAATTAAGATATAAGAAATGAATTTTCTTCTTTCTCCTGACAAGGTCATATGAATATTTTTCTGGTTCGGCAGGAACTATGATATGATTAAGAACTATTAATTTGATCAGCACAGACTGGTTCATATCATTCTGGTCGATTTGGTTGGATATTCTTGTCCACCCACCTGCTTCCATTTGCATAGACACAATGCTGATTTACCTTGTTTTTTACTTTTTATTTTTATTTTTTTTCTAGTCAAACTGATAACAAATTGGACACGCACCAATCTATTTTTGATATACGAATGGCGTTGCTCAAATTTGGGTATTGTTTTAGCTGAATTAGACTTTATTTTTTCTGGATGATCTTAGTTTTTTTCTCATTGGAGGAGGTAGTCCCTAGCATGTTTACTGTACCTAGGCAACTAGATCAAGCAATTGTACTTTGGGGAGAATAAATTAGACAGAGTGGCTTGATTTTTTAATGTTCAAGGCAAGCAGAGGTGCTCCCAAGAGCAGCTCCAAAAAAGATCTCGTAAGGACGGCACATTGTTTACTTGCTTATATTGATGCTGCGTTTGGTGATTTCACATTGTTTACTTGTTTTGCCAAAGGAAGATAAGTACAAATCCTGAGTGAAGGGCGGAGTTGTATGATAGCCAGGTGTAGAGACTGAAGGGGCATGTGAATTAGCTAGATAGCTCATTCAACTTTTTCTCAAGTATTATCCTAGTTTACTATCTTCCTGGTGCTACCATCCTAACTATTTATTGGCATGCTTTTACTGTTTATGAGAACAATAATATGTTCTATGGTGAGTAGCTATTTACCTATTAGAAGAAGTTCATTTGCATGCTTTCATTTTTCTTTCCTCATTGCAAAATGTATTGTAGAAATATAATGAGCACATGCTCTAGAGATGGCTGGCCATGGACAAATATATATATATGTTCAAACATATTCCATTCATCAACTCTCTATTAATTTTGCTTGATTTGATGAGAAGGATGGCAAATAAAAGACTGTTTGAGTCTAAACATTCATAATGTGTGTTTACTTTGTCAATACTGTCTTTTATTATCAAGCAATGGAAAGCTAGGTTTGATTCTGAAGGACTTGATTTTACTTTCTTGTTGTGGAACCATCTTGTGCGATGAGTATGTTTGGGATTGTAAGTTGCTTAGCGTAAGTCTAAAGATAGTACAAGGTCCACATTACTGATGAATGCTTTGGTAGTCTTGTCTTATGGATCCAACGTCTTTATTGCAATCACATTGTGGGCTACATCTAGTCAGCTCAATCGAATGCATAGGATGACATGTTTTGTTAATTTAGTGTATTATCTTAAATTAAACTTATGAATGTAATTATGTAGGGTTGAGAAAATTTCATTGCGCATGAAATGGAGACTGGTGATCGATGATGTGGATGCAGTCAGAAATATTACACTATTATTAGTTGGACATAATTTTTCACTTAAATATTTCTATTGGATAAGTCGGTTCCTCATTGTTGTGTTTGCTAGTTTAATGATTACAATTAGGTGGTGGACTACTGTATGGTAACAGTTTTTCCATTATGATGAAGCAGTGAAGCTTATTTCTTTTCCAATTATTTTTTGTTTGGTTTTACCAATCTGTGTCTTAAGGTGCTTGAGTTGGACAATCCATCATGATGAAGTAAAGGATATTTGTTTTCTTTTTCTTATCTCTGCAAGATTTTATCCTCTTTAGCTGGGCTGTGGCTAAATGTTTCTTTTTCACTCCTCTCTTGTTAATCATTGAATTTCATCCATAAGTTTTTTTTTCCCCTTTCTTTTGAAGATTGTCACTTGCCATATGAATATTGTTATGAGCTCAAAAAATGAGATTGAGTGGCTGTATATGTTAAAACTTGCAAGTAATACTTTTTATTCTATAATGGTGGTTTTTATCAATTTAGTTTTAAATTGTGTTTTGCTTCGTGTTGTCATTTGTTTATTTATTTTTTTTTTTTGGAGATACGATTTGTATATTTTCCTTGAGATGATAACTTTATTATCTATGCATGTGGGCGTTGCATTTATATCTTATGGCTGTTTTTGCGGGATGCTGGTATAATAACAATTGTTATTGACTCTTTTTATGAGTTATCCTCTCAAAGGTTCCTACAAAATTGGAGGATTGATGACTAGTGCAACTTACATAATTTTTTGCATCATTTTCTTCCTTTCCTTTTCCACTTTTACATGAAATTACAGCATTTTATGCTCACTTTCTGTTTAGAGAAGAAGAGTACCTGTGCATTTTCTAAATATGCTTATAGTGCTGCCAAGCGCAATCTATACAGAGACCCTTGATAAAAGTATGTGACTTTGTTGGGCCTCTAGGTGAATGTGCTTGAGCTTAAACTTACCTCGTAGATTAAATTACATTGACAAGCTTGAACCCTCAATTACATGAACCAGCTGAAGCATGAACTCTTTTACTTGTGTAGCTCTATTAAATTTATTTATTTTTATTTCTTTTAATGTACGGTTGCATAATTATTAGTTTTAGTGTTGCATAACATATAATATTATTATATATATTCTATATAAATAAAAATATGTAATATATATAAATGAGGCCTAAGTCATCTTATTGAAATAACTATAGCCAAGAAAAAACTTTTGAACCTTGGTGTATCGGAGCTTAGGTCCGTAAGGATATGATTGGTGTGGTAGATGGTCTCTTTCTTTAGCTGGACCACGACCGTTCACTAACTACTGCGTAGAGGTAAAAGTATTCATTATGGATGGGCTTTAATAGATTAGTTGGGTTTGTGGGAAGGTATTCAGTTCAATGAAGGCTGCTTCATTTTAGTCGGTGCACTTGAAGTTAGTGGGGTTTCTCGGTATATTAAAGAACACTGCACATTTATTTGTTCCTTGAGACAAAATACTACTCAGTGTAACAATTCAATTTGTGAGTTTCCTTTATTGATTTGAGGGATAACACTGCCAGTATAACTCATATTTCTCTGGGATGGCTTTAATGTCGCTTTGAGTTGTTTCATAGCCTAGGAACTTGCTAATGCTATCAGAAAGACACACTTGTGAGGGTTTAGCTCCATGTCATAGGGTTTGTTTGATAAGAATCAGACTAAACATAGATTAGATATAGATGACTAACAGATTATAAATAGATGACAAATAGATAATTTTACTCATATAAAGATTAAACAGATTAGATACAGATGATAAATAAATACAAATATAGATACACATGAAAAATAGATCATACAAATAGACACTTAAAGGTTTTGCACAAGTCTTGAAGGTTATCATTATGCTTTCTGCTCTTCACAATCGTATCATTCACATGAACTTCAATATTTCACTTGATTTGGTATATGGATATTTTTGTCACCAATCATTGGTAGGTTGCCTAGACATTCTTGATGCCAAGGGGCATTACTTTGTCCTATTAAGTACCAAAAGAGGTTGAAAAAAAGGTATAAACCTTGTCCTTAGGCCTTAACATTATTTGATTGTAGCTTGAAAAAGCTTATATAAATCCAAGAAGCGCATGACTAAATGTTGAATTGACCAGTTAGTTTATTCTTCAAGAGGGAAACAATCTTTGATTGAGGTATCTATACCCTTACATATATATAATTCTAGCTTAACATTTCAGAATAGGGCATGTAGGCTTCCACCTGGTTACTTGCATTTATTTATGTAATTTTTCTTTATGGACCCACATGAATTTGGATGAGTTCATGAGTCTAGCTGGATGAAACAACATTGACTTGTAGACTCATCTGTGTACAACATTGACCCATAGACTTGTCCCCATGGGCCCAGTCTTAACCAGGGTCTGACCCATGGAACATCTAAGTTCATGAATTCCTTGCCTTTTAGAGCATTGGTTGAGCTAAAATAGCTTATCATACCTCTTTGATAGGTCCCTCTTCCCTTTAATTGTAGTGTTAATAACACTATTGGGGACCTTCTTTAAGTTATTGTTGTTATTAGCAGCTCATTCATCTTTATTTTCTTCATCCTAACTTTGCTTAGCTTGTTCGTGTTATAAGGTTCATTGTATGGTGTTGTCGGGATTAGCAATATACTCCCTTAGACCGTTGCATCGTATGGCATCTTAAGGATCACTTTTCAATTAGCAGCAATCATCAATGTTGTGATTGTAGTCTTAGTTATAATCACAATACTTGCTAGTATTTGTGATTGGAATTACCCCTCATCTTTAGGTGTGGTGGGAGTATGTTTCAATCGTACACCTCAAGAAGACCTCTTGTTAAGAGGAGTGAATTCCTTGTGCCTTGTTAAGAGGACTGAATTTTGAATAGGTTAGAAATAAGTGTTTTCTTCCATTATCTCTATTGCAAGAGGAGGAGCTTTGGTCTTTGTTTTGCCCAAGCTGGTGCTTGATTGAGCTTATATCATTCTTATTACCATTAACTTTCTTGGGCTCATTTTTTCATGCAATATGCTTCTTATCGAGCTTTAATGATGTCTTTTTGAATGATATATTTGAGTTTTTTTCTCGAACTAATTGAGAATTCGAGGCTTGTTCCTTGCAAGGGACTTAAACAAGTCCCCAAATAGTTCTACACTCTCAGTAACTGCATGTAAAGCAAACCTTTAATCCATATTGGGGTTTTTGAGCATAGCCTTCAAAGGTGTGCCACATATTTTTTGAGAGGTTCATTTTGGCCTTGCTTAATAATGTAAATGGATGATGTGTCCTCCTTTAGAAGTTTGCTTATCACAAAGTGTGATTTGAGTAAGTTAGTGAACTCTTTGAAGTAGTTGATAAAGTTCGAGGTGTGATGGTTGAGTTAAGTACTAGTAGTTACACAAAAGATGCTGGGAAAAACTTTGCTCATGATGACATCATTGAATCCACAAGTTTGTATAACAATTATGATTTGAGGAAGGTGATCTTTTAAATGAGTGTTTCTATAATAAGCTTCTAAAACTAAAAGTGAAGAGTTTGTGGGTAGAACTTTGTCTTGAATAGCTTTAATGAAAGGACTCTTGGATGTTGAGAACTTGACATTATGGTAGTCTCTCTCTCTCTCTCTCTCTTGCTCTTTTTTGGTACCAAAAGCCTTCTTAATATAATCTTTTCATTCTATCAAAGTTCATCTCAGGAATCTATTTGAAACGAAAAATTTGTCATGGTCATTGACCTTGCATGTGTATGAGATGCAATTGATGCATATATAAGATTAGTATATTGCCTTCTAAAGGAATCTTGCCAAGTAGAAGGTGTAGGAGTACAATTGTGGTTGCCTATAGCTTACACTTGTGTGCTTACTTTAAGGGGATCAATAGGAAGGTCGAAAGAATTGTTTTGCTCATTTGTTGGTTGTTGTTTTGTTTAATTTTTGTTAGATGAACTTAAAGGTGATTGCCATGCTATAGTACATCGCAATATTGTTTGTGTAATTGCTCATTTTGCGCATAATTTGTCAATACATCTCTTTTAGCACAATAAAGCACCACTTAACAAGAGTTGTGGTTGTAGCAGTGTTTGGGTTTGAGGCACTTGGATTTGGAAAGCAAAATAGAGTGTCTAATCTCTTGTAGAAATAACTTCTTGAGCAATATGTTTGCTCTTCAACTTTTTCGCTATCGTATTGGTGGTTGTTGAGGAGAAAACTGGTGTTTACTGGCCAAAAGTAGTGATTATGAAAATTTACAGGAACCAAAGAATTCTTACCCATGATGCCAAATATTCTAAGTAGATATTTGTTGCTAGCGTAATCCATCTACTAGGGTCTAAATCTTAAGATGTGGACTTTGCTAGGCATTAACTTAGCATAACTTGTGCATGAAAGACAAGGTACATTTGGTGGGTACTAGGTTATTGTTCGACATAATCTCTCTGATGCTTAAGTTAATGAGCTTGCGAGGGAGTAAACCAATAGTCATACAACAGAGTTATAAAAGAGTGAATGTATCCTACCTAAATGCGCCATGGGGTATTTATATGAGTAGATTTGCAATAGAATAGGAAGCTGAATAATTTCATATTTGGAAAGTATCTCTTGATAGTATAGGAAAGTTTATAAAAAAAAAGATATGGTAAGTATATCTTCTAAATTATGAAACCTTCTGGAAATTATTGTTCTAACTAGAGATAGTTGGCATGTCTACTTATTTACTCAAAATATATAGGCGGCTTCTGTAGGTAAGCTATAGATTGACAAGAGGCAGTCGAGATACTACTGAGCAAGGCAACTTAACGTACTCTTGTGAGACTCATTTGGGGTCATCTTGGGGTCCTCATAAGCTCGAAGTAAGTTGATCCATGGTTTAAGCAACTTGATTCATGGCCTATCATGTCAGTCCATGGTTTAAAGAGGTTGGTATGATCTTAGGTAGCCTATGATTAACATTGCTTAGGTATGGAGTGTCAAAAGTAACCCCCTGTAATGCTTGTATTTTATTTTCTTTAATATTTTAACAATAAATAATGGGGGACATAAGAGTAATTTACATAATATACTTGGTAGCATATTTTTGAAGTTCCTATTTGGATTGTCAGATTTTTATTCTTATTGGATCGATATTGGTTTGGCATCGGTTTAATATCGGTATCGGTTCAGTATAGGTTCGAGTAAAACAGTTAGTTTTTCATCAGTATCATATCTATACCGTTTCAGTAGCTATTCAGTATCTATCTGGTTTGAAAATAATGCCACGACGATACCAAAATGACGATTCAAAAGGCCTTAAATCGAGAGAATATTCATTAATAACATCGATACTAAATTTAATCATTTTATTTTATTCCTAATTTCGGGATGTTATTCATGGAAGTTTGAAATTACCATATCATGATATCAGAGTTTTAAGGAAGAGGATCCTCAAAATTACTCATCCAATGGTTTAAAATGAAATTCACTCCTCTTTCTTCTTCCCTTGCGCCCGCGCGCGCCCCCAACCCCACCCACCCCCCCGCCCGGCAAAAACAAACAGAATAACTTCAGATATTGGATCCATGGATCTACTTGTATTAAAAGATTATTGAAATCTTCAATAAGATTCTCAAACCAATTACGAACTTCTAAAAACCAAACCATTTCATCCCATGCTCCTAGCGGAATCTTCTATGTTTTTAATTTAAAACTATGCTGATTTTTTTTGCAAGATTTTAAAATGGGCAGAGTTGAATAAGATCCATTCATTCCCATTGAGAGACCGGTATTTATGCCTCTCAAGTATAAGGGCTTTAACCAATTAAACCATAACTTGAAAAATGTGGGAATAACTTATTTTTCTTCCGGTACGGTGGGCAAACCTTTAATATGAAAACAATATGCATCAGAATACACAAATGCATGAACTCAAAGATCATGAAACGGCTGTCTAGGCTCTAGACAGATAAGATATTAAAGAAGAAAGGATAAACCACACAGAACGTAGCTTCTATATACACCACCAAATTAAAATCCATTAATGAAGCATTATGAAGATTCGGACTAAAGATGGCAACACATGCTTCGACTAGTCCTCTTCCATTTTGAGTAATGTTACGGCTCTTGTCATGGGGTCTATATCCTTAATTCATGTTTCTTCATTTATGAGGACCGAGTGCATGGACAGTTTTGCTTCAATATAACCTTATCTTTATTAATTCTTACTCCAATCATCCAATTTCCTTATAGGGCTGGTGCTCCATTAATAAGTCATAATTTGATGGTAAATCTACGATAAATCATGGAACGGCTAGTGGTGGATAAAGAACTAAAAATTTTCGCTATAAGAATATTATCATTTAAAGATATAAATTCTATAACTGAAAACTGGTAAGATAAGTTATAATTTTATAGATAGAATTAATTATGATGATTTTTGTGATAAAAATCTTATACTATGAGATAGAAATTGTCTGTAAATCAATTGTTTTTCATAGCGATTCATATGGAAAAGTTTCTATAATCACTCATAATAGTTTTTTCTAATATAGTATATGGTGTGTTATGATGTCATCTATTATTATTATCCATCGTCAAGCAATCAACATGGCATGTTATGCTTAGTGATATATCATTTCTTTTCCAATTTAACTATGTATAATCTACTTTGTGTTTAGTCTAATAATGCCTAAGCTAATTTAATTTGCATGCTATGTATGCATTTTGATTCAAAGTGCATACATGAATGGGCAATTGAGGTGAATTAAATTGCTTAAGAAGGCTAGAATTTCACCTAGAGTGGTTGGCCACGTTAGGCGTAAATAGGTGAAAATCACCACTTATTAGAGAAAAGAGGCGGTTTAACAAGGGCAAATTTCATAAATATGTCTGAATAATTGTTTTTGAAATTAAAAAAACTAAATAAAAAATATTTGATTTTGAATAAATAAAATATTTGTAACACATAATTATTTCTTATTTTGAGTAAATTTAAATGGGAATTTTAAATTATTAATTATAAGTAATGAAAATTTTTTATTATTTTATATTTTTTATACATAAATTTTGTAAATAATAAATTTATTATGTTGTTATCAATTTATTTTTATTAGTCTAAATATTACACATTTGAAATCATCAAACACTTGAAAAATCAAATAAAATTCATTAATTAGTTAATAAAACAAGAAACCAATACAAATCAAGAAAAAACAAATGAAATCGCATAACAATAAGATGTTACCTTTAATTTGTTTTTGTTGAATCAATATGATGATCTACACTTGAAAAATTCACATACAAAAAAATCAGTTTAAAATCATCACATAGCAAGATGAATAGGAAAAAAAAATACGACAACAAATTATAATTGGAGAGGAGATTAGAGAGAGATATAGAGATGGTGATATTGATTGGAGAGAGACATATAAGTTGTAAATGCCAAATGTGAAGGTGTGCGAAGGAATAAATAGGATTGGTGTGAGGCGAAAGTTGCCTCAGCAACATTAACGTGAAATTCGCTTCACTATCCTAGTCAGTAGGCGAATTTTGCCTCATTTTATGATAGATTGAGGTGACATTCACCTCTGCTTACCAAAATTTGATTGTTACATGTTTGAAAACCATTTCGTGAAAAATTTTGAATCCCGCCCCACCATTTTGTGAAAATATTTTGTTTCCCTCCTTGCTAAAATTTGTCTACCTATGAAATATAAAATTGAAATTCTAATTTGTTGAAAAATATTAATGCCATGAATAAAGTATATGTAATTGTAAATAATATTAATATAAGTTGATTATTATGATTTAAACTATATATATGCAAATACTATTCATGTAAATTGATTGATATATGCTATGAAAATTATATACTGATAACAATGCTTTATAAAATTGAGCACATAATTGGAAATATCACACGTTTTATATATTTTAATATTAAAATCCATTTTTTTTATTGTTTTCAAAATTAATCAGTAATAATGTGAGATATTACCTTCGATATATAAAACCAAATTCTCAATTTAATGCTAGGTTTTTAGTGTTGCATGTTTTGGGATTTATTATATAGTTCACTTCTATATTTATGAAATATGAAAATTAACATGGAAATCATTGATAGGGATGATTTATCCTTTCTCTTAATAGCTAATTAAGTCCAATTTAGAATTTATTGACATGATTTGTAGTAGAATTGGTCCTTAGTTGGTATATACATTCATTTTAGGCCAAATTGGAGCATGTTGGAGATATTAGAAGGAATTAAAGAGGGAATTTCGATCAAGGAAGCAAGGGCAACCATGAATGCATGAGGACATCAACATCACAAGCATGATTACTGGACTAAGGAAGAAGTCAGAGCAATGGCGATTGAAATTACGGCTGTGAATTCTAGTAAAATATGAAAACTTGAAACCAATATCTATCAAAAGGTAGATCACGAGCGTGATAAGTGGAAAGAAGAGGAGTCAGAGCACCCAGACTTGAAGTCGCGCCTATGCTACATGAAGAATTTGAAGAAAATTTAAGGGTAGTGTGTACCAAGGGGTAGATCATGCCCATGACATTTAGAAAGCTACAATGTTAAGAAATTATAGTGTTGAATATCATGGGTGTGAAACTAAGATCCAAGGAAGATTCGACGAGTACAATACCTACTAATGTATGAATCACACCCATGATTTGGAGTTTAAAGTAGCAAAAGTCCATTAAAAACAAAATGTCACGGGCGTGATAGTTGAAAAGTCTCAAATATGACTTTTTTTGTTTCTTTTATCAAATAGTATATCTCCTAGTTAGGGTTGTATTTTTTCACAAAAACCTCTTCAAGGAACATTGTGGGTATAAAATATATCGCACCCATTCCTCCAAACATCATGACAATTTGTAACTGTTCATAGAGAGTGCCTCAGGAGAGTTTCTGTAAGTGTGGGTGAATTCTGTAATCGTGTGGTTGCAATTGCCTTTGAGACTCGAGAGAGATGAAGGATTATTGTTGATTCCATGTATTCAAACTTCATCATTGTGTAATTAAAAAAGGGTTTCCTTCTTTCCCTATTCTTATATTTTATTTCTTGTTCATTTCTATATTTTGTCGTTGTTGTTGCTGTTCTATCATGAGTGAGTAGTGGCTTAGGGTTTATAAAGTCATGTTAACATGAATGTATGTAAATATGAAATTTGACCTATTAAATGTTAATTTCTAGTGAATTGAACTTCATTAGAGTAAAGATAGTGTAGTGCACAACACGGTCTTGCAGTAGATCTCAGTGAAGGATTTTAAGAAACAAGTCCATTGAGTAGATCTAATTTATTAGAACAAACTAATCTTACTAATAAAGGTGTTATTTGGAAGATTGCTGCATGTTTTTTGAAATTCAAGAATATTAAGAGAAATTAAAGCAGTCTTGAATTGTCCACGCGTTAGAAGAGATTTTAATGGATGCAATTAAGATTAGTATTAAGTAACTCTAAGATGAATACTTATAATTTAAGAATTTCTGCAGTTAACAATTAATAGGAAGAGCATTTTAATAAATCATATTAATATAGTGAAGTAAACCTGCTGTGAATTAATATTGTTATTGCCATTGTGTTGTTTGTTGTATCCATCTGGTGTAATTGCATTTAGTATAACTTAGTTATTTGAATTAGACTTAATATACTTAACTCAACTATTTGATTAACTAGTTAATAGGAGGATTAATCTGTACTAGTGTTTGCATTCTTTCCTTGTGGGGATGATCCTATACTCATCCATACTAACAAACGATAGATATACTTGCCCATCAAACTAAGTAAGAGATATGTAAAGTCCGAACATCAGAAATAGTGAAAAAAATCCTCAACATGCTTAGAGTCTCTGAAACTATTGCTATCGGGAATAAGCCGATCTTGTAATCAATGTTGTCTGGGTAATTTTGGTCGAGAAAGTCAAATGTGGTGTCGGATGGTAAACAAAAGGTTGTGTAGGGTACTGAGTGGAAACTGGGATGAGCTTGGACTTGGCGGTAGAGCTGTGCCTGTGAATGGGTACATGCTAAAGAGAGGCGGTTGTGAGGAAGATTGACCAAAACTTAGAGGTGAAGCTTGATATATGAGGTTGGCCTCAATGCTGTGTGGAGTTACTACGGGAGCCATGAGAAGGATCACATAGTGTGCGTGCACTCAGATGGCTAGCTCGATATCTTGTAAAAACCCTGGTATGATTGTGAATGTGGTGTCGTTGGTGTGAATGGTGTCAATGTGAAGCTCGGTTGGTTGGGATTTGAGCTATTACCAGGAGTACCCATATGAAGTGCAAGTTGATGGTACAAAGGGTATTGCTCGAAGGAAGATGTTTGAAGAAGTCAAACATAGCTCATTAGAATATTAATTTATTGCTGCATCTGATCTATTTGAAGTTTGTTCCTTCCTATTGTACCTAGAGTACACAAAATCCTCATCATGGGGTTGCTTGTAGCAGTCACTCCTATGCTGATCTATTGGCATACCGTAACCAAAGCCACGGTCATAGCCAAATCTATACTCTACAACCTCCTCGATAATCTCCTCATCGGTCATAAGCAACTGACTCATCACAGCCACACGATCCTCCTCCTTCCTCTTGCTATCCACAATTACCTGATTAAAACAAATAAAATGTAGTGTCAACATAATAATATGAAATGAGGGATATAGTGTACTATTGTAGTAATGAAAATTAAATATGCTTACAAAATTTTGCATGGACTCCTCTGACTCCCATCGATCAGCCAACTGTCCCTTCTCCTTCCTAAAATGTGTGTACTTATAGTTCTTAATGGGTATGTGTTTCTATGATACAAGATACATGAAAATAAGAACAAATGTAGAATATAAATTCGCACACCATGTGGGTATTGTGACATGTAGCAGAAAATGGAATTTGCAACTTACCTTTGTAATTTCATGGTAAAGAATAGACTTCATCCCACCCATATGCATCAATTTTTGCTTCTTCTTGTTTGCTATATTCACCATGGATTGACATTGCAAGAGGAAAGAAATAAAAAAAAAAGCTAAAAAGTGGAATAGATAACTAGTTATATGAATGATCACATGTAGACTTGTCATATGGAGACTTGTCCCACTTACATTTTAAAAACTTTCATACTTGGTAATCCTGATTGTTTTCTATGAAATGGACAACCCCCTTTACTCCTTCGCTTGATGATCGAAACTCGGTGGTAGCTTCCAAGCAGCTACTTTGTCTCTACCTTTAGCCTAGATTTATAGCTTAAGCCTATAGCAGAGTTGACTATATGATTTACTCACCGGAAAGTTTAGCGTGATCCACCACTTATGCATAGTTTGTTAGTTCTTTGGTAGTTCAAACCTTTGCTACACATTAAAGATAAACTGATGTTAATGAATGGTTGAAGCTAATGTAATCGTCACAAGTATGTTTTTAATGAAAAATAAACATATGATAACTCTTTGGATAATGCCATGGTGATAGGCCTTTGCAAATGTTGACCATACCTTACCTCTTGATCTTGGAATGAATAACTTAGTTGACTCTCTATGTTGGAGCAAGAACTCCAACCTAACCACTTAATACTAAAGCACATGAGGCCTATAAATCCCTCTGGCATGCTAATGGTCGGCTTGTGGCCAATTCTCCTGTACTCCTCCTCCATCTAGGTCCCCATGTACATGCCTTGACGCCTTATGCTCACCATCATATCAGCCTCCTCTAGCTTGGAAGCTGTAGTTGCACTATCGCAATCTCCTCCTGCTCAACAGCTATAGCCTTTGGGACCTCATGGTCCACCCAAGTAGGTATATCATTGGGAAGGTCATAGGTGACATCTACACCTGTCTACCAACTCGTTCATCCACCCATACTTAGTAGGCTGGCCTGACTAGTTATCGGTCCTTTTGTCTTATGGATCAATAAGCAGTGCAGTAAATGATCCTCCTATAGAATCAAGTAAGAATATTAGTGCATCCTTCTAGTATGGATATGAAAGACAAAAAAAAAAAAAAAAAGAAAAGAAAAGAAAATACCATTCAAGATGAAAACCTCACCAATATATTAGTTGGGGTGTGTCACAGCATCCTCCATAATTTGATCGTAGAAATTAGGGGACTGTATCCTGGACATTCAAAAATAGTAATTGTTAGTGATACATTACATCTAAGTCACTACAAAAAAATTAATGTAACAAAGAAAAAAAAAGCAGACATATAAAGTATTCATTAGATTCATCATTGCCCACCCCACGAAAACCCTCACTTGGTTTGGGTAGGTGTGTTAGGTTTCCTAGATCAACAAATATGCGATTGATTGGAATCATCTAAGGCCTTTCAATCATCTGTTGCAATGGCTCTTTGGTAGTAGGTGGCTCCACTGGTTCACCATTTTCTATGGATTCAGATTGGAATAGACCATGAGTAAATATGTGATGGTGATGAACTTTCTAGATAATTCTTTAGTTGCCAAATCGCTTGCTTGAGTACTTTAGATAAAAGACTTGTTATGCATGATCCACAAGAATGTATGAGTCATTGTCGTACCATATCTTTGCTGTGTTGATTGAGAGGGGGTCTCCATCAATGCTTTCTAGGTTGTCTCAATTTGTGTCAAGCCAACTTCACTTGAACAAAAACACCCACCTAGACCCTACGTAATTTAATTGAATAACTTTAGTGATAATACAATAAAAGGTTATCCTCTATTTGTTATCTGCACCAATCACACATATACCATGGTTTTGTGATCCAAAGCTCGCCTCCTTAGATTCAGTGCTGCATTGAACTCTGTTCACAATGCAAGCTTTGTAGCTATAGTAGTGAACATCTGGGACCCATGCTAAGACTTCTAAATCTTTAGACACCTGTTGCTTATGGATAAACCTACGTTCCTTAATCTACAAAAGATGCGAGCGAGGAAGTTAATTTTTAGCCTACTAAAAACATATTTCTAACAATGTGGGTAAGTCATAACCTTATTTCTAAGCCACTCAGTATAATATTTACATCCTATTGCACCACATTGTGTGCTCCTCGTGCATTAAGTTCTTGCTTAAACTCCTTAAAAGTAAATAAATTAATAGTATACATTAGGAAATAGTGAAATGATGGAGCACTTAGATCATAAATGAATGAAGATGACACCACCCACCCTACATACGGTTGTACCTGCTCGGAATTATTTAACATGGTCCAGTGCATTTTGTTGATTTTGACGTCAGAAACCCATAGGATGCACATACCTATTGGATGTACAAACTGTGAGAATATTCAAAACGATGAGGATGAACCTTCGTTTGACTATTTTTCCCACTTCCAATAGGGCTTATTTATTCTTGAATCCATGTTATTGAAATACAATGATAAAAATTGAATGCTGTCTCTCACAACATATGACTTGGTAATGGAACCCTTTGATCTTGCCTGTTCCTCAAATTTCTCTTAAGAACTCCCATGTATCTTTCAATAGGATACACCTGGTGATACACTCTTAGCTTGTATTATGAGGTGGTAGGCCCTAGAACTTGATTGGCAATGAAAATAAAGATATGAACGGCATTATTATCGAATATTACACACTTATACTAACCTGAACTGCACTCTCTCCCCCTTAATATCATGCACAAGGTCAATCGAGTGGTTGTTTGCCACAATCTAGAGTAGATTGATAAGAACTAGGTATTTTGGATCTCAAATGAAAGATAAATACAAAGGAAGTTGAAAACTTCATGTCTAGATTAGGGTTTACATCTGAAATGAGGGTATTTATGTAGCCCTCATTAATGGAAAAATGGTAAATAACACAACTTAAATAAAGGAAAATTCGTGTAAAATATAGAATATGGATCACGCCCTGTATCACGAGCGTTTTCTCCTGTCACGCCCCCCATCACGAATGTATAATAGGCCATGATCTTCCCTGACCAAAATTTCTAATGTTGATGATGTGCTTAATCACAGTCATGTTGAGATAATGGGCCTTATCACAGGCATATCACAAGCTGTGATTTGCTCAGATCGAATTTTCTAATATTGGTTATGGGCAAGATTACAACCGTGATTCAAATATGACCCTTAGTATGGTCATGGTATGAGATCACACTCCTCATCACAGGCGTGATGTCTCTTACGTTCTCATCTGTTTCCTTCTTCACCAATAATAGTTAGGGTCATGGCCATGACAGACTTGTCTTCTTCAATTTCGTCATGTTCTCCTTCTAACTTCTTACAAATTGATCCATGTTCCTTTGTGCAATACACCTCATAACCATTCAGAAAGTTATATGCATCTTCAAAGGGTTAATTTGATAGAACTTTTAAAGCTAAATTTTGTAATCCCTTAGTTCGAGCTATTATAATAGGACCTGTTGGAAGCTGATTCCTATCATTTCCCCCTGGTTATTGAAGATTTGACCTCAAATCTTGGAACTTTGCGTCTTCTTCATTTTTCACATAAGGTGTGAGATCTACAACATTAAAAGTAGTGGAAACTCTATAATCACATGGTAGTTTAAGTTTGTAAGCATTGTCATTACTGTGTTCTAGAACTTTGAATGGGCCACCTGCTCGTGGAGATAACTTCTGATTACGTTTGTTAGGAAACCGCTCCTTTTTAAGGTGAATTCTCCTGGTTTAAAGATCTTGGCTTTTCTGCCCTAGTCACCTCATTCTTTCTACTTAGCTATCTATTTTTGTAATGATCTATGACCTACTGGAATTGCTTCTGGATATCCTTGGATCATTAAACTCCACTCAAACTTTCATCTTTAGAAGCTAGTATAGATACCATATCAAGTGGAATGGTAGGATTGTATCCATATACAACCTCAAATGGTGTCTTGCCAGTAGAACCATGTACGGTTTTATTATAGGCAAATTCTACAATGGGAAGGCATAAGTCCTAATCTCTTAAGTTCCTACCAATAGTAGCTTGACGCAAAGCACCAAGGGTTCTATTAACTACTTCAGTCTAACTATCTGTCTAAGGGTATGAAGCAGTGTTGAAAAGTAGTCTAGTTCCAAGTCTCTCCATAGGGTTTTCCAAAAGTAACTAAGAAATTTGACATCATGGTCGGAAACAACACTATGAGGAACTCCACGAAGTCGTAGTATTTCCTATAAGTTAGCAATAAAACAATGTCATCGGCACGATGACAAGGCACGAAATGTGCCATTTTACTGAATCTATCTACTACCACCATGATAAAATCTTTTCCTCTCTTGGTCTTTGGAAATCCTAACATAAAATCCATTGACATGTCTACCCAAGGCTATATAGGTATCGGCAAGGGCATATACATTCCAAAGGACTTGTTCCTACTCTTAGCCCATTTACAAGTAGCACAAAGTTCCACTACTGAATTTACATCACTCCTTATTTTATGCCAATAAAAATGCTCCTTCAAAATTTCAAAAGTCTTTTTCTCCCCAAAATATCCATACAATCCTCTAGCATGAGCTTCCTTGACTAATAATTCTCTCAAAGAACATCTACGTATAACAACTTAATCTACTTGATCAAATATCCCTCGTGCATAAAATATCCATCTACAGATCTCCCGTCAACACATTTAGCTACTATGGGTGCAAAATCATCATCACTAACATATAGCTTAACAATAACTCCAAATCCCAACAGTCTAGACTGTAAAGAGGTAATCAATGAATACCTGTGGGATAGTGCATCAGCTATTACATTCGAGCATCCCTTCTTGTATTTGATCATATAGCTGAATCACTCTGCAAACTCCATCCATTTAGCATGTTGTTAAGACAATTTATTTTGACTTTTCAAGTGTTTCAAGGACTCATGATTTGTATAAATAATGTACTCACGAGGTATGAGATAATGTTGCCAAGTGGTAAGAGCTCGAATCAAGGAATAAAGCTCTTTATCATAAATAGAGTAATTCAATGTTGCTTCTCTCAACTTCTCACTGAAATAAGCAATAGGACACCGCTTTTGCATCAATAAAGTGCCTATCCCCACTCCCAAAGCATCATACTCCAACTTAAAGATTTTCTCAAAATCAAGCAATACCAGTATTGGAGCTATAGTTAGCTTTTGCTTAATCTCCTCAAAACTCTTCTAAGCCTTTTCATTCCACTTAAATGCTTCCCTCTTCTTGGTAAGCTTAGCAAGTGGTGCAATAATAGAGTTGAAGTTCCGAATGAACTACCTATAGAATGAAGCAAGTTTATGTAAGCTTACATCAGATATACTCTAGGGGGTAAGCCATTCAGTAATAGCTCGTATCTTCGCCTCATCTACTGTAATTCCATATCCAGAAACCACAAACTGCAAAAATATAATTCCTCTTGATAAAGTGCACATTTGGCCAAATTTCCATACAATTTCTCCTTCCTCAACACTTCAAAGACATCAGTTAAGTGTCTAACATGCTCATCTAATTAACACTATAGATGAGAATGTCATTAAAATAGACAACAACAAACTTACTAATGAATTCCCTCAAGACATGATCCATCAATCTCATAAAAGTACTTAGAGCATTAGTAAGCCCAAATGGCATCACAAGCCATTCATAGAGATCGTGCTTGGTTTTGAAGGCTGTCTTCCACTCATATCTTAGCTTTATTTGGATTTGGTGATAACCACTCCTCAATTCTATGTTGAAGAATATCTTAGTACCATGGAGGTCATCAAGCATGTCATCTGATTTAGATATTGGATAACATTATTTGATAGTGATTTGATTGATGGCGCGACTATCAATACACATCTATCACTGACCATCCTTCTTTGTACTAATAAAGCCGGTACCAAACATGGACTCATGCTTTCCCTTATGAATCCCTTCTCCATCAGCTCATCTACCTGTCGCTTGAGTTCCTTTGCCTCTTCCAAATTCATGCAATAGGCAGACCATTTAGCAGTGTTGCCCCTAGAATAAGATCTATAGCATGCTCAATCCCTCGATAGGAGGTATTCTTGGTGGCAGCTCCTCAAGAAAGACATTGGCAAAGCATTTCAAAAGATGATGAATTACCTCAGGTAGAATCGTCTGACTATCTACCTCTAATATATGACTTAGCTGTAATAAGAACATCGATTCACCTGAATCAATAGCTTGCTTTAGTTCATCTTTAGTCATCATTAAGGCCTCCTTCTTTGGTGGGTTAATCTCAAAATATGTGATCTTAACCTCACTTGGACTCATAGGCCTTAAAAGTACCTTCTTATCATCCTTTACAAAGGCATAAGTATTTTTATACCCATCATCAAGAACTTATCGATCAAATAGCTAAGGTCAACCTAAGAGAATATGAGTAGCACCCATGGGTAGAACCTCACATACTACCTCATTTTCATACCTTCTCGAAATGGAGATCGGTTCTTTAAATTATTGAGTCACTTGGACAGATCCCTAATCACATAACCAATGTAGATTAATAGTAGGAAGTTTAAGTCTCTCAACTATAGAAACAGTTGCAACATTCGTACAACTTCTTCCCTCAATAATAACTGCATAAAATGCATCATTCTCCTTACACTTGATTTGAAATATCTTTTCTCTCTACTCATCATCCATGGCCTGAGCTACATCTAAGGTTCATCTCACTATTAAAGACATGTTAGCAGCGGGACCTAACACTCTTGCAGTTCCATTGTAATATACAAATAAATAAGTTATAATGAAGGTTAGAATTGTAATAAAAGTGTTGTTAAAGGGTAATTTTGTCTTTGAACAGGTAAATTTTGGACATGGGAAAGTTACATGAATAAGATGAGATGAACTTGTGTAAATTGGCCCTAAGATGGCACTTAGGCCGTCGGCCTAAGAATGTACATCACCGGCTTAGGAATTTAGGCCGCCAGCCTACTTTGCAGCTTAAATATGTTTTCTATATATATGCAGTTTATGATGGGATTTAGGGTTTGTCTTCTTTTCCACCGAGTTTTTTTTCTCCAAAGCGACCTAGGGCTTGCTTTCTTTAGTGTTTGGTGTGAGAAATCAAAGGAGAATCAAGGTCTTCAATCTGGGTAAGTAGATCTATATGAGATCTATACGATTTAACATGTAATTAACGTCGTAATCATAGATTTCTCATGTTTTTGAAGGAGATTGTGAGAGAAACTATTGAGGATCAGATCTGAATCTTGAGGAGAACGATTGGGAATTTGAGATCCATTCAAGGTAATTAAATCCCTTATTTACATATGTAGATTTCATCGAAATGATTTCTAATTTAGGTTTTGTTCGTTCATGATTGGTGATGTTCTAGGGTTACGGTTTCTTTATGTTCTTTGGCGATTTTCCGGATTTAGAGTCAAATCAAAGTAAGTTTTCATCCTATAAGATATAGATTCATTAAAAGATCAAATTAAAATGATCGATTTGTCTGTATTTGTTGATTTATAAATTAGGGTTTTGTGGAGGAAAGTTGTTCTTGTTGTGAGATTTTGTGGAGTTTGAATAAGGAAGAATTTGCAATTGAGGAGTTCTTGAAAGGTTAGGGTTTTTGGGAGACTTTGATATGATAGGATTTGTTTTATAATTATGATGTTTAATATGACTTTTTTTATATGTGAATTATCAGGCGATTTAAGGATTAGGGTTTGTTATTATTAGAGAATTTGTGGTTTTAGAGAATTTTCCTGAAATTAAAAGGTACGACCATTCCTTATTTATTGTTTTTGCGTGTAGGTTTAGTATTTTGTTTGCTTGATTGTAGGAATAGAAAAATAATTAATCTAAATCTATTTGGCTAAATTAAATTGTTTTCCTGGTTGTATTTGGCTATGACCAATAAAGACCTGGTAGACAGTGATACTTGTCACGCCCCAAGGGGTACCCTAAACGTAACAGTCTGCCACACTCAATGTTAAAGCTTAAGTATGACAACCTTAGCCACTCCCAAAAGCTTTGATATTAAGTGTAAGGCGTACTCTCACAAATTTAGAGGACCATACATGGAATTTATGAAGCTTAAGAAGATATAATAACATATTAAGAAAAGAGGATTCATAATATTCAATTTACTTATAACAATGATCTTTACAACTTAGGGACATTTCCCTAATTCACTAATCTATTACAAGAATATTTTTACATCATTTCTAATACTAAACTTCATCTAAAATTTCATTATCCAAAAAGAAATTACCTGACTGCAGGATCCTCATGGCCTCAACCATAAATAGGGGAACTGCAAAAGATATCTATAGTGGTATAAGCTAACAAGCTTAGTGAGAACTATTTCCATAAATAACTTGTAACAAAATTTTAAACAAGTTGTTTAATCAAACAAATGGAATGCAGCATACACATGGGCAAACAAGGCATATAGTTTTTCGGGAACTATATGTTGAATGGATTTGCGCTCTCCATTCGGGGTTTGATGATACATAACCTCAAAACAAGTAGTTTTAGTTGAAAAGATTTATGTTTTCGACCAATGTCGCCAAGCATATGAAGTCTACTTGAATTGAGCCTACTTTCGGATCTTCCGTCAAGCATTTCCTTAACGCCGCCAAGCAATCGCTTTCGGACACTCCGCCAAGTGTTGCTTTTGACATGAGCTTACTATCCTTCTCACCCAAGGATAATAACCCAAATGCAATGTGACTCACTTCGTGGCATGCATGAATCCATTTATTTATGATATCATAACATTATTATTATCAAATTTAAGGCGATCAAAGAATCTCATACAAAGCAAGTGTTATACTAAAACAAACATTTAAATCAATTCCGACCTCGATATTCTTAGGATTCTTTCAAAGAATTAATTTACATACATATCCATTTGTCTTTTCCTAGCTCTAATGTAACTAAATTACAAGCACAACATGTATAGCATTTAAAGGAAATAAACTCATAATGCCATGTCGACTATTCTTCTATACGGATGAGTCGTTCACACACTCCACTCAATCAAAATAATCTTCGGGATATAGGTATCCTTCCTCGGAGTCACCTAACCAAAGAAAATACCCAAAATGAGTATTTCTTAATGATTTTCTTGAATTTTGACAAGACAATGTCAAAAGAACGTTAAAGTTCGTATAAAGGAAAGTTCCAACTTAAAATGGCCATAACTTGGTCATTTAACTCGGAATAGCATATAATATATCGATTTTTACCTACTAGAAAAGATCTATTCATTTCTAAAACTATTTTTATCAAACTAAACCATTTAGGCCCCGAAATAGTGGCGATAAAATTCACCACGAATTTTCCAACTCAAAAACAACTTTGATCCCATCATCCAAAAATTTATTTGATAAATACTTAGTTATCTATATATTTGAAAAATCCTCTTTTTATAGCTACATAGCTCATATTCATTCATACTCAAGTGTTTATTGTCCAATCATGTTTCTTGAGTAAGGAAATATTAATTAGAAGTTTAGAAAACTATAGTTTACAAGAAATTCATTTTGTAAATCTTTTGAAATGAATATTTTGTTTCTTTTGTTTTCTAAGGGTGTTTTATTTTTGCTTTATTATTGTTTTTAAATAATTTTTTGAAAATAAGTTTTCTTTTTTCTAGGTTCTCCATAATAGTGTTATATTTATTTATTTTTTTCCTACTTATTTTTCCTATACAATTCTCCTTGTTTATTTGTTTGCAAAGATCTTTATTTGAAAATTCCTCATCCTTTCCTCATGTTATGTTTTTCATAGAAATCATTCTTGTATAAAAATTTATTTTCTTTATAAAAACAAAGTGGGATAATAAGTGATTTAAGAAGTAGTTTCTAAAATCTTAGTGGGTTCTTTTTATAACTTGAAAAGAGATAACTTTATTTTTATTTAAACCATAGATCTTATACTTTACGTAAATTTATTTCTAAGTGTAAAAATCTCCTTTTTGTCAATTAACTTGAAATTTTGGACAACAATTTAAATGAACATGAATTATGAGAAGTAGCAAACAAAAATAATATAAATAATAAAGTCGAGTTTTGGGAGCCTTAGCTTTTTCAAGGCTCTCGGGACTACGAAGTAGACTAGTCCCAAAATAAAAATAAAATGAAAGAAAGAAAAATTTGTTTTGACTTGATGAGGACAAGACTAGAGACTAGTCTTAAAATAACAAGGAATGAATAAATAAATTGCAAAGAAATAAATAAATAAATTGCATTGCATAAAATAAATAAATTGCAAATGAGCTTATATACTCTAAAGAATATGTATATATATATATATATAGATAATAATACTTAGATATAGTAACAATAATATGAACAAAATAATAACATAAACATAAATAGATTTTCATGAACAAGAACAATACATGAACATAATATAACTTCCATAACATTTAGTCTTTGGAAACTTATATTATGGTCATGTAAAGTTACATGACATGAGAAGAAGAAAAACAATAGGAAATGGTGACCTAAAGAAGACTTTGGTAGTATTATATGGTTTTGGTTTTTGTTGTAGGTAAAAGTTGCTTTGGAATTATTTTGAGAGAGTTTTGGGAGGATATTTGGAGAGAGTTTTGGGAGGAGAATTTAAGAGAGTTTTTGTAGAGAATTTGTGGGTAGTAAATGTGTGAAAGAAGTGAAAGAGGAGGGGGGTATTTATAGGAAAATGTGGAGTAATTTTTGTATGATTAAATTAAATGAAAATTGAAACAAATTGAGGGAAGAGAAGGGGGGTCATGCGCTGGCCATACATGGAGAGGAGAGAGGGAGTGATTTAATTTTTGTATTTTGTGGATTAAATGAAGTAATAAGTAAAGTAGATGTGAAATAAAGTTATGGAAAAGGTAAAAAGTAAAGGTTATAGGTTATGGTGTGTGTAAGAATAGGTGTAAGAAAAAGTAGAGATAAAAGAATAGTGTAGAATAGTAATGAATATTGTAATATAAAGTAGATATGACTAATAAAGTAGCGGTAGTAAGAAAATACGCGTATAATTGTGATTATGTTATTTTTACTTATCGAAAAATTATAAAACTGATATTTTTGAAAACCTTATATTTTTACGAGTTTAACGGTATATTCGGAATATTTTTACTATTCCGGGCTCCGGGATATGTTTTTCAAGAACTATGTCCGATCGGGTCCGAAACGAGTTACGGTTTTACTAATCGGATCTTTATATGCTTCATTGGGTAATTACGCACTATTCTATATTCTAAACTCCTACTTACTCTTACTGAGTTGCTTATTCGGGATTGCCGAACTTAAGCTATTACGTCTAACTAGGGTTTTGTTGACATTTGGAGTTCCGATTGACTTCCGATTTAGGGTTTTAGGCTAAACCGATTCCAAAAGTTTGAGGGTTTACAATATTGCTGTGACACCCTGATTATCTATGTGTGAGGTTGTCCCGAGTGGACTTGTGCATAGAGATGATTTTAGTATATTTAAGTGATTTGGTAGTATGGTCGGCCACTCCATGTGTTTGTGTGTGTGTGTTTTGAAAAATTGAAATTTTGTAATTTAGTTAATTAAAATGTAATAAATGTGATAATTGATTAAGAGACAAAATTTCTTGAAAAAGAAAATTGAAATGAGTAGTTGTAAGGATGTAAGAATAGGGTATGGGTAGTGTGTAGTGTAGGTTGTACTTGTGAATAGTAGACAAGACATCTACTTTACCGGTTGTTCCAAAAACACGGAAAAAGCTATAACTGTAATTTTTATAGCTCGGAAAATTATGAAATTGATATTTTTGGAATCCTTATAAAATTACGGTTCTAATGAATATTCAAGAATATTTTTCTGAATCCGTGGTCCAGGGCACGCTTTTCCGTAATTGAGCTCGGGAAGGCTCAGAATTGAAAAGTTCCCGAATTTAAAACTTTCAAAGGTTTGAAATGTACTTTAGAACAATAATTCAACTTCATTTACTTTATAAATTTTCTTTTATTATAAAACCGAAGGAAAGCCGGATTTAGGGTTCCTAGGCTTCTCTCACTGAACTCAACCTGGATTGGGTTAGGGTTTCGCTTCCAACTCCCGGGGTTTCCTAGCTACTGAGAATACCGGGGTTTACAGATACATAACCTCAAACAAGTAGTTTTAGTAAAACGTTTTATGCTTTCGACCAATATCGCCAAGCATATGAAGTCTACTTGAGTTGAGCTTTGCTTTCAAATCTTCTGCCAAGCATTTCTTTAACGCCGCCAAGCAATCGCTTTCGGACATTCCGCCAAGTGTTGCTTTCGACATGAGCTTACTAACCTTCTCACCCAAGGATAATAACCCAAATGCAATATGACTCACTTCATTGGATGCATGAATCCATTTATTTATGATATAATAACATTATTATTGTCCAATTTAAGGCGATCAAAGAATCTCATACAAAGCAAGTGCTATACTAAAACAAACATTTAAATCAATTCCGGCCTCGCTATTCTTAAGATTCTTTCAAGGAATTATTTTACATACATATCCATTTGTCTTTTCCTAATTTTAATGCAACTAAATTACAAGCACAACAAGTATAGTATTTAAAGGAAATAAACTCACGATGCTATGTCGACTATTCTTCTTATACGGTTGAGTCGCTCACACACTTTACTTAATCGAAATAATATTCAGGATATAGGTATCCTTCCTCGAAGTCACTTAGCCAAAGAAAATATCCACGATGAGTATTTCTTGATGATTTTCTTGAATTTTGACAAGACAATGTCAAATGAATGTTAAAGTTCGTATAAAGAAAAGTTCCAATTTAAAATGGCCATAATTTGGTCATTTTAACTCAGAATCGCGCATATAATATACCGATTTCTACCTATTCAAAAATATTTATTTATTTCTAAAACTATTTTTATCAAACTAAACCATTTAGGACCCGAAACAGTGGCGATAAAATTCCCCACGAATTTTCCAACTCAAAAACAACTTTGGTTCAATCAATCAAAATTTGTTTGATAAATACCTAATTATCCATATAGTTGAAAAATCCTATTTTTATGGTTACTTAGCTCATATTTTATTCATGCTCAAGTGCTTTGTTGTCCATTTATGTTTCTTGAGTAAAATAATGTCGGTTTGGAGTTTTAGAAATATATAGTTTACAAGAATTCATTTTGTAAATCTATTGAAATGAATATTTTGTTTCTTTTGTTTTCTAAGGGTATTTTATGTTTGCTTTATTATAACTTTTGAAAATAAGTTTTCTTCTTTCTAAGTTCTCCATAATAGTGTTATTTTTCCTACTTATTTTTCCTATACAATTTTCTTTGTCTATTTGTTTGCAAAGATCTTTATTTGAAAATTCCTCATCCTTTTCTCATGTTATGTTTTTCATAGAAATCATTCTTGCATAAAAATTTATTTTCTTTATAAAAACAAAGTGGGATAATAAGTGTTTTAAGAAGCTTTGTGTAGTAAAAGTAGTTTCTAAAATCTTAGTGGGTTTTTGTAACTTGAAAAGAGATAACTTTATTTTTGTTTAAACCATAGATCTTGTACTTTACATAAACTTATTTCTAAGTATCAAAATCTCCTTTTTTGTCAATTATTTTTAGAACTTGAAATTTTGGACAACAATTTAAATGAACATGAATTATGAGAAATAATAGCAACAAAATAACATAAATAATAAAGTCAAGTATTGGGAGTCTTAGCTTTTTCAAGGCTCCCGGGACTAAGAAGTAGACTAATCCCAAAATAAATATAAAACAAAAGAAAGAAAAAAATTGTTTTGACTTGATGAGGACAAGTCTAAGACTAGAGACTAGTCTTAAAATAACAAGGAATAAATAAATAAATTGCAATGGAATAAATAAATAAATTGCATTGCATAAAATAAATAAATTGCAAGTGAGCTTATATGCTTTAAAGAATATGTATATATATATAATAATAATACTTAGATATAATAACAATAATATGAACAAAATAATAACATAAACATAAATAGATTTTCATGAACAAGAACAATACATGAACATAATGTAGTTTCCATAACATTTAGTCTTTGGAAACTCATACTATGGTCATGTAAAGTTACATGACATGAGAAGAAGAAAACAATAAGGAAAGTTTACCTAAAGATGACTTTGGTAGTATTATGTGGTTTTTTTAGTTTTTGTTGTAAGTAGAAATTATTTTTGGATTTATTTTGAGAGAGTTTTGGGAGGATATTTGGAGAGAGTTTTGAGAGGAGAATTTGAGAGAGTTTTTGTAAGAAATTTGTGGGTAGTAATAGTGTGAAAGAAGTGAAAGAGAAGGGGGATATTTATAAGAAAATGTGGAGTGATTTTTGAGTGATTTAAATAAAAGAAAATTGAAACAAATTGAGGGAAGAGAGAGGGGGTCATGCGCTGGCCATATATGGAGATGAGAGAGGGAGTGATTTAATTTTTGTATTTTGTGGATTAAATAAAGTAATAAGTAAGGTAGATGTGAAATAAAGTTATGAGAAATGTAAAAAGTAAAGGTTATAGGTTATGGTGTTTGTAAGAATAGGTGTAAGAAAAAGTAGAGATAAAAGAATAGTGTAGAATAGTAATGAATAGTGTAATGTAAAGTAGATATGACTAATAAAGTACCAGTAGTAAGAAAATGCGCATATAATTGCGATTATGTTATTTTTACTTGCCGAAAAATTACAAAGCTGATATTTTTGAAAACCCTATATTTTTACGAGTCTAACGGTATATTCGGAATATTTTTACTATTTCGGGCTCTGGGACACGTTTTTTCAAGAACTATGTCCGATTGGGTTAGAAACGAGTTGTGGTTTTACTAATCGGATCTTTTTACGTTTCCTTGGGTAATTACGCACTATTCTATATTCTAAACTCCCACTTACTCTTACTGAGTTGCTTGTTCGGGATTGCCGGACTTAAACTATTACGTCTAACTAGGGTTTTGTTGACCTTTAGAGTTCCGGTTGACTTCCACTTTAGGGTTTTAGGCTAAACCGGTTCTAAAAATTTGAGGGTTTACAGAAGCATTTTACCTGGCTACTTTTACCAGCCATCTATGCCTCAGTATTTGCATCACTAGTATTAGTAATTTCCTTACCTTGGTTCTCATCTCGTATATTCATCTTCCTGGCATTTCGTTACCTTCTCTTTTAATTTTTTGATCACGGAATGATTGATTGGAACTACATCCTCGATTAGGAGACCTTGCAAGCCAAATTAATAGCTTCTTCTAAGGTATGGAAACTTTGGAGTTCCACAATACTGGCGATCTCAAAATTTAACCTAGTTATGAAGTGGGCTATAGTTTGCTCTTGACGCTCTTCCACATTGCATTGGATAGTTAACATTTCAAATTCTTTGGCATGATCTTCCACACTTATTCCACCTTGTCACAATGATTGTAACCTTAAGTATAACTCCTGTCGATAATAGTCTGGAACAAATTTTCTACACAACACCTGTTTTATCCTTTGCCATGTGATAATTTCAACTTCTCCACTCCTTCTTCTACTTGTCAATAAATTACGCCACCACAATGAGGCATACTCAGAGAATTCTAATGTTGTAAGCTAGACTTTAGGGAGTTCGTCATATTCACAACATTCAAAAACTTGCTCCACATGTTGTTTCCAATCTAGATACTCATTAGGCGATCCTCCCCCATTAAAGGGTGGGATCTTGATCTTACCTCTTTCGTTTCCCCTAGGCAACAAAATTGTCACCCTTACCTTCAATTAAGGGTTGTCCTCTCAAATGCCCTAGCATTCGCTCCATCAAAGTAGTCAACTTATCAAGGCTTTGACTAGTGATCATTGTAGTAGTATCTCTAAGACTTTGTCCTTGATTACCTGATTGTCCTTCATACTCACTTTCGTTGGACATAATTGACCCAAAACACCAATGCAACACTTCATAGGAATTTTATCGAACACTTGGTGTGCAAGAATATCACCTTTACTTCAATTTTAACTCCAAGTGACACAATAACCCAACATTGCACATTACTTCACCAACACAACTATCAACACAATGCAACAATAATCATCTCTCAAATGATTCAATACTAAAGAAGGACTTACTTGAGACATTTCATCAAACACTGGGTATGCACTTTTCCACATCCATAAGAACATAACACGAACAAGATCATAACTCCTCAATACTTCAATATAGTGATGGCAATAACAACAATACAAGGTTCTACAACTCATTCCACTACTACAAGCACTAATTCTACTACTTCAACAAGAAGCACAATGTACCGAGGGTTTTCTACACAACACTTACCCTTGTTGTAACCTGAAGCTCTGATACCAAAAGATGATACACTCCTATTTTGTATTATGAAGCACTAGGCCCTAAAACTGGATTTGCAATGAAAATAAAGATACGAAAGGCATTATTATAAGATATTACACACTGATACTAACCCGAACTATACTTTTTCTCACTTGGTATTACGCATAAGGTCGATTGAGTGATTGTTCACCATAATATAGAGTAGATTGATAAGAATTAGGTATTTTGGGTCTGAAATGAAAGACAAATACAAAGGGAGTTGAAAACTTTATGTGTAGATTAGGGTTTACATATGAAATGAGGGTATTTATATAGCCCTAATTAATGGAAAAATGGTAAATAATACAACTCAAATAAAGGAAAATTTGTCAAAAATACAGAACATTGATCACACCCTACATTACGGCGTTATCTCTTGTCATGCTTCC
The DNA here is from genome assembly GCA_024138025.1 of Combretum micranthum. Taxonomy (NCBI): domain Eukaryota; kingdom Viridiplantae; phylum Streptophyta; class Magnoliopsida; order Myrtales; family Combretaceae; genus Combretum; species Combretum micranthum. Next base: position 482,278 of record JAMXBD010000030.1, read on the forward strand.
CATCACAGTCGTATCACTAGCTGTGATCTCCTCTGAGCAAAATTTCCAATGTTGATAACATGCTTGATCATGGTCGTGTTGAGATAATGAACCTTATCACGGGCGTATCACCGGCCGTGATCTCCTCGGATTGAATTTTCTAATATTGATCACGAGCATGATTCAAATATGGCCCTAAGTACGGGTGTGGTATGAGATCATGCCCCTCATCTTGGGCATGATGTCGCTTGTGTTCTCCTCTATTTCTTTTCTCATAAATGACTGCCTGGGGTCACATAATGATTGACTTGTCTCCTTCAATTTCCTCATGTTCTCCTTCTAGCTTCTCACGAATTGATCCATGTTCCTTTGTGCAATACACCCCATAGCCATTTAGAAAGTTATATTCATCTTCAGTGGGTTGATTTGATAGAATTCTCAAAGAGAAATTTCGTAACCCCTTAGCTTAAGCTTTTGTAATAGGACCTATTGGAAGCTGATTCCTATCATCTAACGATATTGGATAGGGCCACACATGTGTGCATCCCTTGGAAGATACACAAGTAAGTGGACCATGATGTCAAAAAAGGCTGGAGGAAATATCATCTCTAGCTTACAAAGTGTCAGGATTATGGTTTTCTCCAAAGACTCCAATAAATTCACACGAAGTACTTTGACTATCAATTCCCCAAAGAAACAAGAAACATCACAAACCACATCATAAATTCAATTATTGAGAAACCTAAGAATGACAATTAAGAGGATCCATCGCAATAGGACATGACAATCATGTCTCTTCAGACCCCTTAAACTTACTTCATTTACACCCAGGTAGGATGAAATGTTGGAAGTATATCCATTTGGTATCTTCACATCTCTAATTAAGTTGTGTACCTCTCTCATTTTCCAAGTCGACAGTATATGTGTAGTTGGCGGCTTGAAAGTCTAACCACTACGTGTTTGTTAGGGGTGTTCATGGTTTGGTTTAGAGGTCAAACCAAACCATGAACTACATTTAAAACTGTTCGGTTCAAACCCTTAATGAACCGAACCACTTTTACAGTCTGTTCACTTGACAAGAATAGCTATTCATTCCTTTCTCGTTTGACATAAAGCTAATATTATGGTGTTCACTTAAAAGGAATGACAATTCATAATGAATTGCTATTATGTAAAATGATGAATAAAATTCATTTCTCTAACACATGAATTGTTATTCAATGATCTATTTTTCAACTTTGTCATAAATACCCCTATTTTGAAAATAACACCTATACAATTATCTTCTTTATGTAATAAATACAAGATGCATTATAGATATTTTACCTTTTACTCTAATATTTAATTGTTTTACTTTTTACACCAAATAAACATTGTGATAGCCATTACAACTCTATTACATTTCCTTTGAATTGGAACTCCATCCTCCCTTATTTTATTCAATGAAGTGAACAAGTTGTTAATGGTTTGGGGTTTTGAACCAACCACTTTAAATGCAGTTCAGTTTGGTTCGAACCACTTTAAAAGCATTTAGTTCTAATAATAATATTAATAGTCATTTGAGTTCTTGAGAAAAGAAAAAGATATTTAGATTGAGGAATATCATGTAACAATTAAAGTTACTTATCATTATATCAAGTCATGTATTTAATAATTTCATATATATACATATTATCCAGTTTTAAAAATATTTTTCAATGCGAATTTAGAATAAAATTATAATCTACGCTAAGCAAAGAAAATCATTATTTTACATTAATTCCAGTTTATTTATAATATTCTTCCCTTATAATATATTCAAAATTTTGTTGTGCCATTTAAATGATTGTGCATGTTCTAAACTCAACTATACTGCTTTATTTTAATTTGATGTATGTCTACTACATGTAGGAAGAATTTGAAATTACTAAAATAGGAAAACATACTGGGAAACTTTTGAGACGAGAAAAAGATTGCTTTTTTAATATTGTTAGATATACGATACTTTTAATAGTGTATTATGTAAAATATATAATACGAAATATATATATATATATACACAACATTTATATTTATAAATAACATTAATGTGGTTAAAAATGTAATTTATATTTCATAATTTAGAACATAATTACAATTTCTTCTAATAAATCTACAAATTAAAATCTTACTCGGTTCCCTTTCAAAGATGGATCTAAATATAAGAGTGTTATTAAAATTCAGAATTATGATTCTATTTCAAGTCTATTCTAACATACTATATATATGTGTGTGATATTAGAGTGAAATGTCATATATGACCATAACACATAATGTTTAAAAGTTATAAATAAATAAGATGGCTCTTTTTTTATAATTTCTTTTAATATGAAGTGGTTTGTTCAACCTCTCGAATCGAATCGTAATTATTTAAACTCTTCCTGAACCCAACCGTAAATTGAATCGAAATATAAAAGAACTGTATCTTGTGGTTCGGTTCGGTTTGGTTTGGTTTGGTTTGATTCAATGAACAACTGTAAGCCCTTATTTTCTTAGCAACCTGAACTCGGTTTCGGAGATTGGAATCAGGAACCGAAACCCTAAAAGAATACTCTAGGACTAGTTGAACTTGGAAAACCTAAGTCCGGTAATCCTGTGAACGAAACTCCAGAATAATAAAAATGAGTTAACTCTAGAATATGGCCCTAAATAATTTATCAAAACATAAAAAGACTGAATTTAAGAGAAATTCATCCATTTTGAACCCGATCGGGATCTGTTCTTGATAACCGGTCCTTGGGACTCGAAAATAAAAGTATAATATATAGAACTCTTTAGAACCGAAATTTAATAAGGAATTTAAAAATATAATTATAAGAATTTTTTGGTTTATAAAAATTACAGTTATAGCATTTTTATTGTATTTTCATTACTGCCGATAATTTAATTGTCTAATCTACTTTTTGATTTCTATCACACTATTCATAAGTACAACCACCCATACCCTATTCTTACAAACTTACATCATTTTCCTTATATTTTCTTTTCCAATACAACTTTTGCTACTTAAATTACTTATTAAACTTGAATTATATTACAGAAAATAAATCAAAACATCTCTCTCTCCCCTCTCCAAATCTGGCGCCCCCCTCCCTCTCATGCCTTTATTTGTTTTATTTTATTTTCAATTTATTAATCACACAAAAACTCCAATTCTTTTCCTATATAATCTCTCTTTTACCTTTCACTTTTTTCACTTTTCTCTCTTTCTTCACAAAATCAACTTTTTGAAAAAGTTTTCTCTCCCTCTTCCCCTCCTTCTTTGCTGTGAGCCTCCCTCTCCCACACACACACACACAATTTTTCTTCAAGTTTTTCTTACTCCATACACTAAATAGGTAATAGATCTTGACCCTACTACAATAAAACATGTAATAGCAATATCATACATGTGTGGTTCCACTAAAATTCCCATAAGCTTTATGCTAGGGACGTGGAAACACTTAAGCATGATAATCTTGCCATCACAAAGTTATGGATCTTGTTATTTAAATTGTTTTACTAGTATGTTGCTATATTATTGTTCTATATTGCTCTTATGGATATTTTGTGCATATATTCTTTTATTACTCTCATCTACATAGTGCTCATATTTCATTTGCATTAATGACTTACATGACATAATAGGTTCATGAGTTTTGAGTACATAAAATACCATTAAAACTTTGTTTTATGTACATAAAAGACTTGTAGTAGCATTATAATAGTGAGAAAATGTTAGAAAGTCCAAGATCTATCTTTGTTTCAACAAAAATGATTTTTGGAAATTCTGATGGAAAAAGAACCCTATTTAGAAAAGATATTTTCCAACTTCAAAATGAGTATTTTACATTAAATATGAAGGGCTTAGGAGATAAGTATCATAAATGAATGGTTTTGATGAGTAAAGCTTAGATCTATTAAGAGATAGTTTTAAAATAAGAAAAGTTTACAAAAGTTTTGTTAGCATTATGTTTCAAACCCAACAAAATTAAAAATCGTAATAAGGAATGATTGATATGTGAACAACTATTTTCCAACCCTAAAACAAGAGTTTTATTAAAGAAATGGAAGCCTTAGGGAGTAGGTTTGATTAGGACTTAATTTTAGCAAGACTAAATGAGTTTTTCCCAAAGAATAACCTTAAGATAATTTATCAAAATTCGGATCTAGAATGACCCCCGCTTAAAAACTTATTTCCTAATGCCAAAATGAGAATTTTAATAGAAAAAAATAGAAGCCTTAGAGTATATAGGTAGTAAAGACTTAATTTTGACAATAATAAATGGATTTTATCAAAGTATAAACCTAAAACAAAGGAAAGGTTTCCAAACATAGATAAAACAAAATTTTCATTTCCTAAAATTGTGTAAAATTCGTCACTAGGCAAAAACCCCTATTGAAATCTATTTTCCAACTTCTAAGTGAAGAATATTATTAAAATAATGAAGGTATTACACATATAGGTCATCAAGGCTTTATCTTAGTAAAAATATAGATGATTTTCAAAGCGATAAAGCTAGTTTTTCTCAACCAAGTATTCTTAAAGTTGTTGCAAAGTAAAGGTTATCCAAAAATTCTTTTTAACAAAAAATCATTAAGGATACATATATAGATAGCTCATATCATGCCATTCATGATAATAACTTGTAGATATTGCATGCACATATAATATACTTAGTAGGAACAATGCAAGTTTCACAAGACAATTCCGAAAATGCGATATTTAGCTATTGACTAGGTCTGATCCAAGTTTTGCAAGACCTAAAAGTTTTCAAAAATTATGAATAACATCATAAATAGATAGATCTTTCGAAGTAGATAGACATCGATAACTTATTTGTGAGATTCTGAGTTAAAATGACCAAGTTATGATCGTTTTAAGTTGGGATTTTCATTTACCACGAAAATTACGAACCTAAGAGTTTTTATTTAATAAGTTGGAATTAGTTATGGTTTGAAATACTCATTTGCGTACTTCTTTTGTTTAGGTGACCTTGAATCGAAAGAATTCTGATCTCCGGATTGCTACCATTAGAGACTGGTGTCTATGGCAAAGTGAGTTCACTTGCTTTAAATTACATGCTTATGATTTTGCTTGTAATGATAGTATCATTATAATTAGGACAAGATAAAATTGGATGATGCATGTGAATTCTGCTTGGTTGAATTGATGATAAGAATATGGAAATAGAAATTTTTATAGATATGTGTATGATTTGGTATAGAATTGAAGTGTCCGAAATCTCTATGATAGCCTATAATTCACTTAAATAATATGCCATGACAATATAACTAAATTATCCATGCATAACATATGTTGAGTCACATTATATTTGTTATTATACTTTTGTGGGAAAAAGGCATAATAGCTAGGCAACGGTGAGCCTGAAAACTTAGATATTGGCGTGGGGTCACCTGAATTAAAATGGAAGTGGAGTAGGCACTTGAATCAACTACATAATCAATAAGTAGGTGGGCACTTGAAACAACCACCATACAAATGAGAAAAATTGAAATCTATGGTCGTATAGGCCTGAAACACCTAACCCCGAATGGAGGGCGTAAATCCATTCAACATATGACTCCCAGAAAGCCTTATGTATTGTATACTCACGTGTTTGTGCATTTCATATGATTGTTTAATATAACATGCTTGTCTAATATAACATGCTTGTCTTGCTATTGGATTGAGTATTCAATTTTGGAAGTGAAGCTCACTAAGCTAACGTAGCTTATACCCCCATAGCTTCTTTATAATGCAGTACCTGTATATATGGTTACGTCCCCGGATTTGACCAAATCGGGTAATGCGAAGTTAAGTGTTTCCCTTAGAAGTTTATGACTAGTTTTGTATGGACTTTCATAGGAAACCTTAAACGCTCGAGTTGTTAATAAAAACTAATATTCGAACTTATTATCTTGCAGGGAATGCCCCTTAGTATTTTGTAAATGATCCTGAGATATCTGTGGTTTATGTTTTTATGCTTATTTTATCAAGTTGAACTAACTATCTCCAACTGCATATGTATTCTATTGTCCTAAGGGAACGCCTTGCATCTAATATAAGACTTTTGAATGAACGTGCTAGTGATTCCCAAGTCTCGTTTAACATGTGGTGAACTATTACGTTTAGGGTACCCTTTCGGGTGTGACAACAACCTTACTGCTTGTAGATGCAGCTTCGGTCAAATATCCATTTCTTAGAGGGTGAATCTCACCTTATCTGTGTTCTTTGATTTCCCCTTGAGACAAAAAATAATCCTAACTAGGATGTCACATATATTTTTTTTTATGTGCATCACATCAAGGTTATGTCGTATATGTAGTTTCTTCCAATATGGCAATATAAAAAGCACATTTTTCTTACACCAATTTGTGCTATCTCTGATCCTTTGACGACTAAGCCTCTCTTGCATCTTCCCTAATATGAGATGCTCTTATCAACTCAACCGATCCATAATGTCCTCATCAGTGAAATCCCTTGGTTGGAGTCTCATTTTTATGATGCCATCAAAACTTGCACTGTCGCGGTGCTGTTGATGCCTCAATAGCAAAAACCATCTATGGTCTACATAGTGGAATTGTTTGCATGCATTCTCGTGTAGTCGATGTTACATATAAGATATGCCTTGTATCCCTTGGTCATCCAGCCTGAACTGTCACATATGTCAAGAAATCGTTGATAGTCCATAACAATGTAGCATACATTTAGAATGTTCAACCTTCTATCACATGTCGTGTTTTCACACCACTTTCTACAATTCTTCTAGCTCTTCTATAAGGGTTGTAAGTACACATTAATGTCTTTATCTGGAGATCTGAACCCTAGTATTAAAAGCGACATCATAGATGTGACTCCTCCATACATCCCCACGGTGGAACATTACATATAAACATAATAATTGGCTACACACTGTGTGTTGTGCTCATATTTGCATATAGATTAAACCCATCGCTGGTAAGTCCCAGTCACACATTCTAGGGATCTGATGCAAACCAAAGATATTTGCCATCTAGTCTCTTCTATTGTTCAGAATCCATAGGATGCCTCGGCACTCCCTCCTTAGATACATATTTTTCTTTGTGCCATCTCATCTCCAGAGTTGTCTTCTTGTACATGAACACTCATTGTAATCTTGGAATTAGTGGAAAATGTTGCAAAACCTCAACCGGTATTGGCTTTTGCTTCTTTTGCTTCTTAGAATGAAGTTTCTACCTTCCTTTGCCACATTGGACATCTATCAGGATTTTGAAATTCTTTTCGGAATAGCATGTAATCATTTTTGCACACATGGATCATGTTTATGTCCATGCCCAACTGCTTTAGCATCTTGCGTACTTCATAGTATGAGGATGGTAACAAATTTCCATCTAATAACAAATTTTTTATTAAAGCAAGTCAATTGCTGAATGACTTTACTAATTGTTTACCTCGACCTTTAAATTTATCATCTAAAGCATCGCTGATAATACATAGAACTTTTTACAATCCAGGTATGCTAAACTCTTTGCATTTTAGAACATTCTTGTCTACTACTCCTAGTCAATTGCACTACTTTCATCCTCGCTATTGATGTCATCTCCCTCGAGATCACTTGTATTAGCGGCAAGGTCCTCCAAAAGTTCTTAATTTGCTTCATCTTTGAAGTGTGTGTACCCAGGAGAAATACTCCATTTACCCCCGACAACATCATCATTGACCTCATCTTCATTGTCTACTAAATCATTGGACATCCCACTTGATAAATCCACCTCAAGGAGGTTCAAGCCATTCCCTTTGTCAAGAGTTGATTGTAAGCCCCATAAATTTTCTTCATCTTAAAAACAACGTTTAAGAGCATCAAGTATTAGTGAGGTTCCTCATGTTTTTTAAAGATACCAAAGATAAGATTTTGTGTTTGAAGTTTCTTGATTCAACTTAATAACAAAATAGAATTTCTTGAGGGCATGAATGTATTGAATGTTATAGGATTAAAAATGCCTAAAATTCCCGAGTCGTTCTACTCATGAGATACACATCAAATGGAGATCAATAACACACAAACTAAAAGACTTAAGCACCTCACATGCACCTCGATTGACCTAGTTTAAAGAATTTCTACAAGATCATAATAAGTTGTTTTTAAGTAGAAGCCACATGTTTAAGTAAGGCAATGACACATGGATCACTATAGGAGTAACACATGGAGAGCCCCTAGAGTGACACTTGGAGCACTACTTGAGCACCACATTGGTGATGCTTGAAGTGCTACTTATCCAGCTTAGAGAGCACCAAATGTCAAGTCAAGAAGCAACCATTTGTCAACTCCCTAAGAAGCCATATGTCATCACAAAAAGCCTTAGAAGAAACCTATAAAGGAGGAAGCTTGGAGCTGTGCATCACATGGAGCTTCCAAATACCTTATCATGTAATAATTCTAGAAAGACAACATAATATCTACCTATCCTATCCTAACAGTTTAGCCCACCATGGATGTGTGTGAATTCACATAGAGGAAACAATAAACAAACTCCCCCATTGTACATTCCCATAATTGTGAGCTCGAAGGAGGATGAATGAGCCACACATGCAAAGGAGTATTCACACTATGACTTATCAATCTTGCTCCCTATAATTGTGACTAGTTAGTACTAAATATAGAAAATGGACAATTGGATAGCATATGAGGCGCATCACATAATGATTATCTAAGTCATGTAGCTCACCATCCAAACTTTTGAGCCAAAACTACCCTTAGACTAAACCAACATGTGCGACAACAACAAGCAAGATTCCTAGCTACAAAATACCCTATGTGCGGTTGGAATTCTTATGAAATTGGACAAACATGCCCCTACCCTCTTGAATGATTGTGAACAATTACGGGCTTCATCAACATCATCACAATCCATAAACACCCTATAAATACCAAGGAATGTCAATGTGGTCCCATATCTTTCTCGAATTGTGCGCCCTATACCCCACAAGATCTAAGTGAAAACAACATAATTCTAAAAGGTCTAGCATTATCAAGTTACTCCCACATACTACCACGACACACACACACACACACCAATCTTAGGGTCAACACACGCGTGAACTCCATAAGCAAGTTTAAGACATAGTTCAATTCAAATGTCATTGATCAAGGTTATTAACTAACACAATCCATATCCTTTGTTTAGAAATCTTAGCAATCTAAGTAGCGAAGTAAAACCCTAAGTTTCTCTTGAATTTAAGTTGATATTGTGTATAACATATGTTCAACATGCACAAGCATAATCTATACGTTTTGATTCCTATGTGAGCTTTAACAAACAAGCACGAGTGCATCAATAGGGGTACACAGCCGTGTAGTATGCCTAGGACATGCGACCATATTTTGCTTAAAGAACACATATCACAAAATTAAAATACATCAAGCCATAGCTATATATGTATCTAACCCTAGAACTTATCAGAATTAGATTATTGAACTAGTAGAAGTTATGTTTGATTATGTGTGATGAACTCCTTGGATTAAGTCATAACATGAATGATTCATGCGTTGATTTCTTATGCTAAGCACGACTTATCCTATAAAAAGCATAAAAGAATGAATGATAGAAGTTGGATGCATGTATAGAAAATGAAATTCCTTATCTCCATAAGTGATTTCAGGTGATACAAGTTTGTTTGAGTTCAAGGAAACCCATATTATGAGCATAACATCTATAAACAAATAAAGGAGTCAAATGAACATCCACACGAGCTTAGGAGAACTGATGGCAAATCCTTAACCATGAAATAAACTTAGCTTCAAAAGAAGAGAAACAAGATAAAAATAAGGAATATAGAGAAAAGTAGTTATATAAGTAAAGGAATGAAGCATCTAGTGAATAACTTAGAATTTAATCTTGGGAATCGATCTAGTTCCTTAGGAAAAATGGGAAAACACATGTACCCTATAAAGGAAAGGATTAAAGATCTAGAAATTAGATGAAACGAGCTTTCTAATGGCTATTTATTTGTAGATATTCGAGTTGAAATGAGAAAGTTACGATAAAAGCAATATTTCACCGTATCTTTGGGAATCTAGATCTATGTAGGAAAAATTTCCTATGATAATTTATTTGAAATAACAAAATAAGATGGGAAATGTATAGTAGACTTCGAGAGCTTTGAAATGACTACTCATACTCTAAAAACAAACTAAAAGCAAATGGCAATAAAAACAGTAAAAGTGTAATTAAGTCTTATAAATACTGCTATGTTTAGTATCCAATCTATGTTGTTAGTAATGAACACATTCTTATTATTTCAATAAGGTCTTCAGAGTCATCTTTGGATTTTCCCATTGATTATTATGACAGTTAAGGAAATGGACAGGTGAGTAATTCTGATAGATCATGCAGTATGTGTTTGTAGCATTAGTGCACTTCAATAATCAAGAAAGAACAAAACTACTGCTTGAATGGGGAAATAGGTTGATGCGTGCCAATTGATGCCCCTTGTGTTGAAACAATATGTTAATAAATGATAAGAATATTGCTTGATAACGATTGGGTGAATCATGTTATGACTTATCTAGTATTGCTGATCACTTGTAATTGAAATAAGGACTATTGAGGCCTTCAAACAACTTGTCATGCATAACATACTGGCATCACTGCATGAAAAGCGTGATAGCTCGCTACATATTAGCATTTCAAATCTCTGGTAATGTGCTTGGTATTCTAGATGACATTTTCCTTGTTTACATAGGAGTACCTTTATTTCGATTGGTTTTACGAGAATTAAGTGGCATCTGAAGGAACGTCGCCCGTGGTATCAACAAGAAGTGGCTATTATTTAATGGTATTTCTAGAGTTCTAAGATTGCGAAATATCAACGTTTGTGAATTATTTTGTGGTACCTTTTTGTCTTGATTCTTAGATTCTCTTGGGCAACACGGATCACTTAAGGTATGGTTTTTTCAACCCATATGGGAGGGCGTAAATCTTCATCCTGCTTAGATTCCAGTTATCTAAGCTTGTGTTTGCTCATATGTTTTATTGTTGCGTTGCATATGTTTGATAAATAACTTGTTTGTTGCATGATTTGTGATATGATCTAGTTACATCATTGGGTCGTGGTTCACACTCTCACAAATTTTTCAGGATACGTTTGAGGCCTTGGCTGGTTTTATCAAGAAATTTTTCTCCAATAGGAGTCAAGATCTAGCAATAGAGTTGGAGTCCTAAATAAAAATTTCGTTTAGTGTTAGAACAGTTGTAAAATGTAAACATCATATGGTATAGTATGATGTTATTTACTTTAAGTTTATTTTTTGTATATATATATTGTTTCTCATCAAAGCAATTAAAAATCCTGTCGTTTATCACAATTCCCTTAAAGGTTAGTTGTTTTATGTACTAGTGAATCGATTCTAATGACCAAAACTAAGTTTTATAAAGATTTAATGACATCAGTTTGTTTCACAATTACATAATCCAACTAGGACACCCTTTGGAGCATAACATTAATACTCAACAATTTGAATGGACTACTATGAGCTATTGAGATAGTCTCTACAAGTGCATCTTATCGATCCATTTGCCTTTCAATGGTTTGCAGCAGCTTGCAAAAATACTTTATCCCCATCTTTATATTGTGCAATTGTCAAATCACACATCATGTGCCAATTTCTTGCACACATCTTAAATTAACATTTAATCAATGTCCACATTTTATTCTATAAGATATTTTCATGTAATTATCCAAAGACTATCATCTAAATTAACATATTATTAAACTATTTACATGTTGCATAGTTAAACTCATTAAATATGTATTAAATAATAATAAATAATTGCTAACTCCTAAATAAATATATATTTTCAATTACTAACAAGAAATATATTCAAATAAATTCAATATGCATTAAATAACAAAGGTCTAAATACTAGCTTTCAAATAATTGTATTTAAATTATTAGAAATATTTTAGTAACCTTTAGATGGTACTAATACTCCAAATACCAGCTTCAGATAAATGATTTGTGAAATAATTGTAAAAGAGATAAACAAATATAAATAGATTAATTAGTATTAAATTAACAAAAATTATATATATTTATATATATATAGCTGGCATAAAATATAGAGAGGGAGTGAAGGACCTATGTGTGGGGAGAGACAACAGAGAGTGAGCTGAGAGGCAAAGAGAAAGTGAGAGGCAAAGAGAGAGAAAGAGCTATGTATGTGAGATTGAGTTGGAGAGAGAGAGATTTGTGCAGGAGAAGGGAGAGGAGATGTGCCATTTATAAAAAAACTTAAGAGGTAAATGTCGCCTCTCATTAGCCGAAAAAACTAAGATGAAACCCATCTCGGTGTCCTAGTCAGATGTTAGTGTTTCCTCTCATTGACCGAAATTTAAATTTGGCCAATAAGAGGTAACATTGGCCTCCAATTTTTGCATCCCATGTTGAAACTTTTACTAATGTGTCAATAAAAGTAATAAATTTACTTTAACAAATTATTAGAAATAACAATTAATAATATGTGTTCATAACTTATTTTGTATATGATATGCAAAATATCATGTAATTTAACTTTGGTCTTATATGGCTATTTATTATCATCTTTCTATTATTAATATATTGAAATGATGTGCCACAAGAGCTGCAACTCTTCAAAATAAAGTGCTACTTATGTCATATTATATTAGTGGTTAAACTCCTGTATATATATCTATGTTTTTCTATATATGTGTATTTTATTATAAGTACATGTGTTTATATGTTGAACTCTTAGGTTACAAGATTATAGCACGAACATCCGTTACCCTTGCCTTTGAAGGAAAGAACTAAAACAAATCCCAGGGCGACAATCCAATTTCCTTTCCCCACTGCCCCAAGCACCGACTTGGATTAAAAATAATAAAAAAAAAGTTACCGTCGTAGTTAAGAATTGAAAAAGTCGATCAGATATGCGATTGTTTTTAAAGTTGGTTTAAAAATTTAATAGCTGATTTGGAGAATAAACCAATCTAATCTATAAAATTGAACAAATCTTTTCTGAAAAGTTTAATAATATTTTACTTTTTGTAACTAAAAAATTTCTTCTGTTATCATATAGTACTAAAGTTTTTTTAGTTTACAATTATTAAAGTGTATAATTATTTTTCTTATATATCTATAATGTATAAATAATATAAAAGGTTGACTCAAAATATATGCTCTATAGTAACTTTATGAATAAAATGGGATAATGACAAGTAAGTACTTGTATTTTTAATTTTTGATAATTTAGTATTTTATTATTAGATTTTGTAAATTAGTACTTATACTTTTAAAGTATGTGCAATTAAATATCTCTATTAAACACAATTTGAACGATGCTTATTTTGATAATAGCTTAATGACAGATCAAGTGTTTGTATTTTTAATATTTTGCAATTTTTTGTAATTTAATATCGCATTTTTAAATTTTGACAATTTTTGATCAATCACCTTCTATTAGCCCATCATTAAAATAAATATCCATCAATTCAATATTTTTTTGATAGAGGCACTAAATCATACATACTTTAAATGTACAAATACTAATTTGTCAAAATTTATAGATGAGATAATAAATAATCAAAAATTGAAAGTACAGGTACCTGACATATTATCTTGAATAAAACTACTTGCTAGTTAATATTTGAATTTTTTATTCACATTAACATTAAGGGTATGTTTGGTTCACTAAAATGGAATTAGTATTTCTCCTTTATTATGGTAGAATGCATTTTCCTTCATTTGGTTTGCAAAAAATCTATCAAAAGAATGTCTATTCCATATACTGCGGAATATATTAGGAATCCTCATTCCTTCTCTTTACTAGAGGAATGACTATTTTTGACAAAAAATATTTTTGATAAAAAAGTATAATTTGTTTCAAAAATATCCCTAATGATAAAATAAGAAATTGCAATTCCTTTCCAGCTCCATTCCATTCTAGTGAACCAAACGTGATATAACTTAATTACCTCTTATAAGATTTAATACTTGTTATTGCTAAATGAATTTAGTATCTTTCGAAATGATAGTTCAATTCATAATTTGAACCAAATTAAACTATTATTCAATGGTTTAAAAATGCTATAATTTAACCATATAGCTTTTTTTGGAATTTCTAAAAAGAAAATAAACTGCACATTACAATTTAGTTTGATTTTTAGCAAAAACCAAATGAATTTGATCCGTGCCATTTGAAGAGAATTACCTAATGAAGGGACCACCCGAGGGAGCAATAGCTAAGTGACAAGAAGTAACACATATGAAATTACCTATATATAAAAAATTATAAGGAAAATTCATGTGTCGGTCTGCCATTTTCTTATCTCTTTGTTAAAGGAAAACATTCTTGTTTGAACTCAACAACCTTATATTCTACTTAGCTGCAATTTTAAAATTTTTCCTAAAAAGTAGAATATTTAGACACAGCCACGATAGTAAAGGAAGTTGGCATAGAACGCGAAATTACAAAGTATTTATTTATTTACTCTTAGTAACAAATTTTCCTAAGTTAAGCTGCCATTTTCATTGGAATACTTTTATAAATTTATTAGTGGCATTGTCCAGCAAAATTACCTATTTTTATACCCTGTTAAGCAGTTACTTTGCTACGCCAAACTTGAGTCAAATTCTGATAAGACCGACGTTTCGTTTCTATTTACTTGTTCCATATTCCCTTCCAGACGTCTATCTCCTCAATATTCATTGTTCTCGTAACGGTTTAGTTGATGGTTGCCTTTTTATCTCGAGGTAAAGGTAGAAGCATTGTGTATGGTTCACCTCTCAAACTAAACTCAATTGAATATTATGTATTTTTTTTTCTTTGAACCTAAGATAAGATTCGGTTCATAATTTTTTTTTAATGATTTAAACAAATGGACCAGTCAGTTTTGCTATACAATTCGAATCGTTACTACCAATCGATATTATTACTTATCGATGGATACTGCATCCGTATCTCACTAACCAAGTCATATGTATCCCACTGGAAAAATCTGGCTGCTCCTACCAGCATCAATATGGAAAAACTTCAGTCCTAAGTCTATCTCTCTTAGGTAAAAGTATGCATAAAATTTATGAGCTTCTTCACAATAATATATAATTTTCCCTCTCCATTAGAAGATAAATTAGGATTTTCATTCACAATAAAGCTATGCAATTTCAACCAATTACAGCTGGTGGATATCTTTATCGTTTATTATTTTCTCAACTTGATCCAATAAATTCTTTTGTACCGCTAGGTAAAGTTTAGCTTGCATAAGTAGCTAAAATGACTTAAATCATGCTGGCCCTAGCATAGGCATTTTGTTGCTTAAGTCAACAGAGAACTTTAGAGAGTAGAGAATATAACACTAAATACTGAGGATAAAAGTATGAGAGAATGAAGTCATCTTAGTTACTTTGATTAAGGATTTACCTTATAGCTTATTGATGAAGATATTGGAGATAATGTGTGTTAGAGAATTTCTCAAAAGAAGACCCCAAGTCTTTGTTGGAGGCTAGCTAGCAATGAAAAGTTACCAATCGAATCCTCCTAGAGCCAAGGATAGGCGAATCTTTAAATCATGACTTGGTCTTTTATCCCTTGTGGGAGTTTATTTTAGTAGTAGTCTTTTGGTTAAGGATTGTTTCCAAGCATTGATTAGTGTTGGTGTCAACTAAGTTGTTTGACGGTTGTGATTAAGTTAGTAGCCTAGTTGAGCACATGAATGGGAGTTAAGCTTTTAAGTACTAGTGGTGTCTTTATTAAGCAAGTGCTAACCCATAGGCTAATGAGTTAGAGGTGCATTTTTGTTTTGAGAGGATTAGCTAGGTTAGTTTAAGAATGGGTAGAGTTTATGGGTAGAGATTCCTCGAGGAGCTCATCATAATGAGTAGTTTTATTTTAGGTTTGTGTGGGACCAAGAGAAGTGCGTTGAGATGAGTTTAGATTGTGTTGAGCTTTGGTTTCTTTGAGTAGATTTATGAGAGATTTATTTCAGCAAGTTAGACTTTGAGGGCTTTGCATCATACAAGGCCAATATGTAGGAGACTCATCTTAGTAAATGGAATCAGGCAGGGGTAGGGGGTTAGGGCTCCTTTAGTTAGGCCATACAGAGTTAAATAATCGACATTGGTAAATTGTTTTGTTATTTTACTATCCCTTAGCAATTTGGAGAATGCTTGCTATGGCAAGAAAAATTGTTCTGGGTCTTTGCCAAGCCATAGTCAAATTGAGAGGTGCTTATCAACTAAAGGGCACAACATTTACTTAGCCTTGTCACTACATGTGGCTAAGAGCCTAATTTACTCATGGGCTCAACCAGGCTATCAACTTAGGCATAATAGTTGAACAACTTGATTAATCTTTTTATAGCAAGGACCTTGCATATTCTTATGCAACTTTTTTTAAGGCACTTCATGAATCTAACTCTCTAAGGATCGCAACAACCATCACTTGTTAATTGGTAGGTAAGTGCAGCTACTATTGAGTTTAATATAGTGAAATGAGACTAAGTGTTGTTCCACAAGTTTTACAAGTACTAGTACTAAATGTCACTCTATTATCTAATTAATAAAATTTCAATGGTTTAGAATGACTAATTTCAACAATTGAAATCAATGAACACAAAATCAACTATCAAGATTCACCTACATTGCAAGAAAAGATACCTCGATATTGAATCCTCTTAAGGTTACCTATGTGATCTTAAAACAAAGCTAAGATCCTTATGAATTTCTTCAATTGTGGAAATTCCTATTATAAACAACATAAGAGATTGCTCGGATGCAACAACCTCTAATCATACATCAGTTAATTGAAAATTTCCTTTTTAATTGCTTTAGTTTACATTACATTAATTAATTAATCTGCTTGGTGAATTCATCTATTAGGTTAGACCATAACGCGATAGATTCTCTTACACCCAGGATTGGATGCAATTCCATCTAATTATGCAAATCTATTCATGCACATGGAACTTTCTTGTATGCATGAGATCTAATCCTTGATTTCCACATTTGTAAAAGGAAAACAAATCATTAAGCACCACATGAGTAGATTCAGAAAAATATAATTCGAATTCTTCTAAAGTTCATCAAGCCTAAGCATTATAGATTTACCCCTCTATAAGAATAGTCATGAAAACAAAATAAGACATACAATCTGATAAAAATATAACAATATGAAATAAATCTCTCTTTAATCTTGACTCTTGAGTGATTGAATGTTGATTTTTGTTTTGCCTTTGCATTCTCAGTCTCTTTTTAGTTAGAAGTATTGTCTCGGCTCGCTTTAGGGCTTTTTAACATTTTGAGGCATTCTTTTGCATTAATCTACATTTTGTTATGTTTTGTTCTTCTCTTGCCTCAATTGGCTCATCAAAATCATTTATATAGTTGGGCAAACTCGTGGTTTATGATATATATGTGTTAGGAACAATGTTAAACTTTATTCTTGATGTTGAAAATAAATGAAATGAGGTATTAAATATGTGTATGGGTGGAAGCACGAGCTTATTTAGTTGAACGAGTTGAGCTCGAGCTCTAGCATGTTCATTTCAAGCTTGTTAAAAGCTCATCTCAGCTCAAGTTTTTTAATCTATTAAATGAGCTGAGCTTGATCCTCTAAAAATGTAGATTGACTTGGTTGGTTTGAACCCCTATATGATGATCTAAATCTCACACGGATAAGCAAGGGTTATTATTGAGATATCTATAATAGAAAAGAGATATCATTAAATATGATAATTGACATGAAATTGGAGATTAAAGGAACTTACATGGGAAAAAGAAAAAAAAAAACTTGACTTATTATAGATTGTTGATCCAAAGATCAAAACTTATTAAGGAAATTAAGATAATAATCATAGATCATTTAATATTCTGGTAGAAACTTGATAAATGAGTGGAGTAGTGGATGAAAGGAGTAAAAATTGGATTTCTATTAAAATTTTAGTGAAAATTCCCTTAAAAACATGTTGCATTGGTATTGGAAGGACTTGAATGGATTCAGGGAAGGGAATAAGGTCGGTTAGTGTCTAATGTAGTTTGCAAGATTTTTAATATGGAAATTCAATATATATATACTATTTAAATTAAAATGGATCTTATAGGAAATATTTGGATTTAGATGAATTGACTGTTTTCATGGTAAATTCATATTGTATAAATTGTGTGTAACGCCCTAATTTGAAGGTATTACAACTAGCCACGTGTCTTTACCAAGGATAGACATGCCAAGGCTACCATAATCCATTAATCCACTTTTATAAATAATATCGTCATAATCTCATATATCAAGGTACCTGTTTAAAATATAAACATCTTATAACAACTTATGAAAAACATTGTTGGCATAAACCAAAGCCAACACAATTCAAACTTAACATAACATAAAAATCTCATAAAACTGTAGAATTCATAAAAGAAAACATAATAATTCTAATAGTCTTCAAATAGCTATATTTAAGACCAAATTTCTCTAAAGATTAGCAGGATAATCCGATCCACTATCATCCTCCCTATAATCCATGAAGACATCATATCTTGATAAATCAAACACAACTGGATCTTCACCTATTCTTGAAAATATGAAGGAATGAGCACAAAGGCCCAGTACGTTATACCACAAATACATGCACATGAACATGCTTCATATCAGTTCACATACAACCTAATAAATTACTGTATCAATCACATGATTATTATATTCAATTAGTTGTACAAGTAACATAGTTTAGAACCATATACATCTAGTCCTAAATCTAGAATAGCTTATGCCTTCGTAAAAACAATCATATAGAAAAAAATATAATATATATATATATATATATATAGTGTTAGGAATCTCCTACACACCAATAGTATCGTACTCATACCACTTCCTAAACTATCGGAATCATTTTTCTGTGCAACTCCACTCAGGACAATGCCATACATAGATCATCAGGGCGCCAACGTTAGCATCATGGTATGCCTGGTCTTTACTAACAACAGCAAAGCATAAGCAACAAAATTTAAATTTTAAACCAGGTAAAAGTTATGTCAATTTGTAAGTCTAAACCTATAAGTATAAACAATAAACAAGGTAAGGTCGTACTTGAAATCTCTTTTAGGAATAGAAATCCTAAATCACCAAAACACCTAATCACATAAATAATTTCTCATTCTCAATATGATTTCACAAAAAACAAAATTATATCTTTACGACATGAACCTTAATCTGAAAGGAACTATCAACCTTAACTAATACACACTTTAAACCTTTGATAACATAATCTCCAATAGAACAAAACTTCTCCAAAACTCCTCCAACTATGATCATTTCTATAATCCCAAAAAAGAGAAAAGATTCATATATACTTGTAAATTTTGAATCTTAAATTCCTCTTGATTGCAAAGACACAAGTCTCCCATAAGAACTAGGGTTTTTCTTCAAAATTCCCTTCAATATAATCCAAACAGTTCATAAAAGAACTCTTTTACATCACCACAAATATAGAAGGATTCATAGTTACCTAGAATATGGAAATCTTGGCCTCCTTTAATTGTAGAACTCAACTCACCAACAAGACTCATGATTTCTCTCCAATTCTCCCTTCGAATTAAAAAATACACTTTAGAAAGAGATCCTTTCCTTTAAGTTTCTAGAGAATTCAAGAGATCAACTCATCTTGATCTTGATTCTTGATCTCCTTTGTAGCAAGGATTACAAACATATAGAGTTTTGAGAGGTTTCTATGGTTTAGGAATGAGTTTTGAAGAAGAAGGAAGCATAGGTTATAAAAAATATTCGTGGAATCCTTTTAGTTTCCGAATAGGAAAGGCTGGTGGCCTACAAAAGTAAGCTGACGGCCATCTGCTCTCGAATCTTATTATTATTTTTTTTTTTAAAGAAGGATAGCTATACATCAATGGGGCATTGGGTCTATGTTGATAGCATACCCTTCAAGTCCAACGGCCTTCCTTGGCAGTCTTTAGTTGCGATTTTCCATCTTCCATCATGTGTCTGCCATGTGACCAATCATTAAATTAGACATTAGGGTTGACCATAGAACATTCTTATTTTTTTATCAAATAACACTTTTATCCTTCTATATAAAATACTTATTTGTATATTACATTGTGTTCTTTAGGGGTTGGATTCTTAAAAGTTTTGTGGATGCTAGGTACATGGCTTTTGTTACTTGTAGGTTATATGTGGTAAGTTTATTACTAGTGGAATTAACCAAATTTCAATTAAATAATACTATAAATGTTGTTTGTGTTGTGTGAAAAATATTTGCAAAAACCTTTAGAACCATAAACACCAATGTTTTTAAAAGTGATTCTTGGAACTCATACTATTTCTGATCCCTTATCTTAGTTTTTAATTTTGTTACCACTAAGGGAGGTCTTGAAAACTTTTGTTTTGCCCGTTGTGGCATAGTCAAGAGGTCTTATGATCATTTGATCTGCCCGGAGTTGAATAAGTGAGGGGTTTTGAGATCTTCTAATTCACTGGTTGTGGCAATATTTCTATTTGGGTGCAAATGAATTCACTATTTTTTTAAAATATTAAATTGTTACCTTAGGTCTAGTTCCAATTGTTTCTTGTTTATGAGCACATTCATCAGTTTACGTTTATTCTTATGGCTATTGCATAAATAATTTAATCTGTATTGTATTGTTTGATTGTCTGCTGTATTAGTTATTATAAGTTGCTTGTAGGATGATGTTATATATTTGCATTTGTCATGGTTCACATAAGGTGTTTCTTGCTCATTCTTTATTTTCTGTAAGTGTTGTTTATGTTGAGACGGTGCAACTAAAAAAAAAAAAAATTCCTATTTTTTGTATCACTGAATTAACCATTGGCCAATCCCCTTTCCTTTTATTTTTGAATATTTTATACACCTTTAATTTTGAGTTTCATCTTATTTCTTTCAAGAAACATGTTAGATCTAGGGCACCCTGATTCGACTAAATATAAGGTTTGTTTGGTTCATCATTCTAGTGTCGTTTTGGCATTATTTTATTGCCAAACAGATACTGAACATATATTTAATCGATATCGATATAATACTGATGAAAAACTGACAATTTTACTCATAAATTAATCAAATAAAACCGATATCAATATTGATACCGATCTAATACAAATAAAAATCTAACAATTCAAACAGGCCCTAAATAGGATGCGATTGTGAGTGACGACTTTTGTAGCTGGAAGGCAATAGGTTTGTGGCAACTATAGTTTATATTGATCGATTGAAATATTGAGCTTTCTTTCTTTCTTCTTCTTCTTCTTCTTCGTTTTTTTTTTTTTTTGTTTTTGGGTGTTTCATTGATTTACAGGTTTTTAGTGCCCCTATACATGTGTATTCTAGTTAGTGCGTAGGACAGCGCTTGTGACATTCTTGTCTGGTTATGACAGTTATAATAAGATAATTAAATAATTTAAGAATCGAAACGATTTTGTTAATAATTTTTTAATTTAAAATAAAAAAAAAAAGATAATCTCCATAAGAAAAAAGCCACCGGACAACCGAGGAGCGAGGGATTGGACTAGCATCCGAAAAAGGAGCAGAAAAGTTTCCAATGCCTGTTTCTTTTCGGGACATGTGATGGATAGGATGCGCAAACTCCTACATTTGGCACACAATAGTTCCTTCTTAATATAGCCCATATATCGTGATGGTTTTCTTGGTTGTCCAAATACACAAAGAAAGATAATGCCGTCTCTATTAGGTCATACCATCGATCCCCATCATGCTTTTCTATGAAATGAAATTTCTACCCCTCTCTCTCTCTCTCTCTCTATACAATTCGTTCAGCATTGATATATATATTTTGTGAGAACACCATGCTCAAACATCCTCCACTTTTAGCTTATCCGAATCTTTGCATGCCCACACTACCCATCAAATTCCACCAACAATACGCATTTTATGCCCTTTCAAAAAGTTAAAAAAAAAGCACTTGTTTTTGGGACATAGGATTATAGGATGATATGGTATGATGCACGTTTTGTACGGTTTTCTTTCCAATGGGCCATATAAATGTGAATCCAAGGGTCGGAAACGTATCATTCCTTACATACCTATTGTATCATATAATTGGTTCATTTTTAAGTAAGCGATAGACAGGTTGAATGTTTGTTACAAAAATAATATCGAAAACTATATCTCAACCAATTATCTACATGGGACTTTAAGGATTGGTAAAACTTTTTAATGCTTAGGGATAATGTAAAAATGGTATCTAAATTTTTATATAAAATTTAATTAGGTATTTGAAATTTAGCTTTGAACAATTTAGTACCAAAAGTAAGTTTTCGTATTTTTTTTTTTTACATAATATTGGTTTTGATAATTTTGGTACCTAAAATAAGTTTTTGCGTATATTTTTTCTACTTGCAATAAGTTTAATCAGATACAGAAAATATATGTGAAAATTTCATTTAAGTACCAAAATATCAAAACCAAACTTCAAGTAGCTTATTGATTTTTTTTTTATCAAAATTCAAATATCAAATTGTTTAAAATCAAATTTCAGGTAACTCATTGAATTTTTTGTAAAAGTTATGGAACCATTTTTTACATTAATCCTAATATTTAAAGGAAAAATAAGTAAAACACACACAAAATATTTGATAAAGAAATTTTATAAGTTTTAAGAACATTTTAATCTTTTCAGCAATGGCAATTATGTAAGGTCATGGTACTGGGAGAGTAGGCTTAATTAACCTTTTTCAGTCCTTATCGAAAGTACGAACGAAAAAAAGAAAGAAAATCCGTACAATTATAGAGTTTATCATGTGATCTTATTTTTCTTTAATTGACAAGACATTTCATTTGTTGGTAAAATACAAAGTTGATAACATGAAACGTACCATAAATAGGTAAAAATAGTCAACAGTCGTCTCATAAAGTAAAAATAATGCCTATCTAAACATCATTTTTTTTTAATTTTTAGGTAAATTCAATAAAATTCAAGTTATACTTTATTTTTTATGCTATTTTTTTTTTTTTTGGGTTGGGGGGACATCAATAAGAGAATTTGTGCAAATTACAAATTCTGGTGGATTTGCACAGTTTGAGCTATGTATATTTATTTAATATGACAATTGTGATATTATGCAGGTGTGACATCCTTCACATCTTCTTTAATAATTTAAATATCACTTATATTGTATCATTGCATATTCACATGTTGTTATTTAAATATGCTATTCAAATAAACTATTTATACTTAGTGAGAGCACTATTTTTCCATTGAAAATGTAATTAATAAAAACATTAAGAAGAAGCAACATAATATGAGAAAAAAGAGAAAGTTTTCACTATTATTTTTTCTCTTTGTTTCAAATATATAAAAATAACTATATTTACAATTTACCTATAAATTAGACATTTCACCTACTAATTAATCAACCTTCTTCTAAAAGTGAAGAGATGGCTTAGATAATTAAAATAAAAGAAAAGGATACACCCATTGCCTCAAATAATAACCCCCTTTCCCCCTCCCTTTCTTCTACTTTTTTTATTTTTATTTTTATTTTTTCATTTTTTTAAATAAAAACATATATATTTTAGGAATTAGCTCGACGTATTTAAAAAAAAAAAAAAAGACGAGGAGGAAGGAAGTGGTGACTGCCGGACGATTAAATAGTTTGACGAAGAAAGGTGACTGATGATAATGGGACCGGAAACCGCGTTGGATTGAAGAGATGGCATCTTATTGGGATGGGAGGATGAGGCTTGAACTTGATACACATTTCCGACTTCCAAGCAATGAGTGGAATAGCGGGTCCCGACCATGGTATCGGTTGTCTCAACTTCTGCCAACATTTGGAATATTAATTATTGCATCGAAGATTCTCGTATATTGTATTCCCCTCATAAATTAGGTTTTCTTTTTTATTTTTATACCTATACGGTTATTAATTGATGCACTATTGTGGTTTTGCTGGGGCTTTTATACCCTTTTCTAATCTCCGGTGCCTTTAGGCTTTAGCAGATCTTTTAATGTGCTGATTATAATACTCACCACCCAACAATTTGCATAAATATTTAATATAACCATGTCCCTTTTCATGTTATAAAAAATTAAATAAATAAATAAGGAAACGTATTTGCTTTTAATTCGTGTCTTCAGTGGTTAGACGACGACCATGAGCTGGTGAGAGCGGGGAGGAATAGGGGAAAATGGATTATTTACTATGTTATTATTATTATTATTATCATCATCATCATTAAAACAGAAAAAGAAATTATCCATCTTCTTTATTTGACGTTGCTTTCATACCGGCCATATTTTTCCCTCAATCATATTAGTTAATTAAATAATAGAAAAATAAAACTAACTCCTTACACTTTGATTTTAATGCGAATTTATCCCATAAACATATAAATATTGCAAACTCCCCATAAATTTTAATGATATGAAAAATAACCTTTAGAGATTAAAAATAAATCCTCTAAACTTTTATCGTGGGGTAGAAATATATTTTTGAACTTATGAATTAAAAAAAAATGTAAACCTATGTATTTTGAACTAAATTTGTAAAAGTTCTTTGTATTGCTAATATATTATTATTATTATTATTATTATTATTATTTACAAAGTTAAAGGTCCGAAAATATATATTCACGCCGATGTTAATATATTACGGTTATATGCAATTTTTCCATTGGTTAATCTTTTATTTTGTTTCAATTGTTGTGTATTACACTTTTATAGAGGATATTACATATATAACATGGTTTCAAAAAAAAAAAAAAAATCCACAAAAACAAATTGTAAAAAAAAAAATAAGAATATTATTGCTGTATTGCATCTTGAAGATGAGATACAATTTTTTTTAAAACTACGTGTATCACATGGTGGTTGTACGATACATGTTCAAATGTACTGCATGATCAATGAGCGATGCACGTATAATTGTACGTGTATCGCTTGTTGGTCATGCGATACAGGCTGTGACCTATATCACACAACCATTATGTGATATACATGCTCCTAATTTGTTTTATTTTATTTTTTGCATAGGTCGCTATATCTTCATCTGAAGATATGATACAATTATAAATATTTATATCTCCTCTCTAAGAACACTATTTTGGTAGTTTTTTGTATAATTTGTATTTGTGTATTTTTTTTCAAAGAAACTCTAAACATGTGTTCCACCCCCTTTCATATGTAAACTTTTATTGATCATAAGACAAACTACTCTTTCATTGAAGTGGAAAAACTTAGAATTCTTCCACCTTTTCTTTCTTTTATAAAATGTATAACGGATAAAAAAAAATTGTTAAAAACATTCCTGATAGGAATGCAATCACATGATTTATAGTCACATTTTATTTTGTTAATAAGTGTGGAAGGTGTGTGGGTCTAAATTTATGCGAGGGAGTTAATGCATAATTGGGTTGTATTAATTAAGAGCCTAAGGTAATCTGGACTTGCTACTATATTTTTCAGTTTTCATAACTTCCCCTAAGTACTGGCTTTGGTGAAAAAAAAAAAAAAAGAAAAGCAATTTCCAAAAACATTCATGATATGAATGCAATCACGTCTTATTTTGTTAATAAGTGCGGACGTAAATTTATGTGGGGAAGTTAACGTGGAATTGGATCGTGTTTGTTAAGATTTAAAACAACTCCATGACTTTTTTTAGTCTCTTTTTTTAGCTTGGTTTATCTTGGAACGTTTTGTAGTTTTATATCTAAAACAACCATACGAATTTTTTAGCCCGCTTTTTTAGCTTAATTTATCTTGGACTTTTCTTAGCTAGGTTAGATTGGTTTTTAGACCTTTTTCCCGTTTAATTTGAACTGTATGCTGTAGGACAATAGGCTCTGATACCACTTGCTAGAAGTGTGTGGGCTCCTATATTTGCGTAATGAAGTTATATCTAAAATGTCTAAGCCAATCCAAACCTATCACTTCTTATTTACATTTTAATTACTTTGTCCTCTCCTATGCGAGGTGCAACTATTACATATTATTCATTTTTCATCGATAAGTAATAAAGCTTCCGGATAATGCAGCCAACAGAGGATGTGGATTTGTTGTTTAAAATTTTTAATAAGCTCTTTTTGGCCCTTTTGAAATGAATCGACTTGTTTAAATTTAATTTTTATAGAATAATAAGAGCAAACCGAACGAAATAGAAATAAAAAGAAGGGATAATATGACATAGGGCACATACTTACAATGGTTCTACCTATTGCAATATTAACTGTTATATAAATCACATTTTAATGAGTAACCTCTGTTTAATATGTTACATGATTAACACAGGTACAAACAATTTTAAAAGGTTCGGGCATCCAAAGCCGAGGAGCATAGGATCAAAAAACGAAGACTTGAAAATGATCAAGACTTCGTCCTGATGCAATATAGGAGGGTGTTCGAACAAAGCAAAACAGAGCGTCAATCTGTGAAGAAGTTGAGACTTGGTTTGAACGCAGCAAGAACTATGTCCAAAGAAAGTCTTCCAACGTGTCTAGAAGCACCCCATCATCTAGAACTTCATTTGAACCCTCTACAAGGCGTTTGAGCAAAGCTCCCTTCAGCTATTTTACAAAGATTATGTTTTTCTTTTTCCTTTTTTTTTTTGTCCATTACAAAGATTATGTTCGACTTCTATAAATCTTTGAATCATTTAAACAAATCTCTAAATCATAGAGGCCCTCATTTAATATTGACACAGCATTTTTAGGTAATTGTAAGAGTCTTTATTTAGATGTTTATACTTTTTTAAAGTAAAGTAGATACTTGTATGGTAGGTTGTTGTAGATGATTGATCACATGTGATGCACCTATATGTCAATCTCAGAGGAATTTTGATTTAATGACATGTGGAGGGATGTCATATGCTTTTTTGGTTTGTTCTTGATGAAGTATGTCATTTGATCTTTTATGGAACTATCTTGGCAAAATGTGGGTGTTTATGCGAAGTTTAGTGAAACCTCGAATCCCCCAAATGAGGAGAATGAGGCTTTTATTCATAGAATTTAACATGTGATCTCGATTTTTGGATAAAACTTCAATGGATGGTCTAGATGAGTTATTGCTAAGAGTCGTTGGATCATTTCTTACAATAGAGGGCTAAAATTAGAGCTTCCTTTTCTTGGATAGTAGATAGGTCTTAGGTATAGAAGTTAGGCTTGGTTAGGCCCAACTCCATTTAAGCTTTATAAGGTACGATTCTAAAATCTTATAAGAAAATCCACTTCTCTTTTAAAATAAGCTTAAAGCTCATTATGCGTACATGAATTCTAAATATACGTAGAAAGACTTTTCTTTTTAGCTTACTTTTATTGGATTGGTGAATTGATTTGCTGACCTTTATTAGAGCCTATCAAGTCAGATTTTTTTTTTTTTTTCAGTAGCTCTTATTGCACTGGATTTCTCAAATTTTGTCACCAACCAATGAGACAACTCCATAATTTGAAATATCCCCATACATTTTTGCACTGCAACCAAAGTTCCTTTTGATGAAGTCAAGGAGGATTTGGACATTTCATCGATTTTGTTTCATCATTTGTTGTAGAACATGTGTTGAGACGTAGAAATGTCATTCGTATCGCTTATGAAACTATTGCTTTCAATTTGTTGGCGACTTACTGTAGAGTAATTTAACATTTATATTTTTTATGTATTATTTGCCAAGTCTTTTTTTTACTCTTAACATGATATATTGTTTTTTTTTTTTTTTTGTTGTCTTATAATAGGATATTAATCATCTAGATTTCTGTACTAATTTCTATAGTAATGGATCTTTCAAAGAAATATAATTCTCTAAGTGCCTATAAAAGTTCATGCCTATAAATTTTCCCTACAATGAATTTTCAAACAATGCCTTTATTAAATTTTATTTAGTTTGGCTTGATGAGTTATATTGGCTTTAATATTAGAAAATCCGACATTGATAATTTTTTGAAGGTTCACAATAGTTTCTTTATTCTTGAACTCGCATAGAGAATATAAATTTTCTTAAGTGGTATTAAATTGATAAATCTTTCTGGCTACAAATAACTCCACGATGGAATTCAGATGACGAAATGCTTGAGTTCTCAAGTTCGAATTAATTAGGCTTCTATAAATGTGTTGCAACATTAGTTGTGCAAGCCTTTAGTAATTTTACTTTTGTCATATATTTGCAAAGTAAAATAAATTTCCTTAAGTGTTAAACAATTTTCAGGGCTTCTAAATAAAAGCTATTCTAGTGAACACTTGATGATAAATTTCCTTAAGCTCTTAGCCTTTTTTTTTTTTTTTTTTTGGTAGAATGAGAACTCCAAATTATTTATCTACTATAAATTCAATCTTGTAGACTAATTGTCTAAACTTCCATAAACTATTTTCGTGAGCTTGTCGTTACATTAAATTGTCACTTTTGAAGTTCACTCCTAAAAGATGATTTTCAAATAATAATAATAATAATGATAATAATAATATTTTTTGGATAAGTATTCAATAAACATCTTTGGTCTAGATTAGAGAAGCTGGTCAAAGCTAATTTTAAGAGGTCATTTGCCTTTGAGATCTCAATTTTGGGGACCTTTAGAGTACTTGTATAACATGTAGGTATTTTTTCATGCCATCTTCTTTGCAATTGCATGTCTTTGTTGAATGTTAGACCATGAGTTGAGAGTTTGAAAAGATTTCCAATTTTTCAACATCTATTTCCTTTACCATTTTCAACCCTGCTAAGAAGGCTTCAAAATATGATTCATTATTGCTACTTGAGAACCTTAACTTGATGATATACTGCACATTTAATCTTGTCAGGGCTTAGCAAGTCTAGGATTACTTGATTGATGCACCTCGTCCTCCCTTTATTATAGAAGATCCATCGATGTAGAAAGTCCATGCAAGTCAATTGTCCAATTTTAAGGTTTCATTATTAATTATGCATTTGGCAATGAAATATTCCATGACCTATACCTTGATAACTTCTTTAGGCTTATACTGAATGCCATAGGCACTAAGCTTTAAAGCAAACTCAATCATTTTGCTTGAGAGGTTGGGCTTTCCTAGATTCTAGTGTAGTGGTTGGTTGATAAAGATCACCATTTGATGTGCTTTGAAGTAGGATCTGAGCTTTCTTGTTGAGGTAACCATTGGAAGGGCCAATTTTCTCCACATTCTAGTACTTGATCTTGTGCCCCTATAGGAGGTAATGATCTTGTCCTTTGGCCTAAAATAAGACGAAGGAAAGAGTTCAAACACCGATAGAGATGTATAGGTACATATCTTCTTGAAGAACTAACTTGGATAACATTGGTGGATTAGTAAGGAACTCATTAAGTTTATTAAAGGCCACTTGGCACTGGTCTATCCATTGGAAGCCAAATGGGTTCTTTACTATCTTACAAAACTATCCAACTATTGGATGCTTTTGACAAAACCAGTTTAGAATGGCAAATCATCTAGTTAGCTATTGGACATTCTTCATGGATTTTGGGGGTTGCATGTATAAGACATCTAACATCTTGTCAAAATTAGCTTTGATGTGCACTCATCAACAGTGAAGCCAAGGAACATTATTACATTATTTTTAAACACATACTTTTAAGATTTAACTTCTTGCTTTTTTGCTACAGGGTTTGGAAAGTTTCCTTAAGGTTAACCAAGTTGCGATTGTGGAGTTGCTTGATTAGTACTATGTATATAAGCTAGGTAGGGCACAACTATTCCTTGACAAAGTTAGCCTTGAGAGGCTTATGGAGCACTTCTTTATTGTTGCGATCTCAATAGTAAAATTTCTCTTTTTCTACTTAACCAACTTGGTGGTTAGGTCGATATTAAGGTGATATGCAATGACATATGGAGGAAAATTAGCACATTAGGAAGGGTTATGATTCCCTTGAAGTCTTCATTAGAGAAGGATATGGTGGCATCCACTCTTGGCTTCTTACTTTGAAGATTAAGCACTTGTTGATACCTTTAAGATCGAGTCTAGGATTTGCTTTAGGATCTAGATGGCCCTCTTACTTGTGGACCTCCCATAATGGTACATATTGTGCCATGATTTGGTCATTTATTCACACTCGAGCTTTGGTGAAATTGTTTGTTGCACTTGAATTTGCTATTAACCTTAGTGATAAACTCTTTGAAGTAATCACTTTGGATTGAATGTTCTAAGGCTTTTTTGAGTTGAATGCAATTGTCAATGATGTGGCATTGGTCTTTATAGAATTGACGATACTTGTTGAAACTGTTCCTTTAAGGGTTACTCTTCTTTAGCTAAGTCAAAAACCTTCTACCTTCTGATCCTTAAAAGAACCTTGACTCAAGGCTTTGTAAGTGGGATGCATTGGCTATTGAAGGGAACGATGTATCCTTTTTGTTGTACACCCTTCCAACTTTATGAACGAGACCCCTTATTAGGATTAATGGGATAGGCTTTTCTTTGATTGATGGTTGATCATTAAACTTCTTCTCATCCAAGATTATATGTGTTGGATCGTCTTTAAGCCAAGAAGTTGTCCCCCTTAATTTTATATTTATTTGGGTCTTTAATTTTGAAAAGTTTGCAGCCTTTTTTTGGTTATGGAGAGAGAATGAGTAATGATCTTTGACTCCTTGAATGGTTGTGTTTAGTGCCACATTCATGTTGAGAATCATTATGTTGATCATACCAACATAACTTTTTAAAGTCTCATTCTTACTATTATTGGATGGGAATGAATGTAAGTGAATCTTTTTCAGTTTGTTTGTTGGTAATGATTGGTTGGCCAAATAACCTACTCTACTTCTTGAAGCTAGAGATGCGATGTAATGCCCTAACCTGAAGGCATTACAACCCGCCACGTGTCCTTAACTTAGATAGACACGCTAAGGCAATAGAACACTAATCTATAAATATATAAATCATATATTTCCAATACTCACATATAAATGGTTACTTATTTTTTTTAAACATCATATAAAATCTGCCAACAAAATAATTGGCATAAACCAAAGCTAACATTATTCAGACATAAAACATAAAGAGAAGTCTTATAAAAAATTCTTAATTTCACAAAACATATAAACTTCATAAAGTCTTCAATTCAGTTTAATTCCAAGCCAACAAATCCAAACGTCAGCAGGGAAGTTTGGTCCACTATCGTCCTTCTCGTAGTCCACAAAAACATCATATCCAGACAAATCATATAATACCGGATCTTCACTTGTTCTTGAAAAAAATAAAAGAGTGAAGAAAATAACCTAGTACGTCAAACCATAAATACAAGCACGTGAGCACACATCATATATAATCACACATAACCTATTTTAATGCATCAAACACAGATTATTATCTTTTTAATAGCCATGAAATAACACAGTTTAGAACCATCCGTAGTTTATTCCTAAACTTGGAGTAATTCATGACTCCATAAAAACATATAGTATAGAAAATAAGCAATGTGTATATATTATATATATATATATTGGTGTTGGGTACTCCCCACACATCCGGTGCCGTCATTGCACAACTCCTAAACTACCGGAATCATTTCTGTGTGCAACTTCACTAGGGACAACAGCACACACATATGATGAGGATGTCAACGTTAGTATCACAGTTTACTTGGTTTTTAATAACAGCAGCCAAACACAAGCAACAATCAAATTTGATTAAAATCCAAATAGAATTAGGTCAATTTATCATTTCTAGCCTACAAGCACATACAATAAGCAAGGTAAGGTCATACCTGAAATTCCTTTAGGAACAGAACCCTAATTCACTAAAATACCTGATCACAAGTAAATTCCAATTCAACACGTGATTTCATAAAATAAACAAAATCCTCCAATCCCTTAAACCTTAAACTTACAAAACTAATAACCAAAATCTACAAGAATTAAAAATTCTTAGATTCATACATACTTGTCTCCTTTGATTGAAAAATCACAAAATCCTAAAACACCACAATTTTGTGACTTCTTCAAAATTTCTCCAATAATTTTGACTCTTATCAATCAATACAATAATTTTAACAAAAGCTTATATTTTTAGATCATCAAAAGGGTTAAAAGAATCAATCACTTATTGATTATGGAATCACAAAATCTCCAAAAGACCAAATTTTCCTCAAAATCCTTCAAAACCCTAGAATTCCATTCAATACAGATCGAACCAAAATTTAACAGAAATAATTTCTATATAATCATAAGGGCTAAGAACATTCAAACTTACCTAGAATTTCATTCTTAATCCTTCTTAATCACCAAAATCCAAATCTCCAAGCAATATAGGCTTTTCTTCAATTTATCCTTCAAAACTAATAGAAACTCTAAGGAATTTGGTGATTCCTCTAAATCCTAAAGAAAAGAAAGAGATTCTTTTACCTTGATTTGGACTTTTCAATCTCCTTGGATGCTAGGATCATGCACAAAGAGGATTTTCTAGGTTTAGGAATGTTTTTGAAGAGGAAACACAAGGCTAAATATAAAGAAAATCGTGAAAAACTCATCATCTCCTGAACAAGAAAGTTGACAGTGTTTGAACAAAGGCTGGCAATGTAAATGCCAAAGCTGGCGGCCTTTTCATCTCCGATCAGATTTTTTCAATTTCAACACTAGCTTTAACACGGGTGGAGCTACAAGACATAGACCGGCGGTATAAGATTTTAGGCCGATGGAGTACTTGGCCAGCTTACAGCTCCGAAAGTCCATTTTAAACTACATCTCTATCATTTGACAAAACAAATAACTTTATATTAGGATAGACCATAAAACCTTCTTATAATATATCAAATGATGCTTTTACCCTTATTTATAAATTATTCATCTATATATTACATGCGAATTGGTTGGAGGCATAAATATTGTGTATAAGCTATTCTTTTAGGCTTTTGGGAAAAGTATTGTATGCAATGTCATTGGAGAGCTAAGAAAACTCATATAAGAGTAGGAATCGCACAAATGGTCCGTTGGGTTAATACAACTATCATAGAACTTAAGTTGAAGATTTTATAGATGCATAATAGAGCTTCATCTTTGATTTGTCTTGTGAAGGGACCTATTAATGTTGTAATCATCCTAGTGATTGGATTTCTTACCCTCCTTATTCTCCCTTAGCCTTTTAATCATCTTGTTGATATCTTTTGGAGTTGCATTTTATGACGTGCATTAGGATTGCACTTTAGAATGCTAAGCTTAGAAGATGTTATTGTTTCGATTTTATAAAATAGTAGGGTTGATCTTATTCTCAAAAGAGAAATGGTGGGTTTGATAAGATGGCTAAAGTTTGTTATTATCATGCTCTTAAAGTAGACGTCATTATTATGCTCTTGTCATTCATATAGTTGGTCAACTTTTGTGCAGAAGTGATTGTTGTCGCCTTGGAGCAATTTTACGTAGTGCTCCATTAACCTTAGCTATTCTAAGAGACTTAGTGGCATGCCAGTTTAGTGATGTTCTAGGTTCCTAGTTTATCCATCACTTAATTGTTGCTAGTGGATTATATTAATAATGTTTTAGGTATTAAGCATTGTGGTGGATTTAATAGTGTTAATGTTGTAATGAGAGGTGCCAAAATATTATTGTGTGTTTCTCAATGGGGATTATGGGCCTTGATTTAGAGGTCCCCATAATCATAAGGTTTACAAAAACAATGAATGTAAGCCATGGCCATGCTAAGCGTATTCTCATGTAGTCATTCCAACCCTTAAGTCAATAGAGGGTTCTAAAAGGAGATGGGAATCATGTCACCAACATCATAGATGGTATTGTAGACAAACCAACTAGGGATAGCTTTTTTCACATATCTTCTAGGTGTTTATAGGAGAAGTGAGCAGGCTCTCTTTCGGCAACTAGTGTGATTCTTCAATTCCCTTCTTATAGGCATTGTGGCTGTTAGGGGATAAATTTTGTAGAAAGAGGTAGAGACAATCATGCACCCTCCAATTTTGTGGCACTTACATTAGGAAATCCTTTTTTTTTTTTTCAAATGTAGAGAGGGACTTCACAAGCTAATCTTGGACTTAGAGGCCTAGTGGGAGGAAATACTGTTACCACATACTATCACCAAATGTAACCCTTTCCCATGTATAATTCCACTTCATTTTTCATTAATGTAAATTCATTTCTAGAACTAATGAAAACACTTATTAAATAACTTTCACACTATGTGTATAAGCTTAAAAAATTTCTAAGATTATGTCAAAAGCAAATTATGTTATTAACCATTAATAGTAATCCACTCCTTTTTGTACAGATAATTGACAATAAGAAATTTTAAATTTAGATTTTGTTTTTCTATGGATTTAACCTTTTTAGATCATTATTTTAGTGTCATTTTGGTATCGTTTTCAAACCGAACAGAACTAAACTGATACAGATATAATACTAGTGAAAAACTGATAGTTTTACTCATAAAATGATCAGACCAAACCGAACTGATACTGAATCAATATTGATCCGATATAGATAAAAATCCAGTAATCCAAATTATCACGTTTCGAAGGTACCCTAGTAGGAGTACATAAGCTACACTTGTAAATTATTACTAGTTAATCTTCAGAAAATGACATATTTTCAAACAATAAAATTTTTAAGTTGCATTGATAAAAAATGACAAATACATATAAGCCATAAATTAGTAAATATACGCCATCACAAGTAGTGAATATCATAATATTATTATAGATCATAATTCTATTTTATAAGTCTCTAAATACATAACTGATAGTACAAGTACTAACTATCTTATAACTAGAAATAAAAATAAATAACATAACCCAAAGATCCCATATTCTTTTAGCTTCTAATTTCCTATTAGAGTTATGCTCTTGGAAGATACAAGCTATGGTCGTAGAGTCAACTAAAAGGTCTTTAAAAGTGTGAGCGAAACCACGGACTCAGTGAATAACCAGCTATATTACACATCAAGCAAGTCTATTAGCAAATCATATGTAATGCAACAATCGAGCATATGCATAGAAACAAGCGTTGATGATCTATAATCCAAACAGGAAAATGATTTGTGCCCTCTTTTTAGGGTTAAAGAACAATTATTTAATGACCTACCTGCTTATGAGAGACTAAGTAAACAATAAAATCAATGATTTCTCATTTTAGGATTATTACTTTAATTTTAGGATATTTAAACTGATCATTTCCTACATCATACCTTAGAAACTCCTTGAGTATTAATCATTTCAAAGCAATACTGTGGGTGGCATCCTTCATTGCCACTTAGTTTCCGTAGAATTGATGGAATAAAGAAAACCTTGGAAGAACTAATACTTTATAAAAACTAAGCATTAATAGAGAACCAAAATATTAATACATAGCAGGTTGACACCCTTTTTAAATATGTAACAATGCAGTTTGTGTAATGCATGACCGTTTTAATTATAGAGCCAATAATTTTTAGTTAGGCTTACAATGATCACATATTACACACACAACATATAACATGCTTTTCTCAAATCATTAGACAATTTGTATTATCACTTTAATTATCTTTGTTTGTGAACCAAACACATAGCTCAAAACACATACTCAATATATTTCCATAACAACTTTATTATTATCTTTACATTATATATGCAACTATTTACAAACACAAATAATATAATAGATCTGAGTTACTCACCTATTGATTTTGCTTAAATCGTAATAGTCAACTAGGAAATCCTTAATAATATCAAGATTACCTATTGAGATGAATAAACTATTCATCAATAAAACATATATATATATATATATAACTAAACTCCTAGAGAGCTTAAGTGTCCTATATTAATATTCCTATTACCTGTATTGGTCTTTTAAGATAATGATCCTATGATATCAGATATTTATCAGTTAATATTTATTTCTTGTCTTGATCTTAAAGTATTTTATATTTATCAGGTGGTTATAAAGTTTGTATTTAATAACTCAATACTTTATTATTATCATCATTATTTTTATATTATCTGTTAGTTTGACTATTTTATGGTAACTAGTATTTATTTTATATCGTTTTAGTTTTATCGTGTTTCTCTTGATCTTCATTCATATTATTATCTATTATTCATGGGAATCACATTATTCTCATTTATAGCTAATTTACAATTTCCATTCTTGTACATTTACTTACATAAGATAGTTATCAGGTAATTATTATGATTTTAATCTATTTGTTTAGTATGATAAAAAAATGTTTTCTACTTATAATAAGAGCTAAGTTTAACTCTTAAGAATTACTAATCTTAGTACTCTTAAATTATTATATGTATGTATGTAAATTTTGTCTTTTGTTCTCATTCTCTTTTTTTTTTTATGCATATATATATATATATATTAAACATAATCTGTTTATGAACGAAACAGATTTCTAGGGAAAGATTGCATGTACGTCGGAATCTAACACCACGGACGTTGAATCTTGAATTGCTGGTGTTCGTGTAAATTTTACACATTATTTGTTCTAGTGTAAGCTGGCCTTGAAGGCCGCCTGCATAGGCTTGAATGTTGCCGACGTACGTTCAAATTATGTAAAAAAAAAATTTTTCGTAGCTTCTGTTCTAGTGCATGCCAACTTAACATCACTGCCCTACCCTTGTACGCTGCCTATTTTGGGTACTTACATTGTCGGTATAGGGCCATGTAAGTATTGTTCATTTTCTTCCTCGTTTTCCTTTCATTCGTAACTTATTTTTCTTACTTTATATGTATATTATACTTGTATCTAAATTACTTTTAAGTGTTTTTACATGGTCTATAACTATTTCTCTTGACATAACAATACATATAATATCTTATAATCATCATACTATATGATTTTCTAGCTACTAAATGTACCATTATATAAAAATAGGGTTTTAAGGTTGGATATTACCTTGTTTGAACTGTTGTGATGATATTATGCCTCTTCTTTTGGTTTGATACGAACCTAAGTCAATAAAAACATTGTTTGAGATAATCTTTAACATTTGAACTCACCAACGAATTTCTACTTACTTTGTTGTTCTTTTTCTAAGCTTGTATTGTGTTTTAATGGAGTTGAGTGAATGTGTTTTTATTGATGTTTTTGGAATGTATTGTGTGTTGTTGTTGGTGTAGTTTGAAGGCTGATATTTTGGTGTAAATTAAGGGTTTTGGTTTGTGACTCATTAAGTGTTATATATATACATAGGCGTCCATTTGCTTCAAAAGTCTTCAGCTAGCAAACATCAAGAAAATTCTAGCCATGTATTGTGTACAGCTTGCACCGTTTATATACATTATTTTTTGTAATATTATTTAATTAATTATTTAACTTAGTTCTAGGGTGATTTATTAAATTAAACAGGTACAATTATGTCAATTATTTAGGAGTTCTGCCTTTATAAATTTATATAAAACTTCTACAAATTTTCTAGTTAATATTGAGTTCGACTTTTGGTTTAAAGTTTATGCGATTAATTATTTTTAGGGTTTTATCTTATGCGATTAAGGTTTATGAGCTTAATAGGGTAATTTGGTTCCAGTCTCTAATAGCTTTAGGATTCTCTAACTAGATCACTGGTGCAATTGAAATATTTATTTGAAGTCCAGATTGAATCTGTTTTTGTTCTTATTGTGTATTTATAATCCTATCGGTACATCCTTGAATTATCGTTTGCTAAATATAAGTTTTATTGATTATTTACTTTTTAATACACTTGAAATGTCATTTAAAATGATTTTTATACTTTGAGTTTTCGATACCAGCTACAAAATCCTATCTTTAGTATTTGATACTATCTATAGAACTTTGTTTTAGGGTTTGAAGATATATATAGGATCATGACTATTTATGGTTTTAATTTAAGGTCTTTCTTGAGTCCTACATTAATCTTTTATTTTCTATATTTACATTTCTATTTGTATGAAAAATCTCAGGGTTTTCACAAATAGGTTATCAAAACCCTATCTTTACATTAAGTCTATTTCAATGAGTAATTAGATACGACAAATACAACTATTAATAAAGGAAAGTGTTACCTATTGTAGACACCCAATTTTTGCCCAATAAAAATTAGGCTTAAGTTTAGAATAAATTAATGTCATGATTGAGTTCATTAAAAATATAAAATATAATAATAAACAATAGTATAATAAAAAAGAGAAAATAGAAAAAATAAAAATATAGAGGAATAAAATATGTATAATAAAATGAATAATAGTAATATAAATAAAATATATGTAAGAAAAATTAAAATAAATAATTATTTAAGCTTAATATAATATATATTTTATTAGTCTTAAGTATTAGTGGGTTAGCTATATGACCAAGGCACAGGCCAACGGCCTAACGGATCAGACCATGGACACAAAGCAAGAGGACCCAAGTTCGAATCTAGCCTAAGGCAGATTTTGCCTCTTTTTTGTTCATTTTTTATTTTTTCCCAAAAGACACATCGGTTCATCCACTTTGAGACCTCATTTGAGCAACGAATCTTTGTGTTTTTTCGAAATTGATTGTACAAACACGAACTAGGCATGGGATACATCACATATACACACAATTCGTGCATTATTTCATTCCAAAAGACACATTAATTAAAGCATGAAAATTGAAAAAAAATTCGAATGGACATAATTTTTCAAATCTTAAAATCGGCCGAATTGTGTCCTTTAATCAAATTAAACACACTCAATCGAAGAGTTGTGATGTATAAACATAAGATTCGTGATCAATTTGAACCAACAATCACGAATCGAGTCCCAATTTTGAATCGTTTTTATTTGAAAAAATATAACGATTCGTGATTGTAAAATTGAACAAGTACGAAGCTTCGAAATGACAAATTGTTTCGAAATCTATAAATAGGATCACCCCCCAAGCAGAAAGCACAATTCAATTTCACGAAACATACACTATACGATCGAGATCTGAAAATAGAGAGAAAAGTGCTCGAATTGCAAAATTTGCAAATTCGAAGTGATTGAGAGGATTTCGATCCAATTAAAGAGTGTTAGGATCATCTAGGAAGTGTTCTTGATCGATTATAGTGTTTAGATTTGCTCGAATTTGCATTTGGAAGTTCTGCAAATTTTTTGATTTTTTTTAAAACCCTCGCCGCCGAGTACCACCACACGAACCGCCACTTCTGGTGGCTCTGGGAGTGAATCACCACCACCAGCCGCTGCAGCACCCCAAGCCACGTCGGGCCGACAAAGTTGGAGGTTTCGAAAACCACCATGAACGGCCGACGAACGCTCGAAAACCACCATCATCGTCTTCTTCACCCGACGGGTATCTGAAATCTGACCCGAAATCCGAATCCAACCCGGTCGGTCGTCGGTCAACGGTGATCGGTCAACGGTCAACGGTCGTCGGTCAAAAGTCAGCAGATCCTGTGGTCCAGATTTGATCAGAAGATCCTGTGGTCCAGATTTGATCAGAGGATCCTACGGTTCAGATTTGATCAGAGGATCAGACGGTTCAGATTCGATCAAAGCAATCAACGCTCCAGATCGAAAGTCATCAGATCCTGCGGTCCAGATTCAGTCTACAGATCAGACGCTCCAGATCTGATCCGAGAAGATCCAACGGTCCAGGTTAGTCTGTATTATTAAATTATTTATTTATTATATATTTAATTTCGAAAAATAAGAAAAAATAGTAAAAAATTAATAAAAATTCGTAAAATATCCAGAAAAATTCAGAAAAATCCAGAAAAATTAGAATAATTATTTTTAATATAAATTTACATGTTTTAGTAATTTTTGATATTTTTTGATATTTTTGAATATGTATTTGCATATAGTTTGATCTTTAAATATATATTTGATGCATGAGATGTTTTGTTTTTGTATTTTAATTTTGTTATGATATATTTTGAATATGTTCTGACCATATGTGATGATTATTGAATTTTGAAAAATAA
Source organism: Combretum micranthum (assembly GCA_024138025.1). NCBI lineage: Eukaryota > Viridiplantae > Streptophyta > Magnoliopsida > Myrtales > Combretaceae > Combretum > Combretum micranthum. The sequence continues at coordinate 522,068 of JAMXBD010000030.1, forward strand.
TAAATTGTTAATAGATTTTTAAAACCAAAATTGTTGTTGAATAATAAAGATAAAAATTGTTTTTTTTAAATCATGATATTAATTAAGTTTTTATCAAAATTATCTTTATAAATTTGCTATAAAGATAATACTCAAAGTTTTCAAAATTGATTTTCATGTAGCATTAAATTAGCCATGAATTATCATAATTTTTTTTAGAAAAAATGATTTTTGGACTTAGAAAAATATATTTTTTATGAAACAAAATTCAATTGATTAGATCATAGGATTATCAAAATTAGTTTTCATAAAAATTCAAAATTTAATAAACTTAAAGTGAGAATATTTTAAAAATATAAAATTGATCAACAAACTAAGTTCTTTATCAAAAGAACTACGTTTTGTCTGATCTCGATTAGCGAGTACGTAGGCACCTACGGGGCGACAATAAAATTAGAAAAAATATATTTTGTTTTAATAGTTTGAAATAATCATTTTGTACATATTATAAGTTTTTTTTAAAAAGGAAAATACAAATGTTTGTTGATATTTCAATCCTAAGAAAAAATACATAAAAATAAAAATGCATGATTAAACTTGTAGATATTTGTTTTATAAATGTTTTGTTTGAATTTTTTTTTTTTGTATAGAAAAGGATAAATTCTAAATTTTAAATTTTAAGTGGTAACCGCTTAGGTTTTAATAGGTTAGCCCCCGAACTCAGATATCTGGTATTTTTTAAAAAATTTGATTTTTAAATCAAACTTTTCGCAGACTAGTGGCTAAGTTAGGATTAACCGACCCATTAATCCTAGCTTTCATTTTTCCCGATTTATATCGGGTGGCGACTCCAAAATATTTTCAAAATTAAATTCTTTTAACCCTAGTCGAGGATTCATGTTAAATGGGTTAGGGTTTAATATGAATCGGGTTAGGAGAAATGAACCGGATGATTTTTCAAAATCCAGGCTCGACACCTATTTTCCTATATATATATATATATATATATATAGAGAGAGAGAGAGAGAGAGAGAGAGAGAAAGATGTGTAAATCAATACTTACTCCTAATATCAAATCCGTTTAGGAAAAGTAGTTAAATGTGACAAATAAAACTTAAATGAAATTTTACTAATAAGGAATCTATTTTTTAAATATATTTAAATTAATAAAAAACTATTTTTTATGATAAGGGAGACACTATAAACTTTATCCCGTAAAGCTTGTGTATTGTCACAAGCCAATTTGGTTCCAAACTAGCTTAGAATAGATGGTTCCTGGTTCTTAAATTGTGGATCTATCAGTTCAAGGATCAGTTATGGGCACCAAATAGCCTTCAAACAATATTTCTTTTTCTTTTTATGAATCTTTAACTAAATTTTAATAAATAAAATTTTAAACTCAAGATGAAACTTGAGCTTAATAATATTATAATATTTAGCTCATTTTCATAAGCAAGTTTCAAAGATGTGCATTTATTTATATATAACTACAATCCATTTCAATTATAATATTGGTGATGTAGGACTAAAATACACTTTAGAGCTTTAGGATTGGTTATAAAAGGAAAAATAGCCCAACATTGCTAAGAAATAATATTGTTCTTTTGATAGAATTGTATATTGAGCAAATTAGCCGATTTTTTAAAGTACATTTATTTCTAGTGTTGCTATTAACAATGTATAAATATTGATAATAATTTCTTTCTACTCTAAATGTTAATGTTATTTACTCTTTTTTCTTTTTTAATTTACCAAACTAAGGAGGCTAGAACAGATGCATTTGGGACTGTTTTGTAAAATGTTACATAAAATTTGAATCCACTTTGGTGTTCTATAAGGTTTTCCTAAAAGCCAGTAAACAATGTGGAGTTTTCTTGTACTAAACTTTTGGCCCATTTAATCAACTTTTCTTCCCCTTAATAATGGCATAGTATAATAAGCCTTCTTATTCTAGTGCTAGTTGTGTCTTTGTAATATTACAATTCTAGTCTTTTAGAGTTGTTCAAATATGATTAATTAACTCTGCCAATATATTGCCTTCTTTTCATTTTCTCATTAATTACATAAAATTCAATAAATAAACTAAAGAAGAATGTCAAATTAAGTATATAATATATACAATATTTGTAATTATCAATAACTTAAATATGATTAAAAAAGTAATTTACTTTTCAAAAGTTGAAATATAATCACAATTCCACCTCTTACGTCCACATATCGTATCCTTACTTATAGGTAGAATGGTCAATTTTGAGGAATGGTGATTTCACCTTTGAAAGGTGCATCCAAATGTAGAAATAGTATTATAACACAAAATCACAATTTGGATGTGGGTCTATTTTTTATTATTAAACATAACATTAGAGATATATGTTAAGATCAAAAGCATTTTCTTTTAAATATTATTATTGCTTTCATTAGATTGGGTTTTCCCTTGAAATACCCTAATCTTATATGCATGCTTTGAATTTCATTTGTGTGTGTGTGAATATATATTGATTAATTATATTATATATTTAGTTAGATAAAATATAATGTGTTGGCATGATTTATTAATTGTGTAATAGAGCATATTCGGATGTGTTTAACCCAAGTTTTAAACAAAAATAAAATCAAGCCCAAGCAAAATTTTAAAGCCTGATTATTAAGCTTAAACATAAAAAATGATTCTAAGCCCAAGCCTTTTTCTTCTCCTGTAGCTGCCTTAAATGTCAAGGCAAATTTCATGATAATTATCCAAACAAATCTTCGTAAAACACAAAAAAAAAAATAGACAAAAGACCAATTATCCCAACAACAAAAGAAAAACCTAGATTTTTCTTTTCCAATCTTAGGGATGTAAATTGGTAAGTCGTTATAGGGTAATTAACCCTTTAAAACCCCTATACGGTTTGACTTTATAAGGTTTTGGGGTGGTTTTTGGGTATCATATTAAAACCTTATAAGGTTTCAGGTCATATATACAACTCGATGGAAAAACTCAATCCTGTATAAATATATAATAATTTTTAAAAAAATTCATAATAATATGTATACACATAATTGTTTACAAATTTCAAATTTCATTTCCATATTAAATTAAATTTATATATAATTATTTTAAATTTCTTATATGATCACATGATGGGGAATCGGGTCTTCAAAAACCCTATAGGGGTGGGTTTTGGGAATGATGGAAAAAACCTTATATGGTTTTTCTTGGGTTTTGGGTGACTCCATAACTAATCGGGTTAGGTTCGAGTTTTACAAAACCCATCCCAAACCCGACTCGGTTGCATCCTTATCCAATCTTCACAAACAAGCCATCCAAAGTTTATATCAAGACTTTATAATCAAGTTAAATCTTCTTTAGGTAAAGCCTTGCTTGTATATATGATCTTTTATGTATTTGTTTCTTCATGAACATGAAATCTCTATTTTAATGTTTCCTATATGAGTTGTATGTAGTCTTGGTGATCTAAGTTAGTTATAGAATTAACTAGATCCTTGAAGTTGTGTTGGATAAGTTGTTGTAAGTGTTGATGTTGATTTTAAAGAGTGAATGAGTTGATAATTATATGTTATGTGGTTTGAGAAGTAAAGTAGACGTAGTAGTGAGTGTTGTTGATGATAGACTGATTGGATTATGTATATATATGTGTGTGTGTGTATGTGTGTAGTAAGTGAATATGTTGATTTTGAAGTGTTTAAGTTAATTTAAATAAGTTAAGTTTAAGAATTTGAAAACAAAGAGAAATAGGGGAAAACATGATTTTTGGGTACTGGGTCAAAAGTCACAGGCATGACAATGGGTTTTGTAGCATCGGGTTCGACAGCTTTTTGAAAATCATGAGCATGATCTATCCCATGCTAGCCTCTATTTTAGGAAAAATTTGCTGTCATGGGCATGATTAATCTTTAATAAATGCTAACTTGGAAAATTTTATGAATCACCGACATGATTAGGTCTTTGCTAGTCTTGGGTTGTTTTTGAAAGATTTCAAATTCTTTTATCACGACCATGATGTTGCTCTTAGTAGGCTCGAGTAGCAAAGTTTTGGACCATCACGGGTGTGATTCCACTTGTGATTTCCTATGATGTTTTTCCCTACCTTGATCATGGGGATGATCAAGGGTGTGATTGAGAAAACGGCCTCAATCATGGCTGTGATTCGTGATTTGTCTCCATGCCCTGTAGAAAAGAAAAGAAAAATAAATAATAATGATAATTTCAAAGTTAAAGATAATAAGATATGATGTATGAATATGCATATAAATATATGCTAATTTAAGTTTAATATGAGTTATGTTTAAATTGAATAATTTATACATGTGTTAGTTTGCGATTATGAATTGATATCTTTATCATATTCTCCTAACTCATTGAGTTTAATTACTAGTCTTTTGCTAGGAATATCAAATCAATTAGGAACATAGTTACTTGGTTATGGGATGCTAGGATAGACATATCCTAAATCAACTCTAATTAAAGAAAACTTAAAAAGTGTTTGAATTATTTGTGTGTGTGCCATTGAATCTGGTCTAGGGAGTAGCAACTCTATTAATTAGGTTAACATGGTAGTTAGACATTTAGGCTACTCTAGTCATGATGCAATGACACTTATAAGTGGCTCAGTAGATAGTCGATAGGGTTAATGGTATCGACATAATATTTACTTTTTTCTTAAGAGGAAATAATATGATTTAGTTCATGTTTATCGAATTAATTGAACTTAGTGATATCATAGATTGAGTTAAATAAAGGTGAGAAACGATTGGGATTTCTAAAGGACACCACTTTCTCTTTTTCAATTAGATATAGGAGATAGAGGTATTCGAACTGCTTATATCAACCCCCTGAGCAACTGCTGTTACTCAAGACCCTCAGATTTCCTAAGATTGAAATTGGAGTTTGAACACTCTAATGATGATTTATTTACTTAATTAAAGATAATTAAATTATTGTTTGTTGCATTAATTTTATTTTAAGTATCATTGTCACTTTATATTTGCTTGTGTTACTTGTGTACTAGGCCTTTGGCTCATGACTTTTCAATTGCAGGTGTTGATGGGGATGAGTTCTATTCTCAATTGGGTTATGGAATGGATTTTGAGGACTTTCTGGATGAGTGGGAGGATTAGGGAACCTGGTTTGGATGATGACCATTTTGTAATAGATTAGGAAAAGTGTTTTGTGGATAATGTATTTTTTTTTCTTAAGCATCATTTCAAAGTTTTATGTATTTTGTTATAAGCTTGATCTTAAGGCTATGTTTTGTAATACCTATGCATATATATATATATATATATTAAGTCTTTTATCTTATTGATGAAAGGACAACAAGGCTTTGTAATAGTACCTATGGTGCTTCTCTACATGAGATGTTTTTAAAATGATTCTTATAACAAGTTTAGACAAACAATTGATACAAACTCTTTCTTTATGGATAGCTTTACATGCAATGCATTAGGATTACATGTAGCTGAGTACTGTACACGCTTAGCTTATGTATGAGTTGTGCCGGCCCTTACATCCTTATTGGGTCCTATTTTAATTATAAAAGCTAATAAAAGAAATCTTATAGTGTTTGAAACAAGACTCAATTTAGTCTCGAAACCCTAGATGGTAATCGGTCATTGGGTGTATCGAATGACCTAAAATGACCTACCTTACTTGCATATTTAGTTAGAAGCTCGACAAAAATTATTATTATTTTTAATTTAATAAATGTTGAGGAAAAAAGAAATTATATTTTTCATATTTGAAAGAGTAAACCTTTATTGTAAAGTGAGACCTGACTATGTAGTGAAGTATATATTTCTACAAACATGCAGTTATAGGTTTATCTCTTAGCATATACAACGACAAAGATCTTGTTTATGGGCTCTTCCCCATAAGGACCTTTATGTTTTATTTGGAGTCCTTTAATTTAGAAAACCTAGGTGCAATTTAATACCTTAAATATTAGTTATTCATTTTTCTATTTTTTTTTCTTGAAATTTGTAAAAAATATAAAAAAAAGAAGTAATTTTTTGTGGCCTTTTATAAAGGACTTCAGATTTTGTAAGAATCTTGTTACAATAGTAAAGAACCTAAAAAAATAAAGTTTTTAGTATAGGAAATTGTTTAGGGAACTCCATGTACATGCTCTTGCTATTCATTTGTTTTGTTGTAACATCAATTCCATTACAATCTTATTCCTTATAAATAACCACTACGACGTTTAGTTGACCGTAATAGCAATTTTATAAAGAATCCCCATTAAAAAAAAACATTGAATAGCTATTTGTTACTCAAAACTATGAATAGTGACTTGTATTCTATTTCTCAATAATAATCCAACTATAGCCATCTTCATTCATGAAAGTGAAAAGACAATTAAAATCATTTTGTCACTTTTTCCCTTTTTCTTTTTTATAAATATGAATAGAATGAAATTTCATTTACTAAAAGATAATAGTTAGGTAAATTAATTATAATTAGAAGCTATTTTCAATAGTTATACTATAAATAATAATAATCATGCCACCAAAGTTACAAGTATGCTAGTCTTATCATATAAATTATTAGTAAAGAATAATAGTCATGTTACCTAAAAGAATAACTTTTCTTTTCCACAGTTAACACTATGGAAATTAGTAGATATGATTGAATAATATTATTACTGTGGGTGGGCACGGAAAAGTTTGATTTGATTTTCATTAAAAATTAAATCCAACCATAATGCTTTGGTTCGGTTTAAATTGTGGATTAAATTATAATTCAAACTAAAAATAAATTTGTTCTAGTTTTTTTTTTATATTTGTGTAGATATTTAAATATTTAAATTAGTTTTAATTACAAATCACAAAACAATATTTCATAAATCTATCACATTAATAATCCATAATCTTCCATAAAATCATTCACTAACTAGTCGATTATTTACTAACAAAGTATATTCATTAACTAATATATTGTAAGCCATAATCTATAATCCTTTACAAGACCATCTAATCAATCAACTACCAATAAATTTAATTAAAAAAAGAATCTACTAGCCAAAGTCATTTATTAATAAAAGTAAAATGATAATACATTGGACAATTAGTACATAAGAGTCATAATTATATAAACAAAGTCTATACTCCATAGAGTTGATATGATTAATAATAAAATAACCTTAACTCACTAACCAAAGTATATATCTCAAACATAAAACATTATATTTCAAAAAGAATAAGCTAGCATTAACTAATATTCATCAAATAATAAATATCTTAATGAGATATATGAAAATATATGGCTTTGTTTCAAGATAATATTCATTATAACAAAATTTATAGTTACAAGTAAATTATTATTTTGTTTTTCAAAAATAGTTTGTTTTGATTTTACTATTTAGTTTGATTTACTCCTTTAAACCAACCATACTAGTTCAATGATAGGATTCGTTGACATGGCTAAAAGAGAAAAGCATTATTCAAGTTAAGTTTACACCTAAGATTCAATTAAATTTCCATAATCAAGAAATTGCATCTTAAGGACATTAGCCATCAAAGTTGCTTTTACAAAAATATGGTGAATTTACCATAAGGACCAGTATATATAATGCCCAAAGGCTAGCTATTTGTATCCTCAAATATAGAGAAAAATATTCAATAGGTATTACCACTAATGATGTTTTAACATATGGATGATAAAATGATGGGTAATTTGTAAAGTAACTACTATTCATATGCCGACGTGTTAGAAAAATCATTAGGAGTTATATACCACATGTATATATACCACATGTATATTACGTGTGACGTATATTACTTATCAAAGCCTTTCTCAAAATATACATGGGGAAAACCCAATCTGAAATAGTGGTCAAATTTTTCTATAATTAGAAGGGAATGCAGAAGATAATGATTGAAAAAAAAAGAAAAAAAATAAATAACCAGTTAAAAGGATTCTTGAATTGTTGCATCACTTGGACTCAACAAAGCTCATGTATTGAAAAGGTTAGGTTTCCTCCATAGGACAATGTCACAAAAAGATGTGGTGAGGAGGACCTTAGGTTTATATGAATATATATCATCACAGGTGTAGGTAAGAAAGAACAAGCCAGGATGGGGCTGGGGGGATAGTGACTGGGCAGGGTCAGAGCTTGGGTTAGGGATGTTTCCTTCTCATGAAGATGTGACCTGTCTCTAAGCCACTGCCATTGCAATATTGCATTAAAGGTGTCCTAAAACCAAAATTCTTCTTCTTAATTAAATAGCAAATTACTCGATGATGGATGTCGGTATGCCGTACAGGGAAGAAACATACAAATTATGCCACGCGTAGAATGTCTCTTGGGGCCGAGTATGTTTCGTGACTTGATAAGATTAACGGTATTCATCTTTCCCCGGGGATAAAAGAAAAAACACCGTTTCTCATCCACGGTGACATAAAACTGTGGTTGTGAAGCTCATCGATCACAACGGTTTGTTTATTACCAAACAGACAAAAAAAAAAAAAAAAAAAAAAAAAAAGAAAGGAATCCTAATTCAGTAAATATACAATAAAGTTGTAATAACTTATATATATTTATTATATCATTATCGCCCTTTTATATATATTAACAAAAAAAACTATTTAAATGACCAAAAACCTTGTTAATCATTATTATTATTTCACTGTTATCATTGTGGTTGTTCTTTCCTTCTCTCCCTTTTAAATAAAAAACACTTCAATCTAAACAAATACAAAGATATTTATTTTTACTTTTTAAACTGTCAAAATATTTATATAGTTTTCATATTACTATATGTGTTTTTCTTTTTAATTTCTTCTCTCTACAATTTTTAGAATGTCTATATGTTATTTTTTTTCTTCTCAGATCATTTGGTATTGATGTGTATTTATTCAATGATTGCATTATTTTTTAAGTTTTATTATGTTAAATTTAATTTTCACACATGATGCACCATCGGTGTAAATCTAATAATATAAATTAGAAATATTCCTTCAATTTGGAATCCAAAATTAAAATACTAATTAAATTATGAAAACTCCTTTATTATTTATTATTATCATTTTATTGTTGTCATAATAGTTACTATACAAATAATATTTTAGTAGTGAGAATTTTACAGTATTGTCTATTGTGGTCATTTACCATTTTAACTATTAAAAGAAATATAATAAGAACTATTTAAGTGTTCAATATATGAATATGAGCCATTAAATGACAGAATAGACCAAAAACTATTCTTGACATAAGCACGGTTCGGTTCTAAACTAAGAACCGAATTAGAAATAGACTAGTTAGACAGTTTTAGAACAAGCTAAGGCACCATTAGTTTTCTAGTTCTTAGGCAGTTCTCCGACCTAGAACTGGGTAGAATTGACGGTTCCAGCTGGTTTCACTGGAAAAAAAAAAAAAGAAAATTAGAAAAAAATTTAAAAATAATATCAATACATAATTATTAATGTTTAAACTATTTCATAAGAATAGTAAATTTATTATCTACTCATAGTGTTTAATGTGTTATTATTAATAACACAAATAAATTTAACTTAGAAGCATATATAATTTACTTTATATAAACTTCACATAAAAGCAAAATACTTTTTTTAATAATATGAGACTATTTTTTTATTATAATTTTCTTTTTATTCCTCAAAAATTTTGTAATTTCATATTACTAACTAATATTGATATTGAATGTGTTTGTATGTAAATAAATACACATGTTAAACAATTTTTTTTAAATTTATTAAATAATTTAATACTTTTAAATCCAATTATTATTTTGAGATTAAAATTTATTTTATTAAAAACTAAACTTCATTTTTTTTTTTATTTTTACTTGTAAAAAAAATGGCAATCCCATGGTTCCAAAGCGAGAACCAAGAACAACCAGTTCCATAGAGTCGAGCTAGAATCATGAGAGATAATTTCGGTTTTGGTTCCTCAATTTCAAAACCTAGAACTTACGGTTTCAGTTCTAGTTCATTTTGATTTAAGAATAATAACGATGCCTAAACTAGTTTCTTTCTTCCTAAACAAATACAAAGATGTTTATTTATTTCGCTTAGACAATGGGTCATTCAAGGATACAAATGAGAATACAATGAGGTAGGAATTATTATTCATTGTTTTAGGAAAGGACAATTCATCACATAAAATATAATTAAATACCATAATTATAACTTTATATAAAATAACAAGGAAATGAGATAACTATTCGAAGAGGATAGGATTTCAACTCTTTTTTTAAGTAACCTTTTTTTATTCGTTTATTTAAGTTTCTTTAATAATATTATTATTTTATTAAATTTATTGTTGCACACTGTTAATAAACCGACACACCCTGTTGACTACTATTGATAAATAGTAATGAAATAGGAGGCAAGGGTTTGTCAGAAGCGCTGAAGCGACTCCATTGTTCCTCAAAAACTTCAGTATATTGCTCAAACTTTAGTATGTTATGATGCTCGGTGTGTGTTGCGAGAATTATACGTAGCAATGTATAGTAAATTAGCACAAGTGAATAAAGAAACTTCACTTAAACATAGTGCCCTGAAAACAATAATCAAAGTGTCAAGGTACAAACATCCATAAGAGTCCAAGGAATAATAGATAAAAGACATAAATTTCTAGCTAGGCCTTTTAGTCACTCGTTAGCTAAGAAATTAGCTTGCTACTCTGCCACCACAACTACCCATCATCATGATCTCTACATAGTTACCAAACCACTGATGTTTCCGAGGGAAAAGACCAACCGTAAACTCGTGAGGAACAATAAATCTATTAAGTTAAATATACCTTATGTTATGTTAGGGATAAATGACAATAAACTTGGCTGAATGGGGAAAAAAAATACAATGATTAATTTAGTAGCACAAATAAATTCACTTTTCTTAGAAAATTTATATTTTCTACACAAAGTTTAGTAGGAGAGTTTTAAAGCAGAATTTTCTCAAGATACAACTAAGTTTGGACACTTGAATAACAAAAATTTTAGTATAAAACTACAATTTAAATTTTTTTGTGAGATGTTTGTGCATAATTGTTGTTTAAAAGTGAAGAGAGTGCGGAAGAAAAACAATGAAATTCTTGCAAGAATTTGTTTTTCATTGAAGAAGCAACACCTTTAATACTCAAGAGTAAATCTCAAAGATCTTGATTTTATTCAAGTGTCACAATGTTTGAGATATGGATTGCATCCATGTGATTTGAATTAGAACAGTTATAAATTGATCTAAATGACTTATCACAAATGGATGCAATTCAAACACATGAGAAACTCTAAAAGTTTCATCAAAAGTTGCAACTCTTTAAATTTTAACTGTAAAAAAAATTTTGTAGTTTCAACTAGTTTAGATTATTTCAAACTGGTTCAGATCAGACTGTAGTCACAAATAGTTCATATAATTGCAAAGTAATTCAGATAATTTTATATTGTCACATTTTGTTTCAATTCTATATTCCTTTATGCAAAATTGTCTAGACCTTTTCACAAAAGGTCCAGATCTTTTATATAAATTTTATGAATCTCCTGAAAAGGTCTAGATCTTTCATATAAATTTTATGAATCTTCTACTTTTGACCATGTTTAACACATGTACCATTATAGTTATGATTGAGCTTTCCAAATGTAAAGTTTACATGAAAGGCAAGCAAGCTATCAAATATTAATATATAATGCAAGTAACAACCATATGCAAATGCAACAACATACATGGTCATTTAAAAACCATGAACAGTGCGAATTTACACCTTATGTAAAGGAACTTTGTTACGTAGCCTAGCCTACTAGTTTAATTTATCCTATTTGTATTGTTGCGTGATTGCAACATTCCATGATTTATTACATGCACTTCATGCAATACATGGTGGCTTCAGTTTCAGTAAGATAGTAATTAACTCCTTTTTTTTATGCAATGAATTGATTTTCACAAACAAACACCTTAAGAGGGTTAGCATCGAGTAAAAAATAGCTAGGATTCTGCTTTAGTCTAAGTAACTTCAACAAACGATTGCTAGCCCTAAGCACATGCATTAGCCTAAACTTACCTAAGCAAACTAGTCTATCATTCATCAAGAGTAATCATGTGCACTACAATTATAAGTGCAACTAATACAATAGACATAGAAATGCCTACTAATTCATGATAGAGATTCTTAATGTCGTTAAATTATGGAACATTTCTTAAGGCAATTTGAATCAAGAGTAAGGTCACTCATGAATAGGAGTTTAGTATGATGACAATGCTAGTTTGTCAAGATAGTACATAACTTACCTAGTCCTTATAAATTTTCCAATTATGATGAGTTTTAGATCTTAAAGCATATATTTCTTATTTTAACTCTTTTTTAAATGTTTTCATAATTGTTCTGAAGCATGTTCAATGTATTATTGAATGGAAGTAGAATATAAACCATGTGGGATTACATTTGTGTGTGACCCCCAGGGTAAGTAGTTAAGTTTTGTCAGGTATGTTGTCCTATTATTTAGGGTGAAATAATTCTTAATTGCTTTTTTACATAACCATTTTTAGTTATATTATCTTTAGAACACTACAAGAATTTTGAGGTTTAGCCACGTTAAAGTACCATCGCAAATTGCAAAAAAACATAGCAAAATACATTTTGCAACGTTTAATTAATGTGGCTAATAAACGTCGCCCAATCTGTGTCGCAAATTGATTTGGCCAAGTTAAAAAAGTAAACATGGCGAAGATTATTTTGTGCAAAAATTACATAATGAAAGACAACATAGAAATGTTGCCATAACTTGTATGATAGGCGACTTTTGTTGTGTGGCCAATATGCAAATTTTGTTCCCACCTTTTTTATTTGGGATTGTTATGAGATGGATTTGGCAACATTAAGTAAGAAAACGTCGCCAAGGTAATTTAACGTATAAATTGCATTATAAAATGTGGCATTGAAACGTGGCCATATGTTATATGATAGGCCACATTTTTTGTGTGGCTAATATACAAACTTTGTTCTCACCGGATTTTGCGACGTTAAATAAGAAAACGTCGCCAAGATAATTTAGCGCAGAAATTGCATTATAGAACGTGGCATTGAAACATAGCCATATGTTATATGATAGGCCATATTTTTTATGTGGATAATATATAAATGGACATTATACGTACCTATTATTTTAAACTTCGCTAATATTGTTCTTGCTTTTTTCATGGATGATTGTAGATTGCACTTGTGATGAGTATAATAACTATTTATGTACAAGCTCATTGAACCTATTAAGCAAAATATATAAGTGGTATTTAAAGACACATTTTCCTGTAAATATACCTATGTAATGTGTATAATACTATTACAATAAACAAACATAAACTTTTTCAACATATATCAATCAATTTGCACACTTGTGCAAAGTGGAACCAAAATACTCATATAATAAGTTCAAACGTCAAGCAAAACAAAAGATTCTTGAGAGTTAGTTTGGACATGTACCAAAACATAATCCTATTCAATTGGAGGTATATTTCCAAAAATGGATAGAAAACCCTTATCCACCTCCCCAATACAAACTTACACATAAGTTGTTAAAAGTATCATTTCAAACATGCTAAAAGAGATAATCTTATTCATCATAGGCATTTCCCAAAAAATTCCTATCTATCTCAATTGTCATCTTCACCTCCTCCACTTTCATCCTCACTTTCGTCACTATCTTCATTATTAGATGACCTTGGAGATCGATCTCGTCCACTTGGATTTCCTGTAAAACAAAATGTTAAGTAGTAAAGCACACATAAATATACTTACTGTTGAACTATTAATCAAAGAAAGAGAGTGAGTAATGTCAAAGCTTAATGAAATAACTTACTTGAAGTACTAGGATAGTTGGAGCAAAGTTGTTTTACCAGTTCAGTAATTTTGGCTAGCTGCAAAACATACATACCAATATGCAAAGGACAAATTAAGCTTATATTTAGTTTTGAATAAGAACATCTATCAAATTTATCATTTGAGAAGTTTACATAGATATGAAAGTTACATTCAACTTTAATGCAATTCATATCCTTTTTTTTTTTTTTTTACAAATATCATGATCCAATCTTCTTAAGAAATTCTTTTGCAAATTCTTCTAAGGTATCCCAAATATTAAAAGCCAACATTTTCCCAATTCCGTAAAAGAGACTAAATAAAGTGAAATAAGGAAGATTTCTATACGTTATTCATGTAGCAAAAGAGGCAAAAGGTAAAACATGCTGAGAATATATGCAATGCCTTCATGATGCATCCATTGTTTCTCGAAATCTATTAGCCCCAATAGATTGAATATCACTTAAAATTTAGGTAGACATAAACCAAGGAACTATTTTCCCAAAGAGAACAAAACTAAGACATTTAGCATCATATCTTCCAATTGAATAAGCTCAAATTGCAAATCCAATATATCTTCTAAAGTAAATTCTCATTTTAGATTTGTGTGAAAAACTAAAAAAGTGCAAAAAGAAGCTTGTCACATGGAAAGGAATAATGAATTTTTCAATATTTTGTGAAAAAGTGAGTTTTTCTTTGCAAAAAATCTTAAATAATTGTTGTTGAAACCTTATGAAACCAATTCCTTAATGTTATCTGAACTTGTTAGTGACCATATTATCAAATCCAGCAAGTAGAACACATAGACACATTTTGTAATTGTCACGCCCCAAAGGGTACTCTAAACGTAACATTCCGCCACACTTAATATTAAAGCTTAAGTGTGACAACCTTAGCCACTCCCAAAAGCTTTGATATTAAGTGTAAGGCGTGCTCTCACAAATTTAGAGGACCATAAATGGAATTATGAAGCTTAAGAAGATATAATAACATATTAAGAAAGAGGATTCATAATATTCATTTACTTAAAACAATGGTCTTTACAAACTTAGGGACATTTCCCCTTATTCACTAATCTATTATAAGAATATTTGTATATCTTTTCCAATACTAAACTCCATCTAAAATTGTCTTTACCCAAAAAGAAATTACTTGACTGCAGGGTCCTCGTGGCCTCAACCACAAATAAAGAAACTGCAAAAGATATCTATAGGGGTATAAGCTAACAGGCTTAGTGAGAATTATTTTCAAAAATAACTTCTTGTAACAAAATTTCAAACAAGTTGTTTAATCAAACAAATGGAATGCAACATACATGTGAGCAAACAAGGCATATAGTTTTCTGAGAACTATATGTTGAATGGATTTACGCCCTCCATTCGGGGTTTGGTGATACATAACCTCAAACAAGTAGTTTTAGTAAAAATATTTATGCTTACGATCAATATCGCAAAGCATATGAAGTCTACTTGAATTAAGCCTTGCTTTCGGATCTTCCACCAAGAATTTCCTTAATGCCGCCAAGCAATCACTTTCGGACACTCCGCCAAGTGTTGCTTTTGACATGAGCTTACTGTCTTTCTCACCCAAGGATAATAACCCAAATGCAATGTGACTCACTTTATGGTATGCATGAATCCATTTATTTATGATATCATAACATTATTATTATCAAATTTAAGGCGATCAAAGAATCTCATACAAAGCAAGTGTAATACTAAAACAAACATTTAAATCAATTCCGGCCTTGCTACTCTTGGGATTCTTTCAAGGAATTATTTTACATACATATCCATTTGTCTTTTCCTAACTCTAATGCAACTAAATTACAAGCACAACAAGTATAGTATTTAAAGGAAATAAACTCACGATGCCATGTCGACTATTCTTCTATACGAATGAGTCGTTCACACACTTCACTCAATCGAAATAATCTTCGGGACATAGGTATCCTTCTTCGGAGTCACCTAGCCAAAGAAAATACCCAAAATGAGTATTTCTTGATGATTTTCTTGAATTTTGATAAGACAATGTCAAAAGAACTTTAAAGTTTGTATAAAGGAAAGTTCCACTTTAAAATGGCTATAACTTGGTCATTTTAACTTGGAATTACGCATGTAATATATCGATTTCTACCTACTCGAAAAGACCTATTCATTTCTAAAACTATTTTTATCAAACTAAACCATTTAGGCCTCAAAACAGTAGCGATAAAATTCACTACGAATTTTCCAACTCAAAAACAACTTTGGTTCAATCAATCAAAATTTGTTTTAATAAATACTTAGTTATCTATATAGTTGAAAAATCATTTTTTTTATGGTTACTTAGCTCATATTTTATTTATGCTCAAGTGCTTTATTATCCATTCATGTTTCTTGAGTAAAATAATATCGGTTTGGAGTTTTAGAAAGATATAGTTTACAAAAATTCATTTTGTAAATCTTTTGAAATGAATATTTTTGGTGTTTTATGTTTGCTTTATTATAACTTTTGAAAATGAGTTTTCTTCTTTCTAAGTTCTCCATAATAGTGCTATTTTTCCTACGTATTTTTCTTATATAATTTTCTTTGTCTATTTGTTTGCAAAGGTCTTTATTTGAAAATTTCTCATCCTTTTCTCATGTTATGTTTTTCATAGAAATCATTCTTGCATAAAAATTTATTTTTTTTTTTATAAAAACAAAGTGGGATAATAAATGTTTTAAGAAGCTTTTTATAGTAAAAGTAGTTTCTAAAATCTTAGTGGGTTCTTTTTGTAACTTGAAAATAGATAACTTTATTTTTGTTTAAACCATAGATCTTATACTTTACATAAACTTATTTCTAAGTGTCAAAATCTCCTTTTTTTGTCAATTATTTTTAGAACTTGAAATTTTGGACAACAATTTAAATGAACATGAATTATGAGAAATAATAGCAAACAAAATAACGTAAATAATAAAGTCAAGTATTGGGAGTCTTAGCTTTTTCAAGGCTCCCGGGACTAAGAAGTAGACTAATCCCAAAATAAAAATAAAATGAAAGAAAGAAAAATTTGTTTTGACTTGATGAGGACAAGTCTATGACTAGAGACTAGTCTTAAAATAACAAGGAATGAATAAATAAATTGCAATAGAATAAATAAATAAATTGCATTGCATAAAATAAATAAATTACAAGTGAACTTATATGCTCTAAAGAATATGTATATATATATAGATAATAATACTTATATATAACAATAATAATATGAGCAAAATAATAACATAAATATAAATAGATTTTCATGAACAAGAACAATACATGAACATAATGTAGCTTCCATAATATTTAGTCTTTGGAAACTCACACTATGGTCATGTAAAGTTACATGACATGAGAAGAAGAAAAACAAATAGGAAATATTTACCTAAAGAAGACTTTTGTAGTATTATGTGGTTTTGGTTTTTATTGTAGGTAGAAGTTATTTTAGAATTATTTTGAGAGAGTTTGGGAGGATATTTGGAGAGAGTTTTAAGAAGAGAATTTGAGAGAGTTTTTGTAGGAAATTTATAGGTAGTAATTGTGTGAAAGAAGTGAAAGAGGAGAGGGGGTATTTATAGGAAAATGTAGAGTGATTTTTGTGTGATTAAAATAAAAGAAAATTAAAACAATTTGTGGATGATGCATGGGAGGGTTGGCGCCGGCCATAAGTGAAGGGAGAGAGAGTGTACTTTATTTTTTTGTATTTTGTGGATTAAATGAAGTAATAAGTAAGGTAGATGTGAAATAAAGTTATGGGAAAGGTAAAGAGTAAATGTTATAGGTTATGGTGTGTGTAAAAGTAGGTCTAAGAAAAAATAAAGATAAAAGAATAGTGTAGAATAGTAATGAATAGTGTAATGTAAAGTAGATATAACTAATAAAGTACCGGTAGTAAGAAAATACGCGTATAATTGCGATATCTATTAATTTTACTTACCAAAAAATTATAAAACTGATATTTTTGAAAACCTTATATTTTTACGAGTCTAATGGTATATTTGGAATATTTTTACTATTCCAGGTTCCGGGACACATTTTTCAAGAACTATGTTCGATCGGGTCCGAAACGAGTTGCGGTTTTACTAATCGGATCTTTTTACGTTTCCTTAGGTAATTATGCACTATTCTATATTCTAAACTCCCACTTACTCTTACTGAGTTGCTTATTCAGGATTGCCGGACTTAAGCTATTACGTCTAACTAGGATTATGTTGACCTTTAGAGTCCCGGTTGACTTTTGTTTTAGGGTTTTAGGCTAAACTGATTTCAAAAATATGGGGGTTTACAGTAATATTATTGACAAATTTTTGAAGTAGCTTTTACATAAATTTGTTTTCACTTAAGTTAAAACACTATTATTTCTTTTTGTACCTCACTACATACATGCTATCCAAATACCACACTATCAATCTATAACTGATCCCATCCTCAAATTATTTATGCATTTGAAAGAGTACAACAAGATAAAGTTAAAAAACAACCAACAATTTCCAAAAACATAGCCAACTAAATCATAGTTAAAAAATAGCCAACAAGAATAATATCCTCAACAATTAGATCAATAACAACAATCAACACTCCAACTAGTTATAGCAGGTGTATATTTTATGTAATATCTAATGAACTATCAATAACATACAAGAGACAATAATTACCTGTTCAGACTGTTCCTCATGTAGGGTTTTTTCCTCGCAAAGCTTTGCTTTTGTTTCTTCTAAGGCAGCTCTCAACTCTTCCATAGAAGTTTATCCTCGTGCTGATTTCCCAATTGATGGTGGTCCATACCCTCTTCCAAGATGATAGTTTGACCTTGAAATCGCATTCATAAACCTATCAACAATCTCCTCCAAAGTCAATGGACTATCTGAAGATTGAGATTCCTCATACATCTTCACAATCTTATCCTTAAAGACATACATTATGTATAACACATTACTTTAAAATAAGTCTAAAATTTTACACATCCAATAAACTTACATAATCCTCTGCAGCTTGTTGAGATACCCAACCTCCTATACCATCGGGCCATGGGATGCTATATCGGGTTTGCTTAAAGAATTCAATGGCATTAAATGGTTGGTGATTTTGATTAATCTACACATTTAGATATGTATGGAAAACGTTAAAGCATTAATCAATAATAGAAGCATAAGAAAAAAACATTAATAAATACCTACTTGCTCATTTCTCCTACTCTCAAATGATCTAGAGCTAGCCCTATGTAGATATTTTACATTATTGTGTGCATTTCTCCCAATCATTGACCTTGTCTTCTATAAATGAAAAAATAAGCAAACATATGATAATACAAACTAATTTCTAAGTGCAAAAATGATTTAGAATTCACCTTTGTAGATGGTTTATTCGATTGTGATATTGATCGCTCTTGTTCAATCTCCCTAGTCCATTTCTCAGTAACCTTTTTCCAATCATCATCACTTGAACCTTTGGGTTTAGCAACATCACCAACCTTTTTTCACTTATTTTTAGTTTTACATCGATGGTTTCTATGGAGATTGCCCATCCATTTATCAGCAGCTCAGAACTTTTCAGAGTCTTTATTGATGTCATTAATATTCAACTGATTCTACATCAAACATATCACTGTAGATGAGGAGAATTGGTTTTTTTTTTTTTTTTTTTACATTAAAAAGATCAAATCCATAATTAAAAAAGTAGCAAGAATAGCAACAAAAGTAGAATAGCTCTAGAAATTTAAGAAAACAAGTATAACGGTCTCTTCTAGTAGCTTTTACAAAGGAACAATGTCAGAAATTAAAAGGATCAACTACTCGATTTATAACTTCAACATGTGGGAAGAAAGAACCTCACACTTCTC
The DNA here is from genome assembly GCA_024138025.1 of Combretum micranthum. Classification (NCBI taxonomy): domain Eukaryota; kingdom Viridiplantae; phylum Streptophyta; class Magnoliopsida; order Myrtales; family Combretaceae; genus Combretum; species Combretum micranthum. The sequence goes on from JAMXBD010000030.1 coordinate 541,697, forward strand.
TCCTTGGCTTTTCCATTTCTTTTGGGGTAAGTCCTTCATTTTCTCATCTTGAACATATGTTTAGAGTGGCTTTCAAATAACTCAACATGGTTACATAACATTTGATCGTCTGCTATTAGGCCAACTTGCAATTGGTAGAAGTCAGACATTCCCTTTTTCACCCTGAGGATATAGTCCAGCTTATATTAAAAATAATTTAACCTATGCAACCTTATTAGAAAAGAGCATGTCAAAAAATTGACATGATGGATTTAAATTAGAATCTATTTGTCATAAAGGCAAATCAGTTATAGAAAAACATTAAGAACCATAAATACTAATATATATCTCAATTTATTCAATATCATTTCTTGAAACAACAATACCCCCACAATATTCCATATGAAAATAATTGGATCAAAAAGGGAATAAGGGAAATCTAAACCTTAAGATGAATGTATCACTTTAATTGCATCATCTTAAAATAGATATGGGTTTTTAAGGTGTACATATAAAAAACGAATGGTGTACACTTGGTTGCAAACAAAGAAACATAGACTAGAGTACAATAGAGAGGTCATTAGTCATGAATCAAGTTGAGGCCACACTTATTAGAGTTAAGTCTGATTTTATAATGCATTCAATCAACTACATGACCCTTCTGCATTGTGTCTTGAATATTTGCTTTACTTTGATATGTAGTGTCCTTAATAGAGTTATCACATGCAAACTATGTTACATGCTATTATCTGTGTCTAAATTCTATTGCTCCTAATCATATAGCATTCATTTTATAGACTTGAATGCACCAGCAAATAAATCGTAAAGAGAGAATAAGATTTGTAATTTTTTTTTTTTTTGTAGAGATCTCTATAATTTTTAGGAGAGATTAAAAAACCTACTTCAAAGTATTATTTGAAGAACAGAGTGCTTTTTTTTTTTGGATAAAAAATGCACTAACACAATAATTCTCAATTTTCCTTATTATGAAATGATCTTTTTTATTTATCATATCTATGATTGAAGCTTACATGCTAAAAAAAAACAAAAACATAAACCAGCTTGAATAAAAAACAAAACAAAGAAAAAAAATGCAATTTCACTTCAAATATACCTTCACTCTCTCCTAAGCCCGTTGTTTTTTTGCATTGGGGAATTTTCTCTAGTCATCGATACAAAGAGGGAGTAAGTCCCTACAAGCCTTCCCCATTTCAGAGGCTAACTTTGATGATTGGTCTGCTATTAGTGGACGTCCACCAGAATAAGTAAACTCAATAACCATCTTACCCTTTTGTTTATTTTTTTCCTTTTCAAGTGCTTTTCCTCGGTATGTACTTCTCTTACGTGTTGTGGGAATTGGGCCCTCAGTTCCTAGATATTTTTAATGAGACTCTAATGAAGCTAGCAGGTCATCAAACTCAAACCAAAGACCTAACTATTACACGTTTAAATTAACTAGAAATTAAAACTTACATAAAAATTACCTGAGATAAGTGAAGGATTAGATGAAGGGTTTCCATTCAAGGATGCATCTACTTGGTTATTGATGACATGATTCCGTTCTTGTCCATTTCCTGTAGCACCAACCAAAAACATGTTTCACCAAAACACTTACAACTTTAAAATGACAATTAATTTTACTAGTTTCATGCAAGGCATACAATGCTAAAGATACAAAATTAAAATAGCACAATCACTTTAATTGATAAAGCATAAGCTAATGTGGTAGAACAACGAAAACAAAAACATCAAAGAGTAGCGAAGGTGAATATAAACCCACCTACTATACTAATAAATTAACCGGAAATTAATATTTTACATTAAAGTTACCTAAACGAGGGGGAGAACTAGATGAATGGCTGCCTTGTAAGGATACATCTACTAGGGAGTTGTTGATGATAGGATTTTGTCCTTGTTCATTTGCTACAAGATGAACAAAAAAAATGTGATTTCATTATTTTCCACAGCAACTATATATATTTACAATGCTTCTAACTAAAAAAAAAAAAAAAATTATGGAAACTTTACTTGTTCGATGAGAAGGATTAGATGAATTGTTGCCCTGTGGTGATTGTTGTTCCTCCTCCAAATTCTAAGAATCCAATTCATCATTAATTGGTAATCGGGTTAATTTTCCCTTCCTCCCCACCTCTGTAGACTCCTTCGTCCCCTGGCCATTATAATCCTACAATTGGATAGGAAAAAGGTTCAATAATTACATGTCAACATGCATAAATAGAAAGAATAAAAAAGTTCTACCTTTCAATCATCATGCATGGACAATAAAAAAAATATCACAGACATTATAGTTAAATAAAAAAAGGATAAAATGAATAAAAATTGGACAATCATACTATTATCATCACCGATACCATAGTCCATGAGTGCATCATCCAACCCATACTCTTCATCCTCATTTGTATCCTCATCTTCATTACATTCAACACTACCATCATGCTCTTCACATGGAGATGCTTCAACCATTGTTTCTATAGCCTCTCCATCAACGGTCTCACCACATACGTTAGTTCTCAGTGAAACTTCGATGTCACAATCAACTACTGGATTATGTTCATTTCCTCTATCCTCATTTGTTGTTAATTGTTCCTCTAAGCTCTCATCCACCAATAAAGCTTCAACATTTGTGAACAAATTTGCATCACCTACAAGTGAGTCAATGTTATAGATGTGGCGATGCTTGAATTGTTGCACCACTCGCCAATTAGGTCCAAATTTCATGTCATCTAGGTAAAATATTTGCTTAGCTTGTGATGTCAACACATATGGATCATTTTCATACCATGTACGAGTAACCTTAATAGATTTAAAGCCGTCATCCACCCACACATTGCGATGCCTCTCATTAGTGTCCCACCACTTACATTTAAATAGGAATACTCTTTTATTTCTAACTTAACTAAACTCATATATATCTGTTAACACCCCATAAAGTTCTACTTTCTTATCTCCTTGGTCTCCTTCTACCAACACTCCACTATTTTGAGTCTTCTTCCTACTATCAAACTCTGATGTGTAAAAAGGCACACCATTATCTATCAATTTGTTGTACCTTTTGAAACATGAATGGGGTCCTATTGATAATGCATATAATGCACTAATGATCGGGTCACGACTATCATGCACTACACTTATCTGCAAAAATGTTAAACAAAATACCATGTTAATGCAAGCTGGTTAAAAACCCTTCAATTACAAAAAAAAAAAAAAATGTAATTCTATACAAAGTTCTTTCTTATATTTACCTTATTCATAAACCATGCATCAAAGTCTTTTTTGTGATGCCCATCTATGTTATCCCCATATTGTGCACGTAAAAGATCTTTATGCTCACTACAACACATGTTTGTCTTTGCTTAGTAATTTTATATGTCATTGTACCATTAGCTTGCATATAATTTTTGTAACTTTCAACTTACTCTAGGTATGGTTAAATCTCTTGGCAATTGTTGATGATGTACCATTTTGCAATATCAACCTCCTCGCTTGACAATACCACATATGTGGGTAGAGAAATTAAACCAACTTTATTCGTGAAGACATCCAAGCCATTATCCTCTAAGGAATCAAAATTCCTATTTGGGCGGTTAAATGTTGTCTCAATGCCTTCTAAGTGAAGTGAACACCAAGTCAAGCAATCATGAACAATATAAAATTCTGCAATGGAGCCTTCTGGAGAAGCTCTATTTCTAATAAATTGTTTTAAGGAGCCTAATTACCTACAAATAATGATTAATAGTACATGACAAAAACATGGATAACAACTTAAAAAGTAGTAAATTTTGAGTGTACATTATACCTTTCAATAGGATACATCCAACAATATGCAACAGGCCTAGCCATTAATGCCTCTTGAGGTAAGTGGATAGCTAGATGTACCATTACATCAAAGAATGCAGGGGGAAAGATCAACTCCAACTTGCACAAAATAGTGACAATGTCACTTTGCATCTTTCATATATCGTTAATATTCAAAATGCATCGACATAACCTTTCAAAAAAGTTCCTAAGCTCAGCTATGGCGAGGGTGACCTCCTTTGACAATAAGCCACGAATGCCCACAGGTAATAGCCTTTGAAGTAAAACATGGCAATCATGACTCTTCATACTCGAAAGCTTTGAGTTTGAGTTGTCCACACACCTACCTATGTATGACGCATAACCATTACGTAATATAAAATTCCTTAGGAATTGACAAAACAATCTTCTCTCACTCGTAGTTAATGTATAGCTGGCACATGGCATCAAGTATTTGCCATCAGTCCGTTTTACTAAATGTAGCTCCTTTCGTATACCAAGTTCCTCTAGATCAAGTCTAACTTTATAAGTATCTTTCGTTTTTTCCTCAGTCCTAAGCACTGTGTTAATGACATTCTCACAGATATTCTTCTCAATATGCATCACATCCAAATTATGTCTAATTATTAACTTTGACCAATATGGCAACTGGAAGAATATCGATTTTTTAGTCTAGTTGAATGCGCCAACATTGTGGACTCTCTTAGCTTTCCCCGGATGCTTTCCCATTCCTATGTCTACTACTGATCGTAACTGGTGGAGAATATCTTCACCAGAATATAGATCAGGAGCCTCACGAGTATCATGCATTCCATCAAACTTGTAGCTACGTCTCCACCTATGATCCATTGGCAACCACATTCTATGTCCAACATACCCAATCTTGTCATTAAGCCTTATCGATGGTATTTGATCTTCACATACAGGGCAAGCACTGTATCCCTTTGTGCTCCATCCAGACAAATTCCCATATGCTGGAAAGTCATTAATGGTCCACAATAATGCGTCATGCATCTTGAATGAAGACTTTGAGTATGCATCATAAGTCCATAACCCATTATTCCAAAGATCCTTCAACTCATCAATTAAAGGTTGCATATAGATGTCAATCTCTTTCCTAAGTGCTTTAAGCCCTCGGATTAATAGTGTCATCATCATATATTCTCTCTTCATGCACATCTAAGGAGGTAAATTATATGTGAGAAGCAACATAGGCCACATGCTATATGATTGGCTCATAGTACCAAAAGGATTGAATTCATCACTAGCAAGCCCCAATCTCACATTACGACAATCCTTTGCAAATTCCGGATATTCATTATCAAACCTTACCCATGACAACCCATCTGCTGGATGACCTATAAGGTTTTCTTGTCTCTTGTGTTCTTCTTTATGCCAATGTGTTTTTTGAGCATTTCTAGAGTCCATGAAAAGGCGTTGTAACCTTGGTTTCACAGGAAAGTATCGCAAAATCTTATGAGGAATAGGTTTTTTAGAGCCAGTGGACACTTTATATCTGGATGTACCACAAGTGGGACAATGTGTAAGATTCTTGTTATCACCCAAAAATAGACAACAATCATATTTACATGCATGAATATTATGGCAACCCATGCCCAACCCCCTCAAGTATTTGTTTACGTAATAGTAAGACTTAGGAAGAGACTCTCCATTAGGCATGACATCATGCAAAAGTTGTAGCAACATGTCGAAAGACTTGTTGCTCAACTTATTGTATACTTTTAAGTGAAAGAGCTTCGCTATAAATGAGAATTTAGAAATCTTACACCCTGGATAAAGCTCTTGGTGTAAGTCAGCTCTTAACCTATCTAAATAGTCAACTGTAATATCGAAGCCATCATTAGGGGTTGAGCTTTCATCCTGATTGTCAACAAATGGCCCTAAGTCTTCAAGCATCTCATGGAGCCCACCGATATCATTACCACCTGTCCCATTGTTCTCCTCCATAGTGGGTCTCATGTCACATTCTCTGTGACGAATTCTACCTTGATGTTTAGTAGGCAACTCAATAGTTGGCTCCTTACCATGATATATCCAACACTGGTAGTTTACATCTATCCCATCTATAAGCAAGTGTGCTCTAATCACATTCACTGTTTGTGAAATGTCATCTAAGCATTTCCTACATGGACAACTTAAACTTGTGTGCATACCATACTTCAAGCGTAAGTATGCAACAAAAAAATCAACACCTTTTTCGTACTCTTCACTTTCAATGTCATAATTCATTCAACTCTTGTCCATTTTTCCTAACATAAATGGAAGAAAATAAAAGTGTAAGATCTAATTGAACTAGTTAATACATCTCATATGACATAATCACAAAATTAGTCAACACATATCATATCACATCATCATATTGATCACCATTACTAGCAGCATGTTCACTACATTGGTCTTAATGTTATTTCCTCTACCCTCAATCTTAGAAAACATTTTAGGAATCTTAGTAAACATTCCTTTACACTATTCAAAGTACGGAATTTTTTAATCACATAGCAAACTATAATTTTTTTAATCCTTATGTTTACTTTTATTCTAATAATCCTTTATATTCATTGTTTAATGATATTACTTTATTGCAATATGCTTGTTATTATCAATTATACTTGAAATTTATAGTTGCATAAATGATGATATCTCTTTCTTTCCCTTTTTTTTTTTTTGTAATTTAGTCAAACTTATTATATTTGTTTATAATTCATCTATCTTATATTAGCATCAGCTATAAGTTAAGTACTAATTATTTCTTCATTCATTTATCAAATTAACATCTCATACTATTATAAACATTGATATGATGTCAAACTTATTCTTTCCTTTCTCTTTATAATTATGTCAAATTTATTATATTTGTTTATAATTCGTCTATTTTATATTGGAATCTCATATAAGTTATGTATTGATTATTTCTTCATTTAGTTATCAAATTAGCATCTCATACTATTATAAACATTGATTTAATGTCAAGCTATACTTCATACATTAAAATACTTGATTATGTACACCTACCCTTTCATAATCGAATTAGCATACTCATTATGGAGTCATATTGTTAATTTTATGCCAATATTAAAAATAATTCATGCCATGAACAAATGGATTCCTTGACATTCTTAATCAACACATTTTATTTCCAAAACAAGTGCAAGTGATACAGTGGTTGTTTATAAATTAAAAACATAATTTGGAAAATAGAATTTATTAGTAATCCCAATGAACTTTAAATATTTAATTACTCATATTACATTGCATTTAAGAGGAAAAATATATTCACTTATATATACACGTCGAAAATCCTATCAAAATAAGGCCAATTAGTAATTAGATTAATTCTCAAATTTCATTTCCATTTCCAAAACTTCTAGAGAAAATAAAACTAAAAAATAATAAAATTTTGTATAACAATATCAAAATCATTTAATCACTTTTTGTTTCTAAAAATAAAAAAAGAGTAGCATCAAATATTGAAAAGATACTTTAAGGGGAAAAAAAGAAAAGAAAAATAGACACACATACAATCAGCCAATATTAAATGGAAAGAGCAAAAATCTTAGGAAATGTGAAAGCCAATTTCATTCTTCACAATTTTTGTAAAAATTGAATGGAGATAAAATGCATTTGATAGTTGGAATGCATAAATGTTATTGTGAACTCAGAGCAACTGGAAATATTCATTATTGCTGGTAGATTTTATATGATTCCTTAAAAAAGTGGAGCTAGAGTTTGAAGAGAAAAGGTGGGGGAAGAAACCATATATAAGGAATTGTTTTCCCTTTTATATTAACTTGGAACGACCTGTTCACTAACGTGGACATGGTTATAAAAAATGTATGGAGGGATGGGAGTTCTAAAATAAAATTATTAGAACTATGGTATAAACAATGGAGTCAAATACAAAGATTTGGTTTAATAATAATATAATAGGTATCTAATCCTTAAATAAATAATGATAGTAATATATATATTTATAAAATTATTTATATGATTAAAATTTTACTAACATTTATAGATGCTTAACCAATTCACATGTAATTGATAAAATTAAAAGGAACAATTGTCATACTGGCATATTTGGAAACCTTTCTCATTCATTGCTATTTGATTGTATCATTTTCCAAAATAAATAAGTGAAGGGATGCAACTAGTAACTATGTCATAATTTCTATGTATATATACCCTATGATGGCTGATATTTCTAAATTAAACAAATATTTTAATGTTGTATACCTATTGGCATTGGCAAAGCAGACCGCTACTTGCATTGAAGCATTCCTTTGACAACCAATAGAATGAATGAGTCAAGACCAATCTCATCATGAAAAAAAAATTATTTGTCCTATAAAACACAACCTTTTTGCAAGTTGGTAAATAAAAAGGAAAGAAACCTATTTGTTGTGTTGTGTCCTACCTTCTACCTTTCCAGTTAAATATAACCTGTTCAACATAGATAGCCTTAGGAAATGCTCTAAAAAGGCTTTGCTGTGGAGGGTCTCACCAAATTGATCATGAGATTTTTTTTCCTTGGTATATGTTTGATCATAAGAGGTGCAGGTGTTGAATGTGATGGAAATCCCTTGAGATTTGCTAAGTGTTTTCTAATCCTATAAACATAATAAATTATTCGGACTAGAACAATACACATAATCTTTAGCCTGGCAATCATATCCTTTTGAAATATGGTCTACTAATCTTGAAAATGATATTTTAGTTTTATTTTATTCTTTTAGCAGTGCATAAAAAAGATAAACTCTTTTTTAATGACAAGCTAGTTAAAGCAATCCATCCTTGATATCACATCTTCTTAAAAACATGAGCCAACTTGAAGGCAAAACAAAGATACAGACACTAATACATTTAGAGCTAAACTAATATTTGCTTACTTGAAAATCAAATGCAACCTTCTCAAACAATTCCCCAAAAACCTCTTTGCTCTGTTGAAAAAAAGCATTTCAGCATATTATAACAAGAACAACTAAGTAACTGCATGCTCAAAATTTGAAAACCAAACCCACTCCCACTAGCCAAAAAAATTTAATAATAATAACTATAATAATTATAATAATATAAAAAATAAAAGGTGAAGAACTTTGTCATCAAGAAACCATCTTACTTACAAGAAGTAAGCTAAAATAAACAATGTTATGATCTAAATTGCAATGGAAGCTACAACTTTGTTCTGTGCTTCTGAAGGGAAGCTGGTTTTGTATGTCAACAATGGTCAGGTTTTCTTGGTTGGTTTAGTTATAAAGTTTTTTTGTGGACTCTAGAGAGGCACTCGCACTACTAATCCATGAGACTCCATGACCCTTATTTTCAAAGCTTTTTCACTCGTCTCCCCTCAACAAAAGAAAACAAGGGAGGAAGGAGATTGATGTTGTTTACCTATGAAGAAAGAAATGGAAATGGAATGATGATTGAAATTTACTTGTGCAATGTAATGCAATTGTTACTAGATCAATTTTCAAAAAGAAATTTGAATGTTGAAGTGTTAAGTGCGACGCTTTCTTACCCTGCCACATCATACGTGTGCTATCTAATGTTTGCAATCCTAATTGGGACAACATGATACACAATTGCGATAGGAATGAATTTGGTTTTATTATAACTTAGTTAATTATGATTTGTAATCAAATTTATATATTTTTAACGTTGTTATGAATCAAATACGAAATAAAAATGCGAACATCATCTGTCAACATAAATTGCCTAAGCTAATACCAATTCAAAACAATCACACTACTCATTCAAAGGGAAAAATCATGCTAAAAAAATTAAAGGGAAAAATATTTAATGAAATTAACATATTCCAATCCATCAACGCAATTTTCCTGATGAAGTTGCTTGAGGTAAATCCTGTTTCACTAAAAATTTTACGAAAATGATGGGAGATGTTTATTTTGACTTACGATCTTTTTATGTTCTTATCTTTGAATTGTACTAGTGCAATGACATGATAGCTGGCCCAGCATGCAAAGAACACTAGGCCCATATGGTCTTCCTATTTCATCTTTAAGAATAATTCTAAAAAATATCTTATCTAATGTCCTAAGATAGAAATGACAATAAGGTACAATATATATATAACACGTCCTTTGAAAGGACTAGGTCCAAATCCATCCTCAAACACCGCAAGGAGAGATTCTAATTATTTCTAGCAGAATATAAGTCTTTCCCTAATTACTTAAAATCATCCATCAAATGCAAGCTTCGTTGAGCATCCTCTCTAAAAGCCCACATCCTCATGGAACTTAGATGGCTTTAGTGGCATTACTTTCTACTTATGTGTATATTAAGACAAATAATGTAGACCATATCTGCCCTACAATGAATTTAGGACTGAATGGGTTTGTTGTGGCCAAATTAAGGTATATGAGTGATAACCTAAATGTAACTTAAGATATATTTGGATAGTAAAGTTAGATTAAATTATGATGCCTACTTTAAGAATTTTGTAAAAACGTTAAGTATCAACATACAAGATATAATCATTAACTACATAATATTTGTCTTTGCAAATTAAATTAATTTCCTAGATCATAGTGATTATTTTTATAATTATATAATATAAATCCTATATAACATGAATCAAATTAAACTCGTTATAAGTTTTGTAAAAAAAAAATCTTGTACTATTAACATGTTGTAGTTTTTTTTTGCCAGTAATTTAAGATCAAATTGTAATTTCATATGCTTGAGATGTTATCATAAGTCAACTTACAGAAATGCTACTTTTACTTTCAAGCAACAAAAGACATTCTAGGCATTAGTGTTAAGGTTAATAAGGAATCATGTTTGTATTTTAAAGAAGAAGAATTGGTCTAACACTAGACTTTTTTGGTTGGAAAACAATCCTTATCTTGGTCATTATGATTGGTCATCATGGGCAACTCCATCAAATTTCTTCCCAAGGAAGCCACACATTTTCTCAGAAATTAGATGGCTTTCTTGGCATGGGTTTCCTTATGAATATATTAATTTACATAAATTCTCCTTCATAAACCCAAATTCATGATGATAAGTTAGAATATGTAATGCAAAATGGTAAGAGCATTGTGTCCACTACATCCTGGGACAAGGGCGTCATTAGCTCCGCCATGCACACATGAAAACAATTCATTGATTTCATCACTCTGAGAAGGGTTTTAATGGTTTTGGTGCCAATGGGTTGTGGTTAGAGAAATAGGGCATAGAAAGGGATAAATTAATTTATTAGGTGAAAGCCGTCCACCTTTGTTATCATATGGAGTTCAAGGTAACTAAATACTTAGCAATACAAGTTCTTGCATTTTGCGACTACTCTTCCCTAGGCTATAATTGACATATGGAGAAACATTTAAGTAGCTATTTGCACTAAATGGGTAGTGATTTTTTGTACCCCAGCTAAAAGAGGATTTGGGATGGAAGTCCGTGTTGTTTTTCTAAATGTTGATCCTTCTCTCATTAGGGGAAAGTTGGACATATTTTGAAGTAATTGGTATATTCCCTAAAAGCTGCTATATCTCAAATTGAAATTGGTTTCATGGATCACCTCAATAGGCTTGATTATACCATAGATGGTCTAGTGGTTGATTTGTGATTAACAAGAAGTTCTTTAATATAGTTTTGATCAGTTTCAAGAGAACTACTTACCTACTCTTATAAAAAATTACATGATTTCACAAAGCAAACCTTCCCCCTCCCTGTCCTCCTTCTCCCACAAACACATGCACCACACACACCCCAAAAGAAAAAAAGAAAAAACAAGAAAAAGTAAGCAAAAATAGTAAATAATAAGTAAGAAACAAGAACTAACCTAAAAGAGTCATGTTCTATTGGATTTTAAAAATGTTTGTAGCATGCCATAGCTAAATTGATATGACTCAAATTCTCCAGTTTATCCTTATTTACAAGCTAAGATAGTGCAGTCTCACTAGCAATTATTTTCTTATCACATCATGTATCAGTTTCTTCATAAATATCAATTTAAGAACAATAGAAAAATGATATTAAAGCCAAAACAAAATATTTTTGAAGTAACTTCGATTAGTTGGCTTTGGTTGCAATTTTATACAATAAAATAGATGCAGCTCGCTCAATCAATAACGAGTATTTTCCATAGTGGATCTAGTTCTACTTCTTCCATAGATTATATGATTATAAAAATGTATAGACCACTGTATATTGCATTCACTCATGGGTTTATGGTATTAGTCTCTACAAATCATTTAGAAAGTAGTGCAGTGTTGCTTTATTCTTAGGTTCGATGACATGATAACGTAACCTTAGATGATTATCAAAAAAGTTTAAGGAAAACAGGGGCCTAAGGTTAGACTTTGAAGGGATCAGAGCTAATCTCATAGGTTCTGTTTTGATCATCATAGCAAGTAAGATATAATAATATATATATTTTTTTTCTCGATAAGTCAATAGGATATTCTTTCAAAGGGACTACCTTAAAGTTCACCTTCTTTAGTGTTTTTATGATTAAAAGTGAAAAAAGATATGTAACCATAAGCACTTTATGTGTTAGTGAGATAACTTGAAAATGGCCTTTCAATTCATCATAAAACCATCTGCAAAGCAAAACAATATTATTTTCCATCAACATTGTAATCCCTTAAAATTTACGTAATCTAATTATAACAAATACTAAAAATGTAATATAGAATTATATAAAATATTTAGAACAAGTAGTAAAAATCACTCCAAATTTTTCTTGATTTGAAAATGTTAAGGCGCGAATGAATTTGATTATAGTTAGAAGATTACAATCTCTACCAATAAAATTTTTTCGAAATACCAACTATAACTTCTATGATCTCAAATAATTTATAAAACAACGATAAACCAATCATTAATATAAATTCCTGAAAAACAAGTTAGTATAAATAACTCATATTCTATAAAACATAATATTTGGTAAAATGATCAATAATCTAATAAGAAATCATAATTAACCTTAATTTTAAATCACAACAATAGACGTTTAATTTTTAGAATCTACAAGTTATAAAATTATAGATTAATAATAAATCACTAGAATTACAAAAGATACAATAAGATAAAAATTAGATTGATATATAAGAATTTAGACCTTAAATAAATATTCAAATCACATTAATACTCTAATTAAATGATTTACAGATTTTAGAAATTAAAACTCCGAATTGCCAATGTAACCTTTAATAATTTTCATAACTAGAAAATGAACAAATTAGCAAATGTGAAACTAATACCAAATATATGATTCAACAAAATCTTGAAAAAGACCTATGAGATATAATAAACTCATTCCTAGTTTGAAAAACTCAAATAAAAACTTCCTTGACTCTAATAGATACTAAAAACGAGATTTTGTATCTTGAACTGATAATTCAAGATATAATTAGAAGTATTTCTAAATTTTAAAATCAATAAGATAAAGTGTAATAACAAAACTTAGTAGTACAAAACAATAATCCAAAGATGGATTACTGGATTATAAATACATGATAGATACCAATACCGATCAATAAATATTAATCTAGATTTAAAATAAAAATTTGAAACTCGCTGTTATACTTGTTAGAAAATTTCGAATTAATTAAGACTTGGTCCCTATGTTTAATTTATTGAATTTGAAAAATTTAATCACGTAAGTTAAAATACTAAAAATAATTAATCGTGTAAACTTCAAACTAAAAATTTGAATATATAAATAATCTGGAGTTTTTGTAGTAACTTAGATAATTTTATCTAGATATAACTCATACGTAACGGTTATAGATATACATTTATAGGATTAATATTTGTTAAATTATTTAGTTAATTATTAATCAAATAATAAGCAAATAAATATATATATATATATATCTGAAACGAGACCGTTGCACATTGGATTCACATCCAGCCAATTGAAATCATGTGGAAATGAATCATGCAACCAGAATTCTCTAATGCTAGAAATTCACGAACAATGATGGGCAGAAATTGCATCACGCTGCAATAAAATTCTCGGATAAGTAGGGAACATTTCGGCTGAATGGAAGTGCATCATGGACAAAATGTCATGACTGGAATTGCAAGAAATAAAGGAATCGGCTACAATTTTTTTTCACACGCAGAACAGAGCCTTCCTGGGAATAGGGGAATTGTGTGCAGATTTTCACGATTGTATTTGGAAGTTCTCGACTGCAACATGTATCCCCAATTTGCTCCATTTGAACACCTAAATTCAATGTGATCATGACATTTAAACCAATACAAAAACTCCACATATAAACCAACATTAAATGTACAAGAATTTCCAGCCAAAACGTATTATACACCAGCTGCAATTGGAGCTTATATTACCGAGAAACAGCCCATACAACACACGCATGACAGCTTTGTTTTGGAAAAATATAGGATTAGTATGAGTTGAAATTTTTGACGAAATAAACACCAATCATAAGACTTCAAATGTCCACTTCAAATACCAAGTATTGACTAGAAGACAACAAAGGAAAATTTGATAAAATAATCCATGCAAATCTACTTGGAAGACAACAAATAAAAACTACAGCAGAAACTTGAAATATTGCCTCTATTTCACACGATTTTGATCCGATTTTTCTTGCAAATTGGGCCTCTATTTTACACACATAAATGACCTTAATTAACTAACAAACAAACACAATTAATGCCCCTTGAAATCATCCATAAATTTCATACAAATTCATCAAAAATCATCCTCAAATTCGCATGAAATTCCACCCATCTTTAAGCCTCCTAACTTTAGCTTAACCTTAGTACATATATATAGCCTTAAGTTAGACACAAAATTAGCTCAAAATCTCTACAAAAACAAGTTGAAATCTTAGCTACAAAAAGAAAAACAAATAGCCACTTTCATTCACCAATTCCTTCACTTAGACAACCTTTAAGGAGCTTTCAAGCAAATATAAACCTTGTCTTTTTTCCTATATTCTATCCAAGGATCAACCACATCCAAAAACATCAATTCCCTCTTTCAAACAACATCAAAAACCAAGATAAATAGCCTTGGTTTACCACAGATCCACGCTAGAACTAAAGCTCAACAAGGTAAGAAAATTTAGTTAAAGTAGTTAACTTATAATTTAGCTAGAAACTCACTAATCAACTTTTGATATAGGTTTGATTCATTACTAAGGAAGGGAGTTAGGAATCCTATTCTAGTTCAAGCCATGGTAACTCCTAAACTATCAACACATTTGTGTTACATATATGTGTAGACATGAAGTTGAGATGTTTCGCATAGAAAGAAAGTTATATGATTGGGAAAAATAATTATTCCAATGATAAATGCAAGTAGATGAGTTCTTGATGTATTAGTAATGCTTAAATGTTGGTGGCTAAAAAGAATATTAACTTAGAGATGTTATAAACATGAGAATAGCAAATTCAGATCTAGGAAGAAATAAGCCAAAACAAGCCTCAAATTTCATCTAAACTAATTTAAATTCATGTCTAATACTCCTAGGATCTTATATAAACATAAAACTTGATAAAACAGGCTTTAAAAAGCATGATTAGGAGCTTTACATTACAAGAAAAATATTATGAACAATTCATAGAAACTATACATATTGATAATTTTCCAAATTATGTGTGAGCTCAAGAAATAGATAAGAGGATTAGATGATGGTTTTAAGTTATATAGTTGAACAAATGATGATACATAATTATTTAGGATTATAGAAGCATCAACTTGAAAGTTAGAACTTTAAGCTTTAGGAAATTAGGAAAATAAAGAAAAGTGTTCAAAAGATCAAACAAACTGTATTGATATGTTTGTTATAAGCCAAAAACGACCCCACCAATGGAAAGAACACGAAAAATACTATGAAAACGACTAATTATTTGTCAAAAACGGATTAGAAATGAGTTAGATATCATCAAAACAAATTTCGACTACCGTTATTAGGATTCACTTGAAACCTATGTATGTGTTCCATAAATTTGAAAATTGGACAAGTCTCTTTTCTTGAAAAAAAATTCCACTACTAGGAAGTACTCGAAGAGTACTACCAAATCGACTATTGATATAGTGAAATCAGATTTAAAAAGAATAAAAAATCACAAATAGAAATTCACTCAATATTCACTCTTAATAAACCAATATTAATGTTACTGTTATTACTATAGATATGATTATGATTATTACTATTATTGTTACTACTGATTATAATATTCCGTATTACTGATATTTTCATCACGAGTCATTAGGATTATTTATATTGTTATTTTTACATTAAGGTCACTATATTTATATTAACAATAATTCTATTCTTATTTTTATCACTACTATTATTATTTACTAATAGTATGAGGATAGTTGCTATTATTATACTTGTATTTATTACTAATATGGATATTAATTTTTCAATACTAATATTACTGATAAAACTATAATATTAAACTTAGTTTGTTTTGCAATAAAAATGAAATCGAAGTATAATGAAAATTTTGATATATCTAAACTCCATATACATACAATTTTATTAGAATAATTTTTGAAAGGTATAGATACTAGAATATACCCTTAAATAAATAAAAATACCAATTTGAGAGACAGATAAGGTTGACGAGCACAGAATTAATAAATAAAAATCTTCTACTAAAAGCAGTAGGACTTAAAGGAAAGACAAACCCCTTAAATAAAAATATAGATAGTAATTAGAAGCAAAATGAAAACGAATAACAGAAAATATTCTTTAGTATAGGAATTAAAACCTTAATAAAGACTGTATCTAATACTGATACGGAATAGTTAGGCAACTATAAGGATTCAATTAAAGTATTAAACGACACAATAATTAATATAACGGACTTAATCTAATATCCGACGATAGAGATCAACGCATTTAATTCTAGGAGGACTTCTCTTATAGAAATAGTCCAATAATAAATCTTTGTTATTTCCTTTCATAGGAAAATAGATCAATTTCCGGATTATCGATAGCTTATACAATAATTTAGCGAGGACCACAGGTAAGTTACTTGATTTTATCACATTGTTTATGCTTGTAGTATAGATGCATTTAGAATAATATATATTCAATTAATATGTATGTGGGATTGGGAATAATGCATGATGCGTGGTGTATGATTGAATGGCAAATTATCATAATATAAGTAAAAATTCTATTGTATGATAAATGTTGTATGAAGCATGTTGATGATTTTCTGTAAATTGTATGATCGCCTTAAACTGGATTAACCACTACTAATACTATAAATGAAACGGACATGCATTGCATGATTTGCATAAACTTGAAATAACCATGAAATTCCCAATTTATATTCTATATGTGTGTTAATAAATTTATATATACTTTTGATATGTATTGAATATGATTTTTTTTTCATGATGAATTATGTGTTTTATTATTATGTTAAAATATTGAAATATTCTAGAATTTATTAAATATTTAGTTCATAAAATTTTAATTGTATTCATATGTGTAATTTATGATTTGAATGTGTTGAATTAAGTGGAGGAATGCATGTAACTAAGTCCTTATGTAGCAGAATTTTCAGGCAAAAAAATAAAGCTATTAAACACTCATTAAGGCCTTAAGACAATGTCATTAAGTAACAAAAGGTTAAGTCATTAATTGCCTTAATTACAAATGCCTTAAAAGTCAAACAAGTAGATAATATCTACTCTTCAAACTTAAATTTTCGGGCAAAATTTCAGACCTTAGCCAAACCATTTCTCCAAGCTTCAAAACACCTCTTAACCCTCTCAAAAGCTCCTCCAAGGTGGTATATGATTAAGCCCTTCATTTTCCATCACTTTTACCACCAAAAGATTGCTAGAGGACCATTAAACCAAGCCTTGAAGTTCTTGTGGTAAGTGTGTTCTTCAACTTTCTTTTCTATGCATGAATATGTAGTCTTGATGCCATATTTGTTTAAATTTATGTTCCATGATGTTTTGATGGTATATGATGTGTTATAGGACTAGAGTGGTTAGTTTTATGTGCTTAGGATGAGTTTTGAAGTGTTGGAAGTGTTGGTGAATGCATGTGGTTGGATGACCTAATATTGAAGAAGATGATGAATAGTGATTTGGAGTTGATGAAGTTTTGGAGATGTTTGGTGTTGTTTGAATGATGGGATGATCATATAACAAGTTTTGGAAACTTTAGAATGAGTTTAAAGAATTTTAAGAAGTGTAAAATGCATTTTGAAAACAGGGGATTTCGTCATTTTTTTGATCCAGTGTACACAACCTGTGTACATGGCCGTGTAGGCCTTGAAATTCTTAAAAGTTGCTCTCGGGTCATTTTTTTTACCTAACACGGCCTTGGTACACGGGCCGTGTACCCGGTCGTGTAGACTTCCCCTGTTTCGCAGCTCTTTGTATTTTAGCCGTAACTTTTTCATCCGATCTCCGATTGAGGTGATTCAAGTTGCGTTGGAAAGCTAAGGAAAAGATCTAAAACTTTCATGTTTTAATATTTTACAAATTACAAAAGTAGCAGTGCTTAAATTTCAATCCTTTCCAGCTGATACACTTTCCAACAAAGTTTAAAACTTATTGTTGTTTGCTAAAAGTTGTTCAAAGCTTGATAAATGGTCATTTAAGTATGTGTTGAGTATTGTATGATAATATATGATATCTAAATGCTATGTGATGATGTTATAATGATTTATTTGAATTTCTTTGGATGATTACACTAGAACTTTGATGAACATATATACTTGAACTAAGTGTGAGTTTGCAATTATTTTGTTACAGTGATTGATTCCCTTTCGGTTATTCCCATTGACTCTCAAGCTAGTACAGGTACGCAGTGACTTGCTTGTATGTTTGTTAGGGTAGACATACTTAAATTTGATATAAATTCTAAATGACTTAAATATTGCTTGAATTGCTTGTGTTTTTACCGTTGAATCCGGTCCGAGGAGTGGTAACTTATCATGATGCAATGATATGTTAGTGTAGGCGCTTAGGCCAAAAGTCATGATGCAATGACTAGGCTCGGCGGATAATTGATAGGAAAATGTAGTAACTGAGCAACATTTACTTATTCTTGAAAAGAAATAGTATAACTTAATTCAATGTTTATGGGAGCATGTGAATTAAATTATATTATGGATTGAGTTAAGTGAAGTTGGGCAACGGCTATATAACCTATATGAGATTATTCTTTTCAGTGTAACGTTATCTAGGATATATAGATATTCGGGCTATCTATATCAACCCCCTGAGCGTCGTGAGTGTTACTCAGGATCCCCAGAATCCCATGGCTTGTTCCGAAGTTTGAATACTCCAATGATGATTTGATTAATGATTTCTAATGAAAGATAAATAAAACATTTATGTTGCATTGCATTAGTCTAGGTATGATTGCCACTACGCTTTTGAGTGTTGTTGCTGTGTACTGGGCCTCTGGCTCACTTTTGCTATTTTCAGGTGTTGATGATGATTGTTATGATGATATGGGATTCGGGTCAGATTGGGAGAAGTTTATGGACGAGTGGGATGAGTAGGACCCTGTGGCGAGAAGTTTTTGAAGAAAGTTTTATTTCATGTGTTCGTTTAATAAATGTATTTTGTATTTTGGAATAGAGGCTTGTTAGTTAAGCCTGGGTTGTATTAAAAGACTTAAAGTCTATTTTCTTCATTTTGTAAGACTTATGTATATTTTGTTGTGTCCTATGCTGGACATAAGGATGTAAATATTTCCTTAAACTATTTTATGTAAATAGATTACTCAAGTGAGTAATCCTTTTGTAAAAACTTTTATAACAAGTTTTAGTAGTTTTAGACAAACAATTCACATAACTGTAGATTAGGACAACCTTCCATATAATACGAAAGTATTATATGTGGTTGGGGACTTAACTTGCTAAGTCTTAAGGATTAGCAGGTCGGGTCTTTACAAAACTGCATTTGGAGATATGGCAGCCTACTACGTGTTAGTATTTCGGTTCTCAGGTAATGCTTGGTTTTTCTAAGCAAGAGGCTATTAGTTTTGCGCAAGATTATCTTTATTCCGTCGGTTCCATGGGAACTAACTGATAATGAAGGATACCCCCGATGGTATCGCTATGAAATGACTAACACTCAGTGAAGTTTCTAAGGCTTAAAACACGAATTGATTTCCTAAAGTATAAAAGATAACTACAATGAAGATCGTAGCTTTCCTGTATATTTAGTTTCTCCTGGGTAGGTAGGCCATAGTATCGAGTTCCCCCGATGAGAGGGCGTAAATCTCCATCCTGCTTTGGATTCTAGATCATCTAAGTTTGTAATGTGCATATGAATGATTGTTGCATTGCATATGATTGATAATTATACTTGTTTGTTATTGATTGATATGTGGTCTGGTCAGGTTATCTCACTAAGCCCGTGGTTCGATCACCCCCCAACAGTTTTTCTGCAGGATTGATACTAGCTGGGATTTAGCTAGGATTGTGTGAAGAGGGCATCTCCAACGAACTCTATTGAAGATAGAGATATAGGATACGGAAACCTAGAATGCAAATTAGATAAATTTGGAATTTTGTATGTTGTAATTTGAAACCCACTCTCACTATTTGGTAGGGGATATCGATTCTCTGCGATCTTAGTAGAAATTGGAAAATTGGATTCCCTAGTAGAAATCCTGTAATATGTTATATCATTTATATGATAAAAAATTATAAATAAATAGAGTCTTGTACACTCTGACTTACAAGATGGCTCTCATATGACCCGTGCACTCGTGATATGATAGCTTTAGATAAATCCTACTAGGCCCCTATTTGGAGTCATCACAAACATAAACCCTGATTTGCCAACTTTTGCTAGTAATAAATTAATAAATAACATCTATTATTTGACCATCAAGAAACATATTGAAAATAAAAATTGTTCAAATCAACACAAGAGAATGGATTCAAAGCATGATAGTTTAAATTGGATATAAGTCTTGACAAGAGAATGGATTGAAAGCATGATAGTTTAATTCATCCGTATTCATGTTACTTTTTGCTACTAGCCATCTTGAGCTTTAATATTCAAGATCAAGCTTCATTTGTGCCATTGAAAAAGACCCAAACAGGGATGGAGGACAAAAAAAAATCTCATCCACCAAATTCACTTGATTTATGCTATTTAAGGCCAAAAAGTCCATGTGGATGCTCCCTCTTAAGCATGATTCTTCGACTCAAGGGTAAGGAGGTCTTTATTGTCTCTCCATGAGAACACTCAAAATTAGAAAATTTTAATTTTTGTAAGAAAACATAAAATGAAAAAAAAGAAGATTTTTTTTTCTCCCACCCAATCATGAACATGATAAACATAAGGGGGGGGGGGGGGGGGGGGGGGGTGGGGGGGGAGGTGTGTTGGTAAGAAAAAAAAAAGGTATTTATGAGGGGGAAGGAAACAAAAATGGTATTTATGAATTTTTCTTCCACAAAAGGAAAAAAAGGACCATATGGTGTTTAAGATCATAAAGAAGGGAGAAGGAGAAATACCTGCAACTCCAACTGCATTCTTGAATATTATATTGAGTGACGGGGGAGAACGAAATTGAGTGATCTGCTCATTCAAATTTAATCACTACCATCATATTGTGTGTGTATATATATATATATATATATATAATATGTCAATACCAACATATCTATATCTATACATCATAATAGGTTTACAAACAAATGAAATAATTAGCAAGTTTGGCATCATAAGAGATTTATAAACAACAGAATTAACAAATTGCTACTATTTGAGCTATCAGATTCCTAAGTTGTACATATGAAATATGTATCAGTTCAATTTTGTCAGAAATCATGCTCTACAAGTTGTAGTCTTAAAAACCTATTTTAAGGGAATACTTTCCATGCAAATTTTGCAATTACACTTCTTCATCTGTTTTGGCTTATTTGCAAACAACTAAAAGAAAATTAACACACCTCTAACACTTGCTTATCATATTCTATTACTATTAAAAATATATCAATAAAGATAAAGAAGACAAATATTTATCTACGTATGTATATGTATCTTCTTCATCTAACCAAGATGATATTTCCTAGCACAATCAAATTTATATATTTAATATTTAGTATATCATTATAAGATAGATATGAGATATATTTATCAAGATTACTTTTATTTTCTTAATTTTTAAATGACATGGCCCTAAGATATATTTAGAAAATTAATATGGTTGGTTAACCGAGATTTATCATTGGTTTTGTTTATAGATATGGTTTTATCTTTTAGTAACGGGAAAGGAACGAAGTTGTATTCTCACTTTTCCCCTACAGCAAAAGCAACCAAGCAAGACATGTTTTGAATATAGAAATAGTATCCACCAAGTTTTAGGCCCCAATCATCATTTTCATTTGGAGTTGGAACTCTGCTACGTTTTTGAATTGATCATGCTCTATTCGAGATGTGGTTGCTTAGCAAAGCTGTGACACTTGGATATAACTTGCATTCTACATATAAAATAAGGGCCAAGAAAGAGTATGAGAAGAATTCGGTCTTAGATCAAACAAAATAAAACAACTATGACTTGTTTTGTCTTAATTTCCTATTAGAATGTTGTAATTCACTATGTTAAATGTTCTAGCTTGGTTGGTGTTTTAGTTTAGGGAGTGCTCCATCTCTAACTAATTAGGCGCTCTAATGAGTAAAAAGAAGCGCTTGGATCATGTGGTTGGAGTGGTCCTAAGTGCTTCAAGTTTTTTGTTTAGGCGTTCTAGCACAGTATAATTGGGCATTCAGACTAGGCTTTATCTAGCAAGTTGTGGACACTTTGATGGGAAGGCAGTGGGCTATAGTAGTGTCATCATCATTCAAGTCCAACAAGGTAACAACAGTAGCTAGGTGTCAGCTCTTCTCTACTTGCTGGACTCCTGATTGGACTTTAGTTCATTACAACTCATTCTTCAATTTTATGCATGCTTAACTTGGTTATGTAAGGGTGCTAGCCATTCAACTTTAACGTACCAAAAAGTTTGGCACATATGGTTGATTTGAATTAAAACACTTGCCATGACAATAGCTTTCATTTGACTTGGCATCCTTTAGTCACTAAAGTAACAATTCAAAATCTGTCGTTCGAGATTTGGCACATTAGATTGTGTTCAAATGTCAAAACCAAATAGCTTTTGTGACTAAATAAAGACTTTCATGTAACTAACATGAACCTATAATTTAACTGGACAAAGAACATCGACCGACAATTGAAGAATATAAAAAAATATTCACATTTAATCCACGGTGACAGCTGCATAAAAGATGATTGGAAATGCTTTCTTCTATTCGTGGTAACTAATCAAAGAAAGGCAGCTTATTTAAGCAACCAAAATCATGTTAGTCATGGTAAATGTTTGATTTTACACTAGAATTTTTTCCTTATCTCAACTACAAAGTTAGTTTATATTAGACAAAAAACAAAAGAAAAGGAAATTTGCTATGGTAGCTCAAGGTTTGCTATAACTCTTGGTTTGGTGGTTGCTGCAATTTCAATTTAGTGCAAAAACTTCATGACAAAATGTGACCCTAGAAATGGAAGAGACTCAGATTATACATCTACTGGAAATGGGAATGGAAAAGACTTAGATTATACATGCCAAAATTTGCAAGTGACATCCTCCACAAAAAGGGCATAAAATCTATCATCGAATATATAAACCTGCACTAAAATGAGGATGAATGAATAAACTGCAACCTATATTCCTTTCTTTTGAAATGCCAAAACTTATCTTGAAGAACTTCCTCTATACAAGTGGCTAAATGACTAATTCTACAATCATGAAAAGGGACTATTGTTCCAATTAAGTCACTTAATCTGAAATTTATCCTTTTTAGCAATTCATGCATAAATGACCCAAAATCATGCAATTGACCATAATGGAATTTCACAATATATGTGCTATTATATGCATAAATGTGCGTTAAAAGTGGGGATAAATTTGTACTATACTCATTTTTCAATAGTTTTGGCGAAGTTAATAGTAATGCTTTCAAGCTTAAAAAGCACAAGTAGGTTGGTTTAACATAAATAGTATCAATAGAAATGAAGCCTTAATTAAATTTAAGAATTTCAACAATTAGTTTGTCCTGGCATTAAAGAAAAATATTTAAGCATCTAAGGGAAAACTAGGCATAATACATACAGAATGAAAAGGTACTAAACCATTCTTAAAAAAAAAAAAGTCATTCTAAAATGTAAAACTAGAAGCTAGAATGAACAAATATATTTTAACATATCTTTCCTAATTTGCTTGAGAAGATCAATGTTGGCATCTTAAATGGAAAATGTAAACTATGTCAAGTGGTATAATATAAAGGATGGTATAAAATCATTTTATTCCAATAAATATCAAAATTAAATTCCAACTACTTTCCCCTTCATACAAGCCCCATGATTAAGTATTTTCGATCAATACATCCCCTGATATGAGGAAAAAAACCATGTAGGTTTCTGCAAGACAGATAAAACTCCAAATACACACTAAAAAAATCTCAATCTTCAAATATAATTATGTAAATCCCCATAGGTAACGATTAACACAACTAAGTTTAAATCTTGATCCATATCAAGATTCTACTAATTCTTAAACATAAAATTAATATGAAAAACATTTTACCAAAATAATACAAAAAACAGAACTTGTTGGAACCATGCCACATAAACATTTTACCGAAACAAAAACAAAATTTGGAACCAAAACCAAAACTGAAATCATTATGAGCCAAAACATCAAAGCAAATACTGACATGAAGTCATAGTTTTCATTCTACAAACAAGATTATGCCACACACAAACACAATGAAAAAGCAAGAAAGAGTAACATACCACGATATTTAACTCATAGGGAAAGAATGTCTAGAGACCACCATTGCTTTAAGAAGATTCTGGTTGCACAGACAGACCATTTTAGGAAATAAATTACACAGCTATAAAGTTTAAGGATATAAATTATGAACACAATGAAAAGAATTTACTGAGGCTAATTATCGTAAACAATGGTTTCTACCGCAAATCACACTACTCACTTAAACAATAGTTACAGAGCTTTAAACCTCATGATTTACTATCATAAATATAACACAAACAAAAATTACTATCATTAGTTGATATAATTAACAAAAAATATAGATTCAATGAGTAATTTACCAAAAACTTGCTATTTATCATTACGAAATAGGAACACATGCAAATGAACTATGGACCATATCTACGCATCGCAAACAGAATCACAAGCATAAAATAGTCAATGATACAACAAGTGTATATGGAGAGAGAGAGAGGGGGGGAGGGGAGAGAGAGAGAGAGAAAGAGAGACGTACCAGAATAGACAAGGAAAACAATGTTAGGATTGAAGGCGTTGCTTCACAGAAAGAAACGTACACTATGTTAGAGAGAGAGAGAGAGAGGTACCTGCATTTTACATTTCGTATCTTTGAGAGCTGAGAGGGTTTGGGCATTGCATGCTTATGGAGAAGAAAATCAATAGTCATTGTATATAATGTTGATTTGACATGGTCTGACTAAAAATTATGGTGGGAGTTAATGTTATGTTTATTAGTTTTTTAAACAATAAGAAAAGAAAGGCTAGGCAAGATAAACGAAAAAGAAAAAAAATTTAGAAAATGAAAAAAAAATCCACAACAAAGTTGTCTTGGTCATTTCACTTAAATACTAAAATTGAAATAAAAGGAAAAAAAAATAAAAATAAGAGGTTGGTATGTTCATTTTATTTGATTTATATATATTTTTTTTTTACAAATATGATTGGTTACGTTTACAAATAAAAAAAGAGTTACAAATCAAATCATAGGCCCACAAAATCTAAAATTGTTTACAAATGTTACCAATTTCATATTTAAACTAACGTTTAATTAACATGACTAAATGATAATGAAAGGATAACATTTGCAAAATATGCAAACATGGCCATACATAAAAATTCTTGTAGTGGAATAATATGATCCTCTTATTAGTTAGGGTCGATTACTTAAAATTAATCATTTTTAGCTCTTCCATTATATTTCATGTATGTTTCTTAATTATTTTAGCTTTCAAGTCTAAAATTGTACTTAAAGTTATTTTATCTGTCACTTCATCTAATTATTTATGTTCATATTTTGAAATGCACACAAAGTTATGATTATGCTAATCAGAGTCTATGATTCTATTTGAGATAAAATTGTTCGTAGTTGATTGATATTATATATATTTTTTCTAATTCTCATATACATGCAAGGTAAAAAAATAATTAGATTTCACGTAGTCCCACCATCATTAGGGTTAAATAGCAATATTTAAGTTCATTAACCTATTTTTTTCACCCAATATAGTTTCTAACAAGTCAACCTTCATGAGATTCGCTCTTAATTCTCTAATTTTCATGTTTCAATAATCCTTAGTAATCGTATATTCATTGTATTTGTTGAAGCTGGATATAACCAATTAGTTTAACACTTTTCACTTTATTTTATATTTATTTCTTGAGATTCGCTCTTAATTCTCTAATTACTTGTTTGATTACCATCAAAGCTATACCTATTTCCTTTTGCCTTTCCATTATCGTGGCCTATCCCTTCCATAACAAATTTCAGTTTTGTTATTTAGTCATCCGTCCATTAAGAATCCTTGCTATATAGCAGCTTCTATATATTACCATTCGTAAGTGCCACTTTCAATCTTAACCAAATCATACACATCATATGAACATTTTACAGTTCTATTACTTTAGGTGCTTGATCACAACTCTATCAAGTTTCTCATTTCAGGTTTTCTTATATTCCATATTAGCCATATTTTTAATTTTGAAATTCATTCATCTCACCATCTCCACCTCTTAATTAATTACTTGTTAGCATATCCATCATTCAGTTAAGTAAAATATAAACTTTAACTAATTTCTCTTTACTCCTTTGGTCATGACATTCAAATGATCACATTTATACTTGATTTTTTTTTTTTCCAAGTTTAACAACAATCACTATAAATGATGACACTTAAGCTCTTTAGTTTCACATTTCCACATTAAATTTCTAGGTGGGCAGAAACCTATTATAAGCACCCTTAATTCCCACATCCTTAATTACTTTTTATAATTATTCATTCCATTTCCTTAGGTTGACATTAGTTAGTAATAATTTAACACAATTACTCAAAATCATACACGACATTCTCTTTTTCCTTTTCATAGTCAAATCCTTTCCTAGACATATATAATATCGTATTTCATTTTTCTCATTTCTAACTCAGGATTATAACACTTTATCATAGGTGGTACCATTATAATAGTAGTCTTATTGAAATCCACACTTCCTCTTTCATACTATTGCCACATGAAAGCTTAGCCCCTATAAACTAGAGCAATTATCATTTTCATGTTTCAATATATTAAACTAGATTTAAGTTGAGTTTAGGCATTTTTGTATTTACTTTGTGAGTTGAAACTAACTTCCTTTTATTGTTCCTTAACCTAACCAAAGCTTTGATCCTTAAAGTATGATTTGCATAGTTCGTCCACTACTCCTTAATTTAATCATCAATTGTAGTTGATTATTGCATGGTTTTACAAAATAGTAACTAGTGAAAGTAGTCGTGATGATGTAAGGCTAATGGGTTAGAATGAAAATGGAGTAAGAACTTTAATGAAAGTGATAGAGATGATGATCATGGAGATGATGCTGATGTTAAGAAGAAATCAATGTTGTAATTGTGAGTGGAATGTTGAAGAGTAAAAAGAATGGAGGAGATAAATGAGAAAGAGTTGGTGTGAGAATGTGGAAACAAAATAAAGCCCAAAGATGATGCAAAGTAGTTTGATAATATTATAAGTATATATGTATATATATGTGTGTGGTTAGGGGATTATAGGCCGAGAAAAGGAGGGATAGAAGAAGAACATAGTTGCGTTCGAACGGTAGCTGAAATGATGTAAAAGTTGAATTGATTTATTGTAAATTTTAAGAAGGTATTGTGCATGTGTATGTTATATGTTTATGGCCAATAGGAAGATAGGAATAATTTTATATTTATAGGAATTCAAAATTCAACTTCAACATTAATTGGTTAGATTGTTGTTAAGTGTTGGTGGTTTTTCTAAAGTTTAAAGTTTAATGGCTATGTGACAATAGAATTACTACTATCTAGAAAAATTGGAATGATTTAATGCATAAAAGTGGAATGCCTTATGCTTTTAAGAGAATGAGAGAAGGAAGGAAGAAGCAAGAGTTAATTCTTTTCTTTCTTTCTTTCTTTTTTTTTTCCTTTTGCCATTTCAATTCAAACCTGGTACATTTCAAATGAAAGGCTAAGGGTGATGACACTAGACCATAATTCTATTTGCAAAGAAGTAAGTGTTTGATGGGCATAAATTGTTTTAAATGTATGACAATTATCATATTAAACATATATGTTCATAAATTGTTCGAAATGTGGTATAATTGTTGAATTTTAATTTCAAAATATTGATTTTTTATGATCTTTCGAGGTTAATATACATTTTTATATAAAATAATATGTAATTTAAATGGGTTATAACTTTTTTTGAATACCTAAATTGTTGTCATTTTATATTATGTCATGTACATTTCAATATTTTTACTCAAATGACACATCTCTTGAAAAATATTAGTTTTATATGACTAATAAGTGGTCTTTGCACATTTTTATATGAAGTATATATAATTTGAGAAAGTTAAAACTTTTCATAATATGTAGAATTATGTTTATTTTTTTTTAGGGATGATGTCTTGAATACTACCTGAACTTAAAAAAAAAAAATTCAATTTACTATTTCAGTTTCTAAACTACTAAATTTGGTACCTAATCAAAACTTTTTGAGTTGTTATTCATACTTAGTTAAATCACATAATGACCATTTTTATAGTCATTCATGATGTAGAACATGTTATCTAATTTGAAAAAGAAAAAAGATAAAAACATGGAGGAAAAATATAAAAGGTCAAAAGAAAACGAAGAAAAAAACAAAATGAAAAAATGCAAACCATCTTCTTCTTGTATCTCTTCTTTTTTACCTCATTTTTACCAAACTTCTCTCTCTCTCTCCTCCCCTCCCCTAATTTAGATTCTCTCTCTCTAGCTCTCTTTACTTTCTCTCCTAGTTGTTTGAAAGCCACTTGAATCACCCCCATTCACTACCACAAAAATCATTGATCACTTCACCTCCACTTTGACATCCACTTCACTCCACACAATAAAAAAAAAAACCCACAATGAGCCACTCCTAAACACCACTTCATGAACCATCTCCACCATTGTTCAAAACACTAGACACCATCCTTAGCTAAGACCGCTACCATCCTTAAATGCCAAACCTCCATCCAAATTGCAAATCACAAGAACCCAACCAAAACCACTAAACCACGAAGCACCGAGACTACCTTGGCCAAACCAAAACAACCATTGCTAATGTCACCACACAATTGAAATCTAAGCCAAACCTAGCCACCACCATAACCCTCCACTGTAAGCACACACATAAAAACACCAATAATTAACACATCTACCATCAACAATGGAGGAAAAGAAAAAAAAAGTAAAAAAAAAAAAAACAAATAGCTAGAGATCATTTCCCGAAACGCATTCTCTCTCTCTCTCTAGTTTTCTCTCTCTTGGTCTTTGAGAAGGTCAAGTGGCTACTATGGTGTCGGATGTGGTGGAATTTGGGAGATGAAAGAAAGTGAGATAGGTTTAGGGAGAGGAAAAGAATTTAAAAGAGAAAGAAGATAGAGACGATGAAAAAAGCTTTTACTTTTTTTTTTTTCATTTTTCTACATGTTATGCACTCATTGGTTGGATGATATGACTATACAAACGATGTTTGATCAAATAACTCAGGTGTGAACGACCATTCAAAATGTTTTGATAATGTACCAAATTTAATAATTTAGAAGTTGAGGTAGTAAATTGATTATTTTCAAAATGTTTAGATAGTATTCATACTAGTATCCTATCATTTTGTCATCATATTTATCGATTATTATAAAACAAATACTTTTCCAATTGGATTCTACACCTCTAATTATAAATTAATCTCTTAAAATAAAATTATTCATTTTATTTTCACAAAGATTTAAAAGTAATATTTTAAAAACTTATTATTCATAAGTGTCTTTTCACCTTTTTTTTATGTGTCTATTTTTTTCCTCTTTCTTTCTAATTGATTACATATCAATTGCATGATTATTGATGCAAAATTGTAGGTGCTCTCTAGGAGCTATTAACGGTTTTAAGATTTATAATATAATGAGAATGTTAGTAATTTTTTTTTTTATGTTTTAACAGGGAATTACTTTTTTCTTTTCAAAATTCATTGCCTATTTGATTAATATATTGTGACCGTTTGCGTAGTTTATAAAATTTTAGTGGCTACTCCATGTTCGTCTTTTTCCTATAGACTAAGATTAGAGGGGGCTTAGTATGTTTTTTTTTTTTTTTTTTTTTCAGGCTAAACAAGAAGGGCTCATCTAATTCTTGCTTTGGTTCATTTGTATGCTGAAATTGTTTTACAAGAAGTTCTAGGTTTATCTTTTCCACTAATCATTGTATTTGTATATTTATCTTTTGTTTCCTCGCCTTGATTGGATAATAGAAATGCACCATAGTGAGTAGGATGCATGTGAGTTAGGGAATATGGGAGATTTTAAATATTTATGGTAAAGTCAAAAGAAATTTTTACATTCTTAAAATTATTGCACAATGTTTAGAAAATGCAGAAGCAAAAATAGTGTGAAAATATTGTGTTCTAAGTCTTCCTTTAACATAAGTTCTATATAATGCTTCATTATATTGTACAGTTTATATAGTTTCATCAAGTTAATGTGTTATGGTATTTTTTTTTAATGTTGCTTTACTAAAATTTGGCACACACAATGTGGGTGCCACTAATATATATATATATATATATATATATTAAACAAATACTTCCTCAGCTTCAATTCCAAAAATAAAACACTATATTAAATAGCAAAAATATCCTTAATCTTTATTATTATTATGATTATTTCCACCTTGGTAATTGCTATGAAAATAAGCTAGTTATCATTTTAGTTTTGTATTGCTGTATTTCCCTTTTCAAACAAATATCAATTTTCAATCACTACATTTGTGTTGTTTTTCAATTTCTTTTTTTTTTTTGACATAATTTTTAGATTGTTTGCATGTTAGTTTTGTTGTTATGCAATTATCTAATATTTATATGATTTTTTTTAATAATTGTGTTATTTTCTAAGTTTAACGTGTAAAATTTAATTTTTGCATATGTATTGCTGGTGTTTTCTCTAGTATATATTAAGAAAAAAATTCCTCGATTTAACCGAAAAAAAAAACTAATTAAATGACAAAAAACTCCTTGTTATTTAGTTCAATTCCTAAATATAGAAATATATATAATCTAAAAATATAGAAAAAAGAAATGAAAAAGAAAAAAATTTAGTAAATCGAAAATTATATAAACATTCAACAATTTAATAAATAAATAAATAAAAGCTACATTATTCAATAATTTCACTTTTTCTAAATTAGGTAAATTGCATAGAAAGGTATCAATGTTTGAAGATAATTTTATTTAAGACATCAACTTTCGAAGTGATTAAAAAGAGGTATTAATATTTGGTCAAAGTGCTTCATCTAAGGTATTGTTATTGGTTTGTGTTCGAGACCGTTAATCGAGTGCTGTTAGGTGACACATGTCACCGGAGAACATTTTCAGACTTGGATAGATGAGGAAAAATTTAAAAAAAAAAAGAAAAAAGGATATTGGATTCAATTCTTCCTTGACACAATTGATTCACTCTCTCTCAACTTTCTACTCTCTCTCAATTATTTCTCTCTCTAAATGCCCCAACCAAAAACCTTTGAAACCCACTCCATATGAACACCCATACCAAAGAAAATCAACCACAATAAGAACTTAAAACACAACTTAAACCATATCACCATCAAATAGGTCAAAACACCACATCGTCTGTAGAAACCCAAAACTCTGCAAGTTGAACCATCGCAACATTAACAGAAACCCTTTTGCATCAACCGCCATCATCTTCAACCAAATGCCAGACCTAATACTCCACTGAGTCAATTCAAAGCTAAACCCATCAATACCTACTTGCCAACTTGCTGAGTTAACTTAGCTACATCTGATAAAAAGAACTAAACCGCGATGCCATCTCTAACTATCACTACCTCACCAAGCTCAATGCCACACCAGACTAACTTCTGACCTCCAACTGAAATTGTACCTAACCTACAATTGCACAGTTCACTTTGTGTTTCTTTGATTTAGGTTTTTTATTGTGTGAGTGTTTAAGGGTTCTAGGTGAAGGGGTGTTTTGTTTGGCCAATTATGCTTTTCCGGGTCTATATGTTTTTATTTTTTATTTTATAAATTTTCCTCATTGGGTTGGGACTTAAAACAAATAAAAATTGATGGGAAATGTACTCTATTGACACGTGTCACCTAATAGTACGTTGTTAACGGCATCAGATGGAAACTGTTAGCAATGGCTTAAATGAATCAATTGACCATTGACATATTTTTTTAACTACTTCAAATATTGATATTTCACATTAATTTACTTTCATACATTAATATCTTCCGGGTAATTTATCTTTTCTAAATTTTATTATTTTAAATTTAATTTTTAAATGAACATAGTGATGCACGGCCATTAGCATCAAGTAATTTAAAAGCTATAACTCTTAGTTTTATTTTTTAATACTCAAATAACGTTTCTCATGAGAAAACTTCTTAAATTATATATTATAGAAAAAATTCTTAGGTCGAAATAATTGATTTACCCTTGACTTTATAATATTGCTCCAAAAAATATATTTTGGTCATCAACATGTAATTAATCTTAGATATATATATATATATATATATATTCATTAAGACATGTTTCTAGTACTATGAATGTAATGTATGGAGAAGTTACAATCTTTCAATAACTAATTTATAGAATAGCACATCGTATGACGTCATATTATATTCCTATAGTTTGAGGAGTTGTAAGTTTCTCTAAAAAAGATATAGTTTCATACATAGGTCTATTTATTTTGCTTTTTTGAATAGATACAGATACTTTTTAAAAACTTTTTTCTAACAAATCGTTTATTAAAAAATAAATATAGATAAAAAAATTGGCAGTTCTCATGAAAAGATCAAATAGATAAAATAAAAATAAAATATAAATACAAATTGAATATATTTACACATATTATTTCAATATAGATACAAATACAGATAATAGATCATCCAAACCAGGGGGGGACCGGGGAGGGGGGGTGATAATAGGGGCCCCGGGTCCCCAGACCTGGAAAAATTAAATTTTGAATGTATTTAAAAAAATTATATGTTACATATATTATAAAGAGATAATAATGACATAAAATTAAGTGCGGTGTAGTGGTTAAGTGCCTTATTTTACATCCAAGAGGCCATGTGATGAGGATCTGATAGCATCAACATTAGAGCCGATCAACTCTAAGTCCAACAATCAATTTCAAAGAGCTGGAGATGCATTGATTGTAGTTTCAATGAAAAAAACACAAGTCAAGCAAACCTATAAAATAGTTTGGAATACGAAGGATTAAAACTTGAAGAATTGAAGCTGCAAGAGACTGTGCGCCAGCCCAACACCGCCTACCTTCATTTAGTTTTTGTATCTTTTAGAATTTCTTTATTTTTATTTTTATTAGTTAATGTAGGAATTAATTACAATTATGTTTTTCAGTTACGTTATCAGTTACGTAACTGCCACAATTATGACTTTTCAGTTACGTAACTGCCTTGTAATAGCCTATATATTAAGGCTAGTATGGGAGAGAGAAATCAGATTACACAACATATTTTCCTTTGAAAATATAATTGAGAGAATTCCTTTCTTTTTGAGTTCTTTTGAGAACTTGTGAATCTCTTCAAGAATTTGATTTCTTGTTGAGTTCTTCGAATATACCAAGGTTCTTGGTCGGTATATCCAACAGGGTCGTGATTATCATATCAAGGTTCTTTGGGTTACTCAACCATAGGGTCGAGGTCAATTCCATCTTATCATACCAAGGTTCGTGGAGTTTCAAATCCAGATCTGAATATTTCATTGGGTCAAGGTCCGCTTTCTTGATTCTTAGAATCCGAGAAATTCAAGATCTGTGCCGAGCATGCATTAGATTGGTATCAGAGCTCTAGGTTTTCTAAGAATCCATATTCAGTTCGATTAGAGGTAACTCGAGTCGTTTATATCTTTGATTGTCTTTTGAAAAAAAGAAAAGAAAAGAAAGAAAAGAAAGAATTTGGATAAAAAATATTTTGTGTTTTTTTAGGGTTAGATTAGAGATTGATTAAATTTTAAGGAAGAAAAAGATTTGATTTTAATTTGTCTATTTAGGGTTTTTGGTGAAATTTATGGTTTCTAAATCTACGGTTTGAGTAAAAAAAACAAGAGGGGGGGGGGGGGGGGGGGAGATGTTGTGTGGGTTGAATTAAGAGTGGATTCAAATGTTGAGGATGGATGTTGATGAGATTTCAGGTGACCCTAAATTTTATTTTAGATGTAGTGTGAGTAATAGTGATAAGGGATGTAGTGTGAGAATTAACAGTGGATGTTGTGCGAATTTTCTTAGCACTTTGTTAGTGGAAAAGTTAAATTTGAAAACTTTGAAGCATCAAACACCTTACAAATTACAATTATCAAAAGGGTGTGAAGAAATTCAAGTGACTGAGCAGGTTCTATTTTCTTTTTATATTGGAAAGTACTATGATGAAGTATTGTGTGACGTGATACCAATGGAATCTTATCATATTCTTTTGGGGCAACCATGGCATTTTGATAGGAAAGCCAAATATGATGAAAGCAAGGATCGCTATTCTTTGGTTTTAAACAAAAGGCGATTGAATTTAGTAATCCTCAATCCACTGGAAATTTTTAAGGATCAGTTGACGGTATTAAAGCAATTTAGAGAAAGACAAAAAGAAAAGAATACTCGAGAAAAGAATGAGAAAGATGAAAAGAATGAAAGTGAAGAAAATAGTGAGATTGAAGAAAAGAGCGATAACACACCTGAGAGCAATGAGAGAAAAGAAATTGAGTGTGAAACACAAACACTTGAGAGTGATCTGCATAAAAAAAGAGAATATATTTGTTTTTCCACTAATGAGTTTTACTGTTCTTTTCCAAGTGAGACTGTTTCATCATTACAGGAATTCAAGGAATTGTGTTCCTGGAAAATTCCAGATGAAATTAATCATCAAATTGATTTCCTCCCTAGAGTCATTTTGAAAGAATCCAAGAACGAAGATTCGAGGATGAATCTTTTCAAAGAAGGAGAGGGATCTGATAGCATCAACATTAGAGCCGATCAACTCCAAGTCCAACAATCAATTTCAAAGAGTTAGAAACCCATTGATTGTAGTTTCAATGAAAAAACACGAGTCAAGCAAACCTATAAAATAGTTTGGGATATGAAGGATTAAAAACTTGAAGAATTGAAGCTGCAAGAGATTGTGCGTCGGCCCAACACCGCCTGCCTTCATTTAGTTTTTGTGTCTTTTCGAATTTCTTTATTTTTATTTTAATATATAGGCAATTACAAGGTAGTTACGTAACCTAAAAATCATAATTGTGGCAGTTACGTAACTGATAACGTAACTGAAAACATAATTATAATTAATCTCTATGTTATTAAAAAATAGAAATTCAAAAAGACAAAAACTAAATGAAGGCCGGCAGTGTTGGGCCGACGTATAGTCTCTTGCAGCTTTAATTCTTCAAGTTTTTAATCCTTCGTATCCCAAACTATTTTATAGGTTCGCTTGGCTCGTGTTTTTATCATTGAAACTACAATCAATGCGTCTCCAACTCTTTGAAATTGATTGTTGGACTTAGAGTTGATCGGCTTTAATGTTGATGCTATTAGATCCTCATCATTCCCTCCTTCTTTAAAAAGATATGTACTCGAATCTTTTTTTTTTTTTTTTTTGAATTCTTTTAGATTGAATCTAGGGAGGAAATCAATTTGATGATTAATTCCATCTGGAATTTTCTGAAAACACAATTCCTTGAATTCCTGCAATGATGAAAAGGTCTCACTTGAAAAGAATAGTAAAACTCATTAGTGGAAAAACAAATATATTCTCTTTTTTGATCCAGATTACTTTCAAATGTCTATGTTTCACATTCAATTTCTTTTCTCTCTTTGCTCTCAGGTGTGTTATCGCTCTTTTCTTCAAACTCACTCTTTTCTTCACTTTTATTCTTTTCATCTTTCTCATTCTTCTCTTGAGTGTTCTTTTCTTTTTGTCTTTCTCTGAATTGCTTCGATACCGTCAACTGATCCTTATAAACTTCGAATGGATTGCAGGGTACTAAATTCAATCGCTTTTTGTTTAAAACCAAAGAATAGCGATCCTTGTTTTCATCATGTTTGGCTTTCCTATCACAATGCCATGGTTGCCCCAAAAGAATATGACAAGTTTCCATTGGTACTACATCACACAATACTTCATCATAGTACTTTCCAATATAAAAAGAAAATAAAACCTGGTCAATCACTTGAATTTCTTCACACCCTTTTGATAATTGTAATTTGTAAGGTGTTTGATGCTTCAAAGTTTCCAAATTTAACTTTTCCACTAACAAAGTGCTAAGAGAATTTGCACAACACTTACTGTCAATTCTCACACTACATGCCTTGTCACTATGAAATAGCCAAGAAATTCCTAATTTTATTTTATGAATGAATTGTTGAATTATGCATGATAAATATATGTTGATGGTTAATTTAAATTTTGATGAACTATGTGATATGTGAATGTGTAGAATTATTTAAATATGTTAGAATTAGTTATTTGTTATTTTATAGAATATCAATATGTTTTAGGGTGAAATATACATGTTAGAAATAAATGGAATGCATGCATATGAAAGCCCCTAAGTAGCAGAAAATTTGAGTAAAAATAGAGCCAATAAAACCCCCTTTTTAATGCCTTAAAACAAAGCCATTTAATTAAGTAAAACAAGTTAAATTAATTAACCAAAGCCAAAGTCATTAAGCCTTTAATGCCCTCATGCCCTTAAAGTCAACATAGGATAAGTTTAAACTTTTTAACTTCAAAAATTCGGCCAAAAATTTCAGACCAAACCAAAAGCCCTCTATTTGCCCTAAACTCATTCCTCTCTTCATCAAAAGAGCTCCCAAGGTGACCCCTAAGTTGAAGTTTGATTTTCTACAATTCTCACCATCAAAAGCTTGATCTAGAGTCCTTAAACCGAGCATAGAAGTCCAAGTGGTAAGTGTGTTCTCTATTTTTCATTTTCATGCTTGTATGTGTTCTTGATGATATTTTGTTTATGAATTCGTGATCCATGTTGTATGGATATTATATGAAGTGTAATAGGACTAGATTGGTTAGTTTTACTTGTTTGAAAGTGAGTTTGAAGTGTTGATGAGGGTTGAATGGTTGGATGATGGTATAGAGTGTGAATTTGGAGATTTTGGTTGTTGAATTGTTGGATGATGATTAGAATAGGGTTATAGATGTTTTGAGATGATGATTGATTGATAGAAGTGATAAATGAACTTATAATAAGCTTGGAAAGATTTGGAATGAGTTGAAGAAGTGTAAAAGCATGTTTTTGAAAAAGGGAAAAACAGGGGAAAAACTTTGGAAAATTTCTGCTGCTGTCAACGCCTGCAAATTTGCCGATGTACTTTGCCGATGATTAGAATAGGGTTATAGATGTTTTGAGATGATGATTGATTGATAGAAGTGATAAATGAACTTATAATAAGCTTGGAAAGATTTGGAATGAGTTGAAGAAGTGTAAAAGCATGTTTTTGAAAAAGGGAAAAACAGGGGAAAAACTTTGGAAAATTTCCGCTGCTGTCAACGCCTGCAAATTTGCCGATGTACTTTGCCGGTGTAGGATTTACGCAGCCGGCTTTGAAGTTTACGTTGCCGGTGTTGAAATGACTTTTCATGACCAGAATCGTGGTTCCTTAACGCTGGCAAATTTTGCATTCAACGCCGCCGGCGTTGGAACCGGCGTAGAACCCTGCAGCTCAAACATGTTTTCGTATATCAGCCATAACTTTTTCATCCGATCTCCGATTGAGATGATTCAAGTTGCGTTGGAAAGATAAGAAAGAGATCTACAACTTTAATGTTTTTAATTTTTACAAATTCGAAACTTATCAGTGCTTAAATTTTACATCTTTCCAACTGATACATTTTCTAAATAAAGTTAAAAACTTGTTTTTGATTGATTTATAGGTATTTGCTTTACCAAATGGATATATTTGATCTAAAATGAGATAGATATATGATAATTGATGTATTATGATGATTAAATGATATAATTTAACATGATTTAAATATATTTATAGATTTAACAAATTAATGAATTTTCATGAGAGTTAAGCTAAAACTAGTTATGTTATATATATGATTTCCTTTACTTATTTTAAAAATCTTGTGATGATTTATTTGAATTTCTTTGGATGATAATGTATGAGATTGGTTGATATTGAGCTTGAACTAAGTGTAAAATTGTAATAATTCTGTTGAACAGTATTTGATTCTCGCTCGGCCATCCCTACTAACTCCCGAGCTAATACAGGTACGCAGTAACCTGCTTGTCTCTGTTAGGATAGGCATTTATAAAACTTAAATATATAATAAGAAAACTTAAAATGTGATTGTTGCTTGTGTTTTATGCCGTTAAAATCCAATTCCTACGCCAGGTCATGTATGAACCTAACGGCGACCCCTCATAGTTTGATGAGTTTGGGATGGAAGTTGGTATCCGGTTCGGGGAGCGGCACCTTGCTCGGTTTGAGCACGGTAGATCTAGGCGCTTAGGCCACTCCTGTCATTTGAGATGACTTTCATTAAGTGGTACGGCGGGTAGTCGACGGGGGTATAGATCGGTGAAAATTTATTTAAACTTGGTAGGAAGTACCATAGTTTAGTTCAAACGTTTATGAGAACGGGTGAACTATATTTTATGATATGGACTGAGTATAAATAGAGCTAAGTAACGGCTATTAACCCTGGAGGAAGCTACTTTTCTCTTTGACTTAACGATATCTAGGACGGTATGAGTACCCGAACTACTTATATCAACCCCCTGAGCGTCCGAGTGTTACTCAGGTCCCCTCGCGATCCCTGTTGTCCGGAGTTTGAATACTCCCGTGTTGATTGATTAATTAAAGATTAAAGAATAATTGAATGGATGTTGCATATTGCATTTAGACTAAGCTTGTGTGCTTCATCTCGCTTTTGTATTCGTTGCTGTGTACTGGGCCTCTGGCTCATTCTTTTAACAATTTCAGGTGATGACCTGGACGAGTCCTATGCGAGCATGGGTTATGGCTCCGATTTTGAGGACTTCTTGGAGGAATATGAGGACTAGAGTTTGACCAGGACTGGACGGAACCATTCTTTTTGTAATAGACTAGATAGTTAGTTAGAATGGATGTTTGTAAAGCTTTGTTAAGCTTTATATTTTGTTATTTTGTTTAAGGCTTGTAAGAAGCCTGTGGATGTAATATATGTATGTATATATCTAGCTTGATCTGCCTTTGTTTGAAGTTGTGTATATATATGTTAATATGTTTTGAAAAGCTACTAAGTAATTATTTCTCAAAATGATTTATTCCTTAAGATTAGGTGAACAATTCATCAAACAATCCTTTTAAGACAACCTTGCATATAATTCTGCAGATTATATGCGGTTGGGGAACTGCTATTGCTTATTTCAACTAGGGGTAATAGCGGGTCCTTACAGTTGGTATCAGAGCATAGTTTGATTAATTGTTTGCCTAATTAAAATGATTTGTTTGCGACTTGACTTAGACACAAATAGGTAGAATAGGATGAGCATAGTTGCTAAGTTGCTTGAATGCTTGTGTTTGTTTGTTTTCTTGAATGTTTTGTGCTTATTGCTTGCCTTATTGCTTGACGGATTGTTTGTTATGATGTGTGATTGTGAATGCTAATTAATAGGTTGAATGTGTGACTTGAATGCATATACCTGTATGTGTGTTGAATGTATTGTGTATGGCTATTAAGATGGACAGGTTAAGAAGATCTACTAGACAGCAATCAGATAGGGAAAGCATGCCACCGCCACAGTCTTCATCTACATCTGCTCCTACATCATCTTCTACCCCAAGTAATGAGACCACTCCATCTCCAGCATCGGCTTCTGCTTCTCAGATTCCTTTACCGACTCCGATTCCGCCACCACCACCTATGCCGCCTATTCCTCCTATGCCACAGATGCCTACAGGTGATCCGAATTCCATGTATGGCATGATAGAGATATGATGGCGATGATGCAACAATATCAGGTGATGATGTCCCAGCAGACACAGTACTTCATGCAGCAAGGTAATCAACCTGGAGTGAGACTTAATGAAGCACCACCTGTGATTGATCAAGCTAATCAGATTAAGTTACATGACTTCAGTAAGATGGTTCCAGAGTTTGATGGAACGAGCACTGATCCGACAGTGGCTGAGAACTGGATAGAAGAATTAGAGAAGACATTTGCCGCCAGTAGTACTCCTGAAGATAAGAAAGTGAGCTTAGCAGTTTACATGATGAAGAGAGAGGCTTATAACTGGTGGAGACTAGCTAGTGGAAATTTGCAACAACCCATCTCTTGGATTACATTCAAGGATACCTTCTTCACTAAGTACTTCCCGAATTCAGTACGAGAGAGGATGATTTCTGATTGGTTGAACTTGAGACAAGGAAGCAAGACCATAGATGAGTACCATGGAGAGTTTTGCAGGTTGCTACGCTTTGCTGGAGGAGATTATCGTGATGAGAGGATGAAGGTTCAGAAGTTTCAGAACGGTTTGAATGAAGAGATTCAGAATGAAGTGAAGAAGTTCGAATTGCACACTCTATCAGATTTAGTTGCCAAAGCTTTGTTGATGGAACAGATAAATAATGATAGTCGAGTTAGGAGAGCCCGAAGAGCTGCTTTCATGGGGAAGAGACCTGCTCCAGCCACATCTTATGGCGGTTATCAAGGTGTTAGCAAAGGAGGCTATTATCAAAACCGAGGAAAGAGACCTTACCTGGGAAAACAAGGAGGTCAGAAATCAACATCTAAGGCTTCTACACCAGTGTTTGAGAAGAAATGCCCTAGATGCTATGGTCCTCATGAAGAGACAACTTGTAAGTGGACTCCCGGAGCGTGCTTCTCATGTGGTCAAGTTGGGCATAAATACACAGAGTGTCAGAATCCCAAGCTACCACCAGTGTTTTGTGCTTATTGTAAGCAAAGAGGGCATCATATTTCCAATTGCAAAGATCGACCTGATGTTAAAAAGGGAATGAATGTGGAAAAAGGGAAGACAAATGCTAGAGTTTTCACCCTACAGCAAGTTGAAGATACGCCTGCAGTAGACACCTTGGCAGGTATTCTGAATGTGTGTGATAGGAATGCTTATGTGTTGATTGATACAGGGGCGACTCATGCATGTATTTCTGAGAATTTCATGAACGATTGTAATCTTGCTTCTGAAGTGTTGAGTGATCGTGTTATGTGTGTAACTACTCCGTTAGTGATTGAAAATAGGCATCCATGTGTGTGTAAGAATGTGAATGTGATGATTTCTGATGTGAGCATGCCTATTGATATGATAGTGTTACCTTTATCTGATTTTGATGTAATATTGGGAATGAATTGGCTAAATCATTATAAGGTCACTATCGATTGTAGTAGAGCGGAGTTGAGTTTTGATTTGGATGAAGGAAGGTTTTCATATATGTTAGAGAGGTTAAGACCTAAGAGTATGAAGTTCATGGAGTTGTGGGAGAAACCGGTTATAGCAGCTATGAGTATGGAGGAAGTAGATATCAACATGGTGCCAGTTGTGAATGGGTTTGTGGATGTATTTCCTGAGAAGTTACCTGGATTACCACCTGATAGAGAGATAGAGTTTGGAATTGAAGTGTTACCAGGAACGGTACCTATCTCTAAAGCTCCATACAGAATGGCTCCAGCCGAGTTGAAAGAGTTGAAGTTGCAATTGCAAGAATTGCAAGACTTGGGTTTTATTAGACCAAGCATATCCCCGTGGGGTGCTCCAGTGCTTTTTGTCAAGAAGAAGGATGAGAGTTTGCGTATGTGTATTGACTACAGAGAATTGAACCGGGTTACTATCAAGAATAAGTATCCTTTGCCACGGATTGACGATCTGTTTGATCAATTGAAGGGAGCAACTGTGTTTTCTAAGATCGACTTGAGATCAGGATACTATCAGCTTAAGATTAAATCTCAAGACATTCAGAAGACAGCTTTCAGAACCAGATATGGACACTTCGAATTTTTAGTGATGCCTTTCGGGTTAACCAATGCACCAGCTGCATTTATGGACTTGATGAATAGAGTCTTCAAGGATTATTTGGATTCATTTGTCATAGTCTTCATTGACGATATCTTGATCTATTCCCGAAGCAAAGAAGAGCATCAAGAGCATTTGAGACTTGTGTTACAAAGGCTTCGAGAGAAGAAACTATATGCCAAGTTTAACAAGTGTCAGTTTTGGTTAGAGGAGATATCTTTTCTTGGACATATTATTTCAAAAGAAGGAGTCTCAGTTGATCCAACGAAGATTGAGGCGATTCTCAAGTGGACAAGGCCTACAACGGTGAGTGAAATCAGAAGCTTTCTTGGATTAGCTGGATATTATCGAAGATTTGTGGAAGGATTCTCAAAGATTGCATCTCCATTAACCCGATTGACCCGAAAGAATGTTAGGTTTGAATGGGATGATAGATGTGAGAAGAGCTTTGAAGAGTTGAAGGAGAGATTGATATCGGCTCCTATCTTGGCGCTACCAGTCCATGGAAAGGAATTCATAGTCTTCAGTGATGCATCTATTCAAGGACTCGGTTGTGTGCTTATGCAAGACGGGAGAGTTATAGCTTATGCTTCCAGACAGTTGAAACCACATGAAAAGAATTATCCAGTACACGATTTAGAGTTAGCAGCTGTTATACTTGCACTGAAATTGTGGAGACATTATTTGTTTGGAGAGAAGTGTAAGATCTATACGGACCACAAGAGTTTAAAGTACATCTTCACACAGAAAGAACTCAATATGAGACAGAGAAGATGGCTTGAACTACTTAAGGATTATGACGTGGAGATCCTCTACCATCCCGGGAAAGCTAATGTAGTAGCGGATGCGCTTAGTAGAAAGAAACATGAAGACATTGCTACTTTGCTTTCTAGCCAAAAGGAGATCCAGATAGAGTTCATGAAGCTAGATCTTGAAGTCACTGTGGAGCAAGTAGATGTGATGTTAGCTCAACTGTCTTTGCAACCAACAATTCTGGATAGAATTAAACAAGCTCAAGAGGAAGACGATGAAACCAAAGGAATAAAGGATTCTATAAGGATTGGGAAAAGGAAAGAATTAAGGATTGATATGGATGGTGTTGTGAGA
This sequence comes from Combretum micranthum, assembly GCA_024138025.1. Lineage (NCBI taxonomy): Eukaryota > Viridiplantae > Streptophyta > Magnoliopsida > Myrtales > Combretaceae > Combretum > Combretum micranthum. The sequence continues at coordinate 584,962 of JAMXBD010000030.1, forward strand.
TATGGGAATCGACTATTTGTGCCATGTGGGTTAAGAGAAGAAGTCATGAAGGAAGCCCATTCCTCTCCATATTCGATTCACCCGGAAGTACAAAAATGTATAAGGATCTAAAAAGAAATTATTGGTGGGAAGGTTTAAAGAGGGATGTAGCTCAATATGTCTCTAAGTGTATGGTTTGTCAACAAGTAAAGATTGAACATCAACGGCCCGGAGGAGAACTTCAACCTTTGTCAGTGCCTGAATGGAAATGGGAAGACATTACCATGGATTTTGTATCGGCTTTACCCAAAACCATAACCAAGTATGAAGTTGTTTGGGTTATCGTGGATAGATTGACAAAGTCGGCTCATTTCATACCATTAAGAGTTGGAGAATCATTGGAGAAGATGGCACATACCTATATCAAAGAGATAGTGAGATTGCATGGTATTCCAAAGACGATCACTTCAGATAGGGATTCACGCTTTGTCAGCAGATTTTGGAAGAGTCTACATACTGCTTTGGGTACACAGCTTCAGTTTAGCACGGCATTTCATCCTCAGACAGACGGGCAATCTGAAAGAACGATCCAGATCTTGGAAGATATGTTAAGAGCATGTGCCTTAGACTTTGGCAATAGATGGGATACATATTTGCCACTCATAGAGTTTTCTTACAACAATAGCTTCCAAGCAACGATTCAGATGGCGCCTTATGAAGCACTGTATGGTAGGAAGTGCAGATCCCCAATACATTGGGATGAAGTTGGTGAAAGAACAGTTTTGGGTCCTGAGTTAGTACAGCAAGCGGTTGACAAGATCCGAGTGATTAAGCAGAGAATGAAGACGGCTCAAGATCGGTATAAGAGCTATGCTGACATGAGGAGAAGACCATTGGAATTCGAAGTTGGTGACCATGTATTCCTTAAGATCTCACCAACAAAAGGAGTGATTAGATTTGGGGTTAAAGGAAAGTTGAATCCAAGATATATAGGTCCATATGAAGTTTTGGAAAGAATCGGGCCATTAGCTTACCGACTAGCTTTACCCCCGAATTTGTCCGAAGTTCATGATGTGTTTCATGTGTCACAGCTCAGAAAGTGTGTATCGGATCCTGAAGCTATCGTCTCTACTCATCAACCCGAGATTCAACCCGACCTAAGCACAATTGAGAAACCTATTAAGATCTTGGACAAGATTGACAAGGTATTGAGAAAGAAAGTAATTCCTTTTGTCAAAGTTTTGTGGTCGGGTCAAAGCGAAAGAGAGGCGACTTGGGAACCCGAAGATGAGATGAGACAGAAGTATCCCGAGTTGTTTGAGCAATGATTAAGGTATGATAAGTTTCGAGGACGAAACTTTTTGAAGGAGGGGAGAATGAAATAGCCAAGAAATTCCTAATTTTATTTTATGAATGAATTGTTGAATTATGCATGATAAATATATGTTGATGGTTAATTTAAATTTTGATGAACTATGTGATATGTGAATGTGTAGAATTATTTAAATATGTTAGAATTAGTTATTTGTTATTTTATAAAATATCAATATGTTTTAGGGTGAAATATACATGTTAGAAATAAATGGAATGTATGCATATGAAAGCCCCTAAGTAGCAGAAAATTTGAGTAAAAATAGAGCCAATAAAACCCCTTTTTAATGCCTTAAAACAAAGCCATTTAATTAAGTAAAACAAGTTAAATTAATTAACCAAAGCCAAAGTCATTAAGCCTTTAATGCCCTCATGCCCTTAAAGTCAACATAGGATAAGTTTAAACTTTTTAACTTCAAAAATTCGGCCAAAAATTTCAGACCAAACCAAAAGCCCTCTATTTGCCCTAAACTCATTCCTCTCTTCATCAAAAGAGCTCCCAAGGTGACCCCTAAGTTGAAGTTTGATTTTCTACAATTCTCACCATCAAAAGCTTGATCTAGAGTCCTTAAACCGAGCATAGAAGTCCAAGTGGTAAGTGTGTTCTCTATTTTTCATTTTCATGCTTGTATGTGTTCTTGATGATATTTTGTTTATGAATTCGTGATCCATGTTGTATGGATATTATATGAAGTGTAATAGGACTAGATTGGTTAGTTTTACTTGTTTGAAAGTGAGTTTGAAGTGTTGATGAGGGTTGAATGGTTGGATGATGGTATAGAGTGTGAATTTGGAGATTTTGGTTGTTGAATTGTTGGATGATGATTAGAATAGGGTTATAGATGTTTTGAGATGATGATTGATTGATAGAAGTGATAAATGAACTTATAATAAGCTTGGAAAGATTTGGAATGAGTTGAAGAAGTGTAAAAGCATGTTTTTGAAAAGGGAAAAACAGGGGAAAAACTTTGGAAAATTTCCGCTGCTGTCAACGCCTGCAAATTTGCCGGTGTACTTTGCCGGTGTAGGATTTACGCCGCCGGCTTTGAAGTTACGCTGCCGGTGTTGAAATGACTTTTCATGACCAGAATCGTGGTTCCTTAACGCTGGCAAATTTTGCATTCAACGCCGCCGGCGTTGGAACCGGCGTAGACCCTGCAGCTCAAACATGTTTTCGTATATCAGCCAACTTTTTCATCCGATCTCCGATTGAGATGATTCAAGTTGCGTTGGAAAGATAAGAAAGAGATCTACAACTTTCATGTTTTAAATTTTTACAAATTCGAAACGTATCAGTGCTTAAATTTTACATCTTTCCAACTGATACATTTTCTAAATAAAGTTAAAAACTTGTTTTTGATTGATTTATAGGTATTTGCTTTACCAAATGGATATATTTGATCTAAAATGAGATAGATATATGAAATTGATGTATTATGATGATTAAATGATATAATTTAACATGATTTAAATATATTTATAGATTTAACAAATTAATGAATTTTCATGAGAGTTAAGCTAAAACTAGTTATGTTATATATATGATTTCCTTTACTTATTTTAAAAATCTTGTGATGATTTATTTGAATTTCTTTGGATGATAATGTATGAGATTGGTTGATATTGAGCTTGAACTAAGTGTAAAATTGTAATAATTCTGTTGAACAGTATTTGATTCTCGCTCGGCCATCCCTACTAACTCCCGAGCTAATACAGGTACGCAGTAACCTGCTTGTCTCTGTTAGGATAGGCATTTATAAAACTTAAATATATAATAAGAAAACTTAAAATGTGATTGTTGCTTGTGTTTTATGCCGTTAAAATCCAATTCCTACGCCAGGTCATGTATGAACCTAACGGCGACCCCTCATAGTTTGATGAGTTTGGGATGGAAGTTGGTATCCGGTTCGGGGAGCGGCACCTTGCTCGGTTTGAGCACGGTAGATCTAGGCGCTTAGGCCACTCCTGTCATTTGAGATGACTTTCATTAAGTGGTACGGCGGGTAGTCGACGGGGGGTATAGATCGGTGAAAATTTATTTAAACTTGGTAGGAAGTACCATAGTTTAGTTCAAACGTTTATGAGAACGGGTGAACTATATTTTATGATATGGACTGAGTATAAATAGAGCTAAGTAACGGCTATTAACCCTGGAGGAAGCTACTTTTCTCTTTGACTTAACGATATCTAGGACGGTATGAGTACCCGAACTACTTATATCAACCCCCTGAGCGTCCGAGTGTTACTCAGGTCCCCTCGCGATCCCTGTTGTCCGGAGTTTGAATACTCCCGTGTTGATTGATTAATTAAAGATTAAAGAATAATTGAATGGATGTTGCATATTGCATTTAGACTAAGCTTGTGTGCTTCATCTCGCTTTTGTATTCGTTGCTGTGTACTGGGCCTCTGGCTCATTCTTTTAACAATTTCAGGTGATGACCTGGACGAGTCCTATGCGAGCATGGGTTATGGCTCCGATTTTGAGGACTTCTTGGAGGAATATGAGGACTAGAGTTTGACCAGGACTGGACGGAACCATTCTTTTTGTAATAGACTAGATAGTTAGTTAGAATGGATGTTTGTAAAGCTTTGTTAAGCTTTATATTTTGTTATTTTGTTTAAGGCTTGTAAGAAGCCTGTGGATGTAATATATGTATGTATATATCTAGCTTGATCTGCCTTTGTTTGAAGTTGTGTATATATATGTTAATATGTTTTGAAAAGCTACTAAGTAATTATTTCTCAAAATGATTTATTCCTTAAGATTAGGTGAACAATTCATCAAACAATCCTTTTAAGACAACCTTGCATATAATTCTGCAGATTATATGCGGTTGGGGAACTGCTATTGCTTATTTCAACTAGGGGTAATAGCGGGTCCTTACACACTATTACTCACAGTGCATCTAAAATAAAATTTAGAGTCACATGAAATCTCATCAACATCCATCCTCAACAGATTTGAATTCACTCTTAATTCACTAATTTTTTTTACTCAAACCCTTAATTTAGAAACCACAAATTTTGCTAAAAACCTTAAATAGACAAATTAAAATCAACTCTTTTTCTTCCTCAAAATTTAATCAATCTCTAATCTAACCCTAAAAAAAAAAACACAATTTTTTTTTATCCGAATTTTTTCGTTTCTTTTTTTTTTTTCAAAAGACAATCAAAGATATGAATGACTCGAGTTACCTCTAATCGAACTGGATATGGATTCTTAGAAAATCTAGAGCTCTGATACTAATCTGATGCGTGCTTGGCACGGATCTTGAATTTCCTGGATTCTAAGAATCAAGAAGGTGAGCCTTGACCTAATCAAATATTCAGATCTGGATCTGAAACTCCATGAACCTTGGTATGATAAGATGGAATTGACCTCGACCCTATGGTTGAGTAACCCGAAGAACCTTGATATGATAATCACGACCCAGTTGGATATACCGATCAAGAACCGTGGTATAATCGAAGAACTCAACAAGAAATCAAATTTTTGAAGAGATTCACAAGTTCTCAAAAGAACTCAAAAAGAAAGGAATTCTCTCAATTGTATTTTCAAAGGAAAATATGTTGTGTATCTAATTAATCTATCTCCCATATTAGCCTTAATATATAGGCAATTACAAGGCAGTTACGTAACTGAAAAATCATAATTGTGGCAGTTACGTAACTGATAATGTAACTGAAAACATAATTATAATTAGTCTCTATATTATTAAAAAATAGAAATTCAAAAAGACACAAAAACTAAATGAAGGCCGGTAGTGTTGGGCCGACGTATAGTCTCTTGCAGCTTCAATTCTTCAAGTTTTTAATCCTTCGTATCCCAAATTATTTTATAGGTTTGCTTGACTCGTGTTTTTATCATTGAAACTACAATCAATGCGTCTCCAACTCTTTGAAATTGATTGTTGGACTTAGAGTTGATCGGCTCTAATGTTGATGCTATCAGGTCCTCATCACCATGGGTTCAAATCCCATTAGTGTACCTTTTTTTCACTTTTTCAATGTGCACTTATTATTCTAACCACTCTCTCTCTCTCTCTCTCTCTCTCTCTCTATCTCTCTCTCTCTCTCTCTCTTACACTAAATTTTTTTTAAACTTTTTCTTCCACAATAAGTAATAATATTAAATTCTTTTATAACAAAACTATAATTGTTATTATCCACATTAAAATTTAATCTTATTACAGAGTACTTATATAATTTGATTTAGTAACTTTTTCCTTCAATTAATGTTATTAAAGTGTATATGAATTAATGAAAAGCTATCCTATCTACATGTTTTTTTATGATCCATTTATGCTAAAAGCAATCATATTGCACTTTAATTTTATAATTTGATTTAGTAATATTTTTTTCTACATGCAGTGTTAAGAAATTGACACAAATTATTGAATAGATATTATATCTAGATATATTTTATGATTTATTTTAATTATTGTTTGAATGATTTTTTTCATGATGTTTTTTAAAAAACTATAACATTGAAATCATTATGAAATTCTCATAAATATATAAAATGCAATATAATTGTAATAGCGAGTTAATATGAATGAATAATTTAATATTAACTTTATTAAAGTTAGACCCCCTATTCATATATTCCTGCGTCCGCCCTTGATCCAAACAGACCCTAAAAGATATATAAATATGTATAAAAAAATTTATATAAACGTATAAAAAAAAATTTATATAAACCCAACCCATGATATTTATGATATTTATACTTTTAAATAAGAGTGTGCACAACATATATTAATTTGTGCTAATATGATAAGCAAGACTTGTAAAATTATAATTTTTGTATGATTAAATGGTAGGTCCCTATTTAAAACTATATAATCACACACGTGATGAATAAGTTTAATAGTAATGATCTTTTGAAAGATCTATTACTTTTGTTGATTTCATTGGATTTTATACCCAATCCCGTGCATAGGTTGTAACAAAATAAGCGTGAGTTCTCCCAAAACGCTGGTATATAACAGCTGTAAATTTAGTGGTACACATCGAGATCCAATAATCTCGTATTTGCAAGCATTAAAGCGAAATCATTTTACACTAAAGTAACCCACAATATCCAATGGCTCCGCCATTAATTTTCCCAATCTAAGCCATCTTTCTTGAACTCGAGGTTGGCGATCTCTTTACGTCCTTCGAGAAAGGAAAAGCAATTGACGAGGTTCCTTGTGCTGATGCAATTCATGGAAAACTTAAGTAGCCTCAAAAGAAACAACAGATGCCAAGAAAACCTTTATATCTTTGAGCTAAATCCTTCATTCCTTTTTGGATATCACATTTAGCTTTTGCAAAATAGGTATAAAAATTCTTCACGTACCCTTTTCAAAAGGGCAAAATACAAAAAAGAAAAAAAAAAAAGATGAAATATTCTGGTTTTTGCCATTTTAGGATTTTTCTGCATTTGAATGCTCAGATTTCTTAAATTGAACGAAGAAAGCCATTTCATCAGTATTGTTAAATTTTATATTAAGAATAACTAACAAGTTAGCATAGGTAGTAAGTACCATTATACGTAGGACTACAAATGAGTTGAGTTGACTAAGTTTTTAAAAATTTGGGCTTGGCTCAATTACAAAATATTGAGTTTGAACTCAAGTAAAGCTTTTTATTGAGTCTAAAATTTATGTTCGAGTTCGTTTGGTTTAATAGGTTTTATTTCGAGGTCAAGCTAACTCGAGCTAAGCTGAACTTTTTATCAAGTTTATCGAATGTTCATTGAGACTAAAATTTAAGTTTGAGTATAACTCGTTTGGATAGCCTGTTTTCCTTTTTTCTTTTTTAATTTGTTTGTACCTAAAAATAATATACATAAAAGTCACTATACACACACACACATTAAATAGGAATTAGTTTTTTGGTTTAAATTATATATTTATATATATAAGTCACAAATATACTAACGAGCTTATTCACGAACGAGTTAACGAGCCTATTCATGAGCCTATCTGTAAGCCTAAATGGGTTTGTTCATGAGCCGACTCATGAATCTATATCAAAGCTTGAGGTTGACTCATTTAGATAAACGAATTTTATTTTAAGCTTGAGCTCGAGTAGCTTACGAGTAGCTTGGCTCGTTTGTTGGCTTCGTTATATAAGACAATTTATAAATGGGAAATATCGAATTTGATTACCTAAACTTTGTACAAATATTCAATATAGTACCTAGACTTTAAAGTACTCAATTTAATACCTAATCAAACTTTTTTATAGCTATTTTTACTACTTTAACAACATCATTTGCTCTTTTTCTCGGAGGGAACAAGAAAATCTATTAGTACTTGACGTTAAGTGAAGAAAAATTTAGTTATATGCTACTCTTAAAGCCAATAAATATAGCAAACAGTGTGAAAAAAGATAGTAAAAATAAATATGAAATGTTGATTAGATATTAAAATTAACCACATTATAATTGAAGTACCAGAATTGAATTTTTGTGCAACGTTCAAATACCAAATTTGACATTTATCCTTTATTAATCCTCCACATATATTCATTGACCAATTCAATTGTATTATAATTATCAAATAGTAAAGGTTTTCACATTTCGATTTTTTTTTTTTTTTGGCCGGTCACTTTTCGATTTAGGGAAGTCAATTTTAAGGCCATTTGCAAAACAAGTAAATGAGTAAATTTTTAAAAGGAATTTGCAACAACATATATTTTAAAAAGTCCAATAACTCACAATTAAATCATCAAACCATGATGATATGGGTCCTATAAGCTAACCTTGGTCCCACCATCCACTTATGGCGGCCAAGGGTTTTGCTTCTCCGAGATGCACAGATCAACTCATCAGCCACCGCTAGTTCAAGTCAGAATTGGTTGTTGTGGCTAAAGATCATAGCCATTCCTTTTTGGACCACCATGCCAATGGCACTTGTATCCACAGGTTCAATATGGCCTTGGCTAGTATTTCCATTATTTATAGTGGGGTAATTAATAATGTGTTTGATATCTAGCATTTAGGTTATTTTACAGCTAAGCATTCAAGACATTTGATGTGATCATCACAATCAGAAATAATTTGGTTCATCCTTGTAAGAGACGTCAGCATTACTAATCTAACGGAACATTTAATTTGATAATATTATGTAAGATAGCCATATAGCCTTATAGAAAATCTAAATGTCTTACTCAAAAGGCCTAAATGTACAAAATTAGCTTCTAAAATTTTCTTAAAAAGTTTGGCAACTAACTTTTGTTCGAAACAACCAAATTTAATAAAAGGAATACAAATCACAAATTCTTCCCTCCCTCACTTTTCCATATCTCACTTGGATGAAGAATAAACCCAACAACACCTGTACCTTCTCTCTCCCTTTCTCCTTTCGACATCAGCTTATAAATATTATTGATTTTCGTTAAAAGTTTGGCACCCAGTTTTACGCTCCAAAGCAATTAAATTTATTAAAGTAAATGAAAAACCACACACTTTCTTTCTTATCTACCTCTAACGAAGAATAGATATATAGAGCCACCACCATCTATTGAATGAAAATTTGCTGTCTCTCTCATTATAAAACCTAATAATACGGATGATTTCTATCGGAGAGTTTACTACATGGAAACTTTGAAATTCAATGGAAAAATAATAACATTATTTTTCTATCTAAGGGTTTTTATTATGTTTGGCGTTTGTAAAGTTTATATATAAAAGAGAAAAGAAAAGGGATATGTTCGTATTAAATTTTGAATATTGTAAATAAACCAAAAGTTAATACAAATCAAGATTTTCATAATATTTTAGTAGATATGATGGCAAAACTGAACACGATAGAAAAATAAAAATAAAATTAGTCTAATGTTATGAATTTAGTCTTAATTAGTTTCAAAAAGGTTGCTTGCGTTATAACCAATATTGGTTGATAACAACTTGGGCTTTTAGAGAAAGATCTCTATTTAAGGTCTGTTCATTTTAGTTTTTATTAATAATGGCTAACAAAAAGTGTCATAAAGTAAAAAATAATTTCAAGTCTTCTTGAAAGATGGTGGCATTTTTAGTACCATTTTTTTTTTTTTAATGAAAGCTAATAAGTTTTCATGCAAAGCTCGCCATGTAAGGTCGACATCAATTCATGCAGCCCAGCTAAATTATCCGAAGTTAGGCTTATAAAATTGATCAATATCAACTATTTAAAGCTTCCAATAACGCATCAGCTATCTCTCCTCGTTATGTTTGTTGGAAAAGTGAGGAAAAGGAGGGTGATCAGAATGTAAGTGGATTTATAAAGGAAATAGGAGGTCCCCATTTTCTATGGGGCAAAGATGTTGAAATCAATGGTTTTAGGATAAACGCTGTAGGATGAAGTTTTAATAAATCTATGGTCTTAGGGATGTTAAACCATTCAATTTAATCCTGGGCCTTCTCCTATAAAGGCATCTTCACCACAGAATCCAACAAGAATGCACGTTGTTTAGTCCTTGCCTACGTCTCCACTCCTTGCTCTCATTAGACCACCTTTTTTAGGTCAGTTCATTAAAGGCATGCCATCTGTCTTGATTGGCCTTTATTTCATACACCTATTGGGAGGGGATTGACTTTGACTCCTGTACTATTAGTAATTCATAACATAATTATTATAATTATTAAAATCATAAGTAAAATATATGATTTTACGAATTTATTATTATATATATTTAATGAAAATGGATGCAATTATGAGTAATTTCTAATCTAATTGTTATTGATAGCCAAGCAAATATGATGGGATGGGCCTTTTTCGATCATTCCGTTTCTACAATCCAATAACTTATATCATTTACTTGGACAATTCCAGTGACAATGTTAATTTAGTTTAGGGAAAATTATATCGAGAGGAATTAATATTTTGGAGATTTATTGAAATAAGAGATATATAACTATATATATATATATATCAAGTGGTTTGAAAAAGTAATTATTAACATGATACATAATACTATAAATAAAGAATTATCACTATACTATTATAAAATATAATGATATAACATATTTGATTAAAGTATTAGCGTCTATTTGTAATGCTAAAACATGTTGATTTTCTCTTTTCTCATTAAAATTTTATTACGTTGATCCTTGGTGGTTAAAATTTTGACACTATTTGAATTTATCAAAAGAAAAAGAAGAAATATCCTTCCTAGTATAATATTTCCAATTAATTTATAATTGAAGAACACTTGTGCCTTTTCTATTTAACAGCTCAATGTGAAAAGATGCTTTTAGGTTTCGTAATATCCACTAGTAGAAAAATGAGCTTAAGAGGCGAAACATTTCGCCTCAGTAGCTTAGAATTTCGCCTCAATAGTGCTATTGAGGCGAAAAATTCGCCTCAAAAATTCGCCTCTGGAAGTCCGCCTTGTTAGGGCAAAGGAGGCGAATGTCGCCTCACGTTTTAAAACGTGACGCGAAATTCGCCTCATACAGGGATGAGGGAGCCACGTCGGCTAGTGAGGCGAAACTCGCCTCACTAGCCGACGTGGCATGAGGCGAATTTCGCCTCATTATAATTATATGAGGCGAATTTCGCCTCATACAATCCTGGTAGCCACATCGGCTAGTGAGGCGAAACTCGCCTCACTAGCCGAAGTGGCATGAGGCGAATTTCGCCTCATGTAATCATAATGAGGCGAAATTCGCCTCATCCTCCAAATACACCAGACCCGTTGTTAATTATTCATATATAATTTCAGAATTTATTTTATTAATATTTTAATTAAGATTTAATTATGAATATATTATTTCAGAATTTAAAAAAAATGCAACACATATTACAAAAATTATATAATTAATATTACAAATTTATTGTTATTAATATTTGACTTAAAATTTATTAATTAATTAATATATTTTTTCAGAATTTATAAATAATAAATACAAATTGTATTGGAATAATTTAAAAAAAATGTATAATTAATATTACAAATATATTTATATTTTACTTAAAATATTGTATGTAAGTTTGTTATCGCAAACATTTGAAATAATAAACGTATTATGATATTATAAATATATTTATATTGATATAAATGTTATAAAATAAAAGGTAGAATATATCTAAAATTTGGAAAAATTGTAAAAAATTTGTAAATATTATACCTTATATATATTTGATTTTAATATTGTTGAACTTGTAATGAGAAATAATAAAATCCTGCAAAAATAAATCCAAATAAATAGTTATAAATAAAAATTAAATATAAAATTAAGTAAATAAAAAAAAAATTGAAGATGAATTACCGTAGTAGAGGAGCGAATGTGAGAGAGGGAAGAAAAATATGAGGGAGCAGAGAGAGAAGGGGGTATATATAGGCAGTGACTGGGCTGATGAGGCGAATTTCGCCTCATATGTTAGAATCTGAGGGGAATTTCGCCTCATGAGTTGGGGAATGAGGCGAAATTCGCCTCAGATTTTAAAATGAGGGGAATTTCGCCTCAGAATGAAAAATTCCAAACTCCCGCCCGCGCTATTTTCTCCCGCGTCGTCCCGCTAAAACTTTTACTCGTAAATTTCGCATATATTTTTTAAAATTAATTACTAAAAATATTTATTAATTTATCAACTTATATATTATTAAAAAAGATTAAAAATTCATCTTATTTAATTGGGTGATGTACTTTTATAAATTAAAAAGTTAATTATAAAAAATTTATATATAGATAAAAGATTAATTAATCAAATTATATTTTTATTAATCATTTCATTTAATAGTAAATAAGATTAAAAATTAATTTTATTCAATTGTGTGATGTCTTATTTATTAAAAAAGAATCATAAAAAATTTATATAAAATAAATTTTTAATAAATTGAAATTACATATTTATTAATCAATTTATTTACTAATATATAAGATTAAAAGTAAATATTATTCAATTGAGTTATGTACTTACATTTATAATAATTTAAATAAACAAATATTTGTATAGATTAAATTTGTATTATAAAAAATATATATTTATTAGTGAATTTACTTATAGTAAATAAGAATTAAAGTCATTGTTATTCAATTAGGTAATGTACTTTTATTTATTAAAAGTTAATTATAAATAATATGTACATACATTAAATATTTATATATATTAAATATTTCATATTTAAATTATATAGTTATTAATCAATTTATTCACTAGTAGATAAGATTAAAAATTAATCTTATTCAATAGGGTGGTGTACTTTTATTAATTAAAAATTAAATCTTTCAATTATTTATATAGATTAAATATGTAGTAATAAAAAATATACATATTTATTAATCCATATATTTTTAGTAGATAAGATTAAAGGTAAATCTTATGCAATTAAGTAATGTACTTTTATTCATTAAAAATTAATAACTAAAATATTTTTATATATTAATTTTTTCATAAAATATATATTCTAATCAATTTATTTACTAGTAGATAAGACTGGTGAGTTTAATTATAAAGAAATGTTTTCATAGATTTAATAATAATTATAAAAATATTTATTTGTCAATCAATTGATTTACTAGTACATGAGATTAAAAATTAATCTTATTCAGTTGGATATTTATTTTTGTAAAATATTTATTTGTTCGACATTTTGTATATTGAGAATATTTTTAATATTATTAAACATATAAAAGAAGATTTGGACTTTGTACGAAAATATAAAATTAACATATATTAATTTCAATACCGTCAATTATTTCATATGGATTGTGATAATTATACATTTATCGTATTCGTTATGAAATTGTTAGTACAAACATAAATTTTTACAAATAAAAGTATATAATTAATATTACAATTTTTAGAATTAATAAGTAAGTTGGTTTTGAGATTTGAAATTGATATAACCTCTAAAAATCCTCTAAAATAGTTTAGAGGATTCATCAACGCTTGATTTTTAACCTAAACATTAATTCCTAAATCTTACTAGAATTTGAGTTCATTTGTTTGAATAAAAATATTAGTTCTTAAACCCGAACTCACATTAAATATGTTTGTATCCAAATTAAATTCCTAAATTAAGTCCTTATTTTAAGATGTTAATTTCTAACCTATCGTATTTTAAGATCTTCAATTCCCAAATTACATCCCAGTTTCTCAGCCTCTTCGTATTTTGGCCATAATTTTTTAATCCGATCTCTGATTGAGGCGACTTCAGTTGCGTTGGAAAGATAAGAAAGAGATATACAACTTTCATGTATTGAGATTTTGCAAATGCTGAAATTATCAGTGCTTAAATTTCATTTCTTTTCAACTGATACATTTTCCATGCAAAGTTAACAACTTGTTTTTCTTTTTTATGTGTTTTTTGCTTACAGAGTGGATATTTTTTAGCTATAATGAGATGGATAAGTGATGCTTAATGTGTTATGTTGACTGGTTCATATAATTAAATATGAGTTTAGTACATTTACAGATTTAACAAATAATTAGATTAAATGTAAAAGTTAATTAACAAAAGAATTTAGTTAACAAACCGAGGTTCAACTTGATTAAATAGACTTCAATGAGTTAAAATGAATTAGATTGAGATAGTTTAACCATCTATGACTTATATTTTCATTTAAATGATTAAGGTTAAGTTAACCATCTTTGACTTAGTTTAAGTTAAGGTGAGTTCAAGTTAACATATATCCTACATGTATGACACATTAAATAATATATTTAATATACTGCGGGTTGGTTGAATGGATTTTTAAATAAATTAGATGTGCATGGTACTCGTCGTATGAATAACAGTACTAAGGGACAAAATATGACGGTAATCATAATCAATAGCATGACATACAAGGTGCGAAACAAGTAATGCAATAAAACGTGAACATCATGTCCGGAATAATAAAATACGATGAGGAAATAAAAAACACGATAGCAGCTACTGTCGCTGATCCTGTCGGAGTCGAGCACGACCAGATCCTCTCACAGATGTCCTCTGTGATACTGTATGGGGGGGAGTCGAAGCCGGTGTCGACTGAACAGCTGCGGGCTGAGTCGGAGTATGCGGAGGCTGCTGAGAGGCAGGAGGATGTGAAGACGAAGGAGCCCCAGGAAAAGCATACGATCCAAACGCTGACGGCTGTGACGCAAACGGCGCAAAACCGGGACCCCCGGCCCATGGGATGAACCCCTGAGGATGTGGTCCTCTCTGCTGTGCGGAGCTGCCTGGTGGATCCTGTGTCGGATCGTGTGGAGGATGCGTGAACATGGATGGATGGCTCGGCATCCCATAAAACCCATGGTATGGATACGGAGGAGGTGGGACTGGTGTGAATGGCGTAAAGCCAGGCTGACTAGGATCAGGGCCATAAGTGGAAGTCCCCATCTGTGGTGCTGCGTGCTGGTATGGAGGGTACTGCCCGGAGGAAGATGTAGTAGGGGGACGGACGTAGTTCATCAGCAAATCGATCTTCTCTTGCATCTTCTCAATCTTGGCCTCCTGGCTGGTCCTATCATACTCAGAGTGGACCAAATTCTCCTCACGTGGCTGCTCATAATAATCAACCCTATGTTGATCTATTGGCATGCCGTAACCGAAGCCACGTCGGTAGGCAGATCGGTGGCCCAAAACCTCCTCCATGATGACCTTATCCTCCTTAGGTCGCTGACCTGACGCAGCAGCAATGTCATCCTCATGCTTTCTTTTTTCCACCATTCGTTCCTAATTGAAACAACATGAGCACAAGGTGATTATAATCATACAAACAGATGGATATGAAATACTACAAAAAAATTATATATAAGAATCGAAAATACTAACATAATTCTGCATGGAGACCTCCGACTCCCATCGATCTGTTAACTGCCCTTTCTGTCTCCTTAGGTGGGTATGTCGGTAGTTTTGTATTGGCGTGAGATCCTGTAATACATTATTAAAAAAAGTCAGTACAAGAACATAGCATTTAAACCCACATTCATTGTAATTGGAATACCTACATTTGTGAGTGCATGCTGGAGCATGGATTTTGTACCACCTGTATGAACTGACAGTTGCTTCTTCCTGTTCTCCGCATTCACCGTGGATCGCAACTACACGTTTCGAGAAGAAGTGAACAATTGAACTATAGCTTATGCATATGTAATTTACTACATGGAGAAGCGTACCTTATAATCTTGATCTGTCTCTAGGAAGTGGACGAATGCCCTCCATTCGTCTAACCTGTGCTCGAAACCCGGTGGTGGCTTACTAGCAGCTGTATCGCCTCCACCCTTGGCTATGACATAACGTTTAAGCCTGTATCGAAGCTGACTATATGACTTGCTTGCAAGAAAGTCCAGTGCCACCCACCATTTGTGAATTGTCCGCCAATTTTCGGGTAGTTCGAACTTGTTCTGCAAATTTGAACCAAAAAAATTAAGTGTTAAAGGAAGGTGACACGAGCCAAAAATTGATTTTTCGTATATGTTTACATTTAGAATTAACTTACCATTACACGGCGGATGATGCCATGTCGATAGGCCTCGGGAAATGCTGACCATGCCTTTCCTCGACCTCCAGGGACAAACAACTTCGTCGAAGCTCTGTGATGGAGTAAGAACTCCAACCTAACCATCCCCGGAGATGAGCATATGAGACCCATAAACCCATCAGGCATAGTGATGGTCGGTCTACGGCCTGTCCTCCTATACTCCTCCTCCGCCCGGTAACCTCTATACATACCCCGGCGCCTATCTGTCACCGTGATGTTTGCCTCCTCATGCTGAGCTGCCACAGCGGCCTCCTCCCGCTCCACTGCTGCGGCCTGTGGGTCATCTGGGTCAACCTGAGCAGGCATATCATCCGGGAGGTCGTACAACACCTCTTCCCCGATCCCCAGCTCATTTACCCATCCCGGCTGTGGCTCAGCCGCCTGACCCGACTGGTCATCGGGATGTCGGACCTGCCGATCAGTAAGTAAGGCAGTAAACGATCCTCCTGTATGACAAAATAAGAAAATGAAACGCATGAGTCCAAAATTGATATAATATTGCTATGACAGATAAAACATTTACAAATGAAGCTGTAAATCCCACCAGTGTACTGCTCCGGATGTGCCTCAGAGTCGTCCAAAAGCTGATCCATGAAATCGGAGCTACTCATCCTGCAAGTTCAAAAAATAACACCGGTTACTTAAATATTTCCTGGAGATTATTACGCAAACAAAGTACATGTGATAGATAATAATTATATAAATAAACGTATCCGTACAATCTATTCGTCCAAATCGTAATCGCCTATGCTACTGCATCCCACACTCGGGTCGGGTAAGCGTGTAAGGTTTCCTAGATCAACAAATATGCGATTGATTGGAATTGTCCATGGCCTCTGCACTGTCTGTTGCATTGCCTCCTCTATTGGAGGTGGCTCGAACGATTCAACATCTTCTATACTCTCGGTTTGGAAGAGAGCACGTGTGAACATATGACGGTGTACAACTTTCTGGACAATCTTCCAATTGCCATTTCGCTTGCTTGGGTCTTTTAGGTAAAATACTTGTTGTGCTTGGTCGGCAAGGATGTACGGGTCGTTATCGTACCATGACCTTGCAGTGTTGATGGAGATGAGGTCTCCGTCGATAATTTCTGGTTTATCCCTCTCCGTATCAAACCACCTGCATTTGAATAAAAACACTTTCTTCGACCCCACGTAATTTAGTTGTATAACTTCGGTGAGAACGCCATAAAATGTAAGTTGTTGCCCTCCATCTGCACCGATGACATATACACCGCTATTCTGTGATCTTAAGCCAACCTCCTTGGCTTCTGTGTTGTATCGGATACCATTCACGATACAAGCATTGAAGCTATATCGATGAATTTCAGGGCCCCAAGCTAACGCTTCAAGATCTTCTGGCATCTGATGTCCATGGACAGCCGTTTGCTCCATAATCTACATACCAAGTCAACAATTAAAGTTGCATGTCAAGATATCGATGAATTAATGGTATTGAAGTCTTCAACAAGTTTTTACCTTATTTTAAACCACTCGGCAAAATGTTTACATACTATTCCTCCGACATTGCGTGCTCCACGTGCAGTTAGTTCGTTCTCAAACTCCCTGTAGATATTTCATTAGAAGTCCATCTTCAATCTTGGTGAACATCTATTCTTTTCAAGTCATAAATGAATGAAAAGACATGACATACCTTATAAAGGGTTGCACTTCCTCGCAATTATTCAACACTGTCCAATGCATCCTGTTGAGTTCTACATCCGAGCCTGTTATAGTGCATGCACCTATTGAACGTATGGGTTGTGTGAATACTCGAAACGATGATGATGGACATTCATCCAGCGGTTCGTCCCACTGTCGGTGGGGTCTATTTATTCTTGAGTCCATGTTATCAAAATATAAGGAGCAAAATTGAGTGCTCTCCCGCACAACGTACGACTCCGTAATTGAACCTTCCGGTCTTGCCCTATTCCGCAAATCTGCTTTTAGAACTCCCATGTACCTCTCAACAGGATACATCCACCGGTACTGGACCGGACCACATATGCGTGCTTCATTTGGAAGGTGGACGGCTAAATGTATCATAATATCGAAAAATGCAGGAGGAAATATCATCTCTAACTTGCAAAGAGTTAGGATTATTGTTTTTTCCAAAGACTCCAAAAGATTTACACGGAGTTCTTTAGCAGTCAATTCCCTGAAAAAACGACATACATCACATACAACATCGTAAATGCGATTATCCAACACCCCACGAATGACAACCGGGAGAATACGTTGCAGCAAGACATGACAATCGTGACTCTTAAGACCTCTCAAACTAACTTCATCAGCGCCTAAGCAGGATGATATATTTGAAGCATATCCATTAGGCATCTTCACATCCCTTATTGAATTACACACCTCTCTCATTTGCCTAGTCGATAGTGTATATGCAGCTGGTGGTTTGAAAATACGTCCACCACGTTGCTGCAGGTGTAGCTCAGAACGAATACCCATTTCTTGGAGTGTCAGTCTCGCCTTCTCTGTGTCTTTTGACTTGCCCTTAAGACCAAAAATAGTTCCCACTAGGTTATCGCATATATTCTTTTCGATATGCATCACGTCAAGATTATGTCGAATGTGCAATTCACTCCAATATGGCAATCGGAATAGCAAACTCTTCTTACACCAATTTGTCCCGTCTTCATTCCTCCGACGGCATAGGCGCTCTTGCAATTTCCCTAAAATGACATCTCGTATCGACTCAATTGATCGATGATGTCTGATCCAGAGAAATCCCTTGGTCGTGCCCGTGTTTCCGTGGTGCCGTCAAAACTTACCCTGTCATGGCGCCACCTATGTCTCAAAGGCAAGAACCGTCTATGGCCCATATAGTGGAACTTACTATTTGAATGGCCACTTGTGCAGTCAACGTTACATATTGGACATGCTTTATAACCCTTCGTCGTCCATCCTGAAATGTCACCGTATGCCGGGAAATCGTTAATAGTCCATAATAATGCAGCATGCAGTCGAAATACCCGTCCTTCGACTACATCTAGTGTTTTTACCCCACTTGTCCAAAGTTCTTGTAGCTCATCTATCAATGGTTGTAAGTACACATCAATATCTTTACCTGGTGATTTCGGCCCCGGTATTAAGAGAGACATCATCATATATGGCTCCTTCATACATCTCCATGGTGGAACATTGTATACAAACATAATAACTGGCCACACACTGTATGTCGTGCTCATGTTTGCATACGGATTAAACCCATCAGTGGCAAGTCCTAATCGTACACTGCGGGGGTCCGATGCGAACACAGGATATTTGTTATCCAATCCTTTCCACTGTTCGGAATCCACCGGATGCCTCAGCACACCATCTACAGATATATACTTTTCCTTGTGCCATCTCATCTCTGGAGCCGTCTTCCGGCACATAAATAGCCTTTGTAATCTTGGAACTAATGGGAAATGTCGCAACACCTTCACCGGTACAGTTTTTTGTTTCCTTGTATGAAGCTTCCATCTTCCTTCCCCACACACTGGGCATGTATCAAGATTTTTGAATTCTTTTCGAAACAAAACACAATCATTTTTACAAGCATGAATCATGTTTGCATCCATGCCTAACTGCTTCAAACTTCCGTGCTTCGTAATATGATGTAGGTAACAAATTGTCGGCAGGTAACAAACTTTTTATTAAGTCAAGCCAATTGTTAAATGACTTCACAGACTGCTTCCCATCAATCTTTAGATTTATCATTTGCACTACTGCTGATAATAATGAAAACTTTGTACATCCCGGATACACTGGACTCTTTGCTTTTTCAAACATTCCAGTCCACCCATCTCCATTAAACCCACTACTTTCATCTTCGCTGTCAATATCATCGCCATCGCCATCGCCATCACCATCACTTATATTGACAGCAATATCTTCCAAAAGTTTTTGATCTGCCTCATCTTCAAAGTGCGTGTCGTCAAGTGGATTGCTCCCTTCATCCATAACAACATTATCATGTACCTCGTATTCATCTACATCCTCACCATGATAAATCCAAGGGGAGTAGGTCCAAGCCATTCCCCTCCTGAGGAGGTGATACTCAATAATCTGAATAGATTGCCATGCACCATTAAGGCAATCTCTACAAGGGCATCTAATCAGTCCATCTGCCCGCTTATGGTTTACAGCAGCTTCTAAAAACTCTCTAACCCCATTCTATATTGCGTTGTTGTCAAATCACGTGTCATATGCCAACTTCGTTCAGACATCCTAAATTGACCCTTAATTAATTACCACATTTAACTCACATCGGATAACTCTCTTATAACTATGCAAGCATCTAATATTGAAACACTAATGTTTGATTTACTTATTATTTAACCCTATATGTGTCATGCAATTACAGATAATATGCATAGTTTTATCGAACCTCTAAGAATAAATACATTACTACAAATTTCACATAAATTAATTCACAAACATATCAATAGGAGCATTTCCTACTGTACACATATTCATACATTTATGAAGTTAAACATATTACACATGTATTAAACATTAATATATAATTATTATATTGTAACTATATATGATTTTTGTTCACATACAATTATTAGTATTTAAATAATTGTATTTACACTATGTATCATAAAAGAAAATACAATACACATATATTAGACAATTATATGCCATCACTAGATCGTAAATACATGTAATATTTTTACCTTACTTATAATAAATATATAAGTATACATATAATATACAGGAAATACTACATATGTAAGTAGTATTATTTCAATACTTACACTTTTATGTCTTATTAATCTAAACATATAAAACAAGCTTCGAATAATATATAAATATTTGATCCTAAGTATATACATAGTTTTTTCAATTTCTAACAATAAATACATAACTATATATTGAACATTCATTAATCAATATACATGAAAATATTAACATCTCAGTATTTATATTTAATCTATGTGACATGATATTAAACATAATAAACATAGATTGAATAATAACATGTAATCATATATCCTATAAATCTATAATTTCTTCAACTACACACTAATATACATAACTATAAATTAAATATATATTACTACTACTATTTAAATAAATGAAATAAAAATTTCATAACAAATTGAACTAACCTTGCAGTAATTGTAGTACGATAAATGTCTGATCAAATCCACCCAAATTATCAGATACCTGCATTCAAAATGAAAATATCAATCAAAAATATATTTTACTATAAAATAAAATACTATAAGAATTAAATAAAAAATAAAAACTTACCGTATAATTAAATTTACTTAATCGAAAATATTTTTTTTTCTGATGTGTGTGCGTGAAGGTATGTCCGTTTTTGGGTGGGTGGGTGTGTGTGTGTGCGTCGGTGAGCTAGTGTGTGAGTCGGTGTGTGGGTCCGTGTGAGTGGGTCGTGTGTGTGTGGGTGTGTGGGTCTGTGTGTGTGTGTGTGTGGGTGTGGATGTGTGTGTGGGTGTGTGTGTGTGGATGTGTGTGATGTGTGGGTCTGTGTGTGGGAGTGCGCGCGTGGGTCGGTGTGTGTGCGTGAGTGCGAGAGAGGTGTGCGAGAGAGAGCGAGAGAGGGGCGAGTAAAAGAAGGGGGGGGGTGGGGCGGTATATATAGGGGGATGATGAGGCGAATTTCGCCTCATCAAACAGAGGACGAATTTCGCCTCATCCTAGTCACCATGAGGCGAAATTCGCCTCATCCTAGTCAGCACTTGAGGCGAAATTCGCCTCTGACTAGGCTAGTGAGGCGAAATTCGCCTCATAATCCTAGTCAGAGGCGAATTTCGCCTCAAGTGCTGACTAGGATGAGGCGAATTTCGCCTCATTTGTTAAAATGAGGCGAAATTCGCCTCAGATACTTTAAGAGGCGAATTTCGCCTCTTAGTTTTCGCCTCCCCTACCAACTTTTCTACTAGTGATCCAAAGATCTCTGAGGTCTGTAATACCCTCCTTAAAATTTATTTCCACTTCCCATATTTATTTTTCTCAATTGCAATAAAATATTTTCTCTTAAATGAAAGTTTTTTTCAACTAATTATTATTATTATTAGTAGCATTAATTCATATAACCTAGAATATACCTGTGCAATGCATTATGTTATTATAATGATAAGCATTCTACTAATTCCTTATTTTTTTGGCCAAATTGTAGTTGTTATGTTCTCTAAATTTCACATATATTAATCAGGTCTTTTATATTATATATCTGCATAGAATAAGTCTCTTCTTTATAATTAGTTTGTTTACTTTGTTAGTCGGACGAGATGAGTGTTATTGGAACCACTCTAGCATTTCTTAATGCCATGAAAGTAATGAAGGGATTTCTTTGATTTAAGGGCGCAAATATAGAAGATTAAATTAAACTAAAACATAAAAAATTCAATTCAATTTTATACAAATACTCAGAATAACTTGCTGCAATTATTAATATAAATCACTTTGTGGTAATTTTATACATATATCCATCTTTTCATGGGAGGGTGAGGCCAATTAATCTGAAAATGACCATATCAATTAATGAAAGAACAATTGTTGTCCTGTCGCCCGCTGTATTGAATACTAATTATGTCTGTCTCGTATATATATTTGCATCTGCTAGCGGACCACCTCATTTATAACTATGGTGGCAACCACCTTGAGGTGGTGGACATTTTACCACCATTCCCAGTGCGTTTCTTTTGGAGAATGATGGTACTGCTACTCACTAAAAAAAATAGTGCAAAAAGACCACCAATAATTGAACCTAAATATCCTAATGATGATATATATTAATGGTAGAGATTTTATTTCATTATACTTATATAAAAGGTTGTAATGTATCACATCCATTTTACAGCCTCTCAATAATTGATTAATAACGACATTGACCAAATATCTTGTTATATTATGGTTCATTAAATCTTAAATTTAGAGAACCCCTTTTTTATGTGTGTGTGGTTGGAACTAAGAGGAAATGATTGTATAAAATTACCATAAAGAAAATCGAGATGGACATAAGTGAAGTACTTCTGGTTGGTGTGAATCCAACAAAATTAAATTCTTACTCTAAAATTTATATAAATGGCATATAGCAGTTAGTAGGGTCGAACCCATAATGATTAGTAAATTTTATTTTTTTTTAAAGATTCGATAAAGAAAAGATGAGGGTTTTGAGAATTTAAAGAAAACTATTTATTTCAAAAGCAAGTAATGCAATTCAAAGAACAATTCAATATTAATGTGTTCCTAACCAAAGGTATAATTACAGTTCAATTCACAGAATTGATCATTGATGCAAATATTTTTTTTTTTTTTATCTTGTATAAATTATTTATGGTTATTGATAAGTTCTAACAACCTATCTCTCCTTACATTTTTTATAATCAAAATGAGCTATTTGATTTATTTATCTTATTGATTAAACAGCCCTAAACAAGCTCTTAGGATTTTAATTATCAATAGCATAGAGAACAAGAGAGATAACCAATTCTATCGAATAAATCACAAGTTCGATCTATTTAGACTAGAATATATATCTTCATAATATAAATCAATTATCTTTCTTATAATCAATCATGTTATTGTACCACAAAGATTAGAATAATAAAACAATTATGGATTTAATATCCTAATCGACAATATATTATTTTGTTGATTGAACAAAAGAGCCCTAAATTAATTTTTTATCAATCAAACAATATAATAATATCAAAACATCCAAAAGATATCCAGAAGATATATAAATACTCAAAGATAAAGGAAAGAACCATGATAAGTTAATTAAATCTCACAATTCTTAAAGAACCAAAACTTATAATTATCCTTTGACTAGAATAGAAATTTAGTTACTCATATCCATGAAAAGAATACAAGAAAAACTTCTCCTTGTTCGTTATTGAAAGCTCATGATCTTGTCTTGTGGTGTTTTTTCCTTCTCCTATACTGTATGTGTTCAAGGAACAATATATGTCTCCTCAAATGATAGCTTATGCTCCCTTTCTTTCAATCCATGGCTCGTGAACTCCCTAAGGTTACCAATGATTCTTGTAAAAATAATAGTACATGATCTATTTTTGAATGGCATATGAGCCCTTTGATGTCGAGTCAATAATTTCTTTGCTTGATTTATAGCGCGAGCACTTTGGTTTTCCAAATATTTATTGCACTTGAAACTATTCTCTATATACTTTTAAATTCACATAATTTTTCCTATATAAATTATAAAAATATACACATGAGTGTAATAAAAAGTTCGATAAAAATATATAAATTTATAACCTATCAAAATGCCCCTAACTTTAAAATTGCTTGTCCTCAAGCAAATAATTTCAATTCAACTTAAGAGGACAACCCAATTAATCTTAGAAAGATAGATATCACTTACACGATTTAAATAAAATTGGCATCAACATATAAATCACTTTTGCATCCATCATCAAATAATTCTCAAAGCACTAGCAACTTTATTGTGCAAAATAATTACTAATTCTTCATACAGTACACTAATTGTAAACCTCGGGAATTTTCCACATTAGTATACGACTTTATAATAGATTGTATGAACTAGATAATAAATTTAGATTCTAATCGAAGTCTAAAAATAGATTAATATTTAGAATTTGGATAGATGAAGGATTTAGAAACCGAATAAAGAAATTCTTTAACCCTAGTTGATACCAAAAACGAGATTTCGTATCGTGAATGAATAATTCAAGATATGATTAAAAGAAAATCTAAAATTAAACCCGAAAACTGATGTACAAATAGATTTAAATAGAAAAATATAAATATAGAGATTAAATGATTGTTTTTTATCTCGATAATGATTTGAGATTGTAACAACGAGTAGTAATGAGCTTATATTTAGACTTAAACCCTAAATTCAAGATTCCTAGTTAAAATTAATAACTACTAGTAAGATTTCATGATGGGTATTAAAACTAAAGATATATATATATATATATATATATGGTTTAGTTTCCGTATTAAGTCCAATACTACGCAAACGATTATTTATGCTTATAGACAGAAAACAATGATCTAAAAGATAAACTGATAAGATTATAAATACACAACGCAAACATAAACTGTTGAATAACTCAAAATCTGAACTTCAAATAAATAATCGGATCACGCTATTGTTCTAATTTCAGCTTTCTTAAACTATTGAAGCCTGAAACAAAAATTGACCTAATGAGCTTAAGAAATCCTAATCGCGGGAGATAAAATTATACGAATAATTAACTACGTATATACAAAACCTAAAATTGTATTATTTGATAATCTAAGTGTTTTGTACACTTCTATAAACATATTTTTGTGCAAAAAACTCTCAAATATTAGCTAAATTGTACCCGTATAACTCGTTTATCTTAAAATTTAACTAAATAATAAACTAATATATATATATGAATTCGGTGCAAGATTTCGATGGAAATACGTTGGAGAAGAAGAGCCAAAATTTGGTTTCAATAATGCAACATTAGTTAACAAAATCAACATAATAACCAATCCTTAATTGCCAGCACATACTAGCATTTATGAGAATGAAAATAACAGATCAAGTGAAGGAAAATTGGAGGAAAAATCAAAAGAAAACACAGCCGAAGTCCTCCACTTCCTCTTCTATATATATAAGTTAAAGCTAATTATGAATAAACAAACAAACCCCATTAATACCCAAACTCTCCAGAAAGAAACTACCCTTTTCTAACCACCAAAACGAGCTGAAAACAGAAAACAAACCAATCAAAACAATCGAGTTCGGATCGAAGGAAAAACAAAACAAAAAACCCTTAAAAACAAGTTCAAAGGTAAGTTGAGAAAGTTTAAATGATTTCCTTTCGAATCTAAGCAATATAACTGACTTCTAATAATCTTAGGAACATAATAAACACAACCACGAGCTTCGGATTACATCGGACGAGCTCCAACGAGGTAAAAATTCGAAATCCTAGCTATGTGTTAGTAAGAATCGAGATCTATATATATATATATATATGTTATTAGACGTGTTCAAAATTGTTTTATGACCTTATATAAGCTATATAAACACTAGGGAACAGTTTGATAATGTTTTTAACGGGTAAAAATTAAAGAACATGAATCGGACAAAGGAGAAAGATGATTAACAGTACCAACACTGCTTCAAAGCCGGCAGTGTAATCGCTCAACGCCGACGGCTTACAAAGATAGGCTGGCGGCATAGAGGCGACTTACACTCATCAGAGGCTATGTAAAATGCTTTTCACGTAAAACATGAACATAAGCCGGCTACCTAGAGATATACATCGACGGTGTAGGGCCGGCGTACGTTGAAAGCCGACAGCTTTCAAAGCCGGTGCACCTAATTTGAAATAATCTTCGAAAACTAAGTTTACACCGGCACTTGGGTTTGAAGGCCGGCGGCCTTGAGCCGCAGTACAACCAAATTTTTTCAACGAAAACATATTCTGACCTAAACCGAATATATATATATATATATATATAACCATATAGAGTTTGTTACTTAGACAAGTAAGTTCAAATAATTAAAATATTTAGATTAATATCTAATTTTCCTAAAACCCTAAGATTAAGAAAAAGATATTTAGTATTAATAAAAAGTTAGTATTGGTCAAATAATTGTTCTAATTAGATAAAATAGGTAAGAATGGAAATTGAAAGAAGCTAAATTCTTGATTAATATGACTTCTAAAAATAATAAATTAATTATACGAGATAAAATAAGAGAAACACGACAACACTAAATAATAATAAATAGAGATAATTTTCTATATGGAGATTAGTATATAATAACATAAAACTAGTAATAGTCACTATCAAAACTTGATAAAAATCAAGTTTAGGACACTAGTCACGTATAGAAATTTAGTATATAATTTATATTGATGAATACTTTATTCATCTTAAATAAGTGACTTTGATACACTAGAGGATCTACCAGCTGATTACTATGACTAAGTCAATATGAGCAAGTGAGTAATTCAGTCATATTGTACTGGTTGTGATTGTAAATAGTTAAATATGTAATGTAAAGATAATCAAATGAATGTTTGCTGAAAGTATGATATGATCTGAGTGTATGATTGTTAAAATATTCTTACAAAAGCGATAATGCAATGATTGATGTTGTGAAGTAGTATAATGATGATTGTGTGTAATGTATGGTCACAGTGAAATTGATTAAGAATTATTGACTTAACAAAATAATCTAATCATGCATTGCACGAATTGCATTATTCCATATATAATTGTGACAGCCTGCTACGTATTAATATTTCGAATCTCTGTTTTCGCTTGGTTGTTCTAATGTGTTAGTTCTTCCAAGGTTCTCTTTAGTCTGGCGGTCCTATGAGGAACTAAAAGGCACCGAAGAACATCGCCCGTAGAATCACTTTGAAATGATTAATACTTAGGGAGTTTCTAAGGGGATTGTAGGAGATGGTCAATTTAATCAACTATATTCAAAGTGATAACCTTAAAACGAGAAATTATTGATTCTCCTGTGTACTTAGTCTCTCCTGGGCAGGTGGGCCATTGAGTACTGGTTCTTCAAACCATTAAAAAGAGGGCGTAAATCTTTTTCCTATTTGGATTCTAGATCATCCAAACTTGTATCTGCATATATGGTTGAGTGCTTGCATTACATATGATTGCTAATAACTTGTGTGATGTATGATATGTCTGGTTATTCACTGAGCTGTGGTTTCGCTCATACTCCAACAGTCTTTTCAGGTTTACATTACGTCGATGATTAGTTACTTCCAAGAGTATGGCTCCGGTAAGAGCTTAGGAGCTGGAAGTCTACGGTTATAATTTAGTTTCATGGTTATGTACTATTAGAAT
Organism: Combretum micranthum; assembly: GCA_024138025.1. Lineage (NCBI taxonomy): Eukaryota > Viridiplantae > Streptophyta > Magnoliopsida > Myrtales > Combretaceae > Combretum > Combretum micranthum. The sequence goes on from JAMXBD010000030.1 coordinate 612,580, forward strand.
GGATTATTTAGTTGTGTACTTCAGAAGAACTATATGGTTTGTAATAGTTTTGTAATATTTATTCATTAAGTTATTTCTTTCATATATTTGTTATTTCTTATCAAGCAACTAAAAGATCCTGTTGTTTTAAAAACCTGTCATTATCTGAAGGTAAACTAGTGATAGTATTCAAGTGTGACTTGTTTACTACTACTATGGTACCCTCGAGGCGTGACACTAATGACACTAGTTATTTGACTAAATTAATTAATCAAGCAATGCCAACTTTCATACAAGCAAAATTTCATTATCCTTAAACTAAGTTTAGCATTAATCAAGCAAGAAAAGTCATATGCACTTTAATAAATTTGACTAAAATATATACACTTACTATTCCATCTCGTTGAATAATATCTACTCAATCTCAATAATATCTCTCTAGAAAGGAGCATGCTTTGGTCTTTTTTTTTTCCCTAGCTTTAAAGGGAGAGGTTTTTATCTCCATCTTTTCTTTTTTCTCTAGAGGGGTTTTTTCCCCAATCTTTTTGTTTTATTTCTTTAGAGGGAGGGGTTATTGCCCCTATTTTTGATATTTTTCTTGAGGGATTTTTGTCTATCTTTTGATTTTGAAATTTTTTATTTTTATTTTTTTTAAGCCCACAACTTTATTTTTAAGAAAGACAATGACAAGGCTTGATTTGATCACAAGTGAAAGAGTCTTCATTTTAAAGTGAATCTATAAAATGCACATGGCTAGCCTTTTGTAACCAACATTGCCTCAACCTAAAGGTTTAGACCTTTAGTTAAAAAAAAAAAAAAAAACATGTGACTTTTCACGTTAAAGATTTCATTATTTTACTCAAATCAAGTGTCAAAAGTTCACAAAAAAAAAAAAAATCAAGTAAAAATATTTGCATAAAATCGAAAAAATTAGCACATAGTTGCATTTTGATACAAAAGAATTTTTTTAGCCAATTATTTAAATCATGTAAATGCTATTACGATCAACCATATAGGACACATTCTATCAATCAATAAATACAAATAGCTTAAGAAAAAAAAATATAAATAAATAAATGGTATTGAAAAGAAATTGTATTTTATATTTTTTTTTCTTTTTTCTTTGAAAAACCATGAAAGATAAAAAAAATTTGTGTGGGTTGCCTCCCAGAAAGTGCTTTTCTTTAACATCTTTGGCTAAACATAGCTGCTCTCAATTGTTATAATTAAGACATTCCAAACTAGTTTCTTTAACATTATACACTTGAAAGCCTTCATAAAAAGTTTTCAAGCGATGGCCATTAACCTCAAAAGTTTTACCAGTTTCAAAACTTTGAATCTCAATTGCAACATGAGGAAAAACATTAGTAACAACAAAAGGTCCAACCCACCTAAAGCATAATTTACCAAGAAATAATTTCAAATGAGAATGATAAAGTAAAGCTTTTTGACTAACATAAACATTTTTTTTGGAATCATTTGATCATGAAAAGGCCTTTGTCTTTTCCTTGTAAATTTTTGTGCTTTCATAAGCATCATTATGGATTTCCTTAAGTTCTTGCAATTGAAGTTTCCTTTGTTCACCTACCTCATCTAATCGCATATTACATTGCTTGACAGCCCAATATGCCTTACGTTCTAATTCCAGAGGTAGATGACATGGTTTGCCAAATACCAAACAGTAAGAAGACATGCCAAATAGGGGTCTTGTACGCTCTTCGATAGGCCCATAATACATCATCAAGCCTTATACTCCATCTTTCCTAGTCAAGTTAATAATCTTTTCAAGAATGGATTTGATTTCTCTATTAGATACCTCGGTCAATCAATTAGTTTGTGGATGATATGCTATAGAAGTATGATGAGTGACATTATACTTCTTTAATAGAGCTTTCACTATTCTATTGTAAAGATGAGTGCCACAGCCACTAAAAAGAGGTTTTGGCATCCTAAACCTAGCAAAAATATGAGATTTGAAAAAATCTATAATAAGTTTAGTATCGTTAGTTCGGGCAGCTTTAGCTTCTACCCATTTTAACACATAATCCATAGCAAGAAGACTATAATCATTAACAAAAGAAGGAGGAAAATGACCCATAAAATCAATACCCCACACATCAAATATTTCATAAACAAGAATAGGGGTAAGTGGCATTTGATCTCTATGTCCTAAATTTCCAACTTTTTGACATCGTTCACAATACTTATAGAACATGTAGGAATTATGAAACAAAGTAGGCCAAAACAATCCATACTCTAATACCTCGTGCACCGCTCTCGTAGAATCGAAGTGTCCTCCACATGGATAGGAATGACAAAATTGTAAAATAGAAGGAAAATCCTCTTAAGAAATGCACCTTTGAATAATTTGGTCAGAACAATGTTTCCATAAATAAGGCTTATACCAAACATAGGATTTAGCATCACTTTTGATTTTATCTTTTTGAAATCTAGACAAGTCACTTGGTAGTGTTTAGTAACTAAATAGTTAACAATATCAGCATACCAGAGAATTATCTTTTGAATAGAAAAGAGATGTTCATTTGGGAAATCATCTTGTAATGGTAATGGCTCTTTACATGAGGATATTCTACTAAGGTGATCTGCAACCATATTTTCTATGCCTTTCTTATCTTGTATCCCTAAATCAAACTCTTGTAATAAGAGTATCCATTAGATAAGTCTTGATTTTGCCTCCTTCTTTGAGAGTAAGTACTTAAGAGCTGCATGGTCAGAATATACCATTACTTTAGTGCCAAGTAAATATGAATGGAACTTTTCTAAAGAGAAAACGATAGCTAAGAGTTCTTTTTCCATTGTTGAATAGTTGTATTGTGCACTACCAAGTGTTCTTGAAGCATAATAAATAACATGAGGAGCGCTTCTAACCCTTTAGCCAAGAACAGCATCAACAGCATGATTCTTGTCCTTCAATTTGTTAAAGATATGTTTGCATGCCTCATTAAACTTGAATGGCACATCTTTTTGTAACAATCTACATAGGGGTTGAGTGATCTTGGAAAAATCCTTGATAAAGTGTCGATAGAATCCTGCATTTCTAAGAAAAGAGCGAACTTCTTGTACACTCACGGTGTAAGGTAAGGATTTAATCACTTCTATTTTAGCTTTATCTACTTTAATCCCCTAGAAGATACAATATGGCCTATAATAAGACCTTAATTAACCATAAAGTGACACTTTTCATATTTCAAAATAAGGTTTGCTTCTATGCATCTTTTAATTACTTTTGTAAGGTTAGTCAAATATGAATCAGAAGAATTACCATAAATAGTAAAATCATTTATAAAAACCTCTATGATATTTTCTACATAATTTGAATATATACTAACCATACACTATTGAAATGAAGCTGGGACATTGCAAAATCCAAATGGCATTCTTCGATATGCAAAAGTGCTAAATGGGCATGTGAAGGTGGTTTTCTCTTGATCTTCAGGTGCTACTAGAATTTGATGAAAACTTGAATAGCCATCAAGACAACAATAATGAGAATGACCAGCTAAACATTCAAGCATCTAGTCAATAAAAAAAAAAAAGGAAAGTGGCCTTTTTCTAGTTGATGCATTTAACTTCCTATGATCAACACAAACCCTCCGCCCATTTTGAATTCGAGTAGGCATCAACTCACCATCAGAATTTTCTATCACACTTAAGAACTTTTTCTTTGAAATAACTTGGATTAGACTTACCTACTTACTATCAGAAATTGGATAGATCATAGAGAAGTTTTAATATCTCTTTCTTTAACACTTCCATCATAGGTGGGTTCAATCGACACTAGACTTCTCTTAAAGGCTTGCAATTTCCTCCAATAGTATCTTATGCATGCATGTAGAAGGGCTTAATCCTTTAATATAAGCTATGGTCCATCCAATAGCTTCTTTGTACTCTCTAAGCACCCCAACTAATTTTTCTTCTTCTAAAGCACTAAGTTTTATTAGAGATTATCACTGAAAGAGTTTCTTTCTCTCCTAAAAAGACATACTATAGATGATTGGGCAAGGGTTGCAATTCTAACTTTGGTGCTTGTACAATAGAAGGAAGAAGTTTTGTGTTAGAAGGAGGCAAATCAATATAAGACATGCCATACCTTACAAGCTTTAATGATTCCAATTCATAAATTGTGTCCTGCAATTCATGGGATATCACAAACTTATTCCCAAATTTCCTCAATGTATCAACAGTGAAACTCCTATCAAGTGTAATTTTTAACTTGTCATCATCAATCAATTCAAATGTTTTCTGTGCTAATGGGTCAATAACATCCATAACAAAAACATGGGAGACATCATTAGGATTTTCATGGCATCATAAATATTAAATTTAATAATTTCACCATCAAATTCCGTGGTAACTATACCATCATGCATATCAATTTTTTTTTTTGTCCTAGATGTTTTAAGAAATGGTCTCCTTAATAAAATTAATGATGAACTAAGAGAATCATCATTTTCCATGTTAAGCACATAAAAATCAGTAGGGAAAACCAACCCATTAACTTGTACTAAAACATCTTCTAAAACACCATCAGGATAAACAATGTATCTATAGCAAATTGAATAATTATACCTGTTTCCTTCAATGGACCAACATTCAAACACTAATAAACAAATAAATGTATGACATTAATTGAAGCTCCTAGATCATACATTGCTTTTTCAATCCCAACATTACCTATTTTACACGGAATAGTAAACAGACCTGGATCCCTGCATTTAAGAGGAAGCTTCCTTTGAAGGATACTTGAAACATTCTCACCTACACTTATCTTGTCATTACCTTTCAACCTTCTCTTATTGGTGTACAACTCCTTAAGAAACTTAGCATAGCGAGGTAATCAAGTAAAGGGATATTTACCTCAACTTCATGAAATGTCCTAAGAATCTTCGTTTCTTCCTCTTCTTTTTGGGACTTTGTTAATCTAGAAGGAAAAGGAGGTGTTATCACTAGTGCATTGGGTGGTTCAATTATAAGTCCTACAATTTGATTATTTTGATGATCTGGAGTTACTACCTCTTTTTCAGTCTCTTCCTTTAAGTTGTGCTGGGGTGCTTTCTTGCTAGGTTCTTATAACTCCTTTCCACTTCTCAAGGTAATTGCATTAGCATTTTCTTTGGATTAATAATAGTTTGAGAAGGCAATTTACTCATGGAAGATGCAAGTTGACTTACCTAATTTTCTAAATTTTGAATGCTCAATTTTGTCTCATCCTGAAATTGTTTTGTGTTAACAGCAAGTGATTTAACAATTTTCTAACATACCTAGATTTGAAGAGGATTGTGATGTTGGAGTTGTTGGCTTCGGCTAAAACTATTGAAAAGTTTATGGTCTAGTTTCATAACTGAAGTTAGGATGATCCCTCCATCCAGGGTTATAAGTATTTGAAAGAGATCATATTTCCTTTGTGGTAGTCTTGGAATGCCTCCAACTGTATTAGCATGCTCATGGGAGTCCTCTTGAAGTGTAGGACACATGTCAGTAGGATGGCTAGGAGCAATGCAAATTCCACAAGCTTTCACTTGTTGTGTATTTCCTGTAGCCATTTGCTAGACAAGAGAGGTTAGATTAAAAATTTGATATTCAAGGTTAGAAATACTTACCTCATTCACCATCCTTCAAAAAGAAGGATCATGTCAAAATCAAATTGTTGTGAGTTGGCAGCCATAATGGAGATCAATTCCCTAGCCCGACCAGGGGTTTTATTCACTATGTCACCTTCACTAGCTGCATCCATCATCTTTCACTCCATTGGCAGCAATCCTTCATAAAAGTATTGAATAAGGAGTTGTTCAAAAAATCCATATTATCAATAACTTGCACATAATTGCTTGAACCTTTCCCAATACTTATGAAGATTTTTTGTGTCCCTTTATTTAATTCTACATATCTCCCTTCTTACGCTAGAAGCTCTTGAAGTAGTAAAAAATTTATCAAGGAATAACTTAACCATGTCTATTCATGTGGTAATGGAACTTGAAGGAAAATAGAATAGACAATCCTTAGCTCCATCACTTAATGAGAACGGAAAGACACAATTTAATTTGATCTTCAGATACTCCTTGCAGCCTCATGCTAGAACATACCACATGAAATTCCTTCAGATGTTTATGTGGATCTTCATTCTCAAGACCATGAAAAGTAGGCAACAAATGTATCAAACCAGATTTTAATTCAAAAGCAACACCTAATTTTGGATATTGAACACAAAGTGGTTGCTCAGTCAAATCCAGTGCAGCAAACTCCTTTAATATTCTCTCTTGATCTGCCATTACTTCTTTTTTAGTATCACTAGATGAATCAATTAAGTCGAATGCTAAATTCAATTTAGGAAATGAAGATGTAGTGGCTTCTTTTTTATACAACTTGGTTTCTTTTCATAATTTCCTAGCAATCTTCTCAATCTCTGGATCATACTGGAGTTCACCTGTATGAAAAAAACTAGGCATAAAAAAATAGAAATAAATTTATTTTGACACCAATCCCTGGCAATAGCGCCAAAATTTGGTTGTTGTCGAATCTAACAAAACCAAATTCCTACTCTAAAAATTTATATAAATGTCATATAGCAGTGAGTCGGGTCGAATCCACAAGGATTGATAAAATTTATTTCTTATAAAAGATTACAAAAAGAAAATATGGGGGTTTTGAGAATTTAAATAATACTATTTTTATCAAAAGAAAGTAATGAATTCAAAGAATAATTCAATATTAATGTGTTTCTAACCAAAGGTATAATTACAGTTTAGTTCATAGAATTGATCATTGATGCAAAGATTAATTTTTCTTTATCTTGAATAAATTGGTTATGGTTAATAATAAGTTCTAACAACCTATCTCTTCTTGATTTATTTCTCTTCTTGATTAAACAATCCTAAACAAGCTCTTAAGCTTTAATTTATCAATAGCATAGAGAACAAGAGAGATCATCGATTCTAGTCAACAAATCATATTTGATCTATTTAGCCTAGAATATATATCTTCAAAACATAAATTAATTATCTTTCTTATAATCAATCATGTGTTATTGTACCACAAAGATTAGAATAATCAAACAATTACGGATTTAATATTCTAATTGGCAATATATTAGTTTGCTAATTGAACAAAAGAGTCCTAAGTTAATTTTGTATCAATCAAGCAATATAATAATATCAAAACATCTAGAAGATATATAAATACTCAAAGATAAAAGAAAGACCATGATAAATTAATTAGATACAACAATTCTTGAAGAACCAAAATTTATAATTATCCTTTGCTAGAACAGAAATTTAGTTACTCATCTCCATGAAAAGAATATAGGAAAAACTTCTCCTTGGCCATAATTGAAAGTTCACGATGTTGTCTTATGGTGTTTTTTTTTTTTTCTCCTATTTTGTATGTGTTCAAGAAACAATATATATCCCCTCAAATGACTGCTTATGGTCACTTTCTTTCAATCTGTGGCTCGTCAACTCCCTAGGATTACCAATGAGTCCAGTAAAAATAATAGCACGAGATCTATTTTTGGATGGCATGTGAGCCTTGTTAATAATTTCCCTGCTTGATTTATATTGCGTGTACTTTGGTTTTCTAAATATTTATTGCACTTGAAAATATTTTCCATATACTTTTAAATTCAAATAATTTTTCTATAAAAAAATTATAAAAATATACACGAGTGTAATAAAAAGTTGGATAAAATATATAAATTTATAACTTGTCAACTTCCTATTTCTTAATATATGTTACTAGAGAAGTGTTTGTCCATAATAATAAAATAACAAATAAATTATAAAAAAAACATTATACTATAGGTGATAAGTTTAGTAATGAGAACACATAAGTAAAAGTATGAAATAATAATATAATTAAAGGTTTTATTCTCTTTTTCAAGCAAATATTAAGTTATGAAAATGCAGAAGAACGTAGCAGCTTTAATTTGTTTTTCTTTTTTTTTTAATTTTGACCATGTTAAAGTGATATGCATCGGTCGTTACAATAATACAATCACTTGTTACAATACGGAGAACCGAACTCGGTGTCTAAAAAATGGGACGTGAATCAGATGCCAGAGACTTTAAGACTATTGGCATATGCATGATTAGTTATCCGACGAATTTCTCTTTCTTAGGGGGATGAGGGTTCATTAATTATATATGTTATGATAAAATTTCCGTTTCCACTTATATAATGTAGATTACATATATAGCACTGAATAATGCGTATTGCGTGGACTAGAATCTTTATATATTTTTGTGTATTAAAGACCAGCCTTGCTATGTGATGGACTTGAAAATAATGACGAGAACCACATTTTTTATTTACTATATTCTAAATATTTACAAATAATAAATGTAAATAAATAACATATTTACCGATTAGAAAATTCAACTGTATTTAAATGATATTGAAGGTTATTTACTGCGTGGAGACGTGTGACAAAGAAAAAGGAACAACTATGTAATTATTATTATCATTATTTTTCATAGTTTACACAGTATCTCATACATAATCAAATAATTGTACCTTTTTTTTATTGATATTTTTTTCATGCATCTGTAAAGTGGTTATTCAGACGATTTTAGACTTTTGACAGTTCTTGCTTAATAAATATTGTGTCACATAAAGAATAACTGCATTTTGTCAAGCAATTCAATAACTATTTATTTAATTAATTATTTATCACTTTTTTTTTACCACACATAGCATGAGTGTGGCATTTTGACTTCCACTCTTTTGAGCGTGCAATCTTTTTTGTCCCAAAATTCTTTTTTTTTTTTTTTTTTTTGGTGGTGGGGGGCGGCGGGGGCGTGTGGGGGTGGTTTCCCTTAACGAAATAAACAAAAAAAAAAAAATAATAACAAAAATAACATCTAGAGTAGGAACATTTTCCAATAGTGAGAAGGCAAAGCAAATGCATAGAAGAGTGTGCTTGTCCAATGAAAATCTCTAAATGTTAAATTGTTGCAAAGAAAGTTTAAGTCACTAAGAAATGCATTCGTCTCAGAGCATCACCAGTGACCTTAACCGCTTATTGACTTTGTTTTACGGCAAAGGGGAATTGAATTTTTAAATCAACGGGACTGCAATAATGTTGTAGTAGATATTATAATATTGATTTGTTGTAAAAAATAAAATAAATAATTTTAGATTAAACTTTAAAATATCTATAATATTTATTATTTTTGTTATAAAGAGATGATAATTGTATACGTTATATTTTTAAAATAGGAGCATTCATAATAAAGTTAGAAAATAAATCATTAAATGTCAATTCATGAGTGTTGAAACATGAATTGCTATAATAAAAATTCAATACATATTCATTCTTCTCGGATGAACACCGTAATATTAACCTTACGTAGAATGGAAAGAAAATGAATAGCTATTTATATTAAGTGAACAATTATAAGGATTAGCATTGAGAATGACAGTGTTTTTATTGAACTTGAATAATATATATATATATATAATAGCATAAAAATAGGATTGGTGTTGAGATTAAATGTGTTTTAATGAACTTGAAAAAAAAATTTACATAATAGCATAAAATTGGGAGCTTTTTTTTTTTTTTTGTCCTTATTTTCCCTATTATTCCAAAAGAAAATAAAAACAATTTAATACTACTGATTCAGTTAAAAATCTTTTGGAAATGAAAAAATAATAGAATAATCAGAGTTTGGAGGATGTTTACCCATTGTAAGGAGAAAAATAATGATCATGGTTAATTAAAGTCATTTTATATAAATTGCAATCAATATAATTCAATTATTGTTATTATTATGTTGCAGCAGACACAGCACACTGGTTGTTCCTTAAAATTTACAATATAATTAGTAGACATATGTAATAAAGAGGTAAGGAAAATTTAGTATTACTGTTTCGCATTAAAGCTATTAATATAATCTCCTACTAATTCCAAAGAATGAGAGCCCCGTGTATTCAGTAATACATATATATATTTATATATACATCTATATATATAATTTGATACCTCTAGAATAAAGAAAAGTATTTAAAATTACTTTCAATCCTTTTTTTTTTTTGTCGGAGCATCTACAAAAAGATAAGGATACTCATTCAACGTCAATTACTTATAATTTGGAAGAATTATCATAGTGGTCAACAATACTAATAAGTTAAAATAATAAGTGATGAATGTCATACTTGTCGCCAAATTTCCGCAATCAGATGCAAGTGTTATTGTCAGCGAAATTTAATGTTCAGCTATGGATATGGATACATAATTTATCGCCACTCATCATCAGGCGTGAAAATTAAAATTTTCTTTAGGTTGACCATATCAATAAGGGAGAATTATACAACAGCAAATCAGTATTTAAAGTAAATTGAAATGAAAGATAAATGTTTTAAGTAGTTAAAAGAAAGTTATTAATGTTATACAATCTAGTGCAATTATGCAAATAAGGGATCCAATCCCCTGTCACCATAACATTTGAAATATGTTGATGATGTAGATGTTGAGTGACTTAGAACGTATCATATGAGCATAATTCAAACTTTATTGTAACTCCTTAGTAAAAAATTTATATAATGTAAATTTCTTTTAAGCACATAAAACATTAACCCTTACATAAACTTACACTAAATGTTGATTCCTTTTCATGTAATCTTTTCAATTTAACATTGATCTTTTACATATACTTATACTGTTGATTGCTTTCATATAATCTTTTCAATTTAAGTAATATCAATAATTTTTTACAAAGAGTGTATATGGATAACTTAGATTAAGGATAGGTAAGGTATAAGACCTAGCCTATATCTTATCCTATAGGTAGCAATTCCAAAATTTTAGAATAAAAACCACCTTACACAGGTAGAAATCTACGAATGGGATGCGAATTATCAAGAGGAAATTTGCCTCTCATTCAATGACAGGCGATTTTTGCCTTTAATTTTGCCTCATCCCAACCAACATATGAGGTGAATTTTGTAGCAAAATTTGCTTCATATGCTGATTGGGATGAGGCAAATTTTGCCTCTTGCCTCACTCTATATAAACACACACACACAATGCTCACTCAAAATTCGCCTCATATGCTAACTAGGATGAGGCAAATTTCGCCTATGTCTCACTCTATATATATGCTCACTCACACACTCACTCAGTTTGCTCGCTCACTCACACATACTGGCGCACAGTGCTTGCTCCCTGCTACATCTTTCTCTCTCTCTCTCTCTCTCTCTCACACACACACACGCACTTTCACACACTACTACTGGATAATGTTCCTTGCTTGCTTTACCAGTTAGTATTCTTCATCCATCAGTTTTATTTTTTACACTAATAAATTTTATTGATATTATATATAAATATATATAAAAAAATTATATTTTTATTTTTTTACAAGCATCTAATAAATTGTTTAGCTCAAATCTGGTATTTGGAGTACTGCAATCACCAAAAGATTAGTTCAATTTTTATGATAATTTAAATACAATTATTTAAATGCTAGTACTTATATATTTATTAATTAATGTTTATTTAATTTATAGTTATGTATTTCTTTTTACTAATTCAATAAATTATATATATTTAGATGTAAGGTCCCGACATGACCCGAATCTAAATTCATGCATACCTAGTGTATAATATCTTAAGCATTACATACACGGTCTTTCTTAAAAAATATGTTTATGTTGAACATTTGCTAGCCAGTTAGATTTTGAAATCATTCAATTAGATTCTAGAGACAACTGGATTTAGCAAAGATAAAACAAAATTTACAAAAACATTTCTAACTTCTACTCACACGAGTAAATCAACATTCATAAAACAAAATCATATCATTGGATATCTCATATATCTTTCTTGACAGTAAAATAAAACTTTAAAACTTATTACAAAACATGGGCTCCATAACCAACCCATTATAGAAAATACAGTTCCAAAAAGTAAATCTAGCTTTGAAACAAAATAAAATAAAAGCCAGCAATCCTAACTCATCTTGTTCTTCAATAAACTCTTCCTGAGTCCTCCCATATACTCGATTCACTCATCATCAACATCATTATCATCATCAACATCAAATTATCAGCATCTAGAAAGAAAATAATAATGAGCTAAAGCCTAATACATAGCAACATAAGCACATACAAGATGACACACAAGCTTAAACTAGTGTCGTTAGCAATAACATGTTATTATCTATAAATTATAGTAAAATAAATAATACGGGAGCACTTACACTCTGGAACAAGCCTTTAGGAATCTGGGGGTTCTAAGTAGCAACAGCTGCTTAGGGAGTTGGTATAAGCAGCCTCGATACTTGCGTCTCCTATATCTAACCAAGAAAAAGAAATAGCCTCATCTAGGGTTCACAATCGTTACACATACTCTACCTATCATAGTCCATAATATAGTCAGGCTCAAGCGGTCCCATAAATGTGAGCCCTACTATATTACTTCTCACTGATCATGATAGGAGTTACACTAATACCATTTACCCTATTAACTATCTAATAAGCCACTTATGAATTGCCATTGCATAATAGCATACCATTACATCATGGTAGTGAGTGGCCTAAATGTCTAACTATCGTGCATGGCTCCAAACAAGGTTGTAGATTAAATGACACAAGTACAAATATCACTCATTATGTAGGCCATCTTTAAGTTTTAGTTCATTAGAAATGTCTATTCTAATAAACATCAAGCACATTACTGCATACCTATCATAGTGTCTGGAATCTAAGAAAGGTTAGAAGATAGTCTAGAAGATAAGACATAAGGTATATTCAAGCATCTGTTCATAAAATTAAACTCATATAAGCAATTAAATTAATTATTCATTTATATCAAATTTATTTTAAAAACCTATTTGATCAAACAATAAATAGGAACCCCATCATGATTGCAAAAATCGCTATGCCAAAATACTGATAGTTCTTCATTGTCTATTAAAATATTTCTTCTCTCTTTGTTTATAATAATTTATTATAAAAACATCATCAAAACATTCATTTAAAAAAAATGCTCATTAACAACATATTCCCTTTATTATTCGTGTTTTATTCTAACCTATTAGTTTAAGCCATGTAATAGTTAGTAAGCCTATTTTAACTTAATCATTGCCAAGTTAATTAGAATTAATCATTTAATTCAATTATTAAGCCAATTGGTTAAACTTAATCAATTTAATTTATTTTAGCTTATTGAAGTCTATCTAGTCAAGTTGAACTTGGATTTATTAACTAAGTTCATTTTATACTTAAGATTCATTTTATGCTTAAATCTATATTAAATCTAATTTGTTATTAAACCATTAATTCACTTAAGTCATTCTCAATTATATAAATTAACTAACGTAACATATTAACTATCATTTATCTATTCCATTTTATTTTATTTTTAATTTATTCAATTTTTTATGAAGAACGTGGTTAGATAGGGTGGTCGTGTTTCACCCTGTGTTCATGCATATGAGAAGCACAATAAAATACATTCAATTGTGTTTTCTTTGTGCTTGTTAGCGTGTTGGAGCTCAAAGAAAAGTGTGGCATGATAAAATAAGTCGTGTTTCAGTTGTGCTTCTCCTTGAGTGAAAAAAATTGAGAAACATGATTGTAGACACCCAATTTTTGCCCAATTAAAAAATAGGCTTAAGTTTACAATAAATTAATATCATGTTGAGTTCATAAAAAATATAATAGTAATAATAAAAAAAAAGATAATAAATAATAGTATAATAAAAAAGAGAGAATATAGAAAATAGAAAAATAAAAAATAGAGGAATAAAATATGTATAATAAAATAATTAAATGAATAATAGTAATGTAAATAAAATATATGTAGGAAAAAAATAAATAAAAAATTATTTGAGCTCAATATAACATATATTTTATTAGCCTTAAGTATTAGTGGGTTAGCTATATGACCAAGGCACAGGCCAACGGCCTCACGGTTCAGACCATGGACACAAGAGCAAGGGGACCCGAGTTCGATCCTAGCCCAAGGCAGATTTTGCTTCCTTTTTGTTCAATTTTTTTCCCAAAAGACACATCAGTTCATCCACTTTGAGACATCATTTGATCAATGAATCTGTGTGTTTTTTTGAAATTAACTGTACAGACACAAACTAGGCATGGGATACATCACATCTGTACACAATTCATGCATTATTTCATCCCAAAAGGCATTTTAATTAAGGCATGAAAATTGGGAAAAAATTCGAATGGACATGATTTTTCAAATTTCAAAATTAGCCGAATTGTATCAATTGATCAAATTAAATACACTTAATCAAGGAGTCATGATCTGTAAACACAAGATTCGTGATCAATTTGAACCAACAATCACGAATCGAGTCCTAATTTTGAATCGTTCTTATTTGAAAAAATATAACGATTCGTGATTCAAAAATTGAACCATTACAAAGCTTCAAAACGACAAATTGTTTCGAACTCTATAAATAGGATCACCCCACAAAGAAAGCACAATTCAATTTCGCAAAATACACACTACAAGATCGAGATCTGAAAATAGAGGAGAAATGTTCGAATTGCAAAAATTGCAAATTCGAAGTGATCGGGAGGATTTCGATCCAATTAAAGAGTGTTAGGATCATTTAGGAAGTGTTTTTGATTATAGTGTTTAGAATTCGCTCGAATTTGCAATTGGAAGTTCTGAAAATTTTTGGGAATTTTCTATTTTACGCCGCTGTTGGGTCACCACACGAACCGCCACTTCTGGTGGTTCTGGGAGTGAACCACCACCACTAGCCGCTGCAGCACCCCAATCCACGTCGGGCCGACAAGGTTGCAGGCTTCGAAAACCACCAGGAGCGGCCGAAGAACGCTCGAAAGGTAGCGTGATCGTCTTCTTCGCCCGACGGGTATCCAAGATCCGACCCGGTCGGTCATCGGTCAACGTCGGTAAACGGTCGTTAGTCAACAGTCAGCAGATCCAACACTCCAGATTTGATCATTCAGATCAGACGGCCCAGATTTGATCAAATAATCCAACGCGCCAGATTGAAGGTCAGAGGATCAAACGGTCCAGGTTAGTCTGTATTATTAAATTATTTATTTATTTTATATTTAATTTCGAAAAATAGGAAAAAATTAATAAAAATTCGTAAAAAATCCAGAAAAATAATGTAAATTTACATGTTTTAACAATTGTTGATATTTTTGAATATTTTATAAATATGTATTTGCATATAAATTGATCTTTAAATATATATTTGATGCATGAGATGTTTTATTTTTGTATTTTAATTCTGTTATGATATATTTTGAATATGTTATGAACATTTGTGATGATTATTGAATTTTGAAAAATAATAAATTGTAAATGGATTTTTTTTTTAAAACCAAAATTGTTGTTGAATAATAAAGATAAAAATTGTTTTTGAGAATCATGATATTGATCAAGTTTTTTATCAAAATTTATCTTCATAAATTTACTATGAAGATATTAATCAAGTTTTTATCAAAATTTATCTTCATAAATTTACTATGAAGATATTAATCAAGTTTTTATCAAAGTTATCTTTATAAATTTGCTATAAAGATAATACTCAAAGTTTTCAAAATTATTTTCATAAATTGATTTTGAAAATAATTAAAGTTGTTCAAAAATGTTTTCATAAATTTACTATGAAAATATTTAATATTGTTTAATCAAAATTGATTTTCATGTAGCATTAAATTAGCCATGAAGAAATGATTTTTGAACTTAGAAAAATATATATTTTTTATGGAATAAAAATCAATTGATTAGATCATAGGATCATCAAAATTGGTTTTCATAAAAATTCAAAATTTAATGAACTTAAAGTGAGAATATTTTAAAAATATAAAATTGATCAACAAACTAAGTTCTTTATAAAAGAACTACGTTTTGTCTGATCTCGATTAGCGAGTACGTAGGCACCTACGGGACGACAATAAAATTAGGAAAAATATATTTTGTTTTGATAGTTTGAAATAATCATTTTGTACATATTATAAGTTTTTTTTTTTTTTTTGAAAAGGAAAAATACAAATGTTTGTTGATATTTAAATCCTAAAAAAAATACATAAAAATAAAAATGAATGATTAAACTTGTAGATATTTGTTTTATAAATGTTTTGTTTGAATTTTTTTAGTATAGAAAAGGATAAATTCTAAATTTTAAATTTAAAGTGGTAACCGCTTAGGTTTTAATAGGTTAGCCCCCGGACTCAGATATCTGGTATTTTTTAAAGTTTGATTTTGAAATCAAACTTTTCGCAGACTAGTGGGTAAGTTAGGATTAACCGACCTATTAATCCTGGCTTTCATTTTTTTCCGATTTTTATCGGGTGGCGACTCCAAAATTTCTTCAAAATTAAATTTCTTTTAATCCTTAGTCGAGGATTCATATTGAATGGGGTTAAGGGTTTAATATGAATCGGATTAAGAGAAATGAACCGGATAGTTTTCAAAATCCAGGCTCGACAATGATGCAACAAAATGAGAAACACGACATAATAAGATAAGTTGTGCTTCTCTCTTGTTTCATCAAAAGACAAGCATGGAAAGGTCAGAGAGAAACACAGTGAGATGCAATGAGTGCTCTTTCCATATTTCACTTGACATATTACATACATAAAAATAAAAAAGAAATACTGTGAGATAGGAGAGGTTATGCTTTAGCCTTGTTATTCTAGAAATGTTTATGTGAAACAAATTAAAGAGAAGCATGGTTAGATAGGTTGAGCTATATATCTTATGAGTAAAAATAAAGAGCATGACTTAACATGGCTTTTCGTATTCCCTTCGTGCTCATATTAAAAAATAGGGCATGTGTATTGGGCCAACTTTATCTACTTGTTTTGCATCTTATTTTAACATGTTAAATCTTAGCATAGTTAAATCTTAGCATACAAACTCAAAATCGTCATTTATAGCATTTATATTCATCGTTTTGTTTCATATTTCATCAAATCATGCCGTTAATTATTTAACCTATGCAAATGTATACTAACATACATTTTGACATATTTGTTCATGTATTACAAGATTACATGCTTCATCTTAAATTCTACTTATAATTAACATTATCATATGCGTAAACACTAATCAAAATAAATAAAGCAATTATTTACTTGTTTATCAACCATAATCTACTTCACTTTAACTAATACTACTTTTTTCTTAGACGTTGTAGCAACTTCAAGCTTAACTTCCACCTTCTCTCTCATTTTCTATCTTTAACTTCTCCTCTTGTCACATCGAATTTGAGATTTTTGGATTGGATTTTGATAAAAAGAAAAGAGGGAAGGAGAAGAAGAGAAGAGGAAGGGGAAGAGAAGAAAATGAAAAAGGAAATTGAAAGGGTAGAAAATTGAAAGGGAAAAAAGTAAGAAAAATAAAGATATTTGAGGATAAAGGTATTATCGAATTTTATACAGATTTAATCAAAATTTTGCAGTAGAAAAACAAATAAAACCGTAAGGATCGGTGTGTTTGATTAGAATAAAAGGAGAAGGAATAATTCGAATTCATACCTGCAACTAGAAACTCTAGAACATGCAAGGCAAATTAGATTTGTAGATGTTGAAGACAACGAGCACCCTCTATGGTATTCACCCGTGAATGATGAGTGTGCTACCACTCAAACACGAATCCAGTTCGTATTGGAATTATTCCCCTTACAATTTTCTCTTGCTCTCTCCTTTTTGGGATGTAGAGTATCTTTGTTAGTCTAATTTGACGTCTGGACATCTTATAACCCTAAGAGAGACTGTCTATATCTGTATATAGATAACCAGGAAACCCTAAAGGGAGTTTTGTGATAAACCAAAATTATTCCTATTTTATGAATGCCAAAATGGACTTTTATTGATAAATCTTATGAATTTGGTACTTAAAAATATTAATTTATGTTTTCAAGCCTTTAAAGGAGTTATTTTATAAAAAGAAAGCAAAACGGGTCAAAAATGCAAAGTTTGGACCAAAAAGTGGTTGACACAACAAAACAAGCAATGTCTATCAACCATGTCAAGGAAAAGAAGGATCGAGTCTTGAATCTTAAGTTTTGGAAGGACAAACTTAGTGACATGACTTGTCACAAAGCATGTCAAACTGGAAATTTCATCTTGCAAAGACACAACCATGACATGGCTTGTCACTGGGCATGTCGTTTTGAAGATTTAAAACAGTAAGTTACACAACTTTAGGACAAGCCGTGTCCCAAGTCGTGTCAATGAAGAAAAGAAGTCCACGGCAAAGGACACGACTCTAGGACAAGCTGTATCCTGAGTCGTGTCAATTTCCACAATGAAGAAACTTGCAAGACATGCTAAAGTGACACGACAACACGTCAAATTGACAGTGAGTTACTTTTTGAGAAACGACTTGTTTAATGAATAGTAACCCCCTATTTATTAAAATAACATTCATTGGGCATTAAAAAGGGGTATTACTTTGGAAAGCCAAAAGACTTGTAACTCCCATAACTCCCGTAACTTCCCAATTCCTTCATAATAAGCATTCAATTCCATTTATGTGAAATCCATTATAAATTGAAGATGGAGGAAGAATCAACAATAGTAAGGAAGCAAGAGAGAGCACATATAGAATTCATACACGAGTTCTTCAGAATTTCAACAAGTCAAGATTATCTTCGATTGAAGATCGACAATTTTCAGCTTCATTTTCTTGGGTGATATCATAAATTCTAGTTTGTTTTTAGAATTTCATGTATTCTCGTTAATTACTATGAAAGAGTAAATTTTTAGATCTGGGTTTTGTTGAACTCTAATTTATCTTGTGATGAGGATTTAGGTTTAGTAAAAGATTGATGTTCTTTTGTTCAATTGCATGTGTCTTAACTGTTTCTTAAGTTTGTATATCTGAATGCAAATTTATGTCTAATTTTCATTTAAGCTAATTGAAAGATTTCTTTCATGAATTGATCTAAGCAATTGATGAGATTCATTTATAATTCTAGACATAGAATAGCAAGAATCTTCTGTGACTATTGAAATTCCAATAAGTTCATGTTCTTAATGTAGGCTTAAGTTGCTATTGATTGAGGAGAAATCCTAATTGATTAACTTAGGTTTAGAAAGAATTGATAGATTCGAAAGAATTATCATTTTGTTTGAGAAACTCGGCAGCTTAAGAACTAAATCAAATTTGTAATTTCCAAGGATTCACATGATAAATTAGATGAAGACAAAACCTAGGTCACTTGCTTTAATATAATCTTGCTTGTTGATCAGTGCTAGTGTATTTGTTTTCTCTAGTAAATTAAATAGAATTTCATCAAAATTATCAATTAGATAGTAGAATAAGAGTAATTACTAGTAGTTGCTTATTCCTCGTGGATAATCCCGATTTTTGTACTATATTACATTTTCGATAGGTACACTGCCTATTACCTTTATAGTGAATTAAGAACGGGCCTTTATAAATTTCAAACTATGCTTGAAGGCAACTATCATTTTGTTTACTATTTCATAAAATAAGTTATTTTATTAAATATTAATTTTTCTGTAATAATCGTTCATTATTCTTAAACCATTTAAAAATAATAATTATAAGAATTCCGATAGGTGTAAATATAAACCCGAAACATATTTTGTTCGTTCTTTTTGTGTGCGACCCTATATGTTCACCTAATGTTGGCAATAGGCTATAAACACCTTTTAGACTTATAAAATATAATTGATCTGTAGCAAGATATTATGCCTGCCCAAATTAAGTGAAGATCACTGATTTGACTCTACCCATTAAACAATCAATTATTGAGTCTTTTTGTCATGTGATATCTGTCACGCCCCGATGGTATCCTAGTATGAGTAGACAAAGTCATACCTGAATACTATCACTAGATTACCTTCGGAGAGTGACATGTTTTCCAGAACAACAGGATTTTTTAGTTGCTTCGATAAGAAATGATAAATACATGTAAGAAATAAATTAGTAAATAACTGCTAGCTTAATCATAAAATATCATAGATTAATACATACCATGCAGCCTTCTTGTAATTCTCTACATACATAACTGATAAAATAACACTAGCTAATCTACTTTAGGAAAATATAAACCATTAGTCCCAAGTGGAACCATAGACTTCCAGCTCTTAAGCCCTTACCGGAGCCATGTTTCTGGAAATGACTAACCAGGGTTGAAGTGCAAACCTGAAAAGACTATTGGAGTATGAGCAAAATCATGGCTTAGTGAATAATCAGACATATTACACATCAAACAAGTTATTAACAAATCGTATATAATGCAATCACTTAAACATATGCTTAGATACGAGCTTGGATGATCTAGAATCTAAACAGAAAAAAAAAAAATTTATGTCCTCTTTTTAGGATTGAAGAACAATTACTTTATGACTCACCTGCCTAGGAGAGACTAAGTTTACAGGAAAATCAACGATTTCTCCTCTTAAAGTTATCACTTTAAATTTAACAACAGTTTTAATTAACCATTTCCTGTATCCATCCTTAGAAACTCCCTAAGTATTAATCATTTCAAAGTGATACTATAGGCAGCGTTCTTCATTGCCACTTAGTTCTCGTAGAACCAATGGAACAAAGAAAACCTTGAAAGAACTAACACTTTAAAAAAGCCAAGCATTAACAGAGAATCGAAATATTCATACGTAGCAGGCTGACACTCGTTTGTATATGTAATAATACAGTACGTGCAATGCATGACCTGGTTATTTTAATAAGTCAATAGCTCTTATTTCATTTCATAGTGATCATGCATTACACACAATCATCATCATACTACTTCACATCATCATACCATTGTATTATCACTTTTGTAATGGTAGATTAGCAATCATACAGTCAGATCACAGTACATTTCCATCAAAACAGTCATTTTATTATTATCTTTGCATTACATAATCGGCTAATTACAAGCACAACCAGTATAATATGACTAAATTACTCACCTGCTCATGGTGACTTAATCGTAGTAATCTACTGGAAGATCCTCTATGGATTCAAAGTTACCTATTGAGATGAATAAAATATTCATCAATATAATATAGGTTATATAACTAAACTCCTATACGTGTCTAGTGTCCTAAATTGATATCTATCAAGTTTTTGTAGTGATTAACACTATTTTTATGTTATTCTATACCTGACTTATTATAGTAAATCATATTCGTTTATTATTACTTAGTGTCATCGTGTTTCTCCTATTCTGTTTCACATAATTATTTTTCTTTTTTTAGAAGTCACATTATTCGTAAATTTAGCTTATTTCAATTTCCATTCTTACTAATTTTATCTACATAAAACAAATACTCGATGACTATAGTTGTTAATAACACTTAATATTTCCTTATAATTCTAGGGTTTTAAAAACTATCAAATATTAATCATATTATTATTCTAAGTGTTTGTATTTATTTATCTACTTACTAAATTTCTGTTTTGACATATATATATATAATATGTTTATTAGTATTTAATATATATATATATATATTATCTGTTCATGTAATACAGACCTCTCGTAGGAAAAATATAGGTGTACGCCGGCTTTAACGCCACCGGCATTAAAACCCAAATGCCGGCGTTCTTAATTTTACATTTCATTTCATATCGTTTGCGGTG
Organism: Combretum micranthum; assembly: GCA_024138025.1. Classification (NCBI taxonomy): domain Eukaryota; kingdom Viridiplantae; phylum Streptophyta; class Magnoliopsida; order Myrtales; family Combretaceae; genus Combretum; species Combretum micranthum. The sequence continues at coordinate 634,148 of JAMXBD010000030.1, forward strand.
GCTTGTATGCCGCCAACTTTCCTTCGTATGCCAGACTATATGTTGCCGGTGTATAATCCTAGTTAGCCAGTATTCGTTCATGTTACGTGAAAATAAGTTTTACGTAGCTTCTGTTCCAATGTAAGCCGTCTCTACACCGACGACCTACCATCGTAAGTCGCCGGCGTTCAACGTTTACAATGTCGGATTAGTGGCAATGTTGGCATTGTTCATCATCTTATCCGATGAAACAGTTCATATTTCTTCAATTTTCTACGTCATGAACATTCCTAAACCATTCCTAAGTGTTTCTATAACATTTATATATACATACATCAACTCCTAATGCATCTACAAGTATGTAATCTTAAATTTTCGAATCTAGAAAAGGTACAACTAGGGTTTTCAAATTTTACCTTGCTTAAGCTCGTTCAATGGAATTTGAAGTTTTTTCTTGGGTTGGTAATGATCATATGATCATCAGAAGGTAGTTTCAATCCTTGTTTTTAACAAATAACAAGTTGAATTACATCAATTTACCTCGTTCTCAGATTATGCCTTTTTCGTGTTGTATTTTTCTTTGATTTGGATTGGATTGTTTTGGACGAGTTAATTTTTGTTTTTAGGTCGTTTTGGCTGCTACTTAGGAGTTATTTTGATTTGGAAAATTTGAGAGTGAGTTGTGCTTGTGTGCTAGTCCATCAATAGCCATTAATACTTATATATAAAGAGAAGAATGGGGACATTTTCTTCAACAATTTGCATCCATTTTTCTCCAAAATTTACACTGTTTTGTCACTTGTTTTTTTGTCATTAATGAGTAGCTAATTTGGTAAGATGTGATTGGCTTAAGGAGTTGATTTTGTTGACCTTATATGTATTATTTGATCAAATTTTGGTTCTTATTTTTTTAGAACATCCAAACCCTCCATTTGCACAATTTGCAGCCAAAAATGCAACAAATTATTATATAATATTATTAGTTAGTTAATTATCTTAGTTGTAGGATAGTTTAATAAGTTAAATAGGTACAAATAGCTAATATTTGGGAGTTTTTGTAACAAAATATTTTTATAGAATTCTACAAAATACATAGATCATCAAACAATACAAATTTAAGTTTTAAATATTTGCGTGATCAATTGTTTTTAGAATTTTATCTCTCGTGATTAGGGTTTCCTAAACTCATTAAGTCAATTTTTGTTTTAGGCTCCAATAGCTTAAGAAAACCCTAATTAGAACAATGGTGTGATTCAATTATTTATTTGAAGTCTAGATCTTTAGTTATACATCTGTTTATGTTTTTATTGTGTATTTATAATCCTAACGGTTTATCTTTAGGTTATCGTTTCCTATCTATAAGCTTAGTTGGTTAACTACTCGATATAGCTTTTGATATATAAGCTAAGTTATCTATATATCTTTGGTTTTTAATACCTATTATGAAATCTTATTAGTAGTGATTAATACTATCTAGGAATCTTGAATTTAGGGTTTAAATCCATATATAGACTCATTACTATTCATTGTTCTAGTCTCAAATTATTGTTGAGTTCAATAGTAGTCATTTAACATCTATGTTTATATTTTTCTATTTAATCTATTTGTATGATAAGTTTCGGGGTTTGAAAATTTGGGTTTCCTTTAGTCATATCTTGAATTATCAGTTCAAGATACAAATTCTCATTTTTGGTATCTATTAGGGTCAAATAAGTTCTTTATTTAGCTTTTAGATCCTAATCTAACCAAATTCAAGTCATTGATCTATTCTTAGGTTTTTATTGGATTCTAAGTTGACTAATTAGTTCATACATTCTATTTTAGAGTTGTGTATTAAGGTGAAAAATTTTCGAGGTTTACAATATCTTATGATTAATCATAAGATATGGATCAATACACTCTTATATTGTACAATCGTATATTCCTTGATTCCAGATTCTAATTGACTGAAATGAATGATATTGATAACTCCTTATCAATTCATTCGAACACGGTTACATATTTCTCGGTCTTACTCATCAAGAGGCCTAAACGATATCTCTCTCAAATTAATGAGAGGAACAAATTCCTTTAGGAACACTTACATTCCTCCACATAACTTATTCCATGTTCAAGTATAGTCTTATAGTTGATTAAAATGATGAAGAACTGAATTAAAATACGGAACTTGCTATGTAGGAATCCACGGTGCCATCAGATCAAAGGACTAAAACAACATTGTAACAAGAAATACTTATCATATTGAACCATACAATATTCTCATAATTGGTTGTTCCAATACAATATACTTTTACATGTATCTATATGCTAAATTGATATCTTATATCCATGATCAGTAACATACTAATCTTAATTTATTATTATTCCATGTAATGAATGATTAGGGATAATATAGAATAAAGTTATTTCGCACCTTATGGTTTTACTATTAAAGTCACATACTTTAATGGTATAAGTTCATCAAAATAAAAAGGCCAATAATAACTTTGATAAAGGAAAAGACTTAAAATATAAAGATGATAAACATTTAAATGACATAGAATCCATATGGCTTGGCACATCACTAGCAAGTATTAGGTTTAAAACTATATGATAATTATATTAAATATCAAAATTAATTAGAATGTGATTTGAGAATCTATATGTTATAAATTATTAACTTGTACTAGAAATATAGTTTAGAAATTCAATTTCGTAGAAAATTAACACTTATTTTGAGTTTGGCTTAAGAATTGATATTTTTAAATAAGAAGTTGAATTAAAAAAAAAAGATTTAAGAAAATGAATGTTAAAATAAAATTTAAAGGTTTAGAAGTTTACTTAGCATTTAAATTGAATGTTTAAAATTTAGGACTCACAAATGAAGAAAATGGGTTATATTTGAAAAATTGAGAAAGATTTAGAAATTCAATTTGCCACAATAAATAGAGGAAATAATTAAAAAAGTTTTTGAAAAGAAGTATTTGAAATCTTAAATTTCAATTTAACCTACTTATTAATTTATTTATATCCAATTGTTTATTCATATTTCATTATTTTCTTCTTTTATTCATTTTTTTATCTAAACTATATTCCAAATTAACTATTTATCATACTATTCAATTAAACTATTTTTAACTTAGCTAGATGTAAATTTTGGGTGTTTCATTAGGATTTAGCAATTATATATTTTTATTTAAAACATGTTTAGTGTTTAGCTACATGCACATAAATAGCTTAATAATATGTTAATTTAGAAATTAGTGTTCCAATATTAGATGCTTGGATAGTTGTACAGAAATATCTATTATGAATAAGATGTGGTAATTGATTTAATGCCAATTTAAGTTGTCTGCATGAAATTGGCATATGATGCGTGATTGGAGAACTATGCAATACAGAAATGGGGTCAGAGTGTTTTTATAAGTTGTTGTAAACCATAAGAGGGCAAATGAATTGATTAGATGCCCTTATAGAGATTGTCTCAATAATTCATGGCAATTTATTTAGATTATTGAGTACCACCTCCTCACGAAGGAAATGGCTTGGACCTACTAGCCTTGGATTTTCCACGGTGAGGATTTAGATGAAGACGAGGTAAATGATGATGTTGTCATGGATAAAGGAAGTACTCCACCTGAATACACATGCTTTGAAAACGAAGTAGATAAAAAAATTTTTGAAGACCTTACTGAGTGATCTCAAAGGGGATGATGTTGATAGCAGAGATGAAAGTAGTGCATTTGATGGGGAGCGGTGAACTAGAATGTTTGAAAAAGCAAAGAGTCCAGTATATCAGGGCTATACAAATTTCTCTCTATTATAGCAATACTTTAGATGATAAATTTAAAGGTTGACGGTAAACAATTAGTGAAATTATTTAATAATTGGCTTGCTTTAATAAAAAAGTTTGTTATTAGCTAACAATTTGTTACCATCCTCAACGAAGCACGAAAGTTGTTAGAGCAATTAAGTATGGATATAAACATGATCCATGCGTGCAAAAATGATTGTGTGATGTTTTGGAAAGAATTTCAAAATCTCAATAACTACCTAGTATGTGGTGAAGGAGAGTGATAGCTTCATTCAAAGAATCAGAAAACAATATCGGTTAAGGTTTTGTGGCAATTTTTCTTTAATTCCATGATTATAATAGCTATTCATGTATCGAAAGATAGCTTTAGAGATGAGATGACATAAGAAAAATTATGTATCGGTAAAACATATGTTGAGGCATCCCATGGATTTTGAACAATAGAAGGAATTGGATGGCAAATACCCTTAGTTCACATCAAACTTGCGAAGTGTGTGACTAAGACTTGCCACTAATGGGTCCAATTCTTATGCAAACATAACCACAACATACAACATATGGTTGGTTATTATGTTTGTATACAATGTTCCACCATAAAGATGCATGAATGAGTCATATATGATGATGTCCCTTTTAATACCGGGGCCGAGATCTCTAGGTAAAACATTGATGTATACTTACAACCCAATATAGAAGAGTTGGAAGAACCGTGGGCAAGTGGTGTGAAAACACTAGATGTAATGGAAGGATGGATATTTCGAATGCATGTTGCATTGTTGTGGACTATCAACGATTTCCTAGCATACCGTGACATATTTAGTTAGACGACTAAGGGTTACAATGCATGTCCTATGTGTAATATCGACTGCATAAGTGAACATTCAAATAGTAAGTTTCACTATATGTGCCATAAATGGTTCTTGCCTCCAAGGCATAGATGGTGCCACAACAGTATAAGTTTTGCTGATAGCTTGGAAACGAGACTCGGTTTAAGGGAATTCATTTGAGAAGACATTGTGGAATAGTTGAGTTATTACGGGTATGCCATATTGGGAAAAATTCAAGAGAAGCTTTGTCATCGAAGGAATGAAGATGGCACAAACTGGTGCAAGAAGAGTCTACTCTTTTGGTTTCCATATTGGAATGAATTGCACATATGACACAACCTTAACGTGATGCACATTGAAAAAAATATATGTGACTACTTAGTTGGGAGTCGAAGGTATCCACACAAAATTATGTAAGAATATTCGATTTTCATATTCCACAGTAATACACCATATCCATCATTTTGTATCATGATATTGACATTGTCTTCACTTTGTTTCAACCAAGCATGCATGGAGCATAAAAGGAAGGAGGAAGATGATCTTAATGTTGGGACTAGTTAGCAACGTATGCGAAATTAAGACATTATGGAGAAGGTTTTGAGGCACAGATTCAACTACCATTGTGTCTATGGATATGGTATGCTGATAGATTAGTACAGGATTGACTACTACGAGAAACCACGTGATGAAGATTTAGTGCACTCGAAGTATGATAGGACCACACAGTAGCATTAGATGGACAAGATGTAGGAGCAAATAAATATGTTGATGAACTATGTTTTTCCTCCTTTGATGTCTTCCTTCAGGCGGTACTCTCCATACCATCCGGCTGCATCGCATATGGGTACTTTTGGTAGTGACCTAGATCCTAGCCAGCCTAGCTTTACACCATTTACATCATCGGCTCCTCAACCGTGTCCCTACTAAGGTTTTCATAGGATGCTAAGCTAGCCATTTTATGTTCACACATGCATTGCATTATCTATCTCACAGGTCACCTGGCAGCTTTGGACAGTAAAGAAGCCAACATCCTTCATTGTGTTTCATCCCATGGTCATGCAGGGGTGGGGGGAGGGGGAAGAGAGGGGGGTGGGTCGAAGGTAAGTTTGCTCAATTTTCATCACAGGCACCCGCATTTGGATTGTACACATTCTTAAGTGCCATTCTACCCACAGGTCCAAGTTCCTCATAATATCCTTTACGTACTCCTACACAGCCTTTCGCTTATCATTTGACAACAGCTTCAACTTCTCTGGCTACAATGACTTAGATGATATCCATTATAGAATCAGGTCGTGTTCGCCAACATAGCACCAGAGGCACTAAGCATTCCTATTATCCATATTTTCATTGTTTTCGATGTTCAGACTATGTTGTTTCTATTTTCTTTGGACTTCTTTGTTACTTTGTAGACTATGATTCATGGTATGATTTGTTAGTTTGTATGAATATATTATATGATGATTAGCACGCATGTTATTTCATGTTTACTTTTGTTATATCATAAAATTAAATTTATTTAATTTTGTAAAAATATTATAAATAATGGATTTCAATAATAAGATTTTCATGAAACGTACAAGATTTACGTTAGTGTATTCGATTTATAAAAAACTACTATAAGTATATAATTTACACATTAGACATCAATTAATTTATAATATTATAAAGAAAGGGTTTCGGTAATAAGACTTTCATAAAACGTGCAAAATTTACATTGGTGTGTTCAATTTTATAAAAAACTACTATTAATATATAATTTACACATCATATAGCAATTAATTTATAACATTTTAAATAACACATTTTAATGATAAGATTTGTAATATACCAGTAAATATTTCATAGTGAGAGGTATTCATGTAATAAATAGTTGTTTAAAAGGATATTTTTGTCTTGGAACAGATGAATTTGGATTCGAGAAAGACGCACGTGAATGAGTGGATGATTTTGGAGTAGGCCGACATATAGGCTGCCAGCTTATAATTTTAAGCTGCCAACCTAAATACAATGGACGACAGCCTAAACACCAGCTTGGAGCTTTGAAGGAAAAATTGTGTAAATTGGGAAATTGGTTGTACGCCGACCTTTAGGCCGCGGGCGTACAAGGGTAGGCCGTCGGCATACTCAAGAAGGCCGCTGACCTAAGTGGTGGCCTTAGATGTTATTTTGAGACCTGAGAGTTCTAAGTCACCAGCTTTATTTTCCCTTCGTCTAGCATATATCCCTTCGAGTTATAACAATATAAATATGTCCTATAATCAGTCTTAACCCTCATAACCTCTCCTAAACTTTTAGAAAACCCTAGCATGTCACGCCCCGAAGGGTACCCTAAACGTGGGAGTCCGCCGTACACAATATTAAAGCCTAAGAATGACCACCTCAGTTACGCGAAGGCTTTCATACTATGTACAAGGCGTCTAATACATAAAGGAGACACATCGGAATGATACATTTTATGTTGATACGATTGAGTAACAATGTAAAGGAAATACAATCCACTATACTTTCGATACAAATCACTATACTTCATATACGAATCACTACACTTCAAAATACAAATCATTCAACTCCAAATACATTCGTCCACAGACTTCCCTACATAAAATATTACAAGGCATATCACAAAACTAACTGATCACTTCAAGCATTCATATATCCTGCCGGAATCCCGAAGTCATTCTTTGCTTCAACCATCTCGGTCCCTACTTTGCATTCTTGAAATAACCTGTTCATTTAAACAACTATTGGGGTATAAGCTATACTAGCTTAGTGAGAATTCCCTTAGTTCCATTCCATAACAAACAAGTTATTAATCAATCATATGCTATGCATGAACAAACACGTGAGCAAGCAATTATGCATGGGTATCCGGAACCCACACAAAGAACGGATTTACGCGTTCCGTATCTTGGGTTAGGAATGGTATTGAGTCTACACGACCGCATCTAGTCCCCAAGCCCTCGGCTCTTAGCACTCGACTTGGCTAGGTTCATCCAAGAATGCATCCACATGCGCCTTAGTGCCCCTGAATGAGCTCTGGCATCGGGCTTGTTATCCAAACGAGTCATCACGGATCATACCGATCGACCTGCGTAGGAGTAGCATGCTACCAAATGCAATATATCCGATGCGATGCATGACCAATTTAATTTTTTGCTCAGGTAAAAAATATTGATACATTCCTTAGAGTGACCAACCAATATCATACATATAACAAGTATAATATGAACGGTGCAGTTATCCAATCAAATCGTGGTTTCGATATGCTTCAGTATTCTTTAGCATACATTCATCACAGTCTCATCATATATCCCATCCCCATTTATATCAATTTTTATCTTGTTCCTATAATTCTAATGCAACTAACTACAGTCACAATCAGAGTAACAAAACAAGGAGAAAACTCACTCGGCCATTGGATCACCGGTCTTCTAGTAATAATAATTCAGTGGTAGGGAATCTTCGATCTCGGGATCTCTTAAAAAGGAAGAAATACTCTAATAAGTATCTCAACTCAAACTAATCTAAACGATCTTATATGAACTATCAAATTCGTAATTCTCGTCCTAAGCGGGAATTCCAACTTAAAACGGCCATAACTTGGTCATTTTAACTCGGAATCTCGAAAATTATATATCGATTTCTATCTACTTCGAAAAATCTATCTATTTATAATATTATATTTAAGTTTTGAAAAAATTTAGGTCTCTAAACAGAGGGATCAGATCTGATTAGTAACGGTTTCCGATTCCGAAAAATAGTTTTGTAAATGTTTGAAATGTTTTTATTATCTAAATTAGCCATACATGCAATATGAGTGATTTCCTAACATGAATGGCATGAAATGAGTTTCATGTACGCATGGTCTTGATGATTTTTGGTAAAAGAAAATTTTGGAACTCTTTATTTTGCAAGACTTCAACTATAACTACTTTTTGAAAAATCTAGTTTTCTAACTTTGATCATTTCCATTTGTTTTGGATTTATTACTTAAGAAAATATAATTATTTTTGTTAAAATTGAGTCTTCATTATATATATTACTTATGACCTTCATTTCTACATAAAAATTTCCATTTTACACTTTGTAAATATGTTTTCCAATATGATTTACTCAAAAATCCGAATTTTAGAAAATCTACTTTTTGAATGATTCATTTGGGGAAAACATGTTTAAAGTATTAAAATTTAAGGCTTTACTATATCAATTGCCTAAGGACTTCATTTAACACATAAAACTTGCAATTTGAGCTCAAATACTAAGTGGTTACTTATGCATCATCTCAAATTACGAATTTGACAATTTGATCACTAACTCAAATTTTTCCATTTTAATTCTATTACTTGTTTTACACATTACTCATGCCTAAACTCATTTTAACTTGTAAAAATCATTACTTAATGATACCTATTACCTATATATTTCATTTTTCACATAAAACATGAGTTTTGGAGTTGATAAATGGGTTTTAAAAATTGGTCTTGGTTGAGATCCGAATTTAGAAAATTTATTTTTGGTCATATCTTTTGATAAAATCTATCTAAGCTTATGAAAATCCATTCCTTACCTATCATATCTTATGAGCCTTTCATTTCTTAAATAAAAACTTCCTTTTTGAGTTGGAAAACATGTTTTTAAAATATGTTTTGACCAAAATCCGAAAATAAGATTTTTATTTTGAAAATAACATTTGGAAATCACTTTTGATTCTTGAAAAAAGAAGTCTTGATGATATACATATATTAAGCCTTCATTTTCTTAAACAAAAATTACATTTTGACACTTGGAAAGTGGTTTTTAAATGGGGGTCTTGCCAAAATATGAATTTCACAATTTTGTTTAAGTTCATAACTAAGATCTATACTTAATATGAACATAAATATAAAACAAATGCATGGTAATAAGCTATAAACATCATGGATCTAAACTTTGCTTATCAAAATCTTTCATTTATGGTATCCATACCCTAAGCCCTTCATTTTAAATGAAAAATATACATTTTGAAGTTGAAAAATCACTTTTCTAAATATGGTCCCATTTTCATCCGAATTTTCAAAAATCATTTTGGTTAAAAATAAAATAGATCTTGAGTTTCCTACAACTTTCCTACCATCATCATGTTATAGCAAGTTGTTCATGAACATAAACAAATGTCTAATGCATTTATAAACTCAAAACACTAGATCTAGTCTTTTAAACTAGTTTTAAATGTATGAATCACTAAGATGAATATGTGGATGATAGATCTATGCATAAATTATAAGAAATAACAAATATAACAACTTAAATAACAAGATCTATGGCATAAACAAAATCAAAGCTACAAAAATTTAGATCTACAAAATATATCAACTTTAAACAAGAAAATAATTGAAATACAAGATAATAAAAGTGGAGAAAAGGAGTGTTTCATTTTTGGCATCATCATCCTAAGCTTTTAAGCTTATGGAAGGCCATTTGATACATGAAACCTTCATTACACTTTACCTATATCACCTATGGAGGCTTTGAGATGAATATTTGCTAAGAAATCTTCAAGAAATATGGGTGGAAGCTATTGGAAGATGTGGGGCAGCTTGGTTCTTGAAGAAATAAGAACAAGAAGAAGAAGAAAAGAGAGGAAAAAGAGAGAGAAAAGCTAAAGAATGAAAAAGGAAAATGAGTAAATGAAAGGGAGAGAGAAAATGAGTGTGTTAAATGAATGAAAGAGAGAAAAAATAAAACAAGGCAGCAAATGGGGGAAGGGAGCTGTCCACGTGAATTAGAGAGAGACGAGAGAGAGTGTTGTTTAAAATTTGACTCAAAATTGAATTGTATAATTAATGTGTAGTGTAACTTCTTTAAGAAGGAGTGTAATTTAATTAATTTAGTCAAATTGGAGTAAATAAAAGGAAAATGGCAGCCATTAAGGAGTCAAAAATCTGCCATCAATTGTGGGATAATGTGTAGAAAGATTGAAGTAAAAAGAAAGTGATATGTGTAAGGTGTACTTGAAGGTACGGGTTGTAAAAGTACTTTATTAATAAAATAAATTAAAATAAAATAAAATTAGAAAATTTATTCCAAATATTTGTAGTAGATTTTTCAAAATTAAATTTAAATTATTTTAGTATTTTAACAAATATGTTACCGGTACGATCAAAATACGCGAATATGGGCTATAAATAATATTTTTATAACCCGAAAAATTCTAAAAAAATTATTTTATGAAAATAACAATATTTTTAAAATATTTTCCAATTATTAAATTAATTTATTTTATTTTTAGTATCGGGTCTTAAACAGAATCTGATCCCGTAAAGATCTGAAACAAACTAAATTTTAGAAAAACAAAATTTTCTATAACATATAAAATATTTATCTAACAATATAAGGCTTTACAAAAATAATAAAATTTTGTAATGAAATAAGAATGAATAGTGTAAATGACTAATCAATTAACGGTAATAATGGAAATACGATAAAAAGGTTATAACTGTAATTTTTATAACCCGAAAAATTATATAACTAATATATTTAGAAATCTTATGAAATTACGAGTCTAATGGTACTATTTGTATATTTTTGATATCTCGACCCTCAAGACACGCTTTTCGAAGTCTGTATCCGAGCGGGTTCGAAATAGGCTAAAAATTTACCATTATGATATTTTTAAACAAACTCATATTACTATGAGCTATTCTATATATTTAAACTACATCTCGGCCTCTAGGATTAGGGGCACTAGATTGCCGGACTTACACTATTGTATTCTGGTTAGGGTTTCCGGGTGATTTTCCGGTTTAGACCTTTGTCAATTTGGAAACTGATATTTATGTTCATACAACATATTTAATTTGAAAATTTTATTTTTGTAAGTATTTAATATCTTTTAACGTTTTTTGGAATTTTTGAATTAGGTTTCATTTTCGAAAGTTAATCGTTATTTACTTTTTAATAATTTGTTTTTGGGCTTTATATTACCCGTTTTTATAAGTCGGAGTTAAATATGGAATTTTTCATAAGTAGTGGTTTTGAATTTGAAGACCACTGAGTTCTTATTTTATTTTTGAGGATTTTCATTTTCTCATGATTAAGAAATTTTTGGATTCATTCATGGTTTAGGACTCGTCGAAATTCGGTTTTAATTTGGAGTGATTTTTTTTTTTAAGGTTTATTTTAGAAGTTCATCTTGGAATTATTTACTGAAATTTTCCGGGGCTTACATAGCAGACCTCTCCAATGTGGATTTCTTCAAGGAACTAGGTAAGTAATCTCTCCTATTCCTTTAGTTTGATTTAGAATGTCTCTTTCTAAGATTTGTGTTATTAATTGATGAAGGAGAATTGATCTTTGGTGGAAATTGAAGGAGAACCCTAAGAGTGAAAATTTAGGATTTTCAGATCTGCCATCAATTGAAGAAGGTAAGAGTCAATCTGGAATTACAATCCACAGATCTTAAGTTTTAGGAGAATTTAATCATATATGTTGTTGAAGATGATTTATGAATGTATGAACAATGGTGAACAGGTATTCTTACGAAGTAGGGTATCTTTATTCATGGTGTTGAATCGGAGATTTGGTGACTCTATGATTTTCACAAGAGAAATGTGTGTTAGAGAATTCTAGTTTGATGAATTAGGATATAAGGGTTTGTATTTCTTATGTTGGTATTAACGTTGTAAATTGATTCGTGGAACGGATGACTTTTGTTCAAGTGTTTATTTGAGAATAAGATTTTTATTTCTTAAGTGGAAATATGTACGTCTTTACCATGCTTATTTGTTTGTGCTTGTAGGATTAGTTTATAAATTTGACCTAATTATATCTGAATTTAATTGAATCGAGTGTTGGTTGTGAGTTGCTGGGGTCAGTAAAGACTACATGGAATGTGATACTGACGCTAGCAATCTAATGATCTTTGTGTGAGATTGTCCCGACTGGACTCATACATTGAGATGATTCCGGTAGTTTAGGAGTAGTGCGAGTATGGCACCTGAGTGTGTGGGAGATTCACAACAACATATATGTATTATATTATCTATTTTCCTATACTGCTTGTTTTCAAAGGAGTCTGAGCTGCTTCAGGTTTAGGATTAGTTGTGGATAATCTTAAACTGTGTTATATACTGGATTAATAAAAAGATAATAACTGGTGCTTGCTACATTATATATTAAGTCGCATGTGAATTGTTTGATGTATGATCATACGTCTGTCTTTTCAGTTTGGATGTACTGGGCCTTTGTGCTCATTCCTTTTTATTTTTAGGTTCAGGTGAAGACCGGATTATATATGACTTATCTAGCTTTGATGTATTCATAGAGCCAGGAGATGATGATAGTGGAACTAACCACCCAGCTGATATGTAGGTAGTTTGATTGGAGATAAGCTGATGATGATGATGAGGAGGAGGAGGAGTTTATTGGATTTCCTTTAGATTGCCAGCTGTAAATATTTTATGAGTTATTAGTTTTATGTTTCTTATGCGAATTTTATCAGTTGGTTTGGATTATACCAACATAGATGTTTTAGGAGTTATGTTTTCTTGAGTTTCATATTGAGTATTCCTTTATATGAGTTTTGGAGTTATATGATAGAATCTTGTGGTTTATAGATGTATTATAGCCTTTGCATGTGTCTTTCAAGAGAGGACACGTGGTGAGATGTAATGCCTTAGTTTAGGGCGTTACAAGACTTTTATAACAAGTGCAAAATTTATGTTGGTGAGTTTAATTTTACTAAAAACTACTATCAATATATAATTTACACATTACATGTCAATTAATTTCTATTAATAATATTTACGTATATATGATTTAAATTTTAATAATCAACCTAAATAAATATTATCTATTTTTATCTTTAATAAATTAAAAAAATCCAGAATCTGATGGATTGATTGACAAACTAAGAGCAGCTTCTAAAATTTTTGGCCAAAATTTGTGCAGGATCAGAATTGGAATTGACGAGTGAGGGAAAATATTGTGAGGCAAACTTTGCCTCACTGACTAGGACAATGAGCCGAAATTTGCCTTACGACTAGGACAATGAGGCAAATCTTGCCTTATCTTACCTTTATATATTTCTTCCCCTCTGCTCTCCGTCTCATTTTTGTCCCTCCAATTAGATTCTCCTAAATTTTCTCTCCCTCTTCTTCATTTTTCTCTCCGAATCTTTGCAATTTTTTCTTTCATTCAATCGTTTAATTTTCATATATGATCCTTTTAAACTACTTTTTTTACATATTACTTTTGTAGGTTTAGATCATCTGATAAGTTTGTTACCACAAATTCAACAACATCGAAATCATGGTAATATCTTCCTATTATTAGAGTATGATTTTTTTCTTTTTCAATTTGTATTTCCATAATATTTTTTGAGTAATTCATAAATTTTATTTAATGTTTCAAGTATATGAAGATTTGAAATGTGTAATGATTGCACAAATTTAAACATATTTGTAATAATACAATATTTACACTAATTATAAAATTTAAGTGAAAATTTTTTATTAATTATGATTATTAACATAATATTTCTAATAAAATATTAATATTAACAAAATTCGTAATATAAATATTAACAAAATTTATAATATAAATTATCCATAAAATTTAAATTATTGATCGAAATTCATCAAATTTTAAACAATCATATATATTAACTACATCGTTGGATTAAATTATGCAATTTTATTTTTTTATTTTTATAAAAGGGAAGAGGCAAAATTGGCCTCATGTGTTCATACATGAAAATGAGGCGAAATTGGCCTCATGTTCACCTCATTCATTAACACATGAGGCCAATTTTGCCTCATTTTTTCTAAGGCAATTTTGCCTTTTGCAATATTTATGAGGCAAAATTCATCTCAATTTCTCTAATAAGGTGAAGTTTTACATGCAAAAATTTGAGGCTAAATTTATACCTAGTGAGGCCAAAAAAAAAAAAAAAAAAAAAATCACCTCACCAGGCTAGATTTTTACTAGTGTTATAATACCATGGAATCAATTTGGAAGTTGTAACTTGTAGGATCTACATGCTACCTCATGAAATCTATAAATTATGTAATTAAACTTTTTTGATATTAAATATTAAAAAAAAAAATTCTATAGCATGCAAATTTTTTTCCTGACATTTTTGTTCATTTACATAAGATAAATATGACATGTATTCCACACGTTTAGAGAGTAACTTGTCATGGACAAAACTGACATTTTCTATGAATTAATTGAAGTATTAATTGCATAAACTTTTTTTTATGGATGATGAACTCATGTTACAACTCATATATACATTCTTTTATTATTTATGATATAACATGGATAGTAAAAGTGTAATATTGTATTACATTAACTAAACAATGTTTAGGATACTTTAGAATATATATCCTATACAATTTAGAATATATATTGAAAAGTGGGTATATAATATGGATATGTCATACTAATAGTCGCCATTTTACAAGAGTAGATTCTATAGATTTATATGTAGAACCCATCTTATATACCTGCAATACTTGGATTCTGTATGATAAAAAAGGTAGAGTATGATGTTCGGTACAATAGGATTACTCACTTATCCTTAATTGTGCATTTGTGATACATTTAATGGTGCATAAAAATTAGTCATGAAGTGTTAAAAATATATATAAAAAAAGGAGGGATGAAGATTTTTGTTGTCCTAATGTAAGAAAAATTGAATTGATTAGGAAAGGTGAACAAGATTTAAACGTGCATTCTTGCTATCCTTGATGATTTCCACACATCTTACGCATAATTAAATAGTTTGATATGAATAGATGTATCTTTTTCAAGACATAACTAAGTATTAAGAATAAAAGCTGCGATAATTTATTCTTAATCACTATACAAATTTACAAAAGTGTTATCGGTCCTCAATGGTAAGGTTAAGAGAGAAATATAATCGATAAGTGCAAAAGTTTGCCTAAAAAGTGTCTATAAAATTAAATAAACATACATACATACATATATGTATACATATATATTAATACATCATATCGTCAATTTTCAAGTGTTATAATACTTCAACAGGTTATGATCATTGAAAATGACTTAGTTTTAATCATTATATTAGATTTGGGTTAGTTACCATCTCATTAAAGATGTATATTTTCAAGGAACATGGTTGAAATAATTAAAATAACACATTAATCCAATTTATAAACACAATTTCTAAGCAAGATGTGATTTGCAAAAATATATAGACTTGGCAATACATTTGCGTTTTTTCAAAAGACCTTCGAATCTCATTTTATACGTAAGTTATATTTTTGCCTTCGCATCAACACGTTACCAGGAAAGCTATAATTTCATTTAAGCATTAGGCTATTTAAATATCTTTGAAGATTCACTCAAATCTTTTTATCCTTAATCTCTCGCTCTCTCTCTCTCTTTCTTACTCTCTCTCTCATACACACACACATTTTGCTTTAATATATTCAAATCACCACTTGTACTAGATTGAATGATTTTATAACAACTCAAATTACAAGAATCACTTAAGCTATTCCTAATACTTTTAATTCATCTTTTACACATATCAATATCACTAAAATAATTGGAAAATCTATTCATTATTACCTCATTAGATTAGTAATTATGTAAACATCTCTTCCAGTTATGTAAAAATGCATAAGAAATGGTATTTGCAGATATGAAACATTCTTAAGTGTAAGTTTCTCAATGTTGCAATAGGGTTGTAATTTGTTTCTTGAGCCTATATGCTATTTGTTAAAACCATAAAAACCACACACATCTCTACTATTCAACACAAGAAGTAGACTTTATTGTAGTGCAATTATGGCCTTTTTCTCCACCCCTACTTCATGAATGTCTACAAAAGATGCATCCATTAACTCTAGATGCCATTTTTATATTTATATAGGTGAAGTATTCTTAAAAAAAATTTGAATGTACAATAACCAATTAATTCACTAAGGGATATTATAATATCACATCCTCTGATTTGTTAATTAAGAAGTTTATGGTTGAGAGTAATTTGTTAGCTCTTGAGCCTCTACACTAATGTTCTACTAAGAAGAAGTAAGGTTTCCAAAATTATCCTTAAATAGAGTTTTAAACATATATTAGGTGAAAAATACTTGGTTTGATACTTTAATAATACTTGTGTCTTTGAAATTGCTAATTTAATATTAATCTTGACATGAATTATGCTTGTACCTTACAACTTATGCATATCTTAGCTCAGTGTGTCTTCTCTTTTGTATCTTACTGAAAATGCTTTGACGTGATAACTTATTCCTAGAAGATCTATAAGCCCTCATTTTCTTAGCAATCTAAATCCGGTTTCTGAAATTGAAACCGGAAACCGAAACCCTAAAAGAATACCCCTGGACTAGTTGGACTTGGAAACTTTATGTCCGACAACCCAGAGAACGAAACCCCAAAATAATAAAAACGAGTTAACTCCGGATATAGCCTAAATAATTTATCAAAACATATGAACATCAGAATTCGGAACAATTCATTCGTTTCGAACCCGATCGGGATCTGCTCTCAAAAACCGGTCCCTGGAACTCGAAAATAGAAAAATAATATATACAACTCGTTAGGACCGAAATTTAACAAGGAATTCAAAAATATATTCATAATAATTTTTGGGTTATAAAAATTACAGTTATAACCTTTTTATCATATTTTCATTACAACTGGTAATTTAGTTGTCTAATCAACTTTTTGATTTCTTTTACAGTATTCACCATGTACAACAACCCATACCCTATTCTTGCATCTTATAACCAATTCTTACAATTTTACATCATTTCGTTGCAAATTTAATTTTTCAATACATTTTATTACTTAAAGTTATTTATTAAATTTGAATTTTATTACACAAATTAAATCAAAACAACTCTCTCTCTCTCTCGTATAGGACCGATACCCCTCTCCCTCACTCCCTCTCTCATTTGTTTTATTTTTTTCAATTAATTATTCACATAAACCCTAATTTCTTTTCCTATATAACATCTCTTTCACCTTTCACTTTTTCACTTTTCTTCATTTCTCACAAAACAAACTTTTGGAAAAACAAATTTTCTCTCCCTCTCCACTCCCCTTGTCGTGAGCTTTCCTTGCCCACACACATACACACAAATTTTTTTTTCTTCAAGTTTCCTTCTCTAAATACTAAATAGGTAATAGATCTTGACTCTACTACTATAAAAACATGTAATGGCAAGATCATACATGTGTGGTTCCACCAAAAATCCCCATGATCTTTGTGCTAGGGATGTGGAAACACTAAAACATGATATCCTTGATATCACAATGTGTGGATCTTGTTATTAAAGTTTATATACTAGTATTTTGCTATATTATTGTTATATATTGTTCTTATGAAGAATTTGTGCATATGTTTTCATTATTGCTCTCATCTACATATTGTTCATGTCGCATCTACATCCATCACATGAGTAGTATAGTAGATCTATTTGTTTAGAGTAGTTAAAAAGACATAGTTACTTGTCTTATATGCATAAAAGGTTTACAACATGATGGCCTTAGTAAAGGTGTTGCCAAAACTTAAGATCTATTTTATTTCTATCAAAAAGTGATTTTGAAAATTCGGATCTTGGGAAAGAACCATTTAGAAAACCTATTTTCCAACTTCAAAATGATGATATTATATGTAAAATGAAGAGCTTAGGTGATAGGTATCATAAAGGAGTGATTTTTATAAGATGAGCTTAGTTTTACTAAGAGAAGTTTTCGAAACAAGAAGAGGGTTACAAAAGTTAAGTTAGATCTATGATTCAACACCAACAAAAATTTTGAAATTCGTAACTAAGGTGAAATTCCAAGAAAACACCTATTTTCCAATTTTAAAACATGAGTTTTATTAAAAAAAAAAGGAAGCCTTAGGGAGTAGATTTGATTAGGACTTAATTTTAGAAAAATTAAATAAGTTTTTCCCAAAAAATAATCTCAAATTTTTTTTTCCAAAATTCGGATCCAAAAAAGATCCCCATTTGAACACTTATTTCCAAATATCAAAATGAGGATTTTAATAGAAAAATAGAAGCCTTAGGGAATAGATGCAATAAATACTTTATTTTTATAAGAATAGATGTGTTTTATCAAAATATAAACCTATAACAAAGGAAAGGTTTCCAAACTAGGATCAAACAATATTTTCATTTCCTTAAATTGTGTAAAATTTTTTACTAGGCAAAACTCATATTCAAACACCTATTTTCCAACCTTTAAATTAAAAATTTTATTAAGATAATGAAGGTATTAGATATATAGATCATCAAGGCCTTACCTTAGTAAAATTTTAGATGATTTTCAAAGAGATAAAGCTAGTTTTCTCAAACAAGTGTTCTTAACATTGTTGCAAAATAAAGGTTTTTCCAAAAATTCTTTTTAGCCAAAAATCATTAAGGAAATACATATAGATAGCTTATATCATGTCATTCATGGTAATAACTTGTAGATAATGCATGCATATATAATATACTTGGTAGAAATAATGCGATTTTCACAAAACACTTTTGGAAATGCAAGTTTAGCTACTGATTCGAGCATTCCAAGACCTAACCATTTTCAAAACTTAAAAATAATATCATAAATAGGCAGATCTTTCGAAGTAGATAGAAATTGATAGCTTATTTGCGAAATTTCGAGTTAAGATGACCAAGTTATGACCGTTTTAAGTTGGAATTTCCACCTACCATGAAAATTACGAACTCAAAAGTTTTATTTAATAAGTTGGAAGTTGTTATGGTATGAAATACTCATTTTGGTATTTCTTTCATTTATGTGATTTTAAATCGGGAGGAAATTCTTATTTTGGATAACTACCATTAAAGACCAGTATCCATGGCCGAGTGGGTTCGCTATCTTTAAATTACTTGCTTATGATTGTACTTGTAATGATAGTGGTATTAGATTTAGGGCAAGATAAAATTAGAATGTGCATGTGAATTCTATTTAATTGAATCGATGATAAGAATATCAAAATGGAATTGTTGTAAATTAATGTATGATTTAGTATAGAATTAAAGTATTTGCAATATCTATGATCGCCCATAAATCGTTAATTAATATGCCATGATTTTATAATCAAATTGACTATGCATACCATATGTTGAGTCACATTACATTTGTTATTATACTTTTATGGGAAGAAGGCATAATAGCTAGGCAACGAGGGGCCTGGAAACTCGAATGTTGGCATGAATGGCCTAAATTAAATTAGAAGTGGTGTAAGCATTTGTATCAACTACAAAATTTAATGAGTGGGTAGGCACCTGAATTAAGCACAATGTAAATGAGAAAAATTGAAATCTATGGTCGTATAGGCCTAAAACACCTAACCTAGAATGAAGGGTGTAAATTCATTAAATATAAGACTCCCGAAAAGTCTTATGTATTGTATGCTCACGTGTTTATAAATTTCATATGTTTGCTAATATAACTTGCTTGCCATATTGTTTGATGAAATATTTAATTTTGGAAGTGAAACTCACTAAGCTAACGTAGCTTATACCCCCGTAGTTTCTTTTTGATGCGGTTTCCATACATATGGCTGCATCCCCGGACCTGGGCAAATCAGGTAATGGGAAGCTAAGAGTTGTTCCCTTAGAAGATTATGATTAGTTCCATATAGTCTGTCATAGTAAACCTTAAACGATCGGGTTTTACTTAAAAGATAATACCTAAACTTTTGTGTAACAGCGGAATGCCCCTTGGTATTTTGTAATGATCCTAAGATATCTGTGGTTTATGTTTCTATGCTTATCTTATCAAATTAAACTATCTATCTTCAACTGCATATGTATTCTATTGTTGTAAGGGAACGTCTTGCATTCTAATAAAAAACTTTTGAATGACTGTAGTAGAGATTCTTAAGTCTTATTTAGTATGCGGTGGACTGTTACGTTTAGGGTACCCTTTGAGGCGTGACAATTTAAGTTGGTATCATAGCTGCAAATATGTAAAGCATGGCAATAGAATTTAAAAACTTAAAATATGGGAATAAATAAGTCTTAAGGTAAGGATGAAGTTATAGTTGAATTTAACTAGAATTTTTTTTTTTTTTTTTGGTATATGTATCATCAGGTGAAACCCAGGAAAGAGCTAGGACATTCCTAAAGAGGACGAGTGAAACCTTTGTGGATTACAAGTTGAGGGTAAGGACTTTGTGTGAGGATTTTGCTTTGGCCTAGAGACCTAAAACTCTAAGAGAAATGTATGTAATCTGGAAAAGAGGCCTTAGGTACACTCGGTGGGAAAGGGTAGTTGATCAGATTAGATATGATCCAATCAAGAGGAGAAGATGGTCCATGTTAGAAATAATTTATGTTGTAGAGATGATCATGGTTGATTATGGTAATGAGCCAATGTTGAGAGAGGCCACATTTATTTTGAAGAAGGAAGATAATCCACCCTACCCTAACTTTCAAGTGTAGAGGATTGGGCCTTTGTATGTGTATACCCACAATGACCTGATGACCCATAGAAAATGGCTTGAGGTCGATGCAAACAATCATTTCTATTGGCAAGGAATATATTTGGACATTTTTCAGACACCTATAGAAATTCAAGCTTCGCCCTCTAGTGAAGTAGGCATACAGTTTGGGATTATCCCAGTAGAGAAAAATCATGATGAGGAAGAAAGTGAAGAGGAAAGAGGACCTCGAGGAAGACTCGAACTGGGTAGAAGAAGAAGAAGGGAATAGAACACCTCAACCAATTAGAATTGAGGAAGATCCAGGCAATGAACCAAACCTGCCCAATCCGGATTTTGACCAAGAATTGCAAATCCCGGATAGCCACATGGTAAAACTCGAGTATGATCCTAGTCTGTGGAGGGACATATATGTAATTGGGGAATGCTCGAGAGTAACAAGTGAAATACTCGTTGATCCTGTGGAGAATGAAAATCCTGAGGATGTTATGATGAGGGAAGCCCAAGAGAATGATGGGAGGAATTTAGAGGAAATAGAATAGGAAATGCTAACAGAAGAGGATAGAGAGATGCAAGATAGGGTCAAAGAAGAGGAAGAATAAGAGGAAGAAGAGGAGGAGCCCGAGCACTAGGAATAGACTTGGCTACCTAGGAAGAAAAGGATGACAGTGAGAGAATATTTGAGCCTGTTTGTTAGGAGGATGATGGTAGTTCTTCTAGTAGAGATCATCCTCGGACCCCTACCTTAGGAGACTCCTAAGAGTGAAGAAAGTAATGATGACAAGCATGACCCACAACAGTTCAACCAAAAATTTTGCAATAGGCAATGAGGGATGCCGAGTTGCCTTAGTGATGTCTTAGGGCAGTTCTAGTTCGTTATGTATTTAGTTCTTGTCTTATGTTTTTCTTTCTCAGCTTAGCAAGAAATTGTAATTCTGATAGGTCTAAATCAGTCGAGTAGCATGGTTTTCATATTTTGTAAGTATAATGTCAAAGACTCGACTGAATGTATGACCTCGACATGATCTAATGAAAATTAACATGTACTTGTTTAAGGAAGGAAGTTTTGTTTTTATAACAAATGGCATAAACATATATGCAGCTAATAAGTAACATTATACACAATATGCACTTAGGAAACCGAAATTAATAACGAGATATATGCATATCATTGCACCCAATTGCATCATTATGTTTGATTTCTTTTGCTTGATTTCATAAAATTGGGTTTTGATTTCTATTCTACAATTTAATATTACCAAATTTACTTGAATTGGAATGCATGATTTAGAATTATTATGATTTGTTGAAATTTTCACTCATATGGGGTTCCATCATGCCCGCTGCCTTGGATTCTCATGCAAGGGTTTTATGTCTTCTTGCATGCCTTCTTCTCCTTTTTTTTTTCTTTAAACCTTGTGCTTTGATACCACTTGTCAGAGTCTAGAGTATGCCTTCAATAGGGAGAAATCCAATGGGCTTTGTGAAGGATTACACAAATGGACTTTAAACATCATCTATAACCCAAAATCTTAAGGCAACGGGTTAATAGGTCTTTCCTCTTATAAAATCTTCACACAAGTCACATATTTCCTATGTGGGATTCTCACACTTACGCCCCAACAAATTAGATAACTGAAGTCCTATAAGTGCCTAAGTGTCTTAAATACTTTTAGTCCTATTTTCTCACTTCTAATCCAAACTTGACCTATAAATAGTTATTTTGAAGCTCTTAAAAATTTTGTTTCCCAATACGACTCTAAAGTTTGGGTAAAATGGTTTATCCTTCAAAAAGTGGCCTAAATGATTTTTGATATCAATTTTTATCGCGTAATTTTTAGCTAAGCTTATAATATTTATTTCAACTTGGATTTTTACATATGAATATGCATTGGAAAGCTTTTTTGAGTACTGTATGATGGTTTATTTATTTTTCCACATTATGTAATGTTTGTTTGTTTTACTTTATGGGTATCTATGGTATAGTAGAGTATTTCTATACTTGTTATTTATTTTTGTTGTGGTTTTATTGATCCTATTTTTATATTCATATTTATGCTCAAAGTGAATTTTATTAGGTTTTTTAATATAATCTTATTGGGTTCTATATTCTTTAGTGCTTGTATTGATAGTGAATTCTGATTTATTATTTCTTCGTTTGTCAACATTATCTGTCTTCATTAATTAAAGTTTCTGTCATTTATAGGATCTCATTTTAGTTTGTATTTACTTGTAAAGCTAATTTCATATAATTGTTTATTATGCTTACATTTTATTTAAGTGTACTATTTGAACCATGACTTGTAGTATTTAGGTTTTAGGGTTGATTTTCACACATATAATATTTTATTCTTACATTCTATTGTGTTTAAGTCATGTAATAATATTGTATACTCTATTATCTATCTGCAAGGTGGAAACTTAGCAGTGTGTCTCCTAGTGGCATATTAGTTGAGTTTAATTTCACAAATTGGATTGTAGGTATATACTATTAAATTTAAACTATCTTAGAACATGGAATATGCATGATAAATCCTATTACTAGTGAGTGCCTATTATTAGCTTAAGAGATTCTAGAGTTTTGTTAGTTAAACTTTTGCTTCTTGAATCACCTTAGGATCTTATTTTTGTAACTACAACCTAGGTTAGATCATTGCTCATACATGTTAGTCTTTTTTCTACACATATCGAACACTATAGGGTCTTAGTACCTTGACATTAAAGTTTGCATTCCTCATTTTGCTATCCTCTAAGCAAGATGTATTTCTAGTGTGAGGCATGAATAGTTTAAGAGGATGAAAGAATAAAGCTTGCACTTAATTTAGAATGATAGGGTCGAATCCTAAGAGTGTATAATTAGCATTACACATAGATTCCATATAGTTTCTAAACATGATAGCAATTTAGATTGAAGTTAGGGTAGAGTTTACCTTATTGGGATGAAAATGGTGTAGACAGACCCTCTTTAATATTAGAACTGAAACCTATGATCACAAACATAGGGTTTAGTTTTATTTGTTTCAAGAATAAATAATTAGATTAAGTCAATACTTTACCTTGATTTTTGATTCTTGATGTTCAAATTTGTTTTTAATCACATGAGTTTTCCTCCTTGGAAGTTCATGTTTAGGAAAAGTAGGACAAGAGTTAGTTTGTTTTTTTGTGTTTGTCTTACTGGTAGTAGCTTATGTTTATGACCATGGAAAGGGATGTAATGTTTGTTTATATGTTGGTTGGGTTTTCATGGGGAGGTCTCACAGTGGGGCTTAGGAAAACAGGGGTTGTTTGCTCTATTTTTTGCTGCTATTTATGGAGAGAAAAAGGGTTGTTTGTTTTGTTATTGGTTTGATTTACGATTCAAGTTGGTGGAGAAATAAATGAGTTTGTTTGTTGCTAATAATATCTATTTATACAAGTCTTACATGAGTTATAATTGTGGTACAAGTGCGAATTTTTGGACGTTACAAATTTGTTAGCTGGAAATGTGATTCATGTCTGCAAGTTAGCCTCCAAAGTCGATTGTATTTATATTTGGATTGCAGATTTTTCAAGTCAACATTTTTCTATTTATGTGTCTATTTGAGGAGTTTTTATTGTAGCTCGAATGGTCAGTTGTTAAAGTTGTTGACTTGAGTCATACATATATTTCCTAAGGCCAGACACGGTACAAATAGATGAATTTCTCTAAGATGTGTTGTCTTGTCTTTTAGCAGCTGCAACAACAGAAATTTGGGAAGGATTTGAACCAATTGAGCAAGTTGTTTGAAGCTTGTAATTTTGTTAACTAATTGTTAAGCTTATTTGGAAATTATTCATTAGTTCACACGTCCTTATCACTTAACTTTAAGGATAATTTGGCTCAAATTATTTGGGCAAGTGGTGTTGGAATTTAATAAGAATAGCATCCAGTTAAGTTGCTCTCATTTCCACTATTTATTGTATAGTTTAGTTAAAAGTATAGTTATGTTATGATTTATCTAAATTTTCAAGTAGTTTGTTAGGTCATATGTGTATTTATATATCAGTTATATAAGGTTTATCTATAAAAGTTTATCTAAAGCTTCTACAAATTTTCTATATTATCTATGAGTTCAAATTTCAAATTTAAAATTTATGCGATTAAATATTTTTAGAGTTTTATCTTATGCGATTAAGGTTTTCTAGGCCCGATAGTTCAAATTAGGGTTTTAGTACCTATAGGCTCCAAATTTTCTAACTAGAATAATGGTGCAATTCAAATCTTTATTTGAAGTTTAGTTTGTCAGTTATGGATCTATTTACGTTCTCATTACGTATTTACAACCCTAGTGGTTTATCTTTTAGTTATCATTTTATAACTAATAGGCTCTATAAAGGGATTATCTTTTATCGTTTTTTTAAATTTAGGACTGCTTTTAATTATATCTTGAGTTATTGGCTCAAGATACAAAATCTTGTCGTTAGTATCAATTAAGGTCAAAGAAATTTCTATTCGAGTTTTTAAAATATAAATGAGTTTACTACTACTCATAGATTCATTCTAAGATTTTTATTGGGTCCTAAGTTCACTATCTAATTCGCATTTTCCATTCTATTATTGTATACTAGTAAGAAAAATTTTTAGGGATTGTAACAACACTACATAGTATGTGACATT
Organism: Combretum micranthum; assembly: GCA_024138025.1. NCBI lineage: Eukaryota > Viridiplantae > Streptophyta > Magnoliopsida > Myrtales > Combretaceae > Combretum > Combretum micranthum. The sequence goes on from JAMXBD010000030.1 coordinate 659,821, forward strand.
TGACAAAAGTATGCAAAGTTACTTTTAAGTATTATTCCATTTGGTAGTTAAATATGTGTTGGTTAAGACTTTATAGTTTGATAGGTTTAAAGCTAAGAGTATAGAACTTTAACAAAAGGTTTGGGGTTTCCTCAGTGATTTGACATTCAAAAACTCCAACATTATTCATTATAGACCTTTTTAGAAAGTTTAGGATTTTTGTTTTTTGTCAAAATTTGAAGATTTGGCCAGTCTGTGGTCTTAAGCATCATGCATGTTCTCAACTCTTTTCTAGACCTTTTGTTGAAAATCTACTTTAATATCTCTACATCATAAACTTCTTACTTATACTTATAACATGCATCTTCTCTATGTTATAAGCTATCAAATTCCCATCCTCATGAAAACACACATATCCCACTCTTCAATTAATAATTATCCTCTCAAATAATATAAACAACAAGAAAACTTACTTATATTATTGATATTTACTCTACAATATATGCCATAGAATACTTACTTGTGGTCTCTATTCGCAACCCAAAAACTAAAGGATTCCATAATCAAATAATAAGTTGGTTAAACAATTGCAATAGTAGAGGAATGCCAGTATTTACCCTAAATCTCTAATAATTCTAATTTACAACACTATTACAAATTTTTTTCTTTTAATGTAAAAAACTTGAAGTTGATGATGTTCTTCCCAAAATCATGAAAGGGTAGTGATGTGGTCATTAGACCAATCTAGGATTCTTATATTTAATTCTATTTGTAAGCCCCTAGATTTTATGCTTAAACCCTAGAGCTGGAAGTCAACCAGAAACCCTAAAGTCAACAAACCTATAACAAACCCTAGAAAATTTAGATCAGGCAATCCCTCGCTTTTAACCTCTAAACAACAAAACTAAGATAAATGTGAATTATAGTTCGTAACAATATAGGAAAGCTTAAAAATATCATATTCGATAAATTTAGTTCTTTTCGAATCAGAATGGAATCAGATTTCAAAAACCGTGTCTGGTGCACCGAATGGTAGAAATAATCCAATAAAATTGTTAAATTTGTAATAATATAAGGATTTTAAAAATAACAATTTTATAATTTTTCGGTATCTAAAAATATAAGATATAGCTTATTTACGCGTATTCTTTTATTATCGGTATTAATTTGTCTTATCTACTATTCATGTCACTATTCTACACTATTCATTACTATTCATCTATTTCTACTTTTTCTACTACCTATTTTCTTACAATTTACTTTTCTCATATAACTTTATTTACATCATAGTTTACATATTATTACTTATCATTACAAAAATTAAAAAATAATCAAATCTTACCCTCTCTCCTCCCTCTTCACCACGTTGGCCATGCGCACACACATACATACATACACACATTTACTTTTTTCTTTTTCATTTTATTTAATTACAACTAGCTTCTCTTCTCATTCATCTATAAATACCCCATCTACCTCCATTTTTTTTACACACTCATTTACTATAACAAAACTCTCTTAAAATCACTACTTAAATCCTCTCTCTACAATTTCTTCACATCTTCCCATATTTTCATTATTCCCATACCACAATGACCTCTCCTTTTCCACCATCCACATCTCTACCTTAGATAAAATTCTTACCAATATTTCTTTATCATGTCATATAACTTAATATGACCATAGTATGTATTTTCTAAACCTATAAGTATTATGAAAGAAAAACTATATTTATGTTTTGTTCTTGTTCATGTAAAACTCTCATTTTATTATTATGTTATTTTATTGTTATTATATTTTCATAATGTTATTATTGCTTTAATCTAAGTTCTATATGATATTAAATATATTTATGTATATATATTTCTTAGAGCGTGTAAGCTCACTAACATAACCATTGTTTATTTATTTATGCTTTACAATTTATTTATTTCATGCTATTATATTATGACTAGTCTTTCTAGTCTTAGACTTGTCCTCATCAAGTTAAAACAAATTTTCTTATTTCTTTTATTTTTCTTTTTAGACTTACCCATATCTAAGTCTAGAAGCCTTAATACAAGTTAAAACTTTCAATACTTGATATTTATTATATGCTTAATTCATTTCTATATTTTTCATTTTTCTTATTAATTATTTTTATCATATTACTTAGCTATAAACTCATGTTCATGCATGATCATGATTGTTATTGTCTTAACAAAAATAAAAAAGTTCTTTCTCAAGTAAAAGAAAATAAACTCAACTCACTACAAGAATGTAATTTTATCACTTATGAAAAGTTTCATTAAAATTTAGAATTTTATTTCAACAAAATGCTTTTCAAAGAATTTTAGACAAAGATCACCATAGATTTTAGTTTTATTGGTATGCAAAGACTTTTTCAAAAATTAACTAAGAAATTCTTTAGTCTCTTTTCAAACTACCATTAAGACCTTAATGTTGATAACACTTTGCTATGAGAAATTTTCTTAAAAAATTATTTATAAGATCGTCACTAACATTTTAATAAGTACAAAGATCAAAACAAGCTTTTCAAATTAAGTTAAAATCAACTCACCCAGTAAAGTATACTTAAGGAATGAAATTGGTAGATAACTTAAAAAGACTAAATTTTTAAACTTAAATTATCTTTTGAAAATTAAGGAAAAATAATTATATCATCCACTTAATGAAGCAAAAATCTTTAGTTTTATTTACATCAACTTAAAAAAAATTTGTCAAGCTTCACTTTTTAAATTATTAAGACAAGTTGTTTTATGAAAAATCATTTATTAAGACAATATTATTAGAATCATGTGTATAATGTGTTGCATATATATTAAAAGAATTTTTCAACTATATAAATATTTATAAGATTGCTATGGGATTTTTGGTTGATAAAAAGTTTGGAAAAATTTAGTTTTAAGGGCTAAGATTTTCGTGTTAGTTCTGTACCATGTCTTTTTGAAACCCAAATGACCATTTGTGATAAAAATAACCTTAGAAATAAATAGATCTTTCCGAGTAGATAGAAAGCGATATATAATATACGGAATTCCGAGTTAAAATCAGCAGGTTATGGCCATTTTAAATTGGAATTTCACTCCATGCAAATTTTGGCGAACCTAGTAAAATAGAATTTGTAAGTTTGAGTAGAACTTCTAAAAAATACTCATTTTGGGTATTTCTCTTGTTTAGGTGACGTGAAGCTCAAGTTTCCATACCTCAAGGACTACTACGACTAGAAGTTTTTTGCTATAATGGCCAGGTAAGTTTATTTCTTACGTTCTGTACTTATATATTTGCTTGTAGAATATAGGCACTAGAATTAGGAAAAGATAAAATGGGAAGTGCATGTGCTTTGCATACTTGAGTGAACTTATGTTAAGTATATCGAGGTGGGAATTGTCTATAATAAATGTCTGATTTAGCATAAAAATAATATGTTTGCAAATTCTATGACCACTCTTAAAATATCTAATATTATGCCATGAGTACTTAATTAAATTGATTCATGCATATCACGTAGTTAGTCATATTTCATTCATTACTATACACTTGGTGTAACAAGGGCATAGTAGTGAGGTCCGTAGAGCCCGAAACTCTACTTTGTGGCGAATGGTTGTATGAATAAAATGGTGAGTAGACACCCAATTAACTACATTTTAGCGGCTAGTTGTGGCTTGCATAAAACTATAAAAACTTTATTTACAAATAATGGTCTGTATGGGCTAGAACACCTAACTCGAATGGAGGGGTAAATCCATTTAACATATGATTCTTAGAAAATCATATGTATTGTTTGCTCATGTGTTTGTTGCATCTTATATGCTTATTTAAATAACTTGTTTGATTATTGATTGCTCGAGTTCTTTATTCATGGAAATAATTCTCACTAAGCAAATAAGCTTACCCTCTCTTAGATATTTGTTGCAACAACCTTACCTTTGGTTGACGCTTAAGGGATACTTTTCTCAGGTACTACCCTTTTGGATTCAAGAGTTTTTGGATAAAGTCAAAGATTAGAATCAGACTTAGACTTATACTTCTAAGTAAATCTCTAGTGTAAACATTTTGATTAAGCTATGATGGACTATATATTTTGATAAGGGAATGCCTCTTTGATTTTGTAATCCCCTTGATTTTACATAACCCGGTTATAATAAATATATAAAAATAAAATGTAGAATCATAAAAGAACTACAACAAAAATATTAGAAATCACTCCAAATTTTTCGCGATTTAAATTTTTAAGTATGAACAAATTAGAATAAAGAATCTTTATCACTAAGACTATAAAAGTTCATAATAAAGAATAAAGGAAACTATTTAATATTTATAAACTTAAGTTTTAATGTAAAATATATATATATATATATATTAAAACATTTAAGTTAAATAATTCTGAGTCTATAAAAACTAAAAGTCTGATATAATCCAGTAATTTATAATTAGTAAAAAGAACTGAGTAACAAATATAAAATTAAAATTAAATTTCTAATCTAATAAAAAGTCTAGAATAAATTTATAAATAGAAATGATTTCATATGTAATTTCAAATCTTAAAGATTTATAATAAAATCGAATTAAGGGCAATATAATTATTAATTTATCAAAATACCACGAAACGAAACTTTTAAACAAATAAAATATAATTTATGATAGCAGGTATAAAAACAAAGAAGTAAAAGTATTAAACTAAAGATTCTATGTATGCTACCGTATTTAGAATATTTAATATCGTTAATATGTAAATTTTTATCCAAAAATATTATCAAATTAGTATTTATCATACGTGTTATTTAGATCCACAAAATTAAATTTTTTCATCAATTTATATTTTCCCCCACTCCTTACATATTTATTGATTATAAATTTATCATCTTCTTTTTATTTTTATATTTTCATACATCCTAACTCATTTGCATTTTTTTTTGTTTGTTTTGTTTAGTTACGTTTTACGTGTATTGAAATTGCTTTTCAAATTCAACTTCTGGACGCGGTAAAGATATAAGAAAAAGCGAAAATTCAAACACATATATACAAATCTTTAATAGAAATTCTATGTATACCATAGTGTTTAGAATATTTAATAACGCGAATATGGAACTTCTCATCTAAAAATATTACCAAATCAATATTTAACATACGTATCACTTAAACCCGTAAAATTGATTTTTTTCACAAATTTATATTTTTACTCTCTCCTTATACGGTTATAAATTCATTATCTTATCTTTTTTTTTATTTATATATATCATAAACCTAAAATAATTATCAACTAATTAATATATAATTAATATATATGTATTTGCAACTTGCTGGAGACGGTTTTACTTGGAATTAAAGGGCTGTGATTCTCTTGAAGGATGTGAGCCGAATTTCCTCAATAATTTGCATGAAAGTACATCCCAATCCTCTCCTAAGCCAATGGAAACATGACAAATCATCCTTGTATTAATGACAATAGAACAAAATACTTAAATCACACCAAACAAGAGCAATTCGTTCAGACTTGAGGAAGGAACGAGGCCGAAAAGTTGCACTACGTTATATATATACATATATATATATATGCAAACGAACTCGGATGGACAAGCAAACGAATTCCAAACCTTATCAAACCTTCCAGAATTCATCTACATCTTATTAGGAATAGAACCAACTCAGAAACCGATTTTTAAACGCTCATATCCACCCCGTTCAAAAATTCGAACAAAAACTGGGAAAAACGTTCAAAAACAAGCTTGGTAAGTCAATCTCATTCCGCGAGTTTTCTTTCAATTTTAAAGATTGATACTGACTCTTAGACATCTTAGGAAGCTAACCAAGGCCACTAGGAACTTCGAATTTCATCGAGAGGTCACAACGAAGGTAATTTTCCTAAACCCTAGCCGAGCTTGATGATCCGAATTCGTGGATAGCATGTTGTTTTTATGTTGTTAATCTTGGATATTTAAGCTAATTAGGTCCCTAGAAGTCATTTGGATCCAAAATCCCGACGTTATGACGTCGTGATTCGCCGGAAATGGCCGCGGCTCATCGGGGAATACGATGAACAGTGCTCCCCGATGAGCACAGGCTGGGTGTACGGGCGTACTTAACCCGTGTACCCCTCGGCCAGAAACGGTGTACGGCGTACTTAACCCCTGTACCCTTCGGCCAGAAACGATGTACGGGCGTACTTAACCCGTGTACCCCTCGACAAAAAAAAAAAAAAAGAAGAAAAGAAAAACGAAACTAAATAAAAGATAATTATAAAAAAATACTAAAAATAATAATAATAATAATAATAATAATCGATAAATTAATTGAATCTAAATAAAATGATTATGATAATAAATATTCCGTAATTTATGTTTTAGCTAAAAATAATAGAAACATAACTTAAACTACTTATGTTATTAATGAAATGATATATAAAAATAAATAAATGAATAAATATTTTGATATTTATTTTATCATTAAAGTTTATTTTCTTAAGCAATATTATTGCTTATATTACGAATATTGTTGATCTATTACTAATATCACTAATGCTGTTAGTAGTGATATTAAAATTATTATTAAACCTATTGATATTACCAATATTAGTATTATTGATTTTGTTACTAAAACTATTAAATTGTTTTTGTAATTAAAATTGTTTTTACTATTAGTAGTAATATTAAAACTAATATAATCACCATTATCTTTGATACTAGTATTACTACTACTTTTATGAGTATCACTAATACTAAGATTAGTATATTATATAAATAAAATATATGATTTTTGGTAACTAATTAAAATAGATTTAGTAATTGAATTAGGCGATTAGTTTCCAATTAACTTAGCTTAGATTAATATAGTAAGTAAGACCATAAAAAGAAAGGAGTACGTAAAATATGTCTAATTTAGAATTAGTGTAAATAATAGTATAAGTTATACCATAACTAATCTGGTGAATATGTTATTTCAAATATCTTATTTTCGGAACTAATAGAAGAATAGATTAGTTAAATAATAAATATCTGTTATTTCGTTTTCATAGGAAGAATAGATCAATTCTCGAATTTCCAGTAGCATATTCCAATAGTTTAGCGAGGACCACAGGTAAGTAACTTTGACTTTATCATACTGTTTGTGCTTGTAATATAGTTGCATTTACAATAATAATACGTTAAACTAATATACATGTGGGGTTGGGTATACTGCATGATGTTTGGTGTATGCTTGATTGCCAAATTTATCCTATTATAAGTGATAAGTTTATTGTATGATAATTACTGTATGAAGCATGTTGATATTGTCTGTGAATTGTATGATCACCTTAAACCTGACTAAAAGCTTTTGACACTATAAAAGAAAATGATCATGCATTACATGATTTGCATAAATAGCATTTGAGCAAGTGGCAGCCTACTACATGTTAGTATTTCGGCCCTCTGATAATGCTTGGTTGACCTAGGCTAAAAGCTATTAGATCAACGCAAGGTTACCTTTGAGCTGTCGGTACCATAGGAACTAGATGGTAAATGAAGGATGCCGTTTATGGTATCGCTTTGAAAGGACTAATACTTAGTGGAGTTTCTAAGGCAGAAAACAGGAAATAAGAGATTTAAGATATGGTTAATTTAAAGAGATAATTAAAGTGAGTATTGCTGTATTCCTGTATGCTTAGTCTCTCCTGGGTAGGTGGGCCATAGCATTGTGATCCTTCAACCCCGATGAGAGGGCGTAAATCTCCATCCTGCTTTGGATTCTAGATCATCCAAGCTTGTAATATACATATGATTGATTGATACATTGCATATGATTGGTAATTATACTTGTTTGTTATTGTTTGATGTGTGGTTTGGTCAGGTTATCTCACTGAGCCGTGGTTCGCTCACCCCCAACAATCTTTGTGCAGGTATAACGTTAGCTGGGATTAGGTTAAGCATGAGTGAAGAGTGCTACATCAAAAAACCTTGCTGAAGATAGTTTCATAGATTATATTGGTCTCAAAGAACAAAGTAGATAAATGGTATAATTGATTAAGATCTTGTATTTTACAGGTTTGATCTCAAATTCATTATTTGGTAGGGGATACCGATTCTCTGCGGTTCTGGTAAACTAAGGAAAATCGGAATCCTTAGTATTTATATAATATATTGGTATGACTACATTACATGTAACAATTATAAGATAGAGTCTTGTAATATCTGACTTGCAAGACGGTTCTCATATTACGGGTGCACACGTGATATGATGACTATAGGATGATACTACTAGGCCCTATTTTGGGGCATGACAGATTTTTGTAAGACTCTTTATAATTTATATTTAAGGCTTTTATTTTATGATTTCCATTCTTAATTGCTATTATGAATATCATCTTAAACAACTTGTTTCAAACTTTGGTCCTCTATGATTATGAAGGTATGTCTTATACTAGGTATCAAAGCTTACGGGATGACTAAGGATGTCATACTTAAACTTTAATATTGAATATGATGGACTATCGCATTTAGGACACTCTTTGAGGCATGACACTATCTTATGACCACTTTAAAGGTTAATATACCTATAAATCTATAGTACAAGAATTAAATAAAGTTATCATTCCCACAAGCATCTCAAGTACAACTAATTCCACTATCCCTAGTATTTAACTAGAAAATTCCACCTATTCTAATTAATTGCCTGTAATTTCTACTAGGCTAATAACAATTATCAATTCTATAATCACAATCACAAACTATTATCAAGTTAAATTAATCCAATTGCAAGATCATCTTAATTCTAGATCACCACTAGATTTTATCATGTACTTTTTACCAAATATAACTAATTCAATAATTAATTTCTCGAGTTATGAAATTTCTTATTTAAATTAATATTTTTCTTAAGATTATTAATTGTTAACCCTAAATTAATGAACTAAAATCTCTTCCTAGTCAATTGCAATTGAGGATAGCATTAATATTCTATAATTTTGCCATAAGGGTTCAATAATAATTAGATTTTGCCCTAATACAAAAGATTTAGGTTGTCTTATCTTATGAATTGTATGCAACTCTCTCTAATTGTGTAGATTTGTTTAACACAGCTATTTCTCAATTAACTAGAAAGGAATCTATCATGAGTTAACATTCTAGATTACTAATTTATGAAAACATTAAAAACACATAATTCGACCCAAGGATATCAATAATCTATTAAATAGATGCAATTCCAATTACATGAACAATCTAGAATTTATCAAAACCTATACTAATTCTCTACCCCTCCATAAGTTTAATGATTAAATCACAAAAAATGGAGTAAAACATGAAAACCATGAGTAAAAATCGCTTTTGATTCTTGATCTTGCAAACTCAAACAATCTCTGATGTTCTCTATCTTGTTCCTCCAACATTTCTCTATAGAATTAGTGTAGATATGCCAAAAGTTAACTTTCTTCTTGCTTGAATGTCTATTTATATGACGGAGGAAGTCTACTGAAAAAGACGAAAAGTGTGAGAAATGGGATGAAGTGCTGCTGTTTGGCATGCTTGTTGGGAGGAGAAATTGTTGGATTTCGATGGACATGGAACGAAAAATTGGCAGCTTCATTTTCTATCCAAAGTTGGGCTAAAACGGGGAGAAACGGAGAGAAATGTGATCAAAATACTAAAATACCCTATTCCTCTTCTTTTATTAATATTTTATAAAAAATATATAGGGATAATTTTGTCAATTACTAACTCCATTTCTCTTATTTTCCTTCCATTTTCTTCATAAATTACCAAACATAAAATAAAAATACTACTTCTTTCCGTTTCCCCTCATTTTCATTTCCTTCCATTTCTTTTCGTCCACTTCTCTCCATTTCTACTTTAAACAAAAATGCCAAACCCAACAGAAATTTAGGTCAACATGAGCTCAACATGATCATGTTTAACTCATCTTCCACGACCTTTGGATGATATCAACCAAATCTAATTAGAATTTGGCTTACCATGACCTAAACACACTTTTTGCTTTGGTCGTGTACTTCTAGCAATACAATTCTTCTTCTTGGTATAGCACGATCAATGCATGAGCTCATGTATTGATCATGCATCTCTCAGTTTCCTCAATATATCCAACGCAATCAAATTAAAGAGTCATGTTCTCATAATGGCTTATGCATGACCATTTGCATGGCCCATGTATATGTAGCTCATCTGCAATACAACTCTTCAAACTTTGACAAATCTTCATCCAAATTCCATAAAATTTATTCCAATTCCTTTTTTATAAGCTCAAATACCATTCTAAAATCTTAAAATAAAAAATATAAGTAATTAAATACCAGATTCATGGAACTATTCATGAAACTCATCGAATAAGGAAGCGAATTTTGCCATATAAAGGACATTCTCTTTGTTGAAGAAGGAGGAATGGTGAGTGGAAGAGACACTGTTCTTGGAAATGAGAAAGAGATAGAAGGGGAGAAAAATGAAAAAGAAAGACAAACCCATTGATAATAGAGAATTTGAAACTCTGGTACAATGAAAAAAAAAAAAAAAACTTAAGAGGAAAAATTAAGTATTATAAGATGACGAAATACGATAATTTTAGATAAATGGGTTTTATGATATTAAAATATGGGTCAATTTTGAATATAACCTTTAAACTTTTAAGGGTACGACTTTCTATGCAAATAGTATTAAGCCATTACTTTAGCATTGGAATTGTTACTAAAAAAACTATCATGACCACAGATAGACTCACCTTTTTAAAAAGTTTTGAAAAAGGAAAAATCACACTTCAAAACCACTTTGTCATGGTCTTTAAGAGTTTATTTACTAAAATAAGATACCAAAAATATAAGTATATAATTTATATAGATAGATACCAAGATCATAAAATCAAATACCGAACATATACCTAAAAATTAGTTTGACATATGCATTTTATAATCTTTTAATAAAAAATAAAAGCAAAAAAAAAATTCAAATATGGCTAATTAAACAATGTACCCCGATACCCTCCGTTAGATACCTCACTAGCATGTGCTATAGGCAACTTACAGGAAATAGACAGGGGACAAGGTGAACTCACATACAGCTTCCATCTTTCTCCACACTCACTTTTGTAATAATTCAATGTAACCAACTCGTGTCTATCATTACATCCCCAAAATTTAATTTTGCTGATCTTAATCAAAATCAACACACTGCATTCTGGTCCACGTGTCGCTATCCAATATGCCCATATACAGATATGTAATTAACATGCATATATTTATAATATATACTACAGTGTACAAATCTCCATATATTATACTGGGGCCCAAGGCACACCCTAACTATCAACATTATAGAAGAGGACATAGAAACAAGAATAAGAAGCAAACAAAGACCCCAATACAAGACTATACATTATACAAGGGTTATTAGTGTTTATCAACAACAGCAACATATACAGCACACAAGCTCTGGACAAACCGTGAACATGGAAGCTGTTAGGGATCTGAATTTCAAGGATACCGAGCTCTGCCTTGGCTTGCCCGGCGGTGGTGGTGGTTGTGGTGACAAGTTAGCTCAAGAAGTGGTGGAAGGCTTGAAGAAGAGAGGGTTTTCTGAGACTATTGATTTCAAACTCAACTTGCAGCCTAAGGATAAGCCTGTTGTGGATCTGAACGAGGAACTCAAGAATAAGAATGTCTGCCAGGAACCAAAAACCCTCCTTTCTGCTTCCACCAAAGATCCTGCAAAACCACCAGCCAAGTAAGTCTATATTTTCTATTTTTCTTACAAAATATTAAAAAAAAAAAAGTGAAAGGAACCAAAGTGTTTATGTACAAAAGAAGGTTTTATTTTTTCTAAATGTTATAATCATATGGTCATATGATTTATGCTTGCAAGAGCATTTGATTTTTTTACTATTTGCTTACCTGCTTGAACATGATAATATATAGGGCTCAGGTGGTGGGTTGGCCACCAGTGAGATCCTATAGGAGGAATATGATGGCCACCAAGAATGGTAGCAGTGAGGAGATCGAGAAAGGAAGCACCACCGCCACCGCCGCCGCCGCAGCGGTGGCGTTCGTGAAGGTGTCCATGGATGGTGCACCTTACCTTCGCAAGGTGGACCTGAAGATGTACAAGAGCTATAAGGAGCTGTCTGATGCCTTGAGCAAGATGTTCAGTTCTTTCACTATGGGTATGTATTTCACATATGCATGATAATATATTTATATTTTATCTCATATCTAACTTATGGCAAGGCTGAAGAGAGCCAAAAAAAAAAAAAAATAAAAAAATAAAAAAAATAAAAAGATCAAAAGCCTGAGGGTATACGGCTGGAAATTTAAGCATATTCAAGTTTTATTTGTATGGACACGAAATTAATTTCCCATAGACATGGCTATAAATACTCATCATTCGCTTATATTCCTAAGTTTATAACATTCGGCTACCCAAAAAAAAAAAAAAAAAAAATAGAAATTAGCTGTAATCTATATTCTCCTTTTCTATTTCTGGTCATGTGTCGCAAGAAGCAAACTTAACAAAGAGTGCGGCATTATAATGGAAGATTTTATTTCATTTTATTTTTTTTCAATTTATATAGGAAAATAAAAATCTTATATTGTACTTTATTATTCTTTGATATATGAATGTCCCATAATAAAAATTTGCTCTTTAAAGCAAACTTGATGCTGTGTTTTCTAAAACATGGCCAAAAATCCTTTTGCAATTTTATGAACCCAAAATTATTTTGCATGTTAGGTCATAAATATGTGTACATCATGAAAGAAGTTACTGTAGAATCACTGATGGTGTGCAGTGAATTGATAAGCAATTTGAAATTGTATTAGACATTTATTTATTTATTTATTTATTTTTTCATATTTTTTTGGACATCAGACTCCTTAATTAATTAATACATTGATTATTATTATTATTATTATTATTATTATTTACGTTGGATTTTGAAGAGAACTATGGTGCTCAAGGAATGATAGACTTCATGAATGAGAGCAGGCTGATGGATCTTCTGAATAGTTCTGATTATGTCCCAACCTATGAGGACAAGGATGGAGATTGGATGTTGGTCGGAGATGTTCCATGGGAGTAAGTCATTCCCAGATTTATATTACATCATTTTTCTTTTTCGTGCAATCCTTAAAAATGAATTCAATACCACCAAAAATTATAAATAAAAACTTTAAGGGAAACAAAAATAATATCTTCTATATTGTTGATATAATTTTCATTTCTCCATCCTTATCATGTAGGATGTTTGTTGATTCATGCAAGCGCTTGCGCGTAATGAAAGGCTCAGAAGCAATAGGACTCGGTATGTTATTATTAAAATTTTATTTATTTATCTTTGAAATTCACTAAAATTTATCCTAGATCAAACATACACCATTTTTTTTTATTTTTTATTTTTTAACAAAACTCCATTTTCTTCTTCTTCTTCTTCTAAATTTTATGGGATTTGGGATGTTATATTTATTTATTTATTTATCATATTTTCATTCCAGCACCAAGAGCCATGGAGAAATGCAAGAGCAGAAGCTGAGTTGCTTCGGGAATTATGGGATGGGAGCGTGGTGTAGCTCCTGTTCGTCGTGGATCCACCGAAACAAATGACAAGGGCATTTGCTGTTTGTCCTCTGAATTGTGTCTGTACGTTATAAGATTTTGTGTAGATAACAAAAGATTTGGACATTTGTAAAGGACAACAAGCAATAAACTTTCTTAATATTGTCTGTCTGGTTTAGTACTAATAATGTCTTGTTTGGTAATTAGTACCTTCACCTTTTATTTTATTTTATTTTATTTCTTCCTATTTTGGGTGTCGTCATCGTTGTCAAGGTCGTGCAAGAGTGTTTTATAACTATATATTTTCTTCAATTTGATCTGTGGTACTTGTTACTATTTTTTTTTCCCTACCTGTTTCTCTTGAGAATCTTCATATTATTTAATTTAATTAGTTTTATGGAATGGTATGATAATTTATTGTGCCATTATTTTAGCTAGGGGTGAGATATATATATTTAGTGGCTGTAGCAAGTGGGAGAAGGGAACAAGCCCATGTGCATGCTAATGGGGTATACATTCATGGCCATTAATTTATGTTGTTTCTTTATCATTTCTCGATGATCAATGAATATTTGACGGGTGAGTGTAGACTGTTTTGAAGCACCTAGCATGTGTTGTCTGTGCATTTTTATGATTACTGTAGAATTTTATGGGATCACTAGACCTATTTATATAGGTCAAATGGTGCCTGCTCCTTCCACTACTTTTAAAAAATATATATAAAGGAGTCTTTGATTATAATTTTCTTGGATCACGCATCATAGCAGTATCATGTTCTTTTCCCAATTTATTCACTCAGAATATTAGGGTATAGCTCGAGCCAGTTGACAGTGGACGGCGCAAGAATCAAGATGTCGTATGAATAATTCAGTTAATGGTGTCACCTAACAAAAAAACAAAGGAAAAATAAGCAAGAAATGACGCGCCATCACTTCCATATTAATGAATAACATTTTGTATCTACAATGTTTATATAAGTGACCATTTGGACATATTAAGAGGTCAAGAGTCGAATCGGTTGAACCGGAATCAATAAAAAGTAAAAATTTAAGGTATGTTTTAATTATGATATATAAATATATATAACATCACTCAATCATATATTATTTTGCAAATCTATCAGTTATCTATTTAATCTATACAAGACATATTTCTTAGAAAGAAAAAAAAAAAAGTATAATATTGTGATTATATTTTATAAATTTATAATATTATATGAGTAAGTATTTACAATTCTAGTTTATTTATTTACTTTTTTTTTTTCCCGAGACGAGTCAACCCGTCTAGATCAATAGAGTTCTGTTCAAACCACCAAGGTCGACTAGGTCGATTTGGTTTATGCAAATTCAAACCAAATGCATGGATTAGCCTACTTTTATGGCTAGTTTCGGTTAATCCAACCTGTCAGGCCGCTCTAGATCTAATAGCATTGCTTTATATGACTAAAAACTTTAGACACTATTAATAAGCAATTCTAATAATAAACTTTTCAAACACAATCTGACCTCATCTAATCATGGGCTAACATATTTAGAGTCATATCCAATATTCTCAAAACATTTAGAAGAGTATCGAATATTTCATGTGGAAATTTTTTATTTGTCTAATTTCTATCAATAGGTCTATCTTTTACAAAACAATAAAGTTAATCAATCAACCACGTCTAGAATACTTCTAATAATTTCGAAAGGTGTGTCATGGGGAGATCTAACACTTAACAATTTTAGGGATGGTTGTCTCAACCAAGACAACCACTCATAATAACCACCAAGATCTAAGATAACTGCTCACAATAATTGTCATAGTTGAAGACAATTGCTCATAATATTTGCTCTAGCTCTCTTCTATAAATATCTCCCAGGAGGCTTTAGTATATATTTTCTCACACTCACATGCTTCACTCTTTGTTCATTTTATTCTCAAAATTTTTGCTACCTTAAGCATTAGAGAACCATACCAGGTAGCATCTGGACCTATCAAAGTTCCCTTTAATTGTTTATCTACTTGCCTTAATCCGTACTTATACTCTATTGGTGAAAAATTAAATCAAAGACTCCTTAGTCTATTGTCATATACTACAATACCTATTTGAATTTGCTTTTTTCCCCCCTTCTCTTTCTTATATATATATTGATAAAGTTTGTTTGTTTGTTTAGATTCCTAAAGATAGTAAAGGTCTATTTGGATTATCTAATTTGCATATATATATAATATATGTATATCTTATCTATATCTTATTTGTATCTGCATGTTATTCCTATCTTGTTTGTTTGATCTGTTAATGAGTAAGATTATCCATCGTTTATCTATATTTGTTTCTTGATAAATATTTATTTAAAAAAATAAAAATAAGATGCCAAAATGACCGAAATAAGATAAAATAAACTAACCCTAAATATGGAATTGTTTTTTACATTTATTTCTTCTTAATCTATATTGGAATAACTATTGCTTCTTGATATATTTAAGGTGTTAATTTTATTATGTAAATTTGTAAGAAATTAAATAAGCTAGATCATTTTGTTTAGCAAAGAATATATATAGAAGGGAAAATTATTGCTATTTTATTCTCATATTATTGCACAAGCTAAAATTGGGTTGATAGAGACTGCTCCCATAAATATTAAAAGACAAATCAGAGGCATGCCAGGGGTTGCCCAGTGCAGCCACTCTGATGCTCAAGTCAGTCTGTAGGTGAAAGCAAGGTATGTATAAATAGAATGCCAAATGAGTTGTTTTTCCTGTTTATACTATATGTTTTCTTTCCTACCCTTTTCTTTTTTTTTTTTTTTGTCCCTTGTCTCCCTTGCTAGGAAGGTGGGGTGGGGGTTATTTAAAGGGTTTGAGGGTCATACCTGGATACATAGTACAATGCTTTGTACCAGATACGGATATGGCATCCGAATTGGAGGGCTTGATGTCATGGGGCTCGATCAAGCTATTGGTGTCCTCCTAGTCATGAGATGTGACTAAGATGTGTGGAGCAGTGGAGGAAGATGAGGAAATGAGGTTGAGTTGGATCGAAGGCGAGCTGGTTGACCTAGTGACCTAATGAGCTTGCAGAGGTGTCCTAAGGTGCGAACCTGAGGTTGGGTCCCATATCCCTTTGTGTAGTTAAGGTGTTACGTTCTTCGACAGCTCCAGAGTTGAGATGGATCGAGTTGTTGCTTTAGTGGGCTATTGATGGCAAGGGCTCATGGGCCTCAAAAAACCAAGTAGGCCTAGGACTATATTTTACTATCACCAATTGTCCCCTTACTCTCATTGTGAGAGCAAGAAGAGTATACACCCATGAGGTCATCGGCTTGAAGAGGTGTGTCTCAGAGCGAGTTGAGCTTTTCATTTGAGTTGCATCTTCATTTAGTAATATCTCGTTATGAGAGCCATTAGATTTTCTAGTGGAGTGTTGTATCCAACATGCTTCACAGTATCCGAGGGAGTACAATATTTCTAAGGGGAACTATGAATTTGACACCTCCTGACAATAATTGCATCTTGATTTGACAGTTATCGCAATTGTTCGTGGTATTAGGATCCTTATCAGGCTTTCTCATAAGTTTCGAGGAGGCTGGGCCTCTCCACTTCCCCATTCTTCTATTAATACCCCTTTTTCGTAGGGGTTTATTGACAACATTTTTCACATTTCATTTGAGAGACTTCCTAAAAACCTTTCTTGTCTTTAATTCATAGGTGTTTTCTAAGTTTCCTTGACAATGTTAAGTCCAGGTACATCCACTACTTAATCTTTTTCACATGACTCAGTCGGTAGGTTCGGCAGTTTGCCTACGAGGTGAGAAGAGAAGAGGGAGATACCACATCAAAGTCAAGTGGCTTAGAGTCGGCCTGCGGACATAGGTGGAGAGTGGAAGCTTGGCTTCGTCAGTAGTTGCGAGGGGAGGCCAAGTAGGACTTTGAAGTCAATGCCAAGGAGATGAGGTTCTTTAAGTGTGATTTCCTATGCTGAGCTGGCCAAGAGGGTATATTGGGATCCAAAAGATGTGTACCCGTCTTACGGCCTCGAGAAAACAAAAGTCGATCATTTGCACTCAGGGGCGGTGGGGGAAGACGGCTTTAAGGGCAATCGCCCAAATAGGATTCGTAGCAAGCTATCAAAGGAGGAGATCATAGCTTTATTTGAGTAGAAGAAGTGCGACGCTCCTCAGGAATAGGTGATCAAGAGGCCTGAAAAGTCGAATCGCGTGTGCCTCCTCGGTGGTTATCAATTTGCTTTGTACAAAAAGGTATTTGCATTTAGGCTAAGGATGCGCTTTTCTCCTTTTCAAAAGGATTTTTTTAATTATCACCGTGTGTGCCCGGTGCAATTGCTTCCCAATGCATAGAGAATATTAGTAGCCTTTGAGGCTATCTGTCTCAGCGTCTCGGTACAACCTATTCCAACGTTATCTTGGATATTTTTCTTTACAAGAGGTTGTCTAAAGGATGGTTGAAATATGTTAAAACCTCACCTAGTTAATTTATAGATGATTTAATTGAATAATATAATAGATAGTTAATTTTGAGCATGGTTAGATAGTTTAAATAAATAAACTGAGTAAAAAATAGCGAACAAAATAGATAATTTGATATAATTAAATTAGTAAAATTGGTTAAATTGAGAAATGAGATTTTTCAATATTCTTCTCAAAATATCTATTTCTTCTCCTATCGATTTTATAAATCAAACTATCCTATTTCTACTCAATCATTCATTTTAGTTAAACTCCTTTTTCTTCAACTCAATTCATTTTCATCTCAAAATAAATATTTTAAATGTTTTGAAAACTCCTAAACCCTTAAACTTTAGTTATCTTTCATTTTGTAAAATCTTAATAATTTTTTAAATCAACTACTTGTTTGAAAATATCAATTTTAAAAATATCATATTTTCACAAATTATACTTTTGAAACTACATATTTTATTTCAAGTTATAAATTCCTAATATATATGTTCTCAAATTATTTTCTAATTACTTATGATACTAAAGATAATTATCTGAAAAATTTAAGCTAAAACCTATACCCTCTAATTTTCCTAAAATATCCATTAATTCCTATCCTTTTTCCCTTTTCTTTTCCTTTATTTTCTTCCCTTCCTTTTCTTTCTCATTTTCCATTTTTGTTTCTTCCATTCTTACCCCTCTTCTTCGTTTTCTTTTCCTTTCTCTTCAATCTATCAACCTCAAATATATATCTGAATACGATTAAAAAGGAATTAGAGTAAAGAAACAAGTTAGAAGTTGAAGATCATGCATTCACAAGCTTCAAGAGCAAGGAAGAAGAAAAGAAAAGATAAAGAAAACCAAGAAGTTGTTTTGCCAAGAAGAGATAAGTCTTGTTTTCCTTGTTTAAGTTGTTAGTTACTTTGTTTTAATTATTGTTTATGTTTGGATGCGTTGATTTAAAGGTAGATGTATGAGATGTGTTGTTAAGGAAGATGATAAATAGTAGTTATGGGGTTTGATGGAGGAATTGATGGTGTTTGATGTGTTAAATGGATTTAAAGTGTTAGAAGTTGTGTTTATGTGTTGTATATTGTTTGTATGATGTTGTAATTGAAGTAGAAGTTGTTTTAAGTATGCTAGAGTTGGTGAGGAAGAGCTTGATTCATGTTAATTGATGTTTGAGAGTTGTTGGATGTTGAGAAGTGGAGTTTATACTTGTTTTAAGATGTTAAATGCATGTGGTGTAGTGTATAATGTTTGTAGAGTGTTTTAGTTGAAGTAAGACATGAGTTTAATGTGTAAAAATGAAGTTTGCTACAAGGGAAATTTGAAAAAAATTCAAACATCCTGTCAAACACCATGTTTGGGAAGGTGTATGGACCAAATATTCTTGATACAACATATATGGGAGGGTGTTTTACCTACTGATGCTTCATACTGCTTTTGAAACACCATGTATGATAAGGTGTTTCACTTTCTACACCTTTATTCGCATTTCTCCTAGGCTCAAACAGCTTGTCATACACCATATATGACAACATGTTTCACTTTTTGGAGCATTTTGTGAGTTTCCTCTAAGTTAATACACTCTATCATACAGTATGTATGGAAAGGTATGGTTTATACAACTTGTCATACACCCCCGTTTGGTTTTCCTTATTGCGATATTGTTTCTTATTTTTCTCATAACTTTTTCATCTATCCTCGGATTGAGGTGACTCAAAAGACCACAAAAAGTTCAAAAAGAGATCTACATCTTTCATGTTTTAAGTTTTTGAAAATTATAAAAGTATCAAGACCAAAATTTTACTTTTTCTATCTACTATATTTTTCAAACAAAGTTAAAAACTTGCTTACTAGTTAAATATATATAGTTAAGTATAATATGAATCTTTTTGAGCTAAAATGAAATAGATAAATGATAGTTAATGTATTATATTTGTTGAATGATATAATTAAGCATGAGTTTAGTGAATTTATAGATGTAATAGATAATTTGATTTCACATAAAGTTGAATATAAAATGAACTTAGTTAATAATCTAAGTTCAGCTTGGCTTAATGAACTTAAATGAATTAGATTGATTAAGTTTAATCAATTTGGCCAAGATTAAGCTAAAATAAACTTAAGTTTATATGAATCTTAGTTATAAAATGAATTAGTTAATAATCTTAGTCTAACTTGACTAAATGGGTTAAATAAGTTAAAATGGATTAGATTGATTAAGTTTGATTAACTTAACTTAGTAATTGGATTAAATAATTAACTCTAATAAATTTAGTTAGGATTAAGTTAAAATAGGCTTAATAGTTAATAATTGGATTAGAATGATATGTTAGAATAACTATAGATAACATGGGGAATATGTTATTCCAAATGATTATTTGCTTAGGAAATGTATGTTTTTGGAATATGAATTATGTGATGATACTTTTGTGATAAATGATTATAATCAAATGGAAAAGAAATACTTTAATAGATAAAGGAAAACTGTCCGTATTTTGGCAGGGTGAGATTCACAGCTATAGCGGGGTTCCTATTTAGTATCTGATCAAATAGGGTAATAAAACGAGTTTGATATAAATGGATAATTAGTCTAGTTTATTGTATGAGTCTAATTCTTGAATCTATAGATATATGAATACCCAATCCATCTTTTGAGTTAGCTTCTGATTTACCTTTTGAGCCTATTTGGATTTCGTATAAAAGGTATGTAGTAACTTGCATGATGATTGTTAAGATATGCATCCTAAAACAAATTAAAACTTGAACTCGGTTAATAAATGATGAATGATGGTTGTGCTTTCGCTATTGAATATAGTCCGAGGAGTGTACCTTATTTGAATGGACACATAGGTTAGGCACTTAGGCTATTAGTCATGATGCAATGACTTCCAATAGGTAGCTCAACAGGTAGCCGATGGGGCAATATTGGTGTAATATCTACTTAGGCTTAGGAAGAAATAATATGATCTAGTTCACGTTTATGGGAACGACTGAACTGGATGATGTTATGGACTAGGATGAGTAGAGTGTGTGTAATGATTGTGAACCTTGGATGAAGTTATTTTCTTGTGATGTTATCGGAGATATAAGTAGTCGAGCTGCTTTTATCAACACCTCTAAGTAGCTGTGATTACTCAGGAACCCTGGATTCCTGCCTTGAGGTAGTCGCCTGCAGGGGCTATCGGTGCGCTCCCCTATTACTGTGGCAGTAGAACAGGGATGGAAAATTGTTTCTCAGATTTTGGGCATTGTTGGCTGAGTGAAGTGAGTTTAGGATCGTGGATGTATTTTATTTTATTTTATTTTGTTAAAGAGATGGATTTATATTTTAGTTTGTAATATTCTTCCAAGGGCTTAGTTGAGAAGCCCATATGTTTATAATATCTTTAAAAGCTTTATTTTTGGGAAAAATGATCTACTCTTGAAAGTATATTATAATTATGTTTTTGTAAAGTCTATTTTGAAAGTTTAAATCTAGTTATTTTAAGAATTTAACTAAATGATTTCATAATTTAAAATCGGTTGGCAAATGTTCGAAATAAACATATCATTCTAGGAAGTCCGACCGTGTAATACATAAAATATTATACGTAGCAATAATGCCTAAAAATAAATTAAATTTTAGGGCATTACAGTAGTAGTACTTTACCAATCCTTGATTCTTGATAGTAAAGGTGGAGGACGTCATGAAACATGGTTTCGATTTCTGGGTCAAATCGTGTAAACCCATTTGATAGAAGTCACAATCCTTGATGGATCATGATGTTAGTAGACTTGCAATGTTAGAAGGTGCTCTGCGAGTATAAAATGGAAGGTCGTATATTGTTGCACTCATTGTAAGGAACTTCATGAGTGGGAGGCCGATTAGTGATGGAGATGCAACATAGTTGTTCGCGCAATCAAACTCTCTCTCTCTTTCTCTCCCTCTCCTCCCTCCCCTTCAAAGACCTATTGAGCCGAACTTTAGGGGAAAGATTTTTTTTTTTTTTTTTTTTTTTTTTTTTTTTTTGCAGTCAATGTTGCGAGCTATTGAGCTCGTTTGAGGAGGTGTCTTTATTGCGATGCTTACTTGCTTTTTTGTTTTTTCTTTTGCAAGGCCTACTATGCATGTGGTGAATGTTATTGATGTGCTGGCCAATCCTTCGAAGAAACGAAAGAGGCAATCAGTAAAGAAACCAAGAGTTGAGCACTAACTTGTCGAGGTCAGGGGTATTTTCGAGGTCGGTCTGCCCATGATTGATGTTGACGAGTAGAGGCAAAAAGCTGGAGACGTGGCTATGGGTGTTGGAGCTACAAGTAATGCAAGTGGGGTTGTTGTTGGGCATAGAGACATCGGCTGTAAGCCCCTAATTTTTAGGGTAATATCAAGTTCAAACCCTAAACCAAAAAGTCAACCGAAAACCCTAAGTCAACAAATTCCTAAGAAACCCTAGTAGTTTAGATCCGACAACCCTGTGTTCCTAAACCAAGAAGTCGAAATATGAGTGAAGAGTGTAGATTGGTTCGTAATAATATTAGGGTGCTTAAAAAGATCAGATTAGCAAATTTTCGACATATTTCGAACCCGATCGGATATAGACTTCGAAAAGTGTGACCCGGGGTTTGATATATTAAAAATACGATATTAGTCTTGTTAGACTCGTAATTTCGTAAGATTTCCGAATATATCAGTTATATAATTTTTCGGGTTATAAAAGTTACAGTTATAACCTTTTTATCGTATTTTCTTTACTACCAATACTTTAAATGTCTAATCTACTTTTTGATTTCTTTCACACTATTCATCAAGTACAACTACCCATAACCTATTTTTTACATCCTTACAACCTATTCTTATAATATTTCATCATTTTTCTTACAATTTATTTTTCCAATACAACTTTTATTACTTAAATTACTTATTTAATTTTAAAGCTTACACAACACAACACATTTCTCTCTCTCTCTCTATAAGATCGACGCCCCTCCCTCTATTCCCTCTCTCCAATTTTGTTTCATTTTTCTTTTTATTCAATTAAAGTAAACCCTAATCTCATTTTCTATAAATACCCCTTTATGCCTTCTCCATTTCACTTTCTTTCTTTCTTCATTTCCACTTTAGAAATTTTTTTGCAAAACTTCCTCTCCCTCTCCTCTAAATGCCGTGACCCTCTCCATCAACACACACACACACTTTTGATTTTCTTTAAATTTCTTACTCCACACATTTAATAGGTAATAGATCTACACTTCATTATCTTAAAAACATGTAATGACAAGATCAATAATGTGTGACTCCACTCAAAAATCCCCATAAGGTTTAAGCTAGGGATGTGGATTCACTTGAACATGAGATTTTTGTCATCACAATGTAGTAGATCTTGTTATTTAAGATTATTTTGCTATTACTTTGTTTTATTGTTAAGCTATGTTGTTATTATTAATTTTTTTTGCATGTATTCATCATCTAGTCATATCCACATAATGATCATAGTGTTCATGCATTTATGACTAGTATAGTAAACTAGATCTAGTGGTTTTGAGTTCATAAATGCCTTAAGTTTTTGTTTTATGCATACACATAACTTGTAATAGCATGATAATAGTAGGAAAATGTTAGAAAGCTTAAAATCTATTTTAGTTTCAACAAAAATGGATTTTTGAAATTCGGATCTAAAAAGAGCCATATTTAGAAAAGCTATTTTTCAACTTCAAAATGTGTATTTTACATTAAAAATGAAAGGCTTAGGGAATAGGTATCATAAACGAGTGATCTTGATGAGAAAAGCTTAGATCTACTAAAGAATATTTCCAAAACAAGGAAAAGTTTACAAAAGTTATGTTTCAATCCTAATAACAAGTTTTAAATTCGTAATAAGGGAAGGTTGAAGTGTAAACACCTATTTTTCAACCCCAAAAGAAGATTTTTATTAAAGAAATGGAAGCTTAAGGAGTAGGTTTGATTAGGAATAGTTTTTGAAAAATTAAATGAGTTTTACAAAGGAAACAATCTCAAATGAAACTTTCAAGATTTGGATTTGAAAATGACTACTATTTAAACACCTATTTCCAAATGCCAAAATGATGATTTTTATGGAAAAATAGAAGTCCTGGAGAATACATATAATAAAGACCTAGTTTTGACAAGGATAAGTGAAATTTATTAAAGTATATTCCTAAAACAAGGAAAGTTTTCCAAGAATAAATTAAATAATGTTTTCATTCCTTAAAAATCTTGTAAAATTCGTATCTAGGTGAACCCCCTATGTAAACACCTATTTTCCAACTCCAAAATAAAGAATTCCATTAAAGTAAAGAAGGTGATAGACATATAGGTCAATAGGGAAAAGTTTTGGTAAGAACAAGTGTGATTTTGCAAGATATAAAAACTAGTTTTCTTAAGTTTTGGAATTTCAAAAGTTTTGCAAAGTAAAAGTTTTCTAAAAGAATTTTTGATATCATATCATTAAGAATATACATATAGATAGTTCATTTCATGACATTCATGATAATAACTTATTGGTTTTGCATGTACACAAAATGCACTTGGTAGAAACAAAGTTAGGAAAATAGTGTTTTATACATCTTATTAAGCATTATCTAAGTACATGAGGAAATAGCTTTACCAACACTCATGAATCATGCATGATATTGAGTCATATATGTATATAATAGAGTCTTACAAGATATAATGATAGCTAAGTATCTATCAAAGCTTTGGATTGATGCTTGGTTTGAAATTAGGAGTTGAATTGTGGGATAATAATTTCGTATAGTATTCTATACCCTACTGTTCATGGACCAAACGACCTTATTTGTTGGAAATGACTCTAGAAATAGATAGCTCTTGTCGAATAGGTGGAAATAGGTATATAATATGCGAAATTTCAAGTTAAAATGACCAAGTTATGGCCGTTTTAAGTTGGAATTTCCTTTAGACGAACTTTGACGAATTTGTTAGAATAGAATTTATAAGTTCATTCAAACTTCATAGGAATACTCAAGAGTTATTTTTTTTACTAGGAGACTTGGGAGACAGAATAGACCTTCTCGAGGACTATCACGATTAAGTAGATTTTCGCACCATGGCAAAGTGAGTTCACTATCTTTAAATTATATGCTTATGATTATGCTTGTAATGTTAGTGGCATTAATATGAGGGCAAGATAAAATTTGATTGTGTGTATGTGAATTCTACTTGAGTGAATTGATGTTGAGAATATCGAATGGGTTTGTTGTAAATATTTGTATGATTTAGTATAGAATTGAAGTGTCTGCAATATCTATGATCGCCAATAAATTGTAAATTAATATGGTATGATCTTATAATCAAATTGATCATGCATAACATATGTGAGTCACATTGCATAGGTTATTATACCTTTGTGGGAAGAAGGCATAATAGCTCGGCAATGAGGGGTCTGTAAACTCGAATTTGGCATAATGGCCAGAAATTGAAATGGTAGTGGTATAGGCACTTGTATCAACTACAAATTGTGTGTGGGTAGGCGCCTGTATCAACCACAATAAAAAAAAATGAGAAAAATTGAAACATATGGTCGTATGAGCCTGAAACACCTAACCCCGAATAGAGGGCGTAAATCTATTCAACATAAGACTCCCAGAAAGTCTTATGTATTGTATGCTCACGTACTTATGCATCTTATATGATTGTTAATATAACTTGCCTGATATATATATTGCTTGTTGAGTATTTAATTTTTGGGAGTGAAACTCACAAAGCTCGTAAGCTTATACCCTTATAGTTTCTTGTTGCAGTATGAATATTTATAGCTATCTCCGAGAAGCTACTTTTCTCAGGTACAAGTTTTGGAATTTAAGGAGCTTTTTGAAGAAGTCGGAACTTAGATGTAGGCATAGACTTCTAGTTGAATCTCTTTAATCAATACATATAATGGTTGTTGTAAGAGACTTTTGAGGACTTAAGAACTCTTAATATTTTGACGAGGTATTCCCCTTAGATCATGTAACAGATTTATCTGGTTATAGCTGTTATGATTTACATTCTTATTGCTATGTATGTCTCCTTAAGCTATTTCAATTCAAAGTATGGTTCCCTATATATTGAATGTGAGCCTTACACTCCATGTTTAAACTCATGGAATGACTAAGGATGTCATACTTAAGTTTAGATATTGAGTGTGGCAGATTGTCTCGTTTAGGGTACCCGTTGGGGCGTAACATCAGCACTGATGCTGATGTTGGTATGGGGGATGCAGCTGTGGTGAGTTCGCCATGTTTAGCTCCATCTCAGAAGGAACATGGTTCTCTTTAATTGTCCCCCATGTTGACTCAAATTCGAGCTCCTATTCACTTTGTAGAGGTCAGTATGAGTAACAATGCTAGCATGGAGGGTCAAACCCTAGTCAAGGGTCGTGGGAGTCAACTCAAGAGGGGTGTCGCTGGTAGTCTGCTTGACTTTATCAAGGGGAAGCTGCTAAAGTGGAGTAACATTAGCATCGGTTGGTCATGCTTTGAGGAAATTAGTCAGCTTAAAGATTAGAAGAGATTGAGGACCCTCTATGGTGAATTTTTGTTGATGAATTTGGGCATGGATTTTTCTGCGTGAAAGACTTACGAGGTAATGATGTTGTCTTGTTTGTCAGGTTTCATAAGTTAAATTGACTTATACTTGGTGAGCTGTGCTAACCTTTCCCCCCCCCCCCCCCCCCCCCCCTCCTTTTTTTTGTAGGCTTTGGTAACTGTTACTGAAGAAAAATCGTAGGGTGGTATGTCCTATTTCATCGTTGCTTTCCTCGCTTTCCTCTTCCCACCCCCTCCTTTTTTTTTTTTTATGTGTCACATTCTCACCCAGCGGGCAGCGGAGCTTGAGGCTCAAAGGGCAAGCTTGAAGAAAGAGCTTACCGAGGTGAAGCAAAGCGAGGTGCAGTTGAAGAGCAACCTAATGACTTTAATTGATGAGCGCGATAGGTTACATGTTGAGATGGAGGATAAAATCATGCGTGCACGATCTGAAATAGACGAGGCAAGGAGGAGGCAATCTTTCTCTGAGGTGGCATCCATTGAATTCGAGGATGAATGGAGGAGTGTAAAGGAGAAGTAGGATAAGTTTTCTTGCTTGGCGAACGAAATGGATGTTGTGATGGCAAAGCAAAGAAGAGAACTTGAGGTCGTTGTCAAAGAAAAAGGGAAGCAACTGGAGAGCTTGCAGTCATTGAAGGGAGACTGTGAGAGATTAAAGGTAAAGGTATCTTGGTTTTTTTGTTGTGTTGTCCATTGTTGTTGTACCTACTTTACTTTTGTTGACTATCATTGTTTTTATAGGATTACGTTGTGAATCTGTAGCGTGGTTAGCTAATTCTTGAGGAAACTAAGACGCGGGTAATTCACGAGCTTTTTAAGATCCAAGAGTGGAAGGATACCCATGTTAAACTTATTCGAGACACCGCAAGGTTAATAAGGACCAACCTTTTGGATAGATACCCTGACCTGGATATTAGCTTTTTAGTATCTCGTTTGGGGGAAGTTTTTGGAGAAGGGTTTGGTGAGGAGAGTGATGGTGAGGGTGATGATGAGTAGGGTAGAGAGGTCACTACTCAAGGCACTACCGAGGTCATTATTGAGGACGCTGCTGATGTTACTGCTGAAGGTGCATCCAAAGTCGCTGTTGAAGGCGGTGTTATTGACTTTGAAGGAATCGTTGATCATAGGGCTTAAGAAGACAAAGGTGTTGGTACTTTAATGGCGATGACTGAGGAGCTCAGTCATGAAGCCTTATTATCAGCCACTCCTAATGTCGTTGTCAAGCTTCAAGTCAAAGGTTATTCTAAGAGGTAGGTCGAAGCTGGTCTTGTTGAGGGACCGAATGGTGCTGGTACCGTTCCTTAGCACATCACGAGTGACTAGATTTTTAGGAACTTACTATGAATGAATTGGGTCTTCGGAGTGTGGATTTTGTTTCTAGGTTTGTTGTAGTTGAGAGATTTTTTTTTTTTTTTTTTTTTGCTTTGTTTCTAGCCCATTTAAATATTATTATAACCTAAGGTGATGTATTTGTTCCTTATGAATGGATTTTGCTTTTCTCTAACCTAATCTTTGTGCAATAATTTCAATTTCCCTATGGTCTTGTTGTACTTGATTGGTCATCTCGACCTCATTTTTATTAAATTACTTCGCCAAGGTTTTGTTGCATTTTCCTAGGGCTAGTTATAGGTCTATGGGTACAACTTTATCAAACAAATGATGGTGTTTTGCCAAAGGAGTTTTGTGCATTAGAAAAATTTTCGTTTCTGATGCTCGTAGATTCCCTAGGCATGATTGGACAATTGGGGAGAATTGTGCTCGAGATCTTCAATATTTGGTGACACTAGATGTTGTGTCCACGAGAGCTTTTTGGCTCTTCTATTGTTATGTGAATTTCTTCCATCCTTGTGTTGAGTACCTCATCATTTCCAAGTTCATTCTAATTATAAACTTAGAAAAGTTGTAAGGAGTCATGGGAGCTGTCTTCACTATGCTTTGGTGGCTTGAGAGGTCAAGCCCGTGGGGACATTATTGGTCGAGGTGTTAAGGGAGTCTTGTTGTCTCTGTTTAGATGGGTCGGGAGTCTCACGGTCCCTATTTATGCGAATTGGTCATCAAGGTCATGTAGTAGGTTAGGTGTGTTGCCCAACACCTTCTTCTCCTTTCTGTCTTGGCTATTTGGTCTTAAGGTCGTGCTTCTCTTCTATGGTTTTTAGTACCAAATTACCGTTGGCAGTCACTCTTAGGGTCGACTATGTTGACTACGGTAGCACCTTGTGCATGAACAAGGACCCGCCCTCATCAAGCGACCTAGGACGAGGTCATCGTGGAGAGATTATCCAACTCCTTTTCCTTTTTTTTCCTAACCAATCTCATGTGCCATCCTTGATGGGAAATGGAAGGTGTTGGAGATAAGGGGTGAGGGGTGATGATCTCCTCTTTAAGCCCAGCTTCATGTTGTCATACTGGTCGAGGGCTTAATGGGGAAGTGCCTTGAATCCCTATTATCCTAGCCATGCCGAGTTATTGTCCAGCTATGCTTCATTGTCGTTGTTATATGGACAAGCTCGGGATGATAGATAAGGAGTGAAGTCATGATCGGCCCTAACCCCTAGAAAGGCTTTTTTGATGAATAAGCCCAAGTCGAGTTGTGGTCGAGTGGTTGTGAGAGAACTTTTCTAATTGAAGGTTTAGATCCCATTCGATACCCTTGAAGTAGTGGTTAGGTTCAGCTTGAAGAAGCTTGTATTCATATGAACACTTTATTGTATTAGTTGGAATGCCAAAAAACTATCCTGGTCATGATGCCAATAAAAAATACTATAACAGTTCAGTTTTAATGAAATCAATGAGTGATTATTTGCAACCTCGGCTTCTCGTATGTTTGGTCATATTTTCATTTTTCTTATTTCCTTATGTTGACTCATTTGTATGGATGTTGGCTTCATCACATGGGGGAATGCTTCTTAGGAAAAGACTGCTCAAGGTGCTGAGGGAAGTCACCCTTAAGAGGGAGTTACTCAAGCTCTTAAGGGGCGTTACCATAAGAGGGAGTTACCTAAGCTCTTTAGGAGAGTTACCCAAGATCTTTAGGAGAGTTTCCCGTAAGAGGGAGTTACCCGAGCTCTTTAAGGGAGTTACTATAGCTCCTTAGGTCATTTAAGTTGCAAGGACATCATCATGGCACAATCTTTATGGAGAATCCTGATTTTATTTGCGAATGCTTTTCTTTTTACATTTTACATATATGTTGGTTGCTTGCTACTCAAAGAACTTTCTCAGATTGTTGGCATTCTAGATTCTATGGATGAGTTCACCATCTAATGTTTCGATCTTATAGGCTCCATTCCCTAAGACTTGTTTTATCCTAACTGGATCTTCCTAGTTTGGGGCAAGTTTTTCAGTGGCTTCTTTTGAACCTATTGCTTCCAATTTTCTACAAATAAGGTCTATAGGGAGAAAAACCTTATGTCGGACCTTATTGTCATAATATCGCACTGCTTTTTGTTGATATGCGGTGATTCTCTTACTTAGTGGGTCTTAAGTTTCCTCCATGGTGTCGAGTTTGACTCGAAGGCCAACCTCATTAACCAATTCTTCATATGAGGCTACTCAAATATTGTGTAGTTCTAGCTCAATGGCTAAAACGACCTCGGAACCGATGTTGAGGCAAAAGGGGGTCTTGTCGATGGGTGTTGATCCGGTGGTACGGTATCCCTACAAAATACTAGGCAGCTCATCTACCCATTATCTACTTTGTCGGTCTGCTATATACTTGAGAGACTGCATGATGGTTTTACTAATCGCTTTAACTTGGCCGTTAGCACATAGGTGAGCGATGGAAGTGTATCAGGGCATAATGCTATACTTGGCATAGAAATCCTTGATTTTTCTAAAGTTGAATTATCTTCCATTATCCATGACTATGGAGTATGGGATTCCGAGACTGACGATGATATTGGTGTACATGAAGCGATGGACATTTGTATCCA
Source organism: Combretum micranthum (assembly GCA_024138025.1). Lineage (NCBI taxonomy): Eukaryota > Viridiplantae > Streptophyta > Magnoliopsida > Myrtales > Combretaceae > Combretum > Combretum micranthum. Next base: position 690,250 of record JAMXBD010000030.1, read on the forward strand.
TAACTTTTGCTATTGCTTTAGCTTCAACCCATTTGGTGACGTAATGGCATGCTACTATGATGAATTTTCTTCGTCCTGTAGATGGTAGGAAAGGTTTGAGTATATCTAATCCCCACATAGTGAATGCCCATGGGCTAGTGAGGCATAGTAGTTCGAAACTTAGGGTGTGGATAATGGGAGCAATCATTTGACATCGTTTACAATGTTGGATAAACTCTATTGCATCGCTCTTCATGGTCGGCCAAAAGTAACCGGCTCGTATAACTCAGGTGTGTAGTGACTGAACTTTGACATGGTTGCTGCATTTGCCAGCGTGGAGTTCTTCAAGAACCCATTATCCTTCTCGTGGTTGTAAGCATCCGGGAAGGGGGAAGTTGAAACCCTTTTTATACAGAACTCTATTAATGAGAGTGTAGTTAATCACTAAGCACATAAGCTTTTTCGCTTCGACTTTATTGGAAGGTAAGGTGTTGTCCTTGAGGTAGTTTGCTATTGGCGTCATCGAATTTGTGGGTGGTGCCTCACACTATAGGTCGAGCACCTCATGGGTTCATGTTGCTATGGACTTTTCAGGTGGATATTCAACAAGTACCCTCTCTTCGACCTTTCCTAAGTCGGGGGATATCATTGATGCTAGTTTTGAAAGTTTGTCGATGTCGGCATTATCGGTTTGTGGGATCTTGACTATGTCCCATGATGGTAAGTTCCTTGTGAGAGATTCAACTGCTTCTAGGTTCCTACAATTTCTTCACTCTTGGCCTTATATAAGCCCTTGACTTATTGGACCACGAGTTGAGAGTCGGAGAAGATCTTGAGGTTCCCTATTTCTACTCAAATATCTATGGTAAGTCTTAGTCCGGCTAATAGGGCCTCATATTTTGCCTCATTGTTGCTTGTGGGAAATCCGAACATTAACGCATAGTTTATTTTTACTCTATGGGGTTCTTTAAGGACTAAGCTAGCTCCACTCCCTCTTTGCATAGAGGAACTGTCAACATGGAGTGTCCACTTGAGCTTTTCCCCATCTTCTTGTTTAGGAGGGCTAGTGTATTCGGCTACGAATTCTTCTAATACTTAGGCTTTTATGGCATCTCGAGGGTGATACGGAATGCCATAGGTGCTCAACTCAATGGCATACTTCATCATTCTTCATCATTCTCCCTAATACATTTGGTTTTTTAGAGAACTGTCCTTATTAGTACGTTGATGAGTACCATGACTTGGTGTGCTTCAAAGTAGGGGTGCAAGCATCGTACAGGTATCACGATCACCAAAGCGAACTTCTCCAACTTAGTATATCTTAGTTATGGGCCGTGGAGGATGTGGTTGATGTAGTATATCGGTTGGTGCTGTCTTCTTTTTGCTCACATTAATAGGATAATATAGCTTGATCGCTCACTGCAAGGTAAAGATACAAGGTTTCGCCCTCTATCGGGGTTTTTAAGATTGACGGTGAAGAGGGGTATTGTTTCATCTCATTGAAGGCTAGCTGAGATTTTTTTGTCCATTTGAACTTGTCTGGCTTCTTGAGGATTTTGAAGAATTCGAAGCATCGCTCTGCACTTTTAAGGAGAATTTATTGGCTTGTCTACTTTTTACGATCATGTCATCGACATGGAATTCCATGTTTAGACCTATATGAGGTTTGAACACCTTGGTAACCAACCTTTGGAAGGTAACACCAACGTTCTTCAATCCAAAGGGCTTCATCTTATAACAGTGCATGCCAAATGTCTTCACAAGTGAGGTGTGGACCTCATACAAATCTTTCATTTTAATTTGGTTATAACCAGAGAAGGCGTCCGTGAAATTCATCAGCTCGTGTCCCGAGGTATGATCAACAAGCTGGTCAATCTGTGGCAAAAGGAAGCAATCCTTTACATATGCTTTGTTAAGATCAGTGTAGTCTACACACACTCGCCATTTGCTATTAGACTTCTTGACCAACACTACGTTAGCTAGCTACATGGGGTATTTTTTCTTCCTTGGATGACACTAGTTCGAAGCAACATCTAGACTTCTTCTTCTATGGTGGCTTGCCTCATAGGGGAAAACTGTCAGATTTTCTAACATATCAGCCTAAGGGCATTATTGATGTTAAGATAATGTTGCTAGGACTTACACCCATCATGTTGGCTAGTGACCAAGCAAATATATCCTTGTTCGCTTTCAAAAAGGTGATCAAATCTTTTTTTATACCAGGGTGGAGAGTTACTCCCACCTTGATCATGTGGTCTAGGATATCGTCGAGGGTGACCTCTTTCCTAAGCTCGAGTGGCTTGCTACATTGTTTGAGGTTCTGCCCAGGTTTTGCTTCAATCATATATATACAACCTCCTTTTAAAGCTCTAATGTATAGCAGTTGGGATTGTTCCTTGTCTCCTTGGCATACGCCTATTCCTATTGGGATGGGGAATTTAGCTTTGAGGTGTGGTTGGGAGACGATCATTGCGAATATGGATTGACTACCCCTACCTAATATGGCATTGTAGGGAGACCAGCAATCAACCATAGGGAAATCTATTAGATGTTCGTACTGTATGGCTCTTCTCCGAGCTCGAAAGGCAAGGTAATGATGCCTCGAGGCTTAACAGGTCGGTTGTCGAAGCTGTACAACTCATGATCATATGGTCGTAACTTCAGCTTCATCTCGTGTTTCATCTGTTCGTAGGCCTGATTGAAGAGTATGTTGGTGCTGCTTCTAGTGTCGATCAGTACTTTTTGACCTTCTACCTTGATATGCGAGCGGTGATAACTAGGGCATCCTTGTGAGTGGTTTGGATTCACCCGTAATCCTCATCAGAAAACGAAATGGTGAAGTCAATCCTCAATTTCTTTGGTTCCACGTTCATCAACATTCGAGATGTACTAGGGGGTAGCCTAACTCTCACCGAGGTGATGAGCCTACCTATGATGGTGGTGATTTTGCCATGACATAGCCGGTGAGGTCAAAGGTGATTAGGATGGTCTCAGGCAATTGGCATCTTCTCGTGTTTATTGAATTTTTCTCTTATATGCCAGGGATTCTGGCTTTAGGGCATGATCTACATACTGTTTTAGCCAACATCAACGTATAGCGTCCTCTTTGGTGCTTTTAAGCTGCTAACAATTGCTCGTATCATGCTCTCAATTACAGTGATACTTGCAATATTCCTTGGAGTCTTTTTGTTGCAGACTTGGTCTCATCAAAGGCGGCAGAGGTAGGAGGCCTTGGTTTCTTATTTCAAGAAACACATCATGTACCTGCAGTTTAAGAGGGGTGAACTCGTCGTACATTGGGGAGAGCCTTTTCTTATCACCTTCTTTTATCCTACGATTTTTGTCAATCCTGTTGGAGTCTTAGTGATTTCTTGATTGGTTCCTTTCCCAAGAGATATTGTCTGTCACTCATGCCTAAGCTGAGCGATTTTTAGTGTCTCTTTAGGCATTCCTTGTGTCCTCTTGTCGGATATACTTCTATGCTTTCTCCCTTACTTGCTCGAGCATGGTAAGTTGACATTTGGAGAGGGAGTCAAAGAACAAACTTTTAATGAGAACCCTTTATTTGATGGCTTCCAAAGCCATGCCTTGGTTAAGGTTTAGGATCTCCAAACATGCCTTGTTAAACCTCACTAAATAGTCCCGCAAAGGTTTGTCAAGCCTTTGTCGTACTGTGTAAGGGTAAGAGACATTCTATTATGGTGGTTTGCTCGCCATGAAGTGTGCAACAAAAAGGTCAGTGAGTTAAGAAAATGAGCCCACTTTGTTCAATTCGAGCTTATTGAACCAAATCCTAGCCACTCTTGGAAAGGTGGTATGAAAATTCTTACACCATATGGCATCTGAAAGGTTGTGTATCACCATAGTGGCCTGGAATTGAGCAATGTGGTCTTCTAGGTGTGTCATCCCATTGTACGATCCTAGAGTAGGGAGCCTCACTCCTGTAAGGTGCACTTTAGACTGGACTTCAAGCACAAAGGGCGTCCTAACCAATGGTGCTTTCACAGTAGGCCCACCCTCGAAGCCTTCTTTGATGGTGGACAGTCTTCTCATCATGTCACGTATCTCCTCTAGGGCGCACTCCCTATTGGAGCCAAGCTAGGTATCTTTTGGGATAAGGGTGTGAGTATCCCTATCGTGGTCCCAAACTGGGCAGGGATTTTTCGTCCTTTTATCTATTGGGTTAGTAATCATCGATCTAGTGTCAAGCTGTGGCATGGGCTGACTGCTACGAGGTAATACGTGCTTGTGATGCACTGTTTTCTACTCTCATAAGGCTACATAAAGAATGAGCCTTGCGATGAGCATTTTAAGATGGTCCAAGGCTATGAGACCTTTCTCTCGCAAAGGTTTCACCCTTGGGGAGCCCGCAACACCTTCACAGTTACATTTAGTCGGCTGCTCTCCACATTTGAGTGATGATTGAACCGAGGAAATGGTTCTATATGTGCTCGAGGTGTCCTCTTTCAGGTGTAAATCCTTCAGCCCTTCTAATTCTGCTATCCTAGCTTGCAAGAGGGCATTCGATCGCTCGTTTTCTATGTTTTGATATACTAAATGTCTACATAAGTGTTATAGCTCCAAAATCCGGCCTTCTTCTATAGGGCCCACGATAGTAACGACGGTAAGATCGTAATGCGGCATCTCAAAGGTCTCACCATCAACAGAGAAGTGGGTGGTAAGGGAGTGGAATCACCCTGATTCTTGCTTCGTTATGGCTTGGGCATCGTAAGTGAGTAGTTCTATCGGCTAAGGTTATAAAAGGGGTTTTTTAGGAAGAGGTAATAGGAGAGTGTTTAGTGGTATTTAGTGGTCAATTTCCTACAGACAGCGTCAAAATGTTACACGAGATAAATCTAGGTCGATAGAGATTGCTCCAACAAATACTAAAAGACAAATAAGAGGGACACCGGAGGTTGCTTGGCGCAACTACTTTGATGCTCAAGTCAGTTTGTGGGTGAAAGCAAGATAGGTATAAATAGAATGTCAAATGAGTTGTTTTTCCTATTTGTACTGTATGTTTTCTTTCCTGCCTTTTTCTTTTTTTTGTTCCCTTGTCCTATGGGATAGGAGGGGGGGTGGGTATGGGGTGAAGGGAGGGAGGGTGGGTTGTTTATTTATAGTGTTCAAGGGTCACACCTAGATGCTTAGTACAAGGCCTTATACTAGGTATGAAGATGGCACTCAGATTGAAAGGTTTGACGTCGTGGGGTGCGGCCGAGTTGTTGATGTCCTTCGGTTATGAGATGTGACTAAGACGTATGGAGCAATGGAGGAAGATGGGGAAATAAGGTCGAGCTAGTTCGAGGGCGAGCTAGTCGACCCAGCGACCTAACGAGCTCGAAGAGATGTCCCAAGGTATGGACCCAAAGCCGGGTCCCATATTCCCTTGTGTAGTTACGGTGTTACGTTCTTAGACAACTATGGAATTGAGATGAATCGGGCTCTTGCTTTAGTGGGTCGTTGAGGGCAAGGGTTCATGGACCCTAAATGACTGGGTGGGCCTAAGGTTATATTTTACTATCAACACATATCATCAAGTAGTTAACCTTTTAGAATGCCCTCTATTGAAGTCTATAACATTTTTAGATAAATTATAGATTGTGATTTTAGGGCTCCACAACCCCAGTCCCAACATATATTGAAAGAAATCCATATAATTTAAGTCAATTGTATGCATTGCAATATCTATAAAATTCAATAAGTACCTTCTATATGCCAATCTATATGTAGAACTTGTAATTTGTGTCTCATGGTATTTATTTGGTATAAATGTAATGTAAGCCCCCGAATTTTCCGAGAATGGTTTTGGAGTATCGAATCGAAACCTTAAAGTCTGACCCAAGTTGAAACCAATTTCAATCACGGGATTTCATAAGAGAATCTTCAAAAACAAAAATAGAAAGTTCAATAATCGTTCGATTCGAAAACACGAACATGAGAAAGACCACCTATCCGGTCCCTATATAAACCCCTCAATTTCTAGGGTAAAGTTGGATTAAACCCTAACCCTAGTCAAACCGGAGTTTCAAAAGTCAACAAACACCAAGACAATAAAACAATTTCAACTCTACCAATTCTACGTTCTCAAACCCTAGAAAACGAAATTAAGTTAATGGCTTATAATAGTTCGTAATAATATAGGTAACATAAAAATATCATATTCGCGAATTCCGAGTATCCTTCGGACTCAAACCGGATCAGTTCTCGAAAAGCATGTCCCGGAGCTCGGAGTATTAAAAATATTTCAATAACACCAAAAGAATGGTAATTGAGCAAGGATTCAAAATATCGGTTTTAGAATTTTTTGGTAACTAAAAATAACAGATATAGCTCGTTATATGTATAGTCTACTATTCATAGTACTATTTCTACTATTCATTACTATTTCACTATCTCTACTTTTTCTTACACCTATTTCTTACTACCTACATACCTATTTTCTTACTTTTTACATTTCCAATACAACTTTATTCACATCAAACCTTACACATTATTTCTTTCTTTACAAAAAATTACAAAACAAATAAAAATCCTCCCTCTCTCTCCCTTACATGCGTCGGCTCTATATTAATTTTTTTTCAATTTATTTTATTACATCAAAAATTCACTTCAAAAATTCTATAAATACCCCTTTCCTCTTTCATTCTTTCACACATCCATTTTACATAACAAAACTCTACCAAAATACTTTCTCAAAACCTCTCTCCAACTATTCTCTCTCAAAATACTCTCTATCAATATTTACACTTCAAGAAGAAAGTAATAAACACAAAACCCATTCATCTCTTTTCAAACCTTCCATTAATCCTTAGGTAAAAATCCTACCTACATTCTTTATCATGTTCATACAACTTAGCATGAGCTTAGTGTATGTTTGTTAGACACATATGAGTTAAAAAAGTAACAATATGTTCATGTTTTGTTTTTGTTCATGTTCCTATTTTATATTATGTTATTATGTTGTTATTATTGTTATTATTATTTTTGCTCTAATCTAACTTCTATATAGTATTATGTATACTATGTATATATATTTATTTAGAGCATATAAGCTCATTTGTTATTTATTTATTTTCATGTCTTGCAATTTATTTATTTACTTGTTTTATGCAATTTATTTATTTACTTGTTTTATGCAATTTATTAAGACTAGTCTTTCTAGTCTTAGACTTGTCCATATCAAGTCAAAACAATTTTCTTTCTTTTCTTTTCTTTTCTTTTGGGACTAGTCTATTCTTAGTCCCGGGTTGTCTTGACAAAGCTAAGACTCCCAATACACGATCGAGATACCTTGATGAAGTTAAGGTTCCCAATGCTTGACTATTTTATTATGTTTATCTACTTACAAGTATTTCTTTCTATTATGTATTATCTTTATTTTTACATTGCTACGTAATCATATTCATGCATGATTAAGAATGTTGTTGTCTTAAATAAAATTAAAAATGGGTTCTTTCTTAAATAAAGAAAAGTAAAGAAGATTTCTTTACAAAAGGAATTTTCAACAAAAAGATATAAGTTTTGTTTAAACTCTTTTCAAATAATAAGCTAATCATAAATTCTAGAAGAATTAGTAATGAAGATTTCTTCAAAATAATAAAAGGAATTCTCTTCTTTTACAAATCAAACTAAATACTCCATAAAGGAAAAATTTTTAGCCTTAAAAGATTTTAACTCAACCACACCTTTTATGAAACTTAAATAGGTTCACTATAGACTTTGAAAATCACATACTAGGAAAGCCTCTTCAAAACATAATTCCTATATGTTGTTATTATCTTTTAAAAATTAAAATGAAATTTTTGCTAAGTTTTAATGTTAACAATTCTTTATTAAGAAAGCTTTTCTTATAAACTTGTCTAAGGGAATTATTCTACCATTTAACAAATATTAAGAATAAAACAAGTTTTTCAAATCAAGATAAAATCAATTCACTATTTTAGAAACTAACTTAGAAAAAAAAAATAAAATTTGCTAAGAAAGTAAAGTTTTAAAGGTACACCTATTTTCTAAAGAAGAAAAAAGATATAAAAATAAGGAAAACATACATTTAACACAACTCCAAATATTTGACCACACCAAAAACTTAAGGAATATTTTGAAAAGCTTATTTTCAATCACTAGAAATAAAGTTAGTAGATAACTTAAGGAACCAAACTTTTGAAAATGAATTTACTTTTGAAAAGTAAGAAAATGAAATTATAATAGGAAAACATTTACTCATAAAAACTCAAATATATTTTTGTTTTCTTTCTAACAATTCAAAAAGGAGAAATTCTCAAAAGTTTTATCTTTTAACACCATCAAAGACAAATTGTTTATGAAATATCAATATTGAGGCAACACTACAAAAATCATGCATGCAATATGAGTGCCTATATATGTTCAAAAGATTTCTCAACCATAAATATATATCCATATATTTTGCTTAAGGATTTTTTAGTAAAGTTAAGTTTGAAAAAAATCATATTTTGTGAACTATAAATTCGTAACTATTTTGTACTATAGTATTTTCCAACCCAAATGGCTTTTATGACAAAAATAACCTTAAAAATGGATAGATCTTTTCGAGTAGGTAGAAAACGGTATATTATTTGCGTAATTCCGAGTTAAAATGACGAAGTTATGGCCATTTTAAGTTAGAATTACCTTTTATACGAATTTTAACGATCTTATGACATAGTTTTTTATAAGTATCATAGAATCAATAAGAAATACTCATTATGGGTATTCTTCTTGATTAGGTGATCTCGAGGAGGAGTATTCATACCCGGAGGATTGTTTTGATTAGTGGATTTACCGATCGACTCATCCGTAAGAAAGATAGATCCTCATGGCCAAGTGAGTTTATTTCCTACTTTTTCCGTACTTGGTTGTGCTTGTAGCTAGAGGCACTAGAAGTAGGAAAAGATGAAAATGAATTATGTATGATAATATTGGTTGAAAGAATGCTAAGCATACCAAGGCATGAATCGTTATTAGTTAACTTATGTTTTACTATTATTCTGTTGGAGTGTGTGCAAATTTTGTGATCACCTTTAAATCACTCTAATCATATACTATGAGTTATAATTAATTGATTCATGCATATCATATAGTTAGTTTCATGGCATGAGCTGCTATACTCGATGGGAAAAGAGTATAGTAGCCGGGTTTACAAGAGCCATAAATCTGTGAGATGGATGATTATGAGCCTGGAAGAATTATTTTAAGATGGGTGAGTAGGCGTCTGAAATAAACTACATGAGTTGGATTTTAAGATAGGTTTTAAAGAGCCTGAAACACTTAACCTTGAATAGAGGGGTAAATCCATTCAAACATATGATTTCCGGTATATCATATGTATTGCTTGATCATTTGTTTGATGCATTCATATGCTTATTTAATAACTTGTTTGAAATTATTTATACAAGTACGTTGATTCAGAAATATTCTCACTAAGCTAGTTATGCTTATACTCCAATAGACCTTTGTTGTATTATGACCAATATATTTCATGCCCAAGGACTAATATACTCGAGTGGGATTATGTTTTGGAAATGGCTTCTAGAAATCTTTTGAAGATCATAGGTTAATTATCCTTTAATATTTCTTGGTGTTAGTATTATTTTGTTGCGATAAAGATTAAGTTGATATTATGATTGTTTGGAGAATTATAAGGGAAAACCCCTAAGATGAATTAAGGATTATATTCTCTTAATGATAAATTGGATGATTATTTAGATTCTTGTATGATGTATTTACTATCTTGAACTATACATCCCACCAGTGTCTTCTATTGTTGTGATAGACGCCTTACATATGGTATTGAAAACTTTTGCATGACTTTGGGAAATCATTCTTAAGTTTTAATAGCGTATGTGGCGGACTGCCACGTTTAGGGTACCCTTCGGGGCGTGACATGTAAGGTTATTCTTTAACAAGTGAGAGGCTCTATATGATTTGGAATCCTATACGAGTGGAATAAATGAAATAACCTTAGAGAAATTTACAAAATTATGTAAGGTTCTTAGAATTTTAGGATTTATTGAGAACACATCTATCAAGTTTTTATTCTCATTCATAATTGGAATAACTCAATTGAAAATATAAATTTTTATTTTCTTAATAGGGTTGTAGCTGAATATATACCCTTGGTCTTCCAAGTAGGAAGTGTCAAGTTTGAATCCTCTCTACCTATTGGAATGATTGAAAGGAAAAAAAAAACATGAATTTTTGTGTTAATTTAATATTTTGAAGACGTAACATATATGGTGTAACATTAAATTAGGCTAGACTTAGAAGGTAACTAGGCCAAAATTTGGGTTAGATGATTAAGCTTAGGTAATTAAGCTTAGTTATGATAATAGGTAAACAAATTTGATTAAGTAGGATCAAATTTAAAATTGCAAATACACTGCAAATTGATTTTCCTTAACCATCAACACCATTTTACATGATCACTCAATACATGATGAGCTCTCAATGTGATGTCTATGTTTAAAATTTAATCACAATCACTTGGGATAGCTGCCCATTACTCCTTTATACGCATTTGAATGTCATATTTTTAATCTACGTCTAGTTTAATGAATGACTTGCTAAATTTCTTACTTTTATATATTTTTCCAACACCTAGAATGGAGTCTTACATCTTTAGTATCATTAAGCACTCTAGCTCAACTAATAAGCTGCTTGAGGTCACCATTTGAATAATGCATGCCAAACTCTTATTATACTGTGACTAATAAGATCCCAATACTAGTTGTGGGTTATGGTATCTGTGAGATTCTAAAAAAAAAAGTATACAATAAATCTAAACAATGCAAGAAGCCTATTTAAACATGTAAGTAATCATTACATGTTTTGTTCCTTTTACTCTCTTTAAGGGACAATAATTGTATTCTTTATTTACTTCAATACTAAATAACATGGTATGTTAATGTAAAATCAAGGGTAAATTGTAAATTCATGTTGATCTTATGGTGACATTTCAATTGACCAATAGAAAGAGCTATTACCAATCCCTATGGAATCACTTTGATTGTGACAACCTTCTATAATGTTTTTTTTTTTTTTTTTTAAAAGAAAGTACTTTTATTAGTGTCTTGATTTTCAACCAACACTTGCAAAGCATTTAATCTATAGGTAGAATACAACGAAATAGAACTAAGGAAAATGGTTAACTCAAATAGATATATACATATATAGTATTTGAGATACAGTAGAAGAATTATAATAATACATATATCGTAGTAGGGTTCTTTCAATGCAAAGCATAGCAAGGTCAGTCTACATTCTTTTAGCTTTGTTCTTAAAGGCTTCCATGGCCCTTTGGTAGTTCTCCATTTATTATGTATGAAAGGAGAGGGATAAGTATAAGTCATGACTTAGTGATGTAAAGTTTGTAAGCATCTTCGTTACTAAATATATAAGTAAGGTAAAGTATGTTATTTCTCATATGCTATGTGTGGAAAATCACATGCAATGCAAAAATAACATGATTTTTTGGTAACTAACATGAAGTAAAATATATAATCTCTCCTTAGCCTTAGTTGAGGATTTAGTTTTAAAATTAGTATCTAAACCATTTAACCATTAGCGTATAGTTAAAATTTTTCTAGCATGGCATCTTTAGCTACTAAATAATGATAACCTTATAGGGGAAGTATCTCTCGACAACTACATCCTAATATATTAGGAATGTTCTCTTTAACTACTACACCTTTGAATGCACGTAGTCCGAAGACAATAAAGTGGACTCTTGGCATCCTTGAATCTATTGGTTTGTTGTTAGTGCATCAAGTCCACTATAGACACACTATCTCTTATATATACTATGTAACAATAATGATTCTTAATTAGTACAAGTCTTGCAATGCATACCGAGTTTCAATTAACCTCAATTATTTAATTAATTTAGTATAGGGAGATCAAGTCATATGTATAGTTGACATTCATATATCTAATATTTATGCCTAATCATAACAACATATGCAATAAGCTCTTCCATTCCCAATTTGTATAAAACATTATTCTAATATGCACATATTTAAGGGTAACATAAGTTCCTACTTCAATTTGCGGCATATAAGATATGATACTATAGTTCGCTCTCAATCACAATTATAGATTAAGATATAGCTAATAACATTCTTTACTTCGTAGTTATTTCTAAATAGCAAATAACGATGAAATATATACACTATAAATCTTAAGGACTTACTTAAAGGATGTTGGTGGCTTTACTTTATCTCATGTTAATACCTTCCTTTTCTTTACAATCAAGCTATTATCAAATAATATTCACTTACAACTCACTAATTTGATAAGTATTGTTAAGGGGATTACACCATAATTCACTGAAGTAGACTTCATTGGTCATGGATTTAGGTTTAAGTTATTTGTCATGCTTGAGAAAGCCCTAAGATACATTAAAATCCATTCAACTTTGTGTTATTAGCTATTAGGTATGTAAAATTTAAATTATTTAGACCCAAACTTGGATGGAGATTGGAGCGATTAAAGGAAAAGATAAGGCCAGGTCACTATAGATGTATGGATCCATTAGATGGTGATACATACATGCAAGATGAGTCTTGGACTTCACATAATCATAGAGACATCATATAATAATGGCACATAGATGGATAACTTGAAGAATAAGTCAAGCAAAAGGGACTTACAGTCTCATGGGCTTAAAACAAATGAGTGATAAATGGAGTTTTAAAGCATCAATACCATTGATCTTAAGGTAAAGTGATTTGTTATTTGAGTAAATCTTATTTTTATCTTCTGGAATAAGGTTTAACTTTATGATACCACATCTCAGATATTTGAATTGTCATGTAAAGATAAACTCTTGATTATTTATAAACTTAGTTGTTTCTCTATGTCTACTAGATTCTATTATTGATCTCCTCATAACTTCAAGCCTATGAAGAGCTTCAATGAGTATAGGAGCTTGTGAGAAATGTCATGCCCCTAATTTGATTATAATGGCAATAGTTCACCACTTAAGTTATTTAAGTAGAATACGTAAGGCTTAAGTTAATAATTGAATTTTTAATCAATTTTAATTTCTTGATATCTTGTATTAAAATTGTTTGATGATTGAATTTCTAGTTAACTTCGTTTTGAAAAGAAAACCTATGTTGGTTTTCGTAAAAACATACTTAAAAGTGCAATATAATATAATTGAATTTTTAGATGCCCCTTTTTGGCTCATGGACCACAAAACCATGTTATACTATAAAGAATTTAAATATAGTCCATACTAACAGTAACAAACCATTTATATAAGGGGATCTAATTAACATCATCTAAGTTGTACACCCACATTTTTAGCATTGTCGTCATATTGTGACCTCTTGAGTCATATAAAATATTAATATAGAACGCATCAACATCATTATTTCAAAGAATAAAAAGTAAGCAAAAAACCTTATACAATAGTAACACACAACCATGCATAACATGTCTTATAGACTTATTTACTAATGCAATAGACAACAAATTTGAATTAATTTGAATGCGAGATTAAGTGTGCTATAAAAACACTCATGACACCAAGCAACATGATTGAGATCATGGAGCATGGTGCCACCGCAATAGATATTAGAGGTTTATGAAAACTACCATATTCATGCTTAAAATGTAGGCTAACCATCCCCTTCAAAATCCATCTATATCATGTCACCTATCGAGTCCTATAAACTTTAAACGAATCCTAGAATAGTTTCTCTTTGTTCCATTTAATGTTGTACCTATATAGTTTTGTATGTTAGCTACCCATCAAGAAACCTAAGGTAGTCTAGCCTAACAAATGTATCCTCTCGATTGGGGTGGATACGGTGTGATTCGGTTTTTCTTTTAAATTAACTTAACTATACATTTTAGTTTATAATTTTTTTCGAACAAAAAAAATGGTACGATTTGGTTTGCAGTTTAAACTTTTTTTATTCTAAAAATAAAAATACATTCAATAAAAAAAAATTTAAATTACATATTCTTATCATTAATGTAAATATAAATTATAATATTTGAAATTAATTATTTACTTAAATAAATGTGAAAACTTATAGTAAAGGAGAGATTTTATTTATTATAAAATTATAATTGTACTGAACCATAATGATATCCTAAACTCGCTAAAATAAGAATATGCTATCCCAATATGAGGTGCAAAAATTTAATTTGTTATATATTTCTAATTACATATTATCAATTATATAAACAAATAAGTAAAAAAGTAATAGATGTGGATTAATTTGCCATGACCCAAATAGAGGCCTAACAAGATTGCTCTAAAGTCATCATATCACGTATGCACTCATAACATGAGGATCACCTTGCAAGTCAAAATTTGCAAGACTTTAATTAATTATCCTCTCATTATGTTATACATGTATATTTATTTAGAAAATAAGTTTTTGATATCGTTATTTCCACATATCACAAGGACCATAGAGAATCGGATATCCTACCAAAAGATAAGACAATGTAACTTAAGTTATCTATCAACTACTATAAAATAAGTTTAAGAAAAAGGAAACTCAAGTTCTAAATCTTTGTCTCCACTAGATTTGCTCCATCAACATCTTAGTCCACAAATTAGTTTAGCTTAATCTTTTGTACGCTTTGCGCTTAAATCTTATCCTAACCATTGCTTTCGTTTTCCTGCAAAAGAACTATAAGGGTATGAGTGAAACCACGATCTTGTGAGGTAACTAGACATTAAGCACACATCAACAGGGTAAGCAAGTTTTGTTAAAACTCATATGTGACGCATCACTCAACCATATGTTTTCACATACACAAGTCTGGATGATCGGAATCTAAACAAATCAGAGATTTACGCCCTCTTCGAGGGTTAAGGAACCAATCCACACACTAGTACCCGAGAAGATAAGATTATATCGGGTATTCCCTTTAAAAACCATTAAAATATTTTTCGACCCAGCATACTAGGAAACTCCTTAAGCATTACACACTTCATGCAGACTCTTGATAGGTGGCGTTACTTAAACCAAGTAGTTTTTGCGAAATCCGTGAGCCACATGATAGTACAGACAGTGCGAGGATTCACCATTAAAACACCATCTAAGTCATCATGGACTTGGAATGGTAATGCATGGCAGAAGTTATCAAAAGTATGTAATGCTGAAGCAATAGAGTCGTGCTGTGGATGATCAATTAATTAGTGTGTTAAATAATATTAAATCAATTCCTTTAGTGGTCAAGCGGTTACAAACACTCATCATGTATTATCAACACCACATGCTATTACCAAATCAAGTTATCGCTATTAATATAGTGTTTTATTCAAATAATAAGCACAATAGCAGATATGATATCAATTCCCCACACATTCCAATTTGTTATCTTTATTTAAGTGCAACTAAGCTACACAACACAAATGTAATTAGAGTCAAGTTACTCACTGGTCTATAACGATAGTCAAGAATCATAATAGTCGAAAAGGATGTCAGATAGGTAGTCGAGCTCGCCTATAAATAAGAAGAGTAATATGTATTGATACTTTAGGTGACATGTAATAACTAGCTAAAGCTATAGTGTTATGTAATTGTTATTTACTTTCCTCATTGGTTTTTATTGTTGGGCCTAACCTAATTGGGGTTTACTAAAGATTTTAATTAATTATCCTTATGTGGACATAAGATCCTATTTAGGCTTTAACTTAAGCTTTTTGTGGGCTCATTCCTACCTTTCAAGTTCTCATGTTAAATTGATTTGTCACTTTGTGGGTCTTGTAGTTTTAGAACATAAAAGACTTCCTACTATGGTTTTATTTTCATTCTTGGGCCTATGTTATTCATTTTCCAAAATTTGGGCTTGTCTTTCCTTTCTTGATTCTAGATTAAAGGCCTACAGGCTTAGGTGATTAAAAAGCATATTGGATCGTTATTACTCTAACATGTCTATGTAAACTAGCTTTTGGCCCTAAATTATTCTTGTCACTTCTCATATCTTATATATGGCCTCACGTCCATGTATATATGGCTAATGGACTTTCTTACTATATTTCTATACTAATAGCTCATTAAGACATGTTAGGGCTCAAAATTATAACTAAAAGCGCATGTCCAATTTCATAATCTTTTGTTGATCCTTTGGTTTATTCACTTGTAAATAAATTAGACTTTAGCATTGAAATGGTCCATTAAAACAACTATAGCTTAATTTTTAATTCATGTTTATACATTAAGTCCCATTAATATTCCTCTAATTTCTTTCCACAATCTTTTGATAATTCCTTTTTACATCAAAAGATAATTTGATGCTAATATTAATTAATTAAACCAAAGAATTTATTTCTCCTTTCCTCATTTTGATCCCAAGTCATGCTTATTCCTAAACATGATGAATTTGTCAATTTTCCTCATTGTTCATCCATTGTTATGGTAGTAAGATAGCTCATACTCATACTCAACTTATGCTTTACCAAGTTATATGACCAAGTATTATTTTTATCTAACAAGGAATGGAATAACACAATTTATAAATTTGGATCAAAATTAATCACGTAGTACCATGGTCTTATAATTATTCCAAATGGTCTATTGTTGTTATTTTAGGCCTTCCAATGGTTCATACAACATATATAGGTGTAGATTAATTACCAAACATCAATTTTTTAAGTAAAACTTGTAACTAAAGAGAAAATAAATTATGTAAATTCGGATTTCATGAAGTTATCTAAAGTAATGAGTCCTACAGTTGAGTATGTGTAGATTTCTTATATTATAGATATCCTAAGGGATTATAAAATATATCTAGATGAAAAAGGACTAAGAAAAACATTATTTTTATGAAGTCTAAGTCATAAACAAAAAAAGGAAATAAAAAGAGGAAATTTAGTTTCCTTGAGTTTCTACAAAAATATGTATCATATCTTTTGATATGTATGGATCCTTGGTATTTTAAGCCTCCTATGGGTTTATATAACATATCTAGGTTTAAATGAGCTATAACACATCATTTCAACTAGTCCTAAGAGATAAATAATAAGGAGTTAGAGAAAACAAATTCGGATCTAGAGAGATCCTACATGATCATGTACCATAAAGCAAGATAACACAAGATTTTTGGTGTTCCAAGCTTCCTAGGTGGTTATACAAGTTGAAAAGGGGTTTTTAAGTAAGGAAAATATAATTTTTAACTATATATGTAAGGGATCCGACCGTAGTAAAAATTTTAGCTCTAAAAATAACATTTTAAAGAAAGTAAGACTCCTTTTTGGTGGCCTCAAGTTGGAACACGAATTTTTTAAAGATCTCATATCCACATTTTCCTTTATTTTCTATACATGAATGATACTAAAGTTGAGTTGGAGTGTTATACCTTAAGGATTGAGGAGTGATAGAGTATCATCCCCTCTTTAGGGTGTAGATCCGAACCTAGAATGTGGTAAAAGAGAGTTTTTAACTTAGCAAGATAAAAGTTAGTAAACTTTAAAAATAAAGGAGTCTTGGTTTACCTAGAACTTGAATATCTTGGTGACTTCTACCCAAGATCCTTCCCTTATTGAGCACAAAGATTCTATTTTTCCATAGAGAAGATAAAGGTAAACTTTGTTTATTTGTGTGAAAAAGGGAAAAGGAGAGGAGGAGAGACAAGAAGAGAGAATCAAAAGAAAGAGAGAAATGGATGTAGGAATGGGAGATCCAAGAGAGAGAGAAATGTGAGGAGGGGAAGAGAGAGAGAGAGAGAGAGAGAGAGACACGTGAGAAAGAGAGGGAGAGAAATGAGAGAGTAAGTGAGAGAAAAGAGTCTCTTTCCTTCTTTTAAAAAAATCTATAATGTGTTGTACTTGGAGGAGACAAGGCATTGAAGGGGAGCCTTGCAAGGTGATAAGATCATATTATATACAATTTGTTGATGTTCAAAATAGTTAGAATGGATACTTGTTTTGATTAAAATTCATGTTTCAGGCTTAATTTGGACAAAGAAATCAAAACAAGAAACTTTGGAATGAAAATTGAAAAAATTTAAGGATACGTCAGCTTTTCAGACTTCAAAGCTGCCGGCGTTGAGACAGCTTACAAGATGCACTCACTCAAGGCCGTTGCCTACACTGTCAGCTTTGCGAGCTTTGACTCAACTAAATGTACGCCACCTCAAAGCTGTCGGCGTAGAAGATGAATAGGCCAGCGTACATTGAAAGCCGACAGCTCAGAACTCAAACGATGCCAGCGTAAAAGAAGTTACAACCTGCGCCGGCTACTAAGCCGTCGACGTTGAGGCAGTGTAGATCAAGATCAGAAACGACAAGTAGATAACACATGCTTGGAGGCAATTGAAGAGACCAAATATGATGGAGTGTCTAAGTCGGTACCAAAGCTGCCGGCTTTGGGACGGCTTTCATTATAAATTGGTCCAACCTTTCATTTCTCATCATATACGCCGGCTAGATCTATATCTAAGCTGCCGGCGTAGAAGCGGTTTACACTTGTAACTGAAGATGAAAGCTACCAGTGCACTGCCTGTGCAAGGAAGAATAAGCATTTACGCCGTCTATAAGCCGTCGACGTAGGATCTGTAATTGTCGGCGTACAAGTTGAAACTGAAATTTTCCATTAATGCTTTGCACGAAATTTTTCCTATAAATAGAGGATCTCCCCCCTCTAACAAGCACAAGCAGAAGCAAATAGAAAGTACTTTGGTATACAAATAGTGTTAGCATTTCATAGAGATTTGTGAGAGATTTGAGCTTTCAAGAATTGTAATTGAAGATTACGATATTTGAATTGGTGATATCTAATCTCTTTCTTATGCAATTCATTTATCTAAATTATCTGTTCATAATGTTATTAATTGCATATCCTTATTTGATTATTGAATCAACTTCCATGAGTAGCTAAACCTTTCTTTGTAGGAAGTGATGAAATCCTAATTTTGCTAAAATGATTCTTGAATTTATATTATAGGATTGTTAGAATTATGGAATATTTGTATTGAATCCTAATTATTTATTTTATTTCTGATTGAAATTGAATTGATAAGAATTCTAATAATTTGGAAAAAGAATTAGAGTTCATAGGAATTCATGAATTGAAATTAAATAACAATTGTGAAAGCAATTAAGTTTAATATTAATTTGGAAATTATTCTTTGCAATTCATGCAATATTTTATTTTAATTTCTCACTAATAAATTAGGAGAAGTTAATTTAGGATATTAGACAATTATAGAATTGGAAGATTTATAATTGTAAATTAGATTCCATTGATAATTTATATAGCGGAAGTTAATAGATTATTTTATGGTTTACTAAAACTTGATAGTTTTAGGTTATAACAATTTCTTACAAATATCCATAATCCTAATTGTTCATATAATATAAATTCAGCATGATTAATAAAAATTAGGATGGATTATGTTCCTTCCCACATTCATCTTATATAATTTCTCACAATCTCATTGCATTCATATAAATAGAATTAGTTAGTTAATTGATAAATTTTGATTTCCTAAATATTAGTATAAACTAATATCAATCTAGTAGTTAATTTAGTCCTTGTGGGAACGATACTCAACTCACTTATATATTACTTGATCAAGACCTAGTACACTTGCTGGTAGTATCTGAAATTACATACACATTCTAATCAGATCACAAGGAAGCTTTCATGATGTTTAATTGTACAAATTATTGTACTTTGGCATGATGGAGGTGGCTTATAATTGATGGTTGTCATAGAGTAGTTAACTTTGTACAAATGTGAAGATCATAGTTGGATTTGGCAAGAAAAAGAATTATTTGGTATGGTTTAACTCACACGGTTTTGGCAAGGAAAATGGGGGATTTTCATTCTTCATAAAATATTTGTATTTTTATTATGTACATGGGATGAACCAATTTATTATCTGACTAATATTTATGAATTGGAGGACAATTTTATCTATGAATTAGAGACATAAATATTTTATACTACATGGTGATGCTAATCCAATACAGACAACTATTAAAGCTAAAATTCAGGTTTCAAAATTATGTGATTGGCTATTATTAAGGGTTGAGCCACATAATTTTGAGTTTGTGTTTTTAAACTAAATTTTTAGCTCTAAAACTCTATAATATTATTGTTGAGCTTGACTTTAAGGTTTCGATTTCTATTCTTCGATATTGAAACTGTCTTTATTCTGTTCATATGCCTTATCAGATGAATTTCGTGTTTTCGGTATCTGTTCAAGTCACTATCTTATATTTTTAAGATCTTGTACTTATAAAGGAACGCTATGATGTGGCCTAACATAATATAAGAAAGATTTATCCAATACAGAAAATTCAGAGGATTTATAGTAGTGCCTAACTTCTTCAAGAAGGGAGCATGGATGGGAATAGACATGACATCTTCCTCCTTTAATTCACTTGATGGAGTGTTGGTTTAATCATTTGCACATATAAGGTTATATGAATGTTTTATTATTGTTATCATCATCATCATTATCATAACAATTTAAGTATAACACATCGTAGAAGGTAGTTAATTATAACTTCTAGTTCATATTTATATGCAAAATGAGTTAGATATGATTAGACATATCATTAATATCTATTGTGTAAAATGTTTGTATAATATGGTATATACGTTACAATATATTATATACTTACATATTATTTGTTATGCATAATTGATATTTTACATATGTTTTTATATATATGCTATGTAAATTATATATATTTGTAAAGTCCATAGAATTGTGTAAAATTTATATTTTAATGTTGATATGTAATCCAAATGTTAATATACATTTACATAACCTGTTTTGTAGGATTTGTATTTTGTATTATACCTACAGATAAACATAACATGTCCATTTAATGTTTTATAAACCATTTATAACACATAAAGGATACATTTATAATATATTACATATGTTATACATTAATTTATATTTATTAAGATATGTCTGAAGTTATACTCAAATTCGATAGCACATACCAATTTTGATATATGTATATATGTATTACCATTATTATTATTGTTATTATCATTTCTTATATTTTATAACTATTAATATGATAATTATACTAATGAAATGTTGTTATTTTGCTAATAGTAACATTGTTACTATTATCATAACATGACATATAATTACATAATATAGTACTTGTTAGTACATGTTATAATAACTATTATAATATGATACTATGTGTTATATTACACTAGATGTTATAATGGCTCATTGTTACAATATCGAAATAGTAGTGCAATGTTTTATTATATGTTATAGTGACATTATGATTATACGTTCTTTATTATGATATATTATAATCATAACTGTTAAATTTTAAGGGTACTTATTATAATAGTTCATTAATATTATGAAATTAGCTATAATATAACTATGAATTATACAATACAATTACAAGTTGATAATTTATCATGACTATTATAATATTAGTGATATAATAATTATGGTCTCATATAATTAACTTGTTAACTTGTAAAAAATTGTTTTAATATATGGATTTAGTGTTGCATCATTTATTATATGATAAAATAATCTTATTTATTATTTATTAGAATGTGTTCAAGTTAACATTATTGATCACAATATACTAATGATACTAGTAATATTATTACTACTACTATTGCAAATTATAGTAATAGTTTGTCATACACTTGCAAAGATATCATGAATCATATATCCAATATAATTACAATAATAACACATACATTTTATGGGTTTAACAATTTAGATCTTATACATTATATTTTATTATAATTACTTCTTTCACGTTTTGAATATTTTCTTATATAATAATCATTTATATGATATGATAACTTCCAAGAGGAATTGCTTACTAAGAAGGTAATGTTGTATCTTCTTTAAGAGGTTTCTTCTTTAGAAGCTACTTCTAAGAGAAGTTACTTCTTTAAGAGGCTACTCCTTTTATGAATAGCTTCTTAAGAGGGTTACCATCATTTTTAATTATAAGTTTACAAGAAAATATTTATTTATGATTTTTTTGGAGATTTATTTGCTAGTTGTTATGTAATTCTACATGTTTGACGAATTGGAAGTTTAATCAATGATACATTTATTTATCTTTGAATTTAAGGTTTTGCTTGATGATTAATTATACGATTCTTATCTAAGAATTTTCGAGGCTTGTTTATTGTTTTTCTAATTATATTTCGAATTTGATTGATAGTCCTTTTAAATGTACTAGAGTCGTAATATTCACTTTATTAATTCATTTATTAATTATCGATCATTGATTTCGAAAAGCTACAAGAAATTGTATCCCAGAATTTTATTGATAACAATTGTAGCTCTTAAACTACGATTAGACTATTTGTATAATATTCTTAATTCGAAAAAAGAAAGAAAGGAAAGGAAAAAGAAAAGAAAAGAAAAAAAATCTGGGGTAGTCTTTGCTACTTTTCTTAAAGCCTTTTAAAAAATTTTACCTTATATACTTGGTGATTGTCATATTCAGATTATATAAATTAGGATGTTTTCATAATTAGAAAGATAAAAAAAATTGTTTCGAACACTAGAGGTTAACATGAAAAGACCATTTGAATTTTATTCTCCTGATTGGTGTACATCTTAATAAAAAAAATTATAAATAATTAATTTTTAATAAAATAATTAAAGGAAAATATCTTTGAATTTTTATTAAATATGTAAAATGGTTAGATTCAGAGTCTCAAATTGAACCATGAATTGACCTTTTTTGAAAAATAATCGAAATTTTCATGCGGTTTGGTTCTTGGTTCGATCGTAATGTTTTTTTTTTTTTTTTTTTTTTTCACAAGCCTTCTCTTGATTACTATGCCTAAATAGCTTGGCTAACCTAAAGCTATTGCTCACAGAATCAAGCCGAATAAATATAACTAGTACATAATAAGCCAATTTTACATATTTGTCTGATTTATTATATTATCCTAGCACTTTACACAATCTTTTTGTACTTGGTATCAAGCACTCACACTTGACATTGATTAATTGAAGTTGCGTTTTAGTATTTGTTTAAATAGTAATTGAAATTTAGTATAGGGTTGCCTCCAATGAGTTATTTCCATTGTATCTTATTAGTGCAGTTTTCTAACTTTTATTACTTGTAAATCCATTTAATGTTTCAAGTCCATTTATACATAGGTTATATGCTGAGTTAAGGGACTAAGGCTCTTAAGACCTATGTAATATATTCAAGATCCATACAAGGTATGGGCTTTAGGAAATGACCTAACTAAGAAATTGAGTTAAGTCAGTCCTATCATTTTTTATATAATTAATTATTCAAATCAGAAGCCGTTAATGTTTAATTACAATCGCACTAAATTTTATACGAGGCCATTTGTATCAATTTGAAATCTACTTGTGTAAATGTAGATCTAAGTTTAATTTTATTATTCACTTGTATAAAACCAACTTGGTTCTTACGAATAAGGAATAATAGACCCAATCAAGGATAGAATTGTGCCCATTAAAGTTTTTTAATTTTATCTGTCATTAACTATAACTCATTATCGATTAAAATTAATATTTTACTTTGCGTCAAGCGATAAGACTTTATGTAGTGGTGGCAACTAGCATGTCTAGTTCGGATGGCCTAGGGGCTTTTAGCCGGTTTGACTTTCTAATTCTAATTTTTTTTTTTTTCTTTTTTTTTTTTTATGCCATCCTTAGTCCCATGAGCACCGAGATTTGATTAATCTTAAATACATTTCTATAGGATGTTTGGTCCTACCTATGCATACTTTTAGAACTTGTAAAGAGTGTTAAATTATCTTAATCTTGATTCAATACATATTTTGGATATTAATCCCAACATGTCTTATATTGCAAAATATTGTTTTATAAGGAATTGAATTAATCAATTTGTAATAAGTTATATGAAATGCTTTTGTGCGACCTTTTGATTCTATTTTCATATTTGCACTTTTCTGTTATCTTTATCTCTTATGCATATATTTTTCTTGGTTGGTCTAGTTGCCCATCATGCTTTTCTCTTATTCATGCACCATGGTATTATTTGACAATGGTTATGGTGGATTTAGTTCGAGTTGGGTTTAGTATTGCTTACTTTTACTGTTGTGGATGCAATTATATTGATACTAGCTTTTACCTATGTTTTTGTCATGCCCTAAAGGGTACCCTAAACATGACAGTCCGCCGTACATAATATTAAAGCCTAGAAATGACCGCCTCAATCCCACGAAGCCTTCTATACTATGTACAAAGCATCTAACACATGGAGGAGACACATCGGAGTGATACATTTTATATTGATACAACTCGAGTAACAATCTAAAGGAAATAAAATTCACTATACTTCAAATACAAATCACTATACTTCAATTTGAATTTATCAAGAGATTTCACGACATAAAACTATTACAAGGCGATTCACAAAACCTAGCTAATATCTTCAAGTATTTTTACTTCCTGCCAGAATCTAGAAGTCATATTTGGCTCCAACCATCTCGGTCCCCACTTAGCATTCTTGAGATAATCTGTTCATTCAAACATCTATTGGGGTATAAGCTACACTAGCTTAGTGAGAATTCTCTTAATTTCGTGCCATAACAAGCAAGTTAGAAATCATTCATATGATATGTATGAACAAACACATGAGCAGACAATTATGTATGGGTATCCGGAACCCGTACATAGAACGGATTTAAGCCCTTCGTATCTTGGGTTAAGGATTGTATTGAAAGTCTACACGACTACTACTAGTCCCCGAGCCCTCCGGCTCATAGCACTCGACTCGGCTAGGCTCACACATAGAATGCATCCCCGGTGCGCCTTAGTTCCCTATGAATGAGCTCTGATACTGGGTCTCATTATCCAAGCGAGTCCTCGAACCATACCGATCGACCTGCATAGGAGTAGCACGCTACCAAATGCAATATGTCCGATGCGATGCATGACTAATTTAATTTTTTGCTTAGGTTAAAATATTCATACATTCTTTAGAGTGACCAACCAATATCATACACATAACAGAAATGATATGAACCGTGTAGTTATCCAATCAAATCGTGGTTTTGATATGCTTTAGTATTCTTTGGCATACATTCATCACAGTCTCATCATCTATCCCATCCTCATTCATATCAATTTTTATCTTGTTCCTATAATTCTAATGCAACTAGCTACAAGCACAAATAAGATAACAAAATAAGAAGAAAACTCACTCGGCCATTGGATCACTAGTCTCTTAGTAAAAGTAATCCGGTGGTAAGGAATCGTCAATTTCGGGATCACCTAAAAAGGAAGAAATATCCTAATAAGTATTTCATCATTTAACTAAATCAAACTATCTCATACAAACTATCAAATTCGTAATTCTCGTCTTAAGCGGGAATTCCAACTTAAAACGGCTATAACTTGGTCGTTTTAATTCGGAATTAAGCAAATTATATATCGATTTCTATATACTTCGAAAGATCTATCTAATTCTAATATTATATTTAATTTTTGAAAATTTAAGCTTTGAAAAGGTCTGATCAGTAGTGAAATTTAATTCCGAAAAGTAATTTTGTGAATGTTTGTAATGTTTCTACTATCCAAAGCAAGTATACATGCAATATGAACAAGTTTCTATCATAAATGATATGTCATGAGATATATAATATATATATACATGTTCTTGATGATATTTAATAAATGAAATTTTTAGAAAACTTTTTCTTTGTAAGACTTTATGAAAAATCAACTTAGATAAGCTAGTCTTGTAGTCTTGCTAATTCCCACTTGTTTTTAGAAAAACTCCTTGAAGAAAATTTATTTATTCTTGTTAAAATTAAGCCTTCATTATGTATATTCCTTAAGGCCCTTGTTTTTCAATAAAAATTCCTATTTTACACTTTGTAAACATGCTTTTAAAATTGGTTCATCCAAAATCCGAATTTGTAAAAATTGTTTTTGTAGTGATTCCTTTAAATAAAAATCATTTGATACATAGAAAATTAAGGCTCAACCATACCTAGCCACTAAGGACTTCATTTCTTAGATAAAACTTTCATTGTGAGTTTAGAAAATAGGTGTTTTCATGCCATTAATCCATTATTACAAATTTCTTAAAATGACAAACAACTCAAATTTCTATACTTTATTTCTACTCATTGTTCTACATGTTTTTCTTAGCAAATCCTATCTCAACTTATAAAAATCATCACTTGATAATATCTATGACCTATACTCTTCATTTTTCATATAAAACACAAATTTTGGAGTTGATAAAAGGGTT
Organism: Combretum micranthum; assembly: GCA_024138025.1. Lineage (NCBI taxonomy): Eukaryota > Viridiplantae > Streptophyta > Magnoliopsida > Myrtales > Combretaceae > Combretum > Combretum micranthum. The sequence continues at coordinate 716,450 of JAMXBD010000030.1, forward strand.
TTTAAGACATGGTCTTCAAACCATCCGAATTTAAAAAAAAAAAAGGTTAGGATAAACTTAAATTTTATATTTTATAATCTCTTCCTATTTTGAGAATCTATACTAGTAGATCTACCATATACTTGTCAAAAACATCTCCTATTGATACCTATTCCATAAGCCTTCCATTTTCTAAATAAATCTTTTATTTCGGTGTTGAAAAATGGGTTTTCAAAATTGGTCTTGATTGAGATCCGAATTTACCAAATTTATTTTTGGACATATCTTTTGATAAAATCCATCTAAACTTAGGAAAAATCATCCTTTACATACCCTATCTTAATAGCCTTCTATTTCTTGAATAAAAACTTCATTTTTGAGTTGTAAAACATGTTTTAAACCATGTCTTAGACTAAATCCGAAAATATGATTTTTATTTTTGAAAGTAACTTTTGAAAATCATCTTTGATTCTTGCAAAATGAAGTCTTGATGATATACATTCACTAAACCTTCATTTTTTTCAACTAAAATCCCATTTTGAGACTTGGAAGTGGGTTTTTAAATATGGTTTTGTCAAGATACGAATTTCACTATTTTATTCAAGTTTAAATCTAAGATCTACAATAATATGAACATGAATATAAAGAAATGCATGGTAGTAAATTATAACTCATAGATCTAAAATTTACTCTAAAAATCATTCATTTATGATATCTTTCCTTAAGCCCTTCATTTTAAATGAAAAATACACATTTTTGAAGTTGAATTAGCTTTTCCAATATGGTTCTTTTTATCCGAATTTTCAAAAATGATTTTTGTTGAAACTAAAATAGATCTTGAGTTTCTAAAACTTTCTACTATATCAAGCTATTAGAAGTTATTTAAGAAGATAAATCAAAAGTCTAATGCATTTATGAACTAAAACAACTAGATCTAGTTTACTATACTAGTTATAAATGCATGAACACTATGATGGTTATGTGAATGATGAATATATGCATAAATTATTAGTAAATAAAAAAATTAACTCATATAACAAGATCTTTAAACATAATAAAATCAAGTACAAAAAAAAGTTAGATATACAAAATATAACTACTTTTAGCAAGAAAATAATAATGATACAAGAAAATAATCATGGATAGAGGAGTGTTTCATTTTGGCATCATCATCTTAGCTTTTAAGCTTATGAAGGTCATTTGATGCATGAAATCTCCACTATACTTTACCTATATCATTTATGGAAGCTTAAGAAGAAAGTTTACTTAAAGGATCTTCAAGAATGGAGTGTGGAAGCAAGATTTAGAGATGGAGGGCAGCTTGTATTCCTTGCAAGAATAAGGCTAGAAAGGCTTAAGAGAGAAAAAGAGAGAGTAAATGGTGTAGGGTTTCAAGGAATGAAAGGAAGTAAATAAGAGGCAAAAAAAAAGAGAGAAGTGTATTAATTGAAAGAAAAAAAATAAACAAGTGGGGGGGGGGGGGGGGGGGGGGGGGGGGGTGGTTGCGGTGGGGTTAATTAGTTTGTACTTAAATTTTGAAAGTGTAACTTGTTTTACTTAATTTGCTAACTAAATGGAGACTTTAATTCATTCAATAAATTAATAAAATAAATAAAAATGGCTATTTTTAGGGGTATGGTCAGCTGCCATTTGTGGGGAAATGAAGTGTAGAATGAGTGAAAGAAAACTTGATTAATGTGTAGAAGGGACAATTGAAGTGTACTTGAAGTATGGATTGAAAAAGTACTTTTTATTAAGAAAATATATAAAATAAAATTAAGAAAATTATCTTTAAATGAGTGGCAAAATTTTTATAAATAAAATTAAATAATTATTTGAATTATTTTAGTATGTCAACAAATATGTTGCCAGTATGATCAAAATACACGAATATGAGCTACAAATCATATTTTTATAACTCGAAAAATTCCAAAAAAATTATTTTATGAAAATAACAATATTTTTCAATTATTAAATTAATTTATTTTTTTTAGCATCGGGTCTTAAATAGAAACTGATCCCTTAAAAGCCCGAAACTAACTAAATTTTAGAAAAACAAAATTTTCTAAGCTACATAAAATATTTATCTAAAAATATAAGGGTTTACAAGAATAGTAAAATCGTATAACGAATAATAGTGAAGAGTATCAAAAGACTAGTTAGTTACCGATAGTAATGAAATACGAATATAATTGCCAAAATCAGATATTTCTAGTTATCGAAAAATTATAAAACTGATATTTTAGAAATCCTTATGAAAATACGAGTTTAACGGTACTAATGGTACATTTTTTATATCTTGAGCCTCGGGACACGCTTTTCAAAGTCTATGTCTGAATAGGTTTGAAATAGGTCAAAAAATTTTCAATATGATATTTTTAAGCGACCTTATATTACTACGAGCTATTCTACACACTTAAACTGCACCTCGGCTTCTAGGGTTAAGGGCGCAAGATTGCCGGACTTAAACTACTGTATTCCACTTAGAGTTTCCAGGTGATTTTCTGGTTCAGATCTTTGCAAATTTGGAAACTGATATTTTATGTTTATACAACATATTTAATTTGAGAATATTTTAAATTTTATTTTTTTAAGTATTTAATATCTTTTAACGTTTTCGGAATTATTGAATTGGGTTTTATTTCCGAAGGTTAATCATTATTTATTTTTTTATAATTTGTTTTTGGATTCTATATTACTTGATTTTACAAGTCAAAGTTAACTATGGAATTTGTCGTACGTAGTGGTTTTGAATGTGAAGATTGTTGAGTTCTTATTTTATTTTTAAGGAATCTCATTTTCTCAAGATTAAGAAATTTCTGGATTTATTCGTGATTTAGGATTAGTCAAAGTTCGGTTTTAATTTGGAGTCATTTCTAGGGTTTATTTTCGAAGTTCATTTTGGAATTATTTACTGGAATTTTCCGAGGCTTACAGTTTCTATAGCATATTTTTCACCGTTTAGCATATTTGTACCAAGGGGGCATATGCTTTGGATTAAGCCAAAAAATTTACCCATCTTGTGCTTCTCATTCTTTGTTTCCTTCATCATATTACAATTAACTCATCATCCATTTTAATGATGCCAAAGGGGGAGAAGAGCTGAAAGCTAATGTTGAGTCCAAACATTAGAGTAATTGAAGAAACTTCAACTGAAATTAATGTTTTTTCCTATTAAGCATTGCTTCTTCAACACAATCTTAAGATGTATTACTAGTTTGAACAACTTAATTGAGTGTGAGATTCTTATAAAAAACTTTGTTCTCATAATAGGGGGTTTGGGCTGTCGAACCACAAGTTTCTATATAGTTTTGATGGAACAAAGCTATAAATATAATCAAGTAATTGTGCCTTAGAACATTTATAAGAAAATATGTTGTAATAATCCAGTATAATCAAGAAATGTAATCCACAAGTTAAAGATAAAATGTTATAAATGGTTAAAGTAAAAGGTATTATGGCGTGAATAAATTGTTTTGATCAATTAATTTTAAGTGAAATTACATTTAGAAGCTTCTTTGTTTGTTTAGTAATGTTTTCACTTAGTAGTTTAGATTAGCTTCAAGTAGTTTGAATGATCTCTAAATAGTTTGAACCTATGTGTGCACTTTTTAATGTGTTTGTTGCAATTTCCAATATCTAAACCACTTGCTGGTCAAAAGCTTTAACTTGTTCAATAATTAGTGCATCTTATTAGGAGTCAAAACTACTTGATGATCATGATGATATATGTTCCCTAGAGTCTAGATTGCTCTTGAAAAAACTTTTAACACATGGAGAATAGAAGGTTGACAAACTTCTGATCTTCATAGTTGGTTCGAAGCATCTTCAAATTAGTTCACATTAACCAATGAACATTATGTTAAGAATAAAGTAGATGAAGGGTAGTTAATTCAAAGCATATCAATTTTATTGAGACTCTTTATAAAAATTATAGAGTAAAGGGTAGCTAAAGGGATCTTTTATAGTTCTTTAGCATAAAAATCTAAGAGATAAGGTAGCTCTAGATGCCTCATCTCATGCTAGCATAATTATATTAACTCTGCTTTTTGAGTTTTCTTAGGATTTTAGCTAATCTAGTTAATTTAAGGTTTAATCATGGTTTCAATTTTTGGGTAATCTTAGTTGGTCTTGGAAATTTTTTCCTTAGACTTGTCCTCATAAAATCAGGCTAGAAGTAAAATAATTATTTTTCTAAACATAAGTAAATCTCACTTCATTGATCTTGAATTAATACTTACTTAAAGTTTCACTTATTGTAAGTTTGAGATATCTTACGAAAACGAAAAAGGTTACAATAGATGATGCAATCCAATGAATCTATTTCAAGTTTACAATTCCAAATCTCCCCAAGTCATAATCCTAAGTCTAAAGATTCAACTTTCGAAGATATATCATTAGCCTATGGAGTCAAGTGTAAATTGTTTAGAATTCAAAGTTGAAAATCCTATAGATTCATTTTATCCTTCAACATTTGGCTCCTAACTAAAACTTTTCCACAATACTATTAGTGGTTTTGGGCATAAGATGAATAATTCGAGAATTTAAGTTGCTACTTATTATGTGTGCTTGATAATAAAGCTATTGTGCTACATAATTTCTACTATGCAAATTATAGAGCTATGTATACTTAGTCTTTGTAGCCCTTCTCATAAATACATATAGTTGCACGCATTGTTCAGTGTGCATTAGTCACTTTATAGTTCTAGTCATGTCCCTTGCATTGCCTACCTCTTGCATTCATTAGTACTTAAAAGAGAGATTTTCTCTTTACTCAAATATTCCTGCTGTATAATCACTTGCATCACAATTTCAATTTTCAAGCTGTATTTTATTGTGCTGTAATTAAGAAGGCTTATCAATTCGGTTTGATGTAAAAAGTTATTTTGATTTATATTTCATACATTTCTGTTTCAAACCGAATGATTGGGTATACTATCTTCTTGGTATCTTATCATAATTGTGGTGAAATTAAAATAGTGTTTGATGAGAGAGTTGGCTAGTCTAAGTTAACATACTGTCATCGATAAATATATATATATATATATATATATATTCATTTCATTGGAGATGTGCATTTTAATTGATATATAGTAAAATCAAATTAAGTAAGGGTAAATAAGTGAAGTCTATGTTAATTTTCTACGTTTTTTATTTTGTAAGAGGAGTCTGCATATATTAAACACATGGCCTGAAAAATGCCAAACAGACCGAAAAAAGAAAAAAAAAAAAAAAGATTCAGACAAAAAAAAGTGATCCTTGATTCCTTCATATCTTTTAATTCTGAGATACACAAAAACTCATTAGATTATTACCATCTTATTTTTTATTATATATATTTCAAAACGCAAGATTTCATCTTCCTATCAATCGTTGATTTAATTGCGCATGAAAAATTGTGTATTTAATCCTTATAATAGATTTGGCCGCATAAAAATTTGCCCTTTTGATTGTGTTACATGAAATGGTATGTGTATTGTATGGTGGTAGTAATGATGGCCTAGGTGTTAGTGGAGGTTTTGATCGTGGGATTATAGTAAAACGATGGCATGTGCGTTTAAACTCTAAATCTCATGCTTAATACTAATTAAGTTGAATTTGATTATGCAATCAATTTATCTAAAATTAGTTTACATAATTGTTTCTTAATAATCTCATAGGAGATAAGAATATCAATTATTTTGAAAAGAGTTGTAAATTATCATGAAATTATCTCAAATAGTATAAGGACACTTTCTATTGGTTTCCTTTTTTTATTTCACTCTCTCTCTCTTTTCTTTTTTATGATTATTTCTTGATATGTTTTGGTGCTTTGAGATATATGGTTGCATTTTTTTCTTTTATTAATCCTTCAATCTTTCCAAATTACCAAAAAAAAAAAAAAATAAATAAATAAAGAAGATATATCCAGCGTTTGTAGTTAAAGATAATGAAAGTACCATCCATAGTAATCATCCTCTTGGGATCGTCCCAAATTTGGAATAATGTAAAACCAAAGGACCTTAACCGTGTATGTGCTATTAGGTTCGCAATGCTTCAGCAAGAGGGAGAAAAGGGGGATAATATATGACAAGAAGAATCTGCATGGGCGGGATTGCATCAATAAATAAAGGTCCAGAGAGTACACATTAGAGTTCATCAGCACATGAAAGCTCCTTTATTTCATTCACAGATTGCCATAATTCTTGATTCCTAATGATTAAAGGTGGAAATTATAGGATAGGCATTGCTTTGTACTCGTGTTCTTCAAGAAGGCACTCCAATTCTAGCTCTACAATTTGCACTTGCCTCTGCACGTCCGTTGAAATATTGGACAGCTCCCACTCCCACCTGCATTTCATTTTAATAATAAAATGGTGCTATACATATATATATATATATATATTTCATCTTAAGCCCCTTTTGATTTCTACACTATCACTTACTATTTCATTTTCTAAGGAAAACTAGTGCTCGTCACTGTTTAATTATGCCCATTTCATATCAAATATGATCAGATATAGCATAAACGCCAATCTCTCAATAAGATGGACCATATTCGATTTCCCATTCCCAACAATCGTAATAGATAGTAAATAGAAAAGAAAAATAAAATAAATAAACTCGTATATGCGTGACCACACTTTCCAACTTTGGAGAATATACGTATACTCATCAGACAATCATTGCTAAAAACCTGGATGGTCGGTATTTATAATCCTTTTAGCCAAAATTACACCGAATCCGCCCTTGTCTTTGAAGCTAAACAATATAAAAATTTGAATCGAAACATCATGTATATCGATAAAGCACATGTGAATACGAATAGAACTTCTAGCTATAAAGAAAGAGTTATTATCATACCTATCCTCGGAATTGATGAATTTAACAAACTGAATGGTCATAGCGTGGATCACAAGAACCGCTTGGCAGCTCCATCTCGGGATTTTGTCAAGGATCCCTTGGGCAAATTCCTCTCTTTGATGCGCTTGACACAGCTGATCAAGTTGAAACAAATATCGAGTCAGGACTAGAACGTGCTTGATCAGTTCATTTAGTAATTCCAAAGAGTTTCGTTTATTCGGATCCAATTCTATAAGCTTCTTCATATCTTTGGAGCCTTTCATGCGGGCTATGCATTCCGCTTGTTGATCATCTAATAGACGTGAAAAGTGCCAGAAATCTCCATAAAGCATTGCAAAGGCAGCCAAGATTAAGATAATTTTCGTAACCCATTTATAACCCGCTGATGCCGCCAATGTGGCGTGATTTATTTGTACGATTTGGTCAGCTTCTTCAGAATTCAAACTCACACTTGAGCTTGTAATCTGTAAGGAGGAAGATCATAAGTCATTTGGTTGGTCTTATGAACAAGATCTTATGTCTCATGGTTTTGTAAATTACTACGCTACTCCATTGTGGAAAATAACCTGATACAAGATCCTGTTGATGACATGCGACGGTGAGCTGAACCTTTGTGGCAGTTGACATTTCAGTTTATACTTTTCTGGGATAACCTGTGTTGAGTTAGTATAAGATGTCATGTCGGGTTCTGAAACAACTATTCTTGTATATATTTCATCTTTGCTATAGAAAATATAATATGCTATCTCCGACTTCTTATTTCCGACGTATCCCAACTGATCACATTTGAACATCTAAACAATAAACTAAAAAAAATAATTATAGAAGTTTGCTTTCATATAATTACAATAAATATTTATCTCATGTACCCATGAAAAGAACATTTAATAATAATAATAATAAAGAAGCAACCAGTACTCTTCACACATTGTAATAAAGGCATATAAAGCAGATTTAGCAATCCTTTTCTTTTTTTGTTTTCCCTTTTCTTTGGACCATGGCATAATTTCGTCAAAATAAATCGAATGTGAAAATTATAAAAGATATCATAAATTAAAAGCAAGGGTTGTTAAATTAATCCCTAATAAATGATACACAGTGATACACCCTTTACATGTCCATAAGTATAAAAGTTAATGGAAATTTTAGTCCTATTACTAATTTTGATAAGATTCACATCATATTCAATCGTGATCGAACTATTAAAATAGTTAATTTTTCATTACCATATTTATTTTCATGATTAAATGGTTGACTAGACGATTCTGTTAATGGGACCGTAAAAGCTCCCAAAAGTTAAATATTGATTCTTATAACCTTTCAAAAAATTCTATGCTATGAAATAACATAAATTAAACGAAAAAAAAAATTATATTTAAAATTTTCAAATTGCTAAAAGTCATTGTGTACCAACATGCTCCCTTCTCATTTAATCAATAAGGATAAATAGAATTCCATGTTGCTTTCTTGAAATATTTTCTGAATTATGCGTAAGTCAAGGTTGGATATAATAAAGCAAATAGTACTCAAGAAAAAGTCATTCATAATGAACACTCAATAACCAAGGTCAAGAGCAAAAGAACATGCCCTTAAGAAGATACTAATTAATTACAACGATGTTGAAACAATACGTTACCCTCGGTTTGGTAAGCAAAATCTCCTTGTCAACGTAGGAAACGACGTCTACGAGTATGTAATCAACGATGCTGAAAAGAGATTTAGAATCAATTTTCTCTTCGATTTCCTCAGAGAAATTGCTATGCCGCCTAACGAGTACCTTTAGGTGATCATAATCTGTGAAGTACCTCTTCATGACATTGATTGGGTTTTGAGGGCTTCTTGAGCACTTTGTAAAATTTTGGATGGATAAATATTTTGTTGGCTTCTGCATCAATTTATACACGTCCAAAAGTTGATAAGAGTAGAGTAAAGAATAATAAATGTCGGCACGACTATCTCTTTAACTCTTTTACTAAAGTAAAGGGAATTCGCCGTGTTGTGTGGTGTCTAGGTCTTTGAAAAGTGCGATATACCCGTCCTTGTCAAATAATGTCTGTTTGATCATATTATGTTCATTTTTTATCATATTTTATTATTTTTAAATAAATATTTGTTAAAAAACATATATTGATGAAAAACTGTAACTTTATTCATAAATAAATCAACCAAATATAATATAAATAAATTATAAATACAAATATAGTAAAGATACACTATAAATAAAAATTAGATCATCCAAACAAACCTTAATTACATAAATAAAGTATAGTAGGTGGATCTAGTGCGTCTCTTTAGCTAAGACTGTAATCAGCATCTTAGAGCATTTATTAAAGCACCTAAACAATCGAATATCTCAACTTATTTATTTTAGCCAAAATTTCAAATTATTACCTCAAATTTTCACCTAAAGGAGATTTATTTCTAAACTTTTAAAGTATTTTGTTTTGACCCCCTAAACATTTATCATCTGGCATATTTAAAACAATTAGCATTTTTTATATATACTTGAAAGTTTGAAAGTTAAATCTGCATATAAATAAATGTTTAGGAAGTAAGTCTACATATAAGCAAAAGTTTGATAAGGTAATTACATTTTGTTTTAACGAAAAATATTAATTGTTCTTAACCGTATTAACTTTTTTAAAGTTTATTTGGTTTAAGAGCTCACTTTAAAAATTTTAAGCTTGAATCCACACTTAAATGGAAGCTTAGAAGTAATTTATAATTTTTCCTTTATTTTATTTTAACCCACAACAAACGGCAATCTATTTTTATTACTCTCACAAATGAAAAGAAAATGAAAAAGAAGATTATAGAAGGTCCACACATGTACGAATCAGAATCAAATTTCTTTGTCTTTTTCTTTAATCTGATTTCTTCTATATTTACAAATGTGATAATAAGGGGTGCTACAATCTATGCATCCCAACTTTATTTCCTTTCAGCAGAATAACTGGTTTTCCATCTTAAACAATGACCACAATAATTTTGTGCGGATTCTACATGTGGATCGACTTTCATTTTACTAAAGTTGTGCAACGGGCATAAGAATAAAGTACGAGAGAAGTTCTTTATCACACAATAGGGCAACGAATATACTGATTGGATGAACTTCATGGAAGAGAGTTCAATGGTATCTAATATTGGGATATTTGATAAAGTAAAATATAGCCTATAATCCTCCACTTTCTTTTTTTTTCCTATTTTTTCCTTCTCTACATTATTTTATATTCCTTCAAATTGCTTATATCTCTTACATTATTATATTTAATTTGAAGAAATTGTATGATTAGCGATAACCCAAACAAAAATTACATAAATACAAATTCTATAAATTTGATTGTCAAAATGCCAGCGCAAAATCCATTCTTTAATAGGGATGGGCATGGACGGTTAACCAATCCATGATCTCATTTTTTGAACTTAACCATTATAATTGGTTTTTAAAAATATCAAACTTAAACTGGTCTATTATTAACGATTAATTGTCTTAATGGTTAATCATTTTTTTCGGTTAATGTTTTCGGTTCTTAACCCTTTAATATAATGGTTAACTAAAAGTTACAGTTAACCATATTTCTAGTTAGTCCATAAAAAATTAAACCTAAGGATGCAACCAGTCGGGTTTTGGGTAGGTCATACGAACCAAAACCCGCTACACCATAAGGCATACCAAACCCGACCCTACAATCCTATAAAGTTTTCCTTCTATATCCAAACTCGCCCTACAGGATTTATTTTAAAACCTGCCACCCGCCCAGTTACCCGTCTGATTATCAACCCGATTACCTGCCTAACCACCCGCACAATTATAAACCTGAACCCAACCCACTTATTGTTTTTTTTCGATAGATTCAGCAAATTTAAGACAATAAAATAATAATCTAATAATATATCAATTCACCTTTTCTTTGCCTACCTGTTTTTAAATTTAGCCTGTTACTATGTTTACATTTGGTAAATGTATTTACATTATATTTTTTTTATTAGGACTAACAGGTTGGGTGGGTATCCATCGGGTTTTAGTAGTATCCAAACCCGACCCTAATACCATACAAGGTTTTTTTACCTATGTCCAAACCCGACCCTATTACCTTATAGAGTTCAACCCTATAAGCTTTTTATTGGGTTGGACGGGTCAGAAACCCGTTAATGACTAACCCGGTTGCATCCCTAATTAAACCAAAGCTATGTGTTATTAAAACCTATACTATTATGAAATCAAATCTTATGTTCAAGCAAAATTCTCTTTTTGACTGTAAAATCCTAACCAACCTGATTTTTCGATATGCTACAAGCCAGTGCCTAGAAGTTTCCAAAATAGATGTGTATAAACTCATAAAAAATAGTTACATTACTCAAAAAAGAAAATGAAAGTGGTTGGAGAATGCAAAGAAACACCTTAGCCTTATATCTTTTGGTGGTATATCTACTATATGTTTCAAGAAGGATACATGCCTTATATATTTTGGAGAGTCAGTAGTCACCTCAAATTTGTACTAGCTCACCTGTTTAAAAAAGTCCATAAAGCAAACATCACGAGTTGTTCATTTTCAAAGAAGAAGAAGGAAAACAATATTTGATATCACATAGAATATAAAAAATCCTTACCCTTAAAGAGGCATGGCAACTACAAAAAAAGCATAATACGAACACAATGATGACAGTGACCAACAAAGATGATGAGTCGACGACTAGACGAAGATGAAGATTGAAGACAAAGGCAGAAATTGGAATTGGAAAGTGATTTACCCAAAAGAAAAAAAAATGCAGCATAAATCAATAGTGATTACATTAGGTTTTAAATTTTAACACCTTAGCTTTTATATATTTTTTTAAAACAATTAATTATATATAATATTATATATGTATAAATATTGGTTAACCGTTAACCGTTAGTTTTTCATAGTTACAAACCGAAACTAAAACCAAAAACCAGAAAAAATTAAAATCATGAATCTAAACTGAAACCAATAGACTGATTAATCATATGTTTCATATTGGTTTTTTGGTTTCTGTTCAGTTTCTTGGTTTAATCGGTTTTTTTGCCCACCCCTATTCTTCAATATGTGATTCATTTGCTTCATTATTACATTTGAATCACTATTAATAAATATGATTTAGCTATGAACCGAGACATTCATGAATAGCTTTTCTCAAATGCGATTCAGTACCGAATCCTCCTTTACAAATCAACTACTTCATTGAATTGCTTGAATGAGAAATAATTCATGTTGAATCGCATAACCTAAATGTGATTCATTAAGGCCAAGCATGATTCGCTCTTTCAACATGTGATTTAGTGTTGTAGACATTTCACTAAATCACATTTTCATGATGCATTTTTTTTTTTTTTTGTGAAACCATGAATCATGTGTTTCAAATGCAATTTAGTATTAGTGATTAGGTGATTAAAATCATTTTGTTTGTCTTTGTTTTTTTTTTTTTTTTTTTTTTTGTTTTGAAAGGCTAGTAGATATGTATTTCACTCTATTTAATTAATTTAAACAAAGTAATAAATACATTATAAGCATCTACATGGTTGTTTAACTAGCGAGTCTACTCATATGTTTCTACGATTTAAGAGTTGGTGATGCGATTTTTTTTTCAACTTGCATGCAAAATCGTTCTTGGGTAAACTCATTATAGACTTGTGATTCTATATACTAGAATCAGTGGTAGAATCGGTAGTAGAATCGATAGTAGAATCAGTAGTAGAATCAATGGTAGAATTAGTAGTAAAATCAATAGTGCAGTGATTTTACATATTTTTATTCTATTTGAACTTGAAAAAAGCATTCAATTTAATATGTTTAGATTTAGAAACTATTGGTTGGTTCTTGATGTTTATCTTAAGCTAACCTAATTTTAGGTTTTTTTTTCGTTTTTCTTTTCCTTGTATTTGCTCTTTTTTTTTATAGGGTTGCTTTCTTCTAGGTTTTATGCTTAAATATATTTTGAACAATTGAAATTAAAATTGCATAAATATAAAGAATGCCTCATTTCCTTTTTTTTATTTCTATATGTAATTTATTTTTCATACATTTAATGATTTTTTGCACAAATTTATAATGAATATGAAAACATTCATTGCTGTATAAAACCAGCTGTTCCTACTTGATAATTTGAACAAAATTTTCAATACATCTTAATAATTGTAGACCGTGAATCATCGGTAAATGTAAATTATTGTAATTATTAGGATTGCCTTAAACATATTAATGAAAGCATGTAAATTGTGATGGATCAAGCTTTAAGAGTAAAATTTAAATTGTAGTGGCATGGGAGACATTTGAAGATATAAAATAATAGGCTTTGTTTCTTCATTTTGGTTGTGTGTAAATAAAATTAATATTGAATTTTTTTCATCTTTTATTTAAAGTTTTGTTAGTACAGTAAGTAAATCTATAATTTTTGTAAGTAAATTTAAGATGGTTGTAGGATCTGACAATTTTACATTTTAATTCTACATTTTGATTCTATGGACTCATTAGTGATCTAGGTAGAATTTTGATTTTAACGACTATGGGCATCTCTTTCTAATTTAATGAAAATTGTATTAGTTTAGAGGAAGAAATAATTATAGGTAGATCTTTTATAAAATTTTATATTATTAAGGTAATAGTTCTTCCTTTTATACTCTACACTAATTTTTCATTCCCTAAAAGGGCATATATGTAATGCAAACATGCAAACTACACAATGATATATAAATTAATTTAAAGTTTTAAACAAATTAATAAATACATTATGAGAGGATTATTCTGAATATAATAAAAGTGTAGCAATTATATATATAGTTATTTAGAGAAAGTATAATAGTTATTGACAATTCTTAATATATATCTATTTAATAAATATTATATATTTCTATTTTATTCAAATATTACATCCTTATTTGGACACCATCAATTTTGAAAACCCGATTTAACACCAAGATTAACACTCCATATGGGGTTAATTTCCATTTTAAGGCACAAATACACCAATCTTGATTTCTTTTATAATTTCAGTCTCCAATCTTGCAAATTATCAATCATAAAAATACAATAAATAAAGAGATGAGAGTAGAGAAAGTTGCACTGAGATTAAACGTGGAGTTGAAACCCCCACACACACAGACACACACCAAGCAAAAAAAAAAAAAAAAATTTCCATTTTAAAACACAAATACACCAATCTTGATTTCTTTTATAATTTATGTCCCAAATCTTGCAAATCACAATTAAAACACATGAGTTATGCCTTTTTCACTTAACAATTATACCTGGAAGGCCTAACTCATTCACTCATACAATTACACATAAAACTCACAGCAAATGCACAAGTAGTACTTTACAAAGATTAGCCAATTAATACATTAAATGGGGCTACTTATTCTCTCACTTTGGGAATTATAAAGACATAATTTGGAGAGTTTGACTTGACTGATTTCACAATTTAAGCTCTCTTTCTCTCACAAAATCTGCCTAACAACCTTGATTTATAGGGCTTTCAAGAAAATGTAGTTGATGCCAATTTTTCTCTCAAAAACATCCTTGCTTTAAAAGTATTAATGCCTAGTTTACTGTCAACTACCATTCGGATGCTATTAACTACCTCTTATATGCCATATGAAAAAATGCATGCTTGCCTTCTTTACTTCTTTCCTTGTTGTTTATACTTTGCCTGCACCTAAAAGCTTCTACTATTTAAATGCTACACACTGGCATTCAGATGTTTACCAAAAAGCACATGATAAAAAACTCTTAGGTCATGTGAATCTACCACATTATCTAGAAATAGGGATGGATGTCTGAATACTAGATGCATTTACGATTACCTAACAAGTCTTTCTAATCATTCTAGTTTCCAGCCACCATACCTTAACTTTTAGGCGGTAGCTACATTGTGTTGAAGCAAAGTCCTATAGAAAGCACAACAAACACTAACACAAATACATAATTTATTGCTAACAAAAGCTTATCATATTAGAAACATATTTTTCCTCTTAAGTGTAACTTAACGATATCATTTGAGTAATTATACAATGCATTTCCTTATCAATATTTAATTTGAACCCTTCGGTTCAACAATTTCTTACTATAATTATTTATCATTCAAATGAAATATAATTTTTTATTACAAATAATTATAGTGTATTAGCTTTCTCTTAAAAAATAGTTTAATAAATTTATTGTTTAAGCTATCAAATCCATCATTATTATAACATATTAACAATGTTAACTCATTTTTTCTCCCATTAATATGTTAACTCAATTTTTTTTCAATATTTTTCTTTTTAGTTATGTTTGTTCTTTAGGTAAGAGCAAACTATGAACTATGTTTTTAGTATATTCAATGCAAATATTTTGTAGACTACATAGAGGCCAAATTTGAATTACGAGTTTAAAACTTAGCAATACTTAAGCTTGACTCTTTGGGGTGAGTGATAGGGTCTAGAGAGTCAAGTCCATAAAATTTGGACCACTAAGAAAGATTTGGCATAGTGGGGTCAAATTAGGGACCCTTGGAATTGTTTACTTTCAACCTTTCTCAAGAAGTCTTATAAACTTAAAAAGGCTTTTAATGGGCTAAAGAGCCCGTATAAGATTATCAATAAGAGGACTAATATTCTCTATTAATCATCAATGTAAATAGAAAAAAAATAATCGTTGTGCTATTAGAGTACTTTTATGAAAGATTAAATAGAGCTTAAAGCAAATGGCATATTGCCTCTAAGAATAGTATGGTTCATGTTATATAATTCATTCATTTGTCACTAGTGTGTTTGAGCTCCTTGATATCTGCTGCTCCTTCCCTTTACCTAATCACTCTTTGTCATATCTTACTTGTGTTTTCACATAACTCCTTTTGAGAACATTGTAGCGCAGGTGCATGATGCGTGTATGTAAGGACCCGCTATCACCCCTATATTTGAAATAGGCGATAACAGTTTCCCAACCACATATAACCTATAAGATTATATGTAAGGTTGTTTGAAAGAATTGTTTGAGAGATTGTTTATCTAATTCCATAAAATTAATATAATAGAAATCATAATTTTTCTACAACTTAAACAAAATTATATTACTTCATTACTACATATTTTGCAAAGGAAACAACTTAATTATTACATAGCTAAGTACATATATATATATATATACATATATTACACCCAAAGGCTTCTTACAAGCCTTAACAAAATCTTCACAACACAAACCAAACTAAAACTTTAGTTACATTACCAACAAAAGAAATCACATCTAGTCTATTACAAATATAGGGTTCCATTGAGTCCATGGTTAACTATAATCCTCCAAACCATCAAGAAAATCTTCAAAGTCAGTTCCGTACCCAATACTCGCATAGAACTCATCGGAGTCATCACCTGAAATGAATAAAATATGAGCCAAAGGCCCAGTACCCAAGTAGCGAATACAAATGCAAAATGTGTCCCATATACTTAGATTAAGTGCATTATGCAACAATCAATTATTTAATATTCAATCTTTAGTTAGTAAAATAACACGGGAGTATTCAAACTTCGGACAACAGAGATCTAGTATTACGTCCGCCTCCCTGAGTGGTCCCTACTATTCATACAGACTAGGCAACCCCACCTTCCAGCGTAGCCCGTAATACTAGGGGATCCTGAGTAACACATCACGACGCTTAGGGGGTTGATATGAGTAGCTCAGATACTCATATCTCCTAAATAATTCTATCCATTAACGAGAAAGTACCCTGCCCCCAATCTAAGCAGGGTGTCGCTCCCCGAACCAAATTCAACTGCAAACAAGGAAAAAAATCAATACTCACCAATTATTAAGATTTTCTTAATCTAAAGTAATTTGGTTGTGATGCCTACCCTAACAAAGAAACAAGCAAGTTACTGCGTACCTAAGATAGCTCGGGAACTAGTGGGGTTGGCTGGGTGAGGATCTATCACTGTTTAAAATAATATTAAGTTCCACACTTAGTTTAAGCACTAATTCATTACTTGAAAATATAATTAATCAAAGAAATTCAAATAAATTAATCATAATAAAGCATTTAAACATTATTATATCATAGAACACTTAACAAATATTTAATTGATCATATACCAAACTTCGAAAAATTTTGAAGAAAGTTTTTGAAATTAACAAGCGCAGAAGATACGCCGGCTATTAAAGCCGGCGGCTTTGAACCGATGCACAACACACTATAGTTCAACACTGCCAATACTGGCAGCGTTCAAGGATACGCCGACAGCCTTCATTATATGCTAGCGGCTTTGAGCCGGTGTAAAATGCAACTCCAATTTTCTAAAAATTGCCAAGAGATACACGGTGTTGGTCCACGCCTGTGAATACCCTCAATACTAGCAGCATATCCATGTACGCTAGCAGCCTTGGATCTTAAGCCGGCGGCCTTATGCCCGGTGTTAAAAATTATGATTCTGTTCTGATTCTACATCGTCCCTAAGCCGGTGGCGTTGGAACCCTAATAGCCGGCGTACGTTTTGAAAAATAAACACTGGCAGACTTTCCCAGTGAAAGCCGACAGCATTTAAGCGGCTTTAAGAAAATTGATTCTGTTCACTTCTAACACCGCCTCTAAGTCGGCGGCGTTGAAGTACCAGATGCTGGTGTACAACCAAATTTAAGCCTATACGAAAATGTTTTTGTTTCCCCTGTTTTATTACAAAATTTATTCACTTCAAAATTTCTCCAAACTTAATCTAAACTTTCCAAAGCTTGTTATATGTTTTAAACACTATCTTAACAACATAAATTCTACTTCTAATCATCAAAACATCAATCACACTTCAAATCCACACTTTAACTACTCAATCCTTCAATCTTCCCAATTACACTCATCCTCACATGTCAACATTCATATAAGATATACACTGTAACTCCTCTAGCCATGTAATCCTATTCAAACTACCATCAATGCACGAAATCAATCTAACACCATTTAGTACATAAATTTTATTTTTATCTAAGCTTTACAAACAAGTAAAAGTTAGAACATAAAATAAAAAGATTAAGCTTGCATTTAACTTACATGATTAAGTCTTGGCTTGGAGTGATGTTGGAATCCAAAAGCTTGTAATTGATCTTCGCTTAGGGTTTAAGATTTTGAGATGGGAAAGGAAGAAAGAAAGAAAAGAAAAGAAAGGAAAATTCGTATGGGAGGATTAGGGCTGCCAAAAAGGTCCAAATTTTGTCCAAAATAAAGTCAACACTAATCCAAAGTTTGACTTTAGGGGTATATTTGACCTAAGGTTAATTTGGTTTAATTTCAAATGCATTTGAGTTTGATTTAAGCTTAAAAAATAGACTTAAATTTTGTAAAAATTCTATCATTAATCTTAAACAATTCACAGGTAATTTTATTAAATTCTAAACATAACACATACATATTAATTTGCAAAAGACACACTTATTCATTACACTATACACACATTTATACATATAATACAATAATATTAATTTCATTATACTACCCACATATAAAATAACACATATCTAGCACATATACTAATTATATTATCCAAGCACACATATACATATACATGTATTATATATATATATGTATCTCATTTCAATAACACATTAGTATATAAATTAAGAAATTCATAGTTATTTCATTCTCTCCTCCTTCAAAAAGTTTCGTCCTCGAAACTTAGCTTACCTTAAACACTATTCAAATAACTCGGGGTACTTTTGCCTCATTTCATCATTGGGCTCCTACGTTGCTTCTCTTTCGGTTTGTTCAGTCCACAAAACCTTCACATAAGGAATTATTTTTCTCCTCAACACTTTATCAATTCTATCCAAGACTTTGATCGGCTTATCAACTATGCTCAAATTCTGTTGAACCTCTGGTTGATGTGTAGAAATGATAGCTTTAGGATCTGATATACATTTTCGAAGTTGTGACACATGGAATACATCATGCACTTCCGACAAATTTGGTGGTAGAGCCAATTGGTAAGCTAACGGTCCAATTCTTTCTAGAATCTCATATGGACCAATGTATCTTGGATTCAATTTACCTCTAGCTCTAAATTTAATAATCCTTTTTGTTGGAGAAATTTTAAGAAACACATGGTCACCAATTTCAAACTCCAACGGTCTTCTTCTCATGTCAGCATAGCTTTTATACCGATCTTGAGCCATTTTCATCCTTTGTTTAACTACTTGGATCTTATCCACTGCTTGTTGTACCAATTCTGGACCTAAAATAGCTCTTTCCCCAACTTCATCCCAGTGTGTTGGAGATCTGCATTTCCTACCATAAAGTGCTTCGTAGGGTGCCTTTTGAATTGTTACTTGGAAGCTATTGTTGTAGGCAAATTCAACAAATGGCAAATAAGTATTCCACTTATTGCCAAAATCTAAAGCACATGCTCTAAACATATCTTCCAGGATCTGAATCATTCTTTCCGATTGCCCGTTTGTCTGTGGATGAAATGCAGTGCTAAACTGAAGCTGAGTACCTAAAGCAGCATGTAAACTTTTCCAAAACCGGCTGACAAGGCGAGAATCTCGATCAGAAGTAATCGTCTTCAGAATCCTGTGTAATCTCACTATTTCTTTGATATAGATATGTGCCATCCTTTCTAAGGAATCCCCAACCCTCAAAGGTATGAAATGAGCCGATTTCGTTAATCTATCTACGATTACCCAAATAACTTCATATTTGGTGATAGTCTTGGGTAAGGCTGATATGAAATCCATAGTGATATCATCCCATTTCCATTTGGGTATAGATAAAGGTTGAAATTCTCCTCCGGGTCTTTGATGCTCGATTTTTATTTGTTGACAAGTCAAACACTTGGAAACATATTGAGCAATATCTTTCTTCAAACCTTCCCACCATAAATTTTTCTTCCAATCTCTATACATTTTTGTGGTTCCTGGGTGGATTGAATATGAAGATGAATGAGTTTCCTTCATGATTTCTTCTATCAACTCATATGGCACAAAAAGTTGATTCCCATATCTAACAACTTCATCCTCATCAATCCTCAACTCTTTTCTCTTCCCTTCACCAATGGCAATCTTTATTCTTTTAGCTTCATCATCTTCCTTTTGAACTTGTTTAATCCTTTCTAAAATTGTCGGTTGCAAGGATAATTGAGCCAATATCACATCAACTTGCTCTAATGTAACTTCAAGTTCTAACTTCATGAAATCCATCTGAATCTCTCTTTGATTAGAAATCAAAGTCACATCATTCATTTGCTTCTTCCTACTGAGTGCATCTGCTACTACAATAGCTTTTTCAGGATGATAAAGTATTTCCACATCATAATCTTTAATCAACTCAAGCCATCTTCTTTGCCTCATATTAAGCTCATTCTGTGTGAATATGTATTTCAAACTTTTGTGATATATGTAAATCTTGCATTTCTCTCCAAACAAATAGTGTCTCCAAAGCTTCAGTGCGAGAATTACTGCTGCCAACTCAAGATCATGTACCGGATAATTCTTTTGATGAGGTTCTAATTGCCTCGATGCATAAGCTATAACTTTTCCATCTTGCATGAGAACACAACCGAGTCCTTGGATAGACGCATCACTAAAAACCTCGAATTCCTTTCCACTAACAGGCAGCGCCAGAATAGGAGCTGATAACAATATTTCTTTCAACTTTTCAAAACTCTTCTCACACTTGTCATCCCACACATACTTAGTATTCTTCCGTGTCAACTTTGTTAATGGGGATGCAAGTTTCGAAAATCCTTCAACAAACCTTCGGTAGTATCCAGCTAATCCTAGGAAGCTTCTAATCTCACTCACATTAATAGGTCTTGTCCATTTCAAAATAGCTTCAATCTTCATTGGATCAACTGAAATACATTCCTTTGAAATAATATGTCCAAGAAAGGATATTTCTTCCAACCAAAACTAACACTTGTTAAATTTCGCAAAGAGTTTCTTCCCTCGGAGTCTTTATAACATAAGTCTTAAATGCTCTCGATGTTCTTCCTTGTTCCGAGAATATATCAAAATATCGTCAATGAATACTATGACAAAGGAATCCATATAATCCTTGAAGACTCTATTCATCAAATCCATGAATGCAGCTGGAGCATTGGTTAACTCGAAAGACATCACCAAAAACTCGAAGTGTCTATACCGAGTTCTAAGAGCTATCTTCTGAATATCTTGCGATTTGATCTTGAGTTGATAATATCCTGATCTCAAGTCGATCTTAGAAAACACTGTGGCTCCCTTCAACTGATCGAATAAATCATCGATCTTAGGTAAAGGGTATTTGTTCTTAATAGTAACTCGGTTCAGTTCTCTATAATCAATACACATGCGTAAACTTTCATCTTTCTTCTTGACAAACAGCACGGGAGCACCCCAAGGCGATATACTCAATCTGATAAAGCCCAAATCTTGTAACTCTTGCAATTGTAACTTTAACTCTTTCAACTCTGCTGGAGCCATTCTATGCAGAGCTTTAGAGATAGGTACTGTTCCAGGCAATACTTCAATTCCAAACTCTATCTCCCTATCTGGTGGTAGTCCAGGTAACTTCTCGGGAAACACATCCACAAACTCATTCACAATTGGCATCATTTTGATATCCACTTCTTCAATATTCATAGCTTCCACGACTGTTTTTTCCCATAGCTCCATATACTTCATACTCCTAAGTCTTAGCCTTTCCAACTTATATGTGAAACTCTCTTCAATCAGCCCAAAACTTAACTCCGCTTTACTACAATCAATCGTAACCTTATAACGATTTAGCCAATTCATTCCCAAAATCACATCAAAATCAGATAAAGGTAATACTATCATATCAATAGGCATGTTCGCATTTGAAATCACAACACTTATATTTTTACACACACAGGGATGCCTATTTTCAATCACCAATGGAGTAGTCACACACATAATACGATCAATCAACATTTCAGAGACAAGCCCACAATCATTCATAAAATTTTCAGAAATACAAGCATGAGTTGCTCCGGTATCAATCAGCACATATGCATCCCTACTAGCAACACTCAGTATACCTGCCAAAGTGTCTACTGAGGGAGTATCCTCAATCTGCTGTAAGGTAAAAACCCTTGCATTTGTCTTCCCTTTCTCTATGTCAACTCCACTCTTAACATCAGGTCGATCCTTGCAGTTAGCAATATGATGACCTCTTTGCTTGCAATATGCACAGAAGACCGGTGGTAGTTTCGGATTCTTACACTCTTTAGACTTATGTCCAACTTGACCACATGAAAAACATGCATTGGGAGTCCACTTACAATCGGACAACTCATGAGGACCATAACACCTAAAGCATTTCTTTTCAAATGCAAGTGTAGAAGCTTTATATATCGACTTTTGATTTCCTTGTCGTCCCATGAAAGGCTTCTTTCCTTTACCAACACCCCGATAATTATCATAGGATGAAGTGGAAGCGAGTCTCTTTCCCAGAAAGGCAGCTCTCTTTGCTCTCCTAATTCTACTATCATTCTGAATTTGTTCCATTAGCATAGCTTTGGCTACAGTATCTGATAGGGTATGCAACTCAAATTTCTTCACTTCACTTTGAATTTCTTCATTCAGTCCATTCTGAAATTTCTGAACTTTCATTCTCTCATCTTGGTAATCACCTCCAGCAAAGCGCAACAGTCTACAAAATTCACCATAGTATTCATCTATAGTTTTGCTCCCTTGTCTCAAGTTCAACCAATCAGCTATCATCCTTTCTCTCACTGAATTTGGAAAATATTTGGTGAAAAATATATCCTTGAATGCATTCAATGTTATGGGTTGTTGTAGATTTCCATTAGTTAATCTCCACCAATTGTAAGCCTCTTTCTTCATCATATAAACCGCTAAATCAACTTTATTATCTTCCGGTGTTCTACTAGCTGCAAATGTTTTCTCAAGGTCCTCTATCCAACCTTCAGCTACTGTAGGATCAGTACTAGTGCCATCAAACTCTGGAACCATCTTGCTAAAATCATGTAACTTGATTTGGTTGGATTGATCATTTACAGGAGTAGCCTCATTTGGTCTCATTCCCTACTGGTTACCTTGCTGCATGAGATGCTGTGTTTGTTGATACATCATCATCTGATACTGCTGCATCATTGCCATCATGTCCCTCAACATACTATACATCGAATTTGGATCATCAGTGGGTATTTATGGCATAGGAGGAATGGGTGGCATAGGTGGAGGTGGAGGAATCTGAGTTGGCGGAGGAACTTGTGAAGCTGAAGCCGATGCAGAGATGGAGTAGTCTCACTACTCGGTGTAGAAGATGAAGTAGGAGCAAATGTAGACGATGACTGTGGTGGTGGTATCTATCAGAATGTTGCCTTGTAGACCTCCTCAACCTGTCCATCTTTACAATTGTACATATATTCAACACACATACACATGTATATCAATCTCTAATCTCATGCAAAACTTATCAAGTTAATTACATTCATATATATAATGAACAATTCAACAAGTCATCAAACAAACAATAAGCAATTAGTAAACAAGAAAACAAATAACAAGTATATGAAACAAGCAAGAAGGAAATTATACACAACTATTTGGATAACTTAACTCTTTTCTATACTACTTAATTGTGTCTAGGTCAAGTCTTAAATGATATTACAATTAGATAAACAATTAATCAAACTCGCTCTGATACCAACTGTAAGGACCCGCTATCACCCCTATATTTGAAATAGGATAACAGTTCCCCAACCACATATAACCTATAAGATTATATGTAAGGTTGTCTGAAAGAATTGTTTGAGAAATTGTTTATCTAATTCCATATAATAATATAATAGAAATCATAATTTTTTAAACCTTAAACAAAATTATACTACTTCATACTACATATTTTGCAAAGGAAACAACTTAATTCTACATAGCTAAGTACATATATATATACATATATTATCCAAAGGCTTCTTACAAGCCTTAACAAAATCTTCAAAACACAACCAAACTAAACTTTAGTTACATTACAACAAAAGAAATCACATCTAGTCTATTACAATTATAGGGTTCCATTGAGTCCATGGTTAACTCTAATCCTCCAAACCATCAAGAAAATCTTCAAAGTCGGTTCCGTACCCCATACTCGCATAGAACTCATCGGAGTCATCACCTGAAATGGATAAAATATGAGCCAAAGGCCCAGTACACAAGTAACGAATACAAATGCAAAGTGTCACACATTCTTAGACTAATGCATTATGCAACAATCAATTTTTATTGTTAATCTTTAGTTAGTAAAACAACACGGAGTATTCAAACTCCGGACAACAGGGATCTAGTATTACGTCCGCCTCCCTGAGTGGTCCTACTGTTCAGACAGACTAGGTAGCCCCACCTTCCGGCATATCCCGTAATACTAGGGGATCCTAAGTAACACATCACGATGCTTAGGGGGTTGATATGAGTAGCTCGGATACTCATATCTCCTAAATAATTTTATCCATTAACGAGAAAGTACCCTGCCCCTAATCTGAGCAGGGTGCCGCTCCCCGAAAAAGATTCAACGACAAACAAGGAAAAAAATCAATACTCACCAATTATTAAGATTTTCTTAATTTAAAGTAATTTGGTTGTGATGCCTACCCTAACAAAAAAACAAGCAAGTTACTGCGTACCTAAGATAGCTCGGGAACTAATGGGGTTGGCTGGGCAAGTATCTATCACTGTTTAAAATAATATTAAGTTTCACACTTAGTTTAAGCACTAATTCATTACTTGAAAATATAATTAATCAAATAAATTCAAATAAAGTAATACAATGTCATAATAAAGCATTTAAACATCTTATTATATCATAGAACACTTAACAAATATTTAATTGATCATATACCAAACTTCGGAAAATTTTGAAGAAAGTTTTCGAAATTGACAAGCGCAGAGGATACGCTGGCTATCAAAGCCGGCGGCTTTGAACCGATGCACAACACACTATAGTTCAACACTGCCAACATTGGTAGCGTTCAAGGATACGCCGACAGCCTTCATTATACGCCCGCGGCTTTGAGCCGGTGTAAAATGCAACTCCAATTTTCTAAAAATTGCGAGAGGTACATGGGGTTGGTCCACGCCTGTGAATACCCTCAACACCAGCAGCATATCCATGTACGCTGGCAACCTTGGATCCTAAGCCGACGGCCTTATGCCCGTCATTAAAAATTATGATTCTGTTCTGATTCCATACCGCCCTTAAGTCGGCGGCGTCGGAACCCTAATAGCCGGCGTACGTTTTGAAAAATAAACACTGGCAGACTTTCCCAGTGAAAGCCGACAGCATTTAAGTGGCTTTAAGAAAATCGATTCTGTTCACTTCCAACACCGCCTCTAAGCCGGCGGCGTTGAAGTACCAGATGCCGGTGTACAACCAAATTTAAGCCTATACGAAAATGTTTTTGTTTCCCCTGTTTTATTACAAAATTTATTCACTTCAAAATTTCTCCAAACTTAATCTAAACTTTCCAAATCTTGTTATATGTTTTAAACACTATCCGAACAACATAAATTCTACTTCTAATCATCAAAACATCAATCACACTTCAACTACTCAATCCTTCAATCTTCCCAATTACACTCATCCTCACATGTCAACATTCATATAAGATATGCACTACAACTCTAGCCATGTAATCCTATTCAAACTACCATCAATGCACGAAATCAATCTAACACCATTTAGTACATAAATTTTATTTTTATTTAAGTTTTACAAACAAGTACAAGTTAGAACATAAAATAAAAAGTTGAGCTTGCATTTAACTTACATGATTAAGTCTTGGCATGGAGTGATGTTGGAATCCAAAAGATTGTAATTGATGTTGGCTTAGAGTTTAAGATTTTGAGATGGGAAAGGAAGAAAGAAAGAAAAGAAAAGAAAGGAAAATTCATATGAGAGGATTAGGGCTACCAAAAGGGTCCAAATTTTGTCTAAAATGAAGTCAATACTAATCCAAAGTTTGATTTTAGGGATATATTTGACCTAAGGTTAATTTGGTTTAATTTCAAATGCATTTGAGTTTGATTTAAGCTTAAAAAGTAGACTTAAATTTTGTAAAAATTCTATCATTAATCTTAAACAATTCACAAGTAATTTTATTAAATTCTAAACATAACACATACATATTAATTTGCAAAAGACACACTTATTCATTACACTATACACACATTCATACATATAATACAATAATATTAATTTCATTATACTATCCACATACAAAATAACACATATCTAGCACATATACTAATTATATCATCCAAGCACACATATACATGTATATATATATATCTCATTTCAATAACACATTAGTATATAAATTAAGAAATTCATAGCTATTTCAGTGTATATAACCACTATGATTGGTCCGTCACACTACAAAATGTGCATATATCATTTTTTTTAATACCATTATTTTTGTATTTACAATTATTTTATAATACAAATTTGATTATTTTATTGCATTTAGCATGTATTATAACAAATAAGATTGTAAAAAATTAAACAATAGCAACATGTTTTGTTGGTGGATACAGAGTTATATTTTATATTTTAATACTTATTATATGGCCACTGACATGTTTAGTTGAACTTTGTGCTTTATCAACAAAAAATCAAAATTGTGTAAATAAAGAATAGTAGTATACACTTTTACCAACTTTTTTCAAAAGATGATGTGTGACGGCTCCCTTGCATTATATATCCGTTATTTATTTATATTTTGTTTAATCCACTTGTTGAGCTTGAATTTTGGTTTTCAATTTAAACTTTATTTAACTTGATGATATTAATTTTAGGTAAAATACACTAGAAGGTCATAATATTTAAGTGTAAGTTCATAGTATTTCGAGTAGTTAAAAAAAAGTTACAATGTTCAGAGAAGTGAGTCAATTAATGTCATCATTGATACGTGTCAATAAGAGAAATATTTAAAAATAAAACTTAAAAGATTTGGTACGTTATGACATATATCAATGGTGACCTTAATTGACTCACTTCTTTAAATGTTGTGACATCTTTTTAACTATTCAAAATATTGTGATAAAGAATGAACTTACTCATTAAACATTATGACCTCTTTTCAACTACTCAAAACATTATATCCTCAAATGAACTTATCTTCGAACATTGTGATATTTTGGTGTAGTTTATCCCATTAAATTCATAACCCATTTAATATGAACCTCGACTAGGAATTAAGAAAAAAAGTATATTAAAATGTTTCAGCATAGCCACCCAATCGCGGTTAAGAAAAAAAAAAAGCATTTTAAGATCAATAGGTTGGGTTGATCTTATCTTAACTATTGATCTACAAAACAAATCCTTTTCTTTTAAATGTCTTAAAAAGCAAATATTTTAGATTTGATGGCTGACTTATTAAAACCTAAATAGTTACCATATAAAATTTCCTGATTGACATTTGTTAACTTTATTCATATTTACAGAAATTTTTAATTTATTTAATTTATATTTTTTATTTTTCTATTAGGGGGAAAGTTTCCTTTAAACTACTTCAAGAAAAAAAAAAATGATTTTAAGTTGTTTGATTACATCTCCGTTAGTTAGAATCAAACTATTGTAATTTTTTTTTCCAAAAGACTTTTAGTAGGCTAATGTTTTTTTTTTTTTTAATTTACTAAATCTTCTCACTTTAAATCTTTATATTTTAAGTTTATTTTTAAAAAGAAATTGTATTATCAATTTTAGTTGAAAAAGACCTAATAATCTTGTAGTTTTGAAAATGATCTTATTTTTATTTTTTATTTAAGAAATATTAAATTAAGTTTCTAAGTTATAAAGTCATTTATTTAAAGAAAATTTTGAAAAGATTTACCTTTTTATTCATTCATTTCATTTTCTTAATCTCTTTTTTTTTATTTTTAAAATTCATTTTCTTATTCCAAGATACCCTTATTAACTTTGAGCAATGGATAAACCATAGCTCTAACTGTCTATTTTAATGGATAACTCTTTTATTTTTGGTATCTTCATTTTATTTCTTTTTTTTATTTATTAACATCATTTATTGTAAAAACATAAAAACAAGAAAAGAAAGAAAGGGAAGAAGTCTAGCTATCCTATGGGTTTATTATATTACCTTTACTATTACATTTACACACATAAAAAAGTATATGTTTATCAAAGTGAACTTCATGTCTATCTCATTTACCTAATAAAAAAATTCATATATAATTTTTGTTCTACTTATATACATCTATTATGAATCTAAATTGCATTCATAAGCAAATAATTCTCAAAAAAATTGATTTGATAAAATTACGTGTTTCCCTATTTATTTTAACTAAAAATTGTAATCACCTATGAAATATTTTTTTTTTTAATTTTAAATTTAGGTTGTAGCATGGTTAAAAACCTATAATTTCATAACAATATATACTATTTTATAAAATAAAAATTTAGCTAATTAGTAAAAATAATTTTTATGGCCCAATTTATCTCGAAAATATTTTGGAAATATAGTAGATAATTTAAAACATCTATCGTCTTTTTCTGTGACATTTGAAAATTGGATAAATCATGTTGTGTCTGAAAATTATCTATTTTAATAATGGTTAGTCATTTTTTTCTAGAAAAGTCGCAATTTATTAAATCATATATGTAATTTAGATTTGTATAGAGTGTTTCCACTTTAACAAAATTGACTAGACTATGCAATGACCACCAAAGACTTCAAAACCACCTACTCTTGTGATTTTGCAACTTTTCCATTTGAGAGTCTTTAAATTAAATCTCAAAGGGACAAAAAATGGGTTTCTACAGCTGCTCATTTTGTAGTAAAATTTGGGTAATACGTTATCACAAAGATAAAAAGAGATATCCCATCATTGCCCCAAAAGATTTCTTTTGGGAGATTAGGCTTTCTTGAGATTACAATTGTCAAACTTTTAGAAGATAAAGCTCAAAAAGATGAGCTATCTTATACTTTTGAAAGAAAATACTCCAATAAATCTATTGCACCTTTTGGGAAATAAGGTTCTAAGGAGATTATCTATCCCATACTTATGGAATATGTAAAGACCCGATATGCTCAATTCTTAAATTAAGCACACCAAGTCCCCAATCACGTATAACTCTTATGAATTATACGTAAGGTTGTTTTGAAAAAAGGTGTTTAAGTTGAACATTGCTATCTGATTTTAGGTTATGAAATCGTTTGGTTAGATTTTCAGATAACTGGATTTAGCAACGGAAAAATAAACTTTATAAAACAATTTAGAAATAAAGACATTTCAAAACTTCCACTTTTTCAAGTAGAGAATTATTAGATTAAATAAAGCTTTGCAAAAGTTAAATTATAAAACATGGACTCTACTATGCCCTTTAAAGAATATAACAAGTTTAAATCATAAATCCAACTCTCACTAATACAAAACAAAAAGAAATAAAATAACTAACTACATCCACGCTTCTACTCACTTCACTCATCCACAAATTCTCTCCGAATCATCACAAATGCCCAAAACCCGAGTCAAGCATCACCAATAGCAACAACATCATCATATCATTATCTCATCATCCATCATCACCAACATCAACAAGAACTCATCATCATCAACTTTATCAACATCATCTTTATCAACAACAAAACCTGTAAAAAGAATAACAATAATAAGAATGAGCCGAAGCCCAGTACACAGCAACATAATCACACACGGAGTGACACACGAGCTTAACTAAATGCAATGCACAATCAACAAGTTATTATCTTTTCTTTAAAATAAACAAATCAACATGGGAGTATTCAAACTTCGGGCATCAAGGATCTAGTATCACGTCCGCCTCCCTGAGTGGTCCCTACTGTTCATACAGACTAGGCAGCCTCACATTCCGGCGTAGCTCGTAATACTAGGGGATCCTGAGTAACGCATCATGACGCTCAGGAGGTTGATATAAGTAGCTCGGATACTTATATCTCCTAGATAAATCTATCCAATAACGAAAAAAAAAACCATGCCCCCAATCTGAGCAAGGTCCCGCTCTCCGAACCAGATTCAACGGCATAAAAGACAATCAACACTCATCAATTATTAAGTCAAGTTTAAGTTCTTAATCCAACAAGCAAGTTACTGCGTACCTTATATACAAAATCCAAACAGAGTCTCAGAAGGAATTCTAGAAGATAATCTAGAAGATAAATCAGATATCCACTTCTGTTAAGGAAAGAACTCGTATAAGAAACTAAACTAAACTAATCATCCACTTCATCAAAATCAAATAAGAACTTAAGCTATTTATCCATTCATCTCAAACTCATTTTATTAAATCCTATTTGATTAGACACTAATGTGGAACCCCACTATGGCTGCGAATATCGCCCTGCCAATATATGGACAGTTCTCCTTGTCTGTCAAAGTAATTCTTTTCACTTTAATTATAGTTTCTTATCACAAAACATAGCATATATAAAGCATTCATACATAAAAGCATTCATATTCAAAGCAAATAAACATTTGAAACAACATATTCCCATATTATTCAAAGATCATTTCATCTAAGCTAATTATTAGCTATTAACCCATTTCAACTTAACCTTAGCTAAATTGTTTAGAGTTAGCCATTTGATCTAAAACTAGTTCAAGTTGATTAACTTAAGTAATCTAATTCCTTTTAGCTAATTCAAGCTCATTTAGTCAAGTTGAACTTAGATTCATTACTAATTCATTATACATGTAGGATCTATGTCAACTTGAACTCACCTTAACTTAAACTTAGCTAAATTAATTAACCTTAATCATTTAGTTCAAAAACTAAGTCAAAGATGGTTAAACTAACTCAATCTAATTCATTTTAACTCATTCAAGTCTATTTAATCAAGTTGAACTTAAGTTTGTTAACTAAGTTCATTTAAGTTCAATAGCTAATCATAAGAACAAATCTTAAACTTAGCACGAAGGAAATTCAAATAAAATTCATATAAATACATAACTCATCATTTATATACTTACCAAGATCATTTAGTTTCACTAAGTCATCACAACATCATAAATCAAGCAATGGAAATCATATATACAACATAAC
This sequence comes from Combretum micranthum, assembly GCA_024138025.1. Classification (NCBI taxonomy): domain Eukaryota; kingdom Viridiplantae; phylum Streptophyta; class Magnoliopsida; order Myrtales; family Combretaceae; genus Combretum; species Combretum micranthum. The sequence continues at coordinate 747,305 of JAMXBD010000030.1, forward strand.
TACTTTTAGTTTAATACTCATGGAAATTCAATTATTTGATGAATCTACAAATATACTTAAATCATGCTTCATTATATCCCTCAATCATCATTACACATCAAATATCATTAATCTATCTTATTTTATCTTAAAAAGATCCATTTACACTTAACAATAACATTTAGAAATAAAAAACAAATTTTTATTTTGTTTAAGAAAACACAATAGCCGAAAATAATCAAAATTTAAGCATCAAGACGTTTCAAATTTGTAAAAACTCAAAACATAAAAATTTTAGATCTCTTTTTAAGCTTTTTATAGCAACTTGAATCACCTCAATCGAAGGTCGTATGAAAAAGTTATGGCCAAAATAAGAAGAAGCTATGAAACAGGACACTAAGTAAAACGAACATCGGCACTTCAAAGCCGGCGGCGTAAATTTCAAAGCCGGCAGCATAAAGGTTCAACACCGGTAGCGTTGGAGGCAGCTTTAAGAAAATACATTCTTTTCCCTTCAACACCGCCTCAAAGCCGGCCGTGTAGAAGCTCTAGGAGGCGGCGTTGACGACAGAACAGGTTTGTGAAAAGAGGTTTTTTACACTTTCCTTTTATCAATGCTTCTTTAAATTATTTACTAAGCTTCCTATATTAATTCTAACATTAAATAAACTCTAATAACAACTCCTAACAGTTCAATCTTCCTCTAACAACTTCAAACAACAATCAAACCATCACAACTACTATTCATCATCTTCTTTCTCCTTCACAATCCGACCTCCAACAAGCATATATCAACAAATACATAAATAAACAGCACTCTCAACCTAATTCAACATTAACTCATCAATTATAAATGTAAATAACAAGTAAAAACAAGGAGAAATAGAAATAAAAAAAACTTAGCTTTAAAGAAGAAAACAAGTTGAAGCTTCATCCTCTAGCTCGGTTTTCTCTATCTAGTTCATCTCCTAATCTTGATTCATCCTCTAGTTGGCTTTGATCTATTCAAGTCTTGAATTTGAAGAAGAAGAAGAAGAAGAAGAAGAGGGAAACGTAAAAAAAAAAAAAAAAATGAAAGGGGTAAGAAAAGGCAGCCAAAAGAAATTAAAGAAAAAGAAAAGATATAGTTTAAAATTTGGATATTTTAGAAATAGGGTGTAGGTTTAGAACTATTAGATCAATATCTATAGTTCCAGAAGTATTTAAAAGATGATTTTTGAACCGATAGATTATAAATTAAGATCTTAAAATAAGAACTTAATTTAGGAATTTAATTTGAGTTCAGATTTAAGAACTAATATTTTTATTCAAGCAAATGAACTCAAATTTTACTGAGATTTAGGAATTAGTGTTTAGGCTAAAAATCAATAGTTTAGGAATCCTCTAAACATTTTTAGAACACATTTAGGGATTTTAGGAATTTCAAATCTCAAAACCAACTTAATTATTAGCTAATTAAATTAAGCCAACTTGTCTAATTAAATCATATAATTCATTTAACTTATTTAATCTATCTAAACTCAATTTCTAATCTAGGTAAAGATTTGGGATATTTCAAAATAATAGGATTTTTTAGGAGATTGGATATCCTAAACTTCTGAAATATAGGACTCAAAAGAATTTGAATATTTTATTCTTTTATAAGATAGGCTCTAAAGAGACTATCTAGCATAACACTGTTGAAAGATAAGGCTCTAACAAGTCTAGACATCTCATACATTTAGGAAATAAGGCTCTAACGAGACCATCAATGTTATACTTTTGAGAAATAGCTCTCTTAAAGAGATTAGTTATCTTATACTTTTGGAAGATAGGAACCTAATGAATCTAGCTATCTTATACTTTTTAAAATATAGGATTCCAATGAGATTAACTATGTTACACTTTTTAGAAGAAAAAAATTTGATGATATTATCTATCAAATACATTTCTAAGATAAGACTCAAATGAAATTGGCTACCTTTTGTTTTTGTAAAATAAGGCTCTAATGAGATTAGCTATCTTATACTTTTGGAAGCTATGGCTTTATTGAGACTTGCTATCATATACTTCTAGAAGATAGGGCTCTAAAGAGACTACCTATCCTATACTTTTGAAGACAAGAGTCCAACAAGTCTAACCATCTCATATATTCGAGACTGGGCTCTAACGAGATTATCTATCTTGTACTTTCGAGAAATAAGACTCTTAAAGAGGTTAGTTATCTTATCCTTTTACAAGATAAGACTCTAACGAATCTAGCTATCGTATACTTTTTGAAAGAAAGGATTTTAATGAGATTAACTATCTTATACATTTTGGAAGAAAAAACTTTGATGAGATGTGTTATCTTATGCATTTTTAGATAGGACTCAAATGAGACTAACTATCTTTCATTTTCATAAGATGGGACTCTAATGAGGCTAGATATCTTATACTTTTGGAAAATAAGGCTTTGTTGAGACTTTCTATTATATACTTTTAGAAGATAAGACTCCATTGAGGCTAGCTATCTTATACTTTTTAATAGATAGAATTGTAATAAGGTTATCTAACTTATACTTTTGAAAGATAGGGCTCTAATGAGACTGCCTATCCTACACTTTTGCAAGATAGAATTTTATTGAGACTAGTTATCTTATACTTTTATAAGCATAAACGATATTTATGTCAAAGAAAAAATTTTCATAAGATATAAAAATAATAATATGATTAATATATAAACTAAAGGCCAATAATGATAAGTAAAATAATAAATTAGACCCCAAAAATAATTCAAAAGATACAAACAAAAGATAAATACTATAAATTTATAATAGTAGAATATAAATAAAGTCAAATTAAAGACAATATAACTATTAATTAGATAATAAAATATCAAAACACTAATAATTTAAAATCTGAAAGGATAAATTATAAATTACGATAACAGATATTAAAGCTAAAAAATAAAAATCTTAAATTAAAGATTTTAAGTATATCGTAGTGTTTAGAATATTTAATATAGTAGGTACGTAAATTTTCATTTAAAAATATTATCGAATGAGTATTTATCGTACGTGTTAATTAGAACCCGAAAAAAATGAGATTTCTCCATAATTTCCTCAGCTTGCAACCCACGCACAAATCCCCTATATATTCTCTTCTTTAGCTTTCTCCCTCGTCACTCCTCTCAATTCTTTTTCTCTCTCTCTCTCTCTCTCTCACACACACACACATACATAAGTCTTCTTTAGAAGACTTAAAAGTAAAAAAAAAAAAAAAAAATTCATCAGAACCTTCTCTGTAAAGGAGAAGTAAAAGAAAAGAAAAAGAAAAAGAAAAAGAAAAAAAAGGAAAAAAGAAAAAAAAATAATAAAAAATTAAAAAAGAAAACTAAAAGCTTCTTCGATCTTTAAAAGCTCATATCTTTCACATCTTACAAACAATTTTTATTCCGAAAGTAATGTTGTGATCGTGGCGATACGCTCTTAAATTCAAGACCATATAAGGTATGGTTTCGGTCACTCTAAAATATTTCTATCATGATCCTAAATGTAGAAGTTTTCATAATATTATAAGTTTTTATATTAGTTTTTACTATAAATATACATGTTTATATGCGTATGTAATGATAATAATAAAAAATTATGTCGTGCTAGTATGTGTATTTAGACAAATTGATATTACATTTCACTTATCAAAAGGATAATAAGCTGATAAATAAAAACGCTAGAAATTTGATTATAATATTAGATAATTAATTTCTAAAGTTCATTTATTAGTAGATAGAAATTTAAGAGACAAATCACTAGGGTTGAAATATGTAAGTCCCCGAATGTTTCAAGAATGATTTTGAAATACCGAATTGAAAAGTCTGACCCAAGTTGAAACCGAACCTTAATCAATTTCTATTACGGGATTTCATAGGAGAATCTTTAAAAACAAAAATAGAAAGTTTAATAATTGTTCGATTCGAAAACCTGAACATAAGAAGGACTACCTATCCAATCCCTGAGGTAAACCCCTCAATTTCTAAAGTAAAGTTGGATTAAACCCTAACTCTAGTCAAACTGGAGTTTCAAAAGTCCACAAAGGTCAAGACAATTAAACAATTTCAACTTCGACAATCCCGCATTCTCAAACCCTAGAAAACGAAATTGAGTTAATGGCTTATAATAGTTCGTAATAATATAAGGTAACATAAAAATATCATATTCGTGAATTTCGAGTGTCCTTCGGACTCAAACGGGATCACTTCTCGAAAAGCATGCCTTGGAGCTCGGAATAATAAAAGTATTCCATTAACACCAAAAGACTCATAATTAAACAAAGATTTCATAAATATCAGTTTTAGAATTTTTCGGTAACTAAAAATAAAAAATATAGCTCGTTTACACGTATTTTTATTACTACTATTATTTTATATGTCTAGTTTACTATTCATAGTACTATTTCTACTATTCATTACTATTTTACTATCTCTACTTTTTCTTGCACCTATTTTTTACTTCCTACATATCTATTTCCTTACTTTTTTTCATTTCCAATACAATTTTATTCACATCAAACCTTACACAATATTTCTTTTCTTTACAAAAAAATCACAAAACAAGCAAAAATCCTCTCTATCTCTCCATTATATGCGCCGGCCTCCCTCTCTCTTCTCTATATTATTTTATTTTCAATTTATTCACTCCAAAAATTCTATAAATACCCCATTCCTTCTTCATTCTTTCACACATCCATTCTACATAGCAAAACTCTACCAAAATTTCCTCTCAAAACCTCTCTCCAACAATTCCCTCTCCAAACACCCTCTACCATTTACTACTCCTCAAAAAAAAAAATAATAAAAAATAAATAACAAACACACTACTCTTTTGTAAAGACCCGACCTGCTAATCCTTAAGACTTAGCAAGTTAAGTCCCCAACCACATATAATACTTTCGTATTATATGGAAGGTTGTCCTAATCTACAGTTATGTGAATTGTTTGTTTAAAACTACTAAAACTTGTTATAAAAGCTTTTACAAAAGGATTACTCACTTGAGTAATCCATTTACATAAAATAGTTTAAGGAAATATTTACATTCTTGTGTCCAGCATAGGACACAACAAAATATACATAAGTCTTACAAAATGAAGAAAATAGACTTTAAGTCTTTTAATACAACCCAGGCTTAACTAACAAGCCTCTATTCCAAAATACAAAATGCATTTGTTAAACGAACACATGAAATAAAACTTTCTTCAAACACTTCTCGCCACAGGGTCCTACTCATCCCACTCGTCCATAAACTTCTCCCAATCTGACCCGAATCCCATATCATCATAACAATCATCATCAACACCTGAAAATAGCAAAAGTGAGCCAGAGGCCCAGTACACAGCAACACAAACAAAAGCGAAGCCATACACACCTATACTAATGCAATGCAAAAACAATTGCTTCATTTATCTTTCTTTAATATTTCTTAAACAAATCAACACTAGAATATTCAAACTCCGGGACAAGCTGAGGATATCTGGGGTCCTGAGTAATGCTCACAACGCTCAGGGGGTTGATATAGGTAGCCCGAATACCTATATCTCCTAGATAACGTTACATTGCAAATATAATCTCATCCAGGTTATATAGCCGTTACTCAGCTTCACTTAACTCAATCCATAATATAAAGCAATTCACATGCTCCCATAAACATTGAATTAGATTATATTTTATTTCCTCTCAAGAGTAAGTAAATGTTGCTCAGTTATACATTCCTATCGATTATCCGCCGAGCCTAGTCATTGCATCATGACTATTGGCCTAAGCGTCTACACTGACCTATCATTGCATCATGATAAGTTACCGCTCCTCGGACCGGATTTAACGGTGAAAACACAAGCAATTCAAGCCATACTTAAGTCATTTAGAACTTATATCAAATTTAAGTATGCCTATCCTAACAAGCATACAAGCAAGTTACTGCGTACCTGTATTAGCTTGAGAATTAATGGGAATAACCGAAAGGGAATCAATCACTGTAGCAAAATAATTGCAAACTCACACTTAGTTCAAGTATATATGTTCATCAAAGCTTTAGTATAATCATCCAAAGAAATTCAAATAAATCATTATAACATCATCACATAGCATTTAGATATCATGTATTATCATACAATACTCAACAAATACTTAAATGACCATTTATCAAGCTTTGGACAACTTTTAGCAAACAACAATAAGTTTTAAACTTTGTTGGAAAGTGTATCAGCTGGAAAGAATTGAAATTTAAGCACTGCTACTTTTGTAATTTGTAAAATCTTAAAACATTAAAGTTTTAGATCTCTTTTTAAGCTTTCCAACACAACTTGAATCACCTCAAACGGAGGTCGGATGAAAAAGTTATGATAAAATTACGAAAACATATTGCTGCAGGGGAAGGATCACGCCCCATTGCTCGCCCGTGGTTTTGGAAAATTTTGTGACAGACTAAATCACGCCCCTTTGGTCGCCCGTGACATGTGAAAAAGTGACAACCAGCTTAAATCACTCCCCTTCGCTCGCCCGTGACTAATCCCCTGATATATGTTACGAATTTGCTCTGTTTTCAAAATCCATTTTTACACTTCTACATCAACTTATACATCTCCTACATCAATTCTAACATCAAATGAACTCTAATAACAACTCTTAACACTTCAATCTTCCACCAACAACTTCAAACAACAATCAAACTTCAATTCACTTCAACAAACTCCAACTTACTACACCCAACACTTAGTTATCAACTATATGCATTTTTTTTTTCAACACTTCCAACACTTCAAAACTCATCCTAAGCACATAAGACTAACCACTCCATTAATCACATATATGCATAAGATTAAGACATGAAAGACAAACTCACCAATAGAACTTTAGGCTTTAGTTTAATGGTCCTCTAGCAATCTTTTGGTGGTAAAAGTGATGGAAAATGAAGGGCTTAATCTTATACCACCTTGGAGGAGCTTTTGAGAGGGTTAAGAGGTGTTTTGAAGCTTGGAGAAATGGTTTGGCTAAGGTCTGAAATTTTGCCCAAAAATTTAAGTTTGAAGAGTAGATATTATCTACTTGTTTGACTTTTAAGGCATTTGTAATTAAGGCAATTAATGACTTAACCTTTTGTTACTTAATGACATTGTTTTAAGGCCTTAATGAGTGTTTAATAGCTTTATTTTTTTTTTTTTTGCCTAAAAATTCTGCTACATAAGGACTTAGTTACATGCATTCCTCCACTTAATTCAACACATTCAAATCATAAATTACACATATGAATACAATTAAAATTTTATGAACTAAATATTTAATAAATTCTAGAATATTTCAATATTTTAACATAATAATAAAACACATAATTTATCATGAAAAAAATCATATTCAATACATATCAAAAGTATGTATAAATTTATTAACACACATATAGAATATAAATTGGGAATTTCATGGTTATTTCACTATTCATCTCTTTTCAAATCCTCCATTAAACCTTAGGTAAAATCTTACCTATATTTCTTTATCATGTTTATACAACTTAGCATGAGCTTAGTGTATTTTTCTTAGACTCATATGAGTTAAAGAAGCAACAATATGTTCGTGTTTTTTTTTTTTTTTTGTTCATGTTCATATTTTACATTATCTTATTATGTTGTTAATATTGTTATTATTATTTTTGCTCTAATCTAACTTCTATATATAGTATTATGTATATTATGTATATATATTTATTTAGAGCATATAAGCTCATTTGTTATTTATTTATTTTCATGTCTTGAAATTTATTTATCTACTTGTTTTATGTGATTTATTAAAACTAGTCTTTCTAGTCTTAGACTTGTCCATATCATGTCAAAACAATTTTCTTTCTTTTCTTTTTTTTTTTTTTTTTTTTGGGACTGGTCTATTCTTAGTCTCGGTTGCCTTGATGAAGCTAAGGCTCCTAATACATGATCGGGATACCTTGATGAAGCAAAGGTTCCCAATGCTTGACTATTTTATTATGTTTATTTACTTAAAAGTATTTCTTTCTATCTTATTATGTATTATCTTTACTTTTACATTGCTACATACTCATATTCATGCATGATTATAATGTTCTTATCTTAAGTAAAAATAGAAATGGGTTCTTTCTTAAACAAGGAAAAGTGAACTAGATTTCTCAATAAAGGAGTTTTCAACAAAGAAGTCTAAATATTGTTTTTAAAAGCTTAAATAAGTTAATCATAAGTTTTAAAGTATTAGTGCCCAAGATTTTTTCAAATGAAAGAAACTCATTGCTTTTATAAATCAAAACTAAATACTCCATAAAGATAGAATTTTTAGCCTTGAACTTAAGACTTTAACTCAACCATATCTTTTATAAGACTTAAATAGGTTCATTATAGACTTTGAAAATCACATACTAAGAAAACCTCTTCAAAACTTAATTTTTATATGTTGTTATTGTCACGCCCCGAAGGGTACCCTAAACGTGGCAGTCCGCCACATATAATATCAAGGCTTAAGAATGGCTACCTTAGTCATGCGAAAGCCTTAGTATTATATGTAAGGCGTCTAACACGGTAATAGGAGACGCTTTTGGGAAGCATAGTTTAAGCAAGTAAAGATAAACATACAAGAATCCAGAAATAAGGTATATCATATCATTAATAACCAAAGGTCTATTACATAACTTCTTAGGGGCATACCCCGCTAATCCTATGGATCGTGATAAACTTTATAACATTCAAATACTACATTAAAGATTTCAAAGGAATTCTAATCTAAGTCTTCGAGTAGATTTCCTCCAAAAGCTTCAATATATAGAACTTACACAGGTACGGGGAGACCTCGGGCACAAAAATAGGTGTTCCTGAGAATACAAATATCTATAGGGGTGTAAGCTTATGGGCTTAGTGAGTAAATCCCAAAATTCATACTCAAGGAACATTATCAACCAAGTTTATTATTCAAACATATGGGATGCAACAACCACGTGAGCATACAAGACATATGACTTTCCGGGAATCATATGTTGAATGAATTACGCCCTTCATTCGGGGTTGGGTATTCAGGCCAATTACAGCCACAACTTAAAAAAAAAACACTTTTATAGATCTTACCGGCTCCTATACGCCATCAAAAACTTGTAGTTATTACAGGCTCCTACTAGCCACCAATTTAAGTAGTTCTTACTGGCTCCTACTCGCCACTTACATGATATACCAGTTATGTCTACCACCACTATTATACACTTGTCCCACCAATTGTATAGTAGTGAATGCAATGTGACTCAACATATGAAGTGCATGAATAATTTCTTTAATTAAAGTCTAGTAGTTACATTTAACTTCTTTCAAGTGATCAACCAAATTCAAACACTTCCAGATATTAATGCACATACAACTTTATTATAAACAAATCGAGTCTCGATATACTTAGTATTCCTTCAACATATTATCATACACTTCCTTTTGATTTTGCCTAAATTATAGTGCAACTAATTTTACAAGCACACTCGAGAGTATGAGAAAATTAACGGGAAGTAACTCACTCGGCCATGATGACACCTTTCTTGAAATGGATGAGTTGTTCGGAATTTCCACTTAATCGTAGTAATCCTCGAGATACGAACAATCTTCCTCGTGATTATCTAATCAAGAAGAATACCCAAAATGAGTATTTCATGAAATTCTATTCTTGAAGATTCTAAACTTTCCTTAAAATCATGGTAAAATCGTATAAGGGGAAATTCCAACTTAAAATGGCCATAACTTGCTCATTTTAACTCAAAATTGCTTGTATAATATACCGTTTTCTACCTACTCGGAAAGATCTACGCATTTCTAAGTTTATTTCCATAAAACTAAGTCATTTGGGTTCTGAAAAGGTAGCGACCAGATTTGCCACGAATTTGCAAACATTTGTTTTCCTTCTTGTAAACAAAGCTTATTTGAAAAGATAAGCATTTCAATTATTTTGTACACTTTTGAAAGGTATATACATATTTGTGATGACTCATAACAAATGTATGACGTAAATGAAGTTATCTTAACTTATAAAAAGTAAGGTTTTTAAAAGACTTTGAACTTGAGATTCTATTGAATATTTATTTTACTTTTGAAAGATCTTGAGTTATTGAGATGAACATTCTTTTTCTAAATTTTATCTCTCGTAATTTCTTTAAATTCCTAAGGTGTGGTTTTATTTTCAAAACTTGGATTCAAAAAGTAATAAAATGACAATTTTGTTTCTTGTAATGATTCCAAAAGAATATTTCTTGATGAAAGATAAGTTTTCATAAAACCTTTTGTTTATGTAAGAAAAATCATTTCCAAGCATGTTCATGAGTTTTTAGGAAATCTATTTCCTATTTTTATTTAACAAGAACCTTTAGTTTTAGAAAGACACTTCCTCATCTATTTTTGTTGAGACAAAAACATTATGTTCATGTATGAATATGAATCATAAACTATAGAAATATAAAGGAACATAATAACTTGAAAGCTTAAGTAAATAATAGAGTAAATCAAGTATTGGGACCTTAGCTTCATCAAGGTACCCCGGGACTAAGAAAAGACTAGTCCCGAAAAGAAAAGAAAGAGAAATTGTTTTGACTTGATGAGAACAAGTCTAAGACTAGAATGACTAGTCTTAAAATCAACTTGAAATTAAATAAATTGCATGAAAGGTAAATAAATTGCAAGACTATGAGCTTATATGCTCTAAATAGTATATATAGTTATATAGATACATTAGATAGTAATAAACATAAAGGAAATATAGAGAAACATAAAGGAACATAAAGGAATTGATGTTATGAACAAAAACAAAGTATGAACCTATTGTTGCTTTCTTAACCTTTATGGTTTTAGAAAACATACACTAAGCTCATACTAAGTAGATGAACATGAAGAATTCTTGAGAAATTTCTTACCTAAAGGAAACTAAACTTAAGAAGACTTCTTGAAAGAACTCTTGAGAGAAATTGGAGAGAAATTTTTGTAGAGTAACTTTAGAGAAGAAGAGGTGTGAAAGAAGTGAAGGCATGAGGGGGTATTTATAGGAAAATGTTGAGATAATTTGTGTTAATTAAATAAATGAAAACAAAAAATGGCATGAATGGGGGTTCCGGCGCTATTCTTGAGCATGGGGAAGACCAAAATTTATTTTTTTGTTATTTTGTTAATTAAAAGTAAGAATGAAGAGTGAAATTGTATTGGAAATGAAAAATGTAAGAGATATGTTTGGTTTGTAAGTAGGTTATAAGAAAAAGTAAGATAGATGAATAGTGTAATAATAAAAATAGTGTAATGTAAAGTAGACATGACAATTTTAATACCGGTAGTGAGAAAATACGCGTATAAAGGCGATATCTGATATTTTTAGCTATCGAAAAATTACGAAATTGATATTTGGAAATCTCATATTTTTACGAGTCTAACGGTATATTCGGAATATTTTTCCTATTCCGGGCTTCCGACACGTTTTTCAAGAACTACCGATCGTTCAAAGGACACCCGAATTTTGAAAAACAGATATTTTTATAAAACCTATAACTATTACGAACTATTAAAACTAAATTTCCCAACTTCGTTTTCTAGGGTTTGAGAAAACGGCAATGCCGGACTTAAGCGGTTACGGTAAACTAGGGTTTGGTTGACTCTGGAAATCCGATTGACTTCCGTTTAGGGTTTAAACTATAATTCGGATCCAAAATTTTCGGGGATTTATAGTTATTCTCTTTTCAAAATTAAAATGAAATTTTTGCTAAGTTCTAATGTTAACAATTCTTTATTAAGAAAGCTTTTCTTATAAACTTGTCTAAGGAAATTATTCTACCATTTAACAAATATTAAGAATAAAACAAGTTTTTTAAACCAAGATAAAATCAACTCATCATTTTGGAAACCAACTTAGAAAAATAAAATTTACCAAAAAAGTAAAGTTTTAAAAGTACACCTATTTTGTAAAGAAGAAAAAGGATATAAAAATAAGAGGAAAACATATATTTAACACAAATCCAAATAATTGACCACACCAACAACTTAAGAAAAATTTTGAAAAACCTATTTTTCAATCACTAGAAATAAAATTAGTAGATAACTTAAAGAACTAAATTTTTGGAAATTAAATTGCTTTTGAAAAGATAGGAAATGGAATTATAATAGGAAAACACTCACTCATAACAACTCAATTATATTTCAGTTTTCCTTCTAAAAAGGATAAATTTTCAAAAGTTTTATCTTTTAAAACCCTTAAAGACAAATTGTTTATGAAATATTAATATTTAGACAACACTACAAAAATCATGCATACAATATGAGTATAAATATATATTCAAAGGATTTTTCGACTATATATATATTCATATATTTTGCTTAAGGATTTTTAAGTAAAGTGAAATTTGGAAAAAAATCATATTTCGTGAACTACAAATTCGTAATTATTCTGTACCGTAGTATTTTCCAACCCAAATGGCTTTTTATGAAAAAAATAACCTTAGAAAGATAGATCTTTTCGATTAGGTAGAAAATGGTATATTATTTGCGCAATTCCGAGTTAAAATGACCAAGTGATTCGTTCCGATATGAGTTTAACAATTAATATCCAATAATCCCTTCCTAATATCAGATCAACAATAGGCAAGTGCACCTATCAATTGTAGTATAGGAATGGCTCATAGGGTCGTATTCCTCGGGGCCCTGACAAGTACTACTACTCGCCCTCTTATTATTATCTAGTAATCGAGTATGATTAGATTATCTAAATTTAATCTATGATTAACAACTAAACGATATTAATTACACAGGTTTACTAAATTACTATGCAAAACACAACTTTAATATAATTTAATTTACAATAAAGTAGGGTTACTCCATCATATCAACATGAACTTCAATACAAATCATCCTTTTAAGTACTTATCTGCAGAGATTCTCAATTCATGGTTCTTATTCTCATAATAAGCCAATTCTAATTCCGTTTGCGTCTATTAAAATCTCTCTTAAATAGATGGACAAAGCAGAATTGCATTTAGATTATTCTAATTATCATAAAATCTCCTTAAACATGCGGCAAATTTCCTAATAATATCTCTATTACCAGGAGTAATTTGTTCTAGTAATTTAGATCTACTCGATGGAATTGTTTCTCAACATTTTCCATCGAGATCTGATGTAGGATCATGTCATGCACTACAATTTCCTAACTTTATTGAAGACCCATCACTAGAAATTCGTAATTAAAAAGATTAATAACAATTACATATACAATTCATGTTAATATGACTTTGTAACACCCTAATCACTATTCATGCATGCTGGGATACGAACACCAATATGGAACAAACATAAAATATAAATGCACATACAATAAGAATAAGATTAGAAAAGAAAATGAAAACCCCTTTGAATTATGATAACGAAGATGTTTGTACACACACGAACACTTAGATCCAATGTCTCTCTCTCGAGTTCTTCTTGGAATCCCAACTATACTTCCACTCACTCCCGATTTTTTCCTTTCTAAGTATATGATATCCTATCAAATGACTCCCCTCTCCTTTATATTCAATGGTGTGGTATCTAAAAACACAACTTTTTACTAAACAAACGACTTCTTTCTAGTGTTCAACAGTCATACTGTTTCAAGAACACGTAAGAAAATATAATGACCCATTCTAAAAGTCACGACCGTACAATGCACATTTTCTTTGACAATTTGCATCTTGTAACGGGCGTACAAAAGGGAGTACTAAGTACTGGAATCATTCTTCAAGTGTTACGGGCGTACAAGTTGAATCCCCTTCATTTTGCTTCCTCATCACTTCGTGTACGGGCGTACAAGACCCCGTACTAGCCACTGGCTTTCGTATTTTTCTCCATTTTGATATTGTACGGCCTACATCTGACTCCTTTTGTGCTCCTTGCTCCTTTGCTTGAATTTGATTGGATTCTCCATATATTTCTTCCTTGTATTACAAATTGTTCAAAATTGACCTGAAATTATATATATATACTAATTAAGTACCTAATCCGTTAAGAATCCCATCAATATAGCATAAATAGATCCAATTTGCCAATTAAAATGATGATAAACTGTGCCTATCACCAAGTTATGGTCATTTTAAGTTGGAATTACCTTCTATACGAATTTTAATGATCTTATGACATAGTTCTTGATAAGTACCATAGAACCAATAAGAAACACTCATTATGGGTATTCTTCTTGATTAGGTGATCTCGATGAGGAGTATTCATATCCGGAGGATTATTTCGATTAGTGGAATTTCGATCGACTCCCCATAAGAAAAAAGTGTCCTCATGGCCGAGTGAATTTATTCTCTACCTTTTTCATACTTGGTTGTGCTTGTAGATAGAGGCAATAAGAGTAGGAAAAGATGAAAATGAACTATGTATGATAATATTGGTTGAAAGAATACTAAGCATACCGAGACATGAGTCGTTGTTAATTAACTTGTGTTTTCCTATTATTATGTTAGAGTGTGTGCAAACTTTGTGATCACATTTAAATTAATCTAATCATATATTATGAATTATATTAATTGATTCATGCATATCACGTAGTTAATTTCATCTCATGAGCTGCTATACTCAATGGGACAAGAATATAGTAGCCGGGTTTGCGGGAGCCATAAATCTATGAGATAGGCGATTAGGAGCCTGAAAGAACTATTTTAAGATGGGCGAGTAGGCGCCTGAAATAAACTACATGAGTTGGATTTTAGAGATGGGTTTTAGAGAGCCTGAAACACCTAAGCCTAAATGGAGGGGTAAATCCATTCAAACATATGATTTCCGGTATATCATATGTATTGCTTGATCGCTTTCTTAATGCATTCATATACTTGTTTAATAACTTGTTTGAAAGTATTTATACAAGTACGTTGGTTTAGGAATATTCTCACTAAGCTAGTTATGCTTATACTCCGATAGACCTTTGTTGTAACAGGACTATATCTTTTATGCCTGAAGACTTCATATACTCGAGTGGGATGATGTTTTAGAAAAGCTTCTGGAAATTTTTTGAAGATTTTAGGTTAAATATCCTTTAATGTCTTTTGGTGTTAGTATTATTTTGTTGTGAGAAAGATTAAGTCGATATTATGATCGTTTGGAGAATTATATGGGAAAACCCCTAATATGATGTAAGGATTATATTCTCTTAATGATAAATTGGATGATTATTTAGATTTTTGTATGTTGTATTTACTATCTCGAACTATACATCCCACCGGTGTCTCCTATTATTGTGATAGACGCCTTACATATGGTGTTGAAAACTTTCACATGACTTCGAGAAGTCATTCTTAAGTTTTAATACCGTATGTGGTGGACTGCCACATTTAGGGTACCCTTTGGGGCATGATAAAATATACCCAATAGGATTAATAACTGATCAAAATCTACCAATATAAAGCTTAAATTAAAATTCTAATTTCACAAACATGAAAGCTATAATATTTTAATCCTATATAAACTAAAACCCTAGTTTTCCCTATCTCATTTGGAAACTTTAATCACGTAGGTGATAAACGTAAATCTATCTGATCTTGTAAACTTTAGATTGTAGTGTAATACTCGAAACTTCTCAAAACACTAAAAGTTAAGTATGCTCATGACCTAGGATGGGTGACCTCTTGGGAAATGAGTAGCGATTCGCCAAAGCGAGTGATATCTCGACAAATATAGTTCCAAGACAATAATTGCGAATTTATAATTGAATTACCATATCTTTAAAGTATATCAGTTAGCAATTGATAATTTAAAGATAAATCACTATGATTGTGATATACCTATTAAAACTAGATATTAGGTCTAATTTACATAAATAAGACTCAAACTAAGATTTTAATATCGAAAACCCTAAAAATATATTTTTAACTTATATAACACCAAACTCAACTTTAGGTTTTAAAATCCTAAACCCCAATCAGGTAAACAGATACCATAATATTATTCAATTGCGTAAACATTAAACACTAGAAATCAGATCAAAACTATCTCTTATAAAATCTAGGACTTAAAAACATAATTGGAATAATTTTTTAAATTAGTTAGTAATTTAGTCATGTACTTATAAATATATGTCTGGTATAATGAATTATTTATCTTATACACATTATAAACTCCCTAAAACATGAAACCAATCTATTGTATTTTTCCTCTTCACCGTAAAATAACAGCATACAATATTTCTAAATATATTTCACCTCACCTACTCTAAATTCTTTAGGAAAATAACATCATACAAAATCTTAGGGAAGAAAGAAGAAATCATGATAATTTATATTCTTTAACAATACTTAGATAATTAGTTATATTTAATAAAAGCAAACATAGAGATCATGTTGGTTCAATTTAAATCCTAGGTTAAATGTCATTATATAAACACTCGTTATGTTTTATGAAGTAAAACTTAACTAAGAAACAATTAGAATTAAGTAAAGTAAACCTATAGAGTAGTTTTGATATTTAAAAAGAATAAAGATATTCTATGGCAAGCTTAAATAATTTAATTTACACACAATATATATTCATGAGTAGAAATGGAATCAATGGGAGAAATAAATGCTTGGAAAACCCTAGAACCTTATAATAACAGTTTAAGCTGTAGCACCCTGAATTATACGTCTATGTAATTTTTGGTAATTGTTAAATAGATAGTAATGTATGGCAGAAATTTTAGAAAATGTCCGAAAAACCATTCCCGCTTTTCATGAATTTAAATATTGGTAATTACCAATATGGACAATAAAAGACTTAATTAAAATAAAAATATAAGCCTAAACTATACCTATATCAAAGAAAAATTTTCCGTAAGATATAACAATAATAATATGATTAATATATAAACTAAAAACCAATAAAGATAAGTAAAATAATAAATTAGATCCAAAAAATAATTCAAAAGATACAAACAAAAGATAAACACTATAAATTTATAATAGTATAATATAAATAAAGTCAAATTAAAGACAATTTAATTATTAACAGCTCATAAAATACCAAAGCACTAATAATTTAAATCCTTAAAGGATAAATTATAATTTACGATAATAGATATTAAAGCTGAAAAGTAAAAGTCTTAAACTAAAAATTTTAAGTATACCATAGTGTTTAGAATATTTAATATAGTAGGTATGTAAATTTTTATCTAAAAATATTATCGAATGAGTATTTATTGTACATGTCAATTAAAACACAAAAAATTAAAATCTCCCAGCAATTTCTTACTACCTACGCTGTAAAGACTCGACATGCTCAATTCTCAAATCAAGCACACCAAGTCTCCAACCACGTATAACTCTTACGAATTATACGTAAGGTTGTCTTAAAAGAAGGTGTTTATGTTGAACATTGCTATTTAATTTTAGATTGTGAAATCGTTTAGTTAGATTCTGGCAACAACTGGATTTAGCAGCAGAAAAATAAACTTTAATAAAAACGTTTCTACATAAAAGCATTTCAAACTTCCACTATTAAAAGTGGAAAAACTTTCACTTTGATAAATATTTACAAAAGCTTATTTACAAAAACATGGGCACTAACAAGCCCTTAAATGAAAATACAAATTTATAATTAAATCCAGTCTTTATAAAACAAAATAAAGAAGAAATAAAATAATCAACTACATCCATGCTCTACTCACTTCACTCATCAAAATTCTCCGAATCATTACAAGCACCCAAAAACCGAGTCAAGCATCACCAATAGCAACAACATCATCATATCATCGTCTCATCATCATCATCAACAACAATAATACCTGTAAAAAGAATAACAACAACAATAATGAGCCGGAGCCCAGTACACAGTAATACAACCATACACGGAATGACACACGAGCTTAACTAAATGTAATGCATCAATCCACAAGTTATTATCTTTTCATTAAAATAAAAAAATCAACAATGGAGCACTCACACTCCGGAACAAGCTAATGGGAATCTGGGGATCCTAAGTAACGCTCACGATGCTCAGGGGGTTGATATAAGTAGTCCGAATACTTATATCTCCTAGATAACGTTACATTGAAAAGAAACAGTAATCTCATCCAGGGCTTATAGCCGTTACCCAACTCTACTTAGACTCATTCCATAACATGAATCTAGTTCACACGCTCCCATAAACGTTGAACTAAACTATGATACTTCTTTCCAAGTTTAAGTAAATGTTATACTGTTACTATATTCCCTTCGATTACCTGCCGAGCCATGTCATTGCATCATGACAAGTGGCCTAAGCGCCTATTATAATATTGTCATTGCATCATGACAACCCGCCGAGCCAAATCATTGCATCATGATAGGTGGCCTAAGCGTTTATTCTAACATTGTCATTGTATCATGACAAGTTGTCGCTCCTCGGACCGGATTCAACGACTTAAAGCACAATCAAGACTCATCAATTATTAAGCCGAGTTTAAGTCTTAATCAGTTTAGAATGCCTATCCTAACATTCAACACGCAAGTTACTGCGTACCTTATATAAGAAATCCAAACAGAGCCTTAGAAGGTTGATTAAAGTCAATCCAAAAGAATCAGGACCAAAACCAAAACCAAACATCTATTTCAAGAAATTGAACTCACATAAGAACTTAAGCTAGTACTCATTCATATTAAATATAAACCATATCACAACCTATTATTCACATATCAATACATATATATATATATACAACATATATATAACAACACGTTACTCCCATAACAATATATATATATATATACAAAACAACATACTCCTCATGTTATTCAAAGATTACCCTAACACATTCATCTCTATTACTTTATTTGTGTTACTAACCCATTTTAGCTTAACCTTAGCCAAATAAGTTAAACTTAATCATTTAATAAGCTAAAGTTGTTAAACTAACTCAATCTAATTCATTTTATCCTATTCAAGTTCATTTAGTCAAGTTGAACTTAGATTAATTACTAATTCATTAAATATCTAAGATCTAGTCCCTTAATCTCAAGTTAGCTTAAACCTAGCCAAATTCATCAAAGGTAAACAATCTAATCCATTTTAGTTCATTCAAGTTCATTTAGTCAAGTTGAACCTAGGTTTGTTAACTAAGTTCATTTTAACTAACTTCTAGATTTAATCTAATTGTTTGTTAAATCTATAAATCTACTTAACCCATGTTTAATTACATTAATTAATTCACTTAACACATCAAATATCACTCATCTATCTCATTTTATCTCAAAAAGATCCCTTTCCTAAGCAAAAACACATTTGACAAACAAAAACAAGTTTTTAACTTTGTTTTGGAAAGTGTTGCAGCTGGAAAGAACCAAAATTTAAGCATCGATAATTTTCGAATTTGTAAAAACTCAAAACATAAAAATTGTATATCTCTTTTTAATCTTTCTGACGCAACTTGAATCACCTCAATCGGAGGTCGTATGAAAAAGTTATGACTAATTTACAAAATAGTGTCGCATCAGATAAGAAATCCGAGAGCGAAACGCCCTTGCAAATAGGGCCGTTTGGGAGACCGTTTGCACTCAGGGAAAATGAAATTTTTGATCCGAGAGCGCAACACCCTTGCAAACGAGGCCTTTTGGGAGACCGTTTGCTCCAAACACCCCTCCAAATGGGGCCGTTTGCACCAGCGTTTGACAGATTTCCGAAATTCCTTGTTTCAAACACGAATTTTACAAAATTTTTACACTTCAAACCTTCTCCAAAACACTTTACAACCATCATACTACACCCTACATACATTCTAACATCCTCAAACATGCATAAACTTCACATTCACCACATCAAACATCTCAAACTTCATCAACCTCCATAAACACTATTCATCATCTTCTTCCTCATCAAAACCCAACTTCCATCAACCATGAAACCAACAAATACATATATAAACAACACTCTCAACCCATTTCAACATCAATTCATTAATTACAAATGTAAATAACAAGTAAAAACAAAGAGAAATAGAAATAGAAAACTTAGCTTTAGAGAAGAAAAGAAGTTGAAGCTTCATCCTCTAGCTCGGTTTTCTCTATCTAGTTCATCTCCTAATCTTGATTCATCCTCTAGTTGGCTTTGATCTTGAGATTTGTTGAAAATTTGAAGAGAAAGAAAGAAAAATGAAGAAGAAAGGGAAAGGGAAATGAAAGCTTCGGTTGGGAAAAAAAATGGAAGGAAAGAAAAGCGAAAGGAAGAGAGAGAGAGCAGGTGAGGAAAATAAATAAAAAGGGAAGTTTAAAGCTTAAAATTAGGATATTTTAAAATAAAGGTATCGAATTTAGAACTTTCAGATCAATATCTTTAGTTCTAATAATATTTAGGAGATGATTTTAAAACCAATAGGTTAGAAATTAAGAACTCAAAGTAACAATTTAATTTAGAAATTTATTTTGGATAAAAGATATTTAATTTAAGCTCGGGTTTAAGAACTGATATTTTTATTCAAGCAAATGAACTCAAATTTTACTGAGATTTATGAATTAGTGTTTAGGCTAAGAATCAAGGTTTTAGGAATTCTCTAAACACTTTGATGATATGTTTAGGGAATTTGAAACTCAAATCTCAAACCAACTTAATTATTAGCTAATTAAATTAAGCCAACTTGTCTAATTAAATCCTATAATTCATTTGATTAATTTAATCTATCTAAACTCAATTTCTAATATTGGTGTAGATTTGGAGTATTTCACACGCTATATGCAGCCTATAAATTAAGTTTGCCCCTTTCGTTTTTTTCCATATTCTTCTCTTCTCTCTTCGTCTTCTCGTTTTCTCTCTCTCTCTCTCTCATCTCTTTCTCTCTCTCTCTTTGGGTGAAAGTCTTCAAATGAAGACTTAATATTAAAAAAAAAAAGGAAAGAAGAAGAAGAAATCGTCCCTGGGAGAAGAAGGAAAAAAAAGAAAAAGAAAAAGAAAAAGAAATAATAAAATATTAGAAAAGGAATCTAGAAGCTACTTCGATCTTCAAAAGCTCGTATTTTTCACATACGACAACCGATTCCAATTTCAAAAGTGGCGTTGTGATCGTGGCAATGCGCTCTTCAATTCAAGACCACAAAAGGTTAGGTTTCTATCACTCTAAAATTTTGCTATTATGATCTAGAATGTAGAAGTTTTTATAATATTAGGAGTTTTTATATTAGTTTTTGCTATAAATATATATATATATATTTACTTGCATATATAATAATAATAGTATAAAATTATGTCATGTTAGTATGTGTATTTAGACTAGTTGATATTATATTTCTCTTATCAAATGGATAATAAACTGATAAATAAAAAAGCTAGATGATAGAAAAATTGATTATAATATTAGATAATTAATTTATAGATTCCATTTATTAGCAAATAGAAATTTAGAGGCAAATCACTAAGGTTGAAATATACCCGATAGGATCAATAATTGATGAAAATCTGCTAATGTGAAACTCAAATTAAAATTCTGATTTCATAAACATGAAAGTTGTAATATTTTAACCCTATATAGACTAAAACTTGAGTTTACCCTATTAGGTCTGGAAGCTCTAATCGCGTAGGTAATAAACCTAAATCTATCCGATTCCGTAAATTTTAGAATTTAGTTTTCAATCTGAAAACAATGTAAGAAAAATATGGAACATTAACTATAGAGATATCTATAGTGTAATACTGAAAAATTCTCGAAATACTAAAAGTTAAGCGTGCTCATGACCTAGGATGAGTGACCTATTGAGAAATGAATAGTAATTTTCCAAAACGAGTGATACTTCGATAAATATAATTTCAAAGACAATAACTAATGGTTTAGAATTGAATTATTAGATCCTTAAAGTATATTAGTTAGCAAATGATGATTTAAAAATAAATCGCTAGGATTGAGATGTAACCGAAAAGTATTAGGTATAATTTACATAAATAAGATTCAAACTAAGATTTTAATATCAAAAATACTAAAACAAAAATATTCTTAACTTCTATAAACACTCGTTATGTTTTATGAAGTAAAACTTAACTAAAGAAATAATTAGAATTAAGTAAAGTAAACCTATAGTGTAGTTCTGACATTTAAAAAGAATAGAGATGTTCTATGACAAGTTTAAATAATATAAAGTACACACAACATATAGTCATGAGTAGAAATGGAATTAAGGAGGAAAATAAAAGCTTAGAAAACTGTAGAACCCTATTATAAAAGTTTCAGAGCTATAAAAAAATTTTACTTGAATTTGATGAATGGAACATATTTGATCATTTGATCAATAAAAAGACTGAATATATATAATTAAACTTTAATATATTACCTTATATACAAATATGAGTTTCCTAAAATAAACTTGATATGATTTAAGTATTATATAGATAAAAGATAATTTAGCTTTTAATTTGGTAGATAAACTCAATAACAAGCCTATATAGACATATGGAGATTTTAACACATATAAAAGAATAAGGTTCCTAAAATAAAACTTAAGTAATTCAATTGCAAATTAGAAAAATCAAGGTAATATAGATTGTAATTGAAAAATTAAACTTGATCAAGAATCTTGTAACTCTAAGTATAAAATTCAACACCTGTAAGACTATAAGGATATAAAGTATAGATTAATGGAAATCATAAATATTAGCTAATACAATCTAATTAACTAAAGTTACATACTTAAAATAAGATCAAGACAAGGAAAATGAAAATCAAAATAAATGTATACACTTTAACTAAAAAATAGAGTAATGAACTTAAATTAAGTTTAATCACTAATACTTGATGAAATAAACATAAAACAAGGAATCGAACGTGAAATAATACTTAAGAATACAAAACAAGAAAGATATATATAATTGTGATATCTTTCAGACCCCTTGAGTAACATAGGGAAAAATATACACAATGATTAGTTTTAACTTGATAATTAAAAACTACACTCGATAAGTTTTCCAATGACTACTCATGCTAAAATCTAAGTTAAAATGAATATAATATGTCCGATTTAAGATTTCAAGATTAAGCTCGATAGTTGAAAACAACTAAAATACTTTTCTTAAGAAAACTAAGATTATACGAATTTTATAGTTTAACTTACGAAGCGTAGCCTTTACAAACTTCAAAATGATTAATTATGTGTTAAGGTTAGATTAAGAATATTAAAACTCGAGTTTAAGACACAAAGACACAAATATGTTTCTTTATATGAATAAGAGTATAATAATGGGTATCTGTTATCTCGATTCTCAGGAGATACAGATTCGTCTTCAAGTTTTCTCATAGACTTTTATGACCATTAAGCAAGGATAAACAGGTGAGTATATTTCGATGACCTTTATATCTGCTTGTGCTTGTAGGTTTAGAGTATGATATTTTGTTAATAAATTAAATGATTCAAGTATGGGGTTGGGAAATTTACACTTGTGGTTGCTCGTGTTTCTTATCTGTGTTGAAAATACTATACATTATTCTGAACGTTAAGTATTGACTGTTGTTTAAACATTTTGATCTTCGCGAGTGTTTGATAATTGTCTGATCGCCAAATAAATGGAATTAATGACTATTGGCGTGATAATTATAATATTGATCATGCATTGCATGATTACATGTAGAAGGCCATCACCACTACACTTTGACTCGGATGGGCCACATTGTTCCGTGAGGACGATGAACATGGAGGACCGAAGTGGTATATGCCTAGTGTGTACCATAGGCCTTGCTCTAGGGAAATGGGAACTAAGTCGTCCTGGGGAGACGGCTCACCTCCTAAGATCGCGCTGGGTCATTGTTAAGGATATCTTGTTTCAGTGGGATGTTGTTATATGTCTATTATTTTCTATATATGAAAAATCCTTGAATAAATTTGATTCCAGAAGTATTAGCAGTCCGGGTGCTGATGTGTGGATGTACCCCAACCCCGGATTCGAAGGGCGTAAATCCGAATATATATATGCTTACCGGTTGGCCATATATATTTCTTAATTTGCTTGTATGCATTGCATATACTTGTTTAATAACTTTTTTGCTTTTGCTTGAATGGTATGGAGCGAGGGTATACTTCACTTAACTAGTTGTAGCTGACTCCCCAACAGTTTGCTTTTGTAGGTAAGTTGAATACATGGATGGGATAGGATTTAAATGCAGAGCGCACCAAGGATCAAGCTTCACATGATAGATAGATGATTGTAAATTTAGAGAAATAAAATCTATTTGAGAGATAAAAACTTAAAATGTAGTTTTCTTTCTCAGTTAAGCCTAGTTTATATTTTTTGTTAAACCTAGGTTTATCTTATCTTGTCGTTTGGTAAGATATCTGATTCTCTGCAGTCTTTGTGATCTTTGAAGTTTTGATATCCAATATATTATTTTCATAATAAATCTCTATACGTATAATACAATGAGAGGATAATTAATTAGAGTCTTGTAAATTCTGACTTGTAAGGCGATCCTCATGTTGCGGGTACACACGTGGCATAATGATTTAGGGCAATCTTACTAAGCCCCCTATAGGGTCACGACAGAAGCCTT
Source organism: Combretum micranthum (assembly GCA_024138025.1). NCBI lineage: Eukaryota > Viridiplantae > Streptophyta > Magnoliopsida > Myrtales > Combretaceae > Combretum > Combretum micranthum. The sequence continues at coordinate 771,748 of JAMXBD010000030.1, forward strand.
ATAAGAAAACTTAAGAAAATTTTACTTGAATTTGATAAATGAAACATATTTGATTATTCGATCAATAAGAAGATTGAATATGTAATCAAACTTCAATATGTGACCTTATATACAAATATAAGGTTCGTATCATACGTAGAAAGAAGATTTGCTACATAAACTTGATATGATTTAGTTATTATATGAATTAAAGATAATTTAGCTTTGGATCTAGTAGATGAAAATTTGCCTTTTATAATATTAATATTTTACATCTAATATTAAAAATTATATCACTTAATTTATAAATGTCAATTTGAAAATGGCTCGATTTATTACCATTATTATTTTTACGTATCAATATTTATTACTGATTATAATAATAATCATATTTATGTACATTTTGTATTTTAAATCTATATTATTTGTGGTAGAGCCCATATTTTGGCCATTTAGCTATTTACGTATTTTTTCAATTAAGATTGTATAAATTATCCATTAAATTTATTATTAATTTCCACATAAGTACTTGATAAGTAATAAAGAGAATAATATATAAGGATATTATGGACAATTCAAAGAGTTATATTTTTACTATCTACCAAATGATGTTTTCCCTTTCCGACCTTCTTATGATCGAATACCCACCACATAAACTTCCTAATATTATTTCTCACTTTCTTCCTTTTACTAACAAAGGAAAGTGTAAGGTACCTTTCCTATTTGACTTATGTACATAATTGGTTTTCTTTTTTCTTTTTTTTTGAGAATCTAATAATTTCAACTAAGCTCACATGTAAACTCAGTACAATCTTATGTTTTTAACAGAGTTTACTAATTCTATCTATTTGAGTAAAATGAACTCCAACTTTTCAGTTCTACATTTATGAATTTTTTTTCAAGTCTATTCATAGCTAAAAGTTTTAAAGAAAACTTATCTATTTCATTCATATAATAAGAAATTTAAGACAAGTTGAATTGTTTGATTCTTCTTCAATTCGTAAGTTCTTTGAAACAAAATAATATACAAGAAATTAATTATGACCTTACTTGGTCTTTTTTATGTATGTTTTATTATGTATTAAGAGTTATTATAAAAAAGAGAGCCTAATTTATTTATGTTTTACATTTATTATGTATTTCAATTTTTAAAATAATTTCTAAGCACAGCTATAGTTTTTCAAATCTATTTTGTATGTATTATGCAAACTTACATTTTTATGTTTTGATTTTACGTTTTTTGATTTTACAACTAAACCATTTGATGATTCCATAATCATGAGTTTGGCAACCTTAGTAATGCATGTGTAAAAATTTAATTTCACGTAATAAAAATATAAAAAATAATGCATTTATTAAATAAACCCATATAAATATGGAAAAGAAAATAATATATACGTAATCTAAATAATATGGAAAAAAGAAATGAAGAAACAAAAATATGTAGTAATAAAAAAATAATACAACTACTGAATAAACCCATATAAATATCGAATGGTTTGAGAAGAAAAGATAACATATAAAAATCTAAAAAATATGGAAGAAACAAAAAAGGTAGCAACACAAAAACTATATAAATACCCAACAATATAAGGAGAAAATAAATAATAAATATCATTGTATATCAAAGAGAGAGAGATGAAGTAGAGTAATTATCGAAGTAATAACTACCTTATATGTACAAAAAAAAATCAAGATTATGGAGTTTTTTTATCACTTGAATAGTAATTTAATTTTTGAGTTCAAGTTGAAAAGTATTCACTTAATATATATTAGTAATATATATTAGCAGACCCTGTAGCTGTAACGCATGTACATAACAAAATAAGACTTTTAAAACTATTATGAGTTTCTTAATCAAATTATGAAACTTATGATTTCAATAATTAATTTTATAACATTTAAAAATGTTCAATCATATAGGTTTATTTAGAGAGGAACTGTAAATTACCTTTTGAAACTTTTACTTAGGTGCGGATTCACCTATGAATTTTCAAAGTAAGCTTTTTGGCCTTTTAAACTTTTAAAAATTGGTATAGTTAAGGATACTTAATAGTTTTGTTATAATAAAATGGGGGAGTTACAAAATACACTCTAGAACTTTCCCTTGTATGAAGATTCACCTCCTAAACTTTTATCTATGTGTGAATTTACCCCATTAATTCATTAAAAAATGTTAACTATCCTTAATTATGTTTTTTTTTTTCAAAGTTCAAAGAGAAAAAAAGCTCATTTTGAAAGTTGAGAGAGTAAATCCACACGTTAGTAAAAGTTCAAGGGATAAATTGCAAATTCCTCATATTTAAATTTGGTAGTTAAGCTGTAAAAATTTTCATATATATATATATATATATATATGTTTAAATTCTAAAATTTTCATGGTAGTTGAAATATCAATAAAATTTTACTATTATTTTTTTTTAATTTATATACTTGATATATCATATGGGAACCATATTATAGGAAAAAAAATTCAAATATGCTATGAGTTGGTACCAATATTACAAATCATCTATGTATATGTATATTTAACTTAAATTTTTCATTGCCTTGCGAACAACTTGTAGGTGTAAGAACAAAACAGACCATCTATGATAAAAGTTAAATGTGAGAGATGAAAAAAAAAAAAATCACTATCATAATTTCACGAAATCTAATCTCATTTTTTTCATTTATGAGTAACTGTAAGGGTTACATATATAGAAATAAAGTCTATATATTTATAAGAAAAGAAAATTGATTTTATTTGAAGATTAATTTAATAAATAACATTGAAATTAAAGAAATGATTTAGTAATTTAATAAAAAGAAAGACATTTATCTTATAAATAACTAATAGAAATTAATATCAATGTGATTGGAATCTATTATTAAAGAAAAATTTAATGAAAATTTTAGATTTTAAATTATTAATGAAAATTGATATGTATCATTGATGACAAAACATACTTAAGTAATTTAATTAATATAAATTTGTAACATGCTTTAATCTTATAAAGCAAAAAAGTTTAAACTTTAAAGGCTCTTATATATATATATATATATATATATATATATTGGATCTCTTATAAGCTATTGATGGAATTATTACTTATGAGTATTGGAGCATATTCTTAGTTACAAATTAGCCATCATACATTAATAATTTAACCTTTTAATTATTGATAGGATTGGCAATGATAGAATCAAAACTTATTGTCAATGAGAATAAAATAAAAAAATAATCAGACAAAATGGAATGGAAGAGAATGAGTAATGGAACAACAAATCCATCTCCATATTTAGATATATTTAAAGAATGTCATATAATGATAATTAATAAATGCCTTAAGAAATATAGATAATAAAAATATGTGGGTGAATAAAAGTCTAATGAAAATCTACGGTCCTAAACAGAATCGTCTAGTTAATTATCTAACCGTTAAACTAAATATAATGATTGGAATATCAACTATTTTAATGTTGCAATCGCTGTTAGGTATGTGCGTGAGTCGTTGGATAGTTGAAGGGATCGGCCCTATAAAAATTAATAATGAGGCCATAGAATTTTTCTAAAAGTAAATAATAACACAAGTAAAAGTAAACTAAAATTGCAAGTGTAGATTTATCCTTATCGAAGGAGGAATATAATTCTCATCTAAAGTTGTAATCATCCATTTGTCACGCCCCGAAGGGTACCATAAACGTGGCAGCCCGCCATATATAATATCAAAACTCAAGAATGACTGCCTTAGTCATGCGAAAGCCTTAGTATTATATGTAAGGCATTTAGCACGGTAATAAGAGACGCTTTTGGGAAGCATAGTCTGAGCAAGTAAAATTGAACATACAAGAATCCAGCAATAAAATATGTTATAGCATTAACAACCAAAGGTCTATTACATGATTTCTTATGGGCATGCTCTTGCTAAAACCCAAAGATCGAAATATTCTTTACAATATTTAATACTACATTAAAGATTTCAAAGGAATTTCAATCTAAATCTTCAAGTAGATTTCCTCCAAAAGCTTCAAAGGAATACTTACGGGGATATGAGGAGACCTTGAGTACAAAAATAGGTGTTTTTGAGAATGCAAATACCTATAGGGGCGTAAGCTTATGGGCTTAGTGAGTAAATCCCAAAAATTCATACTCAAAGTAAATTATCAATCAAGTTTATTAGTCAAGCAAATGGAATGCAACAACTACATGAGCATACAAGACATATGATTTTCTGGGAATCATATGTTGAATGAATTACGCCCTTCATTCAGGGTTAGGTATTCAGGCTAATTATAGCCACGGCTTTTAAAACACTTTGATACATCTTACCAGCTCCTATACGCCATAAAAAACTTATAGTTATTATAAGCTCCTACTAGCCACCAATTCATGTAGTTCTTACCGGTTCCTACTCGCCACTTACATGATATACTGGTTATGCCTACCACCACTATTATACACTTGTCCCACCAATTGTATAGTAGTGAATGAAATGTGACTCAACATATGAAGTGCTTGCATAATTTCTTAATTAAATTCTAGCAGTTATATTTAACTTCTTTTAAGTGAGCAATCAATTTCAAACACTTCAAGATATTAATGTACATGCAACTTTATTACAAACAAATCATGTTTCGATATACTTTATATTCTTTCAACATATTATCATACAACATCCATTTGATTTTGCCTAAATTCTAATGCAACTAAATTTACAAGCACAATCATAAGTATGAAAAATAACGGGGAGTAAACTCACTCAGCTATGATGACACCTTTCTTGAAATGGATGAGTCGTTCGAGATTTCCACTAATCGTAGTAATCTTAGGGATATGAACAATCCTCCTCTAGATTACCTAATAAAGGAGAATACCTAAAATGAGTATTTCTTTTTTATTCTATGGTACTAATAAGGAACTAAGTTATAAGATCGTTAAAATTCGTATAGAGAGAAACTCTATCTTAAAATGGCCATAACTTGGTCATTTTAACTTGGAATTGCGCATATAATATAACTTTTTCTACCTATTCAAAAAGATTTATCCAATTCTAAAATTATTTTCATCAAACTAAGTCATTTGAGCTCCGAAACAGTGGTGATCATATTCACCATGAATTTTACAAAACTTACTTTCTTCTTTTTATAAAAACTTGAATCAAAGAGATAGCTATTATAATAGTTTATAAAATCTTTGAAATGTATATACATATATTTATTGACTCATATCAAATGTATGAAATTAATGAAGTTGTATCAAATCATGATTTTTTTTTTTGTAAAAGTAAAGTTTTCTAAAGATTTTGGAAAAGTGAAATTTTTGAAAATTCCTCTTTTTTTTTTTTTGCTAGAGAATATCTCAAGTTATTTTAAATGAGTATTTTTCCTTTTCTTAATTTCATTTCCTTAGTCTTTTTAAATTTCCAAAGAATGACTTTATTTTCTAAGCTTAGTTTCTAATGTTTTTTGAAAATAATAACAATTCTATATTTGTAGAAATAAGATCATTCCATTTTCATGAAAAGAAATTCTTAGTGTTTATCAACTAGTATTTGATGAAAAAGTGAAGTTTAGTAAAACTATTGTTTACTCAAGAAGTTCTTTCCATATTATGTATATTTTGTAAAAATTTCTATGAACTCCTCTAGATTTCTTAGAAAAGTTTGTTAAGATAAATTCTTAAGTTTTTATAAAAAATTACTTCCTACTTTTATTTTTAAAGAAGAATATCTATTTTAAGAAAACTTTTCCTTATTTATCTTGTTGAGACAAAATCAATATGTTCATGCATGATTTATGAATCATAAAATTATAAGAACATAAGAAAGATATAATAGTTAAGGAAATAAGCTAGTGAAGAATATATCAATGTTGAGATGAAAATTACTCTTAATTCTTGGGAATAAATTAGATTAATTTGTTATTAATTTTATAGAAATTATTTGGAATTGGTACTTATTTGTGTTTTATATGATTTTTAGGAATTTGAAGTCAATAGAAGCAAATAGTATAAGATTGGAGCAAATTAGAATCAAGAGGCAAAAGTCAGCAAAGTAGGCCAACCAGGAGAAGAAGTAAGCCGCCGGCCATGACCATTCTGGGCGAATTGGTTCAACATGAAAGGCCGGCAGCGTAAGTATGATGGCCGTCGGCCATCATCATTCTGGACATGTTGACAAACCAGAAACGCCGGCAGCGTATCTGTTGGTCCCAAAGTATAATCAAGAGGGGGGGGGGGGGGGGGGGGGGGGGGGGGGGGGAATTGGTTATACTATGTAACTGACAATCTTTGAAATTCTTTTCAAAATTCACAAACTTGATTAAATGATTAAAATGGCTTTTTACTTTCACTTGAAAGAAGACAAAACCAATAAACAATTTCGTTAGTTGAAATCTGAAAGAGAACAAAAATATCTAAACTCGTGAAGTTTATATCAAAGAAAATTCCCAGATGTTAGTTTCTGAGCTATGATCAACACTCTCTGAAATAGTTTCTGCATTCAAGTTATATCATATATAAACAAACAATTATGCACGAAAATTAAATAGATAGAGTTTAGAAGAGTGCAAAGTAATTTATAGAGGTTCCGCCTTGAGCGTCAATCCTCTCTTCCAGCACCAAGCCGGGGATCCGGTTGTCTTTACCGGTATGTTCCACTATCCAAAAACAAACAAGTTACAAGTTGTCTTTTGCCAAAGCACTTGGCTACAATATGCACTCAGCTTGATCCTCCTAGCTTCCACAAGCTTCAATCAAACTACTGAGCCTACTTGTAACTCTCACTCTCACAAGATGTAATAACAAATTAATTTGAGGAATTAAATAAAATGTATCCTCTAATTTAAGTACAAAGAAAAATATGTGAAACAGTATTTGCTCAGAATTGCTTTGTATTCAATATCAGATTGCTTGTTCGATCTCTATTCTTCCTTCTGATCTTCTGATATTTATCCTTTGCCTTCAACGTCTTGAAAGGAATTAGTTCCAGATATTTTCCAATAAAATCGGATAGACTACTGTTCATTCTTCCTCTTCCTTCAGCTTGGGATAGATATGAATCCCATATTTCTTGCTGGTTCCGATCTTTTGAATTTCGGATGTAAATCTTCTTCTAACTTTCTAATTTGAATCAGCCTTTGTAGATAAACTTGAAAACAATATTTCTGGTTGCATCTTTATCTTCCACGGAAATAGCAAATAAAGTTTTTTACATTTAAAATTTAAATTCAATTGATTTGTGGATAAACTTGTCCTTGACGTTTTCATATCATATCCTTCTGATAATGTCCAAAATGAATCTTAATATGGAATATCTCACACTATTTATTCGTTTGGTGCTTCTTCAATCCATTTGGTAATAATTTGAAAAATTTAACTTTAATTCAAATGATTTGAATCCTCTTTGGATAATTGAACCAACTTTGTGGGACATAATTGAATGTATTTCCCAAATACATTCACTTTGGTGCTGGGTCTTCAAATATAATTTGAAATAGATCCGTTCCTTAATTTTGATCGTGAATCTTGTATGTCTCTAGAATTAGTTTCTGAAATTCCTTCTGATAAATATAAAAACCTTCATAACATGTGATTTTCTTTCTGAATGAGTTTCTGAAAACTCTAAATTCCTTGAAAAATCATTCTGAACGCTTTCTGAATAAGTTTCCGAAAACGCTAAATCCCTTGAAAATCTTTCTGAATACTTTCTAAATTACTTTCTGTTTTGTATTCTTTTGTTCAAACAATTTCACAATACTTACTTCCTACACATTCAATAAACTTGTTAGAAAACACTTAACGCTTTTTGTTATCATCAAAATCCTTATTGAGAGAAATCAACAGTATCTATTTAGGCCGCCGGCCATCCTGGGAATTTCGCCAGCCTTCTTGTAACGGATGGGTAAATGAAAAGCCATGAAGCATTTAGGCCGGTCAATTCATGATCTAAACGGATCCAGCCTTTGTCCCTACGAATTCCATAACTTCCAAACTTGTATTTATATATTATTTAGGGTTTCTTTCAGGAGGATTCATTCATTCCATATTTAGATACAATTTTGTAAGAAAACCCTAGAGAGAATTCTAAGGGTCATGAGTGGCTAAACTCCAAATCTAGCCAAAGGGATTATTGCAAATCAATTCAAGAGGGGTTGTGAGACCAAAGTGGTTTGATTTCATTGTTCTCTATTTTGAATATTTATATTTCATCATATTTATTTGTGATTGTTTGTCTGTTATTGATATAACTTTGGATCCGGTTGTATTAGATAACAAACAATAATCAATCAATTAGGACTCATATCCGTAATTGTATGAATCTCCTAATATAAAGTGATGAAACAACACAATAGTCGTAAATAGATGATTATTTATTGTTGTTGATGAAATATAATCTATTCTAAATAATCCATGCTCTATGAGATTGTTGATTAGGGTTAGGTCTCTCTAACTTCTAATGCAATTGATAGATTAAACCTTAAGAGCGTGTTTAAGGTTGTCCATTCGATTAGGAATAATCAAAGATCTTATCTTGGTTATTTAATATATAAAAAGAGATTGATTTTCAGAGCTTGTTGAAAATTATAACTAACCTATTCAAAATAGGAGTAATAATTATTGAGTCAAGGATCAATCCCGGGAATTGAATTGTAAGAAGACCTAGGCTAGATAATCTTTTTAATATAGAAATTCTTGTTAATTAGATATAGGTTTATTTTAATCGTGTGATTTCAAAAACCCCTTATTTTATTTTTCTTTTTCTCTTCTTAATCTCGATAGAAACTTGGGAATTTTACCAGTCCCTGTGGAGACGATCCTGCTCACTCTATTTACAAATATTTAAAGCAGGTTGATTATAAATTATTATTTTTGTTGGATTCGACACCCACCAATCAAGTATTGGAACCTTAGCTTCATCAAGGTATCTCGGGACTAAGAAAAGACTAGTCCCAAAAAGAAAAAGAAAATGTTTTGACTTGATGAGGACAAGTCTAAGACCAGAGAGACTAGTTTTAAAACAACATGAAAATAAATAAATTGCAAGGTAATAAATAAATTGCAAAACAAAGGAGCTTATATGCTCTAAAAGTTATATATAGCTACAAAGATATATTTAGTTAAATATATATATATATATATATGAAAGCAACATAATAGAAATTAGATTTATGAACAAAAACAAAGTATGAACTTATTGTTGCTTTTTTTAACCTTCATGGTTTAGAAAACACACACTAAGCTCATACTAAGTAAATGAACATAAAGGAACTTTAAAGAAGAATTACCTATCAAGACTAATTTTGAGAGAACTTTGAGAGAGAACTCTTGTAGAATTTTGAGAGAGTAATTTTAGTGTATGGAAGGTGTGAAAGAAGTGGAAGGAAGAACGGGTATTTATAGGAAAATGTTGGAGGAAATTTATGTTAATTAAATAAATGAAAATTGAAACAATTTAAAAAGGGAAGAGGGAGTGGCCGACGCAATTTTGAGAGTGTGAAAAAGAGAAATTTTTTTTTTTTTTGTATTTTTGTAAATGAAAAGTAAGATATGAAAGATGTGAAGTTGTATTGGAAATGAAAATTGTAAGAAAATAGAGGTATGGTTTGTAAGAGTAGGTTGTAAGAAAAAGTAGAGATAGATAAATAGTGTAGAATAGTAGTAAATAGTGTAATGTAAAGTAGACATGACAATTTAAGTACCGCTAGTAAGAAAATACACGTATACTTTAATTACCGAAAAATTACGAAACTGATATTTTTGAAATCCTTATATTAAATTGGTCCCATCGGTGTTATCGGAATATTTTTATTATTCCGAGCTCCAGGACACGATTTTCGAGAACTAATCTCGATTGAGTCCGAAGAACACTCGGATTTCGCAAATATGATATTTTTATATAACCTAAAGCTATTACGAACTATTATCACTAATCATTCCAACTTCGTTTTCTACAGCCAAAGAAAACGGGAATGCTGGATCTAAAATCCAGGATTTGTACTAGATTTTTGTTGACCTTTAGGGTTTCGGTTGACATTTTCATTCTAAGATCAAACTTAAAATTAACCGAAAATTTTAGGGGTTTACACTTTTGGTGCAATTTTCCTATTTATGATTATTTGATAATTTCATGATATATATATTTTTTATATTTTTGTATATGATTAGTGAAGATAAACAAATTCTTTAATATACAAGGTCCACTAATAATATACATGACCATATACAATTAGAAACAACAAAGTATTTCTTGTTTTCAGTGGAAAAAATTATTAATAAATAATAAAAAAGGATAGTAAATACCTTTTCCTATTGTCAGGTACCTACTCAAAATAAAGGTGCCTACACCATCATCTCTTTAACTTGATTTATTGTTTGTTGATAAATGATTTAGACCCTTAATTGACTTTCTCTTATAAGAAAATATTTATTGGGTAAATAAATAAGTGAATAATTTCATATCTAACCTCACTACTATTTTGAATTGATTTTCTTGTGAACCTTGCATTGATCGAAGTTCAAATACAAAATTCGAATCAATTGAATTGATCAATTTCAAAGATCACACAGTTAAGCCTCATGTATTATTCAATGGATTTTTTATAAGAAGATCATTGATAAAGGTTCTAGGGTGAGGCAATGATATTTTCCCTCTTTCTTAATAGTAGTGAACCATCTTTAAGCAACTAAGAAGACCCTCTAGGCACTTGAAACTATAAGTTTAAGACACTTTAAGTAATTAATGAACAACAAAATAAAAATAAATACAAGAACAATAATGTGATCTATAACGTTATATTAAGAATGTAAGATGATGTAGGGTGAACAAGTTAAATTATAGTTTAAGTGAATGACTTTTGTTTGTTTGTTGTTGCATGTGTATTAAGGTCAGTATATGAATTGATTGTTTCATGCATGTATAATAAATGGATGTTTGTTGTTTGTGCTTGAATAAAGAATGAGTTTTCTTTTTATTTTTTTTAGTCCTTTTGAAAGCGCTTGTACCTCTATACAATATAAACCCACACATTCAACATTGACTCTCCTCAAACTTGTACTAAACTTTAAAAATATCTTTCCTAGGATCTACCCCACACTTTTAGAATTAGATCTCTCTGGACTCGTAATACACTTTCATAACATGAATATAAAGAAGCATTAGAATACAAATTCACACACTTTCAAAAATAGTTCTTCTAGGTTTATTATGGATTTACAATTAAAAAAAAATAGCTTTCTTAGTTGCATATGTGTCCACTTTCAAACATCAACTCTTCTGGATGTATTTATGGATCCACAATTTCAAAAATGGCTCCCTTAGATCTATCAAGCACTTACACTTTCAAAAGCACAATCTAGTGGTTTGTTAGAAATGGCTTATATTTGTGTTTCATTTAATTTATGATATAAAATTAAAAAGTGTTTCATTAGAAATTATGTGTATAGTATTTGTTTCATGTCTATTTTTGTGACAGTTTTCTGTCAATCAACATTGTTCACCCAGTTAAGGCACTTTTTATATTTTTTTTTCCTTTCTAGGTGAATATCATATCGACATGAGGAAAAACAAGTGAGTCTAATATCAAGCTTTGTGTGTTTTGTAAGATCATGCATTGCATTATGGTGCTTTTTTGTTTTTGGATGTTACTTTAATTTTACAAGATTATATATACATATATGTAGATGGAATATCTTCAAATAGAGAGTGGCAAAGCTCTAATCATTCTAACTCATTAAATCTTGCATGCAATGTTAAAGCTATTTGATAACTAGAATGAAGGAAGTAAGGTGCCATGTAAGGCTAAGTGACAAAGTTCCTAGATATAAGGGCACTTCTCAAGCTTTTAAAGGAGTACCTTTAGGGTCCTTCTCACCTAGTGTGGTCTTATCCTTGCATAATGAAATTAATAAGAATAACATATTTTAAATGAAGGAGATTATTATATCCTTTAATAAAAAGTGATAAAAACTTAATCTTCAAAATGCTTTTTGGGGTAACAACATACAGAACTTCAAAGTTAAGTATGCTTAGCATGATATACTCCTAAGATGGATGATCGATTGCATAGCAACTATACAAAGAATACAACTATGGGGTTTATCACATTAAAATGAACAATATCTTGATGTGAAGATTTTCAAGTCATTACATATATTATATATGTATGTACATATATGTACATATATATATAGTTATAGTAAATTTGTATTGGTATTTCATTTTGATAATTGTTGCAGTGACCCACCTCTAATGGCCTTTACAGACTTTGGGACAAGGCTAATTTCGAATTGAATAATTACTAAAATCATAATTCATTAATATTATTGTGGAAATGTCTTTATAAAATTTAACTTTTAAGTTAATGTAAAGCTAACCTTATAGGTTATATATTTACATATTCAAAATTTATTTATGATACAAAAAATTGTAGCATTATTACCATACTCTCGAATTGCATCCTAAAGCTTCACTCTTCCATGCAAATCCATATTCTAAACTAGAGGATAGAAGCACTAACCCCTTAGTTCGCATTCAAGCAAAGTGATTTAAAGAAATTATAATAAATAATAACTACAACCAATAAGATACAAGTATGTCTACTAATATACAATAGATCATTATGATTGCATACCTATTTGCAATGAAACACCATGCTAAATCCAAATGTCGTACACTAGTCAATAACCTAACTAAGTGGGCATCCCTTAGGTTGACTCATGACTAGCACGTGGCCACTCAATTGTGAAAAGCAATGTATAACTATGAAAACTAAACCATGAAGGAATCCTTCAATAACCATGAAGATTTTAAAGATTCAATGATCATTATAGTAGCCCATAGGCGACATAAAACTAAGAGTGAAGTTTTTTATGCTTTAAAACCAAGCTTATAAATTGAGATTTTCAAGAAAACTAAGCATCATTATATTTAGACCATAGAACTATTTTAAACCAAACTCATAAAATATTTCCCTTGACCCATTTTCATGCCATGGTATGAATACAATAGTACAAGCATTAGTAGGTAGTCAAGAATTGAGCATAAATTCCAGATGACATGGCACTATACTTAAACCATCTTACCATTAGGGTGCTAGCCAGCATTTACAAAATCATATTACTGTATAAATTTTGATCAAATTGAAACGTAATAACATATCCAATTAATATACACCAATTCTTGATTCATGTGATTCACTTAAGTATAGTCATGTTAACATTAATACAACAAACATATAGCCTACTTTTATCAATCACAACACATAGCAAGAAACAAGAAAAGGAATACTTACCTAGATGACACAAAATCCTTTAGCTCATATGTTTAAAAGGTCCTAGAAGCAATATGACAAGTCAGTATACTATAATAGGCAAATGTCATATTGGTACCTGAACTTTGTCCATTTGTATAATTAACTATCTAAAGTTTAAAAGTACCAATTTATTACCTACAACCATTTTGCAATCATTTATAATAGTTAGGTGAGGTAGTTAATTATTAAATTTAGTAAAGTTCAGATAATTAATTGTAAAAATAAGCAAACTCTAGGTATCAAATATGACCATCACCTTACTATAGCTTATAGCATTGCTTGCTATTCCATATTTATTGCAATTCTATAAATTAATTTTGAGTTAGCATGTACCATTGACCCCATTATAAAAATGTATTTTTAAAATATATCAAATACTCAGTTTGAATTAGGTAGAAAAAATTATAGAAACAACCCCCTTTAGTTAACTTTATTTTAATTTACATATATATTGTTTAAATTGTACTTGAACAATGGATAATCCTAAAGGATTTATTTGTTACCTCCTATATTGATCAACATGTATTTCAAAATAAAATATTCGTGTGACATCACATGAGTGCCCAAAATATTTATTAACAACGGATTATCCATTTTGCTAATATATTTCTAAATACGAGCATTGTGCATAATAAAGGGTAAATGTCAACTTTGTTATTTGAATTTTGTGCGAAAATTTAATCTAGTGTATGAGTTTTAAAGTGATTAATTTAATGTTCAATTAAAATTTTTGTAGCTACTTTTACAACTTTCATAACATTGTTTCCTTTGTTTATAGAAGATGTAGTATATCATTAAATTTTAACTAATACCTATAACATGTTTAACACTAATAAATTACTTCTATCACATTAGGACATAGAACAAATGGCATTAATGAGATATTAAAAATAGTCACAAAACTTTTAATGAATATAACATTTACTATTTACTACATTTGCGAAGTTACCGCTGCACTTAATGGAGAATTTATTGAATGTCTAGCAAATCAATAACTAAGGGGACGAGAAAGGTGTGTATTAGATGCCATATGTACATATATATATGGTATGTAATAACTAATGACATTTTAACATATGGATATATGGGTGGTAGTTTCTTTAGAAATTACTCATCATTTTTTTGTATGTTAAAATATAATTGATAATTACATATAATGTATATATTCATGTGAGGTGTAATACCCATATAATATTTTTCCCTCAGGAACGGCTTGTAATCGTGCTAACTAATGCATCTGTCCTTTGTTTTTGAGTCCTCAGGAGTCTACAATTCTTAACACAATAATGTTATGCATTATATTGTGTTTAATTTAATTAGTTCTAGGTGTTATTGACTTAAAGCATCGTGGATTATTTTATTTTTCCAAAGTATTGTCTAGATTATAGGGAAAAGAAATAAATATGCATTTTTAAAAAGAAATCCCTAAATTTTTTATTTTTCAAAGATAACCCCATTAATAAGGAACTATTTTCTCCTAGCCAAGATGTTTTCTTGGCAATCTTTTCACATCCTGAAGTTGGAATTTCCATTTAAAATTGTGCAAGGAAAAATTATTTCAATTTATCAAGAAATTGTGTCGTTAAGTCATGATTTCCATAATGATATAAGCATTTATCATATTTTAAAGACATGATTTAAAATACTCTATTTATGGGATTATTTTTAATCAAATCATATTTTTGGTTTTTTTAAATAGCTTTTTATTCCTCAACCCCAGCTTAAAATTATATTTAGATTTAGATTTGTAATGTTTCCGTTATTCCGTACATGTATCAAAGTTTGACATTGATATTACATTTTAAGCACTAAATAAACATATTTTATTTACTAATTATATATATATATATATATTATATAAAATCCACTTGTTACGAGTTGTTATATTTTGGTGCCCAAAAAAATTTTGAGTTTCCAATAAATAGCAGCATGTAACTACTGCTTATATCAATTTATTTGCCAAATAAATTTAGCAAAACATTTTGTTATTTCTTTTATTAAATTACATGGATACCTCTTGAAAATTTTTGAAATTATACGCATCTCCTAATTTTTAAAAAGCCTACCCCTAGACTTTTGTGAGACCTATTTTTATAAGGTATTGTTTGCCTATATTTATTTTAATGGTGACGTGGAAAATTAGTTTAATACATTTAATTGACTAGTGTTAAAAAAATATTGAAAAAAGATTAAACATAGGAAAAAAATAACAAGAAAATGAAAAAAAAAAAGAAAAAATTATTAAAGTAAATGACAAGAAAATTTAAAATTTAATATTAATTTTAATATGTTAATATTTTAATCATAATAATATCTTTAGTAAATTTAAAATGTATATATTAAACTTTCCATTCATAACACAAGTTTTCATCTAATCACATTATAGATATTTAAATATATCGTCTTACAAAATCCCTTCGTGTGAATGTGATTTTCATTTCTTCAAGAAATAATGGTGTCGGGTTGAATTATTGTGCCCCATCTTGAAATATTGTAGCTTGATAGGAGCTATTTATGTAGCATACTACATACAAAACATATAAACATTAAAACTATATATTAAAATATTAAACATATAGGCAGAAAATACAATACAAAAAGAGTCCCACAAAAGTTTTTGGAGTTTAGGGGTAGACTTTTAAAAAGTAAGGATTTGTATAATTTCAAAAGTTTTGGAGATGTATATATGCAATTTACTAGTTTTTTTAATCCACTTTGTATAGTTTGTACAAAGTACAAACCAAGATTATTGTCTTGAATCTTGTTTAATAGCTCACTAACTAGAGTCTTATAAACTTGAGGTATCATAAATATACGATTTAAAAAGGAAACCAAATTATAACAAACAAAACAAAGAGGTGAAAAACCAAATTAAAAACGTTATTCCAGTTCAAGGTAGCAAATATGCGGCTCTAATTTATAAAGCTTAAATTACACACTTCCTTTTGGCCAAGAGGTATCTTGGGAAAGCTTCCTCATGGGCGTTATCCTTTTCTTACGAGGTCCAAAAACACTTAGGTCTTGATTTTCCTCAGATCTGGTCAAACCGGACCCTTTGTATCGACACGCAGATATCACGTTGTAGCACATTAATGTCTTGATTTAAGTGAAACTGATTCGAACAATCGAAATCCTAGATTATATTAAGACTAATGGAATCAAATACAGTACCATATATTAATTTTTGATATTTGCCGTGGGATCAAAGTACCTTAGCGGGACCATATCCTGAGCATCCGACTTTTTCCCCTAGTGTGAGACACTTCTGCAACGAATAATAACAAATCTTAACTCCGACCAGACAAAGAAAAAGTAAAGTAATCAGCTTGCCGCATCAACTAATTAGTTGGCATTAGTGTTAATTAAGCCCCTTCTATTGCCTACCTCGGAATTAGTATAAATACATAAGCTTCAAGCAGCCAAAACATATGTGCCTAAGGTCTTCTAGTCTTTCAAGTTATTAGCGTCTCTATCCCTTATCCCAAGCATCATCCTACTTAGCCTTAAAAATGTCGTCCATGAAACCATCATCCATTAGGCTAACCGGAGGTGCTCCTGCTGGGAGCATTTTGGCTAACCTCCATAGAGCCTTCAATGACATTGATCACATTAATTTTCTCATCGGACAATATCATCCACAGGTCGACGCAGTATTCAATGAAAACGATGTTTTCACCGTCGCAAGAGATGCCCTCCGAAACGCAGCTGTCTTTGTGGACAGCGACGTTCTACGCAGGCCAGCTCAGACTGTCACCTTCCGTCCGGTAATCCAATATTTTTGCCTCGCATTCAGTAGGTCATTGATTTGCTAGCGGGAAATTTTGATTTCTGAAGAAACTTTTTTACGTGAGAATTGCTTAGCATGAAAAAATTGTAGCATCAGATATTACAACAGGAAAGTTTGTTTTTAACAAAATATAGTTCTTCTTGCATTTTTTTTTTTTGAAAATATAACAGGTTTTCAGTTGATAATTCAATATGTATGGTGGCTCTTATTATATAGCTTTCATGAAGTTTCAAACACAAGATAATCTAAATATTTTTAAAATGATCTTTTTTTCTATCTAATAAATTATATTGAATGTTTGGCTGTGTTTCATTTCCTGACAGCGGGTGCAGCAGCTAGGTACCGAAGAAAAAGCGCCTATGGAACCAGTCCACCTGACCGTGCCAGAGATGAGGGAGATACCATCTCCTCTTATACAAAGAATTATGTATCAGGTTTCAATACACTCATTTTTTTCCTGAGTCATGTAATCAGTCCAAAATTGCTAAGAACTCGTTAACAAGATCCATCATTAAAATAAACATGCACCAAAAATCTTTTTCCACGACTTGGTAAATTTTTTACTATAGCAAAACTGATCAATGGGAATAAGAGTTTCAAGCAATGTCAAGATTGGTGGCTTTTAATATACTTTTATTCAGAAATGTTGGTACATGATTTCATGCAAGATAGTTTTATTTTTCATGTAGATCACAAGCAAGGCCCTAGACAACGAAGATGCAGACGCATTACAGCACTCGGCATTCAAGCTAGTGTTTAAATACTCATGGTTAAGGAAAACACTAGCAATCCTGGCAGCTTTTACTTTGCACTATGGAGACTATTGGTACTGGGTGCAATCTGTTCCATCAGACCCCCAAGTGCTGCAAATCTCAGCGCTTGAGGGTTCTCGGGCAATGAAGGCCAAAATCGAAAAGGATTTGAAGATAAAAAATGCATTCACATTGCTGAATGAGCTAGTGAAGGACCTGTTAGAACTTATTGAGATCATGTATGAACTCACAGTGTTGTGTGCAAAACACCCTGAGAGGGAGGTCCCTGTGCTGAATTTGGTGTTTAATCGCCTCCCTGAATGGAATTGCCAAGCCGTTGTTGCCGTTCTTGCTGTCAATGTTCAATTCACTAGGTTCATCAACACGGAGGAGGAAAGGTAATAATGTGTTGTTATTAATCAAATACCTTCAGTTTAGATTACATGATTTTTTTTTTTTAATATCATACAAGAAATATTTAATACGCAGATGGACGGAATGGGAGCTAACACAATTGCACTTGGATATAAACGGTCTTAAAAAGGAATTAAAAATGGAACTTGATCATTGCCTCGCCGACATAGGTACTTAACACATTCCTTATGATAATAAAAAAGAGTTTTGACATGAAGAATTATTAAACTAGTTTAAAGATATAATGATTTATAAATGTAAAATATGAACGTTTGTTGTGTTTTAGAACTATCTATGCGGTATAAGAAGTATGTGAAAAACATGGAAAACCCCAGCAGCGTTGTTGACGTTATCAGGCAACTACTTCGCGAAGGCATTGATTACCTCCTCTATGGTGTTACTAACAAGCAGGTATGCCAATTACATTTAATAAAATTTTTATGCAGATGTATATATAAAGATTTTTTATTAAAAGTTTTCTATGGTACATCAAATGTTCATAGGCGAAAATTGAGTTGTTGCGAGGCAAAGATGTTTTGCTAGCAATATCAACATTGAAAATTGGGGTTGATGATCTTGATGCTCTAGCTGAAGTTTATACCCATTTTGAGCGCTTCCCTAAGCTAGCAGATCAACAAAGTGGTCTCTTTTCTATTTTGCCCGGGGGAGACGTCACCACCAACACAAAAAATTTCGAGATGATATGGTTTCCTTTTATTCAGGATCTCCATGATCCTCAAAGTCCATTCTATGTAAGATCTTCGGGGAGGAGGGAAGACTTATCATTGTCTTCCCATGACCAATTTTCAAAATTTAAGATGTTGCAAGCAAAGATGCCATGGCTAACAATTGAGGACCCTTCTCAACTTCACCAATATGCAAAGAGATATATCAAGGAAGAGTGGTTCTTTAAAGGTGATGCAATTGTTGTTGCACTAAACCAATCTGGTCGTGTCGAATGCATCAATGCAATGCCAAGGATTCGGATTTGGGGCACAAAAGCCTTTCCCTATGAACTTACTATCAATATGTGGAAAAGTACCCCTCACTGGATTCTAGCTGTATTTGATCGGAACCTGGATATGGTAAATATTAAGTGATAGTAATGTTTTCTTTTTGAAATTTAGTAATATACATTATTTTTGTATAACCTATGAGCATTATTTTATTATTATTTTTTTGTGTTTTCATTTTTTTTCCATTTCAGTTTGCTGCTGGGAGATACACCTTTATCTATGGAGGTGAAAATTTCACGTTAAAATTATCAGAAGATACCACAAGAAAAATTGAAAGAGCTACTGGAATCAGCATAGTTCTTGTAACGGATCCTCGTGTTTTCAAGCGATTAGAGAACACACTGATATGTAGGATGCAATATTTGCTTGAGCGTAGCCCTAATGAGCATGAACCATCAGATTTTGTGTTTGATCAATTGAGTGAAGCATACACGGCGTCTGAGAAAGGTGGGTTTGCTATTCTCACAAAAGGACCGGAGGTGATGTTCATTGGCCTAGCTGAACTAGCACTAAAAGATTTATTGGACTATGAAAGATGGTACAATAAGGATGTGGATATTGTCAAGGTATTTCAACCAAAGGCTCCAACTCCTAGCACAACTGTCTTCCTTCCTAGCATGGGATGGTGGAATCCAGATTGGATGAAGTGCAAGCAAACAGGGCAAAACATGAAGTATATTGAGAATTATAAATGTTGTGATGATTAAACATGAAGATATTTCCTTTGGAAAGAGTTATACCATTGTTGTTGAATTTGTTTGTTTTTGTTGTGTTGTGTTGTGTTGTGTCACTTTGTAATGTCAAAGTGACTCAATAATATGTTTCAATAAGTCCTACTCTAAAGGCACTATCTTTGTTATACTCGCTTGTCTTTTATACTTTATCTCGTTCAAGATATAGTGACTTGAGTTTGAAAATAATAAAGCTTGTCCATAAAAGCTTGACTTTGTCATATTCAACCGTACTGTGTGCCTTATATGTTGTGCAAATTTATGTAAAAACCATTGGAGCTACTTCTTTGCTTTGTATCACACACTTAATATCACTTCATCTTTAGTAACCATAGTATTCGAAGTTTTGGTGATATTCATAGGAAGACTACATACATAGCTTATTAGCATGAGATCATTTTATTTGTGCAAAAGTAACTCAATGGATTCGCAATTGCAATTAACAAGCGTAGGAGTGCATAAAATACATTGTCTTTTTGTGAAGCTTAGATTTTTCATTTCTAGTTCAATTTCTTTTAATATGATTTGTATCAAATCCTAACCATTCGATAGAAACACTTGATTAGGAATTTTAAAAAATATAACTTTTATAAAGAAAAAATTTAGGAGTTGCCACTGATTGAAATTGGAAAAATTTTGCAAGTTAGGATAAATGGATAGATTGATTCTAACTTGGATACTAGTCAGTGAAAAAAATAATTTAAAACCAATTTTATTAAACTAGAAAATTTTTTTTATTTCAAGTCTATTTTATTAAAACCATATGCTTACTACCTTAAATTCTTTATGTAAACTTCATTACTTTAATGCTCATAAATTTATTGAAATGAGAAATATTTACGAATTGTAGCATTTACAAGCTATTATTTTAATTTACAAAGTGATTTAATCATTATTTGCAAAATAGTATTTACAAATAAATACAAGTGATCTTTACAATATAATAACAATATATTATATATATATATTCACTTCTTATGAGCCTCATAGGTACCTACATACTCGCTAATCGAGATTAGATAATATGTAGCTCTTTTATTGAAAAATTTAGCTTTTTTGGTTTCTTTTAATCTTTGAACTCTTTTGCTTTAAGTCCATTAAATTTTATTATTTTGGCAAAATGTAGTTTAAAAGGATAGATATCCTATGAACTACCAATTTGATTTTAAAAATAAAAAAAATTCTAAGCTATCGTACAATACTATGTTACCCTTTTATTATTTTTAACTACTCTTAGACTATACAATACACTTCTTATTTCATTTTTTGTTTCCTATTTTCTCTTCTTCTTTTTTTTCTTCTCTTTAAGAAATGCTTTACTTTTTTACTTCTTTTATTATTATTATTTTTTTACTGCACTTAGACTATGCAATACACTTCTTATTACATTTTGATAAATAAATGAACTAAAGGAAAGGAAAGAAGGACTTACCTGGAAGGCTTGGGACAAACTCCATGCAGATGGAACAAGACGTGGAGTTCAGGTGGGCTGGCTTTGGACTGAACTCAGGTCGCAAGTGGAAATGGGCAAACGGCTGATCAGTGACAAACTTACTTGTAACAGCAGACATCTGAGAATGGTGGTGGTGCTTTGAAACCCTGGTGATTGAAGATGACAGATATGGCTTTGTGGGGTTGAGATAAAGACACCAATTGGAAGTTGAGGACCTCAGGAAGGTTTTTGAAGCAATAGTTCGCTTCAACACCCACTGGAAGAGAAGAAATTCTAGGGAGAAGTTCCGAACACTAAGAAGCTTGCTTAGGGAGAGAAAAGCCTCAATATTTACTCTATAACTGACTTTTGTGAGTTCTCCCCCACTCCAATGAAGGTCACAAGCCCCTTTTCCAGTGATGTAAGCTCAACTCGACATGGAAGGCATTAATATGGGTCAAAATCGAATCTTTCACCATTAATGGGTTTTTAAACGCTACCTATTCAATTTGGTCAAATTGGACTTGATTTAATCATTTTTACATTAAATCATTAGTCAAACAAGCTTTCCCACTTTTAGAATGTATGGTATACATTCTCACAAAACTTCAAATGTTGCACGAATGACTTTATATTGTGTTTGGCAAAGAGGAACTCATGGGAAATGAAGAGAAGTGAAGTGATGAGAAATGACAGCAAACCACCTTCTCTTTAATTCACTCCATTTCATCCCATAAAGGAAGGAAACAATATCACCCTAGGTTCCTTTCACTTCTCTTTACTTTATCCAATTTCATATCCAATAAAATAACCAAACTGTTAGGCCTTTAATACAATTTCGGTCCAGCCCATGTGAATACCTAATACAACCCTCATGATTGCTCTCTCTCAATCTCTCCTCCTCGCACCTCCAATCACAAGGTCGGATCACTCTCTTTCTCTCGTGTTTTTACTCTGAACGACTTAACCTGTAAACCCTAGCTAGTTCTAATGTGTTTTGTTATTTTGCTAGATAACAGGAGGAAGATGGATGCTAATTCGAGCTTAGCAAGGCTCCAAGACACATAAGTCTTTGCTTGGTAGGGTAAAAGCTACCTTTTCTGCCTTGATATCTTGTATTTATGTATATTGTATCCCAGATCTGTTTCAACTGTTTATTTCCAAATCTGTTCCACTGTTGAATCTGTTACAATCTGTTATTCTATTTTGTAACTAACAACTATATTCTAGTTACAATCTATGATTTGCATGTATTTGTAAGTCCCTTTGTGATATAATCCTTAGTCCAAACTAGTGGCTTGCGAATTCATGTTGTATCAGATGGCTCCCCTTCTTCAAAAATAACCTTGTCCTCAAGGTTATGAGATCAAGGTTTCTTCCAATGGTAAACCACTCTATTGGACTAGAACTTGTTTAATAGGGTTTCCATGTCGGAAAATAATTCTAGATCCCAGTATAGTAAGAGGTGTCAACACTGGGTGGCTACCCACAGCTTCCTTTGGTAAAGCCAAAGTAAGAGACTCAGATCCATGAGCCTTCTTTAGTAAAGAAACATGAAACACGTCATGAATCTTGGCATAATCTGGTAATTGTAGCTTGTGAGCACAAGTACCAATCTTCTGAACTATAGCAAAGGGACCATAATGTCTTTGAGATAGTTTATGCGTCTTCTTTAAAGCCACTGACAATTGGCGATAAGGTTGTAACTGAACAAAAACCAAGTCTCCAATCTGAAACTCAACATTTGTCCAATGTCGGTCTGCATAAAACTTCATCTTCGCTTGAGCTTGAAGTATGTTAGTTTTAAGCTTTTTCAAAAGCTCATCCCGAGAAAGCAACTCCTGATCAATAGCATCCAATTTAGAAGCACCTTGTATATAAGATAAAATAGAGGGAGGTGGCCTGCCATACACCAATTCAAATGGTGTAGTTCCTGATCCTTCATGATAAGAAGTATTATAAACGAA
The DNA here is from genome assembly GCA_024138025.1 of Combretum micranthum. NCBI lineage: Eukaryota > Viridiplantae > Streptophyta > Magnoliopsida > Myrtales > Combretaceae > Combretum > Combretum micranthum. The sequence goes on from JAMXBD010000030.1 coordinate 795,119, forward strand.
TTCTGCCCAAGGTAAATAAGTCACCTACTGAGATGGACAATCCATAGTGTAGCACTGCAAATACTGTTGTAAAGTTCTATTGATGACCTCAGTCTGACCATCACTCTGGGGATGATATACACTGCTGACCCTGAGTTGAGTACCACTCAATGTAAAGAGTTCTCTCCAAAAAGAACTCATGAATACCGAGTCTCTATTGGATACTATAGATCGGGGATAACCATGTAACTTGACCACCATTTGTAAGAACAATGAGGCCACTTTAGGTGTTGTGTAGTGAGTATCCAATGCTCCTAAATGACAATATTTAGTGAGTCGATCTACCACTATCAATATCACAATAAAGCCTTAGGATTTAGGAAGACTAGTGATAAAATCCATGCTAATGTCTTCCCATATGCGATCAAGAATTGGCAATGGTTGTAAGAGTCCAGATGAACTTCTGGTAGAATACTTGACCTGTTGACAAGTCTGACAGTTTCGAACAAACTGCTTTACAATCGACCGCATACCCTCCCAAAAAAAATCTAAAGAAATTCGTTTGAATGTCTTCAAAAAACCAAAATGCCCAGAACTGGGAGAAACATGATATTCTGTCATTAAATGGTTGAATAAGAGCCGATTGAGGAATTAAAAATACTCTGTGATTAGAATATAAGATACCACTCTTCCATGACAGATTATATTTGAATGTGTTCCCTTGTTCTAATGCAGAAATAACATCTTGAAATTCATTCAAACTCTTGTATTTAGATTTCAATGTATCAATCCACTGAAAAGTAGGTGTGCTCCAAGCAAAATAAGACCCTTCTAGAGCATACTGTCTGGATAAAGCATCAGCAACTCTATTGTCTACCGCTTTCTTGTAAACAATAGTGTAATCATACCCAAGCAATTTAGTTAAATACTTTTGTTGCTCAAGTGTTTGGATCACTTGCGTTAAAAGTTCCTTCAAACTACGATGATCAGTCTTAATAAGAAAATGAGAACCCAAGCAAATATTGTCTCCATTTTCTTACTGCTTCCACTATTGCATATAATTCCCGAACATAAGCTGATGCTTTTTTTGTAGATGAGTGGCCATCTTCTTACCAAAGAAAACAACTGGCTTATTATGTTGCAACAACACAGCCCCAACTCCTAAGCTAGAAGCATCCATCTCTAATACAAATGGCTCCTTAAAATTAGGCAAAGCTAAAATGGGAGCTTGAACTAAAGCTTGCTTTAATTCCTCAAAAGATGCTATAGCTACATCAATCCATTGAAAATAATCCTTTTGTAATAAGTCGGTTAAAGGACTTGCTATTGCTGTATATCCTTTAATAAACCGACGATAATACCGAGAAAGTCCCAAAAAAGCTCTGAGTTGCTTCAATGAAGTAGGAATGGGCCATTTTATCACAGCTTGAATCTTCTGATCCTCAGGTCGTACCCCATGGACAAACACAATATGGCCAAGATACTCAATTGTGGCCACTCCAAAACTGCATTTGGATTGCTTGAGATAAAATTGATTTTCAAGCAATATGCGAAGGATCTTATCCAAGTGATCCAAATGCTGTGCTTCTATCATACTGTAAACTAAAATATTATCAAAGAACAGTGTAATAAACTTTTTCAAAAGTGGCCGAAAAATTTTGTTCATGATACTTTGAAAAGTAACAGGAGCATTACTTAAACCAAATGGCATTACAAGGAACTCGTAATGACCTTCATGTGTCCGAAAAGCAATTTTCTTAATATCTCTAGGATGCATCCTAATCTGATGATACCCAGCTCTAAGATCCAATTTTGAGAAAACCGAAGCACCATGTAACTCATCCAAGAGCTCATCAATGGTTGGAATCGGAAATTGATCCTTCATAGTAATATGATTGAGAGCTCTATAATCAATACAAAATCGCCATGTACCATCTTTTTTCTTCACTAGTAACATTGGGGAAGAATAAGGACTAATACTATGATGGATGATTCCTTGTTGTAGCATGTCATTGACTTGCTTTTCAATTTCTATCTTTTGGAAATGTAGGTATCTATAGGCTTTGACATTTACTGGCCCTTTGCCTTCCTCAATGTATATCTGGTGTTGAATATCCCTAAGTGGTGGCAATGATGTAGGTGCTTCAAACACTTGGGAATATTTGCCCAACAAGTCTTGTAAGGCTTGGCTGCTGGTGAAATTCCCAGATGTGTTACTAACACACTCCTGAGCTACAAATCGAAAACAAGCTAAAATGGCATCAGTTTGCACCAATCGCTTGAACTGATGCTGATTAATATCCATTAGTGTCTCCTGTTCACCTTGTAAAGAAACTAGAATACCCTAATAATTGAATTGCATAATCAACTGACTATAATCAATGGTGACAGGCCCCATAAAACTGCACATCCTCACAAGTACCCTCACTGGCCATCTTCGTACCATCACCAATAAGTACATTGAACAAAGGTGATTGAGTGACTGTCAAATTTAAATACTTGACCAATCTGGATTATACAAAATTATGTGTACTCCCAGAATCCACTAAGATAGCAACTGATTTATTGTTAATAATACCCTTAAAACGTATTGTTCTAGGGATATTAGTGCCAGACATTGCATGGTAACTGATAGTACAATCATCTGTACTGACAGTAAGGGTGGACTGCTGGTCAAGTTGTGACATGTCCTCTAAAACAAATTCATCCTCAATATCACTCGTCATGATAAAAAATTTGGCTTTACATTTGTGATTTCGATGATACTTCTCATCACAATTAAAGCATAATCCCTTTTCTCTTCACTCATGTATTTCTTCCTTTGTCAACTTCCGAATGGGAAGTGTGGGTTTAGATGATGATGCAAACTGATTGCTAGCAGTAGATATAGCAGGTTTTGAAAATTGCAAAGTATTGGAATGCGACAATGATGATGATTTAGGAAAAAATGTCGACTTAAGCATGTGATTCATATCAGCTAATTTTGATTCATGCATTTTTGCCAGCCACAATGCATGTTCCATGTTATCAGGTCTAGCAATCTGGACTTCTTTCCTAATAGACAGTTTTAAACCCGAAACAAAACAACTCAATAAAAATTTATCTGATAAACCCACAATTCTAGTAGACAAAGCTTCAAATTCAGCCTGATAGCTATCAATAGTACTTATCTAAACAAGTTTAGAAAGAGTACCTTGAACATCATCATAATCTGAAGGACCAAATCGAGCCTTTAATGATTTTAAGAACACTTGCCATGTTGAAATTTGACCAATTTGCTCCATCCACTCATACCATTTTAGTGCTCGTCCCTTGAATGCAAAGGAAGTGATGATCAATCACTGCGCTTCAAGAACACCATGAAAATTAAAGAATTTATGTGCTTGAAATATCCATCCCAAAGGGTCATCTCCTTCAAAAGTTGGAACCTCCAATTTCATTCCTTTAAGCATATTCTCTGTCACTGAGAGTGATGAACCATGGAAATTCTGATCTTGAGATGTAGTATTATGGTTCTGATTCAAAGTAGTTGTCTGCATTTGTTCCTGTAATTGTTGAATAGAATGTTGCATATCTTTGTTTGCATTTGACTGTTCTTGCACTTGCTGCCGCATCTTGTTGACAAATTCTACAAGAGAAAACACTAATGATTGTAATTTGGTAAATTCCTCCTGTTGAGATGCTTGTGTTCTTGTTGTCGCCATTGATGCTGGGACGAGAGCACCAAATGTTAGGCCTTTAATACAATTTCAGCCCAGCCCATGTGAATACCTAATACAACCCTCACGATTGCTCTCTCTCAATCTCTCCTCTTCGCGCCTCCATTCACAAGGTCAGATCACTCTCTTTCTCTCGTGTTTTTACTCTCAACGACTTAACCTGTAAACCCTAGCTAGATCTAATGTGTTCTGTTATTTTGCTAGATAACAGGAGGAAGATGGATGCTAATTCGAGCTTAGCAAGGCTCCAAGACACATAAGTCTTTGCTCGGCAGGGTAAAAGCTACCTTTTCTGCCTTGATATGTTGTATTTATGTATATTGTTTCCCAGATCTGTTTCAATTGTTTATTACTAGATCTGTTCCATTGTTGAATTTGTTACAATCTGTTATTCTATTTTGTAACTAACAACTATATTCTAGTTACAATCTATGGTTTGCATGTATTTGTAAGTCCCTTTGTGATATAATCCTCAGTCCAAACTGGTGGCTTGCGAACTCGTGTTGTATCACAAACACACAAATTCCACCCCATTTCACTTGACTTCATTTGCTTTCATCCAACTTCCTCCGATCCAAATGGAGTATTAGTCTCGCAATCTTTGACCGAGAATTAGTGGAGTTTTTGTATTTTTTGGCAACTTTGAAGACAAATTTAATAATCATTTTGTCGCTAAAAATATTTCTAAAGGTCGTAATGCTCTCTGCTCCAAAGATATTTTGTAATTCCATCATTAACTTGATGCAATTGCAAAGAAGACGCAGTCCAAAAGGAGCAAAAATTAAGCTCATTAGGCTTAAAAATGGCGTTCGTCTACTCGACACATTCAAAGTCATGAGGAAGAAGGAGAAGTTGACCAGTCAATGGTCAAAGTCATTTATATCCAGCCAATGGAGATCTACCACATGCCCAAGCTATTATATTACTGAAAAATATAATAAAAATAAAGAAAAATAAAAGTAAAAACGCAGAGAGGTAAGTACAGGAGTTTAGAACTCCTGATTTCCGAAGTCTGTGGCCGTTGATTTGTGCGTCTGCTTCTAGTGAGGAATTTAATTCTTCTTGCGGCTTTTAAATTTGATGGGCGCGATTATGCCCATCTTATCTTGGCCCAATAATTGGGCCGATTTCTATTGTACCAAATAGAATGATTTTTTTTTTAAATAAATAAAAATCTAAATTGCATTTATAATCAAATATATTTACAAGTTTTACCATTAGTCTTCACTCTAAAATTTAAACACCTATAAAATAGCCATTTCAAATCGAATTAAAGTATGGTTTGAAGTTTCAATCTCATAAAATTAAGCTATTTAACAAAAGATTACTTTTAAGATTCGATTTTTCTCGATATTTGAGATGACCATAAAATAGATGATTTAATTTCAAGTGGGAGGTGGGACTCTGCTTGGAACCCCCTAAAATTGTCTATTTTATGAAATTAAAAAATTGGATAAATCGTATGAAGTTGAAAAAAATTTCTTTATGCTAAGAGATTTGTAGTTTCTCAAATTGCATATTTAATTTAGATTTTCTATGTTTGTTTTAATTCAAGAGATATCAATTGAACTATTCCACGACCACTACGGACTCCAACAGGTATTTTGCTTTTAAGACAAAACTTTTACTATCCTAAAATGTTAAGGTATAGAGAGCAAAAATGGGATATCTATGATTTCTTTTCGTTTTTTTTTTTTTTTCCTTTGATTATGCATTGTAATTTGTCATTTATATTCAGTTTCTTGCACCTTTTTTATTTTCACTTTTGTTATTGGTACACACAACACACACATATATATATATATATATATTCATAGTTTAAATTTTTCTATTTGTTTTGGTACTACTCATTAAGAAATGATTAGTAAGACAATATTGTATTTTGTAATATTATAATATCATCATGGTTTGTATTAGTGTTATCATTGGTATTATTATTACCTTATTTTTCTTTAAAGTAAGAGAAATGGTTAAGATAATTCATAAATCTTTTCAACATTTAGCTATTAGGTTAGTCAAATTAAATCAACCTATTGTTTGGTACTTTGATTGCATTTGATATGATATATATCACATATTGGAAGCTCCTTCGTCAATCAAGTTAGGTACCATGACCCTAAAGGTTCCTTGAACCACTTGGGAAGGTACCTTAGTTAACCACAATAAGTGGCTGGTCAAACTTTATTTTTATTTTATTTATCTCTATTGGGCTTGGTCTAAATTCAATTAAAATAATATTAGAGAATTCTTAATGAAAATCTCAAATCAATCTTAAAGGTCTCAATTCTTACCATTACTTAAATTTTTTTCACTTTTCTTGTTCTTTCTAAGATCTCATTAACCTATGGTGAAAAGAAAATCAATTAATTAATCTCATCGATCACTGTAAATGATGAGTAATCAAGTTTCCAAATTTTACTATTTTTATCCAAATCATTTCATCTTTGATAGTATTTGATTAAAATAGAATAGAGATTAAATGTAAGGATGGTTTTTCATTTAAAAAATATTGAAGTAGAAAATGATAAAATGGGATAGACTATGTTTGGAAATAGAGAATCTCAAGTTTAGCATGGCCACAAATGGGTGAAGAATACCTATAAATAAGCTTTCTCCTCCTCGATGAAAGGTGAAATTAATTTGATCTAACAGTTACAAACTATTGTCTAGAGCACTTCATGTACCATCTAAAATATTTTAGAAATATCTTAAATAATAAATTCCAGAAACTGTACCTAACAAATTCTACAAGTTTATCTAACAAATATTCTAGAATGTAAAAGGAGTAATGTCCATAGGCTTGGGCCAAAGTGGATCAATTTTAACATTCCTTTTCGATAGACTTTGGCAAAACTCTAAGCATGTCTAGTAACATCTTGAAATTTTCTCATGCTAGTGCTTTGGTGAAAATGTTTGCTACTTGATCTTTAGTCTTGCAATAGTTCATATTGATTTCCTTATTGGCTATAGCTTTCCATAAAAAATGGTACTTTGTTGCTATGTCCTTTGTTTTGCTATGATGTACTAGATTCTTAGCCGTTGTAATAGATAACTTTTTTTCCACAAAATATGGTAGTTAGATCTCCTTTAGACTTGCCAATGTCTTCTAGTAGTATTCAAAGCCATATTATTTGTCTTACAGTGACGCAGTGTATAACGTAAATCCAACCTAGGGTTTATCTCAAGATGTTGATTCACATTAGAATACTGTCCTGTGATCTTCAAATAACTATTGATTCAATGAATAACTAGGTAATTTGGCATTAAATACACAATCCACACAAGGAATATGATATTTGGAAAGAAAGGAGTAAAATAATCTCAAATATTTAATTTAACAAAAGATAATAATGTTTCTCTCGCACTAGGGTTCATATATAGAAGAAAAAGGGAAACTCAAAAGTCTAAAAAATAAAATAATTAGGATAACTAAAGTTAGATAGTAGGCCGACGGCCTAGGAAAGTACGCCGATGACTTAGATTGAAAGGCCGGCGTCCTAAGAGCCGGCGTAAGCCCAAATGAAGCGAGCATGAACAAGTCTTCAAAGTTGCTCGTGAATACTTGAAGGCTGGCGATGTTAGGATAAAGGATGGCGTCCTAAGAGCCGACCTAGGCTGGATTTCGCCACTTCCTTTGATTTTTCTCCACATAGTTGTTGGCTATCACTTCTGTTGCATCATCTTCCCTAGGGTGAACAAAATTCGCCCTCGAATTGTCATCATCTGAATCATCACCATGATATGGAATGAGATGCTTCACATTAAACATGTTAGCCATCCTGATATGGCTAGTGAGTCGAAGTCTGTAGGTATTGGGATTGATCTTCTCAATGATCTCAAATGGACCAACCTTCCTCGCAGAAAGCTTATTATACTCACCCACTGGGAATCTATCCTTAGTGAGAATAGCCTATACAAAATCACCTTCATCAAATTCCAGGTGACATCACTTTCGATCAGGTAAGACTTTATATTTACTTGCAGACTTTTCCAAGTTGGTGCAAATAGTCTGATGAATCTGCTGTAGGTTGTGGACAAAATCTACTACATTGCCATGGAATCTAGTGTGATCAAGAACCGTCATAAGATCTAGAGGTCCTCTTGGAATGATGGAATATACAACTTGGAATGGGCTAAAACTAGTGCTTCGATTAACGACATGATTGTAAGAAAATTTGGCTTGGCTTAATTTTAGATCCCAACTCTTGATGTTCTCCCCTATAAGACTTCATAGATGGTTACCCAAAGATTTGTTGACCACCTTTATTTAACCATCAGTTTAAGGATGGTATGCATTGCTGAAGTTTAATTGGGTGTTGACCATCTTCCATAGGCTCCTCCAAAAGTGGCTCAAAAACTTGGAATCCCTATCAGACATAATAGAAGAAGGTAAACCATGTAATCCATACACCTCCCTAAAATATTAACTATGCCACACACACAGGATCAATTGTCTTTTTGCAAGGAATGAAGCGTACCATCTTTGAGAATCGATCCACTACCACATATTTAGAATCGTTACCCCTTTATGTCCTTGGTAAACCCAGAACAAAATCTATGCTAACGTCCACCCATGGCTGAGATGGCATAGGTAGGGGCAAATATAACCTAGCATTGGTAGTTGATCCCTTAGAGACTTGGCATACCCTACATCTCTGCAAAAATCTATCTACCTCCTTTCGAATAGAAGGCCAAAAATAAGATGCCAAGACTAAATGTAGTGTCCTATCTCTTCCCATATGTCCCTCACAGTGTAGCTCTTGGATAATCTTAGCCCTAAGGCTACAATCAGGAATGCAAAGTTGATTTCCCTTAAATAGAAATCCATCTTGTAGCAGAAAATCGATGTTCTCCCTATCATGAATACGAGCTAAAACACGTGAAAAGAATGGGTCAGATTCATATAAAGCAGAAAATGAATCAAAACCTTGTACCTCAACTTGCATCTTGGTCAATAAAGTCCCCTGCCTACTTAAAGCATCCGTAACCCTATTTGAAGCCCCACTCGTATTTCACAACAAAGGTGAAACGGTCCAAATATGCAACCCAAGAGGCATGTCTGGCTAACACCTTATCCTGACTATGAAGGTGTTTTAAAGCCTTATGGTCAATATACATGATGAACTCTCTGTGGAATAAATAATACCTCCAATGCTTCACTGCCTGTACCATAGCATAAAACTCAACATCACAAGTGCTATACCTTAATTTCGCCCCTGTCAATTTCTCACTGTAATATGCAATAGGCCTATTATTTTGGCTCAACATAGCACTGATTCCTACTTTTGATGCATCGGAGTGAAGTTCAAAAGGCTAATGACAGTCTGGAAGTACCAATATTGGGGCTGAAGTCAAACGACTCTTAATGAGCTCAAAAGATTCTTCTACACTCTCTGACCACTCAAACTTCCTACCTTTCATGCAACTCATCAATGGAGCCATAATATTGCTGAAGTGAGGAATAAACCTTTTATAAAAAGATGCTAAACCATGGAAGCTCCTCACCTCTGTAATGGAAGTAGGTTTAGGTCATTGCCGAATGGCATCCACTTTTGATTGGTCAACCTGTAAACCTGCATCAGAAATCGCATAACCCAAGAAAAGTTTCTTTGTAGTCATAAAGGTAAGCTTCTTAACAGCGGCATAAAATTTCTCTTTGCGTAGAATAGTCAAAACCTCTCGTAGGTGTTGCTGATGTTGATAATGATTTGCACTATATACCAGTATGTTATCAAAATACACGACAACACACTTGCCAATAAAAGGCCTTTGTAAACCCCGGTTTTTCAAGTAGCCAAGATAACCCTAGAACCGGAAACCAAAATCCTAAACCGGAATAACTTAAGTTTGGAGTGAGAACTAGGAACCCTAATTCTAGCTTTTCCTCGGTTTCCAATTAAGAAACTTTTATAAGAAAATTTAATTTTGAATATAGTTCTTGATTATATTTCAAACCAAGAAAATATCAAATTTTAAGAAAATTTCAATTCCGGGTCATCCTGAGACCCATTATAGAAAAACATGCCCCGGAACTAGAATTTCAAAATTTTCCTTTTGAATACTCATTTGAACCGAAATACAATAAGGATTTCAAAAATATAGATTTCATAATTTTTCGGCTTATGAAAAATACAGTTATAGCCTTTTTATTCGTATTTCCTTACTACCGGTAATTAAATTATCTTGACTACTATTCATTACTATTCACAAGGACCACCTATACTACCTATTTGTACACTCTACATTTCAACTCTTACCATCACTCAATCATCTCCCCTTTTCAAAGGATTTTTGTCCCTTAACTTTCCATACAAGTTATGACAACTTACACATCAAAGATAAATCAATCAAAACAAAATAAAAATCAAATTCCCCCCCTCCCCCCCCCCCCCCCCCCCCCCCAATGCATAGTGCCAGCGTGATGGCCCCCCCTTCAAGCTCCCAATTGCAATTTTTTTTTTAATTTATTTTACTCCATTTAACCTAATTTCAAATGCTAATAAACTATTTTCTCTCTCTCTCTCATTCTTTCACTTTTTAAGTTTTACAAAGTTAAAACACTCTCAAAATTCTCCCCCTACACACCTCCTTGCCGTGAGCCTTGAGCCCCCCCCACACACACACACAACTTTCCATTTTCTTCATCTCCTATTTTACTTCAAGTAAGTGAACTTTTACTCCTTCCACTCATAGATCTTTGTAATGGCTAGATGATTCTTGGATATTTCTAACCAAAGGACCCCATGAGCTTTTGCTAGGGACAAGGAAATGTCAAAACAAGAATACCGAACCATTATAAAGTAGATCTAACATTTAAAGGAGCTTTCAAGGCATAAGCTTTATGATTTTTCATCAAAAGTGTTTTGAACAAAATATCTTTTATAAAAATGTAGTTTTTATGTTTTCAAAACCTATTTAAGTATTTGATATAGTAGATCTATCATTTTATTACTTATATTCATGTAGACATTTAAGATCTCATCATTATATTGTGTTTATGTGCATTAATAGTCTTTAATGCTTTGTCCTTAGTAAATAACCTTCCTAGTATATAGATCTATAGGTAGATGAGTTAATAAAGTCAAAAAGGAAAACACTTTTCAAGAAATGAACTTGTGTAAATTCGGATGACTTGAGAAACCTAAGTTAAAAACCCATCTACCAACTTTTAAACATGTGTTTTACAAGAAAAATGAAGCCTATAGGTGATAGATAATGTTTGGTAATATTTTTCATGAGTTTAGATGAGTTTTTACTAAAGAAAATATTTAAAACAAGAGATGAAGTCCAATTGAAGTTTTGAGTTAAAAGTCTTGAAAGCCAAATTCGTAATAATGGATAGATGGTCATAAAACCCTAGTTTTCCAACTTCAAAAATGATATTTTCTTAAATAAATGAAGTCCTTAGGGTATAGGTAAAATAAATACTTAAAGTTTTAAGTATAAAATACATTTTTCTTGAAGGAATCAACTTGGAAATAAAATTTTCTAAATTCGGATTTGTGGAACCACCCTAGTATAAGACCCACTTAAAAGTTTACAAATGAAAATTTTATTAAAGAAATAAAGGCTTTAGGATATAACTAATATAAGGATCAAAGTTTCTTTAAACAAAGTGGAGTTTTCCTAAGAAAAATCCTTAGAAGTAGTAGGTGTGACCAAATGTAGCAAATTTGATTTTTAGACAATAGCAAAACATAGTGCCTTAAGACAAAGCTATTTGAGTCTAAAAATTTATAAAACCTTAGACACTTAAGGGTTCATATGATGACATTCACGATAGGGAAAATCATCACCATGGCATTTAGTTCCATTTTTCATTTAGGAATCTTAAGTGTATTCATGAAAAATCACATTTTTGGAATCAATATAACCGCTGTACAGATCTGACCCCTCATTTACGAGGCTTAGATATTTTCAAAACTTGATTTGAACTTCATATTTAGAAAGCTCTTCCGAAGTATATAGAAATTGATATAAAATTTGCAAAATTCCGACTTAAAACGACCAAGTTATAGCTATTTTAAATCGGGACTTCGAAAATGACACGAATTTTGATTTCACTAAGTTTTCTTAGAATTTTAGTATCCTAAGATGGTAGAATACTTATTAGGCTATTTCTTATATGAATAGGTAAACCCGTGGATGTTGACTCTTTCCCTCCGGATTATTATTACTAGAAGAAAGGCGAACCAATGGCGGAGTGAGTTTTTCTTCCCAATTCATTTATTGTTTGTGCTTGTTAATTAGTGTACTAGAATGTAGGCCAAATGAATGGAATATGCATGATGGGGAAAAATGGGAAATTATATGTTGATATTGATGTGAGAACTCAAATTAAGAATATCGAAACCGGGTGATAAATTTTGGTTGTGTACTTAGCTATGATGGATTGTATGAGAAATTGCTTGATCGCCTAAGTAAAATGGCTTAATCAACTACTCGGACTAATGCTAAATTGACATGTGCATATCATAAGGGGAAGGAACATTAGCATTTGTAGGTTAATCGTGATCCAAAAACGATATCGAATAATCATAGGTTAACCGTGAACCATAAACAGCATAAAGTTAGTACCGCAGTATTCGTTAATCTGCTAACCCGTGATGGAGGGCGCAAGTCCATCCACATATGATTTCCGGCTGGTCATATGTTTGTTTAACTTACGTGTTTGGTGCATTCACTTGCTTGCTTAATTACTTGGTTGAATTGTTGTGATATGAATGTTATTGTGGAAGATTACACTCACTAAGCTAGTTAGCTTACGTCCCTACAGTCCATTCCTTTTGCAGCTATCCCATTTGTGGCTTAGGTGGTGTGACCCGGCTGTACAGGTACAGAAGCTAGGAGTTTCCCCTAGAAGTTAGATTTTCTGTATTAGACTTCCATAGGAAACTTCTAAGACTTGGATGACTGTATATGACCTTTAATTATTCTTTTGCGGGGGAATGCCCCTTAGATTATGTAATATTTATCTATGTTTCATGAATTATATCCTATTGCTAATGCATGCCAAATTAAGCTTTTATCTCCATTTGGACTTGTACTCTATTATTGTAAAGGTACGCCTTACATCTATATGAGGCTCTCGAAGTACTAAGGTGGTAATTCGAGAATCTTATATGGTATGTGGCGGACTGTTACATTAGGGTACCCTATGGGGCGTGACAGCCTTAGAATCTGGTTCACCACTCGCATGAAGGTACTAGGGGCATTTGATAGCCCAAATGGCATGACCAGCCATTCATATAATCCTTCTCTGGTCTTGAAAGCGATCTTCCATTCATCACCAACTTGGATGTGGATTTGATGATAACCACTCTTCAAATCGAGCTTCAAAAATACCTTTGCCCCACTCAGTTGATCAAGTAAATCATCTAGTCTAGGAATAGGAAATTTGTACCTAATTGTAATTTTGTTGATGGCACGGCTATCTATACACATGCACCAAGAACCATCTTTCTTGGGTGTCAATAAGGCAAGAATAGCACAAGGACTCAAACTTTCCGGAATAAACCCCTTCTCTAGCAAACCCTCTACCTGCCTTCTCAGTTCTTCATGCTCAGAAGGACTCATTCGATGATGTGGTCTATTAGGAAGGGAAGCTCCTAGCTCTAGATTAATTTGATGCTGAATATCCTTGAGTGGTGGCAAGTCATCAGATAACTCCTTAGGAAACACATCCTAGAATTGACTAACAAGGCTGGCTGCTCCTTTAGGGACTACTGTATCCTTAACTAGCTCCTTGCTCACCAAAGCAAACACCACTTCATATTCTTGTATCTCTTCTTCAAACTTTGCCAAGGATAACATAATAGAATTATTACCCTGTTTCACAAGCTTGATTTCACCAACCTTATTTGGCACAAGCACAATCCTGACCCCTTTAAATGTAAAGCTATAGGTATTAGCTCTACCATAATGGGTCATTCCTCTATCAAACTGCTACGGTCTACCCAGGAGTAAGTGATAGATATCTATGGTCACCACATCACACTAAATAGAGTCTTTATGCTTAGACCTAATAGCAAATGTGATGAAAGCATGTTTCGAGACACTTACCTCTCCACCTTTCTTTAACCATGCTAGCTTGTAGGGTTTGGGGTGCTGCTCAGTCTGAACCCCTAATTTCTGCACAACATCTGTGGAGATGATATTCTTACAGCTGTCAGAGTCAACCATAAATCTACACACCTTATCCAAAATGGTACAAGTGGACTGAAAGATATTGGTTCTCAACCAATCCTCCTCAATAGCTTTGGGAGTCATGTAAGATCTCCTCACTACTAATGTCTCCTGACCATCCCATTCTAGAAACTCCTCCCAATACTCATCATCAAAAATAGGCTCACCATCTCCTCCAGCTTCAAACACTCCTCCTCTTCACTTGTTTCTTCATTCTCAACAAACAATGTTGCCCTCTTCCTCACTTTCCTGCACTCAGATTGCCTATGACCTGGCTCTCCACACTTAAAGCATTTCAAGCCACTACTGCTAGGACTACTGGGGTTTGGCCTGCTATTGCGCCCTACAGTATTGTTATTAGACACCCTACCACCAACATGATTTAACATGCCACCACTTTTTCTGCTACCACTACCTATCATACCACCACCAGAAAACCCACTATAAAAACCGCTTTTGTTGCCTCTCAAGAATCAAAGCTCGCTGATGTGCAGTAGAAACACTCATAGGATCATATAGATTCACCATATCCTAGATTTCTATCCTCAAACCACCAATATACATTGCTACTAATTGATCCTCAGTCTCGTAAATTTCATTCCTAGAAAACAATTGGTAAAACTCAAATGTGTATTTGTTTACTGACCTGGTACCATGTTTTAAGTTTTGCAACATCTGATACATGATTCGCTGGAAGTTGTAGGGTAGGAATTTCGCCCTCATATGTTTCTTCATATTTTCCCAAGAGGTGATCTTTGGTTCACCCAACCTAGCTCGGGTCAACTTTGTTTGCTGCCACCAAGTTGTGGCCTTATCACGCAGTCGGGTTGCCACCAACTGTACCCTTTTATCTTCTGGGACACCCTAGAAATCAAGAACTTTCTCTACCGTAGCCAGCCAATCAAGAAAATCTTCTGACTGTAGATTCCCTATAAACTCAGGAACTTCTATTCTCATACCTACCTCCCATTTTCTCTTATCATCCTCCACTACACGAACTCTACCACACTCACGAGGCAATCCTCCATACAATCCCCTTTCACTCATTGATGATATGTCATCCTCCTCCTAATTAAACTCTGGAATAGGGTTAGGGTTTTAGTTATGCCTAGGGTTAGCATTACGTTGATTTTCTATCATCGCAACCATCCTTTTTGTAAGTTGTTCTACCATCCGCTGTTCCATTGTACCCATACATTCATCCATCATCTATCTAATCCATTGATCCGGGTCGTCTTCTACTGCATCACGACATTGATTGGCTTATCTTCTGGGAGACATCTTCTCCAAGAACGAACACAGCTCTGATACCAACTCTCACGCAGCGTACAACGTAGATCCAACCTAGGGTTATCTTAAGACGTTGATTCACACTAGAATACCATCATGTGATCTTCAAATACCTAATATGATATTTGGAAAGAAAAGAGTAAAATACTCTCAAATTTTTAATTTAACAAAAGATAATAATGTTTCTCTCACACTAGGGTTCATATATAGATGACAAAAGGAAACTCAAAAGTCTAAAAAATAAAATAATTTAGATAACTAAAGTTGGATAGTAGGTTGGTGGCCTAGGAAAGTACGCCGGCAACTTAGATTGAAAGGCCGGTAGCCTAAGACCCAGCGTAAGCTCAAATGAAGCGAACATGAACAAGTCTTCAAAGCTGCCCGCAAATACTTGAAAGTCGGTGACGTTGGGATAAAGGCTAGTGGCTTAAAAGCTGGCCTAGGCTGGGTTTCGCCACTTCCTTTGATTTTTCTCCACATAGTTGTTGGCTATCACTTCCGCTGCATCAAGCAGTTGTTGTTACTTTAATATACTGGGGTTCCACTAATGACTATGCAATAATCTCTTGTTTCTTTGATGATCATAAAAATACTTCTGATCTAAAATTAAATGCATAGCTTGAGTACTCTTCGTGTTGTCTATAGATCTAACCTAGCTACTATATGTATAGTTTGAAGTCGTCTATTTGCTTATACCATATGCCAAAGTCTTCAGCATACTTCGAGTCTTGAAGTATTTGCTTTGTTGCTTTAAGGTGCCTCTAACAAAAGGATTTTGCATAAACTTGGAGACTTGTGGTGTACATCATGTCTGGATATGTCATTTTTAGATATAGTAGGCTTCCTATAATACTTTTGTATCCATATTCATTTGCTGCTTGTGACCAATTTTCTTTTTGCAACTTCTCATTTGTTCCTAATAGTATATTTCCATGTTAAATTTCTACAATAGATTTGTTTTGTATATTTTCTTTTTGTAGATGAATTTCTTGAACATATTTTCAATGGTATTAGAGCCTCCTCTAGTGATCTATTGGGTGTACAGGTGGGCATACAAACTTGGTTGGTTGAGCAGGGCCAACTCATTTTGGCCCATGGTTTAAATGGCAAACTAGCCATAATTTCTTAGCTCAGGCCCAACCCATTTTTGCCCAGATATTTTTATAAAACCATGGCAAACACTAAATTTAATTATAAATTCCACCTCCGATATTTTTTTTTTGGGAAAACTATGATTATTGGTCCATCAAATTAAGGACCTGCTTCCCATCACACGGTTTATGAGACATCATAAAAAAATGCTATTATGATTGAAAATCATTTTACTTTACCAAGTTAGATTTGGATAAAATAATAGCCTACAAAACTCCAACAAGTGGTATTAGCCTATTGTCTCATGACACATGATCAAAATATATAAAAAAAAGTGTAAAAATATCTAACATGCCACCAACTAACCTAAGCTGAAAAAAAAAAAAGGATTAAAAACATAAACAAGGTAATGAGGAAACACGTTAGAAATGGATCAGACTAGCTGTAGTTAAGGGGTAGTGATGGAAAATGGAAAATATAATAGTTCACATCAGATAGTAGGAAATAAACTAACTAAAAATAAGCAACGAGATAGCAAATTTGGATTTCCTTAGGTATTTTAGACATAAAACTACCATCAACTAATATGACTTAGTTTTACATAAACTCCCTAGACATATACTTAGGTTCGCACACTTTAAGTTTCTACTAAATCCCTTTCTTACAGCATACAAATAACAACCTCTATTTAGCCTTATCACTTCTTTAAATGATAAGGAATTGCAGGAAGTACGATATTAAAGATCATAATAACTATAAAATTTTTAACATTGGTTGCCAATCGAGTCAAGAAAGACTACAGTACCACGGCTATGGTGGTGCCAACATGGATGATAAATTCCAAAATTAAATGTTTTATTCCAATTTTATACCATACATATACGTGTAGTTTTTGTATTTTTAAGACAAAAGATGTATAGACTGAACTTTACATCCTCAAGTGAAGAATCACATGAAAAAAAAGGCATACTCAAAGCTTGTAAATATCTGTTCAGGACATTAATCCATATAAGCATTTAAACCAATTATTGACTCATATCATTGATAAAAATGGGAGATTATGAGGCGAATTTTTTCGCCTTAGTAGATTAAAATTTCGACTCAAAATTTCACTTGAAGAAGTCAGCCATGTTAAGGAAAAGAAGGCAAAATTCACTCCATAAATTTAAATTGAGACAAAGTTAGCCTGTGTTGAAATAAGAGATAAAATTCGCCTCAATTGGAAAAGTGTGAGGTGAATTTCGCCTTTGGCAAGTCACTCAATGAGGCGAAATTCGCCTCATTGGACGACATGGCAAGCAACCTGTCATGAGATGAAATTCACCTTACAATTTTCAAATGAGGTGAATTTTGTTTCATGTTTGTAATTAATAATAAAAAAAACCTTCGAATTTATTTGCCAGAATTATAATTATTAGTACTTTATTTAAAACTTGTAAATATCAATTTTTTTATCTTAAATGTTATAAATGGTGAAAATATTACGATATCATAAATATGTTTATATTCATATAAATATTGTATATTTGAAATCATCATATACTGGAAACATTAAATAAATTTTATCAATAAAAATAAGAAAATTATAAATTAAAATAAAAATAAAAATTTATACTGTATATTACCTTGATTTTGATGTTGTTGAACTTATAATAGTAAATTGATCAAATGATCAAAACCTGTAAAATTAATAGAAAAAAATAATTAGATGAAAGGATCGCAATAACAAAATTGAACATGAAGAGAAGTAACCAGAGAGGAAAAGCAGGAAACGCAAATTATGAAACAAAACAAGAAAGAGTTCAGAGAGTGGAGTAATTAGGCGAAATTTGCCCAATGACTGGGATATTGAGGCAAATTTTGCATCATATTAGATAGATGAGGCAAAATTAGCCTCATTGTCGTAGGAAAATTTTGCCTAAGTATCCTAATCGTGAGGCAAAAATTGAATTTTGCTTGCTTCTTTCTCACGCAAAAGTGAAAAAAATTTTGCAGATCTTGCCAAATGGCTATTTCACTGAGATCAATAATATTTTATTTATATTATTTTAATAAAAATAAGTTATACATAATATTTAAGTAGAATAATTATTAAAGTTTAAATAATATATATAAATATAAAAAATAGTTTATCCATCAATAGGTTGTTAGTAAATAAAAGTGAAGAGTTACAATTAAAGATCTTAAGAAATAATTTCATAAAATAAATTCTTTATGTTGATAAAGTATTTTAAAAATGAAGTGACCGTAATATGATAATTTTTGTATTATTATATAGTTTCGTTTGGCCTTTTTTACTCTGACAAGACCTTTTAATAAAATTGAACACATCAATGTACAATTTGCATATTTTATAAAAATTTGTTGTTAAAATATGTTATTTATAATGTAATCCCTGAAAATTTTCATATTAGTATACGACCATAAAATAGAAAATATGAATTAGATAGTAAATTTAGAACTCGATAAAAATCCTAGAATAGATCTATAAGTTGTAGTGAACCCATTCATAGTTTAAAAACCCGAACAAAAATTTCTCTGACCTTAATTGATACCAAAAACAAGATTTTGTATCTTAAGCTGATAACTCAAGATATAATTAGAAGCAACCCTAAATTTCAAACCCAATATAATATAATATATTAATAGAACTTATTGGTTATAAAACAATAATCAAAAGATGAACTACTAGGGTGATAGATACGCAGTAGATACTAATACAAATCAATAATTACAAGTCCAGACCTCGAATAAAAATTTTGAAACTCACTATTATACTTGTTAGGGAATTATGAGTCCATTGAGACCTAGAACCTAATTTAACCTATTGGATTCGGAAATTTTAATCGTATAATTTAAAATACTAAAAATAATTAATCATGTAAACTTTAAACTAAAAATTTGAATATATAAACAATGTAGAAATTTTGTAGAAACTTAGATAATTTTTTTAAAGATAAAACTCTTACATAAATGTTATATACATACACGTTTAAATTAATATTTGTTAAGATAACTTAGTTAATTATATTAAGCAAACAATTAAACAAATAAAACAAATGATAAAAAAAAAAAGAAAACCGGTGCAAGAATTCGACTGTTGTTGTACAAGAGAAGCACGTCCATAATTTGAGCCAAATTGGACAAATAAATTCAATAGAAAATGACATCCAAACCAATCAATAGGCACCACCTTGGATCCTTAGTAAATTCAAAGGAATTCTAGCTCAAACAAGTAAGTGAAGCAACTCCAATTTGTCTTGAAAATTACCATGGAAGCAGCTGCGGCTGCAACAGGAACAATAGACGCCAAATAGCAACCCTTTTTCACACACACTTCACGAATTTAGTTTAGATTATAGGCATTATAAGAGTTGAAATTTTTGACTTATAACATCCAATAAAAACACTCTAAATGTACACATAATCCAGCAAATTGTAGGACAAAAATTATGTACAAAATAACTTGTAAACTGACTTAAAAAACTTCTAAAAACTACAGCAACCAACGTGAATTATAGCCTCTGTTTCCACTGAATTTCTTCAGTTATTTTGTACTACAAATACACCAAATAAACCACCATTTATTAGCCTTAATTAACTAGCAAACAAACCCCATAAATACCCTTTGAAAAAGCTACAAAAATCTATAAAAAAAAATAAAAAATCGTCCTAAAAACCAACATCATAAAACTTACATTTTTCAAGTCCAAAACACTTCCTCTAGTGTCCTAACTTCAACCTAATCTTAGTATATATATACAAGAGTAACTTAGCCACAAAACCAACTCATATCTCTCACAAACTCAATCTGAAAATTTAGCTACAACAAGAGTTACGAATAGCCCCTATCTCCTTCTGTTTTTCCTTCACTTTAACAGCCTTAAAGAACCTTTAAAATAGAGCATAACC
The DNA here is from genome assembly GCA_024138025.1 of Combretum micranthum. NCBI lineage: Eukaryota > Viridiplantae > Streptophyta > Magnoliopsida > Myrtales > Combretaceae > Combretum > Combretum micranthum. Next base: position 815,296 of record JAMXBD010000030.1, read on the forward strand.
TCTTTTTTGCCTCCTAAATATCATCTAAGTATCAAACACAACAAAAAACCCGATTCCCCCCTTCAAACAATAACAAAAACCAAGCCAAACAGCCCTTGGTTTTACCTGAAACCAAGTTGTAAATTCAAGCTCAAAAAGCTAAGAAAGTCTTAATTAAATTAGTTAACTCTTATTATATCTAAAATTTACTTTCCAACTTTTAATTTAGGATTGGCTCTTGTCAAGGAAGGGAGCTTGGTATCCTTTTCCACATCCAATCAAGATAACTTCTATCTTAACCTTGATTTCTTATTACATTTATGAATAGACAATAGGATGGATTGAGTAGTTTTGGAGAAGCTTCTGTGTTTGGGAGAAGTAGTTATTTATTTGATGAATTCAACTAGATGAACTATTATTGTATTAGTAATACTAAGATTTTGAGGGTTATGGAAACATCAACTTAGAGATTTTATAGCTTTAAGTCTAGAAAATTCGGATCTAAGAAAGAATGAGCCAAAACCATGCTTAAATTACAACTATACTAACTTAAAACTATGTATAATGCCCCTAGGACCTAATATGAGGATGAAACATGATAAAACAAGCCTTAAAGGCATGATTAGGAGTCCTACATTACAAAAAATAATAATATGAAATCATTCTTACAAATTTATATGGAAATTAACACATGTTGATAATTTCACAAAGTTATGAATACAATAAGGAAATGAATAAAAGATTAGATAGTGAAATGAGGACCTTTATGTAAAGACTTGACCTATAAAATCCCGAGATTTAGAGTATCGAGTCCCCAACCACATAAAACATTTTCATATTATATGTAAGATTGTCCTAAACTAACAATTTATACGAATTGTTTGATCAAATCTACTAAAACTTTATAAACAATCTTTAACAAAATAAGATTGCTAATAAAAGCAATCTATACATATATATATATATATATATACGTCATATGTGCAACGTTTAGTGTCAATACAAGACACTACAAAAAATTACAAGTTTTTCCTTAATTAAAAAGTAACACTAAGAGATCTTAAGGTCTTTATATCTTAGGCTTATCTATCAAGCCTTCTATATAGAGAATTTTGCTTTTAAACAAAATCTTCTTCAAAATCCAGGGGCATTCGAGTCCTATTCGTCCCACTCATCCATGAATTTCTCAAAGTCTAACTTATAACCCAGATCATCATATAATTTGTCTCCATTACTTGCAAAGCAACAAAAGTGAGCTAAAGGCCTAGTATGCAATAACAAAAATACAAGAACAATTCACCAAACATACTTAAATCAAATGGAATGCATCAATGAATCGAGTCATTATCTTATTAAGTTTTCTTTCACAGAACAATAGGAGGGTGTTCAAACCTCGGGATTACGCTTTAGGAATTTAGGGGTCCTGAGTAACAGCAGCTACTCAGGGGGTTGATATAAGCAGTCCGAGTACTTATATCTCCTATATCTATTCCATAAAGAAAATAGCTTCATTTAGGGTTCAAAAGTCATTGCCTAACTTTACTTAAACTCAGTCCACAACATGAGCCTAGTTCACAAGTTCCCATAAACTTTGAACTAAACCATAGTATTTCCCCCCTAAGTTTAAGCAAACATTACGTGGATACTATTCCCCCTATTGGCTACCCACTTAACTAAAATGAATCGCTATTGCATCATAGTGTACCATTGCATCATGGTAAAGTCATTGCATCATGACTTAGGTTAAGTGCCTAACTAATATGTCATTGCATCATGAAAGGTTTGCTGCTCCTCGGACCAGATTAAACAGCGTAATAGACATCCAGTTTATCAAAGCATTAAGCCGAATTGAATTAAATCAATTTAAGAATGCCTAGTCCTAGCACACAATAGCCAAGCTATTGCGTACCTGAACCTGATAGTATATTACTATATTCACTCGGAGGGGAAATAAGCAAAGAACTTTTAACTGAAATAAGAATATCAAAATAATCAATAATTGAATGTAGAATTCACATATATATATATATATGTATATACACATCACTATAAACCTCCAAAGTTTTGTGATCAATTAAGCTTAAACCCTAATTAGAAAGTCAGCCGGAACCCTAAAGTCAACAAAACCCTAATCAGAAGTAACCGTTTAAGTCTGGCATTCCCGTTTAAATAACCCTAAGAAAGTAAGTAAGAGATTAGTATATAGAATAGTTCGTAATAACCTAAGAAAACTTAAAAATATCATATTAGTTAAATCGCGACTCGTCTTGAGCACAATCGGACACAGTTATCGAAAAACGTGTCTCGAGGCTCAGATTAGTAAAAATATTCCGAATATACCATTAGACTCATAAAAATATAAGGTTTTTCAAAAATATCAATTTCATAATTTTTTGATAACTAAAAATATCAGATATCACAATTATACGCGTATTTTCTTACTATAGGTACTTAAATTGTCATGTCTACTTACACTATACTATTTACTACTATTCTATACTATTTATCTATCTCTACTTTTTCTTACAACCTATTCTTACAAACTATACCTCTATTTTCTTACTCTTTTCATTTCCAATACAACTTCACATCTTTCATATCTTACTTTTCATTAACAAAAATGCAAAAAAAAAAAAAAAAAAAAATCTCTCCCTCACACACTCAAAGTAGCGCCGGCCCCCTCTCTTTTCTCCACAATTTTTTTTTGTTTTTCAATTATTTAATTAACACAAATTTCCTCCCACATTTTCCTATAAATACCCCCTCTTCCTTCTACTTCTTTCACACCTTCCATACACTAAAATTACTCTCTAAAATTCTCTCCATAAACTCTCTCAAGTTTTCTCTAGTTTCTACTTATTCTATAGGTAATAGTTTTAGCTTTATAAAGTGTTCATTTACTTAGTATGAGCTTAGTATGTGTTTTCTAAACCTTGAAGGTTAAAGAAATCAACAATAAGTTCATACTTTGTTTTTGTTCATGAATTTAATTTCTTTTATGTTTGGCAATTTATTTACTTTCATGTTGTTTTTAAGACTAGTCTTTCTAGTCTTAGACTTGTCCTCATCAAGTCAAAACGTTTTCTTTTTCTTTATGTGACTAGTCTATTCTTAGTCCTGGAACACCTTGATAAAGCTAAGGTTCCAATACTTGATATATTCTTTACTAGCTTATTTCTTTAATTATAATGTCTTTCTTATGTTTTCATAATTTTATGATTCATATTCATAATCATGCATGAACATAATGATTTTTTCTCAATAAGATAAATGAGTAAAATTTTTCTTAAAAAAAGAAAATTTTCACTAAAACTAAAAGTAGGAAGTAATTTTTTTCATAAAAACTAAGGATTTTATCTTAACAAGCTTTTCTAAGAAATCTAGAGGAGTTCATAGGAATTTTTTTACATACATAACATGGAAAAAAATTCTTGAGTAAACAAAAGTTTTACTAAACTTCACTTTTTCATCAATACTAGTTTGACAAAAGAAATTCCTTTCATAAAAATAGAATGATCTTAAGAAATAAGGAAATTATTTCTATATATATAAAATTGTTATTACTTTCAAAAAGTGTTAGAAACTAAGCTTAGAAAATAAAAATAATTCTTTGGAAATTTAAAAAGACTAAGGAAATGAAATTAAGGAAAAGAAAAGTACTCATTTAGAAAAACTTGAGGTATTCTCCAGCAAAAATAAAAGGAATTTTCAAAATTTTTCACTTTTCTAAAATCTTTAAAAGACTTTACTTTTACCCAAAAATTCATGGTTTGAGACAACTTCATTAATTTCATACATTTGATATGAGTCAATAAATATATATATATATATTTCAAAGGTTTTACAAACTATTATAATAGCTATCTCTTTGATATTAGTTTTTGTTAAAAGAAAGAATACAAGTTTTATGAAAATTCGTGGTGAATCTTATCACAGCTATTTCAGAGCTCAAACGACTTAGTTTGATGAAAATATCTTTAGAAATAGATAGATCTTTTTGAGTAGGTAGAAAACGATATATAATATGCGAAATTCCAAGTTAAAATGAGCAAGTTATGGCCATTTTAAGTTGGAATTTCCTTCAATCCGATTTTACCTCGAATTTAAGATAGATTTAGAATCTTCAAAAATAGAAATTCTATGAAAGACTCATTTTGGGTATTTCATCTTGTTTAGGTAAAGAAGGAACCGATATCGCTTTTCCGGAGGACTACTTCAATTAGGAGTGATCGTCATGGAGTGAGTTAATCCCTTACTAGTTACATTTCCTTATTTGTGCTTGTAAGTAGTAGCACTAGAAAATAAGGAAAAGATAAATGAACGAATGTTGTGTGATTTGAATTCATGACTGTTTGAATAAAAGTTAAGAATGTCGAAAGAGGAATTGATGAATAATTTATGTTTCCTTGAAATGATATGATGAATATTGTTTTGATCACCTTTAACTTGAACTTAACATTATTTGGTTAAACCTATATTGAAACAAATTCATGCATATCATATTTGTGAGTCACATTTATTTTCACTACTATTCTTCGTGTGGGGAAATGAGGAGTTGTAGTAGTGGCTAGTAGGAGCCAGAAAGTCCACATGGGCAAGTAGGAGCCGGAAAGTCTACAGGGCGAGTAGGAGCTAGTAAATCTGCAAATATTGATGGTCGTATGGGCCTGTAACCACCCAACCCTTGATATGGAGGGCGTAAAATCCATGCTACACATGGTTTTTTGTTAATCTTGTGTATTTTGTTTGCTCATGTGATTGGTGCATTCCCATATGATTGCTTAAATACTTGTTTTATATATGGAAATGTTTTGTAGATGGGAGTTATCTTACTAAGCTAGTTTTGCTTATACCCCTATAGCTTTTTGTTACAGTATGATTACCTATGGTTGGTACCAAGGAGCCCCGTTTGCCAGGTATAAGCCAAAGCTACTAAGAGTTATTGGGAGAAGTTTATGTATTTAGTTTTGAACATAGACTTCTAGGAAAAATCTCTATAGTAGGCTTATGTTATATATATTTTGTTTTTGGCTTAGTTAAACAAGACAATTTAATATGGGGGAATGCCCCCAAAAAGTTGTAAGAGATTATTATCCCAATGAATATTACATGTTTATTTATATAAGTTCTTACATGCTTTTATTATCTACTTAAATGTAATACCCCTATGAGTCTCCTACTATCTTGGAAGTACGCCTTGCATGTAATATCGAAGCTCATGTATGATTAAGGTTGTCATTCATTAGCTTTAATATTATATGCGGTGGACTGCCATATTTAGGGTACCCTCCAGGGCGTGACGATTACAATCCTAGGTTAACTATACAAGGAGATTCAATAAGCTTAGCATATAGTTTTAACATCTAATTCATACATAAAACTATTACGAACCGATCCAGATAATCTTTAAATACCCTGTTGCTTAATCTTGAGTTGATGGTATCCGAATCTCAAATCTATCTTGGAAAATAATGCAACATCTCTCAACTGATCAAATAAATCATCAATTCGAGGAAGTGCATACTTGTTCTTGATTGTCACTTGATCTAATTTCTATAATCTATACACATTCTTAAACTTCCATATTTCTTCTTAACAAATAAAACCTGAGCACCCCAAGGAGAAATGCTTGGACGAATAAACCCTAAGTTTTGTAATTCCTCCAACTGGCTTTTCAACTCTTTCAACTCGGCCGGAGCCATATGGTATGAAGCCTTAGAGATAGGTGTCGTCCTTGGTATCAAATCAATCCCAAACTCAATCTCTCTATCCGGTAGTAAACCCGGTAATTCCTTAGGAAAAACATCGATAAATTCCTTTACTACTCATACCATATCAACTCGGAGTTCTTCACTACCCATTGTAGTTCCCATATCCTTGAAATGACGTAGATTTACATTTTAATCAAATCTCATGTGTTTATTAATTTATTTTAAGAAGTTGAATTGAGTGAGTATGGTTATGTTGTTAGGAGTCTAAGATATATGATTTTGTATGTGTATATGTTGATATTAATATTTTGTTTTATATGCATTAATGTGTGAGTAATGAAATTATTAATGTTGTCTTGTGCACATTAAGATGTTAAGTTAAATTAGATTAATAACTCAACCATAATTTCACTTAAGTTAGTTGATTAATTTCTTGTATTTAAGTAGCATTTATGCCCTAAATATAAGCCCAAATGAAGTTCAAATTAAAGCTAAATGCAACCTAAAGTTATATAGGCATTAAGGGGTAAATTTGGAATGTGTTTAAAGTCAAAATTTGCTTAATTACCCTACTTTTTGAAGGCAGCCATTTTTACCCGAATTTTCCTTTTCTTTCTTTTGTTTTCTTCTTCCATTTCCATCTCCATTTCCAAGCTCAAGTTAGGGTTTATATCAAGTTTGCAAATCAAAGTATTTCTCAAGACAAGGTATATATATATATATACTTGAATTAATTTAGTTAAGGTTGTTGTGTTGTCTTATTTCTTTTCTTGAAATAGATGTATGGATTATTGGATGAATTGAGTTTAAGATTGATCAATTGTTGTTCATGCATGGAATGAGTTATGAATGTGTTATATGAGTGTGTGAGAGTGTGCATGCATTGTTGTATGTTTATGAAGTGTTGGGAAGTTGTTAAGAGGATTTGTGTAGGAGAATTTAGAATTTATGGAAGTGGAATTTGAAGTGTTTAATTGTGTTGAATTCATGCTTTGAATTGCTAGAATTGAGTGGTATAGATATGAGTGATTAATATGAAGTGGGAAGTGTAGTTGAGAAAGATTTTGAAGTGTTTTAACCTAGAATTTTACAAAGTGGAAAACAGGGGATTTGAATTTTCGTTTAACCTTGTTTTTAAAACGTACGCCGGCATCTGGGGATTCTACGCCGCCGGCGTAAAGGCGGTGTAGAAAGCCCACAAAATCGTTTTTCCTAACGCCGTTTGCAATGCCGCCGGCTTATATGCTGAAGATTTGCCAGCGTCTGTTCTTCAGAACGTACGCCGGCAATTTGAGTTTCTACGCCGCCGGCGTAGAGGCGGTGTTGAAAGTTCATAGAACCAAATTTCTTAAAGCCGAATGAACGCCGTCGGCTTTCGCTAGGAAGTCAGCCGGCGTTCTTTCTTCTAACTTGTACGCTGGCTTCTGGGAATCAAGGCCGCTGGCGTACATGTGAAGGCTGCCCGCGTACTTAGGTAAGCGGCCGGCTTACACCTCTCTGGACATTTTCGAAAACTTTGGTTTTGGATTCTACGCCGGCTCAAGGCCGCCGGCATAGGGCACAAAGGCTGACGGCGTACACTTTGAACGCTGCCAGCGTTGGCAGTGTATATTTTCAGAACATTGAACACCGGCTCAACGCCGCCGGCGTTGAGTGCCGGCGTATCCCCTGTGTTTTTGAATTTTGAGAGCTTTTTCTAAAAATTTCCCAAAGTTGTTATTTGAGCAATTAAGTGTTTATTAAACAATTTGAGATATAATAGGACGTTTAAATGCTTATTTGTGACTTTGTAATTAATGAATTGGATGTCTTTGATTAATTGTGATATATGGATATAATATGTATATATATATTTGTGAGAATGAAATCTATAATTGTTGATTTATTGATTATTGTGACATTTCCATTACAGTTAAGGATTCTTCGGTTAGCTCATCACCGAGAGATCCTAGTTCTATACTAACGGGTTCAGGTACGCAATAACTTGTCTGATGTTTGCTAGGACCAGACATTTCTAATTTGACCTAAATTGATTCGATTTAACATTTGGATGAATTGGATGTCTATTACGCTGTTTAATCTGGTCTGAGGAGCAGCAAACCTGTCATGATGCAATGACATGTTAGCGAGGCACTTAACCAAGTCATGATGCAATGACTTTACCATGATGCAATGGTACGCTATGATGCAATAGCGATTCTTTTGGTTAAGTGGGTAGTCGATAGGGGGAAATTGTATCTGTGTAACGTTTGCTTAAAATTAGGGGGAAATACCATGATTTAGTTCAAGGTTTATGGGAACTTGTGAACTAGGCTCATGTTATGGACTGAGTTTAAGTAGAGTCGGGCAACGACTTTTAAACCCTAGATGAAGCTATTATCTTCATGAAATAGATATAGGAGATATAAGTATTCGGACTGCTTATATCAACCCCCTGAGCAGCTGCTGTTACTCAGGATCCCTGGATTCCCGAAGTGTGACCGGGGTTCGAATACCCTCTTGTTGATTTGTGAATCAAAATGTAATAAAGATAACCACTTGTTCTATGATGCATTACATGAATTGGATGACTTGTTATGCATTGGTTATTGTGTACTGGGTCTCTGGCTCACTTTTGCTGCTTTGCAGGTAATGGAGACGAGTATTATGATGACTTGGGCTATGGGTCCGATTTCGAAAGATTTCTGGATGAGTGGGATGAATAGGATCCGGTGACCCACGACTTTTAGAAGACTTTTTGCTAAGGACCAGCTATGTATAGAAGGCTTGTTAGTGAAGCCAATTTCTTTTGTAATGACCTTAAGATCCTTTAGGGTCCTCATGTCTTGAGAGAACATGTAATTTGTTTTGTAGTGTCATGTATTGACACAAAGCAATGTTTATTTGATGTAAATATATGTGTAGATTGCTTATGTTAGCAATCTTGTTTTATTTAAAAAGTTCTTTACAAAGTATAGTGATTTGATCAAACAATTTTCATAAACTGTTAGTTTTAGGACAACCTTACATATAATGTACAAATGTTATATGTGGTTGGGGATTCGGTACTCTAAATTTCCGGATTTAGAGGAACGGGTCTTTACAGATGGTATCAGAGCCTTGTTTATGAAATTGTTTGATTAAATAGTAGTGACTTGACCTTAGATACGGTGAGTTAGTTAGACATATATAGGACTTGTTTATATTAAGTTTTATGTTTAAATGTCTAATTGGTTTATTAATTGTTTTGATATGGATTTAACCTTGTAAAATTATTATATGTCATACATGTTGCATGTTTGTTTAAAAGATGGATAGGTCACGAAGAGTAACCCGACAATCTTCGGAAAGAGAAAGTATGCCACCTCCTTCTCAGTCTACTATTTCAGCTTCTGCATCAGCTAGTATTCCAGCTTCTACTTCGACTCCATCACCGGCTTCGGCTTCTACTGCACCGAATCCACAGCCTCCTCAAATGCCAGCATATCCAGCTATGCCACCGATGCCTACTGGAGATCCGAATAATGTGCTCACTATGTTTCGGGATATGTTTGCAATAGTTCAGCAGTACCAACAAATGATGTATCAACAACAACAACAATTTATGCAGCAATATCATCCTCCAACTGTGAGAGAAGAGCCACAAGTACCAATGGGAGATCGGAACGAACAAGTCAAGTTACATGATTTTGTTAGACTGGTACCTGATTTTGATGGAACTGTTTTGGATCCGACTCGAACGGAAGGTTGGATAGTAGAGTTAGAGAAAGCGTTTGCAGCCTGTGAAGTGCCTGAGCATAGAAAAGTTGATTTGGCTATATATATGTTGAAGGGAGATGCATATAATTGGTGGAGATTGAATAGTGAAGGATAAGTAAACGTTACACGGATACTATTCTCCCTATCAGCTACCCACTTAACCAAAATGAATCGCTATTGCATCATAGCATACCATTGCATCATGATTTAGGTTAAGCGCCTAACTAACATATCATTGCATCATGAAAGGTTTGCTGCTCCTTGGACCAAATTAAACAGCGTAATAGACATCTAGTTCATCAAAGCATTAAGCTGAATTGAATTAAATCAATTTAAGAATGCCTAGTCCTAGCACACAACAAACAAGCTATTGCGTACATGAACCCAATAATATATTACTATATTCACTTAGAGGGGAAATAACCGAAGAACCTTTAACTGAAATAAGAATATCAAAACAATCAATAATTGAATGTAGAATTCACACACACACACACACACACACACACATAAATAATATATATATATATGCCACAATCCCAGGTTAACTATACAAGGAGATTCAATAAGCTTAGCATATAGTTTTAACATCTGATTCATACATAAAACATGTTTATTTAGCTTATATATCCATTAGAAAATCGTATATGAAGTCAATATTGAAAATTGGAGAAGTTTGAATTTGAAAAACTCAGGGGATACGCGGCCTTTCTGCATAGGAAAAATTTGAATGAACGTCGGTAGTGTGGGAAATGTACATTAGCAGTGTTGTGCCCAGTATTAAATATTTTGATTATGTTCACATCCAACACCGCTCATACGCTGGCGACGTTGAAGCCCTAATGGCCGGCGTACATTTTGAAAAATAAACGTTGGCAAATTTTTCTTGCAAAAGCCGGCAGCGTTCGAAGCAGCTTTAAAAAAATCGATTCTGATCACATTCAATACCGCCTCTATGCCGGCGGCGTTGAAGTACTAGATGCTGGTGTACGTTAAAAAATAGGCCTATTCGAAAGGAGTTTATTTCCTTTGTTTAGACTTTGCAAATTCCTAACCTACAACACTTTTAATCCTTCTTCAATCCACACTAATCAATCCTAGCAACTTTGAACATTAAAACAACACATTAAACCACTTCAATCACATCAAATCCTCCCCTTCTCTTCACTTTAACTTCAACTACTCAAATCAACATTGCTCCTCACCAACACTTCTTATAACTACTATAACACATAAACAAGTTCACATAACAAACAAAACACAAACCAATCTATATTAATGCATGAACCATAAAACTCAAAAGACATTAAACTCATTCTACTATAGATTTCACATATATACTACAAGAAAGGAAATAAAACAAAAGTCCATACTTGTATTAATTGGAAATAAAACAAAAGTCCATACTTGTATTAACTTACATGAGTAAGCCTTAGCTTGGAGAGATTTTTGATTCCGTGAGCTTGGTATTGATCTTTGGTTTAGGGCTTGTAGTTTGAAGAAAAGAAAAGAGAAAAGGAGAGAAAGAAGAGGGAAATTCGTATGGAAATGGAGGGCTGCCAAAAGAAGCCTTAATTAATCAAATTTTTTACTCATTATTATCTTAAGTTTGACTTTTGAGGAATATAAGACTTTAGGTTGAATTTGGGGCTCATTTAGGTGTAATTTAGGCATGAAAAATAGGCTTAATTTTGTAAAATTTCTGTTAATAATTCCTTAGACAATTCAAAAGTTGATTTTTTAAATTTAACATAACACAAACATATTAATGCATAAAAGACACAAATATTAATTATACTATACACACATTAATATATATAAAGCAATAACATTAATTTCATTACACATAATCACTTACATAAATAATTTACATTAAATAACATAATATATCAATCCTATTTCTACATATTCATTTTCATGAATCAAAATTACTTCAAATTGAATATCTGGAATAAATACTGTGTTAACATGCAAATTTTAATTATTGAATAATTTAGATTATTTCACTTTAAATGATAGAAATTTTAATTAAAGGGAACAGATAAGGTTGACAAGCAAAGTAAAATAAGCAAAAGACTACTACTAACAAGGACATTAAACAATATAAGACCTAAATAGGAATTTAATAAAAAAGTTTAATGAAGTTCATCTTAAATATAAGAATGAATATGAACTTAAATCAAGAGAAACCCGATGAAACTAAATATTAAATAATAAATATCCTTCACTGCAGGATCAATACCTTAAGGAACCAATATAAGCAATAGGAATTGTATCAAATATCAACATAGGACACTTAGGCACTCATAAGAGTTCAATCTTCTATTTATATGTATTATTGATGAATATTTTTCATCTCAATAGATAATCTTGACACTATTGAGGACTTTCCAGTCGATTACTACAACTAGATAGTATGAGCAGGTGAGTAACTCAGACTTATTACATTGTTTGTGTTTATAGTTTAGCTGCACTATAAAATAATAATATTGTGTTGTATATGGGTTTGAGGGCATTGTTTATTGTTTGAATTACTTGTTTGCTAAGCAACACTAAATAAAAGTGATAATGGAATGCTTGTGAATCTACTGTATGCATAGCATGTTTGATTGTATGAAGCTTGAATTCCTTTAACCTGACTAAAAACTATTAGTATCATAAATAAAATAGACATGCATTGCATAAATTGCATATACTGCACTATGAATATGTGACAGCCTACTACGTGTTAGTATTTCGACTCTCTAGTAATGCTTGATTTTTCTAAGAAAGAGGCTATTAGTTCTACGCAAGATTACCTTTGTTTTTGTCAGTTCCATGGGAACTAACTGCTAATGAAGGACTCCACCCATGGTATCATTGAGCAATGACTAACACTTAGTGGAGTTTCTAAGGCTTAAAATAGGAAATGAGTGCTTAAAACATGATTAACATAAAGAGATAACTACAGTGAGGAATTGTCGCTTTCCTGTATGCTTAGTCTCTCCTAGGTAGGTAGGTCATAGATCGGTTTTCCTTCAACCCCGATGAGAAGGCGTAAATCTCCATCCTGTTTAGATTCCAGATTGTCCAAGCTTATAATTGATCATATGCTTGAATGGTGAATTACATATGTTTAATAATAACTTGCTTGTTATGTGATATGTTTTATGTATTCACTAAGCTTATGGTGTATGCTTACACTCTTACAGTCCTTACTGGTTGACTCTTCGACCTTGGTTTGTCGCTTGCAGAAGCTTAGCACCGGTATGGTCCTAAAGCTAGAAAAATTCTCGAGATAGATTATATAGTGTTTCCTAGTTATATGTATCAGATGATGTTAAAATATTGCTTTTGTAATTAAGAACTTAAGTTATATATCATGGTCTATAATATTTTGTTACCCAGACATTAGCTAGAAAGATCTATTTATGTTGATGTATTTTTATTTATCTTCATCATTCTTATCGTACAACCAAAAAGATCCTATTTTGTTAAATTTATGTCATTTTCCAAGGTAAATCTAGTAATAACAAATATATGTGATACTACCTAATGCTTACTAAATTTTCTAAAATACAAGTTCAAGTCATCATACTATATCATAATATATATGTTACTATTAGGATACCCTTGGAGCGTGACATATACTATCATAAATTAATTAATATGTAATGTGTAAATTATACATTGATCGTCGTTATTATAAAATTGAACATACGAACATAAAAATCTTATTATTAAAATCTATGATTTATAATATTATAGATTAATTGATATGTAGTATGTAAATTACATAGCAGTTTTTCATTTTAATTTATTGTAGATAAAAGTAGATAATATTTATTTGGGTTGATTAGTAAAAATTTTTAAATCATATATAAATATTACTCATAGAAATTAATTGAAATATGATGTGTAAATTATGTATTGATAATATTATTTTTTAATTGAACATTAACATAAAAATTGCACATTTAATAAAAATCGTACAATTAAAATCTGTTATTTATAGTAAATAATATTAAAAAGTTACATTTAAAAAACTTAAGAAAAAATTTTGTTAATGAATTATTTATGTCAATACAACATTTTATAAATAAATTGATCTTAATATGAATATTTTTAATGGTTACATAGTTTCATTTGGCCATTTAATTTATTTTTTTACAAAGCATTTTAATAAATTTGAAGACATGAAAGCACATTATGCCCTTTATATAAATATGTTGTTGTTAAAAGCTGTTATTTATAATATCATAAATTAATTAATATATAATGTGTAAATTATATGTTGATCGTATTTATTATGAATTTGAGCATACAAACGTAGACATGTTATTATTAAAATCTATGATTTATAATATCATAGATTAATTTATATGTAACATGTAAATTCCATATTGATAGTAGATGTAAATTTTATTCATTGATGTTAAAAGTAGATATTATTTATTTAGTTTGATTAGTAATTTTTTTTAATCATTTATTTATAGGAATTAATAAATATATGATGTGTAAAATAGATATTGATAACAGTGTTTTTTTTTTTTAAATTGAACATATTAACGTAAATTTTGCAGATTTTTCAAAAGTCTTACAATTTAAATCCATTTTTATAATATTATAAATTAATTAACATGTGGTATATAACTGATTTATTAATAGTAGCTTTTTTTTTTTTTTTTGGGTAAAACAAGCTTCCTTATATTGCCTTTTGTGAAGGTTTTTCATCATCATCCTTATTGGTGTTTATCTCTTTTTTTTCCTTTTTTCATTATTTTAGAATCCGGCTTTCGAGTTATCGTATGCTAGTTATCCGCATTCCCTCCAAATGTCAAGTGTCTTTTGTTGTGTCTATTTTTTTTTTCATTTTTTTCCATTTTTTAATTCTTCTATTGTAGCTGTTGAATTGTGGGGTGATGTGATGGTAATTGTATCCCATTTCATTGCCACGTATATCTTAACCAAGAAAATTTGTGTTTTCTTTCTATGTTATATACGTATATATATAAATATATAGATTAAACACAAGCATAAATTTTGCACATTTTGTGACAATCTTACAAATGAAATATGTTTTTTATAATATTAAAATTTTTTGATATAAAGTGTGTAAATTATATATTGGTAGTAGTTGTTTTTTTAAATTAAACACACCAACTTAAATTTTGCATGTTTTCTATAAATCATATTATTACAATCTGTTACTTATAATATTATCTCAAAATTAATGAACTTTATATTTTCGATATATGCATGAAAGCTCAATGCAAAGTAACATGCATGGTAGCATGTATTTGATTATTTGTTGTCTATTGATTCTCAACATGTATGGCAATGATGGCATAATCCATTGTAGCAACGAAGTATGAAGTAGTTCCATCAATCTTTAGGTCGTGCAATAACTTTTTATTAATGATCTGCTTGATTTGGAACACAACGAAGAAGTCCAAAGAAAACAAAAATAACTTAGTTTGAACATTGAAAAACAATGACAATATGTCAACCTATACATACAAACATAATATAAATAACATGCATGGTAATTGTCATGGAATATGTCCATAGAAGATGACAATACATAACAGTAGTAACGATGATCAACACGAGGTATAAAACAACGGAGAAGTCCAGCAAAAAAAAACATAAACGACATGGCGTAAACTTTGAAAACGATGGGAAAATGGAACATAACAACACCAACTACCTTTGCTGCTGGCATAGGCGAGCATACCTCGATCCTCTAACGGATGTCCTCTAAGACATGGTAGATGGGGAAATCAAAGCTGGTGTAAACTGAGAAGTAGAAGGCCATGTAGAGGTATGTGGAGGTTGCTGAGAAGAGGAATGATGTGCAGATAGAGGGGCACTTGGGAATCCGTACGATCCAAATGTGGGTGGTTGAGATAAAAACTGAGAAAAACCTGGCCCCTCAGCCCATAGGGCAAAACCCGAAGGAGGTTAGCCTCTCTGCTGTGTAGAGCTGACTGGTGTCTCGTGAGATAGATTGTGCAGGGGATGCATGAACATGGATGGATGGGTCAGCATCCCAAAAAAACCTTGGTAAGGTTGCGGAGGAGGTGCTACTGGTGTGAATGGTGCGAAGTTAGGCTGATTAGGATTTGATCTACTGCCAAATGTACCCATGTGAGGTGCAGCATGTGTGTACGAAGGGTACTGCCCGAAGGAGGACAAACATAGTTCATCAGCATATCAATATACTACTGCATCTTCTCCATTTCCTCCTCCTGTCTAGTCCTATCGTACTCAGAGTGGACCAAATCCTCATCACGTGGCTACTCATGGTAGTCGACCCTATGCGGATCTATCGGCATACCATATCCAAAGCCACGACGATAGCTGAATCTGTGGCCTAAAACCTCCTCCATAATCTCCTTATCTAGCTTGGGTCACTCACCTGACGCAGCAGCAATATCATCATCCTACTGCTTTCTTTCCACCATGCATGCTTGATTGAGAAAAAGTGAGCACAATGTAAATATAATCATACAAACTAATGGATAAGGTATATTACATTTGAATTTGAAAACTAAATATACTCACATAATTCTGCATGGACACCTTCGACTCCCATCGATGTGTCAATTTGCCTTTCTCTCTCCTTAAGTGGGTGTGTCTGTAGTTCTGTATTGGTGTGAGCTGTTGTAATACATGATTACTGAAATCAGAAAGAACATAGCACATAAACTTACATACCATGCACTAATAATGCTTACATTTGTAAGTGCATGTTGAAGCATCAACTCGGTACCACCTATATGCACCGATAATTGCTTCTTTCTATTTTTCGTATTTACCGTGGATCTCAGCTACACGATTAAAAGAAAAGTAAACAAATGGAGTAGATCTTTTGAATACATACTTCACCACATGCAGGATCATATCTTATAATTCGGATCTGTCTCTACGAAGTGGACGAATGCCCTCCACTCATTTATTCTGTGCTCAAACCTTAGTGGTGGCTTACTAGCAACTGTCTCACCTCCACCTTTACGTATGATGTAGACCTTAAGCCTGTAGCGGACTGACTGTAGGATTTACTAGCCAAATAGTTCAGTGCTAACCACCATTTGTGCACTTTCCGCCAATTTTCCGGTAGTTTGAATTTGCTCTTCACATGAAAAAACAAGTTCAATGTGTTAATGAATGGTAAAGGCTGCAAAAATAGACTTTATAAATAATTTTCTAGTTGAAAATAAACTTACCATAACTCTACGGATGATGCCATGCTGATAGGCCTCTGGAAAAGCTGACCATGCGTTTCCTCAAGCTCCAAGAATAAACAACTTGGTCGACGCTCTATGATGGAGTAAGAACTCCAGCCTAACCATCCCCGAGCATGAGCATATGAGACCAATATACCTAGTAAGCATAATAACGATCGGACTATGGCCTATCCTCCTATACTCCTCCTCTGCCTGATGCCTTCTATACATACCTTTGTGCCTCTCCGGTACCATGATGTTAGCTTGCTCATGCTTCGCCACCATAGTGGCCTCCTGCTGCTCCATTGCTGTAGCCTGTGAGTCATCGGGATCTACCTAAGTTTGCAGATCATCCGAAAGGTCATACACCACTTCTTTCCCTATGCTTAGCTCATTAACCTACCTTGGCTGTTGCTGAGCCGCCTAGCCCCATTGGACATTGCTTTGTCTACCCTGCTGATTGGTTAATAATGCAATGAACGATCCTCCTACATAATCAAATAAGAAAATTAGTGCATCAATCTAACATGGATATGGAACATAAAAGATTGACCATTCAAGGTGAAAACCCCACCAGTATATTGCTTGCAATGTGCCTTAGAGTCCTCCATAAGTTGATTGATGAAATCAGAGTCACTCATCCTACAAGTTATAAAATTAACCATTATTAGTTATTCATTACTTTTAGTTCATTATAAACAAACTAACGTGACAAAGAAAAACAAAAAAATACAGGCATATAGTCTAATCATTCGAATCATCATCCCCCATACCACTACAACCCTTACTGGGGTTGGGTAGGCATGCAAAGTTTCCTAGATCAACAAATATGCGATCAATTAGAATCTTCCAAGGCCTTTGCACCATCTGTTGCATTGGCACCTCAGCTTGAGGAGGCTCAACCGATCTACCTTCTTCAGTGGACTCCAATTGGAAGAGAGCATGAGCAAATATATGATGGTATACAACTTTTTGTACAATCTTTCAGTTGCCAAATCGCTTGCTTGGGCCTTTTAGGTAAAATGAATGTTGCACCTAGTTTACGAGAATATACAAGTCACTATCGTACCATATCCTCGTGGTGTTGATCAATATGAGGTCTCCATCAATAATTTTCGATTTATCCAGGTTTGAATCAAACCACCTACATATGAATAAAAATACTTACCTGGACCTAACATAATTTAGTTGGATAAACCTTCTATAAGAATGCCATAAAATGTTATTTGTTATCCGCCATCTGCAATTATTCAATACTGTCTAATGCATTATGTTGAGTTCTACGTCTGAGCATGATATAGTGTATGCACCTATTGAACGTATCGGTTGTGCAAATACTCAAAACGATGACGATGAACCTTCCTCCAACGGTTCATCCCATTATTGGTAGGGCTTATTTATTCTTGAGTCCATGTTCTTGAAATACAGTAAACAAAATAGAATGCTCTCCCTCATAACATATGACTCGGTAATGGAATCCTCCGGTATTGCCCTGTTCCGCAAATCTCCCTTGAGAACTCCCATGTATCTTTCAATACAAGATACATCCAACGTTATTGGATTGGGCCACACATGCATGCTTCTTTCGGAAGGTACACAGCTAAATGGATCATTATGTCAAAAAAAGCAGGAGGAAATATTATCTCTAACTTACAAAGAGTTAGGATAATTGTTTTTTCCAACGACTCCAATAAATTTACTCAGAGTTCTTTAGTAGTCAATTCCTTGAAAAAATGCGATGCATCACATATAACGTCATAAATTTGTTTATTGAGCACCCTACGAATGACTATTGGGAGAACCCATTGTAATAGAACATGACAATCGTAGCTCTTTAGACTCCTTAAACTTACTTCATCTGCACCTAGACTAGATGATATATTCGAAGCATAACCATTTGACATCTTCACATCCTTAATTAAGTTACATACCTCTCTCATTTGTTGAGTGGACAGTGTATATACAGCTGGTGGTTGAACATGTATCCACTATGTTCTTGCAGGTATAGCTCAGAACGAATACCCATTTCTTGGAGGGTAAGTCTCGCCTTGTCTGTGTTTTTTGACTTGCCTTTAAGACTAAAAATAGTCCCTACGAGGTTGTCACATATATTCTTTTCAATTTGCATCACGTCAAGTTGTGTCATATGTGTAGTTCACTTCAATATGGCAACCGGAAGAGCAGACACTTCTTACACCAGTTTGTGGCATCTTCATTCCTTTGACGACAGAGCTGCTCTCACAATTTTCCCAATATGACAAGCTCATACTGACTCAATTGATGGACAATGCTTGCCTCAGTGAAATCCCTTGGCAGGGCTCTCGTTTCCATGGTGCTATCAAAACTTGCACTATCACAACGCCATCTATGTCTTGAAGGCAAGAACCATCTATGACCTATGTGGTTAAACTTAATATTTGAATGCCTACTCATGCAATTGACGTTATATATAGGACATGTAAACCCTAGTTTTTCTAGTAACGAAGAAGACTTGATAACCGGAAACCAAAACCCTAAACCGGAATAGCTTAAGACTAGAGTGAGAACTAGGAACCCTAAATCCGGCTTTTCCTCGGTTTCCAATTAAGAAACTTTTATAAGAAAATTTAATCTTGAATATAGTTCTTGAATATATTTCAAACCAAGAAAAGATCAAATTTTGAGAAAATTTCAATTCCGGGCTTTCCCGAGACCCATTACAGAAAAGTGTGCCCCGGAACTTGAATATCAAAATTTTACTTGTGAATACTCATTTGAATCGAAATTAAATAAGGGTTTCAAAAATATGAATTTCATAATTTTTTCGGTTTATGAAAAATACAGTTATAGCCTTTTTATTCGTATTTTTCTTACTATCGGTAATTAAGTTGTCTTGATTACTATTCATTACTATTCACAAGTACAACCTACTACTACTCACAAGTACGCCCTACTCTTATATCCTTACAACCACTCAATTGCATTTTCTTTTCCAAGGCTTAATTGTCTTTAAATAATTATTACAAATTATGACATTTAATGTACAAATCTATCAAAACAAATCAAACAAAAATCAAATCCCCTCTCTTCATATGTGGCCGACGTGATCCTCCCAATTTCCCTCCAATTGTGCAATTTTTTTTAATTTATTTTATCTCATTTAACCTAATTTCACTTTATATATAAACCACATTTTCTCTCTCTCTCTTCATTCTTCTCATTTTCAAAGTTTCCAAAAGGTGAAAAGCTCTCTTTTCTCTCCTCTCCCACTCCTCCTTATCGTGACTTTCATGGCCACACACACACACACACACAACTTTTTTTCCCTTCTTTTTGTCTCTTATTTTCACTTTAAGTAAAAGAACTTTACTTCTTTATCTTTAGATTCTTGTAATGGCAAGGATATTCTTCGATATTTCCATTTAAAGGCCTCCATGAGCTCTTGCTAGGGACAAGGAAATGTCAATACAAGAATACCAAACCATCACAAAGTAGATCTTGCATTTAAACAAGCTTTCATGCCATGAGCTTCATGATCATCCACCTAAAAGTGTTTTGAATAAAAGATCTTTCATAAAAATGTAGTTTTTATGTTTTCAAAACCTATTTAAGCACTTAAGATAGTAGATCTATCATTTTACCACTCATATTCATGTAGGCATTTAAGATCTCATCTTTATTTTGAGTTTATGTGTATTAATGGTCATCAATGCTTTTGTCTTGAGTAAATAATCTTGCTAGTATATAGATCTATAGGTAGATGAGTTAATGAAACCAAAAAGGAAAACTCTTTTCAAGAAATGAACTAGGGTAAATTCGGATGACATGGAAAACCTAGTTTAAAAATCCTCTTATCAACTTCAAAACATATATTTTACAAGAAAAATGAAGTCTATAGGTGATAGATGATGTTTGATGATATTTTTCATGAGTTTAAATGAGTTTTTACCAAAGAAAATATTTAAAACAAGAGATGAAGTTTAATAGAAGTTTGAGTTGCAAGTCTTGTAAGCAAAATTCGTAATAATGAATAGATGGTTAGAAAACACTAGTTTTCCAACCTCAAAAATGGTATTTTCTTAAATAAATAAAGTCCTTAGGGTATAAGTAAAATAAATACCTAAAGTTCTAAGTATAAAATGTGTTTTTCTTAAAAGAATCAACTTAAAAACAAATTTTGCTAAATTCGGATTTTTGGACATACCTTAGTATAAGACTCACTTAAAAGTTTACAAATAAAGATTTAATTTAAGAAATAAAGGCCTTAGGATATAGTTAATATAAGGGTCAATTTTTCTTTAGAATAAATGGAATTTTCCTAAGAAAAATCCTTAGAATAAGTAAGGGTGACCAAGTGTGGCAAATTTATTAGTTAACTAATAGCAAGAAATGGTTTCCTAAGATAAAGGCTATCTAAATTCTTTTAATCTAAAAATTTATGAAAGCTTAGGCACCTAAGAGTTCATATCATGATATTCATGATAGGGAAATTCATTACCATGACATTTATTTTCATTTTACACTTAGGAATCTCAACAGCATATATGAAAATCACATTTTTGGAATCAACATAACCGTTGGACAGAACTGATCATTCATTTTCGAGGCTTAAATATTTTCAAAACTTGATTTAAACTTCATATTTAGAAATCTCTTTCGAAGTAGATAGAAATCGATATAAAATTTGCGAAATTCGAGTTAGAACGACCAATGGCCATTTTAAATCGGGACTTCGGAAATGACGCGAAATTCGATTTCATTAAGTTGTTTTAGAGTTTTGGTATGCTTAGATGGTAGAATTCTTATTAGGGTATTTCTTTTGTGATTAGGCGAATCTGAGGACGTCGAATCCCTACCTCTGGACTATTACTATTAAGAGACCGGCGAACCCATGGCTGAGTGAGTTTCTCTTCCCAATTCATTTATTGTATGTGTTTGATAAATTAGTGCACTAGAATGTAGGCCAAGTGAATTGAATATGTATGATGGGGAATAATGGGAAATTATATGTTGATGATGATATGAGAACTCAAAATAAAAATATCGAAACCGGGTGATAAATTCTGGTTGTGTAGTTAGTTATGATGTATTGTTTGAGAAATTGTTTGATCGCCTGAATAAAATGACTTAATCGACTATTCGGACTAATGCCAAATCCTAACATATGCATATCATAATGGGAAAGAGCATTAGCATTGGTCGGTTAATCGTGATCCATAAATGAGATTAATTGTTCGGTTAATCGTGATCCATAAACGAGACTAATTGTTTGGTTAATCGTGATCTAGAAACGAAATAATTGTTGGTTACCCGTGAACCATAAACAGCATAAAGTAGTATCGCAGTATTTATTAATCTGCTAACCCGGGATGGAGGGCGCAAGTCCATCAACATATGATTTCCGGATAGTCATATGTATGTTATTCTCATGTGTTTGGTGCATTCACTTGCTTGCTTAATCACTCGTTTGAATTGTTGTGACATGAATGTTATTGTGGAAGATTTCACTCACTAAGCTAGTTAGCTTACGTCCCTACAATTTCTTCCTTTTGCAGCTACCAAATTTATGGCTTAGGCAGCGTGACCCAACTGTGCAGGTACAGGAGCTAGGAGTTTCCCCTAGAAGTTGAAATTCTGTTTAGACTTCCATAGAAAACTTTTAAGACTTTGGATGACTGTATAAGGCCATTAAATATTCTTTTGCGGGGAAATGCCCCTTGGTAAATGTAATGTTTAATTGTGCTTCATGAGTTATATCCTACTGCTAATGTATGCCGAGTTAAGCTTTTATCTCCATTTGGACTTGTATTCTATTGTCGTAAAGGTACACCTTACATCTATATGAGACCCCCGAAGGACAAAGGTGGTAATTCAGGAATCTTGTATGGCATGTGGCGGATTGTTACGTATAGGGTACCCTATAGGGTGTGACAAGACATGCCTTGTAACCCTTGGTCGTCTAGCCTGATATGTCACCGTAAGTTGGGAAATCGTTAATAGTCCATAACAATGCAGTATGCATTCAAAATGTTCATCGTTCTACCACATCTAGTGTTTTGACCCTGCTTACCCAAAGTTCTTCCAGCTTTTCTATAAGGGGTGGTAAATACACATCAATGTTTTTACCTAGTGATTTTGGCCTCGGTATTAAAACAGACATCATCATATATGGCTCCTTCATGCATTTCCATGGTAGAACATTGTATACAAACATAATAACTGGCCACACATTGTATGTTGTGCTCATGTTTGCATATGGATTAAACCCATCAATGGCAAGTCCTAATCGCACATTTCAAGGGTCTGACGTAAACAAGGATATTTGCAATCTAATCTCTTCTACTGTTCACAATCCATGGGACGCCTCAACATGCTCTCTATTGTATATACTTATCTTTGTGTCATCTCATATTTGGAGCCATCTTCCGGCACACGAATAGCCATTGTAATCTTAGGATTAATGGAAAATGCCACAAAACCTTAACCAGTATTTTTTTTTGTTTCTTTGAATGAAGTTTCCACCTTCTTTCCCCATATACTAGGCAGTTATCAAGATTTTTGAATTCTTTTTGAAACAACACACAATCTTTTTTGCATCCATGCCTAACTGCTTCAAAAACATTTGTGCTTCGTAGTATGATGACGATAACAAATTGTCGATAGGTACGAAATATTTGAAGTACTGCTAATAATAAAGAGAACTTTGTATGGCTTGGGTACACCGGACTCTTTGCTTTTTCAAACATTCTAGTCCACCGCTCTCCATCAAAGGCATTATTTTCATCTTTGCTATCAATATCATCTCCATCAAGATCACTCATGTTAATGACAATGTCTTCCAAAAGTTCTTGATCTGCTTCATCTTCAAAGTACGTGTATTTAGGAAGATTACCCCCTTCATCCATGACAATATTATCATTTACCTCGTAGTCATCTTTATCCTCACCATGAAAAATCCAAGGGGAGTACATCCAAGCCATTCCCCTCCTAAGGAGGTGATACTCTATAAAGACCCAACCCACTAAATCCCGAGATTTAGAGTACGAAGTCTCCAACCACATATAACATTTTTACATTATATGTAAAGTTATCCTAAAACTAACAGAAATCTACTAACACTTTATAAACAACTTTTAAAAAAATAAAGATTTCTAATAAAAGCAATCCATATATATATACATTATATGTACAAAGTGTCAATATAAGACACTACAAAATTACAAGTTCCTATTGGTACAAAAGATAACCTAAAGATATCTTAAGGTCTTTTACAACTTAGGCTTATTTAAAAAGCCTTCTATACAGAGAATTATGCTTTAAACAAAAGCTTCTCCAAAATCTAAGGGCATTTGAGTCCTACTCGTCCCACTCGTTAATGAATCTCTCAAAATCTGACCCTATCCCAGATCATCATATAACTCATCTTCATTACCTGCAAGCAACAAAAGTGAGCCAAAGGCCTAGTACGCAATAACAAATACAAGAACAACTTGTCAAGTGGAAGATAGAAATGATCAAGTCAAGTTGCATGATTTTGTTAGATTAGTACCTGATTTTGATGGAATTGCTTTGGACCTGACTAAAACTGAAGGTTGGATAGTAGAGCTTGAAAAAGCATTTGCAGCCTGTGAAGTACCTGAGCATAAGAAAGTTGACTTAGCTATATATATGCTAAAGGTAGATGCTTATAATTGGTGGAGATTGAACAATGAAGGATATGCAAGACCAATACCATGAAACAGATTCAAGGAGGCCTTTTTCTTACAATACATTCCATCTATAGTGAGAGAGCAAATGATATCGAATTGGCTGAATTTAAGTCAAGGGAATAAAAATATTGAAGAATATCATGCAGAGTATTATAGGTTGCTTAGATTTGCTGGCACAAATTACAATGATGAGAGTATGAAGGTTCAAAAGTTCCAAGATGGCTTGAACATGGAAATCAAGAGTGAGGTCAAGAAGTTTTAGTTATCAACAATGTCTGAAGCGGTAATCAAAGCGAAGTTAGTGGAACAAATTATAAATGAGAATAAAGCCAGAGAGATAGACATGCTACATTTACGGGAAAGAGATCAATTACCTCATACACTCCTTGTTCAAGGATTGGCAATGTTAACAAAGGTAAGCGACCATTTGTGCGGAAGAAACCAAATTTCGGACAAGTGACGAAGACTACTATTTCTTCCATTTCATATGATAAGAGGTTCCCTATATGTTTTGAGCCCCATGAATCAGTTCATTGTAAATGGACTCCCAGAGCATGCTTTGCATGTGGGAAAGTAGGTGATAAAGCTTCTGAGTATCCTGATCCTAAATTGAAGCCTATCTTCTATGCTCATTGCCAAAAAACAGGTCATCACATAGCGAATTGTAAAGATAAGCCTAAGAATGAAGGACCGAACTTTGGAAAGGGAATGACAGCTGCTAGAGTGTTTGCTCTACAATAGTATGAGAAAGCCCCTTCCGTCGATACACTAGCAGGTATAATACAGATTTCAAATCATCCTGCATATGCTTTGATTGACAGTGGTGCTACTCTTACACGTGTTGCTGAAAGTTTTGTGAATGAGTGTGGTTTGTCTTCTGAAGTGTGTATGATAGAATGATGAATGTAAATACTCCTTTTGGTGTGTAATCCAAAGATCCATGTGTATGTAGAAATGTTGATGTTGTGATTTCTGATAGAAGCATGCCAATAGATATGTTAGTTCTGCCTTTAATCGATTTTGATGTTATCCTTGGAATGAACTAGTTAAATCCTTATAAAGTCACGATAGATTGTAATAAAGCGGAAGTAAGTTTTCAGTTGGAGGGTAGAAGATTGTTTCATGTTTTGGAAAGAAGAAGACCAAAGAGTATGTATTCTATGGAGTTGTAAGAGAAGGATATGGGAACTATAATGAGTAGTGAAGAACTCCGAGTTGATATGGTGCCAGTAGTAAAGGAATTTATCGATGTCTTTCCTGAGGAATTACCGAGTTTACCACTAGATAGAGAGATTGAGTTTGGAATTGATTTGATACCAGGGACGACACCTATATCTAAGGCTCCATACCGTATGGCTCCGACCAAGTTGAAAGAGTTGAAAAAGCAGGTGGTGGAATTACATAACTTAGGGTTTATTTGTCCAAGCATTTCTCCTTGGGGTGCTTTGGTTTTATTTATTAAGAAGAAAGATGGAAGTTTAAGAATGTGTATAGGCTATAGGGAATTAAATCAAGTGACGATCAAGAACAAGTATCCTCTTTCCCGAATTGACTACTTGTTTGATCAATTGAGAGATGCTACATTATTTTCCAAAATAGATTTGAGATCCGGATACCATTAACTCAAGATAAAGCTACATGATATTTGGAAGACACCTTTCTGAACAAGATACGGACATTTTGAATTTATGGTTATGTCACGCCCCGAAGGATACCCTAAACGTGACAGTTCGTTGTACACAATATTAAAGCCTAGGAATGACCACATTAGTAACGCGAAGGCTTCCATATTATATACAAGGCGTTTAATACATTGAGGAGACACATCGGAGTAATACATTTTATATTGGTACAATTTGAGTAACAATGTAAAGGAACTACACTTCACTATACTTCAAATACAAATCACTATACTTTAATCTCAATTCATCAAAAAATTTCACTACATGAAACTATTACAAGGCAATTCACAAAACCTAGCAAATAACTTCAAGCATTCTTATTTCTTGCCGGAATCCCGAAGTCATTCTTGGCTCCAACCATCTCAGTCTCCACTTAGCATTCTTGAGATAACCTGTTCATTGAAACATCTATTGGGGTATAAGCTACACTAGCTTAGCGAGAATTTCCTTAATTTTGTACCATAACAAGTAAGTTATAAATCAACCATATGCTATGCATGAACAAACACATGAGCAAACAATTATGTATGGGTATCGGAACCTATATACAGAACAGATTTATGCCATCCGTGTCTTAGGTTAGGGATGGTGTTGGAACTCTACACGACCGCTGCTAGTCCCGAGCCTCTCGGCTCATAGCACTCAACTCGGCTAGGCTCACACATGGAATGCATCCCCGGTGCGCCTTAGCTCCCTATGAATGAGCTTTGATATCAGGTCTCATTATCCACACGAGTCCTCGGACCATACCGATCGACCAGCATAGGAGTAGCACGCTACCAAATGCGATATGTCCGATGCAATGCATGACCAATTTAATTTTAGCTTAGGTCAAAATATTCATACAATATTTAGAGTGACCAACTAATATCATACACATAATAGAAATAATATGAACTGTCACGCCCCGAGGGTATCTTAGACGGGACAGTTTCGCCATACACAATACTCGGCTTAAGATTAAATCATAAATCTCTTAAAGCCATAAATATTGTGCAGAAGCGTATCCTGAATAGATAACCCATGGGTTTGATAGTATCAGATTAGCCATATAATATACAACTAATAGCCTCAAAACTAACTAATAACCACTGCAGAAATATGACATTAAAAGAAAATAGTTTAAGAGTGTTTATAACAAAGCAGTTGGATTATTGATCCTACAAATATTACAATCCTGTTTTCAAAAACTTTTTAGAAACCCCCTCCCAGGAAAAAGAAGAAAGAACTCTCTTCAACCCTCGTATCCTTCCCTCAAAACCCTGAATCCATAGAGGAGCTAACCTGAGGGTAGCCTCGTCCTGACTGGTACCAAATATAATCCTGTGACAATAAACTGTAAGGGAGTGAGCGATCCACTGGCTCAGTGAGTTATACTCCTCACTCTATACCATTCAAGCAAGTTATTAATTCAAACATATGCAATGCAAACAATCAAGTGGACAAATATATATAGCCAACCGGTAACCATATACATATTCGGATTTGCGCCCTCCGAATCCGGGGTTAGGGTACATCCACTCATCAGCACCAGATTAATATACTTCGGGAATCAAATTTCTCAAGAAAACTTTTATATATCAAAATAATATACATATAACAACATCCCAGTGAAGTAATAAATCCGAAACAATGACCCGGCGCGATTCTAAGAGAAGGGCCGTCTCCCAGGACGACTTAGTTCCCATTCCCCTAGAACAAGGCCCATGGTACACATAGGTATATACCACTTCGGTCCTCCATGTTCACCATCCTCACGGGACAGTGCGGCCCATCTGGGTCAAGGTGTAGTGGTGATGGCCTTCTACGTGCATAAATGCTATGCATGAATGTATTCAATTATTATGCCAGATTGTTTTATATTTATTTACTTGGCGTGCAAAAAGTTCATACACTTTCATTTCTATTCTATAACAACCAATGGGTTAGAATATAATTACAATATTTTATCAACCAGTTCAAGTAACAACAGCCACAATTTATTTCCCAACCCCTTAATATTTTATTACTTGATTAATTCTATTCTACAACCACAATCAAGTATAGGGATCATAGGAATATACTTACCTGTCCATATTTCTTGTTAGTCGTAATAGTCAACAGGCAGGTCAAGCTCAGAGTCAGAATCACCTGAATATTATTAAAGATAGAAATATACTATAAGAATTGACTAAAAACATCTAATACATATATATATATATATCTATGCTACAGACTTTCTATATTTCTGGAATCTAGTACTAAAAACCTTATGTAGCTAACTTAAATCGATTAACTTTGATTTTACTTACAAAGGTGGTTTACTATTTATTTTAGAGTTATTTGAAATATAATCAAAATAATATAATAATAACTAAATAAAAATATTATTATTATTAAGGATAAAGAAATTTTAATCAAGTAACATAAGTAACTAAACATATAGATGTATATATATATATTATATATATAAGTACGTATTGAAAAGTTTAAAGGAAATAATTTAATAAATACGAGTAATAATAATAATAATAATAATATAATAATAATAATAATAATAATAATAATAATTAATAATATATACCATATTTACGTCTAGGTACATATAAGCATATTATAAAATAAATAAAATCAACATACATATATTATATGAATAAATTAACTTTTATATATATAGAAGTATATATATAAGGTAAGAAATATAATATATCATATAGTATATATATGTATAAATATATATAATATATAACATATAAGTGCTTATCATATACATTTCTATTAAACTATATATATAACATATACATATATTATTCAACGCATAGGAGAAGCAGCGTGGTTGCTGCGTGAAGGAGAAGCAGCGTGGCTGCTGCTGCGTGGAGCGCTCGCCTGGAGCGCTTGCTCGAGCGCTGCTGAGCGCTAGCTTGAGCGCTCGTGTGAGCTCTCTCTAGCGCTGCTGGAGCGCATTAGATGCGCTCCTTGAGTGCTAGGCTAGGCGCTCGTTGAGCGCTGCTCCGAGCGCCCATCGGGCCTTCCAGCGCGCGTGCGGTGAGCGTGGATGCTCGGTGGAGGCAGAGCACCCTGCTCTGTCCGTGAGCAGTGGTGCATGTGTGTGGCTGTGTGCGGTGGTAGTGCTGTGGTAGTGCTGTGGTGGTGCTGTGGTGTGCTTTGGTGTGCTGTGTAATGAAGAAGAAGAAGAAACAGAAGAAGAACAAGAGGAGAACGAGAAGACAAGAAGAAGAACAGATAAGGAAGGAAAGAAAGAAAAAGAAGGAAGAACTTACTCCTTTAAGATCTTCGGACCATTGCTGCCAAAAGGAAGAAGAAAGAAGAACGAAGGAAAGAAAAGGAAAAGAAATCGAAACAAAGAAAGAAAGAAAACAGAGAAAATCCAAAACGGAAAGGAAGAAGAAGAGGGAAACGCAGCTTTGATATGTATATATATATATACATCTCCCAACAAGGCTTAAAGTCAAAAAAATATATATATATATATATGTCAGACATATCCTCCGCATTTAATCTTATATATATATATATATATAAATTGATCGCAACATGGATCTTGTTAAATTTCTTGTTGACTAATTGTCTCGGAAAAATTTAATCAAAAATAAGAAATATTTAAATTAAACAAAATAGCACGGTTCAAAATTATAATAGTAAATCGAATAATATTTTTATCGTATAAAATCAAATACTCAGACAACTTTCAAACGAAGAATTTATAAATAAAATCTTTAATTAATACTGTTTAGAGTATATTCATAGTTGAATAAAGAAAAAATAGTTTATTAAGAAGTTTATACTCAATTTGATAAATAAAATAAAATAATCAAAATAATAATTAAAATTATCAAGACAATTTAAGAAATCAGAAATCGGAAATTTTCGGAGCTCACATCCTACCCCCCTTAAGAGAATTTTTGTCCTCAAAACATAAAGATTTACCTAAGTTTTGAAGTAAGTGAGGGTATTTTTGTTTCACTTCTTCCTCAGATTCCCAAGTAGCTTCTTCTTGATTATGATTTTTCCACAAAACTTTCACATATCTGATTTCTTTGTTCCTCAATTTTTGAACCTTGTGATCCAAAATCAGAATTGGATGTTCTTCGTATGTTAAATTTGCTTTCAACTGTACTGGCTCCAATTCAACAACTTTATCCGGATCAGGAATGTGTCTTCTTAATACAGATACATGGAACACGTTGTGTACACCTGATAAGTTTGGTGGCAAGGCTAGTCGATAAGCCAAGTTTCCTACCCTTTCCAGGATCTCAAAAGGTCTAATATATCGGGGACTTAATTTTCCTTTTGCTCGAATCCGATGTATACTCTTAATAGGACTTATTTTCAAGTACACATGATCCCCAATGTCAATTTCCAAGATTCGTTTTTTAAAATCTGCCCAATTTTTTTTGTCTATCTTGAGCTTCCTTCATTCTTTGTTTAATGACTCTCACTTCTCTGCAGCATCTTGTATCAAATCAGGTCCTAGTACAAGTTTCTCCACATCATCCCAGAATAATGGTGCTCGACATTTTCTCCCATATAGTGCTTCATAAGGGGGCATTTGAATAGTGGAATGATAACTGTTGTTGTATGCAAATTCCACTAAAGGCAAGTGTTCATCCCAATTTCCTTTGAATTCCATAACACATGCCCTGAGCATATCTTCCAATGTTTGGATAGTTCTTTCAGATTGTCCATCTGTTTGAGGATGATAAGCGGTACTAAATCGTAATTTAGTACCCAAGCCTTTTTGTAAACTTATCCAAAACTTGGATACAAATCTAGGATCTCTGTCTGATACAATACCTGCTGGAATTCCATGCAATCTCACCACTTCTCAGATATATAGTTTTGCTAACTTATCCAAGGAGTATGTCATATTAATTGGCAAGAAATGTGATGATTTTGTCAACCGATCCACTATCACCCATATGGCATCATTTTTGGATAGTGTTTTTGGTAATTCGCTCACAAAATCCATGGTAACTTGGTCCCACTTCCATTCAGGAATAGGTAAGGGTTTTAGCAGCCCTCCTGGCCGTTGATGCTCAGCTTTCACTTGTTGGCACACTTCGCATTTTTGTACGAAATTTGCCACATCACGTTTCATCCCATTCCACCAAAAATGACTTTTCAGATTTTGGTACATTTTAGTACCTCCGGGATGTACTGTATACCCAGATGTATGAGCCTCACTCATAATCTCCTTCCGAAGTTCTTGGTCATTCGGCACACATAATCTGTTATTCAGGCGTATCAATCCATCACTTCCAATTTTGAAATCTGTATACCTTCCTTGTTGTGCTTCTTGTTTCACCAAAAGCAAGGTGGAATCATGCTGCTGAGCTTCTTTTATCTTTTCCATCAATGTGGGCTCAATTATTATATTAGCCAACTCAACCTCTGATTCATGCCAAGCAAACTCAATATTCAAGCGTTCAAATTCTCGAATCATCTCTTTTTGAGACGTAAGTAATGCGGCAACTTCAGCATGATTTTTCCTACTTAAAGCGTTAGCCACTGCATTTACTTTTCCAGGACAATAATTTATTCTAAGATCATAATCCTTGATTAACTCCAGCCATCTTCTTTGTCTCATATTTAATTCCTTTTGAGTGAATAAATATTTAAGACTCTTATGATCAGAATAAATCTCACATCTTTGCCCGTATAAATAATGTCGCCATAACTTTAGAGCAAAGACAACTGCTGCTAGCTCCAAGTCGTGAGTAGGATAATTTTTCTCAGAGGGTCTCAATTGCCTTGAAGCATAAGTAATTACTTTACCATTTTGCATCAACACACAGCCAAGCCCATTTTTTGATGTATCACTGTGAACAGTGAATGGTATTTCACTATTTGGCAAGGTTAATATCGGTGCTGAGACCAATCTTTTCTTTAATTCCTGGAAACTTTCCTCTCTCTTTCCATTCCATTCAAACTTCTCATACTTTTGAGTCAATTGAGTAAGGGGTCGAGCAATTTTTGAAAAATCTTTCACAAATTTTCTGTAATAACCTGCTAACCCCAAAAAGCTTCTTATTTCTGTAACATTTTCCGGTTGTTTCCAACTAACAATT
This sequence comes from Combretum micranthum, assembly GCA_024138025.1. Classification (NCBI taxonomy): domain Eukaryota; kingdom Viridiplantae; phylum Streptophyta; class Magnoliopsida; order Myrtales; family Combretaceae; genus Combretum; species Combretum micranthum. The sequence goes on from JAMXBD010000030.1 coordinate 847,370, forward strand.
GCTTCGATCTTTGCAGGATCCACAGATACTCCTTTTCCTGAAATTACATGCCCTAGAAAAGAAATTTTATTTAACCAGAAATCACATTTGGAAAATTTGGCATACAACTTGTGTTCTCTCAAAATTTGTAATGCCAATCTTAGATGCTCAACGTGTTGTTCCGCAGTCATTGAATAGACCAAATTGTCATCGATGAAAACAATGACACATTTATCCAGTAGTGCTTTGTATATCCGATTCATTAAATCCATAAATGCAGCAGGGGCATTGGTCAAGCCAAATGGCATAACCAAAAACTCGTAGTGCCCATATCTGGTTCTAAAAGCTGTCTTTGGCACATCTTTAGGTTTAATTCTGAGTTGATGATAACCAGATCTCAAATCAATTCGGGAGAAAATGGTAGCCCCTTGTAATTGATCAAATAAATCATCAATACGCGGCAAAGGATACTTGTTCTTTATTGTTACTTTATTCAACTCTCTGTAATCGATACACAACCTCAGTGAATTATCCTTTTTCCTCACAAATAAAACAGGGGCTCCCCAAGGAGAAACACTAGGTCTGATAAAACCTTGCTCCAATAATTCTTGCAATTGTTTCTTTAATTCCCGTAGTTCAAGTGGAGCCATTCTATATGGTGCCTTTGAGATTGGTTCGATACCAGGTACCAAATCAATTCCAAAATCAATTTCCCGCTTTGGTGGTAAACTTGATAACTTTTCCGGAAAAACATCAGGAAATTCCTTTACTACTAAAATTTCCGCAAGATTATCTTCTTTCCTTTCTCCCTCAGAAGCATACAGAAGTTTGAATCCCATTGACGATGCCCATTACTTAACATTAGTTCAAATGAACTTAATTCCTTTTGTTGTGGAATCACCAATCCTCCAACAAAAACAACTCGGGATCCATTTGCAGCTTGGAAATTTATTTCTTTCCTCTGGCAATCAATTGTAACTTTTGTTTTGGTCATCCAATTCATGCCCAAAATTACTTCATATTTATTTATTTCCAATACTATCAAATCAGTAGTAGTATCATGATCCTGTAATTTAAGGGGACAATCCTTAATTACTTCCTTAGAATTCACAATACTACCAGTTGGAATCTTCACACTAAAACTTTCTGGAGTCATTGTTATGGGCATCCCAGTTCGTTTTGCTGCCTTGGGAGTGATGAAAGAGTGTGTAGCACCAGAATCAAATAAGGCATAGACGATATGATTTGCTATGGAAATATTTCCTGAATTAACGAATTATGTAAAGTTATTAAAAGCAAATACTATTAGAGTTTTCTATTATCAGCCTAAACCAAACTTAACAAGTCTAATTTACTAATAGGGCTTTATCTCTAGGAATATTGAAATTCCTACTTTAGTAAAAGAAAAAGAGTTTAGCTTAGATATATACCTGCAATGAGTCCGGAAGAATAAGCATCTTCATGTCCATTCCAGTTAATTCTGATATTTGATCATCATCATATCCACAATCCCAAGTAGTTTCAAGATTGAATAGTCGTCCTCCAGAACGATTATTTTGTCCTCCATTCTTCCTTTCAGCAGAGTTATTTCCTGTACCAATTACTGGTTTGATTGCATTCATCTGTCTTTTTGGGCAAGTGTTAGAGAAGTGCCCAGTTTGTTTACAAATGAAACAAGTAGTAACTGGTTTCTTTGGACAATCATTAATCAAATGCGTAGCATCTCCACAGAAATAACATTTATTCTTCAATTGGGGACAAGACCTCGGTTTATGGTCTCCATTGCATTTCCAGCATTTGACATCCTGACTATCTCTGTTCTTTTTGCCAAAATAGGGCCTTTGAAACATGGGTTTCTTAAATCTATTTTTGAATCTCGGCCCTTCAAATGGTCTTCTTCCGAACACATTCACCCTTTTTTCTTCATGCTTACTTTTTCTTTTTCTAGCATTTTCTAACACCCGAGCTTTCTCCACCAAAGCCTGATAGGTGTTAACTCCAAACTCTTCTAATCTACACCTCATGTCTTCATCTAACCCACTGAGAAACACTTGCATCTTTAACTCCTCACTATTTCGATAAGACTCAGGGGCATGTTGTAATAACTTGCTGAATTCAGTTTCATATTGATCTATGGGGCGTCCTTGCTGGGAAATGTGCAAGAAATTAGCACTGTATTGTACTTTTAAACTTGTTGGAAAATACTCTTTTAAGAATTCTTGTCGAAAAATTTCCCAGGCTATTGGATTTACCAAATCCCTTCTTCTCGATTCCCACCAAGTACGAGCACGGAATTTGAGCATATAGGTACCATATTCAGTCTTCAAATTTTCTGGTACCTCAAAAGCAGCAAAAGACCTCTCCACTTGAGCTAACCAGTCTTCGGCCTCATCTGGCTGGCCGTAGGATCCATCAAAGTACCTGTTGCATTTAATAAATTCAGGTAGCATGCTCCTATATGGTCTTGGTGGTATGGAGGCAATGGAACTGGATCTACTGGAATCACTGGAGGTGGTACTGGTCGCTGGGCTACTGGAATCAGGGGTGGTGGTATTGGTGCTGCTGGAGCTACTGGAATCACCGGGGGTGGTGGTACTGGTGCTGCTGGAGCTACTGGAATCACCGGGGTGGTGGTACTGGTGCTGCTGGGCTGGGCTTGCTGACCTCCTTGTGCTAAGTTCCAACTATATCTGCCAAGCGAGCAATGGCAGCCAAAACTTCATCAGATCTATCTTGCCTTGGAGGCGGGGTGGTACATCTTGTTCGGGTGGAGCTGCTTGAGGTTCAGGAACTCTATGAAAAACATGAGTACGACGTGGGGGTCGTCCACGACCTCTTCCAGATGGTCTGTACATCAAACATGAAGAAGAAAATTTCTCGTATAATTAATAAATATAAACTATATATATTATTAAAACAAAATTTCAATAAAGTATTAGCATTATATACATAATCGTACAAGGAAAATAGCAAAAGTTATACTTCTATTAACTTTTAGTCAAGTTAGATACACTGATAAGGTAGTTGCCTCCTTTAGGACAACTCTTACAAGTGGTTCTTATATACATAAGATCACATAACTATTTACATGGAATCTTAATACATGTTTTCCTATCCTCAAAAGACATCAAAGGAAAACCACAGGGAGATATTATCTAGTCAATACACCGTCAACCCTGGATACATAAGATTCCCAAAAAGAATTCCCCCAAAATACATCAAAACCTTAATAGCAACCTAGCCCTAACTATGAGGAATAATCATGGATGATTTCTATACATACCAAAAGTGAAATCATTTCCGACTATTCCTTCTATCTACTACTAACTATAAGGGCTGTGCTCATCATCACTCTCCATCTACTGGAGACAAAGCCCGAGGTGGACTGTCTGAAGAAGCGATGCTAGAAGAACTGTCCTGAGCGTCTGGAGCAAAGAAACCCGAAGTATCAAGTAAAGAAGGGTCAGCTATAATATCTGTAGACATGGGAGGCTGAACATCAACAATAGCTGCATCCCCTGCAAAAGCCAGGTCCCCAACATCCTGTGGTGGCGGAAAAGGCTCATGAACAAAAGGGAAACTATCATCTCCGGCAGGAAATAACTCGATAGAAAGCTCCTGAAATGTCATAGGCAACGACTCCAAAGGAGACATGACACTCTCGGCAAACTGCCAAGCCTGCTGAACAGCCTCAGGGGTCTCAACCTCTATCTGAACACCAACCTGAGAAACAGGCTCCCATATCGGCTGATATACAGGGTCCATAATAGACTGAGGCAGGGGGTCCCATAAAGGCGGAGGTATCGGTGGTAACGGAAAGTCCCACGTCGGTACGATCTGTCCTGCCAGTGCTGATAAGGTGGGAAGATCATCTGATGCTGCTAAGGAATATCCTCCTGTATCAGGTCCCTCTGGTGGTGGATTCGTAGTCGGTATCCATCGCTGTGCATATGCTGAAAAGACTCCCGCATGATGGGCAGCCATCATAGCCTGGTGATCTCTACAGAAATCTCTAGCATATGCTAACTCTGGACTCATCTGCACCCAAGTCCTAAAGTCAGGTCTGTCGGGTGGTGTCCCAGGGCCAACTAAGAATATCACATCCTCAAATGGCACTCCCTCATGTCCAAATAAAAGTGCCACCTCCTCAAGAACATACATAGTCTCAACATCAGTCAGACGTCCAGCGGATGTATGAAACTGCAGCTTAAGCATCCTATCGTGCCATTCACCTCCCCACAATCCTGCTCGCCACCAAGTAATAACTGTATCTATATCCTTTGGCCTCCGTATAGAGCAAGATCTCACAAAGAACACGAAGTCGATGACGATAGGAAATCAGACTCTCCTCAGGTTGATGACGGAAAGCGATCCACTCATCCCGGACTTGAAGATAGGATTTCTACAAAAATTAAGAAAAAGAGAAGAAAAACTAACTTAGTTCTTTCTTTGCCATAAATATATCTATAAAATATAATTCTATAATTACTATATATTACCCACTTGGTTGTACCCCACTCATCTCTCAATAAGGTTTGTTTTCTTACTTCTAAGCTCTGATTAAGCGCCAATGCTTAAACACCGCTCTGATACCAATCCAAAACTGTCACGCCCCGAGGGTATCTTAGACGGGACAGTTCCGCCATACACAATACCCGGCTTAAGATTAAATCATAAATCTCTTAAAGCCATAAATATTGTGCAGAAGCGTATCCTGAATAGATAACCAATGGGTTTGATAGTATCAGATTAGCCATATAATATACAACTAATAGCCTCAAAACTAACTAATAACACTGCAGAAATATAACATTAAAAGAAAATAGTTTAAGAGTGTTATAACAAAGCAGTTGGATTACTGATCCTATAAATATTACAATCCTGTTTCAAAACTTTTTAGAAACCCCTCCCAGGAAAAAGAAGAAGGAACTCTCTTCAACCCTCGTATCCTTCCCTCAAAACCCTGAATCCAAGAGGAGCTAACCTGAGGGTAGCCTCGTCCTGACTGGTACCAAATATAGTCCTGTGACAATAAACTGTAAGGGAGTGAGCGATCCACAGGCTCAGCGAGTTATACTCCTCACTCTATACCATTCAAGCAAGTTATTAATTCAAACATATGCAATGCAAACAATCAAGTGGACAAATATATATAGCCAACCGGTAACCATATACATATTCGGATTTGCGCCCTCCGAATCCGGGGTTGGGGTACATCCACTCATCAGCACCCAGATTAATATACTTCGGGAATCAAATTTCTCAAGAAAACTTTTTATATATCAAAATAATATACATATAACAACATCCCAGTGAAGTAATAAATCCGAAACAATGACCCGGCGCGATTCTAGAGAAGGGCCGTCTCCCCAGGACGACTTAGTTCCCATTCCCCTAGAACAAGGCCCATGGTACACACTAGGTATATACCACTTCGGTCCTCCATGTTCACCATCCTCACGGGACAGTGCGGCCCATCCGGGTCAAGGTGTAGTGGTGATGGCCTTCTACGTGCATAAATGCTATGCATGAATGTATTCAATTATTATGCCAGATTGTTTTATATTTATTTACTTGGCGTGCAAACAAGTTTCATACACTTTCATTTCTATTCTATACAACCAATGGGTTAGAATATAATTACAATATTTTATCAACCATTCAAGTAACACAGCCACAATTTATTTCCCAACCCCTTAATATTTTATTACTTGATTAATTCTATTCTACAACCACAATCAAGTATAGAGATCATAGGAATATACTCACCTGTCCATATTTCTTGTCAGTCGTAATAGTCAACAGGCAGGTCAAGCTCAGAGTCAGAATCACCTGAATATAATTAAAGATAGAAATATACTATAAGAATTGACTAAAAACATCTAATAATATATATATATCTATGCTACAGACTTCCTATATTTCTGGAATCTACTAAAACCTTATGTAGCTAATTTAAATCGATTTAACTTAGATTTTACGTACAAAGGTGGTTTACTATTATTTTAGAGTTATTTGAAATATAAGCAAAATAATAATAATAATAAATAAAAATATTATTATTAAGGATAAAGAAATTTTAATCAAGTAACATAAGTAACTAAACATAGATATATATATATATATATAAGTACGTATTGAAAGTTAAAGGAATAATTTAATAATAGAGTAATAATAATAATAATAATAATAATAATAATAATAATAATAATAATAATAATAATAAATAATATACCATATTTACGTCTATATATATAAGCATATTATAAATAAATAAATCAACATACATATATTATTAATAAATTAACTTTTATATATATAGAAGCATAAATATATATATATAGCAAGAAATATATATATCATATAGTATATATATGTATAAATATATAACATATAAGTGCTTATACATATACATATATGCATATACCAACTATATATATAACATATACATATATATATATTCAACGCATAGGAGAAGCAGCGTGGCTGCTGCGTGAAGGAGAAGCAGCGTGGAGTGCTGCTGAGCGCTAACTTGAGCGCTCGCGTGAGCGCTCGCTAGCGCTGCTAGAGCGCTCCTTGAGCGCTAGGCTGGGCGCTCGTTGAGCGCTGCTCCGAGCGCCCATCGGGCCTTCCAGCATGGGTGGATGCTCGGTGGAGGCAGAGCACCCTGCTCTGTCCTTGAGCAGTGGTGCGTGTGTGTGGCTGTGTGCGGTGGTGGTGCTATGGTGTGCTGTGGTGGTGCTGTGGTGTGCTATGGTGGTGCTGTGGTGTGCTGTGTAACGAAGAAGAAGAAGAAACAGAAGAAGAACAAGAGGAGAACGAGAAGACAAGAAGAAGAACAGATAAGGAAGGAAAGAAAGAAAAACAAGGAAGAACTTACTCTTTAAGATCTTCGGACCGTTGCTGGCAAAGGAAGAAGAAAGAAGAACGAAGGAAAGAAAAGGAGAATCGAAACAAAGAAAGAAGAAAACAGAGAAAATCCAAACGGAAAGGAGAAGAAGAGGAAACGCAGCTTTGATATGTATATATATTTATATATATATATATACATCTCCCAACAAGGCTTAAAGTCAAACAAAACAACAAAAAAAAATATGTTAGACATATCCTCCGCATTTAATCTTATATATATATATATATTATATAATAAATTGATCGCAACATGGATCTTGTTAATTTCTTGTTGACTAATTGTCTTGGAAAAATTTAATCAAAAATAAGAAATATTTAAATTAAACAAAATAGCACGGTTCAAAATTATAATAGTAAATCGAATAATATTTTTATCGTATAAAATCAATACTCAGACAACTTTCAGACGAAGAATTTATAAATAAAATCTTTAATTAATACTGTTTAGAGTATATTCATAGTTGAAAGAAAAATTAGTTTATTAAGAAGTTTATACTCAATTTGATAAATAAAATAAAATAATCAAAATAATAATTAAAATTATCAAGACAATTTAAGAAATCAAAAATTGAAAATTTTCGGAGCTCACATGAACAGTGCAGTTATCCAATTGAATTGTTGTTTCGATATGCTTTAGTATTCCTTGGCATACATTCATCACAGTTTCATCATCTATCCCATCCCCATTCATATCAATTTTTATCTTGTTTCTATAATTCTAATGCAACTAGCTACAGGCATAAACAAGGTAACAAAATAAGAAGAAAACTCACTCGGTCATTGGATCATCGGTCTCTTAGTAAAAGTAATCCGGTGGTATGGAATCGTCGATTTTGGGATCACCTAAAAAGGAAGAAATACCATAATAAATATTTCATCACTTAACTAATCCAAACTATCTTATACAAACTGTCAAATTCGTAATTCTCGTCCTACGCTGGAATTCCAACTTAAAACGGCATAACTTGGTCGTTTTAACTCGGAATTTAGCAAATTATGTATCGATTTCTATCTACTTCAAAAGATCTATCTAATTCTAATATTATTTTCAAGTTTTGAAAATTTTTTAATAAAAAAAACAGAAAGATCAGTTCTTATCAGAAATAATCTCCAATTCCAAAAAAATAGTTTTGCAAATGTTTGAAATGTTTCTACTTTTTAAATCAATTATACATGCAATATTAATGATTTCCTATCATGAATAGCATGTTATGAGTTTAATGTATGCATGATCTTAATGATATTTACTAAAAGAAAATTTTAAAACTCTTTATTTTGCAAGACTTCATGAATAACTACTATTAAGAAGACTAGTTTCCTAACTTTGATAATTCACTTGCGTTTTGGGATTAATTCTTAAGAATTTCTAGTTATCTAGGTTAGAATTGAATCTTCATTATATCTATTACTTAAGACCTTCATTTCTACATAAAAATTTCCATTTTACACTTTGTTAACATGTTTTCAAGTAGGGTTGATTCCAAAATCCGAATTTTGTAAAAATTGTTTTTGTAGTGATTCTTTTAAGCAAAAATCATTTGATACTTAGAAAATTAAGGCTCAACCATACCTAGCCACTAAGGACTTCATTTCTTTAATAAAACTTCTATTTTGAGTTTGGAAAGTAAGTGTTTTCATGCCATTACTCCATTATTACGAATTTCTTAAAATGACAAACAACTCAATTTTTTTCCTACTTTATTTCTACAAATGCATCATGTATATACATAATACCTACAAGCTATTGTTTTAAAGGTTATGAGATGATCTATCTATATGTATACATATAGTACCAAGAATTCTTTTTGAAAACTTTTACTTTGCAAAACTTTGAATTTTACTAGGCTTAAGAAAAATAGTTTTTCTTCTTGTAAAATCATACTTGCTTTTATCAAAACTTAACCTTGATGACCTATATAACCATCACCTTCATTATTTTAATAAAAACGTTCATTTTGGGGTTAGAAAATAGGTGTTTAAATAGGTGGTTTGCCTAAGTACGAATTTTACAAAATTTTTTAAAGAATGAAAACATTGTTTAACTTATTCTTGAAAATCATTTATTGTTCTAAGGTTATATTTTGATAAACCTCTCTTATCCTTGTCAAAACTTGGCCTTTGTTATATATATTCCCTAGGACTTCCATTTTCCTATAAAAATTATTATTTTGGCATTTGGAAATAGGTGTTTAAATGGTGGCTATTTTCAAATCCGAATTTTGAAAAATTCATTTGAGTTTGTTTTCGTTGTAAAGCTCATTTAGTCTTTCAAAAACCATTTCCTAATCAAACCTACCCCTTAAGGCTTCCATTTCTTTAATAAAAGTCTTGTTTTATAGTTGAAAAATGGGTTTTCAAAATTGGTCTTCATTGAGATCCGAATTTACAAAATTTATTTTTGGACATACCTTTTGCTAAAATCTAACTAAACTTATGGAAATTCATCCCTTACATAACCTATCTTAAGAGCCTTTCATATCTTGAATAAAAACTTCATTTTTAAGTTGGAAAACATGTTTTTAAACTATGCCTTGGCTAAATCCGAAAATAGAATTTTGTTTTGAAAATTAATCTTTAAAAATCATCTTTGAACCATATAAAATGAAGTCTTGATGATATACATACATCAAGTCTTCATTATCTCAAGTAAAAATTTTATTTTGACACTTGAAAAGTGGTTTTTAAATAGGGGTCTTGCCTAAATACGAATTTCGCCATTTTTGTTTGAGTTCAAAACCAAGATCTATACTTAATATGAACATAAATATAAAAGAAGTCCATGGTAGTAAACTATAAACTCATAGATCTAAACTTTACTTATCAAAATTATTCATTCATGTTATCTATTCCCTAAGCCCTTCATTTTAAATGAAAAATTCACATTTTGAAGTTGAAAAATAACTTTTCTAAATATGGTTCCTTTTTTATCCGAATTTTCAAAAATGATTTTTGTTGAAAATAAAATAGATCTTGAGCTTTCTAAAACTTTCCTACTATCATCATGCTACTACAAGTTATTTATGAATATAAAACAAAAGTCTAATGCATTTATGAACTCAAAACACTAGATCTAGTTTACTATACTAGTTATAAATGCATGAACACTATAATGGTTATGTGGATGATGAATATATGCATAAAACATAAGCAATAACCACATAACCTGAAAATAAACCAAAATAATAGTAAAAATAACTCAAATAACAAGATCTAAAACATAAACAAAATCAAAGCTACAAAAAAAAGTTAGATCTACAAAATATAACTACTTTTAGCAAGAAAATAATAATAATACAAGAGAGTACTCATGGATAAGAGGAGTGTTTCATTTTGGCATCATCATCTTTAGCTTTTAAGCTTATGGAAAGTCATTTGATGCATGAAACTCTCACTATACTTTACCTATATCACCTATGGAAGCTTTGGACAAGAGTTTTATCCAAGAATCTTGAAGAAGTATGTGTGGGAGCTCAAAGAAGGAATGGGGGCAGCAAGGTTTTCTTGTGAGAACAAGAGAAAATGAAGAAAGAAAGAAAGGAAAAAGAGAGGAAAAGAGAGAGTAAATGAGATAGGATTTCAAAGGAATGAAAGGAAGTAAATAAGAGGCATTAAATGGAGAGAGAAGAGTGTATTAATTGAGAAAAAAAATAAAACAAAGGCAGCAATTGGGGGGGGGGGGGAGGGGGTTGAGGAAGGGAAGGGATGTGGGGTGGTGGGTGCTGCAGTGAATCGCAAGGAAGAGAGAGAGGGGAATTTGGTTTGCTTTTGACTTGGAATTATAATGTAATTAATGATATGTGTAGCTTCTTGAAGAAGGATTTGAAAAAGGGTTATTTTAATTAATTTTGTGGTATTTCAAGAGACAAAAAGGAAGCAAAAAGGTGTCAAAATCTGCCATGAAGTAATATAATGAAGTGTAAAAAGATTGAAGTGAAAAAGAAGTGATATGTGAAAGGTGTACTTAAAAGTATGGTTGTAAAAATACTTTCTTAATAAAATAAAATAAAAATAATAAAAATATAGAAAATGTATTCCAAATATTTGTAGTAGATTTTTCATAATTAAAATAACATAATTAATTAATTTATTTTAGTGAATTATCAAATAAGTTACCGATATGATCAAAATACGCGAATATAAGCTATAAATGATATTTTTATAACCCGAAAAATTCTAAACAAAATAAATATATTTTTCAAATATTTTATAATTAGTAAATTAATTTATTTTATTTTTAGTATTGGGTCATAAATAGAAACTGATCCCGTAAAAACCCGAAACCAACTAAATTTTAGAAAAACAAAATTTTCTATAATATATAAAATATTTACGTAAAAATATAAGGGTTTATAAGAATAATAAAATTGTATAATGAATAGTAGTGAATAGTACCAAAAGACTAGTTAATTACCGATGGATATAAAATACGAAGGAAATCAGAAAATCAGATATTTCTAGTTATCAAAAATTATAAAACTGATATTTTAGAAATCCTTATAAAAATACGAGTCTAACGGTACTAATGGTATATTTTTAATATCTCGAGCCCCGGGACACGGTTTCCAAAGTCTGTATCCGAACAGGTTCGAAATAGGTAAAAAATTTATCAATCTGATATTTTTAAGCGACCTTATATTACTACGAGCTATATTCCACTTAGGGTTAAGGACATGAGACTGCCGGACTTAAACTATTATATTCCACTTAGGGTTTCCAAGTGATTCTCTGGTTTAGATCTTTGTCAATTTGGAAACTGATATTTTATGTTCATACAACATATTTAGTTTGAGAAATTTACTTTAAATTTTATTTTTGTAAGTACTTAATATCTCTTAATGTTTTCGGAATTATTGAATTGGGTTTTATTTCCGAAGATTAATCATTATTTACTTTTTAATAATTTGTTTTTGGGCTCTATATTACCTGATTTTATAAGTCGGAGTTGCGTATAAAATTTGTCGTACGTAGTGGTTTTGGAATTAAATCATGTTAAGTTCTTATTTTATTTTTAAGGATTCTTATTTTTTTATTTTTATTTTTTTTCTCAAGATTAAGAAATTTCTGAATTTACTCATGATTTAGGGCTAGTCAAAGTTCGATTTTAATTTGGAGTCATTTTTAGGGTTTATTTCTTAAGTTCATTTTGGAATTATTTACAGAAATTTTCTGGGGCTTACAAGTTATGTCTTTCAGTTTGACAAATGCCCCAGCAGCTTTTATGGATATGATAAATAAGATATTTAGAGAATATCTGGATCAGTTCATGATAGTTTTCATTGATGATATATTGGTGTGTTCAAGGAATATGGAAGAACACCAGAAACATCTGAAACTTGTTCTACAAAGATTAAGAGAGAGGAAACTTTATGCTAAATTTAGCAAGTGCAAGTTTTGGTTGAGAGAAGTTGCATTCTTGGGACATATCATTACAAAGGAAGGAATATCTATCGATCCGGAGAAGATTAGAGCAGTTTTGCATTGGCCACAACCTATGAATGTCTCAGAAGTATGATGTTTCTAGGTTTGGCAAGCTATTACAGAAGATTCGTACAAGGATTTTCCAAAATTGCTTCACGATTAGCCAAATTGACAAGTTGTTCTTGTAATTGTTATTGTGTACTGGGCCTTTGGATTACTTTTGCTGCTTTGCGGGTAATGAAGATGATTTATATGATGATCTAGGATACGAGTCAGATTTTGAGAGATTCACTGACAAGTGGGACGAGTAGGACTTGAATGACCTTGGAGTTTAGAGAAGCTTTTGTTTGAAACATAATTTTCTGTATGGAAGGCTTGTTAAATAAGCCTAAGTTGTAAAAGACCTTAAGATCTCTTTAGGTTATCTTTTGTTCCAAGAAAAGTTTGTAATTTTGTAGTGTCATATATTGACACTAAACTTTGTACATATAATGTATCTATGTAAGGATTGCTTTTATTAGAAATCTTATTTTGTTAAAAGTTGTTTATACAGTGTTAGTAGATGTGATCAAACAATTCTCATAAACTATTAATTTTAGGACAACCTTACATATAATATGAAAATGTTATATGTGGTTGGGAATTCGGTACTCTAAATCTCGAGATTTAATGTGTCGGGTCTTTACATACTCAATAATTTGAATAGACTGCCATGAATTATTGAGACAATCTCTACAAGGGCATCTAATCAATCCATCTGCCCTCCTATGGTTTATAGCGGCTTGTAAAAATTCTCTAACCCCGTTTCTATATTGCGTAGTTGTCAAATCACTTATCATATGTGTCACGCCCCGAGGGTACCCTAGTAGTAATAAACAAGTTACACTTGAATATTATCACTAGATTACCTTTAGAGAATGATAGGTTTTCAAAACAACAGGATCTTTTAAGTTGCTTGATAAGAAATAACAAATATATGAGAGAAATGATTTAGTGAATAACCGTTACTAACTATTACAAACCGTATAGCTCCTTTGAAATATACAACTAAATAATCTACTTTAATAGTACATAACCATCAAACTAAAATAGATCTGTAGACTTCTAGCTTCAAAGCCTTACCGGAGCCATATTCCTGGATGTAACTAACCAGTGACGTAAAGTAAACCTGAAAAGACTGTAGGAGTATGAGCGAAACCACAGCTCAGTGAATAATTAGACATACCATACGTCACACAAGTCATTAACAAATCATATGCAATGTAAGCACTCAACCATATGCACAGATACAAGTTTGGATGATCTAGAATCCAAACAGGAAAAAGATTTATGCCCTCTTTTTAATGGGTTGAAGAACAAAAACTCAATGACCCACCTGCCCAGGAGAGACTAAGTACACAGGAGAATCGACGATTTCTCGTTTTAATGTTATCACTTTGAATATAGTGGCTTCCACAAACCATCTCCTGCAATCCCCTTAGAAACTCCCAAGTATTAATCATTTCAAAGCGATTCTACGGGCGACGTTCTTCGGTGCCTTTTAGTTCCTCATAGGACCGCCAGACCAAAGAGAACCTTGGAAGACTCACACATTGGATCAACCAAGCAAAAACAGAGATCGATATTAATACGTAGCAGGCTGTCACAACCATATATGCAGTATTGCAATTCGTGCAATGCATGCTCATATTATTTTGTTAAGTCCAAAATTCTTAATCAATTTCGGGGTGATCATACATTACACACATTCATCGTTATACTACTGCACAATACCAACCATTGCGTTATCGCTTGTATAAAGATATTTTATCACTCATGCAATCAGATCATATCATTCTTTCAACAAACATTCATTTGATTATCTTGCATTACGTATTCGACTATTTACAACCACAACCAATACAATATGACTGAATTACTCACCTGCTCATACCGACTCAGTCGTAGTAGTCCACTGGTAGATCTTCTAATGAGTCAAATTCACCTATTTACAACAAAGTATTCATTAATACAATCTAACTAAATTCCTATATGTGCTTTGTGTCCTAGACTCGATATTAATACTTAAGATCGTCGTGTTTTTCCTATTTAATCTCACATAATTGTTTGGTTATTTATAGAAGTCATATTACTCAAGAAATTAACTTATTTCAATTTCCATTCTTATATATTTTATCTTGTTAAAACAAATATTAGACTAATATTACTTTATCTTACTCTAAATATTTTCTTAATTCTAGAGTTTCAAAAGTTACTAGATGTTAATTCTAAACGAACTTAAATACTAGTATTATAGTTACTATCTAATATCATACATATATACATACTTAGTAGATATTATATATATATATATATATATAAATTCGGTTTATGTCAGAAAACCTTCGTTGGTGAAATTTTAGCTGTAAGCCGACTCAAGGCCGCCGGCCTAAATCTCCAGGTGCCGGTGTAAATCATTTTGAAGAGAAAAAAAATTTCATATCGAGAGCACCGGTGTTGAAAGCTGCCAGCTTTCCACGTACGCCGGCCCTACGCCGCCGGCGTAGATCTCCAGGTAGCCGGCTTACGTTGATGTTTTACGTGAAAATTATTTTACGTAGCCTCTGCTTGAGTGTAAGCCGCCTATAAGCCGCCGGCCTATCCATGTAAGCCGCCAGCGTACAACGTTTACACTGCCGGCCTTGAGGCAGCATTGCACTGTTCATCATCTTCTTCCTCGGTTCGATTCTTTTTCTTTGATTTTTACACGTTAGAAACTTACTTAAACTACTTCTAAGAGTTGATATATCATATATAAGGATATATAACAACTTTTAACACGTTTAAAAAACATAAATATATAGATTTCGATTTTGTGAAAGTAAAACTAGGGTTTTGAAGTTTTACCTCGTTTGAGCTCTTTGAGTGCAATCTGAAGCTTGTGTTTGTGTTTAATAAGTTCCTAAGATAATTATAAGTCAGTTACAAAGCTTAGATTTGGACAAAAATAACTCGAGTTACCTCTACTTACCTTTGAGCTCGTTTTTGAGGGTTTTTGGCTTTGTATTTCCTTTGATCCCAGTTTATGTTTTATGATCTGCTTGTTCTTTGTTTTTAGTTCGATTTGGTGGTTGTTTTGGAGTATTTTCAGACTGGAAGATGTTGAGAAGTTATGGAGTTTGTTTGTTCTTCATTAATGGCTTTAAACACACACACACTAATTATATATATATATATATATAGGAGAGAAAGGGAAATGAAACTGCGGCTGTTCTCCTTCGTTTTCCTCCGAATTTCTCTTCATTAATCTGTTATTTTCACTGCATTAAATGTTGGGTTGAGGTGGCATTCCATGATTTGTCTTTGGGTTGCTTTTGTTGAAATTTTGGATGCATTATTGAGCACAAATCCGGCTCTTCTTCTTCTCCTCCAACTTGCACCAAACTCAGCCGCATTTCCCACCGAAAAATAGCAGCCCAACTATATATATATATATATATTAGTTTATTTATTTAGTTAAATTTTGAGTTAATTATACGGGTATATATTAGCTAGTATTTGGAAGTTTTTGTACAAAAATAGGTGTGTAAATATATACAAAACACTTAGATTTTCAAATAATGCAAATTTAGGGTATATATTTACGTAGTTAATTATTCGTATAATTTTATCTCCCGCGATTTGGATTTCTTAAGTCCATCGGGTCAATTTTTGTTTCAGGCTCCGATAACTTAAGAAAACTCGGTTTAGAACAAAAGCGTGATCTAATTATTTATTTGAAGTTTAGATTTTGAGTTATTCATCAGTTTATATTTTCGTTGTGTATTTAAAACCTTAACGGTTCATTTTTGGATCATCGTTTTCTAGTTATAAGCGTATATGATCATTTATACAATATTGAGCTTAATACCGAAACTAAACTATATTTATATCTCTAGTTTCAATACTAAACATAAATTCTTATTAGTAGCTTTTAAATTTAATTAGGGATCTCAAAATTAGGGTTTAAGTCTAAGTATAAACTCATTACTACTCGTTGTTCTAGTCTTGAATCATCATCGGAATCAAAAACAATCATTTAATCTTTATATTCATATTTTCTATTTAAATCTATTGGTGTACTAGGTTTTCGGGTCTTAGATTTTAGATCATATCTTGAATTAGTTATTCAAGATACAAGATCCTGTAAAGATTCAAGATACAAGATCTCGATTCCTAAATCTTTCATTTATCCAAAAATCTAAATATTAACCTATTATTAGACTTCACTCAGAATCTAAATCTATTATCTAGTTTATACAATCTATTATAAAATCGGGTACTAAGGTGAAAATTTCCGGGGTTTACATTCTCCCCCCCCCCCTTAAAATAAGCTTTGTCCTCAAAGCTTGAGTGCGTACCTGAGTTTTCAAACAAATGAGGATAGCTTTTCTTGATCTCCTCTTCTAATTCCCAGGTAATCTCTTCTGTCTGTGGATCCCATAATACTTTGACATAGTGGATTTCTTTATTCCTGAGAACTTGCACTTTCCGGTCCAAAATCTTAACTGGATGCTTTTCATAAGTCAAATTCTCCTTCAAATCAATTGGTTCTAGTTCCACTATCTTATCTGGATCCGGTACATACTTTCTTAGAACCGATACATGGAAAACATTATGTATACCAGACAAATTAGGTGGCAATGCAAGACGATATGCCAGATTCCCAACTCGTTCTAATATCTCAAATGGTCCAATATATCTAGGACTCAACTTGCCTTTTGTTTGTCTACCATGAAGACTTTTAATTGGACTTATCTTTAAGTATACATGTTCTCCTTCATTAAATTCCAATTCCCTTCTTTTCAAGTCTGCCCAGCTCTTTTGTCTATCTTGTGCTGCTTTCATTCTTTGCTTTATCACTGAAATCTTTTCATTAGTTTCTTGAACCAATTCAGGTCCAACCAATACTTTCTCCAAGTTATCCCAGAACAATGGTGACCGACACTTTCTACCATATAAAGCTTCATAAGGTGGCATTCCTATGCTTGAATGGTAGCTGTTATTGTACGCAAATTCCACTAATGGTAAATGTTGGTCCCAATTTCCTTTGAATTCCATAATACATGCTCTCAACATATCTTCCAATGTCTGAATAGTCCTTTCATTTGTCCATCAGTTTGAGGATGATAAGCTGTACTGAAATTCAACCGGGTTCCCAAAGCTTTTTGTAATCCTTGCCAAAATCTGGATACAAACCGTGGATCTCTATCTGATACTATACCAGCAGGCACACCATGCAATCTCACAATCTCCTTCAAATATATTCGTGCCAATTTCTCCAATGGATATGTCATGTTAATTGGCAAGAAATGAGCTGATTTTGTAAGTCTATCCACAATAACCCAAACAGCATCATGACCTGCATTTGTTTTAGGTAATGAGCATACAAAATCCATAGAAATTTGATCCCACTTCCACTCAGGTATTGGTAATGGTTTCAACAATCCACCTGGTTTTTGATGTTCAACTTTGATCCTTTGACATACATCACATTTAGCAACAAATTCTGCAATATCCTTTTTCATTCCATTCCACCAATATGCATTTTTCAACTCTTGGTATGTCTTTGTTTCTCCTGGGTGTATAGAATATCCAGAATAATGTGCTTCATGCATTAATTCCTTCCTCAAGCTTTCATCATGTGGCACACACAATCTTTTATTCATTCTCAATACTTCTTCCATCCACATGAAAATCTTTGTACTTTCCTTGGGATATTCCCTGTTTAATTTCTGAATTTCATCTTCTTCTGGGCTTCTTTAATTCTTTGAAGCAAAGTAGGTTCCAAAATTAGATTTCCTAACTCAGCTTCCAAACCTTGTATTGAGAATTCCAAGTTTAATCTCTCAAATTCCTTGATAAGTTCTTTTTGTTCCGTTAGTATTGAAGCCACTTCTCCATAACTTTTCCGGCTCAATGCATCCGCCACGCATTCACTTTACCCGGATGGTAATTAATGGTAAGATCATAATCTTTAATTAATTCCAACCATCGCCTTTGTCTCATATTCAACTCTTTTTGTGTAAATATATACTTCAAACTCTTGTGATCCGTATATATTTCACATTTCTGCCCATACAAATAGTGACGCCAAATCTTGAGTGCAAAAACAATAGCAGCCAATTCTAGATCATGAGTGGGGTAATTCATCTCATGTGGTTTCAATTGTCTAGAAGCATATGCTATTACTTTTCCATTTTGCATTAACACACATCCCAATCCATTTCTAGATGCATCACTATAGACAGTATATAAATCTTTTCATTGGGCAAGACCAAATTGGTGCTGATATTAACCTTTTCTTCAACTCTTGGAAACTTTGTTCACGTACATCATTCCACTCGAATTTCTCATTCTTTCGAGTCAATTGAGTCAAAGGTCGTGCAATCTTTGAGAAATCCTTCACAAATTTCGGATAATATCCTGCCAATCCCAAGAAACTCCTAATTTCAGTAACAGTTTCAGGTCTTTTCCATTCCATAATAGCTTTAACTTTTGCAGGATCAACTGATATCCCTTCTCCAGAAACAATATGTCCAAGGAATGATATACTGCTAAGCCAAAATTCACACTTAGACAATTTGGGATACAGCTTATTGTCTCTCAATATCTGTAACACCTTTCTCAAATTCTCATCATGTTGTTCTTCATTAGACGAATATACAAGTATATCATCTATGAAAACAATCACACAATTATCCAGTAAAGGTCTAAAGATACGATTCATCAGATCCATAAAAATTGCTGGTGCATTGGTTAATCCAAATGGCATGACAAAAAATTCATAATGACCATACCTAGTTCGGAATGCAGTCTTTGGTACATCTTCTGCTTTGATTCGAATTTGATGATATCCTAACTTTAAATCAATTCGGGAAAATACCTTTGCTCAACTAATCCTGGGTAAAGGATATTTGTTCTTGATAGTTACTCTGTTCAATTCCCTATAATCTATACAGAGTCTCATTGATCCATCTTTCTTTTTCACAAAAAGCACGGGTGCTCCCCAAGGTGAAACACTAGGTCTGATAAATCCTTTATCCAACAACTCTTGTAGCTGTACCTTTAATTCTTTTAATTCCACAGGTGCCATTCGATATGGAGCTTTTGATACTGGTTCGGTTCCAGGTATTAAATCAATTGATAATTCCACTTCTCTGTGTGGGGGTAATCCCGGTAATTCATCTGGGAATACATCTGAGTATTCACAGACTGTTCGAAGGGTATGAATATCCAATTTCCTGGATTCACCTTCAGTTACTCCAAGAACACAACCGTTCATCTCCATATCTTCTTCATTTTCCACTTCAATTGCTGTTATCCTATTTCTAACTTCTCTGAGTATCTTACCTTTATACTCTTTTCTTTCTCCTTGTTTATTGACAAAAGATAATATTTTGAGATGGCAATTAACTTTTGCTTTTACAACAGTTAACCAAACCATACCCAAAATAATATCATATTTTTGCATCTCTATCAGAATTAATCAGCAATTGATTCATGATCTCCATCTTTATGGACAACTCTTGATCATTCCCGTGTCACCACTAAATCTCCAGTTGGCGTAGTAACTCTCAATTCTTTATTCATGCTCAATTGGTATCTTATACGCCTTGCTAATCCGTATTTATGAAAGAATGCGTTGCTCCAGTGTCAAACAAAGCATACGCAGTCTGATCCCCTACTTGAATTGATCCTAAGTATCAATTATTAAGTTCATGTTATTTTCAACTTATAAAGACTTCTACTACTCATCTACTTGTGATTGTGTCTAATAACTTTAAGTAAACAAATATATATTTACATACCTGCAATGAGTCCATATTCTTCGGATCAACTTCCTCCCAAATATTTTCTTCATCTCCTTCCTCATCTCCACATTCTCTACAGGACTTCCATACATAGCAAAAACTCTGGCCGTCGCACTGGCTTTGTTAGCATTCCCATTTTTTCCTGAGGTCCAATCACTCCTTTAGATTGTGAGATCCAGTTATTGCACTCGCTTTCTGTGGACAATTGGGTGATATGTGCCCAACTTTATTGCATATGAAGCAAGTAGCAGTTTTTCTTTTGGACAATCGTTTATCATATGCCCACTGTCCCCACAATAATAACATTTGTTTGTAATTGTGGACAATACTTGGGTAATGAGAACCTTTACATTTCCAACAAGTACATTATTCTTCCCATTACTCCTCCTTTGTTCACATTGAAAGGTTTGAAGAATTTAACCTTCTTAGGCACAGAACTTGCCGTAGAACCATCATACATTCTTTTCCCGAACATAGTTCCCTTTCTTATACCTCTCAAGTTCATACTTCCTTGCACGTTCAATATACGAGCTTTTTCCAACATAGCTGCAAAGTTATCAATCTCAAATTCAGCAAGTCTTCTTTGGAAATGAGGTTCGAGTCCAGCCATGAAAGTCTGTCTCTTAAGCTCATCACTGTCCCGATAAGCATCTGGAGCAAATTGTAACAACCGATTAAACTCATGCTCATATTCATCAATGGTTTTAGCTCCTTGGGTCAAATTCATCAGGTCAGTGCTATACTTTGCTTTTAGGCTGCTTGGAAAATATTCCTTCAAAAATTCTCGTTGAATACTTCCCAAGTAATTGGTTGGGACAAACTTCTTTGTTTCGAATTCCACCATATCCTTGCTCTTAACCTTAAAAATAAGTTCCATAGGATACTTTCAAAGCTTCAGGCACTTGAAAACATCAAGGGATCGCTCAATCTGAGCTAGCCAATCTTCAGCTTCCTCTGGCTTTCCCGGTATTCCCTCAAAATATCTGTTGCACTTAATGAATTCCGGCAACAAATTCCTCTGAGGACGTAAAGGTGGTGGTGGTGGCAATTCCTGTTCATATGAGGGGTCCTTGTACCTCAGCAGCAGACTCATTTGGATTCACTGGTCCATTTTCCTGAAATTGAACCGGTGGAGTATGCCTTTCATTCCTTCTAGGATTTGGTGGAGTCATTGCTGGTGCCCAACAGGTGGTGCTACATTTGTGGCTTGCATTTTGCAAAGCTTGCAAATCAAAACATTTTGTTGTTGAAGACTTTGTAAAACATCCTCAATTCGGTTTTGGGGTGCTGCAGGAGCATCTATTGGTGGATCTCCAGAAATTCTGGCATTTCTACTTTTATTTCTTCCCCTTGGCATTCTATTAACATTAAACATATTACTTAAGTCAGATCGTAACTCGTCTTATCAAAAGTTATCAAGATCATTCATATGTATATATGCAACACATATATATACATAACCAAAATACATCAAAGCTTTTCATGGTTAGTGCATTATGTACATATCAAAAATTGCACTACCCTAACTTAGCTTCATATCATAGTCATCAAAAGATACATACATAAGTCATCAAAAGTCTACTAATATCGTCCTGTAATGTCATCATAACAGATAATACACATCATCATATATAAGTACTAGCATTTTAATAATTATACTTATTCTACGTGTCATTAAGTTAAACACAATAAACAAATACTAAATAATATATAATTACTTGATCCTAAATATATATATATATATATATATAATTTTTTTGAATAACTAATAAGAAATACATGACTATAAATTCAACATACATTAATTAATAAATATAAAAATAATAGCATTTAAATAACTGTATTTAATCTACGTGTCATGAAGGTAAACACAATACACATGTATTAGATAATAATATGTAATTACTATATCCTATATAATTTTTTTGAATTAATAACAAGAAATATATAACTATCAACAGGTATACGTTAGTTAATAAATATATAAGTACTAGCATTTTAATAATTATACTTATTCTATGTGCCATTAAGTTAAACACAATAAACAAGTACTAAATAATATATAATTGCTTGATCCTGAATATGTATATACATATATATATATATATAATTTTTTCAATTACTAACAGCAAATGCATAACTATAAATTCAACATACATTAATTAATAAATATATAAATACTAACATTTGAATATTTATATTTAATCTATGTGTTATGCTATTAAACATAATAACCCATATTGAATAATAATATGTAATTACTACATTCTAAATATAAATAATTTTTTAAATTACTAACAAAAACACATGACTATAAATTACATAAATATTAATTAATAAATATATAACTAATACCATTTAAATAGTTTTTTAGTGATTACAGTACTCAAAATATCCGATCGAAGTAATACAATTTATCAGATACTTGCACTAAAATCAAAATATAATTCTAAGACCAATTTTACTATAAAAATATATTTTCTATAAAATATAATAGCATAAAAAATTAAAACAAGAGAGAGAGAGAGAGAGAGAGAGAGAGAGAGAGAGAGAAATTTGCCATGTACGCTAACATAGAGAAAATGAGGGGGACTTTTTTTCCCTCAAGTGGAAGAGATTTGTGTGTGTATGTGGGAGTGTGGGTTTGTGTGTGCGCGCATGTCAGAGAGAGAGAGAGGGAGCGAGAAAGGGGTAGGCAGGGGGCGGAAGTGTATGTGTGTGAGGGAATGGGAAATAGAGCGAACTTTGTGTATGTGTGTGTAAGAGTGAAAGTGGGAAGAAGCAGGCGAGAGAGAGGAAAGGGCAAGTGTGTTTTATATAGGAATTTATTTTATGCGAATTTTGCCTCATCTGGTTAGCAGATGAGGCGAAATTCGCCACATTTTGGTCCTAAGAGGCGAAATTCACCTCTAATTCTTCAAGAGGCAAATTTTGCCTCCTTATTTCACATCTATAAGGACCTAGACTCACCCCTATATTTAAAATAGGTGAATTTAGATCCCTAACCACATATAACCTGCAGCATTATATGTAAGGTTGGTTACTGGGATCAGTTTGGATAATTGTTTATCTAAATCTCTTATAAAAACAAATTTTAAAACTATTAACTAATAGAACTTTAAAAACATAACTTAAGCTTTATAAAAAGAAAACTTCATATTTACTTAAAACACTCAAATTTAATTACCTTTAAGACATTGAATAATATTCACTTATATCTATACACATACTAAGATATTACAAACATAGGCTTATCAACAAGCCAATTACAAAAGATATAAGAGATAAACAAAAGCTATAATATCTATTGCATAGGCCTTCCAAAACTATACTATTACAAAAGATCCATGAAGGTCATGGTCATCTCTAATCCTCCCAATCATTTAAGAAATCCTCAAAGTTGGTACCTTATCCAATACCAGTGTAGAACTCATCATGGTCATCAATACTTGAAATAGATAAAATATGAGTCAAAGGCCCAGTATGTAAGTAACGAAAACAAAAGCGTAATGACACACATTCTTAAGCTAAAATGTAACGCAACAACCATTAGATTATTAGATAAACTTTAATTAGTTAAACAACACTAGAGTATTCAAACTCCAAACAACAAGGATATTTAGAGGTCTAAACAACTTTAATTATCATTGTTACAAGAAATTTCAACTTATCTCAACACCTTTAACTCTATTCCATGTATATATATATATATATATGTATATAGCTTTAGGTTAATGGATCATGAAATTCAAATAAATATTCATACAAGGCCATAACATAATATTTATACATCAATCAATATCATATAAGCTTATAAAATCATCAAAAGATCAAATATCAAGCATAGGAAGATGTTTGAAGGAGTTTTGAAGAATAAAAAATGCAGGGGATACGCTGTCCTTCAACGCCGGTAGCATTAAGGTGGCTTAGTCTGTATAAAAAATTCTACGTCTACCAACGGTGGCAGCATTAACCCAATGCCAATAGTGTTAAGCCGGTGTAGACTGCAACGTAAGTTCGTTCGAAAATCTAAGAGATCTATGTGATGATCCATGCATCGTGAATCCACTCACCACTGGCAGTATTGAAGTGTATGCCGACAGTTTTGAGGCAGCATACACTGTAGTACAGATTTTTAAAAAATTGCAGATCTCCTTTATTTTGAAAACTTGTAAAATTTTACACTTCCAACATCAAGCTTCAACCTATACATATCCTAACATCTTTTAACATACATGCTCTTCACTTCCAACTCATCAAATATCCATATCTACCATTTCAAACATAAATCTACATTCAACACTTCATTTAGCAAATTCAACTTCTCAAAACCATCTCAACACTACTCATTTCCAACTTCATTCGGACACTACTTGTCACTTACTTAGCACAAATGACAAACTTAAAAACTCATTTTAATATAAAAACTCATATTTTAGCAAAACTCTAAACTAAAAAATATACACCTAATATAACAAATACATACCTTAAGAAACTTGAACTTGGTTTTATGGTCTTGCCACAAGATTTTGATGGTTTTATTGAGAAAAATATAGGTGATACTTAGACTTGTTGGAGGTGAGGTATTGGAAGATGAAAATGGTGATTTTTTGGCTTCTATAGAGGGTTATTTTGGTTAATTTGAGTTTTACACGAATTTTGCAAATGTTTGGACTTGATATTTATCCATTTTGTTGACTTTTGGGGCTACTAAGATAGGTGTTTTCTTTGGCATGGGCTTTAAGCTTATTTTTGGCTAAAAATCAATGTGTTTGGCTTGTTTCTGTGTCTAAAATTTATGCTATGTTTGGTAAATGTATTGAGCATGTTTAACTTGTTTTAAACAAATTTTCATACACTTTATTACACTTACAAATTCATAAACATAATATTTATTCACACTAAGATATATCAATATTTAAATACATTAATACAACACATAAACCACATACTAACACAAATCGTATGCATCATGTTTCAAAATCATGCACAAGACATTAACACAAGTGTAAAATATGAATTTTGGAATTATGACTATTTTATTCTCTCCTCCTTCAAGAAGTTTCGTCCTCGAACTTAGCTTATCTCATTGCTCAAAGAGTTCTGGATATTTCTGTTTCATCTCACTCTCGACTTCCCAGGTTGCTTCTCTATCTGTTTGTCCACTCCATATAACTTTTACAAAAGGAATAATCTTCCTTCTCAACACTTTGTCAATTCTATCTAAGATCTTGATTGGCTTCTCAATTGTTGTCAAGTTAGGCAAAACATCTGGTTGATTAGCATTGATAATAGCATCTGGATTTGATATACATTTTCACAACTAAGAAACATGAAACACATTGTGTACTTCAGATAGATACGGTAGTAAAGCCAATTTATATGTCAAAGCTTGTTGTACCACTTGAATCTTATCAATAGCTTGTTGTACTAATTCTAGAGCAATCAAGATTCTTTCCCTTCTATCATCCCAATGAAGAGGCAATCTGCATTTCCTTCCATATATAGCGCTTCATATGGTGCCATTTGTACAGAAGATTGATAGCTATTATTGTGATCATCCCATTACCCTTCAAAGTCTAGTACAGAAGCTCTCAACATATCCTCTTATATATGAATTTCCTCTCTGATTGTCCATGAGTTTGAGGATGAAAGGTAATACTGAATTAAAGTTATGTACCAAGCACTATATGTAAACTCTTCCAAAATTTGCTAACAAACTTGGCATCTCTATCAAAAGTGATTGTTCCTGGTACGCCATGGAGTCTTACAATCTCTTCGATATACACATGTGCCATCTTCTCCAATGAATCCCCAACTCTTAAAGGAATGAAGTGACCTGATTTTGTTAATCAGTCAACAATTACCAAACTAACTTCATGTTTAACAATGGTCCTTAGTAGAGCAGACACAAAATCCATGGTGATCTTTTCCCATTTCCATTTAGGAATAGACAAAGGTAGAAGTTCTCTACCTGGTTTTGATGTTCAATCTTGATTTGCTGGCAAGTTAGACATTTTGACACAAAATCTGCAACATCTCTTTTTAGTCCTTCTCACCAATAATACTTTTTCAAATCCTTATACATTTTAGTGCTTCCAAGATGGATAGAATAAGATGAAGAGTGAACTTCTTTCAGAATCTCTTCTCTCAAATCATGTATCCTTGGCACAAAAATTCTATTTCCATGTCTAACAAAATCTTCTTCATCTAGCCTTAATTCTTTCCTCTTTCCTTTTCTTATGGCTGATATCAACTCTTTACTTTCTAAGCTTCCTTCTGACCCTGTTTAATTCTTTCTAAAATTGTGGGTTATATGATGAGATCATATTATATACAACTTGTTGATATTCTAAATAGCTAGAATGGGTACTTGTTTTGGTTAAAATTCATGTTTCAAGTCTAATTTGGACAAATAAATTAAAACAAGAAACTTTGGAATGAAAACGGAAAAACTCAGGGGGTACGTCAGCTTTCCTCAAGTCAAAGCCGCCGGCGTACGGCCGGCCTTCATCACCAACAGAATAATATTTCTTAAGGCTGCCTCTACACCGCCAGCCTTGGGGCAGTGTAGAATGAAGAAGAAAAAAATACTGGCTCAAAGCTGCCAGTGTAAGAAGAAGAAGAAGAAGAAGAAGCCAGCTTCTATAATGTTTCATTCAACGTCGGCTTTTCTAAATTCAAAGCCGCCGGCATTGAGACGGCTTACAAGATGCACTTATTTAAAGCTGTTGCCTACACAGCCAGCTTTACAAGCCTTGACTCAACTAAATATACGCCGCCTGAAAGCCGCCGGCGTAGAAGGTGAATAGGCCAGTATAGAATGAAGGTTAGCAGCTCAGAGTTCAAACGTTGCTAGTGCAAAAGGAGTTATAACCTACGCCGGACACTAAGCCGCCGGCGTTGAGGCAATGTAGATCAAAGATCAGGAGACACAAGTAGATAACACATGCTCGATGACAAATGAAAAGACCAAATTTGATCGATTGTCCAAGGCGGCATCAAAGCTGCCGGCTTTGGGACGGCTTTCCTTATAAATAGGTCCAACTTTTCATTTTTCATTATATACGCTGGCTAAATCTATATCTAAGCCACTGTCGTAGAAGCGGCCTACACTTGTAACCGAAGATGAAAGCTGCCAATGCACTGCCTGTGCAAAGAAGAAAAACTATACGCCGTCTGTAAGCCGCCGGCATAGGATCTGTAACTGCCGACGTACAAGTTAAAACTGAAATTTTCCATTAATGCTCCTTACGCAATTTTTCCTATATAAAGGGGATTTCCCTCCTCTAGTTTGACAAGTAGAAGAAACATAGAAAACACTTTAGTATACAAATAGTTTTAACATTTCATAGAGATTTGTGAGAGAATTGAACTTTCAAGAAGTGCAATTGAAGATTGCGATATTTGAATTGGTGATATATTATCTCCTTCTTATGCAATTCATTTATCTAAATTATTTTTTCATAATGTTATCAATTGCATATTCTTATTTGATTATTGAATCATCTGTCATGAGTAGCTAAACTTTTCTTTGTGTGAACTGATGAAATCCTAATTTTGCTAAAATGATTCTTGAACTTATATTATAGGATTGTTAGAATTATAGAATATTTGTATTGAATTATAATTATCTATTTTATTTCTAATTGAAATTGAATTGATAAGAATTCTGATAATTTGGAAAAAGAATTAGGGTTCATAGGAATTCATGAATTGAGATTGAACAACAATTGTGAAAGTAGTGGAGTTTAATCTAATTTACAAATTGTTCCATGTAATTCATGCAATATTTTATTTTAATTTCTCATTAAGGAATTAGGAGAAGTTAATTTAGGATATTAGAAAATTATAGAATTGGAAGATTTATGATTGTAAATTAGATTCCATTGATAATTGATATAGCGGAAGCTAATAGATTATTTTATGATTTACTAAAACTTGATAGTTTTAGGTCTTGACAATTTCTTACAAATATCCACAATCCTAATTATTCATATAATATAACTTCAGCATGATTAGTAAATATTAGGATGGATTATGTTCCTTCCCACATTCATCTTATATAACTTCTCACAATCTCATTGCATTCATAGTAGATAGAATTAGTTAGTTGATTGAGACATTTTGATTGCTTAAATATTAGTATAAACTAATATCAATCTAGTAATTAATTTAGTCCTTATGGAAATGATACTCAACTCACTTTTATATTACTTGATCAAGACCCAATACACTTGCTGGTAGTATCTGAAATTACATACACATTTTACTCAGATCAAGTTTTTGGTGCCGTTGCCGGGGATCAAAATTAATATTAGATCACTTTTAGTTTTGCTAGTAGTTTAGGTGTTTTTCCAAAGAATTGATTAATTTCTTTTCTTTTTGCAGGTTACATGCATAGGACTAGAAATAAGGAACTTCTACCAATTGACTATGAAATAGAACGAACCCTGCATCAGTAAAGAAGAGAAAACAGAAGGCAAGAAGTGCTACAACCCGAAGAAATGGCAGAAAACGATCCAAGAAACAATGAGGGAAACATTGACTACAACAACAATCCTATTCAAGCTGCACCTGTTAGAGCACTTCGGGATTATACAGTACCTATTGTACAAGGTCCTGTTGTGAGAAGACCTGCAGTTCAAGCCAACAACTTTGAGCTTAAACCAGCATTCAGATGGTTGAATCACTTCAATTTGGAGGATATCCAAATGAAACACCGGATGAACACATTGCCAAATTCCTCCAATATTGCAATACTGTCAAACTTAATGGCGTAACAGATGAGGCCATTAGAATGCAGCTTTTTCCTTTCTCTCTAAGGGATAAAGCATTGGCTTGGTTTAACTCTCAACCACCTGAATCCATTACTTCATGGGCAGATTTGACAACTAAATTTTTGAAGAGATTTTTCCCTCCTGCCAGAACTGCCAGACTAAGAAATGAGATCACCAACTTCACAAAGTTTTCTGGCGAATCATTATATGAAGCTTGGGAAAGATTCAAAGAGGCAGTTAGGAAATGCCCACATCATGGACTTCCGGATAATCTCTTGATTGAAAATTTCTACCTCAGTCTAGATGAGACTTTGAGGTCATTGGTGGATGCTACATCAGGAGGATCACTCATGGGAAAAACATATGATGAAGCTAGTGCATTAATTGAAGAATTAGCTTCTAGTGCTCACAACTGGAGTTGTGAAAGAACAAGATCAAAGGTGGAATCTATTCAAGATAATGAATCCATGCAACAGCTCACTGCTCAAGTTTCAGCTTTAACTACACATGTAAGTAAACTTGTATCATCTAGTTCTTTGAATACTAATCAGGTTGCTACTTGTGAGTTATGCTCAGGACCACATCCAGTTTATGATTGTCCTCATGGTACTACACCATCATCAAGTGGAGAGCAACTTAACTATGTTGGAAACTTTGGAAGGGTTAATTATGGACCATATTCAAATACTTATAATTCAGAATGGCGTAATCATCCAAATCTTTCCTATAGAAATGATGTAAATGTTCTCAAGCCCCTACCTGGATTTCAAAGATAAGGTCCCATAAGAAATACTCAGCCTCCATCTCAGCAAAATCAAATTTCAACTGATGAGTTGTTGAAGACTTTTATTCAGACTACACAAACCACACTCAATAATCAGCATGCGATCATTCAAGATCTTCAAGGGAAATTCCATCAACTAGCTCAACAAATTGGTAATAGACCATCTGGTTCTTTACCAAGCAACATTGAGGAAAATCCTAAAACCGTGAATGCTATAGTTTTGAGAAGTGACAAGGAAGTTGAGCTCGCTGAGGCAAAAGTTCAGGAAACTGAGGAGATTCCAGACAAAGACAAAGGAAAACAAAAGATGGAAGAACCCATGCAACAATCACTTGAAGTAAGATCTTATGTTCCACCTATTCCTTTTCCAAGAAGATTGAAGCAACAAAAATTGGATGAGCAATTTTCAAAGTTTCTGGATGTTTTCAAGAAGTTGCAAATCAATAATCCATTCTTAGAAGTGATTCAAGAAATGCCTTCATATGCAAAATTTATCAAGGAATTGCTTATTAAGAAGAGAAGGATTGATGGAAATGAACCAGTAATGCTTACAGGAGAATGTTCCATGATTTTACAAAAGAATACACCTTGCCTGCCAATAAAACAAAGAGATCAGGGGAGTTTTACTGTTCCTTGCACTATAGGAGATTTTTATTTTGCTAAAGTTCTTATAGATTCTGGTGCAAGTATTAATCTTATGCCCTTATCTATTTTTAGGAAATTATGACTTGAAGAATGTAAGGAGACTCATGTCACCTTGCAACTTGTAGATAGAAGTGTCAAATACCCGCATGGTATTGTTGAAAATGTTTTGGTGAAAGTTGACAAGTTCATATTTCCAGTAAACTTTATAGTCTTGGAAATGGATGAGGATTGTGAAGTCCCAATGATCCTTGGCAGACCATTCCTTGCAACTGGTAAAGCATTAATTAATGTGGAATAAGATAAACTCACTTTAAGGGTAGAAAATGATCAGGTAACCTTTAATGTTTATGATGTAATGAAAAAAATTGATAAAGGTTCTTGTTATACTATTGATATTATTAATGAGTTTATTTCTGAGTCTGTTAAAAAGAATGTAGGTATAGAAACTGTGGAATCTGTTTTAAGAAATCTAGATGAATGGAGTGATGATGAGCAAGAGGAAGAAGTTAAGCAAGTGCCTCAAATTAAAACCAGATATTATGAGGAGCTAGGCACTAGTGAAAGCAAACTAGTACCATCATTGATACAGCCACCAATTCTTGAGCTTAAACCCCTTCCTTCACATTTAAAATACGCTTTTCTAGGAACTGGAGATACCTTGCCAATAATTGTTTCATCTTATTTGACAGGTGAACAAGAGCAACAGTTGCTTGGAGTTCTAAGGGAGCATAAAGAAGCAATTGGTTGGACTATTGCTGATATCAAGGGAATTAGCCCTATGATTTGCAGTCACAAGATTTTGATGGAAGCCGAGTACAAACCAACAGTTCAATCACAAAGGAGACTTAACCCAACACTTAAGGAGGCATTTAACTTATTGAAGGAAAAGCTCACATCTATACCAGTGATTATTGCACCTGATTGGGAGCTGCCTTTTGAACTTATGTGTGATGCCAGCGACTTTGCTGTAGGAGCAGTATTAGGTCAGAGAAGAGGTAATTTGTTTCATGTTATATACTATGCTAGTCGGACTTTAAATGAGGCTCAAAGAAACTATGCCACAACTGAGAAGGAACTTCTTGCTGTTATATTTGCTTGTGACAAGTTTAGGCCTTATCTGATAGGATCTAAAGTCATAGTATACACTGATCATGTTGCTTTGAAATACTTGTTTGCCAAAGCTAATGCAAAACCTAGGCTAATTAGATGGATATTGTTACTGCAAGAATTTGATCTTGAGATTAAGAATAAAAAGGGAACTGAAAATGTGATAGCTAATCATTTATCTAGACTAAAATCTGGTAGTTTAGATATTCCTATTAATGAAAAGTTTCCTGATGAACAATTGCATGCAGTAGAGATCCTAAATTTGCCTTGGTATGCTAATTATGTCAATTACTTGGTTAGCAAAATCATTCCATATGGTTTGTCTTATCAACAAAAGAAAAAGTTTTTGCATGATGTGAAAAGTTACTTTTGGGATGAACTGTATTTATTCAAAAAATTTGTTGATCAAGTAATTAGACATTGTGTGCCTGAATCTGAACGGCTTAATATTATTGAGCATTGTCATTCAAAAGAAGTAGGAGGTCATTTTGGTCTTCAAAGGACTGCAGCTAAGGTCTTATCATCTGGATTTTATTGGCCTAATTTGTTTCATGATTGCAGGAAATATTTATTATCTTGTGCTCAATGTCAAAGGACTGGTAATATTTCCAAGAAACATGAATTACCGCAAAATAATATCTTGGTAATTGAGCTTTTTGATGTGTGGGGAATTGACTTCATGGGTCCTTTCCCTTCATCTTTTTCAAATAAATATATACTTGTGGCAGTCGATTATGTTTCTAAATGGGTGAAAGCTGTTGCTTTACAAACAAATGATGCCCAAGTAGTTTTGAAATTTTTTAAAAAGAATATTTTTACTAGATTTAGGGTGCCTAGAGCTATCATTGGTGATGGGGGATCACATTTTTGTAACAAGCAATTTGAAAAACTTTTGTCAAAATATGGTGTTACACATAAAATTGCTACCCCCTATCATCCATAAACAAGTGGACAAGTTAAGGTATCTAATAGGGAGATAAAAAGAATTTTGGAAAAAACTGTCACTACATCTAGAAAAGATTGGTCTTTAAAACTAGATGATGCATTATGGGCTTATAGAACTGCTTTTAAAACCTCTATTGGAATGTCCCCATTTATGATTGTTTTTGATAAATCATGTCATCTTCCTGTAGAACTTGAGCACAAGGCATATTGGGCCATTAAATTCCTTAATTTTGATGAAAAAGCTGCAGGTGAGAAAAGATTGCTTCAATTGAATCAATTGGATGAATGGAGGAATGAAGCTTATGAGAATTCTCATATCTATAAAGAACGAGCAAAGAAATGGCATGACAGAAACATTATCAAACGGGAGTTTTTTCCTGGACAAAAAGTTTTATTTTATAATTCTTGTTTGAAGTTGTTTCCACAAAAGTTGAGATCAAGATGGTCAGGACCGTTTGAAATTTCAAAAGTTTTTCCCTACAATGCAGTAGAATTGAAAACTGATGATAATCAGACTTTCAAGGTGAATGGGCATTTGCTCAAACATTATTATGAAAGGGAAAATCATGATAGTGCTACCACTGTCATAAATTTTAAAGAACTATGACCAGAATGGGAAAGTCGGGCTAAGCGACTCTAAACTAAGCACTTCTTGGGAGGCAACCCATGTTTAATTTAAGAATATTTTTATTTGTTTTGTTTTTGCTAACTTAATTTTTAGTGTGGACAGATCAAAATGGAAAAATTGAGCTTTAATTGATAAGGGAGATGCAAAATTTTAAGAAAAAGAGAATGAGGAACAAATTCAAAAAAGCTC
This sequence comes from Combretum micranthum, assembly GCA_024138025.1. Classification (NCBI taxonomy): domain Eukaryota; kingdom Viridiplantae; phylum Streptophyta; class Magnoliopsida; order Myrtales; family Combretaceae; genus Combretum; species Combretum micranthum. The sequence continues at coordinate 880,589 of JAMXBD010000030.1, forward strand.
CAAGAAATTATAAGGTAAGTATTCTAATTATTTAGAGTACAATGTTTTAGAGTCTTTTCTTTCTTATGAAAAAAAAAATTGAAGAAGCTGAAAGCCAACATAAGGTTGCCAGCCTTGAGCCAACTTTGAGAAATCAAGGGAAAGCCAAACTAAAGCTACCAGCTTTAAGCCGGCGTAACAGTCAAAAGAAGAAGTAGGTGAGCACCGCACAAGAAGTATACCGGCTTCTTACTATTTATGCCGCCGGTGTTAATGGCGTCGTAAAACCAAAACTTCAAGGGTTTTAAAACCCCGATCAAAGCCAGTATCTGGGTCTGAAAGCCGCTAGCTTTGAAGCCGGTGTAGACCTGTACGTCGGCAATGTAAATGAGAAAGCCACCGACCATTTGCACTCGGCATGAATTAAATTTTGTTACAACAGCATGTAAGCCGCCGGCATACTTGATAAAAATGTCGGCGTTTGTTCTGCAGAATCCGTTTTAGCAGGTATCTCTCTCTCTCTCTCTTCCTCATTTCTCTCAATTACACTCTCTCACACTCACTAGACGCATCCCCACTGCCACATTCCTTTATCCACTAAGCTTGATCTATCTTGCACAAGTAAATTCCCATAACTTTTGCTTTTAGTTTTCTTTGCTTTAATCCATTGCATTGTATATATTTTAATTTGTCGATTAGCTTAAGGATTATTGCAATTGGTGAATGGGACATTGACTTCGGATCCTGATAGAATAGATAGCTTGGATGTTTTTCATAGTCTATTGAAGCTGAATTTTGGTTCAATACCTGCTTAATTGCAATTTGTGCTTAGTTGATCCATGAACGGTGTACAAACTCAAAATTAGGGTTCTTGAGCTTGTGTGGAATTTTAATTTCGAATTTGGGGCTTTGTTGAATTGACTGCAATTTGATTCATGAAATGAACTTTCATACTATTCTATAGCTCCAATCGATGAATTGTGCTCCAATTTGAACTTGGAATTTCAAATTTATGGAAAATCTGAAGATAAATTTGGTATAGCAATGTTTTAAGGACTTTTGGTGAAAAAAATTTTGAAAATCATTTCTATTTGTGAAATTTGAAATTCCAACGTTCAAGTCTAAGCTGGTCAAGCTAAGCTGCCAGCTTTGACTTTGCTAGCAAGTGTAGATTTTCAAGCCAATTCCATGTCAGTAGCTTCACTAGTTAATATGCCTATGATCTTAAATTTGTTTGAAATCATATTGTGAAATGAATTGGGCATAAATTAGGATTGTATTTAGTAAGAACTTCATTGGAATTGTGCAAAGCTTTGCAATAACATAATTCATGTAATTTAAGCTTTATTGTGCACTCAATTTTGAATTCATGTTCTAATTAAGTTCAATTTAAATTGCAGGAATGGCTCCTAAACTGAAAAAGCACAAGATTACAGATGCCTCTACTTCTGGTTCTCAGACCAAAAATCTGCTATCCAGTCAGCAGTATGCTAAAGATAGAAAAAAGAGGCTAGTGAAGATGGATTTTTTGAACACCCAGTATTTAGATTGGAGTTTACTGGATGAATATGGGATTACTGATAGGATTAGAAGCATGATCCAAGATCTAGCTTGGATTAGATTATTTTCTTTCAGGGAGCCAACATATAAGAACTTGACTATTGAGTTCTTATCCACATTGAAGAATATACCTAATAGAGTTGAATCAACATTTCAGTTTTAGGTATTGGGTGAGATAGGGGAAGTCAAGCTGAAAAAGATGGGCAAACTCCTGGGATTGTATGATGAGGAGGAGGAAAACTTGAATTTACCCCACAATTGGCTTGAGGGAGAAGATCAGATGACTCAGGAGGCTTACTGGTATCAGTTGGTTCCTCCTGAGAGAGCAAATGAGCCATTTATTCCCTCCAAATCATTGGCTACTACATTTGGTGCTGTTGAGCACAAGCTGCTCCACCACATCCTTGCACACACATTGAGCTGCAAGAAGACTAGTCACAGCAAGGTGACTACATTTGATATGTTTTATCTCTATAGCCTTATTAAAGGCTATAGAATTCATTTGGGGATGGAGATAGCCAATTTTATATATAGGTAGGCTAATGACACCAGGACTAGACTCTTGCTCAGTGGTGGCTATATCACCAAGTTGTTAAAGGGAATGGGAATTTTTGAAGCTCCTCAAGGTGATGAGATATTTGAAAGCAAAAAGATCTCATCAGCACCATTCAGAGGTTGGGGATCGCTTAAAAATCCTAGAGGAGTTCAGCCACCAGTCTTGGAGGAAATTGAGTTCCAAGATATCTTTCCTGGTGATGTGCCTATTGATATCCCATCTTCATCTGTTCCTCCTCCTCTTACAGGTACTTCTTCTGCATATGATATGGACCAGCTTAGGCTGGATGTTCAGGAGTTAAAGAAGAAAAATCAAGAGCTCAGAGATAGACCGAAAAAGGAGAGGAAGAAAAACAAGAAGTTCAGGAAGACTATCTTTGAGGTTGTGAAGACTGCAATCTGCTGCTTGAACCTAGAGACAGGGGCTGAGATGACATATGAGACATCTATTGAGTCTAGAATCAGTTCAGAGCACATACATACAGCCAACCCAGTAGATACTCAGAGACATAGTCTTGAGCACACCAACAGAGCTAGTCCAGGGCTAGAGAGCTAGAGACCCTACTAGCTCTCATTTGTTCTTTATTGACTTTTATTTTTCATATTGGCCTGTATATATTTATTGAGCACCAAGTCCCTATGGGTAGACTCATTTTGATTTGTGCTGATTAGTTAGTTTCTATTATTGCTTTTATTTTTCTTTTTGTTTTTCTTTTGTAGAGCTTACAAGGCTGAACAACTAATCTCCCCGCTTTGAATTTTGCTTCTCTGATTGAAAAAAGAAAATAAAAAACAAAGGTTTATTTTTATGTTTCTTTTATCTTTTGTTCTATAATTTTGAAACAGTGAGGACACTGTTTAGTTGAAGTGTAGGGGAGGGATACATTGAATTGAATGAATTGGATGGAGTTGTATGATCTACTAGCTGTTTACATTATGGATTATTTGACAAGTAATCATCCGCCTTGTATTTTTGGTTTGAAAGCAAATTATGAGGAAATTCTACCAAATTTTTTTCAAAAATCTCTTGAAAATTTGAGATAGTACAAAGTACAAACTGAAAGCAATGAAATTAACTTGTAAAAGTATCTTATTCACCTGCAATTGTGATTGGTTTACTAATTTAGAATTAAGTTGTAAATCCTTAAGAAACAAGTTTACTTTATTTTTAACTTTGGAATTGGGAATTTAAAAGCTGGTCGAGTCCTTTTGTAAAAAATAAACAGGTTTACTTCTAGGAAATTTTAGTTTGTATATACTCTTTGAATTATAACACTAAGTGAAAGAGGTAGAAGAAACTTTTAAACTTAGTGATCCTTTATAAAAATAAGTCTTTGAATTGTTATTGCATTCAAAAGAAAAGAAACAAGCATAGCCACTACTTCTCTGACTTAAAAATTTGAGTTATGAGTATCTGAACTTGAATGTTAAAGTGTGAAAGAGTTCTTAAGTGTATTTTGAAACCTGGTCACTTAAGTGATGAGCTTGGGATGTGCCAACTGAATGAACTCACTATAACGAAAAGGGAAGAAAGGCAAAAGTTCAATTCATGAACTTTGAAAAACAAAAAGATGGAGGCAAAAACCTCCCAAAAAGAAAATAAGTGCTTAAAAAAGAAAAGAAAAATGAATGCAAATATGCAAATAAAAGGAGACTTATAATAAAGAAGGAGAAAATCTAAGGAAAAAGTAGATACCATATGCTTTCATTTGGTGTTACTAAGAATATATATATATATATATATATAAGCTAAAAGTCCAATACAGTTTAAATGAGTATTTTTCCTTAGTGGATTATGTATTTGCTTTTTGAATAGAATGTTCTTTTGTTAAAGATTGAGATTAAAACTTGTTTTGTTTGGATTAACTTCTCAATTTTGATTATAGTATTCTAATTACAAAAAAAATGGTATGGTTAGAGCAATAGATACAAGAAAAGCAAGTTAAAGAAATTGTGCTTAAACTAGAAAAATTGTACTATCTATGAGAGATTTCATTAATTTTGTTCTTCATTATTTTGCTTGAGGACAAGCAAAAGTTCAAGTGTGGAGGAATTGATAAGATCATATTATATACAACTTGTTGATATTCAAAATAGCTAGAATGGGTACTTGTTTTGGTTAAAATTCATGTTTCAGGTCTAATTTGGACAAAGAAATTAAAACAAGAAACTTTGGAATGAAAATGGAAAAACTCAGGGGGTATGCCGACTTTCCTCAAGTCAAAGCCGACGCCGTACGGCCGGCCTTCATCATCAACAGAATAATATTTCTTAAGGCTGCCTCTACAACGCCGGCCTTAGGGCGGTGTAGAATGAAGAAGACAAAAATACTGGCTCAAAGCTGCCAGTGTAGGAAGAAGAAGAAGCCAGCTTTTACAATGTTTCATTTAACGCCAACTTTTCTGAATTCAAAGCCGCCGGCGTTGAGACGGCTTACAAGATGCACTTATTCAAAGCCGTTGCCTACATAGCCAGCTTTACAAGCCTTGACTAAACTAAATATACGCCGCCTGAAAGCCGCCGACGTAGAAGGTGAATAGGCCAGTGTAGAATGAAGGCTAACAGCTCAGAGTTCAAACGTTGCTAGTGCGAAAGGAGTCACAATCTACGCCGGACACTAAGCCACCGGCGTTGAGGCAGTGTAGATCAAAGATCAGGAGACACAAGCAGATAACACATGCTCGGTGACAAATGAAAAGACCAAATTTGATGGATTGTCCAAGGCGGCATCAAAGCTGCCGGCTTTGGGATGACTTTCCTTATAAATAGGTCCAACTTTTCATTTTTCATTATATACGCTGGCTAGATCTATATCTAAGCCGCCGACGTAGAAGCGGCCTACACTTGTAACCGAAGATGAAAGCTGCCAATGCACTGCCTGTGCAAAGAAGAAAAAGACTATATGCCGTCTGTAAGCCGCTGGCGTAGGATCTGTAACTACCGACGTACAAGTTGAAACTGAAATTTTCCATTAATGCTCCTCACGAAATTTTTCCTATATAAAGGGGATTTCCCTCCTCTAGTTTGACAAGCAGAAGAAACATAGAAAACACTTTTGTATACAAATAGTTTTAGCATTTCATAAAGATTTGTGAGAGAATTGAACTTTCAAGAAGTGTAATTGAAGATTGCGATATTTGAATTGGTGATATCTTATCTCTTTCTTATGCAATTCATTTATCTAAATTATTTTTTCATAATGTTATCAATTGCATATTCTTATTTGATTATTGAATCATCTGTCATGAGTAGCTAAACTTTTCTTTGTGGGAAGTGATGAAATCCTAATTTTGCTAAAATGATTCTTGAACTTATATTATAGGATTGTTAGAATTATGGAATATTTGTATTGAATTCTAATTATCTATTTTATTTCTAATTGAAATTGAATTGATAAGAATTCTAATAATTTGGAAAAAGAATTAGGGTTCATAGGAATTCATGAATTGAGATTGAACAACAATTGTGAAAGCAGTGGAGTTTAATCTAATTTAGAAATTGTTCCATGTAATTCATGTAATATTTTATTTTAATTTCTCATTAAGGAATTAGGAGAAGTTAATTTAGGATATTAGAAAATTATAGAATTGGAAGATTTATGATTGTAAATTAGATTCCATTGATAATTGATATAGCGGAAGCTAATAGATTATTTTATGATTTACTAAAACTTGATAGTTTTAGGTCTTGACAATTTCTTACAAATATCCACAATCCTAATTATTCATATAATATAACTTCAGCATGATTAGTAAATATTAGGATGGATTATGTTCCTTCCCACATTCATCTTATATAACTTCTCACAATCTCATTGCATTCATAGTAGATAGAATTAATTAGTTGATTGAGACATTTTGATTGCTTAAATATTAGTATAAACTAATATCAATCTAGTAATTAATTTATTCCTTATGGAAACGATACTCAACTCACTTTTATATTACTTGATCAAGACCCAATACACTTGCTGGTAGTATCTGAAATTACATACACATTTTACTCAGATCGTTATAGAGACAAGTGAGTAAGCATGAAATCAACTTTTTCCAGTCACTTCAATCTCCATTCTTCTAAACTCCTTTTAACTTGTAATCAAATTTGCAACATCAATTCATTTCTTCCTGCTAAGAGCATCAACTACAAGATTTGCCTTTCCAGGATGGTATATGATTTCCACATCATAGTCTTTAATCAATTCAACCAATCTTCTTTTTCTCATATTAAGCTCTTTCTAAGTGAAAATATATTTAAGATTCTTGTGATCAGTATGTATCTTGCACTTTTTACTAAAGAGGTAGTGCCTCCACAATTTCAATGCCAGAATCACAACTGCTAACTCCAAATCATGAACTGAATAGTTTTTCTCATGTGGCTTAAGTTGTCTCCAAGCATATGTGATTACCCTTCATCTTACATAAGTAAACAACCTAATCCCTGAATAGATGCATCACTAAAAACCACAAATTCTTTTCCTGTAAAGATCCGACCACTAAATCCTATGATTTAGAGTACTGAATCCCCAACCACATATAATATTTTCACATTATATGTAAGGTTGTCCTAAAACTAACAATTTATGAAAATTATTTGATCAAATCTACTAAAACTTTATAAACAACCTTTAACAAAATAAGATTGCTAACAAAAGCAATCTATATACATATATACATCATATGTACAAAGTTTAGTATCAATACAAGACAATACAAAAATTACAAGTTTTTCTTAGTACAAAAGATAATCTAAAGAGATCTTAAGGTCTCTACAACTTAGGCTTATCTATCAAGCCTTCTATACAGAGAATTATGCTCTTAAACAAAAGCTTCTCCAAAAAAAAAAAAAAAAAAAATCCAAGGGCATTCGAGTCCTATTCGTCTCACTCATCCGGGAATCTCTCAAAGTCTGACCCGTATCCCAGATCATCATATAACTCATCTTCATTACCTGCAAAGCAGCAAAAGTGAGCCAAAGGCGCAGTATGCAATAACAAGCACAAAAACAATTTATCAAGCAAACTTAAATCAAATGAAATGCATTAATGATCAAGTTATTATCTTATTAACTTTTCTTTTAACAAAAAAACAAGAGGGTATTCAAACCTTGGAATCAGGCTCTGGGAGTTTAGGGGTCCTGAGTAACAACAGCTGCTCAGAGGGTTGATATAAGCAGTCCAAATACTTATATCTCCTATATTTAGTCCATAAAGAAATAGCCTCATTTAGGGTTCAAAAGCTATTGCCGATTCCACTTAAACTCAATCCACAATATGAGCCTAATACACAAGTTCCCATAAACTTTGAACTAAACCATGGTATTTCCCCCTAAGTTTAAGCAAACATTACTCGGATACTATTCTCCCCATCGGTTAGACATTTAACCAAAACGAATCGCTATTGCATCATAGCATACCATTGCATCATGGTAAAGTCATTGCATCATGACTTAGGTTAAGCGCCTAACTAACATCTCATTGCATCATGACAGGTTTGCTACTTCTTGGACCAGATTAAACAGCGTAATAGACATCTAGTTCATTAAAGCATTAAGTTGAATTGAATTAATTCAATTTTAATAATACATAGTCCTAGCATACAACAAACAAGCTATTGCGTACCTGAACCCGATAGTGTATTACTATATTCACTCGGAGGGGAAATAACCGAAGAACCTTTATCTGAAATAATAATATCAAAACAAATCAATCATAGAACATAGAATTTATATATATATATATATATATATCACAATCCTAGGTTAACTATATAAGGAGATTCATTAAACCTAAAGTATAGTTTTAACATTTAATTCCTACATAAAACATGTTTATATAGCTTGTAGATTCATTAGAAGATCACATATGAAGTAAAGAATAACAATTGAAGAAGAATAAATTTTTAAAACTCAACGGATATGCGGCCTTCCTACATAGGCAAAATTGAGCTGAACGCCGATAGCGTTGAAATTATATGTCGACGGTGTTAAGCCCGGTGTTAAAAATTTTGATTCTGTTCACATTCAACATCGTCTCTACGCCGGCGGCGTTGAAGATCTAGTAGCCGGCATACGATTTGAAAAATAAAAGCCGACTAATTTCCTTACAAAAGCCGGTGGTGTTTTAAGTAGCTTTAGAAAAATCGATTCTGATCATATTCAACACCGCCTCTACACTAGCGGCGTTGAAGTACCAGATGCCCATGTACACTAAAAAACAGACCTATTCGAAAAGTGTTTTACTTCCCCTGTTTCACTCTTTGAAAAATATAACATATAACACTTTTAATCCTTCTTCAAACACATATTTAACTTCATACACTATCTTCTATCCACCATAACCAATCCTAGCTACTTTGAACATCATAACAACACATTAACTACTTCATTCACATCAAATCCTCTCCTCCTCTTCACTTCAACTTAACTACTTAAATCAAATTCACTTCTCACCAACACCCTTCACTACTACCATAACACATAAACAAGTTCACACAATAACAAAACACAACCTAACATATATCAATGCATAAACTATAAAACTCAAAGACATTAACTCACCCTACCATAGATCTTACACTTATATTACAAGAGAGGAAATAAAACAAAAAGATTATACTAGCTTTGACTTACATGTAGAGGCTTTGGCTTGAAGAGATTCTTGAATACGAAAGCTTGATATTGGTTTTTGGTCTAAGGCTTATAGTTTGAAGAAAAAGGAAAAGAGAAAGGAAAGAAATGTGGGAAATTCGTATGAAAATATGGGCTACCAAAAAGAGACTTTATTTGATCAAATTTGTGACTCATTAATATCCTAAGTTTGACTTTTGAGGCATATAAGACTTAGGTTTAAATTTGGCTTAATTTGGAGTTCATTTAGGTTTAATTTGGGCTTGAAAAATAGGCTTAAACTTTGCACAAATTTTGCCAACAATTTCTTAGGCACAACAAAAGTTATTTTGATACTTTTAAACATAACACACACATATTAATTCATAAAAGACACAAACATTAATTACACTATACACACATTAATATACATAAAACAATAAAATTAATTTCATCACACATGTTCACATACATCAATAATTTACATTAGTAAACATAATATATTAAACCTATTTCTACATATTCATTTTCATAAATCCAAATTACTTCAAACTTAATATCTAAAACTAATATTATATTCATATGCAATTTTAATTATTAAATAATTTAGATCATTTCATTTCCGCTAACAGGTAAGGCTAAAATTAGAGCTAATATCAACCTCTATTTTAGTTCTTGGAATATGTGCTCACATTTATCATCCTAAATGAATTTAGCATGCTTTTGAGTCAACTTAGTCAATGGGGATGCTATCTTTGAAAATCCTACCATAAATCTTCGATAATACCCGACTAACCCAAGGAAACTTCTTATTTCAGTAATACTTGTTGGTCTTAGCCAATTTAATAAGGCTGCAATTTTCTCAGGATCCACAAATACACCTTCTCTTGATATTATATGCCCCGGGAAAGATATATCCTCAAGCCAAAAGCTACACTTGCTAAATTTGGCATATAATTTCTTCTCCCTAAGCCTTTGCAAAACAAGCTTCAAGTGTTCTTCGTGTTCCTTATGACCTCGTGAATAAATCAAAATATCATCAATGAATACTATCATAAGCAAATCCAAGTAATCCTTGAACACTCTATTCATTAGATCCATGAAAGAGCTGCTGGAGCATTTGTCAATCCGAAAGGCATAACAAGAAATTCAAAATGGTCATATCTAGTGCAAAATGTCGTCTTCAGTATGTCTTGGGACTTGATTTTGAGCTGATAATATCTTGATCTCAAATCAATTTTCGAAAACACAGTAGCTCCTTTCAGCTGATCAAATAAATCATCAATCCTAGGCAAGGGATATTTGTTCTTGATTGCAAGTTGATTCAGTTCCCTATAATCGATATACATCTATAGGCTCCCGTCTTTCTTCTTCACAAACAATACAGGAGCATCCCAAGGAGATATACTCGGTCTAATGAAACCAGGTTCTTGCAATTGTTGCTTTAATTCTTTCAATTCTGCAAGTGTCATCCTGTATGGAGCCTTAGAAATAGGAATAGTTCTTGGTAAAACTTCAATCTCGAATTCAATCTCCCTATTAGAAGGCAAGCTAGGCAATTTCTTAGGAAACACATCAATAAACCTATTTACCATGGGTACTATGTTGATATCCCCTTCCTCTATATTCACTGTTGTCACAACTAACCCTTTCCATAATTCCATAGAACTCATACTTGTAGGCCTTTTATCTCTAAAAAACATAAGTGAATCTCCCTTCCTTCAAATAGAAACTCAACTCTGCCTTATTTCAATCGATTGTGATCTTATATAGATTTAGCCAATTCATTTCCAAGATCACATCAAAATTAGATAAAGATAAAACTATCATATCCACAAGCATACTCATATCAGAAATTAAAATATTCACATTTCAACAAATGCAAGGTTGCCTAGCCTCAACAACCAAAGGAGTATTCACACACATAACACGATTAGTCAAAATCTCAGGAGTAAGCTTACACTCATTCATAAAACTCTCAGATATACATGCATGAGTTGCGCCAGTGTCAATAAACATATATGCACTTCCATTAGAAACAATCAAGGTACCTGCTAAATTATCTACTGAAGGAGTATCCTTTTTTCTATTGCAATGCAAAAACTCTGGCATTTACTTTCCCCTTCTCTAGATTCACTCCACCTTGATTATTGGGGCAATCTTTGCAATTAGCTATACGATGACCTCGTTGCTTGCAATAAGCACAAAATATTGGTGGTAAACCCATATTCTTACATTCAGAAGCTTTGTGTCTAACATGTCCATAAGAAAAACATGCTTTCGGTGTTCATTTACATTCGGATAAGGCATGTGGTCCAAAACATCAGAAACATTTCTTTTCAAATATGAGAGTTGAAGCCTTGAATGTCGGTTTTTTATCTCCTTTCTTTCCTAGGAATGGCTTCTTTCCCTTACTTTGGTAGCTTGTACACTTGCTAACACTTTGATAACCACCATAGGAAGAAGTAGGTGCGGTTCTTTTCCCTAAAAATGCAGGGCTCTTAGCTCTTCTTACTCGACTGTCATTTTGAATTTGTTCGACTAATAAAGCCTTTGCAATAGTGTCGACCAAAGTATGCAATACCAACTTCTTCACTTCCCATTTAATTTCTTCAATTAACCCATTTTGGATTTTTTGGACCTTCATTCTTTCATCTTTGTAGTCCCCTTCGACAAAACACAATAGTCTACAGAATTCAGCATAATACTCATTAATAGATTTGCCTCCTTATCTCAGATTTAGCCAATTTGCTATCATCCTCTCTCTGATAGAATTTGAGAAGTATTTAGCAAAGAATGTGTCCTTAAATGTTGTCCATGATATAGGCAGTTGCAAATTCCCACTTGTCAGTCTCCACCAGTTATAGGCTTCTTTCTTCATCATATATACATTTAAGTCCACCTTCTTTTTTTCAGGAGTATCGCAAGCTACAAAGGTTTTCTCTAGTTATTCAATCCAACTCTCCATTGTAGTCGGATTTGTGCTTGTTCCATCAAAGTTTGGAACCATCTTACTAAAATCATATAGCTTGATTTGGTTAGCTTGATCATTTAAAGGTAGATTTTCATTCTCCCTTGCTCCTTATTGATTATTTTGTTGTATAAAGTGTTGTTGTTGCTGAAACACCATCACTTGATACTGTTGCATCATAGCCACCATATCTCTTAACATACCATACATAGATGTTGGATTGCCTATAGGTAAAAAAAGATGGCATCGGAGGAGGCGGTGAAAATTGAGTTAGTGGGGGAACTTATGAAGCTGATGCCATTGCAGGAGATGGAGTAGCTTAAGTAATTAGAGTGATAGAGGAGGTAGGAGTTGATGTAGATGAAGACTGAGGTGGGGGAGGCATGTTCTCTCTATTAGCTTGTTGTCTAGTAAATTTTCGTGACCTATCCATCTTAAACATATGCATACAATACATTTATGACACAAATATATGGAATTTAAACCATGCTTAAAGTTTATTAAATTCACATTCACATTTATAAGCAATAGCAAGCAATTAAACAATTAAACAAGCAAACAAGCAGGTAAACAAACAACAAGTATAGTAAGCAAACAATAAAACAAGCAAAAACAACCATTCAAGCAAGGTTTAACTCTTCCTATGCTACCTATCCGTGTATAGGGTCAAGCCTCATTTAAACTATCACATTTAGTCAAACAATTATTCAAACTTGACTCTGATACCATCTATAAGGACCTGGACTCATCCATATATTTAAAATAGGTGAATCTAGATCCCCAACCACATATAACCAGCAGTATTATATGTAAGGTTGATTACCAGGATCAGTTTGGATAATTGTTTATCTAAATCTCTTATAAGAACAAATTTTAAAACTATTAACTAATAGAACTTCTTTGAAAACATAGCTTAAGCTTTATAAAAACAAAACTTCATATTTACTTAAAACACTCACATTTCGTTACCTTTAAAAAATAGAATAACATTCACATATATATATATATATATACACATACTAAGATATTACAAACATATGCCTATTAACAACCCAATTACAAAAGATATAAATGATAAGCAAAAGCTATAATATCTATTACATAAGTCTTCCAAAACTATACTTTTACAAAAGATCCATCAAGTTCATGGTCATCTTTAATCCTCCCAATCATCTAAGAAATCCTTAAAGTCGGTACCATATCCCATACTAGTGTAGAACTCATCATGGTCATCAATACCTAAAATAGATAAAATATGAGCCAAAGGCCCAGTATGCAAGTAACGAAAACAAAAGCATAATGACACACATTCTTAAGCAAAAATGTAATGCAATAACCATTAGATTATTAGATAAATTTTAATTAGTCAAACAATACTGGAATATTCAAACTCTGAATAACAATGATATCTGGGGGTCCTAAGTAACGATCTCGACACCCAAAGGGTTGATATAAGTTGTTCAGGGACTTATATCTCGTAGATGATATATCCATAAACGAAAAAGTAACTTCCTCTAGGGTTCTTAGCCGCTTCACAACTTTACTTAACTTAATCCATAATATCACCTACTTCAAGTGTTCCCATAAACATTGAATTAAATCATTTTACTTCTCCTTAAGAATAAGCAAATATTATACCGATATCAATAACCCTATCAACTACCCGCCATACCACTTACAGAAGTCTTATCATAAAGACAGGGGTGGCCTAAGCGCCTAAACTACCATGTCCCCAATCTGAGTAAGGTGCCGCTCCTTGAACCAGATTCAACAGTATAATAGACAATCAATACAAACAAGATTTAAGTTTTCTTAAATTAAAGTAATTTTGCCATGCTTATCCTAAGCAAGAAGTCAAACACATTACTGTGTACCTGAATTAGATTGAGGATCAAAAGTGGTATTGAACTAAGGATTTATCATTGTTGCAAGAAATTTCAACTTATCTCAATACCCTTAACTCTATTCCATGTGTGTGTGTGTGTGTGTGTGTGTATATATATATATATATAAAGCTCTAGGTTAATGGATCATGAAATTCAAATAAATATTCATACAAGGTCATAACACAATATTTATACATCAAACAATATCATATAAGCTTATAAAATCATCAAAAGATCAAATATCAAGCATGGGAAGATGTTTGAAGAAGTTTTGAAAAATAAAAAATGAAGGGGATACACCTTCCTTCAACGTCAGCAGCATTAAGGTGGCTTAGTTTGCATGAAAAATTCTATGCCTGCCAACTCTGGTAGCATTAACCCAACGCCAATAGTGTTGAGCCAATGTAGACTGCAACACAAGTTCATTCAAAAATCCGAGAGATCCATGGGATGATCCATGCCTCATGAATCCACTCAACACTGGTAATGTTGAAGTGTATGCTAACAGTGCTGACCAATATGCCGGTAGCATACACTATAGCGTAGATTTTTAAAAAATTGCAGACCTCCCCTGTTTCGAAAACACGAAAACTTGTTAAATTTTACACTTCTAAACTTCCTTCAAACACACTTCCTACATCAATCTTCAACCTATATGTATCCTAACATCTTTTAACATACATGTTCTTCACTTCCAACTCATCAAATATCTATATCTACCATTTCAAACATAAATCTACACTCAACACTTCATTTAATAAATTTAACTTCTCAAAACCATCTCAACACTACTCATTCCCAGCTTCATTCACTCTAACACTACTTGTCACTTACTTAGCATAAGCAACAAAATTACAAATCATCAAGATATCTTTCAAAACATAACTAACACATGTAAATCATCAAAACTCATTTTAACATAAAAACTCATATTCTACCAAAACTTCAAACTAACAAATATACACTTAATATAACAAAAACATACCTTAAGAAACTCGAGCTTGGTTTTATGGTCTTGCCATAAGATTTTGATGGTTTTACTTGAGAAAAATATGGGCGATATTTGGACTTGTTGAAGGTGAGGTTTTGGAAGATGAAAATGGTGATTTTTGGCTTCTCTAGAGGGTTATTTTGGTTAGTTTGATTTTTACATGAATTTTGCAAAAGTTTAGACTTGATATTTATCCATGTTGTTGACTTTTGGGGCTGCTAGTTTAGGGGCTTTCTTTGGCATGGGCTTTAGGCTTATTTTGGGCCAAAAATCAATGTGTTTAGGCTTGTTTTTGTGTCTAAAATTTCTGCTACGTTTGGTAAATGTATTGAGCATGTTTAACGTGCTTTAAACAATTTTTCATACACTTTATGATAAGATCATATTTTATACAAATTTTGATAATCAAAAGAGCTAGAATGGATATTTGTTTTGATTAAATTTTATGTTTCAGGACTAATTTGGATAAAGAAATCAAAACAAGAAAATTTGAATTGAAAAGAGGAAAAATTGAAGTCAAGATCAGCAATTCATCATTGAAAGCTGCTGGCTTTTAGACGGCGTAAAATCCAAGGCCGTTGCAGCACAGCCAGCTTTGCCCAGCACAAGTTAAACAGCATTCAAAGCCGCCTCAAAGCTGCCGGCCTAGAAAATGAAGCAGCCAGCGTACATGAAGGCCGGCAGCCCAGAAATGAAACATCATAAGCTTTGAAGAAGTTACATTATAAGCCGGCATGAAAGCCGCCGGCCTTGAGGCAGCGTACATCATAGATTTGAAGCGACATGAAGATATCCAACGCTTGGTGGAAAATGAAGCAACACATCTGTTGGAATGCCTACGCCGGTGTTAAAGCCGCCGGCTTTGGGACGGTGTTCGTTATAAATCAGCCCAACGCTTCATTTCTGACTATATACGCCGGCTAGATCTACATCTAAGCCGCCGGCGTAGAAGTGGCCTACATTGCAACTGATATTAAAGGCTGCCAGTGCACTGCCTGCGCAAAGGACAATTTGAAGATACGCCGCTTGTAAGCAGGCGTAGGACCCATAACGGCCGGCGTACATTGTGAAACAGCAAAGTTCATTCAATGTTTTGCACGAAATTTTTCCTATAAATAGGGGGTCTTCCCCTCGCATTCAGAATCATCTAAGTATCCAATACTCCAATCATCCATTCCACATTACAAGTAGCTCTAGAATATTTAGAATAAGCATTTCATTAAGAGATTTTTGAAGAGATATTTGAAGTCATACAAGATTTACAAGTGAAGCTTTAGTATTTTGAATTGGTGATTTCTAATCTTATTCTTTTTATGCAATTCATATACTTGAATATTCTGATCATAATGAAATCATTTGCAATTTCTTATCTGATTATTGAATCATCATCCATGAGTAGCTAAATCCTTTTTGTGGGAAGTTGATGAAACTTTAAACATGCTAAGATGATTTTTGAATCCATGTTATGAGATAGTTAGAATCTTGAAATATTCATATTGAATTATGATTATTCATCATGTTTTGGTGTATAAGAATTCTAGTAACTCGAAAGGAAAATTAGGGTTCATATGAATTCATAAATTAAGATTAAATTGCAATTGTGGAAGCGGCGTAGTTTAATCTAGTTTAGAAATTGTCCATAAATATTAATGCAATGTTTTATGATGATTTCTCACTAAGGAATTAGGAGATTTTAATATAAAGCATTAGTCAATTATAGAATCGGGAGATTTATAATTGTAATTTTGATTCCACTAATGATTTATTTAACGGAAGTTATTGAATTGTTTTGTGGTTTAAAAGGTTTTCAAACTTTGTTTTGTAAATCTTGATAATTTCTTATGAATGTTCATGAATCTAATTATCATTATAACATGAGTTCAAGTTGATTGGCAATAGTTTAAAGTGGATTCTGCTGCTTCCCACACTTTTCACCATATCCCTCTCTTTAAAAAGCTCATTGCATTCATATAGATAATTAGTTAGATAAGATAGTTTAACTTAATCATCTTTAAAAGATCAATTGCCTAGATATTAGTATTAGTTGATAATTGTCTAGTAGTTAGTAAATCCTCGTGGGATCGACACTTTATTCATGCTATATTACAATAGAAGACCTAGTACGCTTGCTAGAAATATGCTTTAAAATCCAATACTAAAGACAGCACATCAAGTTTTCTGGCGCCGTTGCCGGGGATTTATTAATATTAGACCAACTTCAGCTTTGCTAGTAGTTTAGGTTTGAATTAAGTTTGAAAATTTTCCTTTTCTCTTTGCAGGTTTTATGCGAAGAAGTAGAAGTGCTGAAATTCTACCTTTAGATCCTGAAATCGAAAGAACCTTGTGGCAACAGAGAAGAAGGAACCAAAGAAGAGGAGCAATGGCAGAAAATCAAAATAACAACAACCAATTGCAACCAGCTGCTCCAAGGGCAATTCGACACTATACGGTGCCTACTATTCAAGATCCCGCCATACGAATGCCCACTGTGGAGGCAAACAATTTCGAGTTTAAACCGTCCCTAATTCAAATGGTTGAATCACATCAATTTGGAGGATATCCGAATGAGACGCCAGATGAACACCTTGCCAAATTTCTTCAATACACCAACACTGTCAAACTCAATGGTGTAAGAAACGAAGTCATCCGACTTCAGCTTTTCCCTTTCTCTCTTAAGGATAAAGCTTTGGCATGGTACAACTCCCAACCTCCAGATTCGATCACTACATGGGCTGATCTAACAAAAAAGTTTCTAAAGAGATTTTTCCCTCCAGCAAGAACCGCCAGATTAAGAAATGAAATTTCCAACTTCACCAAATTTCCTGGAGAATCATTATATGATGCTTGGGAATGATTCAAAGAGGCGGTCAGAAAATGTCCACACCATGGTTTACCCGATAATCTACTAATTGAAAATTTCTACCTCAGTCTTGATGAAGCTTTAAGGTCATTAGTAGATGCTACATCGGGTGGATCACTGATGGGAAAAACATATGAGGAAGCTAGTGAGATTATTGAAGAATTAGCTTCTGCTGCTCATAATTGGAGTTGTGAAAGAACAAGGTCTAAAGTAGCATCTTTGGAAGATAAAGAAGATATATCACAACTCAAAGCTCAAATGGCAACCCTCATCACTCAAGTAAGTAAACTCACAACTACAAATACTTCCAATAAAAAACAACAAGTGTTTTGTTGTGAGATTTGCTCAGGACCACACTCCTCTTTTGAGTGTCTACATGGATCATCTTCAAATGATGAGCAGCTTAATTATGTGGGAAATTTCCAAAAGGGAAATTTTGGAAACACATATCATCCGAATAGACGAAATCATCCAAATCTTTCATATCGGAATGATGCCAATGTCTTAAAACCACCACCTGGTTTTCAAGGACAAGGATTTGTGAGAAATGCTCCACCTCAACAGCAAATTCAATCATCCACTGATGCATTACTGAGGGATTTTATTGTCACCACAACAAATTCACTCAACAATCAGAATGCAATCATTCAAGATTTGCAAGGGAAACTCCATCAACTTGCACAGTAAGTGAGTAATAGACCATCTGGATCTTTACCAAGCAACACAGAGGAGAATCCCAAGTTTGTAAATACAATCACATTGAGAAGTGGAAAGGAAATTGCTCCAGTTGAGGAAACTACTAAAGATCAAGAGGAAATCCCACCACAAAATAACAAAGGGAAACGAAAGGTGGAGGAAACTATTCAAAAACCACCTGAGGTGAAATCATATGTTCCTTCCGTTCCTTTTCCAGGAAGACTAAAGCAACAAAAGCTTGATGAGCAATTTTCAAAATTTCTGGATGTTTTCAAAAAGCTGCACATCAACATTCCATTCTTAGAAGTAATTCAAGGAATGCCTTCCTATGCCAAATTCATCAAAGAATTGCTGTCTAACAAGAGGAAGATTGATGGGAATGTGATACTCACTGGAGAATGTTCCATGATCCTACAGAAACAAACAACCAGTCTACCCACTAAGCTCCAAGATCAGGGAAGTTTTACTGTTCCTTGCACCATTGGTGATTGTTATTTTGATAAAGTTTTAATTGATTCTGGTGCAAGTATCAACTTAATGCCTTCATCATATTTCAAAAACTAGGATTAGGAGATTGCAAAGATACACATGTAACTTTGCAACTTGCTGATAGAAGTGTAAAATACCCTAGGGGTATTGTAGAAATGTCCTAGTTAAAGTTGACAAATTCTTTTTCCCTGTGGATTTTGTAGTGCTTGACATGGATGAAGATAGGGAAGTTCCCATGATCTTGGGCAGACCGTTCCTTGCAACAGGAAAAGCACTAATTGATGTGGAACAAGGGCAACTTACATTACGGTGATGGATGAACAGGTTACTTTCAATGTCTATGAGGCAATGAAGAAATTTGATGATGCCATGCCTGTTACACCATCAATACCATTGATGAGCTGGTTTCTGAGTCACTTGAGGAACAAACTGGTATGGAGACTATGGAGTCGTCTTGAGAGACGTGGACAATTGGAGTGATGAAGAAGATGAAGAAATATGGAAGATGTACCAATGATCAAAACCAGATATTATGAATCTTTGGGTACAAATGAGCAGAAGCAAGTTCCGTCTTTGATGCAGCCACCGACCTTGGAACTGAAACCACTTCCTGACCATCTGAAGTATGCTTTTCTTGGAATTGGCGATACTTTGCCAATTATCATTTCATCTGCATTGACAGATACACAAGAACAACAGTTGATTGATGTGTTGAAAAAGCACAAAGAAGCAATCGGATGGACCATTGCTGATATCAAGGGTATTAGCCCTACCATTTGCACTCACAAAATCCTTATGGAAGCTGAGTGTAAACCTACAGTTCAACCACAAAGGAGACTTAACCCACACTTAAAGAAGTTGTCAAGAAAGAAGTTTTGAAGCTGCTTGACGCAGGTATCATCTATCCTATCTCTGATAGTAAATGGGTTAGTCCGGTTCAAGTAGTGCCAAAGAAAGGTGGTATGACTGTAGTGAAGAATGAGCAAAATGAATTGATTCCTACTCGTACTGTGACTGGGTGGAGAGTTTGTATTGATTACAGGAAGTTGAACGATGCCACTCGAAAGGATCACTTTCCACTTCCCTTCATTGATCAGATGTTGGAGAAACTTGCAGGGCATGATTATTACTGTTTTCTTGATGGATATTCTGGATACAATCAGATTCTATTGCACCCGATGATCAAGAGAAAACAACATTCACTTGTCCTTATGGCACATTTGCCTTTAGGAGAATGCCTTTTGGACTTTGCAATGCACCTGCTACATTTCAGAGGTGTATGATGGCTATATTCTCATATGCTTGAGAATTTTATCGAGATCTTTATGGATGATTTTTCAGTCTTTGGAAAGTCATTCGATCTATGTCTTGAGAATTTAGCCTCGGTTCTACAAAGATGCAAAGATACCAATCTGATCCTGAATTGGGAAAAATGCCACTTCATGGTTAGAGAAGGGATAGTGTTGGGTCACAAAATTTCTGCGAGAGGAATTGAAGTGGATAAAGCCAAAGTGGAGATTATTGAGAAGTTACCACCACCCACGACTGTTAAAGGAGTCAGAAGTTTTCTTGGACATGCTGGCTTCTACAGACGATTCATCAAGGACTTCTCCAAAATTTCCAGACCTCTTTGCAACTTCTGGAAAAAGATGCGGTGTTCAATTTTGATGAGAAATGTCTGCAGGCATTCAATTTATTAAAGGAAAAGCTCATTTCCACACCAGTGATCATTGCGCCAGACTGGGAGCTTCCTTTCGAACTCATGTGTGATGCCAGCGACTTTGCAGTTGGAGCGGTACTTGGTCAGAGACGAGGTAAGATCTTTCATGTTATATACTATGCAAGTAGAACACTAAATGAGGCCCAGAGAAATTATGCCACTACTGAGAAAGAGCTTTTAGCTGTTATCTTTGCATGTGATAAATTTAGGCCTTATCTGATAGGTTCTAAAGTTGTAGTATACACTGACCATGCAGCTCTCAAGTATTTGTTTGCTAAAGCTGATGCAAAACCTAGGTTGATTAGATGGGTTTTACTACTGCAAGAATTTGATCTTGAAATTAAAGATAAAAAGGGAACTGAAAATGTTATTGCTGACCATTTGTCTAGACTTGAATCTGATAGTCGACATTCCCATCAATGAGAAGTTCCCTGATGAACAATTGCATGCAGTAGAGATTCTTGATTTGCCATGGTATGCTGATATTGTGAATTATTTGGTTAGTAAGATTATCCCATATGGTTTATCATATCCTCAAAAGAAAAAGTTTTTGCATGATGTAAAATACTATTTTTGGGATGAACCATATCTGTTTAAAAAATGTGCTGACCAAATAATTAGAAGATGTGTGCCTGAATCTGATCAGCTTAGCATTTTAGAACACTGTCATTCAAGGGAAGCAGGAGGACACTTTGGTGTTCAAAGGACTGCAGCAAAAGTATTGTCATCTGGATTTTATTGGCCTAACTTGTTTCGTGACTGCAGGAATTTCATTATGTCATGTGCTCAATGTCAAAGGACAGGTAACATTTCTAAACGACATGAATTACCACAAAACAATATTCTGGTAATTGAGCTTTTCGATGTTTGGGGGATTGACTTTATGGGTCCTTTTCCCTCATCTTTTTCAAATAAATACATACTTGTGGCAGTTGATTATGTTTCAAAATGGGTGGAAGCTGTTGCTTTACAAACAAATGATGCCCGAGTAGTTTTGAAATTTTTGAAAAAGAATATTTTTACCAGATTTGGTGTGCCCAGAGCTATAATTAGTGATGGGGGGTCTCATTTTTGTAACAGGCAATTTGAAAAACTTTTGGCAAAATACGGTGTTACACATAAAGTGACTACCCCCTATCATCCACAAACAAGTGGGCAAGTTGAAGTTTCTAATAGGGAGATAAAAAGAATTTTGGAAAAAACAGTTAATGCATCAAGAAAAGATTGGTCTTCAAAATTAGATGATGCATTATGGGCTTACAGGACTGCTTTTAAAACCCCTATTGGAATGTCCCCATACATGCTTGTTTTTGGTAAATCATGTCATCTTCCTGTAGAACTTGAGCACAAGGCATTTTGGGCCATAAAATTCTTAACTTTGATGAAAAAGCTGCAGGTAAAAATAGATTGCTTCAATTAAATCAGCTGGAAGAATGGAGAAATGAGGCATTTGAAAGCGCTCGTATCTATAAGGAACGAGCAAAGAAATAACATGATAGGAACATCATCAAATGAGAATTTTTTCCTGGACAAAAAGTGTTACTTTACAATTCTCGTTTGAAGTTGTTTCCTGGAAAATTACGGTCAAGATGGTCGGGACCGTTTGAAATTGCAAGAGTTTTTCCATATGGAACAGTTGAATTAAAGACTGAGGATAATCGGACTTTTAAAGTGAATGGGCAACTGCTCAAGCATTATTTTGAGGGGGGAAATCTTGACAGTACTCCTACTGTCATGAATCTCAAAGAACCATGATCAGGTCAGGAAAGTCGGGCTAAGCGACTTTAAAACTAAGCACTTCTTGGGAGGCAACTCATGTCTAATTTTAGAGTAATTTTTATTTGTTTTGTTTTTACTAACTGAGTTATTAGTGTGGCAGGATATATTTAAAAAAAAAATATTTGAAAAGGATAAAGGCCGGCTCAGAGCTGCCAGCCTTGAGCAAGCTTAGAAAAAAACAGGTGAAGGCCGGCTCAAAGCCGCCGGCGTAGGTAAGCACCGCAAAAGAGGCCGGCAGTGGAGAGTTGAAAGCCGCCGGCTTAGTTGCCAGCGTATGAAGCACAAGATTTAAGCTGCTTGGGAAAGGTCTAGGCCGCCGGCTTATATGCCGACGTTGGAGTACAAGATTTACGCTGGCAAGGGAAGGTGAAGGCCGCCGGCTTAATGCCGGCGTATATTGCAGATTTCTTGGTTTCTGAAAATTGTCGATCAAGGCCAGCATCTGGGATTTAAAGCCGCCAGCTTTATGCCAGCGTATCCATTTAGGCCGGCAGCGTAAATCGATAAGCAGCCAGCTTTGAGCTCTCGGTATGTAATTTTTCCACTTACACTGGCTGTAAGCCGCCGGCTTACATTGCAGAAATCCCGGCGTACATTATGCAGAAGCTTAAAACAGGTACGAATCTCTCTCTCTCTCTTTCATTCTCTCATCCTCATTCTCCCTCAATCACTCTCAAATCAACAAGTTCCATCCTAGTTCATCATTCCATTGTGATTAATCCACCTGATCAAGTAAGTGTATATCACCTTTGTTCTTAGTTTTCAAGCGAATCCATTATATTACATGAATGTTTGTTCAATCTGTTGATAAATGGGTTTTTGCTAAAAAAGTGATATTAGCTTCAGATTTGATTATTTTGATGATATGTGGATTAAGTTGCAATCCGTTCTATACATGTTTATATTGCTTAATCAATTTGTTGATCCTTTTGTTGTATTGATCCATAATTGCTGCATCAATCTGTTAAAGAAAATTAGGGTTCTTGAGTTGTGTAGAGCGTTTCAAATTCGAATTGAGGCTTTGTGAAATTCTTTGAACAGATGCTGAATTAGATTGTTTTAATGTTAGATTAGTAGCTCCAATACTTGCATTGTGTTCAAATTTGTTAGAATTGAACTTGGAATTGGAATTGTGCTCAATTTTCATGAAAACTTTGTCTGAAAATGTTTTTGAACTTTGAAAGATAAATTTTTGAAAAACATTTCAGTTTGAAAATTTGAAAATTCCAACGTTCAATTCTGAGCTGGCAAGCCTAAGCTGCCAGCTTTGATTGTATTTTGTAAGTGTAAATGCCCTATACAAATTCATGATCAATAGCTCCACTAATTATATACCTATTATTTCTAAAATTGTTCTAGCTCATGTTTTAGGAATAAATTAGAAATTGATTAAAATTGTGCATTCCTTAATACTAATTGAATTCAAATTATTTGCAGGAATGACCCCAAAACAAAAAAGACCAAGAACAGGTGATGCTTCTACATCGGGTTCAGAGACCCGAAATCTGCTGTCCAGTCAGTAGTATACGAAGGACAGAAAGAAAAGGCTGGTCAAGAACGACTTTATAAATATCCAGTATTTAGACTGGTGCCTGCTGGATGAGTTTAATATGGTAGACAAAATTCGAGAGATTATTCAAGATCCAGCATGGCTGAGACTGTTTGACCTTCGGGAGCCTGCTTACAAGAATCTGACGATAGAGTTCTTGTCTACGGTCAAAAATATCCCAGACCGTGAGGAGTTCACCTTCCAGTTCCAGGCCTATGGACAGATACGGGAAGTAAAATTGAAGCAGATAGGCCACATTATGGGACTGTATGATAGTGAAGAAGAGAACAGGACTTTGCCAAACAGTTGGCCAGAGGACATGACACAGGAGGCTTACTGGGCCCACCTAGTTGGTCCTGGATCAAACGAGCATTTTGTCCCATCAAAGTCACTAGCCACGTCATTCCGTGCTGTTGAGCACAAGCTGCTCCATCACATTGTTGCACACACCCTGAGCTGCAAGAAGACGAGTCACAGCAAGGTGACTATATTTGATATGTTTTACCTGTTTAGCCTTATTAGAGGTTACAGGATTGATCTCGGGGTAGAGGTAGCAAATTTTATATACCGGCAGGCTAAGGACACGAGGACCCGAGGTCTGGGTTGTGGAGGCTACATCACTCGGTTATTGAAGGGGATGAATATTTTTTAGCCTCCATAGGATGACGAGGTGTATGAGTGCAAGAGGATCACATCTGCACCATTTAGAGGCTGGGGATTGCTGAAAAACCCTAGGCCAGCACAACCACCGGTATTGGAGGAGGTTGAGTTCCAGGATATTTTTCCTGGAGACGTCCCATTTGAGATGCCATCTACATCTGCTCCACCTCCTCCTACAGGCGCTTCATCAGCTCATGGCATGGACCAGCTTAGGCTGGATGTAGAAGAATTGAAGCGCCAGAACAAGGAGCTCAGAGATAGTCATGAGCAAGAAAAGAAGAAAAATAAGAAATTCAGAAAGACTATCTTTGAGGCACTGAAGACGGTCATCTGCTGCATTAGCCCAGAGATAGGGGCTAGCATGACCTATCAGACTTCATCTGAGTCTCATCACTCAGATAGGCTTAGTTCAGAGCATACTCAGACAGCCAGCCCAGGAGCCACTGCGAGACACACACCTGAGGGCAGCAGCAGACAGAGCCCGGGGCCAGAGAGCTAGAGACCCTGCTAGCTCTTATTTGATCTTATTTGATGTCTATATTTTTATTATTGGCCTGTAAATTTATTGAGTACCCAAGTTCCTGTGGGTGAACTCATTTATTATTTTGCTTTTATTTTGCTTTTATTTTGTTTTTGTTTGTAGTGATTACAGGAATCGAGCAAAGCAAATCTCTTGCAATGCCAAATTTTGATGACTATGAATCGATTGATTTCAGGGAAGTGTCCAATTCATTTCTTATTCCTTTCCTCTGTTTTATTTGTTGAAAAACAGTGAGGACACTGTTTAATTGAAGTGTGGGGAAGGATAGAATTACATGAAGTGTTGAAATGATGAATATGATCTGTTTTTTTATTGAAAAATCTCCACCTTGTATTTTTGTTTGAAAGCAAATCATGAGGAAATTCTGCAAAATTTTTTCAAAAATCTCTTGAAATTGGAGATAGTACAAAGCAAAGAATGAAAATCAATGAAATTGACTTGTGAAAGTATCTTACTCACCTGCTTTGTGATTGGTTTACTAAGTTAAAATTAAGTTGTAAAATCCTTAAGGAACAAGTTTACTTTATTTTTAACTTTGGAATTGGAAATTTAAGAGCTGGTCGAGTCCTTTTGTTGAAAAATAAACAGGTCTACTTCTTGGAAATTTTAATTTGTATATATTCTTTGAATTTTAACACTTGGTGAAAGAGAAGAAACTTTTAAACTTAGTGATCCTTCATAAAAATAAGTCTTTGATATTGTATTGCATTCAAAAAGAAAGAAACAAGCATAGCCACTACTCTCTGACTTGAAATATTGAGTTATGAGTATCTGAACTTGAATGTTAAAGTGAGGAAGAGTTCTTAGGGGTATTTTGAAACCTGGTCACTTAGGTGATGAGCCTGGGATGTGACTCAATGAACTCACTGTAACGAGAAGGGAAGAATGGCAAAAGTTCAATTCATGAGCTTTGAAAAACAAAAAATGGAGGCAAAAACCTCCCAAAAAGAAAATAAATGCTTGAGAAAGAAAAAGAAAAATGAATGCAAAATATGCAAAGGAAGGAGACTTATAATAAAGAAGGAGAAATTCTAAGGAAAAAGTAGATACCACATGCTTTCATTTTGTGTTACTTAGAATATATAAAGCTAGAAATCCAAAGAAGTTTAAATGAGTATTTTTCCTTAGTGGATTGAGTATTTGCTTTTGAATAGAAAGTTCTTTTGTTAAAAGTTGAGATTAAAACTTGTTTTGTTTGGATTAACTCAAATTTTGATTATAGTACTCTAATTGCAAGAATTGGTATGGTTAGAGCTGTAGATACAAGAAACAAGTTAAAGAAATTGAGATTAAATTGGAAAAATTGTACTATCTATAAAGAGATTTCATTTTATTCTTCATTTTGCTTGAGGACAAGCAAAAGTTCAAGTGTGGGGGAATTGATAAGATCATATTTTATACAAATCTTGATAATCAAAAGAGCTAGAATGGATATTTGTTTTGATTAAATTTTATGTTTCAGGACTAATTTGATAAAGAAATCAAAACAAGAAATTTGAATTGAAAAGAGGAAAAATTGAAGTCAAGGCCGGCAATTCATCATTGAAAGCCGCCGGCTTTTAGACGGCGTAAAATCCAAGGCCGTTGCAGCA
The DNA here is from genome assembly GCA_024138025.1 of Combretum micranthum. Taxonomy (NCBI): domain Eukaryota; kingdom Viridiplantae; phylum Streptophyta; class Magnoliopsida; order Myrtales; family Combretaceae; genus Combretum; species Combretum micranthum. Next base: position 907,020 of record JAMXBD010000030.1, read on the forward strand.
CAGCCAGCTTTGCCCAGCAAAGTTAAATACATTCAAAGCCGCCTCAAAGCTGCGTAGAAGATGAAGAGCCGGCATACATGAAGGCCGGCAGCCCAGAAATGAAACATCACCAGCTTTGAAGAAGTTACATTATAAGCCGGCATGAAAGCCGCCGGCCTTGAGGCAGCGTACATCATAGATTTGAAGCGACATGAAGATATCCAACGCTTGGTGGAAAATGAAGCAACACATCTGTTGGAATGCCTACGCCGGTGTTAAAGCCGCCGGCTTTGGACGGCGTTCGTTATAAATCAGCCCAACGCTTCATTTCTGACTATATACGCCGGCTAGATCTACATCTAAGCCGCCGGCGTAGAAGCGGCCTACATTGTAACTGATATTGAAGGCTGCCAGTGCACTGCCTGCGCAAAGGACAATTTGAAGATAGCCGCCTGTAAGCCGCCGGCGTAGGATCCATAACGGCCGGCGTACATTGTGAAACAGCAAAGTTCATTCAATGTTTTGCACGAAATTTTTCCTATAAATAGGGGTCTTCCCCTCACATTCAGAATCATCCAAGTATCCAATACTCCAATCATCCATTCCACATCAAGTAGCTCTAGAATATTTAGAATAGGCATTTCATAAGAGATTTTTGAAGAGATATTTGAAGTTATACAAGATTTGCAAGTGAAGCTTTAGTATTTTGAATTGGTGATTTATCTTATTCTTTTTATGCAATTCATATACTTGAATATCTGACATAATGAAATCATTTGCAATTTCTTATTTGATTGTTGAATCATCATCCATGAGTAGCTAAATCCTTTTTGTGGGAAGTTGATGAAACTTTAAACATGCTAAGATGATTTTTGAATCCATGTTATGAGATAGTTAGAATCTTGAAATATTCATATTGAATTCTGATTATTCATTATGTTCTGGTGTATAAGAATTCTAGTAACTCGGAAGGGAAATTAGGGTTCATATGAATTCATAAATTAAGATTAAATTGCAATTGCGGAAGCGGCGTAGTTTAATCTAGTTTAGAAATTGTCCATAAATATTAATGCAATGTTTTATGTTGATTTCTCACTAAGGAATTAGGAGATTTTAATATAAAGTATTAGTCAATTATAGAATCGGGAGATTTATAATTGTAATTTTGATTCCACTAATGATTTATTTAACGGAAGTTATTGAATTGTTTTGTGGTTTAAAAGGTTTTCAAACTTTGTTTTTAAATCTTGATAATTTCTTATGAATGTTCATGAATCTAATTATCATTATAACATGAGTTCAAGTTGATTGGCAATAGTTTAAAGTGGATTCTGCTCCTTCCCACACTTTTCACCATATCCTTCTCTTTAAAAAGCTCATTGCATTCATATAGATAATTAGTTAGATAAGATAGTTTAACTTAATCATCTTAAAAAGATCAATTGCCTAGATATTAGTATTAGTTGATAATTGTCTAGTAGTTAGTAAATCCTCGTGGGATCGACACTTTATTCATGCTATATTACAATAGAAGACCTAGTACGCTTACTAGAAATATGCTTTAAAATCCAATACTAAAGACAGCACATCACTTTATTACACTAACAAATTCATAAATACAATATTTATTCACACTAAGGTATATCAATATTCAAATACATTAATACAACACGTAAACCACATACTAACACAAATCATATACATCGTGTCACGCCCCATACGGCACCCTAAACGTAACAGTCCGCCACATACCATATAAGATTCCCGAATTACCGCCTTGGTCTTTCGAGAGTCTCATATAGATGTAAGGCGTACCTTTACAATAATAGAGTACAAGTCCAAATGGAGATAAAAGCTTAATTTGGCATGCATTAGCAATAGGATATAATTCATGAAACATAAATAAATATTACAAATTCTAAGGGGCATTCCCCCGCAAAAGAATAATTAACGGTCTTATACAGTCATCCAAGTCTTAGAAGTTTCCTATGGAAGTCTAAAACATAAATTCCAACTTCTAGGGGAAACTCCTAGCTTCTGTACCTGTTTAGCCGGGCCACGTCGCCTAAGCCACAAATGGGAAAGCTGCAAAAGGAATGGACTGTAGAGACGTAAGCTAACTAGCTTAGTGAGTGTAATCTCCCACAAAAACATTTATGTCACAGCAATTCAATCAAGTTATTAATCAAGCAAGTGGATGCATCAAACACGTGAGTTCAACATACATATGACCAACCGGAAATCATATATGGATGGAATTGCGCCCTCCATCCCGGGTTAGCAGATTAATGACCACTGCGGTACTAACAATATGCCGTTTATGGTTCACGGTTAACCTACGATTATTCGATGTCGTTTATGGTTCACGACTAACCTACAAATGCTAATGCTCCTTCCCCTTGTGATATGCACATGTCAATTTAGCATTAGTCCAAGTAGTTGATTAAGCCATTTTACTTAGGTGATCGAACAATTTTTCAGACAATCCATCATAGCTAACTACACAACAAAAGTTTATCACTCGGTTTCGATATTCTTAATTGGAGTTCTCACATCATCATCAATCATATAAATTTCCCATCAATCCCCATCATTCATATTTCATTTATTTGACCTACGTTCTAGTGCACTACTTTACAAGCACATACAATAAATGAATCGGGAAGAAAAACTCACTCCGCCATTGGTTCGCCTTTCTTCTAGTAATAATAATCCGGAGGCAATGATTCAACGTCCTCGGGTTCTCCTATTCACATAAGAAATATCCTAATAAGTATTCTACCAACTTAGGACACTAAAACTCTAAGAAAACTTAGTGAAATCGAAATTCGCGTCATTTTCGAAGTTCCGTTTTAAAATGGCCATAACTTGGTCGTTTTAAGTCGGAATTTCGCAAATTTTATATCGATTTCTATCTACTTCGGAAGAGCTTTCTAAATATGAAGTTTAAATCAAGTTTTGAAAATATCTAAGCCTCAGAATTGAGAGATCAGATCTGTACAGCGGGCACATTGATTCCAAAAATGTGGTTTTCATGAATGCACTTGAGATTCCTAAGTACAAAATGAAACTAAATGCAATGGTAATGATTTTCCCTATCATGAATGCCATGATATGAACTCTAATGAGCCTAAGTTCCTATAACCTTTTTGATTCAAAGAATTTAAATAAACCTTTTCTTAGAAAACCACTTCATGCTATTGTTTAACAAGTGAGTTTACTACACTTGGTCACACCTACATATTACAAGGATTTTCTTTAGGAAAACTCTACTTTATTTAAAGAAATTTTGACCCTTATATTAGTTATATCCTAAGGCCTTTATTTCTTTAATAAAATCCTCATTTATAAACTTTTAAGTGGGTCTTTTACTATGGGGTTTCCAAAAATCCGAATTTAGAAATTTCCCCTTTCAAGTTGATTCCTTTGAGAAAAATATATTTTATACCTAAAACTTTAAGTATTTATTATACTTATACCCTAAGGACTTCATTTATTTAAGAAAATACCATTTTTGAAGTTGGAAAAATAGTGTTTTCTAACCATACATCCATTATTACGAATTTTGTCTATATGACTTTTAGTTCAAAACTTCTATTGGACTTCATTTCTTGTTTCCAACATTTTCTTTAGAAAATTCTCATATAGACTCATGAAAAATACTACTAAACATTATCCATTACCCATAGGCTTCATTTCTCTTGTAAAATATATGTTTAGAAGTTGATAAAAGTGTTTTTGACCTAGGTTTACAAAGTCATCCGAATTTACACAAGTTTATTTCTTGAAAAGTATTTTCCTTTTTGACTTTATTAACTTATCTAACCATAGATCTATATATTGAGAAGGTTATTTACTAAAGACAAAAGCATTAAAGACTATAATGCACATAGACACAAAATAATAATGAAACCTTAAATGCCTACATGATTATGAGTAATAAAATGATGGATCTACTTTATCAAATGCTTAAATGAGTTTTGAAAACATAAAAACTATATTTTTATAAAAGATCTTTTGTTTAAAATACTTTTTGATGGATAAACATAAAGCTTTTGGCATAAAAACTCCTTTAAATGCTAGATCCCCTTTGTAATGGTTCGGTATTCTTGTCTTGATATCTCATTGTCCCTACCAAAAGATCATGGGGACATTTGGTTGAAATATCCAAGAATCACTTAGCCATAACAAAGATCTATGAGAAGGAGTGGAAGCTTACTTACTTGAAGACAAATAGAAGATAAAAAGGAGAAAATGAAAGGTTGTGTGGGGAGCTTGGAACTTTCGGCCAAGAGGGGAAAAGGAGAGGTTTTGAGAGCTTTTTCCACTTTGTGAAGTTTGTAAAATGAGTGAATGAAGAAAGAGAGAGAAAATATAGCTTATATATGAAGTGGAATAAGGTTAAAAGAAGTAAAAAAAATTGCAAAAGAAGCTTGGGGGGGGGGGGGGGGGGGGCGCAATTCACGCCGGCATCACTTGTAGAGGAAGGAGAAGTTTGAAAAATTGTTGCTTTATTTTGATTGATTTAACTTGATATTTAACTTGTCATAACTTGTTTAGAAGGTTAAGGGACAAAAAGTAAGGGGAAAAGGGATTGATTTGAGTGATGGTAAGAGTTGAGTTTGTAGAGTGTGCTAGTAGGTAGACTAAGTGGTACTTTGTGAATAGTGAGGAATAGTTGACAAGACAATTTAATTTCCGGTAGTAATAAAATACGAATAAAAAGATTATAACTGTATTTTTCATAAGCTAGAAAATTATGAAAAATATATTTTTGAAATCCTTATTTTATTTCGGTTCAAATGAGTACTCATAAGTAACTTTTTGAAATTCTAGTTCCGGGGCACGTTTTTCTATAATGGGTCTCGGGATGACCCGGAATTGAAATTTTCTTAAAATCTGATATTTTCTTTAGTTTGAAATATAATCAAGAACTATATTCTAAATTAAATTTTCTTAGAAAGTTTCTTAATTGGAAACGGGAAAAGCCGGAATTAGGGTTCCTAGTTCTCACTCTAGACTTGAGCTATTCCGGTTTAGGGTTTTGGTTTCCGGTTCTAGGGTTATCTTGGCTACTTGAAAAACGGGTTTAACAACCTACCCACCTTAAAAAAGAGTTTTGTCCTCAAAACTGAACTGACGTACCTTGATTTTCAAACAACTCGGGGTATTTCCTTCGGATTTCCTCTTCAGCTTCCCAAGTTGCTTCCTCAGAAGTGTGGTTTCTCCACAATACTTTAACATATCGGATCTCTTTATTCCGAAGCTTCTGAGTTTTCCTATCCAAGATTTCTATTGGATGCTCTTCATAGGTGAGATTTTCCTTTAACCGAATGGGTTCCAACTCCACTATCTGCTCAGGGTCAGGTACATACTTTCTTAACACTGATACGTGGAACACATTATGAACTCCCGACAAGTTCAGCGGTAAGGCTAGCCGATAGGCTAAATCTCCCACTCTTTCCAAAATTTCAAAGGGTCCAATATACCTTGGGCTTAATTTCCCTTGAGCCCGCATCCTCTTTATGCTCTTGATTGGGTTTATCTTCAAATAGACATGGTCGCCTACTTGAAATTCCAGTTCTCTTCTCTTCAGATCAACCCAACTCTTTTGTCTGTCTTGAGCTTCCTTCATTTTCTATTGAATAACCCGGACTTTATCAGCTGCTTCTTGAACCAATTCAGGACCAATAGCTAGCTTTTCCACATCATCCCAAAATAGAGGGGACCTACAACGCCGTCCATATAAGGCTTCGTATGGTGGCATCTGAATGGTTGAGTGGTAGCTATTGTTATAGGCAAACTCGATTAGGGGTATATGATTATCCCAACTTCCTTTGAACTCCAATATGCAAGCCCTTAACATGTCCTCTAAGGTCTAAATGGTTCGCTCAGACTGTCCATCTGTCTGAGGATGGTAGGCAGTACTGAAATGCAATTTGGTGCCTAGGCTCTTTTGTAGGCTCGTCCAGAACTTCGAAACAACCTTGGATCCCGATCTGAAATGATTCCCGCTAGAATACCATGGAGTCGCACAATTTCCTTGATGTAGATCCTAGCCAATTTGTCCAACGAATAGGTCATATTAATTGGTAGGAAGTGTGCTGACTTCGTCAAACGATCCACTATTACCCAGACTGCATCACATCCAGTGGATGTCCTCGGGAATCCACACACAAAGTCTATTGAAATTTGATCCCACTTCCATTCGGGGATAGGTAGTGGCTTTAATAATCCTCCTGGCCGCTGATGTTCCACTTTGACTTGCTGACACACGACGCACTTCATAACATAATTCGCCACATCCCTCTTCAATCCATTCCACCAATAGTGGCTTTTTATGTCCTGATACATTTTTGTACCTCCTGGATGCACAGTGTAACCGGAGTTGTGAGCTTCGCTCATGATTTCTTTTCTCAATTCTTCATCTTCCGGTACACATAATCTTCCTTTCATTCTAACCACCTCTTCATCATCCAGGGTAAAGTCACTATACTTCCCTTTGAGCACTTCTTCTTTGATCTTCCTTATCGCCTCATCATATCTTTGGGCTTCTTTAATCCTATCGATCAAGGTGGGTTCCATAACCAAATTTGCTATCTCCACTTTGACATCTTGCCCTACGAACTCAATTCTTAACCTTTCGAATTCCTTTATCAGCTCTTTTTGCTCTGTGATTAGGCCTGCTACTTCTCTATAATTCTTTCTGCTCAAGGCGTCAGCCATAACATTTACCTTTCCCGGACAGTAGTTGATTCCCAAGTCATAGTCCTTTATGAGTTCCAACCACCATCTCTGCCTCATGTTTAACTCCGTTTGTGTGAACAAGTATTTGAGACTCTTATGATCTGTGTACACTTCACACCTTTGTCCATACAAATAATGTCTCCCATAACTTCAAGGCAAAACCACGCGGCCAACTCCAAATCATGTGTTGGATAGTCTGTTCATGAGGCCTTAATTGCCTGGAGGCATAGGCAATGACTTTTCCCTCTTGCATCAGTACACATCCGAGGCCATTCCTAGAGGCGTCACTATGCACTGTGTAAGGCTTTTCGGGGTCGGGCAATACCAAAATTGGAGCTGACACTAAGCGCCGTTTCAACTCTTGAAAACTTTGCTCTCTCTTATCTATCCACTTGAATTTCTCATTCTTTTGTGTCAGTTGAGTCAGAGGTTTGGCAATCTTGGAGAAATCCTTTACAAACTTGCGGTAATAACCAGCCAAACCTAGGAAGCTTCTCACTTCGGTCACCGTTTCGGGCTGTTTCCAATCCACTACCGCTTTGATCTTTTCGAGGTCAACCGATATTCCATCTCCCGTCACTACATTTTCAAGGAAAGATATCTTATCCAACCAAAAATCGCACTTAGATAGCTTGGCGTACAACTTATTTTCTCTTAAGGTTTGTAGCGCCATCCTTAGGTGCTCCTCATGTTGTTTTCTAGTTTTAGAATAGATCAAAATATCATCTATGAACACGATTACACACTTATCCAAGAGTGGTTTGTATATTCGATTCATAAGGTCCATAAATGCAGCAGGTGCATTGGTTAACCCAAATGGCATTACCAAGAATTCAAAATGCCCGTACTGTCTACGAAAGGCTGTCTTAGACACATCTTTCGGCTTGATTCTCAATTGGTGATAACCCGAGCGCAAATCAATGCGCGAGAACACACTTGCCCCTTGAAGCTGATCAAAGAGGTCATCGATTCTTGGAAGGGGGTATCGATTTTTGATTGTTACTTTATTCAACTCCCGGTAATTGATACATAATCTCATAGACCCGTCCTTCTTCTTTACAAACAACACCGGTGCGCCCCATGGCGACACGTTGGGTCTTATTAATCCTTGATCCAAAAGCTCCTATAATTGGGTTTTTAATTCCTTTAATTCCACCGGGGCCATCCTGTATGGTGCCTTTGATATCAGCTCTGTACCTGGGGCTAGAGTGATTTCAAAATCAATTTCTCTTTTCGGTGGTAAACCGAGTAAGACTTCGGGAAATACATCCTCAAACTCATTCACCACGGGTATGTCTCTCTTTTCTCCTTTCTCCTTTCTCCTCTCTAATCCAAGTATCTTCTATTGGCACAATTTCCTCATCTTCCATCATTAGTTCGAAGGAGCTTAACCCGTAATCTCTTCGCACCATGATCTCTCCAAGGAAGTCTACTCTCTCCTTCCTGTGGTCATAAAAAATTATCATCTTTCTTTGACAATCCACAATGGCTTTAACCTTACTTAGCCAATTGATCCCAAGGATAACTCCATATTTACTCATCTCCAATACTATCAAATCACTTGCTGCGATATGTCCTTGGATTTCTAGCAAACAATCCCTTATTATCTCTCGGGTCGACACAACACTACCTATGGGTGTCTTAATCCTTAAGGTTGTGGTTGTCATGGCTATGGGTAGACCAAGCTGCTTAGCCAAGCTGGTAGTGATAAAGGAGTGGGTTGATCCCGTAACAAACAACACATAAGCTTCATTCCCATTTACTCCTATGCGTCCTGTTACCATAAACATTTATCACTACTTGGTCCTAATCACTCAATAGCTATCCATTTCAAGGTTTCCAGATTTCAACTTTTCCTCTTTCACAGTTTTAATTCTTTTTAAAACTTGCTAAGAAAACAAAGAACTTTTATCTAAAAGGAACTTGTTACTAACCTGTCACCAGGCCGCCATCTACATCATCACCCTGGTCCAGTACGGCCAGCTCCATGCCTTCCTCCTCATCATCCTCGATCATCCATTGGCCTTCAAAGTTATACAACCGCATCCCATGCATGGCCAAGGCTGCACGGCTTCCACCCTTGCTACCGGACCTTTGGGTGTTATCATTTCCAAAATTTCCATAAGGCCGGGTAGTCCTACTTTTCCGTTGAGGGTACTCGGAGGTTACGTGGCCCTTTTCCTTACAAAGGTAGTAGGTTATAGCCATCTTCTTTAGGCAAGCATAAACCAGATGACCTGCCTCGCCACAAAAGAAACACTTGCCCTTCAGCTGAGGGCATTGTCTTGGGTAGTGGCTTCCTTTGCACTTCCAACAAGAAATGTTGGGCTTGGTTTGGTTGAACTTCCCACCAGGGTTATCCTTAATTCCATGGTAAGGCTTGAATCTTTTCCCTCTATAGCTTGAGCTGGAGGCGTCAAAGTGCCTTTTTCCGAACACTCTTTTGTCCGGTTCAACGTACTTCCTCTTCTTGGCCCCTTCAATCAACCGGGCCTTCTCAATTACCTCAAGGTAGGTCGGCAATCCAGATTCCTGTATCTTCACCCTTAGGTCTTCATCGAGACCTTCCAAGAATACTTGTTTCTGCAGTTCCTCACTGTTTTTGTATGATTCAGGAGCATACTGCAGCAGGTGATTGAATTCCGTCTCGTACTGCTCAATCGTTCTGCCTCTTTGTCTCACATGCAGGAAATCTGCACTGTACCTTACTCGGAGGCTGGCGGGGAAGTAGTTCTCTAGGAACTCTCTACGAAAGGTCTCCCAGCTAATCGGGGGTGCCAAACTCCTTCGCTTCGATTCCCACCATACCCGTGCATTATACCTCAACATGTAGGTGCCGTACTCCAAACGGAGATGTGGTGGAGTCTCGTAAGCTGCAAAGGAGCGCTCAATTTGAGCTAACCAATCTCTGCCTCATCGGGCTTTCCAAATGCCCCCAAAGTAGCGGTTGCTCTTTATAAAATCGGGGAGGGAACTCCTCTGGTATCCTCTTTGCGGTGGAGGGGTGGATAACGAGCATTATAGAATTGCTCCTCAGGTGGTAAGGGAATCTCCGCTTGCATTCCCTATACTGCGGGGGTGGTGGAGGTGGTGGTAGAGGTGCCGAATCCCTTGTACTTGGTTCGGGATTCCGGGGTTGGTTTTGATTTTGGTTTTGGATGAATGCAGCAAACATGTTTGTTAAATTCCCAATTGCATTCATCATTGCTACTTGGGGATCGGGAGCAGCTTCAGGTGGGTTAGCTTGGGGTTGATCTGGTGGTTCGCGCTACTAGCCTCGCTTGGGAGTGGTTCTTGCTCCCTATTTCGGTTTCTCCGGTTTCGACTGTTACATAATGTCTTAATAAGTTTTTATCTTCTTCAAAGTTTTGCGGCTTATAAAACTTTGGTTAAGGAATTTGCGAAAATTCTAGGAATAATTTAGAGAAATATAGAATTCACAAAAGGCTCAAAGAAAATTTTCCAATCGTTCACAAAAAGGCTCTTAGAGTAAAGAAATCATAGCAATCAAAGGAATTCCAAATCAAGAAATCATAATAACAGAATTTCTGAATCAAATGATGATATGAATGAGAATATGTTTATGCAATTAAGTATAATGAATGTAGTCTACTACTAATGCAAAAGTATGATGTTTGTGAAACTTCATTCTTGGAATCAACATAATACTTCATTGATTTGATGTGCCGTACAAGAGTTGTTTTTCAAATAAGCTTACAAAATTAGACAACACAAATCAAATCTTCCGATACTAGCCGATAAAGTCTACCTAACAACATCTAAGGACATGGAAAAGAAAAAGACAAGGAAAGGAAAGACAACATACTAAACCATAAAGAGATCCTAAGGCAATTTGGCATCCCGCATTGCCTACTAAAACAAAAGAAATACTATTGGACTCTATGGGATACTCGACCCTATTCCTTCATGGTTCACTCAGAATCATCTGGTGTGGGACTAGGGAGTCGTCCTCGACTAGAAGATCCTTCATCATCCTTTCGGATGAACTGACTCAAATAGGCCCTTACAGTCAATCTCCTTCTCTGAGCGGGCCGGGCTAGAGGCTCTGGTTCCTCCTCTTCTTCTTCTTCTCTTCTCTTCCTTTCCTCTTCTTCTTCTCTCACTCTTGATCTCCCTCTTGATTTGTTTCCTCTCTATCAACTCTATTTGGATTCACTCCTATTTCCCATTCTCTTCCACTTCTCTTCCAGCTTCCTCCCACATCCTGTTCCATCTATCTCTGAATTCACCCATCATATTGTCAACTTCATTCATTCTCTACAGGTTCTGGAACTACGGCTCGGGGCTATGGCATCAACCTCAGGGGGACGCTCGCCTACCGGGTATATGTCCTTCCATATGGTGGGGTCGAACTCGGGTTCTATCCTCCCACTATCGGGTATGTCCAGATCCCTATCAAAATCCCATACAACTGGTTCTGGTAGGGGTTGGGTTGCTCTGGAGCTATGGCGGGCGGGGTAGGAGATCTAGGCATTTCCTCCTCTATCTAATTCGGGTCCTCCTCAGGATCCTCCTCCTCCTCAGACTCTTCCATATTGTGGTTCACTTCCACATTATTTCCTTCATTTGCATCATCTTCTACCATAACCGGGGCATTAATCAAATGCACTCCTCCATTTCCCACTTGTGGGGCTGGAGCTCCTCCTAAAAATGGTACAAGATCAAGGTATCTAGCTTGCCACAATATGTGATTCCTGATATCTGCAAGATTCCATTCTCTATGGTCATCGAGATCGTCATGGGCATGCACATAGAGAGGTCCTATACCATGCCACATCCTAAAATCTGGGTGGGTGGGGTTTCCTTCATTCTTTAAGATAAATGTAGCTTCTCTTAGCATTGGTTCGCCAGCATATTCTACCATTACTCTTTCCAAAGTATAAATAGTTTCCATTATAGTCCATCTCCTTCTTCTAATCGGATCATATCTTAGTTGATCTATAACTGATATCCATCTTGTATACCTTAGACCTTCTTTCCACAATTTATACATCTCTTTTATAGTTCTAGGTCGTTGCACTAATGCAAAGTCTTCGCATAATACCCTTAACCTTAGCCGATATTCCACCATAGTCTCATTCAGGCTTTTTGTGAAGTTTCTAGCTCTTTCCCGGGTTTCACCCAAAGAAACCTACAACAAGAAAACTATTAATTAGCCTAGCTTTAACTCCAATTTTACCCTAGTTACTTAATTCTAGGTTCGGTTTTTAAACTCTATTGTCATGCTTAATAACCTAGTGCTCTGATACCAACTTACACTGTCACGCCCCATACGGTACCCTAAACGTAACAGTCCGCCACATACCATATAAGATTCCCGAATTACCGCCTTGGTCTTTCGAGAGTCTCATATAGATGTAAAGCGTACCTTTACAACAATAGAGTACAAGTCCAAATGGAGATAAAAGCTTAATTTGGCATGCATTAGCAATATAATTCATGAAACATAAATAAATATTACAAATTCTAAGGGGCATTCCCCCGCAAAGAATAATTAACGGTCTTATACAGTCCATCCAAGTCTTAGAAGTTTCCTATGGAAGTCAAAAACATAATTCCAACTTCTAGGGGAAACTCCTAGCTTTCTGTACCTGTTTAGCGGCCACGTCGCCTAAGCCACAAATGGGAAAGCTGCAAAAGGAATGGACTGTAGAGACGTAAGCTAACTAGCTTAGTGAGTGTAATCTCCCACAAAAACATTTATGTCACAGCAATTCAATCAAGTATATGACCAACCGGAAATCATATATGGATGGAATTGCGCCCTCCATCCCGGGTTAGCAGATTAATGACCACTGCGATACTAACAATATGACGTTTATGGTTCACGGTTAACCTACGATTATTCGATGTCATTTATGGTTTACGACTAACCTACGATTATTCGATGTCGTTTATGGTTCACGACTAACCTACGATTATTCGATGTCGTTTATGGTTCACGACTAACCTACAAATGCTAATGCTCCTTCCCCTTGTGATATGCACATGTCAATTTAGCATTAGTCCAAGTAGTTGATTAAGCCATTTTACTTAGGCGATCGAACAATTTTTCAGACAATCCATCATAGCTAACTACACAACAAAAGTTTATCACCCGGTTTCGATATTCTTAATTGGAGTTCTCACATCATCATCAATCATATAAATTTCCCATCAATCCCCATCATTCATATTTCATTTATTTGACCTACGTTCTAGTGCACTACTTTACAAGCACATACAATAAATGAATCGGGAAGAAAAACTCACTCCGCCATTGGTTCGCCTTTCTTCTAGTAATAATAATCCGGAGGCAATGATTCAACGTCCTCGGGTTCTCCTATTCATATAAGAAATACCCTAATAAGTATTCTACCAACTTAGGACACTAAAACTCTAAGAAAACTTAGTGAAATAGAAATTCGCGTCATTTTCGAAGTTCCGTTTTAAAATGGCCATAACTTGGTCGTTTTAAGTCGGAATTTCGCAAATTTTATATCGATTTCTATCTACTTCGGAAGAGCTTTCTAAATATGAAGTTTAAATCAATTTTTGAAAATATCTAAGCCTCAGAATTGAGGGATCAGATCTGTACAGCGGGCACATTGATTCCAAAAATGTGGTTTTCATGAATGCACTTGAGATTCCTAAGTACAAAATGAAACTAAATGCAATGGTAATGATTTTCCCTATCATGAATGTCATGATATGAACTCTAATGAGCCTAAGTTCCTATAACCTTTTTGATTCAAAGAATTTAAATAAACTTTTTCTTAGAAAACCACTTCATGCTATTGTTTAACAAGTGAGTTTACTACACTTGGTCACACCTACATATTACAAGGATTTTCTTTAGGAAAACTCTACTTTATTTAAAGAAATTTTGACCCTTATATTAGTTATATCCTAAGGCCTTTATTTCTTTAATAAAATCCTCATTTATAAACTTTTAAGTGGGTCTTTTACTATGGGGTTTCCAAAAATCCGAATTTAGAAATTTCCCCTTTCAAGTTGATTCCTTTGAGAAAAATATATTTTATACCTAAAACTTTAAGTATTTATTATACTTATACCTAAGGACTTCATTTATTTAAGAAATACCATTTTTGAAGTTGGAAAAATAGTGTTTTCTAACCATACATCCATTATTACGAATTTTGTCTATATGACTTTTAGTTCAAAACTTCTATTGGACTTCATTTCTTGTTTCCAACATTTTCTTTAGAAAATTCTCATATAGACTCATGAAAAATACTACTAAACATTATCCATTACCCATAGGCTTCATTTCTCTTGTAAAATATATGTTTAGAAGTTGATAAAAGTGTTTTTGACCTAGGTTTACAAAGTCATCCGAATTTACACAAGTTTATTTCTTGAAAAGTATTTTCCTTTTTGACTTTATTAACTTATCTAACCATAGATCTATATATTGAGAAGGTTATTTACTAAAGACAAAAGCATTAAAGACTATTAATGCACATAGACACAAAATAATAATGAAACCTTAAATGCCTACATGATTATGAGTAATAAAATGATGGATCTACTTTATCAAATGCTTAAATGAGTTTTGAAAACATAAAAACTATATTTTTATAAAAGATCTTTTGTTTAAAATACTTTTTGATGGATAAACATAAAGCTTTTGGCATAAAAACTCTTTTAAATGCTAGATCCCCTTTGTAATGGTTCGGTATTCTTGTCTTGATATCTCATTGTCCCTACCAAAAGATCATGGGGACATTTGGTTGAAATATCCAAGAATCACTTAGCCATAACAAAGATCTATGAGTGGAAGGAGTGGAAGCTTACTTACTTGAAGACAAATAGAAGATAAAAAGGAGAAAATGAAAGGTTGTGTGGGGAGCTTGGAACTTTCGGCCAAGAGGGGAAAAGGAGAGGTTTTGAGAGCTTTTTCCACTTTGTGAAGTTTGTAAAATGAGTGAATGAAGAAAGAGAGAGAAAATATAGCTTATATATGAAGTGGAATAAGGTTAAAAGAAGTAAAAAAAATTGCAAAAGGAGCATGGGGGGTTGGGGCAATTCGCGCCGGCATCACTTGTAGAGGAAGGAGAAGTTTGAAAATTTTTTGCTTTATTTTGATTGATTTAACTTGATATTTGACTTGTCATAACATGTTTAGAAGGTTAAGGGAAAAAAAGTAAGGAGAAAAGGGATTGATTTGAGTAATGGTAAGAGTTGAGTTGTAGAGTGTGCTAGTAGGTAGACTAGGTGGTACTTTGTGAATAGTGAGGAATAGTTAACAAGACAATTTAATTTCCGGTAGTAATGAAATACGAATAAAAAGACTATAACTATATTTTTTATAAGCCGGAAAATTATGAAAAATATATTTTTGAAATCCTTATTTTATTTCGGTTCAAATGAGTACTCATAAGTAACTTTTTTAAATTCTAGTTCCGGGGCATGTTTTTCTATAATGGGTCTCGGGATGACCCGGAATTGAAATTTTCTTAAAATCTGATATTTTCTTGGTTTGAAATATAATCAAGAACTATATTCAAAATTAAATTTTCTTAGAAAAGTTTCTTAATTGGAAACCGAGGAAAAGCCGGAATTAGGGTTCCTAGTTCTCACTCTAGACTTGAGCTATTCCGGTTTAGGGTTTTAGTTTCCGGTTCTAGGGTTATCTTGGCTACTTGAAAAATCGGGGTTTACACATCGTGTTTCAAAATCATGCACATTGCATTAACACACATGTGTAAAATATGAATTTTGGAATTATGGCTATTTCAACACCCTATGTCGATTTTTTTACCAGTGTATCAACTCATATTAAATACTCATTTTTCTAGTAAATATTTATCTGAAACAACATATTCCCTTTATTCTTTATGGTCTAACCTGACATATTAACCTAAGCCAATTACAAGTTAGTACGATCATATAGGCGTTCACCAGTTATATTAATTGTAAACATTGGCTTCATAAAGAATTTATTATGCCAATATTAGTTAATAAATTTATATTAAGTTGATTTAGCCGAGTTGGATAGAATTAATCAATCAAGTTCATTTTATATTCAACTTAGTCTACTGGACTCATTTTATTATAATTAGGTCCTTAAAATGGTAATTTTAATAACATATCCTATAATCAATCTAATAAAATTTTATTAAGTGAATCAACTCATTTAAGATATAATTATTCCATTTATATCATTCATAATTCATTTTTCCTATAAATATGCTAAAAAATCTATATTAGTTTCTTATTATGTTTATATTAGCCTCTTTTATTAAATAAATTCCTAAAATCAAAATAATTAATTATTCATCTTAAAATTCATGTTTTAATAAGTGAACACATAATTTACATTGACTTCATATTTTTTTATTAGATTCAATTTACCTCAAATTCGAGTATTTCATTTCCTATAGAAAACTAGTGTGCATTCCAACTTTATTCAGTCGATTTACTACTTTAGACATGGGTCCTTAAGCTTCAATTTTTATGTAAACTGCTTAATACATTGTTTTACATGTTCATGAATTAATTTAGCCTAAACTAATTAGTTAATTAGGGTCTAAATTCAATTAACACAAAATTATCTAGAATAAAGCACTAGCAGTGTCGATTGATTGTTTCGATCAAATTTAGACCTTAAGGAGGTTGGTTCTTGACCGGTTCTTTGCACCATATTAAAGTAGAATTGATTCTAAAATGTTATAATTTCATGCAAAAAGAAGAAGAAAAAGTTACTGGTTCAGTCCTATACATTCACACCACTATTGCTAGCCGAAACACTATTTTGCCTTATTTTGCTATTTTGCAATTTAATTTTTAAAAATAGTAAATGTATTTCAAAAATAATTAAAATTTCCAGTTTACATCTAAAAACATTAATTTATCATTTTATAATTTTTGTTCAAAAATAAACTTATTTAATATTTTATCTAAATTTTATAACTTAAGCTGTCCATATTGCATATATATAAATATAAATTGATTTTCCAACATATTTATATCATCTAAATTATGTTTATTCTATGTTGTTTTATCTAGTATATATATATAGGGTTTATATTTTAAAAATTAAATAAAAAAATCATTGCTCAAGTCATTATTATCAATACTAATTTCCTTGAATTCCAGCATATTTCAACAATAATATACATGTATATACTTCAATAAAATTTATATTTAATATATTTATTTAATAATTTCATTTCAATAAAACATATCAACCCAACATATAACAAATAGAAATTTCGATATGCTATGTATATATATGTAAACATACAATAATTTTAAATACTTAGATTTCTAACATACATACATATACACATATAGATTTTGGTTTTCATACATATTTATACATGTATTAATCAATACTTGAATCTACATTTATTTTTAATAATTGACATAAATTTTAAATGTCATGAACATAATTAAACAAATTAATTATAATTACTTAATTGAATTAGCAAATAATCCCTAGAAATCTATATTTCTACTACTCCAAGAGATTGTTGATGCTTCTAATGCTAACCCTCAATTTAATCCTTGCTTTTTGTCTTCAAATTCCACCTCAAAATCAATTGAAATAAATATTAGGTTTTTAGGAAGAAATTGAGTAATTAAATGATGGACTAAGAAGGGATTTCCTTACTCTTTGAAGACTTGTCTAGATGAGAAATTGTTGTAGATTTTTGTGTAATTTTTTGTATGTTTTAAAGATGTTTTTGATAGGATTTTGGGTGTGTGTGGTTTCTAAAAATAAGTTGGGATTCTAGGGTTTTCTAAGAGTCATATTTATAGCATTTCATGTCTTATAATTAGCTCTAGGGTTAAGGGAATTTTAGTTAGTTTACCTAAATAGATTAACGGTATTTTTGTCATTTCACTTGGGTAGAAATCTCTAGACTTAAAAGATAGTTTGATGTGTTCATATTGAGTAAAATTTTAAGGGGCATTTTGGTCTTTTCATAGATGTAGAATTCTTCTTGAATTAGTTAAGGTTATTTTGGTCTTTTCACATGTTGGAGATATCTAGAATTTAGGTTTTTATTTCATGTGTGATGGAGCATGATAAGAACATAGTCTCAAGGCATAATTCATAGGCTTAGTCTTCTAATTATGGGCTTTCTAGGCATGAGCTTGAGTATTGATTATGGGCTTGACTTCATGGGCTTGATTTTTAGTTATGGGCTTCATTTGATTGGATTGAATTTAACATTAATAGGCTTAGGGTTTTAGATGATGAATTAGACATTTTAGATTATGGCTTTTAGGCTTTGACTTTTAATTTAGGCTTCTTGAATATAGGCTTGACTTATCTTAATGGGCTTAAGCTTAATGTCATGGATTAAGCTTTTAGGTTATGGGCTTTTGGGTATAAGGATTATGGACTTGAAGAATTGGAAAGGAATAAAGGAAATGAGAATGAAGTTTTTGCTAAATTGAATTAGAAATTCAATTTAGGAATTTTGATTAGAGAAGGATCAACTTTTTCACTTAAATGTAGGAATTTAGGGGCTTAGGGATTGATATTTAAAAGCAAATATTTAGTTTTAAATTTCTAGGAATTTAAATGTTGGAATTTAGACTAAAATCACTAAATTAGATATATGGAGGTTTAAGCAATTAAATTTGACGAATTACTCTTAACTGACAATTAGAAAGTATTAGATAATTTGAATTTATTGAAATAGGTAATTGATATTGCTTAATAGGTTAAATTGGGTATTTATGGCATTAGAATCTCTATTTTGAATTAAATTCCTTTATTATTCCTAAATTTCATGATTACGTATTTAGAATTTTTATTTGAGCTCTAGTTTGGTAAATATTAATTAGTTTCTATTTTTATCGTGTATATTTCAACTCTAGCAATGCATCTTAAAAATGTTGTTTACCATCTAATATATCCTAAAAATTAATTGTCTAATACTACACTTGATATCTATAGTCGTAGGTATATGATTAGTGAGTTATTGACTTGTGTCTAAACTAAATTTAGATTAAGGTTTAATTTTAGTGAATTAGGAATTTAGGCAATTGAACTTGAGAAATTGATTTCAAGTCAATAATTGAAAGGAATTGAATAGCTTGGTATGTTGGAGATAGGAAATTGAAGTGATTTGATAGATTAAAATGGGTATTTGTTATATTAAAATCTCTATTTTCCATTAAATTTATTTTCTATTGCAATTATGTTAAAATTTCTAATTATATTCTATAGTTTATGAAATCCAATTAACTAAACTATATAAATTTAAGTATTAAGTTAAAATTTAAAATAAGGTTAAAAACTACCCGCATTTTTATAGTATTTAATTTTCACATTTCTAATTTAGGTTGATAAAATTCAAAGTATTTCATAAACTTTATATAAAAATTTCGGTTAGTATTGAACTTTGAAATAGTTAATTTAATGGGTTAATTTCACCCACGGAACCTCAACTTTATCGATTTAATAGATATATACCTAAACAAAATTTTATTACCATAAAATACTTAAACTTTTTAAATCTTTTACCTACGGTACCTCTAGGCGGATTCCGTCCAATTTTCCATCCCAATTAAAATATTGTATTTTTAGTCCATGTTTGCAACTTGTTACTTTTTTTATTATTTTTACTTTTCCTCTCTCTCCTCTTTGTCTCTCTCTCCTTTCCCTCTTCTTCTTCTTACACATGATCTCTAAATACCCATCTCCAAATACATATCTCCTAATACCTACAAATTTCTATTTTCGATTTTATCTTATTTTGTTTCTTTTTTGAATAAAAAATTTCTAGGTAACACTAAGTCGAAACCCTTGATCTTTTTGTTCAAGCCATGAAACATTTGTATCTTTAAGAAGTTTTGTTTGCCTTTGTGTCCCTTTTCATCCCCTTAAGCCATTGTCCTTCGATTTTGTGTGAATTTGATCAAATTTTCAAATCAATTTTCTAAGGTTTTTAGGGTTTTTCGTGCCTGACCTTTCCTGCTCATCTTGACTCTTTTATTTTTTGTTTGGGGGGGGGTTGGTGTTGTGTTTTGATCACCTCATACTATTTTATCTCCTTGACGCAATAAGGTAGTAATGAGTCAAGATGAATCGAACTAAAAGGCAGAGGCATTCATCAAGAAATTTACCAATGACATGAGACTACAAAGGGAAAAATCTAATCAACGTTACTTGGAAATGGTTAATCACAGTACAATTGTTTGAAGAAGTCCTTGATTTTTGCTATGTGTAGTTACTAGTTATGTTTGGATCCATGTGATGACAAACTCGTTAATATGGTGTTTTTAGAAATATTATGATATAGCTTATTTGGTCGTTTAGGTCCACTCTGTCCTTTTAGGATGATATCTAGTTTTTATGAAGTGGGTAAGGGACAAATATGATGCCAAACGATCACGTCTCCATGGTGCATGTTTGTTTTTTTTTTTTTCCTAATAGAAATGAACTGAGATTTTATTGTATCAAAAAAATTGCTTAAAGAATGAGATTAAATATAAATTTTTAGATTTGTGAAGTGTTAATCAGTTTTCTTTTTTAATTGAAGTTTGATTATGACATCTAATATTTTAGTTTTTTTTTCCTAATAGAACAAACTGAGATTTTATTATATCAAGAAATTTGCTTGAAGAATGAGATTAAATCTGGATTTTTGGATTTGTGAAGTGTTAATAAGTTTTTTTAATTGAAGTTTGATTATGACATCTATTATTTTAGTATTTTTTTTATTTGAACAATGTTTGAATAAGAAGGAGAAGAGGAAGAAGAAGAAGAAGCAACAGTGTTGGAAAGAGAGAGAGAGAGTGGAAAGTAAAAAATAATACATTAAAAAAATAAAAAAGGCCAACATGGATAAAAATCAATATTTTAACTAATTTTGCTTGCCACATCAGCTGGTGGATGGAAAATTCGATGAAACCTGTCTAGAGTTACGGTGGGTGAAAGATTTAAAAAGTTTAAGTATTTTCTTGTAATAAAATCTTATTTAGGTATATATCTATTAAATCAAAAAAGTTCAGGTATCGTGACTGAAATTAACCCTTAATTTAATACACAATCAAAATTTTTATGGCTCTATTGCCACCTAAACATTGTTTCCTTTGTTCATAAAAATTTAATTTAGTATTTGAACTTTAATGTGGTTAATTTAATACACAATAAAAAATTTTATGGCTATTTTAATTATCTTCTAAATATTGTTTTTTTTTTTTTTTTTTTGCAGACAAAAAATAGATAGCATATTATTGAATTTTTACCATATTAAGATAAAAATATGATTAAGTATTAAATTGATCAATTGAAAATTCATATGTTAAATCGAAATTTTGTGTACCACTTTGGGAAACAAAGGAAACACTTTTGTAAGATAGTAAAAATGGCTACGAAACTTTGATTTGTTATTAAATTGACCATTTCAATATTGAAATATCAACTTCAATTCTTATATAAAGTTCAATTACAGATCTGACAGTTTCCCAAAATAAACTATACGTGGGTTCAATCATTTTACGAATAATACCGTGAACTTACATATAGGCATACAAACATACATATACGAATATGCATATTTATTTTAACTTAATTTACCATTTATTGATTATGTATCATGAAGAAGGAGTCTATGTGCCCGTATCATATATAGAAGGTTTTAATATTTGCATAATCTATGTTTTTGGTAAATAACATTCAAAAGGGAAACTTATATTCCTATACAAAGATATGGTTTTGCCATTGTGTCGAACTTCTGAGATTTACCGATTGTTAGTACTGTTACTATTATTGACTTCTTTTCATTGACACATATGTACTAAACCCATGGCAGAACATTATAGAGGACGAGTAGTTGAATGTTTCTATCCCATATGCTTCGGTTATGTAAATCCATACACTTGTTTTATTTGTCTTTAATTTTAATGATTCTTCTTAGAACAACAGACTAAGAAGGTACATCAAAATAGATGGTATACCTATTTCACTTAAAGAGTTTATCATATCTAGTTTTCCTAACATACATAAAGGATATATTACGTATTCATGAAGGTATATAATAAAACCTATAAAATTTTATTTTGGATGATACTTATTACATGTAGAGTATAACCCTAAGCTTATAGGGTTGTTATGTTACAAAAGTTTCGAGAGCAAAGTGGATGTTGCGCACGTGCATTAAGGTGGAAGTGAATGAAGGCCGTGGTATGTATCTCTTCTCGAGTGGCCTCTTAGAGGAGAATCTATCGAACGTCAAGCAAAATCAATAGCTAATGGACAGCTAGTAACCCAGCTGTCTAACCCATGCTAATTAATGCATCTAAACTTAGTTTTGCGTCCCTAGGAGTTCTACGGTTTCTAGCATAAGAATGTTATGTATTATATTATGCTTAGGGTTAATGCCACAAATAGTACTTGAATTTTTAAAAAATATGAAATTAGGTACCTAAATTTTTAAATTGATCAATTAAAAGAACTTTTCGTATACACCAAGATCACATCCATCAAGTTGTTTTTTGTTTTCTCTTTTGTTGTTTTTATTTTTTTTCAGATGCGACATTGATCAAGTTCAAAGTTTTTCAAGTACTAAATTGATAAATTTCAATGTTTATGCACTAAACTAATCAATTTGAACATTTAGATTCCTGATTGCAAATATTATCAAAATTGAGGTATCGTTTGTGATATTATCCTTTATATTTAATTTATCTAATTCTAGGTATTATTTGCTAAAATCATGGTGGATTATTTACTTATTTATATATAATATAGGAAAAATAAATAAAATATATATTTTTTAAGAAAATCCCAAATTTTTTATTTTTTTTAAAAATAATCCTTTAAATAGATCATTTAAAATTGTGTCTTGAAAATATTATTTCAATTTTTTAGGAAATTGTGTTTTCAAAAATAATCATGTCTTGATGATTTAAGTGAAATTAGTTCGACTAATAGAAACCCCGGATTAAAACCAATGGAATCAACTACAATATTATAACCGCACAATTGTTGATATTTGCAGTGGGATCTAAGTACCTTGGCTGGACCATATCCTGAGCATCCACCTTTACCCCCCAGCGTAAGACACTTCTTCAACAAACAAGGACAAATCTTAACTTACTCGAGACAAAGTTAAAGTAAAGTAATCAACTTGCCACATCAATTAATTAGCACTAGTATTAATCAAGCCCCTTCTCTATTGGCGCTATTACCAACCTTTGAATTACTATAAATATACATTCTTGAATCAGCCAAAACATATGTGCCTAAGGTCTTCGAGTCTTTCGAGTTATTAGTGTCTCTATCCCTTATCCCAAACATCATCCTCGTTAGCCTTAAAAATGTCGTCCACGAAACCATCATCCATTAGGCTAGCCGGAGGTGCTCCTGCTGGGAGCATTTTGGCTAACCTCCATAGAGCTTTCAACAACATTGAACACATTAATTTTCTCATCGGACAATATCATCCTCAGGTCGATGCAGTATTCAATGAAAACGATGTTTTCTATGTCGCAAGAGACGCCCTCCGAAACGCAGTGGTCTTTGTAGATGGCGATGTTCTACGCAAGCCGGCTGCGGGGGTCACCGTCCGTACGGTAATCCAAATTTTTGGCCTTGCATTCATCAGATCATTGATTTGTTACCCTGAAAATTTGACTTCTGAAGAAATTTTTGAATGAGACTTGCATAGTAGCAAAAAATTACAACAATAGATAATTCAAGTGGAATAATTACTTTTAACAAAAATTAGTTCTTCGTTTTACTTTCTTTCTTCTTTTTTTTTTAACTAATTTGTCGAATAGAATAGGTCTTTAATTGATAATTTTACATGCATGATGGTTCTTATTATATAAATTTTGAGAAGCTTCGAACACAATATAATATAAATAGGGGAAAAATGATCTTTTTTTCAAATAAATTGTATGGAATGTTCCATTTAGTTTCGTTTATTGTACAGTTGGTGCAGACAGGCACTGAAGAAAAAGTGGCTATGGAGCCAATCCACCCAACAGTGCTAGAGATGAGGGAGATACCATCTCCTCTTATACAACGGATTATGTACCAGGTTTCAATACACTTATCTTTCTTCATGAGCTGTGTAAATAGTCAAGAAATGCTGAAAATCGCATTGACATACACGCAGGCAAAATCGTTTTAAATGATTTAGTAAATAACTTACTTTAGCAAAACCGACCAACGCAAATAAAAGTTTAAGGTAATGTCAAGACTAGATGCTTTTAATATACCCCTATAAAAAAATTTTGGCACATGATTTCGTGGACGACACTTCTCTTTTCTTGTAGATCACAAGCATGGCCCTGGACAATGAAGATGCAGACGCGTTACAACACTCGGCATTCAAGCTAGTGTTTAAATATTCATGGTTACGGAAAACACTGGCAGTCCTAGCAGCTTTTACTTTGCACTATGGAGACTATTGGTACTGGGTGCAAGCTATTCCATCAGATCCCCAAGCACAGCAAATCTCTGCGCTTGAGGGATCCCGAGCAATGAAGGCAAAAATCGAAAAGGATTCAAAGATAAAAAATGCGTTCACATTGCTAAATGAGCTGGTGAAGGACTTGTTAGAACTTATTGAGATCATATATGAACTCACGGTGCTGTGCGCCAAACACCCCGAGAGGGAGGTCCCTGTTCTGAATTTGGTGTTTAATCGCCTTCCAGAATGGAATTGCCAAGCCGTTGTTGCCATTCTTGCAGTTAATGTTCAATTCACTAAGTTCATCAACGTGGAGGAGGGAAGGTAAAATAGTATTATTATTATGTGAATATCTTCATTTTAAATTCCACAATTTATTTTTTAGTAAAACTACCACATATGAAATATATAATGTACAGATGGACGGAATGGGAGCTAACACAGCTGCACTCGGATATAAACGGTCTTAAAAAGGAATTAAAAGCGGAGCTTGGTCATTGCCTTGCAGACATAGGTACTTAGCATATTTATTATGACTATAAAAAAAAAAAGAACAATTATAACATGGTGAATCATTAAAATAATTTTAAGATATAACAATTTATTAATGTAACAAACGGGTGTTTGGAGTGTTTTAGAAATATCTGAGAGTTACAAGAAGTACGTGAAAAAGATAGAAAACCCCAGTAGCGTGGTTGACGTTATCAGACAACTACTTCAAGATGACATTGATTCCCTCCTCTATGGTGTTACTAACAAGCTGGTATGTCAACTTTTATATATACTCACCAATTAAAATTGATGAAATTTTATGCAAATTTATATCCTTATATTATAATAATTTTTGTTAATTATATTCTATGGTATATCAAATGTTATAGGCGAAAATTGAGTCCTTGAGAGGAAAAGGTGTTTTGGTAGCACTATCGACATTAAAAATTGGGGTTGATGATCTTGATGCTCTAGCTGAAGTTTATACTCATTTGGAGCGCTTCCCTAAGCTAGCAGATCAACAAAGTGGTGTCTTTTCTATTTTGCCCATGGGACACGACACCACCAACACCAAAAATTTCGAGATGATATGGTTTCCATTTATTCAAGATTTTCATGATCCTCAAAGTCCATTCTATGTAAGATCTTTTGGGAGGAGGGAAGATGTATCATTGTATTCCCAAGACCAATTTTCCAAATTTAAGATGTTGCAAGCAAAGATGCCATGGCTAACGATTGAGGATCCTTCCCAACTTCACCCATATGCAAAGAGATATATCAAGGAAGAGTGGTTCTTTAAAGGTGATGCAATTGTTGTTGCACTAAACCAATCTGGTCGTGTGCAATGCATCAATGCAATGCCAAGGATTCGGATTTGGGGCACAAAAGCTTTTCCCTATGAACTTACTATCAGTTTGTGGAAAAGTACCCCTTATTGGATTCAAGCTGTGTTTGACCGGAATCCGGAGATGGTAAGTACTAAGTGATAATAACATTCTCCATTGAATTTTAGTAATACATGTTATTTTTGTATAACATATGGACATTGTTTTATTTATTTATTTTTATCTTTTTGCTTTTTATCCATTTCAGTTTGCAGCTGGGAGATACACCTTTATTTATGGAGGTGAAAATTTCACATCAAAATTACCAGAAGATACCACAAGAAAGATTGAAAGAGCCACTGGAATCAGCATAGTTAATGTAACAGATCCTCGTATTTTCAAGCGAATTGAGAACACACTAATTTGTAGGATGCAATATTTGCTTGAGCGTAGCCTTAATGAGCATGAACCATCAGATTTTGTGTTTGATCAATTGAGTGAAGCATATACTACATATGAGAAAGGTGGGTTTGCCATTCTCACAAGAGGACCAGAGGTGATATTCATTGGTGTTGCTGAACCAGCACTAGAGGATTTATTGGATTATGAACGATGGTACAATAAAGATGTGGATATTGGCAAGGTATTTCAACAGAAGGCTCCAACTCCAAGCAAAAGTGTCTTCCTTCCCAGCACAGGATGGTGGAATCCAGATTGGATGAAGTGTAAGCAAACTGGGCAAAATATGAAGTATATCGAGAATTATAAATGCTATACTGATTAAATGTAAAGATATTTCACCTTGGAAAGAGTTACAACATCCTTGTTGAATTGTTGTGGTTTTGTTGTGTTGTGTTATGTCACTTTGTTATGTTAAAAGTGTCTCAACAGTGTGTTTCAATAAGTTCGACTCCTAAGGAAAGCTTTGTTATGTTTACATGTCTTTTGCTACTTCATCTTGTTTGAGATATAATGTTGTAATCTGAGTTTGAAAATAAAAGGCTTGTCTATGGTGGCTTGACTTTGTCATATTCAAATATAATGTGTACCTTTATATGTTGTGCAAATTAATGCAAAGAGCATTAAAGCTACTTCTCTACTTGATATCATAAAATTGATACAATTTCATCCTTTAGATACCATAGTACTCAAAGTTTTGATGATGTTTATAAAAAGACTTTATACGTAGCTTATTAGCATTAGCTAGACTTCATTTATCACATCCCAAATTAGGTCAAGGTGTGTCTAGCCACCACACATAATACTTAGGTGTTACATGTTAACCATAACATAATCTATAATTTATCATGATCGTTGCTAATAAGTTTTAGATTATAAAATCGTTAAAGTAGATTCTAGAAACAATTGGATTTATGGCGGAAAAATATGAATTTTTGCAAAAGATTTACAAAGGCTACTACCATGAATAGATCAATACATATAAAAAGTACCATACCATCAGATATCTCGAAATAAAGATTTTCAACATACAAACCATAGGCTCATATATAGGCTCTCATCAAAATATAAGTTTGGAAATAAAATTTTGATAATTTAGGATAAAGATAATAATCTAGCGATCCTAGTCGCTCCACTCATTGAGTAACTCCTTAAAGTCAACGCCATACCCTAAATAATTGTAAGTATCATCGTTAAAGTCATCAGCACCTAAAAAAAGAAAGGAATGAGTCGAAGCCTAATGTGATAGCAACATAATTACACACGAGATGGGTACATGCACTTATTCTAAATGCAATGCAACAATCAACAATTTATATCTTTAAATTAAAGTGTAACAAACAATAATGGAGCACCCATACTCTAGCAATATGCTGGAAAATTGGGGGTCCTAAGTAGTAACAACTGTTTAAGGAGTTAATATAGATAACCCAAATACCTAGATCTCCAATAGGATCATATAGTAATAGCCTTGTCTAGTGATCACAATGGTTACTTATCTTTATCCATAATAGTCCATTATGATTAAGTAAAGTAACAAAGCTCATATATTAAACTACTTAATATAACTTCTCTCAAATATGAATCAATATTGCCCTGATACCATTCCCTCTATCAACTACGCACTGAGCCACCAAGGATTATGGCGATGGCCTAAGCACCTAACTACTATGCTAGCAGCAAGGTAGTCGCCCAACAAACCCAGTCAAATGACCATGCACAAACAATAAGCAATTATTAAGCTTGTCTTTAATTATTAATTCATTTAGGATACCTACCCTAGCAAGCAACACACAAGTCACTGTATACCTAGTATAAAGTCTATACTCTAAACAAATAGAAGATAGACCAAAAGATACTTTAGAAGGTAAAGCAATAGGTAGAAGAAAAGCGTGTAAGTATCTATTGAAGAGGTTAATTCATATAAGTATATAAATCAATTATCGAATTCATAGCGAATTCATATTAATTACTCATTTTAACTTAATAAAGTCCATTTTATATTAAGAGTTCCATGTCAATAGACACAATCTATGTAAATAATAGATACTAGCAAATTAGATTTAGGAAAATCATGATGTGGAGTAAATTAAGTACATAATGCCATGGACTTATTTAGTCAAGAGGAGATAAATAGGTCAGGGTTAAGTTTAATGACTAGATCATATAGAAAAAAGGTTAAATCATTAAGGACAAATTAATTATGAGCTTGGATGGAAGAATTCGCATGTTAGTTTTCTACATGACATCCTACACAAGTTGTGATGCGTCGTATGTATGTTATAATTTTGAACTTCTAGGAAATCTTTATTATAACCTTTTCTATTTGTCTGAAGTCCATGTTATTGATCTTAAGGAATTTAAATAAGTTCATTTAAACTTAATAAAAACTCATTTAATGTAATTAAGTCAAGTTGAACATAAATTTATTGACTGAGTTTGTTTTACATTTAGAAGTCCACGTTAAGACTAATTGTTTAATTTATGCCTAATTTATCTAATGAACCTATTTTATTAATTTATAAGCCCAATTTTATAATTTAGTCCAATAGCTTATACAACTTTAACATACCACTTATTTTAATTATTCTATTCTATAAATTAATTAATCAAATTATTTTTAATTAAATTTACAAGTAGGCCTAGTTCAAGGAGTTCCAAATCTAACCCGTGTTCGCCTAAATGTAGCAAGAATGATAAAGCTTACATAAAGAACAAATCATTTGAAGTATTAGTTAAGTTATACTGCAGCGTAGTTTTATTCTATTGTAGTTATCGCTATCCGAACTTAAATCGGGTAGAACTTCCCTGTTTTAAATCCATTTTTTGCACACTTATAGTCGTTTCATTCATTTTTTGCGTACTTTTCGATGGTGGTGTTGGTTTAGGTACGAGATGCTTGCATCGTTACAGCTTATGCAATCTGTACATCACCTCTATTTTTAGTAATTTCTAGATTTTTCAATTTGTAGCTAGATTTAAAAATTAATTTCAAAATAGTAAATGAATTAAAAAATTACCAAAACTTCCTCTTTACATTTAGAAACATCAAGCTATGATTTTATAAATTTCATAAATTTGTTTGATGGTTTAATAAAATTTCACAAAAGTATGTACACTAATCAGTTTCCAGCAACATATATCATCATAATAAATCCATTCAATAACATATATAATTGACAAAATGACATCAATAACACAATATATCATATTCACATGCTTATAAACATATATTCATCATAATTTCATTAATTTCACTATATGACATGTATTTTATATATAATATCCAGCTTATATATCCATTTAATTCATTTTCCAGCATTATAATTTCTTAAAAACTAAATCAAATACACACATATAATCAAGATATCATGTCAAATATGTACCATACATTAGACACATCATACTTACATATTTATATATATGATAATTTCATCAAAACAAAATTTATGCATATATTTATATTATTTAGTTTGTAGGAATATATATATATTTATATATAGATTTTTACCAAAACCACATTATTAAATGTATGATAATTTCATCAAAACAACATTTATGCATGTATTTATAGTATTCAATTTGTAGGAATATATATATATATATAATTTTACCAAAACCATATTATTATTAAATATATGTTAATATCATCATTTAACATTAATTTCAACAACAAAAGTACAACCATCATACAAATTCACCAATTAAACACATATTATTGACTTGAGTTGTGAACTAATTAGCTAAATTCTCACTACTACTCCTCCTTAAGTTGTTAAAGCTTCTTTAAGCTTAGCCTCACCTAAGAATCAATTGAAATAGAGAGTAGATTTAGGGAAGAAATTGAGTAATTAGATGATAGAGAATCCATGAATTTCCTTACCTATTAGTTGCTGTTTTTTTTTTTTTTTTTGTCTTATTGGATGCTAGATTTGAAGAGGAATTGTTCGTGAATTGTTGGATGATTTTTTTTTTTTTTTGTATTTTGAGAGAGGTCTTCTTATGAGAAGATTAGGTTTTCTAAGAGAGGTATTTTTGTTGTTTCATGTCTTGTAATTATTTCTAGGATTAAGGGCTTTTTAGTCGTTTTATTTAAATAGTATAAAGGCATTTTGGTCCTTTCACAAGTGTAGAATTCTTTAGAATTAGGGAACGTCATTTTTCTCTTTTCACTTGATGAATTCTCTAGAAATTAGGGAATTATAATATGTGTGATGGAGTATGTTAACTGTCACGCCCCAAAGGGTACCCTAAACGCGACAGTCCACCACACGCAATACTTAAACTTAAGTATGACCACCTTAGTCATCCCATAAGTTTACGTATCGAGTGTAAGGTATACTTTCACAACTTTTAGGATCACACTTTGATTCGAGTAGTCTTAAGAAAGCATACATAGCATTAAGAATATAAATCACATCAAGATAAATAGTTAATCTTTACAAAAGCCAAGGGGGCATACCCCCGCCAAAATAATAGGAGTCCACATCGTTTAGCTCCGATTACATACATCTGAATTTATATTAAAGAGATTTTCCTAGAAGTCCACGCCTATACTAGGTCCCGACTTCCTCAAAAGCTCTTTAATCCAATGTGATAAACCTGCACAAAGTGTCCCCTCGGAACATCCAAAAATAGGAAACACTGCAACAAAAACTGTTGGGGTATAAGCTAATGCTTAGTGAGATTCATTTTCTTCAAGTAACATGCCCGACCAAACTAAAATATCTATACAAGCAAGTTACAATTAGGCAACCATATGAATGAACAAGCATATGAGCAAGTAAGCATATGACTTTCCGGTAGTCATAAGTGAATGAATTTACGCCCTCCATTCGGGGTTTGGGGTAGTTCATAAGACATGCAACTACAATTCCAAAGTTGATCCATAAGACATGCAACCATAGTCCCAATCTTAAGTGGGGTGGTCCATAAGACATGCAACCATAATTTTTAATGTTGGTCCATAAGTCATGCAACCATAGTTTCATCATTTGAATGGGGTGGTCCATAAGTCATGCAACCCTAATCCCCTTCATTAAAGATGCCTCCCAAATACACCTTTGTCCCACCAAAGGCATACTCGACAATGATATGAGACTCATTACGTGATATGCATGTACAATTATTCATATAATCATGATATATTAATTAGATAATTTAAAAGTGACCATACAAATTTTAGACATTCCAAATCTATACTAGCTCATACAAGATTATTGCAACAAAGCTTGCCTCGATATACTTATCGTTCATTCATGCAAGTTTAGATCACCATTCAATCACAATTTTATCTTTTCCTAAGTTTAATGCCACTACTACTACAAGCACATCCAAGAGCATAATTAATTGAGAAATGAACTCACTTGTCCATGTAGTGAAAATCCACTAGTCGTGATAGTCCTCGGGAAGTGGTAACCCGTCCTCCAATTCACCTAGGTACAAAGAATACCCTCAATGAGTATCTCTTATGAAGTTCTATTAAACCTAATAATTTTATTTACTAAGTTCGTCAATTTCCGTCTAGGTTGAATCCTTAACTTAAAAAGGTCATATCTAACTCATTTTAACTCGGAATTTAGCTTATATATACCGATTTATACCTACTTCGAAAGAGTATCCATTTCTAAAGTTAATTCAAACATTTAAGATCATTTAGGGGTCGGAAACTTACTGTACAGTAGGGTTACGAAAATTCCAGATTTTGAGCCTTTGTGAAAAATTTCCATATCTACTCTATTTAACTACTTAGACCAATTTATTTTAGTCCTAAGCTTGCAAGGAGATTCTCAAAACAAAATTAAGAGATTACACACTTATCTAATACCAAACAAAAAGTTTCAAATGAAACTTCTAAGGATCCATTTTCATAAAACCGAAATTTACAAGTTGAAACTCATTGTCTTGTTTTGAGTAATTCATTTACTAAAACTTACTTAGCTCAATGAAAATAATTTTCCAATATTATATATCATCAAAGCATTCCATTCTCAATATAAAATACTTGTTTTGAGATCAAAAAGAAGGTTTTCAAAATTGGTCTCCCCATAATTACGAATTTCCTCTTTGAAGTTTACAATGAATACAAGAACTAAATTTTGTCTTTTACAAAACACTTGATTTAAGCTATACCTTTTTGGAAAACTCATTTAAACTTATGAAGTTTCATTCCTTAAGATACCTATATCAAGAGCCCCTTATATTTTTGTCTAAATCTTCATTTTAAAGTTGGATGATGGGTTTCAAAAATAGGTCTTGGTCTTGATCCGAATTTTCATAAATTTATTTTGGACATATCTCTTGAGAAAATTCATCAAAACTCATGAAAAACAACCATGACACATATTATATCCTAAGAACCTTCATTTCTTGAATAAAATCCTCATTGTGTGTGAAAAACATGTTTTTATTTTAGGTCTTTGTCTTGATCCGAAAATACAATTTTTGTTTTTGAAAATAAACTTTGAAAATCAACTTTGATTCTTGTAAAATGAAGTCTTGATGATATACATCCATCAAACCTTCATTTTCTTAACAAAAACTTTCATTTTAAGACTTGGAAGAGGGTTTTTAACATGGAGCCTTGACAAGTTACGAATTTTACTTTTTCATCCCAACTTGAATCTAAGATCTACTCAATATATATCCATGAAAGCATAAGAAAAACTTAGTAGTAGGCCTTAAACTCCCAGATCTACACATAAACATAACTAAAGCTTGGTAAAACTTTAGATCTACAAGTTATCACATAACAAGAAGATAAACAAGCCTTCCATATAGCAAAAATACTAAGAACAAAAGAGATAATCATCTAGAGGAGTGTTTCACTTCTTGGCATCATCATCCATAGCTTTTCAAGCTTGTGGAATGTCCTTTGATGCATGAAACATCCATGGTATCATCCTAGAACATCTTATAAGAGCAAAAAGAGAAAGATTACCTCAAATATTTGCAAGAAATATGTATGGAAGCAAGAAATAAAAATGGTGGCAGCTTGTTTGTGGAGAAGACAAGCCAAGAAGAAGAGAAAAGAGAGGGAAAAAGAGAGAGGAAAAATATAGGGTTTGAAAAAATGAAAGAGAGAGAGAATAAGATGCTTAAATAGAGATGTAAGAGTGTTAAATAAATTTAAAAAAAATAGAACTTGCAGCTGCAACAAGGGGAGGGGCTGGTCGTGATTTTTGAGGGTGTGGGAGTGTGTGTGGTTGATTTCCAATTTGTATTTTTGAATGTGTAACAAGTTGCATGCATTTCTAACTAAAATAGACTTTAAAATATCAAATAAATAATTAAAAATAATGAAAAGTGGCTAATTTTATAGGGAATGGGCAGCTACAATTTTGGGAAATGGAAGTGTAAGAAAAAGCAAAAGAAGACATAATAATGTGTAGTAATGATAATGTATGTGTACTTGAGATATGGGTTGATAAAGTGGCTTTTTGAATAAGAAAATATATAAAATAAATTAAGAAAAATATTTTAATTTAAGTGGCAGAATTTTTATGATTTAAATAAAATAATCAATTAAATTATTTTTAGAAATTTAACAATTTAGTTACCAGTAAGAGTAAAATAAGCTTATATGAGCTATAACTGATATTTTTAGAATCCAAAAAATTCTAAACTTGATATTTTTGAAATCCTTATAAAAATACGAGTCTAAAAATATTAAAGATATATTTTTAATTTTCCGAGCCTCGTGACACGCTTTCCAAGGCAGTATCCAAACGGGTTCGAAATAAGCCGAAATTGAACCGATCTGATATTTTTAATAATTCAAATATTATTACGGACTATTCTAAACACTTTAATTATTTTTCGACTCCTCGATTTACGAACTCGAGTTTTCAAGATCTAAACTGTAGGGTTTTACTCATGATCCGTTGACCTAAGGTCTCCGGTAGACTTTCCGGTTTAAGGTTTAGGGCTTAGAAAACAGGGGTTTACATTAACTAATGTGGTCTTATGGGCTTATAAGCATATGGGCTTAAGTTCATGGACTTGATATTTTAATTATAGGCTTTCTTGAATATAGGCTTGGTGTCACGCCCCGAGGGTACCCTAGTAAAAGTAAACAAAACTTGAATACTATCACTAGATTACCTTCAGAGAGTGGCAGGTTTTCAAAACAACAGGATCTTTTAGTTGCTTGATAAGAAATGATAAATACATGTAAGAAATAAATTTGTAAATAACTGCTATCTTAATCATAAAGTATTACAGAACTATTACAAACCAGATAATCTTCTTGTAGTTCATAGCTGTTAAAAATAACACTATCTAATCTATTCTAGAAAACATAACCATTAATCCAAGTATAACCACAGACTTCCAGCTCCTAAGCTCTTACCGGAGCCATATTCCTGGAAGTGACTAACCAGGGTTGAAGTGTAAACCTGAAAAGACTGTTGGAGTATGAGTAAAACTATAGCTCAGTGAATAACCAGACATATTATATATCACACAAGTTATTAGCAAATCATATGTAATGCAAGCACTCAATCATATGCACAGATACAAGCTTGGATGATCTAGAATCCAAACAGGGAAAAAGATTTACGCCCTCTTTTTCAAGGTTGAAGAACAATTACCTCATGACCCACTTGCCCAGGAAAGACTAAGTTTACAGGAAAATCAATGATTTCTCGTTTTAGAGTTATCACTTTAAATATAATAAATTTAACTGACCATTTCCTGTATCCACCTTAGAAACTCCTTAAGTATTAATCATTTCAAAGTGATACTACGGGCGGCATTCTTCATTACCACTTAGTTCCCGTAGAACCAACGGAACAAAGAAAACCTTGGAAGAACTAACACTTTAGTAAAACCAAGCGTTAACAGAGAACCGAAATATTAATACGTAGCAGGCTGTCACCCATTTTTATATGCAATAATGCAGTACGTGCAATGCATGACCAGATTATTTTATTAATTCAATAGTTCTTATTCAATTTCATGGTAATCATACATTACACACAATCATCATCATAATACTTCACAACATCAAATTATTGTATTATCACTTTTGTAATGATAGATTAACAATCATACAATCAGATCACAACATACTTTCAACAAAACATTCGTTTGATTGTCTTTGCATTTATATTCAACTATTTACAAGCACAAACAGTACAATATGATTGAATTACTTACTTGCTCATATTGACTCAATCATAATAATCGGCTGGAAGATCCGCTAGGGTATCAAAGTCACCTATTAAGATGAATAACATATTTATCAATATAATATAAATTATATAGCTAAATTCCTATATGTGACTAATGTCCTAAACTTGATATTTATCAAGTTTTGGAGTGACTAATACTAATTTTATGTTATTCTATACCGAACTCAATGTAGAAAATTATCTTTATTTATTATTACTTGTGTCGCCGTGTGTCTCTTAATTTATTTCGTATAATTATTTCGTTATTTTTAGAAGTCACATTATTTGTAAATTTAGCTTATTTCAATTTCCATTCTTACCTATTTTATCTATCTAAAACAAATATTTGATTATTTCTAATTTTTATTAACACTTAATATTTTCTCTAATTCTCGGGTTTTAAGAATTATTAAATAATACATAAATTTATTCTAAATGTTTGTATCTAGTTGTCTTCTTAATAAGTTCTATATTATCATATATGTAATATATGTTTAGTAGGCTTATTGTATATATATATATATATAATATGTATATATATTCTGTTCTTATCAAACAAGCTTTCGTAGAAGAAAATATAGGTGTACGCTGGCTCCAACGCCGCCGGCTTTGAAACCTAGATGCCGATGTTTATTTGTTTTGCATATAAATCCATACCGGTTGCACCGGCTTTGAAAGCTGTCGACTTTCAACATACGCCGAAATCTACGCCGCCGGCATAGAATCCCAGATATCCGGCCTTCGTTCATTTTTACGTGAAAATAATTTTTATGTAGCTTCTATTCAGTGTAAGTCGTCTCTACACCGCCGGCCTATCCTTGTAAGCCGCTGCCGTTGGACGTCTACACTGCTGGCTTATGGACAGTGTTAGCATTGTTCATCATCTTCCGCGATGATCCAATTCATATTTCTTAAATTTTCCACGTTAAAAACATTCCTAAACCATTCTTAAGTGTTTCTATAGCTTAAATATATACATACAACAACTCCTAATACTTCTACAAACATATATCCTTAGATTTCGATCTTAATAGAGTACAACTAGGATTTCGGATTTTTACCTTGGTTGAGTCGATCCGATGGAATTCGAAGCTTGTTTTGTGTTGATTATGTTCCTATTATTATCAAAAGTAAGTTATAATCCTTAGATTTAAAAGAAAACCATTTGAATTACATCAACTCACATTTGAACTCATTTCTAAGTATTTTTCATATTGTTTTTCTTCTGATTCGAACTTGGATGATTCGAGTGGTTTGATTTCTGTTTTTAGGTTGTTCTAGCTGCTACTTAGGAGCGGTTTTATTCTGGAAAGTTTGAGAGTGTTTAATAATTGTTGGTTTCTTCATTAAGAGCTTTTAAGTGTGTACATATAGAGAGAAGAAGGAGAAGCTTGGGGCTGCCATTTTCCTCCGAATTTGCTTTGAATTTTCTCTTCATTTAACACTATTGAATCAGTTGTTTTCATTGCCATTAATGAGAGATTGAGTTGGCACTATTTTGTTGACTATTTAGACATTATTGAGGCAAAATTTTTGGCTCTCTCTTCCCATGCAATTCAAGCAACTTGCAGCCGAAACATTCACAACAAATATATATATATTAATATTAGTTAATTATTTAACTTAGTTTTAGGATAGTTTACTGGGTATACGGGCATAATTTAGCTAATATTGAAGAGTTTTTGTAAAAAAATATGTTTATAGGATTCTACAAAATACTTAGATTATCAAACAATACAATTTTAATTTTTAAATTTATGTGATTAATTGTTTGTAGAATTTTATCTCCCACGATTAAGGTTTACTAAACTCATTAGGTCAATTTTTGTTTTAGGCTCCAATAGCTTAAGAAAACCCTAATTAGAACATTAGTGTGATTCAATTATTTATTTGAAGTTTAGATCTTGAGTTATTTATCAATTTCTGTTTTCATTGTGTATTTATAATCCTAACGGTTTATCTTTAGGTTATCATTTCTTATCTATAAGCATAGTTGATTAACTACTTAATATCGCACTTGATATAGAAGCTAGATTATCTATATATTTTTAGTTTTTGATACCTATCATGAAATCTTATTATTAGCGTTTATTACTATCTAGGAATCTTAGATTTAGGGTTTAAATCTAAGCATAGGCTGATTACTACACATTGTTCTAATCTCAAATCATTGATGAGTTCAAAAGCAATCATTTAATCTCTATATTTTTATTTTTCTATTTAAATCTATTTGTATAACAAGTTTCGGGTTTGAATTTTAGAGTTTCTTTTAATCATATCTTGAATTATTTATTCAAGATACGAAATCTCGTTTTTGGTATTAACTAAGGTTAAAGAAGTTCTTTATTCGATTTCTAAATCCTTATTTAACCAAATTCAATGCATTGATCTATTCTTAGGCTTTTATTGGAATCTAAGTCTATTAACTAGTTCATACATTCTATTTTAGAGTCGTATACTAATGTGGAAAATTTCTGGGGGTTTATACTTTGACTCATGTTGATGGGTTTGGACTTTTATGTCATGAGTTAAGCTTTTAGGTTATGGGCTTAGGCATTTGGAAATTGGACTTAAATAGTAAGAAATGGAAGTTTGCTAATTGACATTAGAAATTAAATCTTGAAATTATAATTGAAGGAAAATTAATATCTCACTTGAATTTAGAATTTTAAGAGCTTAGGAATTGCTATTTGAAAGAAAAAATTTAGTTTTAAATATCTAGGAATTAATGTAAAGACCCGACCTACTAATCCTATGATTAAGTAAGTCAAGTCCCCAACCACGTATAATATTTTCATATCATACGTTAGGTTGTCATAAATCTAACATTTTATGTGAATTGTTTGTTTAAAACCACTACAACATGATACAAGACTTTTTACAAAAGGATTACTCACCTGAGTAATCTATTCATATAGAACATTTAAGGAAATAGTTTACAACTTGGTGTCAATCCCATGACACGACAAAACTTACATAAGGTTTTACAAAATAGGAAAATTAGACTTTAAGTCTTTATATACAAACAAGGCTTAACTAACAAGCCTCTATTCAGAATACAAAATACATATTTAAACCAAACAACTTGTTCAAAAACTTTCTTCCTTGCTATCTTGCACTCGGTTCCTAGTCGCCCCACTCATCCATAAATTTTTCCTAATCCAACCCATAGTCCATATCATCATAACAGTCATCATCACCTGAAAAATAGCAACAGTGAGCCAAAGGCCTAGTACATAGCAACAACACCCAAAAGCGTAGTGACAATCATACCTAGACTAATGCAATGCAACACTAATGTTTCATTTATCTTTTTTTAGTATTCATTGATCAAATCATCATTGGAGTATTCAAACTCTGGGACAAGCCATGGGATTCTGGGGATCCTGAGTAATGCTCACAACGCTCAGGGGGTTGATATAGATAGCCCGAATATTTATATCTCCCAGATTACACTGAAAAGAATAATCTCATATAGGTTATATAATCGTTGCTCAACTTCACTTAACTCAATCCATAATATAAATTAATTCACATGCTCCCATAAACATTGAATTAAATTATACTACTTCTTTTCAAGAATAAGTAAATGTTGCTCAGTTACTACATTTCCTACCGATTATCCACCGAGCCTAGTCATTGCATCATGACTATTGGCCTAAGCGCCTACATTAACATATCATTGCATCATGATAAGTTACCGCTCCTCGGACCGGATTCAACGGTGAAAACACAAGCAATCCAAGCAGTACTTAAGTCATTTAGAATTTATATCAAATTTAAGTATGCCTATCCTAACAAGCATACAAGCAAGTTACTGCGTACCTGTACTAGCTCGAGAATCAATGGGAATAACCGAAAGGGAATCACTCACTATAAAAAGAAGTAATTACAAATTCACACTTAGTTCAAGTATATATATTCATCAAATCTCAAGTATAATCATCCAAAGAAATTCAAATAAATCATTAAAACATCATCACATAGCATTTAGATATCATATATTATCATACAATACTCAACAAATACTTAAATGATCATTTATCAAGCTTGGGAGAACTTTTAACAACCAACAATAAGTTTTAAACTTTGTTTGGAAAGTGTATCAGTTGAAAAGAACTAAAATTTAAGCATTTTTACTTTTAAAATTTGTCAAAACTTAAAACATAAAAGTTTTATATCTCTTTTTAAGCTTTCCAACGCAACTTGAATCACCTCAAACGGAGGTCGAATGAAAAAGTTATGGTTAAATTACAAATAGGCTGCGAAACAGGGGAAGACTGCACGACAGAGTGCATGGCCGTGCTCAAGGCCGTGCTCAAGGCCGTGCTGGGTATGAAAAAGTGACCCGAGACGAATTTTTAAGGATATTAAGCCCTGCACGGCCATGTGCACACTCGTGCATCAGGTTGTGCACACTGGAACGAGAAAATGACGAAATCCTTTTTTCTTTAAATGCATTTTACACTTCTCAAAGTTCTTTAAACTCATTCCAAAGTTTCTCAAAGCTTGTTATATGATCAATATAACATTCAAACAACATAAACTTCAACTTTAAACATCAAACAAGTTTAAACACCACTCTACAAGAATCAAACTCTTTTTCATCAACTTTCACCAACTCTAGCACACTTCAAACAATTCTAATACTTATCATACTTCAACACTTCAATTCCAAACCACATGAAAGCCTACTACAACCTATCTACAACAACTCAAGCATTCTAAAACTTTCCTAACAACTCTACAACACTTCAACAAGAATTTAGCATACCAACTACTTATATTATATCACACATGCATATTTCATCGATTAAGGGGGAAATAAAGCATCTCAAACATCAAATAAACTTACCTCAATGTATATATAAGGCTTGGGGGAAGGATTTTTGGTGTGTTGAGTCCAAGAAAACTTGATTTGGGTCTTGAAAATTTTTGGCTTTCTTGAGTTACAAATTTTCTTTTTCTTTGTTCTGTTTTGGGTTGTTTAATAATTCAATTAGACTTTGATGTTTATCTTAATGTTGTTGACTTTTGAGGAGGGTAGATTTGGAAAAGGCTTGGGCCTTATTTGGGCTTAGTTATGGACTTAAGTTTGGGCTTGAGTGGGCTTTAAAAATTTATGCTATGTTTAGAATTTTATTTAGGCCTAAAACAAGCTTAAATCCACCACATATAATTTATTACAATAACAATTAACACTAATATGATAATTTCTAACATGAATAAACTATCAACCTAGATATATTTACCATAGCTTATTATCTAATCACATATGTTATAACACACCCAACATTACAAACACACTAATCCACTCAAATACATACACACATATAAAATATAAGTTGAGAATTTCATGGTTATTTCAATTAAGGTGTTGGAATTTAGGTTAAAATAGCTAAAGTGAATAATTAGGGATTTAGGTGGTTAAACTTGTGAAGTTTGCTTAGTAGGAATAAATTAGATGGACTATACCCATTCGATATTTTCAAGCATATATTAGATATGGTTAAGGGTATTTAGCCATTCCACAAGCATGGAATTCTCTAGATATGGGGAGTATTTTTCTTATGTTCACATTATGTGCAATGTTGTAGAAATCTCTAGGTAAAGGGTTGTCACGCCCTAACGGGTACCTTAAATGTGACAGCCCACCGTACACAATATTAAAACTTAAGAATGACTACCTTAGTCACTCTTATTAGTATAAGGCATACATTCACAACAAAAGAAAACCGGTGAAGTTATGCATTTTAAGATAATGGCAACGGAACAATCAAAGCAATATTATTATGATTCATCAAAATTTAAGGTCTTACAACTTCTACAAGGCATTCCCCTGATAAATCTCCATAATAACATAGTCTTCATAAATCGAATAGCTAAAACTAAAATATTTCTAAAGGAAATCAAATCTAAAGTCTTCAAAATAAATTCTCCAAAAGCTTCCTAAAAACGTAGATTCTACTTGAATGGTCATGGTGGTCTCAGGCACAAAACAATAATCCTGCAACATCATAAATCTATTGAGGAATAAGCATAAGGTATTCCTTACTCAAAAAGTATTCGTAACAAAGCAATCAAACAATTCCATTAAGCAAGCATATGAAATGCAAACAACCATATGAGCAATCAATACATATGACTATCCAGTTTCGTATGTGGGATAGATTTACCCCTCTATCGGTGGTTAGGGAATGATTTGAACTAGGCCCTAATCGACCTCCTCGAAAGTTTGTGTGCATCTTGGGGTTCCAATGAATCGTACTACTAGTCCTCGGGCTTTCCTTACCCAAAGCGATCGATCCAACTCTGCTATAACTTGAGGTCGTATTCCCTAAACATCCTAATTCCTCAAAATGTAACTAGGCAGCTTATATTTTTGGTCCTATGCTGAGGAGTAATAGTAAAAATGCGAAATGATATTCTAAGTGATATGCATGAGCAATTTAGTTTAAGGGAATTTCTAATCCGATATTAATTCATTTAAGGCAATCAATCAATATTTGCACACATAGCGATATGCATAAGGGCAATTATAACAATTAACAAATTAGGTTTCAATATACTTATTGTTTATTGATCACACATAGCAATTCACATACATAACTCCCATAATAACCCACATTGTAAACCCTGGAAATTTTCCCACATTAGTATATGACTCTAAAATAGAATGTATGAACTAGTTAGTAAATCTAGAATCCAATAAAAACCTAAGAATAGATCCATAACTTGATTTTGGCTAGGAACTTTAAAGGAAATTATTTTGATTCAACCATCTCTTAGTAATTAAAAACCAAATAAAGAACTTATTTGACTTTAATTGATACTAAAAACGAGATTTCGTATCTTGAACTGATTCAAGATATGATTGAAGGAAACCCAAATTTTCAAACCCCAAAACTTGTCTTATAAATAGAATAGATAGAAAAATATAGATATAGAGATTAAATGACAATTAATGAACTCAACAATGAGTTGAAACTAGAACTATGAGTAGAAATGAGCCTATACATGGATTTAAACCCTAAATTTAAGATTCATGGATTGCATTAAACACTACTAATAAGATTTCATAGTAGATATCAAAAA
The DNA here is from genome assembly GCA_024138025.1 of Combretum micranthum. Classification (NCBI taxonomy): domain Eukaryota; kingdom Viridiplantae; phylum Streptophyta; class Magnoliopsida; order Myrtales; family Combretaceae; genus Combretum; species Combretum micranthum. The sequence continues at coordinate 949,197 of JAMXBD010000030.1, forward strand.
CCAAAGATATATAGATAATTTAGCTTATATATCGAAAGTGATATCGAGTAATTAACCAACTATGCTTATAGATAGGAAACGAAAACCTAAAGATAAACCGTTAGGATTATAAATACACAATAAAAACATAAACATATGTATAACTAAAGATCTAGACTTCAAATAAATAATTGAACCACACCATTGTTTTAATTAGGATTTTCTTGAGCTATTGGAGCCTAAAACAAAAATTGACCAAATGAGTTTAGGAAACCCTAATCGCGGGAAATAAAATTCTAAAAATAATTAATCATGTAAATGTAAACTTAAAGTTGTATTGTTTGATAATCTAAGTATTTTGTAGAACTCTATAAAAATATTTTTGTACAAAAACTCTTAAATATTAGCTAATTTGTACCTGTATAACTTATTAAATTATCCTAAAACTAAGATAATTAGCTAGCTAATATTATTGTATAATAATTATTGTGTTTTCGGCTGCAAATTGTTAAAAGGAATGGCTTGGATCTCCTTGGAATGTGAGAATCGGATTTGTGCTCAAATAATGCTTAACAAGTCAACAAAATCAACTCTCAAGCCAATAAAAAATTGCCAACAAGTCTTCCTCATTAATGACAAAAAAACAAGTGACAAAACAGTGCCTAACTTGGAGAAAATTCAGATCAAAGCAACGAAGGAAATGCACTAGCAAGCTCCTTCTTCTTCCTTCTATATTGATAAGATCATATTTTATACAAATCTTGATGATCAATTGAGCTAGAATGGATATTTGTTTTGATTAAATTTTATGTTTCAGGACTAATCTGGATAAAGAAATCAAAACAAGTGAATTTGAATTGAAAAGACGAAAAATTGAAGTCAAGGCCGGCAATTCAGCATTGAAAGCCGCCGGCTTTCAGACGGCGTAAAATCCAAGGCCGTTTCAGCACAGCCAGCTTTGCCCAGCACAAGTAAAACAACATTCAAAGCCGCCTCAAAGCTGCCGGCGTAGAAGATGAAGAAGCCAGCGTAAATGAAGGCCGGCAGCCCATAACTAAAACATTACCAGCTTTGAAGGAGTTACATTATAAGCCGGCATGAAAGCCGCCGGCCTTGAGGCAGTGTACATGGAAGAATTGAAGAGACATGAAGCTATCCAACACTTAAAGGAAAATGAAGCAACACATCTGTTGGAATGCCTACGCCAGTGTTAAAGCCGCCGGCCTTCTGACGGCGTTCGTTATAAATCAGCCCAACGCTTCATTTCTGACTATATACGCCGGCTAGATCTACGTTCAAAGCCGCCGGCGTTAAAGCGGCCTACATTGTAACTGATATTGAAGGCTGCCAGTGCACTGCCTGCGCAAAGGACAATTTGAAGATACGCCGCCAGTAAGCCGCCGGCGTAGGATCCATAACGGCCGGCGTACATTGAGAAACAGCAAAGCTCATTAAATGTTTTTTACGAAATTTTTCCTATAAATAGGGGGTCTTCTCCTCACATTCAGAATCATCCAAGCAACAAAATATCCAGTACTACAAGTAGCTTTTGAATATTTAGAATAGGCATTTCATAAGAGATTTTGAAGAGATTTGAAGTTATACAATATTTGCAAGTGAAGCTTTAGTATTTTGAATTGGTGATTTCTAATCTTATTCTTTTTATGCAATTCATATACTTGAATATTCTGATCATAATGAAATCATTTGCAATTTCTTATTTGATTGTTGAATCATCATTCATGAGTAGCTAAATTCTTTTTGTGGGAAGTTGATGAAACTTTAAATATGCTAAGATGATTTTTGAATCTATGTTATGAGATATTTAGAATCATGAAATATTCATATTGAATTCTGATTATTCATCATGTTTTGGTGTATAAGAATTCTAATAACTCGGAAGGGAAATTACTGTTCACATGAATTCATAAATTAAGATTAAATTGCAATTGCGGAAGCGGCGTAGTTTAATCTAGTTTAGAAATTATCCATGAATATTAATGCAATGTTTTATGTTGATTTCTCACTAAGGAATTAGGAGATTTTAATATAAAGTATTAGTCAATTATAGAATCGGGAGATTTATAATTGTAATTTTGATTCCACTAATGATTTATTTAACGGAAGTTATTGAATTGTTTTGTGGTTTAAAAGGTTTTCAAACTTTGTTTTTAAATCTTGATAATTTCTTATGAATGTTCATGAATCTAATTATCATTATAACATGAGTTCAAGTTGATTAGCAATAGTTTAAAGTGGATTCTACTCCTTCCCACACTTTTCATCATATCCCTCTCTTTAAAAGCTCATTGCATTTCATATAGATAATTAGTTAGATAAGTTAGTTTAACTTAATCATTTTAAGAAGATCAATTGCCTAGATATTAGTATTAGTTGATAATTGTCTAATAGTTAGTAAATCCTTGTGGGATCGACACTTTATTCTTGCTATATTACAATAGAAGACCTAGTGCGCTTGCTAGAAATATGCTTTAAAATTCAATACTTATCACAGCACATCAAGTTTTCTGGCGCCGTTGTCGGGGATCGAACCCGGGTCACCCGCGTGACAGGCGGGAATACTCACCACTATACTACATCAAGTTTTCTGGTACCGTTGCCGGGGATTTATTAATATTAGACTAACTTCAGCTTTGCTAGTAGTTTAGGTTTAAATTTTGTTTGAAATTTTTCCTTTTCTCTTTGCAGGTTATATGCGAAGAAGTAGAAGTGCTGAAATTTTACCTTTAGATCCAGAAATCGAAAGAACCCTGCGACAACAGAGAAGAAGGAACCAAAGAAGAGGAGCAATGGCCGAAAATCAAGATAACAACAACCAATTGCAACCAGCTGCTCCAAGGGCAATTCGAGACTATACGGTGCCTACAATTCAAGATCCCGCCATACGAATGCCCACTGTGGAGGCAAACAATTTCGAGCTTAAACCGTCCCTAATTCAAATGGTTGAATCACATCAATTTGGGGGATATCCAAATGAGACGTCAGATGAACATATTGCCAAATTCCTTCAATACACCAACACTGTTAAACTCAATGGTGTAAGAAACGAAGTCATTCGACTTCAGCTTTTCCCTTTCTCTCTTAGGGATAAAGCTTTGGCATGGTACAACTCCCAACCTCCAGATTCAATCACCACATGGGCTGATCTGACAAAGAAGTTTCTAAAGAGATTTTTCCCTCCAGCAAGAACCGCCAGATTAAGAAATGAAATTTCCAACTTCACCAAATTCCTTGGAGAATCATTATATGATGCTTGGGAAAGATTCAAAGAGGCGGTCAGAAAGTGTCCACACCATGGTTTACCCGATAATCTACTAATTGAGAATTTCTACCTCAGCTTGATGAAGCTTTAAGGTCATTAGTAGATGCTACATCGGGCAGATCACTGATGGGGAAGACATATGAGGAAGCTAGTGAGATCATTGAAGAATTAGCTTCTGCTGCTCATAATTGGAGTTGTGAAAGAACAAGGTCTAAAGTAGCATCATTGGAAGATAAAGAAGATATCTCACAACTCAAAGCTCAAATGGCAACTCTCATCACTCAAGTAAGTAAACTCACAACTATAAATACTTCCAATAAAAAACAACAAGTGTTTTGTTGTGAGATTTGCTCAGGACCACACTCCTCTTTTGAGTGTCCACATGGATCATCTTCAAATGATGAGTAGCTTAATTATGTGGGAAATTTCCAAAAAGGCAATTTTGGAAACACATATCATCCGAATATGCGAAATCATCCAAATCTTTCATATCGGAATGATGCCAATGTTCTAAAGCCACCACCTGGTTTTCAAGGACAAGGATATGTGAGAAATGCTCCACCTCAACAGCAAATTCAAACATCCACTGATGCATTACTGAGGGATTTCATTGTTACCACAACAAATTCACTCAACAATCAGAATGCAATCATTCAAGATTTGCAAGGGAAACTCCATCAACTTGCACAGCAAGTGAGTAATAGACCATCCGGGTCTTTACCAAGCAACACGGAGGAGAATCCCAAGACTGTAAATGCAATCACATTGAGAAGTGGAAAGGAGATTGCTCCAGTTGAGGAAACTACTAAAGATGAAGAGGAAATTCCACCACAAAACAACAAAGGGAAATGAAAGATGGAGGAAACTATTCAAAAACCACCTGAGGTGAAATCATATGTTCCTCCCGTTCCTTTTCCAGGAAGATTAAAGCAACAAAAGCTTGATGAGCAATTTTCAAAATTCCTGGATGTTTTCAAAAAGCTGCACATCAACATTCCATTCTTAGAAGTAATTCAAGGAATGCCTTCCTATGCAAATTCATCAAGGAATTGCTGTCTAATAAGAGGAAGATTGATGGAAATGTGATACTCACTGGGGAATGTTCCATGATCCTGCAGAAACAAACAACCAGTTTGCCCACTAAGCTCCGAGATCAGGGAAGTTTTACTGTTCCTTGCACCATTGGTGATTGTTATTTTGATAAAGTTTTAATTGATTCTGGTGCAAGTATTAACTTGATGCCTTCATCTATATTTCAAAAACTAGGATTAGGAGATTGCAAAGATACACATGTAACTTTACAACTTGCTGATAGAAGTGTAAAATACCCTAGGGGTATTGTAGAAAATGTCCTAGTTAAAGTTGACAAATTCTTTTTCCCTGTGGATTTTGTAGTGCTTGACATGGATGAAGATAGGGAAGTTCCCATGATCTGGGGCAGACCGTTCCTTGCAACAGGAAAAGCACTGATTGATGTGGAACAAGGGCAACTTACATTACGAGTGATGGACGAACAGGTTACTTTCAATGTCTATGAGGCAATGAAGAAATTTGATGATGCCAATGCCTGTTACACTATCAATACCATAGATGAGCTGATTTCTGAGTCACTTGAGGAACAAACTGGTGTGGAGACTATGGAGTCTGTCTTAAGAGACGTAGACAATTGGAGTGATGATGATGAGGAAGAAGAGATGATGGAAGATGTACCAATGATCAAAACCAGATATTATGAATCTTTGGGTACAAATGAGCAAAAACAAGTTCCATCTTTGATGCAGCCACCAACCTTGGAACTGAAACCACTTCCTGACCATCTGAAGTATGCTTTTCTTGGGATTGGCGATACTTTGCCAATTATCATTTCATCTGCATTGACAGATACACAAGAACAACAGTTGATTGATGTGTTGAAAAAGCACAAGGAAGCAATCGGATGGACCATTGCTGATATCAAGGGTATTAGCCCTACTATTTGCACTCACAAAATTCTTATGGAAGCCGAGTGTAAACCTACAGTTCAACCACAAAGGAGACTCAACCCGACACTTAAAGAAGTTGTCAAGAAAGAAGTTTTGAAGCTGCTTGACGCAGGTATCATCTATCCTATCTCTGATAGTAAATGGGTTAGTCCGGTTCAAGTAGTGCCAAAGAAAGGTGGTATGACTGTAGTGAAGAATGAGCAAAATGAATTGATTCCTACTCGTACTGTGACTGGGTGGAGAGTTTGTATTGATTACAGGAAGTTGAACGATGCCACTCGAAAGGATCACTTTCCACTTCCCTTCATTGATCAGATGTTGGAGAAACTTGCAGGGCATGATTATTACTGTTTTCTTGATGGATATTCTGGATACAATCAGATCTCTATTGCACCCGATGATCAAGAGAAAACAACATTCACTTGTCCTTATGGCACATTTGCTTTTAGGAGAATGCCTTTTGGACTTTGCAATGCACCTGCTACATTTCAGAGGTGTATGATGGCTATATTCTCAGATATGCTTGAGAATTTTATCGAGATCTTCATGGATGATTTTTCAGTCTTTGGAAAGTCATTCGATCTATGTCTTGAGAATTTAGCCTCGGTTCTACAAAGATGCAAAGATACCAATCTGATCCTGAATTGGGAAAAATGCCACTTCATGGTTAGAGAAGGGATAGTGTTGGGTCACAAAATTTCTGCGAGAGGAATTGAAGTGGATAAAGCCAAAGTGGAGATTATTGAGAAGTTACCACCACCCACGACTGTTAAAGGAGTCAGAAGTTTTCTTGGACATGCTGGCTTCTACAGACGATTCATCAAGGACTTCTCCAAAATTTCGAGACCTCTTTGCAATCTTCTGGAAAAAGATGCGGTGTTCAATTTTGATGAGAAATGTGCAGGCATTCAATTTATTAAAGGAAAAGCTCATTTCCACACCAGTGATCATTGCGCCAGACTGGGAGCTTCCTTTCGAACTCATGTGTGATGCCAGCGACTTTGCAGTTGGAGCGGTACTTGGTCAGAGACGAGGTAAGATCTTTCATGTTATATACTATGCAAGTAGAACACTGAATGAGGCCCAGAGAAATTATGCTACTGAGAAAGAACTTTTAGCTGTTATCTTTGCATGTGATAAATTTAGGCCTTATCTGATAGGTTCTAAAGTTGTAGTATACACTGACCATGCAGCTCTCAAGTATTTGTTTGCTAAAGCTGATGCAAAACCTAGGTTGATTAGATGGGTTTTACTACTGCAAGAATTTGATCTTGAAATTAAAGATAAAAAGGGAACTGAAAATGTTATTGCTGACCATTTGTCTAGACTTGAATCTGATAGTCTCGACATTCCTATCAATGAGAAGTTCCCTGATGAACAGTTGCATGCAGTAGAGATTCTTGATTTGCCATGGTATGCTGATATTGTGAATTATTTGGTTAGTAAGATTATCCCATATGGTTTATCATATCCTCAAAAGAAAAAGTTTTTGCATGATGTAAAATACTATTTTTGGGATGAACCATATCTGTTTAAAAAATGTGCTGACCAAATAATTAGAAGATGTGTGCCTGAATCTGATCAGCTTAGCATTTTAGAACACTGTCATTCAAGGGAAGCAGGAGGACACTTTGGTGTTCAAAGGACTGCAGCAAAAGTATTGTCATCTGGATTTTATTGGCCTAACTTGTTTCGTGACTGCAGGAATTTCATTATGTCATGTGCTCAATGTCAAAGGACAGGTAACATTTCTAAACGACATGAATTACCACAAAACAATATTCTGGTAATTGAGCTTTTCGATGTTTGGGGGATTGACTTTATGGGTCCTTTTCCCTCATCTTTTTCAAATAAATACATACTTGTGGCAGTTGATTATGTTTCAAAATGGGTGGAGGCTGTTGCTTTACAAACAAATGATGCCCGAGTAGTTTTGAAATTTTTGAAAAAGAATATTTTTACCAGATTTGGTGTGCCCAGAGCTATAATTAGTGATGGGGGGTCTCATTTTTGTAACAGGCAATTTGAAAAACTTTTGGCAAAATACGGTGTTACACATAAAGTGACTACCCCCTATCATCCACAAACAAGTGGGCAAGTTGAAGTTTCTAATAGGGAGATAAAAAGAATTTTGGAAAAAACAGTTAATGCATCAAGAAAAGATTGGTCTTCAAAATTAGATGATGCATTATGGGCTTACAGACTGCTTTTAAAACCCCTATTGGAATGTCCCCATACATGCTTGTTTTTGGTAAATCATGTCATCTTCCTGTAGAACTTGAGCACAAGGCATTTTGGGCTATAAAATTCCTTAACTTTGATGAAAAAGCTGCAGGTAAAAAGAGATTGCTCCAATTGAATCAACTGGAAGAATGGAGAAATGAGGCATTTGAAAGCGCTCGTATCTATAAGGAACGAGCAAAGAAATGGCATGATAGGAACATCATCAAACGAGAATTCTTTCCTGGACAAAAAGTTTTACTTTACAATTCTCGTTTGAAGTTGTTTCCTGGAAAATTACGGTCAAGATGGTCGGGACCGTTTGAGATAGCAAAAGTTTTTCCATATGGAGCGGTTGAATTAAAAACTGAGGATGATCGAACTTTTAAAGTGAATGGGCAACTGCTCAAGCATTATTTTGAGGGGAAAATCTGGACAGTACTTCTACTGTCATCAATCTTAAAGAACCATGATCAGGTCAGGAAAGTCGGGCTAAGCGACTTTAAACTAAGCGCTTCTTGGGAGGCAACCCATGTCTAATTTTAGAGTAATTTTTATTTGTTTGTTTTTACTAACTTAGCTATTAGTGTGGCAGGATATCTATTTTTAAAAAAAAATTTCAAAAGGTTGAAGGCCGGCTCAGAGCTGCTAGCCTTGAGCAAGCTCTGAGCAAACAAGGAAGGCCGGCCCAAAGCCGCCGGCTTACTGCCGGCGTAAAGGAGTAGGTGAGCACCGCAAAAGAGGCCGGCAGTGGAGAGTTGAAGGCCGCCGGCTTTGTGCCAGCGTATGAAACACAAGATTTAGGCCGGCTTGGGGAAGGTCTAGGCCGCCGGCTTATATGCCGGCGTTGGAGTACAAGATTTACGCTGGCAAGGGAAGGTGAAGGCCGCCGGCTTAAGGCCGGCGTATATTGCAGATTTCTTGAATTCTGAAATTTCCCGATGAAGGCCGGCATCTGGGATTCAAAGCCGCCAGCTTTATGCCGGCGTATCCATTTAGGCCGGCAGCGTAAATCGATAAGCGGCCAGCTTTGACCTCTCGGTATGTAATTTTTTCACTTACACTGGCTTAAAGCCGCCGGCGTACATTGTGCAGAAGCTTAAAAACAGGTACGAATCTCTCTCTCTCTTTCATTCACTCATTCTCATTCTCTCAATCACTCTCAATCAACAAGTTATCTCTTGGTCATCATCTCGTGGTGTTTAATCCCTATATCAAGTAAGTCATCATCCTTTACACTTGTTGTTTTATTTCAAATCCGTCTGTATGCATTGTTAAGATTAATTTGTCAAAATGGGTTTGAAATTTTTATCATTGATATAGCTTTCGGTTGATAATGAAAATGATTGCTGAGATGATATTGCTAATGTTTTGAAAGTGGATTTCGGTTATTCCAATTTGTGCTATGTCGATCCATGAAATGTGTTAGATTGTAAATTAGGGTTCTTGAGTGGAGGATTTCAATTTCGAATTTGGGGTCTTATGGAGATGATGTTACAGCTGCTAAATTAGATTGTTTTACTGTTAGATTAGTAGCTCCAATACTTGCATTGTGTTAAAATTTGTTAGAATTGAACTTGGAATTGAATTTGTACTCAATTTTGATACATAATATGTATAAAAATGTTTTGGAACTTTAAAGGAAAAATTTTTGAACAAAATATCAGTTTGAAAATTTGAAAATTCCAACGTTCAATTCTTACGCTTGCCAGCTTTGATTTTATTTTGCAAGTGTACATGCCCCATACAAGTTCATGATCAATAGCTCCATTAATTATATGCCTATTATTTTTAAAACTGTTCTAGCTCATGTTATAGGCATAAATTAGTAATTAATTGAAATTTTGCATTCCTTAATACTAATTGAATTCAAATTATTTGCAGGAATGGCCCCAAAACAAAAACGACCGAGAACGGGTGATGCTTCTACATCGGGTTCAGAGACCCGAAATCTGCTGTCAGTCAGCAATATGCGAAGGATAGAAAGAGAAGGCTGGTCAAGAACGACTTTATAAACATCCAGTATTTAGACTGGTGCTTGCTGGATCAGTATGATATGGTAGACAAAATTCGAGGGATTATTCAAGATCCAGCGTGGCTGAGATTATTTGACCTTCGGGAGCCTGCATACAAGAATCTGACGATAGAGTTCTTGTCCACGGTCAAAAATATTCCAGACCGTGAGGAGTCCACCTTCCAGTTCCAGGCCTATGGACAGATACGGGAAGTAAAATTGAAGCAGATAGGCCACATTATGGGACTGTATGACAGTGAAGAAGAGAATCGGACTTTGCCAAACAGTTGGCCAGAGGATATGACACAGGAGGCTTACTGGGCCCACCTAGTTGGTCCTGGATCAAATGAGCACTTTGTCCCATCAAAATCGCTGGCCACGTCATTCAGTGCCGTTGAGCACAAGCTCCTCCATCACATTATTGCACACACCCTGAGTAACAAAAAGACAAGTCACAGCAAGGTGACTACATTTGATATGTTCTACCTGTTTAGCCTTATTAGAGGTTACAGGATTGATCTCGGGGTGGAGGTAGCAAATTTTATATACCGGCAGGCTGAGGACACAAGGACCCGAGGTGTGGGTTGTGGAGGCTACATCACTCGGCTATTGAAGGTGTAAGCCCCTAGATTTTTCGATAATATTAGCAAACCCTAAGAACCGGAAGTTGAAACGAAACCCTAAAATTAACCTAGTTCTATGATTAGTCTAGTGAATCTAGATCCGACAATCCCGTGTTCTTAAACCCTAGAAAACGAAATTAAGATAATTGTGGAAAACGGTTCGTAATAACATAGGGAAGCCTAAAAATATCATATTCAAATTTTTCTAGTGTCCTTCGGATCCGATCGGGATCAGTTTTCAAAAACCGTGCCCCGGAGCACCGGATAGCAAAAATATTCCGACAACACCAATAGATTCGTAAAAATATAAGGTTTTCAAAAATATCAGTTTTAGAATTTTTCGGTATCTAAATAACAGATATAGGCCTTTTACGCGTATTTTCTTTACTACCGGTATTTTAATTGTCTAGTCTACTATTCATATGTACTTTTTCTTACTATTCATTACTATTCACCTATCTCTACTTTTTCTTACACTCTATTCTTACACTCTACCATACCTATATCTTACAATTTACCTTCCCCATACAACTTTAATCACATCACACTTTACACATTACTTCTTTTTATACAAAACAAACAAAATAATTATTTCTCCCCCCCTATTCTAAGCCAAAACCGGCGCCCCTCCATGCCCTCTTCCTCTCTTTTTATTTCAATTTCAATTAATTTTAATTACACTAATTTCCACTCCAAAAATATATACCCCATTCCTCTTCCATTCTTTCACACAACAAAAATTCATACTAAAACTCTCCCAAAATCACTCCACAAAAATTCCTCTCCCAACATCTCTCTCAAGTCTCTCTTTTCTTTAGAAAACCAAGTCCCACATAATACAACAACCCATTCTTTTCTTCTTCAACAAACCCATAAGCTTTAGGTAAAAGTTTCTCATATTCTCTCCTCATGTTCATATAACTCAACATGAGTTTAGTGTATGTTTCTTAGACTCAATGAGTTAAAGAAGCAACAATTTATTCATGTTTTGTTTTTGTTCATGTTCTTGTTTTCTTTATGTTCCCATTATGTTGTTATTGTTATTATTTGTTTCCAACCTAGCATATATAAAGTATTATGTATATTATGTATATATATTAATTTAGAGCATATAAGCTCACTTGTTATTTATTTATTTTCAAGTCTTGCAATTTATTTATTTACTTGTTTTATGTAATATTAAGACTAGTCTTTCTAGTCTTAGACTTGTCCATATCAAGTCAAAACAATTTTATTTCTTTGCTTTTGAGGACTAGTCTATTCTTAGTCCCGGGATACCTTGATGAAGCTAAGGTTCCCAATACTTGAATTTACTTTTATGCTCTTATTTATTTTAATTATGTTGTTTTTATATTTTTCATGGTTACATATTCTCATTCATGCATGGATATGTTGTTATTGTCTCAATCATAATAGAAATGAGCTTTCTTAAAATAAGAATAAGAACTCTTTTTAAATATAAATTTTGTCACATAAGAAGTTATTTTCCTTAAAGGTTTGAAATTTATCTTAACAAACATTTTTCTAAAGATAGTAACAATATATGGTTTTTACCAAGAAATACATAAAGTAAAGTTAAATATAAATTGTCTTTTCAAATAAATAAGAAAGTTTCTTTAGACTTAAACAAAGGATTTCTTAGATTCAATTGTCAAAGTTTTCCACCAACACTAAAGTCTAAGATAAGTTTTTCAAAAATAACTTATAAGATGATTTCTTTTAAAAGTGGAACTAACCATAAAGTATTTAGAAAGACTTTGTTTCCAAAACACTAGAAATAGATTTATGGAAATCTTGAAAGATTAAAATAACTTTTGAAGGAATGGAGTTAAAAGGAGGAAATACTCATTTATGATAACTTAGGAAATTTTTCAAAAATAAAATTCTTTCCAAGCCTTAAGCACATCTCACTTTCAAGACATGTGTTTTACAAAACCATTGTTGAGACAATACCAAATTCATGCATATAGTTTGAGTTTATACATATATATACATAAATTCAAGGGATTTTTCAACCATACTATATATCTATATTTTTGTACAAAAGCCCTTGGGTAAAGTAAAGTTTGAAAACTCTAGTTTTGAAATTTGAAAAATTCGTATCAAATCTGTACGCTTCTATTCCGAGACCTAAATGACTTCTTTTGATGAAAATAAGCTTAGAGATAGATAGATCTTTTCGAGTAGGTAGAAATCGGTATATAATATGCGAAATTCCGAGTTAAAATGAACAAGTTATGGCCATTTTAAATTGGGATTTCCATTCCATACGATTTTATGAATTCTTTAAGATAGAAGTATAGAACTTGAATAGATCTTGGATGAAATACTCATGTTGGGTATTTCTTTTGTTTAGGTGTCGAGGATCACGATCTTGTCTTCCCCGAGGATTACTTCGACTCCTAGGACGCTATGGACGAGTGAGTTTCCTTTATGCTTATGTATTCGCGCATGTGCTTGTAGAGTAGAGCACTAGATGTAGGAAAGATAAAATTGATATGCATGTGGGATATTATGGGAATTATGTATGTGATTCATTGTGTGCGATCAATGAACGATAAGTATATCGAAACCCGATTTGTGATTAATATAAATGTTTCCATGTATATATTGTTATGTGTGCAAATATTTTTTGATCGCTTTAAATGATTTAATGCCATATTGAAATCCCCATATAATAAATTGCTCATGCATATCACTTAGAAAATCATTTCGAAGTTTTGCTACTACTCCTCAGTGTGGGACCGGAAAGGTAAGCTGCCTAGCTACATCTTGAGGATTAGGACGTACGGGGAATACGGCCTCTAGGTGTAACCGAGCCGGATCGATCGCTTCGGGCATGGAAGGCCCGGGGACTAGTAGTACAGTTCGTTGGAACCCCAAGACGCGCGCAAACTTAAAGGAGGTTGTTCGGGACCCAATTCAAAGCATTCCCTAACCACCGATGGAGGGGTAAATCCATCAAACATACGAAACCGGATAGTCGTATGCAATGTTTGATCATATGGTTGTTGCATTCATATGCTTGATTAATAACTTATTTGATTGTTGTTATGAGTACTATTGCATAAGGAATATCTCACTAAGCTAGTCATGCTTATACTCCTATAGACTTTTGATATTGCAGGATTATCCTTTGCACCCGAGACCACCTTGATTTCCCGGGTAGAATCCTTATTTTTGAGAAGCTTTTGGAGGCAATCTATTTCGAAGTTATAGAGTAGATTTCTTCTAAGATCTTCTAGCTTTAGTTATGTTATATTTAGAACCATGTTATTATGAATTATCGGGGGAATGCCCCTTAGAAGTTGTAAGACTTTTATTTCAATGAAATATATTGAGTGTTATTTTGCATGTTCCGCTGCCAATTCTTAAAATGCATTACTCCACCGGTCTCCCTTTGTTGTGAATGTACGCCTTGTACCGATATGGAAGCTTTCGAGTGACTGAGGTAGTCATTCTTGAGTTTTAATATTGTGTACGGCGGGCTGTCACGTTTAGGGTACCCGCTGGGGCGTGACAGAAGGGGATGAATCTTTTTGAGCCTCCACAGGATGATGAGGTGTATGAATGCAAGAAGATCACATCTGCACCATTTAAAGGCTGGGGATTGCTGAAAAACCCCAGGCCAGCACAACCACCGGTATTGGAGGAGGTTGAGTTTCAGGATATTTTTCCTGGAGACGTTCCATTTGAGATGCCATCTACATCTACTCCACCTCCTCCTACAGGCGCTTCATCGACATACGGTATGGACCAGCTTAGGCTAGATGTTGAAGAGCTGAAGCGTCAGAGTCAGGAGCTTAGAGATAGTCAAGAAAGGGAGAGAAAGAAGAACAAGAAGTTCAGAAAGACTATCTTTGATGCGCTGAAGACGACCATCTACTGCATTAGCCCAGAGACAGGGGCTGGCATGACCTATCAGACTTCATCTGAGTCTCATCACTCAGATAGGCTCAGTTCCGAGCATACTCAGACAGCCAGCCCAGGAGCCACTGCGAGACACACACCAGAAGGCAGCAACAGGCAGAGCCCAGGGCCAGAGAGCTAGAGACCCTGCTAGCTCTTATTTGCTTTTATTTGATATCTATATTATTGGCCTGTATATTTATTGAGTACCCAAGTTCCTGTGGGTGAACTCATTTCTTATTTTTCTGCTATTATTCTGCTTTTATTTTGTTTTTGCTTTTGTTTTTGTTTTTCTTTGTAGTGATTACAGGAATCGAGCAAAGCAAATCTCTTGCAATGCCAAATTTTGATGATTATGAATCAACTGACTTCAGGGAAATATCTAATTCATTTTTTTTCTTTCTTCTGTTTTATTTGTTGAAAAACAGTGAGGTCACTGTTTGATTGAAGTGTAGGGGAAGGAATAGAACTAAATGAAGTGATGAAGTGATGAATATGATCTGTTTGCTGTTGTTTTATTGAAAAATCTCCACTCTCCACCTTGTATTTTTGGTTTGAAAGCAAAATCATGAGGAAATTCTGCCAAAATTTTTCAAAAATCTCTTGAAATTGGAGATAGTACAAAGCAAAGAATGAAAATCAATGAAATTGACTTGTGAAAGTGTCTTACTCACCTGCTATTGTGATTGGTTTACTAAGTTAAAATTAAGTTGTAAAATCCTTAAGGAACAAGTTTACTTTATTTTTAACTTTGGAATTGGAAATTTAAGAGTTGGTCGAGTCATTTTGTTGAAAAATAAACAGGTCTACTTCTTGGAAATTTTAATTTGTATATATTCTTTGAATTTTAACACTTGGTGAAAGAGGTAGAAGAAACTTTTAAACTTAGTGATCCTTTATAAAAATAAGTCTTTGATATTGTATTGCATTCAAAAAGAAAGAAGCAAGCATAGCCACTACTCCTCTGACTTGAAATATTGAGTTATGAGTATCTGAACTTAAATGTTAAAGTGAGGAAGAGTTCTTAGGGGTATTTTGAAACCTGGTCACTTAGGTGATGAGCTTGGGATGTGCCGACTCAATGAACTCACTATAACGAGAAGGGAAGAATGGCAAAAGTTCAATTCGTGAGCTTTGAAAAACAAAAAGATGGAGGCAAAAACCTCCCAAAAAGAAAATAAATGCTTGAGAAAGAAAAAGAAAAATGAATGCAAAATATGCAAAGAAAGGAGACTTATAATAAAGAAGGAGAAATTCTAAGGAAAAAGTAGATACCACATGCTTTCATTTTGTGTTACTTAGAATATATATAAGCTAGAAATCCAATGAAGTTTAAATGAGTATTTTTCCTTAGTGGATTAAGTATTTGCTTTTGAATTGAAAGTTCTTTTGTTAAAAGTTGAGATTAAAACTTGTTTTGTTTAGATTAACTCCTAAATTTTGATTATAGTACTCTAATTGCAAGGAATTGGTATGGTTAGAGCTGTAGATACAAGAGAATCAAGTTAAAGAAGTTGAGATTTAAACAGGAAAATTGTACTATCTAGAGATTTCATATTATTCTTCATTTTGCTTGAGGACAAGCAAAAGTTCAAGTGTGGGGGAATTGATAAGATCATATTTTATACAAATCTTGATGATCAATTGAGCTAGAATGGATATTTGTTTTGATTAAATTTTATGTTTCAGGACTAATCTGGATAAAGAAATCAAAACAAGTGAATTTGAATTGAAAAGAGGAAAAATTGAAGTCAATGCCGGCAATTCAGCATTGAAAGCCGCCGGCTTTCAGACGGCGTAAAATCCAAGGCCGTTTCAGCACAGCTAGCTTTGCCCAGCACAAGTAAAACAACATTCAAAGCCGCCTCAAAGCTGCCGGCATAGAAGATGAAGAAGCTAGCGTAAATGAAGGCCGGCAGCCCATAACTAAAACATTACCAGCTTTGAAGGAGTTACATTATAAGCCGGCATGAAAGCCGCCGGCCTTGAGGCAGTGTACATGGAAGAATTGAAGAGACATGAAGCTATCCAACACTTAAAGGAAAATGAAGCAACACATCTGTTGGAATGCCTACGCCGGTGTTAAAGCCGCCGGCCTTCTGACGGCGTTCGTTATAAATCAGCCCAACGCTTCATTTCTGACTATATACGCCGGCTAGATCTACGTTCAAAGCCGCCGGCGTTGAAGCGGCCTACATTGTAACTGATATTGAAGGCTGCCAGTGCACTGCCTGCACAAAGGACAATTTGAAGATACGCCGCCTGTAAGCCGCCGGCGTAGGATCCATAACGGCCTGCGTACATTGAGAAACAGCAAAGCTCATTAAATGTTTTTTACGAAATTTTTCCTATAAATAGGGGGTCTTCTCCTCACATTCATAATCATCCAAGCAACAAAATATCCAGTACTACAAGTAGCTTTTGAATATTTAGAATAGGCATTTCATAAGAGATTTTGAAGAGATTTGAAGTTATACAATATTTGCAAGTGAAGCTTTAGTATTTTGAATTGGTGATTTCTAATCTTATTCTTTTTATGCAATTCATATACTTGAATATTCTGATCATAATGAAATCATTTACAATTTCTTATTTGATTGTTGAATCATCATTCATGAGTAGCTAAATTCTTTTTGTGGGAAGTTGATGAAACTTTAAACATGCTAAGATGATTTTTGAATCTATGTTATGAGATATTTAGAATCATGAAATATTCATATTGAATTCTGATTATTCATCATGTTTTGGTGTATAAGAATTCTAATAACTCGGAAGGGAAATTACTGTTCACATGAATTCATAAATTAAGATTAAATTGCAATTGTGGAAGCGGCGTAGTTTAATCTAGTTTAGAAATTATCCATGAATATTAATGCAATGTTTTATGTTGATTTCTCACTAAGGAATTAGGAGATTTGAATATAAAGTATTAGTCAATTATAGAATCGGGAGATTTATAATTGTAATTTTGATTCCACTAATGATTTATTTAACAGAAGTTATTGAATTGTTTTGTGGTTTAAAAGGTTTTCAAACTTTGTTTTTAAATCTTGATAATTTCTTATGAATGTTCATGAATCTAATTATCATTATAACATGAGTTCAAGTTGATTAGCAATAGTTTAAAGTGGATTCTACTCCTTCCCACACTTTTCATCATATCCCTCTCTTTAAAAGCTCATTGCATTTCATATAGATAATTAGTTAGATAAGTTAGTTTAACTTAATCATTTTAAGAAGATCAATTGCCTAGATATTAGTATTAGTTGATAATTGTCTAGTAGTTAGTAAATCCTTGTGGGATCGACACTTTATTCTTGCTATATTACAATAGAAGACCTAGTGCGCTTGCTAGAAATATGCTTTAAAATTCAATACTTATCATAGCACATCATATATATATATATATATATATATATGTTTAAGTCTCTTAATGAGCAAACAAACAATCACAACCTTTTCTCGAAATTTCCAGATTAAAACTACTCTTAATCAATAGCCAAAACAACCTAAAAACATAAATCAAACCGCTTAAATCATTCTAGTTCGAATCAAAAGAAAAATTTGCATGAAAAACGCTTGAAAAGGATCACAACGTAAGTTGATGTAACTCGACCTGTTATTTGTTAAAAACAAGGATTAAAACTAACTTCTGATGATCATAGGATCATTGTCAACTCAAGAACAAACTTCAAATTTCATCGAACGAGCTTAAACAAGGTAAAATTCGAAAACCCTAGTTATACTTTTCTAGATTCGGAAACTTAAGATCACATACTTGTAGATGCGTTATGAGTTGATATATGTGTATATACATGCTATAGAAACACTTAGGAATAATTTAAGGATGCTTTTGACATAGAAAATTTAAGAAATATGAACTGTTTCATCGGAGAAGATGATGAACAGTGCCAGCTATCACGCCCCAAAGGGTACCCTAAACGTGACAGTCCGCCACACTCAATATTAAAGCTTAAGTATGACAACCTTAGCCATTCCCAAAAGCTTTTATATTAAGTGTAAGACGTGCTTTCACAAATTTAGAGGACCATATATGGAATTATAAAGTTTAAGAAGATATAAATAACACATTAAGAAAAGAGGATTCATAATAATCATTCATTCATATCAATGGCTTTACAAACTTAGGGACATTTCCCTTTGATCACTAATCTATTACATGAGTATTTGTACATCAATACTAATACTACACTTTATCTAAATTTCTATTACCCAAAAAGAAATTACTTGCCCGCAAGGTCCACGTGGCCTTAACCATAAGTAGGGAAACTGCAAAAGATATCTATGGGGGTACAAGCTGATAGGCTTAGTGAGAACTATTTCCACAAATAACTTCTTGTATCAAGATTACAAACAAGTGGATTAAACAATCAAATGTAATGCAACATACACGTGAGCAAACAAGCATATAGTTTTCCAAGAACTATATGTTGAATGGATTTGCGCCCTCCATTCGGGGTTTGGTGATACTTAACCTCAAAACAAGTAGCTTTAGTTAAAAAGTTTTAAGCTTGCGAGCACTCATCACCAAGCATTTTGAATCTACTTGATTTGACCTTGCTTTCGGATCTTCCGCCAAGTAATCACTTTTGGATCTCCCGCTAAGTGTTGCTTTCGATATGAGCTTACTATCCTTCTCACCAAGGATAATAACCCAAAATGTAATGTGATTTACTTCATGGTATGCATGAATTCATTTATTTATAGAGTCATAGCATAATTATTTTTGAATTTAAGGCGATCAAGGAATTTCATACAAATCAAATGCTATACTAAAACAAACATTTAAAACAATTCCGGCTCCGATATTCTTAAAATTCTTTCAAAGAATTATTTTACATACATATCGATTTATCTTTTCCTAACTCTAATGCAACTAATTTACAAGCACAACAAGTATAGCATTTAATGGAAATAAACTCACGATGCCATGTTGACTATTCCTCTAGGTGGATGAGTCATTCACATACTCCACTTAATCGTAATAATCTTCGGGGTAAAGGAATCCTTCCTCGGGGTCACCTAGCCAAAGAAAATACCCATAATGAGTATTCCTTGAAGATTTTCTTGAAATTTGACAAAACAATGTCAAAAGAACGTTTAAGTTCGTATAAAGGAATGTTCCAACTTAAAATGGCCATAACTTGGTCATTTTAACTCGGAATCGCGCATATAATATACCGATTTCCACCTACTCGAAAAGATCTATCTATTTCCAAAATTATTTTCATCAAATAAAGCCATATAGGTTCCGAAACAGTGGTAACAAAATTCACCACGGATTTTCCAACACAAAACAACTTTGATTCAAGAAATCAAAATTTGTTTGATAAATACTTAGTTATCTATATAGTTGAAAATTTCTCTTTTTATAACTATATAACTCATATTTAAGCATGCTCAAGTGTCTTGTTGTCCGATTATATGTCTTGAGAAAAACAATGTTGGTTTTGAAGTTGTTAGAAAAGTATAGTTTACAAAAATCAATTTTGTAATTTTCTTGAAATGAATATCTTGTTTTCCTTTTGTTTTCCCAAAATACTTCATGTTGGTTTTATTATGTTTCCCAAGTAACTTTTTGAAAATACCATTTTCTATTTCCTATATTAGTACCACTTTTCCTATTTATTTTTCCTATACAATTTTCTTTACCTTATTTGTTTGTAAAGATCTTTATTTGAAATTTTCTTAGCTTTTCATCTTGTCTATCTTTTTCATAAAATCATTATTGTATCAACAAGTATTTTCTTTTTGAAAAACAAAGTGGAATAATAAAGGTTTTATGTAGCTTTTTCAAAGTAAAAGTAGTTTCTAAAATTATAGTAAGTTCTTTTTGTAATTTTGAAAGGGAAAGCGTTTAGTTTTGTTAACTCATAGATTTTATACTTTACATAAACTTATTTCTAAGTGACAAAATCTTCTTTTGTTTAATTATTTTTAGAAATTAAAATTTTTGGACAACAATCTAAATGAACATGTTTTATGAGAATAATAGTAAGCAAAAATAACATAAAACATAAATAATAAAGTCAAGTATTGGAGTCTTAGCTTTTTCAAGGCACCCGGGACTAAGAAGTAGACTAGTCCCAAAATGAAATAAAATGAAAGAAAGAAAGAAAGAAAAACTTGTTTTGACTTGATGATGATAAGTCTAAGACTAGAGACTAGTCTTAAAATAATAAGGAATAAGTAAATAAATTGCAAGGAATTAATAAATAAATTACAAAGGAAAGTAAATAAATTGCATTGCATAAAAAGTAAAAAAATTGCAAGTGAGCTTATATGCTCTGAAGAATATGTGTATATATATATAGATAATAATATTTAGATATAGTAGCAATAATATGAACAAAAATAATAACATGAACATAAATGGATTTTTCATGAACAAGAACAATACATGAACATAATGTAGCTTCCATAACTTGTAGTCTTTGGAAACTCACACTATGGTCATGTAAAGTTACATGACATGAAGAAGAAGAAAATGAAATAAGGTAGTTACCTAAAGAAGACTTTGGTATGGTTATGTGGTTATGGGTTTTAGTTATTGGTAGGGGTTGTTGTGGAATTATTATGAGAGAGTTTTGGGATGGTATTTTGAGAGAGTTTTGAGAGGAGAATTTGAGAGAGTTTTGGTAAGAAATTTGTGGGTAGTGAATATGTCAAAGAAGTGAAAGAGGAGGCCGGTATTTATAGGAAAATGTGGAGTGATTTTTGTGTGTTTAAAATAAAAAAAATTAAAACAAATTGATGAGAGGGGGGGGGGGGGGGGGGTGCGCCGACCATAGTAAAAGAGGGGGGAGAGATTTTATTTATTTATTATTTTTATAAATGAAAGATGTAATGTGTAAGGTAGATGTAAGTTATGGGAAAGGTAAAAAGTAAGGATTATAGGTTATGGAGTATGTAAGAATAGGTGTGAGAAAAATAGAGATAAAATAATAGTGTAGAATAGTAATGAATAATTAATAAAAATGATAATAGACTAATAAGTACAGGTAGTAAGAAAATATACGTATAAATACGATATATGTTATTTTTACTTACCGGAAAATTACGAAACTGATGTTTTTGGAAAACTTATATTTTTACGAGTCTAATGGTGTATTCGAAATATTTTTACTATTTCGGGCTCTCGGACACGTTTTTCGAGAACTATATCCGATCGGGTTCAAAGGATACCTGAAATTCGCAAAACTGATATTTTTATATAACCTATGGTTTTTACGAACTATTCTAGCTAATCATCCCAACTTCGTTTTCCAGGGCCAAAGAAAACGGCAATGCCGGACTTAATCGATTACGGTAAACTAGGGTTTTGTTGACCTTTAGGGTTTCATTTGACTTCCAGTTTAGGGTTTTATGCTAAACCGATTCCAAAAATTTGGGGGTTTACAACCTACCCCCTTTAAAGAAAGTTTTGTCCTCAAAACTTGGAAATTCCTAATTGCCGTTTCATCCAAACTTGAATACTTGGGTTGTGCTTCATTCGTATCTCCTCAGGTTACTTGAAAAAGATTCTTCGTAACCGATTTCCTCATTTCTTATCTTTTGAATTTTTCAGGATGAAAGTCTGTATTAGGTATTCCTCATAAGGAAAGTTCTCCTTCAAAAACATTAACTTTTATCTTCGTAACTCGATTCCCTAACAGTTTGTTAAATGGGGATTTGTCACATGTCTCCAATATGTTTATATAATAATCTGGACTTCCTTCTTGTCTTATCACTTCTCAAAAGAGAGGGGGAGAGATTTTATTTATTTATTTATTTATTTATAAATGAAAGATGTAATGTGTAAGGTAGATGTGAAATAAAGTTATGGGAAAGGTAAAAAGTAAGGATTATAGGTTATGGAGTATGTAAGAATAGGTGTAAGAAAAAGTAGAGATAAAATAATAGTGTAGAATAGTAATGAATAGTATAATATAAGATAGATATGACTAATAAAGTACAGGTAGTAAGAAAATACGCGTATAAATGCGATATCTGTTATTTTTACTTACCGAAAAATTACGAAACTGATATTTTCGGAAAACTTATATTTTTACGAGTCTTCTGGTGTATTCGGAATATTTTTACTATTCCGGGCTCTCGGACACGTTTTTCGAGAACTATGTCCGATCGGGTTCGAAGGATACCTGAAATTCGCAAAACTAATATTTTTATATAACCTATGGTTATTACGAACTATTCTAGCTAATCATCCTAACTTCGTTTTCTAGGGCCAAAGAAAACGGCAATGCCGGACTTAATCGGTTACGGTAAACTAGGGTTTTGTTGACCTTTAGGGTTTCATTTGACTTCCAATTTAGGGTTTTATGCTAAACCGATTCCAAAAATTTAGGGGTTTACAACCTACCCCCTTTAAAGAAAGTTTTGTCCTCCAAACTTGGAAATTCCTAATTGCCGTTTCATCCAAACTTGAATACTTGGGTTATGCTTCATTCGTATCTCCTCAGGTTACTTGAAAAAGATTCTTCTTAACCGATTTCCTCATTTCTTATCTTTTGAATTCTTCAGGATGAGAGTCTGTATTGGGTATTCCTCATAAGGAAAGTTCTCCTTCAAAAACATTAACTTTTATCTTCGTAACTCGATTCCCTAACCATTTGTTAAATGGGGATTTGTCACATGTCTCTAATATGTTTATATAATAATCTGGACTTCCTTCTTGTCTTATCACTTCTCAAAAGAGAGGGGGAGAGATTTTATTTATTTATTTATTTTTATAAATGAAAGATGTAATGTGTAAGGTAGATGTGAAATAAAGTTATGGAAAAGGTAAAAAGTAAGGATTATAGGTTATGGAGTATGTAATAGTAGGTGTGAGAAAAAATAGAGATAAAATAATAGTGTAGAATAGTAATAAATAGTATAATATAAGATAGATATGACTAATAAAGTACAAGTAGTAAGAAAATATGCGTATAAATGCGATATATGTTATTTTTACTTACCGAAAAATTACGAAACTGATATTTTTGGAAAACTTATATTTTTACGAGTCTAATGGTGTATTCGGAATATTTTTACTATTCCGGGCTCTCGGACACGTTTTTTGAGAACTATATCCGATCTGGTTCGAAGGATACCTGAAATTCGCAAAACTGATATTTTTATATAACTTATGGTTTTTACGAACTATTCTAGCTAATCATCCCAACTTCGTTTTCCAGGGCCAAAGAAAACGGCAATGCCGGACTTAATCGGTTACGGTAAACTAGGGTTTTTTTTACCTTTAGGGTTTCATTTGACTTCTAGTTTAGGGTTTTATGCTAAACCGATTCCAAAAATTTTGGGGTTTACAACCTACCCCTTTAAAGAAAGTTTTGTCCTCAAAACTTGGAAATTCCTAATTGCCGTTTCATCCAAACTTGAATACTTGGGTTGTGCTTCATTCGTATCTCCTCAGGTTACTTGAAAAAGATTCTTCGTAACCGATTTCCTCATTTCTTATCTTTTGAATTCTTCAGGATGAAAGTCTGTATTGGGTATTCCTCATAAGGAAAGTTCTCCTTCAAAAACATTAACTTTTATCTTCGTAACTCGATTCCCTAACCATTTGTTAAATAGGGATTTGTCACATGTCTCCAATATGTTTATATAATAATCTGGACTTCCTTCTTGTCTTATCACTTCTCAAAAATCATACGGTAATTACTTCCTACCCTTAAGCGCACATGATTTCCATTTTGAAACTCTTAGGGTCCTTTTCCGATTAGTCTTATTTCTTTCGTCTATCTTGTGCCTTTCTCATTTCATGAGTTACTCTTAATTGTTCCTCCCAGATTCTTGAATTGTTCTTCTTGATCGTTGGTTACATAGCATCAGGGGTCTCTTTTTCTCCAAAACTTATTATTAGTTCCTCTTCGTTGCTCCATATTCATGTCCTGGTTTGTCATGACTTTTTGACTAAAACCTTTTTGCTTTCATATTATCTTTCTTTATAAAGCTTTGTTAGGTCGTATGTAGAGAACGTTATGTTGATCGATTATGAAATGAATCATCTTTGTCAGTTGATCAGCTTATACTATAATTGTCCTTGCCTTCTTGCTAACAATGGGAGAAATCCAAAATTTTGAAAAGGTTGATTTCGTCCTTATCTCTGTATCATCAAGTCTTTATTGATCCTTCCGTCCTTTGGTGTTCTTACTTCCTTATCAATACTTCATTTCTTTTAATGTTCTTTAAACTTCAGCATATCTGAGTTCCTTTTGAATATGCTGTTGGTCCCCATATTATGTAGCGTATTCATGATTTCTTCTTACTGAATTCCTTGTCCTTAGTTATGCTAAATCGTCCCTTAGTTTCCTTCAATACATCTTTCTTCCTATATTTCCTCTTTATCCTTCGTATCTTCTCATATAAGCTCTTTTATTCTTTTTACGCAGTTGGCTTTAATATCCTATCGATTGTTTTCTCCTTGTTTTAAAATTTCGATGTTCAACTTCTCAATTCATGTTTACTATCTCCTCATACCTAAGATTACATTCTTTGATTATCTCTTTTCTCCTTTAGATTGTACCATGATTTTGTCGATTATTCGTTTATTCAACGAGGTCTTATATTGTAAGCCCCGAAAAATTTCAATAAATAATTTTAAGATGAACTTCGAAAATAAACCCTAAAAATCACTCCAAATTAAAACCGAATTTCAACTAGTCTTAAATCACGAACGAATTCGAAAAATTTTCGAATCTTGGGGAAAATAAGAATTCTCAAAAACAAAGTAAGAACTCAACATACTACAATTCCAAGACCACTACGTACGACAAATTCCATATGTGACTCCGATTTATAAAATCGGGTAATATAGATCCCAAAAACGAATTATTAAAAAGTAAATAACAATTAACTTTCGAAAATGAAACCCAATTCAAAAATTCCGAAAATATTAAAAGATAATAAATACTTACAAAAATAAAATTTAAAATAAACTTCTCAAATTAAATATGTTGTATGAACATAAATATCAGTTTCCAAATTGGCAAAGGTCTAAACCGGAAAATCACCCGGAAACCCTAACCGGAATACAATAGCGTAAGTCCGGCAATCTAGCGCCCCTAACCCTAGAGGCCGAGAGGTACTTTAAATATGTAGAATAGCTCATAGTAATATGAGTTTGTTTAAAAATATCAGATTGGTGAATTTTTAACCTATTTCGAACCCGTTCGGATACAGACTTCGAAAAGCGTGTCCCGGGGCTCGAGATATCAAAAATATACCAATAGTACCGTTAGACTCGTAATTTCATAAGATTTCTAAATATATCAATTATATAATTTTTCGGGTTATAAAAGTTACAGTTATAACCTCTTTATCGTATTTCCATTATTACCGGTAATTGAGTCGTCTTTTGCACTATTCATTTTTATTTCATTACAAAATTTTATTATTTTTATAAAGCCTTATATTTTTAGATAAATATTTTATATGTTATAGAAAATTTTGTTTTTCTAAAATTTAATTCGTTTCGGGTCTTTACGGGATCAGATTCTATTTAAGATCCGATACTAAAAATAAAATAAATTAATTTAATAATTGAAAAATATTTCAAAAATATTTTTATTTTCATAAAATAATTTTTTAGAATTAATCGGGTTATAAAAATATCATTTATAGCCCATATTCGCATATTTTGATCATACCGGTAACATATTTGTTAAAATACTAAAATAATTCAAATAATTATTTAATTTTAATTATGAAAAATCTGCTACAATTATTTGGAATAATTTTTCTAATTTTATTTTATTTTGTTTTATTTTATTAAGAAAGTACTCTTACAACCCATCTTTTCAAGTACACCTTTAACACATCACTTCTTTTTCACTTTAATCTTTTTACACTTTATTAAATCACTTCATGGCAGATTTTTTAATCCTTTATGGCTGCCATTGTCCTTCATTTACTCCATTTTGACCAATCAATTATTTTTCTACTCCTTCTTAAGAAAGTTATATTACACATTTATTATACAATTCAATTTTGAGTCAAAATTCAACAAAATCTCTCTCTCTCCTCCCTCTTTTCACGTGGACAGCATCTCCCCCCCAAAAATCTGCCTTGTTTCATTTTCTTTCTTCATTCATTCATTTAATACACTTATTCTCTCTCTCTCCTTCATTTACTCATTTTTCTTTTTTCATTCCTTTACCTTTTCTCTCTCTTTTTCCTCTCTTTTCTTCTTCTTCTTGTTCTTGTTTCTTCAATGAACAAGCTGCCCCCATTTTTCCATGAGCCTCCATGCATATTTCTTGAAGATTTCTAAGCAAATCTTCATCTCAAAGCCTCCATAGGTGATATAGGTAAAGTGTAATGAAGGTTTCATGCATCAAATGAACTTCCATAAGCTTAAAAGCTTAGGATGATGATGCCAAAATGAAATCTTTCTCTTCCCCACTTTTATTACCTTGTATTATAATTATTTTCTTGTTTAAAGTTATTTATTTTGTAGATCTAACTTTTTGTAGCTTTGATTTTTGTTTATGCCATAGATCTTGCTATATGAGTTATTATTTTTGTTATTACCTATGATTTATGCATATATTCTTCATTCACATGTGTTCATGCACTTAAAACTAGTTTAGAAAACTAGATCTAGAGTTTTGAGTTCATAAAATGCATTAGACTTTGTTTTATGTCATGGATGATTGTGATAGCATGATGATGGTAGGAAGTTGTAGGAAACTCAAAATCTATTTTATTTTCAACAAAAACAACTTTTGAAAATTCGGATGAAAATGGAACCATATTTAGAAAAGTGGTTTTCAACTTCAAAATGTATATTTTTCATTTAAAATGAAGGGCTTCGGGTATAGACAACATAAATGAATGATTTTGATAAGTAAAGTTTAGATCTATGTTCATATTATGCATAGATCTTAGATTTGAACTTGAACAAAAGTAGTGAAATTCGTATTTTGGCAAGACTCATATTTAAAAATCACTTTCCAAGTGTCAAAATGTAATTTTTATTTAAGAAATGAAAGGCTCATAAGATATGATATGTAAGGAATGGATTTTCATGAGCTTAGATAGATTTTATCAAAAGATATAACCAAAAATGAATTTTGTAAATTCGGATCCCAACCAAGACCAATTTTTAGAACCCATGTATCAACTCAAAAACTCATGTTTTATGTGAAAAATGAAGTATATAGGTAATAGATATCATTAAGCAATGTTTTTTACAAGTATTAAAATGTGTTTAGGCATGAGTAAGGTGTTAAACAAGTAATGGGATTAAAATGAAAAAATTTTGAGTTAGTGATCAATTGTCAAATTCGTAATTTGAGATGATGCATATGTAATCACTAAGTATTTGAGCTCAAATTGCAAGTTTTATGTGTTAAATGATGTCCTTAGACAATAGATGTAGTAAAGTCTTAAAATTTAATGCATTAAACAAGTTTTTCCCAAATGAATTATTCAAAAGTGGATTTTCTAAAATTCGGATTTTTGAGTAAACGATATGGAAAACATATTTGCAAAGTGTAAAATGCAAATTTTTTTTGTAAGAATGAAGTCCTTAGTGGTTATGTATGATTGAACCCTAATTTTCTAAATATCAAATGATTTTTACTTAACGAAATCACTCAAAAACATTACTTACAAAAATTCGGATTTTGGAATCAACCCCACTTGAAAACATGTTTACAAAGTGTAAAATAGAATTTTTTATGTAGAAATGAAGGTCATAAGTAATATATATAATGAAGATTTAATTTTGACAAAAATAATTATATGTTTTAAGTAACAAATCTAAAACAAATGGAAATGATCAAAGTTAGAAAACTAGATTTTTCATGTAAGTTGTTATTATAGTCTTGCAAAATAAAAGGTTGCAAAATTTCCTTTTAGCAAAATCATCAAGATCATGCATACATTAAGCTTATCTCATGTCATTCATGTTAGGAAATCACTCATATTGCATATATAGCTAGTTTATATAGTAGGACATTACAAACATTTACAAAACTATTTTTCGGAATCGGAAACGCTAATGATAAGATCTGATCCATCTGTTCCGAGACCTAAATGTTTTCAAAACTTGAAAATAATATTGGAATTAGATAGATCTTTCGAAGTAGATAGAAAATCGATATATAATTTATGAGATTCCGAGTTAAAATGACCAAGTTATGGCCGTTTTAAGTTGGAATTTCCGCTTAGGACGAAAATTACGAATTTGATAATTCGTATGAGATCGTTTAGATTAGTTTGAGTTGAAATACTTATTAGAGTATTTCTTCCTTGTTAGGTGATCCCGAATTCAGCGATTCCCTACCACCGGATTACTATTACTAGAAGACCGGTAAACCAATGGCCGAGTGAGTTTTCTCCTTATTTTGTTACCTTGATTGTGCTTGTAGTTAGTTGCATTAAAATTATAGGAACAAGATAAAAATCGATATGAATGGGGATGGGATATATGATGAGGCTGTGATGAATGTATGCCAAAGGATACTAAAGCATATCGAAACCACGATTTGATTGGATAACTGCACTGTTCATATTATTTCTGTTTTGTGTATGATATTGGTTGGTCACTCTAAAGAATGTATAAATATTTGACCTAAGCAAAAAAATTAAATTGGTCACGCATCGCATCGGACATATTGCATTTGGTAGTGTGCTACTCCTACGCAGGTCGATCGGTATGGTCCGAGGACTCGTTTGGATAATGAGACCCGGGATTAGAGCTCATTCATAGGAAACTAAGGTGCATCGGGGATGCATTCCATGTGTGAGCCTAGCCGAGGCGAGTGCTAGAGCCGAGGGCTTGGAGACTAGCAGCGGTCGTGTAGACTTCAATACCATCCCTAACCCAAGATACGGAGGGCGTAAATCCGTTCTGTGTGTGGGTTCCGGATACCCATGCATAATTGTTTGCTCATGTGTTTGTTCATGCATAGCATATGGTTGATTATAACTTTCTTGTTATGGTACGGAATTAAGGAAATTCTCACTAAGCTAGTGTAGCTTATACCCCAATAGTTGTTTAAATGAACATGTTATCTCAAGAATGCAAAGTAGGGACCAAATTGGTTGGAGCCGGGAATAACTTCGGGAGTTCGGCAAAGAATAAGAATGTTTGAAGTTATCTGCTAGTTTTATGAATTATCTTGTAATAGTTTATGTAGGGAAGTCTATGGATGAATGTAATTGAAGTTGAATGATTTGTATTATGAAGTATAGTGGTTTGCATCGGAAGTATAGTAGATTGTATTTCCTTTACATTGTTACTCAATTGTATCAACATAAAATGTATCATTCCGATGTGTCTCCTTTATGTGTTAGACGCCTTGTACATAGTATGGAAGCCTTAGCGTGACTGAGGTGGCCATTCTTGGGCTTTAATATTGTGTACGGCGGACTGCCACGTTTAGGGTACCCTTCGGGGCGTGACAGTTTAGTTGGTATCAGAGCGACAAGGTTTTGGGAATTAGGTGGAAAGATTTTAGGAGAAAGAATGTTAAGATACGATCTTAGGAATGGATAGATAAGTGTTAGATAACCCTTAAGTAAAGAAGAAACTAGATTTAGTGCTTGACCTTAAGATGTGATTTTCGATTGTTAAGGATTTGATTCCGTCTCGGAGACTTTTGGAGAACGTAGAAAACAGGTACATGAGGAAGGAAGATTGAAATTATTTGATGGGACGATCGAATATACTCTAGTAATTGCAAAGTATAGGAGTAAGTGACCTTACCGAACTCTTGTTCAAGCCGATATGGAGATGCTAGATTACCCCTTTGACCTATACAGACCACTAGGTGGGTAGGATTAATTGTGTGCTTTTTCACTGTTTTTCTAAATAAACAAGTTTTAAGAAAATAAAAAGTTATAACTCTTTTTCTAAACATAAGACTTGTGAATAGTATAATTAGGCTACATGTGACCGTTTCGTCTTGTTCTAGGAGACTACTGAGGAGAACGTGCAACAGTTGACTACCTTCCCGAATGAACAACAAGTGAGAGACACTCCACCACCACCAAGATCCAATGCAAACAAGTCATAGACCTTTAGGTGTTTGATGGATACACAAAGCTCCTCTTACAACAAGTGCTTATTGGGAATGTGCCGGTTCAGGTGGAAGGACCCCACCAAGTGACAATGCAAGGAATTGAGACTCCTTCTGTTATGGCTAGTCCAAGCTCCAAAGTCAGAAGGTATAAGACAACTAGCCTAACAGTTAAGAATGAACCTTTTAAGAAGTGTAAGATCACTTGTTGGAAGTGCAAAGAAGGTCATCATCTAAGACAGTGTCCACAGTTAAAGCATAAGTGTTACCTCTGTGGAGATCCCGAGCATAAGATCATGGACTGTTCAAGAAAGGAAACCCTGAAGTGCTTCATTTGTAAACAGCCAGGACATTAGGCGAGGAAATGCCCCCAAAAGAATTAACAAGTGGATAGCTGTCCTTGCTTGGAAGAAGTCAGTCTCTTAGAAATATCATTAGATCTCTTGTGTTGAGCGTTAGGAGCGAATAACTTTTTGAAAAGAACAAAAATGTTTTGAAAATGTAAATCAATGTTGCGGTTTATCATCTAGTTCATGAATTAATTCCAATGTATGTTTTGCATCCTTTCTTTGAACTTTTGTAATGGAAGATTTACATCTTCTTGATTTCATGTATTTCGTTTTATATGAAGTTTTATTATTGATTTTTATTTCAGTAGAATTTCAATATTTCTATATATGTTTTTATTTCCGATTTGAGTTTCTATATTTCCGATAAGTTTCTTTAAGTTTCTTTTAACGCTTAAGACGTAATAAAAGATTTAGAATTTTCATGAGCTTAATAAAATTGTAGGAGATATACCCAACCACAACAAGAACCCATCATGACTCCTTTAGGACCCGAGAACCAAGCGATACCTGAACCACCTAACCAAGGGGAAATGCTTCAATAGAGATTGAACGGCTTACTAGTCAGATAAGAAGCTACATGCAACAGACTCAAGTCAGTTCAACGTCTACACCTGTGAGATATGAGCAAGAAACGATGCAAGATGAACCCCCATCACCTCAATCACCAAAGTCTCTTACCATGCTTCATAAAGTGTAACCAGTATTTCGACGGAGTTTTGGAAAACCGATGAGGCAGAGGATTGGTTGGCACACATTGAGAGGTCCTTTAATGCTTTTGAAGTACCACACCGTTGAGAGTCAATTATGGAACCTATATGCTCGCTTACATGCCCGAGTATGGTGGGAATCTAAGGAAAGAGAGTTGACGCCTCCAGTTACATGGGAGATGTTTAAATATGAGTTTTTGGATAAATATTTCCCCATGAGCTTAAGAGTCCAGTACAGTGCAGATTTCCTCAATATCTCACAAGGAGATCGTAGTGTGGAACAGTACGAAACCGAGTTCAGTAGATTGTTGCAATATGCTCCAGAATCATATAAACAAAGTGAGGAACTCAAAAGACAAGTGTTTCTGAATGGTTTGAAAGAAGACCTTCGGACTCGATTGGAGAATTTGATATCAGGAGTTATCAAGGATTGCTAGAAAGAGCACGGATAATAGAAAATGCTCAAAGGAGGAGGCAAGAAAGAAGTAATAAGGAAATGGAGTTCTATGTTGCAATGACCCCGAGTCAAAATGTCAGAACACTTCCCTTGGATGATGACCCAACAAGGAAGAGACAAAATATTGGATAAGATACAATGTTGGAGATGTAAGAGAGAGCACTACCCTATACAGTGTCCACAACTTCAATTCAAGTGCTATCTCTGTGGGGACCCTGGTCACAAAGTTGAGAAGTGTCCTAAAAAGATGACCACGGATGCTTTCTTTGCACAAAAACGGGACATTTGGCTAAAACATGCCCTGAACGGGATAACCCGCATGTTTCTTGCTGGATCTACCAAGGAAGAAAGAGGAAGAGATAATAGGAATAAAAGCAACAAAGGAAAAAGGAATCGAGTTCTTCAAGAACATCTACATCCGGAAATCTAGTCCAAACCCTCACACATATGGAGTGTATGAAGAAGCTAGTGATGAGGAGCTGGAGTCCTTTACCATGGAGGAAGCGAGGATCAAATATGCAACTCGTATCAGGTTAGCGCTATACCCTTAGAATACCGCATATTCTTTCCTGTAATAGAATCAAAGAGATAGGTTGTTAGAAATACCCTTGGATTAAATGGCTAGACTAAAAATAGGAAGCCCGAGACCATTAAAAGCTAGAATGAGCCAATGATGGAAACTAAAAAAAACTCGATTGATTTAACGAATTCCAAGATACCCTCATACAACTTCTTGTAAATAAAGAACTTTGAAAGATGAAATCACTGACGATCTACACAAAAGTTAAAACTTCAGTAATCAAATCTCAATTACCAAACTCCATAAGATCTTCACGAGTAATAATATACAATAAAGCAATGAGATCTCTTGATTTCAACCCATCAAGATGATCACGATGATAAGAATAAAACGACGATGACTGTATTGTTTAAGGAAATATGAATCACAAAGCACAATATTGTATATACAGCCACATAAGAATGGAGAAGCGAATCCACAACCTTCGTTGGTCAAAGTAATCGAGTCATGAAATGTTGTATGGTCATGAGTCGTCTAGTGTCGGTCAAGTCGAGTCGTCTGTGGTCTCGAGTCAAGTCCGTGTCGTTTTCTAAAAGAGTCGTGTAAGTGAAGGTTGGACTTGCTAAGCCAAATCTTATAAATTTGTATGTGCTATATTTCGTAAAATATCTATCATACAAAATTTAGAAATGATACAAACCAAAGCATAAATCGGTGCTAGAGGTATAACTCGAGATTCACAATCTTTTCTCGATAAACGACATATACGTAACAAGTTTTGCGGACAAAACTTTTCTTAAGGTGGGGAGGATGTAAGCCCCGGAAAATTTCAATAAATAATTTTAAGATGAACTTCGAAAATAAACCCTAAAAATCACTTCAAATTAAAACCGAATTTCAACTAGTCTTAAATCACGAACGAATTCGAAAAATTTCCGAATCTTGGGGAAAATAAGAATTCTCAAAAACAAAGTAAGAACTCAACATACTACAATTCCAAGACCACTACGTACGACAAATTCCATACGTGACTCCGATTTATAAAATCGGGTAATATAGATCCCAAAAACGAATTATTAAAAAGTAAATAACGATTAACTTTCGAAAATGAAACCCAATTCAAAAATTCCGAAAACATTAAAAGATAATAAATACTTACAAAAATAAAATTTAAAATAAACTTCTCAAATTAAATATGTTGTATGAACATAAATATCAGTTTCCAAATGGGCAAAGGTCTAAACCGGAAAATCACCCAGAAACTCTAACCGGAATACAATAGCATAAGTCCGGCAATCTAGCGCCCCTAACCCTAGAGGCCGAGAGGTACTTTAAATATGTAGAATAGCTCATAGTAATATGAGTTTGTTTAAAAATATCAAATTGGTGAATTTTTAATCTATTTCGAACCCGTTCGGATACAGACTTTGAAAAGCGTGTCCCGGGGCTCGAGATATCAAAAATATACCAATAGTACCGTTAGACTCGTAATTTCATAAGATTTCTAAATATATCAATTATATAATTTTTCGGGTTATAAAAGTTACAATTATAACCTTTTTATCGTATTTCCATTATTACCGGTAATTGAGTCGTCTTTTGCACTATTCATTTTTATTTCATTACAAAATTTTATTATTTTTATAAAGCCTTATATTTTTAGATAAATATTTTATATGTTATAGAAAATTTTGTTTTTCTAAAATTTAATTCGTTTCGGGTCTTTACGGGATCAGATTCTATTTAAGATCCGATACTAAAAATAAAATAAATTAATTTAATAATTTAAAAATATTTCAAAAATATTTTTATTTTCATAAAATAATTTTTTAGAATTTTTCGGGTTATAAAAATATCATTTATAGCCCATATTCGCGTATTTTGATCATACCGGTAACATATTTGTTAAAATACTAAAATAATTCAAATAATTATTTAATTTTAATTATGAAAAATCTGCTACAATTATTTGGAATAATTTTTCTAATTTTATTTTATTTTGTTTTATTTTATTAAGAAAGTACTCTTACAACCCATCTTTTCAAGTACACCTTTAACACATCACTTCTTTTTCACTTCAATCTTTTTACACTTTATTAAATCACTTCATGGCAGATTTTTTAATCCTTTATGGCTGCCATTGTCCTTCATTTACTCCATTTTGACCAATTAATTATTTTTCCACTCCTTCTTAAGAAAGTTACATTACACATTTATTATACAATTCAATTTTGAGTCAAAATTCAACAAAATCTCTCTCTCTCCTCCTCTTTTCACGTGGAGCAGCATCTCCCCCCAAAATCTGCCTTGTTTCATTTTCTTTCTTCATTCATTCATTTAATACACTTATTCTCTCTCTCCTTCATTTACTCATTTTTCCTTTTTCATTCCTTCACCTTTTCTCTCTCTTTTTCCTCTCTTTTCTTCTTCTTCTTGTTCTTGTTTCTTCAATGAACAAGCTGCCCCCATTTTTCCATGAGCCTCCATGCATATTTCTTGAAGATTTCTAAGCAAATCTTCATCTCAAAGCCTCCATAGGTGATATAGGTAAAGTGTAATGAAGGTTTCATGCATCAAATGAACTTCCATAAGCTTAAAAGCTTAGGATGATGATGCCAAAAATGAAATCTTTCTCTTCCCCACTTTTATTACCTTGTATTATAATTATTTTCTTGTTTAAAGTTATTATATTTTGTAGATCTAACTTTTTGTAGCTTTGATTTTTGTTTATGCCATAGATCTTGCTATATGTGTCACGCCCCAAAATAGGGCCTAGTAGTATCAGCCTGTAGTCATCATACAACGTGTGCACCCGTAATATGAGAACCGTCTTGCAAGTCAGATATTACAAGACTCTATCTTATAATTGTTACATGTAATGTAGTCATACTACTATATTATATAAATACTAAGGATTTCGATTTTCCTTAGTTTGCCAGAACCGCAGAAAATCGGTATCCCCTACCAAATAATGAAATTGAGATCAAACCTATAAAATACAAGATTGAAATCAATTATACCATTTATCTAATTTGTTCTTTGAGACCAATATAATCTATGCAACTATCTTCAGCAAGGTCTTTTGATGTAGCACTCTTCACTCATGCTTAACCCAATCCCAGCTAACGTTATACCTGCATAAAGACTGTTGGAGGGTGAGCAAAACCATACGCTCAGTGAGATGACCTGACTAGACCACATATCAAACAATGGAAATCAAGTTTACTTAGCAAACATATGTAATGCCAAAATCAAGCATATGAACAAATACAAGCCTGGAGAATCCGGAGTCCAAAGCAGGATGGAGATTTACCCCTCTCATCAGGGTTAAAGGAACCAGTAGTACATAGTCTATCCAGAAGAAGCCAAGCATATAAGGGAATCTACGATTTCTCGTATTAGGGTTATCACTTTTAATATGATAGCTTAACAAACCATCCCTTGTACATACCTTTAGCAACTCCCTAAGCATTAGTCATCCAATCAATACCATAAGCGGCGTCCTTCATTTACCACTTAGTTCTTATGGTACTAACAGATCAGAGGTAATCTTGCGTTGATCTAATAGCCTTTAGCCTAGGTCAACCAAGCATTATCAGAGTCCCGGATGGCCAACACGTAATAGACTACTACGCTTTTAGAGATGCAAATATGCAATATATGCGATGCATGCTCATTTCATTTTATGGTACCAATAGTTTTTAGTCAGGTTCAGGACGATAATACAATTACAGACAAACATCAACATGCTCCATACAATTGTCATCATACAAAGAAATTGTTAATTATAATAAGATGTTTTGGCAATCATACATACACCAAGTAGCGTGAAATTTACCCAAACCCACATGTAATTCAGTTTGATATGTTATTATCAATGCAACTAACTACAAGCACAAACAATATGATAAGGTCAAAGTCTCTCACCTGTGGTCCTCGCTATATTGCTGTAATAAGCTACTGGTAGTCCGAGGACCGATTTATATTCCTATGGAAAGAGATAACATATATTTATTATTTAAGTAATCTATTCTTTTATTAGTTCCGAAAATGAAAATATTTGAAATAACATATTCACCATATTAATTATGGTATAACTTATACTCTTATTTACACTTAATTCTAAATTAGACATATTTTAGAAATTACGTACTCCTTTCATTTTATGGTTTTACTTAGTATATTAATCTAAACTGAGTTAATTGGAAACTAATCGCCTAATTTAATTACTAAATCTATTTTAATTATTTACCAAAAATCATATATTTTATTTATATAATATACTAATCTTAGTAGTAGTGATACTCATAAAAGTAGTAGTAATACTAGTATTAGAGATAATGGTGATTATATTAGTTTTAATATTACTACTAATAGTAACAACAATTTTAATTACAAAAACAATTTAATAGTTTTAGTAATCAAAATCAATAATACTAATATTGGTAATATCAATAGGCTTAATAATGATTTTAATATTACTACTAATAACATTAGTGATATTAGTAATAGATCAACAATATTCGTAATATAAGCAATAATATTGCTTAAGAAAATAAACTTTAATGATAAAATCAATATCAAAATATTTATTCATTTATTTATTTATTCATTTTTATATATTATTTCATTAATAACATAAGTAGTTCAAGTTATATTTCTATTATTTTTAGCTAAAACATAAATTACGGAATATTTATTATCATATTCATTTATTTAGATTAATTAAATTAATTTATCAGTTATTATTATTATTATTATTTTCATTTGCAAAGGTACAGGGACATTGTGTCCCAGGTTCTTTTCTTCTTTTTTTTTTTTAATAAAATTTAATTATTAATTTTATAATAAAAATTCATAATAAATAAAATATTAATTTTTTTAACACTTTTTATATTACTAAAACATATACTTATAATCTATATCTTATATAGCTCATACTAATAAAACTAATGTTAAAAATTAATTAATTAAAAAAAATCATAATAATTCAGAATTAATAAATAAAATATTATTAATTATTTTATCTAACCAAAATATATAAAATTATATTTTTCTACATTTTTAATAGTACTAAAGTATTTACATATACATATACTTAAATAACTATATATTACTAAAAATAATTCCAAAAATTATAAAAAAATTATTTTCACTTCAGAATAAAATAAATATATATTTTTAATAATTAATCAACCTATAAGAATTAATAAAATTAATTTAATTAATCTTTTTATTAAAAAAATTCTGCACATATTGGTTACTATTCACGTGAACAGTACAGGCACTATTCATCATCTTCAACCTTGGTTTTGATCCGATTTTCCATTGTTTTACATGCCCAAATTCATTCTAATTCATTCCTAAGCATTTATACATGATATTTCTACACATATAATAACTCAAATCATCAAAACTCATCTTTAAATTACAATTTTCGGATTAAATAAGTATAACTCAAGTTTAAGAGTCCTTACCTTCTTGGAGCTATTTGGACAAGATTTGAAGCTTGCTTTGGGTTGTTTTATGATCCTTCAAGCTCGTATTCAAAGGTTTCTCGTTTTGGTTTTTTTTTTCTTTGATCTGTACTCGAACGTTTTGATCCGTTTTGTTCTATGTTTTTGGTTTGTTTTGGTTGTTATTTGGAAGTGGATTTGCACTGGAAAGTTTGAGAGATACCAAAGTCTATTTGCTTCTTCATTATTAGCTTTAAACATATATATATATAGAAGAAGAAGTGGAGGACTTCAGCTACGTTTTTCCTCCGTATTTTTCTCCGAATTTTGCTCCCATTTGGTTTGTTGTTTTCATCCTAATTAATGTTAGGGTGACTTGACATTGTTTGATTAGTTCTTGGATTGATTTGGTTGACTATTTGGTGCATTATTGGATCAAATTCTCTTCCTCCGTAGCTTTCCAGCCAACATGCACCGAAAACATACACACACATATATATATATTATTTAATTATTTAATTGAATTTTAAGATAATTTATCGAGTTATATGAGTATATAGAAATACAAAAATAAAAATAAGATGATGAATTTATAACCAATAACCGTATAAGGAGGGAATAAAACATAAATTTGTGAAAAAAATCAATTTTGTGGGTTTAAGTGATACGTATATTAAATACTGATTTAGTAATATTTTTAGATGAGAAGTTTTATATTCGCGTTATTAAATATTCTAAACACTATAGTATACACAGAATTTCTATTAAAGATTTGTATATATGTGTTTGAATTTTCGCTTTTTTTTTTTAACTTAACCGCGTCCAGAGAATTCCAAATGTGAAAGCAAATCACGTAATACAGGACCAAAACAAAGGAAAAAAAATGCAAGTTAGTTAGGATGTATAAAAATATAAAAATAAAAAGAAGATGATAAATTTATAACTAATAAATATGTAAGGAGTAAGAAAAATATAAATTTATGAAAAAAATTAATTTTACGGGTTTAAGTAATACGTATGTTAAATATTGATTCGGTAATATTTTTGGATGAAAATTTCCATATTCTCCTTATTAAATATTATGAATACTATGGCATATATAGAATTTCTATTAAAGATATCTATATATATGTTTGAATTTTCACATTTTGTTAAGGATTTGTACGCGTCCACAGAGAATTCAACTGTGACGCAAATCACGTAAGACAAATCCAAGACAAAGGAAAAAAAATGCGACTTAGTTAGGATGTATGGAAATATAAAAATAAAAAGAAAATGATAAATTTATAATCAATAAATATGTAAGGAGTAGGAAAAAATATAAATTGATGAAAAAATTAAATTTTATGGATCTAAATGACACGTATGATAAATACTGATTTGATAATATTTTTAAATAAAAATTTATATATTAACGATATTAAATATTCTGAATATGATAGTATATATAGAATCTTCGGTTTAATACTTTTACTTCTCTGTTTTTATACCTGCTATCATAAATTATATTTTATTTGTTTAAAAGTTTCGTTTCGTGGTATTTTGATAAATTAATAATTATATTGCCCTTAATTCGAATTTATTATAAATCTTTAAGATTTGAAATTACATATGAAATCATTTCTATTTATAAATTTATTCTAGACTTTTTATTATATTAGAAATTTAATTTTAATTTTATATTTGTTACTCGGTTCTTTTTACTAATTATAAATTACTGGATTATATCAGACTTTTAGTTTTTATAGACTCAGAATTATTTAATTTGAATGTTTTAATATATATATATATATTATTTTACATTAAAACTTAAGTTCGTAAATAGTAAATAGTTTTCTTTATTCTTTATTATGAACTTTTATAGTCTTAGTAATAAAGATTCTTTATTCTAATTTGTTCATACTTAAAAATTTAAATCGCGAAAAATTTGGAGTGATTTCTAATATTTTTGTTATAGATCTTTTATGATTATGCATTTTATTTTTATATATTTATTATAACCGGGTTATGTAAAATCAAGGGTATTACAATATGAGTTATTATTTTTGTTATTACCTATGATTTATGCATATATTCTTCATTCACATGTGTTCATGCACTTAAAACTAGTTTAGAAAACTAGATCTAGAGTTTTGAGTTCATAAAATGCATTAGACTTTGTTTTATGTTCATGGATGACTTGTGATAGCATGATGATGTTAGGAAGTTGTAGGAAACTCAAAATCTATTTTATTTTCAACAGAAACAACTTTTGAAAATTCGGATGAAAATGGAACCATATTTAGAAAAGTGGTTTTTCAACTTCAAAATATATATATTTCATTTAAAATGAAGGGCTTAGAGTATAGACAACATAAATGAATGATTTTGATAAGTAAAGTTTAGATCTATGTTCATATTATGCGTAGATCTTAGATTTGAACTTGAACAAAAGTAGTGAAATTCGTATTTTGGCAAGACTCATATTTAAAAATCACTTTCCAAGTGTCAAAATGTAATTTTTATTTAAGAAATGAAAGGCTCATAAGATATGATATGTAAGGAATGGATTTTCATGAGCTTAGATAGATTTTATCAAAAGATATAACCAAAAATGAATTTTGTAAATTCGGATCCCAACCAAGACCAATTTTTAGAACCCATGTATCAACTCAAAAACTCATGTTTTATGTGAAAAATGAAGTATACAGGTAATAGATATCATTAAGCAATGATTTTTACAAGTTAAAATGAGTTTAGGCATGAGTAAGGTGTTAAACAAGTAATGGGATTAAAATGAAAAATTTTGAGTTAGTGATCAATTGTCAAATTCGTAATTTGAGATTATGCATATGTAATCACTAAGTATTTGAGCTCAAATTGCAAGTTTTATGTGTTAAATGAAGTCCTTAGACAATAGATGTAGTAAAGTCTTAAAATTTAATGCATTAAACAAGTTTTTCCCAAATGAATTATTCAAAAAGTGGATTTTCTAAAATTCGGATTTTTGAGTAAACGATATTGGAAAACATATTTGCAAAGTGTAAAATGCAAATTTTTGTGTAAGAATGAAGTCCTTAGTGGTTATGTATGATTGAACCCTAATTTTCTAAATATCAAATGATTTTTACTTAAAGAAATCACTCAAAAACATTACTTACAAAAATTCGGATTTTGGAATCAACCCCACTTGAAAACATGTTTACAAAGTGTAAAATAGAAATTTTTATGTAGAAATGAAGGTCATAAGTAATATATATAATGAAGATTTAATTTTGGCAAAAATAATTATATGTTCTTAAGCAACAAATCTAAAACAAATGGAAATGATCAAAGTTAGAAAACTAGATTTTTCATAAGTAAGTTGTTATTATAGTCTTGCAAAATAAAAGGTTGCAAAATTTCCTTTTAGCAAAATCATCAAGATCATGCATACATTAAGCTTATCTCATGTCATTCATGTTAGGAAATCACTCATATTGCATATATAGCTAGTTTATATATTAGAGACATTACGAACATTTACAAAACTATTTTTCGGAATCGGAAACCGCTAATGATAAGATCTGATCCATCTGTTCCAAGACCTAAATGTTTTCAAAACTTGAAAATAATATTGGAATTAGATAGATCTTTCGAAGTAGATAGAAAATCGATATATAATTTATGAGATTCCGAGTTAAAATGACCAAGTTATGGCCGTTTTAAGTTGGAATTTCCGCTTAGGACGAAAATTACGAATTTGATAATTCGTATGAGATCGTTTAGATTAGTTTGAGTTGAAATACTTATTAGAGTATTTCTTCCTTGTTAGGTGATCCCGAATTCAACGATTCCCTACCACCGGATTACTATTACTAGAAGACCGGTAAACCAATGGCCGAGTGAGTTTTCTCCTTGTTTTGTTACCTTGATTGTGCTTGTAGTTAGTTGCATTAGAATTATAGGAACAAGATAAAAATCGATATGAATGGGGATGGGATATATGATGAGGCTGTGATGAATGTATGCCAAAGGATACTAAAGCATATCGAAACCACGATATGATTGGATAACTGCACTGTTCATATTATTTCTGTTTTGTGTATGATATTGGCTGGTCACTCTAAAGAATGTATAAATATTTGACCTAAGCAAAAAAATTAAATTGGTCATGCATCGCATCGGACATATTGCATTTGGTAGTGTGCTACTCCTACGCAGGTCGATCGGTATGGTCCGAGGACTCGTTTGGATAATGAGACCCGGGATCAGAGCTCATTCATAGGAAACTAAGGTGCATCAGGGATGCATTCCATGTGTGAGCCTAGCCGAGGCGAGTGCTATGAGCCGAGGGCTTGGGGACTAGCAGCGGTCGTGTAGACTTCAATACCATCCCTAACCCAAGATACGGAGGGCGTAAATCCGTTCTGTGTGTGGGTTCTGGATACCCATGCATAATTGTTTGCTCATGTGTTTGTTCATGCATAGCATATGGTTGATTATAACTTTCTTGTTATGGTACGGAATTAAGGAAATTCTCACTAAGCTAGTGTAGCTTATACCCCAATAATTGTTTAAATGAACAGGTTATCTCAAGAATGCAAAGTGGGGACCAAATTGGTTGGAGCCGGGAATAACTTCGGGAGTTCGGCAAAGAATAAGAATGTTTGAAGTTATTTGCTAGTTTTATGAATTGTCTTGTAATAGTTTATGTAGGGAAGTCTGTGGATGAATGTAATTGAAGTTGAATGATTTGTATTATGAAGTATAGTGGTTTGCATCGGAAGTATAGTAGATTGTATTTCCTTTACATTGTTACTCAATTGTATCAACATAAAATGTATCATTCCGATATGTCTCCTTTATGTGTTAGACGCCTTGTACATAGTATGGAAGCCTTCGCGTGACTGAGGTGGTCATTCTTGGGCTTTAATATTGTGTACGGTGGACTGCCACGTTTAGGGTACCTTTCGGGGCGTGACATATATACTTAGTTCAAGTCCAAAAAGCGTTACTAGAACTTGTGGGGTTTATAAAGAGTCCGAGGGTCATTCTTTCTTAATCTGGTCCTCAGTTGGTAGTATTGCGATCCTTGAGAGAACGGGTTTTCTCCTTGTAATTGGTCGAAAGATTTTCACTTCCAAGGAGTGGATATTCACTTTGTTCCTTTTCCGAAAGTTAACATATTAGCTTAGGGGTTTATCCTTTTTCTTCTATTATAAGCTGAACAGGTATATTTCATGGTGGTGTACTTCATTGCATAAGGTCTTTGATCTAGGGTTTCTTGTTGTTGTTTCTCCGACTTCCTTATAGGTTATTAGTCTAGTTACCAAGTTGATCTTTTTCTTTGGGTGTAATCTGAATCCAGAATTCTTCTTAACACTTCTAGTGAAATTCGTGAATGTCTCCAAAGGTTGGTTTCCATTTCATTCCTCTTGTATTATTGAGATATTCATTCATTCTCCTTTATCAACTCGAAAGAATGTGTCTCTTCCCTTCTTATGATAGTAAGTCCTTTACCGATATCCTTTTTCCGTCTTATCGGTTTATGAGTTCTATGTTCTCCTTGTGACTTTTTATTGGGGTCCTACTTGAGAGGTATACATCTTATCCCAAGGATTTCTTAACTCCATTATTCCTTAGAGTCGCAAGCGACTGCTTGTCCTTACGTCATTATTGAATGATCGACCAACACTTTCTTGGGTTTCATCATCCTTTTGTGTGGGGATTTTAAATCTTAAAACTAGAGATTGGTTGTTTGTTATCGGTAGTCTAGGCTAGATATATCAAAAGAATGTGTCGCCTCGAATCCCAAGAGAGCAAAACATTCTGATTTACTAACTGAAAGCCTCTTACGTGCTCAATAGGGGATTATTACACCTATTCTCTTATTCATCCATATAAAGAAAAACTTTAAACTTTTGTATTGCTTGAAATAAAGAAACAACAATCAACAAAGAAAGTTAGAGGCTTACTGG
The DNA here is from genome assembly GCA_024138025.1 of Combretum micranthum. Lineage (NCBI taxonomy): Eukaryota > Viridiplantae > Streptophyta > Magnoliopsida > Myrtales > Combretaceae > Combretum > Combretum micranthum. Next base: position 992,688 of record JAMXBD010000030.1, read on the forward strand.
TTCCCATGTCGCTGTTATAGCCTCTAATGCATTCCAAGGCAGCCAAGTTTCCATTTTCTTCGTCTACCTTTTCCCTTATCCATTGTCCCTCCAAGTTGTAGATTCGAACTCCTGAAGCAATGGATTCTGATCTACCTTCACTTCGATTCCCACATCTTTTCTCAATCCTTATAGGGACAACTCCTTCTAATGATCAGGTCAGAATATTCTCTCCTTGTGAACAGTTGTTGGCAAAATGTCCTTTCTGATTGTAGATATGGCAAGTACTAACTCTTTTGTTTGGGCATCTTGATATCTTATGGTCTTCACTTCCATAGAAGAAACACTTTCCAAATAACTGAGGGCACTTCTTAGGATAGTGTGCTCCATTGCACTTCCAACACTGAACATTTCTTGGTGTGAACCTTCTATCGTCGTTATTGTAGTTGTTGGAGATCTTGAATTTATTTGGTGAGGGTATGAAACTGGGTTCTACATAAATCTTCTTCTCATCCATTGGGGTTCCTTCTTCTTCTTTTCTTCCTCTTCTTTTCCTTGCTCCTTCTACGATTCGAGCTCTTTCCACCAATTCTCGAAAATTTCTTATGTCAAATTCTTCTAACCTCATTCTTAGATCTTCATCTAATCCTCCTATAAAGACTTGTCTTTTCAATTCCTCGATGTACTTATACGAATCAGGGATATATTGTAGCAATCTACTGAACTCGGTCTCGTATTTCTCGATCGTTCTCCCCTTTTGAGTAATCTGCAAGAAGAATGCACTATATCTTGTAAACTTCCTGGAAAATAATTCTCCAAAAACTCATGTCTAAACATTTCCCAAGTGATTGGAGTCATTAGCTCTCTTTTCTTTGACTCCCACCATATCTTAGCATTTAGACGAAGCATGAACATTCCATACTTGATTTGCAGATGGGGCGGAACTTCATATGCATCAAAAGACATCTCTATTTGAGCCAGCCAATCTTCGGCCTCCCCTGGCTTATCATAAGCTCCTTCAAAGTAGCGGTTGCTTTTGATGAAGTCGGGTAACATGCTTTTATATGTCCTTGGTGGTGGGGGTGGAGATAGGGGTGCACTTTGGCTATGCATATTCCTATGCACGGATGCCTCCGTTGATGCTTGTTGTGGCGGTAGTGTTGGTGTAGACGCCAGTGCTGTTGCTGGTGCTGTCTCAGGTACAGGTGCTTGTGCTGGCATGTTTTGCCTAATTTCTTCTAACACGTGGGTTAGGTGTCCTAACGTGGCGTGTAAGTCCATATGAGGTGCGGCGGCTCTTTGAACAGCAGGTTGATCTGCTTCAACGTCTGGTTGGTTAGAGACGCTTTGTTCTTCTCTTCGTCTACTTCTATTTCGGCTGTTTTAAACTTTTCTAAGTTAGGTTTTATAAAGTTTTGATAACTTAGTTAAATTTTTGCTGGAAATTGGTGGATATAACGGAAATTTTAATATGCATAGAAGCTAATAAAATTAAATCAAGACAATTTCTGAAATCAAACTTAAAGCATTATTATAGAAATAAAGTTCATAAATTAAAAATAAGACAAATCACAAAAAGGAAAATACATAGAAAATAGCAAACATTGTTCCGAAAACTAAAAGATAGACTGAGATCGTGGATCTTGTCTATGGTTACAAAATCTAAGCTGGACTTCTAGGGATGTGCTCATTCTTCCTTCTTCCTCTCTTCATTCTTCGGGCGCATCGCCAGGATTGCTGCTAGACGATCCTGGGTTCCAGTCCCTCATGAATTGCCTAAAATATTTCCTCCTTTTCCGGGCTACCTCCCTTGATCTTTCATGTACATCGGTTAGTTCATCTCTAGTCAATTCTAGCACTATGTCATGGATGGTTTTCCAAGTAACAGCTCCATCCGTCTCCATGCTGTTATTCTCATTGGGCGAAGCACTGTCCGTATTCATGGCCAAGTTTGATTCTTGCCTTCCTTGAGTCTGTCGTCCCATTAAGTAGCGGATGGTCCTTTCTTCGGTACTATTACGGGGTTCCTCATCTCCAATAGTGGTTTGGTTTTCTTCTTCCGGTCTTGCTTCATTGTCTTCCTTCGGGTCTTCTTCAAAATCTTCACTCTCTTCATCTTCTTCCATAGGCTTCTCCCTTATTATCGATCCATCATCTCATAGATGTAGGGGCTCGTTCCTCCTTAGTTAGATTCCCATAAAGGCAGGCGGCTCCATGGGCACTTGGGTTGGGGGTTGTAGCACTTCCTGGTACACTTCATGCCAGTGGAAGATGTCGTTGATGTCCGCCTTCATCCATTCAAGATGATCCATCAAGTTATCATGGGCGTAAATAAACATAGGTCCAATTTTCCTCCATGTTTGGAAATCTGGTGAAGTTCGTCCTCCGTCTTCTCTAAGGACAAATGTTGCTTCCTTCAACATAGGTCTATCTTCAGCAATGGCAATGATACGTTCTACGGCTTATATCATTTCCAACTCGGTCATTTTCTTTCCTATAGAACAGTTGTGAATAGTCTGTACCACTTCCCTCCATTCCGTTTATATCATTCCCCTCTTCCATATTTGGAACATTTCCCAAACGATCTTAGGTTGTCCTGCTAGGGCAAGCTCCTCACATAGAACTTTAAGTCTCAATTGATAATTTTCTGGTGTTTCGAAAGGTCCTTTCTGGAAGTTCTTGGCTTGAAGACAGGCTTCATCTATGGTGATCTATGTAAAAGAGAGATATTAGAAAACTTATTCTACCTATTCTATTTCATCTAAGTCTTTCTTTCTTCTATTCTGAGTCATTTCTTCTTAAGTCCAATTCTATAATTACGACTCCTAGGTTCTTAAACCATGCTCTAATACCAACTTAAACTGTCATGCCCCAAAGGGTACTCTAAAGGTGACAGTCCGCCACACTCAATATTAAAGCTTAAGTATGACAACCTTAGCCATTCCCAAAAGCTTTTATATTAAGTGTAAGGCGTGCTTTCACAAATTTAGAGGGCCATATATGGAATTATGAAGTTTAAGAAGATATAAATAACACATTAAGAAAAGAGGATTCATAATAATCATTCATTCATATCAATGGCTTTACAAACTTAGGGATATTTCCCTTTGATCACTAATCTATTACATGAGTATTTGTACATCAATACTAATACTACACTTTATCTAAATTTCTATTACCCAAAAAGAAATTACCTGCCCGCAGGGTCCACGTGGCCTTAACCATAAGTAGGAAAATTGCAAAAGATATCTATGGGGGTATAAGCTGACAGGCTTAGCGAGAACTATTTCCACAAATAACTTCTTGTATCAAGATTACAAACAAGTGGATTAAACAATCAAATGTAATGTAGCATATACGTGAGCAAACAAGCATATAGTTTTCCGGGAACTATATGTTGAATGGATTTGCGCCCTCCATTCGGGGTTTAGTGATACTTAACCTCAAAACAAGTATCTTTAGTTAAAAAGTTTTAAGCTTGCGAGCACTCATCGCCAAGCATTCCGAATCTACTTGATTTGACCTTGATTTCAGATCTTCCGCCAAGCATTTCCCTTGAGCCGCCAAGCAATCGTGTTCGGATCTCCCGCCAAGTATTGCTTTCGACATGAGCTTACTATGCTTCTCACCTAAGGATAATAACCCAAAATGCAATGTGACTCACTTCGTGGTATGCATGAATTCATTTATTTATAGAGTCATAGCAGAATTATTTTTGAATTTATGGTAATCAAGGAATTTCATACAAATCAAATGCTATACTAAAACAAACATTTAAAACAATTCCAGCTCCGATATTCTTAAAATTCTTTCAAAGAATTATTTTACATACATATCAATTTATCTTTTCCTAACTCTAATGCAACTAATTTACAAGCACAACAAGTATAGCATTTAATGGAAATAAACTCACGATGCCATGTCGACTATTCCTCTAGGTGGATGAGTCGTTCACACACTCCACTAAATTGTAATAATCTTCGGGGTCAAGGAATCCTTCCTCGGGGTCACCTAGCCAAAGAAAATACTCATAATGAGTATTCCTTGATGATTTTCTTGAAATTTGACAAAACAATATCAAAAGAACGTTAAAGTTCGTATAAATGAATGTTCCAACTTAAAATGGCCATAACTTGGTCATTTTAACTCAGAATCGCGCATATAATATACCGATTTCTACCTACTCGAAAAGATCTATCCATTTCCAAAATTATTTTCATCAAATAAAGCCATATAGGTTCCGAAACAGTGGTGACAAAATTCACCACGGATTTTCCAACACAAAACAACTTTGGTTCAAGAAATGAAAATTTGTTTGATAAATACTTAGTTATCTATATAGTTGAAAAATTCTCTTTTTATAACTATATAACTCATATTTAAGCATGCTCAAGTGTCTTGTTGTACAATTATATTTCTTGAGTAAAACAATGTTGGTTTTGAAGTTGTTAGAAAAGTATAGTTTACAAAAATCGATTTTGTAATTTTCTTGAAATGAATATCTTGTTTTCCTTTTGTTTTCCCAAAATACTTCATGTTGGTTATATTATGTTTCCCAAGTAACTTTTTGAAAATACCATTTTCTATTTTCTATATTAATACCACTTTTTCTATTTATTTTTCCTATACAATTTTCTTTGCCTTATTTGTTTGCAAAGGTCTTTATTTGAAATTTCCTTAGCTTTTCATCTTGTCTATCTTTTTCATAAAATCATTATTGTATCAACGAGTATTTTCTTTTTGAAAAACAAAGTGGAATAATAAAGGTTTTCGGTAGCTTTTTCAAAGTAAAAGTAGTTTCTAAAATTATAGTAAGTTCTTTTTGTAATTTTGAAAGGGAAAGAGTTTAGTTTTGTTAACTCATAGATTTTATACTTTACATAAAATTGTTTCTAAGTGACAAAATCTTCTTTTGTTTAATTATTTTTAGAAATTGAAATTTTTGGACAACAATCTAAATGAACATGTTTTATGAGAATAATAGTAAGCAAAAATAACATAAAACATAAATAATAAAGTTAAGTATTGGAATCATAGCTTTTTCAAGGCTCCCGGGACTAAGAAGTAGACTAGTCCCAAAATAAAATAAAATGAAAGAAAGAAAGAAAGAAAAACTTGTTTTGACTTGATGAGGATAAGTCTAAGACTAGAGACTAGTCTTAAAATAACAAGGAATAAGTAAATAAATTGCAAGGAATTAATAAATAAATTGCAAAGGAAAGTAAATATATTGCATTGCATAAAAAGTAAAAAAATTGCAAGTGAGCTTATATGCTCTAAAGAATATGTATATATATATATAGATAATAATATTTAGATATATTAGCAATAATATGAACAAAAATAATAACATGAACATAAATAGATTTTTTATGAACAAGAACAATACATGAACATAATGTAGCTTCCATAACTTGAAGTCTTTGGAAACTCACAATATGGTCATGTAAAGTTACATGACATGAAGAAGAAGAAAATGAAAGAAGGTAGTTACCTAAAGAAGACTTTGGTATGGTTATGTGGTTATGGGTTTTAGTTATTGGTAGGGGTTGTTGTGGAATTATTTTGAGAGAGTTTTGGGATGGTAGTTTGAGAGAGTTTTGAGAGGAGAATTTGAGAGGGTTTTGGTAAGAAATTTGTGGGTAGTGAATGTGTGAAAGAAGTGAAAGAGGAGAAGGGTATTTATAGGAAAATGTGGAGTGATTTTTGTGTGTTTAAAATAATAGAAAATTAAAACAAATTGATGAGAGAGAGAAGAAGGGGGGGGGGGGAGGGGGTGCCGGCCATAGTAGAAGAGGGGGAGAGTTTTTTTATTTTTTATTTATAAATGAAAGATGTAATGTGTAAGGTAGATGTGAAATAAAGTTATGGGAAAGGTAAAAAGTAAGGATTATAGATTATGGAGTATGTAAGAATAGGTGTAAGAAAAAGTAGAGATAAAATAATAATGTAGAATAGTAATGCATAGTATAATGTAAGATAGATATGACTAATAAAGTACCGGTAGTAAGAAAATTACGAAACTGATATTTTTGGAAAACTTATATTTTTACGAGTCTAACGGTGTATTTGGAATATTTTTACTATTCTGAGCTCCCGGACACGTTTTTCAAGAACTGTGTCCGATCGGGTTTGAAGGACACCCGAAATTCGCAAAACTGATATTTTTATATAATCTATGGTTAATACAGACTATTCTAGCTAATCATCCCAACTTCGTTTTCCAGGGCCAAAGAAAACGGCAATGCCGGACTTAATCGGTTATGGTAAACTAGGGTTTTGTTGATCTTTAGGATTTCGTTTGACTTCCGGTTTAGGGTTTTATGCTAAACCGATTCCAAAAATTTAGGGGTTTACAGCCAGCACTGTCCATAAGCCGGCAGTGTAAACGTTCAACGCTGGTGGTGTAGCAACGGCTTGCACTGGAACAAAAGCTACGTAAAACTTATTCTTACGTAAAATGAACGAACGCCGGCTATCTGAGATTATATGTCGACGGCATATAGTCCGGCATACATGAGAAAGCTAGCGGCTTACAAGCCAGTGCACCCGATACGAAATATTATGTAAGACGTAAGAACGCCAGCACCTGGGTTTCAACGCCAGCGCCGTAGGAACCAGCGTACAAACCTGTTCCTTTTATATGCAATCTATATTTCATAGACGAATAATTTATATAATAATCATAACTATATTATATATATTTATCTATCAAAACAGAAGTTACTAAATAGAAAAAATAAATAAAAATGCTTAGATTAATAATTTGGTTAATATTTGATAATTTTCAAAACCCTAGAATTATAGGAAAATATTAATTGTTAATAACAACTATAAATAATCAAATATTTATTCTATATAGATAAAATAGGTAAGAATGGAAATTGAAATAAACTAAAATTACGAATAATGTGAATTCTAAAAATGACAAAATAATTACACCAAATAGATTAGGAGAAACACGATAACACTAAGTAATAATAAACGAATATGATTTGCTATAATGATTCGGATATAGAATAACATAAAATTAGTATTAATACCTACAAAAACTTGATAAATATCAACTTAGGACACTAGACACATATAGGAGTTTAGTTATTTAATATATATCATATTAATGAATACTTTATTCATCTCAATACGTAACTTTGATACCATAGAGGATCTTCCGGCGGATTATTAAGCTTAAGTCATCATGAGCAGGTGAGTAATTTAGTCATATTATATTGTTTGTGCTTGTAAATAGCTCACCATTTAATGCAAAGACAATAATAGTATGAATGTTTTGATGGAAATGTATTGTGATATGATTTTATGATTGCTAATCTACCATTACAAAAGTGAAAATACAATGTTATGATGATGATTGTGTGCAATGTATGATCACCATGAAATTGAATAAGGGCTATTGACTTATTAAAATAATCTGGTCATGCATTACACGTACTGCATTATTACATATACAAACGGGTGACAGCCTACTATGTATTAATATTTCGGTTCTCTGTTAACGCCTGGTTTTTCTAAAGTGTTAGTTCTTCCAAGGTTTTCTTTGTTCCGTTTGTTCTACGAGAACTAAGTGGCAATGAAGAGCGTTAGGTAAAAATCTCATCAACCTATGCAATTCTGACTCATATTCTTCCACTATCATTTTTCCTTGCTGCAGAGTGTAATACTCTTGAAGCATTCTTTTCTTAACACTGTCAGGAAAGAATTCTCTATAAAAGGCCTGCTGAAACATTTGCCATGTAATTATACCAGTCATGTGTCTTCTAGTGCTTAACCACCAGTTGTTGGCCCTCCTAGTCAGCAAATAGGAAGCATATTCCACATTCTTGTTCTCTGGGATATCTAGAGCAGCAAATGTCTTCTCAACCTCTTTCATCCACAACTATGCTTCGAGAGGCTTACCTGGTACCGGCTCAAACTTATGCACCAGGTCCACAAATTTGTTCAGACTAAGCACATCTACATGCCTAGCTCCATTTCCTCCATTCCCATTTAACCTTTGTGTCTCCTATCTCCAAGCTTTGGCGTTTTCTTGGACCATCTACATGTCTCTCCTCATATCTTGTTGCTGTTGACCAACTACTCCTAACAATGCATTCACAGCTTGCATAAGTTATGCAGCATTGACCGGAACCTGTTGTCCAATAGGTGGAGGTGGTGGCAAGTCTTGATTCAGAGCCTGCTGCTCATCCTGCTGCTGCCCCCAAAATCTCATTTTCCTCAGGAATTCTTCTTCTTGGAGGCATTCTAACACAACAAAACACCACGAAATTAGAATAAGAGTATCCAACTCAAGATCAAAACTTAAATCTATAGGACAACATCAAACTTAACTAAACAACAAATCTATTATTCTACCCTACTCATCAAATCTCACCATCCTAAGGAATCAAAACTTAAATCTATATGATTCAAAACCTATAGCTCTGATACCAAATAAACTGTAACACCCTAAAATAAGTCATTACAACCCGCCACTTATCCCCTCTTATTTAGGATACGCAAAGCCTCTATTATCCACAATTTTGTAAAATCATCACCTGTAAACACTCATGGGGTAACTCATAGGATACCAAACCTGTTAAAAATAAAAACTCATACTTCATAAAACATAAACTCCTGGTTTAAGTATAAAATCCAAGTTGACTTCACAGTCAACAAATTCAATGGAAACTAAATACTGTTTACAGTAAAATCTTCTCAATTAAAACCAACTATTAATCCAACTACGATCTCAAATGATCAAAACATGTCTTCTCTTAGAAACTTGGTATATGAAGCCTAACTCTCGACTGGGTAGTCGGGTCCACTATCACCATCCCTGCTATTAAAGAATAAATCATAACCGGATAAATCATATACTATATCTTCTTCACTTGTACTTGAAATTTAAAAGAATGAGTAGCGACGCCCAGTACGATAACTCCAATCCAAAAACAAATGCATATGCACATACAAAAGGCATACAATTCATGTAACTTAAACTAATGCAAACAATCATATTATTATCTCTCTTAAACCAACACAACAACACAGTCCAGTATTAGGCATACACTAATCCTGAACTCGAAGTTACTCAGACTCCATTAAAAATCAAACAACTTTTTGAAAATAATAATCATATACATATATGGATGAGTGGGTACTCCCCAAACACCCCGAATCCAAAACACCTAATTCAACCGGAATCATATCAAGGCACGAGTCCACTAGGGATAACCTCACACCAAGATCATCAAGGTGCCTCACCAGTATCACTGTCTGCCAGGTCTTTACTGGTCAAAGCCAAGCACAATCAATCATACAACTATTAACCCGAATAACGATTAAGTTTATTAAAAAAAATTCTGTTCCTACAAGCATTCAATCAATACTAAACTTACAGGCAAAAACAGCAAGCAAGGATTGGTCGTACCTTTCTAAATTTCAGGAATGTAAATCAAATCCCCAGAATCTGATACCAACAACAACAAAGATAACCCGAACTCCACAAACTCCTATATCCACACCAATAAAAATTCCACAAACTCCAAATGTCCTGTTATAACATATATATATATATACATCAACAGATATGATCTCAATATCAAAATACCCTAACAAACATGAATTCTCCAAAAATCCTAACTTGAAAAGAAATCTCTGTTATCTGTACCGTCTATTTCGATCAAACTCCACAAACACTAATTATTTCACCCAAAACCCTAATATGTACAACAATAAGAATGTATGAGGATTGTTTAACCCGTATTTTGTTTGAATCCATCATAAAGGAGATAAACTTACTATTTTGAATAGTTAAAACCCGACTTGCATTCACCAATTCACAGATCTCACACGTGCTAGGGTTTCCTCACAAGAACCTTCATGCAAAATCCAACCCAAACCCTAAGAAAACTTATACAATTTCATATTTAATCCATAAGAGAATATTAAAATCACTTACTTTGGATTAAAAACACCCTCGGGATGATTCTCCACGCCTGGATCTCTAAGAACACTCCAAAACCCTTTTTGATGCAAGAAGAAAATGATAAAAAGAAAATCTGTCGAAACTGCTTTTTGCGTCTCGTATTTATAGAAATTTGGTCATACGCTGGCCCTACACTGGCGGCGTACGTGTAGATCTTGCCGGTGTACACCCTATACTGGCAAAATTTATAAGAGCACTGGCAGAATTCATCGGGGCTTTGAATTCTAGAATTTTAATTCCTACTACATACGTCGGCAAATCCATGCCCTACGCCGGCAGCGTTCCATGCTGGTGTTGAGAGAAACCCTGGCGAACACCGGCAGCATTCCTCCCAGCATTAAGAAAAATGCTACTGTTCTCATCTTACACCATCTCTACGCTGGCGACATAGATTCTCCAGGATGCAGCGTACAATCTGTCAAAAATTGCAGAAACTCGAACTTTAATATTTGTCCTACAATCAAACTTAAACTTTTACAATTTACTTGTTTTGACCTTAAACTCATCATATATCACCTCATGATTCATAATTCATTATATTTCCATTTTTATTTCTGTATTTTACAGTATAATACAAAGGCCTAATAAGATTTTAGAGTATAGTTACCTTTATATCTTAAAAGATAACTAGCCAGACACGGTAAATAGAAACTTGCTAAAGCTTTATTGAATATAGTAGAGGTATGTTTGTAAAGACCCGATCCTCTAAATCCCGAGACTTAGAGTACCGAATCCCCAACCACATATAACGTTTTCACATTATATGTAAGGTTGTCCTAAAACTAACAGTTTATGAAAATTGTTTGATCAAAATCACTAAACTTTGTAAAGAACTTTTAAACAAAACAAGATTGCTAACAAAAGCAATCTATACATACATTTACATTAAATAAACATCGTTTAGTGCCAATACATGACACTACAAAAATTACATGTTTTCTCAAAACATGAGAATCCTAAAGGATTTTAAGGTCATTACAAAAAGAAATTAGCTTAACTAACAAGCCTTCTATACATAGCTTATCCTTAGCAAAAAGTATTCTAAAAGTCCCGGGTAATCGGATCCTATTCATCCCACTCGTCCAGAAATCTCTCGAAATCAGACCCATAGCCCAAGTCATCGTAATACTCGTCTCCAATACCTGCAAAGCAGTAAAAGTGAGCCAGAGGCCCAGTACACAATAACCAATGCAAAACAAATCATCAAGTTGATGTAATGCATCATAGGATGAGTGGTTATCTTTATTACATTTTCTTTCGCAAATCAACAAGAGGGTATTCAAACCCCGGTCACACTTTGGGAATTTAGGGATCCTGAGTAACAACAGCTGCTCAGGGGATTGATATAGGCAGTCCGAATACTTATATCTCCTATATCTATTTCATAAAGATAATAGCTTCATTTAGGGTTTAAAGGCTGTTACCCGACTCTACTTAAACTCAGTCCATAACATGAGCCTAGTTTACAAGTTCCCATAAACTTTGAACTAAATCATGGTATTTCCCCCTAAGTTTAAGCAAACGTTACTCAGATACTATTCCCCCCTATCGGCTACCCACTTAACCAAAAAGAATCGCTATTGCATCATAGCGTACCATTGCATCATGGTAAAGTTATTGCATCATGACTTGGTTAAGCGCCAATCTAACATGTCATTGCATCATGATAGGTTTGCTGCTCCTCAGACCAGATTAAACAGCGTAATAGACATCCAATTCATTCAAATGTTAAGTCGAATCGATTTAAATCAAATTAGGAATGCCTATTCCTAGCAATCATCAAACAAGTCATTGCGTACCTGAACCCGTTAGTATATAACTAGGATCTCTCGGTGATGAACTAACCGAAGAATCCTTAACTGTAATGGAAATATCACAATAATCAATAAATCAACAAGTATAGATTTCATTATCACAATTATACACATATTATATCCATATATTGCAATTAATCAAAGAAATTCAAATAATTGAATACAAGGTCATAAATAAGCATTTAAAGGTCCTATTATATCGCAAATTGCTTAATAAATACTTAATTGCTTGAATAACAAACTTCGGAAAATTTTAGAAAAAGATTTTAAATTTCAAAAGCATAGGGGATAAGCCGGCAGCCAAAGCCGGCGGCTTTGAGCCGGTGCTCAATTCTCTTAAAATCAACTACTGCCAGCGCTGGCAGTGTACAAGAGTACGCCGTCAGCCTTTGTATCCTACGCCGGCGGCCTTGAGCCGGCGTAGAATCCAAAACCAAAATTTTCAAAAATGTCCAGAGAGGTCTAAGCCGTCCGTTTACCCAGATACGCGGGCAGCTTAGACACTTACGCCGGCGGCCTTGATTCCCAGCAGCCGGTGTACAATATGAACGAAAGAACGCCAGCTGACTTTCCTAGCGAAAGCCGACGGCGTTCAGCCAGCCTTAAGAAATCTGAGTCCAACGCTGCCTATAAGCCGGCGGCGTTGAATTCCCAGGTGCCGGCGTACGTTCTAAAAACAGGCTTAAACGAAAATTCAAATCCCCTGTTTTTCCACTTTGTAAAATTCTATCTTAAAACACTTCAAAATCTTTCTCAACTACACTTCCAACTTCATATACTCACTCCTATCTATAATACTCAATCCTAGCAACTCAAATCATGAAATCAACATAATTAAACACTTCAAACTCCACTTCAATTCATTCTAAATTTCCCTACACAATTCCTCTTCTCATCCTCCCAACACTTCATATTACTTCAACCATGCATGCACAAACTCACACACTCATATAACACATTCATAACTCATCCCAAGCATAAACAAACAATTTGATCAACACTAATCTCATTTCAATGAAGAATTCATGTAATCACTTCAAGAAAGATAAACAAAACAAAACAACAATCATAACTAAATCAATTCAAATAATTATATATATATATATACCTTGTCTTGAGAAAAACTTTGATTTTTAAACTTGATATTGACCTTGACTTGAGCTTGGAATGGAATTGACAGAGGAAGAAGAAAAGAAAGAAAGAAGAAGCAAAATTCGTATAAAATATTAGGGCTGCAAAAAGAGAGTTCAATTAAGCATAATTTGACTTTATACATATTCCAAATTTACCCTCTAAGGCATATACAGCTTTAATGTATAATTTAGGTGAATTTGAGCCTCATTTGGGCTTCATTTGGGCAATAATGCTATCTTAATTAAAGACAACTCTATCAACTAACCTTAAGCAAACATTAAAGTTGATTTATTAATCTAACTTAATTTTACATCTTAATGTACACACACCCATTAATACATATAAAATAAAGATATTAATTTCACTAGGTACATGCAAAATAATAGTATATGTATATTAAAATACTAGCAACACAACCATGCTCATTCAATTCAACAATTTAAAATAATTAAATAAACACATGAAATCTAAATAAAATTTTTATCTAGGTCATTTCAATGTTACAATGACTGAGGAAATTTGCTACATTTATGACAAGAACACTCTTACAAAAAATTAAACACTTAGAAATTACTAGTCTCTCTCTCCCTAAAACTTTCGATCTACAAAACTTATAATCTACTCGCCTTTTATGGAAATTTACAAAATAGTACAAAGTGCAACGCAAACCTATTTCTATAATAAAAAGTGCCATAGTAGCCTATTGTTATTGTAACCTATTGCTACAGTACCCATTACTATTGTAACTTCTATAATTTTCTTTTTGTTCGATTCCTGAGTTGCTTTTGTTTTTTGTCAACCCCTAAAATTCATTCTTCCTTTTTGTCTACCTTTGTGTCCTTTTAATTTTTGTCTATTTTCTTATCTGTTCTTATTGTTTTCTTCTTTTTCTTTCTTTTTGTTCGGTTTTGAAATTTATCAAAGCCTATGCATTCATTCAGTCTCCTACCTATCTCTTTTTCCAAAACATTCTTTTTTATCCTTTTTTTTTTTAACATTACGTTTGATCATGAAAAGGAGTGTATTTGCCTGTATCATGTATAGAAGGTTTTAACATTTGCATAATGGTTGTTTTTGGTAAATATCATTCAAAAGGGAAACTTATATGCCTATAAAAAGATATGGTTTTGTCATTGGGTCGAACTTCTAAGATTTACCGGTTGTAATTATTATTGTTGGCTTCTTTGCACTTGCATATGTACTAAACCCATGGTAGAATATCACAGAGAACGAGTAGTCGAATGTTTCTATCCCATATGCTTCGGTTATGTAAATCTGTACACTTGTTTTATTTGCGTTTAATTTTAATGATTCTTCCATACCAGAATAACAGATTAAGAAGGTACATCAAAATAGATATTGGTATGCCTATATCACTTAAGCGTTTATCATGTACTTATTTATGCCACGTTTTTTTCTTAGTTTTGATTTCATTTCAAATATTATTACACCTACAAGTCTCCATTTGGCGTACAGGCATATATGTACGTAAAAATCACAAATTTATTTTACTCTTCTTAATTTCTTTCTTATATTACTTTAATTAAATCTAACTAGCCCCTATTAGAATTACCTACCATTAGAATATCAATAGAATTTCTAGTTTTCATGGCATACATAAAGTTTATAATACGAATTCATGTAGGTGTATAATAAAAGCTATAAAAGTTTATCTTTGGTTGATACTTATTGCATGTGGTGTATGTTTTTATATATTCTTATGCTACACAAGTTTTGAGAACAAAAGTGGATGTTGCACACATGCGTTAAGCACAATGCATTTGGTAAGTTACCGCCACGCTTGGAGGAGAATCTATTGAACGTCTAGCAAATCAATAACGAATGGACAGCTAGTAATCCAGGTGTCTAACTCATGCTAACTATTGGATCTAGCCTTACGCTGTGTTTGGGATGGAGTAACTCTACTGAAAACGATCGAAAGTAGAAGAAATGCGATGAAGTGCTGCTGTTTGACATACTAATTGGGAGAAGAAATTGGCGGGTTTAGACGGAAACGAGACGAAAAATTGACAGCTTCACTTTCCATCCAATATTGAGCTGAAATTGGGAGAAATGGAGAAAAATATATTTGAAAGACTAACATACCCATTCCTCTTCTTTCATTAATATTTTATAAAAAATCATATAAGGAAAATTTTTTGTCAATTACTAACTCAGTCTCTCCCATTTTCCTCCTATTTCCTTCATAAATTACTAAACATAAAATAAAAATACTACTTTTTTCTATTTTCACTCATTTCCAATTCTTTCTATTTATTTCCATCCACTTCTCTCTATTTCTACTTAGAAAAAAAAAAAGCCAAACACAGCATTATTAATTTTGAGCTCCTGATTTCTAACATAAGAATGTTACGTGTTATATGTTATGCTTAATTTAATTAGTTCTTGGTGTTATTGAATAAAAGCATCGTGGATTATTTATTTATTTTCCAATGTTTTGTCCATATTATAGGGAAAAGAAATAATAAATACATAAATTTTATTTTTAAAAAATCCCCAAATTTTGAATTTTTCAAAAATAATCCTGTAAATAGAGCATTTATTAAAGTCGTGTCATGGAAAATTATTTTTATTTATTAAGAAATTGTGTTTTAAAAAATAATCATGTCTTGATTTAAGTGAAATTAACTAGAATAATAGATATTCCTGATCAAAACCAATGGAATCGACTACACTATTATAATCGTACAATTGTTGATATTTGCCGTGTGATCGAAGTACCTTAGCTGGACCATATCCTAAGCATCCAACTTTTCCCCCGAGCGTAGGACACTTCTTCAACGAATAACAACAAATCTACACTTCCACCAGACAAAGCGATAAAGTAAAGTAATCAGCTTGCCGCATCAATTAATTTCCACTGGTATCGTCAATGATGCCTCCCTTCCATAATTGGCACTATTACTAATCTTTGAAGTACTATAAATACGTATGCTTGAGGCAGCCAAAACATATGTTCCTAAGGTCTTCGAGTCTTTCAAGTTATTAGTGTCGCTATCCCTTATCCCAAACATCATCCTAGCTAGCCTCAAAAATGTCGTCCATGAAGCCATCATCCATCAGGCTTACTGGAGCTACTCCTGCTGGGAGCATTTTGGCTAACCTCCATAGAGCCTTCAATGACATTGATCACATTAATTTTCTCATCGGACAATATCATCCTCACGTCGATGCAGTATTCAATGAACACGATGTTTTCTCTGTCGCAAGAGATGCCCTCCGAAATGCAGCTATCTTTGTAGATAGCGATGTTCTACGCAAGCCCGCTCCGGTTGCCACCGTCCGTACAGTAATCCAAATTTTTTGCCTTGTGTTCGGTAGATCATTGATTTGTTAGTGGGAAAATTTGACTTCTGAAGAAATTTTTACGTGAGACTTGCTCAGTAGGAGAAAAAATTACAGCATTATATACTACAAGTTTTTAACAAAAAATAGTTCATCTTTCTACTTTCTATTTATTTATGTTTTCTTCTTTTTTTTTTGGAACTAATTTGTAAAATAGAAAAGGTCGTTAGTTCATAATAAACACAATATAATATAAATGGGGGAAAAAAAATCTTTTTTTTTTTTCAAATAAATTGTATCGAATGTTTCATTGAGTTTCGTTTTTTGTACAGTTGGTGCAGACAGGCATCGAAGAAAAAGTGGCTAGGGAACCAATCCACCCAACAGTGCTAGAGATGAGGGAGATACCATCTCCTCTTATACAAAGGATTATGTACCAGGTTTCAATACACCTATTTTCTTACGAGCTGTGTAAATAGTTAAGAAATGCTGAAAACTCATCGACGAGATTAAATAGAGCAAATCTGACCAATGCAAAGAAAATTTTAAGACAATGCCATGACTAGATGCTTCTTAATATTCTTCTACACAAAAATTTTGGTACATGATTTCATGCATGACAGTTTCACTTTTCTTGTAGATCACAAGCAAGGCCCTGGACAATGAAGATGCAGATGCATTACAACACTCAGCATTCAAGCTAGTGTTTAAATATTCATGGTTAAGGAAAACACTGGCAGTCCTAGCAGCTTTTACTTTGCACTATGGAGACTATTGGTACTGGGTGCAATCTATTCCATCTGACCCCCAAGCGCAGCAAATCTCTGCGCTTGAGGGATCCCGAGCAATGAAGGCAAAAATTGAAAAGGATTTCAAGATGAAAAATGCGTTCACATTGCTAAATGAGCTGGTGAAGGACCTGTTAGAATTGATTGAGATCATATACGAACTCACAGCGTTGTGTGCGAAACACCCCGAGAGGGAGGTCCCTGTGCTGAATTTGGTATTTAACCGCCTTCCAGAATGGAATTGCCAAGCTGTTGTTGCCATTCTTGCAGTCAATGTTCAGTTCACTAAGTTCATCAATGCGGACGAGGGAAGGTAAAAATGTATTGGTATTAAGCGAATACTTTCATTTTAAATCCCATAATTTATTTATTTATTTAATAAAATTACCATATATGAAAATTTTAATATACAGATGGACAGAGTGGGAGCTAACACAGCTGCACTCGGATATAAATGGTCTTAAAAAGGAATTAAAAGTGGAGCTTGATCATTGCCTTGCAGACATAGGTACATAGCTTATTTATTATGATTATAAAAAAGGAATAGCAACATAGGGAAATATTAAAAAAAAAAATTTAAGATATGACGATTTATTAATGTAACAAACTGGCATTTGGTGTGTTTAGAACTATCTATGAGTTACAAGAAGTACGTGAAAAAGATCGAAAACCCTGGTAGCGTTGTTGACGTCATCAGGCAGCTACTTCGTGAGGACATTGATTCCCTGCTCTATGGTGTTACTAACAAGCTGGTATGCCAACTTTTATATATACTCACCAATTAAAATTGATGAAATTCTAACAAAAGTTTATATCCTTATATATATATATATCACTAATTTTTGTTATATATATTCTATGGTATATCAAATGTTTGTAGGCAAAAATTGAGTCGCTGAGAGGCAAAGATGTTCTGCTAGCAATATCAACATTAAAAATTGGGGTTGATGATCTTGATGCTCTAGCTGAAGTTTATACTCATTTTGAGCGCTTCCCTAAGCTAGTAGATCAACAAAGTGGTGTTTTTTCTATTTTGCCTATGGGAAACAACACCAATGTCACAAAAAATTTCGAGATGATATGGTTTCCATTTATTATGGATTTTCATGATCCTCAAAGTCCTTTCTATGTAAGATCTTTAGGGAGGAGGGAAGACTTGTTGTACTCCCAAGACCAGTTTTCCAGATTCAAGACATTGCAAGCAAGGATGCCATGGCTAACAATTGAGGACCCTTCCCAACTTCACCCATATGCAAAGAGATATATCAAGGAAGAGTGGTTCTTTAAGGGTGATGCAATAGTTGTTGCACTAAACCAATCTGGTCGTCTCGAATGCATTAATGCAATGCCGAGGATTCGAATTTGGGGCACAAAAGCTTTTCCCTATGAACTTACCATCAATATGTGGAAAAGTACCCCTTACTGGATTCTAGCTGTATTTGATCGGAACCCAGAAATGGTAAGTATTAAGGGACAGTAACATTTTCCCTTGAATTTTAGTAATATATAGTGTTCTTGTATAAACCATGGGGCCTCATTTTATTGTTTTGTCTTATTGCTTTTTATTCATTTCAGTTCGCAACTGGGAGATACACCTTTATTTATGGAGGTGAAAATTTTGCCTCAGAATTATCAGAAGATACCACAAGAAGGATTGAAAGAGCCACTGGAATCAGCATAGTTCATGTAATGGATCCTCGTATTTTCAAGCGGCTAGAGAACACACTAATATGTAGGATGCAATATTTGCTTGAGCGTAGCCCTAACGAGCACGAAGCTTCAGATTTTGTGTTTGATCAATTGAGTGAAGCATACACGGCATATGAGAAAGGGGGGTTTGCCATTCTCACAAGAGGAC
The DNA here is from genome assembly GCA_024138025.1 of Combretum micranthum. Lineage (NCBI taxonomy): Eukaryota > Viridiplantae > Streptophyta > Magnoliopsida > Myrtales > Combretaceae > Combretum > Combretum micranthum. The sequence goes on from JAMXBD010000030.1 coordinate 1,011,552, forward strand.
CAGAGGTGATATTCATTGGTTCGGCTGAACAAGCACTAAAAGATTTATTAGACTATGAGAGATGGTACAATAAAGATGTGGATATTGTCAAGGTGTTTCAACCAAAAGCTCCAACTCCAAGCAAAAGCATCTTCCTTCCTAGCACAGGATGGTGGAATCCTGACTGGATGAAGTGCAAGCAAACTGGACAAAATATGAAGTATATCGAGAATTATAAATGTTGTGATGATTAAATTTAAAGATATTTCACCTTGGAAAGAGTTATACCATCCTTGTTGAATTTGTTGTGCTTTTGTTATGTTGTGTTGTGTCACTTTGCTACGTTAGTGTGTCTTAATAGTATGTTTTAATAAGTTCGAGTCCTAGGGAACTTTGCTTTGTTATATTTCTATGTCTTTTGCTACTTCATCTTGTTTGAGATGTAATGATGTAATTCGAGTTTGAAAATAATAAAGCTTGTCCATGACAGCTTGGCTTTGCGATATTTGGTCATAATGTGTGCCTTATATGTTGTGCAAATCAACACAAAGAGCATTAGAGTTACTTCTCTGCTTGATATCATACATATTTCATACTCTAGGAACCATAGTAATCGGACTTTTGATGTTATTTATAGGAAGACTATTTACATAGCTTATTTATATTAGCCTAATTTTAGTACATCACAAGTCAATGGATTCTCCATTGCTATTAATAGCATGAGTACACATAAAATCTAATGTTTCCTTCCTTTTTATTTTGATTATGAATTCTAGTTTTTATATATATATATATAATTTTGTTTCCTACACCATTTTTTGTTTTGACTATTGATATTGCTATGCACACACATATATGTATTTAGGGAGATGTCGCGAATGAAAATTTTGGCAAAATATATAATTAGACACTTGAAACTTGAAATTGATGAATACAGTACCTAAACATCGAAGTTAATCAAATTAACACATAAAAGAACTACAAGTATTGTATTATCCATTTTGTTGCCTTAAATTACATCCCACTAGGATTTTGCATGAACCTTGAGAAGAGACTTGTGGTATACAGTATGCTAGATTTGTCATTGTTCGATATAGTAGGCTTCCTATAAGACTTCTCTATCTAGATGCATCTGCTACTTGTGACCCATCTCCTTTTCACATGTTCTCATTTGTTGCCAATAAGTATAGCCATTACTTTACAATTACCTATGTTGAATTTCATCAATAGATTTTCGCATACTTGTTGGAAGAAGAAGTGGGAAGAAAGTCCCACATGGGCTAGTTGAGGAAAAATTGATGGCTATATAGTGAAAGAGGTACTTAAGTCAAACTAACTTAGGGAATTTTGACAAGAAAGCCCTCTCAATATTTAGGTCCACTCTCTAGCCTACATTAAAAAGTCATGCCCAAGCATTATCATGGAGGCCTACTCTCCCATGAATGTTTTTGAAGACTTGGACCAACCCAAACCATGACAAAGAATTTCCAACAATGGTATCAAAGCTTTATGTCTTTCGGGTTATGGGTTTAATCTGTTTTTTTTTTTTCTACTCTTGCTTTTATTTCTTTAGATTAATACACTTTGATCTCATGGCATTTCGAAGTTTTTTCATTGTTGGACTTCCTATCTTTACAAGAGAGAACTATCAAATATATGCTATCAAGATGAAAGTATATTTGAAAGCTTTTGGTTTATAGGATGTAGTGGAGCAAGGAGGAGCAACAATTTCATCATTGAGAGCTAATGCCACTTTGAATGAAATAAAAAAGCAGGAAGAGCTAGTAACTAGAAGTCCTAAAGCTCTTACAAGTCTTCATTCAGTAGTACTGGAGACCATATTTACAAGGATTATGGCTTGTGACACAGTAAAGGAAGTGTGGGACAAATTGAAAGAACAATTTGAAGGGAATGATAGAGTTAGAGTTGTTAAGTTGTTAACTCTCAAAAGAGAGTTTGAATTACTTAAGATGAAGGAGGAAGAAGGTGTGAAGGATTATTTCAAAAGGCTACTGGAGATTGTTAACCAAATAAGACCATTTAGTGAAAAATTTTCAGATTAGAAGATTGTTGAAAAAATCATGGTAAGTTTGCCTAAGAAATTTGAGTCAAAGATTTCTACCATAGAAGAATCTTGTGACTTGAGAACTCTTATGGTTGCTGAGTTGATCTCTAAGTTACAAGCATAGGAGAAAAAGGCTTCTATGAGGTCTGAATAGGTTGTTGAATGGGCTCTTCAAGCAAAGGACAAATTCAAGCAATTTAAGGAGAGTAAAAAGTTTACTGTAGACAAGCTTGAAAGAGGTCAACTTGTTGGAACCTCAAGAGAAACTTCAAAGAAAGGAAGTGTTTGTCTTGATTGCATAATCAAGAGGGGGTGAATTGATTATGTTAAAAAAAATAAATCTTTGAGTTAATTAACAATAAAATTTCCCTCTTTATTTTGCGAATAAATAGCTAGAAACAAATTGATAAAAGTAAAAATAAAAAAATTTAAAAGATAAGGGATAAGAAGATTAGACAGCGATATATAGAGATTCCTCATTGTGAGCCAATTCTCTCTTCTAACTCCATGCTGGGGACCTGACTATCTTTACTAGTTGTGTTCCACTATATCAAAAGAATAATTGAGATTACAATCAAACCATACCACTTTGGAAAGGCTTACTATTGAGTCTATCAAACTATACTAGCTATTTACTCACCACAGCGATAGGAATACTCTCAACTATCTCTCATAAACTCAAAAGAATGAGAAGATAAAATGGAATTTAGTAACATTAAAGGCTCTATAAAAGCTTTTGGATAAGTAAAATAAGAAAATAATTTGAATGCTTTTTGACGATCTGATAAAAGTTATGCATGTATAGGTTTTTAAGTGCTCCTCTCTATTTATCTTTCAATTCCAACGGTTATAAAAGAAAATCTTCTAGAAAATCTCTCATCGCTATCTTCTTGTTGATGTAATGAAGTCGAATTTAAAAATCGGATAAGATCTTCAAAAAATCTAGTGATATTAGCACTTATAATCTACATTAAATATGCTATGAATACAATCTTAAATTTGAGTATTGGAAATTTGGGAAAAATCGTTGTTGAAAATATCTTTAGTGTGAGATAAGTTTGTTGCATCTTGAGAAGATATCATGAAGATATCCAGTAACTACCTTAGATGGATAAAATCTTGTAAATATAAGATAAGCTAAAGTATACCAAAGATTGTGGAATAATATCTTCCATTGTATAAATGTTGTAATCTTCCATATGTTATCTGATCTCTCTTTAAAATAAAGCTTTAACATAATATCTTGTTGTCCCTTACAAAAACTTGGTGAAGTAAATCGGTTGGAATCTTCAAATCTTCAAACATAGATAATTAAAAAAAAATGCCCGTAATATTTAATCCAATTTTTGTGGAACTAATAAAGTATATTACCTAAAAATACTTGCCAAGTGGAGTTAAGCCTTCATAATTATTAAAAAAACCAACTTATATAAAATTTCTCATAGAATTGAAAAGGTTCGTATTAGGATAGGATAAAAGTTCTATGGAAACTTTTGTCTAATTTTTAATTTTAGATTTCAAATATAAAACTTTTGGAATAACTTCTGGTTTATAACACTTCTATGTATATAAATTTATGGAATAACTTTCGAAATAATTAAGCTAGAATTCTATTTTCCTTTTCTGTGAAATTTCAGATAAAACATTTGTTTATCAATTCTGCTCATAATCTCAAATATCATAAGTTCTAAATAAACTTTAGCTAAGTTAAACTGTACTAAGTAACACTTATTAAATAATTTCTAACCCTTTTGTTATCATCATAACTTATGTGTAGAGGACTTGATAGGAAGATTTCTACCAAGTGCTATTTGCAGAAGGAAAAACCATTTAGAAAGATATTATTGGCAAAAGCAAGAAAAGACTCAAATTAAATGTAGGAATTACAAAAAGTTTGGTCACATGGAAAGTTTTATGGACTAAAGTAGAGTCGATCCAACTAAAATCTCCACAACAAGTTAATTTAGTTAATAAACAAAAGGAATTTCAAGTTGAAGATCATTTGTTCATGGCCACCTACTCTCTCAACACTACGTAAGAAAAAAAATGCTTGGTTCATTGACAACCGGTATACAAGCTACATGAAAAGAGAACGAGATTTGTGACAGATCAATCAAAATTCACACTAAAAAAAGATATAAAACTTGACATAGATGTTCTTTATATTCTTAGTTTAGCACAAAATCTTTTAAGTGTGGCTTAATAGCTGCATAAAAATTACTCTTTCGGTTTTCAAGTAAGATGTGCATGATTCTTGATCCTACTGGAGTAAAGATAGTAAAAGTTGATATCGTTGATAATTGCTTTCCTATTTCTTAGGATTTGATTGTTCATTTAGCTCTTAGTGTTGTGACAAATGAAAAATGGTTGTGGCACAAATGGTTTGAACACTATAATCTAAACTCTCTCAAGTTTATGCAATTAGGTGATGTGATATGTTATATGCCAAGAATTGAAATTTGCAAAAGTATTTGTGAAGCATGATTGCTAGGAAAGCTACATAAGAAACTTTCTCTAATTTGAAGTCATGGAGAGCAAGTGAAAAGCTAGAATTGGTACATACGAACGTGTGTGGACTAATGAGGATAGTTTCTTTGAATGGTAGCAAGTATTTCTTATTTTTCGCTGATTATTTCACTAGAATGATTTCGGTATTCTTCTTGAGTTCTCCATCTTTAAGATGTTCAAATTTATGGTGGAAAGAGAAAATGGGTGCAAATTGAAGGTATTAAGGTCCAATAATGGGATAAAGTATACCCTATCTTAGTTTAATGTTCTATCAAGATTTAGAAATTCAACATAAGCTTTCAGTAAGTTATACTCTTGAGCAAAATGGAGTATGCAAAAGAGAAAAGTAGAATGATTATGGAGATGTCTAGAAGCATGTTAGTGAAGAAGACAATGCTAAAGTATTAAAGCAGTTTCCACTGTTGTATACTTGATGAACAGACTACCTATTAGGTTTGTGGTAGGGAAAAGTGTAAACCCTGGTATTCTTAGTAGTTAAGAAACCCCGGGAATTGGAAGCGAAACTCTAATACGGTCCAGTTTGAGTCTAGTGAGAGGAGCTTAGGAACCCTAAATCCTGCTTTCCTTCGGTTTCATAATAAAAGAAGTTTTATAAAGTAAATGAAGTTGAATTATTGTTCTAAAGCATATTTTAGACCTTTAAAAGTTTCAAATTCGGGAATTTTTCAATTTCGGGCCTTCCCGAGCTCAATTACGGAAAAGCGTGCCCCAGATCACGAATTCAGAAAAATGTTCCGGAATATTCATTAGAACCGTAATTTTATAAGGATTCCAAAAATATCAATTTTATAATTTTTCGAGCTATAAAAATTACAGTTATAACTTTTCCCGTGTTTTCCTTACAACCGGTAAAGTAGATGTCTTGTCTACTATTCACAAGTACAACCTACACTACACACTACCCATACCCTATTCTTACATCCTTACAACTACTCATTTCAATTTTCTTTTCCAATGAATTTTGTCTCTTAATCAATTATCACATTTATTACATTTAATTAACTAATTACAAAATAAAAATTTTAAAACACACACACAAGTATGCGCCCCCCCCCCCCCCCCCCCCCTTGTTTTTCCCTCAATTCAAATTATTTTTACTCCATTTATTCCACTAAAACCCTAATTCATTTCATATATAAACATATTTTTCTCTCTCTCTCTTCATTTTACTTGTTTCAAACTTTTACAAAAGAGAAAAACTCTCTCTTTTTCCCCTTGCATGCCGTGAGCCTCCCCTCCCCCTTCCTCTCACATTTCCAACTCAAGACTCCTTCATTTCTTCCTTTGATCTTCATTGGTATGTTGATTTTAGGCTTTGTTCTTCCTAGATCTTGTTATGGCAAAGCTATATCTTGTGTGTTTTCTCATTTAATCCCAATGAGCTCATGCTAGGGACATGAAAACACATGAACAAGAATATCAAGCCATCACAAGACATGGGTCTAGTGTTTAGATGAGTTTATGTTAAGATATCATCTTGTTCATGCATGTAAAGTAGAGATCTTGTATATATATTGATGTTCATGCCATGAGATTTATGATTCATGCATTATAGTTAGTAGATCTAAAGTTTAGACACCCACATTTTCATTTACATGTATGATCATAGAGTTATTTTGATTTCCATGCATTGATGATCATAAAAATGTAGTCTTGTATATGTATAGAGATGTTAGATAGTAGATCTTCATATATAGGAGGCAAGAACATTGAAAAATAAAAGATTTTGTAGGAAATGGTTTGTTGGAAATTCGGATGGATTTGGAACCCTACTTTAAAAACCACCAAAATCATTTTTAAACTCATGTTTCACAAGAAAAATGAAGGGTATGTGTAATAGGTATATTGAAGGAATGATTATCATAAGCTTAGATGAGTTTAGGCATGATAAAAATGTAAAAACAAGAAGTAAAGTTAGAATGAAAAATATTGATTTATGGATGTGTAGTCAAATTCGTAATTTTGGGTGATGCCCATATAAACACTTAGTGTCTAAGCTTAGATGACATGTTTTATGATTTAAATGAAGTCTTTAGATAATAGATATATTGGAGCCTCAATTTTTGATGCATTAAACAAGTTTTCTCATAAGGAAATTGCAAGAAAATGAAAATCTCAAAATTCGGATTTTTCTAAGTAGCCCATTCAAAAACATATTTACTCAATGAAAAATGTGGATTTTTATGCATAAATGAAGGTCATGACTAATATGGATGTTGGTAACTCATTTTTAATTAGGTGATAAGTAAATTCTAAGGACAAAATCATAAAAACAATAGGGGATGTAAGGTTGGTAGTAATAACCTTTTATAAGAAATCATTAAGGAATTTCTTGACAACTAGGAATTCATAAGAGTCCATCCTCAAAGATCATCAAAACCATGCATATATGAAGTTCATTACATGACATTCATGTTAGGAATTCATTCATATACCATTTATGCATGAGTCAAAAACTAGGAACAATTCTCATCAAAAGCAAAGCAAATTTTTGGAATTGGAAGGTTTACGGAACAGATCTGATCCTACTGTTCCGTGACCTTAATGTTTTCAAAACTTGAAATTAATATTAGAAATAGATAGATCTTTCGAATTAGATAGAGATCGATATAAAATTTGCGAAATTCCGAGTTAAAATGACCAAGTTATGGCCGTTTTAAGTCGAAGCTTCCACAAATAGCGAGAATTCCGAATTCATCTAGTCTAGATGTATAGTTTGGATTAGTTACATGATGAGAATCTCATTAGGGTTATTCTTACTTGGTAGGTGATCCCGAGCAAGATGACACCTTACCGCCCGATTATTACTACTAGAAAGACCGGCGTCCAATGGCCGAGTGAGTTTTACTTCTACTCTCAATTAATGAATGTGATTGTAATGTAGTGGCACTAGTGGTGTAGGCAAAGATAAAAAAAAATGGATATGCATGATGGGGTATACGGGAATTATATATGTTTGTCTGCTGTTGATGTGTGGAATGGAACTTAAGAAATATCGAAACCGGGTGTTAAGCTATTGACTGATTAGCTAGTATCTTATATTGAATGTCTGTGAATACTTGTTGGTCACCTAAAAGAATTGAACTAATGTATATTCGACTTCAACTGTAATTGGATTCATTCATACCACGATGAGGATGAAGCATTGGCATTGGTTGGTTTTTCGTGATCCATAAAACGAATATGTTGGTTAATCGTGATCCATAAAATGAAAATTGTTGGTTAATCATGATCCATAAAACGAATTATTGTTTAGTTGACCATGAGCTTAAACGGCGTCGTACCGCATGATTCGTTAATCTGCTAACCCGGGATGAAGGGTGCAAGTCCATCCACATATGATTTCCGGTTGGTCGTATGTTTGTTGAACTCATTTGTTTGATGCATACACTTGCTTGAATAATCACTTGTTTGAATGAATTGTACTTAATTGTGTTATGGAAGTTCTTACTCACTAAGCTAGTTAGCTTACGCCCCCACAGTTTTTACTTATTGCAGCACGAGTTTATCTGGCTTAGACCGAGGCAAGCCACAGCACAGGTACCGAAGATAGGAGTTTCCATAGAAGTTTACTTCATTCTTTTTGTATAGACTTCCGTTGGAAACTAAAGGACTCTGGATGACTGTAATGGACTTGATATTATTTTGCGGGGGAATGACCCTTAGATTTTGTAAAGTATAATTACGCATTTTGGTTTATTATCTATGGCTAATGAATGCCACATTAAACTATTTAACTCCATTGGTTGAGTATTCTATTATCATAAAGGAACGCTTTACATCTATATAAGACTCCCGAAGGGCTCGGATAGGAAATTCGAGAGTCTTATTTAGTATGTGGCGGGCTGTTACGTTTAGGATACCCTATGGGGCGTGACAAAAAGTCCCCTTATAGCATTGTTAGGTTATAAATCTTCAGAAAAACATTTGAAATTTTTCAGGTCAGTATGTTACAAGCATGTTCCTAACGTGAGAAGGAGTAAATTAGATGACAAAGCTGATGTTGGTGTTCTTCTTGGATATGGTACTTGAAATAGCCATGAATTTCCCAATTTATATTTTATAAATATTATTAAAATTATATATGATTTTGAAGTGTAATAAATGTGGTTCATGTTTATGCATGAAATATGAGTTGTGTTGTTGTGTTAAAAAAGTAATTAAATACCTTAGAATGTTTAAATGTTGGGTTCATAAATTTTAAGTGCATTATAATGTATGAAATATGATTAGAACAAGTTAAATTATGCATGTATTTAAGCCTACATTTAGCAGAAAATTTCAGTTACAAAGTGAGCCCAATACTACCTTTAATTAGCCAAGATACAAGCTCATTAATTAGCCAAAGCCAAGCCAATTAAAAGCCTTAACTTGGCAGCCACTAAAGTCAACAAATGTATAAATATCAACTTCTAAAAGTGCAAAATTTGTCCAAAATTTTCAGACCAACATTACACACTTCAAAAAGCTTCAAAACCCGATTTTTTCCTCTCTCAAAAGCTCTCCCATGGCCATATATAATTAGATTCTTCATCTTCCACAAATTAAACCCTCGAAGGCTTGCAATAAGACTCCAAAACCAAGGCACAAAGTTCTTATTGTAAGTGTGTTTCTCTTACTTTATGTGTAATTAAGTTATGCTTTTATTAGAATAGGGTTTATATGCTAAATGGTGATAGGATGATTTTTATACTTTGATGGTAGTTTGAGTAGTGTTATGTTATTAGAAGAGTTTGTAGTATGTGTTTTATATGAATTTAGAAGTGTTGGGATGGTTGTGTTAGGATGACAAAGGGTTGAGTGGTGTAATTGGTATGTGTTGCGCCCTAAAGGGTATCCTAAACGTGGCAGTCCACCACATATAATATCAAGACTTAAGAATGACTAGCTTAGTCATGGAAAAGTCTCGGTATTACATGTAAGGAGTCTAACACAGTAATAGTAGACACTTTTGAAAAGTGTGGGCTAAGAAAGTAATAATAAACATAAAAAAATCTAGAAATAAAATAGATCATAATAATAACAATTAAAGGTCTATTACATGATTCTTAGGGGCATACCCCCACCAAAATCCAAGGATCGAAATAACTAATAGTCTTTACAATAATTTAAATACTATATCAAAAGATTTTAAAGGAATTCTAATCTAACCCTTCAAGTAGGTTTTCTTCAAAAAGGTCCCAAAAGAAAACTTATACGGATAAGAGGAGACCTCGAGTACATAAACAAGTGTTCTTGTGAATACAAATATTTATAGGGGCATAAGCTTACGAGCTTAATGAGTATAATCCTAGTAATCATACTTGAAACAAAATAACAACTAAGTTTATTAGACAAATAAATGTAATGCAATAAGCACGTGGTCATACAAGACATATGATTTTTCGAGAATCATATTTTGAATGAATTATGCCCTTCATTCGGGGTTAGGTATTTTGGCCCATCACAACCATTACTTCTTTTAAAAACCATTTTTAAAGATCTTACCAGCTTCTATTCGTGATAAGATCATATTTTATACTAATCTTGATGGTTAAAAGAGCTAGAATGGATACTTGTTTTGATTGAATTTTATGTTTTAGGTCTAATTTGGACAAAGAAATCAAAACAAGAGACTTTGAATCAAAAATAAGCAAAATTGAAGTCAAGGCCGACAATTTATCAATGAAAACCGCCGGCGTTTAGACGACTTACATCCAAGGCCGTTGCAGCACTGTCAGCTTTGCCCTGCACAAGTACAAACTACATTCAAAGCCGCCTCAAAGCTGCCGGCGTAGAAGATGAAGAAGCCAGCGTAAATGAAGGCCGGCAGCCCAGAACTGAAACATCACCAGCTTTGAAGGAGTTACATTATAAGCCGGCATGAAAGCTGCCGGCTTTGAGACAGTGTACATCGAAGAATTGAAGAGACATGAAATGCTTGGAGGAAAATGAAGCAACACAATTGTTTGAATGCCTACGCCGGTGTCAAAGCAGCCGGCTTTGGGACGGCGTTCTTTATAAATCAGCCCAACGCTTCATTTCTGACTACATACGCCGGCTAGATCTACATCAAAGCCGCCGGCGTAGAAGCGGCCTACATGTAACTGATATTGAAGGCTGCCAGTGCACTGCCTGCGCAAAGAAATTGAAGATACCGCCTGTAAGCTGCCGGCTAGATCCATAACTGCCGGCGTACAAGTGAAACAGCAAAGTTCATTTAATGTTTTGCACGAAATTTTTCCTATAAATAGGGGTCTTCTCCTCACTTTCAGAATCATCCAAGCATCCAATCATTCATCATCATTCCACAATCCAAGTAGCTCTAGAATAATTAGAATAAGCATTCATAGAGATTTTTGAAGTTATACAAGATTTGCAAGTGAAGCTTTGTATTTTGAATTGGTGATATTAATCTTATTCTTTTTATGCAATTCATATACTTGAATATTTGATCATAATGAAATCATTTGCAATTTCTTATTTGATTGTTGAATCATCATCCATGAGTAGCTAAATCTTTTTGTGGGAAGTTGATGAAGCTTTAAACATGCTAAAATGATTTTTGAATCCATGTTATAGATATTTAGAATCATGAAATATTCATATTGAATTCTGATTATTCATCTTTTGGTGTATAAGAATTCTAATAACTCGGAAGGGAAATTAGTTTCATATGAATTCATAAATTAGATTAAATTGCAATTGCGGAAGCGGCGTAGTTTAATCTAATTTAGAAATTGTCCATGAATATTAATGCAATGTTTTATGTTGATTTCTCACTAAGGAATTAGGAGATGTTAATATAAAGTATTAGTCAATTATAGAATCGGAATTTATAATTGTAATTTTGATTCCACTAATAATTTATTTAACGGAAGTTATTGAATTGTTTTGTGGTTTAAAAGGTTTTTAAACTTTGTTTTTAAATCTTGACAATTTCTTATGAATGTTCATGAATCTAATTATCATTATAACATGAGTTCAAGTTGATTGGCAATAGTTTAAAGTGGATTCTGCTCCTTCCCACATTTTCACATATCCCTCTCTTTAAAAAGCTCATTGCATTCATATAGATAATTAATTAGATAAGTTAGTTTAATTAATCATCTTAAAAATCAATTGCCTAGATATTAGTATTAGTTGATAATTGTCTAGTAGTTAGTAAATCCTTGTGGGATCGACACTTTATTCATGCTATATTACAATAGAAGACCTAGTACGCTTGCTAGAAATATGCTTTAAAATTCAATACTAATCACAGCACATCAAGTTTTCTGGCGCCGTTGCCGGGGATTTATTAATATTAGACTAACTTCAGCTTTGCTAGTAGTTTAGGTTTAAATTTAGTTTGAAATTTTTCCTTTTCTCTTTGCAGGTTTTATGCGAAGAAGTAGAAGTTGAAATTCTACCTTTAGATCCAAATCGAAAGAACCTTGCATCAACAGAGAAGAAGGAACCAAAGAAGAGGAGCAATGGCAGAAAATCAAGGAAACAATGAACAACAACCAATTGCAACCACTGCTCCGCTCCAAGGGCAATTCGAGACTATACGTGCCTACTATTCAAGATCCCGCCATACGAATGCCCACTGTGGAGGCAACAATTTGAGCTTAAACCGTCCCTGATTCAAATGGTTGAATCACATCAATTTGGAGGATATCCAATGAGACGCCAGATGAACACCTTGCCAAATTTCTTCAATACACCAACACTGTCAAACTTAATGGTGTAAGAAACGAAGTCATCCGACTTCAGCTTTTCCCTTTCTCTTAGGGATAAAGCTTTGGCATGGTACAATTCCCAACCTCCAGATTCAATCACTACATGGGCTGATCTGACAAAGAAGTTTCTAAAGAGATTTTTCCCTCCAGCAAGAACCGCCAGATTAAGAAATGAAATTTCCAACTTCACCAAATTCCCTGGAGAATCATTATATGATGCTTGGGAAAGATTCAAAGAGGCGGTCAGAAAATGTCCACACCATGGTTTACCCGATAATCTACTAATTGAAAATTTCTACCTCAGTCTTGATGAAGCTTTAAGGTCATTAGTAGATGCTACATCGGGATCACTGATGGGAAAAACATATGAGGAAGCTAGTGAGATTATTGAAGAATTAGCTTCTGCTCTCATAATTGGAGTTGTGAAAGAACAAGATCTAAAGTAGCATCTTTGGAAGACAAAGAAGATATCTCACAACTCAAGGCTCAAATGGCAACCCATCACTCAAGTAAGTAAACTCACAACTACAAATACTTCCAATAAAAAACAACAAGTGTTTTGTTGTGAGATTTGCTCAGGACCACACTCCTCTTTTGAGTGTCCGCATGGATCATCTTCAAATGATGAGCAGCTTAATTATGTGGGAAATTTCCAAAAGGGTAATTTTGGAAACACATATCATCCGAATATGCGAAATCATCCAATCTTCATATCGGAATGATGCCAATGTTCTAAAGCCACCACCTGGTTTTCAAGGACAAGGATTTGTAAGAAATGCCCACCTCAACAGCAAATTCAAATCCACTGATGCATTACTGAGGGATTTCATTGTCACCACAACAAACTCACTCAACAATCAGAATGCAATCATTCAAGATTTGCAAGGGAAGCTCCATCAACTTGCACAGCAAGTGAGTAATAGACCATCTGGGTCTTTACCAAGCAACACGGAGGAGAATCCCAAGTCTGTAAATGCAATCACATTGAGAAGTGGAAAGGAGATTGCTCCAGTTGAGGACTACTAAAGATCAAGAGGAAATTCCCCACAAAACAACAAAGGGAAACGAAAGATGGAGGAAACTATTCAAAAACCACCTGAGGTGAAATCATATGTTCCTCCCGTCCCTTTTCCAGGAAGATTAAAGCAACAAAAGCTTGATGAGCAATTTTCAAAATTCCTGGATGTTTTCAAAAAGCTGCACATCAACATTCCATTCTTAGAAGTGATTCAAGGAATGCCTTCCTATGCCAAATTCATCAAAGAATTGCTGTCTAACAAAAAGATTGATGGAAATGTGATACTCACTGGAGAATGTTCCATGATCCTACAGAAACAAACACCAGTCTGCCCACTAAACTCCGAGATCAGGGAAGTTTTACTGTTCCTTGCACCATTGGTGATTGTTATTTTGATAAAGTTTTAATTGATTCTGGTGCAAGTATCAACTTAATGCCTTCATCTATATTTCAAAAACTAGGACTTGGAGATTGCAAGGATACACATGTAACCTTGCAACTTGCTGATAGAAGTGTAAAATACCCTAGGGGTATTGTAGAAAATGTCCTAGTTAAAGTTGACAAATTCTTTTTTCCTGTGGATTTTGTAGTGCTAGATATGGATGAAGATAGGGAAGTTCCCATGATCTTGGGCAGACCGTTCCTTGCAACAGGAAAAGCATTAATTGATGTGGAACAAGGGCAGCTTACATTACGGGTGATGGATGAACAGGTTACTTTCAATGTCTATGAGGCAATGAAGAAATTTGATGATACTAATGCCTGTTACACCATCAATACCATTGATGAGCTGGTTTCTGAGTCGCTTGAAGAACAAACTGGTATGGAGACTATGGAATCTGTCTTGAGAGACGTGGACAATTGGAGTGATGATGAGGATGAAGAAACAATGGAAGATGTACCAATGATCAAAACCAGATATTATGAATCTTTGGGTACAAATGAGCAGAAGCAAGTTCCATCTTTGACGCACCAACCTTGGAACTTAAACCACTTCCTGACCATCTGAAGTATGCTTTTCTTGGAATTGGCGATACTTTGCCAATCATCATTTCATCTGCATTGACAGATAAACAAGAACAACAGTTGATTGAAGTGTTGAAAAAGCACAAAGAAGCAATCGGATGGACCATTGCTGACATCAAGGGTATTAGCCCTACCATTTGCACTCACAAAATTCTTATGGAAGCTGAGTGTAAACCTACAGTTCAACCACAAAGGAGACTTAACCCACTTAAAGAAGTTGTCAAGAAAGAAGTTTTGAAGCTGCTTGACGCAGGTATCATCTATCCTATCTCTGATAGTAAATGGGTTAGTCCGGTTCAAGTAGTGCCAAAGAAAGGTGGTATGACTGTAGTGAAAAATGAGCAAAATGAATTGATTCCTACTCGTACTGTGACTGGGTGGAGAGTTTGTATTGATTACAGAAAGTTGAATGATGCCACCCGAAAGGATCACTTTCCACTTCCCTTCATTGATCAGATGTTGGAGAAACTTGCAGGGCATGATTATTACTGTTTTCTTGATGGATATTCTGGATACAATCAGATTTCTATTGCACCCGATGATCAAGAGAAAACAACATTCACTTGTCCCTATGGCACATTTGCCTTTAGGAGAATGCCCTTTGGACTTTGCAATGCACCTGCTACATTTCAGAGGTGTATGATGGCTATATTCTCTGATATGCTTGAGAATTTTATCGAGATCTTTATGGATGATTTTTCAGTCTTTGGAAAGTCATTTGATCTGTGTCTTGAGAATTTAGCCGCGGTTCTACAAAGATGCAAAGATACCAATCTGATATTAAATTGGGAAAAATGCCACTTTATGGTTAGAGAAGGGATAGTGTTGGGTCACAAAATTTCTGCGAGAGGAATTGAAGTGGATAAAGCCAAAGTGGAGATTATTGAGAAGTTACCGCCACCCACGACTGTTAAAGGAGTCAGAAGTTTTCTTGGACATGCTGGCTTCTACAGACGATTCATCAAGGACTTCTCCAAAATTTCCAGACCTCTTTGCAACTTCTGGAAAAAGATGCGGTGTTCAATTTTGATGACAAATGTTTGCAGGCATTCAATTTATTAAAGGAAAAGCTCATTCTACACAGTAATCATTGCGCCAGACTGGGAGCTTCCTTTCGAACTCATGTGTGATGCCAGCGACTTTGCAGTTGGAGCGGTACTTGGTCAGAGACGAGGTAAGATCTTTCATGTTATATACTATGCAAGTAGAACACTAAATGAGGCCCAGAGAAATTATGCCACTACTGAGAAAGAGCTTTTAGCTGTTATCTTTGCATGTGATAAATTTAGGCCTTATCTGATAGGTTCTAAAGTTGTAGTATATACTGACCATGCAGCTCTCAAGTATTTGTTTGCTAAAGCTGATGCAAAACCTAGGTTGATTAGATGGGTTTTACTACTGCAAGAATTTGATCTTGAAATTAAAGATAAAAAGGGAACTGAGAATGTTATTGCTGACCATTTGTCTAGACTTGAATCTGATAGTTTAGACATTCCCATCAATGAAAAGTTCCCTGATGAACAATTGCATGCAGTAGAGATTCTAGATTTGCCATGGTATGCTGATATTGTGAATTATTTGGTTAGTAAGATTATCCCATATGGTTTGTCATATCCTCAAAAGAAAAAGTTTTTGCATGATGTAAAATACTATTTTTGGGATGAACCATATCTGTTTAAAAAATGTGCTGACCAAATAATTAGAAGATGTGTGCCTGAATCTGATCAGCTTAGCATTTTAGAACACTGTCATTCAAGAGAAGCAGGGGACACTTTGGTGTTCAAAGGACTGCAGCAAAAGTATTATCATCTGGATTTTATTGGCCTAACTTGTTTCGTGACTGCAGGAATTTCATTATGTCATGTGCTCAATGTCAAAAGACAGGTAACATTTCTAAACGACATGAATTACCACAAAACAATATTCTGGTAATTGAGCTTTTTGATGTTTGGGGGATTGACTTTATGGGTCCTTTTCCCTCATCTTTTTCAAATAAATATACTTGTGGCAGTTGATTATGTTTCAAAATGGGTGGAAGCTGTTGCTTTACAAACAAATGATGCCCGAGTAGTTTTAAATTTTTGAAAAAGAACATTTTTACCAGATTTTGCCCAGAGCTATAATTAGTGATGGGGGGTCTCATTTTTGTAACAGGCAATTTGAAAAACTTTTGGCAAAATAGGTGTTACACATAAAGTGACTACCCCCTATCATCCACAAACAAGTGGGCAAGTTGAAGTTTCCAATAGGGAGATAAAAAGGATTTTGGAAAAAACAGTTAATGCATCAAGAAAAGATTGGTCTTCAAAATTAGATGATGCATTATGGGCTTACAGGACTGCTTTTAAAACCCCTATTGGAATGTCCCCATACATGCTTGTTTTTGGTAAATCATGTCATCTTCCTGTAGAACTTGAGCACAAGGCATATTGGGCCATAAAATTTCTTAACTTTGATGAAAAAGCTGCAGGTAAAAACAGATTGCTCCAATTGAATCAGCTGGAAGAATGGAGAAATGAGGCATTTGAAAGTGCTCGTATCTATAAGGAACGAGCAAAGAAATGGCATGATAGGAACATCATCAAACGAGAATTTTTCCTGGACAAAAAGTTTTACTTTACAATTCTCGTTTGAAGTTGTTTCCTGGAAAATTACGGTCAAGATGGTCGGGACCGTTTGAGATTGCAAGAGTTTTTCCATATGGAGGTGAATTAAAAACTGAGGATGATCGGACTTTTAAAGTGAATGGGCAACTGCTCAAGCATTATTTTGAGGGGAAAATCTTGACAGTACTACTACTGTCATCAATCTTAAAGAACCATGATCAGGTCAGGAAAGTCGGGCTAAGCGACTTTAAACTAAGCGCTTCTTGGGAGGCAACCCATGTCTAATTTTATTTTATTTTTTTTTGTTTTGTTTTTACTAACTTAATTTTGTGTCAGGTGATTGCAATTTTTGATAAAAAAAAAATTTTGAAAAAGCTGAAGGCCGGCTCAAGGCTGCCAGCCTTGAGCAAGCTCTGAGAAAACAAGGAAGGCCGGCTCAACGCCGCCAGCTTTTGGCCGGCGTACAGGAGTAGGTGAGCACCGCATAAGAGGCCGGAAGTGAAGAGTTGAAGGCCGCCGACTTAGTTGCCAGCGTATGAACCACAAGATTTAAGCCGGCTTGGGAAAGGTCTAGGCCGCCGGCTTACATGCCGGCTTTTGAGTTCAAAATTTACGCTGGCAAGGGA
This sequence comes from Combretum micranthum, assembly GCA_024138025.1. Classification (NCBI taxonomy): domain Eukaryota; kingdom Viridiplantae; phylum Streptophyta; class Magnoliopsida; order Myrtales; family Combretaceae; genus Combretum; species Combretum micranthum. Next base: position 1,029,104 of record JAMXBD010000030.1, read on the forward strand.
AGGTGAAGGCCGCCGGCCTAATTTTGGCGTATATTGCAGATTTCTTGGTTTCTAAAAATTCCCGATCAAAGCCGGCATCTAGGATTTAAATCCGCCGGCTTTTAGCCGGCGTATCCACTTAGGCTGGTAGTGTAAATCGATAAGCTGCCAGCTTTGACCTCTCGGTATGTTATTTTTCTACTTACACTGGTTGTAAGCCGCCGGCTTACATTGCAGATATGCCTGCATACATTCTGCAGATGCTTTAAACAGGTACAAATCTTCTCTCTCTCTTTCATTCTCTCATCCTCACTCTCCCTCAATCACTCTCCCTCAGCCAACTGCATCCCTAAGTTCATCATTCCTTTGTAATCAATCCATCTACCAAGTAAGTCATCAAATTCCTTTACATTTGTTTTGCTTTGTTCAAATCCGTCTTTGTGCATTGTTAGATGAATCTGTCGATTATGGGTTTGATTATTGTCTTTGATCTTGATAACGGTTATGGTTGAATTTGATTGTTTGAATGAACTTTGATATGCTACATTTGTCCATATATTGTTATTGCAAGATTGTAATGGATGATTCATGATTACTGTCAGATTGAAAAACTAGGGTTCTTGAGATAGGGAGTGTTTGAAATTTCGAAATTGGGGCTAATTGGAATTGATAATAATTGCTGGATTTGTGATTCTTATTACTGCTTAGTAACTTTAATTCTTGCATTGTACTCAAATTTGCCTGGAATTGAATTTGGAATTGGATTTGTGCTCAAATTTTATAACAATTTCAGTATAAAATTGATTTTGGGACAAAAAGGAAAAGTTTTTTAAAATCAATTTTGTTTGAAAATTTTGAAAATTCCAACGTTCAATTCTGAGCTGGCAAGCTTAAGCTGCCAGCTTTGAGAGAAATATGCAAGTGTAAATGATCCATGCAATTCATTAGTTGATTAGTTATATGCATTGATATCTAAAATGTTTAAAAACATGTTTTAGGCATATATCAGAATTTTGCATTCCTTAATTCTAATTGAATTCAAATTATTTGCAGGAATGGCTCCAAGACAAAAGAGACCAAGGACCACAGACGCCTCTACATCGGGTTCAGAGAACCGAAATCTGCTGTCTAGTCAGCAGTATGCGAAGGATAGAAAGAAAAGGCTGGTCAAGAACGATTTTTTGAATATCCAGTATTTAGACTGGGCCTTGCTAGATGAATTCGGGATGGTGGACAGAATTAGAGCAATTATTCAAGATCCAGCATGGCTCAGACTATTTGATCTGAGGGAACTTGCCTACAAGAACTTAACGATAGAGTTCTTGTCCATGGTCAAGAATATCCCAGACCGTGAGGAGTCCACGTTTCAATTCCAGGCCTATGGATAGATCAGGGAGGTGAAGTTGAAGCAAATAGGCCACATTCTGGGACTGTATGACAGTGAGGAAGACCATAGGAATCTGCCCAACAGTTGACCGGCAGACATGACTCAGGAGGGATATTGGTTCCAGCTTGTTGCTCCTAAGAGGGCAAATGAGTCATTCGTTCCATCCAAGTCTTTGGCCACATCATTCAGAGATGTCGAGCACAAGCTACTCCACCACATTCTTGCACACACACTGTGTTGCAAGAAGACTAGTCACAGTAAGGTGACTACGTTCGACATGTTCTACCTATATAGCCTTATCAGGGGCTATCCGATTGATCTTGGAGTAGAGGTGGCCAACGTTATATATCGGCAGGCAGAGGATACGAGGACTCGAGGTCTGGGTTGTGGAGGCTACATCACACGGTTATTGAAGGGGATGAACATTTTCGAGCCTCCACAGGATGACGAGGTATATGAGTGCAAGAGGATCACATCTGCACCATTTAGAGGCTGGGGATTGCTGAAAAACCCCAGACCAGCCTAGCCACCGGTATTGGAGGAGGTTGAGTTCCAGGATATTTTTCCTGGAGACGTCCCATTTGAGATTCCCTCCACATCAGCTCCTCCACCTCCTCCTGCAGGCGCTTCATCAGCTTATGGCATGGACCAGCTCAGGCTGGATGTAGAGGAATTGAAGCGCCAGAACAAGGAGCTCAGAGATAGTCATGAGCATGAGAAGAAGAAAAACAAGAAATTCAGAAAAACTACCTTTGATGCGCTGAAGACGGCCATCTGCTGCATTAGCCTAGAGACAGGGGCTGGCATGACCAACCAGACTTCATCTGAGTCACATCACTCAGATAGGCTCAGTTCTGAGCATACTCAAATAGCCAGCCCAGGGGACACTGAGAGACACACACCTAAGGGCAGCAGCAGACAGAGCCCAGGGCCGGAGAGCTAGAGTCCCTGCTAGCTCTTATTGATCTTATTTGATGTTTTTATATTTTATTTATGGCCTGCATATCTATTGAGTACCCAAGTTCCTTTGGGTGAACTCCTTTAGTTATCTATTTTTATCTTTTTATTTTTTATTTTTATTTTGCTTTTATTTTCTTTTGTTTTTGTTTTTGTTTTTCTTTTGTAGTGATTACAGGATTCGAGCAAAGCAAATTCGCTTGCGATGCAAAATTTTGATGATTATGAATCGACTGACTTCAGGGAAGTATCTTCATTTCTTATTCCTTTCCTCTGTTTCATTTATTGCAAAACAATGAGGTTACTGTTTATTTTAAGTGTGGGGGAAGGGATACAAGTAGTATTGAATTAAAGTGATGAATATGATCTGTTGATTGTTGTTGTTGAAAATCTCCACCTTGTATTTTTGGTTTGAAAGCAAATTATGAGGAAATTCTGCCAAAATTTTTCAAAAATCTCTTTAAATTGAGATAGTATAAAGAAAAGTCTGAAAGCAATGAAATTGACTTGTAAAAGTATCTTACTCACCTGCTATTGTGATTGATTTACTAAGTTAGAATTAAGTTGTAAAATCCTTAAGAAACAAGTTTACTTGGTTTTTAACTTTGGAATTGAAAATTTAAGAGCTAGTCGAATCCTTTTATTGAAAAATAAACAGTTCTACTTCTAGGAAATTTTAGTTTGTATATATTCTGTAAATTTTAACACTTAGTGAAAGAGGTAGAAGAAACTTTTAAACTTAGTGATCCTTCATAAAAATAAGTCTTTGATATTGGATTGCATTCAAAAAGAAAGAAACAAGCATAGCCACTACTCCTCTGACTTGAAATTTTGAGTTATGAGTATCTGAACTTGAATGTTAAAGTGAGGAAGAGTTCTTAGGGGTATTTTGAAACCTGGTCACTTAGGTGATGAGCCTGGGATGTGCCGACTCAATGAACTCACTGTAACGAGAAGGGAAGAATGGCAAAAGTTCAATTCTTGAGCTTTGAAAAGCAAAAAGATGGAGGCAAAAACCTCCCAAAAAGAAAAATGAATGCAAAAATGCAAAGGAATGAGACTTATAATAAAGAAGGAGAAATTCTAAGGAAAAAGTGGATACCACATGCTTTCAATATGTGTTACTTAGAATATATATACAAAAAACTAGAAATCCAATGAAGTTTAAATGAGTATTTTTCCTTAGAGGATTGAGTATTTGCTTTTGAATAGAATGTTCTTTTGTTAAAAGTTAAGATTTGTCGAGCCTGGATTTTCTCACTATCTGGTTCATTTCTTCTAACACGATTCACATTAAACCCGAACCCATTTAACATGAATCCTCGACTAGGGGTTAAAAGAAATTTTAATTTTTGAAAACTTTTTAGAGTCGCCACCCGATATAAATCGGAAAAAAATAAAAGCTAGGATCAATGGGTCGGTTGATCCTAACTTAGCTACTAGTCTGCGAAAATTTGATTTAAAAACCAAACTCTTTAAAAACCAGATATCATAGATTCGGGGGCTAACATATTAAAACCAAATCGGTTACCACTTTCGGAATTTTAAATTTATAATCTATCCTTTTCATGCTCAAAAACTCAAGTGAAACATTATAGCACAAATATTTACAAGTCAAATCATTCATTTTTATTTATTATTATTTTTTTTAGAACATGAATATCAACAAAATATCTTATATTTACAAAATATTTATTCGCAATATTAAAAAAAACAAAAAAAAAACATTTTTTTTAATATTGCCCCGCAGGTGCCTACGTACTTGCTAATTGAGATCAGACAAAACGTAGTTCTTTTAAAAAAGAACTTAGTTTGTTGGTTCATTTTTATATTTTTGAACTATTCTCACTTTAAGTTCATTAAATTTTGAATCTTTATGAAAATCATTTTTGATGATCCTATGATCTAATCAATTGATTTTTTATTTTATGAAAACATTTTTCTAAGCCCAAAAATCATTTTTTTTATTAAAAATTTTGGTTTTGGAAAATCCAATTTTGTCATTTTTATTTATTTTTATTATTATTATTTTTTTATAATCATATCATAAATTCACAAGATATTCAAAATATTTTACAATACATTAAAATTATTTTCATGCATCAAATAAACATTTCTAAAAGCAATTTATGTACAAATACATATTAAAAATATTCAAAAATATAAAAAAAAATAAATTTATATGAAAAATAATTATTTTGATTTTTCTGGATTTTTCTGAATTTTTCTGAATTTTTTATGAATTTTTCTGAATTTTTTGCTATTTTCTGAAATTAATTATATAATAAAATAATGCGGACTGACCTGGGCCGTTGGATGGAGCGGATGCGATCTGGATCGTCTGATCTGGAGACCAATCCTAGCCGTCTGATCTCGTTGACTCAATCTGGGGCGTTGATCACCTTGATCAAATCTGGGTCGTCTGATCTGGATGATCGAATCTGGGCCGTTGATCTGCTTGCTTGAATCTGGACCGTCTGATCTGGTTGATTGAATCTGGACCGTCTGATATGCTTGATCAAATCTGGACCGTTGATCTGTTTGATTGAATCTGGACCGTCTGATCTGGTTGATTGAATTTAGGCCGTCTGATCTGGTTGATTGAATCTAGGCCGTCTGATCTGAGCTGACCGTTGACCAGGGGGCGGGTTGGACTTCGGATTTTCGGTCAGATTTCGGGTAGGATCTGACCCGATCGGGCGAAGAAGATGAAGTTGGTGGTTTCGAACGCTTCCTAGGCTGTTTTTGGTGGTCTTCGAGGCTGGAGGGGTTGTCGGCCCGACGCCTGTGGGGGAGCGGCAGCTGGTGGCGGTGGTGGATCCCGCCCAGATCCACCGGAAGCGGCTGTTCGCGGTGGTGGCTACCGGCGGCTCAATCGGAAAATTTCAAAAAAAATTTGCAGAATTCAATTCGAGAAAATTGATCAATTCTAAGCACACTTGATCACTTTAAACAACTCCCCAAACCTATTTATCACTTCTAATTGGATCAAAAACTCCAAACAAGCTTCGAATTTGTGAATTTTGCAAATTTTGCACAAACTCTCGAATTTTCAGATCTCACTCTCTCAGTGTTTTTTCTTGAAATTGAATTGTGCCTTTTTCTTATGGATCACCCCTATTTATAGTGCTAAGATTAATTGTCGTTTCGTGAATCCATTAATGCTCAATTGTTGGATTACGAATCGTTGTGTTCTTTTATCAAAACGTTTGGGAATTTGGGAGTTGATTCATGATTAATCCTTCGAATTAGACACAATTCGAGTGTTTAAACTTCATGACTCTTCGTTTGGATGAGTTTAATTGAATTAATTCATTCAATTTTGCCATGAATCAAATTTGAAGAGTCACAACTTTTCATATTTTTCCCAATTTTGAAGCTTTGATTGAAGTGTCTTTTGGCTTACTTTGATGTACGAATTTAGTCCAAAATTAATGTATCCCATGCGTCTTGAGTGTATCTATTTTTGTAAAAATTAATGAAGATTTATTGATGGAATTGTAACCCCAAGTATGTGAACCAATATGACATTAATTTATTGTAAACTTAAGCCTATTTTTTAATTGGGCAAAAATTGGGTGTCTACAAGATTAAAACTTGTTTTGTTTGGATTAACTTCTTAATTTTGATTGTAGTACTTTAATTACAAGAAATTAGTATGGTTAGAGCTGTAGATACAAGAAAAACAGGTTAAAGAAATTGTGATTAAATTGAAAAAATTGTACTATCTATAAGAGATTTCATGTTGATTCTTCATTATTTTGCTTGAGGACAAACAAAAGTTCAAGTGTGGGGGAATTGATAAGATCATATTTTATACTAATCTTGATGATTAAAAGAGCTAGAATGGATACTTGTTTTGATTGAATTTTATGTTTTAGGTCTAATTTGGACAAAGAAATCAAAACAAGAGACTTTGAATAAAAAATAAGCAAAATTGAAGTCAAGGCCGACAATTTATCAATGAAAGCCGTCGGCGTTTAGACGACTTACATCCAAGGCCATTGCAGCACTGTCAGCTTTGCCCTGCACAAGTACAAACTACATTCAAAGCCGCCTCAAAGCTGCCGGCGTAGAAGATGAAGAAGCCAGTGTAAATGAAGGTCGGCAGCCCAGAACTGAAACATCACCAGCTTTGAAGGAGTTACATTATAAGCCGGCATGAAAGCTGCCGGCTTTGAGACAGTGTACATCGAAGAATTGAAGAGACATGAAACGCTTGGAGGAAAATGAAGCAACACAATTGTTTGAATGCCTACGCCGGTGTCAAAGCAGCCGGCTTTGGGACGGCGTTCGTTATAAATCAGCCCAACGCTTCATTTCTGACTACATACGCCGGCTAGATCTACATCAAAGCCGCCGGCGTAGAAGCGGCCTACAAGTGTAACTGAAATTGAAGGCTGCCAGTGCACTGCCTGCGCAAAGAATAAATTGAAGATAAGCCGCCTGTAAGCTGCCGGCTTTGAATCCATAACTGCCGGCGTAGGAAGTGAAACAGCAATTTTCATTTAATGTTTTGCACAAAATTTCTCCTATAAATAGGAGGTCTTCTCCTCACTTTCAGAATCATCCAAGCATCCAATCATTCATTCAAGCATACATTCCACAATCCAAAGTAGCTCTAGAATAATTAGAACAAGCATTCCATAGAGATTTTTGAAGTTATACAAGATTTGCAAGTGAAGCTTTGGTATTTGAATTGGTGATATCTATTCTTATTCTTTTTATGCAATTCATATACTTGAATATTGTGATCATAATGAATTCATTTGCAATTTCTTATTTGATTGTTGAATCATCATCCATGTGTAACTAAATCCTTTTTTGTGGGAAGTTGATGAAGCTTTAAACATGCTAAAATGATTTTTGAATTCATGTTATGAGATATTTAGAATCATGAAATATTCATATTGAATTCTGATTATTCATGCTTTTGATGTATAAGAATTCTAATAACTCGGAAGGGAAATTAGTATTCATATGAATTCATAAATTTAGGTTAAATTGCAATTGCGGAAGCGGCGTAGTTTAACTTAATTTAGAAATTGTCCAAAAATATTAATGCAATATTTTATGTTGATTTCTCACTAAGGAATTAGGAGATGTTAATATAACGTATTAGTCAATTATAGAATCGAAAGGTTTATAATTGTAATTTTGATTCCACTGATAATTTATTTAACGAAAGTTATTGAATTGTTTTGTGGTTTAAAAAAGTTTTTAAACTTTGTTTATAAATCGTGATAATTTCTTATGAATGTTCATGAATCTAATTATCATTATAACATGAGTTCAAGTTGATTGGCAATAGTTTAAAAGTGGATTCTGCTCCTTCCCACATTTTTTCATCATATCCCTCTCTTTAAAAAGCTCATTGCATTCACATAGATAATTAGTTAGATAAGTTAGTTTAATTTAATCATCTTAAAAAGATCAATTGCCTAGATATTAGTATTAGTTGATAATTGTCTAGTAGTTAGTAAATCCTCGTGGGATCGACACTTTATTCATGCTATATTATAATAGAAGACCTAGTACGCTTGCTAGAAATATGCTTTAAAATTTAATACTAATCACAGCACATCAATTCGCCATAAAAAATATGTAGTTATTACTAGCTCCGGCTAGCCATCAATTTATGTGGTTTTTACTGGCTCCTACTCGCCACATACATAATACACCGGTTATGCCTACCACCACTATTATATACTTATCCCACCAATTGTATAATAGCGAATGCAATGTGACTCAACATATGAAGTGCATGTATCAACTTTTATTTAGATCATAGCCATTATATTTCAATTTCTTGCAAGTGATCAACAAATTTCAGACACTTTAACATACTAATAAACATATAATTTATTACAAGCATTTCATGCCTCGATATACTTAATATTCGTTCAACATGTTATCAATACATACATCTTCAATTTTATCTTTCCTTAAATCTAGTTCAACTAAATTTACAAGCACAAACATAAGCATGAAAATTAAGGGAAGTAGACTCACTCAGCCATGACGATACTCCTTTAGTTGAAGTAGTCATCGGGGTAGTATACGTCCTCCTCAGTTCTTAAACAAAAGAAATACCCAAAATGAGTATTCCATGGAATTTCTAGTTAAAACATCTAACTCTATTTTCTAGTTGCGGTGAAATTCATATAGGTAGAAATTTAATTTAAAATGGCCATAACTTGCTCATTTTAACTCAGAATTTTGCATATAATATACTATTTTTTACCTAAAAGATTTATCTATTTCTAAGGTTATTCTTATCATAAAAAACTGTTTGGGTCCCAAAAATGTAGGATATAGATTCACCACGAAAATTTCAGTTTTCAAAACTCAATTTTGCAAACTTTTCTTTATCTAAAAATACTTGTACCAAAATATAAATATTATTATGGTTAAAAAAACCTTTAAAATGTATATATATTGACTCATATCATATACATGAATTTAATGAAGTTGTTTTAATCATGATTTTTGTAAAAGCAATGATTTCTAGAAATTTGGAAAGCAAAATTTTGTAAATCTCCACTTAGCTTGTTGGAAAATTTTCTTAGATTATTTTAAGTGAGTATTTTTCCCTTTTTAATTCTATTTCTTCAGTCTTTTAAATTTTAAAAGAATGATTTTTGTCTTTCTAAGTTTCTTATAATTTAATTTCTAGAGATTGAGAGGGTAGTTTCTAAATACTATTTGAGAGTAGTTAAAATCTATCAAACTTTACATTTTCTTAACATTTCCTAAAGTTTATCTTCTTTACTTAAAATGATTTCCTAAGTTGTTTACTAATTTTATTCCTTAAGATCCTTTTATCCTTCTAAAAGAAACTTTCTTTTTAGTAAAACTTTTGTTAAACAAGAATTTGAAATTTTTAAAGAAAACTTTTCCATTTTATGGTTTTGTAAAGTGTATGCATGATATATCTACTTTATGTATTATCTAAAATCCCTATGTTCTTTGGTTACTTCAAACTCATGATGAACTCCTCCAAATTTTTTAAAAGGATTTGTTAAGATAAATTCCTAAGTCTTTATGGGAAAAATCATTTCCTATATGACAAAATTTATTTTGGAAAAGAACTTCTATCTTTTTATTTAAGAAAACCTTTCCTTCTTTATTTTGTTGAGACAAAAATCAATATGTTCATGAATGATTATAAATATGAAATCATGAAAATATGAAAACATAAAAAAGACATAATAAGTAATATAATAAACAAATCAAGTATTGGGAACTTTATCTTCGTCAAGGTATTCTGGGACTAAGAATAGACTAGTCCCAAAAAGAATAATAAAAAGAAAGAAAATGTTATTTTGACTTGATGAGGACAAGTCTAAGACTAGAGACTAGTCTTAAAACAACACAAAGTAAATAAATTGCAAAGAAAGAAAATAAATAAATTGCTTTGCATGGAAGGAAATAAATCACATGTGAGCTTATATGCTCTAAAGAATATATATATAGATAGATACATAATTATATTTAGTTATATATACATAAGAAGTTAGCACAATATCAACAATATGATATAAAATCAATATAAAAAAAAATATAAATACGGAAGTTCATGGATAAGAACAATAGATGAATATAGTATAACTTTCATAACAATTAGTTTAGGAAACTCACACCATGGTCATGTAAAGCTACATAACATGGTAAGAGAGATTGGAGAAGATTTCTTATATAAAGTAAGAGTAGTAGTAGTGTTGGTATGAGTAGAAGAGAGTTTTGAGAAGAAATTTTGGGAAAGTTTTAGGAAAGTGTATGAGAGGTAATTTTGAGAGAGTTCTGGTAGTGAATTTGTGGGTAGTACATATGTGAATGAAGTGAAAAAAGGAGGGGAGTATTTATAGGAAAATGAGGAGTGAATTTTGAGTAATTTAAATAAAGAAAAATTGGAAAAAATAACAAAGAGGGAGTCGGGGGAGTGGTGCTGGGCGCAGATCAGCCACTTGAAAAGAGAGAGGGAGAGATCTATTTTTTTGTAATTTTGTGTATTAAAAGAAATAATATGTAAGGTAGATGTGATATAAAGTTATAAGAAAGATAAAAAGTAAAGATAATAGGTGTATAGAGTGTAAGAGTAGATGTTAAAAAAAGTAGAGTTAAATGAATAGTGTAGAATAGTAATGAATAGTGTAATGTAAAGTAGATGTGACTAGTAAAATACAAGTAGTAAGAAAATACGCGTATAATTGCAAAATCTACTATTTTTAGTTGCCGAAAAATTACGAAACTGATATTTTTGAAATCCTTGTATTAAATCGGTCCTAACGGTGTTATCTGAATATTTTTACTATTCTGAGCCTCGGGACATACTTTTCGAGAACTGATCTCGTTTGGGTCCGAATGACACTCGAAATTCGCAAATATGATATTTTTACGTTTTCTTATATTAATACGAACTATTATCACTAATTATTTCAACTTCATTTTCTAAAGCTAAAGAATACGGGAATGCCGAATTTAAATTCTAGGGTTTTTACTAGTCTTTTGTTGACCTTTAGGGTTTCCGGTTAACTTTTAATTTTAAGAGTAAGCTTAAAATTAATTGAAATTTCAAGGGTTTACAACATGTAGAGTTGAAATGTAAATTGTGTTTGATGTTGTACTTAAGTGATTGATGGATTGAAGAGGAGTTAGTGTTTGTTGAATGGTGTTAAGAACATATAACAAGCTTTGGAAAGCTTAGAATAAGTTTAGAGGATTTTTGAATGTGTAAATTTTACAAAGAAAACAAGGGAATTCGTGAAAATCACGCAACTTTGTTCCAGGGGTCTATGCTGGCAAGTAGGCTACTGGTGTATGAGCCCACACTGCCGATATACATGGCAACGCTGCCAGTGTTGAGGGTATCTACAAGCATGGACCATCCTCGTGGAACTCTCGAAAATTTTGCAAAAATGGAGTTGCAGTCTACACCGGCTCAAAGCTACCAACGTAAACCAGAATGCGACTGACGTTTGTTGAACGCTGCCAGCGATAGTGAGCATGGAATTTTTAGTGCAAACTATACTGGACCAACACTGCCGGCGTTGAAGGCCGACGTGTCCCCTGCAATTTCCATTTTCAAGAACTTCCTCCAATATTTTCCAAAGCTTGATATATGATCAATTAAATATTTTTTTAGTATTGTATGATGTTTAAATGCTTTGTTATGACCTTATAATAATTTATTTGAACTTCATTAATTGGTTATGTTTGAAACTAGTTAACTTGTGCTTAAACTAAGTGAGAAATTCAATATTTTCTTTGTACAGTGATAGATCCTCACTCGGCTAACCCTATTAGTTCCCGAGCTAATTAAGGTATGTAGTAACTTGCTTGATTCCTTGTTTAGGATTGGCATCCTTTAAAATTACTTTAAATTAAGAAAATTTAATAATTGCTTGAATGAGTATCTTTTATACCATTGAATTTGGTTCGCAGAGTGGTACTCTACTCAAATTGAGGGCATGGTAGTTTTAGGTGCTTAGACCACCCTTGTCATTTTGAAATGACTTTCATAAGTGATTCAATGGGTAATTGATAGGGTATTCGGTATCAGTATAACACTTGCTTATTCTTGAAATGATGTAATATGATTTAATTCAATGTTTATAGGAATATTTAAATTAGGTGATATTATGGATTGAGTTAAGTAAAGTCGAGAAACGGCTGAGAACCCTAAATGAGATTACTTTTTCGTTTTGGATAAAATTATCTAGGAGATACGAGTATCCAAGCTACTTATATCAATCCCTTGAGCGTCGTGATCATTACTCAGGTTCCCCTAGAAATACCTATTGTTTGGAGTTTGAATACTCCAGTGTTGTTTAGCTAATTAAAAATTAACTAATAATCTAATGATTGTTGCATTTGCATTTAGTTTAAGCATATGTGGATCACTTCGCATTTGTATTCGTTATTTGTGTACTGGGCCTTTGGCTCATATTTTAACTATATCAGTAGAGATGGAGAACTTAATGATGAAGATCTAACTACTAATTCTAATGTTATTAAAATGATGTCTCTTGCTTCTGTGTATAAAAGATTCAATTTTATTTCTACAGAACCTTCTTATTTTGTGGATGTAAATCCCAGTTTTCTTAGTAACCGAGTAAACTCCGAAAATTGGAAACCAAAACCCTAAACAGGATTAGTACAAGCAACTAGGAACCTTAGGTCCGACTTTTCTTCGATTTCAATATAAAAGAACCTCCATAGAATAATTTAATGTGTATTATTGTTTTAAAGTATATTTCAAAGCATAAAAAGTTTTGATTTCAAAAAATTTTCTATTCCGGGCTTTCCCGAGCCCCATTACGAAAAAGCAAGCCTTTGAACTAGAAACTCAGAAAAATATTCTGAAATACTCTTTAGAACCGAAATTTTATAAGGATTTCAAAAATATATGTTTTATAATTTTTCGGATTATAAAAATTACAGTTATAACCTTTTCCCGTATTTTCTTTAATACTATTCACAAGTACAACCTACTACACACACACCCATACCCTTGTCTTACAACCTTACAAACACTCAATTATATTTTCTTTTCCAAGAATTTTTATCTCATAACAAATTATTACATTTAATATTTTTAATTACATATATTACAATTTGAAGTTTCTCTCTCTCTTTTCCCCATGGAGGCCAGCGCACCCCCCACCCCCCCAATTGACTCCAATTTGCTTTATTTTAATCCTTTTATAATATAAAACAAACCCGAAATCACTTAATATAAATAATCCTTTAGTTTCTCTCTCCTTCACTTTATTTCATTTGTTCTAAATTCACAAAAATCCTCTCTCCATTTCTCTTTGTTGTCGTGAGCCCTATCCCCATCACACACACACAACAAGCTTCAATCTTCTTCATTTCTTCACTAAATCCAACCTTAGGTGATGATTCTTAAGCCTTACTATCTAATCTTGTAATAGCAAGATTATTCATGAGTGTTTTCACTCTAAGTCCCCATGAGCACTTGCTAGGGACAAAAAAATACTACTACATAAATATCAAGCCATCATAAGAGTGGTTGTGTTTGATTAAGTTTTGTTGAAGTATTTTCATGTTTATGCATGTAAAAGTAGGGTAAAGTAGAGATCTAGGATAAAAACCTATGTTCATTCTTTTAAACTTCATTTCATACATCATAAGTAGTAGATCTAGCTTTTAGATGCTTATACTATGCTTGACATTTATGATCTTATGGATGATTTATGTTTTCATGCATTAATGCACATGAAGGCTTTGCTTTGGGTATATAGATGTTGTAGTTGGTAGATCCTTAGGCAAATAAAACAAGGAACTTACAAAGGAAAAGTTTTTGTTTGAAATGTTCAAAGACAAATTCGTATGATTTCAAAGCCCTACTTTAAAAACCTTTTTATCAATTTCAAAAATCATGTTTTATGTGAAAAATGAAGGGTATAGGTAATAGGTATCATTAAGTAGTGATTTTTATAAGTTGAAATGAGTTTTGATGAGATTAATGTATAAAACAAGAAGTAGAATCTAGATGGAAAATTTTGAGTTAGTAGTCAACATATGAAATTCGTAATATTGAATGTAGGCCATAAGAACGCTTATCATCTAAGCTCAAAATAGAAGTTTTATGTATTAAATGGAGTCCTTAAGTAATAGGTATCTTAAAGTCTTAAGTTTTAATGCATTAAACAAGTTTTTCCCAAAAGAAACATTCAAAAATTTAATTTCAAGAAATTCGGATTTTTGGATAAATGCTATTTGAAAACATATTTGCAAAGTGTAAAATACAAGTTTTTATGTAGAAATGAAGGCTTGGGTAATAGGTATAATGAAGCCTCAATTTGAACAAGGATAACTTGATTTTCTTAAGAAAATAAATCAAAAACAAAGGGGATGGTCAAAGTTAGAAAACTAGTTTTCTTGAAAGTAAATAGTCATGGAGTTTTACAAATAAAAAGTTTCTTAAATTTCCTTTTAGTAAATAATATCAAGAGCATGCATGCATCAAGTTCATATCATATCATTCATGATAGGAAATCATCAATATTGCATGTGTAGTTAAACTATATGCTAGAAACATCATAAACATTCACAAAACTATTTTTCGGAATTGGAATTTTCGACCGATCAGAACTGATCAGCTTATTTCGTGACGTAAACATTTTTGAGACTTGAAAATAATGTTATGAATAGATAGATCTTTCAAAGTAGATAGAAATCGATATATAATATGCGCAATTCCGAGTTAAATTGAGTTAGATATGACCATTTTAAGTTAGGACTTCATCTTAGGCAAAAATTGATGAACTTAGTAAATAGAATTGTTAGGTTTGTTAGAACTTTATGAGAAATACTCATTGAGGGTATTCCTTGTACTTAGGTGACTTGGAGGATGGATTTCCACTCCCCGAGGACTACTAGGACTAGTGGATTTCTCTCCATGGCCGAGTGAGTTCTTTTCTTAAATAGTTGTGCTCATGTATGTGCTTGTAATCGTAGTGGCATTAGGATTAGGAAAAGATAAAATTATGATGATTTGTGCTCTAATCTTGGTTGAATGAATGATAAGTATATCGAGATGAGACTTGTTGAAAAAAAAATATCGTATGAGCTAGTGTAGACTTGGATTGTCTGAAATTCTCTATGATCGCACATAATTTACTTAATTAATATGCCACGATTATATGAGTAAAATGTATATGCATACCATGTAGTGAGTCACATTACATCGGTTATTATACCTTTATGGGAAGAAGGCATAATAATTTGGGCAACGAGGGGCCTGTAAACTCGATTGTTGGCGTATGGGCTGGAATTGAAAATGTGTGTGGGTGGGCACCTATATCAACCATAGTAAAAATTTAAAAATGGTGGATGGGCACCTGTATCAACCACAATAAGAAGTGAGAATAACTTAAATGTTGGTCGTATGGACCTAAAACACCTAACCCCGAATGGAGGGCGTAAATCCATTCAACATAAGATTTCCAGACGGTCTTATGTATTGTATGCTCATGTGTTTGTGCATTTCATATAGATGCTAATAACTTGTCTGTTATATACTGTTGTTGAGTATTAAATATTTGGAAATGAATCTTACTAAGCCTGTAGCTTACACCCCGATAGTTTTTTTGTGGTGTTCCTACTTTTGGTTGTTCCGAGAGAACACTTTTCACAGGGTTATCTTTTAGATGAAGGAGCTTTGAAGAAGTCAGGACCTAGCTAGAGGCGTGGGCTTCTAGGAAAATCTCTTTAACATAAACCCTAAAGTTTGTAATATGGTTTTAGACTGGATAGACTTCTATCATTATTTTGATAGGGGTATGCTCTCTTGACTTTTGTAAGGACTTAACTTGTTTATCTTGTTGTGATTTATATTCTTAATGCTATTGTATGCCTTCTTAAGACTATTCAATTCAAAGTGTGATCCTAAAGATTGTGCAGGTACACCTTACACCCGATATGTAAACTTATGGGATGACTAAGGATGTCGTACTTAAGTTTAAGTATTGAGTGTGGTGGTTTATCGCGTTTTGGATACCCTTTGGGGCGTGACAGTGGAAGCTTCTTAACATGAAGTCTGGAATTATTCCGTAAAGGAGGAGTTAGTTATGATTAACAAAAATGAGACTTGGTCGCTTATTGATAAGCTAAAGAATAAGAGTGTTATAGGGGTTAAGTGGGCTTATAGAACAAAACTTAATCATGATGGATCTATGTTAAAGAATAAAGCCAAGCTTGTTGTTAAGGGGTATGCTTAATGACTTAGATGTGAAGTCTACTTTTTCAAATGGCTTTCTTGATGAAGACATATATGTTGAGCAATCAAAAGTTTTTTTTTTTTTTTAATTTTTGTGAAGAAGAAGAAAGTCTAAAAATTAAAGAAGGCACTTTATGGTTTAAAGCAGGCACCATGGGTTTGGTATAATAGGATTGATTCTCACTTGATTGCTCAAGGTTTTAATAGAAGTAAGAATGAACCAACTTTATATATGAAGGGTTAGAAAGTAGAAAGATAGTTGTCACCTCTTTATATGTTGATGATTTGATGATTATTGGAGAAGACTCTACTACTGTACAAAAATTAAACATGGACTGATGGGGGGATTGATATGTTAGATTTGGGTGAAATGAAGTATTTTCTTGGTTTGGCGATAAGTCAAAATGCATATGGTATTTTTCTATCTCAAAGATAATATCATCGTCTCTTCTTGAGAAGTTCAAGCTTGACAAATGCAATCTTATTAATACTTATATGTTGAATGAAAAATTAATGAAGAATGATGGGGAAGAAAGGGCAGAGGCAAATTTGCATAGGAGTATTGTTGTAAGTTTACTATATTTGACTGCTTCAAGGCCATATATCATGCTTGCTAAGTTTATTATCCATATGTTACAGAATCCAAGTCCTAAACATTATGGTGCTGTTAAGATGATGAAGATTAGATGCCATCATCTTAGAAGATTAAAGCCTTCCAAAGTGTTGGAGCCTCAAGAAACATACTACATTCTTGGAAGCAAGCTATACGCTGCTAGCCTTTATTGTAAGTCATTGGCCTTTATGTCTACACCATAAGCCTTTATGGCTATGCCACCTACCTACAACTTTGCACTAGTTTTGTGTTTTTGTACTTTAGGCCACCAGCTTTGTTTAGGCTTAGATTTATTTTATTCCTTTTATACTTATATGTTTTCCTTGTTTTATAGCTTAGTTCTGAGGCTAATTAAAGCTTATATAAACCTATTGCATGTAACTTTTTAGTAGATCTTTAATATCAATTAAAATTGAGAGTTTAGTTTCTCTTTCATTCTTGAGAGAACTCTTTAAACTTATCGAGTTATCCCATAGCATTCTGCTAGTGATGTGCCCTAGGCCATATGGTTTTGTGTCATGTGAATATTTATCATTTATATTATGAGCCATTCTTTTTCTATCGAGGTTTATTATTGACCTTTTTACCTTGATAAAATAATTCCATGAGTGAACTTCTATTCCTTATGTCATTGAAGTATGTGACTTTAATAGTAAACCATAGAGGAAAAATAGCTTCATTCTAAATTATCCCTAATCGTTCATTATATGGAATAATAATGAATTAAGATTAGTATGCAGGCTGGATGATGGTCATGTTTTACTGATCATGGATATAAGATATCATTTCAGCACATAAATACATGTAAAAGTACATTGTATTGGAATGACCAATTATGAGAATACTATGTGGATCAACATGATAAGTATTTCTCATTGCAGTGTTATTTAAGTCCTTTGACCTGATGACACCATGGATTCCTACATAGCAAGCTCCGTGTTTTGATTCAGTTCTTTGTCATCTTTGATCGAGTGATTGTAAGCCTGTTCTTAGATATGAAATAAGCTATGTGAAGGAATGTGAGTGTTCGTGAAGGAATTTGTCCCTCTCATTTAATTGAGAGAGATATCTTTTGGGCCCCTTGTTGAGCAAGATTGAGAAATGCATGGCTGTGGTTAAATGAATTGATTAAGAGTTATCAATATCATTTGTTTAAATTAGTCAAACTCTGGATTCAAGAAATAAGTGATTAATCAATATAAGTGTGTATTGATCCACACCTTATGATTAATCATAAGATATCATGTGACAAAGGGACTGAATAACTGACTGTTAATAGGTAAAGTCGGATCACGAATCTTCACTTAATTTGAGTAGGCATAATGTCTTACTAAAGACCAATTATGTCTTGTAGGCCTTAAAAGGTATTTAAAGGCTACTGCCAACATTAGGTGTACCTATAGGGTCACACATAAAAGAACGAATAAAATATGTTATGGGTTTATAATTAAACCTATAGGAATTATTATATTTATTATCCTTAAATAGTTTAAGAATAATAAATGATTATGACATATAATTAATATTTAATGAAATAATGTATTTTGTTAAATATTAAATAAATATCTCACCATATTTATCTTCTAGGGTTTCCTATATGTCTATATGTATAGATCTATAGACAGCCTTTTAGGTCAGACTCTTTGACGTCACATTAGACGACAGAGAAATTCTGTAAACCTAAAAGAGAGAAACGAAGAAAAATAATTCCAACAAGAATTGGATTCGTGTTCTTAAGTGCTAGCACACAATCGTTCGCGTGTGGATACCGTAGAGGACGATTGCGACACTGCAACGTTTGTAGATCCGCATCAGGAGTTATACAAAATTCGAAAAGAAGGTTAGTTTTTCGAATTACATGTCTTTTATGTTATAGATTTGTTAAATGCATGGATCCGCAAATTGGGAATTTAAGGTGCAAAATAAAAATGAAAATAAAAACGTTTTTCGCTGCATATCCTTGTTTTTATCGTTAAATTCCCAACACATTCATCAAGACTTATAATCAGATTTCCATTACCGATTAGGGCATCCTCCTCATACCAAGGTTCTTGCTTTAAAAATGTGTCGTAGTTCTTCCATACAATTCTTAAATGATCTTAGGTTATTTTCCAGATTAGGTATCGGGTTTCATCACAAGTTGATGGGGTTTGTATCATTTGGTATTAGAGTCAAGGTTTTCTACGAATCTATAATCTAGTTTGATTAGAGGGAGGTATATCTAAACCCTAACTCAAGTCGGTCATATCAATAATTTGCTTTTTCTTAGCTTTGCATTGTTTGATTTTGTTGATCTAATTCCTTTAGTGTCTTTGTCATTAAAAGAAGAAGAAGAAGAAGAAGAAATTTGGAAAAAAAAAATGATTGTGATTTATTTAATTAGGGTTCTTTTTCCATCGTTGACCAATGGGTCATAAGTTCCTATACCTAAGGTTCGCTTCATTTGATTAAGTTGTTTTCTTATCTTCTTCTTGTGAAATTCGTGGTTTAAGTCGAGGGTTTGATTCAAAAAATGAGTCATATACGTGTGAATCCAAGTTTGTTGAGGGATGATGTTGACGAGGTCCTACGTGATTTTACTTTTCATAGATGCCGTGTGAATAACAAGGTATGTAGCTTGATTATCGATAGGTGGAGTTATATAAATTTTGCTAGTACCTTGTTAGTGGACAAGATGAATTTAAAAACTTTGAAGCATCAAACACCTTAAATTGCAATGATCAAATGAGTGTGGAAAAGTTGAGGTGACTAAGCAGGTTCTGATTACTTTTTCCATTAGAAATTACCATGATGAAGCATTATGTGATGTGGTGCCAATGCTAACTAGTCATATTCTTTTGGGGCGACTATGGCAGTTTGATAGGAGAGCCAAGCATGATAGACTTAAGAATCACTATTCCTTTATTTTAAACAAAAGGCTTGTGATTTTAATACCCCTCAAACCATCGGAAGCTTGTGAGGATCATATGAGGATAACGATAGCATTTCGAGAAAGAGAAACATGAAAAAGTGCTCAAGAAAAGAATGAAAATGAAAAAAGAAGTGAGAGTATGAAAAAAATTGACATAAATACACTAGTGAGCACTAAGGGGAAAGAATTAGAGAAGGACATGGGTTAGAGAAGGGCATGGGAGTGAGTGATATTGCTGAAAAAAGTGAGATTAAGAGTACCATAATGGTATGACAGTAATCACATGTACTTATGTACAAGGATGTTTATTTTTCCACTAATGAGCTTAATCCTTCTTTGCTTAGTATGGATGTTTCATTATTGCAGGAGTCTAAAGATTTGCTTCCTCAGGAAATTCCATATGAATGCCTCCTTTAAGAGAATTCCTTCCATTACCTATTGCTGAACGTGCTAGTTTAGATAAAAAGAAGGCAAAATTGGTCAAGCAACATGCAAAGCAAGCCAGTAAGAGGCATAAGAAAATTATATTTGAATCGGGTGATTAAGTGCACATTCGTAAGGCAAGATTTCCACAACAACAGCGTTCTAAATTGCATCTAAGAGGAGATGGTCCATTCCAATTGATTGCAAGGATGATGTTAATTCAAGAACAAATCCTTTCGAGTAAGGAGGGAATATGGACATCAGATGGTGTCATCGTAGAATATTAAAGCCTTCCAAAGTGTTAAAGCTTCAAGAGACACACTACATTCTTGGAAGCAAGCTATATGTCATTGGCCTTTATTGTAAGCCGTCAACCTTTATGGCTATGCTGCCACCCCATAACTTTGCTCCAATTTTGTGTTTATGTACTTTAGGCTGCCAGCTTTGTTTTAGGCTTAGGTTTATTTATTCTTTTTAGACTTATATGCTTTCCTTGTTTTATAGCTTAATTTTGAGGCTAATTAAAGCCTATTGGATGTAACTTTTTAGTAGATCTTTAATATCAATTAAAAATGAGAGTTTAGTTTCTCTTTGGTTCTTGAAAGAACTCTTTGAGCTTATCGGATTGTCTTATGGTGTTCATCAAGACTTATCAATCAAATTTTTATCATTGATTGTGATGTCCTCCTTATACCAACGTTCTTGCTTTGTTACGCAACGGGTTGCGATTCTTCCATAAAATTCTTAAACAATCTTAGGTAATTTTCCATATTAGGTATCGGGTTTCGTTACAAGTTTGCATGGTTCATATCATCAGAGAGTTTTGAGACATAAAAGGAACCATTGAATTTGGAATTTGATAGAAAAAAAGTCCAAGATAGAGCTTTGCTTGGGTTTGTAGATACTAGATAGCGATTGGGCTAGCTGCATTGATGATTATAAGAATAACTTTCGTTATGTTTTTTCTTTTGGTTCTGGAGTTTTTTTGTGGAACTTAAGGAAGCAAGATATTATGGCTTAATGTATAGTTGACTGGAATATGTATCATCTGCTTCAGTTTCTAACCAAATGATTTGGCTTAGAAAAATCCTTGTTGATCTTGGTGGGCACCCTCAAGAACCTTCTGTTATTTTTGTCGATGACAAAGCTACAATCTCCATGGCTAAAAATCCAGTTCGACATGAAAGAACGAAGCATATCAAAGTTAGATTTCATGCTCTTAGAGATGTAGAAAGTCTGGAGAAGTTATATTAGTCCATTAAAGTTTTGAGTTATAGTTAACAAATATATTAGCCAATGCTTTATCTAGAACAAGGTTTGAAGTTTTGAGGACAAAGCTTATAGTCTCTAAGGAAAATCTCAAGGAAGAGTGTTAGCTGCTATGAGATTTTCCTTAGAAACCACTACAATTTGATGTTTTTGTATTTTTGTTAAGTAATAGTTGAATGTAATAATGTTAGTAGCAATTGTGTTAGGTGAACTATTGTTATGGACATTATTTAGACAAATTAGCAAATAAAGTTAGTGAAAAATGTCAAGTCATTTTGTACTATTAAACAACTTTTATATCTCATATTTATTGGATGAAAATCATATCAATAGAAGAATTTTTTTTTTTTTTTTTTTTTTTTTTGCAGAAAATCATCATCTCTTTCCTCTATTTTTCTCCTTCTTTAAGACCTTCTATTTTTACAATAGTGGTATCGGAGTCGATATGGTCTCATGGCTTATGAAGATCTGGCCTATGATGGTAACCCATGAGGTCCAAAGTCCAAATAATGAAATAAAACCTGCTGGGCTAGCAACTTACGGAGCCATACCATGATGATGATAATGATGTCCTGTGGCCTAAGACCTAAAGAACAAAAAAAGAAGAAGGCTTAGTAAGGAAGACCTTAACACATGATGACCTAAGGCCTCTAAGACTCAAGAGAAGCACAAGCCTAGGAGAAATAAAAGATGATAGACCTATGCTCTTTGATGCTGTACTGGAGGTTGTAAGCCCCTAATTTTTAGAATAATATTAAGTTCAAACCCTAAACTGGAAAGTCAACCGAAAACCTTAAGTCAACCAATTTCCTAGGAAACCCTAGTAGTTTAGATTCGGCAATCCCGTGTTCCTAAACCAAGGAGTCAAAATACAAGTGGAGAGCGTAGTTTGGTTCGTAATAATACTAGGATGCTTAAAAAGATAAGATTAGCGAAATTTCGACCTATTTCTAACCAGATCAAATACAGACTTTGAAAAGCGTTTCCCGGGGCTCAAAATATTAAATATATGATATTAATACCGTTAGACTCATAATTTTATAAGATTTTTAAATATATCAGTTATATAATTTTTCGGGATTCAAAGTTACAATTATAACATTTTTATCGTATAGTCATTACTACCGATACTTTAAATGTCTAATCTATTTTTTGAATTCTTCTACACTATTCACAAGTACAACTACCCATAACCTATCTCTTACATCCTTACAACCTATTCCTACTATTTCATTATTTTCCTTACAATTTACTTTTCCAATACAACTTTTACTACTTAAATTACTTATTAAATTTAAAAGCTTACACAACACAATACACTCCTCTCTCTCTCTCTCTATGGAACTAGCACTACCCCTCCCCCTCTTTCCTCTCTCAATTTGTTTTATTTCTTTTCTTTTATCACACAAACCCTAATCAATTTGTCTATATATATTCCTTTATACCAACTTCATTTCACTTTTCACTAAACCAAACTCTTGCAAAAATTTTTCTTTCTCTCTTCCTCTCCCTTTGCAAAGCGTAACACACGCATACACACACACTCACATATTTTTCTTCAAGTTTCTTGTTCCAAACATCTAATAGGTAATAGATCTATATGTTATTACTTTGAAAACATTTAATGGCGAGATTATTCATGTGTGACTCCACTCAAAAATCCCCATGACCTTTAAGCTAGGGATGTGGTGTAAACCCCTGAAAATTTCATAATTCTTAGAAAATAATCCTAAGAGTCAAACACTGGAATCGAAACCCTAAAATATTGAACCAAGTTAAACCTTAATTCTAAATAAAATAAAAAACGAGATTTCTTAATCTGAGAAAAAGAGAACCCTAAAAAACAAAATAGAAAATCCAACTATCGGTTGAATCAACATCCGTACATCAATCAAATCATCTAACCGTTTCCTAACACGCAAATCAAGACAATATATCCAAATAACGCTCGACAACGAAATGCTAAGATCTTAAAACCCTTAATAGATTTAGAATCATAAATTTCAATTTTCACAAAAAAAAAAATCAAACTAAGTCAACTCATAACCTTAGACTCGGTTAAACGATCCCGAGAACTAAAAACTATTAAATAATCAAAATAAAATAAGATAAACCTTAGATATCGAGCTAAAAATATAAAATGGACAAAACTCCAAAATTATATGATCTTACGAATAACTCAAACCGGAAGCCATATCGGAACCCTAAAAGTCAACAAAGCTTATAACAAACCCTAGTATTTAAGATTCGGCAATCCCGCGCTCTTAAACCCTAAACAATGAAAAGAGAATAATTGTTGATAATAGTTCGTAATAATATAAGGAAGCTTAAAAATATCAGATTCGCAAATTTCTAGTGTCCTTCGGATCCAAACGGGATCAGTTTTCAAAAATCATGCCTCGGTACACCAGATGGCAAAAATATTCTGTTAATACCAATAGACTCGTAAAGTTAAGTGACGATAAGAAAAGGCTGAGAACCCTAGATAAGACTATTTCTCTTTTATGGATATGCATCTAAGAGATATAAGTATCCGGACTCCTTATATCAACCCCTTGAGTATTGAGATTGTTACTCAGGACCCTTAGATTTCTTGTTATTCCAGAGTTTGAATACTCCTATGTTGTTGTTTGACTAATTAAAGATTATATAATAACTCGATGGTTGTCACATTTACATGTAGTTTAAGCTTGTGCGCCATTCGTATTTGTTTTTGTTGCTTGTGTACTAGGCCTTTGGCTCATGCTTGATCTATTTCATGTGTGCATGACGATGATGAGTTCTATACTAGCATGGGATATGACACAAATTTCGAGGAATATTTGGATAGTTTGGAGGATTAGGGACTGACCTTGGCCTTTGATGGATCTTTTTGTAATAGTATAGGATTAAGTTTTTAGGAAATATATATAATGGTTTTTAAAGCTTTTGTTTAACTTTTATATCTTTTGTAATTGGCTTCTTTATAAGCCTTTGTTTGTAATATCTCCTTGTAAATATAAGTGTAGTTAAGTTTTACAACTTTGGTGTAGTTTGAAGTTATTGTTATGATTTTATATGAAGTTCTAAGGATAAGAAGTTTTAGAATTTGTTCTTATAAGTGATTTAGACAAACAATTACTCACCTATTTTAAGTATAGTAGTGGTTCCGGGTCCTTACATTCATTTAAGTGGAGTCATGTTGACTCTTGTACAACAAGCTAGTAGCTTACTTTTTTTCTCCACAATGTATAATAAGAAACAAGTAAAAAGTACTGACTTAGATAAGGCAAAATCTTTTAGCTTATATGTCTAAAAAGCCTTAAACATAGTACTACAAGCCAACATACTTCAATGGGTAAATGACAGATTGGTACATAAACTTTCTTCATGTGTGCAATTGACTACCTAAAGTTTAAAAATATCAATTTCTTACCATAAATATTTTGTGATCATTTATAATACTTAGATAAGGTAATTAATTGCGAAAATTTGCAAATTTCAAGTTGTTTATTATAAAATTTAGCAAAGTCCATGAAATACCCTAAACATTCACATATATTAGAAATTAGGTTTAGATAGATTTGAATGAATTAAATTAATCATAGGATATAAATAGACAAGTTGACAAAGTTAGATAAGTAATTAATTAAATGAAATTTGAGATTTGAAATCTAAATTCTCTAAACAAGTCATTGAAATGTTTAGAGGATTCCTAAACTCTTGATTCTTAGCCTAAACACTAATTCCTAAATCTTTACAAAATTTGAGTTCATTTGCTTGAATAAATATATCAATTCTTAAACCCGAACTCAAATTAAATATCTTTCATCCAAAATAGATTCCTAAATTAATTTCTTATTTTAAGTCCTTAATTTCTAACATATCGGTTCTAAAATTATCTTTTAAATGCTTCTAGAACTAAAGATATTGATCTGAAAGTTCTAAATCCGATAACCTTATTTCAGAATATTCTAATTTTAACTTTATTTTTTCCTTTTAGTTTTTCTCTTGCTGCCTCTTTATTATTTTTTCTCTTCTTCCTTTGTAAATTCGTTTCTCTCTCTCTCTCTCTCCTTTCTTTCTCTTTTCTTTCTCTCTTTTCTCTCTTCTTTCTCTCAAATTCATCTCCCTAAATCTCACTTTCAAAAGGAATAAGAGAGAAATCAAGTAAAAGATGAAGATAGGAGAAGATAAACCAAATTGAAACAAGAAGAAGGAGAAGGAATTGTATGAGTAGGCTCAAAGAGCTAAGTTTTCTATTTCTATTTCTCTTTGTTTTTACTTGTTATTTACATTTGTAATTGATGAGTTGATGTTGAAATGGGTTGAGAGTGCTGTTTTTCATGGTTGATGGAAGTTAGGTTTTGATGAGGAAGAAGATGATGAATAGTGGTTATAGAGGTTGATGAACATTGAGATGTTTAATGTGGTGAATGTGAAGTTTATGTTGTTTGAATGTTATATTGATCATATAATAAGCTTTGGGAAACTTTGGAATGAGTTTAAAGAACTTTGAGGAGTGTAAAATGCATTTAAAGAACAAAGGATTTCATCATTTTCTCGTTCCAGTGTGCACAACTTGATGCACGGACTTGCACTTGCCCGTGTAGGCCTTAAAATCCTTAAAATTTCATCTCGGGTCACTTTTTCATGCTCAGCACGGCCTCGAGCACGGCCGTGCACTCGGTCGTGCAGCCTTCCCCTCTTTCGTAGCCTGTTTGTAATTTAGCCGTAACTTTTTCATCTGACCTCCGATTGAAGTGATTCGAGTTGCGTTGGAAATCTTAAAAAGAGATCTACAATTTTCATTTTTTGAGTTTTTACAAATTCGAAAATTATCTATGCTTATATTTTAGTTCTTTCCAGCCATTGTATTTTTCAAACAAAGTCAAAAAACTTGTTTTTGTTTGTTAAATGTGTTTTTGCTTAGGAAATGGATCTTTTTGAGGTAAAATGAGATAGATAAGTGATATTTGATGTGTTAAGTGAATTAATTCATGTAATTAAACATGGGTTAAGTATATTTATAGATTTAACAAATAATTAGATTAAATCTAGAAGTTAGTTATAAAATGAACTTAGTTAACAAACTTAGGTTCAACTTGACTAAATGAACTTGAATGAACTAAAATGGATTAGATTGTTTAACTTTGATGAATTTGGATAGGTTTAAGCTAACTTGGGATTAAGTGACTAGATCTTAGATATATAATGAATTAGTAATTAATCTAAGTCCAACTTGGCTTAATGAACTTTACTAAGCTAAAATGAATTAGATTGTCTAAGTTTAATCAACTTGGCTTAGTAAATGAATCAAATGACTAATTTTAATCAATTTGGCTAATGTTAAGCTAAAATGAGTTAATAGCTATTAATTAGCTCAAATGAATGAATTAGGATGATCTTTAAATAATATGGGGAATATGTTGTTTCAAATGTGTGTTTATTTGGAAAATGAATGTTTTGGTTTATGAATTCTTTGTTAATGCTTTTGCAATAAAACACTATAAATAAAGAGAAAAGAAATTCTTTGACAGACAAAGGAGAACTGTCCATATTTTGGCGAGGCGATCTTTGTAGCCATAGTGGGGTTCCTAATTAGTGTCTGATCAAATAGGGTTTAATAAAATGAGTTTGAGATAAATGGATAAATAGCTTAAGTTCTTATATGATTTTGAGGAAGTAGATGATTAGTTTATTTTAGTTTCTTATACGAGTTCTTTCCTTAACAGAAGTGGATATCTGATTTATCTTCTGGATTATCTTATGAAATTTCCTTCCGAGGCTATGTTTGGATTTCATATTCAAGGTACGCAGTAACTTGCGTGATGATTGATAGGATAAGCATCCTAAATGGATTAAGAACTTAAAGACGGCTTAATAATTGATGAGTGTTGGTTATATTTTACGTCGTTGAATCCGGAATCGGGGAGCGACAGCCTTGTCATGATGCAATGGCATGGTAGTTTAGGCACTTAGCCCAATCCTTTGTCATGATGCAATGATCGAAATCCATGATGCATTGGTTCATCATGATGCAATGGTGGTTTCTTTTATTGGCTAAGTGGGTAGCTAATAGGGTTAACTGTATCACTATATTCTTTACTTAGGCTCGGGAGGAAATAATATATTTTAGTTCACGTGTATGAGACCGTTGAGCTAATTGATGTTATAGACCGGGATAAGTGGAGTGTATAAAGGAGTGTGAATCCTAGATGATACTATTAATATTCTTTATCGGTTAAATATAGGAGATATAGATATCCGTTCTATCTATATCAACCCCTTGAGCAATTGCTGTTACTCAGGACCCGTAGATTCCCATTGGCTTATTTCGGAGTGTGAGTGCTCCATTGCTGATTTGTTTATTTTAATGAAAAGATAATAACTTGTGGATTGATGCATTGCATTTAGTTAAGCTCGCATGCCACTTCGTGTGTGATTGTGTTACTGTGTACTAGGCTTTGGCTCATCCTTATTATTGTTATTCTTTTTACAGGTTTTATTGTTGATATGATGATGTTGTTGCTATTGATGATGCTTGACTCGGGTTTTGGGCATTTGTGATGATTCGAAGAGAATTTGTGGATGAGTGAAATGTAATAGGATCGAGATATATTTGTATTTTGTTCCTTCTTTGTTTTGTTCTATAAAGACTGGATTTAATTATAAATTTGTATTTTCATTTAAGGGCTTGTTAGTGCCCATGTTTTTGTAAATAAGCTTTTGTAAATATTTATCAAAGTGAAAGTTTTTCCACTTTTAATAGTGGAAGTTTGAAATGCTTTTATGTAGGAACGTTTTTATTAAAGTTTATTTTTCCACTGCTAAATCTAGTTGTTGCCAGAATCTAATTGAATGATTTCACAATCTAAAATCGAATAGCAATGTTCAACATAAACACCTTCTTTAAGACAATTACATATAATTCATAAGAGTTATACGTGGTTGGGGACTTGGTGTGCTTAATTTGAGAATTGAGCATGTTAGGTCTTTATAGTCCATGTAATTAATTATAATAATAGGAAAACTTTAGGTACTAAATATGACAATTACCCTACTATAGTTTATAGCATAGCTTGCTATTTCATATTTGTTGCAATTCTATAAATTAATTTTGAATTGGCATACATCATTGCTCTCATTATTAAATGTATTCTCAAAATACATCAAATACTCTATTTAGAATAGCAAGAAAAATTATATAAACAACCACTTAGTTAATTCTATTTTAATTTATATATATTGTTTAAGTAGTACTTGAGCAATGGATAGTCCTAGATGATTTATTTGTTACTTTCTTCACTAGTCAACATGTATTTGAAAATAAAATATTTGTGTACCATTACGCCAGTGCCCAAAATATTTATTAAGTCAACTTTGGTTCACCTATCTTGCTAATGTGTTGCTAAATAACAACTTTGTGAAAAATAAAGGGTAAATGTTGAGTTTGGTACATGAACTTTGCATGAAAATTTAATTTAATACTTAAACATTAAAGTGGTAAATTTAATATTGTTTCCCATGGTTGTAGACGTAGAAGAGATAATACAGCATTAAGTTTTTACTAATGTCCTATAGCACTTATAAGTTGCCTCTAACACATCTAAAAATAGAGTAAATAATATTAGTGAAATAATAAAATAGTCACAAAAATTTTGATAGATTTAAATTTATCACTTCAATGGTTTGGTATCAAATTGAATTTTTGCATAACATGTCAAGATTTTGCGTAAATGATGTAGTGAGATAATACAAATAGTCATGAAATCTTTGATTGGGTATTAACTTAACCACTACCAAGTTTAAATAGTAAATTGAATTTTCGTGTAAAAATTAGGAACTAGATTTAACATTTTCCCCAAAATAAACTATACATGAGCCCAAATCATTTTACAAATAATATTGTGAACTTACATACATACATACATACATACATATATATATATGAATATGCTTTTTAATATTAACTAAATTTACCATTTCATGATCATGTAATATGAAAAAGGAGTCTATGTGCCCGCACCATGTATAGAAGGTTTTAATATTTGCAAAATCTATGATTTTGATTAATTTCATTCAGAAAGAAAATCTATATGCCTATACGAAAATATGGTTTAGTCATTGTGTCGAACTTCAGAGGACAAGTAATTGAATGTTTGCGTCCCGTATGCTTTGGTTATGTAAGTCCATATAATTGTTTTATTTGCCTTTAATTTTAATGCCCTTTCTATATCACAATCACAGATTAAGAAGGTACATTTAAAAGGGGGAAATTTTCAAATTACCCCTAGACCTTAATTTGGGTACAAATTCACTCCCTAAATATTCAAAGTGAACTTTTTGACCCTTTGAACTTTAAAAAATAAGTACAAATAAGAATGCTTAACATTTTTTGTTAAAACCAAATTAGGAGAGTTGCAAAATACCTCCTCAAACTTTTACTTATATGCGGATTCATTCCTAAATTTTCATTTATGTACAAATTTACTTCCTTAAATTGATTAATAAATGTTAACTTTTCTTAATTGAACCAATTTTTAAAGTTTGAGGAGTCAAAATGCTCACTTTGAAAGTTGGAAAGGGTGATTCCACATTTTGGTAAAAGTTTTGGGGATAATTTGTAAATTACAAAAAAAAGAAATATTGTATACCAGTACAAGAAATTTAGTATTTAAAGTAAGAATTTCTGTCTCTAAAAATAAATTTTCATTGTAAAAATTATTGTAGATAATTATTTTTATAAAAATATAACTTCTTTTATTTATTTTTCATTACAAAATTTTTATTTTTAAATATTAATTTTCTTGTAGTGTATCTATTTCACATAAGCTTTTATCATGTACTTATTTGTGCCATTTTTCTTTTAGTTTTGATGTCCTTTCAAATATTTTAACACCAACAGTAAATGGCAATTTTGAAAAGAAGTGGAGTTGGTAACTCTTACAAAGTCTCCACGTGGTGTTCACACGTATATGCCCATATAAATCACGAATTTTTACTTTTCTCAATTTCTTTCTTTATTTACTATTACAAAATCTAACTAGCAACTTTTAGAATTGCCTACTATAATTCTCTTAATTTTTCATAACTCGATTATAATAAATATTATATAGAATTATAAAAGAACTATAATAAAAATATCATAAATCACTCTAAATTTTTTGCGATTTAAATTTTAAGTATAAATAAATTAAAATAAAGAATCCTGATCAATAAGATTTTAAAAATATAGAATGTTATACATAAAGTAAATGAAAGAATAAAGAAAACTGTTTAATATTTAAGAACCTAAGTTTTAATATTCGAAACATATCAATACCTTTAAGTTAAATAATTCTGAGTTTATAGAAACTAAAATTATGATCTAACTGAGTAACTTATAATTAGTAAAAAGAATCAAGTAACAAATATTAAATAAATTTTAAATTTCTAAATCTAATAAAAATTCTAGAATAAATCTATAAATAGTGATGAATTCATATGTAATTTCAAACAGTATAAATTTATAATAAAGTAAAATTAAGAGTAATATAATTATTAATTTATCCAAAATACCACTAAAAACATTTCATGAGAATATTACATGTATGTGGTACTTTAAAAAAAAAATTATACAAATCTAAATTGTATAAGAATAATTGTGCAAATAGTGTTGCTATATCCCATAAGAGAGACGCGATATAATTTTTTTTTTTTGTATTGCTTCCTATAGATGCAATACCCATAAAATTATATATGTATCACACTTACAAGGTGCGATACATAGCCTTGACCTCAAACTCGGCGTTGGAGTCGAAGGAAGAGCTGGCCTTGACAGTAAGGTGGAGCGGCAAGTGTGCAAGGTCCGACGGGGATGACTCTATAGGAGAGCTAAAATGGCGAATTCTCCCCACTTTCTACGAGAGCTTCACCTTAAAAGGCATTTGGGTCAACCAATCCCAACCCCGTTTCCTCATCTGTAACTTTAAGGTCCCTCCTTGTCCCACCATGAGTCCTTTTTGTATTTTGCCGTACAAACAAATTTTAGGATTAACATGATGGATTGTTGGAGTTCAGGTTTTTGATGCAAGTTTTTTCAAGTTATTTGGATTCTGGCTTTGTTGGTGTTATGGTCAGGATAGGAATGAGAATTTGGCTAAGGTTGCTATTGCTAACTTGGTCGATGAGATTGGTCACTCCATTGTCCATATGGACGGTCTACATATTAGTATGTCGGCAACCATGTCCATCTTGTATTTCTCACACTAGATATCGACATGGAGCGGTTCTAAATAGCCAACCACCCCAAACTGTTCTCGACGGTTCCGTACTCGGAAACCATCCCGTCAAGGACGGTTATGAACCACCGAAGGACCCGCTAGTTCATCCAAAATGAAGCGGCGATTCTACTGGGTCGGGAACTGCTATTCCAGACCTGAAACCGGTGGTTCCGATCCGGCTCCTCCAGAAATTAAAAAAAAAAAAAAAGAAACAAAACATATACAGTAGAAGCGAATTTAATCTGGGAGGAGAGCTTGGTATTGTAGTCAAGGTCAATGAACTGTGTGATTCCAGTTAGTTATTTGTTGTTGTGGTAGTTGGTGTGTTCATGTTGTGTGGAGGTAATATGTAATGTCTAGTGCAATAAAATTTACTCGTCATCATTTGCCAGTATGTTAATCAACTACTATGTGTTCCGTAATTGTGTTTATTATTTACTAACCATTATATTTTATTTGGAAAAAATTTAAATGTTTATTTTGGGTATAAATAAGATGTAATTGCTTTTGTTGATTTTAGGGTTTTTTTTTATTTTTCGATTAATTTAAAAAAAAATGGTTCACGGTTCGTGTGGAATCGAAACTGAAACTGCCAGAACCGACAGTTTTGTGGAACCGTGAACTGTCCCTGCTCTAGAGGTTCCGGTTTCTATTCCACGAAATGTGGAACTGTGAATCAGCGATTCCGATTCGAGCCCAGGATCGACCCGAACCATGCCGACCCCTATCTCACACTGCTAAGGTTCCTGTAAGTCTTGAGTTCACTTTCTCTTCTCTCGCTTCCTAACTTCTTTATAAGGATAACTTTTCACGCTTAAGACGTTACTTTCTTATGCGATACACAGATTTTCAAAAATTTGCACGTCTAGGTCATTGTATCGCCGATATAATATGCGATACAAGCATAATTGGTCATATCTCCACTCCAAGATGTGATATATTGACACTAATTTGGTATTTATTTTTTTATAATTCGTATTTATGTGTGTGTGTGTGTGTGTGTTTTTTTTTTTTTTGAAACAATACTAGATATGTGTTCCACCTTATAAAAGATGATTTACGATAGCAAGTATAAAAGCTGAAAAGTAAAAACCTTAAACTAAAGATTTTATGTATACCCTAGTATTCAGAATATTTAATATCGTTAATATGTAAATTTTCATCTAAAAATATTATCGAATTAGTATTTATCATACATGTCATTTAAACCAGCAAAATTGACTTTTTACACAAGTTCATATTTTTGCCCACTCCTTACATAGTTGTTGGTTATAAATTTATCATCTTCTTTTTGTTTTTGTATTTTCATTCATCCTATCTTCCTTACTTTTTTTATTCTCTTTTCACGTTTTCTCTTCTATTCAATTTGTTTCTTCTATGTACATAACAACACGTACACAAAACACACATACACATATCTTTAATAGAAATTCTATATATACCATAGCATTCAAATATTTAATATCAATAATATATAAATTTTCATGTAAAAATATTATTGAATAAGTATTTATCATACGTGTCACTTGGACCCGTAAAACTGACTTTTTGCACAAGTTCATATTTTTCCACACTCCTTACACAGTTGTTGGTAATAAATTCATCATATTCTCTTTATTTTTATATTTTTATTCATCCTATCTTCATTACTTTTTTTAATTTCCTTTTCACATTCTCCCTTTCTCCTTAAATCTTTGAGTCTTCCTGTACGCAATCAATAGAGGTAAAACTCTTAAGATAATTTACAAATTTGTACCCGTTTAGCTTAATAAACTACCATAAAATCTAGATAATTATTAACTAAAGATCATTATAATAATTTTCTGCAAATGTGGCACAAAACTTGTATATATACGATACGAGTTAAGGAGCAAATACGATGCAAATTCTTTGGATTTATGGTAGAGAACTTCTTGAAGAACTTGCAGCCGTAATTCACTTGCAAATTGTCCAAACTTTCACATTTTTATGTCAACAATTCAACACTTTAAACCAATCAAAAGAGGATAGCTCAGCAAGCTCATTAAATGCAACTTAACATGCAAATTTGAGAAGCCAAATCAGTAAGAGAAGATTTTTTGTAGCTGCCACTCTCTCCTTCCTTCTATATCTATATATATATATCATCATTATTAATATGAAAACAAAGCATTAAAACACACAAGAAAACCCTGTAATTTTCTCCAAATTCGTGCTCCCTACAGTCCTTAAAACACACACAAAACCTACATATACAACCTCAAAATTAAGCATCAAACAAGACTTAGGAAAAACAATATGTAAACCCCTGAAAATTTCATAATTCTTAGAAAATAATCCAAGAGTCAAACACCGGAATTGAAACCCTAAAAATTGAACCAAGTTAAAACTTAATTCTAAATAAGATCATAAATGAGATTTCTTAATTTGAGAAAAGGAAAACCCTAAAAAACAAAATAAGAAAATCCAACTATCGGTTGAATCAACATCCGTACGTCAATCAAATCACTTATCCGATTCCTAAAACGCAAATCAAAACAATATATTCAAATAAACTCTCAACAACGAAATGCTAAAACCCTCGGTGAATTTTGTAATCAGAAACTTCAATTTTCACCAAAAGTCAAATTGAGTCAACTTATAACCCTAGACTCGGTTAAACGATCCCGAGAACTAAAAACTATTAAATAATCACAAATAAAATAAGATAAACCATAGATATCAAGATAAAAATAAAAAACGATAAAAACTCGAAAATTATATGATCTTACGAATAACTCAACAAAACCGGAAGTCAAACCAGAACCTTAAAAGTCAACAAAGCTTACAATAAACCCTAGTGTTTGAGATCCGGCAATCCCATGGTCTTAAACCCTAGAAAACAAAATGGAAATAATTGTTTATAATAGTTTGTAATAATATAGGGAAGCTTAAAAATATCAGATTAAAAAAATTCTAGTGTCCTTCGGATCCGAACAGGATCAATTTTCAAAAACCGTGCTTCGATATACCGGATGGAAAAAAATATTCCATTAATACCAATAGATTCGTAAAAATATAAGGTTTTTAAAAATATCAGTTTTAGAATTTTTTGGTAGCTAAAAAGTACAGATATCGCATTATTACGCGTATTTTTATTACTACCGGTACTTTAATTGTTTAGTTTACTATTCATAGTACTTTCCTACTATTCATTACTATTTTTCTATCTCTACTTTTTTTTACTACCTATTCTTACACCTGAATATCTATTTCTTATAATTTTCTTTTCCCAAAAAAATTCTACACCACATATTATCAAACTTCTCTTACATTTTTCTTCTAAAATTAATTTTTAATCAAATTTTCTCAAATTGCCATCCAGTCCCCCTCTCTCTTCCTTCTCATTTATTTTCTTTTTCAAATAATTTAATTACATCCAATTTTCATTCCAAAATTCTATAAATACGCCATTCTTCCTTCATTTTTTCACACAATTCATTTCACTACCAAAACTCTCTCTAAATCTCTCCACAAATCCTCTCTTCAAGAATTCTCTCTACCAAAACTCTTAAACCAATTCCTCAGAAAATCACTCCTTATACATAAACTATCTACAACATATCACTACTCACATAATACCCCTTTCCATCTACCATCTTCATATCACATAAACAGCTTAGGTAAACATCTTCCAACTATTTATTTACGCATTTCATGTAACTTAACATGACTATGGTGTTGTTTTGAAACTCATATGAGTAGTAAAAGTAACAACATGTTCATGTTTGTTCTTGCACATGAACTTCCTATTTTATTATGTTGTTTATGTTGATTTTATTATTCATATCTAACTAAATATATTTATGTATATATATAATCTTTAGAGCATATAAGCTCACTTGTTATTTATTTATTTCATGCTTTGCAATTTATTTATTTCATGTTATTTCTTTAAGACTAGTCTTTCTAGTTTTAGACTTGTCCATATCAAGTCAAAACAATCTTTTATTTATTTTCTTTAATCTTTTGGGACTAGTCCATTCTTAGTCCCGGGATGCCTTGATGAAGCTAAGGCTCCCAATACTTGACCAGGATACCTTGATGAAGCCAAGGTTCCCAATACTTGATATTTTATTTTCTTACTTATTATTTGTTTCTAGTATTTTCTTATGTTCTTATTATTTTACATGCTTATAATACTTGTATCTACATAATGATATTATCTCAACTAATTTAAAAGAAGAATTTTACTTTACTAAAAGGACTTAAAACCAATTTTTCTATTATGTGATTTGTTAAAAAATAATGAAGTTACTATCAACAACATAAAAACAAGGTAATACAAGTTTTCTCAAAGTTTTCTTAAATAACAAAGATAGTTTACCAAGAAAACATAAGAAATAAATATTTTCTTTGTATATTATGGTGACCCAAGTTTTAGTAAAATAATTTGTTAATATTAAAAGTTTTTACAAAAAGCTTAAGATTTAAACTCTTTTTAACTCCATAACAAACTAAGAAACAAACTAGTTTTTAAAGTTAAGATGAATTCAACCAATAAAATTATAAACCCACTTAGGAAAATAATGATATTCAAGCTTCTAAAGAAGAAAACTTATTATCAAAGAATATGAATAGGGTAAGATTAAAAACAAAGGATATTATCAAAAAAGAATTCTTTTCAAAGGAAATAAAAGAACAAGTTTTAGAAAACAAAAACTTATATTTTAAAATAATAAATATAAGAAGACATGACTCATTTTCTAAAACCATTATAAATACAAAAAGGTTTGAACAACTTAATACACTTTAGAATTTTCTAAAACTCATTTTCTAAAACCATTTTCTAAAACTCATTTTTTATAACAATTTATTTCATAGAACAATTAGACATGACTCATTTTCTAAAACTCATTTTCTAAAACCATTCTAATGGTAGTTTTTGCATTCTAATTGTTCTATGAAATAAATTGTTGAGACACTACCATTAGAATTTTTGCATATAAAGTGAGCTTACCTATATACTCAAAGTATTTATCAAATATATATTTATATTTATACTTATATTTATATTTATATTTATATATATATATATTGTTACGAAAGGATTTTCTTTAAAATGAAGATTGAGTTAGAAAATGGTTTTGTAAAAATCTAGAAATATTCGTTTTAAATCTGTACTCAACGTTTTCGGAACCCAAATGACCTTATATGACAAAGATAACCTTAGAAATGGATAGATCTTTTCGAATAGGTAGAAAACGGTATATTATATGCGAAATTTCGAGTTAAAATGAGCAAGTTATGGCCATTTTAAATTGGAATTTCATTATATACGAATTTTGACGGACATAGTAAAATAGAATTAGAAAGTTCAAGTAGAATTTCTATGAAATACTTATCCTGGGTATTTCTTTTATCTAGGTAAAGAAAGATACAAGATTACCCTACCTAAGGATTACTACGACTAAGAAGATCGCGAAATGGACGAGTGAGTTATTCCTCTTAATTTCGTTACCATGTTTGTGCTTGTAAAGTAGTTGCACTAGTATACTAAGAAAAGATAAAAATTGATATATATTTGGGGATTTCGGGATTATGAGTATATATGTGATTCTATGATTATACGTGAAATGAGAATTAAGAATATCGCAACTTCAAACTGCTTGTTTAAATAATTTTGTTTACTCACTTCTATGACAGCTTATTAATTGCTAAATGGATTGATCGCCCCCTAATAAACCTTAAAAAGGCTTGGCTTAAGAAAACTGAAACACTCACGCATAGCATCCATCGAGTCATATCTCTTTCGGAAGGTTGCTACTCCTACGCGTAGAGTTGGATTGGCTGTGAGCGTGCGGTGACACGGGCCATGTTCCTTCTTAGAGAATCCAAATCGCTCAGGGAAAGCAACTC
This sequence comes from Combretum micranthum, assembly GCA_024138025.1. NCBI lineage: Eukaryota > Viridiplantae > Streptophyta > Magnoliopsida > Myrtales > Combretaceae > Combretum > Combretum micranthum. Next base: position 1,066,511 of record JAMXBD010000030.1, read on the forward strand.
TAGGTTCAGAGCCAAGCCAACCAAATGCTGTGGGTGAGGACCTGGGGACTAGCAGTAGAAGATCGAGGATCTTCAACCCCGATTCCCTAACCTTTGATATGGAGGGGCAAATCCGTTCTATATATGGTTTCAGGATAACTATATATATTTGCATAATCATGTGATTGTTGCATTGTATGCATAGCATATGTGTGAAACTCTAAATGAACTTGTTTGAAAATATGGTGCGAATGAAAAGGAATATCTCACTAAGCTAGTTGTAGCTTATACCCCTATAGATTTTGCTGAAACAGGTATACCCGTGGCTTAAATTGAGGATCATAATGTTAAGAAAGTCATGGAGGGATTTTAAGCTTTTATGAAAGAAATGGGAGCATAAGATGAAGTAATTTTGTAAGGTTCTTTATATGTAATGACTAATATGATTAGTGTTATGTTGATTCTAAGATGTATATTTATTTGAAGACAATAGAGGGATATACCCCTAAGAATTGTAACTTGATATGTTTATGTTTTATGATAAGAATTCTCTTTACCTTGTTACTTATTTATTATCAATATAAATTGCACTACTCTGATGCGTTCCCTTGGTTGTGATGTACGTCTTGTACATGATATAGAAGCCTTTGTGTGACTGAGGTAGTTACTCTTAGGCTTTAGTATTGTGTACGGCGGATTGCCACGTTTAGGGTACCCCTCGGAGCGTGACAGTTTAAGTTGGTATCAGAGCAATAAGATTTTGGGAATTAGGAAAAAGAAGAGTAGAAAGATAAATTGATAGGATTTGATCTTATGTTTAAGAATCCTTATGTCTAAGAGTAGAACCCTATCTTAGAGAATATTAGAAGAAGGTAAGAAATACTTATACAAGAATCGGAGGATATTTAGGAAGATGTGAAATGGAAGTATCACATAAAAAGGGATTTACCCTAGAATATTGACCCAAGATTAAGAAAGGTAGAAATGACTTAGAAATAGAACATAGCATAACAATGTAGAGAAAACATGAAGGAAACAAAGAATTGAGATATGGAATGAATAAAGTAAGCCTACCTTAGCAATTTCTATAAGCCTTGATGCATAGTAACCCCGATCAACTCTTAGCTAAGACCAATTAGGAACAAGATAAGTGTAATGCCTCTTTTATAGGTAAGACCCCTTTGTAAATAATATTAAGTACCTACGTTAACCTTTAATCAAATGAACAAAAATAACGCTTCTCTTTTCCTTAAAAACAAATAACATGTGCGTAAAAAACCTGAAATAAACAGAATATCTAATACGATCACTTCGTTTGGTTCTAGGAAGCTACCCGAGGAAATTATGCCACGATCAAGCATCCCTCTCAAAGAACAACAAGAACAAGGAGCACTCCCACCACCAGATCTGACTCAAGAACTCTTGACCACCATGAGACGTCTGGAGGAGACGATAAGAGCATATATACAACCAGCACCCACAACCTCTGCACCCGCTCTAGTTATGAGACCCTAACTCGGAGTGACACCAGTATCACAAGTGCCTTCCTTCATGGCCAATCCAGAACCCAAGGCAAAGAAGCATAAACAACTCTAACCTCTTAAGGGTCCCGTCAGTCCTAAGTTCAAATGTTGGAAGTGTAAAGAAGGACATTTTCCCAAACGTTGCCCGCGACTGCAACACAAGTGTTATCTTTGTGGAAACAAAGATCACAAAATTCATGATTATCCTAAGAAGAATGGTGCTATCTGTTCTAGTTATGCAAAGGGAAGACACGGTGCCAACATTTGCCTAACAACAATAAGAAAATGCTATGTGTGCAGCCGTCTCATTTGCAGGACCAGGGATTACCCTAGAGAAGCTAAAGAAACGTGCTACATGTGCAAGGTGTGGTATCTCTATGTATGTGAAGATCTAAAGTCGCAAGATTTATGGGACGACCCTATCCCAGATAGAATGTGGAACTTCATCTAGAAATCTGACCACAGAATCTCACCACAAGGGAAAAGAAAAAGCTCCTGATGATGAAGACGAGGGATCAATAGGCTCAAATTATCAAGGAAATGATCCTACCTTGTGAATAGCAATCCAAAGTAGGGACAGAAGCTAAACCTTCCGTAAAAGCCTTAATACACCAATAGGAGTAACGCTTCTATCAAAAGATTAATGATGATGTATATATTGTCATGTAATTATTTGAAATTTTAAACCATGTTTTGCATCCTTTTTTTGAACTTTTGTAAAAGAAGTATTTAAGTCTTCCCTCTATTTCCATGTATTTGTTTTAATGATATGAATTTTCCTTTTTCATTATTATGATTTCAGTCAATTTTCAAAATTTCTTCTATATATATTTACTCATTTCCGTACTCGATTGCTATTAGCATGTTTCTTGATTGTTTTTTTTGAAAAACGTCCAAGACTTAATAAAGTTCAAGAATCTCACACTAGCTTAATAAAACCTGTAGAACAAATAGGAGACACACTCGTGCACAATGCAACCCAGAAATACCCCCTGAAGAACCTGAGAACCCGGAAGGACCTCAACAACCAAATCAACCAAGAATGGCCCAAACTAACATCGAACAACTTGCTAACCTCATAAGGAATTTCACACAACAAGCTCATGTGATGCCTACACCAGTACCTGCACAAGAAGCGGCACCCGAGGTTCCAACACCACCGATTGAAACGGCACCAACTGAGCCGCCATTACCAAAACCTTATCAGAGTATGTTGCCAGAGTTCATCAAGTGCAATCTGTCACGCCCCAAAGGGTACCCTAAACGTGACAGTCCGCCACACTCAATATTAAAGCTTAAGTATGACTACCTTAGCCATTCCCAAAAGCTTTTATATTAAGTGTAAGGCGTACTTTCACAACCTTAGAGGACCATATATGGAAATATGAAGTTTAAGGAGATATGAATAACACATTTAAGATAAAAGGATTCATAATAATCATTTATTCGTATCAATGATTTCACAAAACTTAAGGACAATTCCTTTGATTCATACATCATTGCTAATATATTATTCTTTATCTAAATTTCTATTATTCAAAAGGAATTTACCTGCCCGCATGGTCCACGTGGCCTTAACCATAAGTATGGAAATTGCAAAAGATATCTATCGGGGTATAAGCTAAAGGCTTAGTGAGAACTATTTCCATAAATAACTTCTTGTAACAAGATTTAAACAAGTTGATTTAGGGTCTGTTTGGATTGTCTGTTTTTCATCTGTATCTGTATCTTTTTTAAAATGATATGTGTAAAATATATCCGATTTGCATCTAAATTTTATTTATATTTATTCTATTTGATTTTTCGATAAGAACTGTCAACTTTTTTTTATCTATATCTATTTCTTGATAAATAATTTGTTAGAAAAAAATTTGAAAAAGTGTCTGTATCTGTCGAAAAAAAGCCAAAACAAACAGACCCTTAATCAAACAAATGTAATGCACAAGCACGTGGGCAAACAAGCATATAGTTTTCCGGGAACTATATGTTGAATGGATTTACGCCCTCCATTCGGGGTTTGGTGATACATAACCTCAATTCAAGTAGTTTTAAATAAAAATTTTTCTTCCTCACGAGCACTCATCATCGAGCATTCCGAATCTACTTGATTGACCTTGCTTTCGGATATACCGCCAAGCATATTCCATTAAGCCGCCAAGCAATCGCTTTCGGACCATCCGCCAAGTGTTGCTTTCGACATGAGCTTACTATCCTTCTCACCCAAGGATAATAACCCAAAATGCAATGTGACTCACTTCGTGGTATGCATGAATCCATTTATTTATAAGGTCATAGCATAATTATTATTGTACTTAAGGCGATCAAAGAATTTCATACAAATCAAAGGTTATACTAAAACAAGCATTTAAAAAAATTCCGGCTTCGATATTCTTAGAAATTCTTTCAAAGAATTATTTACATACATGTCGGTTTATCTTTTTCCTAATTCTAATGCACTAAGTTACAAGCACAACAAGTATAGCTTTTAATGGAAATAAACTCACGATGCCATTGTCGTCTATTCCTCTAAGCGGATGAACCGTTCACACACTCCACTTAATCGTAATAATTCTCGGAATAAAGGAATCCTTCCTCGAGGTCACCTAGCCAAAGAAAATGCCCATAATGAGTTTTTCTTGATGATTTTCTTGAATTTTGACAAAACAATGTCAAAGAACGTCAAAGTTCGTATAAAAGAATGTTCCAACTTAAAATAGCCATAACTTGGTCATTTTAACTTGGAATCGCGCATATAATATACCGATTTCTACCTACTCGAAAAGATCTACCCATTTCCAAAATTATTTCCAACAAACAAAGCCATATAGGCTCTGAAACAGTGGTGACAAAATTCACCACGGATTTTCCAACAAAACAACTTTGGTTATGGAAATCAAGATTTTGCTTGATAAATACTTAGTTATCTATATAGTCGAAAAATTCTCTTTTTATAAATATATAACTCATATTAAGCATGCTCAAGTGTCTTGTTGTCCAATTATTTTTCTTAGGTAAAACAATGTCTGGTTGAAGCTTTTCGGAAATTGTTTTTGTAAATCTCTTTCAAATGAATACCTTGTTTTCTTTATTTTCCAAAAACTTTTTATGTTGGTTTTATTTATCTTTGTCCTAAGTAACTTTTGAAAATAAACATTTTCTTCTATATTTGAAGTCTTTTAGGAAATATGCTATTCTTCATATTTATTTTTCTTGTGCAAATTCCTTTGTTTATTTGTTTTGCAAAAATCTTTACTAGGTGTTTCTCATTCTTTTCTCATGTCTTATGTTTTTCATAAAATCATCCATGCATGAAAATTTGTTTTCTTCATAAAAACAATGTGGAACAATTAAGGACTTTTTGTAGAAAAACTAATTTCTATAATCTCATTAACTTCTTCTTGTAACTTAAAAAGAAATAACTTTATTATTTTCAAACCATAAATTTTTCTTTGCCTATTTGTTTGCAAAGGTCTTTATTTGAAAAATCCCTTAGCCATCCATCTTATTTTCTTTCTTATGAAAAGAACCATTTTTGTATCAACAAATATCTTTTCTTTGAAAAATAAGGTGAAATATTATAGATTTTAGTAGCTTTTTAAAGTAAAAGTAGTTTATAAAATTATAGTAAGTTCTTTTGTAACATGAAAATGAATGAGTTTATTTTTGTTATCTTATATATTTTTATGCTTCACATAAACTTATTTCTAAGTGACAAAAATTATTTTTAGAATTTTCGGACAACAATCTAAATAAACATGATTATGAGAATAGTAATAAAAAAATAACATAAAACATAAAGTCAAGTATTGGAGTCTTAGCTTTTTCAAGGCTCCCGGGACTAAGAAGTAAACTAGTCCCATAATAAAATAAAATGAAAGAAAGAAAAGCTTGTTTTGACGTGATGAGGACAAGTCTAAGACTAGAGACTAGTCTTATTTCAACAAGGAATTAAATAAATAAATTGCAATGGAAAGGTAAATAAATTGCTTTGCATGAAATAAATAAATTGCAAGTGAGCTTATATGCTCTAAAGAATATGTATATACATATAGATATATTAACAATAATAAAATAGCATAAACATAAATGGATTGGCACGAACAAGAACAATACATGAACATAATGTAGTTTCCATAACTTGTAGTTTTTGGAAACTCACACTATGGTCATGTAAGGTTACATGACATGAAGAAGAAGAAAGAAGTATAAGGTGGTTACCTAAGGAAGACTTTGATATGGTTATGTGGTTATTGGTTTTTGTTGTTGGTGAAAGTTGTTGTGGAATTATTTTGAGAGAGTTTTGAGAGGAAGATTTGAGAGAGTTTTGGTATGAATTTGTGAGTAGTGAATGTGTGAAAGAAGTGAAAGAGAAGGGGGGGAATTTATAGGAAAATGTGGAGGGATTTTTGTGTGATTAAAATAAATGCAAAATTGAAACAAATTGTGGATGTAGAGAGAGAGGGGGCGCCGGCCACTTCTTGTAGAGGGGGAGTTTGATTTTTTTTTTTTTTTGACTTTTTGGAAAATAAAAGATGTAATATGTAAGATAGATGTGATATAAAGTTATGGGAAAGGTAAAAAGTTAAGATTATAGGTTATGTAGAGTGTAAGAATAGGTGTAAGAAAAAGTAGAGATAAAAGAATAGTGTAGAATAGTAATGAATAGTGTAATGTAAAGTAGATATGACAATTAAAGTACCGGTTGTAAGAAAATACGCGTATAATAGCCATATCTGTTATTTTTACTTACCGAAAAATTACGAAACTGATATTTTTGGAAAACTTATATTTTTACGAGTCTAACAATGTATTCGGAATATTTTTATTATTCCGGGCTTCCGGACACGTTTTTCGAGAACTGTGTCCGATCGGGTTCGAAGGACACCCGAATTTTGCGAAACAGAAACTTTTATAAAACCTATGGTTATTACGAACTATTCTAGCTAATTACTCCAACTTCGTTTTTCAGGGCCAAAGAAAACGGCAATGCCGGATTTAGCTTGATACGGTAAACTAGGGTTTTGTTGACCTTTAAGGTTTTGTTTGACTTTCGGTTTAGGGTTTTATGCTAAACCAATTCCGAAAATTTTGGGGTTTACAACCTACCCCCCTTAAAGAAAGTTTTGTCCTCAAAACTTGGAATTTCCTACTTGTGGTTCTAACCAAATTTGGTTATTTGGGTTGTGTTTCATTCTTCAAAAAGATCCTCTTACTTGATTTCCTCATTCCTTATCCTTTGAACTCTTGTGGATAGTATTTGTATTGGGTATATTTTTCCTAAGGAAAATTTTCCTTCAAAACATTAACTTTTATCTCCATAACTTGATTCCTCAACCGTTTGTTAAATGGGGAATTGTCGCACATTTCCGAGTAATCTAAACTTTGTTATCGTCTTATTACTTCTCAAAAGATCATGTGGTAATTACTTCCTGCTTATAAACGCACATGATTTTCTATCTTGAAATTTCTAAGATACTTCTTTTTCGATTAGTCTTTATCTCTTCCTTGTGCTTTTATCACCTCACGAGATACTCTTGATTGTTCCCCCAAGGTCCTTGCCTTTTCGCTATCAATGTGAGAAATCCAAAATTTGTGAGGAGGTTAATTCCGCTTTCTTATCCCAACATTACTGTGTCCTCATAGGTCCCTCCGCTCTTTGATGTTCTTATTTCTTTATCCAAATTTCATTTCTTCTAACGTCCCTGGAACTTGGGTATATCTGAGTTCTCTTTTTTTTTTTTTTTTTTTGAGTATATGGTTGATCCCAAATTATGAACCGTATTCATGATTCTTTCTTACCAACTTCTTTGTCCTTAGTTATGCTAAATCATCTTTTAGCTTCTTTTAATACATCTTTCTTCCTTTTATCCTTCATATCTTCTCATCTAAGCTCTTTTATTATTTCTATATGGGTGGTCTTAATATCTTACTGATTGGTTCTTCTTTTAAACCTTGTTGTAAAACTTTGTCGTTCGGCTTTTCAACTTCTTTAACCTCCTAAACTTAAGATCACATTCTTTGACTACCTTCTTTCCTCTTTCAGGCTATATTACTATTTTTGTCATCTATTGGCTTGTGCAACGGGGTTTTATATTCTTGAGTTCAGAAAGCGTTACCATAACTTTTGGGGTTATAAAGAATCCAAGGGTCATTCCTTCTTGAGTCGATCCTTTGTCGGTAGTATTGTGATCTTGAGAATACGTGTTTGCTCCTTGGTTGGTCAATAAATTCTTCACTTTGCTCCTTTCCAAAAGTTAACATGTTGTCTTGGGGTTTTATCCTTTTTCTTCCATTGTGAGCCGAATGGGTATATTTCATGGTGGTATACTTCATTGCATAAGGTCTTGGTCTAGAGTTTCTCGTAGTTATTCCTCCGACTCCTTATAGGTCATTAGTCTACTTTCCATGTTTCTTTGAGTGAAATCTGTATACAGAATTCTTTTCAAAACTTCTTATCGAAACTCATGAATATCGCCAAAGGTCGATTTCTCTTTAGCTATTTAATTTCCTTTATCAACTTGGAAGAATGTGTCTCCTCTTTTCTTATGTTAGCAAGTCCTTTGCCAAATATTCTCTTTCCGTTGTATTGGTTTATCAATTCTCCTTACAACTCTTATTGGGGTCCTATTCGAGAGGTATACACCTTATCCAAAAGATTACTTAATTCCATTATTCCTTAGAGTCACAGGTGACCTTACATTATTATTGAAAGATTGACCATTTTCCTTAGGTTTCATCATTCTTTTGCATCATCTTAAACTAGGTTGATTGTTTGTCCTTGGTAGTCCAGATATACCGAAAGAATGTAATACTTTGGATTCCAAGAGAGTAAAACATTCTGATTTACTAGAACTTCTTATGTACACATTAGGGGATTATTACTCCTATTCATCCATATAAAGAAAACTTTACACTCCTCTGTTACTTGAAGTAAAGAAACAACATCAATGAAAGAAGGTTGGGGATTGACTGTTTCCTGCATCGCTATTATAGCCTCTAATGTACTCCAAGGCAGTCAAGTTTCCATTTTCTTTGTTCACTTCTTCACTTATCCATCGTCCCTCCAAGTTGTATACTCGAATTCCCGAAGCAGTAGGTCCTGGTCTGCTTTCACTTTTACTTCCATTTCCTTTTTCTACTCTTATAGGAACAACTTCTTCTGATGATCTTGATAGAATATTCCTTCCTTGTGGACAGTTGTTGGCAAAATGTCCTTTCTGATTGCAAACATAGCAAGTGTCTACCCTTCGGTTTGGGCATTTTAACATCTTATGGTTTGTATTCCCACAGAAGAAACACTTTCCAAATAGCTGGGGGCACTTTTTCGGGTAGTGTGCTCCATTGCACTTCCAACACTTAATACCTCTTGGTATGATCCTTCTATTGTCATTCTTGATTTTCTTTGGTAGGGGCATGAGATGGAGTTCTACGTAAAACTTCCTTTCGACGATTGGGTCTTCTTCTTCTTCTATTCTTTCTCTCCTTTTCCTTGCTCCTTCTACAATCCGAGCTCTTTCCACCAATTCTCGAAAATTCATTATGTCAAATTCTTCCAATCTCATTCTTAGGTCTTCATCTAATCCTCCTATAAAGACTTGTCTTTTCAGTTTTTCACTGTACTTGTAGGAGTCAGGTGCATATTGGAACAATCTACTGAACTCAGTCTCATATTGTTCGATTGTTCTTCCCTTTTGAGCAATTTGCAAGAAGTCCGCACTATATCTCACTCGTAAACTTCCTGGAAAATAATTCTCCAAAAACTCATGTCTAAACATTTCCCAAGTGATTGGAGTCATTAGATCTCTTTTCCTTGACTCCCACCATATCCTAGCGTTTAGACGAAGCATGAATGTTCCATACTTGATTTGCAAATGGGGCAGAACTTCATATGCATCAAAGGACATCTCTATCTGAGATAACCAATCTTCTGCCTTTTCTGGCTTGTCATAAGCTCCTTCAAAATAGCGGTTGCTTTTGATGAAATCAGGCAACATGCTTTTATAGGGTCTTGGCAGTGGAGGTGGAGGTAGGGGTGCGCTTTGGCTATGCATGTTCCTATACACAGATGCCTCTGTTGAAGCTTGTTGTGGTGGTGGGGTTGGTATAGACATCGAGGCCATTGCTGATGCTGCCTCAGGTACAGGTGCTGGCATGTTCTGCCTAATTCCTTCTAATACATGGGTTAGGTGTCCTAGCGTGGCGTGTAAGTCCATTTGAGGTGCGGCGGCTCCTTGAACGGTAGGTTGATCTACTTCTATGTCTGGTTGGTTAGAGGCGCTTTGTTCCCTCCTTCGTCTACTCCTATTTCGGTTGTTTTAAACTTTTCTAAGTCAAGTTTGTAAAGTTTTGATAACCTAAGTAAATTTTTGTCGGAAATTGATGGGTATAACGGAAATTTAAATGTACATAAGAACTGACGAAATTTAAACCAAAACAAATTCTGAAATCAAACTTAAAGCATCATCATATAAATAAAGTTCATACATGAAATCGGAAATAAGATAAATCACAAAAGAAAATCACATAGAAATAATAAACATTGTCCCGAAAATTAAAAGATAGACTAAGATCATGGATCTAGTCTATGATTACAAAATCTAAGCTGGTCTTCTAGGGATATGCTCCTTTTCTTTCCTCCTTTCTTCATTCTTCGGGCGCATCTCCCGGGTTGCTGCTGGATGATCCTGGGTTCCAGTCCCTCATGAATTGGCTGAAATACTTCCTCCTCTTTTGGGCTGCCTCCCTGGATCTTTCGTGTGCATCGGTTAGCTCATCTCTAGTCATTTCTGGCACTATGTCATGAATGGTTCTCCAAGTAACGGCTCCATCGGTCTCCATGCTATTGTTCTCATCGAGTGGAGCACTGTATGTATTCATGGCCGAGTTTGGTTCTTGCCTTCCCTGAGTCTGCCCATTAAGTAGCGGATAATCCTTTCCTCAGCGCTGTTACGGGGTTCTTCGTCTGCAACAGTGGTCTGGTTTCCTTCTTCTGGTCCTGCTTCATTCTCTTCCTCCGGGTCTTCCTTCGAATCTTCACTCTCTTCATCTTCTTCCATAGGCTCTTCCCTTATTATTGATCCGTCATCCCGCAGGCGTAGGGGCTTGTTCCTTCTTAGTTGGATTCCCATAAAGGTAGGCGGCTCCGTGGGCACTTGGGTTGGGGGTCGTAGCACTTCCTGGTACACTCCATGCTAATGGAAGATGTCGTTGATGTCCGTCTTCATCCATTCAAGGTGATCCATCAAGTTTTCGTGGGCGTAAACAAACATAGGTCCAATTTCCCTCCATCTCTGGAAATCTAGTGAAGTTCGTCCCCCGTCTTCCCTAAGAACGAATGTGGCTTCCTTCAACATAGGTCTATCTTCAGCAATGGCCGCAATGCGTTCCACGGCGTATATCATTTCCAACTCGGTCAGTTTCTTTCCTAAGGGACAGTTGTGAATGGTCTGTACCACTTCCCTCCATTCTGTTTGTATCATTCCTCTCTTCCATATCTGGAACATTTCCCGGACGGTCTTAGGCTATCTTGCTAGGGCAAACTCCTCACATAGGACTCTAAGTCTCAGTCGATAATCTTCTGGTGTTTCAAAGGGTCCTTTCCGGAAGTTCTTGGCTTGGAGACGGGCCTCATCTATGGTGATCTATGTAAAATAAAGATATTAGAAGACTTATTCTACCCATTCTATTTTATCTAAGTCTTTTTTGCTTCTATCTAAGTCAATTCTTCTTAAGTCTATTTCTATAATTATGATTCCTAGGTTCTTAAACCATGCTCTGATACCAACTTAAACTGTCATGCCCCAAAGGGTACCCTAAACGTGACAGTCCGCCACACTCAATATTAAAGCTTAAGTATGACAACCTTAGCCATTCCCAAAAGCTTTTATATTAAGTGTAAGGCGTACTTTCACAACCTTAGAGGATCATATATGGAAATATGAAGTTTAAGGAGATATGAATAACACATTTAAGATAAAAGGATTCATAATAATCATTTATTCGTATCAATGATTTCACAAAACTTAGGGACAATTCCTTTGATTCATACATCATTGCTAATATATTATTCTTTATCTAAATTTCTATTATTCAAAAGGAATTTACCTGCCCGCATGGTCCACATGGCCTTAACCATAAGTATGGAAATTGCAAAAGATATCTATCGAGGTATAAGCTAAAGGCTTAGTGAGAACTATTTCCATAAATAAATTCTTGTAACAAGATTTAAACAAGTTGATTTAATCAAACAAATGTAATGCACAAGCACGTGGGGAAACAAGCATATAGTTTTCCGGGAACTATATGTTGAATGGATTTACGCCCTCCATTCAGGGTTTGGTGATACATAACCTCAATTCAAGTAGTTTTAAATAAAAAGTTTTCTTGCTCACGAGCACTCATCGTCGAGCATTCCGAATCTACTTGATTGACCTTGCTTTCGGATATACCGCCAAGCATATTCCATTAAGCCGCCAAGCAATCGCTTTCGGACCATCCGCCAAGTGTTGCTTTCGACATGAGCTTACTATCCTTCTCACCCAAGGATAATAACCCAAAATGCAATGTGACTCACTTCGTGGTATGCATGAATCCATTTATTTATAAGGTCATAGCATAATTATTATTGTACTTAAGGCGATCAAAGAATTTCATACAAATCAAAGGTTATACTAAAACAAGCATTTAAAAAAATTCCGGCTTCGATATTCTTAGAAATTCTTTCAGAGAATTATTTACATACATGTCGGTTTATCTTTTTCCTAATTCTAATGCAACTAAGTTACAAGCACAACAAGTATAGCTTCTAATGGAAATAAACTCATGATGCCATTGTCGTCTATTCCTCTAAGCGGATGAGCCGTTCACACACTCCACTTAATCGTAATAATTCTCGGAATAAAGGAATCCTTCCTCGGGGTCACCTAGCCAAAGAAAATGCCCATAATGAGTTTTTCTTGATGATTTTCTTGAATTTTGACAAAACAATGTCAAAGAACGTCAAAGTTCGTATAAAAGAATGTTCCAACTTAAAATAGTCATAACTTGGTCATTTTAACTCGGAATCGCGCATATAATATACCGATTTCTACCTACTCGAAAAGATCTACCCATTTCCAAAATTATTTCCAACAAACAAAGCCATATAGGCTCTGAAACAGTGGTGACAAAATTCACCACGGATTTTCCAACAAAACAACTTTGGTTCTGGAAATCAAGATTTTGCTTGATAAATACTTAGTTATCTATATAGTCGAAAAATTCTCTTTTTATAAATATATAACTCATATTAAGCATGCTCAAGTGTCTTGTTGTCCAATTATTTTTCTTAGGTAAAACAATGTCGGGTTGAAGCTTTTCGGAAATTGTTTTTGTAAATCTCTTTGAAATGAATACCTTGTTTTCTTTATTTTCAAAAACTTTTTATGTTGGTTTTATTTATCTTTGTCCTAAGTAACTTTTGAAAATAAACATTTTCTTCTATATTTGAAGTCTTTTAGGAAATATGCTATTCTTCATATTTATTTTTCTTGTGCAAATTCCTTTGTTTATTTGTTTTGCAAAAATCTTTACTTGTGTTTCTCATTCTTTTCTCATGTCTTATGTTTTTCATAAAATCATCCATGCATGAAAATTTGTTTTCTTCATAAAAACAATGTGGAACAATTAAGGACTTTTTGTAGAAAAACTAATTTCTATAATCTCATTAACTTCTTGTAACTTAAAAAGAAATAACTTTATTATTTTCAAACCATAAATTTTTCTTTGCCTATTTGTTTGCAAAGGTCTTTATTAGAAAAATCCCTTAGCCATTCATCTTATTTTCTTTCTTATGAAAAGAACCATTTTTGTATCAACAAATATCTTTTCTTTGAAAAACAAGGTGAAATATTTTAGATTTTAGTAGCTTTTAAAGTAAAAGTAGTTTATAAAATTATAGTAAGTTCTTTTGTAACATGAAAATGAATGAGTTTATTTTTGTTATCTTATATATTTTTATGCTTCACATAAACTTATTTCTAAGTGAAAAAAATTATTTTTAGAATTTTCGGACAACAATCTAAATAAACATGATTATGAGAATAGTAATAAAAAAATAACATAAAACATAAAGTCAAGTATTGGAGTCTTAGCTTTTAAGGCTCCCGGGACTAAGAAGTAAACTAGTCCCATAATAAAATAAAATGAAAGAAAGAAAAGCTTGTTTTAACTTGATGAGGACAAGTCTAAGACTAGAGACTAGTCTTATTTCAACAAGGAATTAAATAAATAAATTGCTTTGCATGAAATAAATAAATTGCAAGTGAGCTTATATGCTCTAAAGAATATGTATATACATATAGATATATTAACAATAATAAAATAGCATAAACATAAATGGATTGGCACGAACAAGAACAATACATGAACATAATGTAGTTTCCATAACTTGTAGTTTTTGGAAACTCACACTATGGTCATGTAAGGTTACATGACATGAAGAAGAAGAAAGAAGTATAAGGTGGTTACCTAAGGAAGACTTTGATATGGTTATGTGGTTATTGGTTTTTGTTGTTGGTGGAAGTTGTTGTGGAATTATTTTAAGAGAGTTTTGGGATAGTATTTTGAGAGAGTTTTGAGAGGAAGATTTGAGAGAGTTTTGGTATGAATTTGTGAGTAGTGAATGTGTGAATGAAGTGAAAGAGAAGGGGGGGGGGGGGTATTTATAGGAAAATGTGGAGGCATTTTTGTGTGATTAAAATAAATGCAAAATTGAAACAAATTGTGGATGTAGAGAGAGAGGGGGCGCCGGCCACTTCTTGTAGAAGGGGAGTTTGATTTTTTTTTTTTTTTACTTTTTAGAAAATAAAAGATGTAATATGTAAGATAGATGTGATATAAAGTTATGGGAAAGGTAAAAATTTAAGATTATAGGTTATGTAGACTGTAAGAATAGGTGTAAGAAAAAGTAGAGATAAAAGAATAGTGTGGAATAGTAATGAATAGTGTAATGTAAAGTAGATATGACAATTAAAGTACCAGTAGTAAGAAAATACGCGTATAATAGCCATATCTGTTATTTTTACTTACCGAAAAATTACGAAACTGATATTTTTGGAAAACTTATATTTTTACGAGTCTAACGATGTATTCGGAATATTTTTATTATTCCGGGCTTCCGGACACGTTTTTCGAGAACTGTGTTTGATCGGGTTCGAAGGACACCTGAATTTCGCGAAACATAAACTTTTATAAAACCTATGGTTATTACGAACTATTCTAGCTAATTACTCCAACTTCGTTTTTCAGGGCCAAAGAAAATGGCAATGCCGGATTTAGCTTGATACGGTAAACTAGGGTTTTGTTAACCTTTAGGGTTTCGTTTGACTTCCGGTTTAGGGTTTTATGCTAAACCGATTTCGAAAATTTGGGGGTTTACACAATCGATATTTTGATGGAGCTTTTGGAAAACTGGATGAAGCTAAGGATTGGTTAGCACAAATAGAGCGATCTTTCAATGCTTTTGAAGTCCGACAATACCTTCAGCTTACATGTGGTACTTTTATGCTGAGATTTAATGCAAGGATTTGGTGGGAATCCAAAAGTAGGAAGCTGCTACCGCCAATCACATGGGAGATATTTAGGCATGAATTCTTGCAGAACTTTTTCCCTGGAAGCTTGAGAGTCCAATACAGTGCAGATTTCTTAAGTATCTCTCAAGGAGGTCGTAGTTTTGAACAATACGAAACAGAGTTTAGTAAGTTGTTACAATATGCCCCTGAATCATATAAGAATATTGAAGAACTCAAGAGGCAAGTATTCTTAGGAGGATTGGATGAAGACCTTCATATCAAGTTGATAGAGTTTAACACCAAAGATTTCCGAGAACTAGTAGAAAGAGCATGAATTGTGGACGATGCTAAGAAAAGGAGAAGGATGGAAGGAAATGTCATGATAATTGAGGAAGACTCTATAAGTGAACCTAGCTTAAGCCTTAAAGTCGATGAGCTCAAAACTTCAGTCAACCCGAGTAGAAAGAGGGATAAAAAGAAACCGGATATCCAATGTTGGAAATGCAAAAGGGGACATCAACTAAGATAGTGTCCTAAGCTACAACATAAGTGTTACTACTGCGGAAGTCCGAATCACAAAGTCCTGAGATGTCCAAAGAAAACCTCTGCCACTTGCCTGATCTGTATGGAATTAGGACATATTGCCAAGCAATGCCCTAGGAAGAAAAGTGCGGATAACACAAAAAATGGAAATAACGATAGGATCAGGAGATACTTGGTAATACCCCCACAAGGAGTACAAGTGTACAACATACAAGGACAATGGATTTCCAAGGAAGACGACCACAAAGAGATAGAATTCGCTATATTGGAAGAGGACGATAGTCACGGATGCGATTCGATATCAGGTTACCAACGTACCCTTAGATAATAAATTTCTTGTTATACCGCTAGGACCAAAGGAACAGTTTGCCAGTAATAACCATAGATTATGTAATCGTCACTTTTTCCCCCTTAATACAAATGAATAAATATAAGATCGTCAAAGATTTAGCACATATCAAAAGAAGAAAGCAAATCAATTGCCATCTACCTTGAACATACCAAAAACAAAGTACATCAAAAGCTTAATTATTACCACTTAAAGGCTAGAACCAGTGATGATAAAATCCCAACAGACAATTTCCAAAATTTTCATCTTGATCCCACCCTTATCAAGATGATCATATAATTAATAAAACAACGATATCCTTAAAAATGGAATGAGTATGAACATTGCGTATTTTATACGTGCATGTCATATATGTGCTCACATAAGAATGGGAAAGCGGATTCACAACCTTCCTTTGTTAAGTAAATGTACCAGTGTCGTGTCATATTGAGTTGTCATCAGTTCAAAATTGAGTCAAATCAAAGTTGTCAATCATCTGTCGTATTGATTGAGGTTGAAATTCTTCAAAGAGGTCAAGTAAAGTGGAGGTTGAAAGTCGCTAAAACCAAATCTTATTGATTTCATATATATGCTATATTGCATAGAATATTAAACGCACATAATTAACGAAATTCCCAATATCACCGACTAAAGATAAACGAGGAATAGAAATTACGAAAGAAGAAATTCAAAAACAACGATAAATTCCAAACCCTTTTCGTAGAAGTGAAACTAAAGAAAGGTATCAAATATATAGAGACTAAGAAAACAACATAATGTAATAGACTTAACCAATAAAAGTACGATGAAATTCCATATATCAAGAATATTGATGAAATACGACATACAATTTTCTCAAGTTTACGTACGCATAACAAGTTTTGAGGATAAAACTTTTTTAAGGTGGGTAGGTTGTAAACCCCTGAAAATTTCATAATTCTTAGAAAATAATCCAAGAGTCAAAACTAGAATTGAAACCCTAAAAATTGAACCAAGTTAAAACTTAATTCTAAATAAGGTCAAAAATGAGATTTCTTAATTTAAGAAAAGGAAAACCCTAAAAAACAAAATAAGAAAATCCAACTATCGGTTGAATCAACATCCGTACGTCAATCAAATCACTTATCCGATTCCTAAAACGCAAATCAAAGCGACATATTCAAATAAACGCTCAACAACGAAATGCTAAGACCCTCGGTGAATTTTGGAATCAGAAACTTCAATTTTCATTAAAAGTCAAACTGAGTCAACTCATAACCCTAGACTCAGTTAAACGATCTCGAGAACTAAAAACTATTAAATAATTACAAATAAAATAAGATAAATCATAGATATCGAGATAAAAATATAAAACGGTCAAAACTCGAAAATTATATGATCTTACGAATAACTCAACAAAACCAAAAGTCAAACTAGAACCTTAAAAGTCAATAAAGCTTACAACAAACCCTAGTGTTTAATATCCGTCAATCCTGTGCTCTTAAACCCTAGAAAACAAAATGAAAATAATTGTTTATAATAGTTTGTAATAATATAGGGAAGCTTAAAAATATCAGATTAAAAAAATTCTAGTGTCCTTCGGATCCGAACAGGATCAATTTTGAAAAACCGTGCTTCGATATACCGGATGGAAAAAAATATTCCATTAATACCAATAGATTCGTAAAAATATAAGATTTTCAAAAATATCAGTTTTAGAATTTTTCGGTAGCTAAAAATTACAGATATCGCATTATTACGTGCATTTTTATTACCACCGGTACTTTAATTGTCTAGTTTACTATCCATAGTACTTTCTTACTATTCATTACTATTTTTCTATCTCTACTTTTTCTTACCACCTATTCTTACACATATATATCTATTTCTTACAATTTTCTTTTCCCATAAAAATTCTACACCACATATTATCAAACTTCTCTTACATTTTTCTTATAAAATTAATTTTTAATCAAATTTTCTCTCTCCCTCCCTCAAATTGCCGTCCACTCCCCCTCTCTCTTCCTTCTCATTTATTTTTCTTTTTCAAATAATTTAATTACATCCAATTTTCACTCCAAAATTCTATAAATACCCCCTTCTTCCTTCATTCTTTCATACAATTCATTTCACTACCAAAACTCTCTCTAAATCTCTCCACAAATCCTCTCTTCAAGAATTCTCTCTACCAAAACTCTCTTAAACCAATTCCTCACAAAAATCACTCCTTATACATAAACTATCTACCACATATCACTACTCACATAATACCCCTTTCCATCTACCATCTTCATATCACATAAACAGCTTAGGTAAACATCTTCCAACTATTTATTTACCCATGTCATGTAACTTAACATGACTATGGTGTTGTTTTGAAACTCATATGAGTAGTAAAAGCAACAACATGTTCATGTTTTGTTCTTGCACATGAACTTCCTCTTTTATTATGTTGTTATGTTGATTTTATTATTCATATCTAACTAAATATATTTATGTATATATATATAATCTTTAGAGCATATAAGCTCACTTGTTATTTATTTATTTCATGCTTTGCAATTTGTTTATTTCATGTTATTTCTTTAAGACTAGTCATTCTAGTCTTAGACTTGTCCATATCAAGTCAAAACAATCTTTCATTTATTTTCTTTAATCTTTTGGGACTAGTCCATTCTTAGTCCCGGGATGCCTTGATGAAGCTAAGGCTCCCAATACTTGATCGGGATACCTTGATGAAGCCAAGGTTCCCAATACTTGATATTTTATTTTCTTACTTATTATTTGTTTCTAGTATTTTCTTATGTTCTTATTATTTTACATGCTCATAATACTTGCATCTACATAATGATATTGTCTCAACTAATTTAAAAAAAAAAAAAATTTTACTTTACTAAAGGGACTTAAAACCAAAATTTCTATTATGTGATTTGTCACAAAATAATGAAGTTACTATCAACAACATAAAAACAAGGTAATACAAGTTTTCTTAAATAACAAAGATAGTTTACCAAGGAAACATAAGAAATAAATATTTTCTTTGTATATTATGGTGACCCAAGTTTTAGTAAAATAATTTGTTAATATTAAAAGTTTTTACAAAAAGCTTAAGATTTAAACTCTTTTTAACTCCATAACAAAACTAAGAAACAAACTAGTTTTTAAAGTTAAGATGAATTCAACCAATAAAATTATAAACCCACTTAGAAAATAATGATTTTCAAGCTTCTAAAGAGGAAAACTTATTATCAAGGAATATGAATAGGGTAAGATTAAAAATAAAGGATTTTATCAATAAAGAAAATTCTTTTCAAAGGAAATAAAAGAACAGGTTTTAGAAAACAAAAACTTATATTTTAAAATAATAAATATAAGAATACAAGATTCATTTTCTAAAACTATTATAAATACAAAAAGGTTTCAACAACTTAATACACTTTTGATAAATTTGATCTTTTATCACTAGAAGTAAAACTTATGAAAGACTAGGTTAAAAGAAAATTTACTTGTTTATGGAGAAAGAATGAAGAAAATAAAATAAGAAAATACTCATTTATAACAACCTAGAAAAATATAAAGTTTCTTTAAATACTTGAAAAGAAATTATCAAAGTTAAAATTTTAACAACTCAAAATGAATTGTTCTATGAAATAAATTGTTGAGACACTACCATTAGAATTTTTGCATATAAAGTGAGCTTACCTATATACTCAAAGTATTGATCAAACATATATTAATATTATATATATATATTGTTACAAAAGGATTTTCTTTAAGATGAAGATTGAGTTAGAAAATGGTTTTGCAAAAATCTAGAAATATTCGTTTTAAATCTGTACTCAACGTTTTTGGAACTCAAATGACCTTATATGACAAAGATAACCTTAGAAATGGATAGAACTTTTCGAATAGGTAGAAAACGGTATATTATATGCGAAATTCCGAGTTAAAATGAGCAAGTTATGGCCATTTTAAATTGGAATTTCATTCTATACGAATTTTGACGAACATAGTGAAATAGAATTAGAAAGTTCAAGTAGAATTTCTATGAAATACTTATCCTGGGTATTTCTTTTATCTAGGTAAGAAAGATACGAGATTACCTACCCGAGGATTACTACGACTAAGAAGATCGTGAAATGGACGAGTGAGTTATTCCTCTTAATTTCGTTACCTTGCTTGTGCTTGTAAAGTAGTTGCATTAGTATACTAAGAAAAGATAAAAATTGATATATATTTGGGGATTTCGGGATTATGAGTATATAGGTGATTCTATGATTATGCGTGAAATGAGAATTAAGAATATCGCAACTTCAAACTACTTGTTTAAATAATTTTGTTTACTTACTTGTATGACTGCTTATTAATTGTTAAATGGATTGATCGCCTCTTAATAAACCTTAAAAAGACTTGGCTTAAGAAAAATGAAATACTCACGCATAACATCCATCGAGTCACATCTCTTTCGAAAGGATGCTACTCCTACGCGTATAGTTGGATTGGCTATGATCGTGTGGTGACACGGGCCATGTTCCTTCTGGGAGAATCCAAATCGCTCGGGGAAAGCGACTCTAAGTTTGGAGTCGAGCCAACCGAACGCTGTGGGTGAGGACCTGGGGATTATTAGTAGAAGATCGAGGATCTTCAACCCCGATTCCCTAACCTTTGATACGGAGGGGCAAATCCGTTTTATATATGGTTTTCGGATAACTATATATATTTGCATAATCATGTGATTGTTGCATTGTATGCATAACATATGTGTGAAACTCTAAATGAACTTGTTTGAAAATATGGTGCAAATGAAAAGGAATATCTCATTAAGCTAGTTGTTGCTTATACCCCTATAGATTTTGCTGAAACGGGTATACACATGGCTTAAATTGAGGATCATCATGTTAAGGAAGTCATGGAGGGATGTTAAGCTTCTATGAAAGAAATGGGAGCATAAGATGAAGTAATTTTGTAAGGTTCCTTATATGTAATGACTAATATAATTAGTGTTATGTTGATTCTAAGATGTATATTTATTTGAAGACAATAGAGGCATATACTCCTAAGAATTGTAACTTGATATATTTATGTTTTATGATAAGAATTCTCTTTGCCTTATTACTTATTTATTATCACTATAAATTGTGCTACTCTGATGCGTTCCCTTGGTTGTGATGTACTCCTTGTACATGATATGGAAGCCTTTGTGTGACTGAGGTAGTCATTCATAGGCTTTAGTATTGTGTACGGCGAACTACCACGTTTAGGGTACCCCTCGAGGCGTGACACAATAAGAATAAGCAAAGAAAGGAAGCCAATCAAGGTGAGCTTGATTTGTTTTATTTATTTATTTTGTTCAAATAAGTTCTAAATTTGTCTTGATAATCTCCGGATCAAAGACAACCATTAAAAGGTCACAACAACAATCGAAATAACTCAAACGTGGTAAAATAGAAAAACCTTAGTTACACCATTTTCTTCTTATAAACTAAGATCATGGACATGCTGGGATGTAATAGGTTATTATATCTGTATATATAACATGTATAAATATTTAGGAACACATTATAATCAATTTGGACGTGGAAAAATATCAAAATCGGATCAAATCACACAAGGAAGACGATGAATAGTCGTTTTTCAAAAGAACATGAGATGAACACGAGGTTGTGTACTCCCCGTGTATGTCTTGGCTTCAATTCTAGGTTTTAAACCTAGAAGAGCACGGTTGGTACACGGCCGTGTACCAAGTTATGTACCTCTCGGCCCTATATAAAAAAATTAATTAATTAATTAATAAGATTTTGTTATAAAATCTGTTATATTATTATTATTATTTTATTATTGTTGTTGTTGTTGTTGTTGTTGTTGTTCATGTTACTACTAGTATTATGAGTAATATTATTATTAATATTACTACTGTAAAAATTATTATTAATACTGATATTATCATTAAAATTATTATTGATATTATTCTTATTATTATGATTATATTGTTGTCAATGTTGTTAATATTATTATCATTACTACTATTATTATTAGTGATATTAGTATTATTAATCAAATTATTATTATCCTAATTATTAATATTACTATTATCGTTACTAATGTTAGTATTAATAATATTGTTAATGATACTATTATTATGATAATTGTTATTATTAATACCAATTATTATTGTTATTATTATCACTAATGAATATCATTATCATTACAATAAAAAAATATCATTATAAATATTATTATTATTAATGATACTAACACTATTATGATTATTACTATTATTATTATTACTATGATATGTTTTATTATTATTGTTATCTTTAAGATTACTACTATTTTAATACAGTTATTATGAAAAAATAATAGTGATACTACTAGCAAATTACCTTATAATTAGCATTATTATTATTGCTAATATTATTATCATTTTTGTTAATATTAGTATACTTTATAAATGGAAATAAAGTATAATAATTGTACAATACTTATTCTATACATAAGAATGGAAATTTAAATAAGCTAAATTCTTGAATAATGTAATACCTATACATAACACGAAAATTATATAAAGTATATGAAAAGAAACACGACGATACTAAACATATAGTAAATAAATACGAGTTCTATAATGAGTTAGAAAAGGAACAATATAAAAATAACAATAATAATAATAACTATAAAAATATAAGCTTACTAAATACGAATTTTTCAAATACCCGATAGATATATATAAATACCTAACAAGATCTAGACAAGCAAAATGAAAATAAATAATAAGTAGTAAATAATTGTTACCATAAAAACATAAAAAGGACTAATACAAGTAATAGAAATTAAATTAAATATCAAGATAGGACACTTAGATAATCATAGAAGTTTAGTCGCATTAATTACATTATGTTAATAAATATTTTGTCTTAATAAGTGACAATGAATTGTAAATAATATAAATAGAATTAATATATCTTAAATAAATTATTCTACTAAGTAATAACATATTAGGTTAATTAAAATAGATTTAGTAATTGAATTAGGTGATTAGTTTCAATCAACTCAACTTAGATTAATATACTAGGTAAAACCATAAAAAGAAAGGAGTACGTAATTTCTAAAATATGTCTAAGTTAGAATTAATGTAAATTATAATATAAGTATATCATAATTAATATGATGAATATGTTGTTTCAAATATCTTATTTTTGGAACTAATAACACGATAGATTGGTTAAATTGACACAATTTAAATTTATACAACTAAAAACTGACATTTAAGAAATATAGGAAGACTTTTCTTATAAATTCCAATAACTTTGATCATAAGAAAATAATATATATATATATATATATTCCTAGTTAAATAAGTAGAGAATATACCAAAATTAATAACTAGGACTTGAAAGAATATTGTCAATATCGTTATTATAACGCCCTAAAATAAGGCATTACAACCCGCCACGTGTCCTCTCTTTATTAGGACACGCTAAGGCTATAATTTCCATCAATTAACCTGAATAACACCTGAATAACTCACAAGGTATAAAATAAGACATGTGGTCCTCATAAATAAATTATATGATAAGAATATAATCTCCATAATCAGCAAACTGGACATTGTTGACATAACTGCAGGTCAACAAGTCATACCATACTCTAAAACTATCACTATATGAAAACTCCAAATACAACTTAAAACTCAATGAACAAAATATAAATTAGACATAAAAAGTCTTCTATGATCCATCCTATATCATCTATGACTATACAACAAGTCATCAGCAGGGTAGTCAGGACCGCTAACGCCATCCCCATCCTCATAGACGATATCAAAACCCGATAGATCATATATCACGCTATCATCATCTATACCGAAATATAATAGAATGAGCGGCGAAGCCTAGTACGATAATATCTAATCCAGTTCAAGCAAGGTTATGCACATACAACATATATATATGTAACTAAACTAAATGCATAAAACATATTATTATCTATTTTAGTCCAGCAAATCAACACGGTTCAGAATCTAGTATACATAAATCCTGAACTCAGAATAACTCAGACTCTGCTATAAAAACAACCAACTAATTTGAAAATAAGTAATCATATACATATATGGATGAGTGGGTACTCCCCAAACATCCCAATTCCTAAACACCTAAATTCTACCGGAATCATTTCTTAGCACAAGTCTACTCGGGACAACCTCATACTAAGATCATCAGGGTGCCTCACCAGTATCACTGTCTGCCAGGTCTCTACTGGTCAAAACCAACCACAACCAGACAGACAATTATTAAGCCGAATATTTATTAAGTTCATTATGCAATTCAATTCCTACATCCATTCACAAAAATTCTAATCTACGAGCACATACATCAAACAATAGATTGGTCGTACCTTTCTAAATCTCAAGAATATAAATCAAATCCTTTGAATTTGATACCAACAACACAAAGTCAACCCAAACTCCACCAACTCCTATATCCACATCAACAACAGTTTCACAAACTCCAAATGTCCTATTATAATATATATATATATATATCAACATTTTCTGACCGCCTCTTTAAATCTTTCCCAAGCATCATATAATGATTCTCCAGGGAATTTGGTGAAGTTGGAAATTTCATTTCTTAATCTGGCGGTTCTTGCTGAAGGGAAAAATCTCTTAAAAAACTTCTTTGTCAGATCAGCCCATGTGGTGATTGAATCTGGAGGTTGGGAGTTGTACCATGCCAAAGCTTTATCCCTAAGAGAGAAAGGGAAAAGCTGAAGTCGAATGACTTCGTTTCTTACACCATTGAGTTTGACAGTGTTGGTGTATTGAAGAAATTTGGCAATGTGTTCATCTGGCATCTCATTTGGATATCCCCCAAATTGATGTGATTCAACCATTTGAATTAGGGACGGTTTAAGCTCAAAATTGTTTGCCTCCACAGTGGGCATTCGTATGGCGGGATCTTGAATAGTAGGCACCGTATAGTCTCGAATTGCCCTTGGAGCAGCTGGTTGCAATTGGTTGTTGTTTTCTTGATTTTCGACCATTGCTCCTCTTCTTTGGTTCCTTCTTCTCTGTTGTCGCAGGGTTCTTTCGATTTCTGGATCTAAAGGTAGGATTTCAGCACTTCTACTTCTTCGCATAAAACCTGCAAAGAGAAAAGGAACATTTTCAAACTAAATTTAAACCTAAACTACTAGTAAAGCTGAAATTAGTCTAATATTAATAAATCCCCGGCAACGGCGCCAGAAAACTTGATGTGCTGTGATAAGTATTGAATTTTAAAGCATATTTCTAGCAAGCGCACTAGGTCTTCTATTGTAATATAGCATGAATAAAGTGCCGATCCCACAAGGATTTACTAACTACTAGACAATTATCAACTAATACTAATATCTAGGCAATTGATCTTTTTAAGATGATTAAGTTAAACTAACTTATCTAACTAATTATCTATATGAAATGCAATGAGCTTTTAAAGAGAGGGATATGGTGAAAAGTGTGGGAAGGAGCAGAATCCACTTTAAACTATTACTAATCAACTTGAACTCATGTTATAATGATAATTAGATTCATGAACATTCACAAGAAATTATCAAGATTTAAAAACAAAGTTTGAAAACCTTTTTAAACCACAAAACAATTCAATAACTTCCGTTAAATAAATCATTAGTGGAATTAAAATTACAATTATAAATCTCCCGATTCTACAATTGACTAATACTTTATATTAAAATCTCCTAATTCCTTAGTGAGAAATCAACATAAAACATTGCATTAATATTCATGGATAATTTCTAAACTAGATTAAACTACGCCGCTTCCGCAATTGCAATTTAATCTCAATTTATGAATTCATGTGAACACTAATTTCCCTTCCGAGTTATTAGAATTCTTATACACCAAAACATGATGAATAATCAGAATTCAATATGAATATTTCATGATTCTAAATATCCTATAACATGGATTCAAAAATTATCCTAGCATGTTTAAAGCTTCATCAACTTTCCACAAAAAGAATTTAGCTACTCATGGATGATGATTCAACAATCAAATAAGAAATTGCAAATGATTTCATTATGATCAGAATATTTAAGTATATGAATTGCATAAAAAGAATAAGATTAGAAATCACCAATTCAAAATACTAAAGCTTCACTTGCAAATCTTGTATAACTTCAAATCTCTTCAAAATCTCTTATGAAATGCCTATTCTAAATATTCTAAAGCTACTTGTAGTACTGGATATTTGGTTACTGGATGATTTTGAATGTGAGGAGAAGACCCCCTATTTATAGGAAAAATTTTGTGAAAAACATTTAATGAACTTTGCTGTTTCTCAATATACGCCGGCCGTTATGGATCCTACGCCGGCGGCTTACAGGCGGCGTATCTTCAAATTGTCCTTTGCGCAGGCAGTGTACTGGCAGCCTTCAATATCTGTTACAATGTAGGCCGCTTCAACGCTGGCAGCTTTGAACGTAGATCTAGCCGGCATATATAGTCAGAAATGAAGCGGTGGGCTGATTTATAACGAACGCCGTCACAAGGCCGGCGGCTTTAACACCGGCGTAGGCATTCCAACAGATGTGTTGCTTCATTTTCCTTCAAGTGTTGGATATCTTCATGTCGCTTCAATTCTATGATGTACACTGCCTCAAGGCCGGCGGCTTTCATGCCGGCTTAAAATGAAACTCCTTCAAAGCTGGTTATGTTTCAGTTCTGGGCTGCCGGCCTTCATTTACGCTGGCTTCTTCATCTTCTACGCCGGCAGCTTTGAGGCGGCTTTGAATGTTGTTTAACTTGTGCTGGGCAAAGCTGGCTGTGCCGCAACGGCATTGGATTTTACGCCGTCTAAAAGCCGGCGGCTTTCAGTGCTGAATTGCCGGCCTTGACTTCAATTTTTCCTCTTTTCAATTCAAATTCACTTGTTTTAATTTCTTTATCCAAATTAGTCCTGAAACATAGAATTTAATCAAAACAAATATCCATTCTAGCTCAATTGATTATCAAGATTTGTACAAAATATGATCTTATCAATTCCCCCACACTTGAACTTTTGCTTGTCCTCAAGCAAAATGAAGAATAATATGAAATCTCTTTTCAGATAGTACAATTTTCCCGTTAAATCTCAACTTCTTTAACTTGATTCTCTTATATCTACAGCTCTAACCATACCAATTCCTTGCAATTAGAGTACTATAATCAAAATTTAGGAGTTAATCCAAACAAAACAAGTTTTAATCTCAACTTTTAACAAAAGAACTTTCAATTCAAAAGCAAATACTTAATCCACTAAGGAAAAATACTCATTTAAACTTCATTGGATTTCTAGCTTATATATATTCTAAGTAACACAAAATGAAAGCATGTGGTATCTACTTTTTCCTTAGAATTTCTCCTTCTTCATTATAAGTCTCCTTCCTTTGCATATTTTGCATTCATTTATTTTCTTTTTGGGAGGTTTTTGCCTCCATCTTTTTGTTTTTCAAAGCTCATGAATTGAACTTTTGTCATTCTTCCCTTCTCGTTACAGTGAGTTCATTGAGTCGGCACATCCCAGGCTCATCACCTAAGTGACCAAGTTTCAAAATACCCCTAAGAACTCTTCCTCACTTTAACATTCAAGTTCAGATACTCATAACTCAATATTTCAAGTCAGAGGAGTAGTGGCTATGCTTGCTTCTTTCTTTTTGAATGGAATACAATATCAAAGACTTATTTTTATAAAGGATCACTAAGTTTAAAAGTTTCTTCTACCTCTTTCACCAAGTGTTAAAATTCAAAGAATATATACAAATTAAAATTTCCAAGAAGTAGACCTGTTTATTTTTCAACAAAAGGACTCGACCAGCTCTTAAATTTCAAATTCCAAAGTTAAAAATAAAGTAAACTTGTTCCTTAAGGATTTTACAACTTAATTTTAACTTAGTAAACCAATCACAATAGCAGGTGAGTAAGACACTTTCACAAGTCAATTTCATTGATTTTCATTCTTTGCTTTGTACTATCTCCAAATTCAAGAGATTTTTGAAAAAATTTTGGCAGAATTTCCTCATGATTTGCTTTCAAACCAAAAATACAAGGTAGAGATTTTTCAATATAAACAACAGCAAACAGATCATATTTATAAACACAATGGAAGATGTACCAATGATCAAAACCAGATATTATGAATCTTTGGGTACAAATGAGCAAACAAGTTCCATCTTTGATGCAGCCACCAACTTGGAACTAAACCACTTCCTGACCATCTGAAGTATGCTTTTCTTGGAATTGGCGATACTTTGCCAATTATCATTTCATCTGCATTGACAGATACACAAGAACAACAGTTGATTGATGTGTTGAAAAAGCACAAGGAAGCAATCGGATGGACCATTGCTGATATCAAGGGTATTAGCCCTACTATTTGCACTCACAAAATTCTTATGGAAGCCGAGTGTAAACCTACAGTTCAACCACAAAGGAGACTCAACCCGACACTTAAAGAAGTTGTCAAGAAAGAAGTTTTGAAGCTGCTTGACGCAGGTATCATCTATCCTATCTCTGATAGTAAATGGGTTAGTCCGGTTCAAGTAGTGCCAAAGAAAGGAGGTATGACTGTAGTGAGGAATGAGCAAAATGAATTGATTCCTACTCGTACTGTGACTGGGTGGAGAGTTTGTATGATTACAGAAGTTGAACGATGCCACTCGAAAGGATCACTTTCCACTTCCCTTCATTGATCAGATGTTGGAGAAACTTGCAGGGCATGATTATTATTGTTTTCTTGATGGATATTCTGGATACAATCAGATCTCTATTGCACCCGATGATCAAGAGAAAACAACATTCACTTGTCCTTATGGCACATTTGCCTTTAGGAGAATGCCTTTTGGACTTTGCAATGCACCTGCTACATTTCAGAGGTGTATGATGGCTATATTCTCAGATATGCTTGAGAATTTTATCGAGATCTTCATGGATGATTTTTCAGTCTTTGGAAAGTCATTCGATCTATGTCTTGAGAATTTAGCCTCGGTTCTACAAAGATGCAAAGATACCAATCTGATCCTGAATTGGGAAAAATGCCACTTCATGGTTAGAGAAGGGATAGTGTTGGGTCACAAAATTTCTGCGAGAGGAATTGAAGTGGATAAAGCCAAAGTGGAGATTATTGAGAAGTTACCACCACCACGACTGTTAAAGGAGTCAGAAGTTTTCTTGGACATGCTGGCTTCTACAGACGATTCATCAAGGACTTCTCCAAAATTTCGAGACCTCTTTGCAATCTTCTGGAAAAAGATGCGGTGTTCAATTTTGATGAGAAATGTATGCAGGCATTCAATTTATTAAAGGAAAAGCTCATTTCCACACCAGTGATCATTGCGCCAGACTGGGAGCTTCCTTTCGAACTCATGTGTGATGCCAGCGACTTTGCAGTTGGAGCGGTACTTGGTCAGAGACGAGGTAAGATCTTTCATGTTATATACTATGCAAGTAGAACACTGAATGAGGCCCAGAGAAATTATGCTACTACTGAGAAAGAACTTTTAGCTGTTATCTTTGCATGTGATAAATTTAGGCCTTATTTGATAGGTTCTAAAGTTGTAGTATACACTGACCATGCAGCTCTCAAGTATTTGTTTGCTAAAGCTGATGCAAAACCTAGGTTGATTAGATGGGTTTTACTACTGCAAGAATTTGATCTTGAAATTAAAGATAAAAAGGGAACTGAAAATGTTATTGCTGACCATTTGTCTAGACTTGAATCTGATAGTCTCGACATTCCTATCAATGAGAAGTTCCCTGATGAACAGTTGCATGCAGTAGAGATTCTTGATTTGCCATGGTATGCTGATATTGTGAATTATTTGGTTAGTAAGATTATCCCATATGGTTTATCATATCCTCAAAAGAAAAAGTTTTTGCATGATGTAAAATACTATTTTTGGGATGAACCATATCTGTTTAAAAAATGTGCTGACCAAATAATTAGAAGATGTGTGCCTGAATCTGATCAGCTTAGCATTTTAGAACACTGTCATTCAAGGGAAGCAGGAGGACACTTTGGTGTTCAAAGGACTGCAGCAAAAGTATTGTCATCTGGATTTTATTGGCCTAACTTGTTTCGTGACTGCAGGAATTTCATTATGTCATGTGCTCAATGTCAAAGGACAGGTAACATTTCTAAACGACATGAATTACCACAAAACAATATTCTGGTAATTGAGCTTTTCGATGTTTGGGGGATTGACTTTATGGGTCCTTTTCCCTCATCTTTTTCAAATAAATACATACTTGTGGCAGTTGATTATGTTTCAAAATGGGTGGAGCTGTTGCTTTACAAACAAATGATGCCCGAGTAGTTTTGAAATTTTTGAAAAAGAATATTTTTACCAGATTTGGTGTGCCCAGAGCTATAATTAGTGATGGGGGGTCTCATTTTTGTAACAGGCAATTTGAAAAACTTTTGGCAAAATACGGTGTTACACATAAAGTGACTACCCCCTATCATCCACAAACAAGTGGGCAAGTTGAAGTTTCTAATAGGGAGATAAAAAGAATTTTGGAAAAAACAGTTAATGCATCAAGAAAAGATTGGTCTTCAAAATTAGATGATGCATTATGGGCTTACAGAACTGCTTTTAAAACCCCTATTGGAATGTCCCCATACATGCTTGTTTTTGGTAAATCATGTCATCTTCCTGTAGAACTTGAGCACAAGGCATTTTGGGCTATAAAATTCCTTAACTTTGATGAAAAAGCTGCAGGTAAAAGAGATTGCTCCAATTGAATCAACTGGAAGAATGGAGAAATGAGGCATTTGAAAGCGCTCGTATCTATAAGGAACGAGCAAAGAAATGGCATGATAGGAACATCATCAAACGAGAATTTTTTCCTGGACAAAAAGTGTTACTTTACAATTCTCGTTTGAAGTTGTTTCCTGGAAAATTACGGTCAAGATGGTCGGGACCGTTTGAGATAGCAAAAGTTTTTCCATATGGAGCGGTTGAATTAAAAACTGAGGATGATCGGACTTTTAAAGTGAATGGGCAACTGCTCAAGCATTATTTTGAAGGAGAAAATCTTGACAGTACTACTACTGTCATCAATCTTAAAGAACCATGATCAGGTCAGGAAAGTCGGGCTAAGCGACTTTAAACTAAGCGCTTCTTGGGAGGCAACCCATGTCTAATTTTAGAGTAATTTTTATTTGTTTGTTTTTACTAACTTAGCTATTAGTGTGGCAGGATATTGAAAAAAATATATATTTAAAAGGATGAAGGCCGGCTCAGAGCTGCCAGCCTTAAGCAAGCTCTGAGAAAACAAGGAAGGCCGGCTCAAAGCCGCCGGCTTATTGCCGGCGTAAAGGAGTATGTGAGCACCGCAAAAGAGGCCGGCAGTGGAGAGTTGAAGGTCGCCGGCTTTATGCCAGCGTTTGAAACACAAGATTTAGGCCGGCTTGGGAAAGGTCTAGGCCGCCGGCTTATATGCCAGCGTTGGAGTACAAGATTTACGCTGGCAAGGGAAGGTGAAGGCCGCCGGCTTAAGGCCGGCGTTTATTGCAGATTTCTTAATTTCTGAAAATTCCCGATGAAGGCCGGCATCTGGGATTCAAAGCCGCTAACTTTTTGCCGGCGTATCCATTTAGGCCGGTAACATAAATCGATAAGCGGCCAGCTTTGACCTCTCGGTATGTAATTTTTTCACTTACACTGGCTTAAAGCCACCGGCTTACATTGCAGAAATGCCGGCGTACATTATGCAGAAGCTTAAAACAGGTACGAACTCTCTCTCTTTCTTTCATTCACTCATTCTCACATTCTCTCAATCACTCTCAATCAACAATTTCTATCTCTTGGTCATCATCTCACGGCGTTTAATCCATATTCCAAGTAAGTTCTCAACAATTCCTTTACATTTATCATGCTTTGATCCATCGTTATTCCATTTCATTACATGAATCTGTCGATATGGGTATTGAGCATTTACTATGATTATGACATCGATTCCTGATAAATTTGAGTTCTTGAATTACTTGGATATGTTGTTAAAGTTACATTTTGTTCATTATATTGTTATTACAAGCTGTGATGTATCATACATGCTAGATTGGAGAATTAGGGTTCTTGAGATGGAGGATGTTTGAAATTTCGAAATTGGGGATTGTTGCAATTGAAGTTATAGCTGCTGAATTAGATTGTTTTACTGTTAGATTAGTAGCTCCAATACTTGCATTGTGTTAAAATTTGTTAGAATTGAACTTGGAATTGAATTTGTACTCAAATTTGATACACAATCTGTATAAAAATGTTTTGGAACTTTAAAGAAAAAAATTTTTTTTGAACATATCAGTTTGAAAATTTGAAAATTCCAACGTTCAATTCTGAGCTGGCAAGCGTAAGCTGCCAGCTTTGATTTTATTTTGCAAGTGTACATGCCCCATACAAGTTCATGATCAATAGCTCATTAATTATATGCCTATTATTTTAAAACTGTTCTCATGTTATAGGCATAAATTAGTAATTAATTGAAATTTTGCATTCCTTAATACTAATTGAATTCAAATTATTTGCAGGAATGGCCCCAAAACAAAAAGACCAAGAACGGGTGATGCTTCTACATCGGGTTCAGAGACCCGAAATCTGCTGTCCAGTCAGCAATATGCGAAGGATAGAAAGAGAAGGCTGGTCAAGAACGACTTTATAAACATCCAGTATTTAGACTGGTGCTTGCTGGATCAGTATGATATGGTAGAAAATTCGAGGATTATTCAAGATCCAGCGTGGCTGAGATTATTTGACCTTCAGCCTGCATACAAGAATCTGACGATAGAATTCTTGTCCACGGTCAAAAATATCCAGACCGTGAGGAGTCCACCTTCCAGTTCCAGGCCTATGGACAGATACGGGAAGTAAAATTGAAGCAGATAGGCCACATTTGGGACTGTATGACAGTGAGAAGAGAACGGACTTTGCCAAACATGGCCAGAGGATATGACACAGGGGCTTACTGGGCCCACCTAGTTGGTCCTGGATCAAATGAGCACTTTGTCCATCAAAATCGCTGGCCACGTCATTCAGTCGTTGAGCACAAGCTCCTCCATCACATTATTGCACACACCCTGAGTAACAAAAAGACAAGTCACAGCAAGGTGACTACATTTGATATGTTCTACCTGTTTAGCCTTATTAGAGGTTACAGGATTGATCTCGGGGTGGAGGTAGCAAATTTTATATACCGGCAGGCTGAGGACACGAGGACCCGAGGTGTGGGTTGTGGAGGCTACATCACTCGGCTATTGAAGGGGATGAATCTTTTTGAGCCTCCACAGGATGATGAGGTGTATGAATGCAAGAGGATCACATCTGCACCATTTAGAGGCTGGGGATTGCTGAAAAACCCCAGGCCAGCACAGCCACCGGTATTGGAGGAGGTTGAGTTCCAGGATATTTTTCCTGGAGACGTCCCATTTGAGATGCCATCTACATCTGCTCCACCTCCTCCTACAGGCGCTTCATCGGCATACGGTATGGACCAGCTTAGGCTGGATGTTGAAGAGCTGAAGCGTCAGAGTCAGGAGCTCAGAGATAGTCAAGAAAGGGAGAGAAAGAAGAACAAGAAATTCAGAAAGACTATCTTTGATGCGCTGAAGACAGCCATCTGCTGCATTAACCCAGAGACGGGGGCTAGCATGACCTATCAGACTTCATCTGAGTCTCATCACTCAGATAGGCTCAGTTCAGAGCATACTCAGACAGCCAACCCAGGAGCCACTGCGAGACACACACCTAAGGGCAGCAGCAGACAGAGCCCGGGGCCAGAGAGCTAGAGACCCTGCTAGCTCTTATTTGCTTTATTTGATATCTATATTATTGGCCTGTATATTTATTGAGTACCCAAGTTCCTGTGGGTGAACTCATTTCTTATTCTTCTGCTTTTATTCTGCTTTTATTTTGTTTTTCCTTTTGTTTTTGTTTTTCTTTGTAGTGATTACAGGAATCGAGCAAAGCAAATCTCTTGCAATGCCAAATTTTGATGATTATGAATCAACTAACTTCAGGGAAGTATCCAATTCATTTCTTTTTTCTTTCCTCTGTTTTATTTGTTGAAAAACAGTGAGGACACTGTTTAATTGAAGTATGGGGGAAGGAATAGAATTACATGAAATGCAGAAGTGATGAATATGATCTGTTTATTATTGTTTATAAATATGATCTGTTTGCTGTTGTTTATATTGAAAAATCTCCACCTTGTATTTTTGGTTTGAAAGCAAATCATGAGGAAATTCTGCCAAAAGTTTTTCAAATTGCCTGTTACAAAAATGAGACCCCCCATCACTAATTATAGCTCTGGGCACACCAAATCTGGTAAAAATATTCTTTTTCAAAAATTTCAAAACTACTCGGGCATCATTTGTTTGTAAAGCAACAGCTTCCACCCATTTTGAAACATAATCAACTGCCACAAGTATGTATTTATTTGAAAAAGATGAGGGAAAAGGACCCATAAAGTCAATCCCCCAAACATCGAAAAGCTCAATTACCAGAATATTGTTTTGTGGTAATTCATGTCGTTTAGAAATGTTACCTGTCCTTTGACATTGAGCACATGACATAATGAAATTCCTGCAGTCATGAAACAAGTTAGGCCAATAAAATCCAGATGACAATACTTTTGCTGCAGTCCTTTGAACACCAAAGTGTCCTCCTGCTTCCCTTGTATGACAGTGTTCTAAAATGCTAAGCTGATCAGATTCAGGCACACATCTTCTAATTATTTGGTCAGCACATTTTTTAAACAGATATGGTTCATCCCAAAAATAGTATTTTACATCATGCAAAAACTTTTTCTTTTGAGGATATGACAAACCATATGGAATAATCTTACTAACCAAATAATTCACAATATCAGCATACCAGGGTAAATCTAGAATCTCTACTGCATACAATTGTTCATCAGGGAACTTCTCATTGATGGGAATATCTAGACTATCAGATTCAAGTCTAGACAAATGGTCAGCAATAACATTCTCAGTTCCCTTTTTATCTTTAATTTCAAGATCAAATTCTTGCAGTAGTAAAACCCATCTAATCAACCTAGGTTTTGCATCAGCTTTAGCAAACAAATACTTGAGAGCAGCATGGTCAGTGTATACTACAACTTTAGAACCTATTAGGTAAGGCCTAAATTTATCACATGCAAAGATAACAGCTAAAAGCTCTTTCTCAGTAGTGGCATAATATCTCTGGGCCTCATTTAGTGTTCTACTGGCATAGTATATAACATGAAAGATCTTACCTCGTCTCTGACCAAGTACCGCTCCAACTGCAAAGTCGCTGGCATCACACATGAGTTCGAAAGGAAGCTCCCAGTCTGGCGCAATGATCACTGGTGTGGAAATGAGCTTTTCCTTTAATAAATTGAATGCCTGCAGACATTTCTCATCAAAATTGAACACCGCATCTTTTTCCAGAAGGTTGCAAAGAGGTCTCGAAATTTTGGAGAAGTCCTTGATGAATCGTCTGTAGAAGCCAGCATGTCCAAGAAAACTTCTGACTCCTTTAACAGTCGTAGGTGGTGGTAACTTCTCAATAATCTCCACTTTGGCTTTATCCACTTCAATTCCTCTCGATGAAATTTTGTGACCCAACACTATCCCTTCTCTAACCATGAAGTGGCATTTTTCCCAATTCAGGATCAGATTGGTATCTTTGCATCTTTGTAGAACCGAGGCTAAATTCTCAAGACATAGATCGAATGATTTTCCAAAGACTGAAAAATCATCCATAAAGATCTTGATAAAATTTTCCAGCATATCTAAGAATATAGCCATCATACACCTCTGAAATATAGCAGGTGCATTGCAAAGTCCAAAAGGCATTCTTCTAAAGGCAAATGTGCCATAAGGACAAGTGAATGTTGTTTTCTCTTGATCATCGGGTGCAATAGAGATCTGATTGTATCCAGAATATCCATCAAGAAAACAATAATAATCATGCCCTACAAGTTTCTCCAACATCTGATCAATGAAGGGAAGTGGAAAGTGATCCTTTCGAGTGGCATCGTTCAACTTCCTGTAATCTATACAAACTCTCCACCTAGTCACAGTACGAGTAGGAATCAATTCATTTTGCTCATTCCTCACTACAGTCATACCTCCTTTCTTTGGCACTACTTGAACCGGACTAACCCATTTACTATCAGAGATAGGATAGATGATACCTGCGTCAAGCAGCTTCAAAACTTCTTTCTTGATAACTTCTTTAAGTGTCGGGTTGAGTCTCCTTTGTGGTTGAACTGTAGGTTTACACTCGGCTTCCATAAGAATTTTGTGAGTGCAAATAGTAGGGCTAATACCCTTGATATCAGCAATGGTCCATCCGATTGCTTCTTTGTGCTTTTTCAACACATCAATCAATTGTTGTTCTTGTGTATTTGTCAATGCAGATGAAATGATAATTGGCAAAGTATCGCCAATTCCAAGAAAAGCATACTTCAGATGGTCAGGAAGTGGTTTAAGCTCCAATGTTGGTGGCTGCATCAAAGATGGAACTTGTTTTTGCTCATTTGTACCTAAAGATTCATAATATCTGGTTTTGATCATTGGTACATCTTCCATTGTGTTTATAAATATGATCTGTTTGCTGTTGTTTATATTGAAAAATCTCCACCGTGTATTTTTGGTTTGAAAGCAAATCATGAGGAAATTCTGCCAAAATTTTTTCAAAAATCTCTTGAATTTGGAGATAGTACAAAGCAAAGAATGAAAATCAATGAAATTGACTTGTGAAAGTGTCTTACTCACCTGCTATTGTGATTGGTTTACTAAGTTAAAATTAAGTTGTAAAATCCTTAAGGAACAAGTTTACTTTATTTTTAACTTTGGAATTGGAAATTTAAGAGCTGGTCGAGTCCTTTTGTTGAAAAATAAACAGGTCTACTTCTTGGAAATTTTAATTTGTATATATTCTTTGAATTTTAACACTTGGTGAAAGAGGTAGAAGAAACTTTTAAACTTAGTGATCCTTTATAAAAATAAGTCTTTGATATTGTATTGCATTCAAAAAGAAAGAAGCAAGCATAGCCACTACTCCTCTGACTTGAAATATTGAGTTATGAGTATCTGAACTTGAATGTTAAAGTGAGGAAGAGTTCTTAGGGGTATTTTGAAACCTGGTCACTTAGGTGATGAGCCTGGGATGTGCCGACTCAATGAACTCACTGTAACGAGAAGGGAAGAATGGCAAAAGTTCAATTCATGAGCTTTGAAAAACAAAAAGATGGAGGCAAAAACCTCCCAAAAAGAAAATAAATGCTTGAGAAAGAAAAAGAAAAATGAATGCAAAATATGCAAAGGAAGGAGACTTATAATAAAGAAGGAGAAATTCTAAGGAAAAAGTAGATACCACATGCTTTCATTTTGTGTTACTTAGAATATATATAAGCTAGAAATCCAATGAAGTTTAAATGAGTATTTTTCCTTAGTTGATTAAGTATTTGCTTTTGAATTGAAAGATCTTTTGTTAAAAGTTGAGATTAAAACTTGTTTTGTTTGGATTAACTCCTAAATTTTGATTATAGTACTCTAATTGCAAGGAATTGGTATGGTTAGAGCTGTAGATACAAGAGAATCAAGTTAAAGAAGTTGAGATTTAACGGGAAAATTGTACTATCTGAAAAGAGATTTCATATTATTCTTCATTTTGCTTGAGGACAAGCAAAAGTTCAAGTGTGGGGGAATTGATAAGATCATATTTTGTACAAATCTTGATAATCAATTGAGCTAGAATGGATATTTGTTTTGATTAAATTCTATGTTTCAAGACTAATTTGAATAAAGAAATCAAAACAAGTGAATTTGAATTGAAAAGAGGAAAAATTGAAGTCAAGGCCGGCAATTCAGCACTGAAAGCCGCCGGCTTTTAGACGGCGTAAAATCTAATGCCGTTGCAGCACAGCCAGCTTTGCCCAGCACAAGTTAAACAACATTCAAAGCCGCCTCAAAGCTGCCGGCGTAGAAGATGAAGAAGCCAGCGTAAATGAAGGCCGGCAGCCCAGAACTGAAACATCACCAGCTTTGAAGGAGTTTCATTTTAAGCTGGCATGAAAGCCGCCGGCCTTGAGGCAATGTACATCATAGAATTGAAGCGACATGAAGATATCCAACACTTGAAGGAAAATGAAGCAACACATCTGTTGGAATGCCTACGCCGGTGTTAAAGCCGCCGGCCTTGTGACGGCGTTCATTATAAATCAGCCCACCGCTTCATTTCTGACTATATACGCCGGCTAGATCTACATTCAAAGCCGCCGGCGTTGAAGCGGCCTACATTGTAACAGATATTGAAGGCTGCCAGTGCACTGCCTGCGCAAAGGACAATTTGAAGATACGCCGCCTGTAAGCCACCGGTGTAGGATCCATAACGGCCGGCATACATTGAGAAACAGCAAAGTTCATTAAATGTTTTTCACGAAATTTTTCCTATAAATAGGGGGTCTTCTCCTCACATTCAGAATCATCCAAGTAACCAAATATCTAGTACTACAAGTAGCTTTAGAATATTTAGAATAGGCATTTCATAAGAGATTTTGAAGAGATTTGAAGTTATACAAGATTTGTAAGTGAAGCTTTAGTATTTTGAATTGGTGATTTCTAATCTTATTCTTTTTATGCAATTCATATACTTAAATATTCTGATCATAATGAAATCATTTGCAATTTCTTATTTGATTGTTGAATCATCATCCATGAGTAGCTAAATTCTTTTTGTGGGAAGTTGATGAAGCTTTAAACATGCTAAAGATAATTTTTGAATCCATGTTATAGGATATTTAGAATCATGAAATATTCATATTGAATTCTGATTATTCATCATGTTTTGGTGTATAAGAATTCTAATAACTCGGAAGGGAAATTAGTGTTCACATGAATTCATAAATTGAGATTAAATTACAATTGCGGAAGCGGCGTAGTTTAATCTAGTTTAGAAATTATCCATGAATATTAATGCAATGTTTTATGTTGATTTCTCACTAAGGAATTAGGAGATTTTAATATAAAGTATTAGTCAATTGTAGAATGGAGAGATTTATAATTGTAATTTTAATTCCACTAATGATTTATTTAACGGAAGTTATTGAATTGTTTTGTGGTTTAAAAAGGTTTTCAAACTTTGTTTTTAAATCTTGATAATTTCTTGTGAATGTTCATGAATCTAATTATCATTATAACATGAGTTCAAGTTGATTAGTAATAGTTTAAAGTGGATTCTGCTCCTTCCCACTTTTCACCATATCCCTCTCTTAAAAGCTCATTGCATTT
Source organism: Combretum micranthum (assembly GCA_024138025.1). NCBI lineage: Eukaryota > Viridiplantae > Streptophyta > Magnoliopsida > Myrtales > Combretaceae > Combretum > Combretum micranthum. The sequence continues at coordinate 1,105,722 of JAMXBD010000030.1, forward strand.
CATATAGATAATTAGTTAGATAAGTTAGTTTAACTTAATCATCTTCAAAAGATTGATTGCCTAGATATTAGTATTAGTTGATAATTGTCTAGGAGTTAGTAAATCCTTGTGGGATCGACACTTTATTCATGCTATATTACAATAGAAGACCTAGTGCGCTTGCTAGAAATATGCTTTAAAATTCAATACTTATCACAGCACATCATATACACGTGGCTTAAATTGAGGATCATCATGTTAAGGAAGTCATGGAGGGATGTTAAGCTTCTATGAAAGAAATGGGAGCATAAGATGAAGTAATTTTATAAGGTTCCTTATATGTAATGACTAATATAATTAGTGTTATGTTGATTCTAAGATGTATATTTATTTGAAGACAGTAGAGGGATATACTCCTAAGAATTGTAACTTGATATGTTTATGTTTTATGATAAGAATTCTCTTTGCCTTATTACTTATTTATTATCACTATAAATTGTGCTACTCTGATGCGTTCCCTTGGTTGTGATGTACGCCTTGTACATGATATGGAAGCCTTTGTGTGACTAAGGTAGTCATTCATAGGCTTTAGTATTGTGTACGGCGAACTACCACGTTTAGGGTACCCCTCGAGGCGTGACACAATAAGAATAAGCAAAGAAAGGAAGCCAATCAAGGTGAGTTTGATTCGTTTTTTTTTATTTATTTTGTTCAAATAAGTTCTAAATGTGTCTTGATAATCTCCGGATCAAAGACAACCATTAAAAGGTCACAACAACAATCGAAATAGCTCAAACATGGTAAAATAGAAAAACCTTAGTTACACCATTTTCTTCTTATAAACTAAGATCATGGACATGCTGGGATGTAATAGGTTATTATATCTGTATATATAACATGTATAAATATTTAGGAACACATTATAATCAATTTGGACGTGGAAAAATATCAAAATCGGATCAAATCACGCAAGGAAGACGATGAATAGTCGTTTTTCAAAAGAGCATGAGATGAACACGAGGTCGTGTACTCCTCGTGTATGTCTTGGCTTCAATTCTAGGTTTCAAACCTAGAAGAGCACGGTTGGTACACGGCCGTGTACCAAGTTATGTACCTCTCGGCCCTATATAAAAAAAATTAATTAATTAATTAATAAGATTTTGTTATAAAATCTGTTATATTATTATAATTATTATTGTTGTTGTTGTTGTTGTTTTGTTTTGTTCATGTTACTACTAGTATTATGAGTAAATTATTATTAATATTACTACTGTAAAAATTATTATTAATACTGATATTATCATTAAAATTATTATTGATATTATTCTTATTATTATGATTATATTTTGTAATGTTGTTAATTATTATCATTACTACTATTATTATTAGTGATATTAGTATTATTAATCAAATTATTATTATCCTAATTATTAATATTACTATTATTGTTACTAATGTTAGTATAATAATATTGTTAATGATACTATTATTATGATAATTGTTATTATTAATACCATTATTATTGTATTATTATCACTAATGAATATCATTATCATTACAATAAAAAAATATCATTATAAATATTATTATTATTAATGATACTAACACTATTATGATTATTACTATTATTATTATTACTATGATATGTATTATTATTATTGTTATCTTTAAGATTACTACTATTTTAATATAGTTATTATGAAAAAATAATAGTGGTACTACTAGCAAATTACCTTATAATTAGCATTATTATTATTGCTAATATTATTATCATTTTTGTTAATATTAGTATACTTTATAAACGGAAATAAAGTATAATAATTGTACAATACTTATTCTATACATACGAATGGAAATTTAAATAAGCTAAATTCTTGAATAATGTAATACCTATACATAACACGAAAATTATATAAAGTATATGAAAAGAAACACGACGACACTAAACATATAGTAAATAAATATGAGTTCTATAATGAGTTAGAAAAGGAACAATATAAAAATAACAATAATAATAATAACTATAAAAATATAAGCTTACTAAATACGAATTTTTCAAATACCCGATAGATATATATAAATACCTAACAAGATCTAGACAAGCAAAATGAAAATAAATAATAAGTAGTAAATAATTGTTACCATAAAAACATAAAAAGGACTAATACAAGTAATAGAATTAATTAAATATCAAGATAGGACACTTAGATAATCATAGAAGTTTAGTCGCATTAATTACATTATGTTAATAAATATTTTGTCTTAATAAGTGACAATGAATTGTAAATAATATAAATAGAATTAATATATCTTAATAAATTATTCTACTAAGTAATAACATATTAGGTTAATTAAAATAGATTTAGTAATTGAATTAGGTGATTAGTTTCAATCAACTCAACTTAGATTAATACTAGGTAAAACTATAAAAGAAAGGAGTACGTAATTCTAAAATATGTCTAAGTTAGAATTAATGTAAATTATAAATATATAGTATATCATTAATTAATATGATGAATATGTTGTTCAAATATCTTATTTTTGGAACTAATAACATGATAGATTGGTTAAATAGACACAATTTTAAATTTATACAACTAAAAACTGACATTTAAGAAATATAGGAAAGACTTTTCTTATAAATTCCAATAACTTTGATCATAAGAAAATAATATATTATATAATATATATATTCCTAGTTAAATAAATAGAGAATATACCAAAATTGATAACTAGGACTTGAAGAATATTGTCAATATCGTTATTGTAACGCCCTAAAATAAGGCATTACAACCCGCCACGTGTCCTCTCTTTATTAGGACACGCTAAGGCTATAATTTCCATCAATTAACCTGAATAACACCTGAATAACTCACAAGGTATAAAATAAGACATGTGGTCCTCATAAATAAATCATATGATAAGAATATAATCTCCATAATCAGCAAACTGGACATTGTTGACATAACTGCAAGTCAACAAGTCATACCATACTCTAAAACTATCACTATATGAAAACTCCAAATACAACTTAAAACTCAATGAACAAAATATAAATTAGACATAAAAAGTCTTCTGTGATCCATCCTATATCATCTATGACTATACAACAAGTCATCAGCAGGGTAGTCAGGATCGCTAACGCCATCCCCATCCTTATAGACGATATCTGAAATACCCCAAACCTTCACATATATTAGAAATTGAGTTTAGATAGATTAAATAAGTCAAATGAATTATAGGATTTAATTAGACAAGTTGGCTTAATTTAATTAGCTAATAATTAAGTTGGTTTTGAGATTTGAAATCTAAAAATTCTCTAAACAAGTCATTGAAATGTTTAGAGGATTCCTAAACTCTTGATTCTTAGCCTAAACACTAATTCCTAAATCTTTACAAAATTTGAGTTCATTTGCTTGAATAAAAATATCAGTTCTTAAACCCGAACTCAAATTAAATATCTTTTATCTAAAATAAATTCTCAAATTAAGTTCTTATTGCAAGTTCTTAATTTCTAACATATTGGTTCCGAAACAAACTTTTAAATACTCTTGAAACTATAGATATTTGATCTAATAGTTCTAAAATTATACCTATAATCCTTTATATTAATTTAGTCCCTATCCTTTTCTTTTAAACTCTATATCCTCTGCCTCTCTCTTCTTCTTCTTTATTTCCATCGGTTTCTTTCCTTCTTCTCTTTCTTTCTTTCTTTCTCTCTTTCTTTTTTCTTTCTTTGATCTTTCCTTCTCAATCTCAAACCTTAGACAAGATCAAGAAGATAAATTAAAACTAAGCAAGAAGATAAGAAAGAGGAATCAAAGCTAGAAGAAGAAGGAATTGCATGATTTAGCCAAAAAGCTAAGTTTTCTATTTCTATTTCTCTTTGTTTTTACTTGCAATTTACAATTGTAATTGATTAATTGATGTTGAATTGGGTTGAGAGTGTTGTTTATTTATGTATTTGTTGGTTTAATGGTTGATGGAAGTTGGGATTGGTTGGAGGAAGAAGATGATGAATAGTGGTTATGGAGGTTGATGAAGTTTGAGATGTTTGATGTGGTGAATGTGAAGTTTATGTTGTTTGAATGTTATATTGATCATGTAACAAGCTTTGGGTAACTTTGGAATGAGTTTAAAGAACTTTAAAAAGTGTAAAATGCATTTCAAGAACAAAGAAATTCGTAATTTTCTCGTTCCAGTGTGCACTACCTTATGCACGGCCATGCACATGCCTGTGCAGCCCTTAAAATGCTTAAAACTTTGTCTCGGGTCAATTTTTCATGCTCTGCACGGCCTCGAGCACGGCCATGCACTCGGTCGTGCAGCATTCCCCTGTTTCGCAGCCGTTTGTATTTTAGCCATAACTTTTTCATCCGACCTCCGATTGAGGTGATGCAAGTTGCGTTGGAAAGCTTGAAAAGAGATCTACAATTTTCCTGTTTTGAGTTTTTACAAATTCCAAACTTATCAATGCTTAAATTTTGATTCTTTCCAGCTGCAACACTTTCCAAAACAAAGTCAAAAACTTGTTTTTGTTTGTTAAATGTGTTTTGCTTAGGAAATGGATCTTTTTGAGCTAAAATGAGATAGATAAGTGATATTTGATGTGTTAAGTGAATTAATTCATATAATTAAACATGGGTTAAGTAGATTTATAGATTTAACAAATAATTAGATTAAATCTAGAAGTTAGTTATAAAATGAGCTTAGTTAACAAACCTAGGTTCAACTTGACTAAATGAACTTGAATAAGATAAAATGAATTAGATTGAGTTAGTTTAACAACTTTGGCTCATTAAATGATTGAGTTTAACTTATTTGGCTAAGGTTAAGCTAAAATGGGTTAGTAACAAATAATAGAGTTAAATGAATGAAATAGGATGATCTTTGAATAATATGGAAAATATGTTGTTTCAAATGTATGTTTACTTGGAAAATGAATGTTTTTGGTTTATGAATTCTTTGTTAATGCTTTTGTAATAAAACACTATAATTAAAGTGAAAATAATTACTTTGACAGACAAAGGAGAACTGTCCATATTTTGGCGGGGCGATATTCGCAACCATAGTGGGGTTCCACATTAGTGTCTGATCAAATAGGAGTTAATAAAATGAGTTAGAGATTAGTGAATAATTGATATAAGTTCTCGTATGAGTTTGATATAAGTGGATGTTATTTTAATTTCTTATATGAGTTCTTTCCTTTAACAGTGATGGATATCTAACATATCTTCTGGATTATCTTCTGAAATTCCTTCTGAGACTCTGTTTGGATTTCATACTCAAGGTACGCAGTAACTTGCGTGATGATTGATAGGATAGGCATCCTAAATGGATTAAGAACTTAAAGACGGCTTAATAATTGATGAGTGTTGGTTGTGCTTTACGTCGTTGAATCCGGATCCGGGGAGCAACAACCTTGTCATGATGCAATAGCACGGTAGTTAGGCACTTAGCCCAATCTTTTGTCATGATGCAATGACTTAAATCCATGATGCAATGGTTCACCATGATGCAATGGTGGTTTATCTTAAGGGCTAAGTGGGTAGCTAATAGGGTTAACTGTATCGGTATATTCTTTACTTAGCCTCGGGAGGAAATAATATGTTTTAGTTCACGGGTATGGGACCGTTGAACTAACTGATGTTATAGACCGGGATAAGTGGAGTGTATAAAGGAGTGTGAACCCTAGATGATGCTATTAATATTCTTTATCAGTTAGATATAGGAGATATAGATATCCGGTCTATCTATATCAACCCCCTGAGCAGCTGCTGTTACTCAGGACCCCCAGATTCCCATTGGTTTGTTCCGGAGTGTGAGTGCTCCATTGTTGATTTGTTTATTTTAAAGAAAAGATAATAACTTGCTGATTGTGCATTGCATTTAGTTAAGCTCGTGTGTCACTCCGTGTGTGATTGTGTTGCTGTGTACTGGGCTCCGACTCATTATTGTTGTTGTTATTCTTTTTACAGGTATTATTATTGTTGATGTTGATGATGGGATGATGATTTGATGATGATGTAGAGGCTGCTGGTGTTGTTGTTCTTATTATTGTTGTTGATATTGATGTTGATGAGGATGATGATGGCGATGATGATTGATGTGATGATGTTGTCCCGGGTTGTGGGCGATTCTGAAGATTTGGGAGATGAGTGAAATGTAATAGGACCGAGATATATTTGTATTTTGTTTCTTCTTTGCTTTGTTTTATAAAGACTGGATTTATTTATAAATTTGTATTTTCTTTTAAGGGCTTGTTAATGCCCAATTGATTATAAATGATTATCTACCCCTAAGAGTAGATCATAAGGTGTTTTTATAAAGTTGGTTTCTTAGAAAACTGGTTTGCTCTGTAGGGAGTAGAAGTTTATAAGTTGTTTTATAAAATTTGACTTTCCGCTGCCGAATCCAGTTATTTAGAAATCTAACTAAACGATTTCATTAATTCTAAAATTAGTTTAGCAATGTTCAACATAAACACCTTCTTTTAAGACAACCTTACGTATAATTCGCAAGAGTTATACGTGGTTGGGGACTTGGTGTGCTTAATTCGAGAATTGAGCATGTCGGGTCTTTTCAATATCAAAACCCGATAGATCATATATCACGCTATCATCATCTATACTGAAATATAATAGAATGAGCGGCGAAGCCCAGTACGATAATATCTAATCCAGTTCAAGCAAGGTTATGCACATACAACAATATATATGTAACTAAACTAAATGCATACAACATATTATTATCTATTTTAGTCCAGCAAATCAACATGGTTCAGAATCTAGTATACATAAATCCTAAACTCATAATAACTCAGACTCTGCTATAAAAACAACCAACTGATTTGAAAATAAGTAATCATATACATATATGGATGAGTAGGTACTCCCCAAACATCCCAATTCCTAAACACCTAAATTCTACCGGAATCATTTCTTAGCACAAGTCCACTCGGGACAACCTCACACTAAGATCATCAGGGTGCCTCACCAGTATCACTGTCTGCCAGGTCTCTACTAGTCAAAGCCAACCACAACCAGACAGACAATTATTAAGCCGAATATTTATTAAGTTCATTATGCAATTCTGTTCCTACATCCATTCACAAAAATTCTAATCTACGAGCACGTACATCAAACAATAGATTGGTTGTACCTTTCTAAATCTCAAGAATATAAATCAAATCCTCTGAATTTGATACCAACAACACAAAGTCAACCCAAACTCCACCAACTCCTATATCCACATCAACAACAGTTTCACAAACTCCAAATGTCCTATTATAATATATATATATATATATATCAGCAAACATGATCGCAGTATCTTAACAAACATGAATTCTCCACAAATCCTAACCTGAAAAGAAATCTCCATTATCTGCACCGTCTATTCCGATCAAACTCCACAATTATCTTCAAGAATAATAAGAAACTGCACAAAATTCCACAATCACCAAATATTTTCGCCAAAGCCTTAATTCGCAATACATTAAGAACATGTAAGGATTGTTTATATCATATTTTGTTGGAATCTATAATAGAGGAGATTTACTTACTATTTTGAATCGCTAAAACCCATCTCACATTCACCAATTCACTGATCTTACATGTGCTAGGGCTTTTCCTCCAAAAACCTTCATATAAAAATTCAACCAAACCCTAAGAAACTTGTATAAATTTGTAAAGAATCCCAATGAAAAGATTAAGATTACTTACTTTGGATCAGAAAATATTCTCCTGATGATTTTCCAAGCATATATCTCCAAGAACTCTCCAAAACTCTATTTCACGAAGGAGAACTGATATAAAGAAAAGATTTTCGCGTCTCGTATTTATAGAAATTTGGTCATACGCCGGCCCTAAGTCGGCGGCGTACCTGCAGATTTTTGCCTGCTTACACCATACGCTGGCAAGATCTACATGAACACCGGCAGCGTTCGTCGAGGCTTTGATCTCCATAATTCAAATTCTCCCATCGTACGCCGACAAATCTTTGACCTACGCTGGCGGCTTTCATGCCAATATTGAGAAGAAACCCTATGAACGTCGACAGCTTTCCTCCCAGCGTTAAGAAAAACGCTACTGTTCCCATCCTACGCCGTCTCTAAGCCGGAGGCGTAGATTTTCCAGGAGGCGGCGTACAATCTGTTACAGAGTACGCTGGCAATTTAAAACCTAGGCTGGTGGCGTTCTTCATCAGAGATGCCGGCCTTTATTGCAGAAAATAATGAAATTGATCCAATTGATGCCAATCTTAATTAAGTCTTTATCATATGAACACAATACAATTGTATTTCAACTTTGACCATAAAACCTTCTTATTTAATATCCTTTGACTCTTTGACCCTTCTTAATAATCCTTTTATATACTTTAGGGTTGACCATAAAACCCTCTTATTTTTTATCAAATGACAAAGTTGTCCTTCTTTATAATTTATTTATCTTTATATTACAGTTATATAAATAACAAAATAATGATAAATATCTGTTATTTCATTTTCATTGGAAAAATAGATCAATTCTTGAATTTCTGGTAGCATATTTTGATAATTTAGCAGGGAACATAGGTGAGTAACTTTGACCTTATCATACTACTTGTGCTTGCAGTATAGCTACATTTATAACAATAATATATTAAACTAATATGCATGCGGGGTTTGGGTATACTGCATGATGTTTGATTGCCAAAACACTATAATGAAATTAAAAATTTCATTGCATGTTAATGAATATTTGAAGAATGTTGATGATTGTTTGTAAATTATATGATCACCTTAAACCTAACTAAAAACTATTGATGCTATAAAAGGAAATGATCATGCATTACACGATTTGCATAAATAACATTTGAGCAAGTGGCAGCATACTACGTGTTAGTATTTCGGCCCTCTGATAATGCTTAGTTGACCTAGGCTAAAAGCTATTAGATCAACGTAAGATTACCTTTGAGCTGTCAGTACTATAGGAACTAAATGGTAAACGAAGGACGCCGCCTATGGTATCGCTTTGAAAGGAATAATACTTAGCGGAGATTCCAGGGTAGAAAACAAGAAATGAGAGAGTTAATATATGGTTAATTTAAAGAGATAATTAAAGTGAGTATTATTTTATTCATGTATGCTTAGTCACTCCTGGGTAGGTGGGCCATAGCAATGTGTCCTTCAACCTTGATGAGAGAGCGTAAATCTCCATTCTGCTTTGGATTCTCAATCATCCAAGCTTGTAATGTGGATATGATTGATTGTTATATTGCATATGATTGGTTACTTGTTTGTTATTGTTTGATGTGTGGTTTGGTCATGTTATCTCATTGAGTCTGCGATTCACTCACTCCCCAACTGTTTTTGTGTAGGAATAATGCTAGCTAGGATTGTGTTAGGAATGTGTAAAGAGAGCTTCTCCAACATACTTTATTGAAGATAGAAATATAGGATATGGTAAACTTATAATGCAAATTAGATAAATTATATAATAATTGAAATTTGTAAGTTGTAAGTTTGAAACCCCATTTTCATTATTTGGTAGGGAATACTAATTCTGTGTGATCTTGGTAGAAAATGGAAAATCGGATTTCATAGTTGAAATCCAATAATATAATATATCATTTATATGATATACATTGATAAATAGATAGATTCTTGTACATTCTGAATTATAAGACAGCTCTCATATTACAGGTGCACAGTAGTATGATAGCTTTAGATTAATCCCACTAGGCTCTCTTTTGAGGCATGACACCTACTGTTAAGAGTATCACCTAGAATTCTAGTTTTCATAATATACTTAAAGTTTATACGTATTCATGTGGATATATAATAAAAGCTATAAGATTTTATCGTTGTTTCACCCTTATTACAAGTAGAGCATACCCCTAGCTTATAGGTTCTTGTGATACAAAAGTTTTGAGAGCAAAGGTGATGATGCACACATGCGTTAAGGAAGGAAGAAGAGACTGAAGGCTGCGGTATATGTCTCTTTTCAATTATCCTTATTGCATTTAATAAGTTACCGCCGCGCTTAAAGAGAAGTATCAATGCAACATCTATAAAATGAATAACTAAGGGACAGCTAGTAATCGGGGTGTCTAACTCATGCTAACTAGTGCATCTAGCCTTACTTTTTGAGACCCTAGGAGTTCTAAGATTTTTTAACTTAAGAATGTTATGTATTATATTATGTTTAATTTTGTTCTAGGTGTTATATTGACTAAAAGCATCGTGGATTATTTAATTATCTTTTTATCCAATCTATTGACCAGACTATGAGGAAAATAGATAAATAAAAAAAAAATATATATATATATATATGTTTAAAAACAACAAAAATTTTTAATTTTCAATAATAATTCTATAAATAGAGCATTTAAAATTGTATCATGAAAATATTATTTCGATTTATTAGGAATTCGTGTTTTTAGGACACGATTTCCAAATGATATAAGCATTTATCTATTTGAAGGCACAATTCTGAATACCCTGTTTATGAGATTACTTTTAATCAATTTAGATTTTTTAGTTTCTTTTTGTAAATACAACTTTTTATTTATTAACCCCAGCTTAAGACCACATTAATATTTAGATTTATAATATTTCCATATATATACCATGGTTCGACATTGGCATAAAACTGTAAGCACTCCATGATTTTATTTATTAAATATAATCATATATTCTATTTTTCACGACTTATTATATTTTGGTGCTCATAACTTAAGAGTTTTTGACAAAAAGTTGTGTGCAACCACTGTTTATCATTTGTTTTACCAAATAATTGACGGATCACATTTTGTTAATTTTTCATGGCCACCATGTTAAATTTGTAGAAACCAAGATTATGGTCGTAAGCCCTATATGATACCTTAGAAATTCTCTTAAAAACTCGAGGTATCATAAATACACAATTTAAAAACAATACAAACTGAAAGCCTTATTCCAATTCAAGGGAGCAAATATGTGGCTCTAATTTATAAAACTTAAACTACATACTTCCTTTTGGGCAAGAAGTATCTTGGGAAAACTTCCCAATTGGCATTATCCTTTTCTTACGAAATCGAGAAACGGATCTTACTTTTCCTCAAATTTGAACAACCGGACCCTTTGTCTCGACACGCAGATATCACGTTGTAGAACATTTATGTCTTGATTTAACTGAGAGTAATTCGAATAATAGAAAACCCAGATTAAAAAACTAATGGAATCAAATACAGTACAATATATGAATTGTTGATATTTGCCGTGGCATCCAAGTACCTTAGCGGGACAATATCCTGAGCATCCAACTTTTTCCCTAGTGTGAGACACTTCTTCAACGAATAACAACATATCTTAACTTCGACGAGACGAAGAAGAGTAAAGTGATCAGCTTTTGCCACATCCATTAATTAGCACTAGTATTAATCACGCCCCTTCTACTGCCTGCCTTTGAAGTACTATAAATACATATGCTTGAAGTAGCCAAACATATGTGCCTAAGGTCTTCGAGTCTTTCAAGTTATTAGTGTCTCTATCCTTATCCTAAACACCATCCTCGTTAGCCTTAAAAATGTCGTCCATGAAACCAACATCCATTAGGCTAACCGGAGTTGCTCCTGCTGGAAGCATTTTGGCTAATCTCCATAGAGCCTTCAATGACATTGATCACATTAATTTTCTCATCGGGCAATATCATCCTCACGTCGATGCGATATTCAATGAAAACGATGTTTTCTATGTCGCAAGAGACGCCCTCCAAAACGCAGTTTTCTTTGTGGACAGCCAAGTTCTACGCAAGCCAGCTCAGGCTGTCATCGTCCGTCCGGTAATCCAATATTCAACCCCTCCTCCTAATTTGTAAAATAGAATATTTCTTTAGTTCATAACTTAAGATGCATGATGGTTCTTATTATATAACTTTTATGAAGTTTCGAACACAATATAATCTAAATAGGGGAAAAATGATCCTTTTTCTGATAAATTATATGAATCGTTTCGTTAAGTTTTGTTTTTTTACAGCTGGTGCAGACAGGTACTGAAGAAAAAGTTGCTATGGAGCCAATCCGCCCGGCAGTGCCCGAGATAAGAGATATACCATCTCCTCTTATACAAAGGATTATGTACCAGGTTTCAATACACTCAGTTTTTTCATAAGCCATGTAATCAACATTTCCATGCTAAAAACTCGATAACGAGATATAAAATTGAAATATACACGCCTACAAAATCATTTTACATTACTTTTTAAATACTTACTGTAGCAAAACCAACCCAATGCAAATAAAAGTTTCAAGCAATAACAAGAGCAGTGGCTTTTCATAACTTTTATAGAAACTTTGGTCATAAATTCATGCATGACAGTTTTATTTTTTTGTTTAGATCACAAGCAAGGCCCTGGACAGTGAAGATGCAGATGCATTACAACACTCAGCATTCAAGCTAGTGTTTAAATATTCATGGTTAAGGAAAACGCTAGCATTCTGGCAGCTTTTACTTTGCACTATGGAAACTATTGGTATTGGGTGCGATCTATTCCATCGGACCCCCAAGCGCAGCAAATCTCAGCACTTGAAGGATCTCGGGCAATGAAGGCAAAAATTGAAAAGGATTTGAAGATAAAAAATGCATTCACATTGCTGAATGAGATAGTGAAGGACTGTCAAACTAATTGAGATCATATATGAACTCACAATGCTGTGTGCGAAACACCCAGAGAGGAGGTCCCTGTGCTGAATTTGTGTTTAGTCGCCTTCCACAATGGAATTGCCAAGCCATTGTTGCCATTCTTGCAGTCAATGTTCATTCACTAAGTTCATCAATGCAGAGGACGAAAGGTAATAATTTTAATATACTAAATAAACCTTATTTAAATTCCATGTCTTTTTTTAAGGAAAAAAAATACCATACATGAAATATTTAATATACAATGGACAGAATAGGAGCTAACACACTGCATTTGGATATAAAAGGTCTTAAAAAGGAACTAAAAGCAGAGCTTGATCATTGCCTCGCGGACAAGGTAAACAATATATATGATAAATAAAGAAGAATTCTCACATGATGAATATTAAACTAATTTTACGATAAAATGATCATTAATGCAAAAAACAAACATTTGTGGTGTTTTAGAGGTATCTGTGAGTTACAAGAAGTACGTGAAAATAATAATTAGAACAAGCATCCAAGCATCCAATCATTCATTCAAGCATACATTCCACAATCCAAAGTAGCTCTAGAATAATTAGAACAAGCATTTCATAGAGATTTTTGAAGTTATACAAGTATTTGCAAGTGAAGCTTTGGTATTTGAATTGTGATGTCTATTCTTATTCTTTTTATGCAATTCATATACTTGAATATGTGATCATAATGAATTCATATTGCAATTTCTTATTTGATTGTTGAATCATCATCCATGTTAACTAAATCCTTTTTGTGGAAGTATAAGAATCTTTAAACATGCTAAAAATGATTTTTGAATTCATGTTTGAGATTTAGAATCATGAAATATTCATATTGAATTCTGATTATCATGCTTTGATATAAGAATTCTAATAACTCGGAAGAGAAATATCATATGAATTCATAAAATTTAGGTTAAATTGCAATTGCGGAAGCGGCGTAGTTTAACTTAATTTAGAAATTGTCCAAATATTAATGCAATATTTTATGTTGATTTCTCACTAAGGAATTAGGAGATGTTAATATAAAGTATTAGTCAATTATAGAATCGAAAGGTTTATAATTGTAATTTTGATTCCACTAATAATTTATTTAACGAAGTTATTGAATTGTTTTGTGGTTTAAAAGTTTTTAAACTTTGTTTTTAAATCTGACAATTTCTTATGAATGTTCATGAATCTAATTATCATTATAACATGAGTTCAAGTTGATTGGCAATAGTTTAAAGTGGATTCTGCTCCTTCCCACATTTTTATCATATCCCTCTCTTTAAAAAGCTCATTGCATTCATATATAATTAGTTAGATAAGTTAGTTTAATTAATCATCTTAAAAAGATCAATTGCCTAGATATTAGTATTAGTTGATAATTGTCTAGTAGTTAGTAAATCCTCGTGGGATCGACACTTTATTCATGCTATATTATAATAGAAGACCTAGTACGCTTGCTAGAAATATGCTTTAAAATTTAATACTAATCACAGCACATCAAGTTTTCTGGCGCTGTTGCCGGGGATTTATTAATATTAGACTAACTTCAGCTTTGCTAGTAGTTTAGGTTTAAATTTAGTTTGAAATTTTTCCTTTTCTCTTTGCAGGTTTTATGCGAAGAAGTAGAAGTTCTGAAATTCTACCCTTAGATCCCGAAATCGAAAGAACCTTGCATCAACAGAGAAGAAGGAATCAAAGAAGAGGAGCAATGGCAGAAGACCAAGGAAACAATGAACAACAACCAATTGCAACCACATGCTCCTGCTCCAAGGGCAATTCGAGACTATACGGTGCCTACTATTCAAGATCCCGCCATACGAATGCCCACTATGGAGGCTAACAATTTTGAGCTTAAACCATCCCTGATTCAAATGGTTGAGTCACATCAGTTTGGAGGATATCCGAACGAAACGCCAGATGAACACCTTGCCAAATTTCTTCAATACACCAACACTGTCAAACTTAATGGTGTAAGAAACGAAGTTATCCGACTTCAGCTTTTCCCTTTTTCTCTTAGGGACAAAGCCTTGGCATGGTATAATTCCCAACCTCCAGACTTGATCACCACATGGGCTGATTTGACAAAGAAGTTTCTAAAGAGATTTTTCCCTCCAGCAAGAACCGCCAGGTTAAGAAATGAAATTTCCAACTTTACCAAATTCCCTGGAGAATCATTATATGATGCTTGGGAAAGATTCAAAGAGGCGGTCAGAAAATGTCCACACCATGGTTTACCCGATAATCTACTAATTGAAAATTTCTACCTCAGTCTTGATGAAGCTTTAAGGTCATTAGTAGATGCTACATCGGGTGGATCACTAATGGGAAAAACATATGAGGAAGCTAGTGAGATAATTGAAGAATTAGCTTCTACTGCTCATAATTGGAGTTGTGAAAGAACAAGATCTAAAGTAGCATCGTTGGAAGACAAAGAAGATATCTCACAACTCAAGGCTCAAATGGCAACCCTCATCACTCAAGTAAGTAAACTCACAACTACAAATACTTCCAATCAAAAACAACAAGTGTTTTGTTGTGAGATTTGCTCAGGACCACACTCCTCTTTTGAGTGTCCGCATGGATCATCTTCAAATGATGAGCAGCTCAATTATGTGGGAAATTTCCAAAAGGGTAATTTTGGAAACACATATCATCCGAATATGCGAAATCATCCCAATCTGTCATATCGGAATGATGCCAATGTTCTAAAGCCACCACCTGGTTTTCAAGGACAAGGATTTGTAAGAAATGCCCCACCTCAACAGCAAATTCAAACATCCACTGATGCATTACTGAGGGATTTCATTGTCACCACAACAAACTCACTCAACAATCAGAATGCAATCATTCAAGATTTGCAAGGGAAGCTCCATCAACTTGCACAGCAAGTGAGTAATAGACCATCTGGGTCTTTACCAAGCAACACGGAGGAGAATCCCAAGTCTGTAAATGCAATCACATTGAGAAGTGGAAAGGAGATTGCTCCAGTTGAGGACTAAAGATCAAGAGGAAATTCCACAAAAAAACAAAGGGAAACGAAAGATGGAGGAAACTATTCAAAAACCACCTGAGGTGAAATCATATGTTCCTCCCCCTTTTCCAGGAAGATTAAAGCAACAAAAGCTTGATGAGCAATTTTCAAAATTCCTGGATGTTTTCAAAAGCTGCACATCAACATTCCATTCTTAGAAGTGATTCAAGGAATGCCTTCCTATGCCAAATTCATCAAAGAATTGCTGTCTAACAAAAGGAAGATTGATGGAAATGTGATACTCACTGGAGAATGTTCCATGATCCTACAGAAACAAACACCCAGTCTGCCCACTAAACTCCGAGATCAGGGAAGTTTTACTGTTCCTTGCACCATTGGTGATTGTTATTTTGATAAAGTTTTAATTGATTCTGGTGCAAGTATCAACTTAATGCCTTCATCTATATTTCAAAAACTAGGACTTGGAGATTGCAAGGATACACATGTAACCTTGCAACCTGATAGAAGTGTAAAATACCCTAGGGGTATTGTAGAAAATGTCCTAGTTAAAGTTGACAAATTCTTTTTCCTGTGGATTTTGTAGTGCTAGACATGGATGAAGATAGGGAAGTTCCCATGATCTTGGGCAGACCGTCCTTGCAACAGGAAAAGCATAATTGATGTGGAACAAGGGCAGCTTACATTACGGGTGATGGATGAACAGGTTACTTTCAATGTCTATGAGGCAATGAAGAAATTTGATGATACTAATGCCTGTTACACCGTCAATACCATTGATGAGCTGGTTTCTGAGTGCTTGAAGAACAAACTGGTATGGAGACTATGGAATCTGTCTTGAGAGACGTAGACAACTGGAGTGATGATGAGGATGAAGAAACAATGGAAGATGTACCAATGATCAAAACCAGATATTATGAATCTTTGGGTACAAATGAGCAGAAGCAAGTTCCCTTTGACGCAACCACCAACATTGGAGCTTAAACCACTTCCTGACCATCTGAAGTATGCTTTTCTTGGAATTGGCGATACTTTGCCAATTATCATTTCATCTGCATTGTCAGATAAACAAGAACAACAGTTGATTGAAGTGTTGAAAAAGCACAAAGAAGCAATCGGATGGACCATTGCTGACATCAAGGGTATTAGCCCTACCATTTGCACTCACAAAATTCTTATGGAAGCTGAGTGTAAACCTACAGTTCAACCACAAAGGAGACTTAACCCAACACTTAAAGAGGTTGTCAAGAAAGAAGTTTTGAAGCTGCTTGACGCAGGTATCATCTATCCTATCTCTGATAGTAAATGGGTTAGTCCGGTTCAAGTAGTGCCAAAGAAAGGTGGAATGACTGTAGTGAAAAATGAGCAAAATGAGTTAATTCCTACTCGTACTGTGACGGGGTGGAGAGTTTGTATAGATTACAGAAAGTTGAATGATGCCACCCGAAAGGATCACTTCCCACTTCCCTTCATTGATCAGATGTTGGAGAAACTTGTAGGGCATGATTATTACTGTTTTCTTGATGGATATTCTGGATATAATCAGATTTCTATTGCACCCGATGATCAAGAGAAAACAACATTCACCTGTCCCTATGGCACATTTGCCTTTAGGAGGATGCCCTTTGGACTTTGCAATGCACCTGCTACATTTCAGAGGTGTATGATGGCTATATTCTCTGATATGCTTGAGAATTTTATCGAGATCTTTATGGATGATTTTTCAGTCTTTGGAAAGTCATTTGATCTGTGTCTTGAGAATTTAACCGCGGTTCTACAAAGATGCAAAGATACCAATCTAATATTAAATTAGGAAAAATGCCACTTTATGGTTAGAGAAGGGATAGTGTTGGGTCACAAAATTTCTACGAGAGGAATTGAAGTGGATAAAGCCAAAGTGGAGATTATTGAGAAGTTACCGCCACCCACGACTGTTAAAGGAGTCAGAAGTTTTCTTGGACATGCTGGCTTCTACAGACGATTCATCAAGGACTTCTCAAAGATTTCCAGACCTCTCTGCAATCTTCTAGAAAAAGATGCGGTGTTCAACTTTGATGACAATTGTTTGCAGGCATTAAATTCATTAAAGGAAAAGCTCATATCTACACCAGTAATCATTGCGCCAGACTGGGAGCTTCCTTTTGAACTCATGTGTGATGCCAGCGACTTTGCAGTTGGAGCGGTACTTGGTCAGAGACGAGGTAAGCTATTTCATGTTATATACTATGCAAGTAGAACACTTAATGAGGCCCAGAGAAATTATGCCACTACTGAGAAAGAGCTTTTAGCTGTTATCTTTGCATGTGATAAATTTAGGCCTTATCTGATAGGTTCTAAAGTTGTAGTATATACTGACCATGCAGCTCTCAAATATTTGTTTGCTAAAGCTGATGCAAAACCTAGGTTGATTAGATGGGTTTTACTACTGCAAGAATTTGATCTTGAAATTAAAGATAAAAAGGGAACTGAGAATGTTATTGCTGATCATTTGTCTAGACTTGAATCTGATAGTTTAGACATTCCCATCAATGAAAAGTTCCCTGATGAACAATTGCATGCAGTAGATATTCTAGATTTGCCATGGTATGCTGATATTGTGAATTATTTGGTTAGTAAGATTATTCCATATGGTTTGTCATATCCTCAAAAGAAAAAGTTTTTGCATGATGTAAAATACTATTTTTGGGATGAACCATATCTGTTTAAAAAATGTGCTGACCAAATAATTAGAAGATGTGTACCTGAATCTGATCAACTGAGTATTTTAGAACACTGTCATTCAAGAGAAGCAGGGGGACACTTTGGTGTACAAAAGACTGCAGCAAAAGTATTATCGGATTTTATTGGCCTAACTTGTTTCGTGACTGCAGGAATTTCATTATGTCATGTGCTCAATGTCAAAAGACAGGTAACATTTCTAAACGGCATGAATTACCACAAAACAATATTCTGGTAATTGAGCTTTTTGATGTTTGGGGGATTGACTTTATGGGTCCTTTTCCCTCATCTTTTTCAAATAAATATATACTTGTGGCAGTTGATTATGTTTCAAAATGGGTTGAAGCTGTTGCTTTACAAACAAACGATGCCCGAGTAGTTTTAAGATTTTTGAAAAAGAACATTTTTACCAGATTTGGGGTGCCCAGAGCTATAATTAGTGATGGGGGGTCTCATTTTTGTAACAGGCAATTTGAAAAACTTTTGGCAAAATATGGTGTTACACATAAAGTGACTACCCCCTATCATCCACAAACAAGTGGGCAAGTTGAAGTTTCCAATAGGGAGATAAAAAGGATTTTGGAAAAAACTGTTAATGCATCAAGAAAAGATTGGTCTTCAAAATTAGATGATGCATTATGGGCTTACAGGACTGCTTTTAAAACCCCTATTGGAATGTCCCCATACATGCTTGTTTTTGGTAAATCATGTCATCTTCCTGTAGAACTTGAGCACAAGGCATATTGGGCCATAAAATTTCTTAACTTTGATGAAAAAGCTGCAGGTAAAAACAGATTGCTCCAATTGAATCAGCTGGAAGAGTGGAGGAATGAGGCATTTGAAAGTGCTCGTATCTATAAGGAACGAGCAAAGAGATGGCATGATAGGAACATCATCAAACGAGAATTTTTTCCTGGACAAAAAGTTTTACTTTACAATTCTCGTTTAAAGTTGTTTCCTGGAAAATTACGGTCAAGATGGTCGGGACCGTTTGAGATTGCAAGAGTTTTTCCATATGGCACGGTGGAATTAAAAATTGAAGATGATCGGACTTTTAAAGTGAATGGGCAACTGCTCAAACATTATTTTGAAGGGGAAAATCTTGACAGTACTACTACTGTCATCAATCTTAAAGAACCATGATCAGGTCAGGAAAGTCGGGCTAAGCGACTTTAAACTAAGCGCTTCTTGGGAGGCAACCCATGTCTAATTTTATTTTATTTTTTTGTTTTGTTTTTACTAACTTAATTTTTAGTGTGTCAGGTGATTGCAATTTTTGATAAAAAAAAAAAATTTTGAAAAAGCTGAAGGCCGGCTCAAGGATGCCAGCCTTAAGCAAGCTCTGAGAAAACAAGGAAGGCCGGCTCAACGCTGCCAGCTTTTAGCCGGCGTACAGGAGTAGGTGAGCACCGCATAAGAGGCCGGCAGTGAAGAGTTGAAGGCCGCCGGCTTAGTTGCCAGCGTATGAACCACAAGATTTAGGCCGGCTTGGGAAAGGTCTAGGCCACCGGCTTACATGCCGGCTTTTGAGTTCAAAATTTACGCTGGCAAGGGAAGGTGAAGGCCGCCGGCTTAATTCCGGCGTATATTGCAGATTTCTTGGTTTCTGAAAATTCCCGATCAAAGCCAGCATCTGGGATTTAAATCCGCCGGCAGTGTAAATCGATAAGCTGCCAGCTTTGACCTCTCGGTATGTTATTTTTCTACTTACACTGGCTGTAAGCTGCCGACTTACATTGCAGATATGCCGGCGTACATTCTACATATGCTTTCAACAGGTACGAATCTTCTCTCTCTCTTTCATTCTCTCATCCTCACTCTCCCTCAATCACTCTCCCTCAGCCAACCGCCTCCCTAAGTTCATCATTCCTTTGTAATCAATCCATCTACCAAGTAAGTCATTAAATTCCTTCACATTTGTTTTGCTTTGTTCAAATCCCTCTTTGTGCATTGTTAGATGAATCTGTCGATTATGGGTTTGATTATTGTCTTTGATCTTGATAACGGTTATGGTTGAATTTGATTGTTTGAATGAACTTTGAAATGCTACATTTGTCCATATATTGTTATTGCAAGATTGTAATGGATGATTCATGATTACTATCAGATTGAAAAACTAGGGTTCTTGAGATAGGGAGTGTTTGAAATTTCGAAATTGAGGCTAATTGGAATTGATAATAATTGCTGGATTTGTGATTCTTATTGCTGCTTAGTAACTTTAATTCTTGCATTGTACTCAAATTTGCCTGGAATTGAATTTGGAATTGGATTTGTGCTCAAATTTTATAACAATTTCAGTATAAAATTGATTTTGGGACAAAAAGGCAAAATTTTTTAAAATCAATTTTGTTTGAAAAATTTGAAAATTCCAACGTTCAATTCTGAGCTGGCAAGCCTAAGCTGCCAGCTTTGAGAGAAATATGCAAGTGTAAATGATCCATGCAATTCATCAGTTGATTAGTTATATGCATTGATATCTAAAATGTTTAAAAACATGTTTTAGGCATATATCAGAATTTTGCATTCCTTAATTCTAATTGAATTCAAATTATTTGCACGAATGGCTCCAAGACAAAAGAGACCAAGGACCACAAACGCCTCTACATCGGGTTCAAAGAACGGAAATCTGTTGTCTAGTCAGCAGTATGCGAAGGATAGAAAGAAAAGGCTGGTCAAGAACGTTTTTTTGAATATCCAGTATTTAGACTGGGCCTTGCTAGATGAATTCGGGATGGTGGACAGAATTAGAGCAATTATTCAAGATCCAGCATGGCTCAGACTATTTAATCTGAGGGAACCTGCATACAAGAACTTGACGATAGAGTTCTTGTCCACGGTCAAGAATATCCCAGACCGTGAGGAGTCCACGTTTCAGTTCCAGGCCTATGGACAGATCAGGGAGGTAAAGTTGAAGCAAATAGGCCACATTCTGGGACTGTATGACAGTGAGGAGGACCATAGGAATCTGCCCAATAGTTGGCCGGCAGACATGACTCAGGAGGGATATTGGTTCCAGCTTGTTGCTCCTGAGAGGGCAAATGAGTCATTCGTTCCATCCAAGTCTTTGGCCACATCATTCAGAGATGTCGAGCACAAGCTACTCCACCACATTCTTGCACACACACTGTGTTGCAAGAAGACTAGTCACAGTAAGGTGACTACGTTCGACATGTTCTACCTATATAGCCTTATCAGAGGCTATCCGATTGATCTTGGAGTAGAGGTGGCCAACTTTATATATCGGCAGGCAGAGGATACGAGGACTCGAGGTCTGGGTTATGGAGGCTACATCACACGATTATTGAAGGGGATGAACATTTTCGAGCCTCCACAGGATGACGAGGTATATGAGTGCAAGAGGATCACATCTGCACCATTTAGAGGCTGGGGATTGCTGAAAAACCCCAGACCAGCCCAGCCACCGGTATTGGAGGAGGTTGAGTTCCAGGATATTTTTCCTGGAGACGTCCCATTTGAGATTCCCTCCACATCAACTCCTCCACCTCCTCTTGCAGGCGCTTCATCAGCTTATGGCATGGACCAGCTTAGGCTGGATGTAGAGGAATTGAAGCGCCAGAACAAGGAGCTCAGAGATAGTCATGAGCATGAGTAGAAGAAAAACAAGAAATTCAGAAAAACTATCTTTGATGCGCTGAAGACGACCATCTGCTGCATAGCCCAGAGACAGGGGCTGGCATGACCTACTAGACTTCATCTGAGTCACATCACTTAGATAGGCTCAGTTCTGAGCATACTCAGATAGCCAGCCTAGGGGACACTAAGAGACACGCACCTGAGGGCAACAGCAGACAGAGCCCAGGGCCGAAGAGCTAGAGTCCCTGCTAGCTCTTATTGATCTTATTTGATGTTTTTATATTTTATTTATGGCCTGTATATCTATTGAGTACCCAAGTTCCTTTGGGTGAACTCCTTTAGTATCTGTTTTTATCTTTTTATTTTTTTATTTTTATTTTGCTTTTATTTTTCTTTTGTTTTTGTTTTTGTTTTTCTTTTGTAGTGATTATAGGATTCGAGCAAAGCAAATTCGCTTGCGATGCAAAATTTTGATGATTATGAATCGACTGACTTCAGGGAAGTATCTTCATTTCTTATTCCTTTTCTCTGTTTTATTTACTACAAAATAGTGAGGTCACTGTTTATTTTAAGTGTGGGGGAAGGGATACAAGTAGTATTGAATTAAAGTGATGAATATGATCTGTTGACTGTTGTTGTTGAAAATTTCCACCTTGTATTTTTGGTTTGAAAGCAAATTATGAGGAAATTCTGCCAAAATTTTTCAAAAATCTCTTTAAATTAAGATAGTACAAAGAAAAGTCTGAAAGCAATGAAATTGACTTGTAAAAGTATCTTACTCACCTGCTATTGTGATTGATTTACTAAGTTAGAATTAAGTTGTAAAATCCTTAAGAAACAAGTTTACTTGGTTTTTAACTTTGGAATTGAAAATTTAAGAGCTAGTCGAATCCTTTTATTGAAAAATAAACAGGTCTACTTCTAGGAAATTTTAGTTTGTATATACTCTGTGAATTTTAACACTTAGTGAAAGAGGTAGAAGAAACTTTTAAACTTAGTGATCCTTCATAAAAATAAGTCTTTGATATTGGATTGCATTCAAAAAGAAAAAAACAAGCATAGCCACTACTCCTCTGACTTGAAATTTTGAGTTATGAGTATCTAAACTTGAATGTTAAAGTGAGGAAGAGTTCTTAGGGGTATTTTGAAACCTGGTCACTTAAGTGATGAGCCTGGGATGTGCCGACTCAATGAACTCACTGTAACGAGAAGGGAAGAATGGCAAAAGTTCAATTCTTGAGCTTTGAAAAGCAAAAAGATGGAGGCAAAAACCTCCCAAAAAGAAAAATGAATGCAAAAATGCAAAGGAATGAGACTTATAATAAAGAAGGAGAAATTCTAAGGAAAAAGTGGATACCACATGCTTTCAATATGTGTTACTTATAATATATATACAAAAAACTAGAAATCCAATGAAGTTTAAATGAGTATTTTTCCTTAGAGGATTGAGTATTTGCTTTTGAATAGAATGTTCTTTTGTTAAAAGTTAAGATTAAAACTTGTTTTGTTTGGATTAACTTCTTAATTTTGATTGTAGTACTTTAATTACAAGAAATTAGTATGGTTAGAGCTGTAGATACAAGAAAAACAAGTTAAAGAAATTGTGATTAAATTGAAAAAATTGTACTATCTATAAGAGATTTCATGTTGATTCTTCATTATTTTGCTTGAGGACAAGCAAAAGTTCAAGTGTGGGGGAATTAATAAGATCATATTTTATACTAATCTTGATGATTAAAAGAGCTAGAATGGATACTTGTTTTGATTGAATTTTATGTTTTAGGTCTAATTTGGACAAAGAAATCAAAACAAGAGACTTTGAATCAAAAATAAGCAAAATTGAAGTCAAGGACGGCAATTTATCAATGAAAGCCACCGGCGTTTAGACGGCTTACATCCAAGGCCGTTGCAGCACTGTCAGCTTTTCCCTGCACAAGTACAAACTACATTCAAAGCCGCCTCAAAGCTGCCAGCGTAGAAGATGAAGAAGCCAGCGTAAATGAAGGTCGGCAGCCCAGAACTGAAACATCACCAGCTTTGAAGGAGTTACATTATAAGCCAGCATGAAAGCTGCCAGCTTTGAGACAGTGTACATCGAAGAATTGAAGAGACATGAAGACATGAAACGCTTGGAGGAAAATGAAGCAACACAATTGTTTGAATGCCTACGCCGGTGTCAAAGCAGCCGGCTTTGGGACGGCGTTCGTTATAAATCAACCCAATGCTTCATTTCTGACTACATACGCCAGCTAGATCTACATCAAAGTCGCCGGCATAGAAGCGGCCTACAAGTGTAACTAAAATTGAAGGCTGCCAGTGCACTGCCTGCGCAAAGAATAAATTGAAGATAAGCTGCCGGCTTTGAATCCATAACTGCCCGCGTAGGAAGTGAAACAGCAATTTTCATTTAATGTTTTGCACAAAATTTCTCCTATAAATAGGGGGTCTTCTCCTCACTTTCAGAATCATCCAAGCATCTAAGCATCCAATCATTCATTCAAGCATACATTCCACAATCCAAAGTAGCTCTAGAATAATTAGAACAAGCATTCCATAGAGATTTTTGAAGTTATACAAGATTGCAAGTGAAGCTTTGGTATTTTGAATTGGTGATATCTATTCTTATTCTTTTTATGCAATTGATATACTTGAATATTGTGATCATAATGAATTCATTTGCAATTTCTTATTTGATTGTTGAATCATCATCCATGTGTAACTAAATCCTTTTTTGTGGGAAGTTGATGAAGCTTTAAACATGCTAAAATGATTTTTGAATTCATGTTATGAGATATTTAGAATCATGAAATATTCATATTGAATTCTGATTATTCATGCTTTTGATGTATAAGAATTCTAATAACTCGGAAGGGAAATTAGTATTCATATGAATTCATAAATTTAGGTTAAATTGCAATTGCGGAAGCGGCGTAGTTTAACTTAATTTAGAAATTGTCCAAAAATATTAATGCAATATTTTATGTTGATTTCTCACTAAGGAATTAGGAGATGTTAATATAAAGTATTAGTCAATTATAGAATCGAAAGGTTTATAATTGTAATTTTGATTCCACTAATAATTTATTTAACGAAGTTATTGAATTGTTTTGTGGTTTAAAAAAGTTTTAAACTTTGTTTTTAAATCGTGACAATTTCTTATGAATGTTCATGAATCTAATTATCATTCTAACATGAGTTCAAGTTGATTGGCAATAGTTTAAAAGTAGATTATGCTCCTTCCCACATTTTTTCATCATATCCCTCTCTTTAAAAAGCTCATTGCATTCACATAGATAATTAGTTAGATAAGTTAGTTTAATTTAATCATCTTAAAAAGATCAATTGCCTAGATATTAGTATTAGTTGATAATTGTCTAGTAGTTAGTAAATCATCGTGGGATCGACACTTTATTCATGCTATATTATAATAGAAGACCTAGTACGCTTGCTAGAAATATGCTTTAAAATTTAATACTAATCACAGCACATCAATTCGCCATAAAAAATATGTAGTTATTACTAGCTCCGGCTAGCCATCAATTTATGTGGTTTTTACTGGCTCCTACTCGCTACATACATAATACACCGGTTATGCCTACCACCACTATCATATACTTATCCCACCAATTGTATAATAGCGAATGCAATGTGACTCAACATATGAAGTGCATGTATCAACTTTTATTTAGATCATAGCCATTATATTTCAATTTCTTGCAAGTGATCAACAAATTTCAGACACTTTAACATACTAATAAACATATAATTTATTACAAGCATTTCAAGCTCGATATACTTAATATTCGTTCAACATGTTATCAATACATACATCTTCAATTTTATCTTTCCTTAAATCTAGTTCAACTAAATTTACAAGCACAAACATAAGCATGAAAATTAAGGGAAGTAGACTCACTCAGCCATGACGATACTCCTTTAGTTGAAGTAGTCATCGGGGTAGTATACGTCCTCCTCCTCAGTTCTTAAACAAAAGAAATACCCAAAATGAGTATTTCATGGAATTTCTAGTTAAAACATCTAACTTATTTTCTAGTTGCTGAAATTCATATAGGTAAATTTAATTTAAAATGGCTAACTTGCTCATTTTAACTCAGAATTTTGCATATAATATACTATTTTTTACCTAAAAGATTTATTTATTTCTAAGGTTATTCTTATCATAAAAAACTGTTTGGGTCCCAAAAACGTAGGATATAGATTCACCACGAAAATTTCAGTTTTCAAAACTTAATTTTGCAAACTTTTCTTTATCTAAAAATACTTCTACCAAAATATATATATTATTATGGTTAAAAAAAACCTTTAAAATGTATATATATTGACTCATACCATATACATGAATTTAATGAAGTTGTTTTAATCATGATTTTTGTAAAAGCAATGATTTCTAGAAATTTGGAAAGCAAAATTTTGCAAATCTCCACTTAGCTTGTTGGAAAAATTTCTTAGATTATTTTAAGTGAGTATTTTTCCCTTTTTAATTCTATTTCTTCAGTCTTTTAAATTTTAAAATAATGATTTTTGTCCTTCTAAGTTTCTTATAATTTAATTTCTAGAGATTGAGAGGGTAGTTTCTAAATACTATTTGAGAGTAGTTAAAATCTATCAAACTTTACATTTTCTTAACATTTCCTAAAGTTTATCTTCTTTACTTAAAATGATTTCCTAAGTTGTTTACTAATTTTATTCCTTAAGATCCTTTTATCCTTCTAAAAGAAACTTTCTTTTTAGTAAAACTTTTGTTAAACAAGAATTTGAAATTTTTAAAGAAAACTTTTCCATTTTATGGTTTTGTAAAGTGTATGCATGATATATCTACTTTATGTATTATCTAAAATCCCTATGTTCTTTGGTTACTTCAAACTCATGATGAACTCCTCCAAATTTTTTAAAAGGATTTGTTAAGATAAATTCCTAAGTCTTTATGGGAAAAATCATTTCCTATATGACAAAATTTATTTTGGAAAAGAACTTCTATCTTTTTATTTAAGAAAACCTTTCCTTCTTTATTTTGTTGAGACAAAAATCAATATGTTCATGAATGATCATATATATGAAATCATGAAAATATGAAAACATAAAAAAGACGTAATAAGTAATATGATAAACAAATCAAGTATTGGGAACTTTACCTTCGTCAAGGTATTCTGGGACTAAGAATAGACTAGTCCAAAAAAGAATAATAAAAAGAAAGAAAATGTTATTTTGACTTGATGAGGACAAGTCTAAGATTAGAGACTAGTCTTAAAACAATACAAAGTAAATAAATTGCAAAGAAAGAAAATAAATAAATTGCTTTGCATGGAAGGAAATAAATCACATGTGAGCTTATATGCTCTAAAGAATATATATATAGAGATACATAATTATATTTAGTTATATACACATAAGAAGTTAGCACAATATCAACAATATGATATAAAATCAATATAAAAAAAATATAAATACGGAAGTTCATGGATAAGAACAATAGATGAATATAGTATAACTTTCATAACAATTAGTTTAGGAAACTCACACCATGGTCATGTAAAGCTACATAACATGGTAAGAGAGATTGGAGAAGATTTCTTATATAAAGTAAGAGTAGTAGTAGTGTTGGTATGAGTAGAAGAGAGTTTTGAGAAAAAATTTTGGGAAAGTTTTAGGAAGGTGTATGAGAGGTAATTTTGAGAGAGTTTTGGTAGTGAATTTGTGGGTAGTACATATGTGAATGAAGTGAAAAAAGGAGGGGAGTATTTATAGGAAAATGAGGAGTGAATTTTGAGTAATTTAAATAAAGAAAAATTGGAAAAAATAACAAAGAGGGAGTCGGGGGAGTGGTGTTGGGCGCAGATCAGCCACTTGAAAAGAGAGAGGGAGAGATCTATTTTTTTGTAATTTTGTGTATTAAAAGAAATAATATGTAAGGTAGATATGATATAAAGTTATGGGAAAGATAAAAAGTAAAGATAATAGGTGTATAGAGTGTAAGAGTAGATGTTAAAAAAAGTAGAGTTAAATGAATAGTGTAGAATAGTAATGAATAGTGTAATGTAAAGTAGATGTGACTAGTAAAATACAAGTAGTAAGAAAATATGCGTATAATTGTAAAATCTATTATTTTTAGTTGCCGAAAAATTACGAAACTGATATTTTTGAAATCCTTGTATTAAATCGGTCCTAACGGTGTTATCTGAATATTTTTACTATTCCGAGCCTCGGGACATACTTTTCGAGAACTGATCTCATTTAGGTCCGAAGGACACTCGAAATTCGCAGATATGATATTTTTACGTTTTCTTATATTAATACGAACTATTATCATTAATTATTTCAACTTCATTTTCTAAAGCTAAAGAATACGGGAATGCCGAATTTAAATTCTAGGGTTTTTACTAGTCTTTTGTTGACCTTTAGGGTTTCCGGTTAACTTTTAATTTTAAGAGTAAGCTTAAAATTAATTGAAATTTCAAGGGTTTACAACATGTAGAGTTGAAATGTAAATTGTGTTTGATGTTGTACTTAAGTGATTGATGGATTGAAGAGGAGTTAGTGTTTGTTGAATGGTGTTAAGAACATATAACAAGCTTTGGAAAGCTTAGAATAAGTTTAGAGGATTTTTTAATGTGTAAATTTTACAAAGAAAACAAGGGAATTTGTGAAAATCACGCAACTTTGTTCCAAGGGTCTATGATGGCAAGTAGGCTACTGGTGTATGAGCCCACACTGCCGACATACATGGCAACGCTGCCAGTGTTGAGGGTATCTACAACCATGGACCATCCCCGTGGAACTCTCGAAAATTTTGCAAAAATGGAGTTGCAGTCTACACCGGCTCAAAGCTACCAATGTAAACCAGAATGCGACCGACGTTTCTTGAACGCTGCCAGCGATAGTGAGCATGGAATTTTTAGTGCAAACTATACTGGACCAACACTGCCGGCGTTGAAGGCCGACGTGTCCTCTGCAATTTCCATTTTCAAGAACTTCCTCTAATATTTTCCAAAGCTTGATATATGATCAATTAAATATTTTTTTAGTATTGTATGATGTTTAAATGCTTTGTTATGACCTTATAATAATTTATTTGAACTTCATTAATTGGTTATGTTTGAAACTAGTTGACTTGTGCTTGAACTAAGTGAGAAATTCAATATTTTCTTTGTATAGTGATAGATCCTCACTCGGCTAACCCTATTAGTTCCCGAGCTAATTAAGGTATGTAGTAACTTGCTTGATTCCTTGTTTAGGATTGGCATCCTTTAAAATTACTTTAAATTAAAAAAATTTAATAATTGCTTGAATGAGTATCTTTTATACCATTGAATCTGGTTCGCAGAGTGGTACTCTACTCAAATTGAGGGCATGGTAGTTTTAGGTGCTTAGACCACCCTTGTCATTTTGAAATGACTTTCATAAGTGATTCAGTGGGTAATTGATAGGGTATTCGGTATCAATATAACACTTGCTTATTCTTGAAATGATGTAATATAATTTAATTCAATGTTTATAGGAATATTTAAATTAGGTGATATTATGGATTGAGTTAAGTAAAGTCGAGAAACGGCTGAAAACCCTAAATGAGATTACTTTTCGTTTTGGATAAAATTATCTAGGAGATACGAGTATCCAAGCTACTTATATCAATCCCTTGAGCGTCGTGATCATTACTCAGGTTCCCCTAGAAATCCCTGTTGTTTGGAGTTTGAATACTCTAGTGTTGTTTAGCTAATTAAAAATTAACTAATAATCTAATGATTGTTGCATTTGCATTTAGTTTAAGCATATGTGGATCACTTCGCATTTGTATTCGTTATTTGTGTACTGGGCCTTTGGCTCATATTTTAACTATATCAGTAGAGATGGAGAACTTGATGATGAAGATCTAACTACTAATTCTAATGTTATTAAAATGATGTCTCTTGCTTCTGTGTATAAAAGTAACAATTTTATTTCTACAGAACCTTCTTATTTTGTGGATGTAAACCCCAGTTTTCTTAATAACCGAGTAAACTCCGAAAATTGGAAACCAAAACCCTAAACAGGATTAGTACGAGCAACCTAGGAACCTTAGGTCCGGCTTTTCTTCGATTTCAATATAAAAGAACCTCCATAGAATAATTTAATGTGTATTATTGTTTTAAAGTATATTTCAAAGCATAAAAAGTTTTGATTTCAAAAAACTTTCTATTCCAGGCTTTCCCGAGCCCCATTATGAAAAAGCAAGCCTTTGAACTAGAAACTCAGAAAAATATTCTGAAATACTCTTTAGAACCGAAATTTTATAAGGATTTCAAAAATATATGTTTTATAATTTTTCGGATTATAAAAATTACAGTTATAACCTTTTCCCGTATTTTCTTTACTATCTGCAAAGTAAATGTCTTATCTACTATTTAATACTATTCACAAGTACAACCTACTACACACACACCCATACCCTAGTCTTACAACCTTACAAACACTCAATTATATTTTCTTTTCCAAGAATTTTTATCTCATAACAAATTATTACATTTAATACTTTTAATTACATATATTACAATTTGAAGTTTCTCTCTCTATTTTCCCCATGGAGGCCAGCGCACCCCCCACCCCCCCAATTGACTCCAATTTGCTTTATTTTAATCCTTTTATAATATAAAACAAACCCGAAATCACTTAATATAAATAATCCTTTAGTTTCTCTCTCCTTCACTTTATTTCATTTGTTCTAAATTCACAAAAATCCTCTCTCCATTTCTCTTTGTTGTCGTGAGCCCTATCCCCATCACACACACACAACAAGCTTCAATCTTCTTCATTTCTTCACTAAATCCAACCTTAGGTGATGATTCTTAAGCCTTACTACCATCTAATCTTGTAATGGCAAGATTATTCATGAGTGTTTTCACTCTAAGTCCCCATGAGCACTTGCTAGGGACAAAAAAATACTACTACATGAATATCAAGCCATCACAAGAGTGGATCTTGTGTTTGATTAAGTTTTTGTTGAAGTATTTTCATGTTTATGCATGTAAAAGTAGGGTAAAGTAGAGATCTAGGATAAAAACCTATGTTCATGCTTTTAAACTTCATTTCATACATCATAAGTAGTAGATCTAGCTTTTAGATGCTTATACTATGCTTGACATTTATGATCTTATGGATGATTTATGTTTTCATGCATTAATGCACATGAAGGCTTTGCTTTGGGTATATAGATGTTGTAGTTGGTAGATCCTTAGGCAAATAAAACAAGGAACTTACAAAGGAAAAGTTTTTGTTTGAAATGTTCAAAGACAAATTCGTATGATTTCAAAGCCCTACTTTAAAAACCTTTTTATCAATTTCAAAACTCATGTTTTATGTGAAAAATGAAGGGTATAGGTAATAGGTATCATTAAGTAGTGATTTTTATAAGTTGAAATGAGTTTTGATGAGATTAATGTATAAAACAAGAAGTAGAATCTAGATGGAAAATTTTGAGTTAGTAGTCAACATATGAAATTCGTAATATTGAATGTAGGCCATAAGAACGCTTATCATCTAAGCTCAAAATAGAAGTTTTATGTATTAAATGGAGTCCTTAAGTAATAGGTATCTTAAAGTCTTAAGTTTTAATGCATTAAACATGTTTTTCCCAAAAGAAACATTCAAAAATTTAATTTCAAGAAATTCGGATTTTTGGATAAATGCTATTTGAAAACATATTTGCAAAGTGTAAAATACAAGTTTTTATGTAGAAATGAATGCTTGGGTAATAGGTATAATGAAGCCTCAATTTGAACAAGGATAACTTGATTTTCTTAAGAAAATAAATCAAAAACAAAGGGGATGGTCAAAGTTAGAAAACTAGTTTTCTCGAAAGTAAATAATCATGGAGTCTTACAAATAAAAAGTTTCTTAAATTTCCTTTTAGTAAATAATGTCAAGAGCATGCATGCATCAAGTTCATATCATATCATTCATGATAGGAAATCACCAATATTGCATGTGTAGTTAAACTATATGCTAGAAACATCATAAACATTCACAAAACTATTTTTCGGAATTGGAATTTTCGACCGATCAGAACTGATCAGCTTATTTCGTGACGTAAACATTTTCGAGACTTGAAAATAATGTTATGAATAGATAGATCTTTCAAAGTAGATAGAAATCGATATATAATATGCACAATTCCGAGTTAAATTGAGTTAGATATGACCATTTTAAGTTAAGACTTCATCTTAGGCAAAAATTGACGAACTTAGTAAATAGAATTGTTAGGTTTGTTAGAAGTTTATGAGAAATACTCACCTAAGTACAAGGAGACTTGGAGGATGGATTTCCACTCCCCGAGGACTACTAGGACTAGTGGATTTCTCTCCATGGCCGAGTGAGTTCTTTTCTTAAATAGTTGTGCTCATGTATGTGCTTGTAATCGTAGTGGCATTAGGATTAGGAAAAGATAAAATTATGATGATTTGTGCTCTAATCTTGGTTGAATGAATGATAAGTATATCGAGATGAGACTTGTTGAAAAAAAAATCATCGTATGAGCTAGTGTAGACTTGGATTGTCTGAAATTCTCTATGATCGCACATAATTTACTTAATTAATATGCCACTATTATATGAGTAAAATGTATATGCATACCATGTAGTGAGTCACATTGCATCGGTTATTATACCTTTATGGGAAGAAGTTATAATAATTTGGGCAAAGAGGGGCTTGTAAACTCGATTGTTGGCGTTTGGGCTGGAATTGAAAATGTGTGTAGGTGGGCACCTATATCAACCATAGTAAAAATTTAAAAATGGTGGATGGGCACCTGTATCAACCACAATAAGAAGTGAGAATAACTTAAATGTTGGTCGTATGGACCTAAAACACCTAACCCCGAATGGAGGGCGTAAATCCATTCAACATAAGATTTCCAGACGGTCTTATGTATTGTATGCTCATGTGTTTGTGCATTTCATATAGATGATAATAACTTGTCTGTTATATACTGTTGTTGAGTATTAAATATTTGGAAATGAATCTCACTAAGCCTGTAGCTTACACCCCGATAGTTTTGTTGTGGTGTTCCTACTTTTGGTTGTTCCGAAAGAACACTTTTCACAGGGTTATCTTTTAGATGAAGGAGCTTTGAAGAAGTCGGGACCTAGCTAGAGGCGTGGGCTTCTAGGAAAATCTCTTTAACATAAACCCTAACGTTTGTAATATGGTTTTAGACTGGATAGACTTCTATCATTATTTTGATAGGGGTATGCTCTCTTGACTTTTGTAAGGACTTAACTTGTTTATCTTGTTGTGATTTATATTCTTAATGCTATTGTATGCCTTCTTAAGACTATTCGATTCAAAGTGTGATCCTAAAGATTGTGCAGGTACACCTTACACCCGATATGTAAACTTATGGGATGACTAAGGATGTCGTACTTAAGTTTAAGTATTGAGTGTGGTGGTTTATCGCGTTTTGGATACCCTTTGGGGCGTGACAGTGGAAGCTTCTTAACATGAAGTCTGGAATTATTCCATGAAGGAGGAGTTGGTTATGATTAACAAAAATGAGACTTGGTCGCTTATTGATAAGCTAAAGAATAAGAGTGTTGTAGGGGTTAAGTGGGCTTATAGAACAAAACTTAATCATGATGGATCTATGTTAAAGAATAAAGCCAAGCTTGTTGTTAAGGGGTATGCTTAATGACTTAGATGTGAAGTCTACTTTTTCAAATGGCTTTCTTGATGAAGAAATATATGTTGAGCAATCAAAAGTTTTTTTTTTTTTTTTTTTTTTTTTGTGAAGAAGAAGAAAGTCTACAAATTAAAGAAGGCACTTTATGGTTTAAAGCAGGCACCATGGGTTTAGTATAATAGGATTGATTCTCACTTGATTGCTCAAGGTTTTATAAGAAGTATGAACCAACTTTATATGAAGGGTTAGAATAGAAGTATGTTGTCACCTCTTTATATGTGTTGATGATTTGATGATTATTGGAGAAGACTCTACTACTGTACAAAAATTAAACATGGAGATGATGGGGGGATTGATATGTTAGATTTGGGTAAAATGAAGTATTTTCTTGGTTTGGCGATAAGTCAAAATGCATATGGTATTTTTCTATCTCAAAGATAATATCATCGTCTCTTCTTGAGAAGTTCAAGCTTGACAAATGCAATCTTATTAATACTTATATGTTGAATGAAAAATTAATGAAGAATGATGGGGAAGAAAGGGCAGAGGCAAATTTGCATAGGAGTATTGTTGTAAGTTTACTATATTTGACTGCTTCAAGGCCATATATCATGCTTGCTACAAGTTTATTATCCATATGTATACAGAATCCAAGTCCTAAACATTATGGTGCTGTTAAGATGATGAAGATTAGATGCCATCATCTTAGAAGATTAAAGCCTTCCAAAGTGTTGGAGCCTCAAGAAACATACTACATTCTTGGAAGCAAGCTATACGCTGCTAGCCTTTATTGTAAGTCATTGGCCTTTATGTCTACACCATAAGCCTTTATGGCTATGCCACCTACCTACAACTTTGCACTAGTTTTGTGTTTTTGTACTTTAGGCCACCAGCTTTGTTTAGGCTTAGATTTATTTTATTCCTTTTATACTTATATGTTTTCCTTGTTTTATAGCTTAGTTCTGAGGCTAATTAAAGCTTATATAAACCTATTGCATGTAACTTTTTAGTAGATCTTTAATATCAATTAAAATTGAGAGTTTAGTTTCTCTTTCATTCTTGAGAGAACTCTTTAAACTTATCGAGTTATCCCATAGCATTCTGCTAGTGATGTGCCCTAGGCCATATGGTTTTGTGTCATGTGAATATTTATCATCTTTATATTATGAGCCATTCTTTTTCTATCGAGGTTTATTATTGACCTTTTTACCTTGATAAAATAATTCCATGAGTGAACTTCTATTCCTTATGTCATTGAAGTATGTGACTTTAATAGTAAACCATAGAGGAAAAATAGCTTCATTCTAAATTATCCCTAATCGTTCATTATATGGAATAATAATGAATTAAGATTAGTATGCAGGCTGGATGATGGTCATGTTTTACTGATCATGGATATAAGATATCATTTCAGCACATAAATACATGTAAAAGTACATTGTATTGGAATGACCAATTATGAGAATACTATGTGGATCAACATGATAAGTATTTCTCATTGCAGTGTTATTTAAGTCCTTTGACCTGATGACACCATGGATTCCTACATAGCAAGCTCCGTGTTTTGATTCAGTTCTTTGTCATCTTTGATCGAGTGATTGTAAGCCTGTTCTTGGATATGGAATAAGCTATGTGAAGGAATGTGAGTGTTCGTGAAGGAATTTGTCCCTCTCATTTAATTGAAAGAGATATCTTTTGGGCCCTTTGTTGAGCAAGACTGAGAAATGCATGGCTGTGGTTAAATGAATTGATTAAGAGTTATCAATATCATTTGTTTAAATCAGTCAAACTCTGGATTCAAGAAATAAGTGATTAATCAATATAAGTGTGTATTGATCCACACCTTATGATTAATCATAAGATATCATGTGACAAAGGGACTGAATAACTGACTGTTAATAGGTAAAGTCGGATCACGGATCTTCACTTAATTTGAGTAGGCATAATGTCTTGCTAAAGACCAATTATGTCTTGTAGGCCTTAAAAGGTATTTAAAGGCTACTGCCAACATTAGGTATACCTATAGGGTCACACATAAAAGAACGAATAAAATATGTTATGGGTTTATAATTAAACCTATAGGAATTATTATATTTATTATCCTTAAATAGTTTAAGAATAATAAATGATTATGACATATAATTAATATTTAATGAAATAATGTATTTTGTTAAATATTAAATAAATATCTCATCATATTTATCTTCTAGGGTTTCCTTTAGGGTTTCCTATATGTCTATATGTATAGATCTATAGACAGCCTTTTAGGTCAGACTCTTTGACGTCACATTAGACGACAGAGAAATTCTGTAAACCTAAAAGAAAGAAAAGAAGAAAAATAATTCCAACAAGAATTGGATTCGTGTTCTTGAGTGCTAGCACACAATCGTTCGCGTGTGGATACCGTAGAGGACGATTGCGACACTGCAACGTTTGTAGATCCGCATCAGGAGTTATACAAAATTCGAAAAGAAGGTTAGTTTTTCGAATTACATGTCTTTTATGTTATAGATTTGTTAAATGCATGGATCCGCAAATTGGGAATTTAAGGTGCAAAATAAAAATGAAAATAAAAACGTTTTTCGCTGCATATCCTTGTTTTTATCGTTAAATTCCCAACACATTCATCAAGACTTATAATCAGATTTCCATTACCGATTAGGGCATCCTCCTCATACCAAGGTTCTTGCTTTATTAAGAAATGTGTCGTAGTTCTTCCATACAATTCTTAAATGATCTTAGGTTATTTTCCAGATTAGGTATCGGGTTTCATCACAAGTTGATGGGGTTTGTATCATTTGGTATTAGAGTCAAGGTTTTCTACGAATCTATAATCTAGTTTGATTAGAGGGAGGTATATCTAAACCCTAACTCAAGTCGGTCATATCAATAATTTGCTTTTTCTTAGCTTTGCATTGTTTGATTTTGTTGATCTAATTCCTTTAGTGTCTTTGTCATTAAAAGAAGAAGAAGAAGAAGAAGAAGAAATCTGAAAAAAAAAATGATTGTGATTTATTTAATTAGGGTTCTTTTTCCATCGTTGACCAATGGGTCATAAGTTCCTATACCTAAGGTTCGCTTCATTTGATTAAGTTGTTTTCTTATCTTCTTCTTGTGAAATTCGTGGTTTAAGTCGAGGGTTTGATTCAAAAAATGAGTCATATACGTGTGAATCCAAGTTTGTTGAGGGATGATGTTGACGAGGTCCTACGTGATTTTACTTTTCATACTAGATGCCGTGTGAATAACAAGGTATGTAGCTTGATTATCGATAGGTGGAGTTATATAAATTTTGCTAGTACCTTGTTAGTGGACAAGATGAATTTAAAAACTTTGAAGCATCAAACACCTTAAAATTGCAATGATCAAATGAGTGTGGAAAAGTTGAGGTGACTAAGCAGGTTCTGATTACTTTTTCCATTAGAAATTACCATGATGAAGCATTATGTGATGTGGTGCCAATGCTAACTAGTCATATTCTTTTGGGGCGACTATGGCAGTTTGATAGGAGAGCCAAGCATGATAGACTTAAGAATCACTATTCCTTTGTTTTAAACAAAAGGCTTGTGATTTTAATACCCCTCAAACCATCGGAAGCTTGTGAGGATCATATGAGGATAACGATAGCATTTCGAGAAAGAGAAACATGAAAAAGTGCTCAAGAAAAGAATGAAAATGAAAAAAGAAGTGAGAGTATGAAAAAAAATTGACATAAATATACTAGTGAGCACTGAGGGGAAAGAATTAGAGAAGGGCATGGGTTAGAGAAGGGCATGGGAGTGAGTGATATTGCTGAAAAAAGTGAGATTAAGAGTACCATAATGGTATGACAGTAATCACATGTACTTATGTACAAGGATGTTTATTTTTCCATTAATGAGCTTAATCCTTCTTTGCTTAGTATGGATGTTTCATTATTGCAAGAGTCTAAAGATTTGCTTCCTCAGGAAATTCCATATGAATGCCTCCTTTAAGAGAATTCCTTCCATTACCTATTGCTGAACGTGCTAGTTTAGATAAAAAGAAGGCAAAATTGGTCAAGCAACATGCAAAGCAAGCCAGTAAGAGGCATAAGAAAATTATATTTGAATCGGGTGATTAAGTGCACATTCGTAAGGCGAGATTTCCACAACAGCAGCGTTCTAAATTGCATCTAAGAGGAGATGGTCCATTCCAATTGATTGCAAGGATGATGTTAATTCAAGAACAAATCCTTTCGAGTAAGGAGGGAATATGGACATCAGATGGTGTCATCGTAGAATATTAAAGCCTTCCAAAGTGTTAAAGCTTCAAGAGACACACTACATTCTTGGAAGCAAGCTATATGTCATTGGCCTTTATTGTAAGCCGTCAGCCTTTATGGCTATGCTGCCACCCCATAACTTTGCTCCAATTTTGTGTTTATGTACTTTAGGCTGCCAGCTTTGTTTTAGGCTTAGGTTTATTTATTCTTTTTAGACTTATACGCTTTCCTTATTTTATAGCTTAATTTTGAGGCTAATTAAAGCCTATTGGATGTAACTTTTTAGTAGATCTTTGATATCAATTAAAAATGAGAGTTTAGTTTCTCTTTGGTTCTTGAAAGAACTCTTTGAGCTTATCGGATTGTCTTATGGTGTTCATCAAGACTTATCAATCAAATTTTTATCAGTGATTGTGACGTCCTCCTTATACCAACGTTCTTGCTTTGTTACGCAACGGGTTGCGATTCTTCCATAAAATTCTTAAACAATCTTAGGTAATTTTCCATATTAGGTATCGGATTTCGTTACAAGTTTTCATGGTTCATATCATCAGAGAGTTTTGAGACATAAAAGGAACCATTGAATTTGGAATTTGATAGAAAAAAAGTCCAAGATAGAGCTTTGCTTG
This sequence comes from Combretum micranthum, assembly GCA_024138025.1. Lineage (NCBI taxonomy): Eukaryota > Viridiplantae > Streptophyta > Magnoliopsida > Myrtales > Combretaceae > Combretum > Combretum micranthum. Next base: position 1,144,193 of record JAMXBD010000030.1, read on the forward strand.
GGTTTGTAGATACTAGATAGCGATTGGGTTAGCTGCATTGATGATTATAAGAATACCTTTCGTTATGTTTTTTCTTTTGGTTCTGGAGTTTTTTTGTGGAACTTAAGGAAGCAAGATATTATGGCTTAATCTATAGTTGACTGGAATATGTATCATCTGCTTCAGTTTCTAACCAAATGATTTGGCTTAGAAAAATCCTTGTTGATCTTGGTGGGCACCCTCAAGAACCTTCTGTTATTTTTGTCGATGACAAATCTACAATCTCCATGGCTAAAAATCCAGTTCGACATGAAAGAACGAAGCATATCAAAGTTAGATTTCATGCTCTTAGAGATGTAGAAAGTCTGGAGAAGTTATATTAGTCCATTAAAGTTTTGAGTTATAGTTAACAAATATATGAGCCAATGCTTTATCTAGAACAAGGTTTGAAGTTTTGAGGACAAAGCTTATAGTCTCTAAGGAAAATCTCAAGGAAGAGTGTTAGCTGCTATGAGATTTTCCTTAGAAACCACTACAATTTGATGTTTTTGTATTTTTGTTAAGTAGTAGTTGAATGTAATTGAAATGACCTAGATTTATATTCTATTCAAATTCCATGTGTTTAATTAATTATGTTGAAATGTTGAATTTAAGGAGTATAGTTAGGTTGTTAGTAATTTAATATATGATTGTGCATGTGTATGTGTTGATATTAATATTGTTGTTTTATATGCATTAATGTGTGAGTAATGAAATTAGTAATGTTGTCTTGTGCACATTAAGATGTTAAATTAGATTAGATTAATAAATAAACTCCAATTTTGTTAAAGATTAATTGATAGAGTTCTTGGTAATTAAGTAGCATTTATGCCCTAAATGTAAGCTAAATGGAGTCCAAATTAAAGTGAAATGCAACCTAAAGTTAGTATATGCATTAAGGGGTAAATTTGGAAGTGTAAAAGTCAAAATTAAGTTAATTTGACCACTTTTTGGGGCAGCTCAAAATTTTATCCGAATTTTCCTTTTCTTTCTTCTTTTTCTCTTCTTCTTCCTCCATTTCCATCTCCATTTCCAAGCCCAAGTTAGGGTTATATCAAGTTTGAAAATCAAAGTATCTCTCTCAAGACAAGGTATATATATGCTTGAATTAATTTAGTTAAGGTTGTTGTGTTGTTTTATTTCTTTTCTTGAAATAGATGTATATATTTGGGTGAATTGAGCTTAAAGTTGATCAAATAATTGTTCATGCATGGGATGAGTTGAGAAGGTGCAATATGAGTGTGGGAGAGTATGCATGTATTGTTGTATGATTATGAAGAGTTGGGAAGTTGTTAAGAGGATTTGTGTGGGATAATTTAGAATTGATGGAAGTAGAAATTGAAGTGTTTAATTGTATTGAATTCATGCCTTGAATTGCTAGAATTGAGTAGTATAGATTTGAGTAAGGCTAAGATGTTAGTAAGGTGGTGAAGGAAGGATTAAAGTGTATTAAGATATGATTTTGTAAAGTTGAAAAACAGGGGATTTAAGTTCTCACGTTTAAGCCTGTTTTAATACGTACGCCGGCAACCTGGGGATTCAACGCCGCCGGCTTATAGGCAGCGTTGGATTTAGAATTTTTAAGGCTGGCTGAAAGCCGCCGGCTTTCGCTGGGAAAGTCAGCCGGCGTTCATTCTGTCATGTTGAACGCCAGCAGTGAAAATTAAGGCCGCCGGCGTATATGTCAAAGCCGCCAGCTTATCTAAGTAAGCGGCCGGCTCAGACCTCTCTGGACGTTTTTGAAAATTTTGGTTTTGGATTCTACGCCGGCTCAAGGCCGCCGGCGTAGGGTATAAAGGCTGACGGCGTACGCTTTGAACGCTGCCAATGTTGGAAGTGTATATTTTTCAGAACATTGTGCACCGGCCCAAAGCCGCTGGCTTTGGCTGCCGGCCTATCCCCTGAGCTTTTGAAATTCAAAAACTTTTTCCACAAATTTTCCGAAGTTTGTTATTTGAGAAATTGAGTTTTATTAAGAGATTTAAGATATAATAGGACGTTTAAATGCTTATTTGTAACCTTGTATTCGATTATTTGGATTTCCTTGATTAATTGCGATATGAATTTAATATGTGTATAATTGTGATATTTCATTACAGTTAAGGATTCTTCGGTTAATTCTTCACCGAGAGATCCTAGTTCAATACTAACGGGTTCAGGTACGCAATAACTTGTCTGATGTTTGCTAGGACCAGACATTTCTAACTTGACCTAAATTGATTCGATTTAATATTTAGATGAATTGGATGTCTATTACGCTGTTTAATCTGGTCCGAGGAGCAGCAAACCTGTCATGATGCAATGACATGTTAGCTAGGCGCTTAACCAAGTCATGATGCAATGGTACGCTATGATGCAATAGCGATTCTTTTGGTTAAGTGGGTAGCCGATAGGGGGGAATTGTATCTGTGTAACGTTTGCTTAAACTTAGGGGGAAATACCATGATTTAGTTCAAGGTTTATGGGAACTTGTGAACTAGGTTCATGTTATGGACTGAGTTTAAGTAGAGTCGGGCAACGGCTTTTAAACCCTAGATGAAGCTATTATCATCATGAATTAGATATAGGAGATATAAGTATTCGGACTGCTTATATCAACCCCCTGAGCAGCTGCTGTTACTCAGGATCCCTGGATTCCCGAAGTGTGACCGGGGTTTGAATACCCTCTTGCTGATTTGTGAATCAAATTGTAATAAAGATAACCACTTATTCTATGATACATTACATGAATTGAATGATTTGTTTTGCATTGGTTATTGTGTACTGGGCCTCTGGCTCACTTTTGCTGCTTTGCAGGTCATGGAGACGAGTATTACGATGACTTGGGCTATGGGTCCGATTTCGAAAGATTTTTGGATGAGTGGGACGAATAGGATTCGATTACCCTGGACCTTTGGAAGACTTTTTGCGATGGAGAAGTTATGTATAGATGGCTTAATAGTTATGCCAAATTCCTTTTGTAATGACCTAAGATCCCTTAGGATTCTTATGGTTTGAGAAAACATGTAATTGTTTTGTAGTGTCATGTGTTGGCACTAAACGATGTTTATTTGGTGTAAATATATGTAAAGATTGCTTTTGTTAGCAATCTTGTTTTATTTAAAAGCTATTTACAAAGTTCGGTGATTTTGATCAAACAATTTTCATAAACTGTTAGTTTTAGGACAACCTTACATATAATGTGAAAACGTTATATGTGGTTGGGGATTTGGTACTCTAAGTCTCGGGATTTAGAGGATCGGTTCTTTACAGTAATAATGTTAGTAGCAGTTGTGTTAGGTGAAATATTGTTATGGACATTATTTAGACAAATTAGCAAATAAAGTTAGTGAAAAATGTCAAGTCATTTTGTACTATTAAACAACTTTTATATCTCATATTTATTGGATGAAAATCATATCAATATAAGAATATTTTTTTTTTTGTAGAAAATCATCATCTCTTTCCTCTGTTTTTCTCCTTCTTTAAGACCTTCTATTTTTACAATAGTGGTATCGGAGTCGATATGGTCTCATGGCTTATGAAGATCTGGCCTATGACGGTGACCCATGAGGTCCAAAGTCCAAATAATGAAATAAAACCTGCTGGGCTAGCAACTTACAGAGCCATACCATGATGATGATAATGATGTCTTGTGGCCTAAGACCTAAAGAACAAAAAAAGAAGAAGGCTTAGTAAGGAAGACCTTAACACATGATGACCTAAGGCCTCTAAGACTCAAGAGAAGCACAAGCCCAGGAGAAATAAAAGATGATAGACCTATGCTCTTTGATGCTCTACTGGAGGTTGTAAGCCCCTAATTTTTAGAGTAATATTAAGTTCAAACCCTAAACTGGAAAGTCAACCGAAGACCTTAAGTCAACCAATTTCCTAGGAAACCCTAGTAGTTTAGATTCGACAATCCCGTGTTCCTAAACCAAGGAGTCAAAATACAAGTGGAGATCGTAGTTTGGTTCGTAATAATACTAGGATGCTTAAAAAGATAAGATTAGCGAACTTTCGACCTATTTCTAACCAGATCAAATACAGACTTTGAAAAGCGTGTCCCGGGGCTTAAAATATTAAATATATGATATTAATACCGTTAGACTCATAATTTTATAAGATTTTCAAATATATCAGTTATATAATTTTTCGGGATTCAAAGTTACATTTATAACATTTTTATCGTATAGTCATTACTACCGATACTTTAAATGTCTAATCTATTTTTTGAATTCTTCTACACTATTCACAAGTACAACTTCCCATAACCTATCTCTTACATCCTTACAACCTATTCCTACTATTTCATCATTTTCCTTACAATTTACTTTTCCATTACAACTTTTACTACTTAAATTACTTATTAAATTTAAAAGCTTACACAACACAACACACTCCTCTCTCTCTCTCTATGGAACTAGCACTACCCCTCCCCCTCTTTCCTCTCTCAATTTGTTTTATTTCTTTTCTTTTATCACACAAACCCTAATCAATTTGTCTATATATATATTCCTTTATACCAACTTCATTTCACTTTTTCACTTTTCACTAAACCAAACTCTTGCAAAAAATTTTCTTTCTCTCTTCCTCTCCCTTTGCAAAGCGTAACACACGCATACACACACACTCACATATTTTTCTTCAAGTTTCTTGTTCCAAACATCTAATAGGTAATAGATCTATATGTTATTACTTTGAAAACATTTAATGGTGAGATTATTCATGTGTGATTCCACTCAAAAATCCCCATGACCTTTAAGCTAGGGATGTGGTGTAAACCCCTGAAAATTTCATAATTCTTAGAAAATAATCCTAAGAGTCAAGCAATGGAATCGAAACCCTGAAATATCGAACCAAGTTAAACCTTAATTCTAAATAAAATAAAAAACGAGATTTCTTAATCTGAGAAAAAGAGAACCCTAAAAAACAAAATAGAAAATCCAACTATCGGTTGAATCAACATCCGTACATCAATCAAATCATCTAACCGTTTCCTAACACGCAAATCAAGACAATATATCCAAATAACGCTCGACAACGAAATGCTAAGATCTTAAAACCCTCAATAGATTTAGAATCATAAATTTCAATTTTCACAAAAAAAAAATCAAACTAAGTCAACTCATAACCTTAGACTCGGTTAAACGATCCTGAGAACTAAAAACTATTAAATAATCAAAATAAAATAAGATAAACCTTAGATATCGAGCTAAAAATATAAAATGGACAAAACTCCAAAATTATATGATCTTACGAATAACTCAAACCGGAAGTCATATCGGAACCCTAAAAGTCAACAAAGCTTATAACAAACCCTAGTATTTAAGATCCGGCAATCCCGCGCTCTTAAACCCTAAACAATGAAAAGAGAATAATTGTTGATAATAGTTTGTAATAATATAAGGAGGCTTAAAAATATCAGATTTGCAAATTTCTAGTGTCCTTCGGATCCAAACGGGATCAGTTTTAAAAAATCATGCCTCGGTACACCGGATGGCAAAAATATTCCGTTAATACCAATAGACTCGTAAAGTTAAGTGACGATAAGAAAAGGCTGAGAACCCTAGATAAGACTATTTCTCTTTTATGGATATGCATCTAAGAGATATAAGTATCCGGACTCCTTATATCAACCCCTTAAGTATTGAGATTGTTACTCAGGACCCCTAGATTTCTTGTTATTCCAAAGTTTGAATACTCCTATGTTGTTGTTTGACTAATTAAAGATTATATAATAACTCGATGGTTGTCACATTTACATGTAGTTTAAGCTTGTGCGCCATTCGTATTTGTTTTTGTTGCTTGTGTACTAGGCCTTTGGCTCATACTTGATCTATTTCAGGTGTGCATGACGATGATGAGTTCTATACTAGCATGGGATATGACACAAATTTCGAGGAATATTTGGATAGTTTGGAGGATTAGGGACTGACCTTGGCCTTTAATGGATCTTTTTGTAATAGTATAGGATTAAGTTTTTAGGAAATATATATAATGGTTTTTAAAGCTTTTGTTTAACTTTTATATCTTTTGTAATTGGCTTCTTTATAAGCCTTTGTTTGTAATATCTCCTTGTAAATATAAGTGTAGTTAACTTTTACAACTTTGATGTAGTTTGAAGTTATTGTTATGATTTTATATGAAGTTCTAAGGATAAGAAGTTTTAGAATTTGTTCTTATAAGTGATTTAGACAAACAATTACTCAAACCTTTCTTTATAGATAACCTTACATATAATACTGCATGTTATATATGGATAGGGAACCGAATTCACCTATTTTAAGTATAGTAGTGGGTCCGGGTCCTTACATTCATTTAAGTGGAGTCATGTTGACTCTTGTACAACAAGCTAGTAGCTTACTTTTTTTCTCCACAATGTATAATAAGAAATAAGTAAAAAGGAATGACTTAGATAAGGCGAAATCTTTTAGCTTATATGTCTAAAAAGCCTTAAACATAGTACTACAAGACAACATACTTCAATGGGTAAATGACAGATTGGTACATAAACTTTCTTCATGTGTGCAATTGACTACCTAAAGTTTAAAAATATCAATTTCTTACCATAAATATTTTGTGATCATTTATAATACTTAGATAAGGTAATTAATTGCGAAAATTTGCAAATTTCAAGTTGTTGATTATAAAATTTAGCAAAGTCCATGAAATACCCTAAACATTCACATATATTAGAAATTAGGTTTAGATAGATTTGAATGAATTAAATTAATCATAGGATATAAATAGACAAATTGACAAAGTTAGATAAGTTTAATAATTAAATGAAATTTGAGATTTGAAATCTAAATTCTCTAAACAAGTCATTGAAATGTTTAGAGGATTCCTAAACTCTTGATTCTTAGCCTAAACACTAATTCCTAAATCTTTACAAAATTTGAGTTCATTTGCTTGAATAAATATATCAATTCTTAAACCCGAACTCAAATTAAATATCTTTCATCCAAAATAGATTCCTAAATTAATTTCTTATTTTAAGTCCTTAATTTCTAACATATCGGTTCTAAAATTATCTTTTAAATGCTTCTAGAACTAAAGATATTGATCTGAAAGTTCTAAATCCGATAACCTTATTCTAGAATATTCTAATTTTAACTTTATTTTTTCCTTTTAGTTTTTCTCTTGCTGCCTCTTTATTATTTTTTCTCTTCTTCCTTTGTAAATTCGTTTCTCTCTCTCTCTCTCTCCTTTCTTTCTCTTTTCTTTCTCTCTTTTCTCTCTTCTTTCTCTCAAATTCATCTCCCTAAATCTCACTTTCAAAAGGAATAAGAGAGAAATCAAGTAAAAGATGAAGATAGGAGAAGATAAACCAAATTGAAACAAGAAGAAGGAGAAGGAATTGTATGAGTAGGCTCAAAGAGCTAAGTTTCTATTTCTATTTCTCTTTGTTTTTACTTGTTATTTACATTTGTAATTGATGAGTTGATGTTGAAATGGTTGAGAGTGCTGTTTTTCATGGTTGATGGAAGTTAGGTTTTGATGAGGAAGAAGATGATGAATAGTGGTTATAGAGGTTGATGAACATTGAGATGTTTAATGTGGTGAATGTGGAGTTTATGTTGTTTGAATGTTATATTGATCATATAATAAGCTTTGGGAAACTTTGGAATGAGTTTAAAGAACTTTGAGAAGTGTAAAATGCATTTAAAGAACAAAGGATTTCGTCATTTTCTCGTTCCAGTGTGCACAACTTGATGCACGAGCTTGCACTTGCCCGTGTAGGCCTTAAAATCCTTAAAATTTCATCTCGGGTCACTTTTTCATGCTCAGCACGGCCTCGAGCACGGCCGTGCACTCAGTCGTGCAGCCTTCCCCTCTTTCGTAGCCTGTTTGTAATTTAGCCGTAACTTTTTCATCCAACCTCCGATAGAAGTGATTCGAGTTGCGTTGGAAATCCTAAAAAGAGATCTACAATTTTCATGTTTTGAGTTTTTACAAATTCGAAAATTATCTATGCTTATATTTTAGTTCTTCCCAGCCATTGTATTTTTCAAACAAAGTCAAAAAACTTGTTTTTGTTTGTTAAATGTGTTTTTGCTTAGGAAATTGATCTTTTTGAGGTAAAATGAGATAGATAAGTGATATTTGATGTGTTAAGTGAATTAATTCATGTAATTAAACATGGGTTAAGAAGATTTATAGATTTAACAAATAATTAGATTAAATCTAGAAGTTAGTTATAAAATGAACTTAGTTAACAAACTTAGGTTCAACTTAACTAAATGAACTTGAATGAACTAAATGGATTAGATTGTTTAACTTTGATGAATTTGGATAGTTTAAGCTAACTTGGGATTAAGTGACTAGATCTTAGATAATAATGAATTAGTAATTAATCTAAGTCCAACTTGGCTTAATGAACTTTACTAAGCTAAAATGAATTAGATTGTCTAAGTTTAATCAACTTGGCTTAGTAAATGAATCAAATGACTAATTTTAATCAATTTGGCTAATGTTAAGCTAAAATGAGTTAATAGCTATTAATTAGCTCAAATGAATGAATTAGGATGATCTTTGAATAATATGGGGAATATGTTGTTTCAAATGTGTGTTTATTTGGAAAATGAATGTTTTGGTTTATGAATTCTTTGTTAATGCTTTTGCAATAAAACACTATAAATAAAGAGAAAAGAAATTCTTTGACAGACAAAGGAGAACTGTCCATATTTTGGCGGGGATCTTCGTAGCCATAGTGGGGTTCCTATTTAGTGTCTAATCAAATAGGGTTTACTAAAATGCGTTTGAGATAAATGGATAAATAGCTTAAGTTCTTATATGATTTTGAGGAAGTAGATGATTAGTTTAGTTTAGTTTCTTATACGAGTTCTTTCCTTAACAGAAGTGGATATCTGATTTATCTTCTGGATTATCTTCTGAAATTTCCTTCCAAGGCTATGTTTGGATTTCATATTCAAGATACGCAGTAACTTGCGTGATGATTGATAGGATAGGCATCCTAAATGGATTAAGAACTTAAAGACGGCTTAATAATTGATGAGTGTTGGTTATGTTTTACGTCGTTGAATCCGGAATCGGGGAGCGATAGCCTTGTCATGATGCAATGGCACGGTAGTTTAGGCACTTAGCCCAATCCTTTGTCATGATGCAATGATCGAAATCCATGATGCATTGGTTCACCATGATGCAATGGTGGTTTCTTTTATTGGCTAAGTGGGTAGCTAATAGGGTTAACTGTATCACTATATTCTTTACTTAGGCTTGGGAGGAAATAATATATTTTAGTTCACGTGTATGGGACCATTGAGCTAATTGATGTTATAGACCGGGATAAGTGGAGTGTATAAAGGAGTGTGAATCCTAGATGATGCTATTAATATTCTTTATCGGTTAAATATAGGAGATATAGATATCCGTTCTATCTATATCAACTCCTTGAGCAATTGTTGTTACTCAGGACCCCTAGATTCCCATTGGCTTGTTTCGGAGTGTGAGTGCTCCATTGCTGATTTGTTTATTTTAATGAAAAGATAATAACTTGTGGATTGCTGCATTGCATTTAGTTAAGCTCGCATGCCACTCCGTGTGTGGTTGTGTTACCGTGTACTAGGCTTTGGCTCATCCTTATTATTGTTATTCTTTTTACAGGTTTTATTGTTGATATGATGATGTTGTTGCTATTGATGATGCTTGACTCGAGTTTTGGGCATTTGTGATGATTCGAAGTGAATTTGTGGATGAGTGAAATGTAATAGGATCGAGATATATTTGTATTTTGTTCCTTCTTTGTTTTGTTCTATAAAGACTGGATTTAATTATAATTTGTATTTTCATTTAAAGGCTTGTTAGTGCCCATGTTTTTGTAAATAAGCTTGTAAATATTTATCAAAGTGAAAGTTTTTCCACTTTTAATAGTGAAGTTTGAAATGCTTTTATGTAGGAACGTTTTTTATTAAGTTTATTTTTCCACTGCTAATCTAGTTGTTGCCAGAATCTAATTGAATGATTTCACAATCTAAATCGAATAGCAATGTTCAACATAACACCTTCCTTTAAGACAACCTTACATATAATTCATAAGAGTTATACGTGGTTGGGGGACTTAGTGTGCTTAATTTGAGAATTGAGCATGTTGGGTCTTTATAGTCCATGTAATTAATTATAATAATAGGAAAACTTTAGGTACTAAATATGACAATTACCCTACTATAGTTTATAGCATAGCTTGCTATTTCATATTTGTTGCAATTCTATAAATTAATTTTGAATTGGCATACATCATTGCTCTCATTATTAAATGTATTCTCAAAATACATCAAATACTCTATTTAGAATAGCAAGAAAAATTATATAAACAACCACTTAGTTAATTCTATTTTAATTTATATATATTGTTTAAGTAGTACTTGAGCAATGGATAGTCCTAGATGATTTATTTGTTACTTCTTCACTAGTCAACATGTATTTCAAAATAAAATATTTGTACCATTACGCCATGCCCAAAATATTTATTAAGTCAACTTGGTTCACCTATCTTGCTAATGTGTTGCTAAATAACAACTTGTGAAAAATAAAGGGTAAAGTTGAGTTTGGTACATGAACTTTGCATGAAATTTAATTTAATACTTAAACATTAAAGTGTTAAATTTAATATTGTTTCCCATGGTTGTAACTAGAAGAGATAATACAGCATTAAGTTTTTACTAATGTCCTATAGCACTTATAAGTTGCTTCTAACACATCTAAAAATAGAGTAAATAATATTAGTGAAATAATAAAATAGTCACAAAAATTTTGATACATTTAAATTCATCACTTCAATGGTTTGGTATCAAATTGAATTTTTGCATAACATGTCAAGTGTCACGCCCCAATGGGTACCCTAAACGTGACAGTCCGCCATACTCAATATTAAAGCTTAAGTATGACAACCTTAGTCATTTCCAAAAGCTTTTATATTAAGTGTAAGGCTTACTTTCACAATTTTTAGAGGACCATATATGGAATAATGAAGCTTAAGGAGATACAAAAACATATTAAGAAAAAGAATCACAATAATTATTTGACCATGGCAAAAACTTTACAAACTTAGGGATAACTCCCTAAATTACTAATCTATTATATACATATTAACATGCTAATACTAAGCTATACTTTATCCAGATTTCTAATGTTCAAAAGGGATTACCTGCCCGCATGGTCCACGTGGCCTTAACCATAAGTAGGGAAACTGCAAAAGATATCTATTAGGGTATAAGCTAATAGGCTTAGTGAGAACTTATTTCCATAAATAACTTATTGTAACAAGATTCAAACAAGTTGATTTAATCAAACAAATGTAATGCACAAGCACGTGGGCAAACAAGCATATAGCTTTCCGGGAACTATATGTTGAATGGATTTACGCCCTCCATTCGGGGTTTGCTGATACTTATCCTCAAAACAAGTAGTTTTAATAACAGAAAATTTTAAGCTTGCGAGCACTCATCGCCAAGCATTCATTAAAAAGTTTTAAACTTGCGAGCACTCATCGCCAAGTATTCATTAAAAATTTTAAACTTGCGAGCACTCATCGCCAAGTATTCCGAATCTACTTGATTTGACCTTGCTTTCGGATCAACCGCCAAGCATATTCCATTAAGCCGCCAAGCAATCGCTTTCGGATCTCCCGCCAAGTGTTGCTTTCGACATGAGCTTACTATCCTTCTCACCCAAGGATAATAACCCAACCATGCAATGTGACTCACTTTGTGGTATGCATGAGTTCGTTAATTTATAAAGTCATAACATAATTATTTTCAACTTTATGGCGATCAAGGAATTTCACACAAATCAATATTAAACTAAAACAATTCGGGCTTCGATATTCTTAGAATTCTTTCAAGGAATTATTTTACATGCATATCGGTTTATCTTTTCCTAACTCTAGTGCAACTAATTTACAAGCACAACAAGTGTAGCATTTAATGGAAATAAACTCACGATGCCATTGTCGTCTATTCCTCTAAGCGGATGAGTCGTTCACACACTCCACTTAATCGTAATAGTTCTCTGGATAAAGGAATCCTTCCTCGGGGTCACCTATCCAAAGAAAATACCCACAATGAGTTTTTCTTGATGATTTTCTTGAATTTTGATAAAACAATGTCAAAGAGCGTTAAAGTTCGTATAGAAGAATGTTCCAACTTAAAATGGCCATAACTTGGTCATTTTAACTCGGAATCACGCATATAATATACCGATTTCTATCTATTCGAAAAGATCTACCCATTTCTAAAATTATTTCCAACAAAAAAAGCCATATAGGCTCCGAAAAAGTGGCGACAAAATTCACCACGGATTTCCAAGTAAAAACAACTTTGGTTCAAGAAATTAAAATTTGTTTGATAAATACTTAGTTATCTATATAGTTGAAAAATTCTCTTTTTATAACTATATAACTCATATTTAAGCATGCTCAAGTGTCTCGTTGTCCAGTTTATTTTTCTTAGGTAAAATAATGTCGGGTTGAAGCTTTTCGGAAATTGTTTTTGTAAATTTCTTTGAAATGAAAACCTTATTTTCTTTATTTTCTAAAAACGTTTCATGTTGGTTTTATTTATTCTTTTCTTAGTGACCTTTGAAAATAAAGTTTTCTACTTTCTAAGTTACATTAATACTATACTTGAAGTTTTCTAGGAAATATGCTATTCTTCATTTTTCTTGTGTAAATTCCTTTGTTTACTTGCTTTGCAAAAATCATTACTCGATATTTCTCATTTTTTTTCTCATGTCTCATTTTTTTCAAAAATAATCATCCATGCATGAAAATTTGTTTTCTTTATAAAAACAATGTGAAACAATTAAGGACTTTTTGTAGAAAAACTAATTTCTATAATCTTATTAACTTCTTCTTGTAACTTGAAAAGAAATAACTTTATTATTTTCAAACCATAAATTTTCTTTGCCTATTTGTTTGCAAGGGTCTTTACTTAAAAATTTCCTTAGTCATCCATCTTATTTTTCTTTCTTATGAAAAGAACCATTTTTGTTAACAAAATATTTTCTTTTGAAAATCAAGGTGAAATAATAAGGATCTAAGTGGCTTTTCAAAGTAAAAATAGTTTATAAAATTTATAGTGAGTTCTTTTTGTCACATGAAAAGGAATGAGTTTATTTTGTGTTGCTTTATAGATTTTATACTTTACATAAACTTATTTCTAAGTGACAAAATTCTTCTTTTTGTTTAAATAAAATTATGGACAACAATCTAAATGAACATGATTATGAGAATAATGATAACCAAAATAACATAAAGCATAATAATAAAGTCAAGTATTGGAGTCTTAGCTTTTTCAAGGCTCCCGGGACTAAGAAATAAACTAATCCCATAATAAAAAAAATGAATGAAAGAAAAGCTTGTTTTGACTTGATGAGGACAAGTCTAAGACTAGAGACAGTCTTAAAAACAACTTGACTAAATAAATAAAACATTGAAGTAAATAAATTGCATGAAAGGTAAATAAATTGCAAGATCATGAGCTTATATGCTCAAAATAGTATATATAGCTATATAGATATAATAGATAATTATGAACATAAAAGAGACATAAATGAACATAAGAGAAACATAAATGAGTATAAACAAAACATGAACATGAAGGAATTGTGGTTATGAACAAAAACAAAGTATGAACCTATTGTTGCTTTCTTAACCTTCATGGTTTAAGAAAACACACACTAACCTCATACTAAGTAGATGAACATGAAGAAAGCTTGGAGAATTTTCTTGAAGAAAGCTTACTTAAAGAAAGACTAAAGAGAGCTTTTCTTGTAAGAACTTCTTGGAGAGAATTCTTGAGAGATTTTGAGAGAGTAATTTTAGTGTAGAAGTGGTGTGAAAGAAGTGAAAGAGGAGGGGGGTATTTATAGGAAAATGTGGAGGGATTTTTGTGTGATTAAAATAAATGCAAAATTGAAACAAATTGTGGATGTAGAGAGAGGGGGGGCGCCGGCCACTTTATGTAGAGGGGATTTGTTTTATTTTTTTGACTTTTTGGAAAGATAAAAGATGTAATATGTAAAGTAGATGTGATGTAAAGTTATGGGAAAGGTAAAAAGTTAAGATTATAGGTTATGTAGAGTGTAAGAATAGGTGCAACAAAAAGTAGAGATAAAAGAATAGTGTAGAATAGTAATGAATAGTGTAATGTAAAGTAGATATGACAATTAAAGTACCGGTAGTAAGAAAATACGCGTATAATATCTATATCTGTTATTTTTACTTACCGAAAAATTTCGAAACTGATATTTTTGGAAAACTTATATTTTTACGAGTCTAACGGTGTATTCGGAATATTTTTAGTAGTCCGGGCTTCCGGACACGTTTTTCGAGAACTGCGTCCGATCGGGTTCGAAGGACACCCGAATTTCACGAAACTAAAATTTTTATAAAACCTATGGTTATTACGAACTATTTTAGCTAATTAACCCAATTTCGTTTTCTAGGGCCAAAGAAAACGGCAATGCCGGATTTAGATGGATACGGTAAACTAGGGTTTTGTTGACTTTTAGGGTTCCGTTTGACTTCCGGTTTAGGGTTTTATGCTAAACCGATTCCGAAAATTTAGGGGTTTACATCAAGATTTTACGTAAATGATGTAGTGAGATAATACAAATAGTCATGAAATCTTTGATTGGGTATTAACTTAACCACTACCAAGTTTAAATAAATTGAATTTTCGTGTAAAAATTAGGAACTAGATTTAACATTTTCCCCAAAATAAACTATACATGAGCCCAAATCATTTTACAAATAATATTGTGAACTTACATACATACATACATACATACATACATATATATATATGAATATGCTTTTTAATATTAACTAAATTTACCATTTCATGATCATGTAATATGAAAAGGAGTCTATGTGCCCGCACCATGTATAGAAGGTTTAATATTTGCAAATCTATGATTTTGATTAATTTCATTCATAAAAAAATCTATATGCCTATACGAAAAATAGGTTTAGTCATGTGTCGAACTTCAGAGGACAAGTAATTGAATGTTTGCGTCCCGTATGCTTTGGTTATGTAAGTCCATATAATTGTTTTATTTGCCTTTAATTTTAGTGCCCTTTCTATATCACCATAACAGATTAAGAAGGTACATTTAAAAGGGGGAAATTTTCAAATTACCCCTAGACCTTAATTTGGTACAAATTCACTCCCTAAACATTCAAAGTGAACTTTTTGACCTTTTAACTTTAAAAAATAAGTACAAAAAGAATGCTTAACATTTTTTGTTAAAACCAAATTAGGAGAGTTGCAAAATACCTCCTCAAACTTTTACTTATATGCGGATCATTCCTTAAATTTTCATTTATGTACAAATTTACTTCCTTAAATTGATTAATAAATGTTAACTTTCTTAATTGAACCAATTTTTAAAGTTTGAGGAGTCAAAATGCTCACTTTGAAAGTTGGAAAGGGTGATTCCACATTTTGGTAAAAGTTTTGGGGATAATTTGTAAATTACAAAAAAAAAAATATTGTATACCAGTACAAGAAAATTAGTATTTAAAGTATGAATTCTATCTAAAATATTTTCATTGTAAAATTATTGTAGATAATTATTTTTATAAAAATATAACTTCTTTTATTTATTTTCATTACAAAATTTTTATTTTTAAATATTAATTTTTCTTGTAGTGTATCTATTTCACATAAGCTTTTATCATGTACTTATTTGTGCCATTTTTCTTTTAGTTTTGATGTCCTTTCAAATATTTTAACACCAACAATAAATGGCAATTTTGAAAAGAAGTGGAGTTGGAAACTCTTACAAAGTCTCCACGTGGTGTTCACACGTATATGCCCATATAAATCACGAATTTTTACTTTTCTTAATTTCTTTCTTTATTTACTATTACAAAATCTAACTAGCAACTTTTAGAATTGCCTAGTGTAATTTTCTTAATTTTTCATAACTCGATTATAATAAATATTATATAGAATTATAAAAGAACTATAATAAAAATATCATAAATCACTCTAAATTTTTTGCGATTTAAATTTTAAGTATAAATAAATTAAAATAAAGAATCCTGATCAATAAGACTTTAAAAATATAGAATGTTATACATAAAGTAAATGAAAGAATAAAGAAAACTGTTTAATATTTAAGAACCTAAGTTTTAATATTCGAAACATATCAATACCTTTAAGTTAAATAATTCTGAGTTTATAGAAACTAAAATTATGATCTAACTGAGTAACTTATAATTAGTAAAAAGAATCAAGTAACAAATATTAAATAAATTTTAAATTTCTAAATCTAATAAAAATTCTAGAATAAATCTATAAATAGTGATGAATTCATATGTAATTTCAAACAGTATAAATTTATAATAAAGTAAAAATAAGAGTAATATAATTATTAATTTATCCAAAATACCACTAAAAACATTTCATGAGAATATTACATGTATGTGGTACTTTCAAAAAAAAATTATACAAATCTAAATTGTATAAGAATAATTGTGCAAATAGTGTTGCTATATCGCATAAGAGAGACGCAATATAATTTTTTTTTTGTATCGCTTCCTATAGATGAAATACCCATAAAATTATATATGTATCACACTTACAAGGTGCGATACACAGCCTTGACCTCAAACTCGGCGTTGGAGTCGAAGGAAGAGCTGGCCTTAACAATAAGGTGGAGCAGCAAGTGTGTAAGGTCCGACGGGGATGACTCTATGGGAGAGCTAAAATGGTGAATTCTCCCCACTTTCTATGAGAGCTTCACCTTAAAAGGCATTTAGGTTAACCAATCCCAACCCCGTTTCCTCATCTGTAACTTTAAAGTCCCTCCTTGTCCCACCATGAGTCCTTTTTGTATTTTGCCGTACAAATAAATTTTAGGATTAACATGATGGATTGTCGGAGTTCAGGTTTTTGATGCAAGTTTTTTCAAGTTATTTGGATTATGGCTTTGTTGGTGTTATGGTCAGGATAGGAATGAGAATTTGGCTAAGGGTGCTATTGCTAACTTGGTCAATGAGATTGGTCACTCCATTGTCCATATGGACGGTCTACATATTAGTATGTCGGAAACCATGTCCATCTTGTATTCTCACACTAGATATCAACATGGAGCAGTTCTAAATAGCCAACCACCCCAAACTGTTCTCGATGGTTCCGTACTCGGAAACCATCCCGTCAGGGATGGTTATGAACCACCGAAGGACCCGCTGGTTCATCCAAAATGAAGCGGCGATTCTATTGGGTCGGGAACCGCTATTCCAGACCTGAAACCGGTAGTTTCGATCCAGCTCCTCCAGAAATTTAAAAAAAAAAAGAAATAAAACATATACAGCAGAAGCGAATTCAATCTGGGAGGAGAGCTTGGTATTGTAGTCAAGGTCAATGAACTGTGTGATTCTAGTTAGTTATTTGTTGTTGTGGTAGTTGGTGTGTTCATGTTGTTGTGGAGGTAATATGTAATGTCTAGTGCAATAAAATTTACTCATCATCATTTGCCAGTATGTTAATCAACTACTATGTGTTCCGTAATTATGTTTGTTATTTACTAACCATTATATTTTATTTGAAAAAATTAAAATGTTTATTTTGGGTATAAATAAGATGTAATTGCTTTTGTTGATTTTAGGGTTTTTTTTTTTTATTTTTCGATTAATTTAAAAAAAAATGGTTCACGGTGGGAATCGAAACTGAAACTGCCAGAACCGCAGTTTTGTGGAACCGTGAACTGTCCCTGCTCTAGAGGTTCGGTTTCGATTCCACGAAATGTGGAACTGTGAATCAGCGATTCCGATTCGAGCCCAGATCGACCCGAACCATGCCGACCCCTATCTCACACTGCCAAGGTTCCTGTAAGTCTTGAGTTCACTTTCTCTTCTCTCGCTTCCTAACTTCTTTATAAGGATAACTTTTCACGCTTAAGACGTTACTTTCTTATGCGATACACAGATTTTCAAAATTTTGCACGTCTAGGTCATTGTATCGCCGATATAATATGCGATACAAGCATAATTGGTCATATCTCCACTCCAAGATGTGATATATTGACACTAATTTGGTATTTATTTTTTTATAATTCGTATTTATGTGTGTGTGTGTGTGTTTTTTTTTTTTTTTTTGAAACAATACTAGATATGTGTTCCACCTTATAAAAGATGATTTACGATAGCAAGTATAAAAGCTGAAAAGTAAAAACCTTAAACTAAAGATTTTATGTATACCTAGTATTCTAATATTTAATATCGTTAATATGTAAATTTTCATCTAAAAATATTATCGAATTAGTATTTATCATACATGTCATTTAAACCAGCAAAATTGATTTTTTACACAAGTTCATATTTTTGCCCACTCCTTACATAGTTGTTGGTTATAAATTTATCATCTTCTTTTGTTTTTGTATTTTCATTCATCCTATCTTCCTTACTTTTTTTATTCTCTTTTCACGTTTTCCTTCTATTCAATTTGTTTCTTCTATGTACATAACAACACGTACACAAAACACACATACATATCTTTAATAGAAATTCTATATATACCATAGCATTCAAATATTTAATATCAATAATATATAAATTTTCATGTAAAAATATTATTGAATAAGTATTTATCATACGTGTCACTTGGACCCGTAAAACTGATTTTTGCACAAGTTCATATTTTTCCACACTCCTTACACAGTTGTTGGTAATAAATTCATCATATTCTCTTTATTTTTATATTTTTATTCATCCTATCTTCATTACTTTTTTTAATTTCCTTTTCACATTCTCCCTTTCTCCTTAAATCTTTGAGTCTTCCTGTACGCAATCAATAGAGGTAAAACTCTTAAGATAATTTACAAATTTGTACCCGTTTAGCTTAATAAACTACATAAAATCTAGATAATTATTAACTAAAGATCATTTAATAATTTTCTGCAAATGTGGCACAAAACTTGTATATATGATACGAGTTAAGGAGCAAATACGATGCAAATTCTTTGGATTTATGGTAGAGAACTTCTTGAAGAACTTGCAGCCGTAATTCACTTGCAAATTGTCCAAACTTTCACATTTTTAAGTCAACAATTCAACACTTTGAACCAATCAAAAGAGGATAGCTCAGCAAGCTCATTAAAATGCAACTTAACATGCAAATTTGAGAAGCCAATCAGTAAGAGAAGATTTTTTGTAGCTGCCACTCTCTCCTTCCTTCTATATCTCTATATATATATATCATCATTATTAATATGAAAACAAAGCATTAAAACACACAAGAAAACCCTGTAATTTTCTCCAAATTCTGTGCTCTACAGTCCTTAAAACACACACAAAACTACATATACAACCTCAAAATTAAGCATCAAACAAGACTTAGGAAAACAATATGTAAACCCCTGAAAATTTCATAATTCTTAGAAAATAATCCAAGAGTCAAACACGGAATTGAAACCCTAAAAATTGAACCAAGTTAAAGTTAATTCTAAATAAGATCAGAAATGAGATTTCTTAATTTGAGAAAAGGAAAACCCTACAAAAAACAAATAAGAAAATCCAACTATCGGTTGAATCAACATCCGTACGTCAATCAAATCACTTATCGATTCCTAAAACGCAAATCAAAACAATATATTCAAATAAACGCTCAACAACGAAATGCTAAAACCCTCGGTGAATTTTGTAATCAGAAACTTCAATTTTCACCAAAAGTCAAATTGAGTCAACTTATAACCCTAGACTCGGTTAAACGATCCCGAGAACTAAAAACTATTAAATAATCACAAATAAAATAAGATAAACCACAGATATTGAGATAAAAATAAAAAACGGTCAAAACTCGAAAATTATATGATCTTACGAATAACTCAACAAAACCGGAAGTCAAACCAGAACCTTAAAAGTCAACAAAGCTTACAATAAACCCTAGTGTTTGAGATCCGGCAATCCCATGGTCTTAAACCCTAGATAACAAAATGGAAATAATTGTTGATAATAGTTCATAATAATATAGGGAAGCTTAAAAATATCATATTTAAAAAATTCTAGTGTCCTTCGGATCCGAACGGGATCAGTTTTCAAAAACCGTGCTCCGGTACACCAGATGACAAAAATCTTCCGTTAATACGAATAGATTCGTAAAAATATAAGGTTTTTAAAAATATCAGTTTTAGAATTTTTCGGTAGCTAAAAATTACAGATATCGCATTATTACGCGTATTTTTATTACTACAGGTACTTTAATTGTTTTGTTTACTATTCATAGTACTTTCCTACTATTCATTACTATTTTTCTATCTCTACTTTTTTTTACTACCTATTCTTACACCTGAATATCTATTTCTTATAATTTTCTTTTCCCAAAAAAATTCTACACCACATATTATCAAACTTCTCTTACATTTTTCTTCTAAAATTAATTTTTAATCAAATTTTCTCAAATTGCCGTCCACTCCCCCTCTCTCTTCCTTCTCATTTATTTTCTTTTTCAAATAATTTAATTACATCCAATTTTCACTCCAAAATTCTATAAATACCCCTTCTTCCTTCATTTTTTCACACAATTCATTTCACTACCAAAACTCTCTCTAAATCTCTCCACAAATCCTCTCTTCAAGAATTCTCTCTACCAAAACTCTCTTAAACCAATTCCTCAGAAAATCACTCCTTATACATAAACTATCTACAACATATCACTACTCACATAATACCCCTTTCCATCTACCATCTTCATATCACATAAACAGCTTAGGTAAACATCTTCCAACTATTTATTTACCCATGTCATGTAACTTAACATAACTATGGTGTTGTTTTGAAACTCATATGAGTAGTAAAAGTAACAACATGTTCATGTTTTGTTCTTGCACATGAACTTCCTATTTTATTATGTTGTTATGTTGATTTTATTATTCATATCTAACTAAATATATTTATGTATATATATATAATCTTTAGAGCATATAAGCTCACTTGTTATTTATTTATTTCATGCTTTGCAATTTATTTATTTCATGTTATTTCTTTAAGACTAGTCTTTCTAGTTTTAGACTTGTCCATATCAAGTCAAAACAATCTTTCATTTATTTTCTTTAATCTTTTGGGACTAGTCCATTCTTAGTCCCGGGATGCCTTGATGAAGCTAAGGCTCCCAATACTTGACCGGGATACCTTGATGAAGCCAAGGTTCCCAATACTTGATATTTTATTTTCTTACTTATTATTTGTTTCTAGTATTTTCTTATGTTCTTATTATTTTACATGCTTATAATACTTGTATCTACATAATGATATTATCTCAACTAATTTAAAAGAAGAATTTTACTTTACTAAAAGGACTTTAAACCAAATTTTCTATTATGTGATTTGTCAAAAAATAATGAAGTTACTATCAACAACATAAAAACAAGGTAATACAAGTTTTCTCAAAGTTTTCTTAAATAACAAAGATAGTTTACCAAGAAAACATAAGAAATAAATATTTTCTTTGTATATTATGGTGACCCAAGTTTTAGTAAAATAATTTGTTAATATTAAAAGTTTTTACAAAAAGCTTAAGATTTAAACTCTTTTTAACTCCATAACAAACTAAGAAACAAACTAGTTTTTAAAGTTAAGATGAATTCAACCAATAAAATTATAAACCCACTTAGGAAAATAATGATATTCAAGCTTCTAAAGAAGAAAACTTATTATCAAAGAATATGAATAGGGCAAGATTAAAAACAAAGGATATTATCAATAAAAAGAATTCTTTTCAAAGGAAATAAAAGAACAAGTTTTAGAAAACAAAAACTTATATTTTAAAATAATAAATATAAGAAGACAAGACTCATTTTCTAAAACCATTATAAATACAAAAAGGTTTCAACAACTTAATACACTTTTGATAAATTTGATCTTTTATCACTAGAAGTAAAACTTATGAAAGACTAAGGTTAAAAGAAAATTTACTTGTTTATGGAGAAAGAATGAAGAAAATAAAATAAGAAAATACTCATTTATAACAACCTAGGAAAATATAAAGTTTCTTCAAATACTTGAAAAGAAATTATTAAAGTTGAAATTTTAACAACTCAAAATGAATTGTTCTATGAAATAAATTGTTGAGACACTACCATTAGAATTTTTGCATATAAAGTGAGCTTACCTATATACTCAAAGTATTTATCAAATATATATTTATATTTATACTTATATTTATATTTATATTTATATATATATTGTTACGAAAGGATTTTCTTTAAAATGAAGATTGAGTTAGAAAATGGTTTTGTAAAAATCTAGAAATATTCGTTTTAAATCTGTACTCAACGTTTTCGGAACCCAAATGTCATTGGAAATGGATAGATCTTTTCGAATAGGTAGAAAACGGTATATTATATGCGAAATTCCAAGTTAAAATGAGCAAGTTATGGTCATTTTAAATTGGAATTTCATTCTATACGAATTTTGACGGACATAGTGAAATAGAATTAGAAAGTTCAAGTAGAATTTCTATGAAATACTTATCCTGGGTATTTCGTTTATCTAGGTAAAGAAAGATACAAGATTACCCTACCCGAGGATTACTACGACTAAGAAGATCGCGAAATGGACGAGTGAGTTATTCCTCTTAATTTCGTTACCTTGTTTGTACTTGTAAAGTAGTTGCACTAGTATACTAAGAGAAGATAAAAATTGATATATATTTGGGGATTTCGGGATTATGAGTATATATGTGATTCTATGATTATGCGTGAAATGAGAATTAAAAATATCACAACTTCAAACTGCTTGTTTAAATAATTTTGTTTACTTACTTGTATGACTGCTTATTAATTGCTAAATGGATTGATCGCCCCCTAATAAACCTTAAAAAGGCTTGGTTTAGAAAACTGAAACACTCATGCATAGCATCCATCGAGTCATATCTCTTTCGGAAGGTTGCTACTCCTACGCGTAGAGTTGGATTGGCTGTGAGCGTGCGGTGACATGGGCCATGTTCCTTCCTAGAGAATCCAAATCGCTCAGGGAAAGCAACTCTAGGTCCAGAGCCAAGCCAACCGAACGCTGTGGGTGAGGACCTGGGGAGTAGCAGTAGAAGATCGAGGATCTTCAACCCCGATTCCCTAACCTTTGATACGGAGGGGCAAATCTGTTCTATATATGGTTTCAGGATAACTATATATATTTGCGTAATCATGTGATTGTTGCATTGTATGCATAGCATATGTGTGAAACTCTAAATGAACTTGTTTGAAAATATGGTGCGAATGAAAAGGAATATCTCACTAAGCTAGTTGTAGCTTATACCCCTATAGATTTTGCTGAAACAGGTATACTCGTGGCTTAAATTGAGGATCATAATGTTAAGGATGTCATGGAGGGATTTTAAGCTTTTATGAAAGAAATGGGAGCATAAGATGAAGTAATTTTGTAAGGTTCTTTATATGTAATGACTAATATGATTAGTGTTATATTGATTCTAAGATGTATATTTATTTGAAGACAATAGAGGGATATACCCCTAAAAATTGTAACTTGATATGTTTATGTTTTATGATAAGAATTCTCTTTGCCTTGTTACTTATTTATTATCAATATAAATTGCACTACTCTGATGCGTTCCCTTGGTTGTGATGTACGCCTTGTACATGATATAGAAGCCTTTGTGTGACTGAGGTAGTTACTCTTAGGCTTTAGTATTGTGTACGGCGGATTGCCACGTTTAGGGTACCCCTCGGAGCATGACAGTTTAAGTTGGTATCAGAGCAATAAGGTTTTGGGAATTAGGAAAAAGAAGAGTAGAAAGATAAATTGATAGGATTTGATCTTATGTTTAAGAATCCTTATGTCTAAGAGTAGAACCCTATCTTAGAGAATATTAGAAGAAGGTAAGAAATACTTATACAAGAATCGGAGGATATTTAGGAAGATGTGAAATGGAAGTATCACATAAAAAGGGATTTACCCTAGAATATTGACCCAAGATTAAGAAAGGTAGAAATGACTTAGAAATAGAACATAGCATAACAATGTAGAGAAAACATGAAGGAAACAAAGAATTGAGATATGGAATGAATAAAGTAAGCCTACCTTAGCAATTTCTATAAGCCTTGATGCATAGTAACCCCGATCAACTCTTAGCTAAGACCAATTAGGAACAAGATAAGTGTAATGCCTCTTTTATAGGTAAGACCCCTTTGTAAATAATATTAAGTACCTACGTTAACCTTTAATCAAATGAACAAAAATAACACTTCTCTTTTCCTTAAAAACAAATAACATGTGCGTAAAAAACCTGAAATAAACAGAATATCTAATACGATCACTTCGTTTGGTTCTAGGAAGCTACCCGAGGAAGTTATGCCACGATCAAGCATCCCTCTCAAAGAACAACAAGAACAAGGAGCACTCCCACCACCAGATCTAACTCAAGAACTCTTGACCACCATGAGACGTCTAGAGGAGACGATAAGAGCATATATACAACCAGCACCCACAACCTCTGCACCCGCTCTAGTTATGAGACCCTAACTCGGAGCGACACCAGTATCACAAGTGCCTTCCTTCATGGCCAATCCAGAACCCAAGGCAAAGAAGCATAAACAACTCTAACCTCTTAAGGGTCCCGTCAGTCCTAAGTTCAAATGTTGGAAGTGTAAAGAAGGACATTTTCCCAAACGTTGCCCGCGACTGCAACACAAGTGTTATCTTTGTGGAAACAAGGATCACAAAATTCATGATTATCTTAAGAAGAATGGTGCTATCTGTTCTAGTTATGCAAAGGGAAGACACGGTGCCAACATTTTCCTAACAACAATAAGAAAATGCTATGTATGCAGCCGTCTCATTTGCAGGACCAGGGATTACCTTAGAGAAGCTAAAGAAACGTGCTACATGTGCAAGGTGTGGTATCTCTATGTATGTGAAGATCTAAAGTCGCAAGATTTATGGGACGACCCTATCCCAGATAGAATGTGGAACTTCATCTAGAAATCTGACCACAGAATCTCACCACAAGGGAAAAGAAAAAGCTCCTGATGATGAAGACGAGGGATCAATAGGCTCAAATTATCAAGGAAATGATCCTACCTTGTGAATAGCAATCCAAAGCAGGGACAGAAGCTAACCTTCCGTAAAAGCCTTAATACACCAATAGGAGTAACGCTTCTATCAAAAGAATGATGATGTATATATTGTCATGTAATTATTTGAAATTTTAAACCATGTTTTGCATCCTTTTTTTGAACTTTTGTAAAAGAAGTATTTAAGTCTTCCCTCTGTTTCCATGTATTTGTTTTAATGATATGAATTTTCCTTTTTCATTATTATGATTTCAGTCAATTTTCAAAATTTCTTTTATATATTTACTCATTTCCATACTCGACTGCTATTAGCATGTTTCTTGATTGTTTTTTTTGAAAAACGTCCAAGACTTAATAAAGTTCAAGAATCTCACACTAGCTTAATAAAACCTATAGAACAAATAGGAGACACACTCGTGCACAATGCAACCCAGAAATACCCCCTGAAGAAACTGAGAACCCGGAAGGACCTCAACAACCAAATCAACCAAGAATGGACCAAACTAACATCGAACAACTTGCTAACCTCATAAGGAATTTCGCACAACAGGCTCATGCGATGTCTACACCAGTACCTGCACAAGAAGCGGCACCCGAGGTTCCAACACCACCGATTGAAACGGCACCAACTGAGCCGCCATTACCAAAACCTTATCAGAGTATGTTGCCAGAGTTCATTAAGTGCAATCTGTCACGCCCCAAAGGGTACCCTAAACGTGATAGTCCGCCACACTCAATATTAAAGCTTAAGTATGACAACCTTAGCCATTCCCAAAAGCTTTTATATTAAGTGTAAGGCGTACTTTCACAACCTTAGAGGACCATATATGGAAATATGAAGTTTAAGGAGATATGAATAACACATTAAAGATAAAAGGATTCATAATAATCATTTATTCGTATCAATGATTTCACAAAACTTAGGGACAATTCCTTTGATTCATACATCATTGCTAATATACTATTCTTTATCTAAATTTCTATTATTCAAAAGGAATTTACCTGCCCGCATGGTCCACGTGGCCTTAACCATAAGTATGGAAACTGCAAAAGATATCTATCGGGGTATAAGCTAAAGGCTTAGTGAGAACTATTTCCATAAATAACTTCTTGTAACAAGATTTAAACAAGTTGATTTAATCAAACAAATGTAATGCACAAGCACGTGGGCAAACAAGCATATAGTTTTCCGGGAACTATATGTTGAATGGATTTACGCCCTCCATTCGGGGTTTAGTAATACATAACCTCAATTCAAGTAGTTTTAAATAAAAAGTTTTCTTGCTCACGAGCACTCATCGTCGAGCATTCCTAATCTACTTGATTGACCTTGCTTTCGGATATACCGCCAAGCATATTCCATTAAGCCGCCAAGCAATCGCTTTCGGACCATCCGCCAAGTGTTGCTTTCGATATGAGCTTACTATCCTTCTCACCCAAGGATAATAACCCAAAATGCAATGTGACTCACTTCGTGGTATGCATGAATCCATTTATTTATAAGGTCATAGCATAATTATTATTGTACTTAAGGCGATCAAAGAATTTCATACAAATCAAAGGTTATACTAAAACAAGCATTTAAAACAATTCCGGCTTCGATATTCTTAGAAATTCTTTCAAAGAATTATTTACATACATGTCGGTTTATCTTTTTCCTAATTCTAATGCAACTAAGTTACAAGCACAACAAGTATAGCTTTTAATGGAAATAAACTCACGATGCCATTGTCGTCTACTCCTCTAAGCGGATGAGCCGTTCACACACTCCACTTAATCGTAATAATTCTCGGAATAAAGGAATCCTTCCTCGGGGTCACCTAGCCAAAGAAAATGCCCATAATGAGTTTTTCTTGATGATTTTCTTGAATTTTGACAAAACAATGTCAAAGAACGTCAAAGTTCGTATAAAAGAATGTTCCAACTTAAAATGGCCATAACTTGGTCATTTTAACTCGGAATCGCGCATATAATATACCGATTTCTACCTACTCGAAAAGATCTACACATTTCCAAAATTATTTCCAACAAACAAAGCCATATAGGCTCCGAAACAGTAGTGACAAAATTCACCACGGATTTTCCAACAAAACAACTTTGGTTTGGAAATCAAGATTTTGCTTGATAAATACTTAGTTATCTATATAGTCGAAAAATTCTCTTTTTATAAATATATAACTCATATTAAGCATGCTCAAGTGTCTTGTTGTCCAATTATTTTTCTTAGGTAAAACAATGTCGGGTTGAAGCTTTTTGGAAATTGTTTTTGTAAATCTCTTTGAAATGAATACCTTGTTTTTTTTATTTTCTAAAAACTTTTTATGTTGGTTTTATTTATCTTTGTCCTAAGTAACTTTTGAAAATAAACATTTTCTTCTATATTTGAAGTCTTTTAAGAAATATGCTATTCTTCATATTTATTTTTCTTGTGCAAATTCCTTTGTTTATTTGTTTTGCAAAAATCTTTACTTGGTGTTTCTCATTCTTTTCTCATGTCTTATGTTTTTCATAAAATCATCCATGCATGAAAATTTGTTTTCTTCATAAAAATAATGTGGAACAATTAAGGACTTTTTGTAGAAAAACTAATTTCCATAATCTCATTAACTTCTTCTTGCAACTTAAAAAGAAATAACTTTATTATTTTCAAACCATAAATTTTTCTTTGCCTATTTGTTTGCAAAGGTCTTTATTTGAAAAATCCATTAGCCATCCATCTCATTTTCTTTCTTATGAAAAGAACCATTTTTGTATCAACAAATATCTTTTCTTTGAAAAACAAGGTGAAATATTAAAGATTTTAGTAGCTTTTAAAGTAAAAGTAGTTTATAAAATTATAGTAAATTCTTTTGTAACATGAAAATGAATGAGTTTATTTTTGTTATCTTATATATTTTTATGCTTCACATAAACTTATTTCTAAGTGACAAAAATTATTTTTAGAATTTTCGGACAACAATCTAAATAAACATGATTATGAGAATAGTAATAAAAAAATAACATAAAACATAAAGTCAAGTATTGGAGTCTTAGCTTTTTCAAGGCTCCCGGGACTAAGAAGTAAACTAGTCCCATAATAAAATAAAATAAAAAAAAGAAAAGCTTGTTTTGACTTGATGAGGACAAGTCTAAGACTAGAGACTAGTCTTATTTCAACAAGGAATTAAATAAATAAATTGCAATGGAAAGGTAAATAAATTGCTTTGCTTGAAATAAATAAATGGCAAGTGAGCTTATATGCTCTAAAGAATATGTATATACATATAGATATATTAACAATAATAAAATAGCATAAACATAAATGGATTGGCACGAACAAGAACAATACATGAACATAATGTAGTTTTCATAACTTGTAGTTTTTGGAAACTCACACTATGGTCATGTAAGGTTACATGACATGAAGAAGAAGAAAGAAGTATAAGGTGGTTACCTAAGGAAGACTTTGATATGGTTATGTGGTTATTGGTTTTTGTTGTTGGTGGAAGTTGTTGTGGAATTATTTTGAGAGAGTTTTGGGATAGTATTTTGAGAGAGTTTTGAGAGGAAGATTTGAGAGAGTTTTGGTATGAATTTGTGAGTAGTGAATGTGTGAAAGAAGTGAAAGAGAAGGGGGGTATTTATAGGAAAATGTGGAGGGGTTTTTGTGTGATTAAAATAAATGCAAAACTGAAACAAATTGTGGATGTAGAGAGAGAGGGGGCGCCGGCCACTTCTTGTAGAGGGGGAGTTTGATTTTTTTTTTTTTTTGACTTTTTGGAAAATAAAAGATGTAATATGTAAGATAGATGTGATATAAAGTTATGGGAAAGGTAAAAAGTTAAGATTATAGGTTATGTAGAGTGTAAGAATAGGTGTAAGAAAAGGTAGAGATAAAAGAATAGTATAGAATAGTAATGGATAGTGTAATGTAAAGTAGATATGACAATTAAAGTACCGGTAGTAAGAAAATACGCGTATAATAGCCATATCTGTTATTTTTACTTACCGAAAAATTACGAAACTAATATTTTTTGAAAACTTATGTTTTTACGAGTCTAACGGTGTATTCGGAATATTTTTATTATTCCGAGCTTCCGGACACCTTTTTCGAGAACTGTATGCGATCGGGTTAGAAGGACACCTGAATTTCGCGAAACAGAAACTTTTATAAAACCTATGGTTATTACGAACTATTTTAGCTAATTACTCCAACTTCGTTTTTCAGGGCCAAAGAAAACGGCAATGCCGGATTTAGCTTGATACGGTAAACTAGGGTTTTGTTGACCTTTAGGGTTTTGTTTGACTTCCGGTTTAGGGTTTTATGCTAAACCGATTCCGAAAATTTGGGGGTTTACAACCTACCCCTCTTAAAGAAATTTTTGTCCTCAAAACTTGGAATTTCCTACTTGTGGTTCTAACCAAATTTGGTTATTTGGGTTGTGTTTCATTCTTCAAAAAGATCCTCTTACTTGATTTCCTCATTCCTTATCCTTTGAACTCTTGTGGATAGTATCTGTATTGGGTATATTTTTCCTAAGGAAAATTTTCCTTCAAAACATTAACTTTTATCTCCATAACTTGATTCCTCAACCGTTTGTTAAATGGGGAATTGTCGCACATTTCCGAGTAATCTAAACTTTGTTCTCGTCTTATTACTTCTCAAAAGATCATGTGGTAATTACTTCCTGCTTATAAACGCACATGATTTTCTATCTTGAAATTTATAAGATACTTCTTTTTCGATTAGTCTTTATCTCTTCCTTGTGCCTTTATCACCTCACGAGATACTCTTGATTGTTCCCCCAAGGTCCTTGCCTTTTTGCTATCAATGTGAGAAATCCAAAATTTGTGAGGAGGTTAATTCCGCTTTCTTATCCCAACATTACTATGTCCTCATAGGTCCCTCCGCTCTTTGATGTTCTTATTTCTTTATCCAAATTTCATTTCTTCTAACGTCCCTGGAACTTTGGTATATCTGAGTTCTCTTTTTTTTTTTTTTTTTTTGAGTATGTGGTTGATCCCAAATTATGAACCGTATTCATGATTCTTTCTTACCGACTTCTTTGTCCTTAGTTATGCTAAATCATCTTTTAGCTTCTTTTAATACATCTTTCTTCCTTTTATCCTTCATATCTTCTCATCTAAGCTCTTTTATTATTTCTATACGGGTGGTCTTAATATCTTACTGATTGGTTCTTCTTTTAAACCTTGTTGTAAAACTTCATCGTTCGGCTTTTCAACTTCTTTAACCTCCTAAACTTATGATCACATTCTTTGACTACCTTCTTTCCTCTTTCAGGATATATTACTATTTTTGTCATCTATTGGCTTGTGCAACGAGGTTTTATATTCTTGAGTTCAGAAAGCGTTACCATAACTTTTGGGGTTATAAAGAATCCGAGGGTCATTCCTTCTTGAGTCGATCCTTTGTCGGTAGTATTGTGATCTTGAGAATACGTGTTTGCTCCTTGGTTGGTCGATAAATTCTTCACTTTGCTCCTTTCCAAAAGTTAACATGTTGTCTTGGGGTTTTATCCTTTTTCTTCCATTGTGAGCCGAATGGGTATATTTCATGGTGGTATACTTCATTGCATAAGGTCTTGGTCTAGAGTTTCTCATAGTTATTCCCCCGACTCCTTATAGGTCATTAGTCTACTTTCCATGTTTCTTTGAGTGAAATCTGTATACAAAATTCTTTTCAAAACTTCTTATCGAAACTCATGAATATCTCCAAAGGTCGATTTCTCTTTAGCTATTTAATTTCCTTTATCAACTTGGAAGAATGTGTCTCCTCTTTTCTTATGTTAGCAAGTCCTTTGCCAAATATTCTCTTTCCGTTGTATTGGTTTATCAATTCTCCTTACAACTCTTATTGGGGTCCTATTCGAGAGGTATACACCTTATCCAAAAGATTACTTAATTCCATTATTCCTTAGAGTCACAGGTGACCTTACATTATTATTGAAAGATTGACCATTTTCCTTGGGTTTCATCATTCTTTTGCATCATCTTAAACTAGGTTGATTGTTTATCCTTGGTAGTCCAGATATACCGAAAGAATGTAATACTTTGGATTCCAAGAGAGTAAAACATTCTGATTTACTAGAACTTCTTATGTACACATTAGGGGATTATTACTCCTATTCATCCATATAAAGAAAACTTTACACTCCTCTGTTACTTGAAGTAAAGAAACAACATCAATGAAAGAAGGTTGGGGATTGACTGGTTCCTGCATCGCTATTATAGCCTCTAATGTACTCCAAGGCAGTCAAGTTTCCATTTTCTTTGTTCACTTCTTCACTTATCCATCGTCCCTCCAGGTTGTATACTCGAATTCCCGAAGCAGTAGGTCCTGGTCTGCTTTCACTTTTACTTCCATTTCCTTTTTCTACTCTTATAGGAACAACTTCCTCTAATGATCTTGATAGAATATTCCTTCCTTGTGGAAAGTTGTTGGCAAAATGTCCTTTTTGATTGCAAACATAGCAAGTGTCTACCCCTCGGTTTGGGCATTTTAACATCTTATGGTTTGTATTCCCACAGAAGAAACACTTTCCAAATAGCTGGGGGCACTTTTTCGGGTAGTGTGCTCCATTACACTTCCAACACTTAATACCTCTTGGTATGATCCTTCTATTTTCGTTCTTGATTTTCTTTGGTAGGGGCATGAGATGGGGTTCTACGTAAAACTTCCTTTCGACGATTGGGTCTTCTTCTTCTTCTATTCTTTCTCTCCTTTTCCTTGCTCCTTCTACAATCCAAGCTCTTTCCACCAATTCTCGAAAATTCCTTATGTCAAATTCTTCCAATCTCATTCTTAGGTCTTTATCTAATCCTCCTATAAAGACTTGTCTTTTCAGTTCTTCACTGTACTTGTAGGAGTCAGGTGCATATTGCAACAATCTACTGAACTCAGTCTCATATTGTTCGATTGTTCTTCCCTTTTGAGCAATTTGCAAGAAGTCCGCACTATATCTCACTCGTAAACTTCCTGGAAAATAATTCTCCAAAGACTCATGTCTAAACATTTCCCAAGTGATTGGAGTCATTAGATCTCCTTTCCTTGACTCCCACCATATCCTAGCGTTTAGACGAAGCATGAATGTTCCATACTTGATTTGCAAATGGGGCGGAACTTCATATGCATCAAAGGACATCTCTATCTGAGATAACCAATCTTCTGCCTTTTCTGGCTTGTCATAAGCTCCTTCAAAATAGCGGTTGCTTTTGATGAAATCAGGCAACATGCTTTTATAGGGTCTTGGCGGTAGAGGTGGAGGTAGGGGTGCGCTTTGGCTATGCATGTTCCTATGCACAGATGCCTCTGTTGAAGCTTGTTGTGGTGGTGGGGTTGGTATAGACATCGGGCGTTGCTGATGCTGCCTCTGGTACAGGTGCTTGTGCTGGCATGTTCTGCCTAATTCCTTCTAATACATGGGTTAGGTGTCCTAGCGTGGCGTGTAAGTCCATTTGATGTGCAGCGGCTCCTTGAACGGCAGGTTGATCTGCTTCTATGTCTGATTGGATAAAGGCGCTTTGTTCCCTCCTTCGTCTACTCCTATTTCGGCTGTTTTAAACTTTTCTAAGTCAAGTTTGTAAAGTTTTGATAACCTAAGTAAATTTTTGTCCGAAATTGATGGGTATAACGAAAATTTAAATGTACATAAGAACTAACAAAATTTAAACCAAAACAAATTCTGAAATCAAACTTAAAGCATCATCATATAAATAAAGTTCATACATGAAATCGGAAATAAGATAAATCACAAAAGAAAATCACATAGAAATAATAAACATTGTCCCGAAAATTAAAAGATAGACTAAGATCATGGATCTAGTCTATGATTACAAAATCTAAGCTGGTCTTCTAGGGATATGCTCCTTTTCTTTCCTCCTTTCTTCATTCTTTGGGCGCATCTCTCGGGTTACTGCTGGATGATCCTGGGTTCCAGTCCCTCATGAATTGGCTGAAATACTTCCTCCTCTTTCGGGCTGCCTCCCTGGATCTTTCCTGTGCATCGGTTAGCTCATCTCTAGTCATTTCCGGCACTATGTCATGAATGGTTCTCCAAGTAACGGCTCCATCGGTCTCCATGCTATTATTCTCATCGAGTGGAGCATTGTCTGTATTCATGGCCGAGTTTGGTTCTTGCCTTCCCTGAGTCTGTCGTCCCATTAAGTAGCGGATAATCCTTTCCTCAGTGCTGTTACGGGGTTCTTCATCTGCAACAGTGGTCTAGTTTCCTTCTTCTGGTCCTGCTTCATTCTCTTCCTCCGGGTCTTCCTCCGAATCTTCACTCTCTTCATCTTCTTCCATAGGCTCTTCCCTTATTATTGATCCGTCATCCCACAGGCGTAGGGGCTCGTTCCTCCTTAGTTGGATTCCCATAAAGGTAGGCGGCTCCGTGGGCACTTGGGTTGGGGGTCGTAGCACTTCCTGGTACACTCCATGCCAATGGAAGATGTCGTTGATGTCCGTCTTCATCCATTCAAGGTGATCCATCAAGTTGTCGTGGGCGTAAACAAATAGGTCCAATTTTCCTCCATGTCTGGAAATCTGGTGAAGTTCGTCCCCCGTCTTCCCTAAGAACGAATGTGGCTTCCTTCAACATAGGTCTATCTTCAGCAATGGCCGCAATGTTCCACGGCGTATATCATTTCCAACTCGGTCAGTTTCTTTCCTATGGGACAGTTGTGAATGGTCTGTACCACTTCCCTCCATTCTGTTTGTATCATTCCTCTCTTCCATATCTGGAACATTTCCCGGACGGTCTTAGGCTGTCCTGCTAGGGCAAACTCCTCACATAGGACTCTAAGCCTCAGTCGATAATCTTCTGGTGTTTCAAAGGGTCCTTTCCGGAAGTTCTTGGCTTGGAGACCGGCCTCATCTATGGTGATCTATGTAAAAGAAAGATATTAGAAGACTTATTCTACCCATTCTATTTTATCTAAGTCTTTTTTGCTTCTATCTAAGTCAATTCTTCTTAAGTCCATTTCTATAATTATGATTCCTAGGTTCTTAAACCATGCTCTGATACCAACTTAAACTGTCACGCCCCAAAGGGTACCCTAAACGTGACAGTCCGCCACACTCAATATTAAAGGTTAAGTATGACAACCTTAGCCATTCCCAAAAGCTTTTATATTAAGTGTAAGGCGTACTTTCACAACCTTAGAGGATCATATATGGAAATATGAAGTTTAAGGAGATATGAATAACACATTAAAGATAAAAGGATTCATAATAATCATTTATTTGTATCAATGATTTCACAAAACTTAGGGACAATTCCTTTGATTCATACATCATTGCTAATATACTATTCTTTATCTAAATTTCTATTATTCAAAAGGAATTTACCTGCCCGCATGGTCCACGTGGCCTTAACCATAAGTATGGAAACTGCAAAAGATATCTATCGGGGTATAAGCTAAAGGCTTAGTGAGAACTATTTCCATAAATAACTTCTTGTAACAAGATTTAAACAAGTTGATTTAATCAAACAAATGTAATGCACAAGCACGTGGGCAAACAAGCATATAGTTTTCCGGGAACTATATATTGAATGGATTTACGCCCTCCATTCGGGGTTTGGTGATACATAACCTCAATTCAAGTAGTTTTAAATAAAAAGTTTTCTTGCTCACGAGCACTCATCGTCGAGCATTCCGAATCTACTTGATTGACCTTGCTTTCGGATATACCGCCAAGCATATTCCATTAAGCCGCCAAGCAATTGCTTTCGGACCATCCGCCAAGTGTTGCTTTCGACATGAGCTTACTATCCTTCTCACCCAAGGATAATAACCCAAAATGCAATGTGACTCACTTCGTGGTATGCATGAATCCATTTATTTATAAGGTCATAGCATAATTATTATTGTACTTAAGGCGATCAAAGAATTTCATACAAATCAAAGGTTATACTAAAACAAGCATTTAAACAATTCCGGCTTCGATATTCTTAGAAATTCTTTCAAAGAATTATTTACATACATGTCGGTTTATCTTTTTTTCCTAATTCTAATGCAACTAAGTTACAAGCACAACAAGTATAGCTTTAATGGAAATAAACTCACGATGCCATTGTCGTCTATCCTCTAAGCGGATGAGCCGTTCACACACTCCACTTAATCGTAATAATTCTCGGAATAAAGGAATCCTTCCTCGGGGTCACCTAGCCAAAGAAAATGCCCATAATGAGTTTTTCTTGATGATTTTCTTGAATTTTGACAAAACAATGTCAAAGAACGTCAAAGTTCGTATAAAAGAATGTTCCAACTTAAAATGGCCATAACTTGGTCATTTTAACTCGGAATCGCGCATATAATATACCGATTTCTACCTACTCGAAAAGATCTACCATTTCCAAAATTATTTCCAACAAACAAAGCCATATAGGCTCTGAAACAGTAGTGACAAAATTCACCACGGATTTTCCAACAAAACAACTTTGGTTCTGGAAATCAAGATTTTGCTTGATAAATACTTAGTTCTATATAGTCGAAAAATTCTCTTTTTATAAATATATAACTCATATTAAGCATGCTCAAGTGTCTTGTTGTCCAATTATTTTTCTTAGGTAAAACAATGTCGGTTGAAGCTTTTCGGAAATTGTTTTTGTAAATCTCTTTGAAATGAATACCTTGTTTTCTTTATTTTCTAAAAACTTTTTATGTTGGTTTTATTTATCTTTGTCCTAAGTAACTTTTGAAAATAAACATTTTCTTCTATATTTGAAGTCTTTTAGAAATATGCTATTCTTCATATTTATTTTCTTGTGCAAATTCCTTTGTTTATTTGTTTTGCAAAAATCTTTACTTGGTTTCTCATTCTTTTCTCATGTCTTATGTTTTTCATAAAATCATCCATGCATGAAAATTTGTTTTCTTCATAAAAACAATGTGGAACAATTAAGGACTTTTTGTAGAGAAACTAATTTCTATAATCTCATTAACTTCTTCTTGTAACTTAAAAAGAAATATCTTTATTATTTTCAAACCATAAATTTTTCTTTGCCTATTTGTTTGCAAAGGTCTTTATTTGAAAAATCCCTTAGCCATCCATCTTATTTTCTTTCTTATGAAAAGAACCATTTTTGTATCAACAAATATCTTTTCTTTGAAAAACAAGGTGAAATATTAAAGATTTTAGTAGCTTTTAAAGTAAAAGTAGTTTATAAAATTATATTAAGTTCTTTTGTAACATGAAAATGAATGAGTTTATTTTTGTTATCTTATATATTTTTATGCTTCACATAAACTTATTTCTAAGTGACAAAAATTATTTTTAGAATTTTCGGACAACAATCTAAATAAACATGATTATGACAATAGTAATAAAAAAATAACATAAAACATAAAGTCAAGTATTAGAGTCTTAGCTTTTTCAAGGCTCCCGTGACTAAGAAGTAAACTAGTCCCATAATAAAATAAAATGAAAGAAAGAAAAGCTTGTTTTGACTTGATGAGGACAAGTCTAAGACTAGAGATTAGTCTTATTTCAACAAGGAATTAAATAAATAAATTGCAATGGAAAGGTAAATAAATTTCTTTGCATGAAATAAATAAATTGCAAGTGAGCTTATATGCTCTAAAGAATATATATATACATATAGATATATTAACAATAATAAAATAGCATAAACATAAATGGATTGGCACGAACAAGAACAATACATGAACATAATGTAGTTTCCATAACTTGTAGTTTTTGGAAACTCACACTATGGTCATGTAAGGTTACATGACATGAAGAAGAAGAAAGAAGTATAAGGTGGTTACCTAAGGAAGACTTTGATATGGTTATGTGGTTATTGGTTTTTGTTGTTGGTGGAAGTTGTTGTGGAATTATTTTGAGAGAGTTTTGGGATAGTATTTTGAGAGAGTTTTGAGATGAAGATTTGAGAGAGTTTTGGTATGAATTTGTGAGTAGTGAATGTGTGAAAGAAGTGAAAGAGAAGGGGGGGTATTTATAGGAAAATGTGGAGGCATTTTTGTGTGATTAAAATAAATGCAAAATTGAAACAAATTGTGGATGTAGAGAGAGAGGGGGCGCCGGCCACTTCTTGTAGAAGGGGAGTTTGATTTTTTTTTTTTTACTTTTTAGAAAATAAAAGATGTAATATGTAAGATAGATGTGATATAAAGTTATGGGAAAGGTAAAAAGTTAAGATTATAGGTTATGTAGAGTGTAAGAATAGGTGTAAGAAAAAGTAGAGATAAAAGAATAGTGTAGAATAGTAATGAATAGTGTAATGTAAAGTAGATATGACAATTAAAGTACCAGTAGTAAGAAAATACGCGTATAATAGCCATATTTGTTATTTTTACTTATCGAAAAATTACGAAACTGATATTTTTGGAAAACTTATATTTTTACGAGTCTAACGGTGTATTCAGAATATTTTTATTATTCCGGGCTTCCGGACACGTTTTTCGAGAACTGTGTTCGATCGGGTTCGAAGGACACCTGAATTTCGCGAAACAGAAACTTTTATAAAACCTATGGTTATTACGAACTATTCTAGCTAATTACTCCAACTTCGTTTTTCAGGGCCAAAGAAAACGGCAATGCCGGATTTAGCTTGATACGGTAAACTAGGGTTTTGTTAACCTTTAGGGTTTCGTTTGACTTCCGGTTTAGGGTTTTATGCTAAACCGATTCCGAAAATTTGGGAGTTTACACAAACGATATTTTGATGGAGCTTTTGGAAAACTGGATGAAGCTAAGGATTGGTTAGCACAAATAGAGCGATCTTTCAATGCTTTTGAAGTCCGACAATACCTTCAGCTTACATGTGGTACTTTTATGCTGAGATTTAATGCAAGGATATGGTGGGAATCCAAAAGTAGGGAGCTGCTACCGTCAATCACATGGGAGATATTTAGGCATTAATTCTTGCAGAACTTTTTCCCTGGAAGCTTGAGAGTCCAATACAGTGATTTCTTAAGTATCTCTCAAGGAGGTCGTAGTTTTGAACAATACGAAACAGAGTTTAGTAAGTTGTTACAATATGCCCCTGAATCATATGAAATATTGAAGAACTCAAGAGGCAAGTATTCTTAGGAGGATTGGATGAAGACCTTCATATCAAGTTGATAGAGTTTAACACCAAAGATTTCCGAGAACTAGTAGAAAGAGCATGAATTGTGGACGATGCTAAGAAAAGGAGAAGGATGGAAGGAAATGTCATGATAATTGAGGAAGACTCTATAAGTGAACCTAGCTTAAGCCTTAAAGTCGATGAGCTCAAAGCTTCAGTCAACCCGAGTAGAAAGAGGGATAAAAAGAACCGGATATCCAATGTTGGAAATGCAAAAGGGGACATCAACTAAGATAGTGTCCTAAGCTACAACATAAGTGTTACTACTGGAAGTCCGAATCACAAAGTCCTGAGATGTCCAAAGAAAACCTCTGCCACTTGCCTGATCTGTAAGGAAGGACATATTGCCAAGCAATGCCCTAGGAAGAAAAGTGCGGATAACACAAAAAATGGAAATAACGACAGGATCAGGAGATACTTGGTAATACCCCCACAAGGAGTACAAGTGTACAACCTACAAGGACAATGGATTTGCAAGGAAGACGACCACAAAGAGATAGAATTCGCTATATTGGAAGAGGACGATAGTCACAGATGCGATTCGATATCAGGTTACCAACGTACCCTTAGATAATAAATTTCTTGTTATACCGCTAGGACCAAAGGAACAGTTTGCCAGTAATAACCATAGATTATGTAATCGTCACTTTTTCCCCCTTAATACAAATGAATAAATATAAGATCGTCAAAGATTTAGCACATATCAAAAGAAGAAAGCAAATCAATTGCCATCTACCTTGAACACACCAAAAACAAAGTACATCAAAAGCTTAATTATTACCACTTAAAGGCTAGAACCAGTGATGATAAAATCCCAACAGACAATTTCCAAAATTTTCATCTTGATCCCAACCTTATCAAGATGATCATAAATAATAAAACAACGATATCCTTAAAAATGGAATGAGTATGAACATTGCGTATTTTATACGTGCATGTCATATATGTGCTCACATAAGAATGGGAAAGCGGATTCACAACCTTCCTTTGTTAAGTAAATGTACCAGTGTCGTGTCATATTGAGTTGTCATCAGTTCAAAATTGAGTCAAATCAAAGTCGTCAATCATCTGTCGTATTGATTGAGGTTGAAATTCTTCAAAGAGGTCAAGTAAAGTGGAGGTTGAAAGTCGCTAAAACCAAATCTTATTGATTTCATATATATGCTATATTGCATAGAATATTAAACGCACATAATTAACGAAATTCCCAATATCACCGACTAAAGATAAACGAGGAATAGAAATTACGAAAGAAGAAATTCAAAAACAACGATAAAATTCCAAACCCTTTTCGTAGAAGTGAAACTAAAGAAAGGTATCAAATATATAGAGACTAAGAAAACAACATAATGTAATAGACTTAACCAATAAAAGTACGATGAAATTCCATATATCAAGAATATTGATGAAATACGACATACAATTTCTCAAGTTTACGTACGCATAACAAGTTTTGAGGATAAAACTTTCTTTAAGATGGGTAGGTTGTAAACCCCTGAAAATTTCATAATTCATAGAAAATAATCCAAGAGTCAAACACTAGAATTGAAACCCTAAAAATTGAACCAAGTTAAAACTTAATTCTAAATAAGATCAAAAATGAGATTTCTTAATTTAAGAAAAGGAAAACCCTAAAAAACAAAATAAGAAAATCCAACTATCGATTGAATCAACATCCGTACGTCAATCAAATCACTTATCCGATTCCTAAAACGCAAATCAAAACGACATATTCAAATAAATGCTCAACAACGAAATGCTAAGACCCTCGGTGAATTTTGGAATCAGAAACTTCAATTTTCATTAAAAGTCAAACTGAGTCAACTCATAACCCTAGACTCAGTTAAACGATCTCGAGAACTAAAAACTATTAAATAATTACAAATAAAATAAGATAAATCATAGATATCGAGATAAAAATATAAAACGGTCAAAACTCGAAAATTATATGATCTTACGAATAACTCAACAAAACCAAAAGTCAAACTAGAACCTTAAAAGTCAATAAAGCTTACAACAAACCCTAGTGTTTAATATCCGCAATCCCGTGCTCTTAAACCCTAGAAAACAAAATTAAAATAATTGTTTATAATAGTTTGTAATAATATAGGGAAGCTTAAAAATATCAGATTAAAAAAATTCTAGTGTCCTTCGGATCCGAACAGGATCAATTTTCAAAAACCATGCTTCGATATACCGGATGGAAAAAAATATTCCGTTAATACCAATAGATTCGTAAAAATATAAGATTTTCAAAAATATCAGTTTTAGAATTTTTCGGTAGCTAAAAATTACAGATATCGCATTATTACGTGCATTTTTATTACCACCGGTACTTTAATTGTCTAGTTTACTATCCATAGTACTTTCTTACTATTCATTACTATTTTTCTATCTCTACTTTTTCTTATCACCTATTCTTACACATACATATCTATTTCTTACAATTTTCTTTTCCCATAAAAATTCTACACCACATATTATCAAACTTCTCTTACATTTTTCTTCTAAAATTAATTTTTAATCAAATTTTCTCTCTCCCTCCCTCAAATTGCCGTCCACTCCCCCTCTCTCTTCCTTCTCATTTATTTTTCTTTTTCAAATAATTTAATTACATCCAATTTTCACTCCAAAATTCTATAAATACCCCCTTCTTCCTTCATTCTTTCATACAATTCATTTCACTACCAAAACTCTCTCTAAATCTCTCCACAAATCCTCTCTTCAAGAATTCTCTCTACCAAAACTCTCTTAAACCAATTCCTCACAAAAATCACTCCTTATACATAAACTATCTACCACATATCACTACTCACATAATACCCCTTTCCATCTACCATCTTCATATCACATAAACAGCTTAGGTAAACATCTTCCAACTATTTATTTACCCATGTCATGTAACTTAACATGACTATGGTGTTGTTTTGAAACTCATATGAGTAGTAAAAGCAACAACATGTTCATGTTTTGTTCTTGCACATGAACTTCCTATTTTATTATGTTGTTATGTTGATTTTATTATTCATATCTAACTAAATATATTTATGTATATATATATATATAATCTTTAGAGCATATAAGCTCACTTGTTATTTATTTATTTCATGCTTTGCAATTTGTTTATTTCATGTTATTTCTTTAAGACTAGTCTTTCTAGTCTTAGACTTGTCCATATCAAGTCAAAACAATCTTTCATTTATTTTCTTTAATCTTTTGGGACTAGTCCATTCTTAGTCCCGGGATGCCTTGATGAAACTAAGGCTCCCAATACTTGACCGGGATACCTTGATAAAGCCAAGGTTCCCAATACTTGATATTTTATTTTCTTACTTATTATTTGTTTCTAGTATTTTCTTATGTTCTTATTATTTTACATGCTCATAATACTTGCATCTACATAATGATATTGTCTCAACTAATTTAAAAAAAAAAAAATTTTACTTTACTAAAGGGACTTAAAACCAAAATTTCTATTATGTGATTTGTCACAAAATAATGAAGTTACTATCAACAACATAAAAACAAGGTAATACAAGTTTTCTTAAATAACAAAGATAGTTTACCAAGGAAACATAAGAAATAAATATTTTCTTTGTATATTATGGTGACCCAAGTTTTAGTAAAATAATTTGTTGATATTAAAAGTTTTTACAAAAAGCTTAAGATTTAAACTCTTTTTAACTCCATAACAAAACTAAGAAACAAACTAGTTTTTAAAGTTAAGATGAATTCAACCAATAAAATTATAAACCCACTTAGAAAAATAATGATTTTCAAGCTTCTAAAGAGGAAAACTTATTATCAAGGAATATGAATAGGGTAAGATTAAAAATAAAGGATTTTATCAATAAAGAAAATTCTTTTCAAAGGAAATAAAAGAACAGGTTTTAGAAAACAAAAACTTATATTTTAAAATAATAAATATAAGAATACAAGATTCATTTTCTAAAACTATTATAAATACAAAAAGGTTTCAACAACTTAATACACTTTTGATAAATTTGATCTTTTATCACTAGAAGTAAAACTTATGAAAGATAGGTTAAAAGAAAATTTACTTGTTTATGGAGAAAGAATGAAGAAAATAAAATAAGAAAATACTCATTTATAACAACCTAGAAAATATAAAGTTTCTTTAAATACTTGAAAAGAAATTATCAAAGTTAAAATTTTAACAACTCAAAATGAATTGTTCTATGAAATAAATTGTTGAGACACTACCATTAGAATTTTTGCATATAAAGTGAGCTTACCTATATACTCAAAGTATTATCAAACATATATTAATATATTATATATATATATTGTTACAAAATTTTCTTTAAGATGAAGATTGAGTTAGAAAATGGTTTTGCAAAAATCTAGAAATATTCGTTTTAAATCTGTACTCAACGTTTTTGGAACTCAAATGACCTTATATGACAAAGATAACCTTAGAAATGGATAGAACTTTTCGAATAGGTAGAAAACGGCATATTATATGCGAAATTCCGAGTTAAAATGAGTAAGTTATGGCCATTTTAAATTGGAATTTCATTCTATACGAATTTTGACGAATATAGTGAAATAGAATTAGAAAGTTCAAGTAGAATTTCTATGAAATACTTATCCTGGGTATTTCTTTTATCTAGGTAAGAAAGATACGAGATTACCCTACCCGAGGATTACTACGACTAAAAAGATCGTGAAATGGACGAGTGAGTTATTCCTCTTAATTTCGTTACCTTGCTTGTGCTTGTAAAGTAGTTGCATTAGTATACTAAGAAAAGATAAAAATTGATATATATTTGGGGATTTCGGGATTATGAGTATATAGGTGATTCTATGATTATGCGTGAAATGAGAATTAAGAATATCGCAACTTCAAACTACTTGTTTAAATAATTTTGTTTACTTACTTGTATGACTGCTTATTAATTGTTAAATGGATTGATCGCCTCTTAATAAACCTTAAAAAGACTTGGCTTAAGAAAAATGAAATACTCACGCATAACATCCATCGAGTCACATCTCTTTCGAAAGGCTGCTACTCCTACGCGTATAGTTGGATTGGCTATGATCGTGTGGTGACACGGGCCATGTTCCTTCCTGGAGAATCCAAATCGCTCGGGGAAAGCGACTCTAAGTTTGGAGTCGAGCCAACCGAACGCTGTGGGTGAGGACCTAGGGATTATTAGTAGAAGATCGAGGATCTTCAACCCCAATTCCCTAACCTATGATACGGAGGGGCAAATCCGTTTTATATATGGTTTTCGGATAACTATATATATTTGCATAATCATGTGATTGTTGCATTGTATGCATAACATATGTGTGAAACTCTAAATGAACTTGTTTGAAAATATGGTGCAAATGAAAAGGAATATCTCATCAAGCTAGTTGTTGCTTATACCCCTATAGATTTTGCTGAAACAGGTATACACGTGGCTTAAATTGAGGATCATCATGTTAAGGAAGTCATGGAGGGATGTTAAGCTTTTATGAAAGAAATGGGAGCATAAGATGAAGTAATTTTGTAAGGTTCCTTATATGTAATGACTAATATAATTAGTGTTATGTTGATTCTAAGATGTATATTTATTTGAAGACAATAGAGGGATATACTCCTAAGAATTGTAACTTGATATGTTTATGTTTTATGATAAGAATTCTCTTTGCCTTATTACTTATTTATTATCACTATAAATTGTGCTACTCTGATGCGTTCCCTTGGTTATGATGTACGCCTTGTACATGATATGGAAGCCTTTGTGTGACTAATAGTCATTCATAGGCTTTAGTATTGTGTACGGCGAACTACCACGTTTAGGGTACCCATCGAGGCGTGACACAATAAGAATAAGCAAAGAAAGGAAGCCAATCAAGGTGAGTTTGATTCGTTTTTTTTATTTATTTTGTTCAAATAAGTTCTAAAT
Source organism: Combretum micranthum (assembly GCA_024138025.1). Classification (NCBI taxonomy): domain Eukaryota; kingdom Viridiplantae; phylum Streptophyta; class Magnoliopsida; order Myrtales; family Combretaceae; genus Combretum; species Combretum micranthum. Next base: position 1,188,258 of record JAMXBD010000030.1, read on the forward strand.
GTGTCTTGATAATCTCGGATCAAAGAAACCATTAAAAGGTCACAACAACAATCGAAATAGCTCAAACGTGGTAAAATAGAAAAACCTTAGTTACACCATTTTCTTCTTATAAACTAAGATCATGGACATGCTGGGATGTAATAGGTTATTATATCTGTATATATAACATGTATAAATATTTAGGAACACATTATAATCAATTTGGACGTGGAAAAATATCAAAATCGGATCAAATCACGCAAGGAAGACGATGAATAGTCGTTTTTCAAAAGAGCATGAGATGAACACGAGGTTGTGTACTCCCCGTGTATGTCTTGGCTTCAATTCTAGGTTTTAAACCTAGAAGAGCACGGTTGGTACACGGCCGTGTACCAAGTTATGTACCTCTCGGCCCTATATAAAAAAATTAATTAATTAATTAATAAGATTTTGTTATAAAATTTGTTATATTATTATTATTATTATTATTGTTGTTGTTGTTGTTGTTGTTGTTGTTCATGTTACTACTAGTATTATGAGTAATATTATTATTAATATTACTATTGTAAAAATTATATTAATACTGATATTATCATTAAAATTATTATTGATATTATTCTATTATTATGATTATATTGTTGTCAATGTTGTTAATATTATTATCATTACTACTATTATTAGTGATATTATATTATTAATCAAATTAATTATCCTAATTATTAATATTACTATTATCGTTACTAATGTTAGTATTAATAATATTGTTAATGATACTATTATTATGATAATTGTTATTATTAATACCAATTATTATTGTTATTATTATCACTAATGAATATCATTATCATTACAATAAAAAAAATCATTATAAATATTATTATTAATGATACTAACACTATTATGATTATTACTATTATTATTATTACTATGATATGTTATTATTATTGTTATCTTTAAGATTACTACTATTTTAATACAGTTATTATGAAAAAATAATAGTGGTACTACTAGCAAATTACCTTATAATTAGCATTATTAGTATTGCTAATATTATTATCATTTTTGTTAATATTAGTATACTTTATAAACGGAAATAAAGTATAATAATTGTACAATACTTATTCTATACATAAGAATGGAAATTTAAATAAGCTAAATTCTTAAATAATGTAATACCTATACATAACACGAAAATTATATAAAGTATATGAAAAGAAACACGACGACACTAAACATATAGTAAATAAATACGAGTTCTATAATGAGTTAGAAAAAGAACAATATAAAAATAACAATAATAATAATAACTATAAAAATATAAGCTTACTAAATACGAATTTTTCAAATACCCGATAGATATATATAAATACCTAACAAGATCTAGACAAGCAAAATGAAAATAAATAATAAGTAGTAAATAATTGTTACCATAAAAACATAAAAGGACTAATACAAGTAATAGAAATTAAATTAAATATCAAGATAGGACACTTAGATAATCATAGAAGTTTAGTCGCATTAATTACATTATGTTAATAAATATTTTGTCTTAATAAGTGACAATGAATTGTAAATAATATAAATAGAATTTATATATCTTAAATAAATTATTCTACTAAGTAATAACATATTAGGTTAATTAAAATAGATTTAGTAATTGAATTAGGTGATTAGTTTCAATCAACTCAACTTAGATTAATATACTAGGTAAAACCATAAAAAGAAAGGAGTACGTAATTTCTAAAATATGTCTAAGTTAGAATTAATATAAATTATAATATAAGTATATCATAATTAATATGATGAATATGTTGTTTCAAATATCTTATTTTTGGAACTAATAACAGGATAGATTGGTTAAATTGACACAATTTAAATTTATACAACTAAAAACTGACGTTTAAGAAATATAGGAAGACTTTTCTTATAAATTCCAATAACTTTGATCATAAGAAAATAATATATATATATATATATATATTCCTAGTTAAATAAGTAGAGAATATACCAAAATTGATAACTAGGACTTGAAAAATATTGTCAATATCGTTATTATAACGCCCTAAAATAAGGCATTACAACCCACCACGTGTCCTCTCTTTATTAGGACACGCTAAGGCTATAATTTCCATCAATTAACCTGAATAACACCTGAATAACTCACAAGGTATAAAATAAGACATGTGGTCCTCATAAATAAATCATATGATAAGAATATAATCTCCATAATCAGCAAACTGGACATTGTTGACATAACTGCAGGTCAACAAGTCATACCATACTCTAAAACTATCACTATATGAAAACTCCAAATACAACTTAAAACTCAATGAACAAAATATAAATTAGACATAAAAAGTCTTCTATGATCCATCCTATATCATCTATGACTATACAACAAGTCATCAGCAGGGTAGTCAGGATCGCTAACGCCATCCCCATCCTCATAGACGATATCAAAACCCGATAGATCATATATCATGCTATCATCATCTATACCGAAATATAATAGAATGAGCGGCGAAGCCCAGTACGATAATATCTAATCCAGTTCAAGCAAGGTTATGCACATACAACATATATATATGTAACTAAACTAAATGCATAAAACATATTATTATCTATTTTAGTCCAGCAAATCAACACGGTTCAAAATCTAGTATACATAAATCCTGAACTCAGAATAACTCAGACTCTGCTATAAAAACAACCAACTGATTTGAAAATAAGTAATCATATACATATATGGATGAGTGGGTACTCCCCAAACATCCCAATTCCTAAACACCTAAATTCTACCGGAATCATTTCTTAGCACAAGTCCACTCGGGACAACATCATACTAAGATCATCAGGGTGCCTCACCAGTATCACTGTCTGCCAGGTCTCTACTGGTCAAAACCAACCACAACCAGACAGACAATTATTAAGCCGAATATTTATTAAGTTCATTATGCAATTCTATTCCTACATCCATTCACAAAAATTCTAATCTACGAGCACATACATCAAACAATAGATTGGTCGTACCTTTCTAAATCTCAAGAATATAAATCAAATCCTCTGAATTTGATACCAACAACACAAAGTCAACCCAAACTCCACCAACTCCTATATCCACATCAACAACAGTTTCACAAACTCCAAATGTCCTATTATAATATATATATATCAACAAACATGATCGTAGTATCTTAACAAACATGAATTCTCCACAAATCCTAACCTGAAAAGAAATCTCCGTTATCTGCACCGTCTATTCCGATCAAACTCGACAATTATCTTCAAGAATAATAAGAAATTGCACAAAATTCCACAATCACCAAATATTTTCACCAAAACCCTAATTCGCAATACATTAAGAACATGTAAGGATTGTTTAGATCATATTTTGTTGGAATCTATAATAGAGGAGATTTACTTACTATTTTGAATCGCTAAAACCCGTCTCACATTCACCAATTCACTGATCTTACATGTGCTAGGGCTTTTCCTCCAAAAACATTCATATAAAAATTCAACTAAACCCTAAGAAACTTGTATAAATTTATAAAGAATCCCAATGAAAAGATTAAGATTACTTACTTTGGATCAGAAAATATTCTCCTGATGATTTTCCAAGCATATATCTCTAAGAACTCTCCAAAACTCTATTTCACGAAGGAGAACTGATATAAAGAAAAGATTTTCGCGTCTCGTATTTATAGAAATTTGGTCATACGCCGGCCCTAAGTCGGCGGCGTACCTGCAGATTTTTGCCGGCTTACACCATACGCTGGCAAGATCTACATGAACATCGGCAGCGTTCGTCGAGGCTTTGATCTCCAGAATTCAAATTCTCCCATCGTACGCCGACAAATCTTTGACCTACGCCGGCGGCTTTCATGCCAATGTTGAGAAGAAACCCTATGAACGCCGACAGCTTTCCTCCCAGCATTAAGAAAAACGCTACTGTTCCCATCCTACGCCGTCTCTAAGCCGGCGGCATAGATTTTCCAGGAGGCGGTGTACAATCTGTTACAGAGTACGCTGACAATTTAAAACCTAGGCTGGTGGCGTTCTTCATCAGAGATGCCGGCCTTTATTGCAGAAAATAATGAAATTGATCCAATTGATGCCAATCTTAATCAAGTCTTTATCATATGAACACAATACAATTGTATTTCAACTTTGACCATAAAACCTTCTTATTTAATATCCTTTGACTCTTTGACCCTTCTTAATAATCCTTTTATATACTTTAGGGTTGACCATAAAACCCTCTTATTTTATATCAAATGACAAAGTTGTCATTCTTTATAATTTATTTATCTTTATATTACAGTTATATAAATAACAAAATAATGATAAATATCTGTTATTTCATTTTCATTGGAAAAATAGATCGATTCTTGAATTTCTGGTAGCATATTTCGATAATTTAGCAGGGAACATAGGTGAGTAACTTTGACCTTATCATACTGCTTGTGCTTGCAGTATAGCTACATTTATAACAATAATATATTAAACTAATATGCATGCGGGGTTTGGGTATACTGCATGATGTTTGATTGCCAAAACACTATAATGAAATTAAAAATTTCATTGCATGTTAATGAATATTTGAAGAATGTTGATGATTGTTTGTAAATTATATAATCACCTTAAACCTAACTAAAAACTTGTAAGGACCCGCTATTACCCCTAGTTGAAATAAGCAATAGCAGTTCCCCAACCACATATAATCTGCAGAATTATATGCAAGGTTGTCTTAAAAGGATTGTTTGATGAATTGTTCACCTAATCTTAAAGGATAAATCATTTTAAGAAATAATTACTTAGTAGCTTTTCAAAAGATATTAACATATATATATATACAACTTCAAACAAAAGCAGATCAAGCTAGATATATACATGCATATATTACATCCACAGGCTTCTTACAAGCCTTAAACAAAATAACAAAATATAAAGCTTAACAAAGCTCTTAACATACATCCATTCTAACTAACTATCTAGTCTATTACAAAAAGAATGGTTCCGTCCAGTCCTGGTCAAACTCTAGTCCTCATAATGCTCTAAGAAGTCCTCAAAATCGAGCCGTAACCCATGCTGCATAGGGACTCGTCCAGGTCATCACCTGAAATTGTTGAAAGAATGAGCCAGAGGCCCAGTACACAGCAACGAATACAAAAGCGAGATGAAGCACACAAGCCTAGTCTAGATGCAAAATGCAACATCCATCCAATTATTCTTTAATCTTTAATTAATCAATCAACACGGGAGTATTCAAACTCCGGAAAACAGGGATCGCGAGGGGACCTGAGTAACACTCGGACGCTCAGGGGGTTGATATAAGTAGTTCGGGTACTCATACCGTCCTAGATATCATTAGGTCAAAGAGAAAAGTAGCTTCCTCCAGGGTTAATAGCCGTTACTTAGCTCTATTTATACTCAGTCCATATCATAAAATATAGTTCACCCGTTCTCATAAACGTTTGAACTAAACTATGGTACTTCCGACCAAGTTTAAATAAATTTTCACCGATCTATACCCCCCGTCAACTACCCGCCGTACCACTTAATGAAAGTCATCTCATATGACAGGAGTGGCCTAAGCGCCTAGATTTACCGTGCTTCAACCGAGCAAGGTGCCGCTCCCCGAACCGGATACCAACTTCCATCCCAAACTCATTAAACTATGAGGGGTCGCCGTTAGGTTCATACATGACCTGGCGTAGGAATTGGATTTTAACGGCATAAAACACAAGCAACAATCACATTTTAAGTTTTCTTATTATATATTTAAGTTTTATAAATGCCTATCCTAACAGAGACAAGCAGGTTACTGCGTACCTGATAAAGCTCGGGAATTAACGGAGTTGAACGGGCGAGGATCTATCACTGTTCAATCAATATTAAAATTCACTCTTAGCTTAGACTCTAATTGACTAATTCAAAATATAAATTCACCCAAGGATCCAAATAAATTGATACAAAGTCAAAATAAGGTATTTAAGCACCCTATCATACCCTAGATCACTTAATAAATACATAATTACTTGAATAACAAACTTTGGAAAATTTCAGAAAAAGTTTTTAAAATTCAAAAGCTCAGGGGATACGCCGGCACTCAACGCCGGCGGCGTTGAGCCGGTGTTCAAAGACCTGAAAATTCACACTGCCAACGCTGGCAGTGTTCAAGGGTACGCCGTCAGCCTATGTTTCCTACACCGGCGGCCTTTAGCCGGCGTTGAATCCAAAATCCAAAGTTTCAAAAACATCCAGAGAAGTCTAAGCCGTCCGCTTACCTATGTACGCAGGCAGCTTTGACATATACGCCAGCGGCGTTGATTTTAAACAGCCGGCGTACGATATGGATGAAAGAACGCCGTCTCACTCGTTTAGTGAAAGCCGGCGGCGTTGCAAACAGCGTTAGGAAAATTGATTCTGTGGGCTTTCTACACCGCCTCTACGCCGGCGGCGTAGAATCCCCAGATGCCGGCGTACGTTCAAAATCTAGCCTATACGAAAATGATTTTTGAAATCCCCTGTTTTACACACTTTAATCAATTCTCAAAACTTTTCCAAACTTAGTCCAAACTTTCTAAAGCTTGTTATATGAATCAAATACTATCCTAACAACATGAATTTCACCTCTAATTATCAAATCACCAATCATACTTCAAATTCACATGTCAACTACTCATTCTTCAATTTTTTTTCTATAATACTCATTCCCACACTTCCACATTCCTATGAGATGCAACTACCCCTTCATTAATCACATAATCCCATTCAAACTATCATTCATGCACCAATCCAATCTCCTACCAAACATCATCTCAAAATCCTATCTACCCTAACATTTACAAACAACACATTATAAGACATAAATTAAAAGACAAAGATTACATTATACTTACATAAGTGAATCTTGGCTTGAAATGTTATTCAAATCCTTAAGCTTGTTGTAAACCTTGGCTTGGGTTTAGGCTTTTGGGTTGAGAAAAGGAAGAAAGAAAGAAGAAGAAAAGAAGTAAAATTCGTATGAAATTTTTGGCTGCAAAGAAGGAGGATTATCTTGACCAATTAAAGTAATTTGTTATCCAAATCTTACCTTTAGGGGGTATATTTGTCCTAGATTTAATTTGGGGAAATTTCAAATGCATTTGAGTTAAATTTGAGCACAAAATGTAGGTTTAAAATTCACAAAATTTCTGTCATGAATTAAGCAACTTCCAAAACAATTTAATTACATTCTAAACATAATGCATGCATATAATTTACAAAAAGACACACACATTCATTAAACTATTCCACATTTATGGATATCAAACAATAAATATTAATTTCATAATATAAGCATATATAAAATAACATTTTCCTTAATTTATTACAAATTACACTATATATATATATATCATCCAATATAATACTAGCATGTAATATAGGAATTTCTTGGCTATTTCATTCTCCCCTCCTTCAAAAAGTTTCGTCCTCGAAACTTATCATACCTTAATCATTGCTCAAACAACTCGGGATACTTCTGTCTCATCTCATCTTCGGGTTCCCAAGTCGCCTCTCTTTCGCTTTGACCCGACCACAAAACTTTGACAAAAGGAATTACTTTCTTTCTCAATACCTTGTCAATCTTGTCCAAGATCTTAATAGGTTTCTCAATTGTGCTTAGGTCGGGTTGAATCTCGGGTTGATGAGTAGAGACGATAGCTTCAGGATCCGATACACACTTTCTGAGCTGTGACACATGAAACACATCATGAACTTCGGACAAATTCGGGGTAAAGCTAGTCGGTAAGCTAATGGCCCGATTCTTTCCAAAACTTCATATGGACCTATATATCTTGGATTCAACTTTCCTTTAACCCCAAATCTAATCACTCCTTTTGTTGGTGAGATCTTAAGGAATACATGGTCACCAACTTCGAATTCCAATGGTCTTCTCCTCATGTCAGCATAGCTCTTATACCGATCTTGAGCCGTCTTCATTCTCTGCTTAATCACTCGGATCTTGTCAACCGCTTGCTGTACTAACTCAGGACCCAAAACTGTTCTTTCACCAACTTCATCCCAATGTATTGGGGATCTGCACTTCCTACCATACAGTGCTTCATAAGGCGCCATCTGAATCGTTGCTTGGAAGCTATTGTTGTAAGAAAACTCTATGAGTGGCAAATATGTATCCCATCTATTGCCAAAGTCTAAGGCACATGCTCTTAACATATCTTCCAAGATCTGGATCGTTCTTTCAGATTGCCCGTCTGTCTGAGGATGAAATGCCGTGCTAAACTGAAGCTGTGTACCCAAAGCAGTATGTAGACTCTTCCAAAATCTGCTGACAAAGCGTGAATCCCTATCTGAAGTGATCGTCTTTGGAATACCATGCAATCTCACTATCTCTTTGATATAGGTATGTGCCATCTTCTCCAATGATTCTCCAACTCTTAATGGTATGAAATGAGCCGACTTTGTCAATCTATCCACGATAACCCAAACAACTTCATACTTGGTTATGGTTTTGGGTAAAGCCGATACAAAATCCATGTAATGTCTTCCCATTTCCATTCAGGCACTGACAAAGGTTGAAGTTCTCCTCCGGCCGTTGATGTTCAATCTTTACTTGTTGACAAACCATACACTTAGAGACATATTGAGCTACATCCCTCTTTAAACCTTCCCACCAATAATTTCTTTTTAGATCCTTATACATTTTTGTACTTCCGGGGTGAATCGAATATGGAGAGGAATGGGCTTCCTTCATGACTTCTTCTCTTAACCCACATGGCACAAATAGTCGATTCCCATATCTCACAACACCATCCATATCAATCCTTAATTCTTTCCTTTTCCCAATCCTTATAGAATCCTTTATTCCTTTGGTTTCATCGTCTTCCTCTTGAGCTTGTTTAATTCTATCCAGAATTGTTGGTTGCAAAGACAGTTGAGCTAACATCACATCTACTTGCTCCACAGTGACTTCAAGATCTAGCTTCATGAACTCTATCTGGATCTCCTTTTGGCTAGAAAGCAAAGTAGCAATGTCTTCATGTTTCTTTCTACTAAGCGCATCCGCTACTACATTAGCTTTCCCGGGATGGTAGAGGATCTCCACGTCATAATCCTTAAGTAGTTCAAGCCATCTTCTCTGTCTCATATTGAGTTCTTTCTGTGTGAAGATGTACTTTAAACTCTTGTGGTCCGTATAGATCTTACACTTCTCTCCAAACAAATAATGTCTCCACAATTTCAGTGCAAGTATAACAGCTGCTAACTCTAAATCGTGTACTGGATAATTCTTTTCATGTGGTTTCAACTGTCTGGAAGCATAAGCTATAACTCTCCCGTCTTGCATAAGCACACAACCGAGTCCTTGAATAGATGCATCACTGAAGACTATGAATTCCTTTCCATGGACTGGTAGCGCCAAGATAGGAGCCGATATCAATCTCTCCTTCAACTCTTCAAAGCTCTTCTCACATCTATCATCCCATTCAAACCTAACATTCTTTCGGGTCAATCGGGTTAATGGAGATGCAATCTTTGAGAATCCTTCCACAAATCTTCGATAATATCCAGCTAATCCAAGAAAGCTTCTGATTTCACTCACCGTTGTAGGCCTTGTCCATTGAGAATCGCCTCAATCTTCGTTGGATCAACTGAGACTCCTTCTTTTGAAATAATATGTCCAAGAAAAGATATCTCCTCTAACCAAAACTGACACTTGTTAAACTTGGCATATAGTTTCTTCTCTCGAAGCCTTTGTAACACAAGTCTCAAATGCTCTTGATGCTCTTCTTTGCTTCGGGAATAGATCAAGATATCGTCAATAAGACTATGACAAATGAATCCAAATAATCCTTGAAGACTCTATTCATCAAGTCCATAAATGCAGCTGGTGCATTGGTTAACCCGAAAGGCATCACTAAAAATTCGAAGTGTCCATATCTGGTTCTGAAAGCTGTCTTCTGAATGTCTTGAGATTTAATCTTAAGCTGATAGTATCCTGATCTCAAGTCGATCTTAGAAAACACAGTTGCTCCCTTCAATTGATCAAACAGATCGTCAATCCGTGGCAAAGGATACTTATTCTTGATAGTAACCCGGTTCAATTCTCTGTAGTCAATACACATACGCAAACTCTCATCCTTCTTCTTGACAAAAAGCACTGGAGCACCCCACGGGGATATGCTTGGTCTAATAAAACCCAAGTCTTGCAACCTTGTAACTGCATCTTCAACTCTTCAACTCTGGAGCCATTCTATATGGAGCTTTAGAGATAGGTACTGTTCCTGGTAATACTTCATTCCAAACTCTATCTCTATCAGGTGGTAATCCAGGTAACTTCTCAGGAAATACATCCACAAACCCATTCACAACTGGCACCATGTTGATATCTACTTCCTCCATACTCATAGCTGCTATAACCGGTTTCTCCCACAACTCCATGAACTTCATACTCTTAGGTCTTAACCTCTCTAACATATATGAAAACCTTCCTTCATCCAAATCAAAACTCAACTCCGCTCTACTACAATCGATAGTGACCTTATAATGATTTAGCCAATTCATTCCCAATATTACATCAAAATCAAATAAAGGTAACACTATCATATCAATAGGCATGCTCACATCAGAAATCATCACATTCACATTCTTACACACACATGGATGCCTATTTTCAATTACTAACGGAGTAGTTACACACATAACACGATCACTCAACACTTCAGAAGCAAGATTACAATCGTTCATGAAATTCTCAGAAATACATGCATGAGTCGCCCCTGTATCAATCAACACATAAGCATTCCTATCACACACATTCAGAATACCTGCCAAGGTGTCTACTGCAGGCGTATCTTCAACTTGATGTAGGGTGAAAACTCTAGCATTTGTCTTCCCTTTTTCCACATTCATTCCCTTTTTAACATCAGGTCGATCTTTGCAATTGGAAATATGATGCCCTCTTTGCTTACAATAAGCACAAAACACTGGTGGTAGCTTGGGATTCTGACACTCTGTGTATTTATGCCCAACTTGACCACATGAGAAGCACGCTCCAGGAGTCCACTTACAAGTTGTCTCTTCATGAGGACCATAACATCTAGGGCATTTCTTCTCAAACACTGGTGTAGAAGCCTTAAATGTTGACTTCTGACCTCCTTGTTTTCCCAGGTAAGGTCTCTTTCCTCGGTTTTGATAATAGCCTCCTTTGCTAACACCTTGATAACCGCCATAAGATGTGGCTGGAGCAGGTCTCTTCCCCATGAAAGCAGCTCTTCGGGCTCTCCTAACTCGACTATCATTATTTATCTGTTCCATCAACAAGGCTTTGGCAACTAAATCTGATAGAGTGTGCAACTCGAACTTCTTCACTTCATTCTGAATCTCTTCATTCAAACCGTTCTGAAACTTCTGAACCTTCATCCTCTCATCACGATAATCTCCTCCAGCAAAGCGTAGCAACCTGCAAAACTCTCCATGGTACTCATCTATGGTCTTGCTTCCTTGTCTCAAGTTCAACCAATCAAAATCATCCTCTCTCGTACTGAATTCGGGAAGTACTTAATGAAGAAGGTATCCTTGAATGTAATCCAAGAGATGGGTTGTTGCAAATTTCCACTAGTAGTCTCCACCAGTTATAAGCCTCTCTCTCATCATGTAAACTGCTAAACTCACTTTCTTATCTTCAGGAGTATTACTGGCGGCAAATGTCTTCTCCAATTCTTCTATCCAATTCTCAGCCACTGTCGGATCAGTGCTAGTACCATCAAACTCTGGAACCATCTTATTAAAGTCATGTAGTTTGATCTGGTTGGCTTGTTCATTCACAGGTGTGCTTCATTCGGTCTTACCCCGGGATTACCTTGCTGTATGAAGTACTGTGTCTGCTGGTACATCATCATCTGATATTGTTGCATCATTGCCATCATGTCCTTATCATACCATACATGGAATTCGGATCACCTGTAGGCATCTGTGGCATAGGAGGAATAGGCGGCATAGGTGGTGGTGGCGGAATTTGAGTCGGAGGAACTTGTGAAGCTGAAGCCGATGCAGGAGATGGTGTAGTCTCACTACTAGGTGTAGAAGATGAAGTAGGAACAAATGTAGATGATGACTGTGGTGGTGGTGGCATACTTTCCCTATCCGAATGCTGCCTGGTAGATCTCCTTAACATGTCCATCTTAATAGCCATACACAATACATTCAACACACATATAGGTATATTGTATTCAAGTCACACATTCAACCTATTAATTAGCATTCACAATCACACATCATAACAAACAATTCATCAAGCAATAAGGCAAGCAATAAACACAAAACATTTAAGAAAACAAACAAACACAAGCATTCAAGCAACTTAGCAACTATGCTCATCCTATTCTACCTATTTGTGTCTAAGTCAAGTCGCAAACAAATCATTTTAATTAGGCAAACAATTAATCAAACTAAGCTCTGATACCAACTGTAAGGACCCGCTATTACCCCTAGTTGAAATAAGCAATAGCAGTTCCCCAACCACATATAATCTGCAGAATTATATGCAAGGTTGTCTTAAAAGGATTGTTTGATGAATTGTTCACCTAATCTTAAAGGATAAATCATTTTAAGAAATAATTACTTAGTAGCTTTTCAAAAGATATTAACATATATATATATATACAACTTCAAACAAAAGCAGATCAAGCTAGATATATACATGCATATAGTACATCCACAGGCTTCTTACAAGCCTTAAACAAAATAACAAAATATAAAGCTTAACAAAGCTCTTAACATACATCCATTCTAACTAACTATCTAGTCTATTACAAAAATAATGGTTCCGTCCAGTCCTGGTCAAACTCTAGTCCTCATATGCCCAAGAAGTCCTCAAAATCGGAGCCGTAACCCATGCTCGCATAGGACTCGTCCAGGTCAACACCTGAAATTGTTGAAAGAATGAGCCAGAGGCCCAGTACACAGCAACGAATACAAAAGCGAGATGAAGCACACAAGCCTAGTCTAGATGCAAAATGCAACATCTCCAATTATTCTTTAATCTTTAATTAATCAATCAACACGGGAGTATTCAAACTCCGGAAAACAGGGATCGAGGGGACCTGAGTAACACTCGGACGCTCAGGGGGTTGATATAAGTAGTTCGGTACTCATACCCGTCCTAGATATCATTAGGTCAAAGAGAAAAGTAGCTTCCTCCAAGGTTAATAATAGCCGTTACTTAGCTCTATTTATACTCAGTCCATATCATAAAAATAGTTTCCACCGTTCTCATAAACGTTTGAACTAAACTATGGTACTTCCGACCAAGTTTAAATAAATTTTCACCGATCTATACCCCCCGACAACTACCCGCCGTACCACTTAATGAAAGTCATCTCATATGACAGGAGTGGCCTAAGCGCCTAATTTACCGTGCTTCAACCGAGCAAGGTGCCGCTCCCCGAACCGGATACCAACTTCCATCCCAAACTCATTAAACTATGAGGGTCGCCGTTAGTTCATACATGACCTGGCGTAGGAATTGGATTTTAACGGCATAAAACACAAGCAACAATCACATTTTAATTTCTTATTAAAATTTAAGTTTTATAAATGCCTATCCTAACAGAGACACAGGTTACTGCGTACCTGATAAAGCTCGGGAATTAACGGAGTTGAACGGGCGAGGATCTATCACTGTTCAATCAATATTAAAATTCACTCTTAGCTTAGACTCTAATTGACTAATTCAAAATATAAATTCACCCAAGATCCAATTAAATTGATACAAAGTCAAAATAAGGTATTAAGCACCTATCATACCCTAGATCACTTAATAAAACATAATTACTTGAATAACAAACTTTGGAAAATTTCAGAAAAAGTTTTATAAAAATTCAAAAGCTCAGGGGATACGCCGCACTCAACGCCGCGGCGTTGAGCCGGTTTTCAAAGACCTGAAAATTCACACTGCCAACGCTGGCATGTTCAAGGTACGCCGTCAGCCCTATGTTTCCTACACCCGGCCATTAGCCGGCGTTGAATCCAAAATCCAAAGTTTCAAAAACATCCAGAGAAGTCTAAGCCGTCCGCTTACCTATGTACGCAGCAGCTTTGACATATACGCCGGCTGAGATTTTAAACAGTCGGCGTACGATATGGATGAAGGAACGCCGTCTCACTCGTTTAGTGAAAGCCGGCGGCGTTGCAAACACGTTAGGAAAATTGATTCTGTGGGTTTCTACACCGCCTCTACGCCCGGCGTAGAACCCCAGATGCCGGCGTACGTTCAAAATCTAGCCTATACGAAAATGATATTTTGAAATCCCCTGTTTTAACACACTTTAATTTCTCAAAACTTTTCCAAACTTAGTCCAAACTTTCTAAAGCAAGATATGAATCAAATACTATCCTAACAACATGAATTTCACCTCTAATTATCAAATCACCAATCATACTTCAAATTCACATATCAACTACTCATTCTTCAATTTTTTTTCTATAATACTCATTCCCACACTTCCACATTCCTATGAGATGCAAACTACCCCTTCATTAATCACATAATCCCATTCAAACTATCATTCATGCACCAATCCAATCTCCTACCAAACATCATCTCAAAATCTTATCTACCCTAACATTTACAAACAACACATTATGAGACATAAATTAAAAGACAAAGATTACATTATAACTTACATAAGTGAATCTTGGCTTGAAATGTTATTCAATCCTTAAGCTTGTTAAACCTTGGCTTAGGGTTTAGGCTTTTGGGTTGAGAAAAAGGAAGAAAGAAAGAAGAAAGAAAAGAAGTAAAATTCGTATGAAATTTTTTGGCTGCAAAAAGGAGGACTTATCTTGACCAATTAAAGTAATTTGTTATCCAAATCTTACCTTTAGGGAATATTGTCCTAGATTTAATTTGGGGAAATTCAAATTTCAATATGAGTTAAATTTGAGCACAAAATGTAGGTTTAAAATTCACAAAATTTCTGTCATGAAAAAGCAACTCAAAACAATTTAATTACATTCTAAACTAATGCATGCATATTAATTTACAAAAAGACACACACATTCATTAAACTATTCACACATTTATGGATATCATACAATAATATTAATTTCATAATACTAAGCATAATAAAAAATAACATATTCCTTAATTATATTACTAAACATACACATAAATATATAATATCATCCAAATATCATACTAGCATGTAATATAGGAATTCTTGGCTATTTCAAAACTATTGATGCTATAAAAGAAAATGATCATGCATTACACGATTTGCATAAATAACATTTGAGCAAGTGGCAGCATACTACGTGTTAGTATTTCGGCCCTCTGATAATGCTTAGTTGACCTAGGCTAAAAGCTATTAGATCAACGTAAGATTACCTTTGAGCTGTCAGTACTATAGGAACTAAATGGTAAACGAAGACGCCGCCTATGGTATCGTTTGAAAGGAATAATACTTAGCGAGATTCTAGGTAGAAAACAAGAAATGAGAGAGTTAAGATATGGTTAATTTAAAGAGTAATAAAGTGAGTATTATTTTAATTCAGTATGCTTAGTCACTCCTGGAGGTTGGCCATAGCAATGTGTCCTTCAACCCTGATGAGAGGGCGTAAATCTCCATTCTGCTTTGGATTCTCAATCATCCAAGCTTGTAATGTGGATATGATTGATTGTTACATAGCATATGATTGGTTACTTGTTTGTTGTTGTTTGATGTGTGGTTTGGTCATGTATCTCATTGAGTCTGCATTCACTCACTCCCTGTTTTTGAGAAATAATGCTAGCTAGATTTGGTTGAAATGTGTAAAGGAGCTTCTCTAACAGACTATTATTGAAGATAGAAATATAGGATATGTAAACTATAATGAAATATAGATAAATTATATAATAATTGAAATTTGTAAAGCTGTAAGTTTGAAACCCCATTTTCATTATTTTGGGGGAATACTAATTCTGTGATCTGGTAGAAAATGGAAAATCGATTTCATAGTTGAAATCCAATAATAAATAATTTATCATTTATATGATATACATTGATAAATAAATAGATTCTTGTACACTCTGAATTATAAGACGGCTCTCATATTACAGGTGCACAGTAGTATAATAGCTTTAGATTAATCCCACTAGGCTCTCTTTTGAGGCATGACACCTACTGTTAAGAGTATCACCTAGAATTTCTAGTTTTCATAATATACTTAAAGTTTATATACGTATTCATGTGGATATATAATAAAAGCTATAAGATTTTATCGTTGTTTCACCCTTATTACAAGTAGAGCATACCCCTAGCTTATAGGTTCTTGTGTTTCAAAAGTTTTGAGAGCAAAGGTGATGATGCACACATGCGTTAAGGAAGGAAGAAGAGACTGAAGGCTGCGGTATATGTCTCTTTTCAATTATCCTTATTGCATTTAATAAGTTACCGCCGCGCTTAAAGAGAAGTATCAATGCAACATCTATAAAATGAATAACTAAGGGACAGCTAGTAATCGGGGTGTCTAACTCATGCTAACTAGTGCATCTAGCCTTACTTTTTGAGACCCTAGGAGTTCTAAGATTTTTTAACTTAAGAATGTTATGTATTATATTATGTTTAATTTTGTTCTAGGTGTTATATTGACTAAAAGCATCGTGGATTATATATATATGTTTAAAAACAACAAAAATTTTTAATTTTCAATAATAATTCTATAAATAGAGCATTTAAAATTGTATCATGAAAATATTATTTCGATTTATTAGGAATTCGTGTTTTTAGGACACGATTTCCAAAATGATATAAGCATTTATCTATTTGAAGGCACAATGCTGAATACCCTGTTTATGAGATTACTTTTAATCAATTTAGATTTTTTAGTTTCTTTTTGTAAATACAACTTTTTATTTATTAACCCCAGCTTAAGACCACATTAATATTTAGATTTATAATATTTCCATATATATACCATGGTTCGACATTGGCATAACAACTGTAAGCACTCCATGATTTTATTTATTAAATATATATCATATATTCTATTTTTCACGACTTATTATATTTTGGTGCTCATAACTTAAGAGTTTTTGACAAAAAGTTGTGTGCAACCACTGTTTATATCATTTGTTTTACCAAATAAATTTGATGGATCACATTTTGTTAATTTTTCATGGCCACCATGTTAAATTTGTAGAAACCAAGATTATGGTCGTAAGCCCTATATGATACCTTAGAAATTCTCTTAAAAACTCGAGGTATCATAAATACACAATTTAAAAACAATACAAACTGAAAGCCTTATTCCAATTCAAGGGAGCAAATATGTGGCTCTAATTTATAAAACTTAAACTACATACTTCCTTTTGGGCAAGAAGTATCTTGGGAAAACTTCCCAATTGGCATTATCCTTTTCTTACGAAATCGAGAAACGGATCTTACTTTTCCTCAAATTTGAACAACCGGACCCTTTGTCTCGACACGCAGATATCACGTTGTAGAACATTTATGTCTTGATTTAACTGAGAGTAATTCGAATAATAGAAAACCCAGATTAAAAAACTAATGGAATCAAATACAGTACAATATATGAATTGTTGATATTTGCCGTGGCATCCAAGTACCTTAGCGGGACAATATCCTGAGCATCCAACTTTTTCCCCTAGTGTGAGACACTTCTTCAACGAATAACAACATATCTTAACTTCGACGAGACGAAGAAGAGTAAAGTGATCAGCTTTTGCCACATCCATTAATTAGCACTAGTATTAATCACGCCCCTTCTACTGCCTGCCTTTGAAGTACTATAAATACATATGCTTGAAGTAGCCAAAACATATGTGCCTAAGGTCTTCGAGTCTTTCAAGTTATTAGTGTCTCTATCCCTTATCCTAAACACCATCCTCGTTAGCCTTAAAAATGTCGTCCATGAAACCAACATCCATTAGGCTAACCGGAGTTGCTCCTGCTGGAAGCATTTTGGCTAATCTCCATAGAGCCTTCAATGACATTGATCACATTAATTTTCTCATCGGGCAATATCATCCTCACGTCGATGCGATATTCAATGAAAACGATGTTTTCTATGTCGCAAGAGACGCCCTCCAAAACGCAGTTTTCTTTGTGGACAGCCAAGTTCTACGCAAGCCAGCTCAGGCTGTCATCGTCCGTCCGGTAATCCAATATTTTTGCCTCGCATTCAGTAGATCATTGATTTGCTAGCGGAAAATTTAGATTTCTGAAGAAACTTCTACGTGAGAATTGCTTAGTAGGAAAAAATTGCAGCATTAAATATTGCAACAGGAGCAATTATTTTTAACAAAAAAATAGTTCTTCTCTCCGCCTCCACACCACCCCGCACCACCCCCACCCCTCCTCCTAATTTGTAAAATAGAATCTTTCTTTAGTTCATAAGTTAAGATGCATGATGGTTCTTATTATATAACTTTTATGAAGTTTCGAACACAATATAATCTAAATAGGGGAAAAATGATCCTTTTTCTAATAAATTATATGAAACGTTTCGTTAAGTTTTGTTTTTTTACAGCTGGTGCAGACAGGTACTGAAGAAAAAGTTGCTATGGAGCCAATCCGCCCGGCAGTGCCCGAGATAAGAGACATACCATCTCCTCTTATACAAAGGATTATGTACCAGGTTTCAATACACTGAGTTTTTTCATAAGCCATGTAATCAACATTTCCATGCTAAAAACTCGATAACGAGATATAAAATTGAAATATACACGCTTACAAAATCATTTTACATTACTTTTTAAATAACTTACTGTAGCAAAACCAACCAATGCAAATAAAAGTTTCAAGCAATAACAAGAGCAGTGGCTTTTCATATACTTTTATAGAAACTTTGGTACATAAATTCATGCATGATAGTTTTATTTTTTTGTTTAGATCACAAGCAAGGCCCTGGACAGTGAAGATGCAGATGCATTACAACACTCGGCATTCAAGCTAGTGTTTAAATATTCATGGTTAAGGAAAACGCTAGCAGTTCTGGCAGCTTTTACTTTGCACTATGGAGACTATTGGTATTGGGTGCGATCTATTCCATCGGACCCCCAAGCGCAGCAAATCTCAGCACTTGAAGGATCTCGGGCAATGAAGGCAAAAATTGAAAAGGATTTGAAGATAAAAAATGCATTCACATTGCTGAATGAGCTAGTGAAGGACTTGTCAGAACTAATTGAGATCATATATGAACTCACAATGCTGTGTGCGAAACACCCTGAGAGGGAGGTCCCTGTGCTGAATTTGGTGTTTAATCGCCTTCCAGAATGGAATTGCCAAGCCATTGTTGCCATTCTTGCTGTCAATGTTCAGTTCACTAAGTTCATCAATGCAGAGGACGAAAGGTAATAATTTATTATTACTAAATAATACCTTATTTTTAAATTCCAGTGTCTTTTTTTAAGGGAAAAAAAATACCATACATGAAATATTTAATATACAGATGGACAGAATGGGAGCTAACACAACTGCATTTGGATATAAATGGTCTTAAAAAGGAACTAAAAGCAGAGCTTGATCATTGCCTCGCGGACATAGGTAAACAGATTCATTATGATAAATAAAGAAGAATTCTCACATGATGAATTATTAAACTAATTTTACGATAAAATGATCTATTAATACAAAAAACAAACATTTGTGGTGTTTTAGAGGTATCTGTCAGTTACAAGAAGTACGTGAAAAGCATCGAAAACCCTAGCAGCGTTGTCGACGTAATCAGGCAACTACTTCGTGAAGGCGTTGATTCCCTCCTCTATGGTGTTACTAACAAGCTGGTATGCCAATTAAAATTGATAAATTTTTTATGCAGATTTGTCCTCTTGTATATATATATGTATGTATATGCATGAATTTTTTGTTAAAAATTTTCTATGTTATATCAAATTTTCATAGGCGAAAATTGAGATGTTACGAGGCAAAGATGTTTTGTTGGCAATATCAACATTGAAAATTGGGACTGATGATGTTGATGCTCTAGCTGAAGTTTATACCCATTTTGAGCGCTTCCCAATGCTAGCAAGTCAACAAAGTGATCTCTTTCCTATTTTGCCCTCGGGACAGGAGTCCACCAACACTAAAAATTTTGAGATGATATGGTTTCCATTTATTCAGGATTTTCATGATCCTCAAAGTCCATTTTATGTTAGTTCATTTGGCAGGAGGGAAGACTTATCATCGTATACGCATGAGCAATATTCCAAATTTAAGATGTTGCAAGCAAAGATGCCATGGCTAACCATTGAGGACCCTTCCCAACTTCACCCATATGCAAAGAGATATATCAAGGAAGAGTGGTTCTTTAAAGGTGATGCAATTGTTGTTGCACTAAACCAATCTGGTCGTGTTGAATGCATCAATGCGATGCCGAGGATTCGAATTTGGGGCACAAAGGCTTTTCCCTATGAACTTACTATCAATATGTGGAAAAGTACCCCTTACTGGATTCTTGCTGTATTTGATCAGAGTCCGGAAATGGTATGTATTAACTGACAATAATGTTTTCCTTTGAATTTTAGTAGTGAACACTATTTTGCAATAACTTATTAACATTGTTTTATTTTTCTTCTTTTTGTGTTTTATTCATTTCAGTTTGCACCTGGGAAATACACCTTTATCTATGGAGGTGAAAATTTCATGTCAAAATTATCAGAAGATACCACAAGAAAAATTGAAAGAGCTACCGGAATTAGCATAGTTCATGTAACGGATCCTCGTATAATTAAGCGTCTAGAGAACACATTGATATGTAGGATGCAATATTTGCTTGAGCGTAGCCCTAACGAGCACGAACCATCAGATTTTGTGTTTGATCAATTAAGTGAAGCATACACAGCGTATGAGAAAGGTGGACTTGCCATTCTCACAAGAGGACCGGAAGTGATATTCATTGGTTTGGCTGAACTAGCACTAAAAGATTTATTGGACTATGAAAGATGGTACAACAAGGATATGGATATTGTCAAGGTTTTCCAACAGAAGGCTCCAACTCCAAGCAAGAGCGTCTTCCTTCCCAGTACAGGATGGTGGAATCCAGATTGGATGAAGTGCAAGCAAACTGGGCAGAACATGAAGTATATTGAGAATTATAAATGTTGTGATGATTAAAGTTGAAGATGTTTTGTCCTGAAAAGATTTATATCATCATCGTTGAATTTGTTGTTCTTTTGTTGTGTTGTGTTGTGTCACTTTGCAATGGCAAAGTGTCTCAATAGTATGTTTTAATAAGTCCGACTCTTAGGGCACTTTGATTTGGTATGTTCATTTGTCTTTTGCTACTTCTTCTTGTTTAAGACATAATAATGTAATTCAAATTTGAAAATAATAAAGCTTGTCTACGATGGCTTTACTTTGTCATGTTCAACCATAATGTGTGCCTTATATGTCATGCAATCTAATAAAAGAACATTAGAGCTACTTCTCCACTTGATATCATGCATTTAATATAATTTCATCCTTTGGAAACCATAGTAATCAAAGTTTTATGTTATATATAGGAGGACTATGTACATAGTTTATTAGCATTAGCGCAATTTCATTACGGCATAGGTGAACCCTTTACTATTACAAGTGTGAGTACACATAAAATATACTATTTCCTTCTCTCTATTTTTTTTTTCTTTTTACTTTTGGTTATGCATTGTAATTTTTTATTTATACTACGTTTCATGCACCTTTTTTTTCGTTTTGGCTTTTGTTGTTGGTATAGACTTACACACACACATATATATTTATACTTGTTTAAATTTTTCCGATTATTGTAAAACTACTCATTAAGAAACGAGTTGCAAAACAATTTTGTATTTTGGAATGTTTTAATATTGTTGTTGTTTTTATTAGTGTTATTATTAGTATTATTAATCTTTGTTACTTTCAAGCAATAGAAGTGTTTAGCAGAACTCACAAGTTTTAACAACTTTTAATAGTCAACTTCAATCAACCTATTGTTTGTTACTTTGATTGCATTTAATATTATACATATGACTAATAAACCTAATTTATTTTTAATTTATGAGAGCTAAAATAAACTTTTATTAGTCATTTTATTAATAATTATTATGAATGTAGTAGTTAGGACCGTTAAATTATGCTTTCAAGTCTTTAAAGGATATACTTTATGAAAAGGAAGCAAATTGGGCTAAAAATATGAAGTTTGGAAGCAAAATATGGTCAGCAGGAAGAAGATACTGGGTCTCCAAGCCATGTTAAGAAAACACTTGTAAACTGACAAGAATTCAAATTTTGACATGGTATGATTGCAACATGACTTATTGTAAGTAGTGTCAATCAAGGAATTTGACATAACAAGGGACACGACCACAACATGACTTATCACAAATCGGATTGTGTCACTCCCTAAAGGGTACCCAAAACATAGTTGTCCGCCAAACTCAATATTGAAGCTTAGGAATGACTACCTTAGTCAGGCCAAGCTTCAATATCGAGTGTAAGAGGTACTTACACGACAATAGAGGATCCCCTTTGAAATGAGTAGTTTAAGGAGAATCAAATAATAGCATTCAAGAATAGAAATCATAACTACATAGTTCTTAAAAATTAAAGCCTTACAATTCTTAGGGGCATAGCCTTGCCAAAATCATTATAAATATCTCAAAAGCTATCTTCCAAAATTAGATTTACAAGAGGAGTTTTCGACAAAATTCTATGTCAAAAATTCAAACATGGACTTCTTCCAAAAGCTCCTTAAGCCTTTGATTGATACCTAAGTGAAAAAATCCACTAGCTTCAACCATAAGTAGGGATGCTGCAAAGGTATCTAAGAGGGTATAAGCTTAACTTTACTTAGTGAGAATATTCCCAAAATAACGCACCTAAATAAAATCAATCAAACAAGTAATTATAAATCAAGCATATGAGAAGTAACATTCACCTAAGCAAACAATACATATGATCAATCAGAAACCATAAGTTTGAATGGATTTATTCCCTCCATTCAGGGTTAAGTGTTTTAGGCCCATACGACCATGGTTTTAGAATATGTTTTGTAGATCTTTCAAGCTACTACACACCACTAAAACTTGTAGATTTTCAAGCTCCTACATGACAGTTGTAGATTTTTAGGCTACTACTAGCCATCACTACTATACTTTTGTCCCACCAAGGGTATAGCAGTAAATGCAATGCAACCTACTTCGTGATATGCATGATCAATTTGTTAATTTGTTCTTAACATATAAATAATGTACCTTAAGGGTAATCATAGAGATATTCGCAAATACTTCAACAATCAACAATTCAAGTTTCAATATACTTAGATTATTTTCAACAACACCATGATCACATTCATTTCCTATAGTGATTCCCACATGCATATTCCATTTTATCTTTTCGTATTTCTAGTACTTCTAAACTACAAGCACAAACATAAGTGCATAAAATAAGGAGA
Source organism: Combretum micranthum (assembly GCA_024138025.1). NCBI lineage: Eukaryota > Viridiplantae > Streptophyta > Magnoliopsida > Myrtales > Combretaceae > Combretum > Combretum micranthum. Next base: position 1,211,658 of record JAMXBD010000030.1, read on the forward strand.
TAAACTCACTCGATTATATAGCTCCTTAATCTTAATAATCCTCAAGGTAGGATGCTTTGAGTTCTTTGTCACCCAGACAAAAAAAATATCTGAAAAGAGCATTTCATAGAGATTCTATCTAAATTTTCAAATACTATTTCACTATTCGCGTCAATTTTTCTAGTTTTGAAAATTTCAAATTAAAACGGTCATAACTTTCTCATTTTAACTCAGAATTTTGCACACTAGTAATCATTTTCTATCTACTTCGAAAGATTTATCTATTTATAATGTTATTTTTAGCATTTAAGATCATTAAGGGTTCAAAATAGGGTAGTACATATTGCATCTAAAACATTCCAGCCATTGTTTTTCTTATATTTCAATGTTTTACTTCACTTAAACACTCTATAGCAACCATGAAAATATTTATATCTTTAAAAATTATTTAGTATTGATATTAACTTATACTAAATGCATGATCCTAGTGATGTTATTCCAAAATAATAATTTTGTAAAACAATCTTTGTGAAAAGTAGAAATATTAAGTTTTATAAAAAAAATTAATCTTTTGACTTATGAAAAAAATTCGTTATCTTAAATTTTGTAAACATATAATTTAACAAAATAATGGTTTCATATTTACTTTGAAACTTTAATGTTCTTATATTTATTTCAAAAATTTTATTCAACAATTTATTTTGTAAGATATGGTTTTACTTATTTGTGATATAATACTCTAAGTGTATTTCTATTGAATTTTTCTTAAGTTTGGTTCTTAAATGAAATTTAAATTTATAAATGCTGTAGATATGAAGCTTAACTAAAGAAAATCATGGTTTAATATTTATTTTGAATCTATAAATATTTTATTTTCACATTAACTTCTTTTAACTAATTAGTTTACAAAACAAATGCTTCTATATGTTTGCGGATAAAAATTATTTTAAGTGGGAGCTTCTTTGAAATTTTTTTTAGTTTTAATATTTAGAAAGAATCATGTGAGAGACTTGTTTTAGGTTTTTATTTTTGGAAAAAGGGTTTGCGCATGTCTTATGAGTAAGTTTACGAACAATGTTTGCATAACAAAGAATAATCAACATTAGTATTTTAGGTAAACTCATTTGATATTTCAAATTTTTAATTAAGTACTTATTTTTATCCTTTTATCTCTTATGACAATTTTTCGTAATGGTTGATAAAAAATTCTTGAAAGTTAATTTATAAGATGAGGAATTACCAACATTCACATCTTTGAAAATTTTATCATGATAACATCACTTATGACCATGTAGTTACTTGAGTAAAAATTATAGCAATTATACCAAGAATAAAATTATTAACATAGACCCATATATAAAAATTAGAGATTATAATCAAGAATACAAAAATATCAAAATAAGATTATGGGAGTCTTAGCTTATCATCAAAACTCCTGGAGACTTGAATATATTCTAATTACCAAAAAAATGAGAAGAGCACAAAGAAAGAAAATCGTGAAAGTCTTAAATCTTTTTCATGGCTTCTTGAGAATTGCAATAATTCCAATCTCATAAATAAAATAATAATAGTGAGAAAAGTAATTATGAGAGTTTAAGATTATATTCAATGCTCCTCGGGACTTAAAAATGAATAAGTCCCTTTTTGTTTTGACTTGAGATTGATAAGTCTAAGACTAGAATTTGACTAGTCTTATTTTATTAACAAGAAATAAATAATGAGCAATGAAATAAGAGTATTAAATAAAAAGTTAGATTAGTGAGCATCTAGGCTCTATAGATATACATATTACATATGTTTACTAATATATACAAAGTTAGTGTTAGAAACAATATTACAACATAATGTAAACATGAACATGAAGTTAATAAGATATAAACAATATGTTGTTTCTATGTCTTTATCCCCTAGCATATGCATCATAGGGATTTTAGAAACATAACATACACATTTTTCATGTTATGTTAACATAATGTATGGAGAGTGTTTGGTATTTTACCTAAAGTTGAAGGTGGATGAAAGAAAAATTTGAGAAGACAAATGGGTGTGTGCATGATGTGCCTGTGGGCATGAATGAGAGGAGAGGAAGAGAGTATTTGTCTTGACTTTGCATGATTTTTTTTTTTTTATGTTTGAAATGGGTGTGTAAAGAATGAAGGTATGAGGGGGTATTTATAGAGTTTTGAGGAGGTACTTTAGAGTTAATTAAATAAATGAAAGGAAAAAGAAAATAGAGGGACGAAAGAGAGAGATGGCTGACCACGAGGGAGACATTAAAAATTAATTTTAATAGATAAAAATAAGTAAAGAATAAGATAAGTTATGCATAAAGTAGCATTGGAAATAAAAATGTAAGAATATGTATGTAAGAAATGTAAGAAAGAATAGGTACTAAGAAAAAGTGGATATAGATAAATAGTAATGAATAGTGGTGAATAGTAATTAAATAGTAAACAAGACAATTTAATTATCGATAGTAATAAAAAACGTGTAATTAGGCTATATCTAACATTTTTACAAGCCATAAAAATTATATCTGATATTTTTATGAATTCTTACTATATTACGAGTCTAGATTGTTTATGGGAATGTTTTTCTTGTTTTCAATATCGGTATCCCGATTTTTAAAACTGATCCCATTCAGGTCCTAAAGAGACAAATATTTGGTGGCTCTGATCTTTTTAGGTTAGACATAATTTCAAACTTTAAAATAAGGTTATCTCATTTTTATTTTTTTAAGGTTCCAAATGCAGTCTTACCAAATTTAAGATCTCTAGAACTTAACGCTAACCTATGTTGTCTTCAAGGTTCTGATTTGGCTTATGGTTCTAAGATTTATTCATAAAACTATCGTAAAATCTAAGGGTTTACATCCTACCCCCTTAAAAGAAAATTTTGTCCCAAAAACTTTGACTCACATACTTGTTTTGTTGATCTAATATGGGTATCTGCACTGAATCTCGTCCTCGACCTCTCAGGTTGCTTCCTCATATGTATGATTTCTCCAGATTACATTGACGTATTTTATTTCCTTGTTTCGTAATTTCAGGATTTTTCGATCCAAAATTTACACCAGGTATTCCTCATAAGTAAAGTTTTCTTTTAGCAATACAAGCTCTAACTCCACTACTCGATCCGAGTCGGCTACATGTTTACATAAAACTAACATATGGAACACATTATGCACTCCTGACAAATTTGGTAACAAGGCTAGGCGATAAGATAAATCTCCAACTCATTCGAGCACTTTGAAAGATCCGATATACCACAGAGTTAGCTTTCCTTGTGAGTGTACCCGATGAACACTCTTGATTAGGTTCACCTTTAGATATACGTGATCTCCTACTTGGAACTCAAGAACCCATCCTTTTTTATCAACCTAGCTTTTTTGCTAGTATTGAGCCTCCTTCATCTTTTGCCAAATTATTTTCACTTTTTATGCTGCATCTTGCACTAAATTTGGTCTACTGGCGAGCTTTTCAATGCCGTCCTAGAACCAAAGGTGATATACATCATCGTTAATATAAGGCTTCATATGGTAGCATTTGGATCGCCGGGTGATAGCTATTGTTGAAGACGAACTCTATTAATGGCAAGTTACATCCCTGCTTCCTTTGAACTCCATGACACCAGCGTGTAGCATGTCTTTCAAGGGCTAAATTGTTCGTTCTAACTAGTCATTAGTTTGAAGGTGATAGGCCATACTAAAATGTAGTTTAGTTCCCATATACCTTTGTAAGCTTGTTCAAAATGAAGATACAATTCTATGGTCTCGATCGGATAAAGTCCCGACTATTACTTAATGTAATCTTATGATTTCCCTTATATACAATCTGGCCAACTTGTCCATTGATTAGGTGATATTAATACGAATGAAGTGTGCTGATTTGGTGAGACGATCCACTATAACCCATATTGCATCATACCCGGCCGACATCTTTGGTGATTCACATATGAAATCCATTGTGATTTGATCTCATTTCCATTTTGGTATAGGTAATGGCTTCAATAGTCCTCTCGACCGTTGATACTCAATTTTAACTTGTTGACATCTGGAACACCTCATCACAAAGTCGGCTACATCTTTCTTCATGCCATTCTACTAATAGTAGCCTTTTAGATCCTAGAACATTTTATTCCCTCCAGGGTTCATCGTATATCATGAGTTATGAGCTCCTTTTAGGAATTTTTTCCTCACCTCAGCATCATTTGGCACACATAATATCCCTTTCATTCTCACTACATCTTGCTCATCTATGGTAAAATCGGTATATTTACCTTCTTGTACCTCTTTCTTAATCTTCTGAATAACTTCATCATAACATTGTGCTTCTTTAATACGGTCTACAAGAGTTGGTCCCATCTCTAGATTGGATATTTCTACTTCTTTATCTTGTCCCACAACTCAATGCTTAACCTTTCAAACTCCTTTATTAGCTCCTCTTGGTCAGTTAACAAGGTAGCAACTTCTTTGTGGTTCTTATTGCCTAGTGTGTTAGTGACGGCATTGACCTTTCTGGACAATTATTAATTCCAAAATCATAGTCCTTAATTAATTCCAGCCATCTTGTTTGTCGCATATTTAGTTCCTTCTAGGTGAATAGATACTTGAGGCTTTTGTGGTTCATGTATATCTCGTATCTTTGTCCATAGAGATAATGCCTCTATAGCTTGAGTGAAAAAACAACAGTGGCTAACTTGAGATCACTATGGTAGATAGTTCTGTTCGTGTGGCCTTAACTATCTTGAAGCATATGCGATCACCTTCCCTTCTTCCATTAGTACACATCTAAAGTCATTTCTTAATGCATTACTATGAACCGTAGATAGTTTCTCGAGATTAGATAATAGTAAGATAGGTGCGGAGACTAGGAGTTGCTTCAATTCTTGAAAACTCCATTATCACTTCTCAGTCCATATGAACTTCTTATTCTTTTGAGTTCATTGAGTCAAGGGCTTAGCTATATTAGAGAAATCCTTCACAAATTTCCTATAATAGCCTACTAATCCAAGGAAACTCTTTACCTTAGTTACCATACTTGGTTGCTTCCATTCCATAATGGCTTTGACTTTCTTAGGATTTGATATGCCATCTCCAAATACTACATGTCTTAGAAGGAATGTTCGGTCTAATCAAAAGTCACACTTAGATAGTTTAGTCTATAGCTTTTGCTCCCTTAGAGTTTGTAGTGCCAACCGTAGGTGCTCTTCATGTTGTTCTTGTGTCTTTGAATAAAACAAGATATCATCATTGAAAACTATTGCGCACTTATCCAAAAGCAGCTTATAAACTCAATTCATCAAATCTATTAAGGTAGTCGGTGCATTTGTTAGTCCAAAAGGCATCACCTAAAATTCATAATGTCCATATTGGGTTCGGAAAGCAGTTTTCGACAAATCTTCTGGTTTGATTCCCAGCTAGTGGTATTCGGATCACAAATCAATTTGCAAAAACACGCTTGCTCCTTGTAACTAATTAAAAAGGTCATCGATCCTTGGTAGTGGAAACTTATTCTTTATGGTAACCTTGTTGAGATTGCAGTAGTCAGTACATAACCTTAGTGATCTGTCTTTCTTCTTCACAAAGAGAACTGTTGCTTCCTAAGGGGAAACACTTATTCGGATGAACCTTTTTTTATAACAATTCTTATAGTTACTTCTTTAGTTCCTTCAGCTCAATAGGTGCCATCTGATATGGAGCCTTCGACATCGGTTCAGTATTTGCTACTAAGTCAATCTCGAAATCAATCTCCTATTTCAGTTGTAGTCCAGGTAGCTCATTTGGAAAAACGTCTGAAAACTTGTTAATGATGGGTATAACATCTAGGGTGGGTTTCTCTTTTCCATCCTCCTTGTTGCCAACATAACTCTCAATTTCCTCCTCGTCTTCTTCTATTAACTCAAATGAACACAGCTCATGCTCTCTTGTAGTTGCGGCTTCACTGACAAACGTATGGCCTTATGATCATGCTTTTTCTATAAATTTTTTTAAACTCTTTTTAGTCTCTTTACAAATTCCTTTCAACAAGCAAATATTAACCGGCCAATGTAGCGGATGTGTATGTAGTAATAATATATCAATGAATACCGAGTTGAGTCTATATTAAATGAGGACTAGCTATCAACTATATTAGTGCAAATTGTAGCTAGGCAAATCAAAAGTGTTTCTCTTTTTGAATTTTCTTATATAGAACTAAACTATAAAAAAATCTTGGATTTCTAACACCTAAAAATTGATTAGATTAAGAGCCAAAAGATGTGAATAATAATCAAATGCATGCTATTGATTAGAAATGCATTTTCTAATCTAAATTGTCAATGGATTTAGTATTTTCAATCAATCAAGCATCAGATAACAACTCCTTTTTCCAAAGTAAGCTATTATCCTAAATTAACTAATCAATATTCCATATTCCTATGAAAGCTGTCATACACCCCCCCCCCCCCAAAAAAAAAAAAACTTCCAAGGTTCTGGGCGTGTGATGTCAGGGCAAACAACTACCGCTGGCTCTCTAGTGATAATTGTCGACACCACCCTCAGGCGATATAAACCAACGCATGCCCCACAGGATATCACGAGTACTATAGGTATGGTTACCCTCAAGTGAGTTGACCCCCTATCTGTAGCTTGCAGGGATCGAACTCAAGACTTGAGGCTTTTGCCTGCCCCAAAGGCAATGCCTCTCATAAGTTGAGCGCAAGCTATAGATAGGAGGTCAACTCACTTAAGGGTAACAATACCTATAGTACCCGTGATATCCTGCGAGGCATGCATTGGTTCACATCACCTAAGGGTGGTGTCAGCTATTATCACTAAAGGGCCAGTAGTTGTCACGCCCCGAGGGTATGCTAGTAGTAGTAACCAAGGAACACTTGATTTCCATTACTAGTTTACCTTCCGAGAATGACATGATTTCAATAAACAAGATCTTTTAGTTGCTTGGATAAGATGAACAAATATATACAAGGCATAAATTAGTAAACAACCATCACATTAATAAGATATCACATACCATATTCTTTATAAACCCTTACAACACCTAGTTAATGATTCTAATGCAAGATACTTGCAATTAAAAGGTAAATAGAGATACATATATTATGATCCTATACTAGTCTTTAAGCTTCTGGCTTCTAATTTCTTACCGGGACCATGCTCCTGGTAGTTATGAGCCAGGGTCGTAGAGTAAACCTGAAAGGGCTGTTGAAGTGTGAGCTAAACACGAGCTCAGTGAATAACTAGAACTTACCACATAATACATACAAGTTATTTAACAATCATATGAAATGTATCAATCAAACATGTGTACAATACAAGCTTGGATAACCCAAAATCCAAACAGGATGAAGATTTACGCCCTCCCATTGGGGTTGAAGGATCACAATCTATGGTCCACCTACTTAGGAGAGACTAAGCTTTTAGGAAATAATAATATTCAATTTAGTTATCTCTTCGAACTTATCCTGTTTTGTTATTTATTTCCTGATTTAGCTTTAGAAACTCCACTAAGTGTCAGCTATTTCCTTGCAATACCATAAGCGGTGTCATTCATTTACCATTTAGTTCCTATGGTATTAACAGAACAAAGGTAATCTTGCAATTAACTAATAGCTCTCTTGCCTAAATAATCCAAGCATTACTAGAGATCCAAAAAACTAACACGTAGTAGGTTACCACTTACTCAAATGCTATTTATGCAAAATATGTAAAGCATGACAAATTTCCTTTATGGTACCAGTAGTTTTTAATCAATTTGAAGGTGATCAAGCATTACAGACATTCAATCATGTTATATAAGCAATATAGACATATACAACTCTGTTATCGCTTATAATAGAGTGACTTGGCAATCAATGCAATACACAATTTCCACAAACCAAACAATACACCAAATATTTTTTTATTATCTTTTATTTAAGGTTCACTAACTTTACAAGCACAACCAATGTAATAAGACTGAGTTACTCACCTGCTCATGTTGTTCAGTCGTAATAATCGTCAGGAAAGTCCTCACCAATACCCAAGTTACCTATTGAGATAATTAATATAATTATTAATGATACAAGACTATATAACTCAACTCCTATGAATGTCTAAGTGTCCTAATGTGCTGCTGGGTTTTTCATTTTATTACTAAACTAATTCCTTGAAGATTTTACGATACTCAAGTACTAATTCATCTTTATCTCAAGTTACTTGATTTGATTTTGGTTTGATATTTAAATCTATTAATCGGGTATTCAAGAAATTTTGAACAATTTAGTTAATTTAATTTCATTGTTTAAAACTATCAGTTTTCTTTTTATTTGCTTAATAAATTTTTCTCATAAAATATAGATATTTCTATATTCACAAATTTAGATTATTTAAATTTCCATTGTTGTCTAATTATTTACAATTATTTATTTAATATATATTTAGTATTTACTAAACTCGTAATTTTTTCCTATAAACTAATTAAATAAAAACTTAATGACATCAAATTTATTAATATAAAAATTTCCTAACTTAATTGTAATTATTTTCAACACTTTTCTTAATTGCCGCAATTAATAGAAACAATAGCAATTAATAACAACAACAACAATAATAATAATAATAATGATGATGATGATGATAAAGACAATAAAAATAAAATAAAGTAAAACAAATACTTTTTATAATAACAATACTTGTAACATTTGTCTTATAATTGAATCCATACTAATTTGTAAATTCTTATCATAATAATATTACTAAAATAACTTTAAGCTTAACTTTTGAGTTTTATTTTAGAGTTTACATATAATATTATGTAAAGACCCGACCCACCAATCCTTAAGATTTAGCAAGTCAAGTCCCCAACCACATATAAAATTTTCATATTATATGAAAGGTTGTCCTAAATCTAACAATTTATGTGAATTGTTTGTTTAATCCCACTATAACTTGATATAAAGACTTTCTACCCATGGATTACTCACTTGAGTAATTTATTCATATAGAACTTTTAAAGAAATAATTTACAATCTTGTGTCAAACATATGACACAACAAAACTTACATGAGTTTTACAAAACAAGAAAAAATAGGCTTTAAGTCTTTATATACAAACAAGGCTTAACTAACAAGCCTCTAATCAAAATACAAAATACAATATTTAAACCAACTACTTGATCAAAAATTTTCCTTCCTTGTCATCTGGCACTCAATCCTACTCGCCCCACTCATCCATAAACTTCTCCCAATCCGACCCATAGCCCATATCATCATAACGGTCGTCATCACCTGAAATATAGCATCAGTGAGCCAAAGGCCCAATACACAGCAACAACACTCAAAAGCGTAGTGACAATCATACCTAGACTAATGCAATGCAACATTAATGTTTTATTTAACTTTCATAAAAAAAAAATCAATGATCAAATCATCATTGAAGTATTCAAACTCCAAAACAAGCCATGGGGTTCTAGGGATCCTGAGTAACGCTCACGACGCTTAGGGGGTTGATATAAATAGCCCGAATATCTATATCTCCTAGATAACGTTACACTGAAAAGAATAATCTCATATAGGTTATATAGCCGTTGCCCAACTTCACTTAACTCAATCCATAATATAAATTAATTCACATGCTCCCATAAACATTGAATTAAGTTATACTATTTCTTTTCAAGAATAAGTAAATGTTGCTCAGTTACTACATTTCCTATCGATTATCCGCCGAGCCTAGTCATTGCATCATGACTATTGGCCTAAGCGCCTATACTAATATATCATTGCATCATGATAAATTACCGCTCCTCGGACCGGATTCAACGGTGAAAACACAAACAATTCAAGCAATACTTAAGTCAATTAAAACTTATATCAAATTTAAGTATGCCTATCCTAACAAGCATATAAGCAAGTCACTGCGTACCTGTACTAGCTCGAGAATCATTGGAAATAACCGAAAGGGGATCACTCACTGTAAAAGAAGTAATTACAAACTCACACTTAGTTCAAACACTAATTAACTAATTGAAAATATAAATAAATCAAAGAAATCCAAATAAATTAATACAAAGTCATAATAAAGCATTTAAGCATCCTATTATATCCTAGATCGCTTAACAAATACGTAATTGATCATATATCAAACTTCAGAAAATTTTAATGAAAGTTTTAAAAATTCAAAAGCGCAGGGGATACGCCGACAGCCAAAGCCAGCAGCTTTGAGCCGGTGTTCAATACTATGAAATTTAACACTGCCAACGCTCGCAGCGCTTAAGAGTACGCCGACTGCCTTCATTCTACGCCGGCGGCCTTGAGCCGGCATAGAATCCAAAACCCAAAATTTTTCAAAACGTCCAGAGAGGTCTAAGCCGTCCGCTTACCTAGATACGCGGGCAGCTTTGACACATACGCCAGCGGCCTTGATTCCCGACGGCCAGCGTACAATATAAAAGGATGAACGCCGGCTGACTTTTCCAGCAAAAGCCGGCGGCATTCGGTCAACCTTAAGAAATTTGATTCTATGGGCTTTCAACACCGCCTCTAGGCCGGCGGCGTAGAAACCCCAGATGACGGCGTACGTTCAAAATCTAACCTATACGAAAATGGTTTTTATTTTCCCCTGTTTTATTACAACTTGTTCATTTTTCCAAAACTTCCCAAACTTAATCCAAACTTTCTAAAGCTTGTTATATGATCATTACATTATTCAAACAACATAAACTCCAACTCACAACATCAAATTCTCCACCACAAATCATCATTCACAAATCACACTTCAACCCCCAACTTACTACACCCAACCCTTAGTCATCAACCTTATGCATTTTTCAACACTTCCAATCCCTTATATTATATATACCACTAACTCTTATAGCAACATAACACTCCTCATACAACCAACAAGGTATATAAGTCATCAAACACAATTTAAACTTAAAGTCTATTGCTAAAAAAAAAACAATAAACTTGCACATTTTGAAGACATGAGACACATACTTACCAATAGAACTTTAGACCTTGATTTTGTGATCCTCTAGCATGCTTTTGATGGTGGAAAATGTAGAAAATGAGAGGCTTATCTATATAGATCAATGAGGGAGCTTTGGAGAAGAAGAAAATGGGGTTTTGAAACTTTGAAAGGCTTGTTTTGGAGGTCTGAAATTTGTGCACGAATTTTTGCAATATTAAAGTTGATATTATCTTAAGGTTTGACTTTTGAGGCATAAGGAATTAAGGGAAATTAATGACTTATCAAAAGCTAATTAATAAATTTGTCTTTAGTTAATTAACCTTGTTTTTAGCTCCTATAAGGTATAAGAAGTATGCTACAATGAGGCTTACATGCATAGATCTATTTACTCATTTTAATGCATTCCAAAAATAATTATTACATGTTAATGCAATTTAAATTTTATGAACTAAACATTTAATAAATTCTAGAGTATTTGAATATTTAACACAATAATAAAACACATAATTCATCATGAACACAAATCATATTCAATACATATCAAAAGCATGTTTAAATTTTATAACATACATATAAAATATGATAGGGAAATTTCATGGTTATTTCATATTATTTCAGAAATGATAATTTAAAAAAAAAAAGCACTATTAATTTAAGAATTCTCTTAATAATATTAAGAATATTAGTAATTATAGTTGTAAAACTTAATAAACTTGGATTAATTAACAAAGATGATTTATATTACTAAAAATCTTTTCTTATTAATGTTAATAAACTCATTATATATATATGTAAATATCATATATTTAGTAATACTAGAAAAATATTTCATTTTTAAATTTAATTTTTCAGAAATTTTGATGTTATATTACTAAATGATAATATTATTTATAATCTTTACAGAAAAAAAAATAAAGAAATAATAATAATTCTAAAATTATTTATAACATTAATTATTCTATAATTTAATTTAATCAGTCTCGTTTTTTTTTATTTTAATTTTCGCCAAGGGGTACACGGGTGGAACACGTCCCGTGTTTCCCCCCGTGCTCATCAGGGAAACACTGTTCATCATCTTCCCTGATGAGCTCGATCGATTCCGACCGATTTTTGACGTTAAAAGGTCGGTTTTTCAGCTCCTTTAAGCTCCTAAGACACTAAATTACCTAAATATAACATTAAAACATCAAAATAATAACATGTTTCATGATTTTTTGGATCACCAAGGAAAACTAGGGTTTTCGAAAATCACCTTCGTCGAGCCTTTCCGATGAAATCTGAAGCTTCTTATTGTGTTGGTTAGGTTCCTAAGATATTCAGAAGTCAGTCTCAATCCTTAGTTTTGAAAGAAAACACGTTGAATTACATCAACTTACCTTAAGCTCGTTTTAAGCGTTTTTTTGTAATATTTTTCCTCTGATTCGAACTGGGTTTGTTGGTACGATTTAAATCTTATCTCCAGGCTGTTTTAACTACTGATCAAGAGTGGATTGGATCTGGAAAGTTAGGGAGGGGATGGTGTTTGTTTGCTATCTCTTTAAGTGTCTTAATATATGTATATATAGAGAAATATAAGAGCATTTGCTGCATGTGTTTCCTTCATAAATGATTCGAATTGTCTCCATATGCCACTATTTCATCTGTTGTTTTCTTTGTCATTAATGTGGAGTTGATTTGGCATACTTGGATTGGCTTATGGGTGGATTTTTGTTGACTTCAGTTGGATTATTTGAGCAATTTCGATTCTCTTAAATCAAGAAGCTCAAGACCCTCCAAAATTTGTATAAACGTATCCTGCAATTGTTGTTATATACATCTATATATTATATTATTTAGATAATATTTAGCTAAATTTTCGAGGAGTTTATTACATTAATCGGGTATAATTTAGCTAACATATAAGAGTTTTTACACAAAAATATTTTTAATAAATCCTACAAAATATTTAGTTTATCAAACAATATAAATTTAAGTTTTAATTTTATGTGATTGTTCATTTTTGAAATTTTATCTCCCACGATTTAGGTTTTCTAAGCTTATTAGGTCAATTTTTTGTTTTAGGCTTCAAGGGCTTAAGAAAACCCTAATTTGAACGCTGGTATAATTCAAATATTTGTTTGAATTCTAGATCTTGAGTTCTATACCAGTTTATGTTTTTTTTTTTTTTTGTATTTATAATTCCAACGGTTTATCTTAAGGTTGCCATTTCCCAACTATAAACATATTTGATCAATTACTTAATATCACCGCAAATATATAAGCTAAATTATTTATATATTTTAGATTTGGATACCCACTATGAAATCTTATCAATATAGTTTATTACTAACTAAGAATCTCGAATTTTAGGGTTTAAGTCCAAATATAGGTTCACTACTATACATTGTTTTAGTCTCGGGTCTTTGTTGAGTGCAAAAGTAGTCATTTAATTTCTATATTTATGTTTTCCCATTAAATCTATTTGTTTGACAAGGATTCGGGTTTGAAATTTGAATTTTCCTTTAATCATATCTTGAATTATCAATTCAAGATACGAAATCTCGTTTTTGGTATCAGTTAGGGTCAAAGAAGCTCTTTATTTAGTTTATAGATCCTAACTCAGCCAAATTTAAATTATGTATCTAATCTTAGGTTTTTGTTAACTTCTAGATATACTAATTAGTTCATTCTTTCTATTATATAGTCGTTTATATTGCAAAAGTTTCCGGGGTTTACAGAAGTGGTTGTCTGCCCTAGCATCACAGGCCCAGAACCTCGGTAGTGGGGGGTGGGGTATGACAAAAGTGATCAATTGACTAATCTGTTCAATTTACCAAACACCAACTAAATTCAAACCCATATCCTTATGTGATTTCAAATCCTAATTGGCTAATCACAAAATCGACTAGAAAGGAATTTTCCAATTCCAATCCTAATCTATCATGAATTCTAGATTTAATCCAAAATACATGAATGGTGAAATAGCATCAACAATCTGAATATGAATAAAGAGTCAATCAACAGCATAAATCATCAACTGAATAATCCAAATCAACAACTCAAAACCAAATTAAGATCAAAAGAAATAAGTTTCAAACATCATTCAAAAATTGAATGTAGAAAAAGTACAAAATCTTCTTGTCAAAATAATCATGTTCTTGAATTCAAACCCAAATGATGTCTTCCACTTGAATCTAGTGTGGAACCCTTAATCAAAATAAAAAGAAAACGCTAACTAGTGTTCGAAACCCTAGTCTGTATCTAAGAGCTATGCATATAAGAGAATTTCGTGCTAAGGTTCTTCCACATAACCAAATGATACAATAAGAGAATATATATATATATATATATATGAAAGGACACAGGTCACACAAGCTAGCACTGTACACCAGTGGTGTACATTTTAAATCAGCGGCCTTCTTCTATAAAAGTGATTTTCAAAAGCATTTTTGAATGTACACCACCTCAACGCTGGTGGTATAGAATCTCCAGTAGCCGGTGTATGCTCAAAAATTCAAGGCTGATGAAATCCATCTTGTACACTGGCAATTTTGGAGGCAATGTTGTGTACAAAAAATTCAAGGCAATTTTTGACTTTACTCCAATTGGAATTTGCCAAGCCTTACAAAATGAAAGTTTTAGATCTTTCTCTCTTATTTTAATAGGATCTTAGATCATATCAAAGGGACCTCGAATGAGAGAAATAAGTCAAATTTACTAAAACAACATCGAGTTGCAAATCTTACTAATGTTGTACACTTATAGTAAATTCAAGATGATTTTCAACCTTCATTCTTTCTTGATTAGCCAAAACTAAAAACATGAAGATTGTAGATATATCTCTTATCTTTCCATAGAATTTTGAATCACATCAAAAGGATCTCAAATGATAAAGCTATCTGTAATTTACCAAAATTTATCGTTTTCTAAATCTTGGATGCTATCACTGTAATAGCAGCAATTTCATGACACATTTTGACCATGATTCATTCTGAATTCATTCACACCCAAAACATGAAAATTGAAGATCTCTCTCTTAGTTTTTAGTAGCATTTTAAATCATCTCAATAGGAGCTCGAATGAGAGAGAAATGGTGAATTTACGAAACATCGCCAAAACTCTCTTGATATGCTTGCATGGCCGGCCTACATTCTTCTTATATCTAATTTTGCATAAAACTACTCCAATTGCTTGTATATGTATTATAATTCCTTTAAGACTTGAAATATCAAACTAAGCACAATTAAGTACCATTTCCTTAGGATTTCTATAAAATTTATAATACTTAATCATGATTTGTTTAATGAAAAGTGAGTAAAATAAGACTTTATTAACTCCCCTACACTTGAACTTTTGATTGTCCAAAAGCAAAATAAATAAGAACAAAGTAGAAATCTGTTATAGAATGTACAAAACTTTAACTTTCACAATTCAAGCAACTTTTTTTCTTTCTTTGTTCATGACTTGCTTTGTTAGTGCATACTGCTCTAACCAAACTGGGTACGTGTAATTAGAGTACTACAATTAAAATTCAGTAGCTAATTTAGACAAAACAAATTTTAATCACTGTTTTTAGCAAAAGATTCTTCCATTTAAAAGTAAATACACAGTCTAATAAGGAAAAACTCCCATTTAAACTTCACTAGACTTTTAGTAGGTATATACCTTTAGCAACACGAATGAAAGCATATAGTATCCACTCCTTCCCTATAATTTCTCCCTTTTTATTATAAGTGTTATCAAATTTGGAGCTTTTGCATTCATTTTCTTTTTCTTTTCAAACAAGAACTTATTTTTATTTCTTTTTATGTTTAAAGTTCAATGATTGAACTTTTTCCTTTCCTCCCTTCTCATTATAGTAGTTCATTGAGTTAGCACATCTCGAGCTCATCACCAAGTGACTAGGTTTTAAAGACCCCTACAAACTCTTCCTCACTTTAACATTCAAGTTCAGATACTCTTGACTCAATTAACTGAGTCAGTCGAGTAGAGGCTATGCTTATTCCTTTTTTTTTCTTTTGAATGCAACACAAATTAAGACTTCTTTATAAATGATCACTAAGAAAAGAATTTCTTCTACCTATTTCACTAAGTGATGAAAAGTCATCAAAACAACTCAAAAGAGTATATAAAAGCTAAATTTTTCCAAGAAATAGACCTATTTATTTTTCACATAAGGACTCGACCTACTCTCAAACTTCCAATTTTAAAGTTAAATACAAGGTAAGTTTATTCCTTAAAAATTTCACGGCTTAATTTTAACTAAGTATTCTAATTACAGCAGTAGGTGAGTAAGTTATTAGCAAATCAATTTTTTTTTCTCCCTTTTTATTATAGCATCCACTTCTTCCCTAGAATATAGTATCTACTCCTTCCCTAGAATTTATCCCTTTTTATTATAAGTATTATCTCATTTGGAGATTTTGCATTCATTTTCTTTTTCTTTTCATACAAGAACTTATTTGTTCAAAGTTCAATGATTGCACTTTTGCCTTTCCTCCCTTCTCATTATAGTAGTTCATTCAGTTAGCACATCCTGGGCTCATCACCAAGTGACTAGGTTTTAAAGACCCTTACAAACTCTACCTCACTTTAACATTCAAGTTCAGATACTCTTAACTCAATTACCTGAGTCAGTCGAGTAGAGGCTATGCTTATTCCTTTTCTTTTCTTTTTGAATGCAACACAAATTAAGACTTTTTTATAAATAATTACTAAGAAAAGAATTTCTTCTACCTATTTCACTAAGTGTTAAAAAGTCATCAAAACAACTCAAAAGAGTATATAAAAGCTAAATTTTTCCAAGAAGTAGACCTATTTATTTTTCACATAAGGACTCGACCTACTCTCAAACTTCCAATTCTAAAGTTAAATACAAGGTAAGTTTATTCCTTAAAAATTTCACGGCTTAATTTTAACTAAGTATTCTAATTACAACTGTAGGCGAGTAAGTTATTAGCAAGTCAATTTCTTTTTCCCCCTTTCTATTATAGTATCCACTCCTTCCCTAGAATATAGTATCCACTCCTTCCCTAGAATTTCTCCCTTTTTATTATAAGTATTATCTCATTTGGTGCTTTTGCATTCATTTTCTTTTTCTTTTCATACAAGAACTTATTTGTTCAAAGTTCAATGATTGAACTTTTGCCTTTCCTCCCTTCTCATTATAGTAGTTCATTCAGTTAGCACATCCCGAGCTCATCACTAAGTGACTAAGTTTTAAAGACCCTTATAAACCCTTCCTCACTTTAACATTCAAGTTCAGATACTCTTGACTCAATTACCTGAGTCAGTCGAGTAGAGGCTATGCTTATTCCTTTTCTTTTCTTTTGAATGTAACACAAATTAAGACTTCTTTATAAATGATCACTAAGAAAAGAATTTCTTCTACCTATTTCAATAAGTGTTGAAAAGTCATCACAACAACTCAAAAGTATATAAAAGTTAAATTTTTCCAAGAAGTAAACCCATTTATTTTTCACATAAGGACTCGACCTATTCTCAAACTTCCAATTTTAAAGTTAAATACAAGGTAAGTTTATTCCTTAGCAAGTCAATTTACATTCCTTTTTTCACAAATGCTATTCATAATTTTCTTGCACAATCTCCAGATTTCATGAAAATTTTGAAAAAAATTTCACCTTAAATTGCCATATACTGCTCTACAACAAAACAGTTCAAAGTGTGGGTACAAAATTCAAATTCATATGTCATATATATTCAATCAAATCAATAATTCAAACTTCAGCAATCAAACTCAACTCCATTCTCCATTCATTATCCCTTCCCCCACACTTAAATTGAACAATGTCTCATTGTTCCTCAATTAGCTCAACAATAGGAAAGAAATAAAGAAATAAAGAGATAAGGAATACTGTACTTCCCCGATTTTGAAAAATAATGCATTTGAGTTCCAACTGATATAGCAGTAGAGAAGTTATCACTTAAGTCCATCTTATAGGTCTATCCTCTTGTTGTCTACAATTTTGCTCTTAAGCTTCTGTATATCTCTTATATGCATAATAGGGCACACATATCAAAGCAAAGAAAAAAAAAAGAAAAAGAACAAAGGGAAAAGAAAATGGTAGGTTACCTCTCATCTAGTGCTTGTTTTATAGTCTCAGCCCAACTTTTTAACTTTCTTCTTCAAGGAGGATCAAAGTTACTAGTCTTTTTATCCTATTCTTTCCTTTTCTTGTGGCCTCATACCAGAACACACCATATGAAATTCTTTCAAATGCTTATGAGGATCTTCATTCTCCAAACCATGAAAAGTGGGCAGCAAGTGTATCAGCTCAGATTTCGATTCAAATGCAACATTCATCTCTACATACTGAATACACAATGGTTGTTGATTAACATTCGATGCAACCAATTATCTTAATGTTCTTTCCTGATTAGCCATTTCTTTTTCTTTCTTTTTAGATTCTTCCTTCTCAGTCTCACTAGGCGATTCAACTATATCCAGGGCGAGGTTCAATATAGGAGATGAGGATGAAGTGGCATCTTTTGCACGCAATTTAGTTTCTTTTCACAATTTTCTAGTTGTCTTCTCAATTCATGGATCGAATTTAAGGTCAACTGTATGAGAAGAACAAGTCATAAGAGAAAATAGAAGTAAATTTTTGACACCAATCCTCGGCAACGATGCAAAAAATTTGGTGGGTGTTGAATCCAACAAATATAATTTTACCCTAAAAAATTATACAAATTGTATATAGCAGTTGCAGGGTTGATCCACAGAGATTGGTAAAATCTATTTCTATTCAGAGATTTAGATGAAGAAGAGAAGAAAGGGGGGTTTTTTGAAATTTAAAGAAAACTAATTATATTTAAAACTAATAATCGAATTACAAAGTGTGAATTAGAATCAAAGAATTCCTAACCAAAGGTATTTACAACTCACTTCACCGAATCGATCATTGAAGCAAAAATCTTTGTTCTTTATCTTGGATAGATTGATTATGGTTAATAACAAGCTCTAACAACTTATCTCTTCTTACTTGATCGATAACCAAAACAAGCTCTTTGATTATTCCTCTTTTTGACTAAACAAGCTCTTAGGGTTTAATTTATCAAAAGCATGAAAAACAAGAGAGACAATCAATTTTCATCAATAAATCAAATGCTTGACCTATTTTGATAAGATTATATATCCTCATAACACAATCAATCATCTAATTCATAATCAATCATGTCATTGTATCACAAATATTAAAATAATCAAACAATTAGATATTTGATACTCTAATTGATAGATTATCACCTTGCTAATTGAACAAACGAATCCAAATTTGCATCAATCAATCAAGATAACAAAAGTAAAAAGATCTGAGGATACACAAATACCTAA
Source organism: Combretum micranthum (assembly GCA_024138025.1). Taxonomy (NCBI): domain Eukaryota; kingdom Viridiplantae; phylum Streptophyta; class Magnoliopsida; order Myrtales; family Combretaceae; genus Combretum; species Combretum micranthum. Next base: position 1,230,917 of record JAMXBD010000030.1, read on the forward strand.
AACAAGAATAGAAACAAGATAAATCAATTCAATCTCACAATTCTTGAAGAACCAAGTCTTGTAACAATCTTTTGGCTAGAAAGGAGAATTTAGCCACTCATTCTAATACAAATTTCTCTCTATATTCTAGGGTTTTCTTTTGTCTATGGAATAGAATTTTATCAAATTTGGTCGCAACATTTTATAAACCAAATCTTAGAATTTCAAAAGCCACAGCATACACCAGCAATTATCCAATGTACAATGGCAGCGTAGAATACCAGCATTGAATGTTAAACCCTAATACACTAGCAGCGTTCAATCATAACAAAGATGACTTTGAGGTAACTTTAATGATTTGCTTACTATGCATAGTCTACACCGGTAGAACACCGACGGCGTTAATTCTCTAGAAGCTAGCTTATATTCTAAAATTTTGAACACTTGTGAAACATAAAACTAGTACTGGCAACATTGTCAAAGATGTTCAAGTTTTAGCTTTTGTACATGGTCTACACTGCCCATACGGCGGCATCGTAGAATCCTGGTTTGGCGACATTGTAAGCCGCCTACTTAACATTAAAAGTCGGCGATGTAGAATGTTATTTTGCCGATGTTGTGTTCTGATGTAGAAAATAAGTTGTCTTGATTAAATTTGGTGCAGGTGTGATTTTCCTTTGTTTCCAAGCTTGCATATAGCTTCTTCAATTGCTTATATTTGATTCTAAGACTTGAAATAACACATTTAGCACAGTTCAGTACTAATTCCAATTGATTTCTATAAAATTCATAACAAATTAACATGGTTTATTCAGTAAAAGATTGAGTATAATCCATATTAACAAAGACTCTTTTATTTTGAGTGAGGAATCAGAAAGGGATTTTTAATCTTTAAAATAGGCTTTGATTACAAATCTATTTTAGCATTGCCAAATTTTATGGAAACATTTATAGTAGAGACAGATGCCTTTGGATCAAGGATTGGAGCTGTTCTGCATCAAAGTCATCAATCGATAGCTTTTTATAGTAAGAAGCTGAATATGAGATTGCAAAAAGCAAGAGCATATGTCAAGGAACTTATAGTAGTTGTGGAGTGGGTTAAAAAATGGCAACATTATTTGTTAGGATGTCATTTTATTATTATTAGAACCAATCAAAAGAGCTTGAAGGAATTATGACTCAAACAATACAAACCCCAGAGCAGCAACAATATTTGGTGAAATTAATGGGGTTTGATTATGAGGTACAATATAAGCCTGGTGTGGAAAATAAAGTTGTTGATGCACTTTCCAGATTACATACATCAAACTAAACCTTCTTAGCTATTACTGTTCCATCTTTCGACTATATGAATGAGTTAAAGCATTTTGTTGAACATAACAGTAAGTACAAGAGTTTGAGTGAAGCTTGTACTACTAGCCAACCACTTAAATGGCCTTTAGTTAAGAAGAATGGTCTTTTCTTTTTAGGTGACAGGATCTTCTTATTACCCAATACTCCTATTATTCCATAATTACTTCAAGAATTTCATTGTTTTCCGATGGTAGGACATTTGGGTGTTTGAAGACTTTTAAACGTTTGAGCACATCATTTTATTGGGAAGGAATGAAAGTGGCAATGGAAAATTTTATTAAGCAATGTCATGTTTTACCAGCGACTAAAGTATTTAACTACATCGCCAACTGGACTTTTGCAACCTTTGAATATTCCTCAATGAGTATTTGAAGAAGTTTCCATGGATTTTGTGACTGGTCTTCCATGTTCTAAAGGGTATTCGATCATTCTTGTAGTGGTGGATCGACATGCTAAGTATGTTCATTTTGGATTACTTACTGCTTCTTATACTGCAATAAAAGTGGCTGAGCAAGTTGATATGGTGATCAACTTACATGGCATTTCAATTTCTATTGTTACTAATCGAGACAGAGCTTTCACCAGCAAGTTTTGGAAAGAAATTTTTTGTCTAAGTGAAACCAACTTAATTTTAGTTCCACATATCATCTGCAATTAGATGGTCAGACTGAAAAGGTAAATATCTGTTTGGAACATTATTTGAGAGCATTTGTCATGGATTGTCGGTTTTGTAGCCTAAATACTTGCCTTGGGCATAATTCAGTTTTAACACTAGTTTTCATACTAGTGCTAAAATGACACTCTTTGAAGCATTATATGGAAGAGAGCCACCTAAATTGGCTGATTGTGTTCGAAATTCCTCCTCCATTGAAGCATAGTTGATGAGGAATTGAAACATAGAGATGATATTTTAAAACTTTTGAAGGAGAATTTGAGTCAAGCTTAGTTAAGAATGAGGAATTTTTCTTATCAACATAGATCTAATAAATCTTTTAATGTATATGATTTGGTTTATGTAAATAGTCATCACTAAAAGGGCGACCAGTTATGAAGTTGGCTATACGTTATTATGGACCCTTTCCTATTTTGGCTCGAATAGGGTTGGTAGCTTATAAATTGAAGTTGCCTATATGATGTAAGATTCATCCTATCTTTCATGTATCTTTACTCAAATAAGCTTTTAGGGACAATTATGGAATAGTAGCATTACCATCAGATTTAGTGGCTAATGATCCTTTGGTGTGACCATTAGCAATTTTGAATCATAGGGTTATACCAAACAGGGACATGAAGTGAAGCATCTTTTGGTTCAGTGGCAATCATTATTGCCTGAGGATGCTACTTGGGTTGATTTAAAGAAATTTGTCTGCGATTATCCTCATTTTCACCTTAAGGACAAGGTGAATTTCTCTTCAGGGGAGCAGCATGTTATATCTCAAAGAAATAGGAAGTTACTACAATATTTGAAAGACTATATTGTGAGGACTTAAGTATACATGTATCAACTCATAGGTCAATTTTAGCGGGAAAATAATACATAGCCTCTGTAACATAACAAAGAATAACAGATCTGGTTCATACAGTTAACAAGTAGTGGGAAATGGAGTTGCATGTCAATAGATGTGAACTACACAGTGAAGAACCAACAATATAAAAGAAATAGAAGAAGAAAACATTTATTTTCCCTTTAACTAGAAAGTTCAGATCTCTTAACCTCATCTTTCTTTCTTTCTCCGTTTAGGAGCCACACTAGAAGCTCAAATTCTAGTACTTCTCTATCCCTTTCCTTCATTGTTTCTCATTTCATATCAAGAAATAAACGAAAATTTAGTTAGTTTCATAGGATACACATAATAACATAGATCAGTTCTTGAATCACACGAATACCTTCAATTACTACATCTTTAACTCATGAACCCTAATTCTTGCAGACAGAGGAGTTAAGGTTGAGGAGGACAAGCGCACTCACCTTTGCCTTCGAGAACCTTCTATCACTACGGCTATGGCAACTTTGGTTTGAAGTTTCTTTAAACATTTGTTTACTTCGTATTTTGTCATACATGTTAGTGGAATAGTTGGTTTGTCTGTTTTAGTTCTCTTGTAAACATTTGGACTATAGAATTTATTGTTTTGTAGGTTGTTGGAGTTGATGTTTTATAAACATTTATGGGCTTGCTGGTTGGATTTTAAATAAGACTGGGCTATAAGAGTAACACACTCTTGAATGCTCAAAACACTTGTGAGAAGATGCTCTTGGCTAGCAACATAAACAGCCCTTGGTTACACTTTCATTTCAAATAACTTTGCTAGTGTTCAGTAGATAGGATTAGCAAACTCCAGCTCTAATGTAGTTCTCACCAATGTGGTCAGAACCGGACCGGAGTTTGACTCGGACAGGCTAGGGGGTCAAGGGTTGAGGGGTCGGATCGGGTTCCACCGAGGGTCGAATCGAGGTCACAAAAGATAAAAATATAAGGGATAATTTAATTATAAAAGACCAATATGTGTGTAATCACTCAATTAGATCTATATTTGGATCAAATTCATCAATTAATTATTAAATAAATATGATTTAATGATTATACTTTATAAATTTATAATAAAGTATGAATAAATATTTAAATTTCTAATTTTTTATTTTTATTTTTTTGGATCCAAGTCGACCGGTTCATCCCGGTTCGACCCTGAGTCAACCGGGTCAATCCGATTCTTGCAAAAAAAAGCTAACCGTCGAACCCAGCCCGCCTTCATTGCCGGTTCCAGTCGAACCGGTTCGAACCAGCTGGTCCAGGCCGGTTCTGACAACCTTGGTTCTAACTTGAGACGTCAACTATAGGATAATTCAATATTCGGAGTTGCTGTATTATTCTATCAAAGCTTGTTTCTGCTACTGTAATCCCCTTAATTTTACATAACCCGATTATAATAAATATTATAAATAAAATATAGAATCATAAAAGAACTATAATAAAAATATCAAAAATCACTTCAAAATTTTTTAGATTTAAATTTCAAGAAAAAACAAATTAGAATAAAGAATCCTTATCAATAAAACTTTAAAAATACATAATGATTTGACATGAAGTAAATGAAAAAATAAAGAAAACTGTTTAATATTTCAGAACCTAAGTTTTAATATTCGAAACATATCAATACCTTTAAGTTACATAATTCTGAGTCTATAGAAACTAAAATTCTGATCTAACTTAATAACATATAATTGGTAAAAAGATCTAAGTAACAAATATAAAATAAATATTAAAATTCTAATCTAATAAAAACTCTAGAATAAATCTATAAATAGTAATGAATTCATATGTGATTTCAAACCTTATAAATTTATAATAAAGTCAAATTAAGAGCAATATAATTATTAATTTATCAAAATGCCACCAAACAAAACTTTTAAACAGATAAAATATAATTTATGATAGCAGGTATAAAAGCTGAAAAGTAAGAGCTTTAAATTAAAGATTCTATGTATACCAAAGTATTCAGAATATTTAATATCGATAATATGTAAATTTTTATCCAAAAATATTATCAAATCAGTTTTATCATACGTGTCATTTAGATTTGCAAAATTAACTTTTTGCACCAATTCATATTTTTGCCCACTCCTTATATAGTTGTTACTTATGCAAAATTAACTTTTTTCATTCCTTTCATTTTGAATCCTCCCTGTACGTAACAAACATACACACAATAACACACATACACACATCTTTAAAAGAAATTCTATATATATCATAGTGTTCAGAATATTTAATACCAATAATATGTAAATTTTCATCTAAAAATATTATCGAATAAGTGTTTAGCATACGTGTCACTTGGATCCACAAAATTGACTTTTTTTCACAAGTTTATATTTTTCCCCACTCCTTACACGGTTATTGGTTATAAATTCATCATCTTCTCTTTGGTTTTGTATTTCCATTTATCCTATCTCCCTTACAATTTTTTTTTTTATTTTCTTTTCATGTTTCTCCTTCCTTTCATTTTGAATCCTCCTTGTACATAAACAAAACATACACAATGATACACATACACATGTCTTAACTAAAAGCATTAAATAAATTTTTTGGTATAAGGCTTTTGAATAATTATCATATTTGTACTCGTTTAACTTAATAAACTATCCTAAAATTAAGATAATTAATTAATTAATTAATATTATATTATTTTTTTCCTTCTTTTTTGGTGCAATTGGACATGGAATTACTGTTGAGATTTCATAGATTTTCCCTGGCTGAAAACTCCATGTAATTCGCTCCAATAATACACATTGAAGTCAAACATTTCAATATCCAAAGCCAATCAAATTTGGCCAAATGAATAGCTCAATAAATGCAAAAGAGAATCATGCATGCAAGAGAAATTTCGGAGGAAATGGTTGAACTGCTGCCTTCCTTCCTTCTATAGCTCCATCATGAACAAAACAACAAGATAAACTAAACCTACATCATAACAACTAACAAACTCCATCAACAACAAACTCCAAAATTCATCCCAAACAAATCAACACATAAGCAACAAGTTCAAATCCAACCCAACTTCTATTATCAAACTTCTAAAGCTTAGAAAACAATAATTTAAGGTAAGTTGGATTCGTTTTTAGATAAAATAATTGTTAAACATTGTTCTAAACAATGTTTCTTATTATCCTAGGTCCAAAACTAGTGTGGTAAATGAGTTAAAATGCCTAAACTCGAATCAACAAGGTAAAATTCGCAAAAACCTTAGTTACACTATTTAAATTTGAAAAACAAGGATTAAGAACATGTTGGAATGTTATGAGTTGATATATGTGTATATATAACATGTATAAGCACTTAGAAACACATTAGAATCAAATTTGAACGTGGAAAAATATCAAAATCGGATCAAATCACGCGAAGAAGACTATGAATAGTAGTTTTCCTAAAGAGCACGAGTGGAGCACGGAGCCGTGTACACCCCGTGTACCTCTTGGCTTCGATTCTGGGTTTGAAACCCAGAAGAGCACGGCTGGTACACGGCTGTGTACCTAGCCTTGTACTTCTTGGAAATCCAAAAAATATTTAAAAAATTAAATTAAATTAAATCAAATCTGATTTAGTTCTATTATTATTATTATTAAAAAGTATTGTGTTATAATTATTAAACTCATTATTAGTATGATTATTACTAATCTTATTACTTTATGAAAAATATTATAATTATTGTTATTACTATTATTATTATTGTGTTATTATTGTTGTTATTGTTATATTACTACTAGTATTATGAGTATTGTTATTGTTATATTACTACTAGTATTATGAGTATTGTTATTATTATTAATATTACTACTATAAAAATTATTATTAATATTGATATTATCATTAAAATTATTATTATTAATATTATTCTTATTATTACGATTATATTATTGTTAATGTTGTTAATGTTATTATCATTAATATTATTATTATTATTACTACTATTATTATTATCAATAATGATATTATTATTATTATTATTATATATTATTACTACTAATGTTAGTATTAGTAATATTGTTAATGATACTATTATTATTATGATGATGATGATGATAATAAATTATTATATTATTATTATTATTATTATTATTATTATTTATTATTATTATTATTATTATTATTGTGATATGCAATACTATTATTGTTGTCATTTAAATTACTATTATTTTATAAAAGTTATTATGAAAAATAATATTAATATTAATAGTAGATTAATTTATTATTATTATTATTATTATTATTATATTTCACTTTATAAATGAATATAAAGTATAATAATTGTAAAATACATATTTTATGCATAAGAGTGAAAATTTAAATAAGCTGAATTTTTGAGTAATGTGATACCTATACATAACAAGAAAATTATATGAAATATATGAAAAGAAACACGACGACACTAAACAATAGTAAATAAATACGAGTACTATAGTGGGTCAGATAAGGAATAATGTAAAAATAACAATAATAATAATTCTAAAAAATATATAAACCTACTAAAAACGAATTTTTCCAAATACCCGATAAATATATATAAATACCTAACAAGATCTAGACAAGAAAAATGAAAATAAATATTAAATAATAATTGATTGTCATAGGACCATTAACAAACCAATACAAATAATAGAAATTAAATTAAATATCAAGATAGGATACTTAGGCAGTAATAGAAGTTGACTTGCATTATGTTAATAAGTATTTTATCTTAATAAGTGACAATGAATTGTAAATAATATAAATAGGACTAATATATCTTAAATAAATTATTTTACTAAGTAAAATCATATTAGATTGATTAAGCTAATTAAAATAAATTTAATAATTGAATTGGGTAATTAGTTTCAATCAACTTGGTTGAGATTAATATACTAAGTAAAACCATAAAAAGAGAGGAGTACGTAATCTCTAAAATATATCTAATTTAGAATTAGTGTAAATAATAGTATAAGTTATACCATAATTAATATGGTGAATATGTTGTTTAAAATATCTTATTTTCAAAACTAATAAAAGGATAGATTGGTTAAATAATAAAATTGGATAACCATTACAAATAGGAAGACTTCTCTTATAAATTCCATAACTTTGATCGTAAGAAAATAATATATTTATGTATATTCCTAGTTAAATAAGTAGAGAATATACCATAATTGATAACTAAGAATTGAAAGAATACCGTCAATATCGTTATATAAATAAAAAAATAATAATAAATATATGTTATTTCGTTTTCATTGGAAAAATATATCAGTTCTTGGATTTCCAATAGCATATTCCGATAGTTTAATCATACTTTTTGTGCTTGTAATATAGCTGCATTTATAATAATAATACATCATACTAATATGCAGTGGGGTTTGGGTATACTGCATGATGTTTGGTGTATGCTTGATTGCCAAAATTATCCTATTATAAGTGATATGTTTATTGTATGATAATTACTGTATGAAGCATGTTGATATTATCTGTAAATTGTATTATCATCTTAAATCTAACTAAAAACTAATGATACCATAAAAGAAAATGATCATGCATTACAAGATTTGCATAAACAGCATATGAGCAAGTGACAGCTTGCTACGTGTTATTATTTCGGCTCTTTGATAATGCTTGGTTGACCTAGGCTAAAAGCTATTAGATCAACACAAAATTACCTTTGAGTTGTCGATATTATAGGAACTAAATGATAAACGAAGGACGCTGCTTATGGTATCGCTTTGAAAGGACTATCACTTAATGGAGTTTCTAAGACTAAAAACAGAAAATGAGATATTTAAGACATGGTTAATTTAAAGAGATAATTAAAGTGAGTATTGATGTATTCCTGCATACTTAGTCTCTCCTGGGTAGGTGGGTTATAGCACTGTGTTCCTTCAACCTCGATGAGTGGGCATAAATCTCCATCCTCCTTTGAATTCTAGATCAGCCAAGCTTATAATGTGCATATAATTGATTGTTACATTGCATATGATTGGTAATTATATTTGTTTGTTATTGTTTGATGTATGGTTGGGTCAGGTTATCTCACTGATCCTGTGGTTCGCTCATCCCCCAACAGTTTTTGTGCAAGACTAATACTAGTTGGGATTGGGCTAGGAATGTGTGAAAAGAGCTTTTCCAATAAACTCTATGGAAGATATAAACATAGGTTATGATAAACTTTGAATGTAAATTTGATAAATTGCATAATAATTGAAATTTGTAAGTTGTAAGTTTGAAATCCATTTTCAACATTTGATAGGGGATACTGGTTCTCTGCAATCTTGATAGAAAGTAGAAAATCGGATTTCATAGTTGAAATCCAGTAATATAATATATCATTTATATGATAAACATTGATAAATAAATAGTCTTCTACACTCTAACTTACAAGACGGCTTTCATATTATGAGTACACACATGGTATGATAGCTTTAGATTAATTTTACTAGGCTCCCTTTTGAGGCGCGACAGTTGCAACACCATATAATTGTTGTTGAAGTTGTGTGCGCTCCTTGGTGTTAAGCATTTGCGCTCAAGTGGCGCTCCAGTGAAAGTCATGAGCACTTAAGTGCTCGGAGTAGGTTCTCAACTGGGTCCTTGGCTGCTTCAACGAGATCAGCATAAAACAAAGAACACAGGCGCTCGTACTACTGTTGTGACTCTATTCTGCTGTCCAAGACAGGGACTCTCCAAGGGATGTGTTTGAGCACTAGTTTCTGTGGTGGTATGTTGTGGAAGCGCTCCAAAGTCTGATCATGGGCGCTCTGTTTGGAGCTAGAACGGGTGATGGAGCTGCTGTTTGGCGTGTTGGGGTGAGGCTGCTGTCATGTTGTATTGTCGCTGCTCTGCTATTGGGCAGAAATTTCACAGTGAATTTTGACCCTAGTGCACTTGGAATTTCTCAAAACCTGAAACATAAAACTTGTAGAGTTCTCTCACTGTCTTTTCATAGGATCTTGGATCACATTAAACAGAGCTCGAATGAGAGAAATATGCGAAATTTATAAAACTGTATCAAAGTGAAAATCTGGACGATATACTACATGTGCAGTAAATTCATGGAATTTTTTAACCCCTATACTTCTGTTGTTTGGCAAAACCGAAAATATGAAAGATGTATATCTCTCTCTTATCATTGCATAGAATTTTGAATCAAGTCAAATGAAGCTTTTATGGGAGAGACATGTTCAATTTTCGAAACAGTGTCAGAGTTGGTAATGACAGCGCCAGTGATGTAGATATAATAACTTCAAGCTTGATTTTAACTGATGCATCCGTAATTTGACTAAACTAGAAGCATAGAATTCAAAGATCTTTCTCTTATCTTTTCACAGCATCTTGAATCACATCAAAAGAACCTTGAATGAGAATGCATGATTTACCAAACTCTGTTGAGCTGCAAATCGAAATGCAACCATTGCATGTTCAGTAATTCCATGCTCAATTTTAACCTCGATGCGTCAAAACTTCTCAGAACTTAAAACATGAATATTAAAGAGCTCTCTCTCATCTTTCTATAGCATCTTGAATTATCTCAAACGAAGCCTGAATGAGAGAAATATCGTTAATTTACGAAACAGTATCTGTATTGTCCTGTTTATCTCGGCTTCAACTGCAATACGGCGGCTTGGTGATGGCGTTGCTGCTAGTGAGCACTCCTTCTTGGCTCTCGACTAACACACAGCAGCAGCTCAGTGCTGCTAATTGTGGCACTCCACATGAATAAAAAGGGTACTCCGGTTGAATAGGTAGGTCTCTGATATGCTACACGCTGTCTGCTGCAATCTTGCTCGGGTGTTCTTTCGGTTTTGTTATGGGGTAGCTCGGTATCAATGCTGCTTCAAGTCCGCTTAGAATTCACAGCTATTGGATTCCTTCCTTATGAGGCTATCCGCAGCGGATTTTTGGATACACTACAAATTCATGGTTTTTCTGCTGTCATTTCTCAGTCTTGAAATGCTGGTCATTGAGTTCTGCTCTTTAGATATTCAATTTCCTTTTGCTTGAACTGGCCATAAAAAATTGGAAGGAAACGTTTCTTGCTCAGCTACATCGGCTGCAATCCACACAAAGCACAAAATAAATTGAATTTCCTTTCTCACTAACTGGTAAGTCAAGAGTTTAAATTTTACAGTTACTGAGTTCAAACACTTGAGATCTAACTCCGCATCAATTAGATATCAAAATCTATGAAATTCTTGCATTAATCATATTTAAATTTGACTATCTATCCATTTTCTCAATATTTGCAACTTTTGGAGCTAAGAAATGAGTGTTTCATAATTTTTGAACAAAAATTGTGTTAGAACCTCCATGAAATGTCAATTTTTGTATTCAATAACTAGAGTTAAATGTGTGATTACAAACATTCATCAAGATATATAGATTCATTAAATACCAACACAACCTACTTCCTCAACTCAAGAATCATGTGAGAAAAAGGACAAAAAAGTTGAATCAATGTCTCATGTCATCATACTATGTCAAACCCATATGAGAAAGTTACAAGCGTGTAGATGTAATTGTTTAAATTGTAATGATCCGTTTGTTTAAATTGTAATGAGCTCACATATATGCATGGTTGTAAAACTCGATTTTCTACCTAGAATTACTAAGAGATCTATAAAATCGGAACGTATAATTGTAAAATTTTATAAATAATGTAAATTTACTTGCAAAAACTATAGATTTACTTACTTTACTAATCAAACTTTAAATAATTTATGAAAATAAATAATTTAGTATTAAATTAGTTACATACAACTAAAATTCAAGTTTTTTCATTCATATCATTAATATATGTAGCGCAATTTTAATAATTAAAATAATTATTCTTATTTAATGATAATTCATAATATATAATTATTAAGATGTATTGCAAATCATTTAAGTTATAATGTGTGAGTAGCCGGTTTTGTGAACATTTTCATGTCCACCATATATTTGTGTAAAAAACCATTATAGTTATGACAAATAAATTACATATAGAAAATTACTAAAAAATGGAAAAAATATAGCACTATATATATATATTTTTTAATTTTAATTCAAATCGTTCAAAATATATTTGTCACGCCCCATAGGGTACCCTAAACGTAACAGTCCGCCACATACCATATAAGATTCCCGAATTACCGCCTTAGTCTTTTGAGAGCCTTATATAGATGTAAGGCGTACCTTTACACACAATAGAGTACAAGTCCAAATGGAGATAAAAGCTTAATTTGGCATGCATTAGCAGTACGATATAATTCATGAAACATAAATAAATATTATATAATCTAAGGGGCATTCCCCCGCAAAAGAATAATTAACGGTCTTATACAATCATCCAAGTCTTAAAAGTTTCCTATGGAAGTCTAATACAGAAATTTTCAACTTTTAGGGGAAACTCCTAGCTTCTGTACCTGTTCAGCCGAGTCACGTCGCCTAAGCCACAAATGGGATAGCTGCAAAAGGAATGGACTGTAGGGTCGTAAGCTAACTAGCTTAGTAAGTGTAATCTTCCACAATAACATTCATGTCACAACAATTCAAGCAAGTTATTAATCAAACAAGTGGATGCATCAAACACGTGAGTTCAACATACATATGACCAACCGGAAATCATATGTGGATGGAATTGCGCCCTCCATCTGGGGTTAGCAGATTAACGACTACCGTGGTACTATCATTATGCCGTTTATGGTTCACGGTTAACCTACGATTATTCGATATCGTTTGTGGATCACGATTAACCTACGATTATTTGATATCGTTTGTGGATCACGATTAACCTACGATTATTCGATATCGTTTATGGTTCACGATTAACCTACGATTATTCGATATTGTTTATGGATCACGATTAACCTACAAATGCTAATGCTCCTTCCCATTATCATATGCACGTGTCAAATTTGGCATTTGTCCAAGTAGTTGATTAAGTCATTTTAATTGGGCGATCAAACAATTTTTCAGACAATCCATCATAGTTAACTACACAACCAAAATTTATCACCTGGTTTTGATATTCTTAATTTGAGTTCTCACATCATCATCAATCATATAATTTCCCATTAATCCTCATCATTCATATTCCATTCATTTGGCCTACATTCTAGTGCACTAAATTACAAGCACATACAATAAATGAATTGGGAAGAAAAACTCACTCCGCCATAGGTTCGCCTTTCTTCTAGTAATAGTAATACGGAGGCAAAGATTCAATGTCCTCGGGTTCTCCTATACACATAAGAAATACCCTAATAAGTATTCTACCATCTTAGGATGCTAAAACTCTAAGAAAACTTAGTGAAATCGAAATTCGCATCATTTCTGAAGTTCCGTTTTAAAATGGCCATAACTTGGTCGTTTTAAGTCGGAATTTCGCAAATTTTATATCAATTTCTATCTAATTCGGAAGAGATTTCTAAATATGAAGTTTAAATTAAGTTTTGAAAATATCTAAGCCTCGGAAATGAGGGATCAGATCTATACAGCGATTATATTAATTCCAAAAATGCGGTTTTCATGAATGCACTTGAGATTCCTAAGTACAACATGAAACTAAATGCCATGGTAATGATTTTCCCTATCATGAATGTCATGATATGAACTCTAATGAGCCTAAGGTCTTATAAATTTTTAGATTTAAAGAATTTAAATAAACTTTTTCGTAGAAAACCACTTTATGCTATTGTTTAACAAGTGAGTTTACTACACTTGGTCACACCTACATATTACAAGGATTTTCTTTGAGAAAACTCCACTTTGTTTAAAGAAATTTTGACCCTTATATTAGTTATATCCTAAGGCCTTTATTTCTTTAATAAAATCTTCATTTATAAACTTTTAAGTTGGTCTTTTACTAGGGTGGTTTCAAAATCCGAATTTAGAAAATTCCATTTTCAAGTTGATTCCTTTAGGAAATATGTATTTTATACCTAAAACTTTAAGTATTTAATATACCTATACCCTAAGGACTTCATTTATTTAAGAAAATACCATTTTTGAAGTTGGAAAAATAATGTTTTCTAACCATCTATCCATTATTACGAATTTTGTCTACAAGACTTTTAGCTCAAACTTCTATTGGACTTCATCTCTTGTTTACAACATTTTATTTAATAAAAACTCATTTAGACTCATGAAAAATATTACCAAACATTATCTATCACCTATAGGCTTCATTTCTCTTGTAAAATATATGTTTAGAAGTTGATAAAAGTGTTTTTAACCTATGTTTCTAAAGTCATCCGAATTTACACATGATGTCTTGATTTTTAAGAGACAAAAAGTTATTTAGAAAGGAGATTGATTGAGTGATGGTAAGAGTTGAAATATAGAGTGTACAAATAGGTAGTATAGGTGGTACTTGTGAATAGTGAAGAATAGTAGACAAGACAATTTAATTACTGATAGTAAGAAAATACGAATAAGAATGTTATAATTGTACTTTTCGTAAGCCGGAAAATTATGAAATTTATATTTTTGAAATCCTTATTTTATTTCGATTCAAATGAGTACTCATAAGTAAATTTTCAAAATTCTAGTTCCGGGGCACATTTTTCTATAATGGGTCTCGGGATGACTCAGAATTGAAATTTTCTAAAAATATGATATTTTCTTGGTTTGAAATATAATCAAGAACTATATTCAAAATTAAATTTTCTTATAAAAGTTTCTTAATTGGAAACCGAGGAAAAGCCGGAATTAGGGTTCCTAGTTCTCACTCCAGTCTTATCCTATTCCGGTTTAGGGTTTTGGTTTCCGGTTCTAGGGTTATCTTGGCTACTTGAAAAACCGGGGTTGACAATATTAGAGTATATAACCTAAAAGAAAATAACTCTCTAAAAAATAAAAATAAAATTAAGTTAGATTAAACATCAAGAATTAACTAAAAAATGTGTAAAATTACAACTTTACGATTCTAAATCGATTCTACTTACGATTCCACTACCAATTCTACCACCGATTCTACTATTCTAAATCATGATTTTATACGGGTTTATATGAAAATGATTTTATACGCGAGTTAAATAGAAATCTCATCATCAACATATAAATTCATAAAAATATACGAATTAATTGGCGAGTTTAATAATCATGCATATACAAATAAATGACCAATACGCACCATCAATTCATGCCACGTTGAAGCGTATCACGTACAGGCCATGCAATGTATCAGGTTTTTCTGAGTAATTATTACAGGATTGTGTAATCTTTAATTTTAAAAGCTTAATTAATTATTGTTCTTCCGATGCCCTTTATTTTTAGGTTGGTGGATTATGAAGTCACACTTTAATACCATTAGTCAATCCATGTCGTTAGGGATGACGACAAAGAAAGATAACAAATCTTAACCCTCCTGAGTGGGACCATATCCGTGTTATTAATTTCAGACACTTCTTCAAACAAAGATAACAAATCTTAAACTAGATCAGACAAAGGAAAAGTAAATATCCCCCAACCAAAAAAGTAAAACCAGCTTGCCAAATACATTAGTGACACCACGCTAATCACCCTCTCTTTTTTACCCACCTTTGAAGTACTATAAACAGAAAGCTTGAAGAGGCCAACATGATGTGTCTATCAACCTCTTCGAGTCGCCATATCTATATCCCTCGTCCCATACTTCAAATCTAGACTTAAAAATGGAATCCATGAAACCGTCGTCTAATAGGCTGGGTGGAACAACCATGGGTCCTTTGGGTATCGGCCTCCATCGAGCATTCAGTGACATTGAACACATTAATTCTTTCATTAGGCAATACCATCCTCAAACGGATGCAAAGTTTGATGAAGAATATGTTTTCTCTGTTGTGAGAAACGCCCTCCACCACACAATCGCTTTGGTCGATAACGAGGTTCTTCTACTCAAATCTCCCATCATCGACTCTACGGTAACCTTTTTTTTTTTTATAATTTTCCCCTTCCTTACTCTTTGGTTAATTACTAGATTAATTTTAAAGCTGGCTTCTTTCCACGTTTCTCAACGTAGCGGCCTACTCATTGGGCCTTTTACTATGCATGGTTTTTCAAATTTTTTTAACATCTTTTATAAGACTCCAAAAATTAACCTTTTTTTCCCCCCTTCTTGTATACTAACATTATATAAACCTTTTTTATAGTGATATGGTAAATAATATAAATCATATAAATGAACTTTTGAGAATTTTAAGGATAAAGTTAATGTTCTTAAGGATGAAGACTTCTCTTCTCTACAACCAACCTATAATTGTTCTTTTCTTTTCTTTTCTTTTTTTTCCCCTTTTTTTATTGTTACTTCCGAATGACTTTTGTATTATAAGATTCATGATAATATATCAGTAAATATTAAGAAATCAAAACAAAGTAATGGCTTCATTAAAGAAGAAAGTTTATTTAGATACGCATATTGCATTTTAAGAAATTTCTATATATAAATGATTTTCAAAAAGGTTAACGATAAAAATGATATCTAATTTTTTTTTTAAATGTCCAATGTAGTACTTAAAGTTTTATTTTGAATAATTTGGAATCTCAATAAAGTTTTTGTAAATTTTTTTTATACTTGAAGTTTGGTTTTGATAATTTTGGTACCTGTAAAATATTTACATAAATTTTTTTATACCTTAAACAAGTTCAATTGGATATAAAAAAGTCTACAAAAACTTTCTCTAGGTACTAAAATGGTCAAAACCGAACTTCAAGTAGAAAAAATATCTATAATTGTTCTAAATCATGTTTCAGGTCTTTAATTGAATTTTTTGTGAAAGTTCATGTACTATTTTAATATTGTTTTTTTCAAAATGTTTCTTTCTATACAAAAAGCTAATATAAATTTAAAAAAATCAACTAAAAATTATTTAAGTTATACAACTATGTGCGTGTAAGCATAAGCAAAGCTCCTAGTCATGAAATTGAGGGCCCGCACGGTTCCAATCAAATTATATGGAATCGGCAGTTTCTGGTTTCAATTTTTGAATAGTGAACCGTCTTTTTTTGTAAAGTAAAAATAAATAAATAAATTTTAGTGTTTAATAAAATAAATTTAAAAACAAAATAATTTTTAGGTCTAAAAGTGCTAAATTATTTAACCAAATTTTTTAAAATTTGTTTAGAATGTGCATTTATTTATATACAAATACATCTAATATCAATTATAGTTAGTAATATGAGATTGTGAAACACTTTAGAAGATAAAAAGAAAATTATAATATAAGAAATAGCCTCTACGATATAAAGGAAGGAATTTTGCTTTTAGGATAAGTTTATATAAACTAAATTATATATGATTTTAACTTATGTTTATTTATGTTGTTGATAATAATACATTACATATTGTGAATATGTAATAAATTTTATTATTTATATGAAATAATTATAACATTAATCATTATATATTTAATAATAATTCTTTATTTTCTCTCTAATTTTCCTTCTTTTTTTTTTCGATGAAACCACTGGCTTCACCCAATTTTAAACCAAAAATCACTAATAAACCAGAAAACCGATAGTTCCTTAGCTGGTTCTAGGATAGACTAATCTTTTTCTCAATATTTGCACCTTGTGAGCTAAGAAATGAGTATTTCATAATTTTTGAGCAAAAATTGTGTCAAAACCGCCCTGAAATGTCACTTTTTGTATTCAATAAATAGAGTTAAATGTGTGATTACATACATTCATCAAGATGTATAGATTCATAAAATACACAACATAACCTACCTCCTCAACTCAAGAATCATGAGAGAAGAAGAACAAAAACATTGAATCAATGTCTCATGTCAACATACTTTGTCAAGCCCAGACGAGAAAGTTTCAAGCGTATAGATGTATTCATGTACAAAGTCTAGCTTTGTCCAATTAAGATGCTGCAAAGATCCATTTGTTTAAATTGTAATGAGCTCACATATTTGAAAAAATGACCAACACGCATCATCAGTTCATGCCACGTTGATGCCCATCACGTACCGGCCATGCAATGTATCAAGTTTTTCGGGGTAATTATTAAAGGATTGCGCAATCACTAATTTTAATAGCTTAATTAATTGTTTGTTCTTCTTATGCCCTTTATCCTTGGTTGATGGATTATAAAGTTATAATTTAGTACCATTAGTTTATCTATGTTATTAAGAGCAATGATAAAGACGTGCGTAAAAAAACCAATGTAGGAAAACCCTTAAAGCTACCTTATTGCGATCATATAGGGATACAATCGGGGTAGGTCATTATAGGATACTCGATCCGTCCGTACTGTTAAAAACCCTATAGGGTCGCACAGGCGGGTTTAGAAAATTACATGCTAACCCTGTAGGGTTTCGGGTCTAATCCGGGTCATTTAAAAAAACCCGATAGATAACCCGAACCGGTGATATTATAAATAATTTAAAAAATTGAGTTTGAAATTTTAAAAAACAAAATCTTACGAATTTTTGTCTTTAAGAGTGGTTGTTAATAGTTTTAACATTATTTTGTCTTTTTTTTTAATTTGTAATTTTATTTCTTAAAAAATTATTTTTACAATATTATTAATTTTTGTTTTTTAAAAAAATAAAATAGCTAGTTCTATGAACTTGTGAATTGGTAAGTGTGCTGCAATTAGCCTAGCTCGGTTTAGATCATACTGAAGTCTAGGTGCCGGTCTACTATCCAATATTTTGTTAGAAGATGCAATTGAATTTAGCTAAGAGTTTAAAAGGGGAACAAAAAAAGAAATGAAGCGGGTCGGAGGCAGGACAGGGCAAGGTAGGGTCAAAATCCTGTAAGGACAGATTTGAATATTAAATAGAAAACCCTATAGGGTCGTGGGTTGGATTTGAGATACCCTTTTGGGAAGCGGGCTGGGTTCAGATCTTATATGACCCATCCCAAACCCACTCTAGTTGCATCCTTATGACGATATCCATGTGATTAATTTGGGGCACTTCTTCAAAGAACAATAACAAATCTTAAACTAGATCAGACAAAGAAAAAGTAAATATCCTCCCACCAAGAAAGTAAAACTGGCTTGACATATGCATCAGCAATCCTAGTACTAATCACCATCTCTTTTACCCGCCTTTGAAGCACTATAAATAAAAAGCTTAAAGAGGCCAACATCATGTGTCTATCAACCTCTTCGAGTCTTCATATCTCTCGTCCCTAGCTTCAAAACTTGACTTAAAAATGGCATCCACGAAACCACCGTTCATTAGGCTGGGTGGAACTACCATGGGTACTTTGGCTATCGGCCTCCATTGAGCCTTCAATGACATCGAACACATTAATTTTCTCATTGGGCAATACCATCCTCAAATGGATGCAAAGTTTGACGAAGAATATGTTTTCTATGTTGTGAGAGACGCCCTCCACTACCCAATTGCTTTGGTGGATAATGAGGTTTTTCTACTCAAATCTCCCATCATCGACCGTACGGTAAGCTCTTTGTTATTTTCATCTTTTTTTTAATAATATTAGAATATCACAACGTTTTAAATGGTTAAAATAAATATTGCAACATTTAGAGAGTAAATTTATTTTAGATCACAATATTTGAAGTGATTAAAAAATATCACAACGAATAGAGAAGTGAATCAATTGAGATCACTATTTATATGTATAATGACCTGTCAAATGAGTTTTAATTTGAAATATTGCTAATTGATACTTGTCAATAGTAACTTAATTGAGCCACTTCTTTAAACAATATGATCTCCTTATAACCACCCAAAACTTATAATTTATCATTTTTTCCACTACTGGCTTCTTCCCATTTTTCCCAACATAGCGGCCTAATTCTTGGGCCTTTTACCCAGACGTCGTTTTTCAATTTTTTTTAACATATTTTACAGGGAACCAAAAAATTTACCCCTTATTGTTTACTACTATTATATAACCTTTTTATTATGATATTGCAAATAATATAAATCAAATTAACGAACTTCTGTTGAGAATTTGAAGGATAAATTTAATATTCTTTAGGATGAAGATTTCTTTTCGCTACTAACCAACCTATAATTGTTCTTTTCTTTTTGTTTTTTTCCCCTCTTTTTAATGTTAGTTCCTAGTGATTTTTTGTATAATAAGATTTATGATTATATATATGTGAATATTATCAAAACAAAGTAATGGCTTCATTAAAGAAGAAAGTTTGGCATTTTAAGAAATTTCTTTATATAAATGATTTTCAAATGTTTTTTTATATATAAAGACCTAATATAAATTTATAAAACTCAACTGAAAATTAATTAAGTTACACGACTTTGTGCGTGCATGTTGAGCAATTCATCAAAACCAAGAAAAATAATTTTACCTGATGAATGTATAGTAAAACTATTAGCTAAATATATTTACTCTAGAAAGGAGAAGTAATCAAAACTAGATAAACACAGCGATGATTATTGAAGTTGTAAAACCTACATGAATGCCTGCCACTTTGGGGAAAATTTAAAGAAAAATAAAAATAATAATAATAGAAGCTAGTTTTTGTGAATAGAAGCTAGTTTATGTTTCTATTACTATAAAATTTTTCCTGCTTTTTTTTTTTTAATCAAAGACTGAAGGGGAGAAGAGGAAAAACGAAAACTCACACCAAAACACCTAATGCGAGTATTCAATGTTGGACCTTCATCTTTCAAACTTTAAAGACACGCACTCACACACCGACTCTACACTTATTGATAAAATGAAATAGGTCTTTAGTTGATAATTTAACATGTATGATGATTCTTATCATTTAGCTTTTATGAAGTTTCGGTGACAATGTAATCTACAAATCGAAGGGTGTTCAACAGGGAAAAAAAAATTGAAAGCCAACGAGTGACTTTGGCTTGGCTTTCTGTATGGGTACACTTTCATTTTCCTAACGATTAAATTGTCGCATACTTCTTCTTTTTCTCCCCTAAACAATTTGCATTTTTCACCCGTGTCTGTAGCTAGTGCAGACGGGTACAGAAGAAGTGGTTGGGAAGCTACCCCACCAGGCGTTCACGGTGCCAGAGATGCCGCAAATACCATCTCCTCTTATACTGAGGATTATGTACCAGGTTTTGTAAACTTAACTTTTACATTAGCTATTTGATGAGTTTTAGAAAGATAATTTTTTATTAAAAATAAAAAAATAAAAGCTTGTACTTATCAGCACGATATATCCAATCATTTCCAGAATAAAATCTAGAACTGAAAATTTTTCATGGAACTAAGAGGGCAATTGTATTATATCATCATGCAAATAAGAGTTTAACATCTCGAAAATGAGATAGACAACACTACCATATACATTACTATCCATAAATTTGGGTACACTTGATTTTGTGCACAACAATTTTATGAATCATATAGATCACATCCAATGCCCTGGAAACTGAAGATGCAGAAGCACTACAGCACTCTGCATTCAAGCTAGTAATAAGATATTCATGGTTAAGCAAAACTCTAGCAGTCTTAGCCGCTTTTACTTTGCACTATGGAGACTATTGGTACTGGGTGCGTTACATGCCACTGGACCTACAAGCGCAGCAAATTTCAGCACTTGAGGGATCTTGGGCATTAAAGATAAAGATAGAGAAGGATTCAAGGATAAAGGATGCAATTACCGTACTCAATGAAACGGTGAAGGACCTGCTAAAGTTGATTGAGATCATATTTGAATTCACAATGTTGTGCACAAAAAATCCTGAGAGGGAGATTCCTATACTAAATTTGGTGTTTACTCGTCTCCCGGAATGGAATTGCCAAGCCATGGTTGCCATTCTTGCTATTAATGTTCAATTTACCAAGCACATTGATGCGGAAGGAGAAAGGTAAAAATATATATATAATTCACTTTATCTATAATATTAAAGTGAATCATTGACACACTTTTTGGTGTCTTTAGTGTTTTAAGTACTCTTTTTATTTTCTTTTTTATATTATCAATAAGCTTATATATTACTTCAACAATAAGTATTAATATATTGTTTGCTAAACTAACATAAAATCTACCACTATACAAGGAAAAAAACAACTTGATATCCATATATAAACCCTCCAATCTCGTTGTGCTATATCTATAATAAATTTAAAATTATTTTATATTATTAAGTGTATCTTTTAGTTTATGTTAAAATTGTGTGGACCGTAGATATGGGAGAGTAAATATGGAATTTGGCTATATTAATTGGTGGTAGGTTATTGTCTTAAATTCCTAAGGCAATTCAAATTTACTATCTTCTTAATTTACATTATTAGTTTGTTTGCCCCTTAGAAATTTGATGTGGGACTACAATTTATCCATTTTTCATTTGACGCCCTCAATTCCAATTGGATTGGTCTAGTTGTAACTTGTCTTTTTATTATCTTCAGCATTTCTTATGCCTTTTTTCTTTTTCAACTTGGTTTAATCAATGCTAGGTTAGATATTTTGAAGACTTTTATTTATAATTGGATCCTGTGTCACAAGACAACGAGCTCTTATACCATTTGTCAGAAGTGTGTAGGCCCTAGATTTAGATGAGAGAGTTAATGTTGAATTGGATAGTATTTGTTAAGGATAACTATGTATCTAAAATGATTAAGACACTTCAAACATACTACCTTTGTAATTTTTATTTTAGTTAGTCTTTCCCTTAATATCTGATATGTGTCTTCACTTTATCCATTTTCCATCCTATAGCGCTCAATCTCTCTTATTTTAGTATGTGTTGTGGGTGCATCATCCACTAGTAATATATCATTTTTTTTCAAGAATATAAGTGATATTGAAAATATAGATGGCCAGAATGGGAGCTATCGCAACTTTCCATTGATTTGACAGCAAAGATGAAGGAATTGAAAGCTGACCTTGAACATTGTCGTCAGCATATAGGTACTTTGCTCATTTTCTTATAATAATAAAATAGAGTTCTAGTGTGGTAAATTATTAACTCAATCTAAGGTATGAATTAAAATAATACAATAACAATGGATCTTGTGGTTTTATGTAGAATTAAATGCAAGTTACAAGCAATATGTGAAGGACATGGAAAATCCTAACAGTGTTGTTGATGTTATTCGAAAGCTACATTGTCCAGGCATTGAGTCCCTCTTATTTGGAACTACTAAGAGGCTGGTAAGCTAATTTCTAAACTTGCCAACTAAATCAAACACATTTTAATGCAAATTGAACTATATATATCTATATTATATACATTTTATTGTGTGTCAATGTTTATAGGAAAAAATACAATCGGTGAGGGGAAAAGATGTTTTGCTGGTTGTATCAACATTGAAAATTGCAGCTGATGACCTTGTCCATCTCTCAAATGTTTATACCCACTTCGAGCGATTCCCTAAGTTAGTAGTGATAGATCATCACACCAAGATCCTTTCAAATTTTCCCCAAAAACATGATGCCACCAAGAATTTTGAGATGATATGGATTCCTTTTATTCATGATTTTCATGATCCTCAAAGTCCATTCTATGTAAGTTCTCTAGGTAGGAGGGAAGAAATGTTGTATCCCCAAGAGCAATATCCCAAATTTAAGGATTTGCAAGCAAAAATGCCATGGCTGACAACTGAGGACCCTTCCCAAATTCATCCATTTGCAAAGAGATTTTTGAAGGAAGAGTGGTACTTTAGAGGTGACACAATTATTATTGCATTAAACCAATCTGGCCGTATCGAATGTATCAATGCAATGCCAAGGATTCGGATTTGGGAAACAAAAGCTTTTCCATATGAACTTACCATTAACATGTGGAAAAGTACCCCTTATTGGATCAAAGCAGTATTTGATCAATATCAAAACATGGTAAGTATTAAATAAAAATTCTATTAAATGCATAAAATGTGGATTTTTTTTGACACCGTAATAAAGGCCTTCAAAGCACTAAGTAAGGTTTATTTTATAATTATAGTCATGCATATTATTCAATATCCTAAGTAACTTTTGTTTTTCTTTTTTTTCCCCCCTCTTTTTCTTTGTTTTAGCTATTACCTGGGAGATACATCTTTATTTATGGTGGTGAGAACTTCATGTCAAAATTATCAGAAGAAACCACAAGAAAGGTGGAAGAAGGGATAGGATTCAACATAATTCATGTAACAGATTCCCATACATTCAAGAGGCTAGAGAACACATTGATATGTCGAATGCAATATTTAATTGAGCGTAGCCCCAAAGAGCATGAACCACTGGATCTAATGTTTGATCAGTTGACTGAGGCTTACACTGCTTATGAGATGGGTGGATTCGCCATTCTTACTGTTGGACTAGAGGTAATATTTATTGGTCAAGCTGAACCAGCACTAAAAATTTTATTAGACTATGAAATGTGGTACAATAAAGATATGGATATTCGCAAAATTTTTCAACAAAAGACTCCAAGTAAGAGCACCTTCCTTCCTAGCATGGGATGGTGGAATCCAGATTGGATGAAATGCAAGGAGACTGGAAAGAACATGAAGTATATTGAGAATTATAAGTGCTTCGATGATTGACAAAGAAGATATTTTTCCTTCAAAAGAGTCATACTATTATGGTTGAAGTAATTTAAAATTTGTTATTCTTATGTTATGTTGTATGTGTCGCTTTGCCATGTTAAATGTAACTCCACTAACAAGCCCAACTAATAGGGCACTTCGCATCATATTGTTTTGTGTGTATTTTCCTTTTTGTTATGACATGATTATATTAATTTAATACATGTTTTAAAATAATAAAATCTTTATTTTTCTAAAATAGGAGAATTTATATTACTTTAAGAAAATGCATGAACTATCCATTGATAAAATGTAAAAGCATAAAACAATACATTATCTTTGCTGAAATGACACAAATACATGCATAAGATATGTGCTTTTTTGGAATATTGACCTACGATTGACAAAATTCATGAATGCGATCAATTGTACTAAAATGGAGAAAAAGGATAAAAAAAAAAAAGAGGGTTAAACGTGTAAGCTTTTGCATGTTTAGCACTCATAAAATAGGAATAATTTTGGTTCATCAGTTATTGATTGCGAAAATTACGTGGAATTGTATTTTGAATTTTTGTTATTAACAGTTCTAATTTTTAGACAACACTTAAAATATTCAAGCTTTTAATGTTCTTTGATTGAGTAGTTTGGGTTGACAAGGTGGATGAGGTTTGATTCGGCTTCCATGTTTGTTATGTACTTAAACTTTTATGATTTGTTCCATTCTATATTAGGTTAGGATGATTATTTACTCTACTAGCATTATTAACCAAAGAATCATTCTCTTATCTTTAGTGGTGTATAAGGCTATTCGAACATCTAAAGGTACGAAGCTAAAATAATGCTGAATTGCATCCACGATTATCATCCCCTTCTATAGCAACGGGTTCTATTTCCTCGTCACTAGCTTCCTCGCAAACCCATTATCCTTATAGGTTTGTATATATGTATTCTTTGTGGAGGTGTTTCCGAGCATTTCCCATTTCTATTACCATTGTCATTCCCATTCTTAACATTGTTCGTTCTTCCTCTAAATTGATGTGGTGTCTGAGCTAGTGTGCCTTTCCTCTTGAGGCACTTTTTAGTGATATGTCCTGGTTTAATAAAGATGAGATAGATAGTAGTGGTTATGTTTGGACAACCTTGGATCTTGTGGTTCGAACTTCCATAATAGTAGCTTTTGTGTTGTAGCTTTAGATATTGTTTCGAACGATGTTTGTAAACACCCTAATTTACATAACCTGAATATGATAATCACCAAGTATATAAGGTAAAATTTTTGAAAAGGCTTTAAGAAAAGTAGCAAAGATTGCTCTAGATTTTTTTTCTTTTCTTTTTCCTTTCCTTTCTTTCTTTCATGAATTAAGAATACTAAAATACAAATAGTTTAATCATAGTTTAAGAGCTAGGATTGTTATCAATAAAATTTCGAGATACAATTTCTTGTAACTTTTCGTAATAAATATGATCGATAATAAATCAACGAATTAATGAGGACAATATTAGGGCTCTAGTACTTTTGAAAGAATTATTGATCAATTTCGAAGTATAATTAGAAGAACAATAAGCAAGCCCAAAAAAATCTTAAATAAGAATCACATAACTACTCATCACGCAATACCCTAATTTCAACAAATTAAGATAAATAAAGAAAACTCCCGATTCATCAAACACGTAAAATTAAATAACATTTGAGAAATAAATCTTTAAAACAATCACAAATAAATATTTTCTTATAAATTTATAATTAAAAAATGATGGCAACCCTTTAAAGAAGCTATTTATAAAAGGAGTAGCCTCTTAAAGAAGCAAATTCTCTTAGAATTAGCTTCTAAAGAAAAACCTCTTGAAGAGGCTAACAACATTACCTTTTTAGTAAGTAACCCCTCTTGGAAGTTACTCATATTATGTAAATGGTTATTATATAAGAAAATACTCAAAACATAAAAGAAGTAATTATAATAAATATAATTTAGAAGCTTTAGATTATTAAACTTATAAAATATTTTGCATTATTAATTTGACGATGTGATTACATTAGGTACATGATACATGATATCTATGTAAGTGTATGAAAAACTGTTATTACAATTTGCAATAGTAGTAGTAATAGTATTAGTAGTATCAATAGTATATTGTAATCAACAATATTAACTTAACACATTCTAGTAAATAATATATGAAATCATTTTATCATATATAAAGCGATACAACAATTGATCCATATATTAAAACAGTTTTGACAATTCAACAATATTAATTATATAAGATCATAATTATTATGTTACTAATATTATAATAGTCATGATAAAGTATTGACTTGTAATTATATTATATAATTTATAGTTATATTATATCTAAAATCATAATATTAATGAACTATGGTAATAAGTACCATTAAAATTTAATAGTTATGATAATAAAAAAAAATGTATAACCATCACATTGCTATAATAGATCATATAACAAAATGTTATTATTGCAATATTGTAACGATGAGCCATTATAATATCTAGTGCAATATAACACATAATATAATATTATAATAATTTTTATAACATGTACTAACAAATAATATACTATGTAATTATATGTCATGTTATGATATTATAGTAACAATATTACTATTAGCAAAAATAACAACATTTCATTAGTATAATTATCATATTAATAGTTATAAAATATAGGATGAAATGATATTAACAATAATAATAATGGGAATACATATATACATATATATATATATATTTGTATGTGCTATCGGATTTGAGTATAACTTCAAACATATCTTAATAAATATAAATTGATGTATAACATATATAACATATTATAAATTTTTCTTTTATTTGTTACAAATGTTTTATAAAACATTAAATGGACATATTTTATACGTTCGTATGTGTATAAAAAATATAAGTCCTATAAAAATGTAAATGTATATTAACATTTAGATTATATATCAACATTAAAATATAAATTTTATACAATTCTATAGACTATACAAATATATATAATTTACATAGCATATATATGAAAACATATGTAAAATATCAATTATGCTTAACAAATAATATGTAAGTATATAATATATCATAATGTATATACCATATTATACAAACATATCATACAACAGAAATTAATGATATATCTAAGCGTATCTAACTCATCTTGCATATAAATATGACCTAGAGGTTATAATTAACTACCTTCTATGATTTGTTATACTTAAATTATGATGCTGATGCTGATGATGATGATGATGATAATACAACCTTATATGTGCTAAGGATTAAATCAACACCCCATCAAGTGAATTAAATGAAGGAGATGTCATTCCCATTCCCTTCATTGAGAAGTTAGGCATGGTTGTTGTAAATGTAAAACCCTAAAATTTTTTTTATTCTAGATAAATCTTTATTATATTATGTTAGGTTGTACCCTAGCATTCTTTTATAGGTACAAGATCTTAAAAATGCTAGATAGTGACTTGAACAGATACCAAAAACCCGAAATTCATCTTACAAGACTTAGGAACGAAACAAAGACAATTCTAATATCGTAGAATAGGAACGAAAATCTTAAGGTTAAGCTCAATAATATTATTATAGAATTTTAGAGCTAAAAAATTGTTTTAAAAATGTAAACTCAAAAATTTATGGCCCAACCCTTAATAGTTAATCGCGTAATTTTGGAAACCCGAATTTTATCTTTAATAATTATCTCTATTGGATTATCATCACCATGTAGTATAAATATTTATGTCCTTAATTCATAAATAAAATTGTCCTCCGATTCATAAATATTCGACAGATAATAAATTGATTCATCCCATGTGCATAATAGAAATACAAATATTTTATGAGAGGAATGAAAATCCCATAATTCTCCATGCCACAACCGTGTGGGACTAAAGCATATCCACCAAATATTTCTTTCTTTGCCAAATCTAACAAATATCCATACATTTATACAAAGTCAACTACACTTATGACAACTATCAATTACAAGCCACCTCCATCATGCTAAAGTAAAATTTATGTATACTCAAAACTCATGACAAGTCTTCTTACAAGGCACTCTTTAATCCATTGTTTTATCAAAGGCTACACCATCATTTCTTTTGAAGGAAGAGGAAAAAGGAAAAGCTATTCTCTCACCTCACCTCTCTCCCTTTCTCAAGTCTCTCTCTCTCTCTCTCTCTCCCCGCCCCAACACCATGTTCTCTCTTTTCCTCTTTCTCTCTCTCTTCCTCTTTTCTCTCTTTCTCTTCTCTTATCCCTTCTCTCTCACATATTTCTCTCTTTCTCTCATCTCTCTCTTTCCACTAACATTTCCCTCTTCCATTTCTAGCAAGCCAACAAAAGCCACATTTACCTAAAATAAAGATACATCTTTATACTATAAAAAGGAGAAACCTTGAAGTGAGAAATCAACAAAGAACTCAAACCTTAAGGTAAGCTAAAGGAACCTTTAAGAATTCTAACTTTCGATTAGATAATGTTAGTAGAGATGAGTTGTTTCCCTTTACCATTTTCCTTTAAGTTTGGATCCATATTCAAGGAAGGGGGTGATACTCTATCACTCCTCAAAATCTAAGGTATAACACTTGAACTCAATTTTGGTATCATTCATGTGTAGAAAAACAAAGGAAAATGTCGGTGTGAGTTTTTTTGTTAAATTCTTGTTCCAACTTGAAGCTAACAAAAATGGGTCTTACTTTCTTCAAAATGTTATTTTTAGTGGTACAAACTTTACTAGGGTTGGATCCCTTACATATGGAGTTAAAAATAATGTTTTCCTTACTCAAAACAATCATTTTTAACTTGTATAAACACCTAGGAAGCTTAGGACAACAAAAATCCACTTGTATATAACTTTATGGCTCATGGTTTTGAAGGGCTTGTGGTTTTGAAGGACTCCTAGAGATCCGAATTTCTTATTTTCATTTCCTCTTTAGTTGTGAGTTATAATTAATAAAAATGGTGTTTTCCATATTTCTTTACACTTATATATGTTTATAAACCCCTAAGAGGCCTATAATACCAAGGATCCATACATACTAAAGGATATGGTACATATTTTTGTGAAAACTCAAGAGATCCAAATTTTTCTCTTTGATTTTCTTTTTGTTTATGACTTATACTTGGTAAAAATAATGTTTTTCTAAGTCGTTTTCACCTAGATATGTTATATAATCCCATAGGAAGCTTAGAATATGAGAAATCTATGCATACATAACTATATGACACATTATTTTGGACAACTCCTAGAAATCCGAATTTACTCTTTTTATTTCCTCTTTGGTTGTAAGTTTTACTTAATAAAAATTTATTTTTTCTAATTAATCTATACCTATATATGCTGTATGAACCTATGGGAGGCCTAGGACAACAAAAGCACACCATTTAGAGTAATTTTAAGTCCATGGTTCTATAGAATGAATTTTGATCCGAAATTAAACTTTGCCTCTCTTCATCTATTTGTTAGTCATAATAACTAAAAACGATGTTTTGTTATATAACTTAATTAATCCTAAATAAAAGAAAGAATAGAAGGTCATATTGACATACTAATGTGAGTTGTACCCTTGAAAGATTTAATAAACCAATCATGCTTGTTCTTCATGAGCATGATTAGAATAAGAATTTAAGGGCAAATTTGTTTTGCTAATTTCGCTAAAGTTGTCATTAACTTGATAACCAAAATAAAAGAATCATAGAAGGAAATAAAATGGATTAAAAAGGAGCATGAATAGATTTGTAAAGATTCAAAATTAGATTATGTTTCCAATAGGCTCACTTATACTTAATTCTAATTAATTAGCCTATGGGTTAGACCAAAGCGTCAATAAAAAGAAAAGAGAATTAGAATATGGGTTTTTCCTTTTGGCCCAACAATGACTAAAGCCTCTTTTTGTATGCATAAAGACCCATGAACACATAGAAAGATTGTCAAATGCAAGTTATAACAAAAGCCTTTTTTCGAAGTGTATCAATAAAAGTTTAGAGCACATAACCTTTGACCCATTTGTGTCTAAGAAAATTACAAAGCCCATAAAGTGGCAAAATATGGGTAAATAGAAACTAGACATAGTAGTGGAATGTAAGGAAATAGAATTGGGTTCATAAATTATATATAAGGCTTTATAGTCATGGGTGATAAGTGTGAAGGCCATTGGTCCGCTAAGGTTAACATAATAGAGAACCTAATACCTAAGGCCCAAAAGCAATAATAAAAATATTGACCCGAATTATGATGGTGGCAATCCAATTCAAAAGTTCGTAGTCACTAATAGGGATGTTGACCTAATTTATGAAAATAGAATTTCAACCTGTAAGCCTAATTAGAAACTTATCTATACAATGGAAAATAACTAAAGCCTACATAAGGAAACCTTAATTTGGAGCCCATTTAAATTAGGCCCAACAAGAGAAACCAAAATGAGAACAAATTACAATACTATAACACCTTAACTTTATCTAGTAGTTACACATCATCTTAAGTATTAATACATACTATGTTTTCTTATATGTATAGGCGAGCTAGCTTATCTCTTTGGTGTCCCTTCAGACTCCTACGATGCTTATCTGTTGTCATAGATGGGTGAGTAACTTGACTCTAATTCACACTTAGGTTGTGTAGCTTAGTTGCACTTAAATAAAGATAACAAATTTAATTGTGTAGGGAATTGGGATCATATCTGCTGTTATGCCTGTTGATTGAATAAAGCACTATAATAATAGTGATAACTTGATTTGGTGATAGCATGTAGTGTTGATAGTATATGATGAGTGTCTATAATTGCTTGACCACTAAAGGAATTCATTTAATATTATTTGACACACTAATTAATTGATCATGCATAGCACGACTCTATTGCATCAACATTGCATATTTTTTATCACTTCTAGCATGCATTATCATTATAAGTCAATGATGAGTTAGATGGGGTTTTGATGGTGAATCTTCGTACTACCTGTACTATCATGTGGCTTACGGATTCCGCAAAAACTACTTAGTTTGAGGAACGCCACCTTTCGAGGGTCCATGCGAAGTGTGTTATTCTTAGAGACTTTCCTAATATGTCGGGTGCAAAAATATTTTTAAAGGTTTTTAAAGGAAATACTCTATATACTCTGATCCTCCTAGGCACTAGTGTGGGAGCTGGCTCCTTTAACCCTTGAGGAGGGCATAAATCTCTGACTTGTCTGGATTTTGGTCATCCAGACTTGTGTGCATGAAAACATATGGTTGAGTGATGCATCGCATATGAGTATTAATAAAACTTGCTTGCCCTATTGATGTGTGCTTATTGTCTAGTTACATCACTGAGCCGTGGTTTTGCTCATACCCCTTAGTTCTTTTGCAGGAAAACGAAAGCGATGGTTGGGATAGGTTTCGAGCACAGAGCTTACAAATGAATAAGCTAAACTAATTAGAGGATTAAGACCTTGTCTTATCTTTTGATAGGAAATCTGATTCTCTGCAGTCCTTGTGATATGTGGAAATAAAAATATCTAAAACTTATTTTCTAAATAAATATATATGTATAACATATTGAGAGGATAATTAATTAGAGTCTTGCAAACTCTGACTTGCAAGGTGGTCCTCATGTTGCGTGTGCACACGTGAAATGATGACTTTAGAGCAATCCTGCTAGGCCCTTATTTGGGTCATGACAGTGTCCGCCTTTTACACTTCCAACATCGGATGTTTCATATCTTTTTATTCTTCTTTCTGCTTAGTTTGCTTAAAGGTTTGAACTCCTTGATCTTGAGGCTCGAGTTGGATCCACTTATGGGTTCCTCCTTAAATATCATAATATTCTTTTCTATCATTTTCATTTTCTTAGCATTTTCCATAGTTCATGCTCTTTCTGCTAATTCTTGAAAACCTCTGATGTTAAACTCTTCCAACTTGATGCGAAGGTCTTCATCTAATCCTCCTTAGAACACTTGCCTCTTGAGTTCCCCACTATGTTTATATGACTTTGGGGTATATTGCAGCTATATTGTAGCTTTGGACATTGTTTTGAATGGTGTCTACCTTTACACTTCCAACATCACACGTCTGATATCTTTTTATTCTTCTTTCTCTTTAGTTTGCTTAAAGGTTTGAACTCTTTGATCTTGAGGCTCAAGTTGGATCCACTTATGGGTTCCTCCTCAAATATCATAATATTCTTTTATGTCGTTTTCCTTTTCTTAGTATTTTCCATAATTCGTGCTCTTTCTACTAATTTTCGATAATCTCTTATGTCAAACTCTTCCAACTTGATACGAAGGTCTTCATCTAATCCTCCTAAGAACACTTGCCTCTTGAGTTCCTCACTATGTTTATGTGACTCCGGGGAATATTGTAGCTGTTTGCTAAATTCAATCTCATATTGCTTGATGCTACGGCCTCCTTGTGAGATACATAAGAAATCCATAGCATCCTGAACTCTCAAGCTTCGGGGGAAGAAGTTTTCCAAGAATTCATGCCTAAATGTCTCTCATGTGGTTGGTGGTAGTAGTTCTCCGCTCTTGGATTCCCACCATATCATTGCATTGAATGTTAGCATATATGTGCCATAAGCTAGCTTAAGGTGATGCGATACTTCAAAAGAACAAAAGAATCATTTTATCTAAGCTAACTAATCCTCAACTTTGTCCTGTTTTCTAAAAACTCCATCAAAATATCGATTGCACTTTATGAAGTCGGGCAACATACTTTGATAGGGTCAAGGTCAAGGTGATAGTGGTACAATTGGTATTGATGCAATGGGTAGTGTAGGAACTTCTAGCATTGCTTGTTGTGCATGTGTAGCCAGTACAGGTGCTGGTATGATATGAGCCTATTGCATGTAATCTCTTATCAGGTTGGCAAGTTGTCTGATACCAGCCAAAGTTTCTCGTTATTGATTTGATTATTGAGGTCCTTCTCGGTTCTCAGGTTCCATAAGGGGGGTTTCAAGGTCATGTTGTGTATGAGTGCATCTCTTATGCGGTTTACAGTTTTATTAGGTTTTGTGCGAGATTTTTGAATTTTATTAAGTTTTAAGCATTCCGAAAATTTTAAAGAGGCATGCCAAAAGCAATCAAGTACGAAAATGTGCAAACAAATATATATATAGGTGTTTGTCCTACTTTTATAATCAAGAAGGGCGGTTGAATTGATTATAACTAAAGATTTAAAATTTTAAGCCCTTTTAAGATTAATATCCCCTTTTAATATAAATTGTGAGAATAAAATTAGCAATTAAAACAAATTTTAAAATGTAATGAAATGAAAGAGTAAGGATCAAGGCGTATTGACACGTTCATCCAAGATCAAGGTTGTATAGATCAAATAAAGCATATATGCACACAATAACATCATAGCTAATAATTCTTTACCATCATCTTGTCGCCAAACATAATAGAAACTAACACGACTTAAAGTCTTAAACATAAAAAAGGACATATATAAAAGCTAGGTAGATAATTTTTAAATCTTCCTTCCACTTTGCCTCACTCTCCAAATCTACCCAAAAAGGTGCTAACGTGTACCAGGGTGAAGACTCTCATAGGGACGAACCATGGACTGCCCCTAAACCTATGAAATCAATAAAAGTGTGAGCGAGTCATAGCTCAGTGAAGTAACTTAGACAATAAGCACATATCAATAAGACCAATCAAGTTTTATTAACACTCGTATGCAATGCATCATTCAACCATATACTTTCACACACACAAGTACGAATGACTAGAATCAAGCCAAGTCGGAGACTTACGCCCTCTCCGAGGGTTAAGGAACCAACCCCCACACTAGTGTCCAAGAGGATCAAAGTATGCCGAGTATTTCCTTCAAAAACCTTTAAAACATTTTTTGACCCCGTATACTAGGAAACTCCTTAAGCCTTACACACTTCATGCTGACCCCCGACAAGCGGCATTTTTCTTCTAGCCAAGTAGTTCCTGCGAAATCCGTGAGCCACATGATAGTATAGGTAGAACGAGGATTCACCATCGAAACCCCTTCTAACTCATCACAGACTTGGAACGGTAATGCGTGACAGAAGTGATCAAAAGTATGAAATGTTTATGCATGATCAATTAATTAGTGTGTCAAATAATATTAAATCAATTTCTTTAGCGGTTAAGCAGTTACAGACACTCATCATATGCTATCAACACCACATACTATCACCAATTCAAGTTATCACTGGTATTATAGTGTCTTATTCAAACAACAGGCATAATAGCATATATGATCCCAATTCCCCACACAATCCAATTTGTTATCTTTATTTAGGTACAACTAAGCTATACAACACAAGTGTGAATTAGAGTCAAGTTACTCACCAGTCCATAACGATAGTCAAGTGTCGTAATAGTCAGAATGTGTGTCAGATAGGTAATCAAGCTCACCTATAAATAAGAAGAGTAATATGTATTAATACTTTAGGTGTCATGCAATATCTAGTTAAAGCTATAGTGTTATGTAATTGTTATTTACTTTCCTCATTGGTTTTTATTGTTAGGCCTAACTTACTTGGACTTTACTAAAGATTTTAATTAATTATCCTTATGTGGACATGGGGACCTATTTGGGCTTTACTGAAGCCTTTAGGCTTATTCCTATCTTTTAAGTCCTCATGCTAAATTGGTTTGTTACCTTACGGGCCTTGTAGTATAGAACATTAAAGACTTTCTATTATGATGTTATTTCCTTTCTCCAACGTAAATTTCTTATTTTCCAAGTTTTAGGCTTAACTTCCCTTTCTTGATTCTAGATTAAAGGCCCACGGACTTAGGTGATCAAAAAGCATAGTAGGTCATTAATACTATAACATTTCTATGCAAACAAGCTTTTTGGCCTAAATTATCTTTGTCACTTCTCATATCTTACATAGGCCTCACATCCATATATATATATGGTTAATGGGCTTTCTTACTATATTTTTATACTAATAGCTCATTAAGACATGATAGGGCCCAACATAATAACGAAAACCCATGTCCAATTTCATAATCTTTTATTGATCATTTGATTTATTCACTTGCCACTTAATTGGACTTAAGCATTAAAATGGCCCATTAAACATATAACCCAAATTGAATCCATGTTTATGCATTAAGTCCCATTAATATTTCTCTAATTTCTCTCCATAATCTCTAGATAATTCTCGTTTTACATCAAAGGATACTTTAATGCTAATATTAATTAAATGACCAAGAAATTTATTTCTCCTTTTCACATTTTAACCCAAGTCATGCTTGATCCTAAACATGAAGAATTTGCCAATTTTTCTCATTGTTCATCCAATGTTATGGTAGTAAGATAACCCATATTCATACTTACCTTATGCTTCATCAAGTTATAGGACAAAATATTATTTTTATCTAACAAGGAATAGAATAACACAATTTGCAAATTCGGATCAAAATTAATCCCCTAGTACCATAGTCTTATAATCATTCTAAAGGGTGTATTTTTGTTACTTTAGGCCTTCCAAGGGTTCATACAACATGTATAGGTATAGATTAATTAGAAGACATCAATTTTTATTAAGTAAAACTTGCAACCAAAGAGGATATAAAATATGTAAATTCAGATTTCTTGGAGTTGCTCAAAATAATGAGTCCTATAGTTGAGTATGTGTAGATTTCTTATATTCTAAACACCCTAAGGGATTATATAATGTATCTAGATGAAAAGGACTTAGAAAAACATTATTTTTACCATGTATAAGTCATAAACAAAAAGAAAACTAAAAGTGAAAATTCGGATTTCTTGAGTTTCTACAAAAAATATGCATCATATCCTTTAATATGTATGGATCCTTGGTATTCTAGGCCTCCTAAGGTTTTATATAGCATATCTAGGTTTAAATGAGCCAAAACACATCATCTCAACTAGTCATAAGAGATAAATAATCAGGAGCTAAAGAAAACATATTCGGATCTTGAGACATCCTACAAGAACATGTACCATAAAGCAAGATAACACAAGATTTTTAATGTTTCAAGCTTCCTAGGTGGTTATACAAGTTGAAAAGGGGTTTTTAAGTAAGGAAAACATTATTTTTAACTCCTTATGTAAGGGATCCGTCCCTAGTAAAGATTTTACCACTAAAAATAACATTTTGAAGAAAGTAAGACCCTTTTTTGGTAGCCTCAAGTTGGAACACAATTTTTAAAAGACATCGTACCCACATTTTCCTTGATTTTCTACACATGAATGATACCAAAATTGAGTTGGAGTGTTATACCTTGAAGATTGAGGAGTGATAGTGTATCACTCCCCTCTTTAAAGTGTAGATCCAAACCTAAAAGGTGATAAAAAGAGTTTTTAGCTCCATAACATAAAAGTTAGAAATTTTAAAGTAAAGGAGCCTTGGCTTACCTAGTAGTTTGAGGATTCTTGTGATTCTACCAAAGAATTCTTCACATTTTTAGGCATAAAGATTCTACCTTTCCATATTAAGCTAAAGGTAGATTTGTTGTTTTGTAGGAAAAAGGATACAAGAGATGAAAAGAGGGACAAAAGTGCGAATGAAAGATAGAGAGAAAGGGGGTGGGATCCAAGAGAGAGGGAGAGAGATGTTGGTGGGGGGGGGGGATGGGGGGTTGGCGGGAGGGAGGGAAGGGAGAGAGAGAGAAGTGCAGTGAGACAGAAAGGTCTTTTTTCCCTTCCTTTTTTAAAATGAAGAAGATGGATGGCATTTGACAAGACTAAGCATTAAGGAGTGCCTTGGAAGGAGGCTTGCAATGAGTTGTAAGTAGGCTTGTAATGAGTTGTAAGTGTACAAAAAATGGTACTTTGGCATGATGGAGGGGATTTGCAATTGATGTTTGTCATAAAGGAGTTGACTTTGTAGGATTGTGTGGTTATTTATTGGCTTTGGCAAGAAAAGGAGTTTTGTGGATATACCCTTAGTGCTCTACGGTTTTGGCAAGGAAAACTATGAGATTTTAATTATTTATAAAGTATTTTTATTTCTATTATGTACATAAGACAAACTAATTTATTATCTGACGAATATTTATGAATTAAAGGACAATTTTATTTATGAATTAGAGACATCAATATTTATACTACATGGTGATGCTAATTTAATACAAATAATTACTAAAGCTAAAATTCGAGTTTTCAAAATTACGCGATTGGCTAATATTAAGGATCGAGCCACATAATTTGAGTTTGCATTTTTAAACTAAATTTTTAGTTATAAAATTCTATAATATTTTTATTGAGCTTGACCTTAAGGTTTCGATTCCTATTCTACGATATTGAATCTGTCTTTGTTTCGTTCTTAGGTCTTGTCAGATGAATTTCGAGTTTTTGGTATCTGTTCAAGTCAGTATCTAATATTTTTAAGATCTTATACCTATAAAGGAATGCTATGGTGTGACCTAACATAATATAATAAAGATTTATCTAGAACGAAAAATTTCGGCGGGTTAACACATAATTCTGTATTAATTTCTGAAATATCTTCCGGATGAAGTACTTGTGACTTATCAAGGTTCAACTTATATCCTGTGTAATTCTATACACCTCAAATTCTTACATTAATCCTTGAATAAATCTCGTTATTACTCTAGTTTATGTGCTAAAAATATTCCAAAATAATCCTACGCACTTAATAAATTAATTACTTTTCTTTAACTATTTTGTTATCATCAAAACTTAATTTATAATGAATAACATTCTCCCCCTTTTTTATGAGAACAAAACCTTTTTTCAAACAAAAATAATTCTTTCCCCCTTTTTGTTATCAACAAAATACAAAATGAAAATTTTTTGATTAAATATGAATTTCATTAATGCAAAAGACAAGCACTTTTTAAGTATGTATAGAAGTTCACATATCAACATTTTTGTGCATAAATTTCTTAGAATAGCAGAATTTTAACATATAATGTAGAACTTTGTACTTTTAACATACACATAATATAAATTGCATATTTAAAACAATTTCAACACATTTATTCCATTTACTTGTTTTTGTTTCAAACATTTCTCCCTTTTTTATTAAAAATAATAATAATAATATTCATTTTCTTTTGTCTTCTCCCCTTTATAAATTTCGTTTAGGAATTATGCTCCCCTTAATATGATATCAACTAATTTTATATTAACCAAAACAACATGTTTCAAGTGAATTTATGTAAGATCATAAATAGCAAAACATTTGAGGGAGTTGAAACATTAATACCAAACAATTAGCTACTCCTTTTGTATAAGAGAGTCACATTTTTGTTTCTTTACCATTTGAGGCACTCACTTATCAAGTTCACATCCATATGCACTTAGCCTCAAGTACTTGAAATCACTAACAAACAAATTATACCTTTTTGTGAACCCAAACTAGCTTGAGTCCTTTGAAAGACAAGCTTGTATTATCAATATGATTAACTTGATGATTACTGAGCTTGTTTCTCTTATAATAGCAGTATTTTTCTATATGCCAGGCTTATTACAAAAATAACATGCATATGAATAATTATTCCAATGCTTGTTATTTACCTTATTATGCCTATTCATCCTTGGATACTTTTGATAGTGCCAAGCGATATTTGCTTTGTGGTACCCTCTGGATGGATAATTCCTTCCAGAATATCTTCTGCTATACCTTCTGGGATAACTTACAAGTTTTGCATTTATATTTGTCTCATTTTTCTTTTCAACATCAAGTTGAGCATTAGTTATTTCTTTACCCCTAACAAATATCGTTTTCTTATTTGCATTTGATATAGATCCACTTTCACAACCTAAACCATATTTTTCATTACTTGATCATTGTGAAGATATAACCATATTCAACTATTTATCACTTTCATTAAACTTGTTAAATGTATTCTTTATTGAATTTGATAGATTATCTATTTTAACTTTTAAAACACCAGTTTCTTCCTTAAGCACATTGTTTTCCCTTCTTAATTTTTCATCATCAACATGCGACTTTTCATTATCATGCTTCAAAATATCATTTTCATCCACTAATAACATATTTGTTTGACTAAGAGCTTCTTTCTCATTCTTAAGAGCTTTATTTTTTATATCTAGCTTTGATGATTTAGTATTAACTTTATTTAGAGCTTTCAAAAGCTTTTTCATCTTAGCATAAGCATCACTTTTAGATAGATTATCTTTAGATTCAGAATTTACCTAAGATATGGCCATAAGACATAGATTTGCTTCCTCTTCATCTTCACTCATAGGTTCTAACTCATTCTCTATGTCATCTAGGTCACTCCAAGTAGCAAGTAATGTTCTGTTTTTATTCTTGAATTTCTCTATTTTCTTGATGAGTGTTAGGGATTCATACTTAATATGTCCCAACTTTTTGTACTCATAGCATTGAATCTCCTTTTCTCTATATGTTTTACCTACATCATTTGTAAACCCCCCTAATTTTTGCATAACCAGATAATTGACAATAATGTGATATAAATTGTTGAAGAAGCTTTAAGAGAAGTCGCAAAAATCGCTCCAAACTTTTTTGCGATTTAAGAATACTAAAATATATGCAATACAATTTTGGTTTAAGAAATCATAATCGTTATCAATAAAATTTTCCCTAACTGTTTTGTGATCAATGAGTGATGATAAATCAAAGAATTAATTATTAAGGCTCTAGTAAACTTAAAAGAATTATCAATCAATTTTGAAAAGATAATTAGAAAAATAATAAATATACCTAAAAAATTCTCAAATAAGGAATATTGTAAATTTATCACTAAGAAAAACCTTAACTTTAACAAATAAAGATAAATATATCTCTAGATTCATCAAGCACATAGAATCAAACAATGTCAAATGAGTAAATTTCTAAAACAATCGCAAATAAATAGTTTCTTACGAACATATAATTAAAAATAATCATAACCCTTTGAAGAAACTAATAACATTACCTTCCTTAGCAAGTAAAAATTCTTAAAAGTCACTCAAATCATGTAAATAATTTATTACGCATGGAAATAATCAAAATATAACACAAGTAATTATAATAAAATACAAAAGCTCTAAAATTGATACCCATAAAATATTGTCTTTACCAATTTAATCATGTTCTTGTTTCAAGCACATGATACGAACCATTACCACAATTTATAATAGTAGTAGTATTAATAGCATCAAAAGGGTACTATAATTAACAAAATATGTTGCAGTGGTAAAAATATTATTAATAATAAATAACAAGAACAAGAACAACAAGATTATTTTGAGTAATACTACACTTGATCCGCATATTAAAACAATTTTGATAAGTTAATCATATTAATTATTATATTACTAATATTCATTAATTATTATAACTTATCAAATTGTAACAATGCTATATGATTCTTATCCAACATTGTAATTTTGATAAGTACATTTTATAATTTTATAATTATAGTAATAGTTTTTACATGATCACAATATCTATAATATATGGAAATAAAGATGAAAATATAATAAATTATGAATTATAAGATGATATAGGATGAGTTTAAGGTCAAAACAAGTAAGTTGTAAAGGTTTAAGTTTGATTATAGAATGAATGTTGAAGTTTAGATTTCTGCAATTTTTTACAGATTCAACACCGCCATCTGGAGAATCTACGTCGCTGACGTACAAACGGCGTAGGAAGGGAACAATAGCATTTTTCTTAACGCTGGGTAGAACACCGCCAGTGTACGCGAGAGTTTCTTTTATTGAAGGATAGGAACGCCACCGGCGTAGGTCATGGATTTGCCAGCGTATGTTGTTGGATCGGAGTTCTGGGAATTCAAAGCCTCGATGAACACCTCCAGTGCTTGTGTAATTTTTTCCAGCGTAAGGTGTACACAGGCAAAATTTGTACATATGCCACCGGTGTAGATGCTGGTGTATGAGAAAATTCTATAAATACGAGACGCGATAACGATTTTTGATAGAAACATTTATTTATATTTTTCCTTCGTCAAAAAGAGTTTTGGAGCGTTCTTGGAGATCTAGGGTTGGGGAACTATCAAAAGTGTATTTTTAATCCCAAGTAAGTGATCTTAACCTTCTCCTATGGATTATATACAAATTTGTATAAGTTTTCTTAGGGTTTTGTTGTGTTCTTGAAGGAAAACGTGAGAAAGATTTAGATCTCGGGTTAAATCTGTCTTGGTTGGATAAGGAGTGAGTTTTGTGATTAAAACAAGTAAGTATAATGTTCTCATACAAGATTTATGCGAATTTCATGCAAGTTCTAAGGATTTTGTTATTGTTTGCATGAAGGAAACCCTATATTTGGTTGGAATTCGAATTTGTGGTCGGGTTTTGGTGATCCAAATCAGTAAGTTTCATCTTTTTGTTGATGAATTTAAACAATGTGTGATTAAATGATCTTCATATGTTCTTGTTGTCATGTAATATTAGGGTTTCGGTGAAATATTCAGAAAATTTGGAGTTTTGTGCGGTTCATTGTTGTTCTTGAAGATATTTGTGGAATTTGATCGAAGTAGATGGTGAAGATAGCGGAGATTTCTTTTAGGTTAGGATTTTTGGAGAATTCATGTCTGTTAGGGTATTTTGATAATGTGATCATATCTGTTGATATATATATATATATATATATGTTGCAACAGGATATTTGGAGTTTATGGAATTGTTGTTGGTGTGGATATAGGAGTTTATGGAGTTCGGGTTGTCTTTTTTGTTGTTGATATCGGATTTTAAGGATTTGATTTGTATTCCTGAAATTGAGAAAGGTACGACCAATCCTTGCTTGTTGTTTTTGCTTGTAAGTTTAGTATTGTCTTATTGGTTGTAGGAACAAAATTTCATAATAAACCTAATTATATTCGGTTTAATAATTGTCTATGTGGTTGTGCTTGGCTTTGACTAGTAAAGACTTGGCAGATAGTTATACTGATGAGGCACCCTGATGATCTTGGCATGAAGTTGTCCCGAGTGGACTTGTGCCTTGATATGATTCCAGTAGAATTAGGTGTTTTGGATTCGAGATGTTTGGAGTACCTACTCATCCATATATGTATATGATTATTATTGTCAAAGAGTTGTTTGATGTTCAATGGAGTTGAGTAACTTCGAGTTTGGTATTAGAGTATACCTAATACTAGACTGTGTTGTTTTGTTGGCTTAAGAAAGATAATAATATGACTGTTTGCATTAGTTTAAGTTACATGTATTATTTGTCTATTGTATGTGCATATGCATTTGTTTTTGGATTGGAGTTATCCTACTGGGCGACGCCGCTCATTCTTTTAAATTTCAAGTGCAGGTAAAGAGGATATAATATATGATCTTTCCAGATATTAGTTATTCTTTGATGATGGGGATAGTGATAATGGACCCGACTACCCAGCCGAGAGCTAGTCTTCAGATATCAGGATTTCTAAAGAAAAGAAACGTTTAAGTTATTTGTAGTTGTAGTTGGATGTTTAGGTTGGTTTCAACGAATGGATTTTGATGTGAATAGTTTTTAGTTTCTATTGGTTTGTTAGCTGTGTTATGCCGACTTGGATTTTATGTTTGAACCAGGAGTTTATGTTTTATGAAATATATGTTTTTAGTTTAAATAGATTTTGTATCCTATGAGATACCTTATGTATGTTTACAGGTGATAAATGTATTATTGTGGATATTAGAGCCTTTGTGTGTCATATATAAGAGAGGATACGTGGCTGGTTGTAATGCCTTCAAGTTTAGGCGTTATAACGTATTTGGTAACAGAGCAATAGGTTATGAATCATATAGATTTAAATTTTAATTACTTAGGACAGTGAGATTTGAGGAGTGGGGTAGAATAATAGGTTTATTGTTTAGTTAAGTTTGATGGTGCCTTATAGATTTAAGTTTCGATATTGAGTTGGATACCTTTATTCTAATCTTGTGGTGTTTTATTGTGTTAGAATGCCTACAAGAAGAAGGATTCCTGACGATAATGAGAATTTGGGGCAGCAGCAGGATGAGTAGCAGGCTCAGAATCAGGACTCGCCACCACCTCCACCTTTTGGACAGCAGGTTCCGGTTGATACTGCACAACTTATGCAGGTTGTGGATGCTTTGTTAGGAGTGGTTGGTCAGTAGCGGCAGGATATGAGGAGGGACATGCAAACAGTCCAAGAAAACGCTGAAGCTTGGAGACAAGAGATTCAGACACTAAATGGGAATAGAGGGAATGGAGCTAGGCATGCAGATGTGCTTGGTCTAAATAAATTTGTGGACCTGGTGCATAAGTTTGAGCCAGTACCAGGTATGCCTCTTGAAGCACAGTTGTGGATGGAAGAGGTTGAGAAGACGTTTGCTACTCTGGATATTCCAAAGAACAAGAAAGTTGAATATGCCTCCTATTTACTTACTGGAAAAGCCAATAACTGGTGGTTGAGCACCAAAAGACATATGAATGGTATGATCACATGGCAATTGTTTCAGTAGACTTTCTATAGAAAATTCTTTCCCGACAGTGTTAAGTAGAGAATGCTTCAAGAGTACTACACTCTACAGTAAGGGAAGATGACAGTGGAAGAGTATGAGGCGGAATTGCACAAGCTGTTGAGATTTCTACCTGACGCTCTGAAAGAGAGTAAAGAAGCCAAGTTTAGTTGATTCATCACTAGACTAGAGCCTGAGATACATCATCAGGTGAATTTGATGGATTTGAGCAACTACTCAACTGTGGTGAACGAAGCCAAGGCAGTGGAGCAGGGCTTGATCAGGATTAGAAGTCGTGAGCCATAGAAGAATTAGGTATTCTTGGGCAAGAGGCCAGCAGCTGGTGTACTGACACACAATAGAGGCAAGAGGCCTGTTACACAGAATTTCAAGTCAACAGTGCAAAATACAGAGAAAAGATGCACGAGATGCCTTGAACCACATGATGTGAAGGATTGCAAGTGGATAGAGAATGCTTGCTTTTCTTGTGATAAACTGGGACACAAGAGTAATACCTGCATAGACAAAGTCATTCCACAAGTTTTCTGCTTCAAGTGTCGGCAGAGGGGACACAGAGCTGTAGATTGTAAAGGAAGGCAGTATGGCAGAGTTTATTCTGGCCTGGGGCAGCGAGCACCAGCAAAGATTTACACTTTATAGCATAGAGAGACCTTTAGTGTGGACTCTATCGCGGGTATGTTTCCTATACTCTTGCATGATGCATATGTGTTGTTCGATACTGGTTCCATTTTCTCTTGCATTTCTGAATCTTTTCTGTCTGTTTGTGGTATGTCTGCTGAGTTTATGTCTGGATGCGTATCTGTTAGTACTCCTTTGGGAAGTGAGTTTGTATTGAATAGAATTTGTAGGAATGTGGATGTTGAGATAGAGGGTAGACATCTACCTGCAGATTTGGTAGTGCTGGACATGTTAGATTTTTATGTGATTTTGGGTGTAGACTGGTTGATAAAGTACCATGTGGTGATTGATTGCCATAACCTGGTAGTGGAGTTCAGTTTGGTCGATGGTGATCAGTTTGTTTATAAGTTGGTAGTGCAAAGACCTCCAGTTCTACTTACTTATGAATTGTGGCGAAGATC
Organism: Combretum micranthum; assembly: GCA_024138025.1. Classification (NCBI taxonomy): domain Eukaryota; kingdom Viridiplantae; phylum Streptophyta; class Magnoliopsida; order Myrtales; family Combretaceae; genus Combretum; species Combretum micranthum. The sequence continues at coordinate 1,275,627 of JAMXBD010000030.1, forward strand.
ATTTTTTGCTACTATGGTGAAAGAAGATAAGAAGGAGATAGTGTTGTCGGATGTTTCGATTGTATGTGAGTATCCAGAACTTTTTCCAGAGGATCTGCCTGGATTACCACCAGAGAGTGAAGTGGAGTTTGGTATAGACTTGATACCCGGTACTGCATCAAAATCAAAAGCTCCTTATCGAATGGCTCCTACAGAACTTGCTGAGCTTAAAGTGCAATTGGATGATTTGTTGAAGAAGAAGTTCATTAGACCTAGTGTTTCACCTTGGGGAGCTCCAGTTCTGTTTGTTAAGAAGAAGGATGGCAATATGAGACCGTGCATCGACTATAGAGAATTAATTTAGGTGATAGTAAAGAACAAGTATCCATTGCCATGAATTGATGATCTGTTCGATCAGTTGACAGGAGCTTCAGTGTTCTCAAAGATAGACTTGAGATATGGATATCATTAGTTGAGAGTGAAAGCTGAAGATATTCAGAAGACAGCTTTCAGGATAAGGTATGGATATTATAAATTTATTGTCATGCATTTTGGACTCACCAATGCACCAGCAGTATTTATGGATTTAATGAACAGAGTCTTCAGGAAGTATCTTGATATGTTTGTGGTAGTCTTCATTGATGACGTGTTGGTGTATTCAAGGACTAAAGAGGAGCACAAAGAACATATGAGATTAGTTCTGACCAGATTGAAGGAAGAGAAGTTATATGTGAAGTTTTCAAAGTGTGAGTTTCGGTTGGAATTGATAAAAGATTATGATATTGATATTTAGTATCATCCAGGAAAGGCGAATGTGGTAGCTGACGCCTTGAGCAAAAAGAGAATATAGAATCTTGCAACTTTGATCACTACGGAACAACATCTCATTGATGATATGAGGAAGCTTGAGTTGGAAATAGTCACAAGAGAGATAGGTGAAGATTGGCTAATATGAGATTTCAACCTACTTTTGTGGACAGAATCAAGACAACTCAGACAGATGATCAGAGTACCTTGGATATAAAGAGGAAAATGAAGATGGGTCGAGCATCAGAGTTTTATGTGGATGATGAAGGTATCCTTAGGTACAAAGGGAGATTGTATGTGCTAGTGCAAGGAGAACTCAAGAGGGAATTGTTGAAGGAAGCGCACTACTCTATTTATTCCATTCATCCTGGAGGGAACAAGATTTATCAGGATTTGAAAAAGTTATACTGGTGAAACAATATGAAAAAGGAGATAGCGGAATATATATCTAAGTGCCATACGTGTCAGATGATTAATATTGAGCACAAAAAACTGGCAGGTGAGTTGAAGCCTTTGCTAATACCACAGTTGAAGTGGGAACATATCACCATGGATTTTGTTTCCGCTTTACCCAAGACAAGAGATAAGTTTGATTCAATTTGGGTCATTGTGGATCGTCTCACAAAGGTAGCTCACTTTATACCTGTTAAGACTAGTTATAAGTTAGAGCGTCTGGCACAGTTGTACATCAAGGAGATTATGAGATTGCATGGAATACCAGTAACAATTGTGTCAAATAGGGATACCAGATTTGTTGGAAGATTCTCGAAAAGTTTGCATCAAGCTTTGGGAACCAAGGTCATGTTCAGTACTACTTATCATCCTCAGACTAATGAGCAATCTGAAAAGATTATATAGACTTTAGAAGATATGTTGAGAGCATGCATTTTGGATTTTAAACGAAGTTGGGATGAACATTTGCCACTAGTGGAATTTGCCTACAACAACAGTTATCAAGCATCGATTGGCATGCCTCCATACGAAGCGCTTTATGGCAGAAAGTGTAGATCACCTATTCATTGGGATGAAGTAGGAGAAAAAAAATTGTTGGGACCCGAATTAGTCCAAGATGCAGTTGACAAGGTCAGTTTGATCAGGAAAAGATTGCAAGCTACTTAGAGTCGACAAAAGAGTTATGCGGATAAACGAAGAAGACCCCTTGGAATTTCAAGTGGGTGAGCACATTTTGCTAAAGATTTCACCAACAAAGGGAGTTGTTAGATTTGATTTAAGAGGAAAGTTAAATCCTCGATATGTGGGACCATATGAGATTCTTGAAAAGATAGGCGACATGGCTTATAGATTAGCTTTACCGCTTGATTTGGAGGGAGTGCATAATGTGTTCCACGTATCCATGCTCAGAAAGTATGTCAGATATCTGGAAGAGATAATAGCTCTTGAATCGCTAGAAGTGCAACTGAACCTTACGACTATTGAAAAGCCGATCAAAATTATGGATTCTAAGGAGAAGATTTTGAGAAGCAAGGTGATCAAATATATAAGAGTGCTGTGGACTAATCAAATTGAAGGTTAAGCTACCTGGGAGCTAGAAGAAGACATGAGAACGAAATATCCAGAGTTGTTTCATTAATCCAGGTAACTTTCGAGGACGAAAGTTCTTTTTTAGGAAAGGAGAGATGTAATATACGGAAATAAATATGAAAATATAATGAATTATGAATTATAAGATGATATAGGATGAGTTTAAGGTCAAAATAAGTAAGTTATAAAGGTTTAAGTTTGATTGTAGAATGGATGTTGAAGCGGATTTTTGCAATTTTTGACAGATTCAATGCTGCCATCTAGAGAATCTACGCTGCTAGTGTAGAGACGGCGTAGGAAGGGAACAATAGCATTTTTCTTAACTCTGGGTGGAACGCTGCCGGTGTACACGAGAGTTTCTTTTAGTGCCGGATAAGAACGCCGTCGGCATAAGTCATGGATTTGCCGATGTATGTTGTTGGATCGAAGTTCTAGAAATTCAAAGCCTCGATAAATACCGTCAGTGCTCGTGTAATTTTTGCCAGAGTAAGGTGTACGTCGGCAAAATTTGTACGTACGCCGCCAGCGTAGATGCCGGCGTATGAGTAAATTCTATAGATACGAGATGCCAGAAACGGTTTTTGATAGAAATGTTTATTTACATTTTTCCTTCGTCAAAGAGAGTTTTGGAGCGTTCTTAGAGATCTAGGGTTGAAGAACCATCAAAAGTGTATTTTTATCCTACGTAAGTGATCTTAACATTCTCCTATGGATTATATACAAATTTGTATAAGTTTTCTTAGGGTTTTGTTGTGTTTTTGAAGGAAAACGTAGGAAAGATTTAGATCTCGGGTTGAATCTGTCTTGGTTTTGTGATTAAAACAAGCAAGTATAATGTTCTCATACAAGATTTATGCGAATTTCATGCAAGTTCTAAGGATTTTGTTATTGTTTTCATGAAGGAAACCCTATATTTGGTTGGAATTCGAATTTGTGGATGTGAGTTGGGTTTTGGTGATCCAAATCAATAAGTTTCATCTTTGCATTAATGAATTTAAACAATGTGTGATTATATGATCTTTATATAATCTTGTTGTCATGTAATATTAGGGTTCCGGTGAAATATTCAGAAATTTTGGAGTTTTGTGCGGTTCATTGTTATTCTTGAAGATATTTGTGGAATTTGATCGGAGTAGACGGTGAAGATGGTGAAGATTTCTTTTCAGGTTAGGGTTTTTAGAGAATTCATGTTTGTTAGGTTATTTTGATAATGTGATCATATCTGTTGATGTATATATATAAGTTATAACAAGATATTTGGAGTTTATGGAATTGTTGTTGGTGTGGATACAGGAGTTTGTGGAGTTCGGGTTGTCTTTTTTGTTGTTGATATCGGATTTTAAGGATTTGATTTGTATTCCTGAAATTGAGAAAGGTACGACCAATCCTTGCTTGTTGTTTTTGCTTGTAAGTTTAGTATTGTCTTATTGGTTGTAGGAACAAAATTTCATAATAAAACTAATTATATTCAGTTTAATAATTGTCTGTGTGGTTGTGCTTGGCTTTGACTAGTAAAGACTTGGCAGACAGTGATACTAATGAGGCACCCTGATGATCTTCACGTGAAGTTGTCCCGAATGGACTCGTGCCTTAATATGATTCCAGTAGAATTAGATGTTTTGGATTTGGGATGTTTGGAGAGTACCTACTCATCCATATATGTATATGATTATTATTTTCAAAGAGTTGTTTGATTTTCAATGGAGTTTGAGTAACTTCGAGTTCGGTATTAGAGTATACCTAATACTGGACTGTGTTGTTTTGTTGGCTTAAGAAAGATAATAATATGACTATTTGCATTAGTTTAAGTTGCATGTATTATTTGTCTATTGTATGTGCATATGCATTTGTTTTTAGATTGGAGTTATCGTACTGGGCGTCACCGCTCATTCTTTTAAATTTCAGGTACAGATGAAGAGGATATAATATATGATCTTTCTGGATATGAGTTATTCTTTGATGATGGGGATAGCGATAGTGGACCCGACTACCCAGCCGAGAGCTAGTCTTCAGATATCAGGATTTCCAAAGAAAAGAAACGTTTAAGTTATTTATAGTTGTAGTTGTAGTTGTAGTTGGATGTTTGGGTTAGTTTCAATGAATGAATTGTGATGTGAATAGTTTTTAGTTTTTGTTGATTTGTTGGTTGTGTTATGCTGACTTGGATTTTATGTTTGCACCAAGAGTTTATGTTTTATGAAATATATGTTTTTAGTTTAAACAGGATTCGTATCCTATGAGATACCCTATGTGTGTTTACAGGTGATAAATATATTATTATAGATATTAGAGCCTTTGCGTGTCCTATATAAGAGAAGATACGTGGCTGGTTGTAATGCCTTCAGGTTAGGGCGTTACAATATCAATATACCCAATAACACAACAAGACCTTAGGGCTAATTACTAAGGAAAGCTTACAATTATTGGTAAAAACTAAACATTTGACAAATCATTTGATACGAAAAATACTGTATCAAGATAATTATAATAAAGAAGTAAAAATGCAAATCAAGAAAATAGTATAATATTGATTAAATAATGTAGATTGAGATCATACTAGAAGATTAATTAAAATTTCAATAAAATAAATAGAACATAGTATGAACTCTCAAATTCGCATTGGAACCAAGAGCCTAAATTGTATCAAATTAGATCAAAATCTCATAAACCTTAGATCGAATTAAATAAATCTTATAACCCTTTAATTAAACTTGGATTTCCAAAAATTAGAAACCCTAGGAACCATAAACAGGATCAGCTAAAACTTCAATAACTCTAAGATATAAGATGAATTAAATAAAGCCTGATACCCTAAAATTAAATCGTATAGCAAAAGCATACCACCAACAAAAATGATCCAATAGCTTAATCAAACCTAAAAACCTTACGCTAAACAATTCATCTATTTGAGCTCTAAAGTGCAAATCGAGACAATACATCCAAATAATTTCTATAAATAAGAAATAATTTCCTATAATTGAAAACTCCCAAAATTTTACGGTGATCTTATACGTAAAACCTTAGACTCGAAAACGGAATCGGAATCTTAAAGTCAATGAAAGGATCTAATTTTAATTTCCATGTATATGTTTTATTTGACTTAATTATTGAACTTTATGAGCATGTTGATTTATGAGAGTCATGTATGGTAATATTAATATTGGAGTAAATGAGTTGGTAATAGGCTAAATGTGTTTAAGTTAGTATATCATGAACATTACACAAGTGTTATTTTGCATGTGTAATGAAATTAATGTTATTGTTTTATATATATTAATGTGTGTATAGTACAATTAATATTTGTGTTATGTTTAAATTTATAAAATCAAATTTTGAATTGTCTAAGGAATTGTTGACATAAATTCTACAAATTAAGCCTATATTTTTGTAAAGACCCGACATGCTCAATTCTCAAATTAAGCACACCAAGTCCCCAACCACGTATAACTCTTGCGAATTATACGTAAGGTTGTCTTAAAAGAAGGTGTTTATGTTGAACATTTCTATTCAATTTTAGATTGTGAAATCGTTTCATTAGATTTTCAGATAACTGGATTTAGCAGCGGAAAATCAAATTTTATAAAACAACTTATAAACTTCTACTCCCTACAGAGCAAACCAGTTTTCTAAGAAACTAACTTTATAAAAACACTTTATGATCTACTCTTAGGGGTAGATAACCATTTACAATCAATTGGGCATTAACAAGACCTTAAAAGAAAATACAATGTATAAAAATATCCAGTCCTCTTACAAAACAAAACAAAAGAAGAAACAAAATATAAGAAATGTCTCGATCCTATCACATTTCACTCATCTCCCAAATCTTCAGAATCGCCCAAAACCCGGGACAAACATCATCACATCAATCATCATCACCATCACCATCACCATCCTCATCAACAACAATAAGAAGAACAACAACATCAACAACCTCCACATCATCATCAATTTCATCAACATCGTCTTTATCAACAACAAAACCTGTAAAAAGAATAACGACAACAAGAATGAGCCGAAGCCCAGTACACAGCAACACAATCACACATGAAGTCACACAAGAGCTTAACTAAATGCAAATGCAACAATCACAAGTTATTATCTTTCTTTAAGGTAAACAAATCAACACAGGAGTATTCAAACTCCGGGCAACAAGGATAGTAGGAGATCCTGAGTAACAACCTTGACGCTCAGGGGGTTGATATAAGCAGTTCGGATACTTATATCTCCTAGATAATTTTACAGAAAACACAATCTGAGCAGGGTGCCGCTCCCCGAACCGGATAGCAATTCCATCCCAGGCTCACCCAATCTGTGAGGGGGCGCCCCTAGGCACTCATGCCACCCTGGGCAGGGATTGGATTTAACGACGTAAAACACAAATCAACACTCACAATTAAGTTTTTCTTAATATAAATAGTTTTCATAAATGCCTATCCTAACACAGAGACAAGCTAGTTACTGCATACCTTGAATATGGAATCCAAACATAGCCTCAGAAGGAAATTTCAGAAGATAATCCAGAAGATAAATCAGATTTCTACTTCTGTTAAGGAAAGAGCTCGTATAAGAAACTAAACTAAACTAATCATCCACTTCATCAAATTCATACAAGAACTTATATCAATTATTCACTAATCTCTAACTCATTTTATTAACTCCTATTTGATCAGACACTAATGTGGAACCCCACTATGGCTGCGATGAATCGCCCCGCCAAAGTATGGACGGTTCTCCTTTGTCTGTCAAAGAATTTCTTTTCTCTTTATTTATAGTGTTTTATTACAAAAGCATTAACAAAGAATTCATAAAACCAAAAACATTCATTTTCCAAGTAAACACACATTTGAAACAACATATTCACCATATTAACCAAAGATAATCCTAATTCATTCATCTAAGCTAATTATTAGGTATTAACCCATTTTAGCTTAACCTTAGCCAAATTGATTAAAAGTTAGTCATTTAAGTGATTTACCAAGTCAAATTGATTAACCTTAGCCATTTAATTCAAAAGCTAAGCCAAGTGGATTATGTCACGCCCCGAGGGGTACCCTAAACATGGCAGTCCGCCGTACACAATACTAAAGCCTAGGAATGACTACCTTAGTCATGCAAAGGCATTCATATTATGTACAAGGCGTACATCACAACCAAGGGGACGCATCGGAGTAGCGCAATTTATATTGATAATACATAAGTAACAAGGCAAAGAGAATACTTAATATAAAACATAAGCATATCACAATTCAATTCTTAAGGCATATTCTTCTATTATCTTCGAATAAATATACGTCCCTAATCATATAGGTTATCACATATAAAGAACCTTACAAACTTTCTTCATCGTATGATTCCATATCCTTAATCATCCGTCCCCGACTTCCTTAAAGTCATGATCCTCAATTTAGGCCACTAGTATACCTGTTTCAACAAATCTATAGGGGTATAAGCTACAACTAGCTTAGTGAGTAAATCCCAAAATTCATACTCGAAGTAAATTATCAATCAAGTTTATTATTCAAACATATGAAATGCAACAACCACGTGAGCATACAAGACATATGACTTTCCGGGAATCATATGTTGAATGAATTTACGCCCTTCATTCGGGGTTGGGTATTCAGGCCAATTACAGCCACAACTTTTAAAAACACTTTTATAGATCTTACCGGCTCCTATACGCCATCAAAAATTTGTAGTTATTACAGGCTCCTACTAGCCACCAAAAACATGTAGTTATTACAGGCTCCTACTAGCCATCAATTTAAGTAGTTCTTACCGGCTCCTACTCGCCACTTACATGATATACCGGTTATGTCTACCACCACTGTTATACACTTGTCCCACCAATTGTATAGTAGTGAATGCAATGTGACTCAACATATGAAGTGCATGAATAATTTCTTTAATTAAAGTCTAGTAATTACATTTAACTTCTTTCAAGTGATCAACCAATTTCAAACACTTCAAGATATTAATGCACATACAACTTTATTAAAAACAAGTCGAGTCTCGATATACTTAGTATTCTTTCAACATATTATCATACACTTCCTTTTGATTCTGCCTAAATTCTAGTGCAACTAATTTTACAAGCACAATCAAGAGTATGAGAAAATTAACGGGAAGTAACTCACGATGCCATGTCGTCTATTCCTCTAAGCGGATGAGTCGTTCATACACTCCACTTAATCGTAACAATCATCGGGGTAAAGGAATTCTTCCTCGGGATCACCTAACCAAAGAAAATACCCACAATAAGTTTTTCTTGAAGATTTTCTTGAATTTTGACAAAACAATGTCAAAGAACGTTAAAGTTCGCATGAGGGAATGTTCCAACTTAAAATGGCCATAACTTGGTCATTTCAACTCAGAATCGCGCGTATAATATACCGTTTTCTACCTATTCGAAAAGATCTATCTATTTCTAAGCTTATCCTTGTCATAAAAGGTCATTTGGGTTCCGAAAACGTCAGGTACAGATTTAAAACGAATTTTCTAAACTTTTGCAAAAATCCATTTTCTAACTCAACTTCATTTTAGAGAAAATCCTTTTGTAACAATATATGTATTTGATAAACACTTTTGAATATATAGGTATGCTCACTTTATATGCAAAAATCCTAATGGTAGTGTCTCAACAATTTATTTCATAAAACAACTCATTTTAAACTTTAACTTTGAAATTTTCTTTTCAAGTATTTAAAGAAACTTTATATTTTTCCTAGGTTGTTATGAATGAGTATATTCTTATTTTATTTTCTTCATTTCTTCTTCCAAAACAAGTTGAATTTTTCCTTAATCCTTTAGTCTTGTATTAAATTTTCCTTTTAGTGATTAAAGTTCAATGTCATCAAAACTATATTAAGTTGATAAAAACCTTTTTATAAATTTTTGTATTTAGGATGGTTTTTAGAAAATGAATCTTGTCTTCTTGTATTATTTCTAAAATATAAGCTTTTGTTTTCAAAAACTTGTTCTTTCATTTCTTTGAAAAGAATTATCTTTATTGATAAAATCCATTATTGCTAACCTTACTTTATTTATATTCTTTTGAAAACAAGTTCTTTCTTTTAGAATCTAAAAATCATTACTTTTCCTAAGTGGGTTCCTTATGAGTTGATTTTTATATTAACTTTGAAAACTAGTTTGTTCCTTAGTTTTAGAAAAGAATTTAAGTCTCAAACTTTCAATATGAACGATTTATTTTTCTAAAAACTTAGATTACCATAAAATACAAGAAAAATATTTATTTATGTTTTCTTGGTAAAACTATCTCTGTTATTTAAGAAAACTTGAGAAAACTTGTATTATTCTATTTCTAGGTCGTTGATAATAACTTCATGTTTTTGTGGTAAATCATATAATTGGAAACTTAGCTTTGAGTTTATTTAGTAAAATAAGATTCTATTTTTAGACTAGTTGAGACATTAACATTATGCAAATACAAGTATCATGAGCATATAAAATAATAAGAACATAAGAAAATACTAAAAATAATTAATGAGCAAGAAAATAAAATATCAAGCATTGGGAACCTTAGCTTCATCAAGGAATCCCGGGACTAAGAATGGACTAGTCCCGAAAGATTAAAGAAAATAAATAATCAAAAGGTTGTTTTGACTTGATATGGACAAGTCTAAGACTAGAAAGACTAGTCTTAATAATTGTATAAAATAAATAAATTGCATAACTTGAAAATAAATAAATAACAAATGAGCTTATATGCTCTAAATATATATACATAGTATACATAATATAAGTTAGATTAGAAGCAAATAATAATAATATTAATAACAACATAATAAAATAGGAAGCTTATGTACAAGAACAAAACATGAACATGTTGTTGCTTTACTACTCATATGAGTTTCAAAACAACCATAGTCATGTTAAGTTACATGACATGGATGAATAATAGATGGAATAAATATTACCTAAGTATGTAAGAGGTATGAATGTGGTAGATGAAATGGGTATTATGTGAGTAGTAATATGTGGTAGATAGTTTATGTATGAGGGATGATTTTTGTGAGAATTGGTTTGAGAGAGTTTTGGTAGAGAGAATTCTTGAAGAGAGAATTTGTGGAGAGATTTTGAGAGAGTTTTGGTAGTGAATGAATTGTGTGAAAGAGTGGAAGAGGAATGGGGTATTTATAGAATTTTTGGATGTAATAAAATAATTTGAAAAAGAAAAATAAATAGATGGATGAGAGAGGGGAGGCGCCGGTTTGTGATTGTAAGGGGGGGGGGGGGGGGGGGGGGGGGGCGCGCGGGGGGAATGATTTATTTTAATTTGTTTTGTGTAATAAAGAAGTAATGTGTAAAGTTGATGTGATTAAAGGTGTATTGGAAATGAAAAAAGTAAGAAAATAGATATATAGGTGTAAGAAATAGGTGTAAGAAAAAGTAGAGATAGGTGAATAGTAATGAATAGTAGAAAAGTACTATGAATAGTAGACTAGACAATTAAAGTACCGGTAGTAATAAAAATACGCGTAATAATGCGATATCTGTAATTTTTAGCTACCGAAAAATTCTAAAACTGATATTTTTGAAATCCTTGTATTTTTACGAGTCTATTGGTATAAACGGAGTATTTTTAATATTCCGAGCTCCGGGATACGCTTTTCGAGAACCGATCCCGTTTGGGTCCGAAGGTCACTCGAAATTCGCGAATCTGATATTTTTATGTTACCCTACGTTATTACGAACTATTCTAGGTCATTAACTTAGTTTCGTTTTCTAGGGTTTGGAAACACGGGATTGCTGGATCTTAAACACTAGGGTTCGTTGTAGGCTTGTTTGACTTTTTAGGGTTCCGTTCTGATTTCCGATTTTTACTGAGTTATTCGTAAGATCGTATAATTTTTGAGTTTCGATCGTTTTATATTTCTAGCTCGACATCTATGGTTTATTTTATTCGTGATTATTTATTTGTTTTTAGTTCTCGGGATCGTTTAACCGAGTCTAGGTTTATGAGTTGACTTAGTTTGACTTTTTGTTGAAAATTTGGATTTTGTGATTCTAAAATGTTTCTGAAGGATTTAGGATTTTATTATCTCGTTGTTAAGCGGTATTTGGATCTATCGTTTCGATTTGCGTTTTAGAAATTGGGTAGATTATTTAATCGACGTACGGACGTTGATTATATCGATATTTGGACTTTTTATTTTGATTCAAGGGTTCTTGTTTTCTCAAGATTGAGAAAACTCGTTTTTGTTCTTATTTGGAATTAAGTTTTAACTTGGTTCAATTTTTAGGGTTTCGTTTCCAATGTTTGGACTCAGTCTAGAATTGAGTTTTAATTTCAAGTTGATTTTTTGGGTTTTTGATATTTATTCTTCTAGAATTATTTTTAAGGATTATGAAAATTTTTGGGGGTTTACAGATTAAGCTTAAGAAATCTAGTTCATTTTAGTTTAATTGAGTTCATTAAGTCAAACTCATTAGAATTAATCATTTAATCTAATTACTAAGCCAAAGTAATTAAACTAACTCAATCTAATTTATTTTAACTCATTCAAGTCTATTTAATCAAGTTGAACTTAAGTTTGTTAACTAAGTTCATTTTATAACTAACTTCTAGATTTAATCTAATTATTTGTTAAATCTATAAATCTACTTAACCCATGTTTAATTACATGAATTAATTCACTCAACACATCAAATATCACTTATCTATCTCATTTTATCTCAAAAAGATCTATTTCCTAAGTAAAAACACATTTAACAAACAAAAACAAGTTTTTGACTTTGTTTTGAAAAGTGTTGCAGCTGGAAAGAATCAAAATTTAAGCATCGATAACTTTCGAATTTGTAAAAACTCAAAACATGAAAATTGTATATCTCTTTTCAAGCTTTCCAACGCAACTTGAATCACCTCAATCAGATGTCGTATGAAATAGTTATGGCTAAAATAAAAACGGATGCGAAACAAGGGAAGTCTGCACGACCGTGTACACGGCCGTGTTGGATAAAAAAAATGACCCGAGAGCAACTTTTAAGAATTTTTAAAGCCTGCACGACCAGCTACACGCCCATGTATGAGGTTGTGTACACTAGAACGAGAAAATTACGAAATCCTTTGCTCTTGAAATGCATTTTACACTTTTCAAAGTTCTTTAAACTCATTCCAAAGTTCCCCAAAGCTTGTTATATGATCAATATAACATTCAAACAACATAAACTTCACATTCATCACATCAAACATCTCAAACTTCATCAACCTCCATAATCACTATTCATCATCTTCTTCCTCCAACCACTCCCCATATCAAACTTCAACTCAACAATTACAAAAATAAACAGCACTTTCAACCCAATTCAACATCAATTCATCAATTACAAATGTAAATAACAAGTAAAAGCAAAGAGAAATAGAAATAGAAAACTTCTTTTTGGCTAAATCATGCAACTTCTTGTACTTCTAGCTTGTTTTCCTTCATCTTGTTCATCTCCTAGCTTTGATTCATCCTCTAGTTGGCTTTGATCTTGAGATCAAGTCTTGAATTTGGAGAAAGAAAGAAAGAAAGAAAGAAGAAGAAGAAGAAGAAGAAGAGGGAAACGTAGGAAAATAAATGGGAAAGAAAGGGCAGCCAAAAAGGATAAAAGAAAAGGAAAGTATATAGTTTAAAATTTAGATATTTTAGAAATAGGGTATAGGTTTAGAACTATCAGATCAATATCTATAGTTCCAGAAGTATTTAAAAGATGATTTCTGAACCAATAGGCTATAAATTAAGATCTTAAAATAAGAACTTAATTTAGGAATTTAATTTGGGTACAAAGATATTTAATTTGAGTTCGGGTTTAAGAACTGGTATTTTTATTCAAGCAAATGAACTCAAATTTTACTAAGATTTAGGAATTAGTATTTTTGGTCTAAAATGAATGTTTAGGAATCCTCTAAACAGTTTTAGAACATGTTTAGGGATTTGAGGAATTTCAAATCTCAAAACCAACTTAATTATTAGCTAATTAAATTAAGCCAACTTGTCTAATTATATCCTATAATTCATTTTATTCATTTAATCTATTTAAACTAAATTTCTAATCTAGGTAAAGATTTGGGGTATTTCAATTTTCATGCTTAAATTACCCCAAAATGAGCTCCAAATTAAACAAAATTCAACCCAAAGTATTATGTGCTTTAAAAGTCAAACTTAAGATAATAATGAGACAAAAATTTGCTTAATTGAGCCCTCTTTTGGCAGCCCTCCATTTCCATACGAATTTCCCTCTTCTTTCTTTCCTTTTCTCTTTTCCTTCTCTCCAAGTTACAAGCCCTAAACTAAAGACTAACACTAAGCTTATTGAATCAAAAATCTCTCCAAGCTAAGGCTTACTCATGTAAGTTAATACAAGCATAGATTTTTTTTTTTTATTTCCTTTCTTATTGTATCTATGTGAAATCTTTGGTAGAATGAGATTAATGTCTTTTAAGTTGTTTAGTTCATGCATTGCTATAGGTTGGATTGTGTTTTGTTATTGCGTGAATTTGTTTATGTATTGTAGTAGTTATATGAAGTGTTGGGAAGGAATAATGTTGATTTGAGTTGTTGAAGTTGAGGATGAGTGGAATGGGATTTGAAGTGGTTTAATGTATTATTTTTAAGTTGCTAGGATTGATTAGTGTTGATAGGAGATAGTATATGAAGTTAAAAATGAACTTAAAGAAGGATTAAAAATGTTGTAGGTTAGAAATTTGTAAAGTGCAAAACAGGAAAAATAAACTCTTTTTGTATAGGTCTGTTTTTTAACGTACGCCGGCATCTGGCACTTCAACGCCACTGGCGTAGAGGTGCTGTTAGAAGTGAACATAATCGATTTTTTTAAAGCCGCTTCGAACACCGCCTACTTTAGCAAGAAAACTTTGCCAATGTTTATTTTTCAAAGTGTACATCGGCTATTAGGGATTCAGCACCACCGGCGTATGGGCGGTGTTGGATGAGAACAAAATCAAAATATTTAATGCAGGGTGCAACGCTACCAGCATATATTTCCCATGCTGCCGGCGTTCATTCAAATTTTGCCTACGTAGGAAAGCCGTGTATCCCTTGAGTTTTTCAAATTCAAACTTCTTCAATCTTCAATCTTTATTTCATATATGATCTTCTAATGAATATATAAGCTAGATAAACATGTTTTATGCATGAATTAGATAATAAAACTATGTGCAAAGCTTATTGAATCTCCTTGTATAGTTAATCTAGAATTGTGATATATTATATATATAGATGTGAATTCTACATTCAATTATTGATTGTTTTGATATTCTTATTTCAGTTAAAGGTTCTCCGGTTAGTTCCTCTCCAAGTGAATATAGTGATATACTAACGGTTTCAGGTACGCAATAGCTTGTTTGTTGTATGCTAGGACTAGGCATCCCTAATTTGATTTAATTCAATTAGGCTCGATGTTTTGATGAAGTGGATGTCTATTACGATGTTTAATCTGGTTCGAGGAGCAGCAAACCTTTTATGATGCAATGACATGTTAGTTAGGCGCTTAACCATTGTCATGATGCAATAACTTTACCATGATGCAAAGGTACGCTATGATGCAATAGCGATTCATTTTGGTTAAGTGGGTAGCCGATAGGGGGAATAGTATCCGAGTAACGTTTACTTAAACTTAGGAGGAAATACTATGGTTTAGTTCAAAGTTTATGAGAACTTATGAACGAGGCTCATGTTGTGGACTAAGTTTAAGTAGAGTCGGGCAACGACTTTTGAACCCTAAATGAAGCTATTTTCTTTATGGAATATATATATAGGAGATATAAGTATTCGAACTGCTTATATCAACCCCTTGAGCAGCTGCTGTTACTTAGGACCCCTAAATTCCTAGAGCGTGATCCCGGGGTTTGAACACCCTCCTGTTGTTTTGTAAAAGAAAACTTAATAAGATAATAACTTGTCCATTGATGCATTCCATTTGATTTAAGTTTGGTTTGATAAATTGTTCTTGAATTTTGTTATTGTGTACAGGGCCTTTGGCTCACTTTGGCTACTTTACAGGTAATGGAGATGAGTTATATGATGATTTGGGTTACTAGTCAGACTTTGAGAAATTCATGGATGAGTGGGACAAATAAGACTCGAATACCCTTGGACTTTGGAGAAGATTTTGTTTAAAAGAAAAATTCTCTATATAGAAGGCTTAACAGATAAGCCTAAGATGTAATTACCTTAAGATCTCTTAGGATTACTTTTTGTGCTAAGAAAACTTGTAATTTTTGCAGTGTCTTGTATTGACACTAAACTTTGTACATATAATGTATATATTTGTATAGATTGCTTTCATTAGCAATCTTATTTTGTTAAAGGTTGTTTATAAAGTTTTAGTAGATTTGATCAAACAATTCTCATAAACTGTTAGTTTTAGGATAACTTTACATATAATATGAAAATATTATATGTGGTTGGAGACTCAGTACTCTAAATCTCGGGATTTATTGGGTCGAGTCTTTACAATCAATTCGAGTCAACTGTAAACCTTAAAAAATCTAAACTCGATCGGACAACTTCTAAAACCATAAAATAATAAATTAAATAGGAAAATATTATGAACTCAAATTATGAATCATATATATAGGATAAATCCTAAAAGATCATATTGTCCAAAAATTCAATCGTTTCGGATCTTTATGGGATCAATTTTCTTATCCAACCGCAACATGCAAAATAAGGTAAAATTTTTTTACAATCAAATTATACTCGAAAAATATTTAAATACTCATAAAATATCAAATAAAAAATTTTTCAGGTCATAAAAACGTTAGATATAGCTCACATACGCGTATTTTATCGTTATCGGTAACTTATATTATATTTTATTGTTACTATACATTGCTTTTTGCTTTTACTTTCTAGTATGTCCTGCTGCAAATTTTATTTTCATTTTTTTTTCATGAAATAAAGGCTTACGACCTATATCTACATTTTACTATTTAAAAGTCAACTTAACACTTTCATTTGATTTGTTTTTCTTTCATCCCTTCTTTTGGAAGCTATGTTGTACACTTGTTGCATCCCAAATCTATAACCCCTTTTTTTATTTTTCTAATTATTTTTATACACTAAAATCCCTCATTTTCTTCCCTATAAATACTTAATGCCTCCTCACAGTCTTGCACTTTGTAACTCCTCACAAATTTTTATTAAATCCTCTCTTTCTTTTCCTTCAAAGCTACGTTAAACATACAAACTAGCATCAACTTACTTTTCTTTTTTTTTTTAATTTTTTATTTCCCTCTTTAATTCACAAACTCTTCTCCACATTTACCTATATTCATTTTCACATTTCATAACTTATAACCTCCATCAAAATCAATGCATTTTCTCTCATTTTTCCTCCATCCTTTTGCTGTTAAAGTGAATCGTCCTTGTTGCCATTTTTTTTTTAACTTAAACGCATACATTTAGCTCATCTTTTAAAGGTAAACACATATGCCATACATCCTTAGTTGATATTAGGTATTGTTTCATGCATTATCCATGGATAAAATCTCCCCATGATGCATAAAAGCTAGGGATGATAATGCCAAAAATGAAACTCATATCTCATCTACATTATGATCATGTCGATTTTAAGTTTATATGGTTATGTTCTTGTCATCTAATCTAACTATCTATATGTATAAATATAGTTATGTACATATTTATACCAATATGAGCAAATTGCTCACTAACTTAACATTTATTTCATGGTTATATTTATTTTCATGCTCTTAATATATATTTTGAAACTTGTCCTTAATCTAAGTCTCAAACTTTTCATTAATCAAGTCAAAACAAAAAGAGGACTTGTCCATAATCTAAGTCTTGGGAATGCCTTGTCCAAAAAAATTCCATTTTATTTGTTTTGCTTTTAACTTTATTAATTTATTTCTAAGAAGTGTAGAGAAATTCAAATCTCAAGGAGCCTTAACATAAATCTACAACTCCAATGTTTTTTTAATTATTTTCTTTTGTTTATGGGACTTGTCCAATTCTTAGTCCCGAGAAGACTTAAAAAATTGTCCATCTCTAAGTTCCAAGAAGTCTTGGTACCAAGCTAAGACTTCCACATTTTTGTTCTTATATATATGCTAATTTGATTCTCTATTTCTTTCATCTTTATACATAAGTCATTTTCATAGTTACAAAGTTCATATTCATGCAAGATCATAGGATGATGTTGTCATCTTAATAAAAATTCTGAAACAACAATATGAGTTATTTTCCTTCATATAAAGATAGGACTAAATTCTCAAGGAAGGTGATTTTCAACACTTACAAGAAATTTCACTAAAACATAGGATAATGATTTAACTACATTAGTTCCAAATTGTTAAAGTAAAATTTATTTAGATGGCTTATTGCAACATTTTGATAAACACTAAGAGCAAAACAAATTTTTTTCAAGTCTAAAATGAACTCACTAGTTAAAAATCTACTTAAGAAATAAAATTAGTAGACAACTTAAGGAACCAAGTTTTAAGAAGCAAATTTATCTTTACAAAGTTAAGAAAATATAAAAACAATAGTTTTAAATGCGTAGGCACTCATTTGTAACAAACACAAAATTTTAAATTTCTTTTCAACAACTTAAAGAAAGACTTTGTAAACTTCATTTTTCAAACCTCTAACGTAAGTAGTTTTATGAAAAATCATTGTTAGAGCAACATCACTAGAATCATGCATATAATATGAGTTTATATATATATATATATATATATATGAAATGATTTTGAACTATATAAATATTATTGTGTTTATTATGAAATTTTTGGATGGTGTAAAATTTGGAAAATTACGATTTAAGGGTTAGGATTTTCATGTCAATTCTATACCGATCTATTTCAAAACCCAAATGGATTTAAATATTAAAAAATAACCTTAAAACTAGATAGATCTTTTCAAGTAGGTAGAAAATAAATAACTAATATACAAAATTTAGAGTTGCAATGAGCAATTATGGCCATTTTAAGTTGGAATTTCTCTTAATACGAATTATAACCAAAATAATAAGATAGATTTAGAAGTTTAAGTAGAATCAATATGTAATACTCATATAGGTATTTCTTTTGTTTAGGTAATGAGGAATTTGATGTACCTTTCCCCAAGAACCACTCCGACTAAGGATTGCACTAAGGACGAGTGAGTTTATCTCATTGTTTTACATACTTATGTTTGTGCCTATGGTTTAGATGCACTAGAAATAGGAAAAGATAAAAATGAAATGTGCATGTGATTTATAATATTTGTTGAAATTATAATAAGTATATCGGGGCTTGAATTGTTGTTAACTAAATGTTTGATTAAGTATCATGTTAGAGTGTCTATTAATTCTATAATCATCTTTAACTTATCTTAATGACATGTCAAGAAATTAATTAATTCATGCATATTACGTAGTGAGTCATATTGCATTTACTATTATACACTTGGTGGGACAAGGGCATAATAGTGGTGGTTGGTATAACCGGTAATATCTACATGTGGTAAGTAGTAGTCGATAACACCTACATATTTTTTTGGGAGTAGTAGCCGGTATCACGTACATAAAATTTTTAGCGAGACGTAGTTGGTAAGACCTACAACACCTAACCCCAAATGAAGGGCATAAATTCACTCAACATATGGTTTGAGGATAATCATATGTATTGCTTGCTCACATGTTTGATGCATCTCATATGCTTGTTAACAAACATGCTTGTTATTTTGTTTGTTATGAGTACGTTGTGCATAGGGATATATCTCACTAAGCTAGTTATACTTACTCCTTAATAGTTTGTTTTTGTATGTAAATCATAAAGTTAGGATTAGGATATGAACCGAAAGTAGAGTACGTCAAAGATCAAGTCATGATAATTAGAGGATTAGAATGTTGATGGATTAAACTTAGTTGAGAGAAAAGATTTTAAACTTGATTTATTCCTTTATCTTAACCTCCTTTCCTTAACCATTAGAAATTTCTTTATAGTTAAAAGTTTAAGTTTAAGTTTACCTTATCTTATATTTGGTAGGGTATCTGATTATCTGCAGTCCTTGTGTAATCCCCTTGATTTTACATAACCCGGTTATAATAAATATATAAAAATAAAATATAGAATAATAAAAGAACTATAACAAAAATATTAGAAATCACTCCAAATTTTTCGCGATTTAAATTTTTAAGTATGAACAAATTAGAATAAAGAATCTTTATCACTAAGACTATAAAAGTTCATAATAAAGAATAAAGAAAACTATTTAATATTTATGAATTTAAGTTTTAATGTAAAATATATATATATATATATATATATTAAAACATTCAAGTTAAATAATTCTGAGTCTATAAAAACTAAAAGTCTGATCTAATCCAGTAATTTATAATTAGTAAAAAGAACTGAGTAACAAATATAAAATTAAAATTAAATTTCTAATCTAATAAAAAGTCTAGAATAAATTTATAAATAGAAATGATTTCATATGTAATTTCAAATCTTAAGAATTTATGATAAAGTCAAATTAAGGGCAATATAATTATTAATTTATCAAAATACCACGAAACGAAACTTTTAAACAAATAAAATATAATTTACGATAGCAGGTATAAAAACAGAGAAGTAAAAGTATTAAACTAAAGATTCTATGTATACTATCGTATTCAGAATATTTAATATCGTTAATATGTAAAATTTTTATCCAAAAATATTATCAAATCAGTATTTATTATACGTGTCATTGGATCCACAAAATTAATTTTTTTCACCGATTTATATTTTCCCCTACTCCTTACATATTTATTGGTTATAAATTTATCATCTTCTTTTTATTTTTATATTTCTACATATCCAAACTCACTTGCATTTTTTTTCCTTATTTTGCTTTGTTACGTATTTACGGATGGAATTTGCTTTCCAATTTGCTCTTCTCTCTGGACGCGGTTAAGTTCCAACAAAAAGTAAAAATTCAAACACATATATACAAATCTTTAATAAAAATTCTATGTATACCATAGTATTTAGAATATTTAATAACGCGAATATGGAACTTCTCATCTAAAAATATTACTAAATCAGTATTTAATATACGTATCACTTAAACCCGCAAAATTGATTTTTTTTCACAAATTTATATTTTTACCCCCTCCTTATACCATTATTAGTTATAAATTCATCATCTTCTCGTTATATTTTATTTATATATATCCTAAACCTAAAATAATTATCAACTAACTAATATATAATTAATATATATATATATATATAATTTCAACTTGCAGGAGACATCTCTAATTCGTTTTAAGGGCTGTGATCTTCTAAAATTTGATGAACTGAAATTTCCTCAACAAGATGCACTAAAGTTAATCCCAATCCTCTCCTAAGCCAATGGAAACATGATAAATCACTCTTGCATTAATGACAATAGAACAAACTACTTAAACAACAACAAACACGAGCAATTCATTTCTAAAACGAAGGAAAAACGAGCAGCCAAACCTCTATCTTTTCTTATATATATATATATATGCTAGAGACTCGGATGGACAAGCAAACGAATTCCAAACCTTCTCAAATTTTCCAGAATCCATCTATACATTATTAGGAGTCGAACCAACCCATAAACCAAATTTTAAACCCTCATATCAACTCAGTTCGAAAATTCGAACAAAAACTGGGAAAAACACTCAAAAACAAGCTTGAGGTAAGTCAATCTCATTCCGCGAGTTTTCTTTCAGTTTTAAGGATTAAGACTGACTCTTAAACATCTTAGGAAGCTAACCAAGGCCACTAGAAGCTTCGGATTTCACCAAGAAGTCACAACGAAGGTGAATTTCCCAAACCCTAACCGAGCTTGATGATCCAAATTCGTGGGTAACATGTTGTTGTTATGTTGTTTTTCTTACATATTTAGGTTAATTAGGTTCCTAGGAGTCATTTGGATCCAAAATCCCGACGTTTTGATGTCGGGATTCGCCGGAAAAGGCCGCGGCTCATCGGGGAAGACGATGAACAGTGCTCCCCGATGAGCACGGGCTGGGTGCACGGGCGTGCTTAACCTGTGTACCCTCGGCCAAAATAAAAAAAAAAACAAAACTAAATAAAATATAATTATAAAAAAAATAATAATAAAAATAACAACCGATAAATTAATTGAATCTAAATAAAATGATTATGATAATAAATATTCCGTAATTTATGTTTTAGCTAAAAATAATAGAAATATAACTTAAACTACTTATGTTATTAATGAAATAATATATAAAAATGAATAAATAAATAAATGAATAAATATTTTGATATTGATTTTATCATTAAAGTTTATTTTCTTAAGCAATATTATTGCTTGTATTACGAATATTGTTGATCTATTACTAATATCACTAATGTTATTAGTAGTAATATTAAAATTATTATTAAGCCTATTGATATTACCAATATTAGTATTATTGATTTTGTTACTAAAACTATTAAATTGTTTTTGTAATTAAAATTATTTTTACTATTAGTAGTAATATTAAAACTAATATAATCACCATTATCTTTGATACTAGTATTGTCACGCCCCAATGGGTATCCTAAACGTGACAGTCCGCCACACTCAATATTAAAGCTTAAGTATGACAACCTTAGTCATTTCCAAAAGCTTAAGTATGACAACCTTAGTCATTTCCAAAAGCTTTTATATTAAGTGTAAGGCTTACTTTCACAATTTTAGAGGACCATATGTGGAATAATGAAGTTAAGGAGATATAAAAACATATTAAGAAAAGAGGATTCACAATAATTATTTGTTCATGGCAAAGACTTTACAAACTTAGGACAACTCCCTAAATTACTAATTTATATACATTAACATGCTAATACTAAGCTATACTTTATCAGATTTCTAATGTTCAAAAGGGATTACCTGCCCGCATGGTCCACGTGGCCTTAACCATAAGTACGGAAACTGCAAAAGGTAGCTATCGGGGTATAAGCTAATAGGCTTAGTGAGAACTATTTCCATAAATAACTTCTTGTAACAAGATTCAAACAAGTTGGTTAATCACACATATGTAATGCATCAAACACGTGGGCAAACAATCATATAGCTTTCCGGGAACTATATGTTGAATGGATTTACGCCCTCCATTCGGGGTTTGGTGATACTCAAAACAAGTAGTTTTAATAATAGAAAATTTAAGCTTGCGAGCACTCATCGCCAAGCATTCATTAAAAACTTTTAAACTTGCGAGCACTCATCGCCAAGTATTCCGAACTACTTGATTTGACCTTGCTTTCGGATCAACCGCCAAGCATATTCCATTAAGCCGCCAAGCAATCGCTTTCGGATCTTCCGCCAAGTGTTGCTTTCGACATGAGCTACTATCCTTCTCACCCAAGGATAATAACCCAACCATGCAATGTGACTCACTTCGTGGTATGCATGAGTTCATTAATTTATAAAGTCATAACATAATTATTTTCAACTTTATGATCAAGGAATTTCACACAAATCAATATTAAACTAAAACAATCACTTAGAACAATTCGGGCTTCGATATTCTTAGAATTCTTTCAAGGAATTATTTTACATGCATATCGGTTTATCTTTTCCTAACTCTAGTGCAACTAATTTACAAGCACAACAAGTGTAGCATTTAATGGAAATAAACTCACGATGCCATTGTCGTCTATTCCTCTAAGCGGATGAGTCGTTCACACACTCCACTTAATCGTAATAGTTCTCGGGTGAAGAAATCCTTCCTCGGGGTCACCTAACCAAAGAAAATACCCATAATGAGTTTTTCTTGAAGATTTTCTTGAATTTTGACAAAACAATGTCAAAGAACGTTAAAGTTCGTATAGAAGAATGTTCCAACTTAAAATGGCCATAACTTGGTCATTTTAACTCGGAATCGCGCATATAATATACCGATTTCTATCTACTCGAAAAGATCTACCCATTTCTAAAATTATTTCCCACAAACAAAGCCATATAGGCTCCGAAAAAGTGGACAAAATTCACCACGGATTTTCAAGTAAAAACAACTTTGGTTCAAGAAATCAAAATTTGTTTGATAAATACTTAGTTATCTATATAGTTGAAAAATTCTCTTTTTATAACTATATAACTCATATTTAAGCATGCTCAAGTGTCTTGTTGTCCAAATTATTTTTCTTAGGTAAAACAATGTCGGTTGAAGCTTTTCGGAAATTGTTTTTAAATTTCTTTGAAATGAATACCTTGTTTCTTTGTTTTCTAAAAACGTTTTATGTTGGTTTTATTTCTTTCTAAGTGACTTTTGAAAATAAAATTTTCTACTTTCTAAGTTACATTAATACTATATTTGAAGTTTTCTAGGAAATATGCTTTTCTTCATTTTTCTTGTGTAAATTCCTTTGTTTACTTGTTTTGCAAAAATCTTACTTGATATTTCTCATTCTTTTTCTCATGTCTCATATTTTTCAAAAATAATTATCCATGCATGAAAATTTGTTTTCTTCATAAAAACAATGTGGAACAATTAAGGACTTTTTGTAGAAAAACTAATTTCTATAATTCTATTATTTTCTCTTGTAACTTGAAAAGAAATAACTTTATTATTTTCAAACCATAAATTTTCTTTGCCTATTTGTTTAAAAAATTTCCTTAGTCATCCATCTTATTTCTTTCTTTATGAAAAGAACCATTTTTGTCAACAAAATATTTTCTTTTGAAAACAAGGTAGAGTAACAAAGATTTAAGTAGCTTTTTAAGTAAAAATAGTTTCTAAATTCATAGTGAATTCTTTTTGTAACTTGAAAATGAATGAGTTTATTTTTGTTATCTTATATTTTTATGTTTCACATAAACTTATTCCTAAGTGACAAAAAGCCTTCTTTTATTATTATCTTTAGAAAATAAAACTTTTGGACAACAATCTAAATGAACATGATTATGAGAATAATAAACAAAATAACATAAAGCATAAATAATAAAGTCAAGTATTGGAGTCTTAGCTTTTTCAAGGCTCCCGGGACTAAGAAATAAACTAGTCCCATAAAGAAATAAAATGAAAGAAGAAAAGCTTGTTTTGACTTGATGAGGACAAGTCTAAGACTAGAGACTAGTCTTATTTCAACAAGGAATAAATAAATAAATTGCAATGGAAAAGTAAATAAATTGCTTTGCATGAAATAAATAAATTGCAAGTGAGCTTATATGCTCTAAAGAATATGTATAGATATATAAACAATAATAAATCAACATAAACATAAATGGATTGGCATGAACAAGAACAATACATGAACATAATGTAGTTTCCACAACTTGTAGTATTTGGAAACTCACACTATGGTCATGTAAAGTTACATGACATGAAGAAGAAGAAAGAATTATAAAGGGGTTACCTAAAGAAGACTTTGATATGGTTATGTGGTTATGGGTTTTTGTTGTTGGTGGAAGTTGTTGTGGAATTATTTTGAGAGAGTTTTGAGATAGAATTTGAGAGAGCTTTGAGAGGAAAATTGAGAGAGTTTTGGTATGAATTTGTGGTAGTGAATGTGTGAAAGAAGTGAAAGAGGAGGGGGGTATTTATAGGAAAATGGGTGATTTTTGTGTGATTAAAATAAATGCAAAATTAAAACAAATGGAGAGGGAAGAGAGAGAGGGGGGTGCCCCACTTTGAGAGGAGAGAGGGAGTGATTTATTTTTTTTTTGTTAAATAAAAGATGTAATAAGTAAGATAGATGTGATATAAAGTTATGGGAAAGGTAAAAAGTTAAGATTATAGGTTATGTAGAGTGTAAGAGTAGGTGTAAGAAAAAGTAGAGATAAAAGAATAGTGTAGAATAGTAATGAATAGTGTAATGTAAAGTAGATATGACAATTAAAGTACCGGTAGTAAGAAAATACGCGTATAATAGCTATATCTGTTATTTTTACTTACCGAAAAATTACGAAATTGATATTTTTGGAAAACTTATATTTTTACGAGTCTAACGGTATATTCGGAATATTTTTACTATTCCGGGCTTCCGGACACGTTTTTCGAGAACTGTGTCCGATCGGGTTCGAAGGACACCCGAATTTCGCGAAACTGAAACTTTTATAAAACCTATGGTTATTACGGACTATTCGAGCTAATTATCCCAACTTCGTTTTTCAGGGCCAAAGAAAACGGCAATGCCGGATTTAGATGGATACGGTAAACTAGGGTTTTGTTGACCTTTAGGGTTTCGTTTGACTTCCGGTTAGGGTTTTATGCTAAACCGATTCCGAAAATTTAGGGGTTTACAAGTATTACTACTACTTTTATGAGTATCACTAATACTAAGACTAGTATATTATATAAATAAAAGATATGATTTTTGGTAACTAATAAAAATAAGATTTTCAAAATTAATAAAATAATCTTTATATATAAAGAAAATTTACAACAATGGAAAATTTTAAAGGCTTAAGTTACGAGCAATATGATCTCTAAAAATTACAAGATAAGTATATCATATACACTAAGAAGA
Source organism: Combretum micranthum (assembly GCA_024138025.1). Taxonomy (NCBI): domain Eukaryota; kingdom Viridiplantae; phylum Streptophyta; class Magnoliopsida; order Myrtales; family Combretaceae; genus Combretum; species Combretum micranthum. The sequence goes on from JAMXBD010000030.1 coordinate 1,301,422, forward strand.
ACTCTACGAAAATTAAACAATAAGAAGATAAATAATAGTTATTATGATCCATTAACTAAAAACAATATAAAAGCAATGATAATATCAAATAAACATAAATAACAATTAAAGATCAAGAGAAGCAAAATGAAAATAAATAACAAATAATTATTTCTTACTATAAAGGTTAGAACCTTAAAAAGTCCTTAGAAATAATAGAAACTTTATCAAATATAGAATATTTAGATATTCATAGGAATTCGATTAAATTAATAGATACCGTAATAATTAAGTTTAATTTAAAATTAGGTGATTAAAGTTAGCACCCTTAATTTTAGGAAGACTTCTCTTACAGGAATAATCGTATAATAATAAATATATATTTCATTCCATAGGAATATAAATCGGTTCTCGGACTACCAGTAGCTTATTACAGCGATATAGCGAGGACTACAGGTGAGGGACTTTGCCTTATCATATTGTTTGTGCTTGTAGTTAGTTGCATTGATAATAACATATCAAACTGAATTGCATGTGGGGTTGGGTAAATTGCATGCTGCTTAGTGTATGTATGATTGCCAAAACACCTTATTATAATTAACAATTTTATTGTATGATAATTACTGTATGAAGCATGTTGATATTGTCTATGAATTGTATGATCACCTTAAACCTGACTAAAAGCTTTTGACACTATAAAAGAAAATGATCATGCATTACACGATTTACATAAATAGCATTTGAGCAAGTGGCAGCCTACTACGTGTTAGTATTTCGGCCCTCTGATAATGCTTGGTTGACCTAGGCTAAAAGCTATTAGATCAACAAAAGGTTACCTTTGAGCTGTCGGTACCATAGGAACTACATGGTAAATGAAGGACGCCGCTTATGGTATCGCTTTGAAAGGACTAATACTTAGTGGAGTTTCTAAGGCAGAAAACAGGAAATGAGAGATTTAAGATATGGTTAAATTAAAGAGATAATTAAAGTGAGTATTGCTGTATTCCTATATGCTTAGTCTCTCCTGGGTAGGTGGGCTATAGCATTGTGATCCTTCAACCCCGATGAGAGGGCGTAAATCTCCATCCTGCTTTGGATTCTAGATCATCCAAGCTTGTAATGTACATATGATTGATTGTTACATTACATATGATTGGTAATTATACTTGTTTGTTATTGTTTGATGTGTGGTTTGGTCAGGTTATCTCACTGAGCCGTGGTTCGCTCACCCCCCAACAGTCTTTGTACGGGTATAACGTTAGTTGGGATTGGGTTAAGCATAAGTGAAGAGTGCTACATCAAAAGACCTTGCTGAAGATAGTTTCATAGATTATATTAGTCTCAAAGAACAAATTAGATAAATGATATAATTGATTAAGATCTTGTATTTTATAGGTTTGATCTCAATTTCATTATTTGGTAGGGGATACCGATTCTCTGCGGTTCTGGCAAACTAAGAAAAATTGGAATCCTTAGTATTTATATAACATATTGGTATGACTACATTACATGTAAAAATTATAAGATAGAGTCTTGTAATATCTGACTTGCAAGACGGTTCTCATATTACGGGTGCACACGTGATATGATGACTACAGGATGATACTACTAGGCCCTATTTTGGGGCATGACACCTTGTGATTTGTGGAAATATTGGTATCCAAAACTGTTTTTCCAAATATGTACATGTAAAACATATTGACTAGAATAAGTAATCAAAGTCTTACAATCTTTGACTTGCAAGGTAGTCTTCATGTTATGCGTGTACATATAATGACTTTAGAGTAAACCAATTAGGCCCCCATTTACGGTCATGATAAAGTTGGTATCATAGTTAATCTTTTTATAAGTAGTAAATTTCTTACCTCTTTTCTTCTTCAATAGATAATTGAGTCTCCGTGCTAGTAGTGACGTATCTCCATTGTCATCACTACCAATGTCTAAGTTAGATTGCTCCTTGAAAATTTCTTTGGCCTTAAAGGATATTACTTTAAAACAGCTCTCAGGTTCTTACATTGTTTTGATATGGGATTCATATGCCATAAGCTTCTCCTTTAGTTGACTAAATGTAAGCTTGTTGAGATATTAAGCTTCCTCAATGGCAGTCTTCTTAGCATCCCATGATTGTGGCAAGATCCTCAACATCTTTCTCACAAAATCTGGATCAGCAATCTTCTTCCTAAGTGATGCAAGATCATTAGTAATTGTAGTGAACCTGTTAAAAGCATTCTTCACAAATTCATTAGATTTAAACTTAAACAATTCATATTTTTGAATAAGAGCATTAATTTTAGTCTCTATGATGGTATTGTTTCCGTCATATATCTCTGATAATGTATCCTAAATTTGCTTCGCAATTCCACAAGAACATATCAAATAGAATTTTGATGTAGCAATAGTGGTCAGCAACAGATTCTTTGCTTTGTTATTCTTCTCATTGATCTTCTTATCGAAATCTGACAAGGCTAAATTTCTATTCAAAGTGATTACATTATTACCTATGGAAATAACCTATCATGAATCATAATCATTAGCCTTAATGTATGTTTCCATATGCGTTTTCTAATACGAAAAAGTTGAACCGTAAAGAAAGGAGCACGATTGATTACAACATTGTTCTCAACCATATTGTTTAGATCACTCAATTTGATAAAAGAGTCTTGCTCTGATACCAATTGTTGGTCCCATTTTCATAATCAAGAAGGGGGATTGAATTGATTATAACCATAGATTTAAAATTTAAAGCCTTTTTAATAATAAAATCCTCTTTCAGTATAATTTGTGAGAATAAAATCAGCAATTAAAACAACATTTAAAATGCAGTGAAATAAAAGAGTAGGGAAAGAAAATCAAGCAGCAATGTATAATCGTTTACCTTTTGCGTTAGTCCACTCTTCCAACTCCGAGCCAGGAACCCCATAATCTACACAGGTTTGTTCCATTATATCCAATCAAATCAATTTAAAGATAGTACAATTCACTATGCTCGATTCTCTATGCTCTCCACTAGTTAATAATCAATGCAACAAAGCCTATTCTTTAATCAAATTCGAAGGCAACAAATAAGTTCCTTCTGTCTATCAATAAGAATGAACATGATATAAAAATTACATCAAGTAATTATGCACAAATTTGGATCTCAAATTGAAGTAAGAGAAGTAGTATTTTCTTTTACTCTTAGTATTTCTTTTTTTTGTCACGCAATATATATCAAGGAGCTTCGAAGAATATCTAATGTTCAACGTTAAAAACATCAGTTGTAGGTTGTTCCTCTAAAATCTCGGATGTAATCTTTGATCTTTATCTTTTCGTTGTGTTCAAAAGTTACTTAATGCTTTGAAGCTTATCTGTTAAACTATCCTCTTAAAAAAAATGTCTTTTTATCCCATAAATATAAGAGCTATGATATTCTTCTTTGAGAAGAGATTTTTGAAAATTGTATCTAATCTTTAAACACTCCTGCAATGTTGTTCTAGAACTGGTATGATCCATTCTATAACAAATATAAAATCTCTCAAAAATAAATGTCATGATCTATGAAAATGTCTTCCTTGGATAAATATGAAATACTCTTTGGAAAAAAACCACCTTTAGTGAAACATATGAGTATATCACCCAAATATACTCATTTTCTCGGGGATAGATTTTCAAGATACTTATTTGAGCTATTCTGGAATGAATTAGATTGAAATTGAAGTGATGAACAGTAAAATCGCGTGGAACTAGTTTGCTGTCAAAAATTGCAAATAACCTTATGGATAATCCTCTAGATAGTCTTCTAGATAACTATTAAAATTTCCATTTTTTATCTTTCTGATATATACCTTTTGGATAATCCTCTGGACAATCTTCTGGATAACTATTAAAATTTCCATTCTTTATCTTCCTGATATCTACCTTATGGATAATCCTTTGGAAAATCTTCTGGAATATCTGGTATAACTTTTACTCTTTAACTTTCACTAATACATACTTCTGTATGAATTTTTGGAATACCTTATCGATGAAGCACTAGTGACTTATCAAGCTCAGCTTATATTCTGTGTAATTATCTAGACCTCAAATTCTTACATTAATCATTGAATAAATCTTGTTATTACTTTAGTTTATGTACTCTAAATATTCCAAAATAATCCTATGCACTTAATAAATTAATTAGTTTTCTTTAACTATTTTCTTATCATCAAAACTTAATTTATAGAGAATGACAAAAGGAAACATCGAAAACTTATTGAAATAGTAACAAACATGGAAACTCTTATCATTAAAGCAAATACATGAAAGAGGAGAAAGGCTTAAATCTTCCATTTACTAAAGTTCAAAGAAATGATGCAAAACGTGATTACATTTCCATCTTCGTGGTTCTTCTTAGGAGGCTAGTCCCTTCTAGATTGGTAATAAGACTTGGCAATCCATTTTTGTCTGTTTAGGACATTCCTTAGCAAAGTATCCTAGTGGTTTGTAGTTCTAGCAAGTGTAGATCTTCTTCTTTAGGCAATTTGATATCTTGTGTTTGGGATCTCCACAGAAGTAGCATTTATGCTGTAGTTGTAAACCCTTAAATTTTAAGGTAATTTCAAGTTCAAACCCTGATCCAGAAAATCAACCAAAAACCCTAAGTCAACAAATCCTTAGGAAACCCTAGCAGTTTAGATCTGGTAACCCCGTGTTCTTTAACCAAGAAGTCGAAATGAGTAAAGAGTATAGATTGGTTCGTAATAATATTATGATGCTTAAGAATATCATATTAGTGAATTTTTGACCTATTTTGAACCCGATCGGATACAAACTTTGAAAAGCGTGTCCTGGGGCTCGAAATACTAAAAATATGTTATTAGTACCGTTAGACTCGTAATTTCATAAGATTTCAAATTATATCAGTTATATAATTTTTCGGATTATAAAAGTTACAGTTATAGTCTTTTATCGTATTTTCATTACTACCGGTGCTTTAATTGTCTAATCTACTTTTTGATTTATAATCATACTATTCATAAATACAACCACCCATACCCTATTCTTACATCCTTACAACCTATTCTTACAATTTACATCATTTTCCTTAAATTTACTTTTCCAATACAACTTTTATTACTAAAATTACTTAATTTAATTTTGAAACTTACACAACAAAATACACACACCTCTCTCTCTCCCCCTTATTTTCTCCAAAACCGGTGCCCCTTGTACCCTCCCTCTCTCTCCAGTTTTTTTTATTTTTTTCTTTAATTTAATTAAAGCAAGCCCTAATCTAATCCTCTATATAAACCCCTTTAAGTCTTTCACTTTTCATTTTTCTCTCTTTTCTCTCTACGAATTTTCTCTCCTCTCCTCTCCATGCCATGACACCCCCTCCCTCTAGCACACACACATACTTTTGTTTTTCTTCAAGTTTTCTTACTCCACACATCTAATAGGTAATAGATCTACACTTTACCACATTCAAAACATGTAATGGCAAGATCATTCATATGTGGTTCCACTCAAAATCCCCATGAGCTTTATGCTACTACCCTACACATGATTTGGACTAGCCACAGTGGTGTTCGCCTTAAAGATATGGCGACACTACTTTTGTGTGCAAAGGTACGAGATCTATACCGATCACAAAAGCCTTAAGTATTTGTTCACACAAAAGGAGTTGAACATGAGACAAAAGAGATGGCTCGAGTTAATCAAGGATTATGATTTGGGGATTAATTACTACCCAGGAAGAGTGAATGCGGTTATCGATGCCTTAAGTCGTAAAAATCATGGAGAAGTTGTAGCCTTGCTCACTGATAAAAAGGAATTAGTAAAGGAGTTTGAAAGGTTAAGCATTGAGTTAATGGGAGGAGATACCGAGGTGGAGATAGCAAATTTAGTGATGGAACCTACTTTAGTGGAAAGAATCAAAGAGGCTCAGCATTACGATGAGATAATACAAAGAATAAAGAAGGAAATTAAAGAAGGAAAATACATTGACTTCACGGTGGATGACGATAATGTAATAAGAATGAAGGGACGACACTTTGTACCAAGTGATAAAGAGATACGGAAGGAGATCATGAGTGAAGCTCACAATTTTGGGTATACAGTACACCCGGGAGGAACGAAAATGTATCAAGATCTCAAAGGACATTATTGGTGGAACGAAACGAAATGGGATATGGTGAAATTTGTGTTGAAGTGCCCGATTTGCCAACAAGTGAAAGTAGAGCATCAAAGGTCGGGAGGATTGTTGAAACCTTTGCCAATACCGAAATGGAAGTGGGATCAGATTTCCATGGATTTTGTGTGTAGATTGCCAAAAACACCAACAGGATATGATGCTATATGGGTTATAGTAGATCGGTTAACCAAGTTCGCTCACTTCCTACCAATATGTATGACTTATTCTATGGATAAATTGGCAAAGCTCTACATCAAGGAAATTGTTCGTTTACATGGAGTACCAACTAGGATTGTATCAGATCGAGACCTAAGGTTTGTGTCTAAGTTTTGGGGGAGCATGCAAAAGTGTATGGGAACTAAGTTGCACTTTAGCACGGCATATCATCCTCAGATTGATGGACAGTCTGAGCAAACCATACAAACCTTAGAAGATATGCTTTGAGCATGTGTGATGGAGTTTAAAGGAAGTTGGAAAGCACACTTACCCTTAGTGGAGTTTTCTTATAGCAACTGTCACGCCCCAAAGGGTACCCTATACGCGACAGTCCACCACACTCGATATTTAAACTTAAGTATGACATCCTTAGTCATCCCATAAGTTTATATATCAGGTGTAAGGTGTACTTACACAACTTTTAGGATCACACTTTGAATCGAGTAGCCTTAAGAAAGCATACATAGCATTAAGAATAGAAATCACAACAGATAAATAGTTAAATTTTACAAAAACCAAGGGGGCATACCCCCGCCAAAATAATGGGAGTCTTCATCATCTAGCTCCAATTTACACATATCTGAGTCTACATTAAAGAGATTTTCCTAGAAGTCCACGCCTATACTAGGTCCCGACTTCTTTATAAGCTCCTTAATCCAATGATATACCTGCACAAGTGTCCTCTCGAAACAACCCAAAAATAGGGACACTGCAACAAAACTATTGGGGTATAAGCTAATTGCTTAGTGAGATTCATTTTCCAAATAACATACTCGATCAAGCTAAAAATATCTATACAAGCAAGTTATAATTAAGCAACCATATGAATGCACAAGCAAATGAGCAAGCAAGCATATGACTTTCCGATAATCATATGTGAATGGATTTACGCCCTCCATTCGGGGTTTGGGGTAGTTCATAAGTCATGCAACTACAGTTCCAGTGTTGGTCCATAAGACATGCAACCATAGTCCCAATCTTAAGTGGGGTGGTCCATAAGACATGCAACCACAATTTTAATGTTGGTCCATAAGTCATGCAACCATAGTTTTCATTATTTGAATGGGGTGGTCCATAAGTCATGAACCCTAGTCCCCTTCATTAAAGACCCGTTGCCTCCCGATCATACTTTTGTTCCCAAAAGCATTCTCGTAATGCAATGTGACTCACTACGTGATATGCATGTACAATTTATTCATATAATCATGGCATATTAATTAGATAATTTTAAAAGTGATCATACAGATTTCAGACACTCCAAATCTATACTAGCTCATACAAGTTATTGCAACAAAGCTTGCCTCGATATACTTATCGTTCATTCATACAAGTTTAGATCACCATTCAATCACAATTTTATATTTTCCTAAGTCTAATGCCACTACTAACAAGCACACCCAAGAGCATAATTAATTGAGAAATGAACTCACTTGTCCATGTAGTGAAATCCACTAGTCGTAATAGTCCTCGGGGAGTGGTAACCCGTCCTCCAAATTACCTAAGTACAAAGAATACCCTCAATGAGTATTTCTTATGAAGTTCTATTAAACTTAACAATTTTATTTACTAAGTTCGTCAATTTCCGCCTAGATTGAAACCTTAACTTAAAAAGGTCATATCCAACTCATTTTAACTCGGAATTTAGCTTATAATATACCGATTTATACCTACTTCGAAAGAGCTATCTATTTCTAAAGTTAATTCAAACATTTAAGATCATTTAGGGGTCGGAAACATACTGTACAGTAGGGTTGCGAAAATCCAAGATTTGAGCCTTTGTGAAAAATTTGCTATATCTACTCTATTTAACTACTTAGACCAACTTATTTTATTCCTAAACTTGCAAGAAGACCTTTAAAACAAAATCAAGAGACTACACACTTATTTAATCCCAAACATAAAGTTCAAATGAAACTTCTAAGAATCCATTTTCATAAAACCAAAATTTACAAGTTGAAACTCATTGTCTTGTTTTGAGTAATTCCTTTACTAAAACTTACTTAATTCAATGAAAATAATTTTCCTATATTATATATCATCAAAGAATTCCATTTTCAATATGAAATACTTGTTTTGAGATCTAAAAGAAGGTTTTAAAAATTGGTCTCCCCATAATTACGAATTTCCTCTTTGAAGTCTACAATGAAGACAAGACCTAAATTTTTGTCTTTTACAAAACACTTGACTTAAGCAATACTTTTTAGGAAAACTCATTTAAACTTATGAAAATTCATTCCTTAAGATATCTATACCAAGAGCCCCTTATATTTTTGTCTAAATCTTCATTTTAAGGTTGAATGATGGGTTCTAAAAATGGGTCTTGGTCTAGATCCGAATTTTCATAAATTTATTTTGAACATATCTTTTGAAGAAATTCATCAAAACTCATGAAAAACAACCCATTACATATTATATCTTAAGAACCCTTCATTTCTTGAACAAAATCCTCCTTTTTGAGTTGGAAAACATGTTTTTATTTTAGGTCTTTGTCTTGATCCGAAAATACCATCTTTGTTTTTGAAAATCAACTTTGATCCTTGTAAGATGAAGCCTTGATGATATACATCCATCAAACCTTCATTTTTTCAACAAAAACTTCCATTTTAAGACTTGAAAGAGGGTTTTTAACATGGAGCCTTGACAAGTTACGAATTTTACATTTTCATTCCAACTTGAATCTAAGATCTACTCAATATATAACCATGAAAGCATAAGAAAAACTTAGTAGTAGGCCTTAAACTTCTAGATCTACACATAAACATAGTTAAAGCTTGATAAAACTCTAGATCTACAAGCTATCACAAAAACAAGAAGATAAACAAGCCTTCCATATAACAAAAATACTAAGAACAAAAGAGATCATCATCTAGAGGAGTGTTTCACTTCTTGGCATCATCATCCATAGCCTTTTAAGCTTGTAGAATGTCCTTTGATGCATGAAACATCCATGGTATCATCCTAGAACATCTTATAAGAGCAAAAAGGGAAAGATTACCTCAAATATTTATAAGAAATATATGTGGAAGCAAGAAAGAAAAATGGGGCAACTTGTTCTTAAGAAGAAGAGAAGGAAAGGGAAAAGAGAGGGTTTGAGAGTTTTTGGAAAATGGAATGAAAAGTGAAGAGAGAGAAAAGTAAATGAGTATTTATATTAGGTGGATTTAGGGTTTGTTTGTGTAATAAAAGGAGTTAAAATGAAACAAATTGGGGGGAAAAGTATGGGGATATGCGCCGGCTAATGAGGGAGTGAAAGGAAGATATATTTGATTTCATTTGAAATTTGAATTTGTGTAATAAATTGTATTAATTGTAATGATTTGTGAAGAGACAAAATTTCTTGGAAAACAAAATGAATTGAGTGATTGAAAGGTTGTAAGAATAGGGTATGGGTATGTGTGTAGTAGGTTGTACTTGTGAATAGTAAGGAATAGTAGACAAGACATCTACTTTATCGGTAGTAACGAAAATACGGGAAAAAGGCTATAATTGTAATTTTTATAGCCCGAAAAATTATAAAATATATATTTTTGAAATCCTTATAAAATTCCGGTTCTAACGAGTATTCCGAAATATTTTTCTGAGTTTCTAGTTCCGGGGCTCGCTTTTCCATAATGAAGCTCGGGAAAGCTCGGAATAGAAAATTTTTCGAAATCAAAATTTTGTATGGTTCGAAATATACTATAAAACAATAATCCGCATTAATTTATCTTATAGAGGTTCTTTTATATAGAAATCTAAGAAAAGCTGGAATTAGGGTTTCTAGGTTACTTGTACTAATCCTATTTAGGGTTCTGATTTCCGATTTACGGAGCTTACTCAGTTACTATGAAAACCGGGGTTTACAGCAACAATTATCACTCGATAATTAAGATGCCACCCTATGAAGCTTTATATGAACGAAGGTGCAGATCCCCATTATTTTGGGATGATTAGAGAAATTAGATCTTGGACCGGATCTTATACAAGATGCTGCTGATAAGGTACGAGTTATCCAATAATGAATGAAGGAGGCTCAAGATCGACAAAAGAGTTGGGCAAATTTGAAAAGGAGGATTCTTGAGTTCCAAATAGGAGATCATGTGTACTTAAAAGTAAATTTTATCAAGAGTATTCATCGAATCCGCTCATAAGTAAAGTTAAGCCCCTGATATATTGGTCCATTCAAAGTACTTGAACGAATTGGAGAATTAGCATATCGCCTTGCTTTACCACCAAATCTATCTAGAGTACACAATGTTTTTCACATCTCTGTTCTTCGAAAGCATGTAGCCGACTTGAATCAAGTTATGGAATTGGAACCAATGTTGTTGAAGGAGAATCTCACTTATGAAGAGCATTCGATGTAGATTTTAAACCGAAAAGTTCAAAAGTTAAGGAATAAGGACATCAAATATGTTAAGGTTCTTTGGAGGAATCACTCGCACAAGGAGGCAACTTAGGAGGCCAAAATTGAGATACGATAGAAATACCTTAGTTTGTTTGAGGAATCAAGTACGTTTTGAGAACAAAACTTTCTTTAAGAGGGGTAGGTTGTAAACCCCTAATTTTTAGGGTAAATTTCGAGCTTAAACCCTAAATCAGAAAGCCAATCGAAAACCCTAAGTCAACAAATCCTTAGGAAACTCTAGTAGTTTAGATTTGGCAACTCCGTATTCTTAAACCAAGAAATTGAAATATGACTGGAGAGTGTAGATTGGTTCGTAATAATATTAAGATGCCTAAAAATATCATATTAGTGAATTTTGGACCTTTTTCAAACCCGATCGGATATAGACTTTGAAAAGCGTGTTTCGGGGTTCGAGATACTAAAAATATGATATTAATACCGTTGGATTCGTAATTTCATAAGATTTCTAAATATATCAGTTATATAATTTTTCAAGTAATAAAAGTTACAATTAAAACCTTTTTATTGTATTTTCATTACTGGCGGTACTCCAATTGTTTAATATACTCTTTTCTTTCTTATCACACTATTCACAAGTACAACCACCCATACTCTATTCTTACATCCTTATAACTTATTGTTACAATATTATATCATTTTCCTTACATTTACTTTTCCAACACATTTTATTACATAAATTACTTTTAAATTTAAATTTATTATACAAAACAAATATCACACACCTCTTTCCCTCTCTCAATTAGAACCGGCGCCCCTCCCTCTTTTCTCCCTCTCAATTTGATTTATTTATTCTTTCTTTTATTACACAAACCTTAATCCGATCCTCTATACAAATCCCTTTATGCCTTTCACTTTTCACTTTTCATTTTTCTCTCTTTTTCTTTAAATAAACTATTGCAATTTGGTTTTCTCTCCTTCTCTCCCTCTCCTTGTTGCAGTGACCCTCCCATACACACACACACACACACACACTATATTTTTCTTCAAGTTTCTTGTTCCAAACACTAAATAGGTAAAAGATCTACACTCTACCACTTTAAAAATATGTAATGGCAAGATCATACATGTGTGATTCCACTCAAAATCCCCATGAGCTTTATGCTAGGGATGTGGAAACACTTGAACATGATATCCTTGCCATCATAATGTTGTAGATCTTGTTATTTAAGTTATTTTGCTATTATTTTGCTTTATTATCGATTTATGTTACTATTATTAATGTTTTGTGCATGTATTCATCATTTAACCTTATCTACATAATGATCATAATGCATTTGTATTTATGACTAGTATAATAAACTAGATCTAGTTGTTTTGAGTACATAAATGCCTAAGATTTTTGTTTTATGTACATAAAGGACTTGTAATAGCATGATAATAGTGGGCAAAGGTTAGAAATCTTAAGATCTATCTTAGTTTCAACAAAAACGATTTTAGAAATTCGGATCTAAAAAGAACCCTATTTAGAAAAGCTATTTTTCAACTTCAAATGAGTATTTTACATTAAAAATGAAATTCTTAGAGAATAGGTATCATAAATGAGTGGTTTTGATGAGTAAAGCTTAGATCTACTAAGGGATATTTTCAAAACAAGAAAAGTTTACCAAACTTATGTTAGCATTATGTTTCAATCTCAACAACCAATTTAAATTTCGTAATAAGGAAGGCTTGATATGTGAATGCCTATTTTTCAACCCCAAAACAAGATTTTTTATTAAAGAAATACAAGCCTTAAGGAGCAGGTTTGATTAGGAGTTAGTTTTAGAAAGATTAAATGAGTTTTACAAAAGAAACAATCTCAAATATAAATTTCAAAATTCAGATTTAGAAATGACCTCTATTTAAACACCTATTGCCAAATGCCAAAACGAGGATTTTAATAGAAAAATACGATTTCTAGGGAATACATGTAATAAAGACCTAATTTGGACAAGGATAAATGAAATTTATCAAAGTATAATCCTAAAACAAGGAAAGGTTTCAAAGTATAGATTAAACAATGCTTTCATTCCTTAAAAATTTTGTAAAATTAGTAACTAGGTAAACCCCCTATTTAAACATTTATTTTCCAACTCCAAAATGAAGAATTTTATTAAAATAATGAAGGTGTTAGGCAAGTAGGTCATTAAGGTTGAGTTTTGATGAAGACAAGTGTGATTTTGCAAAGAGTGAAACTAGTTTTCTTAAATCTAGTAATTTCTAAAGTTTTACAAAGCAAAGGTTTTCTAAAAGAATTCTTGATATCATATATCATTGAGGATGTACATATAGATAGCTCATCTCATAACATTCATGACAATAGCTTGTAAGTATTGCATGTACATGTAATGCACTTGGTAGAAATAAAGCTAGGAAAATAGCGTATTACATATCCCATAAAGCATTGTCTAAGTACATGAAGAGATAGATTAACCAACACCGTGAATCATGCATGATATGGAGTTATTTATGTATATAAAAGAGTCTTTCAAGATATAATGATAGCTAACTATCTATCAAAGCTTTGGAACGATGCTTAGATTGAAATTAGAAATTGATTTGTTGGATGGGAATCTCATATAGCATTATGTACCCGACTGTTCATGGACCAAATGACCTTGTTTGATGAAAACAACATTAGAAATAGATAGCTCTCATCGAATAGGTAGAAATCAGTATATAATATGCGAAGTTCCAAGTTAAAATGACTAAGTTATGGCCGTTTTAAGTCGAAATTTCCTCTTTGACGAACTTGTTATAATAGAATTTATAAGTTTACTCAAACTTCATAGAAATACTTTATCACGCCCTAGATCAACTAGTAAGAGGTGTTGCCTTTGGGGCAGGCAAAAGCCTCAGGTCTGGGGTTCGATCCCTAGAGGCTGCAGACTGGGGTCAATCCATCCTGAGGATAACAATACCTATAGTGCCCGTGGTACCCTGCGGGGCATGCGTTGGTTGGGGTCACCATGATGCAATGGTGGTGTCGGCCATTACCACTAGGGGGCCAGTGATGGGTTTGCCTGCCCTGGCATCGCGTTGCCGTCGCGTGCGGGGGTGGGGCGTGACATAAAAAGGGTCTTTTATTGCTTGCTACATTGATTAATCGCCCCTAATAAATCATAATAAGGTTTGGCTTAAGAAAACTAAAACGCTCATGCATAGCATCCATCGAGTCACATCTATTTCGGAAGGCTACTACTCCTACGCATAGAGTTGGATTGGTTGTGATCGTGCGGTGCCACGGGCCATGTTCCTTCCTGGATAATCCAAATCGCTCAGGGAAAGCGACTCTAGGTTCAGAGCCGAGCCAACCGAACGCTGTGGGTAAGGACCTAGGGACTAGCAATAGAAGGTCGAGGACCTTCAACCCCGATTCCCTAACCTTTGATATGGAGGGGTAAATCCGTTCTATATACGGTTTCCGGATAACTGTATATATTTGCATAATCACGTGGTTGTTGCATTGTATGCATACAATATGTGTGATTAAATAAATAAACTTATTTGAAAATATGGTACGAATGAAATGGAATATCTCACTAAGCTAGTTGTAGCTTATACCCCTATAGATTTTGTTGAAACAGGTATATCCGTGGTTTAAATTGAGGAACATGACATTAAGGAAGTCATGGAAGGATGATTAAGGAAATGGAATCATACGATGAAGAAATTTTGTAAGGTTCTTTATAGGTAATGACCTATATGATTAGTGATGTATATTTATTTGAAGATAATAGAGGGATATGCCCCTAAGAATTGAAATGTAATCTGTATGTTTTATGATAAGTATTCTCTTTGCCTTGTTACTTATTTATTATCAATGTAAATTGCGCTACTCCGATGCGTTCCCTTGGTTGTGACGTACGCCTTGTACATGATATGGAAGCCTTTGCGTGACTAAGGTAGTCATTCCTAGGCTTTAGTATTGTGTACAGCGGACTGTCACGTTTAGGGTACCCCTCGGGGCGTGACAGACTTCCATATCATGTACAAGGCGTACATCACAACCAAAGAAATGCATCAAAGTAGCGCAATTTATATTAATAACAATCAAGTAACAAGGCAAGTGAAATACTTATCATTAAACATATATAAGGTCATTTACAATTCTTAGAGGCATACCCCAACTAATGTCTTCAAGACTGCATAAATCCATATCCTGGTACTCTCCAAAATATAAACATATCATAGTTTGCTCATAAAGGAATTATAAGAAAGCAAATCCATCCTATAATCCTACTTCTTCTATAAAATCTCAAAGATCCACAATGATTTCCTTAATATCACGATCCTCGAATGAAGTCTTAAGTATACCTGTTTCAAGAAAAACTATGGGAGTATAAGCTTACAATGAGCTTAGCAAGATGTTTCCTCATCATTTGCGATGACAATTATAAACAAATAAGTTGGTTAGTCAAGCATGTGCTATGCTTATGCAATAATCACATAAAGAACACACATATGTATAGTTATCCAAAATTTATGCATAGAATGGATTTGTGCCTTCCATATCAACGGTTGAGGAATTATTGATGAAGGTCCTCTTGATCTTCTACTGTTAGTCCCTAGGCACTCATCCAAAGCGTTTGGTTGGCATAGCTTCGAACCTAGAGCGGCATTCCTCAAGTGATGTGGATTTCCTAGGAAGGAGTAAGGCCTATGTCTCAGCACACTCGCAGCCCATCCGACTCTATACATAGGAGTAGAAGCCTTTCGAAATGTGACTCAATGAATACTATGCATGACCGTTTTCTTATTAACGCCATTCCGTTTATGATCCATTAAGGGCGATCAATCAATTTAAACACACATAGCAATCAAGCATACAAATGAATAAACATAGTTAAGCAAACATTCTAGTATTGTGATATGATTAGTATTCACTTAATCACACAAGCAAAAGAAACGCATGCTTAACCCTTGATAATCCCCAATACATATCCGTTTTTATCATTTCTTATCATGCTAGTACAACAACTTAACAACACAAGCAAGGTGACGAATTTAGGAGAAAAAACTCACTTATCCATATCAAAATCTTCTTAATCGTAATAATCTTCGAGAATGGGAATATCGTATTTCTCATCACCGAGACAAAAGAAATACCTGAAATGAGTATTTCATAGAGGTTCTATTTAAACTTTCTAATTCTATCTTGTTATTTTTCTCAAAATTTGGATTATGTGAAATTTCAACTTAAAACGATCATAACATGCTCGTTTTAACTCGGAATTTCGCATATTAGATGTCTTTTTCTACCTACTCAAAAAAATCTATCTATTTCTAAGGTTATTTTATTGTTTAACACCATTTGTGTTCCAAAACGGGTCGGTAAAGAATAGACATGAAAATTCCAGCCCACAAATTGAAATTTTTTTTCCCAAGTTTCACTTCACTTAGACTGTCACGCCCCAGCGGGTACCCTAAACATGACAGCCCGCCGTACGCAATATTAAAACTTAAGAATGACTACCTCAGTCACTCGAAAGCTTCCATATCGTTACAAGGCGTACATTCACAACAAAGGGAGACCGATGGAGTAAGGCATTTTAAGGCATTGGCAGTGGAACATGCAAAATAACACTTAATATATATTTCATTGAAATAAAAGTCTTATAGCTTCTAAGGGGCATTCCCCCGATAATTCATAATAATATGGTTCTAAGTATAACATAACTAAGCTAGAAGATTTTAGAAGAAATCTACTCTATAACTTCAAAATAGATTGCCTCCAAAAGCTTCTCAAAATAAGGATTCTACCCGGGGAATCAAGGAGGTCTCGGGTGCAAAAGATAATCCTGCAACATCAAAAGTCTATAGGAGTATAAGCATGACTAGCTTAGTGAGATATTCCGTACGCAATAGTACTCATAACAACAATCAAACAAGTTTATTAATCAAGCATATGAATGCAACAACCATATGATCAAAAATTACATACGACTATCCGGTTTCGTATGTTTGATGGATTTACCCCTCCATCGGTGGTTAGGGAATGCTTTGAACTGGGTCCTGAACAACCTCCTCAAAGTTTGCGCGCGTCTTGGGGTTCCAACGAACGGTACTACTAGTCCCCGGGCCTTCCATGCCCAAAGCGATCGATCCGGCTCGGCTACACCTTGAGGCCGTATTCCCCGAACGTGCTAACCCTCAAGATGTAGTTAGGTAGCTTACCTTTCTGGTCCCACGCTGAGGAGTAGTAGCAAAACTTCGAAATGATATTCTAAGTGATATGCATGAGCAATTTATTATATGGGATTTCAATATGGCATTAAATCATTTAAAGCGATCAAACAATATTGCACCATAACAATACATACATGGAAACATTTATATCAATCACAAATCAGGTTTCGATATACTTATCGTTCATTGATCGCACACAACGAATCACATACATAATTTCCCATAATATCCCACATGCATATCCATTTTATCTTTTCCTAACATCTAGTGCTATATTCTACAAGCACATGCGCGAATACATAAGCGTAAAGGAAACTCACTCGTCCATAGCACTCTAGGAGTCGAAGTAATCCTCGGGGAAGACAAGATCGTGATCCTCGACACCTAAACAAAAGAAATACCCAACATGAGTATTTCATCCAAGATCTATTCAAATTCTATACTTCTATCTTAAAGAATTCGTAAAATCGTATGGAATGGAAATCCCAACTTAAAATGGCCATAACTTGCTCATTTTAACTCAGAATTTCGCATATTATATACCGATTTCTACCTATTCGAAAAGATCTATCTATTTCTAAGGTTAATTTCATCAAAAGAAGTTATTTAGGTCTCGGAATAGCAGCGTACAGATTTGATACGAATTTTTCAAACTTCAAAACTAGAGTTTTCAAACATTTCTTTACTCAAGGGCTTTTGTACAAAAGTATAGATATATTGTATGGTTGAAAAATCCCTTGAATACACATATATACTCAAACCATAAGCATGAATTTAGTAGTGTTGTCTCAACAATGTTCTAGTAGTACAATATGGTTTGAAAGTGCGATAAGCTTAATTTTTGTAAGGAAATTAGTTTTGTTAAGAAAATTTCTTATTTTACTAAAAGTAAGCATCTCTTTCTTTTAACTCCATTTCTTAAATAAAAGTAGATTTAATCTCTTTCAAATTCTACTACTTATTTCTAATGTTTTGGAAAACATAATCTTTCTAAATTTATATCCACTTTTAAAAGAAATTATCTTATAAGTAAATTTTGAAAAACTTATCTTAGACTTTAGTGTTGGTGGAAAACTTTGACAATTGAATTTAAGAAATCCTTTGTTTAGGTCTAAAGAAACTTCCTTATTTCTTTGAAAAGAGAATTTATAATAACTTTACTTTATGTATTTCTTGGTGAAAACCACATATTATTACTAAAACTTGAGCTAGCTTATCTAACTTTAGAAGAATATTTGTTTAAGATAAATTTCAAATCTTTAAGGAAAAACTTCTTATGTGACAAAGTTTATATTTAAAAAGAGTTCTTATTCCTTTAAGAAAACTCATTTCTATTATGATTGAGACAATAACAACATATTCATGCATGAATGAGAATATGTAACCATGAAAAATATAAAAACAACATAAATAAAATAAATAAGAGCATAAAAGTAAAGTAA
The DNA here is from genome assembly GCA_024138025.1 of Combretum micranthum. Classification (NCBI taxonomy): domain Eukaryota; kingdom Viridiplantae; phylum Streptophyta; class Magnoliopsida; order Myrtales; family Combretaceae; genus Combretum; species Combretum micranthum. Next base: position 1,319,786 of record JAMXBD010000030.1, read on the forward strand.
AGTATTGGAAACCTTAGCTTCATCAAGGTATCCCGGGACTAAGAATGGACTAGTCCTCAAAGAAAAGAAAAGCAAAAAATAAAATTGTTTTGACTTGATATGGACAAGTCTAAGACTAGAAAGACTAGTCTTAATATTGCATAAAACAAGTAAGTAAATAAATTGCAAGACTTGAAAATAAATAAATAACAAGTGAGATTATATGCTCTAAATAAATATATATATACATAATACTTATATAAGTTAAGTTAGAAACAATAATAACAATATTAACATAATAGTAACATAAAGAAAATAAGAATATGAACAAAAACAAAACATGAATAAATTGTTGCTTCTTTAACTCAATGAGTCTAAGAAACATACACTAAACTCATGTTAAGTTATATGAACATGATGAGTAAATAAGAGAAGTTTTACCTAAAGTTTATGTGTTGGTTGAAGAAGAAAGAATGGGTTGTAATTATGTGGGAAGGTTTTCTAAGAAAAGAGAGAACTTGAGAGAGTGTTGGGAGAGGAATTTTGTGGAGTGATTTTGGAGAGTTTTAGTATGAATTTTTGTTGTGTGAAAGAATGGAAGAGGAAGGGGTATTTATAGATTTTTGGAGTGGAAATTAGATGTAATAAAATAAATTGGAAAAGAAAACAAATTGAGAGGAAGAGGAGAGAGAGAGTGGACGGCAAGGGCATGGGGAAGAGAGGAAAATTGATTAATTTTGTTGTTTTGTAATAAAAAGAAGTAATATGTAAGGTATGATGTGATTAAAGTTGTATGGGGAAGGTAAATTGTAAGGTATAGGTATGGTAGAGTGTAAGAATAGAGTGTAAAAAAAAGTAAATATAGGTGAATAGTAATGAATAGTAGAAAAGTACTATGAATAGTAGACTAGACAATTAAAATACCGGTAGTAAAGAAAATACGCGTAAAAAGCCTATATCTGTTATTTTTAGTTACCGAAAAATTCTAAAACTGATATTTTTGAAAACCTTATATTTTTACGAATCTATCGGTGTTGTCGGAATATTTTTGCTATCCGGTGCTCCGGGGCACGGTTTTCGAAAACTGATCCTGATTGGATCTGAGGGACACTAGAAAAATTCGAATCTGATATTTTTTGGCTTTCCTATATTATTACAAACCATATTCCACAATTATTTTAATTTCGTTTTCTAGGGTTTAAGAACACGGGGTTGCCGGATCTAGATTCACTAGACTAAACGTAAATCCTCGAAATTTTTGGATCAAAATTAAAGACCTAAACCCTAATCGGAAGTCAAACGGATTCTTAAGTCAAACAAAACCTTAGTTTACCGTAACCGTTTAACTCTAGCATTGCCGTTTTCTCAAACCCTAGAAAACGAAGTTGGAAAAATTAGTTGTAATAGTTCGTAATAGCTATAGGTTTTATAAAAATATCAGATTGAAGAATTTCAAGTGTCCTTTGAACCCGATCGGATATGATTCTTGAAAAACGTGTCCGGAAGCCCGGAATAGGAAAAATATTCCGAATATACCGTTAGACTCGTAAAAATATGAGATTTCCAAAAATATCAATTTCGTAATTTTTCGGTAGCTAGAAATATCAGATATCGCTTTTATACGCGTACTTTCTTACTACCGGTATTTAATTGTCATGTCTATTTTTACATTACACTATTTTCTACTATTCTACACTATTCATCTATCTCTACTTTTTCTTACAACCTACTCTTACAACCTATACACCTATTTCTTACACTTTTTCATTTCTAATACAACTTCACATCTTTCATTTCTTACTTTTAATTAATCAAAAGACAAAAAAATTAATTTTTCTCTTCCCCCTTCAAGCAAATGGCGCCGGCCCTCTCTCTCCCCATGCTCAATTTGTTTTAATTTCCAATTATTTAATTAACATAATTTATCTCCCGCATTTTCCTATAAATACCCCTTCATACCTTCACTTCTTTCACACCTCTTCTTCTCTAAAGTTACTATACCAAAATCTCTCTCAAATTCTTTCAAGAATTCTTTCCAAGAAGTCTTCTACAAGGAGCTCCTCTCTTCTTTTTCTTTTAGGTAATATGCCTTCAAGAAATCCACATGTTCATCTACTTAGTATGAGCTTAGTGTATGTTTTCTAAAACCATGAAGGTTAAGAAAGCAACATTAGATTCATACTTTGTTTTTGTTCATAATATCAATCTCTTTATGTTCCTTTATGTTCTGTATATTTCTTTTATGTTACTACTATCTAATATATCTATATAACTATATATATTATTTAGAGCATATAAGCTCATTGTCTTACAATTTATTTATCTTTCATGCAATTTATTTACTTCATTGCAATTTATTTAATTTCAAGTTGATTTTAAGACTAGTCATTCTAGTCTTAGACTTGTCCTCATCAAGTCAAAACAATTCTTTTTCTTTTCTTTTTCGGGACTAGTCTTTTCTTAGTGCCGAGATACCTTGATGAAGCTAAGGTCCCAATACTTGATTTACTTTATTATTTTCTTAAGCTTTCAAGTTATTATGTTCCTTTATATTTCTATAGTTATGATTCATATTCATGCATGAACATAATGTTTTTGTCTCAACAAAAATAAATGAGAAAATGTTTTCTTGAAATAAAGATTCTTTCTAAGGAAATAAATATGGAAAACGGATTTCTAAAAACCCATGAACATGCATAGGAATGATTTTCTTACATAAACAAAAGGTTTTATGAAAACTTATCTTTCATCAAGAAATATTCTTTTGGAATCATTACAAGAAACAAAAATTGTCATTTTAATTACTTTTGAATCCAAGTTTTGAAAATAAAACCACACCTTAGGAATTTAAAGAAATTACAAAGAGACTAAATTTAGAAAAAGAATATTCATCTCAATAACTCAAGAGCTTTCAAAAGAAATATTCAATAGAATCTCAAGTTCAAAGTCTTTTAAAACCTTAATTTTTATAAGTTGAGACAACTTCATTTACTTCATACATTTGTTATGAGTCATTACATATATATATATACACCTCTCAAAAGTTTACAAAATAATTGAAATATTTATCTTTTCAAAATGAGCTTTGTTTACAAGAAGGAAAACAAGTGTTTGCAAATTCGTGGCAAATCTGATCGCTACTTTTTCGGAACCCAAACGACTTAGTTTTATGGAAATAAGCTTAGAAATGCGTAGATCTTTTCAAGTAGGTAGAAAACGATATATTATACGCGAAATTCCGAGTTAAAATGAGCAAGTTATGGCCATTTTAAGTTGGAATTTCCCCTTATACGATTTTACTACGATTTTAAGAAAAGTTTAGAATCTCCAAGAATAGAATTTCATGAAATACTCATTTTGGGTATTCTTCTTGATTAGATAATCACGAGGAGGATTGTTCGTATCCCGAGGATTACTACGATTAAGTGGAATTTCCGAACGACCCATCCAATTCAAGAAAGGTGTCATCATGGCCGAGTGAGTTACTTCCCATTAATTTTCTCATACTCTCGATTGTGCTTGTAAAATTAGTTGCACTAGAATTTAGGCAAAATCAAAAAGTAATGATAATATGTTGAATGAATACTAAGTATATCGAAACTCAATTTGTTTATAATAAAGTTGTATGTGCATTAATATCTTGAAGTGTTTGAAATTGGTTGATCACTTGAAAGAAGTTAAATGTAACTATTAGACTTTAATTAAAGAAATTATTCATGCACTTCATATGTTGAGTCACATTGCATCCACTACTATACAATTGGTGGGACAAGGGTATAATAGTGGTGGTAGACATAACCGGTATATCATGTAAGTGGCGAGTAGGAGCCAGTAAGAACTACTTAATTTGATGGCTAGTAGGAGCCTGTAATAACTACAAGTTTTTTTTTTATGGCGTATAGGAGCCGGTAAGATCTATAAAAGTATTTTTAAAAGTTGTGGCTGTAATTGGCCTGAATACCCAACCCCGAATGAAGGGCGTAATTCATTCAACATATGATTCCCGGAAAGTCATATGTCTTGTATGCTCACGTGGTTGTTGCATTTCATATGTTTGAATAATATACTTGGTTGATAATTTTCCTTGAGTATGAATTTTGGGATTTACTCACTAAGCCCATAAGCTTACACCCATATAGATATTTGTATTCCCAGGAACTCCTATTTTTGAGCCCAAGGCCTTCCCGTACCCGTGTACGTTTTATATTGAAGCTTTTGGAGGAAATCTACTCGAAGACTTAGATTAGAATTCCATTGAAATCTTTGATGTAGTATTTTGGATGTTATGAAGTTTATCTCGATCCTTGGAATTAGCGGGGGTATGCCCCTAAGAAAGTATGTAACAGACCTTTGGTTATTTATGATATGATATACTTTATTTCTAGATCCTTGTATGTTTATCTTTATTTGCTTAAACTATGCTTCCCAAAAGCGTCTCCTATTACCGTGTTAGACGCCTTACATATAATACTAAGGCTTTTGCATGACTAAGGTAGCCATTCTTAAGCCTTGATATTATATGTGGCGGACTGCCACGTTTAGGGTACCCTTCGGGGCGTGACATTAAACATAGAACTAGGTTAATTTTAGGGTTTCGTTTCAACTTCCGGTTCTTAGGGTTTACTAATATTATCGAAAAATCTAGGGGCTTACATAGACACTTTATAGCAACCATATAAATATTTCTACCTCGAAAATCATTTAATATTGATAATAGCTCAATTTATGCATGATTCCAATGATTTGTCTTAAAATAAAATTTATAAACAATCTTTATGAAAAACAAAGTTTTATGAAAGGTCAATCTTTGACTTGCGATTAAATTTGTTACTTTGTAAACATGTGACTCAACAATAAGAATCGTAGTGCAATATATAATTTGAAATCTCAAAGGTCTTATATTTGAAAAGAATTGTATTTAATAATTTATTTTACAAGACATGGTTTTATTTATTGGTAGCATGAAACTCTAAGTATATTTCCTTATAGAAATATTCTTATGTTTGATTCTTAAACAAAGCTTTTATTTTTAGATTATGCAAATATGAAACTTAATTAGGGAAAATCATTATTTTATATTAATTTAGAGTTCATAAATATTTTATTTTCATAATAAAATCTTTTTAACTAAATATTTTCAAAACATGAAGCTTTGTGTGATTATGAAGAAAAAAATCATTATAAGTTTTATTATCTCTAAAAATTTTTAAGTTTTAGCAAGAGAGAAATTAAATAAATGGCATATTCTAAATTTTTATTCTCATAATAACTCTTCCTCTATTAATAAATTTTCAACATTTGGGTATTTTTGTTGAAAGAAAACTAAAATTTTGAATTGTTACAAATGAATGCCTTCTTATTATAACTACTGTTTTCCTATTTTTGTAACTTCATAAATTTTTACAGATCCCTTGGGTTGCTTATCTATTTAATTGTCTTAGTGAGTTTTTAACTAGCTGGTTGATTTTAAACTTAACTTAGAAAAATTATTTGGTTCTTAGTGTTAATCAAAGTGTTGGTATGAATCTTATAAATAAGTTTTTAAGAAAAGTTTTCATAATAAAAAATTATCAACATTAAAATTTGATAATAGTTTATTTTATTATTTGAAAAAAGACTAATGGAACCAAATAATTAAGTGTTCAAGAAACTTTACATAAAAACAATACTAAAAATTTATGATGAACTTATTTAAATTTTTGAAAAGGAGGTTGTTGAATCATGATCATAAGTTTTAATGGAAATTTTTTTCCTAAGTTTTGAAAATTATTTTTATAGAGAGTTTATTCTTATTTTTATGAAACAAAAGAACTCCTTTTATTTCTTTGAAAAATTCCATTAAGACAAAAACATTATAATCATGTATGAACTTATAGTTATGTTGTATGATAAAAGAAAAAATAGTCATACAGACTATAAGAGATATAGAAAGTTACATAAGTATATATGTAAAGTCAAGTATTGGGAAGTCTTAGCTTGCATCAATACTCCTTGGAACTTAGAATGGACAAGTTCCAAAAAAGATGCATAAGAAAGCTCAATGAAAAGAAAAAGGAGAAAATTTTGGAAGTCTTAGATTTTTATTTTAAGGCTTCCTAGAACTTAGAAATGGATAAGTCCTATATATAAAATAAGAAAACCAAGAAAATAATCATGGGAATCTTAGATTAATTTTCAAGGCTTCCAGGGACTTAGATTATTGACAAGTCCCTTTTGTTTTGACTTGATGGAGTACAAGTCTGAAACTTTTATTATGGATAAGTCTTAACAAAGCAAGTAAACAAATAAATTGCAAGAGATAAAATGAGTGCAAAGAAATAAGTGCTAGATGAGTGAGCTTATATGCTCAAAGAGATATACATATCTATATAACTATATTTATATACATAGATAGTTAGATACATGACAAGGTTAAAATCAACATAACTAAAATATCACATGATCATAATGTAAAGACCCAACCTACTAATCCTATGATTAAGTAAGTCAAGTCCCCAACCACATATAATATTTTTCATATCATACGTAAGGTTGTCCTAATATCTAACAATTTATGTGAATTGTTTGTTTAAAAACCACTACAACTTGATACAAGACTTTTTACAAAAGGATTACTCACCTGAGTAATCTATTCATATAGAACATTTAAGGATATAATTTGCAACTTGGTGTCAAGCTCATGACACAACAAAACTTACATAAGTTTTTACAAAATAGGAAAATTAGACTTTAAGTCTTTATATACAAACAAGGCTTAACTAACAAGCCTCTATTCAAAATACAAAATACATATTTAAACCAAACAACTTGTTCAAAAATTTTCTTCCTTGCTATCTTGTACTCAGTTCCTAGTCGCCCCACTCATCCATAAATTTTTCCCAATCTGACCTATAGCCCATATCATCATAACAGTCATCATCACCTGAAAAATAGCAACAGTGAACCGAAGGCCCAGTACACAGCAACAACACCTAAAAGCGTAGTGACAATCATACCTAGACTAATGCAATGCATCACAAATGTTTCATTTATCTTCTTTAGTATTCATTGACCAAATCATCATTGGAGTATTCAAACTCCAGACAAGCCATGGGATTCTGAGGATCCTGAGTAACGCTCACGACGCTCAGGGGGTTAATATAGATAGCCCAAATACCTATATCTCCTAGATAACGTTACACTGAAAGGAATAATCTCATATAGGTTATATAGCCGTTACTCAACTTCACTTAACTCAATCCATAATATAAATTAATTCACATGTTCCCATAAACATTGAATTAAATTATACTACTTCTTTTCAAGAATAAGTAAATGTTACTCAGTTACTACATTTCCTATCGATTATCCGCCAAGCCTAGTCATTGCATCATGACTATTGGCTTAAGCATCTACACCAACATATCATTGCATCATGATAATTTATAGCTCCTCGGACTGGATTCAACGGTGAAAACACAAGCAATTCAAGCAATACTTAAGTCATTTAGAACTTATATCAAATTTAAGTATGCCTATCCTAACAAGCATACAAGCAAGTTACCGCGTACCCGTGCTAGCTCGGGAATTAATGGAGGTGGCCGAGCGGGGATCAATCACTATTCAATGAGATGATCACAATATCACACTTAGTTTAAGCACTAACTATCTAGTTGTAAATATAATTAATCAAAGAAATTAAAATAAATTAATATAATATCATAATAGAGTATTTAAACATCCTATTATATCATAGAACACTTAACAAATATTTAATTGATCATATACCAAGCTTTGAAAAATTTTGAAGAAAGTTTTTGAAAATGAAAAGTGCATGGAGTACACCAGTGGCTTTGAACTGGTGCGCAATACACTAAGTTCAACACTTGCCAACACTGGCAGCATTCAAGGATACGTCGACAGTCTTCATTTTACGCCGGCGGCTTTAAGCTGGTGTAGAATATAACTCCAAATTCCCAAAAATTTCCGAGAGTTACATGGGTTGGTCCATGCCCGTGAATCCCCCCCAACACCGGCAGCGTATCAATGTACGCCAACAGCTTTGGACCCTACGCTGGCGGCCTTCAGCCCGGCGTTAAAAATTATGATTATATCCTTATTCCACATCGCCTCTAAGCCAACGGCTTTGGAACCCCAGTAGCTGACGTACAATTTGAAAAATAATCACTGGCAAGCTTTTCTAACAAAAGCTGGCAGCGTTTCAAGCAGCTTTAAAAAATTTGATTTTGTTCACTTCCAACACCGCCTCTACGTCGGCGGTGTTGAAGTGCCAGATGCTGGCATACGCTCAAAATTAAGCTTATATGAAAATGTTTTGTTTCCCCTGTTTTTCATGTTAAATTTACACTTCCAAAATTCCCTTAAACTCATTCCAAGTTTCCTAAAACTTGTTATATGATCAATATAACATTCAAACAGCATAAACTTCAACTTTAAACATCAAACACTCCACCATCCACATCATTCACTAATCATACTTTAAACCCCAAATCCACAACACTCATCATCTAGTCATTCAACCACATGTGTTTCCAACACTTCTAAACTCATAACTACCAACAAAGCATATGAATCATCAAACACAAGTTTAAGTTTAAACTCTATTGTCAAGAAATCATATTCATGCATAAGTTTAAGACATGAAAAACATACTCACCAATAGAACTTTAGGCCTTAGCTTTGTGGTCCTTAAGCAAGCTTTTAGTGGTTATTTTTGTAAGAGTTAAAGGGGATAATGGTATATAGCCATGGGAGAGATTTTGGAGAGGAAAGAAGAAGGTTTTAGAGCTTTTGGAGGTGTGTTTGAAAGGTCTGAAAGTTTTGCACGAATTTAACACTTTATTAGGTTAATATTTTCTTGTTATTTGACTTTTGAGGCATCAAAAGTTAAGGTAACTAATGACTTAACTTTTGGCTAATTAATGAAGTTGCCTTAAGGCATTAATGGTAGTTTAAAAGCTTGAATCATATGCATGCATTTATCTACTTATTTTAACACATTTCAAACATAATTCATACATGTTAATAAAATTTAAATTTTATGAACTAAATATTTAATAAATTCTAAAGTATTTCAATATTTTAACACAGTAATAAAACACATAACTCATTATAAAAATAAATCATATTCAACACATATCAAAAGCATGTATAAATTCAATAACACACATATAAAATATAAATTGAGAATTTCATGGTTATTTCACATAATGTAACAAGATGTGAGTTTTATTCTTAGCATTATCATCCCTTAGCTAAATGCCTCATCGGGAGATTTTTAATCCATGGATAATTCATGAACAACTCATATTATTAACTAAGGATGTATAGAAATGTGTTTACCTTCAAAAAAATGAAACAAGGAGTGTGTTTGAATAAAAAAAAAAAAAAAAAAGAAGGGGGTAGCCAAGGAAATGATTTTCACCTAGTAGAAAAATGAGAGGAAAATGAAGTGGTTTTGATGAAATTGTAAAGCATAAAGGTGGGAATGAGTATATGTTTATGTGTAGAATAGTTTGAGGATCTAGAGAAGAAGATGAGTTGAAAAAAAGAAAAAAAAAATTGGTGTTGTAGAAGGAAGGGTCTGTTTCACGAGAAAATGGGAAGAAAAGAGCAAGGAATAAGTGAAATTTGTGAGAGTTATTAAAGAGTAAGGTGTGTGAATGTGCATGGGTATTTATAGAGTTAAAAAGTAAATGTATGAAAAATAAATGAAACAAAAAATTCATGGCTACAAAGTATGGGGGCAACAACTAGTAGCTTCTTCAAGAAGGGAAGAAGGGAAAAAAAAAAGAGAAAAAATGTAGATTTGATGTAATATAATAGATATATATTAAAAATTATAATTTATAGGTTATAGGTTATGTTTTGTAAGAATTGTGCATAAAAATATAGGGATAAAATAATAGTTGAAATTAAAAGAAAATATTAGTAACTATTAATGGTAATATATCTGATAAGTTATTGATATGGATAAAATACACGTATATAGGCTATATCTGACATTTTTATGAGTCCAAAAATTTCTATATGATATTTTATGAACATCTAGATATTTTTCTAGTAAAGCTTGATTGTCAGAAAATTTTTCCTTATTTCACGTGTTGGTGGTCGGATACAAAGACTAATCCCATAAAGATCCAAAACGATTGAATTTTTTATGAATATGCTCTTTTTAGGTTGCATCACATTATTTTGAAATAGAATCTAAGGTTATCTCATTTACTGTTTTAGGGTTTCACGTGTAAGATTATCGGATCTAGGTTCACTAAGTTTTGTTATTCCTCTAGGTTAACTTTAGGGTTCCGGTTAGACTTTTGGCTTTTAAGTTCTATTCACAAGATTATATAACCCAGGGTTTATAGTTATACTATATATTTTGTTCAAGAAATTAAGTTTTACTTCAATTTTATGATTCATTTAATATTTAACAGTTCTTGGGATTGTTTAAACGAGTTTAGGATTATGTATTGACTCGGTTTAACTTTTTGTAGTAATTTAAATTTTTTATTCTAAAATTCACCGAGGGGTTTAAGGTTTTAAAATTTGTCATTGATTATTGCTTGGATATACTATCTTGATTTTTGTGATAGAGATCAGACAAGTGAATTATTTAACGTACAAATTTTGAGTCGAACGATTATTGATTTTTTATTTTTTTTTTAACGTTCTCATTTTCCTAAGGTTATGAAATTTTATTTATGGTCTTATTTAGAATTAGATTTTAATTTGGGTCGATTTTTAGGGTTTCAGATTCGGTATTTAACTCTAGGTTATTTTCTAAGAGTACCAAAAAGTTCGAGGGTTTACAACTTACCCCCTTTAAAGAAAGATTGTCCTCAAAACTTGTTATGCGTACGTAGTTTATTAAGCTTTGTGAGAAAACCTTGGTCAACATTCCTTACGTATGAGATTCATCGTGCTTTACATTTGTTAAGCTTAGCTCTTATAGGTATCGCGATTACATAGTTTTGTTTCTTTACCCCATTTATTTGATATTTCTTGTTATTTTCATTTTCATGAAAAAGTATTGGGATTTATTATTACTGTTTAGTATAAATGGTTATCATTCATCGTTTATTTCTTATCCTAACAATTTTGAGAATTTTTAAATATTTCGTTAACTCTTATGTAACCGATATTCCATGCAATACAGTATATATAAATCAATAAATTTTAGTTTAGCAATTTCAACCTTCACTTACTCAACTTTTGGAGAAGACTTAGACTCAACCAAAACGATAGACAATTGAGACTTGACTCGACTCAACTCCAGTCCTATGACGATATGTTACACACAACACCGACATGATAAAATAAGGTTGTATTATTATGTGAATATATATGATATTGTGTATATAAAATATGTTGTGTTCATATTCTTTTTGTTATTAAAGATATTAGTGTTTTATAATTTTTATTTTCGTGGTCATTTTGACAAAGTAGAGGTCAAGATGTCTCATTATGTTGTTGATTGTGAAAATTATGTGGAATTGTTTCTTGAATTTTTGTTATTAATAGTTTTGACTTTTAGATGACACTTAAAATATTTAAGCTTTTAATGTTCTTTGATTGAGTAGTTTGGGTTGACAAGGTGGATGAGGCTTTATTCGGCTTCTATATTTGTTATGTACTAAATTTTTTATGATTTTTTCCATTCCATACTAGGTTAGGACGATTATTTACTTTACTGACATTATTAACCAACAAACCATTCTCTTAGCTTTAGTGGTGTATAAGTGTGAACCTTTAGTTTCAAGAGTAATCCTAAGCCTTAAACCTAAGCCGGGAAGTCCACCGGAAACCTTAAGTCAATGGATCTCAAGTTAAACCCTACAGTTTAGATCCGAAAATTCCATGTTCGTAAACCGAGAAGTCGAAAATTAAGTAAAGTGTGTAGAATAGTTCGTAATAATATTTGATTTCTTAAAAGTATCATATTGGTTTATTTTCGGCTTATTTCGAACCCGATTGGATAGTGTTTTTGGAAAGCGTATCTCGGGGCTCGGAAAATTAAAAATATATCTTTAATATTTTTAGACTCGTATTTTCATAAGGATTTCAAAAATATCGAGTTCATAATTTTTTGAAATCTAAAAATATCAGTTATAGCTTATATAAGCAAATTTTAACTGTACCGGTAATATATTTAATGAAATACTAAAATAATTCAATTAATTATATAATTTTATTTATGAAAATTCTGCCACTCATTTAAAAATATTTTTCTTAACTTTATTTTATATATTTTCTTAATAAAAAGCACTTTTTCAACCCATATTCTAAGTACACTTCAATTGTCACTCCTACACATTATTCATGTTTTCTTTCACTCATTCTACACTCTATTTCCCATGCATGGAAGCTGACCACACTCCTCAAAATAGACACCTTTCTTTTATTTTATTAATTTATTTAATGATTTAAAGTTTCTTTTAGTTAGCAAATTAAGTAACACAAGTTACACTTTCAAAATTCAAGTTACAAGCAAACTAAACACTCATCTCTCTCTCTTGTTAAATCATGCCAGGCATTGCCCCCCACAAAAGAAAAAAAAAAAAAGAAATTCTGCCATTGTTTTATTTTTTTTTCAATTATTTAACACTCTTTTATCACACTCCTCTCTCTATTTAAACACTCATACTTATACACTTTCATTCTTTTGCAACCCTACATCATTTACTCTCTCTTTTTCCTCTTTTTATCTCTTTCTTAGCCTTATTCTTGTGAGTAACCAAGTTGCCCCCATTTCAAATTCTTGCTTCCACATTCTATTCTTGAAGATTCTTTAAGTAAACTCTCTTATAAAGCTTCTATAGATGCTATAGGTTGATTATATGGAGGTTTCATGCATCAAAGGACTCTCCATAATGCCTAAAGGCTAGAGATGATGATGCCAAAACTTTGAATCACTCCTCTTGTTTATGATCCATGTTGATATTGCTATATTTGTTGTCTTTAAGACTTTATTATCTTCATATTTTTATTATACTTTGTAGATTTAATTTTTATGAAGCTTTGGTTATGTTTATGTTCAGATATATAGGTTTAGATCTTACTACCAGTATTTCTTTTATATTTATGCTCATTTTATGTGTAGATCTTAGATTTGAACTTGAATAAAAATAGTGAAATTCGCATCTTGGCAAAACCTATATTTAAAAACCCTCTCCAAGTCTCAAAATGGAAGTTTTAGTTGAAAAAATGAAGGTTTAGTGGATGTATATCATCAAGACTTCTTTTTACAAGAATCAAAAGTGATTTTCAAAGTTACTTTCAAAATAAAAATCTCATTTTCGAATTTAGGCCAAGGCATAATTTAAAAACATGTTTTCTGAAATGATCTAAATTTAAATTCCATTTAATTTCCATGTATATGTTTATTTATCTTAATTATTGATCTAAATGACCATGATGATTTATGAGAGTTGTGTTTGGTAATAGTCTAAATGTGTTTAAGTTAGTGTAAATTGAACATTTCTTGTGTTATTTTGCATATGTAATGAAATTAATATCTTTATTTTATATATATTAATGTGTGTATAGTATAGCTAATAATTGTGTCTTTTATACATTAATATGTTAAGTTAAGTTTAAACCTTTAAAATCAACTTTAGATTTGCTTAAGATTAGTTGATAGAAATTTCCCTTAGTTAAGTCAATAATTATGCCTAAATAAACCCCAAATGAGACTCAAATTAACTCAAATGCAAACTAAAGTTATATAAGCCTTAAAAGTCAAATTTGAGATAAGTTTAAGACTAAAATTAGCTTAATTAGACTCCCTTTTGGGCAACCCTTTCTTTTATCTGAATTTTCCTTTTTCTTTCTTTCCTTTTCTCTTCTTCTTTCACTCCAAATTCCAAGCCTAAACCAAAGACAACATCAAGCTTTGTGAATCAAAATTCTCTCCAAGACAAGGCAAATTCATGTGAGTTGATATAAGTATAACTTTTGTTTTATTTTCATTTCTTATAGTAGCTATGTGAGATCTTGGATAGAATGAGTTTAATGTTATTTAAATTGCTTGTTCATGCATTGAAATTGGGTTGGATTGTGTTTTGTTAGTGTGTGAGCTTGTTCATGTGTTGTGGTAGTAATATGGAGTGTTGGGAAGAAATAAAGATAGTTTGAGTAGTTAAAGTTGAGGATGAATGGAAGTGGGATTTGAAGTGATTAAATGTGTTGAGTTAATGTTCTAAGTTGCTAGGATTGATTAATGTAGATAGGAGCGAGTATATGAAGCTAAAAATGAAATTGAAGAAGATTTAAAAGTGTTATAGGTTAGAAAGTTACAAAGTGAAAAACAGGGGAAATGAGTTCTGTCGAATAGGTCTGTTTTGAACGTACGCCAGCATCTGGAATTTCAACGCCACCGGCATAGAGACAGCGTTGGAAGCAAACATAAGTAAATTTTTTAACACCGCTTTGAACACCACCGGCTTTTACAAGAAATTTTACCAGCGTTTGTTCTTCAAAACGTACGCCGGCAATTAGAGAGTCAAAGCCACCGGCGTATGGGGCAGTGTTGAAGTGGAACATAACCAAATATTTAAAGCTGGATGAAACGCCGCCGGTGTAAACTACCTACACTGGCAGCGTTTATTCAAATTTTGCAAGCGTTGAAAGGCAGCGTATCGCCTGAGTTTTTCAACTTCAAACTTCTTCAATCTTCAATCTTTACTTCATATATGATTCCCTATTGAATATATAAGCTAGATAAACATGTTTTATGCATGAATTTAATATTAAAACTCTATGCAAAGTTTAATGAATTTCCTTGTATAATTGATCTAGGATTGTGATATGTATATATATAATATATATATGTGGATGTGAAATCTATATTCAATTATTGATAATTTTGATATTCCTATTTCAGTTAAGGGTTCTTTGGTTAGTTCATCACCGAGTGACTATAGTGATATACTATCGGGTTCAGGTACCTAATAACTTGTTTGATGTTTGTTAGGATTAGGCACTCCTAATTTGACTTAAATTGATTCGGCTTAATGTTTTGATGAATTGGATGTCTATTATGCTGTTTAATTTGGTCCGAAGAGCAGCAAACCTGTCATGATGCAATGACATGTTAGTTAGGCGTTTAACCAAGTCATGATGCAATGACTTTACCATGATGCAATGGTACGCTATGATGCAATAGCGATTCTTTTTGGTTAAGTGGGTAGTCGATAGGGGGAATAGTATCTGAGTAACGTTTACTTAAACTTAGGAGGAAATATCATGGTTTAGTTCAAAGTTTATGGGAACTTGTGAACTAGGCTCATGTTATGGACTGAGTTTAAGTAGAGTCCGGCAACGACTTTTGAACCCTAAATGAAGCTATTTTCTTTATGAAATAAATATAGGAGATATAAGTATTCAAACTGCTTATATCAACCCCCTGAGCAGCTGCTGTTACTCAGGATCCCTAAATTCCCAAAGCATGATTCCGGAGTTTGAATACCCCCCTGTTGTTTTGCGAAAGAAAATTTAATAAGATAATCACTTGTCTATTGATGCATTTCATTTTATTTACGTTGGCTTGATAACTTGTTCTTGCATTTGTTATTGTGTACTGGGCCTTTGGCTCACTTTTGCTGCTTTGCAAGTACTGAAGACGAGTTTTATGATGATTTTGGTTATGGGTCAGACTTTGAGAGATTCATGGATGAGTGGGATGAATAGGACTCAAACACCCTGGACTTTTGGAGGAGTTTTTGTTAAAGGAAAAGTTTTTGTATAGGAGGCTTGATAAATAAGCCTAAGTTGTAAAGACCTTAAGATCTCCTAGGATTCTTTTTGCTTTAAGAAAACTTGTATTTTTGTAGTGTCTTGTATTGACACTAAATAATGTATATATGATGTAAATGTATATATAGATTGCTTTTGTTAGCAATCTTATTTTGTTAAAAGTTTTTTATAAAGTTTTAGTAGTTTTGATCAAACAATTTTCATAAACTGATAGTTTTAGGACAACCTTACATATAATATGAAAGCGTTATATGTGGTTAGGGACTCGGTACTCAAAATCTCGGGATTTAGAGGGTCGGGTCTTTACATTTTCTAACCTAAAAATGAATATTTTGTTCAAGATATAGAAGGCTCTTAAGATAGGATATGTAAAGGATGATTTTTCTGGAGTATTGATGGATTTATCAAAAGATATGTTCAAAAATAATTTTTGAAAATTCGGATCTAAGCCAAAACCCATTTTTAAAACCTATTATCTAACCTCAAAATGAAGAGTTAGACAAAAATATAAAAGGCTCTTGGTATAGATATTCTAAGGATTGAATTTTCATAAGTTTAGATGAGATTTCCTAAAAGGTATTTCTAAAATAGAGAGTTTTGTAAAAGACAAGTCTAGGTCTTATTTTCATTCTAAAACTCAAGGAAGAAATTCGGATCTAGGAAGAGATGGATTTTGAAAACCTTATTTTAGACTTCAAAACAAGAGTTTTATGTGGAAAATGGAATGCTTTGATAATAGGTGACATAAGAAAATTATTTTCATTGAGTCATGTAAGTTTTGGCAAAGGATTTTCTCAAAACAAGAAAATGAGTATCAACTCAAAATTTTGGTTTTTACAAATGTAGATTCTTGGAATTTTCATTTAGACAATATCATTAGGATCATATAAGTATTTAATCTTTTATCTTTGGCTAGAATTTCTCTTTACAAGTGTAGAACCTATATAAATTGATCAAAAAAGTTAAGTGGAACAAAAGTAATAATTTTCAATAATAACTCAAAACTAGAATTTTCATAACCTTGTTGTATAGTAGCTTTTCGAACCTCAAATGACCTTGGATGTTTTATTTAACTTGGGAAATGGATAGATCTTTTGAAGTAGATAGAAATTGATATATAATATGCGCAATTCCAAGTTAAATTGGGTTAGATATGACCATTTTAAGTTAGGACTTCAACTTAGGCGAAAATTGATGAACTTAGTAAATAAAATTGTTAAGTTTATTAGAACTTTATGAGAAATACTCATTGAGGGTATTCCTTGTACTTAGGTGATTTAGAGGATGGATTTTCATTCCCTGAGGACTACTACGACTAGTGGATTTCTCTCCATGGCCGAATGAGTTCATTTCTTAAATAGTTGTGCTCATATATGTGCTTATAATCGTAGTGGCATTAGAATTAGGAAAAAATAAAATTGTGATGAGTTGTGATCTAATCTTGGTTGAATGAATGATAAGTATATCGAGACGAGACTTGTTGTAACAACATTGTATGAGTTAGTATAGACTAGAATTGTCTGAAATTCTCTATGATTGCTCCTAACTTATAAAATTAACATGCCATGATTATATGAATAAATTCTATATGCATATCACATAGTGAGTCACATTGCATCGGCTAATATACCTTTGGTGGGACAAAAGTATATTGGCGGAAGGCAAGGGAGCCTGTGTTAACATTAAGGATGCGAGATCGCTTAAGTTAACGGAAGTGGGGTAGGCACTTAAAACTACCACAATAAAACAACAGAGGTTGTATAACTAAGAGAAAGAGATCGGGATTATGGTTGCATGACTTATGGATGACCCCACTCAAGATTGGAATTATGGTTGCATGAATTATGGACCATCCTAACCCCGAATGGAGGGCGTAAATCCATTCACATATGGCTCCCGGAAAGTCATATGATTGTATGCTCATTTGCTTGTGCATTTCATATGATTGTTAATAACTTGTCTGTTATATACTGTTGTTGAGTATTAAATATTTGAAAATGAATCTCACTAAGCTCGTTAGCTTACACCCCAATAGTTTTTGTTGCGGTGTTCCCATTTTTTGTTGTTCTGAGAGAACACTTTTCATAGGGTTATCTTTTTGGATGAAGGAGCTTTTGAAGAAGTCGAGACCTAGCTAGAGGCGTGGACTTCTAAGAAAATCTCTTTAACTTAAACCCTAATGTTTGTAAGATGGATTGAGACTGGATAAACTTTTATTATTTTGGCGGGGGTATGCCCCCTTGATTTTTGTAAAGACTTAACTTATTTATCTCGTTGTGATTTCTATTCTTAATGCTATTGTATGCCTTCTTAAGACTATTCGATTCAAAGTGTGATCCTAAAAATTGTGCAAGTACACCTTACACCTGGTATGTAAACATATGGAATGACTAAGGTTGTCATACTTAAGTTTAAATATTGAGTGTGGTGAACTGTCATATTTTGGGTATCCTTTGGGGTGTGACAATAAGGATATTCGAACATCTAAAGGTACGAAGATAACCTGACATCAAATTGCATCCATGGTTATCATCCTCTTCTATAACAGCGGGTTCTACTTCCTCGTCACTGGCTTTCTCGTAAACCCATTGTCCTTGTAGGTTTTATATACATATTCTTGTTGAGGTGTTTTCGAGCATTTCCCATTTTTATTACCATTGTCATTCCCATTCTTAACATTATTCATTCTTCCTCTAGATCGACATGGTGTCTAAGCTAGTATGCCTTTCCTCTTGAGGCACTTTTTAGTTATATGTCTCGATTTCTTACTGATGAGGAAAACAGTTGTGGTTCTCTTTGGACAACCTTTGATCTTATGGCTCGGACTTCCACAATAGTAGCATTTGCATTGTAGCTTTGGACATTGTTTCGGATGGTGTCCCCCTTTACACTTCCAACATCATATGTCTGATGTCTGATTTCTTTTTATTCTTCTTTCTGCTTGGTTTGCTTAAAGGTTTGAACTCCCTTATCTTGAGGCTCGAGCTGGATCCACTTATGGGTTCCTCCTCAAATATCATAATATTCCTTTTTGTCATTATCCTTTTCTTATCCCTCTCCATAATTCATACTCTTTCTACTAATTCTTGAAGACCTTTGGTGTTAAACTCTTCCTTCATCTAATCTTCCTAAGAATACTTGCCTCTTGAGTTCCTTATTATGTTTATATGACTTCGGGGCATATTGTAGCTATCTGCTAAATTCAATCTCATATTGTTTGATGATATGGCCTCTTTGTGAGATACATAACAAATCCACATTGTATGGCACTCTCAAGCTTTGTGGGAAGACATTTTCCAAGAATTCATGCCTAAATATCTCCCATGTGAATGGTGGTAATAGTTCTCTACGCTTGGATTTTCACTATATCCTTGCGTTGAATGTTAGCATATATGTGCTATAAGCAAGCTTAAGGTGATGCGGTACTTCAAAAAAGTGAAAGGATCGTTCTATCTGAGCTAACCAATCTTTGTCTTCGTTTGGTTTTCCAAAAGCTCCATTAAAATATCGATTACACTTTATGAAGTTGGGGAACATACTTTGATAGTGTTTGAGTGATAGCAATGTAGTTGTTGTTGATGTAATGGGTGGTGTAGAAGCTTCTAAAGCTACTTCTTGCACGTGTATTACTGGTTTAGGTGCTAGTATGGTACAAGCCTATTGCATGTAATCTCATATCAAGTAGGCAAGTTGTCTGACGCCAGTTGGAATTTCTCCTGGTTGATTCAATTGTTGAGGTCCTTCTCGGTTCTCATGTTCCAAGGGGCGTTTCAAGCTTGTGTTGTGTACGAGTGTGTCTTCTACACAATTTACAATTTTATTAGGTTTTATGCGAGATTTTTTGGATTTTATTAAGTTTTAAGCGTTATGAAAATTTTAAAGAAACATGCAAAGGCAATTGAGTACGAAAATTTGTAAATAGATATATAAAGGAAACATCGAAAACTTATTGAAATAGTAATAAACAAGGAAATTCATATCATTGAAGCAAACACATGAAAGAGGAGGAAGGCTTAAATCTTCTATTTACAAAAGTACAAAGAAATTATGTAAAACATGATTACAACTTTATCTTATCTGTATCATATTACTAACTAGATAGTTGACAAAACATCATTTAAATATGTTTTGAACATTTTAGATTTCTTAACGAAAGGACTAGTCATAGCTACGCAAGAGTTCTATTTTCTATCCTCATGGTCCTTCTTAGGAGGTTGGTCCCTTTCAGACTGGTAATAAGACTCAATAGTCCATTTTTGTCTTTTTAGGAGATACCTTGGCAAAGTGTCCTAGTTGTTTGCAGTTGTAGTAAGTGGAGGTCTTCTTCTTTAGGCAATCTAATTTCTTGTGTTCGGGATCTCCAAAGAAGTAGCATTTATGCTGTAGTTATGAGCATCATTTTGGGTAATGTGTCCCCTTGCATTTCTAGTATTGGATCTCATGCCTTATAGGAGTCTCCATCTTATTGAAAGGTTTGGTTGTCTTAAGTCTTTTGGCTCTAAGATTTGAGCTAACTATAATGGAAAGAGTTCAGGCTCTTTGTATCGCCTCCAGTTGGGATTCCATGATTGCAATGGGCACAAGTATAGTAGGCACTTATTGCATGTACGCTTCTATCATATCTTCTAGGCATCTCAAAGTGGTTAAGATTTCTTGAGTTCGATCTGGTGATGGGGGGTGCTTCTTGTTCTGGCGGTTCCTTAGGAGGGGATGTTTGATCGCGACATGATCTCCTTAGGTAGCATCCTAGAAACAAAACTGAAATAGCCATGAATTCCTTGATTTACATATTAATGTGTTATTGGAATGATATATATATATATATATGTATGTGTGTGCTTAGTTAATATAATTAGTCAATATGTTATTTTATATGTGTATAGTATTATGAAATTAATATTATTGTTTGATATCTATAAATGTGTGTATAGTGTAATGAATATGTGTGTCTTTTTCAAATTAATATGTATGTGTTATGTTTAGAATTTAGTAAATTTACTTTTGAATTGTTTAGATTTATGACAGAAATTTTGATTAACTTTAAGACCACTTTTTATGCCTAAATACAACTCAAATGCATTTGAAATTTGCCTAAATTAACTCTAGGACAAATATACCCCTAATGGCTAAGTTTGGATGATAATTGACTTTGTTTAGACTTGTTTTTGACCTCTTTTTGGGCAGCCTTATTTTTCATACGAATTTTCATCTTCTTTCTTTCTTTCTTTCTTCCTTTCTCATCCCAAAATCTTTAACCCTAAGCCAAGATTTATTACAAGCTTTAGGATTTGAACATTATTCCAAGCCAAGATTTAGTCATGTGAGTTTAATACAAACTTTATCCTTTAATTTATGTTCTATATTGTGTTGTGTGTAAATGTTAAATAGAAATGATTTTGATGTGATAATTGGTGTGAGATGGATTTGGTGCATTGATGATAGTCTAAATGAGATTATGTGGCTAATGGAGTAGTAGTCTATATCTTATTTGAGTGTTGATGTGGGGGGATGAGTATTTTGGAAGATTGAAGATTGAGTAGTTGAGTTGTGAATTGGAAGTGTGATTAGAGTTTTGATGATTAGAAGTAGTATTCATGTTGTTAGGATAGTGTTTGGAACATATAGCAAGCTTTGGAAGGTTTGAATTAAGTTTGGGAAATTTTTGAAAGTTAACAAAGTTGTAATAAAACAGGGGAAATCAAAAACCATTTTCGTATAGGCTAGATTTTGAACGTACACCGGCATCTGGGGTTTCTACGCCGCCGGCTTATAAGCGGTGTTGGAAGCCAACAGAACCAAATTTCTTAAGGCAGATCGAATGCCGCCGGCTTTTGCTGGAAAAGTCAGCCGGCGTTCCTTCTTTCACATTATACGCCGGCTACTGGGATTTCAAAGCCGCCGGCATATAGTCAGAAGCTGCCAGCGTACATGGGTAAGCTGCCAGTTTATACCTCTCTGTAAACTTTTGGAAATTTGAGTTTTGGATTCTACACCGGCTCAACGCCACCGGTGTATAATCAAAGCAGCCGACGTACCCTTGAACACTGCCAGCGTTGGCAGTGTTGAATTTCAGAGTATCGAACACCAGCTTAAAGCCGCCGGCTTTGAGTGCCGGCGTATCCCCTGTGCTTTTGAATTTTAAAAAACTTTCTTTAAAATTTTTCGAAGTTTGATATATGATCAATTAAGTATTTGTTAAGCGTTCTAGGATATAATAGGATGTTTAAATGCTTTATTATGACTTTATA
This sequence comes from Combretum micranthum, assembly GCA_024138025.1. Taxonomy (NCBI): domain Eukaryota; kingdom Viridiplantae; phylum Streptophyta; class Magnoliopsida; order Myrtales; family Combretaceae; genus Combretum; species Combretum micranthum. The sequence continues at coordinate 1,341,766 of JAMXBD010000030.1, forward strand.
TTAATTTATTTGGATTCCTTTGATTTATTTATATTTTCAATTAGTTAATTAGTACTTGGGCTAAGTGTGAAATTCATTATTGATTTAAACAATGATAGATCCTCGTCCAGTCAACCCCTTTAATTCCCGAGCTATATCAGGTACGCAGTAACTTGCTTGTCTCTTTGTTAGGATAGGTATCAAAGTCAAACTACGTTAAAATAAGAAAATTCTATTGATATATGAGTGTTGATTGTCGTTGTTGGCCGTTGAATCTAGTTCGGAGAGCGGCACCCTGCTCAGATTGGGGGCAGGGTACTTTCTCATTAATGGATAGAATTGTTTAGGAGATATGAGTATCCGAGCTGCTCATATCAACCCCCTGAGCATCGTGATGCGTTACTCAGGAACCCCTAGTATTACAGGCTACGCCGGAAGGTGGGGCTGCCTAGTCTGTATGAACAGTAGGGACCACTCAGGGAGGTGAACGTAATACTAGATCCTTGTTGTCCGGAGTTTGAATACTCCCGTGTTGTTTTACTAACTAAAGACTTAATAATAAACAAGTGATTGTTGCATAATGCATTTAGTCTAAGAATGTGTGGTCCACTTCACATTTTGTATTCGTTACTTATGTACTGGGCCATTGGCTCATATTTTATCTTTTTCAGGTGATGACTCCGATGAGTTCTATACGAGTATGGGGTACAGAACCGACTTTGAAAATTTTCTTGATGGGTTGGAGGATTAGAGATGACCATGGACTCAATGGACCCCTAAGAATGTAATAGATTAGATGTAATTCTTTTTGGTTGATGATGTAATTAATGTGTTAATTTAAGGTTGTGTTTTGAGGATTTTTGTTAAGGCTTGTAAGAAGCCTTTGGATGTAATATGTGTATATATATATATATATATGTATGTGTTTAGCTATTTAGAAGTTAAGTTGTACTTCCTTTGTAAGATATGTTGGTAGTGTAGTAGTATAGTCTTGTTAAAGGTTAGAAAAAAATTTTTCTATATCTCCTATTGTATATTAACTTTTTCGAATTAGATAAACAATTACTCAAACAATTCCTTCAGGCAACCTTACATATAATCTTAGGGGTTATATGTGGTTGGGGAACCGTTATCTCCAATTTCAAATATAGGGGAGATACCAGGTCCTTACAAAAACAGAGCGGTCTCATTATATATCTTTTTATCTCAGTTATCTTTTATGTAAATGTTACTTAATTTTAAAGAAAAAGAGTACAGCAAAATATTTTATTACTTATTCTCATTTGTTCATTAAGAGGGTTAGCGAAGATACTTGAATGGTATAATTCACCTGGTGGTTTTATGGATAAAAGGTAATATACTATCTTCTTTCTATTTGATTTCGGCTAGAAGTCGAGTATGGTTACCATACATCGAATCTTATGAGAAGTGTTAAGGAAGACTTAATCTATTCATCCAATATCTCAAATCCCCGTTTCCTAAATGTTTTTCCCACATCATTTTGATAAGATCATTCTCCAATTATTACTACTTCCCCCAAGTTTAGGATCAACGTTTTGAGGTAAACTTTTCTATGTAATATTTTTCATCCATTATTCATGTCCTCCTAAATATTCTCCAATTCTTGCATAAGTATTTTATGCCTTTTTCTAATAATCTGCAAGGTAGAATTGTATTCTTTGAACATTAGAAATCGAATCTTATGGGTCACAGAAGTTAAGACTAGCACTCAAGCTAACTTAAGTGTCATCTAATACCCACCTTTTTATTTCTAAGGTTAAATTCCATCATTCTAATCTTCTAGTATCTTTTTACCTAATTCCCAAAATTTTGTTACTCTAATACCAACTTAAACTATCATGCCCTGATGGGTATCCTAAATGTTGCAGTCCTCCATACACAATATTAAAGCCTAGGAATGACTACTTTAGTCACGCAAAGGCTTTAATATTATACACAAGGCATATATCACAACCAAGGGAACGCATCAGAGTAGCACAATTTACATTGATAACAATTAAGTAACAAGGCAAGCGAAATACTTATCATTAAATATATACAAGGTCATTTGCAATTCTTAGGGGCATACCCTCACTATTCACTAATGTCTTTAAGACTACGTAAATACATATCTGGCTAATCTCCAAAATATGAAAGTATCATATTTTTCTCATAAAGGAATTACAAGAAAGAAAATACATCTTAGAATCCCATATCTTCCATAAGAGCTCAAACATCCACCAATGATTTCCTTAATATCTCGATCCTCGAATGAAGTCTCAAGCATACCTATTTCAACAAAACCTATGAGAGTATAAGCTTACAATGAGCTTAGCGAGATGTTTTCTCATTATTCACATCAACAATCATAGATAAACAAGTTGGTTAGTCAAGCATATGCTATGCTTATGTAACAATCACATAAAGAACACACATATGTACAGTTATCTGGAGCCTATACACAAAATGGATTTATACGCTCCATATCAAAGGTTAGGGAATTGTTGATGAAGGTCATCTTGATTTTCTACTGCTAGTTCCTAGGCAATCATCCAAAGTTTTCGATTAACCCGACTTCAAACCTAGAGTTGCATTCCTCGAGTGATGTGGATTCCCTAGGAAAGAGCAAAGCCTATGTCCCAACATGCTCGCAGCCCGCCTAACTCTATGCATAAAAGTAGTAGCCTTCTTAAATGTGACTCGATGAATTGTATGTGTGACCATTTTCTTATTAATGCCATTCTTTTATGAAGGACGATCAATTAATTTAAACACACATAGCAATCAAGCATATAAATGAATAAACATAATTAAACAAACATAGTTAAACAAACATTCTAGTGTTGCGATATGCTTATCATTCACTTAATCACATAAGTAAAAAAAAAAACGCATGCTTAACCCTTGATAATCCCTAATACATATCCATTTTTATCTTTGCTTATCATGCTAGTACAACTACTTTACAACACAAGCAAGGTAACAAATTTAGAAGAAAAAACTCACTTGTCTATATTGCAGTCTTCTTAATCGGAATAATCCTCAAGAAGGGGAGTCTCATATTCCTCGTCACCTAGACAAAATAAATACTCAAAATGAGTATTTCATAGAGGTTCTATTCAAGCTTTCTAATTCAATCTTGTTATTTTTGTCAAAATTCGGATTATGTGAAATTTCAACTTAAAACGGCCATAACTTACTTGTTTTAACTTGGAATTTCACATATTACATACCGTTTTCTACCTGCTCAAAAAGATCTATCTATTTCTATGATTATTTTATTATTTAATGCCATTTAGGTTCCAAAACGGTACAGAATAGACAAGAAAATTCCAGCCTTCAAATTGAAAAGTTTTTCCAAGTTTCACTTAACTTAGACACTTTATAGCAACAATATAAATATTTTTGCCTTTGAAAATCATTTAATATTGATAATAACTCATATTATACGCATGATCCTAGTGATATTGTCTTAAAATAAAATTTGTAAACAATCTTTATGAAAGATACAATTTTGTGGAAGTTAATTCTTTGACTTGTGATAAAATTTGCTATTTTGTAAACATGTGACTCAACAATAAGAATCATAGTTCAATATATAATTTCAAATCTCAAAAGTCTCATATTTGAAAAGAATTTTATTTAATAATTTATTATACAAGACACGGTTTTATTTATTGGAAGCATGAAACTCTAAGTATATTTCCTTATAGAAATTCTCTTAAGCTTGATTCTTAAATAAAGATTTTATTCTTAGATTTTGTAAATATGAAACTTAATCAAAGAAAATCATGATTTTATATTAATTTAGAGTTCATAAATATTTTATTTTCATACTAAATTTGTAATTCCCTTGATTTTACATAACCCGGTTATAATAAATATTATAAATAAAATGTAGAATCATAAATGAACTATAATAAAAATATCAGAAATCACTCCAAATTTTTAACGATTTAAATTTTTAAGTATGAACAAATTAGAATAAAGAATCTTTATTACTAAGACTTTGAAAGTTCATAATAATCGAAATAAAGAACAAAGAAAACTATTTAATATTTAAGAACCTAAGATTTAATGTTCGAAAAATATTAATACCTTCAAGTTAAATAATTATGAGTCTATAGAAACTAAAATTCTCATCTAACTAAGTAACTTATAATTAGTAAAAAGAACTAAGTAACAAATATAAAATTAAATTAAATTTTGTAATCTAATAAAAATTCTAGAATAAATTTATAAATAGAAATGAATTCATATATAATTTCAAATCTTAAAAATTTATAATAAAGTCGAATTAAGGGCAATATAATTATTAATTTATCAAAACACCACCCAACAAAACTTTTAAACAAAAAAAATATAATTTACGATAGCAAGCATAAAAACTAAAAAGTAAAAGCATTAAACTAAAGATTCTATGTATACTATCGTATTCAGAATATTTAATATCATTAATATGTAAATTTTTATCCAAAAATATTATCAAATCAGTATTTATCATACGTGTCATTTAGATCCATAAAATTAAATTTTTTCACCAATTCATATTTTTGCCCACTCCTTACATATTTATTGGTTATAAATTTATCATCTTCTTTTGTTTTTGTATTTCCATTCATCCTAACTCCTTACAATTTTTTTTACTTTTCACATTGTTTTTCCAATTCTAAACTTTAAACTTCCACTAGACGCGATAAATCTCAAACAAAAAGCAAAAAATCAAACACATATACACGTATTTTTAATAAAAATTCTATATATACCATAGTGTTCATAATATTTAATAACACGAATATGAAACTTTTCATCTAAAAATATTACCAAATTAGTATTTAACATATGTATCACTTAAACCCGCAAAATTAATTTTTTTCACAAGTTTATATTTTCTCTCACTCTTTACATATTTATTAGTTATAAATTTATCATCTTTTTTTTATTTTTGTATTTCCATTTATCCTAACTCGCTTACAAATTTTTTTTGTTTCAATTTACGTTTCTAATTTGTCTTCAATTTGAACTTCACTAGAACGTGAACAATTTCAACAAAAAGCAAAAAATTAAACATATATACACATATCTTTAATAGAAATTCTATGTATACCATAATGTTCAGAATATTTAATAACGAGAATATGGAATTTTTCATTTAAAAATATTACAGAATCAATATTTATCATATGTATCACTTGGACTAACAAAATTGATTTTTTTCACAAGTTTATATTTTTACCCCCTCTTTATACCATTGTTGGTTATAAATTCATCATTTTCTATTTATTTTTTAATTTATATATACCCTAAACCTAAGATAATTATCAACTAATTATAATTGTAAAATTTTTCATCCTTAAATCATGGCTACAACTTCCAATCCACGGTTGAGGATGTCTTGATTTTTGCAAGATGAATTATACCATCAACTTGATTCAATAATGGACTCTTACAGTCAACAATTGCATACACCAAGCAAGGGAATATGGCCAGCACACACACACAATTAATGTATCAACAGTACGTATCACACACTTACAAAATTGGGAAGAAATTTTGGAAGGAAATATTACAACCGTCTTCTTTTTTTTTCTCTTCTATATATACCTTGAAGCATCACAATGGACAAGCAAACAACCTTCATTTACTCTCAAAATTTCCAGATCAAACAAACATCTATTGAGCAATCTAATCGACCTAAAAATAGAAATCAAATCGTCCTAAACATCTCAGTTCAAATCAAAGAAGAAAATAACATGAAAAACGCTTAAATTGGTGTCAAGGTAAGTTGTTGTATTTCGGTTTGTTTTTTTTTATTTAAACAAGGATTGGAACTAACTCCTAATGATATTAGGATCATAATACAACCCAAAATAAGCTTCAAATCACGTCCAAATAGCTCCAAGAACGTAAGAGTTCATAAACTTTAATTTGCACCTGTCACGCCCCGAAGGGTACCCTAAACGTGGCAGTCCGCCGTACACAATATTAAAGCCTAAGAATGACCACCTCAGTCACGCGAAGGCTTCCATACTATGTACAAGGCGTCTAACACATGGAGGAGACTCATCGGAGTAATGCATTTTATGTTGATACAACTTGAGAACAATGTAAAGGAAATTCAATTCACTATTCTTCAAAATACAACTCATTAACTTCAATTACAATTCATCAAAGATTCTACTACATAAACTATTACAAGGAAAATAGGAAAACCTAGCTAATAACTTCAAACATTCTTATGTCTTGCCGGAACCCCGGAGTCATACCCGGCTCCAACCAATTCAGTCCCCACTTTGCATTCTTGAGATAACCTGTTCATTTAAACAGCTATAGGGTATAAGCTACACTAGCTTAGTGAGTGAAAACTTCCAGGATTACATTTATAACACATCATGCAATCAAGTGATTAGTCAGACAAGTGATATGCATCAAACTCGTGAATTCAACAAACATATGACCTGCCGGAAATCATATGTGGATGGACTTGCGCCCTCCATCCCGGGTTAGCAGATTAACGAATCCTGCGGTACGACCGAGACCGTTTCAGCTTACGGACAACTATAAACTATAAAATCGTTTAAGGTACAACGATAAACCGACAAATGCTAATGCTCTATCCCCATCGTGTATGAATGAGTTCAATTTTCTTCAATTCCAAATAATCAATTATACCAATTCTTTTAAGTGATCAGTCAATAATTGCAGACAATCAATTCTAATTCATCCATACAGGCAATAGTTAATCACTCGGCTTCCATATTCTTACATTCCATTTCTCATATCAACAACAAGCATACATTTTTCCCATTCGTCCCCATCATGCATATCCATTTTCTTTACCAAATACCTAGTGCAACTATTATTACAATCACATACAATAAATGAAATCGGAAGTAATACTCACTCGGCCATTGGATCACCGGTCTCTTAGTATAAGTAATCCGGTGGTAGGGAATCGTCGATATCGGGGTCACCTAAAAAGGAAGAAATACTCTAATAAGTATTTCAACTCAAACTAATCTCAACGATCTTATACGAACTATTAAATTCGTAATTCTTGTCCTAAGCGGGAATTCCAACTTAAAACGGTCATAACTAGGTCATTTTAACTCGGAATCTCGTAAATTATATATCGATTTCTATCTACTTCGAAAGATCTATCTAATTCTAATATTATATTTAAGTTTTGAAAATATTTAGGTCTCGGAACAGAGGGATCAGATTTAATCAGTAACGGTTTCCGATTCCGAAAAATAGTTTTAGATGTTTGTAATGTTTTTATTATATAACTAGCTATACATGCAATATGAATGATTTCCTAACATGAATGACATGAGATGAGCTTAATGTATGTATGATCTTGATGATTTTTGCTAAAAAGAAATTTTACAACTTTTTATTTTGCAAGACCATAATAACCACTTACTTATGAAAAATCTAGTTTTCTAACTTTTATCATTTCCATTTGTTTTGGATTTGTTACTTAAGAAAATATAATTATTTTTGTCAAAATTGAGTCTTCATTATATGTACTACTTATGACCTTCATTTCTTCATAAAAATTTCCATTTTACACTTGGTAAACATGTTTTCAAGTGGGGTTGATTCCAAAATCCGAATTGGGTAAAAATTGGTTTTTGAGTGATTCCTTTAAGTATAAATCATTTGATATTTAGAAAATTAGGGCTCAATCATACATAACCACTAAGGACTTCATTCTTACACAAAAGTTTGCATTTTACACTTTGCAAATATGTTTTTAAACAAGCTTTGCACAAAAATCCGAATTTTGGAAATTTTCGTTTCTTGCATAATTCTTATGAGAAAACTTGTTTAATGCATCAAATCTGAAGCTTTACTATATCTATTGTCTAAGGACTTCATTTAACACATAAAACTTGCAATTTGACTTCAAATACTAAGTGATTACTTATGCATCATCTCAAATTACGAATTTGACAATTTGATCACTAACTCAAAATTTTCCATTTTAATTCCATCACTTGTTTTACACATTGCTTATGCCTAAACTCATTTTAACTTGTAAAAATCTTTACTTAATCATACCTATTATCTACATAATTCATTTTTCACATGAAACATGAGTTTTGGAGTTGATAAATGGGTTTTAAAAATTGGTCTTGGTTGGGATCCGAATTTAGAAAATTTATTTTTGGTCATATCTTTGATTAAATCTATCTAAGCTCATGAAAATCCATTCCTTACATATCCTATCCTAAGAGCCTTTCATTTCTTAAATAAAAACTTTATTTTTGAGTTGGAAAACATGTTTTTAAAATAGGCCTTGGCCAAAATCCGAAAATAGAATTTTTATTTGAAAATAACTTTTGGAAATCACTTTTGATTCTTGTAAAAAGAAGTCTTGATGATACATATACTAAGCCTTCATTTTCTTAAGTAAAAATTATATTTTGACACTTGGAAAGTAGTTTTTAAATATGGGTCTTGCCAAAATACGAATTTCACAATTTTGTTTGAGTTCATAACTAAGATCTATACTTAATATGAACATAAACATAAAACAAATGCATGGTAATAAGCTATAAACATCATGGATCTAAACTTCACTTATCAAAATCTTTCATTTATGGTATCTATACCTAAGCCCTTCATTTTAAATGAAAAATATACATTTTGAAGTTGAAAAACCACTTTTCTAAATATGGTTCCATTTTCATCCGAATTTTCAAAAGTTGTTTTTGTTGAAAATAAAATAGATCTTGGCTTTCCTACAACTTTCCTACCATCATCAAGCTATAGCAAGTTGTTCATGAACATAAATAAAGATCTAATGCATCTATGAACTCAAAACTTTAGATCTAGTTTTCTAAACTAGTTTTACATGCATGAATCACTAAGATAGACATGTAAATGCTAGATCTATGCATAAATCATAAGGAATAACAAAATAACAACTTAAATACAAGCTCTATGGCATAAACAAAATCAAAGCTATAAAAAGTTAGATCTACAAAATAAAATAACTTTAAACAAGGAAATAATAACAATACAAGATAATAATGGAGAAGAGAGTGTTTCATTTTTGGCATCATTATCCTTAGCTTTTAAGCTAATGGAATGTCATTTGATGCATGAAACTCTCATTATACTTTACCTATATCACCTATGGAAGCTTAAAAAGAAGGTTTACTTAAGAAATCTTCAAGAATATGTGTGGGAGCTCCAAAAAAAAATAGGGGCAGCAAGGTTTTTGTAAGAACAAGAGATAAAGAAGAAAGAAAGAGAGGAAAAAGAGAGGAAAAGAGGGAGTAAAAGAGATATGGTTTCAAATGAATGAAAAGGAATAAATGAAAGGCATTAAGTGGAGAGAGAGGAGGGTATTAAATGAAAAAGAAAAAAAAAAAAATAAAACAAGTGCAGAATTTTGGGGGTGTTTCCACGTGAAAGAGAGTGAGGAGAGAGAGGGCTTGTTTGAATTTTTGACAAAAATTTGAATTGTGTAATAAATGGTGTGTGTAGCTTCTTTAAGAAGGAGTAGACAATAATTAATTTAATCAAAATATGAATAAATAAAAGACAATGGCAGCCATAAATGAGTCAAAAATATGCCATCAATTGTGGGATAATGTGTAGAAAGATTGAAGTGAAAATGAAGTGATATGTGTAAGATGTACTTGAAGGTATGGGTTGTAAAAGTACTTTATTAATAAAATAAATTAAAATAAAATAAAATTTGAAAATTTATTCCAAATAATTGTAGCAGAATTTTCATAATAAAAATTAAATAATTATTTGAATTATTTTAGTATTTTAACAAATACGTTACCGGTACGGTCAAAATACGCGAATATGGGCTATAATTAATATTTTTATAACCCGAAAAATTCTAAAAAAATATTTTATGGGAATAAAAATATTTTTAAAATATTTTCCAATTATTAAATTAATTTATTTTATTTTTAGTAGGGTCTTAAACAGAATCTGATCCCGTAAAAGCCCGAACTAACTAATTTTTAGAAAAACAAAATTTTTCTATATATATAAATTATTTGTCTAAAAATATAAGGCTTTATAAAAATAATAAAATTTTATAATAAAATAAAAAATGAATAGTGCAAAAGTCTAATCAATTACCGGTAATAATGGAAATACGATAAAAAGGTTATAACTGTAACTTTTATAACCCGAAAAATTATATAACTGATATATTTAGAAATATTATGAAATTACGAGTCTAACGGTACTATTGGTATATTTTTTATATCTCGAGCCCCGGGACACGCTTTTCGAAGTCTGTATCCGAACGGGTTCGAAATAGGTCAAAAATTTACCAATATGATATTTTTAAACAAACTCATATTACTATGAGCTATTCTACATATTTAAACTACATCTCGGCCTCTAGGGTTAGGGGCGCTAGATTGCCGGACTTACGCTGTTGTGTTCCGGTTAGGGTTTCCGGGTGATTCTCCGGTTTAGACCTTTGCCAGTTTGGAAACTGATATTTATGTTTATACAACATATTTAATTTGAGAAATTTATTTTAAATTTTATTTTTGTAAGTATTTAATATCTCTTAATGTTTTTGGAATTCTTGAATTTAGTTATATTTTCGGAAGTCAATCGTTATTTGCTTTTAATAATTTGTTTTTGAGCTTTCTATTACCCGTTTGTATAAGTCGGAGTTAAATATGGAATTTTTCGTACGTCGTGGTTTTGAATTTGAAGACCACTGAGTTCTTATTTTATTGTTTAAAGATTTTCATTTTCTCAAGATTAAGAAGTTTCTGAATTCGTTCGTGAATTAGGACTTATCGAAATTCGGTTTTAATTTGGAGTGATTTTTAGGGTTTATTTTCGAAGTTCATCTTGAAATTATTTACTGAAATTTTCCGGGGCTTACATCCTCCCCACCTTAAGGAAAGTTTTGTCCGCAAAACTTGTTACGTGTATATTGTTTTTCGAGAAAAGATTGTGGATTTTGTATTATATTTTTAGCACCGGTCTATGCTTTGATTTGTACCATTTCTAAATTTTGTATGATAGATATTTTACGAAATATAGCACATACAATTTTATAAGATTTGGCTTAGCGATTCCAACCTTCACTTATACGACTCTTTTGGAGAACGACACGGACTTGACTTGGACTACAGACGACTTGACTCGACCGACACTAGACGATTTATGACAACACGACCTTTCATGACTCGATTACTTTGACCAACGAAGGTTGTAGATTCGCTTCTCCATTCTTATGCAGATGTATATACAATATTGTGCTTTATGATTCATATTCCCTTAAACAATATGGTCATCATCGTTTTAAATTCTTATCATCGTGATCATCTTGATAGGATTGAAATCAAGAGATCTCATTGCTTTATTGTATAATTATTACTTGTGAAGTTCTTATGGAGTTTGGTAATTGAGATTTAATCAATGACAATTTTTAACTTTTGTGTAACGATCATCGTAGATTTCAATCTTTCAAAGTTCTTTATTTACAAGAAGTTGTATGAGGATCGTCTTGGAATTCGTTAAATCAGTCAAGTTTTGTTTTAGTTTCCATCATTGGCTCATTCTAGCTTTTAATGGTCTCGGGCTTTCCTATTTTTAGTCTAGCCATTTAATCCGAAGGGTATTTCTAACAACCTATCTCTTTGATTCTATTGACAAGAAAGAATATGCGGTAGTCTAAGGGTATAGCGCTAACCTGATACCGAGTTGCATTTTTTATCCTCGCTTCCTTCCATGGCAAAGGACTCCAGCTTCTCATCACTAGCTTCTCCATGTACTACATAGGTGTGAGGGTCGTAGATGGGATTTCCAGATGAAGATGTTCCTAAGGAACTCCGATTTCTTTTTCCTTTGTCGCTTTTATTCCTATTACATCTCCTCCTCTTCTTTCTTGGTTGATCCAGCGAAGCAACACATAAGTTATCCCGTTCAGGGCATGTTTTAGCTAAATGTCCCGTTTTTGAGCAAAGAAAGCATGCATTGTTTGTCTTTTTAGGACACTTCTCAACTTTGTGACTGGGGTCCCCATAGAGGTAACACTTGGATTGAAGTCGTGGACACCGTATAGGGTAATGTTGTCCCTTACATTTCTAACATTGTAGCTTATCTAATATTACGTCTTCTTCCTTGTTTGGGTCATCGTCCAAGTGAAGTGTTCCAACTTTCCGACTTGGGGTCATGACGGGTTCTTGTTGTGGTTGGGTATATCTCCTACAATTTTATTAAGCTCAGGTGAAAATTCTAAATCTTTTATTACGTCTTAAGGCGGTAAAAGAGACTTAAAGAAGCTTATCGGAATTACAGAATACGGAAATGCGGAAATAGAAACATATATAAGAAATATTGAAATTCTACTGAAATCAAAATCGATAACAAAAACTTCATAATACTCGAAACGAAATACATGAAATCAAGAGAAGATGTAAATCTTCCATTACAAAAGTTCAAAGAAAGGATGTAAAACATACATTGGAATTAATTCATGAACTAGATGATAAACTGCAACATTGGTTTACATTTTCAAAACATCTTTGTTCTTTTCAAAAAGTCATTTGCTCCTAACGCTCAACGAAAGATCTATTGCTATTTCTAGGAGACTGACTTCTTCCAATCAAGGACAGCTATCCACTTGTTAATTCCCGTGGGGGCATCTACTTGCCCGGTGTCCCGGCTGTTTGCAGATGAAGCACTTTAGGGTTTTCTTTCTTGGACAGTCCATAATCTTATGCTCGGGATCTCCACAGAGGTAACACTTGTGCTTCAACTGTGGACATTGTTTTAGATAATGACTTTCTTGGCACTTCCAACAATTGATCCTATGCCTCTTAAAAGGTTCATTCTTGGCCGTTAGGCTAGTTGTCTTATACCTTCTGACTTTGGAGCTTGGACTAGCCATAACAGAAGGAGTCTCAATTCCTTGCATTGTCACTTGGTGGGGTCCTTCCACCCGAACCGGTACATTCCTATTAAGCACTTGTTGTAAGAGGAGCTTTTGTGCATCCACCAAACATCCTAAAAGACCTATGACTTGTTGCATTGGATCTTGTGGTGGTGGAGTGTCTCTCACTTGTTGTTCCTCGGGAAGGTTAGTCGACTGTTGCATGTTCTCCTCAGGTAGTCTCCTAAAAACAGGATGAGACGGTCACGTTAGTCTAATTATACTACTCACAAGTTGCTTATGGTTTAGAAAAAGAGTTATAACTTTTTATTTTCTTTAAACTTGTTTATTTAGAAAAACGGTGAAAGCACGCAATTAATCTTACCCACCTAGTGGTCCTATTGGTCAAAGGGGTAATCTAGTATCTCCATTATCGGCTTGAACTAGGAGTCGGGTAAGGTCACTTACATCCTATATTTTGCAGTTGCTAGAATGGATTTGTTCGTCTCCTTAATTATTTTCAATCTTTCTTCCTCATATGTCCGTCTCTATGTTCTCCAGAAGTCTCCAAGATAGAATTAATAATTGAAAGTCAAACCTCAAAGGTCATAGAGCTAAATCTAGTTCTTCCTCACTTAGGGGTCATCTAACACTTGACTGTTGATTCCTAAGATCGTATCTTAACATTCTATTCTCCTAAAGGCTTCCCACCTTATTCCCAAAACCTTGTCGCTCTGATACCAACTAAACTGTCACGCCCCGAAGGGTACCCTAAACGTGGCAGTCCGCCGTACACAATATTAAAGCCTAAGAATGACCACCTCAGTCACGCGAAGGCTTCCATACTATGTACAAGGCGTCTAACACATGGAGGAGACTCATCGGAGTAATGCATTTTATGTTGATACAACTTGAGAACAATGTAAAGGAAATTCAATTCACTATTCTTCAAAATACAACTCATTAACTTCAATTACAATTCATCAAAAGATTCTACTACATAAACTATTACAAGGAAAATAGGAAAACCTAGCTAATAACTTCAAACATTCTTATGTCTTGCCGGAACCCCGGAGTCATACCCGGCTCCAACCAATTCAGTCCCCACTTTGCATTCTTGAGATAACCTGTTCATTTAAACAGCTATAGGGGTATAAGCTACACTAGCTTAGTGAGTGAAAACTTCCAGGATTACATTTATAACACATCATGCAATCAAGTGATTAGTCAGACAAGTGATATGCATCAAACTCGTGAATTCAACAAACATATGACCTGCCGGAAATCATATGTGGATGGACTTGCGCCCTCCATCCCGGGTTAGCAGATTAACGAATCCTGCGGTACGACCGAGACCGTTTCAGCTTACGGACAACTATAAACTATAAAATCGTTTAAGGTACAACGATAAACCGACAAATGCTAATGCTCTATCCCCATCGTGTATGAATGAGTTCAATTTCATCTTCAATTCCAAATAATCAATTATACCAATTCTTTTAAGTGATCAGTCAATAATCGCAGACAATCAATTCTAATTCATCCATACAGGCAATAGTTAATCACTCGGCTTCGTATTCTTACATTCCATTTCTCATATCAACAACAAGCATACATTTTTCCCATTCGTCCCCATCATGCATATCCATTTTATCTTTACCAAATACCTAGTGCAACTATTATTACAATCACATACAATAAATGAAATCGGAAGTAATACTCACTCGGCCATTGGATCACCGGTCTCTTAGTATAAGTAATCCGGTGGTAGGGAATCGTCGATATCGGGGTCACCTAAAAAGGAAGAAATACTCTAATAAGTATTTCAACTCAAACTAATCTCAACGATCTTATACGAACTATTAAATTCGTAATTCTTGTCCTAAGCGGGAATTCCAACTTAAAACGGCCATAACTAGGTCATTTTAACTCGGAATCTCGTAAATTATATATCGATTTCTATCTACTTCGAAAGATCTATCTAATTCTAATATTATATTTAAGTTTTGAAAATATTTAGGTCTCGGAACAGAGGGATCAGATTTAATCAGTAACGGTTTCCGATTCCGAAAAATAGTTTTGTAGATGTTTGTAATGTTTTTATTATATAACTAGCTATACATGCAATATGAATGATTTCCTAACATGAATGACATGAGATGAGCTTAATGTATGTATGATCTTGATGATTTTTGCTAAAAAAAATTTATAACTTTTTATTTTGCAAGACCATAATAACCACTTACTTATGAAAAATCTAGTTTTCTAACTTTTATCATTTCCATTTGTTTTGGATTTGTTACTTAAGAAAATATAATTATTTTTGTCAAAATTGAGTCTTCATTATATGTACTACTTATGACCTTCATTTCTTCATAAAAATTTCCATTTTACACTTGGTAAACATGTTTTCAAGTGGGGTTGATTCCAAAATCCGAATTGGGTAAAAATTGGTTTTTGAGTGATTCCTTTAAGTATAAATCATTTGATATTTAGAAAATTAGGGCTCAATCATACATAACCACTAAGGACTTCATTCTTACACAAAAGTTTGCATTTTACACTTTGCAAATATGTTTTTAAACAAGCTTTGCACAAAAATCCGAATTTTGGAAATTTTCGTTTCTTGCATAATTCTTATGAGAAAACTTGTTTAATGCATCAAATCTGAAGCTTTACTATATCTATTGTCTAAGGACTTCATTTAACACATAAAACTTGCAATTTGACTTCAAATACTAAGTGATTACTTATGCATCATCTCAAATTACGAATTTGACAATTTGATCACTAACTCAAAATTTTCCATTTTAATTCCATCACTTGTTTTACACATTGCTTATGCCTAAACTCATTTTAACTTGTAAAAATCTTTACTTAATCATACCTATTATCTACATAATTCATTTTTCACATGAAACATGAGTTTTGGAGTTGATAAATGGGTTTTAAAAATTGGTCTTGGTTGGGATCCGAATTTAGAAAATTTATTTTTGGTCATATCTTTGATTAAATCTATCTAAGCTCATGAAAATCCATTCCTTACATATCCTATCCTAAGAGCCTTTCATTTCTTAAATAAAAACTTTATTTTGAGTTGGAAAACATGTTTTTAAAATAGGCCTTGGCCAAAATCCGAAAATAGAATTTTTATTTTGAAAATAACTTTTGGAAATCACTTTTGATTCTTGTAAAAAGAAGTCTTGATGATACACATATACTAAGCCTTCATTTTCTTAAGTAAAAATTATATTTGACACTTGGAAAGTAGTTTTTAAATATGGGTCTTGCCAAAATACGAATTTCACAATTTTGTTTGAGTTCATAACTAAGATCTATACTTAATATGAACATAAACATAAAACAAATGCATGGTAATAAGCTATAAACATCATGGATCTAAACTTCACTTATCAAAATCTTTCATTTATGGTATCTATACCCTAAGCCCTTCATTTTAAATGAAAAATATACATTTTGAAGTTGAAAAACCACTTTTCTAAATATGGTTCCATTTTCATCCGAATTTTCAAAAGTTGTTTTTGTTGAAAATAAAATAGATCTTGGCTTTCCTACAACTTTCCTACCATCATCAAGCTATAGCAAGTTGTTCATGAACATAAAAAAGATCTAATGCATCTATGAACTCAAAACTTTAGATCTAGTTTTCTAAACTAGTTTTACATGCATGAATCACTAAGATAGACATGTAAATGCTAGATCTATGCATAAATCATAAGGAATAACAAAAATAACAACTTAAATACAAGCTCTATGGCATAAACAAAATCAAAGCTATAAAAAGTTAGATCTACAAAATAAAATAACTTTAAACAAGGAAATAATAACAATACAAGATAATAATAATGGAGAAGAGGAGTGTTTCATTTTTGGCATCATTATCCTTAGCTTTTAAGCTAATGGAATGTCATTTGATGCATGAAACTCTCATTATACTTTACCTATATCACCTATGGAAGCTTAAAAAGAAGGTTTACTTAAGAAATCTTCAAGAAATATGTGTGGGAGCTCCAAAAAAAAATAGGGGCAGCAAGGTTTTTGTAAGAACAAGAGATAAAGAAGAAAGAAAGAGAGGAAAAAGAGAGGAAAAGAGGGAGTAAAAGAGATATGGTTTCAAATGAATGAAAAGGAATAAATGAAAGGCATTAAGTGGAGAGAGAGGAGGGTATTAAATGAAAAAGAAAAAAAAAAAATAAAACAAGTGCAGAATTTTGGGGGTGTTTCCACGTGAAAGAGAGTGAGGAGAGAGAGGGCTTGTTTGAATTTTTGACAAAAATTTGAATTGTGTAATAAATGGTGTGTGTAGCTTCTTTAAGAAGGAGTAGACAATAATTAATTTAATCAAAATATGAATAAATAAAAGACAATGGCAGCCATAAATGAGTCAAAAATGCCATCAATTGTGGGATAATGTGTAGAAAGATTGAAGTGAAAATGAAGTGATATGTGTAAGATGTACTTGAAGGTATGGGTTGTAAAAGTACTTTATTAATAAAAAAAATTAAAAAAATAAAATTGAAAATTTATTCCAAATAATTGTAGCAGAATTTTCATAATAAAAATTAAATAATTATTTGAATTATTTTAGTATTTTAACAAATACGTTACCGGTACGGTCAAAATACGCGAATATGGGCTATAATAATATTTTTATAACCCGAAAAATTCTAAAAAAATATTTTATGGGAATAACAATATTTTTAAAATATTTTCCAATTATTAAATTAATTTATTTTATTTTTAGTACGGGTCTTAAACAATCTGATCCCGTAAAAGCCCGAACTAACTAATTTTTAGAAAAACAAAATTTTTCTATAATATATAAATTATTTGTCTAAAAATATAAGGCTTTATAAAAATAATAAAATTTTATAATAAAATAAAAAATGAATAGTGCAAAAGTCTAATCAATTACCGGTAATAATGGAAATACGATAAAAAGGTTATAACTGTAACTTTTATAACCCGAAAAATTATATAACTGATATATTTAGAAATATTATGAAATTACGAGTCTAACGGTACTATTGGTATATTTTTATATCTCGAGCCCCGGGACACGCTTTTCGAAGTCTGTATCCGAACGGGTTCGAAATAGGTCAAAAATTTACCAATATGATATTTTTAAACAAACTCATATTACTATGAGCTATTCTACATATTTAAACTACATCTCGGCCTCTAGGGTTAGGGGCTAGATTGCCGGACTTACGCTGTTGTGTTCCGGTTAGGGTTTCCGGGTGATTCTCCGGTTTAGACCTTTGCCAGTTTGGAAACTGATATTTATGTTTATACAACATATTTAATTTGAGAAATTTATTTTAAATTTTATTTTTGTAAGTATTTAATATCTCTTAATGTTTTTGGAATTCTTGAATTTAGTTATATTTTCGGAAGTCAATCGTTATTTGCTTTTAATAATTTGTTTTTGAGCTTTCTATTACCCGTTTGTATAAGTCGGAGTTAAATATGGAATTTTTCGTACGTCGTGGTTTTGAATTTGAAGACCACTGAGTTCTTATTTTATTGTTTAAAGATTTTCATTTTCTCAAGATTAAGAAGTTTCTGAATTCGTTCGTGAATTAGGACTTATCGAAATTCGGTTTTAATTTGGAGTGATTTTTAGGGTTTATTTTCGAAGTTCATCTTGAAATTATTTACTGAAATTTTCCGGGGCTTACATCCTCCCCACCTTAAGGAAAGTTTTGTCCGCAAAACTTGTTACGTGTATATTGTTTTTCGAGAAAAGATTGTGGATTTTGTATTATATTTTTAGCACCGGTCTATGCTTTGATTTGTACCATTTCTAAATTTTGTATGATAGATATTTTACGAAATATAGCACATACAATTTTAAAGATTTGGCTTAGCGATTCCAACCTTCACTATACGACTCTTTTGGAGAACGACACGGACTTGACTTGGACTACAGACGACTTGACTCGACCGACACTAGACATTTATGACAACACGACCTTTCATGACTCGATTACTTTGACCAACGAAGGTTGTAGATTCGCTTCTCCATTCTTATGCAGATGTATATACAATATTGTGCTTTATGATTCATATTCCTTAAACAATATGGTCATCATCGTTTTAAATTCTTATCATCGTGATCATCTTGATAGGATTGAAAACAAGAGATCTCATTGCTTTATTGTATAATTATTACGTGAAGTTCTTATGGAGTTTGGTAATTGAGATTTAATCAATGACAATTTTTAACTTTTGTGTAACGATCATCGTAGATTCAATCTTCAAAGTTCTTTATTTACAAGAAGTTGTATGAGGATCGTCTTGGAATTCGTTAAATCAGTCAAGTTTTGTTTTAGTTTTCCATCATTGGCTCATTCTAGCTTTTAATGGTCTCGGCTTTCCTATTTTTAGTCTACCATTTAATCCGAAGGTATTCTAACAACCTATCTCTTTGATTCTATTGACAAGAAAGAATGCGGTAGTCTAAGGGTATAGCGCTAACCTGATACCGAGTTGCATTTTTTATCCTCGCTTCCTTCCATGGCAAAGGACTCCAGCTTCTCATCACTAGCTTCTCCATGTACTACATAGGTGAGGGTCGTAGATGGGATTTCCGATGAAGATGTTCCTAAGGAACTCCGATTTCTTTTTCCTTTGTCGCTTTATTCCTATTACATCTCCTCCTCTTCTTTCTTGGTTGATCCAGCGAAGCAACACATAATTATCCCCTTCAGGCATGTTTAGCTAAATGTCCCGTTTTTGAGCAAAGAAAGCATGCATTGTTTGTCTTTTTAGGACACTTCTCAACTTTGTGACTGGGTCCCCATAGAGGTAACACTTGGATTGAAGTCGTGGACACCGTATAGGGTAATGTTGTCCCTTACATTTCTAACATTGTAGCTTATCTAATATTACGTCTTCTTCCTTGTTTGGGTCATTCCAAGTGAAGTGTTCCAACTTTCCGACTTGGGGTCATGACGGGTTCTTGTTGTGGTTGGGTATATCTCCTACAATTTTATTAAGCTCAGGTAAAATTCTAAATCTTTTATTACGTCTTAAAGGCGAAAAAGAACTTAAAGAAGCTTATACGGAATTACAGAATACGGAAATGCGAAATAGAAACATATATAAGAAATATTGAAATTCTACTGAAATCAAATCGATAAACAAAAACTTCATAATACTCGAAACGAAATACATGAAATCAAGAGAAGATGTAAATCTTCCATTACAAAAGTTCAAAGAAAGGATGTAAAACATACATTGGAATTAATTCATGAACTAGATGATAAACTGCAACATTGGTTTACATTTTCAAAACATCTTTGTTCTTTTCAAAAAGTCATTTGCTCCTAACGCTCAACGAAAGATCTATTGCTATTTCTAGAGACTGACTTCTTCCAATCAAGGACAGCTATCCACTTGTTAATTCCCGTGGGGGCATCTACTTGCCCGTGTCCCGGCTGTTTGCAGATGAAGCACTTTAGGGTTTTCTTTCTTGGACAGTCCATAATCTTATGCTCGGATCTCCACAGAGGTAACACTTGTGCTTCAACTGTGGACATTGTTTTAGATAATGACTTTCTTGGCACTTCCAACAATTGATCCTATGCCTCTTAAAAGGTTCATTCTTGGCCGTTAGGCTAGTTGTCTTATACCTTCTGACTTTGGAGCTTGGACTAGCCATAACAGAAGGAGTCTCAATTCCTTGCATTGTCACTTGGTGGGTCCTTCCACCCGAACCGGTACATTCCTATTAAGCACTTGTTTGTAAGAGGAGCTTTTGTGCATCCACCAAACATCCTAAAGACCTATGACTTGTTGCATTGGATCTTGTGGTGGTGGAGTGTCTCTCACTTGTTGTTCCTCGGAAGGTTAGTCGACTGTTGCATGTTCTCCTCAGGTAGTCTCCTAAAAAAACAGAGACGGTCACGTTAGTCTAATTATACTACTCACAAGTTGCTTATGGTTTAGAAAAAGAGTTATAACTTTTTATTTTCTTTAAACTTGTTTTTTAGAAAAACGGTGAAAGCACGCAATTAATCTTACCCACCTAGTGGTCCTATTGGTCAAAGGGTAATCTAGTATCTCCATTATCGGCTTGAACTAGGAGTCGGGTAAGGTCACTTACATCCTATATTTTGCAGTTGCTAGAATGGATTTGTTCGTCTCCTTAATTTTCAATCTTTCTTCCTCATATGTCCGTCTCTATGTTCTCCAGAAGTCTCCAAGATAGAATTAATAATTGAAAGTCAAACCTCAAAGGTCATAGAGCTAAATCTAGTTCTTCCTCACTTAGGGTCATCTAACACTTGACTGTTGATTCCTAAGATCGTATCTTAACATTCTATTCTCCTAAAGGCTTCCCACCTTATTCCCAAAACCTTGTCGCTCTGATACCAACTAAACTGTCACGCCCCGAAGGGTACCCTAAACGTGGCAGTCCGCCGTACACAATATTAAAGCCTAAGAATGACCACCTCAGTCACGCGAAGGCTTCCATACTATGTACAAGGCGTCTAACACATGGAGGAGACTCATCGGAGTAATGCATTTTATGTTGATACAACTTGAGAACAATGTAAAGGAAATTCAATTCACTATTCTTCAAAATACAACTCATTAACTTCAATTACAATTCATCAAAAGATTCTACTACATAAACTATTACAAGGAAAATAGGAAAACCTAGCTAATAACTTCAAACATTCTTATGTCTTGCCGGAACCCCGGAGTCATACCCGGCTCCAACCAATTCAGTCCCCACTTTGCATTCTTGAGATAACCTGTTCATTTAAACAGCTATAGGGGTATAAGCTACACTAGCTTAGTGAGTGAAAACTTCCAGGATTACATTTATAACACATCATGCAATCAAATTAGTCAGACAAGTGATATGCATCAAACTCGTGAATTCAACAAACATATGACCTGCCGGAAATCATATGTGGATGGACTTGCGCCCTCCATCCCGGGTTAGCAGATTAACGAATCCTGCGGTACGACCGAGACCGTTTCAGCTTACGGACAACTATAAACTATAAAATCGTTTAAGGTACAACGATAAACCGACAAATGCTAATGCTCTATCCCCATCGTGTATGAATGAGTTCAATTTCATCTTCAATTCCAAATAATCAATTATACCAATTCTTTTAAGTGATCAGTCAATAATTGCAGACAATCAATTCTAATTCATCCATACAGGCAATAGTTAATCACTCGGCTTCCATATTCTTACATTCCATTTCTCATATCAACAACAAGCATACATTTTTCCCATTCGTCCCCATCATGCATATCCATTTTATCTTTACCAAATACCTAGTGCAACTATTATTACAATCACATACAATAAATGAAATCGGAAGTAATACTCACTCGGCCATTGGATCACCGGTCTCTTAGTATAAGTAATCCGGTGGTAGGGAATCGTCGATATCGGGGTCACCTAAAAAGGAAGAAATACTCTAATAAGTATTTCAACTCAAACTAATCTCAACGATCTTATACGAACTATTAAATTCGTAATTCTTGTCCTAAGCGGGAATTCCAACTTAAAACGGCCATAACTAGGTCATTTTAACTCGGAATCTCGTAAATTATATATCGATTTCTATCTACTTCGAAAGATCTATCTAATTCTAATATTATATTTAAGTTTTGAAAATATTTAGGTCTCGGAACAGAGGGATCAGATTTAATCAGTAACGGTTTCCGATTCCGAAAAATAGTTTTGTAGATGTTTGTAATGTTTTTATTATATAACTAGCTATACATGCAATATGAATGATTTCCTAACATGAATGACATGAGATGAGCTTAATGTATGTATGATCTTGATGATTTTTGCTAAAAAGAAATTTTACAACTTTTTATTTTGCAAGACCATAATAACCACTTACTTATGAAAAATCTAGTTTTCTAACTTTTATCATTTCCATTTGTTTTGGATTTGTTACTTAAGAAAATATAATTATTTTTGTCAAAATTGAGTCTTCATTATATGTACTACTTATGACCTTCATTTCTTCATAAAAATTTCCATTTTACACTTGGTAAACATGTTTTCAAGTGGGGTTGATTCCAAAATCCGAATTGGGTAAAAATTGGTTTTTGAGTGATTCCTTTAAGTATAAATCATTTGATATTTAGAAAATTAGGGCTCAATCATACATAACCACTAAGGACTTCATTCTTACACAAAAGTTTGCATTTTACACTTTGCAAATATGTTTTTAAACAAGCTTTGCACAAAAATCCGAATTTTGGAAATTTTCGTTTCTTGCATAATTCTTATGAGAAAACTTGTTTAATGCATCAAATCTGAAGCTTTACTATATCTATTGTCTAAGGACTTCATTTAACACATAAAACTTGCAATTTGACTTCAAATACTAAGTGATTACTTATGCATCATCTCAAATTACGAATTTGACAATTTGATCACTAACTCAAAATTTTCCATTTTAATTCCATCACTTGTTTTACACATTGCTTATGCCTAAACTCATTTTAACTTGTAAAAATCTTTACTTAATCATACCTATTATCTACATAATTCATTTTTCACATGAAACATGAGTTTTGGAGTTGATAAATGGGTTTTAAAAATTGGTCTTGGTTGGGATCCGAATTTAGAAAATTTATTTTTGGTCATATCTTTGATTAAATCTATCTAAGCTCATGAAAATCCATTCCTTACATATCCTATCCTAAGAGCCTTTCATTTCTTAAATAAAAACTTTATTTTTGAGTTGGAAAACATGTTTTTAAAATAGGCCTTGGCCAAAATCCGAAAATAGAATTTTTATTTTGAAAATAACTTTTGGAAATCACTTTTGATTCTTGTAAAAAGAAGTCTTGATGATACACATATACTAAGCCTTCATTTTCTTAAGTAAAAATTATATTTTGACACTTGGAAAGTAGTTTTTAAATATGGGTCTTGCCAAAATACGAATTTCACAATTTTGTTTGAGTTCATAACTAAGATCTATACTTAATATGAACATAAACATAAAACAAATGCATGGTAATAAGCTATAAACATCATGGATCTAAACTTCACTTATCAAAATCTTTCATTTATGGTATCTATACCCTAAGCCCTTCATTTTAAATGAAAAATATACATTTTGAAGTTGAAAAACCACTTTTCTAAATATGGTTCCATTTTCATCCGAATTTTCAAAAGTTGTTTTTGTTGAAAATAAAATAGATCTTGGCTTTCCTACAACTTTCCTACCATCATCAAGCTATAGCAAGTTGTTCATGAACATAAATAAAGATCTAATGCATCTATGAACTCAAAACTTTAGATCTAGTTTTCTAAACTAGTTTTACATGCATGAATCACTAAGATAGACATGTAAATGCTAGATCTATGCATAAATCATAAGGAATAACAAAAATAACAACTTAAATACAAGCTCTATGGCATAAACAAAATCAAAGCTATAAAAAGTTAGATCTACAAAATAAAATAACTTTAAACAAGGAAATAATAACAATACAAGATAATAATAATGGAGAAGAGGAGTGTTTCATTTTTGGCATCAATCCTTAGCTTTTAAGCTAATGGAATGTCATTTGATGCATGAAACTCTCATTATACTTTACCTATATCACCTATGGAAGCTTAAAAAGAAGGTTTACTTAAGAAATCTTCAAGAAATATGTGTGGGAGCTCCAAAAAAAATAGGGGCAGCAAGGTTTTTGTAAGAACAAGAGATAAAGAAGAAAGAAAGAGAGGAAAAAGAGAGAAAAGAGGGAGTAAAAGAGATATGGTTTCAAATGAATGAAAAGGAATAAATGAAAGGCATTAAGTGGAGAGAGAGGGTATTAAATGAAAAAGAAAAAAAAATAAATAAAACAAGTGCAGAATTTTGGGGGTGTTTCCACGTGAAAGAGAGTGAGGAGAGAGAGGGCTTGTTTGAATTTTTGACAAAAATTTGAATTGTGTAATAAATGGTGTGTAGCTTCTTTAAGAAGGAGTAGACAATAATTAATTTAATCAAAATATGAATAAATAAAAGACAATGGCAGCCATAAATGAGTCAAAAATATGCCATCAATTGTGGGATAATGTGTAGAAAGATTGAAGTGAAAATGAAGTGATATGTGTAAGATGTACTTGAAGGTATGGGTTGTAAAAGTACTTTATTAATAAAATAAATTAAAATAAAATAAAATTTGAAAATTTATTCCAAATAATTGTAGCAGAATTTTCATAATAAAAATTAAATAATTATTTGAATTATTTTAGTATTTTAACAAATACGTTACCGGTACGGTCAAAATACGCGAATATGGGCTATAATTAATATTTTTATAACCCGAAAAATTCTAAAAAAATATTTTATGGGAATAACAATATTTTTAAAATATTTTCCAATTATTAAATTAATTTATTTTATTTTTAGTACCGGGTCTTAAACAGAATCTGATCCCGTAAAAGCCCGAACTAACTAATTTTTAGAAAAACAAAATTTTTCTATAATATATAAATTATTTGTCTAAAAATATAAGGCTTTATAAAAATAATAAAATTTTATAATAAAATAAAAATGAATAGTGCAAAAGTCTAATCAATTACCGGTAATAATGGAAATACGATAAAAAGGTTATAACTGTAACTTTTATAACCCGAAAAATTATATAACTGATATATTTAGAAATATTATGAAATTACGAGTCTAACGGTACTATTGGTATATTTTTTATATCTCGAGCCCTGGGACACGCTTTTCGAAGTCTGTATCCGAACGGGTTCGAAATAGGTCAAAAATTTACCAATATGATATTTTTAAACAAACTCATATTACTATGAGCTATTCTACATATTTAAACTACATCTCGGCCTCTAGGGTTAGGGGCGCTAGATTGCCGGACTTACGCTGTTGTGTTCCGGTTAGGGTTTCCGGTGATTCTCCGGTTTAGACCTTTGCCAGTTTGGAAACTGATATTTATGTTTATACAACATATTTAATTTGAGAAATTTATTTTAAATTTTATTTTTGTAAGTATTTAATATCTCTTAATGTTTTTGGAATTCTTGAATTTAGTTATATTTTCGGAAGTCAATCGTTATTTGCTTTTAATAATTTGTTTTTGAGCTTTCTATTACCCGTTTGTATAAGTCGGAGTTAAATATGGAATTTTTCGTACGTCGTGGTTTTGAATTTGAAGACCACTGAGTTCTTATTTTATTGTTTAAAGATTTTCATTTTCTCAAGATTAAGAAGTTTCTGAATTCGTTCGTGAATTAGGACTTATCGAAATTCGGTTTAATTTGGAGTGATTTTTAGGGTTTATTTTCGAAGTTCATCTTGAAATTATTTACTGAAATTTTCCGGGGCTTACAGCACCATTTAATCTGAAAATCATGAACTAAATATGAGTTTTGATGTTTTTAGTTTTATATGTGTAGAAATATCATGTATAAGTGCTTAAGAATGATTTCGAATGAATTTGGATGTGTAAAATATACAAAACAAGCTTTGGATCCAAGGTTGGAGATGATGAATAGTACCACTGGTACTGCTCACATGAATAGTAATCGAATTTTGCAGAAAAATTATAAAAAAATCAAATATAAAATATTTTTATCTTTTCTGAATTGTTGAATAATTACTAATAATATATATTTATTAATTTTGAAGTGAAAATTATTTTTAATAAATTTTTTTATTATTTTTATTAATATATAGTTATTTAAGTATATGTGTATGTAAATACTTAAGCATTATAAATGGAAAATATAATTTTATTAATTATGATTAGATAAAATAATTAATATTATTGTATTTATTAATTCTGGATTATTATTATTTTTAATTAATTTTTAATATTAGTTTTATTAGTATAAGCTAATTAAGATATAGATTGTATGTATATGTATTAGTAATGCAAAAAGTGTTAAAAAAAACTAATATTATTATTTACTATGAATTTTATTATAAAATTAGTAATTATTTTAAAAATTATATAAATATAAATATATATAATTAATTGAATAATTACTTAATAAGATTTAGTTATAAAATCTATTATATTATTCCGAATGTTATTGTTATTATTATTATTCTATTGATGTTAATGTTCTTAATGTTATCCTTAATATTATCATTACCACTATTATTATCATCAATAATGATGTGATTATTATTACTACTATTATTAGTGATATTATTATTATTAATTAGATTATTATTAATATTATTATTATTACTATCCTTATTATTAATATTATTATTATCATTACCAATGTTAATATTAGTAATATTGTTAATGATACTATTATTATGATAATTTTTATTATTTAATACCAATTATTATTATTTTGTAAAGACCCGATCCTCTAAATCCCGAGACTTAAAGTACCGAGTCCCCAACCACATATAACGTTTTCACATTATATGTAAGGTTGTCCTAAAACTAACAGTTTATGAAAATTGTTGATAATAACCACTAAAACTTTATAAAGAACTTTTAATAAAACAAGATTGTTAACAAAAGCAATCTATACATATATTTACATCATATATACACTGTTTAGTGTCAATACAAGACACTACAAAATTACAAGTTTTCTTAAAGCAAAAAGAATCCTAGGGGATTTTAAGGTCTTTACAAAATAGGCTTATCTATCAAGCCTTCTATACATATCTTTTCCTTTAGCAAAAATTCTTCCAAAAGACCAGGGTGTTCGAGTCCTATTCGTCCCACTCATCCATGAATCTCTCAAAGTCGGACCCGTATCCCAAATCATCATAAAACTCGTCTCCATTGCCTGCAAAGCAGCAAAAGTGAGCCAAATGCCTAGTACACAATAACATATGCAAGAACAAGTCATCAAACCAACATATATTCAATGAAATGCATCAGTAGACAAGTGATTATCTTTATTAAATTTTCTTTCGCAAATCAACAGAGGGGGATTCAAACCCCAGAATCACGCTTTGGGAATTTAGGGATCCTGAGTAACAACAGCTGCTCAGGGGGTTGATATAAGCAGTCCGAATACTTATATCTCCTATATCTATTTCATGAAGATAATAGCTTCATTTAGGGTTCAAAAGCCATTACCCGACTCTATGTAAACTCAGTCCATAACATGAGCCTAGTTCACAAGTTCTCATAAACTTTGAACTAAACCATGGTATTTCCCCCTAAGTTTAAGCAAACGTTACTCAAATACTATTCCCCCTATCGGCTACTCACTTAACCAAAAAGAATCGCTATTGCATCATAGCGTACCATTGCATCATGACTTGGTTAAGCGCCTAACTAACATGTCATTGCATCATAACAGGTTTGCTACTCCTCGGACTAGATTAAATAGCGTAATAAACATCCAATTCATTAAAATATTAAGCCAAATCAAATTAAGTCAAATTAGGAATGCCTAGTCCTAGCAAACATCAAACAAGTTATTGGGTACCTGAACCCGATAGTATATCACTATAGTCACTCGGTGATGAACTAATCGAAGAACCCTTTGCTGAAATAAGAATATCAAAATAATCAATAAATAAATATAGATTTCACATCCACATATATATATATATATATATACATATCACAATCCTAGATCAATTATACAAGGAAATTCATTAAACTTTGCATAGAGTCTTAATATCAAATTCATGCATAAAACATGTTTATTTAACTCATATATCCAATAGGAAATCATATATGAAGTAAAGATTGAAGATTGAAGAAGTTTGAAAATGAAAACCTCTGGGGATACGCTGCCTTCCAACGCTTGCAAAATTTGATTGAACGCCGGCAGCATAGGTAGTTTACGCCGGCGGCGTTTCACTCCGGCGTTTAAAACTCTGGTTCTGTTCCACTTCAACACCGCTCCATACGCCGGCAGCTTAAACTCTTAAATTGCCGGCGTATGTTTTGAAGAACAAACGCTGGCAAAATTTATTGTAAAAGCGGGCAGTCTTCAAAAGCAGTGTTAAGAATTTTACTTCTGTTTGCTTCCAAAGCTGCCTCTACGCTGGTGGCGTTGAATTTCCAGATGCCAGCATACGTTCAAAACAGACCTATTCGACAGAACACATTTTCCCTGTTTTTCACTTCGAAATTTTCTAACCTATAACACTTTTAAATCTTCTTCAACTTCATCTTTAACTTCATATACTTACTCCAATCTACACTACTCAATCCTAGCAACTCAAAATATGAAATCAACACATTTGATCACTTCAAATTCCACTTCCACTCATTCTCAATTTTAACTATTCAAACTATCTTTATTTCCTCCCAACACTTCATATCACTACCACAATACATAAATAAACTCACACACTAAGAAAACACATTCCTAGCTAATTTCAATGCATGAACAAGTAATTTAGATAACACTAAACTCATTTCATCCAAGATTTCACAAAGCTACTATAAGAAATGAAAACAAAACAAAGGTTATACTTATATCAACTCACTTGAATATGCCTTGTCTTGGAGAGAACTTTGATTTTCAAAGCTTGGTATTGTTCTTGGTTTCGACTTGGAATTTGAAATGAAGGAAGAAGAGAAAAGAAAGAAAGAAAGAAAAAGGAAATTTTCGTATAAAAGGAAGGGCTGCCCAAAAAGGAGTCCAATTAAGCAAATTTGAGGCTTAAACTTATCTAAAAATTGACTTTTAAAGCACATGCAACTTTAGGTTACATTTTGAGTGAATTTGAGCTTCATTTGGGGTTCATTTAAGCCTAATTACTAACTTAACTAAGGAAAATTTCTATCAACTAATCTTAATCAAAACCAAAGTTTATTTTATAGATCTAAACTTAACTTAACATCTTAATGTATAAAAGACACAATTAATAATTATACTATACACATATTAATATATATAAAACAAGAATATTAATTTCACTACATATGCAAAATAACACATTTAGATTATTACCAAACACAACTATCATAATCATCATGCTCATTTAATTCAATACTTAAGATAAATAAACAAATACATAGAAATTAAATAGAATTTAAATTTAGATCATTTCATATTTTTATTAGCACTAATGAATATCATTATCATTATAAAGATATATATATATTATAAATAATATTATTAATGATACTACCACTATTATGATTATTAATAGTATTATTATTACTATGATATGTATTATTATTATTGTTATCTTTAAGATTACTACTATTTTAATACAGTTATTATGAAAAATAATATTGGTTTTACTAGAAAATTACCTTATAATTAACATTATTAATATTACTAACATTATTATCATTATTATTCATATTATTCACTTTATAAATAAATTATATGAAGTATATAAAAAGAAACACGACAACACTAAATAATAGTAAATAAATACGAGTACTATAATGGGTCGGGTAAGGAACAATATAAAAACAACAATAATAATAATAACTATAAAAATATAAGCCTACTAAATATAATTTTTCGAATGCTCAATAGAAATATAAAATATTTTAAGATCAAGACAAGCAAAATGAAAATAAATATTAAATAATAATTAATTATCATAGGATCATTAAAGGACAAATACATGTATTGAAAATTAAATTAAATATCAAGATAGGACACCTAGATAATTATAGAAGTTTAGTTACACTAGTTATATTATGTTAATAAATAATTTGTCATAATAAGTGACAATGAATTGTAATTAATATAAATAAAACTAATATATCTTAAATGAATTATTTCATTAAGTAAAATCATATTGGATTGATTAAATTAATTAAAATAGATTTAGTAATTGAATTAGGAGATTAGTTTCAATTAACTCAGCTTAGATTAATATACTAAGTAAAACCATAAAAAGAAAGGAGTACGTAATTTTTAAAATATGTCTAATTTAGAATTAGTGTAAATAATAGTATAAGTTATACGATAACTAATCTAGTGAATATGTTATTTCAAATATCTTATTTTCGGAACTAATAAAAGAATAGATTAGTTAAATAATAAATATCTGTTATTTCATTTTCATAGGAAAAATAGATCAATTCTCAAATTTCCAGTAGCATATTTTGATAGTTTAGCAAGGACCACAAGTGAGTAACTTTGACTTTATCATACTGTTTGTGCTTGTAATATAGCTGCATTTATAATAATAATATATATTAAACTAATATGTATGTGGGGTTGGGTATACTACATGATGATTGGTATATGCATGATTGTCAAAATTATCTTATTATAAGTGACAAGTTTATTGTATGATAATTACTGTATGAAGCATGTTGATATTGTTTGTAAATTGTATGATCACCTTAAACCTAACTAAAAGCTTTTGACACCATAAAAGAAAATGATCATGCATTACACGATTTGCATAAACAGCATTTGAGCAAGTGATAGCCTACTACGTATTAGTAGTTCGGCCCTCTGATAATGCTTGGTTGACCTAGGCTAAAAGCTATTAGATCAACGCAAGGTTACCTTTGAGCTATCGGTACTATAGGAACTAAATTGTAAACGAAGGACGCCGCTTATGGTATCTCTTTGAAAGGACTAACACTTAGTGGAGTTCCTAAAGCAGAAAACAGGAAATGAGAGATTTAAGATATGGTTAATTTAAAAAGATAATTAAAGTGAGTATTGTTGTATTCCTATATGCTTAGTCTCTTTTGGGTAGGTGGGTCATAGTAATGTGATCCTTCAACCCCGATGAGAGGGCGTAAATCTTCATCCTGCTTTGGATTTTAGATCATCCAAGCTTGTAATATACATATGATTGATTGTTACATTGCATATGATTGGTAATTATACTTGTTTGTTATTGTTTGATGTGTGGTTTGGTCAGGTTATCTCACTGAGCTCGTGGTTCGCTCACCCCCCAACAGTTTTTGTGCAGGATTAATATTAGCTAGAATTAGGCTAAGAAGGTGTGAAGAGAGCTTCTCTAACAAACTCTATTAAAGATAGAAATATAGGATATGGTAAACTTAAAATGTAAATTAGATAATTTTTATAATAATTGAAATTTGTATGATGTAAGTTTGAAACCCATTTACATTATTTGGTAGGGGACGCCGATTCTCTGCGATATTGGTAAGAAGTGGACAATCAGATTCCATAGTTGAAATCCAGTAATATAATATATATTTATATGAAAGACACTGATAAATAAATAGAGTCTTGTACACTCTGACTTACAAGATAGTTCTCATATTACGGGTGCACATGTGGTATGATAGTTTTAGATTAATCCTATTAGGCTCCCTTTCGAGGTGTGACAAAATTTCTCTTAACTAAATATTTTTCAAAACATGAAGCTTTATGTGATTATGAAGAAAAAAAAATCATTATAAGTTTTATTATCTCTAAAATATTTTAAGTTTTAGCATGAAGAAAATTAAATGAACAGCTTGTTTTAAATTTTTATTCTCGTAATAACTCTTTCTCCATTAATTGCTATTCAGCATTGGGGTATTTAAGAGGTCGTTGGAAGAAAACTAAAATTTTGAGTTGATACAAATGAATGTCTTCTTATTATAAGTATTGTTTTTGTATTTTTTTAACTTCATAAATTTTTACATTCTTAAAAAATGGATCCCTTAGGTTGTCTATCGATTTTATATTCTATGTGAGTTTTTAGCTAGCGGGTTGATTTTAAACTTAACTTAGAAAAATTGTTTAGTTCTTAGTGTTTATCAAAGTGTTGGTATAAATCTTATAAATAATTTTTAAGAAAAGTTTGCAAAACAAAGAATTATCAACATTAAGATTTAATAATAAGTTTATTATAGTATTTGATAAGAGTATAATGGAACCACATAATTAAGTCTTGAAGAAACTTTGCATAAAAATAACACTAAAAATTTATAATGAACATATTTAAATTTTTGAAAAGGAGGTTATTGAATCACGATCTTAAGTTTTAATGGAAATATTTTCCCTAAATGTCGAAAATTATTTTTATAGAGAGTTTACTCTTATTTTTTCAAAAAGAAAAGAACTCTTTTGAGTTCTTTGAAAAATTCCATTAAGATAAAAAAAAAAATTATAATCATGCATGAATATGTACTTATAGCTATGTTATATGATAAAAGAAAAATAAATCATATAGAATATAAGAGATATAGAAAGTTACATAAGCATATATGTAAAGTTAAGTATTGGGAAGTCCTAGCTTGAATCAAGGCTCTCCATAACTTAGAATGGACAAGTTCCAAAAAGAAAATGCATAAGAAAGCTTAAGGAAAAGAAGAAAATTTTGGAAGTCTTAACTTTTTATTTTAAGGCTTCCTTGGACTTAGAAATGGACAAATCCCATATATAAAATAAGAAAACCAAGAAAATAATCATAAGAATCTTAGATTAATTTTCAAGGCTCCCAAGGACTTAGATTATTGACAAGTCCCTTTTGTTTTGACTTGATAAAGTACAAGTCTAAGACTTTGATTATGGATAAGTCTCAACAAGACAAGTAAATAAATAAATTATAAGAGATAAAATGAGTGCAAAGAAATAAATGTTAGATTAGTGAGTTTATATGTTGAAAAAGATATAAATATGTACATAACTATATTTATACACATAGATAGATAGATGACAAGGTTAAAAAAAACATAACTAAAATATCACATGATCATAATGTAATAAGATGTGATTTTTATTTTTAGCATTATCATCCCTTAACTAAATGCCTCATTAGGAGATTTTTAATCCATAGATAATTCATGAACAACTCATATTATCAACTAAGAATGTATAGAAATGTGTTTACCTCAAAAAAAAAAAAATGAAACAAGGAGTGTGTTTCAATAAAAATAAAAAATAAAAGAAGGGGGTAGCCAGGGAAATGATTTTTGCCCAGGAGAAAAATGAAAGAAAAATGAGAGGAAAATGAAGTGGTTTTGATGAAGTTGTAAAGTATAAAAGTGGGAATGAGTATAGGTTTATGTGGAGAATAATATGAGGATTTAAAAAGGGAAGATGAGTTGAAAAAAAAAAGAAAAAAAAATGTGTTGCAAAAGGGGCGGTCTATTCCACATGAAAATGAGAAGAAAAGAAGGTATGAGTGAAATTTGTGAGAGTTATTAAAGGGTAAGGTGTGTGAATGTATATAGGTATTTATAGATTTAAATAGTAAAGTTTTGTGTGAAAAAAATGAAAAAAAAAAATTCATGGCTGCAAGGTATGGGGGCAACAGCTAGTAGTTTCTAGAAGAAGAGAAAAAGGAAAAAAAAAAAAAGAAGAAAAGAAAAGTAGATTTGATGGAATATAGTAGGTATATATTAAAAATTATAATTTATAGGTTATAGGTTATGTTTTGTAAGAAATGTGCATAAAAATATAGGGATAAAATAATAGTTGAAATTGGAAGCAAATATTAGTAAGTAGTAATGGTAAAATATGAGATAAGTTATTGGTAAGGATGAAATATGTGTATATAGGCTATATCTTACGTTTTTATGAGTTAAAAAACTTCTATCTGTTATTTTATGAATATCTTAAATATTTTTCTAATGAAACTTGATTGTTGAAAATTTTTCTTTGTTTCATGTATCGGTGGTAGGATATGGAAACTGATCCAGTAAAGGTCCAAAATAATCAAATTTTCAACGAATCCAATCTTTTTAGGTTATATCACATTATTTTGAACTAGAATCTAACGTTATCTTATTTTTACTATTTTAGGGTTTCGCGTGCAGGATAGCCAGATCTAGTTTTACTAAGTTTTGTTATTACTCTAAGTTGTCTTAAGGGTTCCGATTTGACTTCTGGCTTTTAATTTTTATTCATAAGATTATATAGTCTAAGGGTTTATGGTTATACTATATTTTTTGTCCAAAAATTTAAATTTTACTTCATTTTTATGATAACAGTTCTTGGGATTATTTAGTCGAGTCTAGGATTATGTGTTGACTTGGTTTGATTTTTGTATAGTAATTTAAAATTTTCTTTCTAAAATTCACCAAAGGATTTAAGGATTTAAAATCTATCATTAAATATTACTTGGATATACTGTCTTCATTTTCGTGTTAAAGGTCAGATAGGTAAATTTTTTAACGTACGGATTTTGAGTCGAATGATTATTGATTTTTCACATTTTGTTTTTGAAGGTTCTCATTTTCCTAAGGTTCAGAAATTTCGTATTTGATCTTGTTTAGTATTTGATTTTAATTTGAGTCAGTTTTTAAGGTTTCAGTTTCAGTATTTAACTATAGTATTACTTTCTAAGAGTATTGAAAAGTTCAGGGGTTTACAGCAACAAATCCACTCAAAGCATCTAATATATATATAATAATAGGCTAGTAGTTGCTTTCCTTGCCTAGAGATACTCACACCAAGCCTAAACTTTTCATAATCATGCCGAGTGAATCAAGCCTAAGCTGTAATTTTTTGTAGTAAAGAAATCCCCACCTGATCTAAGTTCACTTCTTAGCAAATAAGGGCTAAGAAGAAATTTTGCAATCAGAATAGGTAAATTTGACACAATTTTGCATATTACACGGTAAAGACCCGACATGCTCAATTCTCAAATCAAGCATACCAAGTCCCCAACCATGTATAACTCTTACGAATTATACGTAAGATTGTTTTGAAAGAAGGTGTTTATGTTGAACATTGCTATCCGATTTTAGATTATAAAATCGTTTAGTTAGATTTTCAGATAACTGGATTTAGCAGCGGAAAAATAAACTTTAATAAAAACGTTTCTACATAAAAGCATTTGAAACTTCCACTATTACAAGTGGAAAAACTTTTACTTAAACAAATATTTGCAAAAGCTTATTTAATAAAACATAGGCACTAACAAGCCCTTAAATGAAAATACAAATTTATAAATAAATCCAGTCTCTATAAAACAAACAAAAAGAGAAATAAAACAACTAAACTACTCAACGCTCCTGACTCACATCACTCATCCATAATCCTTCCCGAGCCAACAGAAGCACCCAAAAACCCGAGACACATCATCACAACAATCGTCATCAACATCAACATCAACATCAACAACAATAATAAGAACAACAACATCAACAACCTCCACATCATCATCGAGTCATCATCTCATCATCATCAACAACAACAACAATACCTGTAAAAAGAATAACAACAACAATAATGAGCCGAAGCCCAGTACACAGTAACACAATCACACACGAAGTGGCACGCGAGCTTAACTAAATGCAATGCATCAATCCACAAATTATTATCTTTTCATTAAAATAAACAAATCAACAATGGAGCACTCACACTCCGAAACAAGCCAATAGGAATCTGGGGGTCCTGAGTAATTGCAGCTGCTCAGGGGGTTGAAATAGATAGGCCGGATATCTATATCTCCTATATCTAACCGATAAAGAATATTAATAGCATCATCTAGGGTTCACATTCCTTTATACACTCCACTTATCCCGGTCTATAACATCAATTAGTTCAACGGTCCCATACCCATGAACTAAAACATATTATTTCCTTCCGAGCCTAAGTAGAGAATATACCGATACAGTTAACCCTATTAGCTACCCACTTAGCCAATAAAAGAAACCACCATTGCATCATGGTGAACCATTGCATCATGGATTTGAGTCATTGCATCATGACAAAGGATTGGGCTAAGTGCCTAAACTACCATGCCATTGCATCATGACAAGGCTGTCGCTCCCCGGTTCCAGATTCAACGACGTAAAACACAACCAACACTCATCAATTATTAAGCCGTCTTTAAGTTCTTAATTCATTTAGGATGCCTATCCTATCAATCATCACGCAAGTTACTGTGTACCTTGAATATGAAATCCAAACATAGCCTTGGAAGGAATTTCAGAAGATAAATCAGATATCCACTTCTGTTAAGGAAAGAACTCGTATGAGAAACTAAACATCCACTTCATCAAAATCATATAAGAAATTAAGCTATTTATCCATTCATCTCAAACTCATTTTATTAAACCCTATTTGATCAGACACTAAATAGGAACCCCACTATGGCTGCGAAGATCGCCCCGCCAAAATATGGACAGTTCTCCTTTGTCTGTCAAAGAATTTCTTTTCTCTTTATTTATAGTGTTTTATTACAAAAGCATTAACAAAGAATTCATAAACCAAAAACATTCATTTTCCAGGTAAACACACATTTGAAACAACATATACCCCATATTATTCAAAGATCATCCTAATTCATTCATCTAAGCTAATTAATAGCTATTAACCCATTTTAGCTTAACCTTAGCCAAATTCATCAAAGTCAAACAATCTAATCCATTTTAGTTCATTCAAGTTTATTTATCCAAGTTGAACCAAGAATTATCAACTAAGTTCATTTTTATAGCTAACTTCCATCTTTAATCCAAATTATTAATTAAATCCACTAAACTCATTTTTAATTACATCAATTAACTCAAATAACACATCAAATATCACTTATCTATCTCATTTTAGCTCAAAAAGATCAATTTCCTAAGCAAAAACACATTTCACAAACAAAAACAAGTTTTGAACTTTGTTTATAAAAATATAATAGCTGGAAAGAAGTCAAATTTGAGGATCGATAATTTTCGAATTTGTAAAAACTCAAAACATGAAAGTTGTAGATCTCTTTTCAATATTTCCAACACAACTTGAATCACCTCAATCGGATGTTGGATGAAAAAGTTATGATTAAAATACAAAATAATATTGCGTCAGGAAAAATGTGAGTCACGGCCGTGATTTTTGGAAAGCTGTCATAAAATGGTTTTTGAGCAAAGAATCACGACCGTGATTTTTGAGTTTCAAAGTTTTTTACCAACCCAAGGCTACCAAGGGATGGATCACGACCGTGATTCTTGAAATTTGCCCAACCCGAGCCTACCAAGGCTTGAATCACGCCCGTGATTCATGAAAACTTCCCAAAACAGAGCTTTTTCTTGCAAAATCACGCCCGTGATTCATGAAATTCATCCAACCCGAGGCTACCAAGGCTTGAATCACACTCGTGATTGATGGTTTCCCCTGAGTTACGAATTTTCTTGTTTTTCAAACTTCATTTTATCAAACTTTTACACATTCTACTTCCATCAAAACTTCATAAAAGCTATATACTACCCATATCAAGTCTAAACAACACTTTTATACTCATTTAACTACATCAAACAACTCCAACTACTTCAACAAAACTCAACTTCACTATTCATCATCTTCTTCATCACAACTCAACTCCCAACAACATTAATCCAACATATACAAATGTAAACATCACTTCCAATTCAATTCAACATCAAAGCAATATATATAAACTCATAAACTACAAACAAACAATATAAACCATCTACTTAGCTTTTAGAAGACATGAAACTTCTCATCTTTCTTCTTGTTGGAGCTAGTTCTACTTGATTTCTCTTCTTCTATCTCATCTTCTAGTTTGATTCCTCATTTTCTCTTCTTGAACTTAGACTCATGTATTGAATTTTGAGAGAAGAAAGAAGAAGAAGAAGAGAGAAACGTAAAAGAAAATGAAAGGGGAGTGAAAAGGCAGCCAAAATGAATTAAAGAAAAGGAAATGATATAGTTTAAAAATTTGGATATTTTAGAAATAAGGTATAGGTTTAGAACTATCTGATCAATATCTATAGTTCCGGAAGTATTTAAAAGTTTGTTTCAGAACCAATATGTTAGAAATTAAAAACTTACAATAAGAACTTAATTTGAGAATTTATTTTAGATAAAAGATATTTAATTTGAGTTCGGGTTTAAGAACTGATATTTTAAGATAAGCAAATGAACTCAAATTTTACTAAGATTTAGGAATTAGTGTTTAGGCTAAGAATCAAGAATTTATGAATCATCTAAACATTTTAATGACTTGTTTAGAGAATTAGGAATCCAAAATCTCAATTTCAACTTAATTATTCATTAATCTCATTATGTCAACTTGTATAATTAAATCCTATAATTCATTTTATTCATTTAAATCTATCTAAAACCCAATTTCTAATATATGTGAAGGTTTGGGGTATTTCATACACATATCTCTCTCATGCAAGTTTCATTTGATGTAATTCAAGATGCTATGAAAAGATAAGAGAAAGATCTTGACTTTCATATTTTTGGTTTGCAAAATTTTGGGTGCAACAAGATGAAAATTTTTTCTTAAAGTTCATCTAAGCTCCATTTAAGATGATTCAAGATGTTATGGAAAGATAACAAAAGGATCTTCAAAGCTCATCTTTTCAACTATAAAAAAAACTTGGAACACATCAAGTATAAATTTGAGTATGAATTTATAGCATGTGCACTATTGGAGTTCAGATTATCAGCCTAATAAAGTTTCAATTTGCATCATATTTTTCTCATCCAAGCTCCATGAGAAGTGTATTTTACTCTATTCTATTCATAGGAATTTAAGCATAAGATGATGTATTTTTGGATAAATTTCTATGAATTTGGTGCTTTAATGTTTAATTATTGTTTTACAACACTTTGAATCAAAACAAGAAGAACTAAAGTGTTTAGACTCAGATTTAGAGCAAAAGAACAACTATACTTGAAGAAAAAATCAGTCAAGCCCTGCAGAAGCACTGGTCAATGCCTAAATCTTAAGGAAAAACAAGGCAAAGTGGCCTATTGCATCCTACATCGAGTCATCGATGAATGTTTAGAGGTAATCAA
Organism: Combretum micranthum; assembly: GCA_024138025.1. NCBI lineage: Eukaryota > Viridiplantae > Streptophyta > Magnoliopsida > Myrtales > Combretaceae > Combretum > Combretum micranthum. The sequence goes on from JAMXBD010000030.1 coordinate 1,381,245, forward strand.
GCCCCGAATTTGCATAAAAGTCTCTCTCACACCATACTATCAAGCCTCAATCTTCACTCATGATGAAGACTGAATAGAGAACAGACCTTTGCTAAGAAATATGAGTTGAGTTGAGCCTTATGTATCAAGCCCTCTAAGTCCTCAACTTACCCCTCGATGAAAAGATGGACAAAGACTCATGCGTTTTGGCAGAAGTATACAGGCTAAGGTCGAGCCCTATCTTCCATGCAATACTCAAGCACTCGACCACCCTGCAACAAGCAAATGCGTGAGCAGACGTAATATGCATGTTTAACTTCAAATTCTTGCTCAAATTGATCCAAAAGATGATGTTTCTTCTTTTTAACCTAAAATGAATATATTTCCTAATTAAGTACCAATTATTTTAAATTAATGCAGAATCAAAGCTTGATTGACCATAAATTAACCTGAAATAAGTATAGTATATTGTCCCAATCAAACTTCCCCACACTTAAGTTTTTCTTGCCCTTAAACAAACTACATAATAAAATGATAAAAGTAAAATAAGTCTTTGGGGCAAGAAAAGGTATTCATATTTGATGCATCTTTTTTTATAATAGACAAGAATCAACATATCTCTCATTAAATTTAACTGCTCTATTGAGTGACTTTATAATTCATAAATGTTAATATCTGTAAGCCCCGGAAAATTTCAATAAATAATTTCAAAATGAACTAAAAAAATAAACCCCAAAAATCACTCCAAATTAAAACCAAATTTCAACTGGTCTTAAATCACGAACGAATTTGAAAAATTTCCGAATCTTGGGAAAAATAAGAATTCTCAAAAACAAAGTAAGAACTCAACATACTATAATTCCAAAACCACTACGTACGACGAATTCCATACGTGACTCCGATTTATAAAATCGGGTAATATAGATCCCAAAAACGAATTATTAAAAAAAAAAGTAAATAACGATTAACTTTCAGAAATGAAACCCAACTCAAAAATTCCGAAAACTTTAAAAGTTATTAAATACTTACAAAAATAAAATTTAAAATAAACTTCTTAAATTAAATATGTTGTATGAACATAAATATCAGTTTCCAAATTGGCAAAGGTCTAAACCGAAAAATCACCCGGAACCCTAACCGGAATACAATAGTGTAAGTCCGGCAACCTAGTGCCCCTAACCCTAGAGGCCGGGATGTAGTTTAAATATATAGAATAGCTCATAGTAGTACAAGTTTGTTTAAAAATATCAGATTGGTAAATTTTTTATCTATTTCGAACCCGTTCAGATACAGACTTCGAAAAGCGTGTCCCGGGGCTCGAGATATCAAAAATATACCAATAGTACCGTTAGACTCATAATTTCATAAGATTTCCAAATATATCAGTTATATAATTTTTCGGGTTATAAAAGTTACAGTTATAACCTTTTATCGTATTTCCATTATTACCGGTAATTGATTAGTCTTTTGCACTATTCATTTTTATTTCATTACAAAATTTTATTATTCTTATAGAGTCTTATATTTTTAGATAAATATTTTATATGTTATAGAAAATTTTGTTTTTCTAAAATTTAGTTCGTTTCGGGTCTTTACGGGATCAGATTCTGTTTAAGATCCGATACTAAAAATAAAATAAATTAATTTAATAGTTGAAAAATATTTTAAAAACATTTTTATTTTCATAAAATAATTTTTTATAATTTTTTCGGGTTATAAAAATACATTTATAGCCCATATTTGCGTATTTTGATCATACCGGTAACATATTTGTTAAATTACTAAAATAATTCAAATAATTATTTAATTTTAAATATTAAAAATCTGCTACAAATATTTGGAATAAATTTTCTAATTTTATTTTAATTTAATTTATTTTATTAATAAAGTACTTTTACAACACATACCTTCAAGTACACCTTACACATATCACTTCCTTTTCACTTCAATCTTTCTACACATTATCTCACAATTGATGGCAAATTTTTGACTTTTTCATGGCTGCCATTGTCCTTTACTTACTCATATTTTGACTAAAATTAATTATATTTCAATCCTTCTTCAAAAAGTTACATTACACATTAATTATACAATTCAATTTTGAGTCAAATTTTAACAAAACCCTCTCTCTCCTCTCTCTACATTTCACGTGCAACATGGGTCATATTTGGCTGCCTTGTTTTATTTTTTTTCTCTTCTTTCATTCATTAAAACACTCATTTTCTCTCACTCCTTCATTTACTCACTTTCCCTCTTTCATTCTTTAAGCTTTTCTCTCTCTATTTCCTCTCTTTTCTTCTTCTTCTTGTTCTTATTCCTTCAAGAACCAAGCTGCCCCCACATCTTCCATTAGCTTCCACCCATATTTGTTGAAGATTTCTAAGCAAATCTTCATCTCAAAGCCTCCATAGGTGATATAGGTAAAGTGTAATGAAGGTTTCATGCATCAAATGACCTTCCATAAGCTTAAAAGCTTAGGATGATGATGCCAAAAATGAAACAGTCCTTTTCTCTACTTTTATTATCTTGTATTTCAATTATTTTCTTGTTTAAAGTTGATATATTTTGTAGATCTAAATTTTTGTAGCTTTGATTTTCGTTTATGCCATGGATCTTGTTATTTAAGTTGTTATATTTGTTATTTCTTATGATTTATGCATAGATCTATCATCCACATGTATTCATGCACTTATAACTAGTTTAGAAAACTAGAGAGTTTTGAGTTCATAAAATGCATTAGACTTTGTTTTATGTTTATGAACAACTTGTAATAGCATGATGATGGTAGGAAAGTTGTAGGAAACTCAAGATCTATTTTATTTTCAACAAAAACAACTTTTGAAAATTCGGATGAAAATGGAACCATATTTAGAAAAAGTGGTTTTTCAACTTCAAAATATATATTTTTCATTTAAAATGAAGAGCTTCGGCTATAGATACCATAAATGAAAGATTTTGATAAGTGAAGTTTAGATCCATGATGTGTATAGCTTATTACCATGCATTTGTTTTATGTTTATGTTCATATTAAGTACAGATCTTAGTTATGAACTCAAACAAAATTGTGAAATTCGTACTTTGGCAAGACCCCCATTTAAAAACCACTTTCCAAGTGTCAAAATGTAATTTTTACTTAAGAAAATGAAGGCTTAATATATGTATATCATCAAGACTTCTTTTTACAAGAATCAAAAGTGATTTCCAAAAGTTATTTTCAAAATAAAAATTCTATTTTCGGATTTTGGCCAAGGCCTATTTTAAAAACATGTTATCCAACTAGAAAATGAAGTTTTTATTTAAGAAATGAAAGGCTCATAATATATGATCTGTAAGGACTGGATTTTTATGAGCTTAGATAGATTTTATCAAAAGATATAACCAAAAATGAATTTTGTAAATTCGGATCCTAACCAAGACCAATTTTTAGAACCCATGTATCAACTCCAAAACTCATGTTTTATGTGAAAAATGAAGTATATAGGTAATAGATATCATTAAGCAATGATTTTTACAAGTTAAAATGAGTTTAGGCATGAGTAAGGTGTTAAACAAGTAATGGAATTAAAATGAAAAATTTTGAGTTAGTGATCAATTGTCAAATTCTTAATTTGAGATGATGCATAAGTAATCACTTAGTAATTGAGCTCAAATTGCAAGTTTTATGTGTTAAATGAAGTCCTTAGGTAATTGATATAGTAAAACCTTAAATTTTAATGCTTTAAACAAGTTTTCCCCAAATGAATCATTCAAAAAGTGGATTTTCTAAAATTCGGATTTTTGAGTAAATCATATTGGAAAACATATTTACAAAGTGTAAAATGGGAATTTTTATGTAGAAATGAAGGTCATAAGTAGTATATATAATGAAGACTCAATTTTGACAAAAATAATTATATTTTCTTAAGTAACAAATCCAAAACAAATGGAAATGATAAAAGATAGAAAACTAGATTTTTCATAAGTAAGTTGTCATTATGGTCTTGCAAAATAAAAAGTTATAAAATTTCCTTTTAGCAAAATCATCAAGATCATGCATGCAATAGGCTCATCTCATGTCATTCATGTTAGGAAATCACTCAGATTGCATGTATAGTTAAGTTATATAGTAGGAACATTTCAAACATTTACAAAACTATTTTTCGGAAATTGAAATTGTTGCTGCCCTAATCTGATCCGAACTTTTCAAAGCTTCAAAGTTTTTAAAACTTGAAAATAATATTAGAAATAGATAGATCTTTCGAAGTAGATAGAAATCGATATATAATTTGCGAGATTCCGAGTTAAAATGACCAAGTTATGGCCGTTTTAAGTTGGACTTCCCTCTTAGGACGCGAATTGCGAATTTGATAGTTTGAATGAGATAGTTTGGATTAGTTAAGCGATGAAATACTTATTAGAGTATTTCTTCCTTTTTAGGAGATCCCGAGATCAACGATTCCCTACCACCGGATTATTATTACTAGAAGACCGGTGATCCAATGGCCGAGTGAGTTTTCTCCTTGTTTTGTTACCTTGATTGTGCTTGTAGTTAGTTGCATTAGAATTATAGGAACAAGATAAAAATCGATATGAATGGGGATGGGAGATATGATGAGACTGTGATGAATGTATGCCAAAGAATACTAAAGCATATCGAAACCACGATTTGATTAAATAACTGCACCGTTCATATTATTTCTGTTATATGTGTGATATTGGTTGGTCACTCTAAAGAATGTATAAATATTTTTTACCTAAGCAAAAATTAAATTGGTCATGCATCGCATCGGACATATTGCATTTGGTAGCATGCTACTCCTACACAGGTCAATCGGTATGGTCCGTTGTTGCCTCGTTTGGATAACGAGCCCGGTGCCAGAGCTCATTCAAGGGTACTAAGGCGCATGTGGATGCATTCTTGGATGAGCCTAGCCGAGTCGAGTGCTAAGAGCCGAAGGCTTGGGGACTAGATGCAGTCGTGTAGACTCAATACCATTCCTAACCCAAGATAAGGAGGGCGTAAATCCGTTCTGTGTGTGGGTTCCGGATACCCATGCATAATTGCTTGCTCACGTGTTTGTTTATGCATAGCATATGATTGATTAATACTTGCTTGTTATGGTATGAAATTAAGGGAATTCTCACTAAGTTAGTGTAGCTTATACCCCAATAGTTGTTTAAATGAACAGGTTATCTCAAGAATGCAAAGTGGGGACCGAGATAGTTGAAGCCGAGAATTGCTTCGGGATTTCGGCAAGAAATGAGAATGTTGAAGTTATCAGCTAGTTTATGATTTGTCTTGTAATAGTTTATGTAGAGAAGTCTGTGGATGAATGTAATTAAAGTTGAATGATTTGTATTTTGAAGTATAATGATTCGTATATGAGGTATAGTGATTGGTATCTGCAGTATAGTGAATTATATTTCCTTTACATTGTTACTCAAGTGTACTACTATAAAATGTATCTTTCCAAAGTGTCTCCTTTATTTATTAGACGTCTTGTACATAGTATGAAAGCCTTTGCGTGACTGAGGTGGTTATTCTTAAGCTTTAGTATTGTGTACGGCGGATTGCCACGTTTAGGATACCCTTCGGGGCGTGACAATGTCCCATTCGACTTGCGATGATATGTTCTTCCATTAATTTATACTGGAATTCCAAGGCTATTCCAAATAATCTAGCCTTTACCTTTATCATTTAAATTGGGATTCACATATCAAGACTCAAAACATATGTTCTCCAAGTAAAAGAAAATTAGCCAATCTTGTCTACTTAATATGAAAGTATAGAAAATCACCAATCATCCATAAAGTCTTTTCTCATTTCAATTGACAATACATACACCCTTAGCTCTTAAGATTATATATTCAATTGTCCAATTTGTGATGAATCCCGTAGACCATGTAACAAGCTTTCAACCAAAACTCCCAGATTCGTCACCCAAGTTAATAGATGTATTCCCCTTTTAAGGCATCCTATGGGCTTAATTGCTCGAGATACAAGACCCTCTGAACATTAATTATTTTATTAAGTATATTTCCTTGGTCGGTCAATCACAGGCTACATGAACTTAGGTAACCAGGTTTTAAAGGGACCTCATCAAACATCTACATTCGTAACTTCCTTCTTCTTCTTCTTCTTCTTCTTTAAGAAGTAAATAACCAGAGCAATAAGTCATGTAATTTAGTGAGTTCATCTAAGCTTCTATCACAAAACAAATTAACTTGCAAGCTAATTGCATGAAAACCTATACATTCAATTAAGTTTGAGAAATTGACTAATCAACCCTTACTTAAAGCCTTATGCTAATCTAACACAAGAATTCCTAGTTAAATGACAAATAAGACTATATCATTCAATTTTACCATGTAATCCCAACATATTAATGAAAGTACAAAACAAGTAAAAGAATTAGGATAACATTTATAAAGGAAATCCTCACTTTGTTATTAACAGTGAGCGATACTAAAATGACCTAGATTTAAATTCTATTTAAATTCCATATGTTTATTTATTTATCTTAAGTATTGAATTGAATGAGCATGATGATTATAATGGTTATGTTGCTAGTGGTCTAAAATGTATTATTTTATATATATATATTGAAATTAATATCTTTGTTTTATATGTATTAATGTGTGTGTGTAGTAAAATTATTAATTATGTCTTTTATACATTAAGATGTTAAGTTAAGTTAGATTTATAAATCAACTTTAATTTTGCTTAAGGTTAGTTGATAAAGTTTTTAATAGTTAAATTAGTAATTAAGCTAATATAAGCCCCAAATGAGACCTAAATACACCCTAAATGCACCCTAAATTTATATATGCCTTAAAGGGCAAATTTGGAATGTGTTTAAAGTCAAATTTTGCTTAATTAACCTACTTTTTGGGGGCAGCTCTCTTTTATCCGAATTTTCTTTTTCTTTCTTTCTTTTCTCTTCTTCCATTTCCATTGCCATTTCCAATTCCAAGTCTAAACTAAGAACAATAGCAAGCTTTGGAAATCAAGTTCTCTCCAAGGCAAAGCATTTACATGTGAGTGGATTCAATTGTGATTGTTGTTTTGTTTTCCTTTCTTGTGATGTTGTATAAATTCTTGGATGAAATGAGTTTAATGTTATCTAAATGGTTGTTTATGTTGGGATGAGCTAGGAATGTGTTTTATGAGTTTGTGAGGTTATGCATGTATTATTGAAGTGATATGAAGTGTTGAGAGGATTTGTGTAGGAAAATTTATAATGGATTGAAGTAGAATTTGAAGTGTTTAAATGTGTTGATTTCTTGTTTTGAGATGCTAAGATTGAGTAGTGTAGGTAGGAGTTAGTATTTGAGGTTGAAAATGTAGTTAAGGATGGTTTTAAAGTGTTTTAGAATTGAATTTTTTCAAAGTAGAAAAACAGGGGATTTGTGTTTTTCGTTTAAGCCTGTTTTTAAAACTTACGCCGGCACCTAGGAATTCAACGCTGCCGGCATAGAGGCAGCATTGGATTCAAATTTGTAAAGGCTGACTGAACGCCACCGCCTTTTGCTAGAAAAGTTAGCCAGCGTTCATCCTTTCATATTGTGCGCCGGCTTCTGGGAATCAAGGGCGCCGGCGTATGTGTCAAAGCTGCCCGCGTATCTTTGTAAGCAGACGGCTTAGACCTCTCTGGACGTTTTGAAAATTTTGGGTTTTGGATTCTACACCAGCTCAAGGCCGCCGGCATAGAATGAAGGCGGACGGTGTACCCTTGAACACTGCCAGCGTTGGCAGTCTTGATTTTCAGAGTATCAAACACCGGCTCAAAGCCGCCGGCAGCTCCCCTGCGCTTTTGAATTTTAAAAACTTTTTCTAAAATTTTCCGAAATTTGTTATTTGAGCAATTAAGTATTCGCTAAGTGATTTAGGATATAATAGAATGATTAAATGCTTATTTATGACTTTGTATTCAATTATTTGAATTTCTTTGATTTATTTGTGATATATAGATATAAAATGTATGTATTTGTGAGAGTGAAATTTATATTTATTGATTTATTAATTATTGTGATATTCCTATTTCAGTTAAGGATTCTTCGGTTAGTTCATCACCGAGAGATCCTAGTTATATACTAATTGGTTCAGGTATGCAATAACTTGTTTGATGATTGCTAGGAATAAGCATTCCTAATCTGATTTAAATTGATTCGGCTTAATATTTGAATGAATTGGATGTCTATTACGCTATTTAATCTGGTCCGAGGAGCAGCAAACCTGTCATGATGCAATGACATGTTAGTTAGGCGCTTAACCAAGTCATGATGCAATGACTTTACCATGATGCAATAGTACGCTATGATGCAATAGCAATTCTTTTGGTTAAGTGGGTAGCCGATAGGGGGGAATAGTATCTGAGTAACGTTTGCTTAAACTTAGGGGGAAATACCATGATTTAGTTTAAAGTTTATGGGAACTTGTGAACTAGGCTCATGTTATGGACTGAGTTTAAGTAGAGTCAGGCAACGGCTTTTAAACCCTAAATGAAGCTATTATCTTCGTGAGATAGATATAGGAGATATAAGTATTCAGACTACTTATATCAACCCCCTGAGCAGCTGCTGTTACTCAGGATCCCTGAATTCCCGAAGTGTGACCGGGGTTTGAATACCCTCCTGTTGATATGTGCAAGAAAACGTAATAAAGATAATCACCTGTCTAATGATGCATTACATCAAATTGATGAATTGTTTTTGCATTGGTTATTCTGTACTAGGCCTTTGGCTCACTGTTGCTGCTTTGCAGGTATTGGAGACGAGTTGTATGACGATTTGGGCTATGGGTCCGATTTCGAAAGATTTCTGGATGAGTGGGACGAATAGGACTCGAACACCCAAGACCTTTGGAAGGGATTTTTTTGCTAAGGAAAAGTTATGTATAGATGGCTTATTAGTTAAGCCTATTTGCTGTAAAGACCTTAAGATCCCTTAGGATTCTTTTGATGTAAGAAAACATGTAATTTTTGGTAGTGTCTTGTATTGACACTAAACCGTGTTTATATGATGTAAATATATGTATAGATTGCTTTTGTTAGCAATCTTATTTTGTTTAAAAGTTCTTTATAAAGTTATAATGATTTTGATCAAACAATATTCATAAACTGTTAGATTTATGACAACCTTACATATAATATGAAAATATTATATATGGTTGGGGACTCGGTACTCTAAGTCTCGGGATTTTGAGGGTCGGGTCTTTACAGATACCAATAGAAACTTTCAATAATCTAAAATCATGAAAGTTTTCTAAAGCATGCTTAACTAAGGGAGAATTTGATAATAGGGTATTATAACTATATAACCATATTTCTATGTAAAAAATTCCCTATAAAAAATTTAGTTGCGTTATTTCTGATCGAGTTTTAATTAAATTAAGTCTTATTATTTCTTTCCTTTAATCTGGTCAACGCTAGACAAGTGTACCTATCACACGTAATATAGGAATGAAATATAGGGTCATTATTCTTGGGGTCATTGACAAGTACTATTACTCACCCTATTAATTATTATCTAGCAAATTAATTCAACTCAGCAATCAAAGTTATCAACTAGCTAATCTTAACTACAACTATGTTCATCACAATAATTAATGAAATTACGTTAACGTATCAATTAACAACACAATAGACTTACTTCACCGATGGATTAACATGTAATACAACTTTGTTATTTGTTGTGTCTTTCCTAACTGCGGGATTTCACTTATTAGTTCAATAGCTCTCTCGAAACTATTGAACCCTAACCTTAGCCTTGTCTACTCAAATCTCTTCCTAGTTAACAACTAACTAAGACCACATTAAACATATCATCCCAAAGTGATTTTCCAATTACATGTAGGAGATTTCACAATACTATATCTGGCGTTATGAGTAACCTCTTGCTATAGTCCAAATCTATTCCATAAGTAGATTTCACAATCGCATCCCATGAAAATCTGATCTAATCTTAAGTCGTGCACTACCTAGTATCAGTACACTATAGAGATTAGAAAATCCTACAACAATTGGACTTTCATTCCATGTATGTACATACTAATACACAACTACACAAGCCCTAACAACTACTCATGCATAATATAAAGAAGACAACACATTTTGAAATAGAAAACATAAAGCTTAAGAAGAAAGAATATGGGAACAATCCTTAAAAATTGAAATTACTTCTAGGTCTTATACGACATAATCTTATATACGAGTACAATTATGATAGATAAGATGGTGACTACAGATGGGCACAAGAGTGATCTCTTCAAAAAGGCATTAAATTTTGAAATGGTGCGAAAATGTGCAATTAGTAACTGCTATCACGGCCGTTATTCAGCCTTTTATCTCCTCAGAAACAATTATCTAGGGTAGATCATAGCTATATCATAGGTTGTTATCTTCTCGGATGATTCGATTTTATTTCTTCAGAAATCGTGCTTAATGTTTAAACCCATGGAGAAATAATCTCCTATAACTTAGGGTTTGTCAATCTAAATCTTGATTAATGTGAATTCAAATACACTTTCAAGTAAATTGACTAGGTATTTGTGATTAGTAGCTTGAATTTATTTTCATGGGTCTAATTGTATGGTGCACTTGTTAGACTCATGTTTGATAGGCTGAGAAGTCATTATTTTGAATAGATCTGTGGCTACAAATGGAGTTGATCATAATTACCTTGAGAGAAGGGTTGTGAGACTTTCTGTCTCTTGTTTTTAAAATTCACTGAGCTGGTTTTGAAATAAAGGATTCTTAAGCTTTACGCGAGTCTAGACCATTGATAGCCTAAGAAGAGATTCCAGCGGTCTAGTCTAGGTCTAGATTTATTGATCTTGAGAGAGGTTTTAACTTAACTCAGTGAATCCGATAGTACAAATACACCAGCAACAACTCTCTCAAAATTTTGATTTGAAATCATGTGATAAGGGCAAAATTTGTGAATATTCATTAACCTAGTTTAGCTTCTATTTTCAGGATGTTCTTTTGATTTTCTTTGGCTAAATAATAGACGAAATGTGAGTACGATAGATGTCACCGTTCCCTTGGGATCCAATATAATATTTTCTATGTTACTTTGGTAGGTACGCTTGCCTATTATTGGTAATTGTTATCTAAAGTTGAATAGAACTTACTAGCTTTATAAATTTTCGAAAACATCAACTTCACATTCTTTAAAAAGGTTTTATCTAACATAATTCACCAACGAAATTATCAAACACAACAAAAACAAGTTTTCTAGCGCCATTATCAGGGAAAGGTGTTGGATTCAAGCAGTTGAAGCCCAACGATGCAATATTTGAAAAACATTTCATCTATTAATCTAGCCGCTAACATCTGTGAATATTGTTAATAGCTTTTGCTTTCGTTTTCCTATATATATTTTTGCCTTTTGTATATAATCTTTTCTTTCTGTATATATTTTGTTGTTTTCATTTGTTTTTGTATATATGCTAACCTCTTTTTCTTTTCTTTTGTATATATGTATATACATATATACATGTTCTATTTTCTTTTTGTTTTTTTTTTTGTATAACATTCTTTATATTTGTAAATATTCCTGTGTATATCTTCTTTTCTTTTATGTACAGTTCTTTTTTCTTTATTCTTTTTATTCATTAATTCTTTTATTTGTTCATTTTTTATTTTGTTTAAGCATACTGTTTTGTTGCTTTTCTCTTATCTAATTTTCTTTTAAAATAAAAATATAGGATTATGACTAAAAGTCACTCTTACTCTTTGTTTATGTTTACTTCAAAGCCCTAACGTGTAGGGAGAATTTCTCGACGAGTGGTTAGTGAGACCCAAAGATTTTTTATAGAGGAGATGGCTACTAGAGTTGATTAAGAGAATGAGAACAAAGGAGAGATACATGAAGAAGTAGACCTTACTAGAACAGCCCAACTAAGGACCATGCTAGAGTATTATAAACCAAATCTAGATGAAGTTAATACATGCATTGCAAGGTCGAGGGTTGATGCAAATAATTTTGAGATAAAGCTAAATTTGATATCGATGGTGCAGCAATATGTATAATTTGATGGGTTGCAAGATGAAGACCTTAACACCCATCTGCAGTGATTCTTGGAAATCTGTATTACATTTAAAATCAATGGTGTTACGGATGATGCAATCAGGTTAAGGCTGTTTCCATTTTCCTTGAAATGAAATGTGAAAAAAAGGGTTGAATGGTTTGCCTAGAAATTCCATTATGTCCTGGCAACAGATGGCAGAGCAATTCATGAGGAAATATTTTCCGCCATCTAGGACTACAAAACTTAGAGCTAACATTACCTCATTCCACCAGCTTGACTATGAGACCCTTTTATGAATCCTTAGAGAATTGGAAAGAATTATTAGGTCATTGCCCCCTTCATGGACTACTAAAGTGGATTTAAGTCTAGAAATTTTATAATAGACTTAACTATTGGACTAGGCAATTGATTGATCCAGCAACAAGGGGGAGCTTGAATAATAAGTCTCTTAAACAATGTTTAAATTTGTTTGAAGATATGGTGAATTACTATTATTAGTAGTCCTCTACTAGAGCAAAGAAGGAAAGATCTAGAGGATGTTTGAGTTGGATGCAATGACCAATCTAACCTCTAAGATAGAGGCACTGAGTAGTAAAGTTGACATTATGGCTGTAGCGAATGGTCAAGTGAGTATGATTGATAGTGGATTTAGACCAAATGATGAGGAGATGACTTCTGAAAGTGTTGAGTATGTGAGTAATTTTGATAGCCAGAAGAACAACCTATATAGCTGAACCTATAACCCTGGTTGGAGAAACCATCCAAATTTTAGATGGAGTAATACTAACTTCCAACAGTCTGCTATGAACCCACCAAATTATCAGAAACCATAGGTTCAAGGGTCGGGAGTATACTAGGGGAACAAGAATTCATTAAAGGAGTTGATTTCTCAGTTTATTAAGGTGATAGAGGCCAAGCAGCAATCAATTTATGCAACGTCAAGGAAACACATAGCCACCATGCATAACCCAGAGACCCTATTAGGCCAAATCTCCAAACTCCTTTTGGAGAGACCCACTGTAAGCCCTAGAAAATATCAGTACATAATTCCAAGATAAACTTCGAAAATAAACCCTAAAAATCACTCCAAATTAAAACCGAATTTCGACAAGTCCTAAATCACGAACAAATTTAGAAACTTCTTAATCTTGAGAAAATGAAAATCTTTAAACAATAAAATAAGAACTCAGTGGTCTTCAAATTCAAAACCACGACGTACGAAAAATTCCATATTTAACTCCGATTTATAAAAACGGGTAATATAAAACTAAAAAAAATTATTAAAAAGCAAATAACGATTGACTTTTGAAAATATAACTCAATTCAAGAATTTCGAAAACATTAAGAGATATTAAATACTTACAAAAATAAAATGTAAAATAAATTTCTCAAATTAAATATGTTGTATAAACATAAATATCAGTTTCCAAATTGGCAAAGGTCTAAACCGGAAAACCACCCGGAAAACCACCCGGAAACCCTAACCGGAATACAATAGTGTAAGTCCGACAATCTAGCGCCCTTAACCCTAGAGACCGAGATGTAGTTTAAATATATAGAATAACTCTTAGTAATATAAGTTCGTTTATAATTATCAGATTGGTAAATTTTTGACCTATTTCGAACCCATTCGGATACAGACTTCGAAAAGCGTGTCCCGGGGCTCGAGATATTAAAAATATACCAATAGTACCGTTAGACTCGTAATTTCATAAGATTTCCAAATATATCAGTTATGAAAAAAAATTTTCGGGTTATAAAAGTTACAGTTATAACCTTTTTACTGTATTTTCATTTCTACCGGTAATTGATTAGTCTTTTGCACTATTCATTTTATTTCATTACACAATTTTATTATTTTTATAATGTATACCCCGGGTTTCCTAGTAATCAAGTAAACTTCAAAAACCGGAAAATGAAACCCTAAACCGGTTTAGTTCAAGCTTTGTGAGAAAGACTTAGAAACCTTATATTCGGCTTTTCTTCGGTTTCATATCAAAAGAAATTTTATAAAATAATTTAATATGGAATATTGTTTCAAAGTGTTGTAAACCCCGGTTTTTCAAGTAACTAAGATAACTCAAGAACCGGAAACCAAAACCCTAAACCAGAATAGGTTAAGTCTGGAGTGAGAAATAGGAATCCTAATTTCGGCTTTTCCTCCGTTTCCGATTAAGAAACTTTTATAAGGAAATTTAATTTTGAATATAGTTCTTGATTATATTTCAAACCAAGAAAAGATCAGATTTTAGGAAAATTTCGATTTCGGGTCATCCCGAGACCCATTATAAAAAAGCGTGCCCCGGAACTAGAATTTCAAAAATTTACTTGTGAATACTCATTAGAACCGAAATAAAATAAGGATTTCAAAAATATAAATTTCATAATTTTTCGGCTTACGAAAAATACAGTTATAACCTTCTTATTCGTATTTTTCTTACTACCGGTAATTAAGTTGTCTTGATTACTATTCATTACTATTCACAAGTACAACCTATGACTACCTATTTGTACACCCTACACTTGCAACCCTTACCATCACTCAATCAACCTCTTTTCCAAAGGCTTTTTGTCTCTTATTTATTACTACAATTTATGACATGTGATGTAGAAAGCTATCAAGACAAATCAAATCCCCCCTTTTTCCTCATGCATTGGCCGGCGTGAAACCCCCTCCAACAAGCTCCGTTTTGCAATTTTTTTTAAATTATTTTAGTCTCATTTAACCTAATTCCATTTAATATATAAGCTACATTTTCTCTCTCTTTCTTCATTCTTCACTTTTTCTAAGTTTTCAAAAGGTAAAAAGCTCTCCAAATCCTCTCCCTCTCCACCACTTTGCCGTGAGCTTCATAGTTCATACACACACACACCACACACACCACACACACACAACTTTCTTTTTCTTCTATTGTCTTCCATTTTACCTTAAAGTGAAAGAACCTTACTTCCTTAACCTTAGATCCTTGTAATGGCAAGGATATTCCTGGATATTCCAACTAAATGTCCCCATGAGCTCTTGCTAGGGATAAGGAAATATCAAAACAAGAATACCAAACCATCACAAAGTAGATCTAACATTTAAAGGAGTTTTCATGCCAAAAGCTTTATGAGTTTTCATCAAAAAGTGTTTTGAACACAAGATCTTTTATAAAAATATAGTTTTTATGTTTTCAAAACCTATTTAAGCATTTGATATAGTAGATCTACCATTTTACTACTCATATTCATGTAGGCATTTAAGATCTCATCTTTATTTTGAGTTTATGTGCATTAATGATCTTTAATGTTTTTGTCCTTAGTAAATAACCTTCCTAGTATATAGATCTATAAGTAGATGATTTAATAAAACCAAAAAGGAAAACACTTTTCAAGAAATGAGTTAGTGTAAATTCGGATGACTTGAGAAACCTAGTTTAAAAACCCTTTTATCAACTTCTAAACATATATTTTACAAGAAAAATGAAGCCTATAGGTGATAGATAATGTTTGGTGATATTTTTCATGAGTTTAAATGAGTTTTTACTAAAGAAAATATTTGAAACAAGAGATAAGTCCAATGGAAGTTTTGAGTTAAAAAGGCTTGTAGGCAAAATTCGTAATAATGGATAGATGGTTAGAAAACACTAGTTTTCCAACTTCAAAAATGGTATTTTCTTAAATAAATGAAGTCCTTAGGGTATAGGTAAGATAAATACTTAAAGTTCTAAGTATAAAATGCATTTTTCTTAAAAGAATCAACTTGAAAATAAAGTTTTCTAAGTTCGGATTTTTTGAACTACCCTAGTGTAAGACCTACTTAAAAGTTTACAAATGAAGGTTTTATTAAAGAAATAAAGGCCTTAGGATATAACTAATATAAGGGTCAAATTTTCTTTAAACAAAGTGGAGTTTTCCTAAAGAAAATCCTTGTAATAGGTAAGTGTGACCAAGTGTAGTAAACATACTTGTTAAACAATAGCATGAAATGGTTTTCTAAGAAAAAGTTTATTTAAATTCTTTGAGTCTAAAAATTTATAGGAACTTAGGCTCATTAAAGTTCATATCATGACATTCATGATAGGAAAATTCATTACCATGTCATTTAGTTTCATTTTGCACTTAGGAATCTCAAGTGCATTCATGAAAATCGCATTTTCGGAATCTATGTTACCGCTGTACAGATCTGATCCCTCATTTCCGAGGCTTAGATGTTTTCAAATCTTGATTTAAACTTCATATTTAGAAATCTCTTCCGATGTAGATAGAAATCGATATAAAATTTGCGAAATTCCGATTTAAAACGACCAAGTTATGGCCATTTTAAATCGGGACTTTGAAAATGACACGAATTTTGATTTCACTAAGTTTTCTTAGAGTTCAAGTATCCTAAGATGGTAGAATACTTATTAGGGTATTTCTTATGTGAATAGGAGAACCCGAGGACGTTGAATCTTTACCTCCAGATTATTATTACTAGAAGGCCGGCGAACCTATAGCGGAGTGAGTTTTCTCCTTGTTTTGTTACCTTGATTGTGTTTGTAGTTAGCTGCATTAGAATTATAGGAACAAGATAAAAATCGATATGAATGGGGATGGGATATGTGATGAGACAGTAATGAATGTATGCTAAAGAATACTAAAGCATATCGAAACCACGATTCGATTGGATAACTGCACTGTTCATATTATTTCTGTTATGTGTGTGTGATATTGGTTGATCACTCTAAAGAATGCATAAATATTTTAACCTAAGCAAAAAGTAAATTGATCATGCATCGCATTGGACATATTGCATTTGGTAGCGTGCTACTCCTACGCAAGTCGATTGGTATGGTCCGAGGACTCGTTAGAATAATGAGACCCGGGATCATAGCTCATTCATAGGAAACTAAGGTGCAACGGGGATGCATTCCATGTGTGAGCCTAGCCGAGGCGAGTGCTATGAGCCGAGGGCTTGGGGACTAGCAGCGGTCGTGTAGACTTCAATACCATCCCTAATCCAAGATAAGGAGGGCGTAAATCCGTTCTATGTGTGGGTTCCGGTTACCCATGCATAATTGCTTGCTCACGTGTTTGTTCATGCATAGCATATGATTGATTAATACTTGCTTGTTATGGTACGGAATTAAGGGAATTCTCACTAAGCTAGTGTAGCTTATACCCCAATAGTTGTTTAAATGAGCAGGTTATTCCAAGAATACTAAGTGGGGACCGAGATGGTTGAAGCCGAGAATGATTTCGGGATTCCGGCAAGATATAAGAATGCTTGAAGTTTTTTGCTATGCTTTAAGATTTACCTTGTAATAGTTTTATGTAGTGAAGTCTTGGGATAAATGTAATTGAAGTTGGATGAATTATATTTTGAAGTATAGTGTTTTGTATTTAGAGTATAGTGGATTGTATTTCCTTTACATTGTTACTCAATTGTATCAATATAAAACGTATCATTCCGATGTGTCTCCTTTATGTGTTAGACGCCTTGTACATAGTATGAAAGCCTTTGCGTGACTGAGCTGGTCATTCTTAGGCTTTAATATTGTGTACGGCGGACTGCCACATTTAGGGTACCCTTCGGGGCGTGACACCCACAGGATCTTTACCATCCAACACAGAGGTCGATCCGAGAGAGCAACCCAGGCCATGACTCCTAGGATGATTATCCTACTTTTTTTTTCTTTTGTCAATCTAATTTTGTGGAGAGATGAGAAGGTTGATTTTTTTAGTCTCTTTTAAAGACTTTTGAGAAAGTTTGATGAGAATTTTGATAGGACAAATGTTGTCCTTTTTGAGGTAGTTATTTGTTTGATGATGGTTTGTCAAACTTATATTAGGTTTTAAAAGCTGTTTTTGTTCTCGTTTTGAATATGAATGATGAGTATGTTCTTGATGAAATTCTATGCTTGTACGAATGAATGATAAGGAAATGAATGTATTGTGGATTAATCTACATTCTGGGGATGTTTGTAAGTGTTTTTAAAGTGATTTATCTGAGGAATTTAACCTCGAGCTAAAACTAATTGTAGAGCCTAAAATTCGACCCTCGATGCATTTTCATAAAAAAAGATAATTATAGTTAATTCCTTTTTTCCATACTGCATTTAAAAAAATTTTCGAACCCGATAGAGCTAAAGTTTACCCTTGAGTCTCTTGCATCACCAAACTTACTAAAAATAAGTTCTTTTCCTTATTTCAAGCATCAACCCATTGAGGTAAGTTCTTTTCTTCGCTTATTCTTTATTTCACTATTTCATCTAAAGATTAGATTAAATCTATGCATTTTAGGATTTTCACAATATATGCGATTCTTTGTACTTATAGTGTTCGATGGAAAGAAACCTCTTTGAGGATTAATATGAGTTTGTATAACTATCTTATGCATATTTATGAGCTTAAATTTTAGGTAATATGTCGCAAACTTCGTTGTCATCTATTAGCTTCTTTAAAGTTCTGCGAAACTTAGTTTGTTTTGGATTACTTGAAAAAAAAAAAAAAGAAGAGGATTTTGATATTAAAGACAGCAAAAATAGGGTATATTTTCGAATAAATGATGTTAAAACAATTGTAAATAGTTATGACTTAAGAATGCCTTTGATGTAGACAGTTTATGTTATATTTAAGGTAAATGCTTATTTTATTTTTGCAGAGAAAATGGCATCTAAAAGAAGCTAGACACAATCACAAAAACAATCAAAAAGGGCTAGACATGAGTCTAAGCCCCCAGTACAAGTAAGTACCTAACCATGCACTTTAGTAGGAATGGAGAATGATTTTAGAAGCTTCTTTAGAGACCCAGCATGGCAGAGGATATTTGAAGTAAGAGAAGAAGCTTATGGGGAAGCTACAATGGCCTCATGGCTAGTTTCAAAGTTATAAGAAATGTGCCAAGTCTAGATGATCTAGTTAGTTTTTATGCATCTAGGGAATATAGAGAAGTAACGATGAGGCAATTCATATATGCTATGAACCTGTATGATGATGAGGAAGCTCTCTATGGGCCAAAATTCAAGGAGCTACCTGTTGAAGTACCTGAAGTAGAATGAAAGAAATTTTTTGGTGAAGATATTGAAGGCACGTTTGCCCCTTCTAAGATTACTGGTTCAAGGTTCAAAAGTAAGAGAGCTAGGATATTGCACTATCTACTCATTAGGAGTATTTATTCCAAGGCAGAAAGAGCATCTACAAATGCTAAAGGAGAATTACATCCATTGATTAGTATGATACAAGGACAAAAATTCAATGTTGGCTTATTGGTAGCATGGAGAATCAAGTATCAGGTTAGTGAATCAAGTATCAGGTTAGTCTTCAACGCAAAGGAATTTTTCTTGGAGGCTTAATCACAAGGATATTGAGAAATTCATGTATGTAGCCAGAATAGGAGCCCACTGATGTAGTATGTAAGTACAAGGAGCTTAACAAGAAGTCTTTCAGAGACTGAGGGTTAGTCAAAGTCGGAACCCCATTAGTTGTTACACCAGCAATAGAAGAAGTGCCACAAGTTGCACAAGAACCAGCTGCATCAACTAAGTTGATTAGAAATGAGCCACCAAAATAACAAGAATTGAAACCACAAGATGATGTTGATGCTTCTACATCATAAGCTTTAAAACAACTCTCAGCAGCCAACTTCAATAGATTGGAAGAAGAAGTAAAGGGGATAAAGGAAAGGCTGGCTGATCTAGAAAAAGAAACCAAGGAGGGTATAGATGAGCTAAAGAAAACAATGGAACAAGTGTTAGAAAACTATATCAAAGTTCATCCTCCTCAACCTCACTCAAAACCCCTATCACCCCAACCGGTCTTGGCTGAGTCAAATCACTCAAATAATGATGATGATGATAACAATGGCGATGATGTTACACCACCCTCACCTTTTAGATACATACCATCACCTCCTCATCCCCAACACATACCCTCTCCAACCACATCACCAAAACATGCACTTTCACCATCTCAAGCACAATCTCCATCCACACATACAGAACCACCCATCCTGGAACCACACACAATTCATTCTTCCTAAACACAAATCTAGAGCCTACACCAATAACATCTTTAGCTCCAATTCCTACCTTCTCCAAATCTTTCAAGGAGAAAGCCAAGAGGCCTGATGTGCCTAGATCATTGGGAAGTAGCATAACTCAAACTCAAATGAATTTTTGTTTTTGGTGTTTTAAATTTATTGGTTAAACAATGAATTAAAAGGATATAAACAACACCAATAAACGGATATGATGCATCACCTATGATCCAAACTACGCTATTCCTAAATTGATATGACTCACAATCTAATAATAACGGTTTGTTCGCCACAATCCAAAAAAATTGATAAGAATAGGTAAATCTTGCCATAATCAATAATATGAATGATAAGAGAAACATGAAAAAAACTCTCGACATCAAATGTCAAATATGCCAAAAACTAACGAGCTTAATACATCAGGGGGACATTTATAGTAGCTCCCTAAATGACCTAATTAATGACAATAAAGACTAATTACTAAATATGATAATAAAGATTAATAACTATGACAATATAGACTTTCTATATCTAAATATCTTAATATGAAAGGTAATCTAATGACATTAACGACTAATAAAGACTAATAGATATCACATTAAAGACTAAAAATAAGGACTAATAAAGACATCTAATAATAATTATAAACAATAAAGACTAAAAACTAAAAGACATCATGACATGAGAAGAAAGGTTATCGGCCTTTCATTTGCTTCAACCGATGCATCTCGATTAATGGTAAATTGATGCACATCAAGGCCTATGTCAAACAGAAGGAGGATGATTTTGCCTTATGATCTAGATGTGGATCCTAATTCCATCTTAAAGAATAAAGAAGTCGTTGCTGAATCAATAGAAGCAGCAGAAGCAATCAATAATAGAATGGAGTAAGTACAAGAAGATGCTCCAATTGCATAGAATAAGCCATCAGATGAAGAGTATAACCTAATTCTCTTAAGCAATCTAGTACAACAAATTGTTAAAGAAGTAGAATTTGAAGAGGGGATAGCTGAGATAGAGAAGGAGCAAATTAATAACTTAGAAGAGAATGAGAACAAGAATTGGCAGTAGAGGAAGAAGATATTCCTAGTGAAGCAGCCAAATCAATAGAGGAGAAAGACAGTATCATAATTCCTGACCTAAATGAATTACCTGTTAAAAAGGACAACTTCCAGCCGATGAAGAGTACTATGAATAGGAAGCCGATTTTACTATAGTAATAGAAGAAATAGAGAAGCAGGAAGCTAACAAAGAAATTTTTAATTTAATTTTCAAGCAAGTATGCAAAATTGTTGTGGAGGGAACACCAACAATTAGAAGAAATGTCTCTTTAAGAGAATCCTCCAGTGAAATCTTCAATGAAAGAATTGGATTGCCAATTCCTTCCAATGAAGTTCTTGAAGTCTCACCCCCCCTCTGAGTAATTTAGATGAAGAAATCCTTCATGCCATCACCCAACTAGTAATACAAACCCTTGAAGAAGAAATTAATGAGGAAGACATAATTCAGGCAATAAACTCCATGGTTTTACAAACAGTCGAAGAAGAGGAGAGATACAAAGATGAAATGGATAACCTTTAGAAGAAGTAGCTAAAAGCCTCCTAGATGAATGCACTTTCATTATTACCAAAGAAGGTTGGGTCAATCTGAATGGAGAAAGATTTCTAGTAGATAATGTGCTACGCTCCAAAGAGAATCCTAAACGTAATAGTCCACCACATACAATATTAAAGCTTAAGAATGACTTCCCGAAGTTATGCAAAAGATTTGACACCATATGTAAAGCGTCTATCATAACAATAGGATACACCTATGGGATGTGTAGTTCAAGAAAGAAAATATAACATTTAAAAATATGGTCTTTACATCATCTTAGGGGTATTCCCCCAATAAATGTCAAAGGATTAAAATATAGTCTTAGTCTTGCATTAAAAACAACACTAGAATCAAAAAGATTTTAAAGGAAATCTATTCTAAGATATTCAAAAGGATTTCCTCTAAAAGTTTTCCCAAAAGCATAATCTCATCCGGATATATAGAGACCTTCGGTATAAGAGAAATTGGTCTTACGTCAACAAAAACCTATTGGAGTGTAAGCTCAATTAGCTTAGTGAGAATATTCTCAAATTAACGTACTCGTATAAAGAAAATCAAACAAGTTATTAAACAGGCATATGAAATACATCAAACACGTGGGTAAGTAATATATATGATTAGCCGAAAATCATATGTTTGAATGGATTTATACCATCCATTCAGGGTTAAGTGTTTCAGGCTCTTTAAAACCTTGCTTTATAATCCGATGATGTAGTTCTTTCAGGCTTCTACTCGCCCCATCTTGAAATAGTTCTTTTGGGCTCCTATTTGCACATACTTAAATAGTTCTTTCAGGCTCCTATTCACCCATCCTTTCAATCTTATGGTCCTGGCGAATCCCACTACTATACTCTTGTCTCACCAAGGGCATAGTAGCTAATGCAATATGACCTACTTCATGCTATGCATGAATCAATTAATATAATTATTTATATGTGATTAAATTAATTTACAAGCAATCATAGAATTTGCAGACACTTTACCATGATAATAAAACACGAATTTAATTAACAACAATTCATGTCTCGATATTGGTAGTATGCTTTCAACCAATATTATCATGCATATCCCATTTTCATCTTTTCTTACTTCTAGTGTTTTTAGCTATAAGTACAAATAAGTACATAAAAGTAGGAGATAATATCACATCTTAATGGGTACCAACGTGATAGCCTGCCATAGCCCACCGTACATAATATCAAAACTTGAGAATGACTATCTTAGTCACTCGAAAGCTTTCATATTGGTACAAGATGTACGTTCACAACAAAGGGAGACCAATAGAGTTATGTATTTTAAGATAGTGGCAGCAGAATGATTCACCAAAATAAAAGGTCTTACATCTTCTACGGGGCATTCCCTTGATAAATCTCCATAATAACATAGTCTTACTAAGACAGATAACTAAACTAAAAGATTTTTCAAAGGAATCTAATCTAGTCTTCAAAATAGCATTCCTACAAAATCTCCCCAAAAACGTAGGTTCTATCCAGACGGTCAGGGTGGTCTCAGGTACAAAAATAATTATCCTGCAACATCATAAATCTATTAGGAGGTAAGCATAACTAGCTTAATGATATTCCTTATGCAAAAGTACTCAAAACAAAGCAATCAAACAAGTCCATTAAGCAAGCATATGAAATGCAATAACCATATGATTAAACAATACATATGATTATTCGGTTTCGTATGTAGAATGGATTTACCCCTCCATTAAGGGTTAGGGAATGCTTTGAATGGGTCGCCATCAACCTCCTAAAAATTTGCGCGCGTCTTAGGATTCTAATCAACCGTACTACTAGTCCCTAGGCTTTCTTTATCCAAAGTGATTGATCCAGCTCAGCTATACCATGAGGTCGAACTCTCCGAACGTCCTAATTCCTCAAGATGTAGCTAAGCAGCTTGCCTTTCCAGTCCCACGCTGAGGAGTAGTAGCAAAATATGAAGATGATATTCTAAGTGATATGCATGAGCAATTTAGTTATAAGAAATTTCCAATTCGACATTAGTCCATTTAAGGCGATCAATCAATATTTACATACACAACAATATATATAAGGGTAATTTATATTAATCAACCAGTTGAGCTCCAATATGCTTAGTATTTATTAATTACACATAACAAATCACATACATAGTGCCCATAATAACCCGCATCCATATCAATTTTTATCTTTTCCTAATATCTAGTGCTCTATTCTACAAGTATATGCACGAATATATTAAACATAAAGAAAAACCCACTCATCCATATCGCAACTTTTTAGTCGTAGTAGTCTTTAAGAAGGGAAATCCCGTATTCTTCATCACCTATACATAAAAAATACTCGGGATGAGATTTCATGTAAGTTCTACTCAAACTTTCTAATTCTATTTCATGATTCTTGTCAAAATAGGATTATGTGAAACCCTAACTTAAAATAGCCATAACTTACTCATTTTAACTCGGAATTTCGCATATTATATGTCATTTTCTATCTACTTGAAAATATCTATCTATTTATAAGGTTATTTTTATCATAAAAATACATTTAGGTTTGGAAAAAATAGGGTACAGAATTATTACAAAATTCCAAGTCCTCAAAACATAATTTTTCAAACTTTTCATCGAAAAATCCTTAAACAAAAATATAGATATTTATATGTTTGAAAAATCCTTTGAATATATATATATATATATATGTACTCATATTGTATGAATGATTTTAGTGACGTTCTCTCAAAATAAAGTTTGTAAACAATTTTACGAAAGATAGAGTTTTGTGAAAGGTCATTCTTTGACTTATCATAATTCCATATATATTTTTAAAATCCTTAAAGTTTTTATATTGTTCACAAATTCTTCTTCAAAAGTTTATTTTTATAAAACATGGTTTTACATATTTGTGACATAAAACCCAAATGTATTTCCTTTTTAAAGAATTTTCTAAGTTTGACACTTTAAAAATAATAATAATTTTTAGATTTTGTAAGTATGAAACTTAGTTAGAGAAAATCATGATTTCATACTTACTTTGAGCCCATGAATGTTTTATTTTCATGTTAAACTCTTTTAACTAATTATTTTCCAAAATATAAACCTTTATGTGGTTATGAGGAAAATGATTCAAAGTTGTATAAAAGATGTTTTAAGTTTTAGCATATGAGAAAAATTTGGCGAGTGACTTATTTTAAACCTTCATGCTTACAATATTTCTTTATTAATTCATAATTTTTCCATACATGGATCTTTATTTGAAAATATTTAGTTTGTCACAAGTGAGTGTCTAGTCACTATAAATATTACTTGTATTTCCTTAATTCCATAAAAGAAAAAAAAATGGATTTTGCTTCTTAAAACTTAGTTCCTTAAGTTGTATATATTTCTAAGTGGATTTTAACTTAGTGAGTAGATCTTAAACTCGACTTAGAAAGATTGTTCAGTTCCTGGTTTTAATTATAAAGTTGGTAAAAAACCTATAATTAAGTTTTTATGAAAATTTACATAACAAGGAATTGTCACAATAGAGTTTTAATAAAGCTTATGTTACTTATTTCGAAAATAGAATGTTTATTTACTTAGTTATTTCTTGAAGAAATCCTTTTTGTTGATATTTTCAAAAATCCATGATAAGCTTGTCTAAGTTTTTGAAAAGGATTTATTAAAAACAATTTCCAAGTCTTTGGTGGAATAATCTTTATTAAGTGATAAAATTTTTTTTAAAGAGAGCTTAGTCTTGTTTTTCCTTATTTAAGAAAATATGCTCTTCATTTTTGTTGAGACAAGAATCAATATGATCATGTGCGAATATGAATATGTACTTGAGAGAAAGAGAAAAATATCACATGATAAGATAAAGAGAAATATAAGAAGCAAATAGGCATAATAATAAGGTGAAATATTGGGAGCCTTAGCTTCATCAAGGCTTTCTAGTAAAGTATTAGGAGCCTTAGCTTTATCAAGGTATTCTAGAACTAAGAATAGATTAGTTCCAAAAAGAAAAAGGAAAAAAAGAAAGAAAAGAAAAAGAATATTAATAAGAGCAATAATAAGAGGTTAGGTTAGTGAGTATTTAGGCTCTAAGAGATATAGATACAGATTTACATAATAATATATAAAGTTAGATTATGAACAATAATAACAATACCAATAAGCAACATAATAACAAATATAATAACCATAATAACCATAATAACAATAATAACATAATGGAAGTTTAGGCATGAATAAGAACAAAACATGAACATATTATTACTTCTTTACTACCCATGGGTTCGAAAAACACATACCATGGTCATGTTAAGTTGCATGACATGAAGATGAATGTAGGAATCTTTACTTAAAGTTATTTGTTGGTTAAAGAAGAAATGAAGTTTTAGTAGCAATATGTGGTTGGTAGTTTTATGAAAGAAGAGAGAGTTTGGAAAAGAATTTTGGGAGAGAAAAATTAGATAAAGAAGTTGAGAAATGATTTTAGTAGAATTTTGTTATGGTAAAAGAAAAGTATGTAAGAAGTGAATGAGGGAAGAGGTATTTATAGATAATGTGGAGGGAATTATAAGTTAATTAATTAAGTGAAAAAGAAAATAAATGGAGGGAAAGAGGGGGGGGGGGGTTTGGTGGTGGTGTGAGAGATGTGATAAAAATTAAATTTTTGTGGAGAAAAGTAATAATATATAAAATATGATGTAAAATAAAGTTATATGAAAAAGTAAAAAGTAAAAAAATAGATATTTAGGTAGTAAGAATAGGTAGTAAAAAAAAGTAAAGATAGATGAATAGTTGTGAATAGTGTAGAATAGGATAATGAATAGTAAACAAGACTAATAATTTACCGATAGTAAAGAAACTAGCGTAAAAATACGATATCTAATATTTTTAGTTATCGAAAAATTATAAAACTGATATTTTTGAAATCATTGAATTATTGCAAGTCTAATGGTGTTATCGGAATATTTTTACCATTCGGTGTATTGGGGCACAGTTTTCAGTATTTGATCCTATTCGGATCCAAAATGAACTAAATTTTGATGAATATGATATTTTTAATCTTCCCTATATTATTATGGACTTTAATCCACAATTATCACGACTTTGTTGTTTAAGGGTTAAGAACGCGGGATTATCAGATCTAATCTCAATCGGGCTTGTTGTTGGCTTAGTTGACTTTTAGGCATTCGATTTTAGTTCCGGCTTTAAGATTTATTTGCAAGATTATAAATTTTTGGGATTGATCATTGTTTTATATTTTTGGTTCAAAATTTAAGTTTTTACTTTATTTTTGATGATTTATTTAGTTTTTAATAATTCTCGGGATTGTTTAATCGAGTCTAGGTTATATGATGACTCATTGTAACTCTCAATATTAATTTAGATTTTTTATTCCAAAATTATCTAAAGGCTTAAGGTTCTATAATTTTATTTTTGAGTATTATTTAGATATTCCATCTCGATTTATGTGTTAGGGATCAGATAGATGAAGTGTTTTACGTTCAGGTTTCGAGTCGAGCAATTATTGAATTTCTATTTTGTTTTTTAATGTTCTCTTTTTTTTTTTAAGGCCATGAAACCTCGTATTTGATATTGTTTAGGGTTTGGTTTTAACTTGAGTCAATCTTTAGGGTTTTGATTCGGTATTTTAATTCTAGAATTATTTTCTAAGAGTAACGGAGAAATTCAGAGGTTTACAGATAAACTCACTTGACCATTCTTGTCAAAATTCTTCACTTGCAATAATCCTTTGAATACGGATCCTCCAGATGTCTGTCACCTATACAAAAGAAATATACTAAATGAGTATTTTCTAAAAGTTCTACTTAAACTTCTAATTTTATTTCATTAATTTTGTCAAAATTCGAGTAACTGGAAATTACAACTTAAAACGGTCATAACTTGCTTATTTTAACTCTGAATTTCACATATTATATATCGTTTTCTACCTACTTAAAAAAATATATCTACTACTAAGGTAATTTCTAACATCAAAATATATTTCGGTTTCAAAATAGGTTGACACAAAATTAACATGAAAATTCCAGCCCTTAAATTGTAATTTTTCCAAACTTTGCTTCATCTAAAAGTCTATAACAAATATATAGATATTTATATAGTTGACAAATCCTTTAATATAGATTTATACTCATATTATATACATGATTCTAGTGATGTTGTCTCAACAATGATTTTTTATAAAACAATTTATATTAGAAGTTGGAAAATGAAGTTCACAAAATCTTTCTTCAAGTTGTTGTAAGAAAATTAAGATTTTGAGTTTGTAACTAATGAATGCCCTATTCAATTAAAACCATCATTTTTATATTTTCTTAACTTCATAAAGATGGATTTACTTCTTAAAAACTTGGTTTTTTAAGTTGTCTACTAATTTTAAATTTTCCTAAGCAAATCTTTAATTAGTGAGTTGCTCTTAAACTTAACTTAGAAAAATTGTTTAATTCTTAATGTTTTTCAATATATGGGTGTGAGTCCTATAAACTAGTTCTTAAGAAAAAATTATATAATAAAGAATTATTAACATTAAGATTTAATAATAAATATATTTTAATATTTTGGAAAGAGAGTAATAGAACCACATAATCAAGTTTTGAAGAAACTTTTCGTAATATCAACACTTAAAAAATTATGATGAATTTATTTAAGTTTTTGAAAAGAATATTGTTGAATCATAATCCTAAGTTTTAATGGAAATATTTCCTAAGTGAATGTTGGACTAATGATTTGAATTTAATCTTGACATAGAAAAACTTACTTTGTTCTTAGTATTTTTTAGGATGTTGACGTATACCTTACACATAAGTTTTTAAGAAAACATAGTATACCACAGAATGATCAATATTAATATTTAACAATAAACTTATTTTATTATTTTGAAAAGAGTGTAGTTTAACCGTTATCCTATGTTTTAGTGAAACTTCTCCTAAATGTTAAAATCATACTTCTTGAGAGTTTAGTTTTTATAAAAGAAAGAAAGTAGCTCCTTTTATTTCTTTGAAAATTTTATCAAGACAACAACATTATAACCATGCATGAATATGAACTTATAGCTATTTAGTATGATAAAATAATTTACATAGAGAATAAAGGATATAAAATTAAATAAGCATATATGTAAAAATCAAGCATTGGGAAGTCTTAGCTTGCATCAAGGCTTCCCAGAACTTAGAATGGACGAGTTTCAAAAAGAAAAGCAAGAAAATAATAAGAAAAACATGAGAGTCTTAGATTAATGTCAAGGCCCCCTAGACTTCGATTATGGACAAGTCCTAAAAAGAAAGAAGGAAAATTGTTTTAACTTGATGATGACAAGTCTAACACTAGAATAACTAGTATTGATTTATTTGCATGAAAGAAATAAATAAATTGCAAGAACATAAAAGCATAAATAAAAGTTAGGTTAGTAAGCATTAGGCTCTAAGCATATATGTATATATATATATATATATACACACATGAAATACCCCAAATTTTACCAACCTAAATTAGAAACGTGATAATTAAATACTATGAAAATGCAGGTAATTTTGAATCTTATTTTAAATTTAACCTAATAATTGAATTTAGATAGTTTAGTTAAATTGAATTTCATAAATAATAGAATATAATTAGAAAATTTAATATAATTGGATTAGTAGATACATTTAATTGAAATTAGGAATTCCAATACCACAAATACCCACATCAACTTATCAAATTACTTTAATGTCCTTTCTCTAACATACCAAGCTAGTCAATTCCTTTCAATTATCGACTTGTAACCAATTTCTCAAGATGAATTATCTAAATTCCTAATTCACTAAAGTAAAATCTTAATCTAAATTTAGATTAGACTCGAACCAATAACTCCCTAACTATATACCTAAGGTTATAAATATCAAGTGTAGTATGA
Organism: Combretum micranthum; assembly: GCA_024138025.1. Lineage (NCBI taxonomy): Eukaryota > Viridiplantae > Streptophyta > Magnoliopsida > Myrtales > Combretaceae > Combretum > Combretum micranthum. The sequence goes on from JAMXBD010000030.1 coordinate 1,410,715, forward strand.
CCCGATTAATTTTTAGGGTCTATTAGATAGTAAACGATAGTTTAAAAATGAATAACTAAGATTGAAATATACACAATAAAAATAGAAACTGATTAATATCTACTAAACTAGAGCTCAAATAAAATTTCTAAATATGTAATTACGAAATTTACAATTTTCTAAGTATTTTGAGCATAATAGCCTAAATTGACCTATCGGGACTAGAAACCTTAATCGCGTAAGTGAGAAATTTGATAATTTAACATAATTAGGAATAATAAATGAACTTAATTGAAAATAAAGACTCTAATGTCATAAATACCTAATTTAACCTGTTAAGCAACATAGATTACCTATTTCAACAAATTCGAATTAATTAATCATTTTCAATTATCAATTGAACTTTATTAGTCAAGTTTAATCATCTAACCCTAAAAATCCAATTTATACATTTTAACCTAAATTCTAACTCCTTAAACCTTAGAAATTTAAAACTAAATATTTTCATTCAAATCTAAACCCCTAAAACCCTAAATTCAAGTAAGCTATTAATTTTCCTTTAATTAGATTTCCTAAAATTAATTTCTAATGCCAATTAGTTAATTTTATTTCTTACTTCTTAATTTCCAATTCTAAATACCTAAAGCCCATAACTTAAAACCCTAATTCTTCTTCTAAAACCTTAAGCCCAATTATTCAAAGATCAAGCCCATAAACCTAAGCCCAAAAGCCCATGCATCAAAGCCCATAAAGCCCATTAGACCATGTTCTTATCATGCACCCCCACATACGATATGAAATCTCAATATCTAGAAAAAAAAAAAATCTAACCTTATGAAAAGACCAAAATAACCTTAGCTACTTCAAGAAGGTTTCTTCATCTATGAAAAGACCAGTTTACCCCTTAAATAGCTACAATGTGAACCCAAGAAAATATCAAGTGTGTGAAAAAACCAAATTGACCTTAACCAACTCTAGAAGATTTCTATACCTAGGAAAAGACCAAAATGCCCTCACTTAATCAAGCCAAGGTACCAAAATGTCCTTAACCCTAGAGATAATTACAAGCCATTAAAAATATAAAAAATACCTATTAGAAAACCCTAATTTCTTCTTCCATCTATGCAACCCACTTCCCCCAAAAAACCTCTCAAAACATCTCCCAAAACCCACAAAAATACTATAGCAATCCCTCTTCAAAATCTAGCATCTAATAGGTGCTTTTGAAGCCTAAAAGAAATGTTGATGTTAGGAAAATTTACTTGAAGAAGCTACATCAACTTAAGGAGTAGGGTAGTGAAGCTTTAGCTAATTATTTCACAATTCAAGTAAGTCATGTTAGTTTAATTAGTGAATTTGTATGATTGTTGTATCTTTGTTGTTGAAATTATTGTTAGATGGTGATATCAACATAGATTTAATAATAATAAGGTTTTGGTAAGTATAGATATATGTTTTCTTACAAACCGAATACCATAAATATATGTATAAATGTTGTTTTGATAAAATTATCATATATTAAATATACAAGTACGATATGTCTAATGTATGGTATATAATTGATCTAATATGTTGATTATATGTGTGTATTTGGTTTAGTTTTTAATAAGTTATAATGTTGGAAAATGAAACAAATGGACATATACGCTTAATATTATATATAAAAGGCATGTCATGTAGGTAAATTACTAAAATTATGATCAATATATGCATATAAGCATATGAAAATGACATATCATCCGATGGAATGTGCGTTTGATAAGTTAAACATGTTGATGAATTGATTTATGATAATATAAGTTGCTGGAATTAATTATTGCATATGCTTTTGTGAAATTTAATTAAAATATCAAATGGAATTATCTTTGGATGAAATTTATAAAAACAATATCTCAACATGTCTATATACAAACTATAAATTTTAGTGATTTTTGAAATACATTTACTATTTTTAAAAATTAAATTTCAAAATAGCAAAATAGGGCAAAACAATGTTTCGGCCAGCAGTGGTGGCGTGAATTCATATGGCCGAACCGGTGACTTTTTCTTCTCCTTTTTGGGTTAAACTACAAGGGTTTGAAAGATTAAGAAATCTACTTTAACATAGTGCAAAGAACCGGACAAGAACTGGTCGGGTTGATGGTCAAATTCGTTCGAACCGATTGGTCATCGCTGCCTTTGCCTTGCTCTGGACAGTTTTGAATCAATTAAAATTAAAACCATAATGACCTTACAAACATATAAATATATGTGTTAGGAAGTTTACATAAAAATTTTAGCTTAAGAACCCATGTTTAAGATAATAAACCGATTTATTAAAGTTAGGGTGCATACTAGTTTTCTATAGGAAATGAAATGAGGGAATTTAAGGTAAATTAATTCTAATCAAATGAAAATGAAATAAATGTAAATAATGTGTTTTCATGTTAAATTATGATTTTTAAGATAAATAATTAATTATTTTTATTTTATGAATTTATTTAATAAAGTAAGTATAAATATAACATCACAAGATAGTACAAGCATAATAGGAAACTAGTTTAGATTCCTTAGTCCATTTAGATGTAAAAATAAATTATAAATGACATAAATAGAATAATTATATTTTAATAAGTTGTTTTACTTAATAAAAGTTTAATAGATTGATTATAGGACATACTATAGAATTTATCATTTTAAATGACCTAATTACCATTTAGTAAACTTGACTAGTTAATTATGTTCAACTTGATTAGATAAAATTAATATAGATTTATTAACTAATATTAGCTTTGTAAATTCTTCAGAAACAAAAAATTTATGCTTAGCTATTAATTGATGAATTCCTATATAATCATATTAACTTGAAATTGGCTTCAATTAATATGTTAGGTTAAACCTTAAATGATAAGGAGTGCATTATTTCTAAAATATGATAGGCCATGAATAATAAAAGGAGTATGTTGTTTCAAATGTATATTTTCTAGAAAACTAAGGAGTTAATATGAGTTTGATATAAATTGATATTTGATTCAAATACTTATATGAATTAATCTTTGAAGCAGATATTTGTTAAAAGTCAGCATTCTGCTTTATCTTCTGGTCTATCTTCTGATTGTTCAGAGCACAGATTTTATATCAGGTACGCAGTAACTTGTGCGTTGCTTGCTAGGATAGGCATCATAAATCAATTAATATTTAAAGATGGCCTTAATAATTACTTATTGCTTGTGCATGGCCGTTTTTTAGACCTGGCCGAGGGGCGACAACCTTGCTAGGCAGTGCCAGCACGGTAGGTAGGCGCTTAGGCCACCATGGGCATGGTGGTACGGTGGGTAGCTGATGGGGGGAAAGGTAGCGGGATAACGTCGACCTAGATCGAAGAGAAGTAATGTAGTGTGGTTCACGTTTATGGGACCGGATGAGCTACACTATATTATAGATCATGATGGATAGAGATGCATAATGGCTGTAACCCCCAAACGAGGCTATTACTTGTAGAGATAGCGGATATAGGTATTCGGGCTGCCTATATCAACCCCTTGAGCTGTTATTGCTATTCAGGACCCTCAGGTTCCCAGCATGTTGCCAGAGTGTGAGTGCTCCACTGTTGTTTGTCGCACTTTAATTTAAAGATATGAACTATTGGTTATTACATTGCATATAGAATAGGCGTGTGTGCCCATCTCGTGTGTGCTTGTGTTGCTGTCGTACTGGGCTTCGGCTCATTCCTTCTTTTTCAGATGATGATCTGGATACCTGTGATTATCGGGTATGGGACGACTCTAAAGGAGCTTGTTAACAAGTTGAGTGCCTAGGAACATTAAACTATTTATGCTATTAGCAAAAGTTATTGATCATCTTTTCAAAGTTATGATTTGATGAGGGCATATCTATGAGCCCATGGTTGTATCTTGAGATACTAGACACTGTGTACTTTGAGATACCTGATGGTAAGATATTTATTTATAAACATTTGTCTACTCATTAAAATAGCCTATTTGAAAATCGTTTTGAGAAATTTACTTTATTATATGTAATGGTCTACTCAAGAGAGTAGCATATTTAGAAATCGTTTTAGAGATATGTATTTCTTTTCCGCTGCAACTCTAGTTATTTTCAAAATCTAATTCAACGATTTCAAAATTTAAAATATGTTTACCAATGATCACAATAAACTGTGGATTAAGTCAGTCTTAACGTATAATGCGTAAGTGTTATACGTGGCGACTGGTATGCCTTGAACCAAATTCGGGGCGTGACAACACACACACACATATAAAAGTTATGTTAGAAGTATGAATCATAATAACAGCATAATGAAAATTATAATGGAATATAGTATTGAACAAGACATGAAGAAATTATTGTTTTCATGATTTCATCCTTAACATAATGCTCATAAGGTTTCTAGAAATCAAACACACAATATGTTCATGTTATGTTAACATGAAGATAAGGATGGGTTTAGAAATTTTACCTAAGGTTAATGAAGGATTTGGAAATGAAAGAAACAAATGGATGTGTTTATTTTTCTTAAAAAGAAGTTGATGGTAGAGAGTGTTTTGAAGGGAATTTATTGGTGAGAAAAATTGAGAGGAAAAATTGGTAGAATTGTTGTATGTAAAATGAGATGTGTGAAAGAAGTGGAGAAAGAGGTGAAATTTATAGAGAATTATAGAGGAAAATTAGATGTAATAAAATAAATTAAAAAAGAAAAGAAAACTAAGATGGAGAGAGAGGGGTAACGCTAGCCTTAGAGAGACGAGGGAGAGTGAGTGATTAAAAAATTAATTTGGGTAGAGAAAAGTAATAAAGTGTAAGAGAAGTAGTGTAAAAAATTGTATTAGAAATGAAAAATGTAAGAATAGGTATGTAGGTTGCAAGAAATAAGTTGTAAGGAAAAGTAAAGATAGGTGAATAGTAAAGATAGTATAATGAATAGTAGACTAGACAATTAAAAAAATACTTGTAGTAAAGAAAATAGGTGTAAATATGTTATATTTGATGTTTTTAGGATCCTAAAATTTCTAAAACTGATATTTTACGAATCTTCATCTTATTATGAGTCTAAATATATTATTGGAATTTTTTTTACCATTTTACATGCCGGGACACTGTTTTCAAAAACTAATCCTGTTTGGATTCAAAATGAGCGATTTTTGAGCAAATATAATCTTTCCAGGTCATGTGACAATATTTCACACTATAATCTAATGTTATCTTATTTTTACTATTTTAGGGTTTCGCATGCAGTATTACTTGATCTAGATTCACTAGGGTTTGTTGTTATTCTAGTTGACTTTAAGGTTCTAGTTTGACTTCTATTCTAGGGTTTTATCCATAAGATTATCATAAAATGTAGGGGTTTACATAATGTACAAAAATTTTATGACAATCATGCTCAGCAAAGAAAATATGACAGATGGCTCAAGGAGAAGCGGAAAAGAGTGGCAGAGGGGAGACCTATAATACCACCTAGAACCGAAGAGGAGAAAGAAAAAGAGAAGTTTTTGGAAAGGGAAAGGGAAGAACAAGAATACCTCTGAAAATGCAAAGAGCATGTAAGCTTAGAAGCACAAGAAAAGAAAGACAAAAAATTAGCTCGAACTTCACAGCAACAATGGGAGAAAGAGAATATGAGTAGCTCAAAAGAAGCAAATGAAAACATCAAAAAAAGGCTCTAAAAAGAAAAAAAGAGGTGAAAACTAAAGTTTTGTTCCTTAATTCTTATATGATATATCTCATAATTATTTTATTCTTTATTTCTGTTGCAGCTTTAGTATTCTTTATTCTTTAATTCTTTGACAATAAATATCATTCTTTGCGGCAAATAATATCTTTTGTGAAGGATTAGATTCAATTTTTTGTCCATAATCCAGTCGAGGCTTTGATTGAGCCATCATTTTTGCTAATATTTTTTCCTTAGTCTCAAACATAAATAGGGCAATGAAGCACGCAACAACCAAATCAACCCCTCGAGCTCTAACAAGAGAAATTTCTCTTAAAACTTCTAATTTATAAGTCTTGCTCTAAATTATGTTGATTGAAAATCCCTTGTTTGTTATTCATGCTTTGAAACATTGAGTACAATGTTTAATTTAAGTGTGGGGGAAGGAAATTAACAATATATGGGTTGGATATTGAAAATTGTTGGATGATATGAAATATGTCTGAATAAAGTATATGTGCTTTGAATGATCAATTCTTTTCACACAAAAATAGTAGGAAGTTAATGAAATAGTTAAAATTTAACCAATTTTTTTTTTAAATCACTAGTTAACTCAACAGAGCAATCAATGAAAATCATCACAAGATTAAGTTATCTCTTTGTATAAATTACTTTATAGTATTCATATGGAGTAATTTTACTTGTTATTTAATTTGGAATTTTAGAATTGGAATTAACTTAAGGTCCTTAGTAAGCTACTCAATTTTCTTGTAAAAGCTTAAATGATCTATATGTTTTTCAATTTAGTCATTTTTAGAGCCGTGTAATCTCAAATGAATGTTCAAATGATGATTATAACTTGATGATTTTTCCTTATGCTCTATATAACCAAGACAAAACAAAAAAAAATTGAAAAATGAAAATCACACTCTTAGGATTGATCCCTTAGAAAGAAACTTCTTGTCCTCTCTTTCAATTTTAAATAAGCGATGATTAAAAAAAAAAAAGCGAAAAGAAGCAAGCCAAAACCCATCCAGACAAAATGTAAAGAAGAAGGCAAAAACCTTTCCCTCTACAACTTTGAAGTACATAAATAAATAATCAAAATAAAATAAAAAGCATAAATAAGAAAGAAGATTTAGGGGATGAATTGATGAATATGCCTTTTCCTTTGATTATAATACTTAAAGAGGTGATTAAGGAACTGCATACTCATATATCTAAAGGGAAAAAGTTGATGGAGTTCTCTCTTACTCTTATTGATCTTTTGAATAATTTTTACTTTAAAATTCTTCATTAAACAATGAGGGTAAAGGCTGATCTACTAGAATAAGTTCTGCGAATTTAGTAGAAGTAATTTTAGCACAATTAATGGGGATGATTGAATACTTAGAGTGCTAAGGTGATTTGAGGTTGAACTAATCTGGTCAAATTTTCCAGTTATGATCTATCTTCTTATTTTTAAAAGTCATGCTTGGTTAGAATGATATTTGCTTAAGAACAAGCAAAGGCTTAAGTGTGGGGGAATTTGATAAATGTATTTTACGTTATTCTATTCATAGGAATTTAGGCCTAAATTGACTTATTTTTGGATAAATTCCTATAAATCTAGTCCTTTAATGTTTAACAATTTTTTTTTTTTACAGCTACTTAGATCAAAAGAAGAAGAACTTAAGTGTTTAGAATTAGATTTGGAGAAAAACAGCAATAATACTTAAAGACAGTATCAGTCGAGCCCTGCAAAAGCACTGGTTGAGGCTTAAATCTTAAGGTAAAACAAGGCAAAGTGATTTGTCACGCCCTACATCAAGGCCTCAACATGAACCTTGATGAATTTTTAGAGGTGATCACACCTTAGAATTGAAGAGAAATCTCTCTTGTGCCATACTATCGAGCCCTAATCTTGACCCACGACGAAGACTGAAGGGAAAACGGCCCTTTGCTAAGAAACACAAGTTGAGTCAAGCCCTTTGTATCTGTCACGCCCCGAGGGATACCCTAAACGTAGCAGTCTATCGTACACAATACTAAAGCCTAGGAATGACTACCTCAATCACGCGAAGGCTTCCATATCATGTACAAGGCGTACATCACAACCAAGGGAACACATCGGAGTAGCGCAATTTACATTGATAATAATTAAGTAACAAGGCAAAGAGAATACTTATCATAAAACATAAACATGATAAATTACAATTCTTAGGGGTATATCCCTCTATTGTCTTCAAATCAAAATAGATACACTTCTTAAAATTTCCAAAACACTAACATAGCATACATTACATAGAAGGATCTTTACAAGATAACTTCATCCTATGTTCTCATTGCCTTCATAAAAGTTTAATATCCTTCTATAACTTTCTTAATGTCATGATCTTCGATTTAAGCCACGGGTATACCTGTTTCAACAAAATCTATAGGGGTATAAGCTTACAATTAGCTTAGTGAGGTATTCATTTTCATTCACACCATGGTTTCAAATAAGTTCATTTAAATTTTCACGCATATGCTATGCATACAATGCAACAATCATGTGATTACACAGATATATATATAGTTATCTTGAAACTATATATAGAACGGATTTACCCCTCCGTATCGAAGGTTTGGGAATCGGTGTTAAAGATTTGCGACCATCTACTGCTAGTCCCTAGGTCTCCACCCAAAGAGTTCGGTTGGCTCGGCTCCAAGCCTACAGTCGCATTTCTCAAGCGATTTGGATTCTCTAGGAAGAGACATGGCCCGTGACCTACCACGATAACAGCCAATCCAACTCTATGCGTAGGGTAACAGCCTTCCGAAAAAGATATGACTCGATGGATGCTATGTGTGAGCATCCTCTTTTATCCATGTACATATGGGGGGGGGGACTCCTTTGTAATTCTAGTAGCATAGATATTTTCTTGTAATTTTCTTTTATTTTATTTTTGGGGGTGTTGCCTCCTCAAGCAATGTAATGTCTCCTCCTGCAAGAGCTAAGAATGCATATAAAGCTCTTTGTGGGGGTGTGAGTACTCTTCTGGATAGAAGCTCTTACTCACCGGTTGACTACCCACAGTCAATGATATCCCAGTTTACACAAACCCCCACACACACTTTTCTGTTGCCTTGTAACCATTTGATATTAATGAGAAGTGTGCTATTCATATATTGATTTGCTGCCCGTGTCCCTTTTTACTTATTGTTGCCTTTGTGTTGCTTGTGATTGTCCCACAGGTTAAGGCCTATCGTTGGCCATTCGGGTTGCATAAGGCTTGCTTACTACGACAGAGGTGGGATAGTAAGCGCCGCACGGTCCAGTACTTTGTGAACGCCCAGGACCGTGACAGTTGGTATCAGAGCTTAAGGTTAGTCCAGAGGGATAACCATGACGCGGCTAGAAGATGTTGTTCGTAAGGTCGAGGAACTCGAGGGGGTAGTACACAGAGTTGAGCAGCATGTCGGTGCTCTCTTGCCACTCCTGAATAGAGTGGACAGTCTCGATAAAGAGACTAAGGAACTTGCTGAGGAGTTCCGGGAAGCTCTTAGTACTCTTCGAGGTGAGATCAAAGCATCTCATGACAGCCTCAAGAGACGGTTGAAAGATGAATATGCCACAATACAAGCCTCTGTTACGGCGGTAGGAGTGGTGAGAGAAGAATGTCGGGAGCATATTGAGACGATTGCGACCGACCTTAAAGCCCAAATTGTCGTGCTGACGAGGGCTATAGGGAATGCTCCTGCTCAAGCTCATAGCTCGGCCACCCATCCAAAGGTGCCGGAGCCTAAAGCTTTTACTAGCGCGAGGGACGCCAAGTTGCTGGAAAACTTTATCTTTGACATTGAGTAGTATTTTGAGTTCATTGACCAGACCGATGATAGGGCCAAGGTCAAAACTGCTGCCATGTTTTTGTCTGGTGATGCCAAATTGTGGTGGCGCACCAAGTGTGGCCAAATCCAGCATGGAACAGCCCATGTAGATGCTTGGGAGGAAATGAGAGCCGAGTTGAGGGCTCAGTTTTTCCCTGAGAATGTCGAATATAATGCGAGAAAGAAGTTGCGTGAGTTACGGCATACAGATGACATCCGAAAGTATGTCCATGAGTTTGCTACGCTTATGTTGGACATTCGAACCATGGATGAAGCCAATAAGTTGTTTTACTTCCTGGAAGGATTGAAGCCTTTTGCCAGGAATGAGTTGCAGAGGCAAAGAGTGAGTTCTCTTGCCGAGGCCCAGGCAGCGGCCGAACGCTTGACTGACTATACCCAAGATAATAGAGGCAAGAGTGCCTCAACAGGGCAAGAGGGTGGAAAGTCTTTCAAGCAGAGCAAACCCAAGAGTGGGGGAGCCTCCAGTGTGAGCAGCACTAGCGGTACAGGGAGCCAAAAGAAGTCTTATGGCTTTCAACAACCTTCAAAGAGTGGGGCATCAAGTAGCGGTAAAAAGCCTGCATTTGCCTGCTTCTTATGCAACGGTCCGCACAAGGTAGCGGAATGCCCACGTAAGGCAGCACTGAATGCTCTTGCTAAAAAGGCAGAGAGTGTGCAGCTAGATGATTCAGAGTCCGACGGAGAAGGCGAAGAGCAGCCCCGGGTGGGAGCTCTACATATGTTGTCAGCCGTTGGGAAGGCCTCTACAGCACCCAGTAAGGCCAAGACTGACAACGAGTTAATGTTTGTCCAATTGCACATCAACGGCGAGAGTGCCAGTGCAATGATTGATTCGGGAGCCACACACAATTTCATTGATGTGCCCGAAGCGCAAAGATTGGGGCTAGCATTGTCTGATGATTCTAGCCAAATCAAAGTTGTCAACTCCAAGGCCCGTCCAGTTAAGGAGTTGCCAAGAATGTGAAGGTGAAAGTTGGAGATTGGAGCGGGAATCTCAACTTCACCGCTGTCCCTTTAGACGACTTCAGAATAGTCCTGGGGATAGAATTTCTCAGAAGTGCCCGAGTTGCTTCCCTACCAGCAGCTGATTGCTTAGTGTTCATGAGTGACAAGCCATGTTGTGTGCCTGTTCAGAGGAAGAAGGCCAATGGTGGGAGCAACAAAGGAAAGAACATCGGAGCAATGATGCTTTCAGCGCTCCAACTGAAGTGGGGACTCCAACACTAGGAGCCAACATTCCTTGCCGTTTTAACAAAGAAGGAGGATGGAGGGAATGTTGGGACCCCGGGGGTAATTCAGAGGGTCCTAAAGGAGTTCAGTTTTGTGATGCCAGACAAACTTCCACAGGCGTTGCCCCCTAGAAGGCCGGTGGACCATGCCATTGAGTTGGTCCCAGGGGCTAGACCACCTGCCCGTGCCCCTTATAGAATGTCGCCTCCTGAGCTTGCAGAATTGAGGAAACAACTAGATGAGTTGTTGGAGGCGGGTTTCATTCGTCCCTCAAAAGCACCATACGGGGCTCCTGTGCTATTTCAGAAGAAACAGGATGGGAGTTTGAGATTATGTATTGACTATCGGGCTCTCAACAAGCTGACGGTAAGAAATCACTATCCAATTCCTCTCATTGCCAACTTGTTTGATCAACTGAGTGGAGCCAAATACTTCACCAAACTGGATCTTCGCTCAGGCTATCACCAGGTTCGTATTGCTGAAGGTGATGAGCCCAAAACAACGTGTGTAACCCGATATGGCGCTTATGAGTTTCTGGTGATGCCTTTTTGTCTCACTAATGCTCCTGCTACTTTTTGTACTCTCATGAATGTATTTCGTGATTATTTGGATAACTTTGTTGTTGTCTATCTAGACGACATTGTTGTGTATAGCAGGACACTAGAGGACCACGCGAGACACCTACAAATGGTCTTTCAGAGACTCCGGGAGAACCATTTGTATGTGAAGAAGGAGAAGTGTGCTTTTGCCCAGAAGCGCATCAACTTCCTTGGGCACGTAATCGAAGAGGGCCAGATCCGAATGGATGGAGGCAAGGTGGAAGCCATCAAAGAGTGGCCAGTGCCAAGGAGCCTCACTGAGCTGCGCTCGTTCCTTGGACTTGCCAATTATTATCGGCGATTTGTGGAGGGATACTCTAGGAGGGTTGCTCCCCTCACAGATCTCCTGAAGAAGGACCAAGTGTGGTCCTGGAATGGAGAGTGTCAGGCAGCATTTGAAGAATTGAAGCGGGTGGTAACCGAGGAGCCAGTCCTCGCCCTTCCTGACATCTCCAAACCGTTTGAAGTTCACACGGATGCCTCCGACATCGCCTTGGGTGGAGTGCTGGTACAAGGGGGTCATCTAGTGGCTTATGAGAGCCGAAAGTTGAATGCCACGGAGCGTCGGTATTCGGCACAAGAGAAAGAGTTGATGGCAATTGTACATTGCCTTAGGACTTGGAAACATTACCTATTGGGGTCCAAGTTCCTTGTTAAGACAGACAATTCTGCAGCCAGCCATATTCTCACTCAGCCGAAGCTTTTCGCTAAACAGGCCAGATGGCAAGAGTTCCTTGCTGAGTTTGATATGGAGATTGAGTACCGAAGTGGCCGGACTAATCAGGTGGCCGGACTAATCAGGTTGCAGATGCGCTGAGTAGGAGAGCAGATTTGGGATCATTGGCCCAAATTGCTCAACAATCTGCGAGTCGAGTCTCTACAACAATCCAGGAGCAGATCAAGGAACATCTCGGCCAAGACCTGTTGGCCAAGAATCTGAGACAATTAATAGAAGAAGGCAAGACTCGCAGGTACTGGATTGAAGGCGATATGATCTACACCAAAGGTCATCGCTTGTATGTTCCCAAGTCAGGGAACTTGAGGAGGGCACTCATGAAGGAGTGCCATGATACTTTGTGGGCTGGTCATCCGGGTTGGCAGCGGATGATGAGTTTATTGAAGCAAGGCTATTACTGGCCGGATATGAAGGAAGATGTAATGAGTTACACTCGGACGTGCCTGACTTGCCAACAGGACAAAGTGGAGCGGCAGAGACCTGCAAGGTTGCTGAAACCCCTTCCAGTGCCTTCTCGGCCATGGGAGAGTGTCTCCATGGACTTTATCACTTCCCTACCAAAAGTGGGGGAGCACTCATCCATTTTTGTTGTTGTTGACAGGTTCTCAAAGTACGCCACCTTCATACCAACAACGAAGAGTTCTAATGCCACCGAGACAGCCCAACTATTCTTCAGACATGTGGTGGAATTTTGGGGAGTGCCCCAAAATATTGTGAGTGATCGGGATGCCCGATTTACCGGGAAGTTCTGGACCGAATTGTTCAACATCTTAGGGTCCGAACTCAGCATGACCTCCAGCTATCATCCCCAGAGTGATGGGCAGACAGAGCGATTCAATGGGATGCTGGAGGAATACTTACGGCACTTTGTGACTGTGAACCAGCGGAATTGGGTGGAGTTGCTGGATATCGCCCAGTTCTGTTTCAACATCCAGCGGAGCTCTTCCTCCAACAAGAGCCCTATGGAGATTATTATGGGTCAGCAACCATTGTTACCCCACACAGTGGCAGCACCTTATACTGGAAGATGCCCACGAGCTTATCAGTTTGCCAAAGATTGGAAGCAGAATTCGGAAGTAGCCAAGACTTATCTTGAAAAGGCTTCCAAGCGCATGAAAAAATGGGCTGATCAGAAGCGCAGACCCAGAGAATTCAATGTTGGAGACCAAGTCCTCATCAAGCTTCTTCCCGAGCAGATCAGATCGCTGAGGAGCAAGGACAAGAGACTCATTCAGAAATATTTTGGTCCAGTTCCTATCATCGCAAGGATCGGAAGAGCAGCATACAAGATTGAGCCACCTGGTTGGTTGAAGGTACATCCAGTCTTCCACGTCAGTGCTTTGAAGCCATATTTTCCAGACTTGGAAGATCCATCCCGCAACAAGTCCAAGCGGCCGCACATCAAGATCAAATTCAACATCAGTCCAGCCGTAGAAGACATTCTTGCAGAAAGAAGTGTTGCAGATCCATCCACTGGAGCAGAACACAAGGAATACTTAGTAAAGTGGAAGGGTCGTGGCGAAGAAGACAACAGCTGGGAGACCGAAGACGACCTCATGCCTCTATCTGAGAGGATATCAGCTCAACAATGCCAACCTCAAGCACCAGGATCAAGCTCCAGCACTTATTGCCGAGGACGTCAATAAATTAAGTGGGGGAGGGTGTGAGCATCCTCTTTTATCCATGTACATATGGGGGGGACTCCTTTGTAATTCTAGTAGCATAGATATTTTCTTGTAATTTTCTTTTATTTTATTTTGGGGGTGTTGCCTCCTCAAGAAATGTAATGTCTCCTCCTGCAAGAGCTAAGAATGCATATAAAGCTCTTTGTGGGGGTGTGAGTACTCTTCTGGATAGAAGCTCTTACTCACCGGTTGACTGCCCACAGTCAATGATATCCCAGTTTACACAAACCCCCACACACACTTTTCTGTTGCCTTGTAATCTTTTGATATTAATGAGAAGTGTGCTATTCACATATTGATTTGTTGCCCGTGTCCCTTTTACTTATTGTTGCCTTTGTGTTGCTTGCGATTGTCCCACAGGTTAAGGCCTATCGTTGGCCATTCGGGTTGCGTAAGGCTTGCTTACTACCACAGAGGTGGGATAGTAAGCGCCGCACGGTCCAGTGCTTTGTGAACGCCCAGGACCGTGACACTATGCTTGAGTGCTTTATTTTTCTTAAGCCAAACCTTATTTAGGTTTATTTGGGGGCGATCAATCAATTTAGCAAGCAATAAGCAATCATATAAGTAAGTAAACAAAACACTTAAACAGACAATTTGAAATTGCCATATTCTTAATTCTCATTTCACACATAAACATAGAATCACATATATACATATCCCTAAATTCCCCACACATATCCATTTTTATCTTTCCTTAGTATACTAAAGCCACTATTTTACAAGCACAAGCATGGTAACAAAATTAAGAAGAATAACTCACTCGTCCATTTCACAATCTTCTTAGTCGTAGCAATCCTCAGAAAGGGTAATCTCGTATCCTTCATCACCTAGAAAAAAGAAATACCCGGGATGAGTATTTCATAGAAATTCTACTTAAACTTTCTAATTCTATTTCACTATGTTCATCAAAATCGCATAGAATGAAATTCCAATTTAAAATGGACACAACTTGCTCATTTTAACTCGGAATTTCACATATAATATACCATTTTCTACCTATTCGAAAAGATCTATCCATTTCTAAGGTTATCTTTGTCATATAAAGTCATTTGGGTTTCGAAACCATAGGGTACAGATTTAAAACGAATATTTCTAGATTTTGCGAAACAATTTTCTAACTCAACTTCATTCAAAAATCCTTTGATAATATATATATATTATATTATATGATTGATAAATCCCTTTAGTATATTGATAAGCTCACTTTATATGTAAAAATCATGGTGTGTCTCAACAATTTATTCATAAAATAATTCATTTTGAAATGTTAAACTTAACTTGACAATTTCCTTTTCAAGTATTTTGAAGAAACTTTATATTTTTCCTCGGTTATTATAAATGAATATATTTTATTTATTTTCCTCATTCCGTTTTCCAAAACAAGTAAATTTTTCCTTTAACATGGTCTTTTATAATTTCTACTTCTAGTGTAAAAGATCAAAGTTATCAAAAGTCTATTAAGTTGTTAATAACTATTTATAAATTGGTATTTAGAATGGTTTTAAAAAAATCGGTCTTTTCTTTTTATATTTCTTGTCTAGAATATAAGTCCTTATTTTCTAAAACTTGGTCTTTTATTCCTCACATATTTTATGTGAAAAGAATCCTCTTTATTGATAAATCATTTGTTTTTATCATATTTGTATTTTTGAAATAAGTTTTTGTTAGAAATTGAAAATATTTTTTCTAAGTGGGTTTATAACTTTATGAGTTGATTTTATCTTAACTTTGAAAACTAGTTTGTTTTTTGTTTTGTTATGGAATTAAAAAGGTTTTATTTTAAGTTTTTATGAAAACTTTGAAAATTAGCAAATTATTTTACTAAAACATAGGTTACTATATTTAAAAGAAAGTATTTATTTCTCAATGTTTTCTTGGTAAAGCTATCTTTGTTATTTGAGAAACTTGTATTACTCTATTTCTATGTTGTTGATAAACTCCACTATTTAATGACAAGTCAATAATAAAAAATTTGTTTTGAGTTCTTTTAATAAAGTAAAATTCTACTTTTAAATTTAGGGACAATATCATTATGGTTATGATGTACATGAGATGTAAAGTATAAGGATATGGGAAAATACTAGAAACAAATAATAATAAGCAAGATAATAAAAATATTAAGTATTGGGAACATTAGCTTCATCAAGGTATCTTGTCAAGTAGATTGGAGTCTTAGCTTCATCAAGGCATTCTGGGGATAAGAAATGATAGTTCAAACGATAAAGAAATAAAGTAAAGATTATTTTGATTGAAATGGACGTCTTAGACTAGAAAGATTAGACTTAAAAATAACATGAAATAAATAAATTGCAAGGTATGAAATTAATTAAATAATAAGTGAGCTTATATGTCTAAGGATTATATATAAATACATAAATATATTTAGTTAGATACGAATAAGAAGTTGGCATATATAACATGATAATAAGAATTTAACAACATATTAAATCAAGATAATAAATAGGATTTTCATGTGCAAGAAAAAATGAAAATGTTGTTGTTTTTATTATCATGTGAATTTCAAAAAACACTATAGTAATGTTAAGTTACATGACATGGATAAACTAAATGGTTGGAAGAAATTTTACCTAAAGTGTTAATGTGGTATGAAGATGGTAGTGAATGTATGGTTATGTAGTTATTGAGAAATGGTAGTTGGATTGTGTATAGAGAGAAATTTTGTGAGTATTTAGTGAAAGAGAGTTTTGGTAGAGGAAAATTTTATAGAGAGTGTTTGTGTAGAGAATTTGAGAGAGTTTTGGTAGTAGAATGAGTTGTGTGAAAGAATGAAGGAATAAAGGGGTATTTATAGAATTTTGGAGTGAAAATTAGATATAATTAAATTAATTGAAAAAGAAAATAAATGGGGAGTAAAGAGAGAGAGAAGTGGACGGCAATTGTAAGGAAAGAGAGAAATTTGATTAAAAATTAATTTTAGAAGAAAGTATAAGAGAAGTTTAGTAATATGTGGTGAAAAAATTTTTTGGGAAAGAAAATTGTAAAGTATATGTATGTAGGTGTAGAATAGGTCGTAGAAAAGTGAGATAGAGAAATAGTATGAATAGTAGAAAAAAGTACTATGAATTAGTAAATCACACAATAAAATATGGTAGTAATAAAATATGCGTATAAATGCGTATCTGTAATTTTTAGCTACGAAAAATTTAAAACTATATTTTTGGATCTTATATTTTTACGAGTATTGTATTACGGAATATTTTTTCGTTTGGTGGTTACCAGGGCACGATTTTCAAAAATTGATCGTTCGGATCAAGGATATTTAATTTTGTGAATCTGATATTTTTTAAGCTTTCTTATATTTTTAGAACTATTATAAAAAATTATTTCCATTTCGTTGTTTAGGGCTTAAGAGAACGGGATTGTGGTGTCCGCCCCGAAGGGTATCCTAAACGTGGCAGTCTGCGTACAACAAATTAAGCCTAGGAATGACGCTTCAGTATGTGAAGGTTCCCATACTATGTACAAGGCGTTAACACATAGAGGAGAACATTAGATAGATACATTTTATATTGATATCTTGAGTAAAATGTAAATGAAATACAATTTATGTACTTCAGATAAAAAAACATATACTTCATATCGAATTACTATACTTCAAAATACGAATCATTAAACTTCAATTACATTCATCACAGACTTCCTACATAAACTGTTAAGGCGAATCATAATACCTAGTGATAACTTCAAACATTCTTATTCTTTGCCGAAATCCGAAGTCATTCTCGGCTCCAACTATCTGGTCTATTGCATTTTGAGATAACTGTTTAATCAAACATCTATTGGGGTATAAGCTACACTAGCTTAGTGAGTAAGAACTTCCAGGATTGCATTTATAAACATCATACAATCAAGTGATTAGTCAAACAAGTGATATACAT
Source organism: Combretum micranthum (assembly GCA_024138025.1). Lineage (NCBI taxonomy): Eukaryota > Viridiplantae > Streptophyta > Magnoliopsida > Myrtales > Combretaceae > Combretum > Combretum micranthum. The sequence goes on from JAMXBD010000030.1 coordinate 1,428,366, forward strand.
CAAACACGTGAATTCAAAAACATATGACCTGCCAAAAAATATGTGGATGGACTTGAGCCCTCACGAGTTAGAGATATAACGAATCTGTGGTACGACGTGTTTAAGCTTACGGTCAATTGAACTATAATTGTTTATGGATTACGATTAACAACTCTATTCTTTAAGGACAACGATAACCAATCAATAATTCATTTAAGGAAACGATAAACAAACAAATGCTAATGCTCCATGTGATTGAATGAGTTCAATTTCATCTTCACTTCGAATAATCAATTAACAATTCTTTTAAGTGATCAATCAATAATGCAGACAATCAATTCTAATTCATTATAAAGCAATAATTAATCATCGGCTTCGATATTCTACATTCCATTCTATATCAACAAGCATACATAGTCTGTTCATCATTATGCATATCATTTTATTTTACCGCATAATTAGTGCAACTATTATTACAATCACATATAATAAATGAAATTGGAAGTAATACTCACTCAGCCATTGGATCACCGGTCTCTTAGTACAAGTAATCCTGTGGCAAGGAATCGTCGATATCGGGGTTACCTAAAAAGGAAGAAATACCCTAATAAGTATTTCATCACTTAGCTAGCCCAAGCTATCTCATACAAACTATCAAATTCGTAAATCTCATCCTACGCGGGAATTCCAACTTAAAACGGTCATAACTTGGTCATTTTAACTCGAAATCTCGCAAATTATATATCGATTTCTATCTACTTCGAAAGATCTATCTAATTCTAATATTATAGTTAAGTTTTGAAAACTTTGAAGCTTCAAAAAAGTCAGATCAGATCAGAACAGTAGCAATTTCTATTAGAAAAAATAGTTTTGTAAATGTTTGAAATGTTCCTACCATATAGATTAACTATACATGAAATATTGAAGATTTCCTATCATGAATGGCATGTTATGAGCTTGATGTATGCATGCTTTTGACAATATTTACTAAAAGAAATTTTAGAAACTTTTTATTTGTAAGACTCCATTGCTATTTACTTTTAAGAAGACTAGTTTCCTAACTTGGATCATTTCCATTTGTTTTGGATTTATTTCTTAAGAAAATATGATCACCCTTGCTAAAATTGAGTCTTCATTATATCTATTACTTATGACCTTCATTTTCACATAGAAATTTCCATTTTACACTTTGTAAACATGTTTTCAAGTAGGGTTGATTCCAAAATCCGAATTTTGTAAAATTAGTTTTTGAGTGATTTCTTTAAGTAAAAATTCATTTGATACTTAGAAATTTAAAGCTCAACCATGCCTAGCCACTAACGACTTCATTTCTTTGATAAAAATTCTAATTTGAGATTGAAAAATATGGGTTTTCATGCCATTACTCCATTATTACGATTTTCTTAAAATGACAACAACTCAAATTTTTCCTACTTCATTTCTACTCCTTGTTCTATATATTTTTCTTAGCAAATCCCATCTTAATTTATCAAAATCATTACTTGATGATATCTATGACCTAAAATCTTCATTTTTCATATAAAACACAAGTTTTGGAGTTGATAAATGGGTTTTTATGGTATCGTTTTGAAATCATCCGAATTTACAAATTTTGGATAAACGCAATTTTCATACTTCATTTCTACAATGCATCATGCATATATGTATTACCTGCAAGCTATTGTTATGAAGGGAAGGAGATGATCTACCTATATGTATACATATATTATCAAGAATTCTTTTTTTGAAAACCTTTACTTTGCAAAACTTTGAATTATACTAGACTTAAGAAAAATAGTTTTTCTTCTTGTAAAGTCATAGTTTCTTTTATCAAATCTCAACCTTGATAATCTATATAACCATCACCTTCATTGTTTCAATAAAAAACCTTCACTTTGGGGTTAGAAAGTAGATGTTCAAATAGGTGGTTTGCCTAAATACGAATTTTACAAAATTTTGAAGGATGAAAACATTGTTTAACCTATTCTTGGAAACCATTTGTTGTTCTAAGGTTATATTTTGATAAGCTCCTTTTATCCTTATCAAAACTTGGTCTTTGTTATATATATTCCCTAGGACTTCCATTTTCCTATCAAAATTATCATTTTGGCATTTGGAAATAGAAGTTTAAATTGTGGCTATTTTCAAATCCGAATTTTGAGAAATTCATTTAAGCTTGTTTTCTTTGTAAAACTCATTTAGTCTTTCAAAAACCATTTCCTAGTCAAACCTACCCCTTAAGGCTTCCATTTCTTTAATAAAAGTCTTGTTTTGAAGTTGAAAAATGGGTTTTCAAAATTGGGCTTGGTTGGAATCCGAATTTACAAAATTTATTTTTGGACATATCTTTTGATAAAATCTATCTAAACATATGAAAATCTATTCCTTACATATCCTATCTTAAGAGCCTTCCATATCTTGAATAAAAACTTTATTTTTGAGTTGGAAAACATGTTTTTAAAATATGCCTTGGCCAAAATCCGAAAATGAGATTTTTATTTTGAAAATAACTTTTGAAAATCATCTTTGATTCTTGTAAAAAGAAGTCTTGATGATATATATATATTAAGCCTTCATTATTTCAAGTAAAAACTTCATTTTGACCTTTGGAAAGTGGTTTTTAAATAGGGGTCTTGCCAAAATACGAATTTTACAATTTTTGTTTGAGCTCAAAACCAAGATCTACTCTTAATATGAACATAAATATAAAAGAAATCCATGGTAGTAAACTATAAACTCATAGATCTAAACTTTACTCATCAAAATCATTCATTTATATTGTCTATACCCTAAGTCCTTCATTTTAAATGAAAAATACACATTTTGAAGTTGAAAAACAACTTTTCTAAATATGGTTCCATTTTCATCCGAATTTTCAAAAATGATTTTTGTTGAAAATAAAATAGATCTTGAGTTTTCTAAAACATTCCTACTGTCATCATGCTATTACAAGTTGTTCATGAACATAAAACAAAAGTCTAATGCATGTATAAACTTAAAACAACTAGATCTAGTCTTCTAAACTAGCTATAAGTGCATGAACACCATGATAGTCATGTGAATGACGAATATATGTATAAATCATAAGTAATAACAAAAATAATAACTCAAATAACAAGATCTATGGCATAAACGAAAATCAAAACTACAAAAAGTTAGATCTACAAAATATAACAACTTTAAACAAGAAAATAATAATGATACAAGATAATAATAATGGAGAAGAGGAGTGTTTCATTTTTTGCATCTTCATCCTTAGCTCTTAAGCTTATGGAAGGTCATTTGATGCATGAAACTCTCACTATACCTTACCTATATCATCTATGGAAGCTTTGAGAAGAAAGTTTACTTAAAAATCTTCAAGAATGAAGTGTGGAAGCAAATTTTTGAAGTGGGGGCAGCTTGTGTTCTTGAAGAAACAAGAACAAAATGAAGAAGAAAAGAGAGGAAAAAGAGAGAAAAAAAGTTAAGGAATGAAAAAGGGTAAAAGGAGTAAATAAAAGAGAGAGAGAGAAAATGAGTGTATTAATTGTAAGAAAGAAAGAAAGAAAACAAGGGCAGCCAAGATGTGGAGGAGCTGCAAGTAAATTAGAGAGAGAGGAGAGAGAGGGTTTGTTTGAAATTTGACTTAAAATTGAATTGTGTAATAAATGTGTATGTGTTGCTTCTTTAAGGAGTAGAATATATTTATTTTAGTCAAAATAGGAATAAATTAAAGGACAATGGCAGCCAAAAGAAGGAAAAATCTGCCATGAAGTGATATAATGAAGTGTAAAAAGATTGATGTGAAAATGAAATGATATGTGTAAGGTGTACTTGAAAGTATGGGTTGTAAGAGTACTTTCTTAATAAAATAAAATTAGAAAATTTATTCTGAATATTTGAAGCAGATTTTTCATAATTAAAATTAAATAATTATTTGTATTATTTTAGTATTTTAACAAATATGTTACCGGTATGATCAAAATACGCGAATATAGGTTATAAATGATATTTTTATAACCCGAAGAATTCAAAAAAATTATTTTATGAAAATAAAAATATTTTTCAAATATTTTCCGATTATTAAATTAATTTATTTTATTTTTAGTATCGGGTCTTAAACAAAATCTGATCCCGTATATGCCCGAAACGAACTAAATTTTAGAAGAATAAAATTTTTTATAATATATAAAATATTTATCTAAAAATATAAGGCTTTATAAGAATAGTAAAATTGTGTAATGAAATAAAAGTCAATAGTGCAAAAGACTAATTAATTACCGATAGTAATGAAAATACGACAAAGAGGTTATAACTGTAACTTTTATAACTCGAAAAATTATATAACTGATATATTTGAAAATCTTATGAAATTACGGGTCTAACGGTACTAATGGTATATGTTTGATATCTCGAGCCCCAGGACACTCTTTTTGAAGTCCGTATCCGAACGGGTTCGAAATAGGTCAAAAATTTACCAATCTGATATTTTTAAGCAAATTTATATTACTACGAGCTATTCTACACGCTTAAACTACACCTCAGCCTCTAGGGTTAAGGGCACTAGATTGCCGAGCTTAAACTATTGTATTCCACTTAGGGTTTTCGGGTGATTTTCCGGTTTAGATCTTTGTCAATTTGGAAACTGATATTTTATATTTATACAACATATTTGATTTTGAGAAATTTATTTTAAATTTGATTTTTATAAGCATTTAATATCTCTCGACGTTTTCGGAATTCTTTGAATTGAGTTTTATTTCTGCAAGTTAATCGTTATTTACTTTTTAATAATTTGTTTTTGGGTTCTATGTCACTCGATTTTATAAGTCGAAGTTACGTAAAGAATTTGTCGTACGTAGTGGTTTTGGAATTTAAGTATGTTGAGTTCTTATTTTGTTTTTAAGAATTCGTATTTTTCTCAAGATGCGAAAATTTCTGGATTCGCTCGCGTTTTTGGACTAGTTGAAGTTCGATTTTAATTTGGAGTGATTTTTAGTGTTTATTTTCGAAGTTCATCTTGGAATTATTTACTGAAATTTTCCGAGGCTTACAGTTAGATCTTAAACACTAGGGTTTATTGTAAGCTTTTTTTACTTTTACGGTTCCAGTTTGACTTTCGATTTTGTTGAGTTATTCGTAAGATTATTAAGTTTTAGAGTTTTGCCCGTATTATATTTTTAGTTCGACGTCTATGGTTTATCTTATTTTATTTATGATTATTTAATATTTTTCAATTCTTGGGATCGTTTAACCGAGTCTAGGGTTATGGGTTGACTCAATTTAACTTTTAGTGAAAATTGAAACTTTTGGTTCTAAAATTCACCGAAGGATCTAAGATCTTAGTATTTTGTTATCGAGTGTTATTTGAATATGTCATCTTGATTTGTGTGTTAGTAATCGAATAGATGATTTGATTGATGTACAGATGTTGAATTAATTGATAGTTGAATTTTCTATTCCGTTTTAAGGATTCTCTTTTTCTCAAGATTAAGAATTCTCGTGTTTGACCTTATTTAGAATTTGGTTTTAATTTGGGTCGATTTTCGAGGTTTCGGTTTCGGTGTTAAACTTCTTAGATTATTTTTTAAGAATTATGAAAATTTCAGGGGTTTACAGTATCCAGCCCTCAAAGTCTTCAACTTATCCCTCGATGGAAAGATGGACAAAAACTCATGCATTTTGCAGAAGTATACAAGCTGAGGTCGAGCCCTATCTTCCATGTAATACTCGAGCACTCGACTACCCAATGATAAGCAAATGCATGAGCAGACGCTGGCATGAATAAAGAAATTGAATTTTGTTATTAAAGAATCTACACGTCTATAATAAATAATAAAATCATCATGATTTCGGTGCACTGAGCCTATAAATAAGTGTGCAAAGGCATGTGATCGAAAAAAATGTAACATATGTACAAATTCCTAACATAGTGTAGAGAGAGAAATTCTTAAGCGAAGAACAAGTTACTTCCTGATTTAAAAATCTCATGTTTTCTGGGTAAAATTAATTCAACCAATTGTTTGTAATTTTTGTGTGACTTTGATCATAATTGAAATATTCTTTGATTCGATCTTATTTCTTCAAGAATCATGCTCAATGTTTAAACCCAAGGAGAAATAATCTCCCACAGCTTGGATTTGTGAATCCAAATCCTGATTCATGTGAATCTAAATACGCTTTCAAGTTAATTGATTGGGTATTTGTGATTAGTAGCTTGAATTTATTTGCGTGGGTCTAATTGTGTGGTGCATCTGTTAGACCAATGTTTGATTTCAACTAAATAGGCTAAAAGATCATTCTTTTAAATAGAACTGTGGCTACTAATGAAGTTGGTCATAATCGCCTTGAGAGAAAGGTTTTAAGACTTTCTAACTCTTATTTTTAAACTTCATTGAGTTGGTTTTAAAACAAAGGATTATTAAGCTTTATGAAAGTCTAGACCATTGATAGCTTGAGAAGAGATTTCATTCATCTGGTCTAAGTCTAGAGTTGCTAATCTTGAGAGAGGCTTTAACTTACCTTGGTGAATCCGACAGTACAAATACACCAATAGCAACTCTCTTAGAGTTTTGATCTGAAATCACATGATAAGGAATCAGTAAAGCAAACCCTAGGCTATTGTCCTGCATTTTTACAAATTCATCCTTAATTTTTCCCTAAAAACATTTGTGAAGAATATTCATTAACCAAGTTGTGCTTTTATTTTTAGTATGTTCTTCTTATTTTCTTTGTCTATATAATAGATAAAATGTGAGTATGATAAATGTCATCATTCTCTTGGGATCCGACCTAATATTTGCTATGCTACTTTAGTAGGTGTGCTTGCCTATTATTGATAATTTCTATCTGAAGTTGAACAAAACCTATTAGCTTTATAAATTTTCGAAAACTTCAACTTTACATTCTTTAAAAAGGTTTTTAACCAACACAATTCACCAAAAAAATTACCAAACACAACAAAACACTCCATTTGATGTAATCTAAGATGCTATGAATAGCTAAAAGATAGATCTCTAACTTTTATGTTTTGGAATTTGAGAAAATTCAGGTGCATGAGGGTCAAAATTTGAGGTAGAGTTTCTACGCAATGACATTTTTGGAATAATTCCCAACCTAATCTCTTTCTTGATGTGCAATATCAAAAACCAAATTATAGCTCAATTCATCAAGCTACTTATGCTAAAATCTAATTTGACACACAATTCCAGTTGCTAAGTGATAAGTGTCAAAAGACCGTTATTTCTAGTACTTATTACATATGATTTTATATGGATTTCATGTAAATTTATCAAGAAAAGAATACTTAATTGCTCTGTATTTGATTTTAGGGTTTGGAAAAGACATTTCAAAAGTTTAAGGATGATTTGAGCAAAAACGAGAAGAAATTTGACAAAGGATGCAAAAAGGTTGAATTTCAATTGTACACAACCTTCAACATAGCCATATAGATGCTAGTGTTGAGCTTCAAAACATGACCAGCAACTATGCCCAATTGTGCCCTAGCTACTGCCTTGGAAGTGTACAAAGTAGTGTTGAAGGATAAAACTTGATCCAAGAAGAAAATGGAGGAATTCTATAGTACACGACCCGAGCATGGTCATGCACTTGGTGGGGCACATTCAAAGATTGTTTCAAACGTATAAATAGCCACTCCAACCTTTTAGTTATCTTCTTTACACATTTTCAAAACCCTAGGAGAGAAAAAGGCACGAACTTTAGAGAGAAAATTGCTAGGAATTCATTGGAGATTACAAGACAACAATCAAAAGCGTTTTATTGTTTATTTTTTTATCTTGATCATAGATTACTTCTCTAGATCTATTGTTTTTATTGTGAAATCTATGGAGTAGTAAATCTTTATGCCCTAGGTCTTGTGAAACCCTATACCCATGTGAATTGAATTGTTCTTGATTAATGAAAGCTTTTGCCTTTGTATCTATTCATGTGTTATAATTGTCTTACAATTGATTTATATACAAAATTGATTGTATGCATGATTCTTGTTAGATAGAAAGAGGTTTCATCTAATAGGAGAGATCCCTATAAATAGAAAGATTATATGTTTTGCCTAGAGGTAGGAAGACTTTGATTTTCTGTAAAAAAAGGTTTAATCTTTGTTTAGGAATCTTGATTTTAATGCAATCTTTTATGGCGTCAGTGAGGGAGCGGTCACCACTATCTCATGTGAGATTAGGAATTAATTAACTCGAGAGATTAATTGATTTAACTATGTGATTCTGCAGTATAAAGCATAAGCAACTCATTAATAAATCTTTTTTTATGAAAAATTAGGGTTTATGGTGGATCAAGATTAAGGATATGTCTTGTGATTGATATAATTTTGTTAAAGCAATACAATTGATTCTAGGGTTGATAATTTAGATAATTAGTGGTTAAAGTTTGGATATTTCTTCATATGATTAGACTAAATAGTAGAAAAAAGGTGATTCTAGTACTTGTTTCGTAGATCCCTATGGATGACTCCGGTTGTAATCCTATACTACTATAGATAGGTATACTTGCCTAGCTTAATCGTAGGATTTAAATTGTGTTTATAAATTTTAGAATTTGATATGATCGTATCACCAAGTAAACTTTATTTGATTCAGGTTGAAGTCAATCCAAAGAGTAGGAGGATGTTTGAGTTACTGCCAAGCTGGCTAAACTGAAGTGAGCAAATAAAATCTAAGATGATTTGATCACATTCGAGCATCTAAGTTATAGCAAGAAGTTCAAGATAGATGGTGTGCATATTTATAGCCTGGTTTTATAAAATTGAATTCCTATGATCTCTTTCCTACAATTTGGTCAATGTTAGGTAAGTGCACGTATCGTATGCAATACAAGATCGAAGTATATTAATAGGAATCAACTTCTGGAATGACCAATCACAAAAGCTTGAGCTAAAGGACTTTAGAAGTTAGCTTCAAGGATTCTAGCCAATTGAACTGTTGAAGATGAGAACAACTTTCTTAATGGCTATGGGGTATATTCCATGAGGAAGCATAGGTCACTTTTCTATAACTTGGAAGGAAAACAAGAAGCAGAGGTGATCCCCATGTCGACCTCGTTCGTACCTCAGACCGTTATGCATGGAGCATATATTTCGCTGTCAACTGCAGTCGTGATTCCAGCCGATATGAATGAAGAAGGAAATAGTGAAGATAACAGGCATCATAACACCTGTAATCCATGGCATAACAGTGTTAATTGTTCAAACCCGACAAGATCACGGTCTATGATACGCCCATGATGGAGCCCATTACTAATATCGGAGGATTGTCCAGAGGAGATCACGGCTTGAGATACGACCGTGATGGGAAGCATGAAAGGAGATAACGATTGTTACATGGGGTATGATATCGATCCGTACTGTGCGAATTTTCTTTTTTTTTTTTACAAGTTTGCCATTATAGAGGGTCATATAAATAGCCTCCTTTTGTAAACCCTAAACAGCTAGACATTTTTCAGTTAATCATATCTTTTGAATTTGCCTTTCAATTTTGATAGCAATTCATTATGTTCTTATCAATCTTTCCAAGATTGCGGCAAACAAATCATTTAATCTTACTTGTATGTAATATCAAGTAAGAGAGTGTGTAGTTCGGGTTATTATTGGTGCATAATATCCAACTATATCGCCGTTCATATCATTTAGTTTTCTTTGTATTCAAATCACAAACCCTAAAACAACTTGATTCATCACAAGCCATTATTGGCGCGCATCAAAAAGTTATCTGGCCATGGATTTCTTCTTTCATTTGCCATGCGTAGCCAATAAACAAATAAAGAGGCATCTCGTTTCTTATTTATTTATTTATTTTTAATACTCACAAGGCACAGGCTCCACGTGAGTTACTTTTCCCCATTTAATTTTCATCTCAAACCAGACTTGGGCCGTAATCAAAATTCGTTCACATTTTATTGCTATTCTTTTCGATTTGGACATTGAATGTTTGGCCCAAACTAATACAACTCCATAAGCCCTTCGAAAATCCTTAATTTGCCCATATTACAAATAGGAAAAACCAAATTCCACCCAATGCTTTTCTCGTTCTTTTATTGCCTTTATCTAGTTTTTGTTTTCTGATAAATCTTGTTGTTTTCCTACAAATTAACATTGAATCCAAATATAAAAGTAGTTTACAGTGGACACAGGTACATTTCGGTTTCAAACTGGAACTAGACCGATTGATCGATTACAAAACTAGCTATTGAATCGCCGATTTCATGATTTCTAGATGGTTCTTTAACCTACAACTAATAGAACCAAAGATTCCACTAAAAAATAATATTAAATATATAATTATTAATATTTAAATTATTTCATATAAATAGTAAAATTTATTATTCATTCACAATATTTAATATATTATTATCAATAACACAAATAAACATAACTTAAAATCATATATAATTAGTTTAAATAATTTTTTTCTAAAAGCAATATTCGTTTCCTTAATAATGTGAGATTATTTTTTCCATTGTAATTTTTTTTAGTATCTATAGTATTTTGTAATCTCATATTTACTAATTACAATTGATATTAGGTTTGTTTGCATATAGATAAATGCGCATGCTAAATAAATTTTTAAAAATTAGTTAAATAGTTTAACACTTTTAGATCTAATAATTTTTTTAAATTTATTATATTATTAAAAATTAAAATTTATTTATTTATTATTTGAAAAAAAAAAAAGATGGTTCTGCAATTCCAAAACTATGCCTATGTCTAGGTTATAGTTGGACAATATCACAAGAAAATTTGCACTAATTATTCACAAGGCCTCTAAACAGAAGTAACATAGCGAAATATTAAAAATTTCGACATTTTATATGCAATTTAAAGCTTTTATTTCTTTGTTTTTCTTTACTAAATATGCAATTTATAAGTTAAATTTATATAAAATTTTGATATTGATGACCCTATGTCAATCTGAATTACTCATCTAAAACCCCCGGTTATTGGACCTAGAATTGCATTTATTTATTTTTTTATTTTTCTTTACCTCATGGACCCATATCCACATGCTGAATGCAAGTTTGTCTACAAAAGTGAACAGTAATTGATGGTCTGATTTGCCACCTTATCCATTTACATATACTCCCTAAAATAATTTCATCTGAATTACTCTAATTTACATTTTTAGCCTTACATTTGCATTCAAACCTATATTTTGCTATTTATATTATGAGTGGGACAATTTTAGATCGTAGCATATTGATAGTATCTATTATTCTAACATCGTTTTTACTTGATTATATGTAGATTCTCAAATGATGGGAATCATGATATCATCTTGTAATTTGTGTTTTTAGAGAATCGCAGCGATGCTTACTGTATTTTCTATCATACACTATTTCATTAAAACAATATTCAAAAAAATCATTTATTAACTTGTAATATGTCAGGAAAAATCCCCCAAAAAAATCTAAAAGCAATCACAAATGATTTTTCCTCTTGCCTATGCAATAATAACGATAAGACAATAAACAAAATCAAAGAAAAATAAACAATACCAAGATTTACATGGAAAACCTCAATTTGAAAAAAAAAAACCACAGGATTAGCAATGCATAATTCTTCCACTATTACAATAATAGGATTACACAGTTTATCTTACTAGTAATACTAGTGGATCACACAAATCTTCACCACAAACGGTGAATCTCTATTTCATCACCATGACGATGGAATTTTGTTTCTTCACTAAACCGGCAAACCTCTGTTTCTTCACCATGAAGGTGGATTTCTATTTCAATAACAAGCCTCTCTCTCTCTTGTCCCCCCTCACATCTGTTAAGATGCAAGTGTGAGAATCCCACATGGGAAATATGGAACTTGTTGCTAGGATCCGGAGTATACCTTTAATAGGGAGAAATCCAATGAACTTTGTGAAGGATTGCACAAATGGGCTTTTGACACCATCTATAACCAAAACCGTAAGGCAATGGGTTAATGGGTCTTCCCTCTTATAAACTCTTCACATAAGTCCCATATTTCCTGTAAAGACCCGGCCCACTTAACCCAATTATTAAGTGTGCCAAATCCTCTACCACACATAATACCCAAATATTAGGAACAATATTCAAGTATTATACGTAAGGTCGTCTTAAAAAGAGATGTTTGTAATGGCTACCTGTTTAAAACAGATATAACATTTTTATGCTTAGAATTAGAAACATTACCACTACATAAGTAGTGGGTCATCACCTATATACAAGACATACATCATATCTTTATATACATTACAGATTCTCAAGGATCACATAAACATAGAGATCTTACTTAAAACCCAACTATATTACAAATACAATTCAACTAAAAATACATTCTAAGGCATAACAAATAAGCCTAAACACTTCACAAAATTTTACATCAAAAAGGATCCTAAGCATATACTAGGCCTCTCTCCTAATCATCCATAGAGTCTTCCCAATCATTCCCATAGCCCATATCGTCATAGAGCTCGTCATCAAAGTCACTTGCAAGATAGCAGCATGAGCCAAAGGCCCAGTACACAATAATGCAAACAAATACATATGCAATGCTCACTTAACTAAATACAATGCAATAAATCACCACAACTTCATTATCTTTTAGTTAAGTGAACAAAACAACACTGGAGTATTCAAACTCCAACTCAAGCTTGGGAATTCTAAGGGTCCTGAGTAACAGTTACTGTTCAGGAGATTGATATAGATAGATTGGATACCTACATCTCCTACATCTAACCGATAGAGAACGATAGCTTCATCTAGGGTTCACACTCCTTTATATAATCCACTTATCCCCGTCTATAATATCAATTAGTTCAACGGTCCCATACCCATGAACTAAAATATATTATTTCCTTCCAAGCCTAAGTAGAGGATATACCGATACAGTTAACCCTATTAGCTATCCACTTAGCCAATAAAAGAAATCACTATTGCATCATGGTGAACCATTGCATCATGGATTTGATTCATTGCATCATAACAAAGAATCAGGCTAAGTGCCTAAACTACCGTGCCATTGCATCATGATAAGGTTGTCGCTTCCCGGTTCCGAATTCAACGACGTAAAGAATAACCAATTTCAATATCTCTTATTAATCTTCGATTAAAATCAATTTGGTATATGCCTGTCCTAAGCAACAATCAATCAAAGTATTGTGTACCTAATTCGATTCGGAATTCAAAAGAGGGTCTCCAATTAAGTATCTATCTCTGTTTCACATAAATCAAATCATATTAACAATACTATCTTAAGACAAGTTGATATCTACTAGTTTAAAGCTTAGGAAATCATATGATCTTGATTAAAATCATTCAAGTCATAATATGACTTATATATATCATACAATTATCATACAACATCATACAAGTTCAACAATTAATCATAAAATTACATTAACTGTCAAACATAAGTTTTCAGCTTTATTTGGAAAATGGAGCAGCTGAAAAGAAATGAAAATTCGGCCTTGATAAGTTTTTATTTTGTAAAAACTAAAAACATGAAATTTTTAGATCTCTTTTTAATCTTTCCAACTCAATTTTAATCACTTAAATTAGAGTTCTTATGAAAAAGTTATGATTAATTTACAAAAACATGTTGCTGCAGGGGACGGATCACGCCCCATTACTCGCCCATGATTTTAGAAAAATTTGCCACCATACCAAATCACGCCCTTTAGTTTGCCCATGACTAAGGAAAAATGTATGATCAGTCTAAATCACGCCCTTTACCACGCCCGTGATATCTTGCCTGACAAATTTTTTTTAAAAAATCAAACGATATCACGGGTCCTAGCTCGCCCGTGACCTCTCCTCTGTTTTCGACTTTTCACACTTTTCCTTTGTTTTAACTTCAAAGTTCAATTTTTATCAACTCCTAACATGTCCTAAACCTTATGCAAACTTCATACAACACTTCTTATACATTTAACAACATAAAACAAGAGTGATTTCCACTCCTCAACATCAAACAAGTTCAAATTCTACTCCACAAGAATCAAACTCTTCTTCATCAACTTTCACCAACCCTAGCACACTTCAAACAATTCTAATACTTATCATACTTCAAGACTTCAATTCCAAACCACATGAAAGCCTACTACAACCTATCTACAACAACTCAAGCATTATAAAACTTTCCTAACAACTCTACAATATTTCAACAAGAATTTAGCATTCCAACTACTTATATTATACCACACATGCATATTTCATTGATTAAGAGGGAAATAAAGCATCTCAAACATTAAATAAACTTACCTCGATGTATATATAATGCTTGGGGAAGGATTTTTGGTGTGTTGAGTCCAAGAAAACTTGATTTAGGTCTTGAAAATTTTTTGCCTCCTTAAGTTACGAATTTTCTTTTTCTTTGTTCTGTTTTGGAGTGTCTAATGATGCAATTAGACTTGATGTTTATCTTAATATTGTTGACTTTTGGAGAGGCAGATTTGGGAAAGGCTTGGGCCTTATTTGGGCTTAGATTTGGGCTTAAGTTTGGGCTTAAGAGGGGTTAAAAAAAAATCTGCCAAGTTTAGTATCTAATTTAGGCCTAAAACAAGTTTAAATCCAACACATATAATTCATTACAATAAAAATTAACACTAACATGATAATTTCTAACATGAATAAACTATCAACCTAGATATATTTACCATAGCATATTATCTAATCACATACGTTATAACACACCCAACATTACAAACACACTAATCCACTTAAACACATACACACATATAATTATCAAATTTAGTATGCATTAATATATATTAAAATTATGGCTATTTCATTTCCCATGTAGGATTCTCACACTTGCATCCTAACAATCTTTCCCTTAAGTGTGAGTCTTCACAATAGGATAGGCCATACTCTTCCTCAACAAGAGCTTGTCAAACTGACTCCACTAAACCTGCTTTGTGAGTGGTCCTACCTACTCACCATAGATTTTCATAGATGAGTGATGCCATAAAGCTCTTCTTTCCACATGGTAAGCCAACCATGGGAGATTCTCAGCCGAACCATTGGCTCTGATACCAATTGTTAGGATCCGAAGTATGTCTTCAATGGAAGAAATCCAATAGGCTTTATGAAGGATTGCACAAATGGGCTTTTGACACCATCTATAACCCAAAACCTTAAGGCAATGGGTTAATGGGTCTTCCCTCTTATAAACCCTTCACACAAGTGTTGGGGTTATAGATCCAACTCATGTGGGTCTATAACCAAGGACATCCTAAATATATATTGGATATATTTAGAAGAAGACTTGAAGATAAGGAGTATTTATAAAAGTCAAAGTTAGTCAACATAAAAATTAATGCTGGTCAAATGGAATAAATGTGGCTAGCATTAAATGTGAGCCTTCCTTGTTTTTCATATAAATCCTTCTTATTTTGTATTTCAGTAAAGATATACATCGGTAGAGGTGTAGAGACATGCCATGAGGCATGTGGATTATATGCACCGAGAGATGTAGAGACACACTGTAAGGCGTATGGATTATATACACCGGGAGGTTTAGAGACACACCATGGGGTGTGTGGAGGGATAAGATGTTGATTCTTATTCCAGTGTTCCACCGGTCAATGGTAATGAAAGGTGTTCCGCCTAAAGTAGTGATGAAGAGAAAAAACAAGAAAACAAGATGAGTGTCTCTTCTCAAGCCTTGATAGGATAGATCTAGAGAGAGTGAGAGAGGGAATCCTAGAGAGAGAAACTCTAGATGAATAGATCTTATTTCTATTTGTAGATCCATCGGCTGAAGGTGATGAATTGGTAATCCACTAGAGAGATCTAGTGATGAACAACAATCTGTAATCCCATTACATTGTTTATAGTAGATGAATCTATGCGCTGCTGGTCCGTGGTTTTTCCCGCTTTGGGTTTTCCATGTTATATCCTCGTATTTGTTATTTACTTTATGCAATTTTGTTTATTGCATGTTTTCGCCTTTTGGCAAGAGGAAAAAGATTGGATCTTTTTTCCTAACAAGTGGTATCAGAGCACAGGGTTTAAAAGAAAAAAAGGAGGAGAAGGCATGTGATAAGACATAAACCCTTGCATAAGAATCCAAGGCAGCAGGCATGATGGAACCCCATATGAGTTGGAGGGGGAGATTGTTGGGGTTATAGATCTAATTCATATTGGTGTATAACCAAGGACATCCTAAATATATATTGGATATATTTAGAATAAGACTTGAAGATAAGGAGTATTTATAAAAGTCAAAGTTGGTCAACATAGAAATTAATGCTGGTCAAATGGAATAAATGCGGCTAGCATTGAATGTGAGCCTTCCTTGTTTTTCTTATAAATTCTCCCTATTTTGTCTTTCAATAAAGATATACACCAATAGAGGTGTAGAGACACGCCGTAAGGCGTGTGGATTATATATACCGAGAAGTGTAGAGACACGCCATGAAGCATGTGGATTATATATACCGGGAGGTATAGAGACACACAATGGGGTGTGTGGAGGGACAAGGTATTGATCCTTATTCCGGTGTTCCATTGGTCAACGGTGATGAAAAGGTATTCCACCTAAACCGGTGATGAAGAGAAGAAACAGGAGAATAAGATGGGTGTCTCTTCTCAAGCCTAGATAAGATAGATCTAGAGAGATAAAGAGAGAGAATCCTAGAGAGAGAAACTTTAGATGAATAGATTTTGTTTCTATTTGTAGATCCACCGGCTGAAGGTAATGAATCGGTAATCCACTAGAGAGATCTAGTGATGAACAACAATTTGTAATCTCATTATATTGTTTATAGTGGATGAATTTATGCGTTGCTGGTCCATGGTTTTTCCCACTTTGGGTTTTCCATGTTATATTTTGGTATTTGTTATTTACTTTATGCAATTTTTTTATTGCATGTTTTTGCCTTTTGGCAAGAGGAAAAAGATTGGATCTTTTTTCCTAACAATACCTTACACAAACCCTAAGAAACACACACATATATAGATATGTATGCAAGGAATGACCCGGCCCAAGCCTAGCAGCTTTAATCCCTCACCAACCCAAGATGGTAGCCTTGAACTCCTAGGCCTGCGACTTTAACATGTAGGTCGGTGGCTTTGATGTCGGCCTTTCGCTTTCCATAAAATTCTCCCAAGTATATGTGATATACCTAGAATTTCCTTGATTTCAATGTCTTCTAAATATATACAATATATATTTATGATTCCCTTGGTTATAGACCAATATGAGTTGGATCTATAACATAACAATCTCCCCTTCCAACTCATATGAGGGGTGGTGGGGGGGGGGGGGGGGGTTTCATCATACCCGCTATCTTCCTGCAAGAAAAAAGTTTGAATACCCATTTGTTCTTCAGTGGTCTCTTGCCTTTAGGTAGTTTCACCAAGTCATGCATGTGATTCTCATGTAAGAATTTTATCTCTTCTTGCATGGCTTCCCTTTTTTTTTTTCAACTTAGAGCTCTGATACCACTTTATTAAGAAAAATCCAAAAAACAAAAAAAACCTAGAAGCAAACACAAATGATTTTCCCTCTTGCCTATGGGATAATAATAATCAAACAATAAACATAATCAAAGAAAAACAAACAACACCAAGATTTACATGGAAAACCCCAATTTGGGAAAAAACCACGGGACCAACACGCATAATTCTTCCACTATTACAATAATGGGATTACACAATTGATCTTACTAGCAACACTAGTGAATCACACAAATCTTCACCGCAAATGGTGGATCTTTATTTCATTACCATGACGGTGGAATTTTGTTTATTCACCAAACCAGTGGATCTCTGTTTCTTCACCAAATCGGTAGATCTCTGTTTCTTCATTGTGAAGGTGGATCTTTATTTCAGGAATAAGGCTCTCTCTCTCTCTTTCCCTCCGTCGCACCTTACATAAACCCTAAGATAACACACATGTATATAGATATATATGCAAGGAATGAGTTGGCTCAAGCCTAGCGGCTTTAATCTGTCACCAACCTAAGACGACAACCTTAAACTCCTAAACCGATGGCTTTGACATGTAGGTCAACAGCTTTGATGTCAGTCTTGTGTTTTCCATCAAATTCTTCTAAGTATATGTGATATACCTAGGATTTCCTAGATTTCAATGTCTTCTAAATACATACAACATATATTAAGGATCCCCTTGGTTATAGACCCATATGAGTTGGATCTATAACCCAACATAATATGATTGAGTTTATATTTTAATATCTTTATCATATCAAAGTATTAATTCGAAAGCTTTAACTTACTTTAGATTCTAAAATCCAAAAAAAAAAATGTAATATAAAAATACATAATTTATAAAGAAGGGTAAAAGTGTCAATTGATATAATATCATAAGGTTTTATGGTTAAAGACTAAGTATAATCATATTGTGATCACCCGGTAGGGACATGATTTGAAATGAAAATTTGGCAGCTGTACACCGGCTTCAACGCCACCGGTGTAGGATCTAGTACTATCAGCATTCGTTGCTATGGCTTAGGCAGCATAAAGTCGGTGTGGATTTGTGAAAAACATCCAGTATCGAGTACGGCGCTTAATTCTAAGTTTACGCTGCTTGCGTACTAGCGGTGTAGACTTGAAGATTAATGACCGGAGATGAATGGTTGGCTGATACGCTGCCATTGTTAATATATACACTACCAGTGTAGGACTTATGCTGTCATTGTATATTTAATAACTACCAGCATACATTAGAAGAAAACACAAAGGTTTCACAAATTCTCTTTATAATCATCTCTTCCTTCCTTCTCCAAAACATACCCTAAACTTAGAACTCCTCTTTTCTGATGATCTTGGCATCCATTGGAGTTTAAGGAGATCCAATTAAGGTGAGTGAATCTCTTTCCTTGTCTTTGGGATTCAATAAAGTCAATAAAATCCTTAAGGTTTTTGTTTGTGAATTTAAAGGAGGAATTGGAGAACATCTTGATCTGGCTTGAAGGTATGATCTTGTTAATCAAATGAGATTTCAAAAGGTTGATTTAAGGTAATCAAACCTATATTTTGTTTAGGATCTTTAAAATCTATGGTATTCTTAAGGTTTATCTGTTGTTATTGAAAGGGAAATTAGAGAAAACCTTAGTTTTCGTGGAGATCGGGAAATTTGTTGTTTAGAAGGGATTTTTAATCAAGTTTAGGTAAGTATTTGATGTTGTAAATCTTTATGATTTCATAAAGGTAGTTTTTGATAAATTTTAGATTGTTGGTTATGAATTGGATACGAAGGTTTGGGAAGAGTTGTTGAGGAGATTTATTGTTTTGGAAGATTGTTGTGTTGCAATCAAAGAAAAAGGTATGGATTTGATATCCTTTAGAGATTAGGGTTTTAAATGATCTTTGAATTAAAAATTTATTTATGGATAAGACATGTCTTGATATTATGCTGTTATTTGATCAGGATTTTGCAGAATTTGAGTTCATAGTTCTATTCCTTGAGATTGATAGAGGTACGTTCATTCCTTACTTATTGTATGTGCTTGTAGGATTAGATAAGTTAAAATAAATCTAATTATATCCATCTTTTTATTATATTGTTACTTGCTGCTTATGCTTGGCTGCTGTTAGTAGAGATCATGTAGAGTGTAATACTAACGCTGGTAACCTAATGATCTATGTGTGAGGGTGTCTCGAGTGGACTCATGCATAGAGATGATTCTGGTATATTAGGTCTATGCATCGAGGGCACCGGGTGTGTAGAGAGTATCCAACCTCCATATAGGTATATATTATTTATTTTCCATATTGTTTATTTTTATGGAGTCATGAGAAACTCCAGGTTTGGGACTAGTGTACAATAGTTTGAACTCTGGTGTTTTACAGGCTAAATAAAAGATAATAATCCTATGTTTGTTGCATTAGATTAGGTTGTATGTGGTTATGCCTGATATGTTTACATGTGCATGTGTATGTGGTTTGGTGAACTAGACGATTTCGCTCATTCCTTTCATTTTTTAGGAACAGATTCAGTTTATTATGATATATCTGGTTTTCATATATTTGTGGATGATGGGAAGGACGATAGTAGACTAGACATTCTTGCAGATATTTAGACCACATTGTTTGCTTTAAGATTAAGTTGAAGACTATTGAAACGTTTATGTTTTATGAGAGATTTTATGTTTTATGAGTTAAGACAAAGTTATGAAGTTTTTCTTTTTGTTAAAGTTTATTTTAATGTTGACTTTGGTTTATGCCAACAAGTTTGTTTTCAAGAGTTGGTTTTATATGAGATGTTTTGAACAGGTACTCTTATAAGAGTATTGAAGTTTTATCTTTTGAATCTATTAGTGGTTTAGAATTTATAGACTTGGCGTATTCTTATAAGAGAAGGACACGTGGCAAGTTGTAATATCCTTATCTTAGGGCATTATAAATAAAGAGATAAAGAAAAGACAGAGTGCTCAACTATGTATTGTGTAATGCCCTAAACTTAAGAGTAATTATAACCAGTCACATGTTCATATGTCCATATGGAATATGGACATGCAAAGACTCTAATCTTGTTAATGGCCACAAAGGAAGATATTTGATACCATCAAGACACATACATTAATTACTCCATATAACATCCAAACCACGAATACTCCACCTATAGTTACACTAGTTGGCTCAGAGAGTCCATCTTAACATATACTACTACAAACCAACAACATGTTTATACCTTAACATACTACTAAATATATAGGAACAAAATACATCATAAACATAGTAGAATCTCTACCTCCCTATAGTTTATCAAACTAATACTAATAATTTGATGGATAATCCTCTCTGCTAGCATCCTCCCCATAGTCCAGAATAACATCATGTCCAAATAAATCAATAGCCATAGGAATTTCATTTGTACCTAAGAAGAAGAAGGTGAGCTGAAGCCCAGTACAATATACCAACAAATACGTGTATGTACAAACAATGTCAAGATCACATATTATCTATCACATTTACTCCAGCATTCATCAAAAGGATAACTCAGTATCCAAAACACTTTTAAGTATTTACATAGATATATTGGTTATTAGGTACTCCTCAATAACCACAACGCCAACTCATCCTAGATCTACCCAGATCATTTTCATGCGCAACTCCATTCCTGGGCAACACTACACATGATTCTTCAAGATACCGTGATAATAGTGTGGATACTCTCTACCTATTACCAGCACCTATGCACAAGCAATACACACATCATCATTATCGAATAATTGCTAAGTCAATTTAAGTTTCTAACCTAAATAAACATAAGCACATACATACTATA
This sequence comes from Combretum micranthum, assembly GCA_024138025.1. NCBI lineage: Eukaryota > Viridiplantae > Streptophyta > Magnoliopsida > Myrtales > Combretaceae > Combretum > Combretum micranthum. The sequence goes on from JAMXBD010000030.1 coordinate 1,449,586, forward strand.
TATGTACCTAAAAATCGTCCCATTCTAAAGTCTAGTATCCACTACCTAGATTACATAAAAATAGTTGTTCAAAACTTCTATATCCTAATGTATTATAGTAATCCCATGATTTTCGATTCTATATCTTACTATTTAAGTTGTATTGAGTTTAAAGTTCATCTAAGTCCTTAAGAGAGAGTTAGATAGCTTTCTAAGGTATTAAAGTGTTTTCAAACCTTTATGGATGGTTTTAAACAATTTTCAACGGTTTTTAACAAAGAAAACACAAATTGTCAAAAGGTTGTTTTATATACAAGTGGCAACACCAGCTGTGTTATCACTTGTTTACTTCTACACGAGCAAGTATACCACTCATGTACTCATTTGTGTAGGAAATAAAAGTATGACTTTCAAGACTTTAAGGCCACCATGTTCATGAATCTCAACAAAATGTGTATACTCTCTTATGTAGGAAATATAACCTTCAAAACTTGAACAACATGCATGATAAGTTCTACACGAATGTAAACACGACTTGTATACCCATTTGTATGGGAAATAGAACCTAAGTCTTGCAAAAAAAAAATGTTTTATGTATTCAACACAAGTAAGTATACAACTTGTGCATTCATTTATGTTGAACGTAGACACATGATTCCTTTACAAATTTTCCCAAAGTTTAACATTTTCTCTATTCTCAACATCAAAACATTACGAATAACCAAACTCAACTCTTCTTCACATGCCCAAACACCCTTCCAACAATTCTTACAAACTAAAGTTAAAAACTTACATACAAGATTTGTGTTACCTTGTTATAAATACAACTAATCTTCCATTTCTTCCAACTCTAAAGTTTTCCTTTCACAGATTTATCAAACTCTCTCTCTAATAACATTACTCCCTGTATAGAAACACAAAGATTGCTAACACTATAAGAAAACGAAACGCTTACAATTTTTTATAAAGATAATGAAAGAAAGGAGGAAATGGATTTTTACTAACTAAGAATTTTGTTGAATGTCCAAGATTTCAAGAAAGATGAATGTTACTTATAGAAGAATGGGTACAATTCTACAACATTTTTGGAAAGAATCGCAATTACTTCTTTAATTACAGATTTTATATATTACTATAATTGCACCATTTGAATTTAAAGGTAGTTGGACAATTTTGCCCTTATCTTAACTATTATTAGTACATGTAAGCCCATCTTTATGATTATATTAATATATTTATTTAATCTAGTTATTTCATACAGTGGTTCCACCTTATGCATCAATCTACTATCTCAACTCCATGCTAGGATCCTGGTTGTCTTTCTAATCAAAACAAGAAGTACAAACAATCTTGTACCCTCCATAATGTAATAACTCACACCACATCTCTCAACTTCTACCTAAGCTAACCTATGGTCCTACAAGTATTAGGGGTGGGAAAAAAAAACCAACCGAATCAAACCAATCCAAAATGAAAATATGGTTTTTTTTAATGGTTTGGTTTAAAAATTTTCCAATCCGAACCAATCCATAAATTTATGGTTTGGTTTGGATGGTAAACCAAACAAATCCGTAAAACTGAACCAAACCATTTTAGAAAAATATAATGATATTTTACTATATGTTCATATGATTTCATTTAATATTTATTATTTGGTGAATATTGATTAAAATTAACTTGTTCATTTTTAATTTTTTTTTAAGACTCAATATGTATCTTTTTTGTTGATGATGAACTATTGTTTTTTTTAATAGCTTTTAACTTTATAAAGTATGAAATTTATTTACTCAAATATAAACTCTTATTACGTATTAAATGTTTAATATATTTTGTTAGTGGATCATTTTATTTATTGATAAATTTTGCTAATAGATAATTTTTTATTTTAGCCAAATTTATTAGTAGATAATTGACTTGCTGGTTTTATTAAAAACTGTAAATTATGACTTACTATATATTGGTTAGTGAATGTATTTCATTAGTAGATAACTGATTTTATAGAGAACTATATATTAAAAGTATGTTGAATTCATAAAGTATTTTGTCGTGGTTTATAATATAAACCTGTAAAATGATATAAATAGTTAAGTATCTATGTAAATGTAAAAAGAAACTAGAACAAAGAAAATTTTTAGTTAGAATTTTGATTTAATCCGTAATTCAAACCGAACCAAACCATTATTTAATGGTTTAAAAAATTTCTAATCCGAACCAAACCATTACTTAATGGTTTGGTTTGGGATGAAAAAAAAAACCATAATTTATGGTTTGATTTGGTTTTAGGAAAAATCGAACCAAACCAATCCGCGCCCACCCCTAACAAGTATCATTTGTCACCTTTATACAATCAATACTGATACAAGTAAAGATAGTCAAAGCTAGAGGAAATACAATAACATGATTCCTTGCCAATTAGTATAAAGAAAAATATTTCTCTTTCAAGCTTCTCATAACTCTATTTACTTTATAATGGAGAAAAAATTATTAGATCAACTCAGAGTAATTTTAATGTTTTTTCCTTAGTATTCTCTTTAGCACTTTATCTCAGTATTTCTTTGTTGTCTTGAGCTTTTCAGTCAAGTCTTCAATTTATAATCCTTCTTCCAACGACTTTCTTTAGCAAATTAAGTAGAAGTTTATGGGCTAATCGTAAATCTTTTCTCCAAAAATCTTCAGCAAAGATTATCTAAATCTCTTCCACATGAATTGGAAATAGCTCTTGAACAATTGTTCTAGAAGGTGTTCTAATCGTGTTAAAATATTCTACCTTGATACTTTTCGTAAGGAATAAGAAAAAAGAACATCTTAATTTGAAATCCTTCCACTAGCCCCCAAAAAAAAGGCAAATGAAATCATTATTTATTATGAAGATTACTTTCCTTATTTGTGAGATTTTTTAATATTCATCAGTTTATTTGGATTCAAACTTTTTATTTTGTGTAGAATCTACTAAGGTATCTTCAAATAATCTTCTAAAAACAAGTCTTCACTCTTTGGAAGAAATATTAACTGAAGCCATGATTAGGAAAAATATTTTTAGATTTGACCTTGTCAAAACTTCATATTAAACTTGTAAAGATCATTCTAAGTCCCCATTAGAAAATGGTCTTACTTGTTTGCTTCTGTTTATGCATTTGAAAAACATATGTTCTTTTGAAATATTACAAACTCAAACCACAGTTAAATTTATCACGTATATATGAATTAGTTCAAACTCTATTTTTCTTCTCATTTGATAAAATCATATAAATGTTTTTGTTATTACTCTTGCAACTTTTATTTTCATCAAAGCACTTCAATAATTACTTAGTTAGATTCTATCACATGTTTATTATTTTCCTAATATATAAAACATAAAAAAAGTATCTTTGTTTGGTAGAATACCACATTGGAAAAATTATGAAGTATGGTATTATTGCTCCTCACTTTTGTTAAAAGACCAAATATAATTTTCATACTTTCTTCCACTTAATTTTTCTTAAAGTGTGACAATCAATATAGAAAAATTTTTGTTTTAAGAATTTTTTTAACATGCAATAAGAGCACCCTTAATGGGATAAATTGATGTAGCTTTCAATCCAGGGAAAGTGATGGAGATCAACTTTCAAGGACAAAAGTTTTATTAAGAGGAGAAGAATGAAATGCCCCATAACCCAATTTTAGAGTTAAGGAAATTTAGTTGTTTGAATATATTATTATTATGAGTTATTTTGCCATTATTACAATTTATTATGCTTTAGAAGGGAAACTACTTCATAATAATAATATACCCTACAAAAATAAATAAGACTAAACAATGCAAGAGAAAAGAATAGGAGTACCCTTGCTTTATTGTTGGGATGACATCCAAAAATAAATAAATAAATAAAATATTATTAATTATTTTCAAGACTACAAAATGATTATCCTTCCAATTTATGTGATGGGATTTTTAAAAAAAAAATAATAAATTATAATAATAATGACTTTTATATATATATACATATATATATATATATTCTTCTAATCCCAATCCAATAAAATAACAAATCTAAACAAATGATCAAAATCAATGGTCACGAATAAATATGAATAACTTTATAGAAAACTCAAGTAAATCTCTATGCATTTATTTGTAGATGTACTTCATATCTTTCTAAAAATCTTATATGACAACTTGCGTGTCTTTTAAAGCTCTTAACATTTTTGTTCTACAATACAAAAAAAAAATTATAATCAATTAAGGAGCCCTAAGAAAATTTCTTAGACTTAGGTTTAAGACTTTTAAAACCTTTTATGGGGATCAACAAACTTTTCTAAAAAGATCGGTGCCTTATACAGCTTTTAGTAGAGGAAAAAACTATATCTAAGCGCTACGTTAGATCAATCTGTTTATGGATTAAAAACATAGTAACCGGTTGGACAAGAGCACCAATAAGAAATACTCATAACTATATTCAAGACTTTTATTGTGAGTGATCCACTATTCCAGATATACAGTGACATGTATGTTGCTTGCTATGATAAATATTGATCATAACCTGACTAATATGTAAAGTTAGCTAATAGAAGGTGCAGTTGTGCTTAGTCGTCTCAAGTCGGAAAGAGACACACTTATTAAGGTCTCAGATCTCGACACGGTAGTTAGGTGTTTAGATCATCATATTGTGGCCTGGTGGGTACTTGATGAGGGAAACGATATCTGGTGTAACATTCATCTGAATAGAGAGAAATTATATTAGGCATAGTTTGGGAATTATGGATCTCAAGAGACTATACAATATAGAAGGACTGTAACAATGGTATCTGAATAATGATTGTAAACCTTAGAGGAGGTTTTTTTTTTCATTTTTCTTTTTGAGTAAGAGATTGATTGTTCTTGTCAACCCGTAATACTATTGTGGTGGTATTAGAACCTAGGTCCCTTATCATGTTGTTTAGAGTTATAAGCACTCCCATATTGTTTCTTGCACTTAAATTAAATATTTAAATTAATGTTCGTTACATCAACATAAGAATGTATATACATATCATGTGTTTTTATGTCGTTACATACTAAGCTTCGACTCACCCCTTTGGTAAATTTCTTTTTTTTTTTCAAGGGCATGTACAACATAAAGTTATTTTCAAGGCCTTGGACTTAGGATCAATTTGACACTAAAGTGAAGAATATTATTAAAAAAATGTTCATTTATATTTTATTAGTTTACAAAATTGATTAGAACTTATAAAGTTGTAATATGATAAAAATTGAAGATATAACAATGTAAAACATTGAAGAATTATCAACTATTCATTGTATGTGGATTTTAATTGTTTTGAACCTTAGCATACTCATAATTTGGAATGTGTATGTGGCAGATTGCTCATGTCCTTCTGTTTAAGGCATGACAATTTACATCATGTCTAATTAGCATAAATGAGTTAAACGAATGAAATTGACCCACTTGTACAGATGTACAAGTGAGTTAAATAAGTTATATTAGTGCAATTTTGTCCCTTCTAAGAAATATGCTAAAATTTCTTATATCATTTAACCCGCTATCAAAGTGGGTCGAACCACTTGGGCTCCTCTACAACTATCAACAAAAAGAACACCCTATCAATTGACTTATGACATGTAATGTTGTTAATACTCAAAGCTGTTGATAATAATTATATGTTTTAGTGTTTAAAAAAAAAATCGATTTAAAAGAAGTAGTTGGAGTGTTTACATCGACATGAAAATGTTATGAATTTCATAACAACAACAACAACAATAAAAACTAACAAAGAAAAACACTGTTGTTTTCTTAATTTGGCGTCTAAATGTATGTGGTATTGTTATCTCAATTCATAACATATAATTTAGCTAACACCATTGTAATGCTCATACATCATCATAAAAATGCTTGATGCTACACGATGAGAAGTAGGGAGTGAAACAAACCGATCTGTGAATCGAACCGAATTAGATTTAACCGAAAAATTGGTATTTTCTCAAAATTATTTGGTTTGTGGTTCGATTTAGGACTTTGAACCAAACCTATATGATTCAAACCAAACTGAAGCATTTCACATACATATTATAAAAAAAAAAATAATAAAAAAAAAAAACTTATTTTCTTTTCTTTTGATTTTTTTTTATGTTTTTTATTTAGATATATATCTTTCATAAAAATTAAATTAAATTGATAATGTCATGTTTTGATAATTATATTTGCAAATACGATAATTTTCAGGTGTAAATCTCTAGAGTTTAAATTTTTTTATTTCAACTTATTTTGGAATGTTACGTTGATCATTCGTAAGTAAAGATTATTATTCTTTTTTTTTTCTTTTCATTTTTCCTAAGTAAAGATATTAACGATATTTCAACGTTAATATGTTTGTAAATTTCCGTGCAACCCCTGCCCGCGAAGATATGTATGTCAGTTTGTGCGCCCATGTTGTGCGCGACAAAACTCGTGATATCCCGCATGGACAAATGTGAACTGTTTGTAGGATTAGAACAGAAAAATATAAATTTGATATCTAAATATTTAAAAAAAAAATTATTCAGTATTGTAAGAATGGATGGCCTAACGTAACCGAGACAGCCTGTCTTGTCCCTGTCCCATTAATTGCAGGAAAAGAATCAATCACGTGGTGCCTTTTGTCATGCCTTGGTTTACGTTCAGTTCCAACGGTGGATTTTTTAACACATTTTCTATATTGAAAAACGAGCCATCGCGTTGTTTTGTTTTGTTGTCGTTATCTTAGCCAAAGATGATATTCCATCCCGATGGAAAATTCTACACGATGGTATATATTATCTTGCAAGCATACTTTTGCTTGAACTTCACGAATCACGAACAGGAGGAATTAATTCAACAAGAGCTATTCCATTATTTATTGTGATTCGCCGTACAAACAGGGTACGTAAAATAAAATATAAGAATACTGGGTAGAATAATTTTTTTTATTATATTTTATAAGGGCCCAAAAAAAAAAAAAAACTTCGAATTATAAGTTCCGCCATAGTAAAAATCATAACTAAAAAATGAAGATGAAGCATTTGATTTTTGGGAAGAATACTATATATAGGAAACGTCTATATATATGTGGTTTTTCCTAAAAGAGTCTAAACCTCCACCATTTATTATGATTGTAATTACAAGACTTTTATATCTTAATTTTGGTTTTCCTCAGCCTTAGATGGATTCTTTTTCTTTCCTTTTTAGGTACATCGGCATAATCTTAAGAAGGAAAAAGACAAAGTTAAACAAAAGGAAAACATTACATTTTGGTCTAAAATTCCTCATATCACATTTGGTACGTTATAATGATTTGGATTGGAATGATTTTTTGAAACGATAAATCTATTCCTATGTTTTAAAGTATACATAGAATAGAAATGAAATTGCTATAGGATTTATTTGTTGGAAATATTACTAATAATAAATATAAGTTATGAATATGTAATAGGATAAAAGAATAATTTTAATGTATGTAATTAATAAAATTAGAATAGAATCATGATTTTGCTTTCTCAATATATGAATTAAATTCTTTTTCAAAGCTAGAATCATCCATTCGAAAGAATCGCTATTCTAACTTCTAAAAAAGCATTCAAACATAAAAAAAATAAAATATAATAAAAAATTACAGTTTTATTTCAAATTCATTCTTATTCTTGTGTACTACACATGACATTGGTTCATTGTCAAGGTGGTTCAAAAGAGACTAATCCAAGCTGATCTCATATGTGATTAGAATTTGGATAAACTAATAATGGAAGTTATTCCAGAACATATTTAATTTGTTAAGAGAAGGGGTAAAAATATTACTAATATATTACGGTGGACCACAGGACAGAGGATACTATCTTCTTCAACCAAGATTGGGCCCACGCTTCATCTTGATTTTGTCTCCAGATTTTTCTCCACCATTCCGGAGCACCTCCAGCTTTAAAATTTTCTATGAACGGCAGACGTCTCAAAACTTGTCCACTTCTTTAGGACTTTTTATCTAAAATTATTCTCAAATAATTGTAGCGCAGCCTAATTATAAACTATAAAATGCCTAACATGCAAAAAGATGTATAGTATCTTCGGAATGATAAAAAATTAAAAAATAAATCTCACATGATTCATAGTCGACGTGGAAGAAGAAAAGTTCTTGCCTTTTCAAGCTACGTCTAATATAAATTAATTTCTATCGCAGATTCAGAATTCAGAAAATACGTTGTACGCTTATAGTTAACGGTAAGAAACTTGTAATCCCTGAATAATTTTTTTGTTTTTTTTTTATATGTTGAAATTCTTGAAATCCCAAAAAATGAGCATTAAATTTACTCGTTTAGCATCTGTTCAGTGAAGAGTAATAATATTCTGTTAATGTAATAATAAAAAGTAGAGTAAATTAAGCAGATCTTCTTGCAAACTTTAAAAATTATATGGATCCTCACGTTTTTCAAAAATTAGTATTTATACCTTTAAAAACAATTTTACTACACAAACTTCTCCAAAAACTTTAAAAATTTTATGAATTTTTAATTTTTTTCAAAAGTTAATACTTGTACGTTGTACTCCTAAAAAGTGAAGTGATGATAATATATAAATTTTTTTATTTGGTTCTAAGATGTCATTGCATATAATATGTTTAATTAATAAATGTTTCAAAAAATACTTTAAATTTTAAATATTAAAGAATGTAATCTTCTTTATTTCTTTTTTTTTTTTCCCTTTGAACCTATCATCAAAGTGCCATCCTAATTTAAAAAAGAAAAATGTTGTTTTAGTAAAAATCAGTGTCACGAGATTTGTTTTAACACAATAAAAAACTTTTCTAATATATTTGTGTCATGCTAAAGTGCAATTCTAAAAGAAGAAAAATGACAATTAATTTTTTTTTCTCTTTCTAAAAAATTAATTCTATAAAAAATTAATAAAATTATTAAATATTTTTATTAAACATATTATGTATGTAATGACATTTTAGGACCAACTAAACAACATTTAAATTTTATTCACCATATCAGTTTTTGGGGATGTACGTGTTGACTTTAAAAAAAAAATAGAGATCTATGCAATTTTCAAAATTTGGAAGAAAGGTCTATATAATTTACTTATTTTTAGAGGGTATAAGTATTGAATTTTAAAAAACTTAAGGATCAATACAATTCTTAAAGTTTTAAGAGGTGATCTGCGCAATTTATCTAAAAACTATTTAAAAAATAATTTATAAGAAAAACTATTTTTTTAATTCTCCTTTTGATATAGTTATAATAAATATATATTAAAAATAATTAATTTGAACCAGAAAAAAGGTTAGTTTCTCTCTCTCTCTCTCTCTCCCACCATCCGTGTTCTTTCCTTTTGATTACTATGTCTAGCTACTCATAATTGAAATATATATATATATATTTATTTATTTATATATTTGGCTCAAACAAAATTGAACGTTCATATTATAAGGGCATTTCAGTTTATAATGCATATCATTCTTCAATCATGACCCAAACCAAAACATAGGACCCCGACCTCCTATCCATGGACCCATCGAGTCCCAGCCACGTCTAGTCACGGTCCTACTCGCAACTACTTTTTTTTAATTAATGAAAAAAAATTATTGGACCTAAAAATAAATTACTCTTTCACTTATTTTCATTTAAAACTATTAAGGATTTATAATTATTTATAAACAAATATATTAATTTCAGTTGAAATATTTGTAATGTGATATTAGAGTAACACTCCAAAAAAGTAGAGTTTATAAAAGAAAAGAAAGCCTCATGTTGTTTATAAATGGAACAGCTATCTCAGAGTATAAGATACGTTTTTCAATCATATTTATTACATTTATTATTATCTACAAGATATTAAATACATATGAGTAGATAATAATTTTTATGTAAATATTAAATGTTACCTATTTTTTACAACTTGTCTTCACTCTATATTTTATTTTTGTCTTTATTTCAAATATTTATAACAAATAGTACATATTTAACTTTTTAAGGGAAATGTTGCTCCTATCGTGGTCGAGGTTCGAACCCAAACTAGGAGAGGTCACAGTGGAAGTTTTAGGGTTGGTTTGATTCGTCTCTTTAGATTGTTTTAGCATTTTAATTTTTTTTCAAAAAAATTATTTGTTAAAAATAAATATAAATAAAAAAAATAATATTTTTCACTTATAAATAAATCAAATAAACTAAATATATAAGATACAAATAAAAATCGGATAATGGGAACATGCCATTAGTCATTTGAACATTTAGTATAGGACATAAGTATCGCTCCCAAAAGAATAAAGTCGTCAATAAAGACTTTTTTTCTGTTAGTTCGCGCCCACCTTTACTGTTGAAGGTTGATATAAGCACAAGGTGAATAATAAACACGTCCATAGGTATTGAGATTGTTTATAATTTACAGGAAATATCATGGTTTTTCTCATGGGTCTGAAGTACTAAGAATTAATTATAAGGGTGGAGCTATGTTTAGCTTTAAGTGGACATGGTGGGCGTATGTTTTAAGTGATGGGAACTAACAAATATAAACCAATAGTTTTTATAAGAAAAAGTGCATGTTTGCTTTTAATTTAAATAAACTTAAGCTAATGCGAGTACTACAATGACATGTAGTAACATCTTGGTAAGACCATACATTCACAATAAAAATAATCTTCAATTTCCATAGCTTAAAAATATATTCTTAACAATAATAAATGCATATATATTTTATCAACTTAAAATGCAAATCATATATAGGCAATCATCTCATATATTATATATTTTATCTTATAGTTAGATGGAAATGGTTCTACGGACATGGTTTCCTCTTGCGCTTGCCCAATTAAATCTTTTTATTGCAGAGAGCGACTTTTTACTATCGGCATCTGCGCGCAAGGATTTGAAGATATCATGCATCCATACTCCTCTTCCATCTCCGACACGTTACCAGTTTCCGTCCGTCTATAATTTTATTACCTTTCTCGACATATCAAATTTTGTCGGGATGTTTCTCTCTCTCTTTATGATGGTACGGTATTATTGTTTTTAAAGATAAAGATATTATGAAAATCCCACGTGCTGGAATTGTAAATAATCTCCACCGTGCACTTCTTAATCTTATCTTCAATCGAATCACTCGCTTGCCCTTTTAGTCCCATCTGTTTGACAGTACAGCACATGGGTGTTCCCTCTTTTCCTTAGGGTCAATTTCTAATTTTTAGCCACGAATATGGGCCCCCAGAGACGATTTCTCTTAACTTATGATGAAGTATCATCATATTCGAATTCGAACAATTCCTAAAGCCTAAGCAAACTTATTAGTTTAGTAATTTATAACATACTTGTTATATAATATCCAAAAACACCAATCTATGATATATATGGTACATTAATTTCATAAGATATCAACAGTTATTAAATTAAATGTGGATGTAATTTGGTATGATGGAATTATCATCTATAAAAATTTGAAATTACTATGTAAAATTGAATAATTTCTTCCAAAGCACACGGGACATGACCAGTTTGTGGTTTAAACCGTAATTGCATATGTATCTAAAATCACCACTTGTCTAAAGACGATGCAACACGCAAAAGCACGTAACCATGACATTGTTTTGGGAATAATTTTGGGTAGATTACTCGACTTGGGAACTTTTCTAGTTTAAAACATCTTGCCTCAATTTATTTTACTGAACTTTTGTCTTCTTTATCCATATTGAAACTAATAAGAAGCTCCTAGTAGTACGAACGTTTACCTTGTGCAAGGAAACAAACAATACCATCCGCATCGTCCAAGCACCTCGAGGATGTTTATGGGAAACGTCAAAATTATCACATTTTAACTTCAATTCATGCTAAAATTATATGTACATTATATATACTTTTGAAAGGAATTTACTTAAGTATAGCATCCATATCCAAGGTTTTTGGCATGAGTTTTTAAGTAAAAAACTTTACTTTTTTAGATCTTTACAAATATAGAGAGTTTTTTCAACTTTTTAGAGTTCTATTAAGGATCTCAGAAAGTGAGTTCATTTATATTATTTTATTATTATTATATAAAAGTAAGTATTATATAAAAATAAATTAGACTTATAAAAATATAAAAAGAAGTAAAGAAACCTACGTAAATAACATCATGAATGAAGTAGCGAGATCCTTAAGAAGGAGAATTTCTTTACATGCTGAAGTGGCATTTTAAAGATATTGTATAAGACTTTACAGACGTCGATGTTCAAACAAATTGAAAAATGAATAACACTAGTAAAATGACAAATTCATGTATGATGGGCTTTGTTAGGATCTTGAGTCACCTTATGTAAACAAAATATCTTATTCAAGAGAAGACCTTTCATTTGGAGAAAATCTAACATTTTCCATATGAAGTTGCTCTTTTAAGACAAATCAATGATCCGAAACCATCACCAATATGAAGCCTAAGCAAGATTTGAAGTAAGTCGTGGTTTAATGAGATTTATGAAATCACATATCCCTAATAGAATAGCCAGAAACAACACGTGCAAAATCAAAACATGAACAAATCTAAATAAATATGTGGAAAAGTACTTAAATCCACTAAAGACACATAATATATCTTGTTTTGATGATTGGTCTTCTAAGTCAATATGGAGCCTTTAAGAGATTACCTCTGTGTGTGTGAGTGTGAGAGAGAGAGAGAGATAAGATTGTTACAGCTAGCCAATCATACACGATAATTGTGGTGTCGACTTGAGAAAAGCCTTAAACTAATGACACGTGTATAGATGTTGCAAAGAGAGGTGTGGGAGGAATAATAGGCAAACCTAATTTTTTGCGTGCGCGAATGTAATAGAATATCAAACCAAACGAATTTGATCATTCTTCACTCGTCCTTTGTGAAGTAGTTGCTTTAATTTTTTCTGGAGTTATTTCAGTAAAGTTTTTGCATTACTCTTGATCTTAGCAATACGCAAAAATATGACCCCAAACAAGTAGAGAACCATCTTATTTATAGATGTTTGAGCCTAGTAGTAACTGTTGGATGACTTCTGGATAGATGGTTGAGATAAAGTATTTCTTGCAATCATTGAATCTCTTCTATAGATCTAACGACCAAAATTGATCCCTTCTTTTATATATATGGGCATCCATCCCTTCTTTTATATATATGGATATAGGCTTTGGTTATAGGTATGGAATAGAATGAGGGATTTTATGTATAAAAGAGGCCAATTTTCTTATTAAAATGGCTTATATTCATTATAAGATAGAAATAGTCTTATTTTATTTTTGTATAAGCCCTATTTTACCCAAACAAAGCCCCAGTTAGCTTAGAAAGATATTTTAGGATTCTACTTTTCATACACGAGAAAACTAAATAAGGCCAATAGTAGAATAAATTGGTCAAGTAATCTCTATTACAAGCCTACCAAGTCAAATCTCCCTACAATATCTTTTATTAGACACAGTCTAAAGCTCTGTCATTAGCCTAGAAGACTAACCCATGTAATTAAATTAGGTCAAAAGCCCAATTATCGAAATTACCCTATACATTTTGCCTCTTAACCAAAAGCTCCTTTAACAAAGTCATAAAGGTGGTTTTAGGCATTTCATTGAGTAGATGTTATCTTTAGGTTTGTTGAGTTCAAACTGTTGAAGTCACGTACAGTTGTTTCATCCAAGCACCAACCTATGTTGCAGCACAAGCTGAGTTCCTAGTTGAAGATTGGCAATGATCACATCCACTCATCCACAAATGAGCACATACCTAGCCACAGACAGCAATAGCATAATGGATGAATACAGCTATTAACTTGTTTGTTTCAAGCCAAGAGGCCCCTGAACATGTTATTGGGTTTCCATAGGGTTTTAAAATTTAAAAAGATCAAATCTTTTGTAGCGGAATTCAAAAAAAAAACTATAATCCAATATCCATGTATTTTAATTAGATTAAAACAAAAGAAATAATTTGAATTTATACCTTTAACCTTGAAGCTTGAAATCAATTGGTAGATCGAATCTATAGGTATTGCAAATTCGCAATCCCCTCAACAGTATCCACACGAAAGAACACACCTTTCAAAGGCTATTTTGCGTATTAGCGCTATCTAGAACTTTCTAGATAGGATTAGAAAAATTCCTTTTAACGACTTTGATGTTTTCCTCCTTTTAAGGTTTACATAATTTCTCTGCAAGTCTAATGTTGACAACACATATTGTTAACCCTAAAAGAAACTTCTTATGTCTTATTTTTACTAATGTCAATATGAATAATGACATTAGTATGTGTAATCTTATTAATTATAAATTAATTTATTAACATAAGAATTCTTAGTCCAATTAAGAATTATTATTGTTCTTAACAAATTATATTTATTTATTATTATTAACAAATTAAGATTAATAATAAATAAATTTACTATTCCCATTGGACATATTTAAATTTAGTCCACGTTCATTTTTGTTCATTCTTTTGTGTATGACTCTATAGGTTCATTTAATGTTAGCCGTTGACCAAAAACCATTTTTGTCAACAAATTATAAGCGGCCTCCTATAAGAAATTATGTTTACCTAAATTAAGTGAAGATTAGTGATCCGATTTTTACCTGATCCGTAACATATGTCATTATCCATTTGTCACATGATATCTAGATTGAACATAAGGCATGGATAGTGTCACCCTTATATTGTTCAATCTTATCATTTCTCGATCTTCAAACGAACTAATAAACAAATGAAATTGATCACACCATCAATTCATTTGAGTACGGCCATGCATTTTTCAATTTTATTTATCAAGGGGCTCAGAGATATCTCTCTCATAACAAGAAGGATAAATCCCATCTTAATCACTCAATTTCCTCTATAAGATTCACATTATGCACAATCATAATCTTTATAATTATCTGGTTAAAGACATTATTTGATTGAGTTGAATCATAGTGTTCTTCATGTTGGAACCTATGGTTATTTGAGGTCTAACGATAAACTAACATCATTATTATGAGAATCACTTTTAACACTAATCCATGTAGTGATCTCATAATGGGTCAACCTAGTACATAGTTCTTTAATATGTGCGTATGAGTTTGATTTGTATCCTCATACAAATAGACATCTCATGACTATCAAACAAAAGCCATACTAGATTTATGAGCATCTAGAGACTTTTAGAATAATTAGACTATTCATGGATCGTATTATAAATTAAACATGCAAATAATATAATAGAAATGCTTCTGTATCAATAATATATATATATATATATAATGACAATAATTAGTAATTGGCTTAGGGCATAATCTCTAACACATGCTATATTGACTTGCTTAGCTGAACTAACTTGATTCAATGAAAGATGTCGAGTTACTGTTGCATAATTACTTTACGATATCGAGCAAACCGATATGTCCTATACTTCTAAGCCACTATTGAGATATTTATTTCCTTGCATTATTCCATATTGTATTCAATGATGGTTATCTTGTGCCCCCTTTTTTATAATGCATATTGATTGAATAAAAGCATTAAATTAAGATTAAAGGCACCGTGATAAATGAGGTAGATGTTGTTACTGAAGTGCTGCCTAGTTCTAAGGGCTTTGCCTTAGAGTGAACAACACAAGCAACAGCGTATTGCCACCTTGCAAAGGAAACAATGATGTGCTGGGGTACATTAGGGTAGCATTTGCCCCCATGATATGGACCAAGTGTAATTTTTCTTTTTCTCTTTCTTTTTTAAGTCCCATTTCGTTTTTTTTTTTTCTAATTCTCAGCGCTACCTAAATAAATTAGGCAAGTAATGGGTGTTTACATGCTTTGAATATTGACTTTAGGCCATATCTTGCTCGAGCAAATTTATAACTATCCAACATTGAAAAGTAATGAATTCAAACAATAGGAAATTATCACTTGCCAAATAACGTATGGTGGCATTCTTAAACAATTGTACCCCGTTTCCTATTTGTCCCAATGAAATCTCGGGATTACCTTAAATGAAAACAAAACAATTTACACATTGAGTCTTACAGCATTAACATCAAGTATCTCATCGGTGAGACAAAAAGAAAAAAAAAAAAAAGAAATGTGATGATGAGTTCCTTGCTGACAAGGTTCTAATTGCAATTGGGATTGATTTTTTCAATTACAAATTGTTGCTGTCACACAGTAACAAAGGCGGCAGCCCCTACTTCTATCTTCCGACCATCGATTTTGGCTATTGAGGTACAATTCACCCTACTAATTCCTTGATTATGGCTGCTCCAGCTTTTTTTTTTTTTTTTTTTTTTTTTTTTTTTTTTTTTTTTTTTTTTACAAAATCAAAGATTACATTCAATACACATTTATATGTGTTACATTTTTCCAATGGTCATGGGCACTTGTGTGTATTCTCCGGGTTGTGGCTTTGGAACCCATATACACATTTCTTTACTCTCAATATCATGTACACCTTGTCTTCTTATTCAGTTTCATCCTTTCTTGTCTTCTTCTTCTTCTTTTTATTTTTTGTTTATATGTATATTATGATGCAAACCATTAGTCTCAATGGTAGATGGTTCTCGTAACATTCACATTTTTCCGATGTTTTATGGTTTTCAATGGAAGTCAGCCATGTCCATTATTGGTTTTAATAATTTATAAACCTAATATTCTATTCCTAAACTTAATTTTAGCAAACAAATGCACCTGTCATTTTAATAGCATAGAGTAGAGTATAAAGCTGTCTCCACAAGGAATATTTTCAAGCACTAGTGCTACTATAACCTTCCTATTATCTAACAAATTGATTAAGGAATTGATTGGATGAATGCTAATTAATCTAAAACTAAGAATTACATTAACTTATATTAACAACATAACACACAAAAAAAGAACACAACAAGCATGATCAAATTTGTTAAGTTCCTTAACATGAATTTACAAATATGTTTCTATAATGATTACTAACTGCAATAATTCATTGAGTAAGTGAATGTTCTTCTTAGAAGCATTCACATCTAACAACTAGTGCATCTATCGAAATCTCTTCCTGAATAACAACCACTTGAATATTTCATTTAGACTAATTTATTTATGAATTCTCTAAAACAATTGCTGAAAGTCTCATCACGATATCTCTATCACTATGAGCGACTCGCTTAGTAAACAAGATCTATTTAATGGAATCATCTCCCAATGTCTTCCACTAAAATCTAGTCCAGTAGGTGTTGTGCCTACACTACTTCTTGAGATTATTAATTCTATTTACTAAGACTAGAAAATTATTAGATGAGTTAAACTTTAACGACCAATTTCAAGTTAATTCCATAAATAAATCCTATTCTCTACTCATACATAATGATAGAATACTATATAAACAATAATAGAAAAATAAACACAGCATAATAGAAGAGAGAGTAGAGAAAAGATAAAACCCCTTTATTGGATTTGGGTGAAGATCTGGAGTCTTGCAATACAACACATGAACAACATGAGTCCTTCGACTTTCTCAAGTTCTTTAGGAAACAACAGACACACACACTCACTCCCCTTTTAGGGAAGAGAAGATGTATACATGGTATCCTAATCTACTTGTTACAATGAATATTGAATTGATGGAGAAAATCTCTAGATGATGTTTGGAGGAATGGGTGTAGTGTATTTTATACCCATAAGATTTCTTGAAAAGGCATCTAGTGAAAATATACATCCTTAACTAGGAAATATACTGTTTAGTGAAAGAAATATAAAAGTCATAATCACATCTTTTCAAAGATCATGGCCGTGACTTGCATTTCATTAGTTTTGTTTTGCCTATTGGAACTAGATTCATAGCCGTAACTCATCCCTTAATAGGTATTGTGCTTGTCAAATCTTTTTTAGATTTCAATTTCATGCTCATGATTTTCAATTCTACAAATTGATCATGCTGTAGCTTTTCAAGAATCACTCCCATGACCCAACCTTTGGTAGATACTGGTCTAGAATTTTTTGCAAATTCTCTATGGATCATGGGTGTGATTTTGAGTTTAAATGTCCTTACTTCTTCCTTTTACAAAGATCAGGCTCGTGACTTTCCCCTTATTAGACTCTACCATTTGCAATTCCTCTCTCTAAATGAATCATGATCATGAACTTCAATGCAGATACTCTGACTTCCTCCTATGCAATTGTCACACCTGTGAAGTTTCCATATGTGCTCTTTGTTTTCACTCTCTTAAATAGTCCTTAGGTAAATTCATCTCTAGTCTTCATACATGTTTTCCAAATGCTCTAAAATGAATATATGGTTATATGAATACTACTAAAAAAAATTTAAATTGAACTTAATATACATGAGAAAATCTTATAGAAATTAAGTCTATCAATCAACCATCACATACATGGAAATCGCAAAGGATCTTTGGGATGACATTAAGGAACAATTTTCTATAAGGAATAGACCACACATTCATCAGCTTAAAACAAAGTTCGTAGAGTGCAAACAACAAAGGATGGCCATAGTGAATTATTATGGAAAATTGAAGATGATATGGGAAGAATTAGGAAACTATGAGCAAAACCCAGCATGCAGATGTGGAGGCTGCAAATGTCATATTGGTGCAGCATTGGATAAGAAACATGAAGAAGAATTAGTGAATTATTTGCTTAAATGAGTACTTTGCAGAGAATGACATAATACATCAAACTTCCTATGTTGGAACTCCTCAACAAAATGGAAGACTAGAAAGAAAACACTGACACATACTTAATATGGCACGTGTACTTTATTTTCAGGCAAACTTACCTATTGAATTATGGGGAGAATGTGTGTTGACAACTACATATTTAATTAACAGGACTCCATCTATGTTGTTAAAAGGTAAAATGCCTTATGAATTTTTGTATGGTCAAGCTTCTTCATATGAAAATATTTAAGTGTCTAGATGCTTAGCTTATATTCATAATCAATGACCAGAAGGAGATAAATTTGCCAGTTGAGGCCGCAAATTTATGCCTGTTGGATATCCTTTTGGAAAGAAAGAATATAATATGTATGATGTGGAAACAGGTGATTTATTTGTCTCAAGAGATGTAATCTTTGTGGAAAGTCAATTCCCTTATATACATAAATCCAATGATGAACAAAGGACAGCTAGTAATAATGCAGTTGAAGATTGCTTAGTTGAAGAAGGATTGAATCACTACTATACAATACCTGAACAAGAGAAAAGTGATGAGCAAAATCAAGACATAGTTGAGCCCCCGGGAAGGGGGGGCGGGGTTGTAGGGGTGTGACCAAAGCTAAATAAGATCAGCAACCTGAAGAGTTACTTGGTCATGGACACAAAAAGAAACGTAGATTTGTTTTGTTGAGAGATTTTGTCTTACACACTATAAAAGTAATGAGCCATTCTACAAACCCACTTGGTAATCAGCATTCCTCGAGTAGTCCTTATCCTATTACACATTATGTGACCTATGATGAATTCTCTATGCAACATCGTGCTTTCTTGTTAGCTATTATTACAAGAGTTGAACTTGATTCTTTTGCTGAAGCTATAAAAGACGAACAATGGAGAGATGCTATAAAAAAGGAAATACAAGCTTTGGAAGATAATGAAACATGGATTACAATGCCATTACCACCTGACAAGTAAGCCATAGGATGTAAATAGGTGTTTCAAATCAAGTATAATGCAAATGGAATAGTTTGATCATTACAAGGCTTGATTGGTTATTCTTGGAAATAGATAAGTTGAAGAATTGATTATAATGAGACATTTGCACCTGAGGCCAAACTGGTTACGGTTCGTACTTTTCCCACAATGATTGCAACTAAAAATTTGGAACTTCATGAGATGGATGTGCATAATGCGTTCTTGCATGGAGATTTGTAAGAAGAGGCGTACATGTGCATGCCTTCTGGATTTTATGCTCATACACTAGGGATGGTATGTCATTTGAAGAAGCCTTTATATGGGCTACGATAGGCTCCTTGATGTTGGTCTGCAAAATTGGCTTCTGCTTTGAAGAAACATGGTTGCTAACAATCCTATTATGATTGCTCTCTCTTCACGTTACGATGAGGCAAGGTACAAATTAATGTCCTTGTCTATGTTGATGACATTATTATGTCAGGTAATGAAAACTAAGCTATTCAATTATTTAAGCAGTGTTTGAGTAATTACTTTTATATGAAGGATTTAAGAGCGTTGAAGTGTTTTTAGGTATTAAAGTTGCATGTAGTTCTGAAGGAATTTATTTATGTCAACAAAAATATGCCTTGGATTTTGTAAACCCTTAAATTTTTACCATCGGTTAGGCTTAAACCCTAATTAGAAGGTCAACCGAAAATCTTAAAGTCAACAAAACCCTAGTCAGACGCAACCGTTTAGGTCCGGTAATCCTATGTTTGTAACCCTAAGTGAGTAAGTAAGAGAATAGTATATATAATAGTTCGTAATAGCATGAGAAAGCTTAAAAATATCATATTAGTCAAACCACGATTCGTTTTGAACCCGATCGAATACAGTTTTCGAAAAGAGTGTCCAAATGGCTCGGAATAGTAAAAATAATCTGGATATACCATTAGACTCGTAAAGATATGAGGTTTTAAAGAATATCAATTTTATAATTTTCAGATAGCTAAAAATATCAGATATCGCATTTGTACGCGTATTTTCTTACTACTGGTACTTTATTAGTCATATCTACTTTACATTACACTATTTATTACTATTCTACATTATGCATCTATCTCTACTTTTTCTTACAACCTATACACCTATTTTCTTACAATTTTCATTTTCAATACAACTTCACATATCTCACATCTCACTTTTCATTAACAAAAATACAAAAAAATAAATTCTCTCTCTCTCTCTCTCTCTTAAATTTGCACCGGCCCTCCCCCCATTCACATTCAATTTATTTTAATTTTTATTTAATTAATTAACACAAATTACCCTCCACTTTTTCCTATAAATCCCACCCATCTATTCCATTTCTTTCACACTTTCCATACACTACCAATACTATCAAAAATTCTCTCCAAAAGCTCTCTCAAAATTTTTCTCTAGTTTCTTCTTCTTCCATAGGTAATGATCTAAGTTTTCTATATATTAATTTCTTTAGTATGAACATAGTGTGTGTTTTCTAAACCATGGAGGTTAGGAAAGCAACAATATGTTCATACTTTGTTTTTGTTCATTAATCTATTTTCCTTTATGTTGTTCATATGTATATCTAACTAAATACATCTATGTAGTTATATATATCTTGTAGAGCATATAAACTCATTTGTTATTGCAATTTATTTACTTTCCTTGCAATTTGTTTACTTATCTTGCAATTTATTTACTTTCAAGTTGTTTTAAGACTAACCTTTCTAGTCTTAGACTTGTTCTCATCAAGTTCTTAGTCTCGGGAAGCCTTGAAGAAGCTAAGGCTCCCAATACTTGACAATCATTATTAATATGTTTACTTATTTCTTATATTCTTTATTATTTTATCTTATGATATGAACATGATCATGTTCATGCATGGTTAATAAGTTGTTGTCCAAATAGAAAGAAAATCTTTTTGATGAAAGAATAAGATTTTATCACTAAATAAATGTTTTTCCCAAAGACATAGGAAAATGTTTTCAAATAAATTTCTTTTAAAGGTTTATATAAACACATCATAAAATTTCAAACTATTAATGAAAGAAGTTTCTTCAAAGTCTAAAGATACTTCATTTTCAAATAACAAAAGAAATCTTGATATATAAATAATAAGTTGATTCTATTTTTACCAACTTTCTAAACCAAAAGCTAAATAAGTTTTCAAGAAAATCAACTTACAAGGAAAATGAAAAGAAATTTCCAAAGAATAAACTCATCAAGTACTACTAAAGAAAACTTTTGCAAACTCTATTTTTCAATTCCTAGAAATAAAATTGGTAGATAACCTCAAAAGACCAAACTTTATTTTTGATAAAATAATTGAAATATAGAATATTAAATTGTGATCAACCAAAAATTAATAAGTACTTCAACCACATGAAGCAAAGTTTAACAAATTCAAATTTTCCAAAACAAAAATTGTTTTAAGGAAATTAATTAAATAAGACAACACCTATTGCATCATGCATAAATTATGAGTCTATTTATATACATAAAGAATTCTTTTCAAGTATATACATATTTGATTTTTTCTTAAACAAGCCTTAGTAAAGGAAGGATTAGAAAATGTTGTTTTTCAAGAAAAGAATTTTCATGTTAGATTTGTACCCTTCTAATTTGAGACCCAAATGACCTTTTTGAGTAAAAATAACCTTAGCAATGGAAAGATCTTTTCGAGTAGGTAGAAAACGACATATAATATACAAAATTCCGAGTTAAAATGAGCAAGTTATAGCCATTTTAAGTTGGAACTTCCTTCAAACCGATTTTACCGCAATTTAGAGATAGACTTAGAATCTTAAAGTAGAAATTCTATGAAAGACTCATTTTGGGTATTTCATCTTGTTTAGGTGAAGAAGGAACCGATATCATCTTCCCGGAAGATTATTTCGACTAAGAGCGATAGTCATGAGGTGAGTTAATTCCTTACTAATTACGTTTCCATGATTATGCTTGTAAATAGTAACACTAGAGAGTAAGGAAAAAGATAAATGAATAAATGTTGTGTGTATTAGATTTATGATTGAATGATGTGGTTTTTGAATAAAAGCTAAGTATATTGAAGAAGATTTGATGAGTAATTTATGTCCTTTTGCAATAATATGATGAATATTGTTTTGGTTACCTTTAACTTAAAACTGACGATAAATTGAAAATACCAACATTAAAAATAAGTCATGCGTGACATATTGTGAGTCACAATTAAATTTTACACTACTATTCTTCGTGTGGGGAAACGAGGAGTTGTAGTGGTGACGAATAAGAGCCAGAAAGTCTATGTGGACTAGTAGGAGCCGAAAAATCTACATGGGCAAGTAGGAGCTAGTAAGTTTACAATTATTGATGGCCGTATGGGCTGGTAACTACCCAACCCCCGACATGGAGGGCATAAAATCCATACTACACATGGTTTCCAGTTAATCATGTGTATTTTTTTCACTCATGTGATTGATGCATTCCCATATGATTGTTTAAAATACTTGTATGTTTTATAGAAATGCTTTGAAGAAGGGAGTTATCTCACTAAGCTAGTTTTGCTTATACCCTTATAGCTTTTTGTTACAGTTTGATTACCTATGGTCGACACTAAGGAGCTCCTTTTGTCAGGTATCAGCCAAAGTTACTAGGAGTTTTTGGAAGAAGTTTACATGTTTTAGTTTTTGGTGTAAACTTCTAAGAGAAATCTCTATAGTAAACTTTTGTTATATTCATGTATGTTTTTAAGATGGCTTAGTTTAAGCAAGGCTCTTAGTATGGGGGAATGCCCCTAAGAAGTTGTAAGAAACTTTTATCTTAATGATTATTACATGTTTACCTTCACAAGTTCTTACATGTTTACCTTCACAAGTTCTTGCATGCTTTTATTATCTGCTTAAACGTAATACCTCTTTGAGTCTCCTACTATCTTGGAAGTACGCCTTACACGTGATATCGAAGCTCCTGCATGACTAAGATTGTCATTCATTAGCTTTAGTATTATGTGCAGCGGACTGCTACGTTTAGGGTATTCTCTAAGGCGTGACATTTTAAGTTGGTATCAGAGCGTATGTTTTAAGATAAAAGATAGTACAAAAAGACATTAAGATAGATAATAAGCTAGAACCTAAGCTTAAGATCTTATCATATTTATGTTCTATTGGATAGTTAACCCTCCCCGAAGTGAAGGAAAAAGCTCGAAATTTCCTTAAAGACCTAGATGAGACTTTTGTGAACTATCGCCTTAAATTGAGAGTCTTATGAGAGGAATTCGCACTGGTAGGAAGGCCCCAAACTGTTAGGGAGATGTTAAACTATGGAAAAGGGTTTGAGATATTCCCTATGGAGAAATATGCCTGAAGAGTTAAGATTTGATGCCTTTAAGAGGCAAAAGTAGAGCGATGTGGAAGTAATTTATGTAATTGAGAGGATGATGGTCTTTATGTATAAGGAAACTATGCTACAAGAAATGACCTTTATCTTAAAGAGTGGAGACACTCAGAGATTCCCATACTTCTGAACATGGAACGAGATAGGACCCCTCTACATATATGCGCATGACGAGCCAACAGACTATAGCGACTGGTTGAAAGCTGATGCGAAAGAACGTTTCTACTGGTATGTCACCTATAAACGCATTGTTCCAATGCCGTTAGAATGCAGCACCCAACCACCAAACTCAATTGGAATGTAACTAGATGTAATCCCGGATGAGGACTTCATTATGGGAGACGCCTATGAGAACGAGGGAAATGGAGAAACTGAAGGATATCCTGAAGAAGACCAAGATGAGGACCAAAACCTGAGGAGACTCCATCTACATCTCTCTAGGAGGATAGTCCCTTAGTTCCTAACCCAGTACCCCCTCATAGGTTGAGCCAAGATGTCCCCATGGAGACGATTGCAAGAAACGACCTTATGATGATCTTCGACTCTAAAGAAGAAGGGAGGAGAAATAATCAGCATTAGAGGAATGTCTATGAAACAAGTGAATTCTTAAGGAGTAGGTCTCAAACCCTCACCATGGCGGTAGCCCTAGAAGGAGAGAATCAAGCAGATCAGGAAGTAACCAATGACCCCACCCAAGGAAATGGAAATCCTACGCAAGAGGATGGATGGCCATCTTAGGCCGAAATTACATCAATGTACAAAGGAAAGAGAATGATAGTAAGCCAATATCTGCAAAAATTTGTCAAAAGGCACAAGGGTTCCACCAGCCGAAGCATGAATCCTGCACCATCACCATGAAGAAGGAATTAAGTGCCTCCCGATGAGTCCAACAACCTTTTTCTTAGGATTAGATAGGCATATCCTTATTTGTGATACATGAAATTTCTATTTTAATGAATATGTTTTTAATTATTATTTCTTATTTCTATGTACTCTCTTTTGCTGAGATTGGTTTCAACCCTCTCAAGTTATGTAAGGGTTATCATCCTCTTTTGATTAAGTAATGAAAAGTTTCTTGTGTTTAGTTTGATGATTCTAGATTTAATTACCTTTGAAAATTATTCTTGTGTAATTTTCCAATATTTCTGATTTCCTTCCTCTCCCCCCTGCAAAGATTTAAGAGGTCTAAACTAAGATTAATTAATAGACGAAATAGGAGAGGTAGGAGATGAGAACGTCATGCATCCAATAACCCTCCAGCTGAGCTGGAAAACCCACAAGCAGGCCAACCAGCGGCCCCACTAAGTTAACAAGCCAATCCCCCACCAAATCAACAAGGTGATGTTTGGGCAGCTATCAACCAATTAACATGATTGGTCAACAACTTCATGCAACGTGCACAAAATGTGCCACCGCCAGCTGCTAATGCACTTGAAGCAACAATAGACGCACCAGCACCACTAGAAGCTGAATCCGAAACTGCTCCCTTGCTTGCACTACCGCTACCTTGACCTTGTCGAAGTTCTTTACCATACTTCATCAAAAGTAATCAATACTTTGATGGAAGTTTTGGGAAACCAGATGAAACACAAGATTGGTTAGCATAAATAGAAAGGTCCTTTGCTGCTTTCGAAGTACCTCATCACCTCTGCCTGGACTATGGCACTTATATGCTAAGATTCAACGCTAAAGTGTGATGGGAATCAGAGTAGAGAGTTACTACTACATGTGACTTGGGCAACCTTTAGAAGAGAATTATTTCCCTGAGAGTTTGAGAGTGCAGTATAGTGGAGATCTCCTTCATATATCCTTAAAAGGAAGAACGGTCAAACAATGTGATACCAAATTCAGTCGTTTACTCCAGTAGGCACCGGACTCTTTCAAACACAGTGAAGAGTTAAAAAGGCAGGTCCTTCTGAGTACCCTAGATGAGGACTTGAGGATGCAGTTGGAAGAGTTGGATTTAAGGACCTTTCATGAATTGGTTGAAAGAGCTCGCATTATAGAAGGAGCTAAAAAGAGGAAGAGTAAAGTGTCAGAGAAAAGAACTTTGTGTTTGGAAAAAGGACTCAGGATAGTTATGGTTCTAGCTTCCAAAACAAGAAGTTTAAGTCTTTCAGCAGCTATAAAGGAGGTGTCAATGGCAAAAGGGAAGCATAGAAGGTTAAGGTATCATACTGGAAGTGTAAAGAAGAGCATTACCCAAAAAGTTGCCCCCTAATCCAGCACAAATGTTATTTTTGTAGAGACCTTAGCCACAAGATCAATGATTGCCCGAAGAAGGCTTCCACCATTTGCTTTGTATGCAAGCAAACTGGGCACTTTGCCAATGAATGCCCACAAAAGAAGAATGCCCCAGCTAGACCACTTGGTACAATTGGAGGAACTACATCGACAAAAATCGGGAATGGAGGAAGCAACCTAAATCGTTTTGAATTAACTATCTATGGGATGAGAATTTACAACTTGGAAGGATAATGGGTGTGTGAAGAATCAGACAATGAAGGAGCTGAAGTAGCAACCTTAGATGGAGATTGTGACCCCGACTTTGGTCTGGTGATAGGTTAGATTCAAAAACTCCTTTACCTATATGTTGCAAGTTCTTAAAGTTTCATTCCTTCAATTCTTAACCTAGAAAGTGTAAGGTTCTATACAAGTCGATAGTTTAAGCATACAAGATTCATGACTAGTATAAAATTCGAGTGCAAGTTACATACATGTAGCTAGTTAAACCGCTTATGCTTTGTTCAACACTGAAGCTACACATTCCTTTGTCATCGTTAGTTTGGCTAAGCAAACTGGCCTACCCATAGACACCGTCGCTACCATTTTTCAAGTAAAGACCCCCACCAGGAGCGTTGTGTCAACCAAGGAGGTGCTCAAGGATTGTCCTATGGAGATATAAGGATGCTACACTAAGTGTGACCTGATAATATTAGAAATGAGCAAATATGAGGTGATCTTATGAATGAGTTGGTTTAAAGCTTTAGTAGACTGTAGATGAAAAAAAGTGAATTTTAAGAATTAAGACGGAAATGAGATAGTATTCAAGGGAAAATCCACAGTAAGGTTGAACTCATTTGACTTATTAATGGATGATGAGGAGATCAACTTAAGTAACATGGACATAGAGGAGAAAGAAGGAGAGAAACCTGAGTTGGAAATTATACCCTTGATTAAGGAATTTTCGGATGTATTTCCTGACGGATTACCTGGATTACCACCTAAGAGAGAAATCGATTTTGAAATTGACCTAATGGTGAGCACGGAGTCGATATCAAAGGCACATTACCGGATGGCACCGGTCAAGCTAAAGGAGCTAAAAAACTCAGTTGCAAGACTTGCTAGACCAAGGATTTATTCAACCAAGTGTATCGCCCCGAGGAGCACTAGTTTTGTTCATGAAAAAGAATGATGGTTCTATGCGTTTGTACATTGATTACATGGAACTCAATAAGGTTACTATCAAGAATAAGTATCTGCTCCCAATGGTAGACGATCTTTTTGACCAACTTCAAGGAGCCAATGTTTTCTCACGAATTGACTTACGATCAGGGTATCACTAGTTAAGGATCAAGCCAGAAGATGTACCCAAGACGGCTTTTCAAACCTGCTATGGAAATTACGAGTTTCTGGTAATGCCGTTTGGTTTAATCAGTGCACCAGCAGCTTTTATGGATCTCATGAACTGAGTGTACAAACCCTTGTTAGATAAGTGTGTGATAGTCTTCATAGACGATATTCTGATCTACTCCAAGACATGGGAACAACATGAAGAACACTTGAGAATGGCATTACAATCTTTACGTGAACATAAGTTGTATGCCAAGCTGTCTAAGTGTGACTTCTGGTTGGATAGGATATCTTTCCTAGGACATGTCATATCTAAAGAAGGTATATTAGTGGACCCCGAGAAAATCAAAGCGGTAATGGACTGGAGACAACCTAAGACCATCACAGAAGTGAGAAGTTTTCTTAGATTGAATGGATATTATAGGAAGTTTGTGAAGAACTTTTCTAGCATAGCCAAACCCCTAACACAATTGACTCAAAAGGATGAAAAGTTCATTTGGACTAATAAAAGAGAACAAGGTTTTCAAGAACACAAGAAACGACCTATCTCCGCCCCAATTTTGATGTTACCGAACCCCAAGAAACCTTATATGGTACATAGCGATGCCTCCAAAAATGGCCTCGAATATGTGTTGATGCAAGGTGGAAAGGTGATTGCGTATACCTCACGACAACTCAGGCCTCATGAGCAAAATTACCCCACCCATGACTTGGAGTTGGCCGCCGTTGTTTTCGCACTTAAGTTATGGAGACATTACCTATATGGGCAAAGGTGCAAGATCTACACCAATCATAAAAATCTTAAGTATTTATTCACACAAAAGGAGTTGAATATGCGACAACGGAGATGGTTGGAACTTATCAAAGATTATGACATTAGAATAAACTATTGCCCAGGAAGAGTAAACGCTGTCGCGGATGCCCTAAGCAGGAAGAATTATGGAGAAGTGGCTACTACTTGTTTACTGATAAGAAAGAGCTAGTAAGGGAATTTGAGAAAATGAGTATCAAATTCATAGGGCAAAGTGTGGAAGTAGAAATCGCCAGCCTAGTCATAGAACCAACCTTAGTAGAGAGGATCAAGGAAGCCCATTGGTATGATGAGGTGATTCAAAAGATTAAAGGAGAGGTACAGGAGGGAAAGTGTACGGATTTCACGATAGATGAAGACGAGGTTTTGAGATTGAAAGAGAGATTATGTGTTCTAGGTGACAATGAAATGAGGAAAGAAATGATGAGTGAAGCACATCATTCAGGATATACAATGCACCCAGGAGGAACTAAGATGTATCAAGATCTGAAATGCCACTATTAGTGGAATAGTATTCAAGGAGACGTAGCCGATATCGTGATATAGTGCCCAACATGCCAACAAGTGAAAGTGGAACACCAAAGACCAGGAGGACTCTTGAAACCCCTCCCGATACCTCAATGGAAATGGGATTAAATTATGATGGATTTTGAATGTGGACTACCAAGAACATGTATAGGGTATGATGCCATTTGAGTTGTAGTTGACCGATTGATGAAGACAGCTCATTTCCTTGCAATCAACATGACGTATTCCATGGATAAGTTAGCCAGGATATAAATGAGAGAGATAGTACGATTGCATAGAGTGCTCGCAGGAATCGTCTCTAATAGAAACCCAAGGTTCGTGTCTAAGTTTTGGATAAGCTTACAAAGATGTTTGGGAACAAAGCTACATTTTAGCACTGCCTATCACCCCCAAACAGGTGGTCAATCAAAAAGAATAATACAAACTCTGGAGGATATGTCGCTCACCTGTGTAACAGAGTTTAAGGGTAGTTGGGATGCACACCTACCATTGGTGGAGTTTGCTTACAACAACAGTTACCACTCCACAATTCAAATGCCACCTTACGAAGCATTATATGGAAGTCGGTGTAGGTCGCCGTTGTTCTGGAACGATGTGGAGAAGTTGAGCATCAGACTTGACTTGGTACAAGACGTGGCCGATAAGGTACGAATCATTCAACAAAAGATGAAGGAAGCACAAGATTGACAGAAAAGCTGGCGGGATATGAAACTATGTATTCTCGAGTTTAAGGTTGGAGACCATGTATATTTAAAGGTGAATCCCATCAAGAGTATTCACAGAGTCCAGGCACAAGGAAAATTGAGCCCCTGATACATTGGACTTTTTGAAGTGCTTGAAAGAGTAAGAGATTTGCTTATTATTTGGCCTTACCTCCTAACTTGTCTGGAATCCATAACGTATTTCACGTATCGGTTTTATGGAAGCACGTGCCAAATCCTATAAGAATCACAGAGTTGAAACCAGTACGGTTAAAAGAAAACCTCACCTACAAAGAGCACTCAATTTAGATCCTAGATCGTAAGGTGCAAAAGCTTCGAAACAAGGAGATCAAGTATGTGAAAGTTCTATAGAGGAATCACTCACGTGAAGAGGCAACTTGGGAAGCCAAAAACGATATATGCCAAAAGTATCCAAGCTTGTTCAAAGAATCAGGTATGAACTTAAAGTTTTGAGAGCAAAACTTTCTTTAAGGGGGATAGATTGTAAACCCCCAAAGTTTTACAATCGGTTGAGTTTAAACCCTAATTAGAAGGTTAATCGAAAATCTTAAAGTCAATAAAACCCTAGTCAGATGCAACCATTTAAGTCTGACAATCCCATGTTTGTAACCCTAAGTGAGTATGTGAGAGATTAGTATGTAGAATAGTTCGTAATAACATGAAAAAGCTTAAAAATATCATATTAGTCAAACCATGATTCGTTTTAAATTCGATCGGATATAGTTTTCGAAAAGCATGTCCCAGGGCTTGGAATAGTAAAAATATTCCGGATATAACGTTAGACTCGTAAAGATATAAGGTTTTCAAAAACATCAGTTTTATAATTTTTTTGGTAGCTAAAAATATCAGATATCGCATTTATACGCGTATTTTCTTACTACCAGTACTTTATTAGTTATATCTACTTTACATTATACTATTTATTACTATTTTATGCTATTCGTCTATCTCTACTTTTCCTTACAATCTAGTCTTACAACCTATACACTTATTTTTTTACAATTTTTATTTCCAATACAACTTCACAGCTCTCACATCTCACTTTTCATTAACAAAAATACAAAAAAAAAAATTCTCTCTCTCTCTCTCTCTTAAATTTGCGCCAACCCTCCTCCCCCTAATCACACACAATTTATTTTAATTTTAATTTAATTAATTAACACAAATTACCCTTCACTTTTTTCTATAAATACCACCAATCTCTTCCATTTCTTTCACACTTTCCATACACTACCAATTCTATCAAAAATTCTCTCCAAAAGCTCTCTCAAAATTTTTCTCTAGTTTCTTCTTCTTCCATAGGTAATGATCAAAGTTTTCTATATGTTCATTTGCTTAGTATGAACATAGTGTGTGTTTTCTAAGCCATGGAGGTTAGGAAACCAATAATATGCTCATACTTTGTTCTTGTTCATGAATTTATTTTTCCTTATGTTGTTCATATGTATATCTAACCAAATATATCTATGTAGTTATATATATCTTTTAGAGCATATAAGTTCATTTATTATTGCAATTTATTTACTTTCCTTGTAATTTGTTTACTTATGTTGCAATTTTTTACTTTTAAGTTGTTTTAAGACTAGCCTTTCTAGTCT
Source organism: Combretum micranthum (assembly GCA_024138025.1). Lineage (NCBI taxonomy): Eukaryota > Viridiplantae > Streptophyta > Magnoliopsida > Myrtales > Combretaceae > Combretum > Combretum micranthum. The sequence goes on from JAMXBD010000030.1 coordinate 1,480,722, forward strand.
TAGAATCCTCATCAAGCTAAAACAATTTTTTTTTCTTTTGGGACTAGCTTATTCTTAGTCCTAAGAAGCCTCAAAGAAGCTAAGGCTCTCAATACTTGACAATCATTATTAATATGTTTACTTATTTCTTATATTCTTTATTATTTTATCTTGTAATATTTTACATGATCATGTTCATGCATGGCTAATAAGTTGTTGTCCAAAAAGAAAGAAAATCTTTTTGATGAAAGAATAAGATTTTATCACTAAATAAATGTTTTTCCCAAAGACATAGGAAAATGTTTTCAAATAAATTTTTTTTAAAGGTTTATATAAACTCATCATAAAATTTCAAACTATTAATAAAAGAAGTTTCTTCAAAGTCTAAAGATACTTTATTTTCAAATAACAAAAGAAATCTTGATATATAGATAATAACTTGATACTATTTTTACCAACTTTTCAAACCAAGAGCTAAATAAGTTTTCATGAAAATCAACTTGTAAGGAAAATGAAATAAAATTTTCAAAGAATAAACTCATCAAGTACTACTAAAGAAAACTTTTGGAAACTCTATTTTTTAATTCTTAGAAATAAAATTGGTAGATAACCTCAAAAGACCAAACTTTATTTTTGATAAAATAATCGAAATATAGAATATTAAATTTTGATCAACCAAAAATTTATAAATATTTCAACCACATGAAGTAAAGTTTAACAAATTCAAATTTTTCAGAACACTAGAAAAAGTTGTTTTAAGGAAATTAATTAAATAAGCCAAGCATCATGCATAAATTATGAGTCTATTTATATACATAAAGAATTCTTTTCAAGTATATACATATTTGAGTTTTTCTTAAACAAGCCTTAGTAAATGAAGGGTTAGAAAATATTGTTTTTCAAGAAAAGAATTTTCATGTTAGATCTGTACCCTTCTAATCCAAGACCTAAATGACCTTTTTTAGTAAAAATAACCTTAGCAATTGATAGATCTTTTCGAGCAGGTAGAAAACAACATATAATACGCGAAATTCTGAGTTAAAATGAGCAAATTATGGTCATTTTAAGTTGGAACTTTCTTCAAACCGATTTTACCACAATTTAGAGATAGACTTAGAATCTTTAAAGTAGAAATTCTATGAAAGACTCATTTTGGGTATTTCATCTTGTTTAAGTAAAGAAGGAACCGATATCGCCTTCTCGGAAGATTATTTTGACTAGGAGCAATCGTCATGGAGTGAGTTAATCCCTTACTAATTACGTTTTCTTGATTGTGCTTATAAGTAGTAGCACTAGAGAGTAAGGAAAAAGATAAATGAATAAATGTTGTGTGAATTGGATTCATGATTGAATGATGTGGTTGTTGAACAAAAGCTAAGTATATCGAAAGAAGATTTGATGAGTAATTTATGTCCTTTTGCAATAATATGATGAATATTGTTCTAGTCACATTTAACTTGAAACTGATAATAAATTGAAAAGACCAACATTAAAAATAAGTCATGCATGACATATTGTGAGTCACATTTAAATTTTACACTACTATTATTCGTGTGGGGAAAAGACGAGTTGTAGTGGTGGCTAATAGGAACCGAAAAGTCTACATAGGCTAATAAGAGCAGATAAGTCTGTAATTATTGATGGTCGTATGGGCCGGTAACCACCCAACCCCGACATGGAGGGCATAAAATTCGTGCTATATATGGTTTCCGGTTAATCATGTGTATTTTGTTTACTCATGTGATTGATGCATTCCCATATGATTATCTAAAATACTTGTATGTTTTGTGGAAATGCTTTGAAGAAGAGAGTTATCTCACTAAGCTAGTTTTGCTTATACCCTTATAGCTTTTTGTTATAGTTTGATTATCTATGGTTGGCACCAAGGAGCCCATTTTGTCAGGTACGAGCCAAAGTTATAGGAGTTTTTAGAAGAAGTTTACATGTTTTAGTTTTGGGTGTAGACTTATAAGAGAATCTCTATAGTAGACTTTTGTTATATTCGTGAATGTTTTTAATATGACTTAGTTTAAACAAGGCTCTTAGCACGAGGGAATGCCCCTAAGAAGTTGTAAGAAACTTTTATCTTAATGATTATTACATGTGTACCTTCATAAGTTCTTGCATACTTTTATTATCTGCTTAAACGTAATACCCCTTTGAGTCTCCTACAATCTTGAAAGCATACCTTTACACGTGATACCGAAGCTCCTGAGTGACTAAGATTGTCATTTATTAGCTTTAATATTATGTGCGGTGGACTATCACGTTTAAGGTACCCTCCGAGGCATGACAAATTTTATTTCAGAAGTAAGTTTACTCAGCTCATTTATCTTTCAGTTACTCGACCTAAATTATTCTATTGTGTGCATGTACTAGCTCATTTTATGCAACAACCTTAGAAAGAATATTAGCAAGTACCTTGAGGGTAGTTTGTTACTTGAAAGGAATCCCAGTCAAGGAACTTTGCTACAACCACACAGTGATTTGCATCTTTTTGCTTGGCATGACTCCGATTGGGCAAGTTATCCTCTAACTCAATGATATTTAATTGTTTGGCATATTCAATTGGGTAGTTCTCCAATTTCCTAGAAGACCAAGAAGCAACAAATTGTGTCTTTGTCATTGACTAAAGCAGAGTATCAATCTATGGCTATGACTACTTGTGAATTAAAATGGTTGCAAGGGTTATCATTGACTCTTGGTATAAATCATTAGACTCCTATACAGTTATACTATGACAGTTAGGTAGCTTTACATGTCGCCAACCAGTGTTTCATGAACGCACCAAACATATTGAGATCGATTGTCATTTTGTCCGTGATGTTGTTCATTGTGGTGTTATCTAACCAACATATGTTCCCATTGGTTCTCTGCTAGCTGACATATTTACTAAAGCATTAGCTGGTTGCCAATTTGAGCATCTTCTTCACAAGTTGGGCATCCATAAGCTGTATGCTCCAACTTGATGGGGGTAATAGGAAATGTTCTTTGTATATTCGCTGTATAGTCTTGTATAGCAAGAAAAATACTTGCTTAATTAGATAGAGATTTTCTTCCTTATATAAGCATATTTACGTGTTAAATTTGTTCCCTATTCTCACGATTGTAATCCTATATATATATATATATATAATATTTCTTGATGAATAAGAGAAGAAGACTCTTTTCTCTCTAAAACTTTATTTTTTGTTTCTAAAGTACTTTTCACATCTATCATCCACTCATGCTTATCATCTCATCTTTATCTCTCATGTGCAATTTCTGGAAGGGATATACCAGTGATAAAGGGTTAAAGGATTTAGATTCTCCTTTGGCATCTTTAATTGATAAAGTGGAGTTTACTCCAACAATCAAAACTAACAAAAATGTTCATGGGAACTCCACCATGAATGCTAGGTATGAGCTCCTTCGAGAGGTTTGGTCGGTATAACCCATACGACAACTATGTCCTTGTATATTTTTGTACTTTACAAACACCTAAAGTTAGGTTTCATTGATAAGATCAATTCATAGGGTATTTTATGCTATTTTTAATGTTGGGACATTATTATTATTTTTTTCCTTATATATGATGCAAAAATTGTTGCATCTTCGATGCATGTAATTATTTATCTATTCTAGGTGATTACTTTTACTACATAATTTTATTGTTTATCTTTGAATAAAAGTTCCATTGGAATCATTCTAGTGTGAAACCGGTGTAAAATAAGAACATATTAATTGATGATAGAATGTTTAGTTATTGAATTATAGGTCTATATTTTCAAGTTACTTCGATTTTTTGTGGCTTATGAGCTTCTAGCATACTGTGGGATTTTCGTAAAGTTGAATCATTTTGAATGTTATGACGAATTTTATTGGGAAGTTAAATATGATGATCATTGAGCATGTTATCTATTTTCGTAAACACTTTCAAATTGAATAAGATAATAATGTGGTACAAGAACACGGTATTATGGATGTCTTGGCGGATTTATAATTAAGACATGAAGTATAAGTTGTTCATGAGTAGATTTGATTATTATCGAGGTGGGTTAGGAATTGGGTTTGCTAAAATCTTATGAGGTCGGGTTCTGGGTACTATGGGACAAACCTATAGGGTTTTTCTTGGGGTTTTGGGACATCCTATAGCAATAGGGTTGGGTTTGAGGTCTATATAACCCGTTTCAAACATGTCTTTGTTACATTCCTAAATGATATTAATAAATAAGAAAACTTTGATTAGATGTTAAACTCAGGTAGCTAATTGTATATTTTTAAAAAATATATTGTATATGGTGGCATTAGCCCATGTTTATTTAGGTAGTGACTAGGCCATTCCAAAGAAGAAGCATAACCGCAGGTTGGCAAGTGCAAATAATTTTTAGGTCTCCACTTTAATGGAGGTTCCTTTTAAATTGCTTTTCCATGTGATGACTAAACACCTATTTATGTTTATGTTCTACGGCATAACATGTACTACATACAAGATAAAACGCCATGGTAAGTAAAAAAGGCAAATGGCTCGAGCTCATCCATTCAAATTCATAACGTTGTATCATTTATTTCCTTTTGTTATAGATATGATTGTACGTGTATTGATTTGTAGCGAAAAATTAAGGCCTTCAAGCTGGAAAAGTAACATAGCTGTAGCCTGGAGGTAAGAAAGGCAATCAATAGGCGTAAGAAGGCATAGCTAACCTTCGCTAAGATATAAAAAGAATTGGTGATGCTTATCAGACTATCTGATTTTTATCAGTATCATATATATATATATATATATATATCAAATTTGTATTTGTAACTTATTAATATCATATATATATATATCGTATCTATTTGATCAGTTTATGAGTAAAACTGTTTATTTTTTATCGGTATCTGTTTCTTCATAAACATCTATTTGAAAACGACCAGTTTGATATATATTTATGCCATAAATGCTTTTACTAGACTTAGTATAATTACTTAATTAAATCTGGTAATAGCAAAACTAGCCATAAATGATTCTATCACACGTAGAACATCCACAATCTTAAGGACCTTTACAGGTCCTTAGGGTGCTATATCAGCTTCTAAATGACCTCTCCTTTTTAAGAACCTCATCACTTTATTTCTAGGTTATTTGGATAAGGTCCTTCACAACTTTTTAATATTTTATGCACCTCATGCACTTTTTATATTATACTCCTTTTTTTTTCTCAAGTAATATTAATGTATAATCTACAAAATAATATCAGAATAAATTAAATGAAAATAGAAAATACCCATAAATGTATTATTAATTAATAGTTAATTTATTATTATTTCAAATCATAATTAATTTAATTTAAATTTAATGATGGTTGTAACAATATATTAAATAGCCAAAACCCAAAAAGAAGAAAATCATTTAGCTTGGGACCAATACAACAACGAAAGAAATACAATCATAAACTAATTTGAAGTGCATAATGGAAATTAACAAATAAATAAAAAACCACTTCAGAATATATACTTTAAAACTACTAATCAACAAACATTAATTAGAATTCCAAATCGCTCCCATACGTATTCAATTAAGTTGCCCTACTGCTAACAATGCATCACCATATCACAAAGCCAAATATTATTTTCAATGTATGTTGCATAATTCGTAATGCAATTGCGAGAGATATGAGGTGCCGAATCATTAGTGCCTTCTAATTCATAATCCTAAACTTCATAACTAAAGTTATACCCATCTCATTCATCCTCAACAATCATATTATGTAAAATTATACATGCTCTCATTATTTGTCCCATACCCTCTTGATTCCAAAAACATGAAGGCCCATGAACTATATGAAAACAAGATTATAACACATCAAAAGCCCGTTGAACATCTTTTCTACACCCTTCTTGGTGCTTAGCAAATACTCCTTTGGACCACATGGGTATAGAATAGATTTGACAAATATTGGCCATTCTGGATATATAGCATTTGTAAGATAGTATCACGTATCATAATTTCTACCATTAACAGTGTAGTTGATTGGAGGAGCTTGTGCCTCTAAAATTTCATCAAATAGGGGAGAGCACTCTACTACATTAATAACATTATTTGATCTTAGAACATTGAAGAATGCATACCATATACAGTATCATATGAAGCAACAGCTTCAAGCATAATTGTTGGACAATTGTGATCATCTCGAGTATACATATCATGCCATGCAACTGGACAGTTCTTCCATTCTCAATGCATACAATCAATACTCCCCAGCATAGGAAATCCATGTTGTTCAGCAACAGCTAGTAAGCATTGAATATCAGCAAAATTAGGCCTGCGTAGAGATTCATCACCAAAACAAATAATGACACCTTCAACAAAATGCTTGACACGCTCCATTATTGTACTTTCAGTCATACACAAATAGGCATCCAAAGTATTACCTATTATACCATATGCTAACATCTGAATAGTTGCGGTACACTTTTGTAAAGGTGAAGTGTTAAGTTTACCAACAGCTTCTCTTGTTTGTTTGAAATAGGATGAGTAATCTTCTAATGCTTGCATAATACAAAGAAATACAACTTTCCTCATGGGGAATCTTCATCGAAATTGCTCATCTGTATATATTGAATTATCTTAGAAGTAGTCGTTATACAAACGATTTTGATCTTCAATATGACCTCTATTTATATGTCTTCTCTTTCGTCTTATTGTGGAAGAACTCCCACTTAACTCTGGAAGCATTTGATATAAAGAGTTAATAAGCTTTGTTCGCATGCTACTGAATGACAGGAACAATTCTTCAACTACCTCATGAGCTGCCTCTTCGAACTCAGAATCAGAGTTACTTCTTGACACGATTATGTGAGAGGGTGAATTGGTGTTGATGTAAATGGAAATGTGAAATGTGAGAATGCTTGGTGAGGATGTGCTTCTCTGCCCATATATATAGAAGACAAATGGATGTTTCTACAACCACTAGTTTTTTCAGATTGATTTGATTGACAAATGCTTTTACAACAGCTAGTTTTTATCAGATTGATTTGATTGACACATGCTTTTGCAACAGCTAGTTTCTTAAAAGCAATTTCATTAATAAATACCCTTACGTTAAACGATTTCATTAAATAAATGCAATACATAATATAAGGCCACTTATAGAACTAATTGTTAATTTCAAATAGAATTAATGATTGTTTTTCTTTGCATGATTTCCTTTCACATCTTTTCAATTCATTGTCTTCACACTTCATCCATTGATGATGTATCAGCAAATATTATCGATTTCTCCCATTCGAGCTGCTTCCGACGTTCCTTCTGTTTGTAATTTCATTATATTTATGCAACACATCAACTTTCTGACAATCAGTTGCTTAAACCTTCCAACTTCTCGACCAAATTTGATACTGCCCCACTATTTTCAACTTTTGCTTTCCTCTTGCCACTTTACCAGGTGGTCAAATGATAATTTCAACAACCTCATCATCCTGAGTTATATCATTATTTGAGGATGAACTTGTATATGTTCTGAATGTACCCACCTTAGTTTGCTTACTTTAAATCTTTTTAGTATTTCCAATTTGAGACCTCCATTTAGGTTCATTTTGCAAACTAACCTAACATTGTTGGACTATACATTTTTTTTTTGGCATTTCGTTTGAGCAAACCATGAGCATCTTTTATATGGTCATTCACATTCTTTTCGCTTTTAGCTCATCGTTTTATTTGATCATAGCAAGCCTTGGATTTTATTAGATCCTTGGAGATTTTCATCCACCTTGATTTGCATTGTTGGTATCTTCATTTCTGTGGATTTTTAACACCCACATAAGCTTGGCTTTCCTCGAAGCTATCATGAACTCATTGCCAAAAACTTTGCATTGGCTGACTATTTCTAATAATTGGATCTTTTCTTATCCTTAACCATGTGTAAATAAGAATTTTGTCATCAATATGCCCCCACTTTTTCCTACGTCTGCCATCATCTTCATTTTCATTGTCTTCCTTATCCTTTAGATTTTTTTGTGTAGAGAATTTTCGATATTGTGAAGCTGTGCTATTAGGTATTTGTGGTGTCTGATCAGTTGTAGGTTGAGTAAGTTGCACTCCATGGGATTAATTATTGTATGTTTTTGGGATTAAAGTGAGAAGGATATTGAAAATATGTAGGTATCATAGTTCTTGGGTTTTGAATGAAACTGAATAAAGGGTTGAAATTTGTAGGCCTTCACTCATATTTGAGAAATTTGGATGATTTTGAAAATTTAGAGGACCTTAAAAAAATACACCATATGGAAAATAAGAGGTATTTTGTGAATTTGAGAGTATTTTAAAATTTTATGTCTTACGGATGATTGAAATGTGACAACTTTTGAGGATTATTGGGATCCACATATAGCTCAAGTATCAACTATGAACTAATGTTTGTAGTAAGGTAGGTTTTAGTAAATTTTTTTAGTGAATGGTGAATACAAATGTTCACATATTTATAGTCGGAAAAAAAAAATTCATCTGATTTTACCATTGTCAAAATTTAGAATAGTCATATGCATCTTCTGAATGTTTGTGTGTGTTTGCAGGGATTAATTGAACAAATGAAATTAAAAAAAAAAATGGGAATGAGTTGTTTTGAACAGCCAACGAAAATATTGAAAAATTTTAAAAAAAATTGCAATTTATATGTAGCATTCAAAGCAAATGAATTGTTAAAAAAAAAAGAAAAAATAAATAAAACGCAGAAGAAGTCGTAACTTTTGACCATGGAAGGAATAAAATAAAGGAAATGAAGAGTTGAAGAAGCGGTGCATGTAAAAGGAGTTTTAGTTTTGCCAAAGATCGATCTCGATCATATAGGATCGTAACAAAGCTCCTTCCCACCTATATTTTTATGCCAGAAACTAGCGTTGGGGATGCTCTCAGTAAAATATTTCCACCAAAAATAATAAAAAGATGCCAAAATACCTTCTCTTTCATTTTACCTTTTTCCAAGTGGCCATTGACTAAAACCATCTTTAATAATACTTTATTTAGAAATGTCACATACTATCATAAGCAGCTCATTCTACTAATGAACTTATTATTTTATCCTTAAGTTACTTAAATGTTATTTAACATGATTTTTTAAAATTTTTATGGGTCCTATGTTATATAAATTATACATAACTAATATTAAAAATATAAAAAAAAAAGCCTAAACAGCCCACTTAATTGTTTAGTTAAATAATCTATCAAAGTTAACCAACTTATAAAGAAATTACTTAATATAAATCCCGTAAGAAGCAACTCCCATAAAATAACTTTCAGCATGGAAAAAGTGGAGAGCGTAGGCTGAGCTTTCATTGGGTGATTCCTGGAACTTGTACGCAGCAGACAATAGATGCTCCTGTGGGCCGGCTTTTCAGGTTAGTGAAATAAATAAATGACTATAAATAGCAATGAAACAAAAAATTTGCACATGATTTGAGGACAAATGAAACAAAATAAAAATAATCGAACCAAATCCTCTTTCAAATTATGTTGTTACATTTTACCTGTGCTTGATGAAATTTAATCATTATAACATTGTACTTCGGATAATTTTCAATTTATACTTATTAAAATACTTGTATTTTTACTTGTGCAGCCAAATGATATTAGATGGTGAACATAAATTAATACAAAATTAATAGAATATGGTAACATTATAATTAAAATTAATTGTTACGATATATTCGAAATTCCTTAATTATACAATATTGGCTTTATCAATCGTTTCTGTGATGCCCACGCATTTTATTGTTAAACAAATTTAGAATTTGATATGGTAATAATTATGTATCATGCATCCTGGTTTCATACGTAAATCAAACCAAATTGAATCAAAATGGGTTTTTATTATATGAAAAAAAAATATCCTAAACCCAAACCGTACAATACTTCAAATTTGTAAAGTACATTGGACCTTATTTTACAATTTGATTTAGTATTTTAAAAATATTGAAATATTTTTATATAGATGAAAAGCCTTATTGCATGTTTGTTAACTGTTACTCGAAAACACTGGTAATAAAACAATGCAAACATAACGGCCTAGACATAGCCATGGTCTAGAACTCTTGTGGCACGAATTCGGTTTAAACTGGCCTAGAACTAGACATCAGCATGGTTCGAATTTGTTTCGAACCCGAATTGATACCACCGGTTCACGATTCCACATTTCGTAGAACCGAAACCGGCAGAGCAGGAACGCTTCGCGGTTCCAAGAAACCGTTGGTTCTGATAGTTCCGGTTCCTATTTCACATGAACCGTGAACCTAGTTTTATTATTTTTAAAATAATAAAACAGACCTGACCCCCTACCCCTCCCCTCCATCATCCCCCATCCCCCCCCCCCAAACAACACCAAAATTGTTTTATTTATTTATTTTTCATGACGGGTTGGAACTAGTGGAATCGTCGGTTCCACGTGGACGAAGCGCTAAGACTCGTGCGGAACTGGGGGGTCTTACAGCGATTCATAACCGTCCCCGATGAGGCGGTTTCTGGGTACGGAACTGTTAAGGATAGTTCGGGGCGGTTCGCGGTTCGAAATCGCCCTATGGTGATGTCTACCTAGAACCAATCCGGACATACCCAGGCTAAACCGGTTCTTAGCCACCCATTAGGTGATAAGCCAAATCGTAAAAGAATATTTTTTTTTAAGATAAAATTAAGAACCAACAAAAGAAAATGATAATATTAAAAATAATAAAAACATATATCTAAAATTAACCAAGACAAATTATCAACTAAAATAAAATTAGGCCAAAAAATAATAGTCACCTATTTATTCAAAAAATTATTTACAATGTGTATTTATTTATACATAAGCATTTCACTTTTACAAGTTAGCAATGCGTGATTATAAAACACTCAACATACAAATAACTCTCATAAAGATAAAAAAAAATCCCACATTGTTAAAGAAAGTTATTTTGGTTACAAATCTATATAAAACCAACCAAACATTCTTTTAAATATATTTATTACTTGTTATTACTTTTAATATGATAAATTTTCACTATTCACGTTAAATATAGTTTAGCTTTAACATTTGCTTTTTATTTAGATTTATTTTTTTCTTTTGTTTTTCACTTTTTCCTTTTTTTTTTTTTAAGTTTTTGGTTACCTAACTTTATCTCACCTGAGCTAGTCCGCAGATCATAGACTTTGAACAGGCCCTAACCTATCAACTCACCAGGTCCCCATACGGGTCATGATCCATACGATTATGATCGTACTAACAGGTCTAAGTAACTTGTTGCAGTATCGAAAAGCCACGAGATCTGACTCCGTTGTAGCGGTTTGAGCAAGTCATGAACCAAACCCGTCACATGCACATGCTTAAGTACATGTACCTTTCAGATGTGCTATAACAAATAGTGCAATCATCTTTAGTGCTTCCCCTACCCCACTCCAACAACTCTGCTTGCTCTGATTGCAATAATAATGGTACATGGAAACTCAATAATTTTCCTTTGCTTAATGCTCGGCGTGAACATTGCACGACTCTTAGCCTAAACCAAACACTTCAAAGGAGCTCATTAGACTTGAGATATATGAGATGTCCCCACATAAACGCAATGCATGTTCCTTATTTATCATATTTCAAGATTAGGAAACAAAAGGCTATCATTGCTTGGAGGACCATTATCAAAAAGGGAAATAGCAATTATAATCTTTAAACGGGCCCCCCTTAGATGCTCTTTGTCCCCTTAGATGTTAAGTTGATTTTACACTTCTAAGATAAAATATGGATGAGAAATATAAGGTTCCTACTTTCTACCCCGCCTCCATCTCCACCCCCACACCAATCTCTTAAAATGTCTTAACCACACAATATTATTTACATTTTAGTTTGGTGATATATAATAATGACGTGTTTCAGGCTTTGAGCCACACCATATAGATCGCCATTGTAAAATATTGCTAGTTTTAAGTTTGGTCCGGCTACTTTATCTTAAGAGCATGTGTTTATAACTAGGGAAGAAAGAAAGAGCATTCCTCTTATTTCTAAACTTGATTATATATGTTATGGAAAAATAAATAAATAAATTTATAAGAATGTAATCAATTTTGTACTTTTGCTCCTTAACAAGTGCTACCATGACGATTGGCGCTAAATCTCATATATTCCTTTTTATCTAATAGTTAATTGGTAATTAACTTATAACTTTGAATATATGAAATAATCTATAATGCCTCTATTTGAGACTACATAATCGCCATGAAAATTGTAATGTTATATATATGTGTGTGTGTATTTCTTTTTTTTTTTTCCCCCTTGTCATTTAAAAGGAACTAAATAAAAGAATTAATTATATTCCTTATCAATAAGAAAAAGATATATTCGTATTAATTAATTGTAAATTGTTGCAGAAAATTAACAAGTGTTGGTTTTGCTTGGGGGGGGGGGGGGGGGGGGGGGGGGGGGGGGGGGGGGGGGGGGGGGGGGTGGGTGTGTTGGGTTGGGCAGGGCGTGAGTGGGCAAAGCAAACTAATGAGTTTTTATTGCATCTATTTTATGTGAATTAAAATCACAATTGAGAGGCTAAATATATTTTTCAATAATAACCTACTAATTTTTTAAATTGTCTACTAATTTCCAACTAACATGATAACCACATTGTGTATAATCCATTCTTCTATCACTAAATATATATATATATTTATATTATATGAAAGTTCCTTCAAAGAATTAACATTTTGAATGGTTAAAAAGAGGAACCACTATTTTACGAAGCTCATTTAAGGTATTAATATTTGTATTAATTTTCAATTAATTTTGCTTAATTTTCCTCGATGGTCAATTATGAATATCTTATTTAACTCACTTTACAAAACAATTATTGCTCCTTTTAACCACTTGAAATATGGATATCTTAAATGAATTTAATCATAAACATTAATTCATCTTTTTAACCACTTGAAATTTTGAAAACTTGAATGAATATATCGTTAAACACTAATACCTTTCAATATATTTCACACCATATATATATATATATATATATATTCCTTTTTTCTATTTGCAAATAATTGCATTGGGTTTAATTATCATAACTATGTATATGACATCCCAACCAATAGATTTATTCAAGAAAGCCTACAAACACCCTATAAATTTTCAATTTATATTATTTGTGATGTTTGATACCTTCATTGTCTTTGTGTTGTCTTCCTTTTAAAAAAAAATTGTGAAAAATGATACACATAGAATGTTGGATCAAAAGTTTCATATGTTAAATTACATTTTGTCAACTTGGATTCAATTTATAATATAGGATTTGGAATGGATATATATATTATATATATTAATGGGTAAATATCACATTGGATTTCACCAAATTGTGTAATTAACTACTTGAAGTTTAAAAGTGTTAATTTACTACCTATGAACTTTTTGAATTAATTTATAATACATAGATTAGATAATCAATTAAAAAAATAAGAAAAATTCAGGTAGCTAATTATAAAATTTAGCAATGTTTAGGTGGCTAAATGCAAAAGTGTGCAAAGTTTTAGAGACAAATCTACACTTTTATAATTTAGATAGTTAATTGCATAAACTAGAGAAGATTAGATACCAAACATGATATTCACCTTATATTAATTAGCTATTTTCAAACTTAGACTTCATCAATTTTGATACCATGAGCCAATTTTTTAGGCTAGCCAGAAGGTTTAGTAGGTTTAGGTCAATCATTTGAAGATGTTTCATAAAGACCAAATTTGATAGAATCGAAATAGGAATTGTTAAGCACTTCAATTTTTGTTTGCCTTTATTGATCGAAATGCATGCATGATGAATCCATATGTTGGTCTTTTCTCTTGCTAAGCCCTTATAGACCTATCTATAACTAAGGGTGAGCAAAAAAATCAATCGAACCGAATAAAACCAAACCAAACCAAAATTATGGTTTTTTTTTTTCTAATGGTTCCGATTGATTATTCTCAAATAGATTGCAATTCAGTTTCATACATAATCCAAATCATTTTGAAAAAAAATTCAAAAAAATAAATTAACTAAAGACTAAAGAGTAAAGAAATAAAGTATGGCCCAAATAATATAACTCTAATTCTAATTTTTACGTTTCTACTTTTTCCAGTGTTCTCTTATCACTCAATCTATCCATTCAATGATTTCACCATTTTTTCTCTTCATCATATTTGCATTTCAATTTTCTCTTTATATTAATCTTTAACTATGATTCTGATGACTCATTTCATGCTTGTAAGTAAGAAATTTTATTCGACATTTTATCTTTTTTTTTCCTTCAAATTTATGGGAAATTTTATAACATTTCCATGATGTTTCATCCTTAAGATTCATGAATTGAGTTGACCATTATGAAAGACTATAAATTTAAGAGAAAATTTTTGCCAATATATTGAAAACTATAAGCATTAAATTATTAGGACGATTTAAATCAATGCTTAGAAAACTATGAGACTCAAAGGGAAAATTGTTGTCTAGTTGTGAACTTTTGTAGCTTAATCAATAGAGTAGACTTTTGATCTAATAATATCAATCTATTCATGTGAGCTATTTGAATGAAAAAGAAAATTATTAATTTTGATTTTAGCTGTAATGGCTATATGTGTCAAACTAGAAGCTCGTCTTTTATGAATTATAACAAGTATGCATTTACCGAAAAAAAAAATCTTCATTTTAAAACAAAGTTTTTTCTTTCTCAGTCATAATTTTCATGCAATCGGTAATTCAGACGGAGTCAAATTGTTATTTAATAGTTTGAAAAATTTCTAATCCAAGTCAAACCATTATTTAATTGTTTGGTTTGAGACAAGAACAAACCAAACTAATACGTGTCTACCCCTACTTATAGCTATTGAGTTTGATCGAACCCATATAAATTTAAACCCCATTAGTTGTTATAAATTAGAGGGGTTTTATTTTGACCATTAATACTAGAAGCAATCCAATGGATGTCATAAACAAGCCCACCATCTGTTCTATCGATCTCCAAAGTTGTTAAGCAGTTGAGGTTGAGCATTGAACTCTGTAAATTGTGGCCTCCTCTTCCTCATAAGGGACACTTGTAAAGATTTGAAGAAGCGTTTTTTTTTTTTTTTCCGTTGTATTCTATCCAATGAAGATTCAAGCAACAAATCTAGAAAGAACAATCAAAGAGTGACAAAGAATGCTTAAGAACTTGAGTCGCAAGCGCGCTTCTAACATGATGGAGTCTATCTATTCCTACTGTCACTTCTTCCTATGTAATCCCATCTCTCCACATATCACCTAACCAATAGTTTTCAAGGTCATCTAACATGCGACTTAATGTGCTTCGCTGATTGCAATAAACCACCATACAATATTTGTGTTAAAGTTACATATAACACTACATCCATTTCTTCTCAACCTCATTATATTTTATTAGAGGAATCAATTTATGTCCACTTTTGTGAACAACTAGCCTCATATGGCTCTTAAGATTTAAGAGCGACAAATAGAAAAATGAAAAATCCATAAACCTTTTATATTATATAGGCAATGTATTAGAAATTGCATAACTTTCTTCTGATAAGTATTGCAAGTGATTGAAATATAAACAAATAAATAACTACTCTATTCTCAATGCATCCACCATGGACCATGGTAAGAATAAAATCTTTCAACAATCATCAAAAACCTATAAATGTCTCAAATTATTACAATGAAAGCACATAGATATTAGGTCTTCTCTCAACAGTAGAATTTTAAATTCTATTTAAAGTCATGTAATTTCTTGGACTTCTCGTATTGATTAAAGAGTAAAAGTGAATACAAATGCATTTGCTGTTCATTCCGCAAAGTAAGCACCAATCAATGGAGTAATAAGAGATGAAAGAGGCCAATGTACAATAGATTTCTTTAAGGAGATTAGATGTTTGGATACTTTAACTTTAGATCATTGGATATCAGTTTAGGGATTATACTCTTGTGAGAAGTTTGGCTTGAAATATGTCCACGTTGATATGGACTGAAAAATTGCCATTGACTTAATAAGAACACCGTACCTGTTACTTACAATGGTAAAGTCATACATGTTTTGAACGTTTATAGGGAAAAAAAAAAATACACAAACTTAATGTCACCATATTACTAACTCTTGTTGGTTTGTTTAGTAAACAAAACAGGTTGGAGTTAATTCTTTTTTAATCCTCCAACTGATGTCATTAACCTATTAGTAAGAGACTTGTTTATGTTGGCAATATAAGCTCCTAAAACTTTATCAAGTCAATTTGAAGGGTTAGAAATATATTTTGCAAGATAATGGGATTAAGTGCTGGGTCAGGTGAAAAGATCAAGTGAATCTGGTTCATATATTAGGATGACTTAGAAAGATTTAGTTTGACATGCTAAATAAACAAATAAAATACTGTTAAACCGATCTTTATACATCCAACCTTTGTTAGGTAGGCTTGTGAATGCAAGAGGTGTCAAGAGAAAATAATACTAATCTAATTTCAATCAAATCAAATGATCAATCTGAAATAACAAGTTAATTCCCATCTTGCCCAAAGCAATAAACAAAACGATAACAAACAATTATAGAATTAAAATAAACAACACCAGGATTTGACGTAGAAAACCTTAATTTGGGTAAAACCACGAGACTAGCAGCATATAATTCTTCCACTATTAAATAATGGGATAACACAGACTTTCCTCACTAGATAACACTAGTGGATCTCATAGAACGTCACAACAAATGGTGGATTTCAACAAGAATAGGCCTCTCTCTCTTTAGAATCCTCTATAGGATTTAGGATAGTCTCTACTTCTCATCTCATACAAACCCTAGAACAAAACAAGGAGTATATATATCAAAGACAAAGGGAAAAACACACTGCAACATAAGCTGGCATGAATAAATTATAGGTTAGTAGTATTTAGCAGTAGTATTCAAATTTGGCGTTCCAACTTCGGTGGGTACACCGATGGCCTTAGCCACTATGCAGGCGACATGCTCCCTAGGCCGGGCGTGTGCGCCCCCCCCCCCCCCCCCCCAAGCCGGATGGCCTAGCCACTCTACACCTCTTGGTAAACAACTCCTCGATTTGAAGGTTGGCTTAGCATTATTCAAAGGCTGGTGACCTTTGTTCCTCTGATGCCAGTGTTCAATGTTGAAATCTTCTTTGTCTTGCAAAAAATCACTTTGTTATCCAAGTCCTCTTCCAAGTATATACCATATACTTAGGTATTATTGATTTTAATACCTTCTAAATATATACAACATATATTTAGAATCTCCTTAGATATAGACCCATATGAGTTGGATTTATAATCTAATAAGAGGATGATTATGGTCTTGGCTTGTAGCAAGATTATTTAGAATAACCATAAAATGAGCTTACTCCATTTCATCTAGCAATCATTCAGATGATCAAATAGTTGTCTTCAAGTACAAGTATTTATAAATACTCAACAATTTCTTCTCATTGCTCACATTTGCAAAGATAGGAAAACAACATTTCATAAAATGGGCTTTACTCTCAAGGATCATAAGAGTAATTCAAGCAAACAGTAGGCTCAACTTGCTCAAAAACTAAAAGGTTAATGTACAAGGCCCCCTCAAGTTCTCTTGTCTATTAACTATAGAAATTTATAACATTTATTAAATGCCACTAAAATTTAGAAATAGGTCACAAAAAAAATCAGTAATGTTTAATAAACATAAAAAATTTTGTGTCACAAAAATTTATATGTAACATTTGAAAAGTAAACATTACAAAAGTCATAAACGTTGCAAATAGTGTAATTTATAGTAATGTTTAAGCATTGTCGATAATTAAATACTTGTGACATTCATACATTACTAAAATGAAATACACACATAGCATTACAATTTTGAATGTTACAAAAAGAATATATTTAGTAACGTCTCAACATTGCTAGAATTCATTATTAGTTACGTATAATCCTTACAAAATTATAATTAAATTTTTATACATTTATTTGAATGTCATAAAAAGATATGATTAGTTATGCTTAAACGTTGCTTAAAAAGATATATTAGTAATGTTTAATTGATATAATAATGTATTCATATTTTTTATATATTTATTTGAATGTTGCAAAAATAAAATTAGTAGTAATGTTCAAACATTAATTATGATTAAAAATTTGTGTTATTTAATTATTATTAAATTATTACACTATAACTACATACATAATGTATTGATATGGTTTTGATATATATTTTTTGTATTTTCTAAACATCACAAGTAGACAATTAATACTATATAAATAATAAAATTACTAAATTTAAATTCTAGTGCCAAAGCACCAGTATATATAAATTAATTAAATAACATGAACAATTTTAAATGTCATATAAAGTACCATAAAACATGAACTTTGAAATATAATATTTTATTCTCTAAAAAATCAACAAGTGTCAAAATTGCAACACAACTACAATATAAAAAGAGAAAAAAACTAATTTTGGTACTTCAACTTTGGATAAGAGTGAGGTAGTGAAAAGGGGGCGAAAAGTTAGGCTAGATATGAAATTGGTCTTTTTAAAAATTTAGGTATCAAAAGAAATTTTATTTCATATAAAAATGTGTTTATGAAAGTCTAAAGAAATTTTATTTCATATAAAAATGTGGTTATGAAAGTCTACTGTCACCTTCATTTCCATTACTTCCGTCTCCACTAACTGCTCTTCCTTAATAGGCTGAGCGATTAAATACCAAATATTGATTGAGCATTTGGGTAAGTCATTCCTTCCCTTCTTTGCCTACCATTTTATCTTCTGGTCATTATAATCATACACCTGAACATTAATATTATTTACAAAAGCAATATAATATAACCTTGAGATAAAAAATAAACGAATGCTTTATATACCTTAAGAAAAGAAAATATAGTGATTTAAAAAAAATAAAGTGACATTATTTTTAATTTAATTCAAGTGTTGGAGTGGGATTTAATAGCATAATAATGATATTATTGTTAAATCAAATATATTTTAACCATCATATCCAATTCCATTGAGCTCGTGCATATAGGTAAACACATTAAAAAAAAAGGAAAAAAGAAAAACTATGATGGTTGTTGTGAATATTGTGATTCAATCATCCCAACAATCACAAGACTATATATCTATCACCAAATAAATGTATACTTAAAGGCATTTAACCTACCATTTTCTCATAAATTACAGGCGTTCAATGTGAAAAAATAAGATTAGAAACAAAAACTAACAGCATCCGCAAGCATATTTCTATCACCAAAAGTAAAATCACTAAATAGTACTGATCGACGAAATTCTATTGCAAATATGTATGGAATTACTATTATTTACAAAGAAAAACAAACAATTAATCTGTGGTCATTTTCCTCTATGTTTTCATATCTTACTTTCAAAACTTTTACTCAACAGTTAAGTTATTTTAAGATGTATAACTAAATTATAACTAAAATCAACTTAACATTGGTAAAAAAAAAAAAATTATTACTTTTTTATTTCATTATTTAATAATTATAATTATTTCCTCACCTTATTCCATCATTAACCAATAATGCCTTTAAACAAATTAGAAATTCTTGTGTTTACCTAACTCACCCTACACAAGGGATTTTAAGGTCCTTAAAGTATGGAGATCTATCATTTTTCTTTGCTTTTCTTTTTTATTTTTTCATATGCATAAGGAGTAAAAGTGGATATAACCTTAATACATCTATTTTAACATCAAGAAAGATTTTAATAGAAGTAATACATTATGTGAATTGATTAGTAATATATAAATACTAGTAAAATTTCTTTATGCTAATAATAATTTTATAAAAACCATGTACTACACTCACAACTTATTAATGAAACATTAATATTTTTATGTTAGTGATCTTGACACGTAGCATATCAGTACAATTGTTTTCTTTTTTATTTTCCTAAGAAAATTCTTTTTAGTTTAGTGTAAAAATAAAAGGGGCCCATTGCAAAATTAAATTAGGTAAATAAATAAAAAAAATTTATTGAAGGCTTTAAGATATTTTCAAACATCGATTATCTGCTACGCTACAAATGTGCACACATGAATAGTGCATTTATACCGACCAGTTCTTCAACCCTATCTACTTTTGTGGAGTGATGCTGATGCCCGACAAATGTAGACAGCGCATAGAAAAAAAGATGCCCCTGAGGATGGTTTCCGTTTTCTTTCTTTCGTGAGGATTTAAATGGGCCAGCTTTTGAGGTTGGTTTTGGTTAAAAAAGAAAGACTATAAATAAGAATAAAACCAAAAATTTGCACCTCATTTGAGGACAAATGAAACAAAATCAAAATGGTTGAATTAAATCCTCTTTAGAATTGCCTTATTACATTTTACTTATGATTATTGGATTTTATGGTTATAACAAAATAATCGGAATAATCTTTAATTTATACTTATTAAAATGTATGTATTTGACTTACACAACCATACCATATTAGAGGATGACCTAAATTGATATAAAATTTATAAAGTATGCTAACATTATAAATAAAATTAGTTGTTAAAATATTTTTTGAATTCCTTAATTGTATAATATTGGCTTTATCAATCATTTTTATAATGCAAATGCATTCTACTGTTAAACAAATTTAGAATTATATATAAGATTAATTATGTATCATGCATCATGGTTTTATTTGTAAACCAACTGAATCAAAATGGGCTTTTTATATTATGGAAAATTCCTAAGGTCAAATGTATGGTTACTTGATACTTTAAATTTGTAAAAAAAATATTAGACCTTATTTTATGATTCGATTTAGTTTTTAAAAATGTAAGGATATTTTTGTATGGATGAGAAGCTTTCTACTTGCATGTTTGTTAATTAATGCTCGAAAACACTGATAATAAAACCATATAGACAGAGGCATGGGTCTAAATCGGCCAAGACCCTAGGATTATAAGTTAGATTTAGAATGGCCTTAAACCAACTTAACTGTACCTGAATCAAGCCGATAGCTAGGCCATCTATAAGTCCATAGACCGGTCATGGCTCATTTGATATGGCCATGGTAATTTTTTTTCTAGAAAAAGCAAAAGCAAAAAAAAAAAAAAAGAATTGTAAAGAATAATTTTTTGTATCATAAAAATTAAAAATAGAAAAAAATAAATAAAGATCAAAACAAAAATAAAGAAATCAAAATTAACAAATTCAAAATTTTTATGTGAAATAAAATAGTCTTTGTTTCATTTGTTGAGAAAATTAGTTAAAATGCGCCATTATTTATGCACATTGTTAATAAATAAGAAATCAATTTGGCTAGAAGTATCCATAAATTCAACCAGACATCTTTTTAAAGATATTTATTATTTGCATTATTAATAACAATACATTTAACAATTGAATGGTAATAATTTTTATTATTCAGATGAAAAATAGGTTATACATTTGTGTTAATTTAGATTTATTTTTTTCCTTTCACTTTTCTTTTGTTTTTTACTTTTTCCTTTTTTTGATTTTGTTTTCTTTTTTCCTTTTTTCTTTTTAAATCTAGTCACTTAACCTAATCCACCTTGACAAGTCAGGGGATCATAAGCCTTGAATCGGCCTTAAACCGCCGAGTCATGAGATAAATATACGGGCCTTAACCCATATGCTCGGAGGTAGACTGATAAGTTTAACCTGCTCATGGCAGTTTAGGACGAGTCATTGGCTAGGATCAGTCTTGGTTTGCTTCCAAAAGTAAGACCATGCAATCATCTTTAATGCTCCCTCCACTCCTACTGCAACAAGTGTGCTTGCTCTGATGGCAATAACAATATCACAAGAAATTTTGGCAAGGAAAAAGAAAAAAACAATTCTATGAGAAAATGCAATAATTTTCCTTTGCTTAATGCATGGAATGAACATTTCACGACTCTTAACCTAATCCAACAAGTTCATTATACTTGAAATATGTGAGATGTCCCCACATAAACGCAATGAATGTTGTTTATTTTTTATATTTCATATTAGGAAACAAAGGTCAATAATTTATTGGAGTACAATCATTAACAAGGAAATAGCAATTATAATCTTTAAAATGGGTCCGCTTAGATACCCTTTGTCCCCTTAGACGACTATCAATAACAAGGAAATAACAATTATAATTTCTTCGAGGACTATCATTAACAAGGAAATAGCAATTATAATTTCAACTAAGTCTAATTCATATATATTGGGATGACTTAGAAAGATTTGGTTTAATAGGCTCAAAATAAAACCGGTCAGTATACATTCGACCTCTGTTAAATAGGCTTTTGAATGTAAAAAGATTGATACTTCTATGGCTCGTAACAAGCTTACTTAGTATAACCATAAAATAAGTTTACTTCATCTCATCCAGTAGTTGCTAAGATGAATAGATTGTTATCGTTAAGTATAATTATCTATATATATTTCGCCATTCCTCCTTTTCACTTTTATAGAGCTGATAGAAACTACATTTCATAGAGGAAGCTCTACTCTTAAAGATTATATAAGCAATTCAAGCAAATATTAAGATCTATATGCTCAAGAACTAGAAAGCTAATGTATAAAACTTCCTCAAACTCTTTTATCTGTCACTTGTGTATTCATGATACTAAGACTACCCATTTTCCTCCTCCTTGTTATTATATCTAAGCTTTCTTATTAGATGTTATATACCCATCACTACTCTAAGGTCACAAGTAAATCACAATACTCATATGATACATGTATGACCACTTAAAATAGAATCCTAAATCCATAGTGAACAAGATATAAAGGACTAAATCCTTTTTTTATCCTTTAGCTGGTTTCATTAATTAATTAGTAAATGACTTTTATTTTGATGGTGTTATAAGGGAATCAAGAATGTCCCTAATATTTTTATTAAGCTATGAGCCTATATTTGTCTAGACACTCAATTTCCCTTCTATGTTAATGGCACTACTTGCTTGGAATATGAGCATGAGTATCATATATGAAAGTGTCTTATATTAAAAGATATAAATGTTTTTTAAAACTTCTATCTCAAAAGACATGAGTGGTAGCTTTTGAAAATAGAAAAGGATAATGAACAAAGAAAACAATTATATTAATTATATATTTTATCTAAATGCATGTGCATAAAAGGGTTAAATAATTTTTTTTCTTTGGTAAGCTATTTTAATGAGTACTAACACGATAATATTATTACTCATTCAAGAGAAGGAAAAACAATAGAAACTAAAATATTATATATATATATATTTATATATCTGTCAATTTCACTTATAATGATTTGACTATATGAAGACATAGTTCTTATATTATTTCCCAAATAAAAAGATGAATCTACTAATTGTAATTAACTCTATGTAAAAAGAAACTATTTAACCACTTCTACTCAATAGGAAGTTGTACTAGCTTGTGACACATTTCTTTAGTTCAAACTTACATTGCTAAAACCAGTGCTTTACAAATATCTTGAAATTTAGCTCTAACAATTACTTTACTTTTGGTTTTGACTATAGAAAATTGAATCAAACTCTGTTACTGAAATAGCCATGAATTCCTTATATTGTATGCTAATATGTTATTGGAATGATATATATATATATATATTGTGTGTGTATGCTTAGTAATATAATTAAGGAATGTGTTATTTTATATATGATTAGTATTAAGAATTAATATTATTGTTGGATGTTTATAAATGTTAGTATAGTATAATAAATGTGTGAATAGCTTAATGAATGTGTGTGTCTTTTTGTAAATTAATATGCATGCATTATGTTTAGAATGTAATCAAATTGTTTTGAAGTTGCTTAAATCATGACAGAAATTTTGTGAATTTTAAACCCACATTTTAAGCTTAAATTCAACCCAAATGCATTTGAAATTTCCCCAAATTAAACCTAGGACAAATATACCCCCTAAAGGTAAGATTTTGATAACAAATTACTCTAATTGGACAAGATAAGTCCTCCTTTTTGGCAGCCACAATTTTCATACGAATTTTACTTCTTTTCTTTCTTCTTCCTTTCTTCCTTTTCTTAATCCAAAATTTTAAACCCTAAGCCAAGGTTTACTACAAGCTTAAGGATTTGAACAACATTCTAAGCCAGGATTCATCCATGTGAGTTTAAATGCAACCTTTATCTTTTATTTCATGTCTTATGATGTGTTGTTTGTAAATGTTAGTATAGACATGATTTTGAGGTGATAATTGGTGCATGAATGATAGTTTGAATGAGATTATATGATTAATGGAGTAGTAATTTGCATCTTATAGGAGTGTGAATGAATGGGGATGAGTATTTTAGGAAATTGAAGAATGAGTAGTTGATATATGAATTTGAAGTATGCTTAATGATTTGATGATTAGAAGTAGAATTCATGTTATTAGGATAGCATTTGGGTCATATAACAAGCTTTAGAAAGTTTGGACTAAGTTTGGAAAATTTTTAAGAAATGAGCAAAGTGTGGAAAAACAGGGGATTTCAAAAACAATTTTCGTATAGGTTAAAATTTGGACGTACGCTGGCATCTGGGGATTCTATGCCGCCGGCGTAGAGGCGGTGTAGAAAGCCCACAGAATCAATTTTTCTAACGCCGTTTGTTACGCCACCGGCTTTTATGCTAAGGTTTTGCCAGCGTCTGTTCTTCAGAACGTACGCCGACAATTTAAACTTCTACGCCGCCGGCGTAGAGGCGATGTTGAACGACCACAGAAGCAAATTTCTTAAAGCCGACTGAACGCCGCCGGCTTTCGCTAGGAAAGTCAGCCAGCGTTCTTTCTTCCTTAATGTACGCTGGCTGCTGAGAATCAAGGCCGCCGGCGTACATGTGAAGGCTGCCCGCGTACTTATATAAGCGGCCGGCTTACACCTCTCTGGATGTTTTTGAAAACTTAGGTTTTGGATTCTACGCCGGCTCAACGCTGCCGGCGTAGGGTGCAAAGGCTGACGGCGTACCCTTAAACACTGCCAACGTTGGCAGTGTGAATTTTCAGGACATTGAACACCGGCTCAATGCCGCCGGCGTTGAGTGCCGGCATATCCTCTGAGCTTTTGAATTTTAAAAACTTTTTCTAAAATTTTCCAAAGTTTGTTATTTGAGTAATTATGTATTTATTAAGCGATCTAGGGTATAATAGGGTGCTTAAATGTTTTATTTTGATTTTGAATTAATTTATTTGGATTTCTTGGATGTATTTATATTGTGAGCTAGTCAATTAGAGTTTAAGCTAAGTGTGAATTTATTATTGATTTAAACAGTGTTAGATCCTCGCCCAGTCGACTCCGTTAATTCCCGAGCTATATCAGGTACACAGTGACTTGCTTCACTCTTTGCTAGGGTAGGCATCAAGATTAAACTACCTAAAAATAAGAGAATACTATTGTTATTTATGTGTTGATTGTCGATGTTTGCCGTTGAATCTGGTTCGGAGAGCGGCACCCTGCTCAGATTGGGGGCAGGGTTCTTTCTCGTTAACGGTTATAATGGTTTAGGAGATATGAGTATTCGAGCTGCTCATATCAACCCTCCGAGCGTCGTGATGCGTTACTCAGGAACCCCTAGTATTACGGGCTACGCCGGAAGGTGGGGTTGCCTAGTCTATATGAACAGTAGGGACCACTCAGGGAGGCGGACGTAATACTAGAACCTTGTTGTCCGGAGTTTGAATACTCCTGTGTTGTCTTATTAATTAAAGACTTTTTAATGAATAAGTGATTGTTGCATAATGCATCTAGCCTAAGAATGTGTTATTCACTTCGCATTTGTATTCGTTACCTGTGTACTGGGCCTTTGGCTCATATTTTTATCTATTTCAGGTGATGATCCCGATGAGTTCTATACGAGTATGGGGTACGGAACCGACTTTGAGGATTTTCTTGATGGGTTGGAGGATTAGAGATGACCATAGACTCAATGGGCCCTAAAAATGTAATAGATTAGATGAGATTCATTTTGGTGGATGGTGTGGATATTATGTTAGTAGAGTTGTATTTTGAGAATTTTGATTAAGGCTCTGAAGAAGCCTTTGGATGTAATATGTACATATGTATGTATATAGCTATTTAGAAGTAGAGTTATCTCCGCTGCTAATATCTATGTCTTTTGTTGTATAATATCTTATAGAATTAAATAAACAATTACTCAAACTATTCCTTTAGGCAACCTTACATATAATCTTAGGGGTTATATGTGGTTAGGGATCCGTTATCTCCAATATCAAATATAGGGGTAAATTTCGGGTCCTTACAATTACGTAACAAAACCTTATTGTAAAAAAAAAATCATAAACATCATCAAATAAATCTCCATTGACCAAACCCTAAAAAACAATTATATAAATTGCTTGTTCTCTGGGTCATTTTGGTAATTAGATTTAACTCAATTGATTTGTGGAAGTTGTCATGTTGTAGTATAATCATAACTCCATGGATCAATGGTGGTGAGAATGATAAGGCAAATGAGGAAAAAAAAAATGGGGGTTTGAAAATAGGTGGATTTGGGGATATTGAGATTAATAATTACAGATTTATGAATTTCATATGGTGTAGGAAGTGAAAACATTTAGACACAAAAGGTGGCCATGCTTTGAGGTTTGCAAAGGAACGGACCATGAAGTTATGTGTGATATCAGATCCCTCTATTTAAATATTTGATATCAATCTATGCATATTTCATCATTACAAATTTGAAGCTTTTACTTAATTTACAAAAACGATCAAGGACTAAATGCATTTTTCCACTAAGCATTTAATTATTTCTTGAATTCCTTTATCACAAATGGGTTAGTGATAAATAGGAAAAAAAATTAGTGTTAAATATGCAATAAAGGAAGGAAGTGACACCACTTACCTCACATGTGACTACACTTCCTCACAATTGTTTAGTACTATCTAATGCATCTTGTTAATTTCATTGTCTGTCCCTAGGAATGCACATGCACCTAATGGTCAGATGGGCTATGCAAAACTTCGAAATGATGTGATAAAATCTTCTTGTAATGATTCATCGCATAATAGATGAGGCCTATTTATTCTTATGTTCATGTTATCGAAGTAAAAAGAACAAAATTGAATAGTTTCACTGACAACGTATGACTCAATGATGGATCCCTTTGGTGTTGCCTACTCTTCAAATCTCTCTTAAGTACTCTAAGGTAACTTTTCATTGGATACATCTAACCTAAAGATAATGAATAGGGCCACATATGCATGCTTCTCTTGGCAAATGCACAACTAAGTGGACCATGGTGTCAGAAAAGCCAGGCACAAATATCATCTCCAACTTGCATAATGTTAGGATTATGGTTTTTTCTAGTGACTCCAATAAAACCACATGAAGTTTCTTAGCAGTTAACTCCCAAAAAAAATGAAGACATCACACATACTATGTCATATATTTTATGATCAAGCAAACCATGAATGACCACAGGGAGAATCCTTTGAAGTAGGACATGGCAATCAAAGACTCTTAAGACCCCTCAAACTTACTTCATCTGCATCTAAGTTGGATGATATGTTGGAAGCATATCTATTTGGTAATTTTACATCTTCGATTAAGTTGCAAACCTCACTTATTTGTCAATACATCAATGTACATATGGCTTGTGGCTTAACAATTCGACGACCTCGGTTTTGCAAGTATAGCTTTGGATGGATACCCATCTCCTGGAGGGCAACTCTCGCCTTTTCAGTGTCTTTAGACTCACCTTTAAGACCGAAAATTGTCCCGACCAAGTTGTCACTTATTTTTCTTAATGTGCATGACATCGAAGTGGTGACACATTGGCAATGTCTACCAATATGACAATTCGTAAAGTATACTTTTCTTACACCAGTTTGTTTCACCTTCGTTTCTCCTCCGCTCAATCCTCTCTTGCACCTTTTTCCATAATTACATGCTCATATTGACTCAACTAAAAATGTCTTCAATGCTAAAATCCATAGGGAGGGGCTTTATCTCGATGATGCCTTTGAAACTTTTGCTATGATGAAGTCATGATGCCTAGTTGGCAGGAATTTCGTAGCCTATATGGTAGAATTTGCTGTTAGCATAATTACTCATGCAATGTACATTGCATATAGGGCATGTCTTAAGTCCCTTGGTCTTCCAAGCAGACATGTCACCATATGTCAGGAAATCATTAATTGTCTACATTAGTGCCTTGCATATTTGAAATGTATGACCTTCAACCATATCAAGTGTTCTTATACCATTTTCCCATAGTTCTTCTACATTTTCTATTAAAGATTGCAAGTACACATTAATGTCTTTACCTTAGACCCAAGCCCCAAAATTGAAAATGACATTATCAAATATGACTCTTGCATGCATTTTCATGGTAGAACATCATACATAAATGAAAGCACTAGGAATATGCCGTATGTTGAGCTCATATTTCTTAAGGATTAGACCCATTAATAGCATTTCTTAATTGCACGTTCTGGGAATCTGAAGTGAAATGAGGATATTTAGCACCTAATCCCTTCCACTACTTGGGGTCTACGGGATTTCTTAACATACCTTCTAAGCTAACATGTTTTTCTTATGCAATCTTATCTCCAAATTTGTTTATTGACACATAAATAATATATTTGGATAAGTGGAAAATGACACAAAGCTTTACCTGACACTGTCTTTTGCTTTTTGGAATGAAGTTTGCACCTCATCACTTCATATAGTACGTAGCTATCAAGGTTCTGAAACTCTTTTTGAAACAACATAGTCATTTTGGTAAGCATGGATCATGTTTACATTTGTTCCCAACTATCTAAGCATCTTGCAAGCATCATAGTATAAAGAGGGCAACAAGTTGTCATTTGGTAACGAACTTTTTGTATAGGTAAGCCAATTGTTAGAACTTTTCGTAGATTATTTCCTAGTAACTTTCAAATTCATCATCTAAAGTATTGTGGACAACATCAAAAACTTGGTACAACCTTAATACATCAAGCTCTTTACATTTTCAAACATCTTTGTCCACCAATTTCTATCAAGTTCACTACTTTTGTCCCCTCTATCGGTGTTATCCCCCTCTAGACCATTAGTGTTAGTAGCTAGATCCTTCAAAAGTCAATGATCAACTTGATCTTCAAAAGTCAAGTACACACCCAAATCACTCCCTTGCCTCCGCCTACATTATTAGGCACCTCATCTTTATCATTGATTCCTTCCTACGCCTCACCATAAGAAATCCACCTCATGTAGGTTCAAGTCATTCCCCTTGTCATCAGATGGTACTTGATTATTTAAATAGACTGCCATAATGTGTTAAAGAATTTTCTATAAAGGTATCTTATTAGTCCATCTGCCTGCATGTGATTAACTGCTATTTCTAAAAAGCCCCCCTAATCTTATTTATATACTACATTGATGTTAGATCACATGCAATATGCCAACTTCGTTCTGGAATGCACACTACATTAAAATTTATTAAATGAAATCACCTTATTATCGTACTTTATCTCCTATATTTTTCTTCCTATTAATTTTCCTATTTTTGTGAAATGATTAGTATTATCTTACTACTAATATTAGTAATAAGTTCAACTAACCAACATACAAAACATTATATTTTGATTTGCTACAAAAATATAATAAGATTATATATATATTTAAATAAGTACAACACATATTACTTATAAATGCCAATATACATAAAATATCAAACAATTCACATACACGTTTATACACAATATAACAAAAGATTATTAAGGCTAAATCTCACATTTGGTACTTGAACATTACTAATTTATACAATTAATTACCTAAAATTCAAAAGTGTCAATTTACTACATATAAACTTTTCGAACACATTTATAATACCTCAATGAGGTAACTAATTGCAAATTTAAGTAAAGTCCATCTAATTGATTGCAAAATTCGACAAAGTTTAAGCAGTTAATTACAAAAGTAAACAAAATTTAGGTAGTAAATCAGCATTTTCAAACTTTAGATAATTAATTATACAAATTGGTATAAATCAAGTACCAAATGTGACATTCACCCAATTATTAATTAGCATTTCCAAAACTACACAAATGATACAATGTATATTCATATATAAACATATGAAGCACTTTCTATATATTACAACCTAAAGTAAGATAAACTATATATAAAAATAAAAACAACACATGTTGTATCGTATATAAATAGCAGTATAAACAAGATAATAAACTATTCACATACACAATTATATGTTTAATAAACAATTCAATATGTATATAGTAAATTATATTCTAACACATAAATAAAGAACAAATGATATATATTTTGAAATTTATTTTACTAGTGATATTAGAACATTTTAATATCCTTTTCTTTAAGAACATCTCGTCCTATGAAAATTGTAACAAATAAAAACGAATCATTGCAAAAGTAAATGGTCTATTTCGATTATTTGTTTTTCACCTGTATTTATATATGTAAATAAAAATATTTAATTTGTAATTATATTTTGTCTATATTTAATCTATTTAATATTTTTATAAAAATTATTATATATTTTTCATTTATATGTATTTTTTAATAAATAATTTATTAAAAACTAAAAAAAATATTTATCACCAATCTTCTACTACTAGATGTCAAACTAATCCTAAATAAGTAAAAACTTTTAGTTGAAGGCTTCAGGATATATATATATATATATATTTTTAATTTTTTTGGCCGGTGGCTTCAGGATATTTTCAAACATCAACCATCTGCTACACTACAAGTGTGCACACATCACTAGCGCATTTACACGGGCCACGTCTTAAACCCTATCGAGCATCTACTTTTGCTCCCGCTATCGAGATTTTTCTGCAAGATTAATTTTTTTCTCCCCCTCCCCTGCTATCTTGTCCTATAAAAGGACAACCTTCAGCGTATTTCCTGTAAGCCCAAAGCTCCGTTATCTTCTCTCACCTTCCCTTTCTATCATTATAAACAGGTCCCATCGCTTAGAGAGTACTTAACAGCTAGATTATGGCTTCAAAGATAATATCCACAGTGTTTGGTAGGCATGAAAAAGCTAAAATGCCTGATCAGAGCTTGTTAACAAGCTTATTAGCTATTTACGACGACGATAAGTTTAGCAAGGACATGGTGGACACTCATGCTCCTGATGAAGGAGAACTTGATGTCCACTCGTTATTTGCTCTTGTAGAGAACACGCTCAAGGGCACTACTGCAACTGTGGATAATGTGCTCAATGATAAGGTAATCTAGAGAAGTCATACACATTTTGCTTCTCGATTTCCGCAGGATACGATGCTAATAAATGGAAAAATAACGATAGTAACATCCAAGCCCTGCTGCTTAAATTGAACTTTTAACTGGACCCTTAACATGAACAGTCGTACATTAGTCAAATGCTAAGCCTGCGACTTGTCTTACCTTTTTTTTGGTCAAGCCTTTTTTCTTTTCTACCTTGCTTTAAGGTTATTCTCCCTGTGTATAAGATGTTTCACTTGTCCGTCTGACTATCCGTTGGAAGTGCGAATTGGTTGTCTGATCCACGATCTAAGCATTTTGGTTTAACAATAAAATGCTCATAAGAATATATTCATGATGCTTTACATCTTATCGGTCGATTTAAGAGTTAAAAGGGTCTTAAGACTATCATAATTATATTTCTAGGTCATCACTTTTTATTTATATTTTTTTTGATTTGGCCGTATTTCTAGGACATTTTCCAATGCTATCTATATTTAATCGTCAATTTATTTATATAAGTACGAGATCTTGAATCTAAACTGTATTTCAAATTCTTTACATTTGGTACCTAAATCTTGTAATTTAATAGCATCATCCTTATTTGTTTAACAAGTGATAAGAGCAGAATCTTCATTTCTGTTGTGAATTGTGATGGTGGCCAAAAACAAGATTTTTTTTTTTCTGGTTTAAAGGGACCATTTTCCTGAGATCCAGCGTTCGAAGGTGAGGCTTTGATAGATCATCTAGTTATGTCATGAAGTGTGTAAGAATACATTTTAGTATCGACACTTTCTTTTGTTTTTTTTGTTTTTTTTTTACCAGCAGTGTCAATACTTCTGGGTCAGTTTGTTTGTTATTTGTTAAGAAATATACGTAGATAAAAAAAAAAAATATATTAACAGTTCTTATCAAAGATTAAATAAATTAAATATAAATAAAATATAAAAATAAATTAAATATATTTATATGTATCATTTTAAAAAAGATATAAATATACATAAACTTGATTGTTTGTATTTAAGTATCTTTTTTAAAATGATATGTGTAAATATATCCGATTTGCATCTAAATTTTATCTATTTTTGCTTTATTTGATCATTTGATAAGAACTGTCCATTTTTTTTATTTATATCTATTTCTTGATAAATAATTTGTTAGCAAAAAGTTTGAAAAAATGTCTGTATCTGCCGGAAAAAAGCCAATTCAAACAGACCCAAAGACGAGACTTTTTTTTTAAATAAAAGCAAAAGCAAGTTCGGAATATTCTAGAGGACATACTATAAGAAATTGCTTCCTCACTCGACAATAACAAAATAAGTTATTTCTATGAGATTATAAATTATTGCATTTGGGTATGGGCATAAAAATTTCCATTACAATGGTAAATACTCCTTTCACTAAAAAGAATTCTGCGGGCTATATATGCAGGCATCAGGGGCAGCTCCGGCGTATAACGCTCCTAAACAAGGTTTTACTCCTCCATTGTCCACCATCAGTGAAGTTACATGCCAGGTAGTTATATATAATAATAATTTTGTTATAGTGATTGTCATTATTGACGTTCTATAAGTAATTTTGTTTTTATTTGTTAGTCTTAATTCCTTTTATATCCTGCAACTCTATTCCATAGTATTTATTCGAGGTTTTTTAAGATGTGATATTAATATCCTATGATCTATGAAATATGGGTATCATCTTAAGAAATTCCTGACGGCTTCACCATTTGAGAGCATTTTAATTCCACGGGACCTTGATATGATGGTTAAGTTATTAAATAATCATTTTAAGAATATATCCTATTATGAATTTCATTACATTATCCCTGTGGTCGTTCACATGGATCCTGTTTTAGGTTATGACGACAAGAAAAATATTTTGATATAATAATATTTATTTATATCTTGTCAATTAATGGTTTAACCAAAGGAAAAAATTAAAAAAGAAAAAAGAAAAAAACGTGAATTGATATGGCAAGTTGTGGCCGCTGATCTAGGATCTGCGGGCATATGATAAGTATGATGTAATATGTAAAATTACCATTTTTTGTTTCGGAAACTGAACCCACTCTGCATCAGACCATCTTTATTTTAGGAGTTCCTTAACATATTATTATATTATATTAGCTTTTTAAGTAATTTTTAACGTATTTTTTAATTAATTTATGAGTTACTTAAATAAAAAATTTTAATAATTTTTTTTATTTTTTACGGATCACATGTTATTATTTTTACATAATATTTTTAGCATTTTTTCTTTTAATCTTAATTAAATATAAAAATAAATTTAAAATACATTAAAAATAATAATAATTTTTTATTTATATATAGGTTTAATTTATTTATTGTAAAAATAGAAGTAACAAAAGGTCAAGGGCTATTTAATTGAAAGGCCAGAATGGCAACAAGGGAATGAAAGAATTTTTTATATTTTTTGCAGATAGTATGTTGTTATTGTTTTTACATAATATTTTTAACATTTTTCTTACAATCTTAATTAAATATTAAAATAAATTTTGAATACATTAAAATTAATAATAATTTTTATTTATATATAATTTTTAAATTTATTTATTAAAAAAATATAAATAACAAAAGGTCAATGGTTATTTAATTGAAAGGTCAGAATGGCTGTATGTAATTGTCTGACAATGTCAGACTACTAAGCAATCAAACAAGGGCATGAAAGTTGCTTTGCAGAGCAACTTCATGAAGAAACTCACAATATCAATATCGGTGAGTTGTGTTACTTTCATCTGGGTAACCGTGATAGCAACATGGATAAAGGTCGTCTCGTCTACGCCGTGATAAATGGAGGGTCACCTTACGAAACATACAAATTTTATGTGCTTAAATTTTAAATTTATTTGATATTATAAATATATATATATATATGGTAGTGTACTTTACTTTTGTGTACTCGCACTAATAAATTTTATGTACTTAAATTTTAAATTTATTTGATATTATAAAAAATATATATATGGTAGAGTACTTTACTTTTGTGTACTCGCACTAATAAACTATGAAGTAAATTTTTTATTTCCCTTTTTATGAAAAATTTATTGATGAAACTTAGCAAATAAGAATAATGAGAAACTTGTAAACAAATTTTACTAATTATGAACCTTTTAAGATATTTATATATTTTGCCCCTAAAACAATATTTTTATTTAATTTGAAAAATTTCTTACGCAATAAAAAAAAAAATGCTATATTATTGTAACACAATATATAGACCGAATAATCATCATCAAAACACGACCGACTGCTAAAGGACTTTCGAAATTACGACGGATTACATGAGGGTTTGCAAAACTAGGGACAAAAGGGGAAGAAAAGAAGGCGGCAAATAAAAATGGTGATATAAGAGGTGATTTATGTAGTGAGGGTAGTAATTGAGGATTTTCAAAATATGGCTTGTGGGTTTTTTTTCTTTTCGATTATTAATATTGTCAAATGATTTTTCACATGATGTGTGTTAAATATCATGGAACTTTTTACAAGCCTGAGCATAGATATAGAATATTAAAACCCATCTGGATCCTCCAATTTATTCATACAGTATGCATATGGATATTTTGTTTACCCTGTATCTTAGTCATGCAATAACTACCACTATCGAACCCACAGTCAATGCACCACAACAAACACCAAGACGACAAAAGCTGTAATGTTATAAAATTTAATCAAATTGGGGTGGTTAAAATTAAAATTATAATGCCAAACATGATGTATTATCTAATTGTATAATTGTGTTATATAGAGTAGATGATAAATATGTTGTTATAATCATAGTGATGTAATTTTAATCGAGTGAGTGTAATCATACAATAATTGTTATATACATTCAATATAAATTTTGTTATTATAAATTTGAATATAAAAAATAATAATAATTTTTAATATATTGAACATAATTTAAATTATAATATGTGAATTTTTTATTTAGTTTAGAGTCGCATGCCTTTTGATAATATAATTGAAATATAAAAATACCATTTTTTATGATATATTATACGTAGCTTCATATAATACAATATAACATATTAGTGCTATAATAATAATATTGGTTTTAATAAATATTAATAATACTTAAACAAAATTGTAAAACGATAAAGTAATTAGATGATATTCCAGCTGGGATATCATTAGTACATTGAATTTAATTTTCTAACAAATACTAAATATACAACTTTTAAATTTTTTGTAACATCATTGTATGGTATTTAATGATAAATAGTGTGCAAATTAATAATAATATGTCTATAATTATAAGCAATCATATGTAGTCAGTCAATGATACAATGTTATAGATTATTCATACCTTGTTATTATAGCTTAATTCAGTTATTCTTTTAACTCTTTTTTTTTTTTTTTAAGTCATAAGCTTATTATATCCTTTTAATTGAGTCAGTTGGACGTACATTCCTTTGTATATATGACAATTGCAAGTAGTTTCTTCCCTTTAATTGTTACACATTATTAGTCTCAATAAATTCAAACAATGCAGGTTACATGCAAAGCTTTAGACACAAAAAATGTTCGGGAGTCCATGCTTGGAATCTTCCACGAATTATCAGGCTATTCATGGATTGCAAAGGCAGTGATCACACTATCATCATTTGCATTGTACTACGGAGACTACTGGAGACTTGCTCAAGTCGATAATTCCGACAAGGTCGCCGAATCCATGGCAATCCTGAAGGGGTTACCTGCAATCACAAAGCCCCACGATCATCAGAAGAACCAAATTTTCATAGTCCTGAATGATATGGTCAAGTCCATTTTGGAGATCACTGAATGCATAGTGGCATTTGAAAACGAGAGCAAGGATGTCCCAGAATTGGCAAAGGCCATTGATGTCGCAAGCAGTGTTTATCAAGTCATTATTGCTATCCTTGCAACTTCCATCCAGTTCACTTCCCTCATTAGCGTGACCGTGATCGATGAGTACGTTGACTATTCATCCTTACGGTGAGATCTTAAAATGTCAATTCATTCTTCTGAAAATTTAAAATTTTTGTTAATTATAGGTCGAAGGGGCGAGATCTTCCTAGTTTTGCTCGAAAAGTTAACATGATACTCCATAACATTAAGACGCAACTTGAAGATTTCAGGCAAAAAAAGGGTGAGAAAGAAATTAACATATTTTAAATTAAAGGTTGTTTTTTATTTTTATTTTTTTGTTATCACAATTGAAGCACAATGGATTGGTTCTACAATAACGTGTGATAAAAGATTTAATATTGCAGAGGAGATTAGAGAGTACCAAAGGTTACAGAGGCTTTTTAACGCCCCTACTGACAATGTGGAGCTCCTTAAAGCGTTGTTTTACACCAAGGATCATCCTCAACCACTGTATCATGGCTCCAAGAAGACTACGGTAAAAGCAATAGCTATCCTTAGTAACCGCCCATTTATGATTAAGTTCTTTGATTTTGTTTCTAATTTATCTTTATATTCTACAAGCAGTTGATTAATGATTATTTATGTCCAACAGGACAAGATTGACTCTCTCAGAAGGAAGAATGTGTTGTTGCTCATATCAGACCTGCAACTAACCACTATTGATTTACAAGGCCTTGTATCCATATACAATGAATCTAAGTTCCATGAGAAAGGCTACGAGATTGTATGGATTCCAATCGTGGATGGGGAGATTGAGGACATGTTGAATCAATTCGAGAATCAGCAATCTCAAATGCCATGGTATTCTCCTCGTCATCCTACATTAATAAACAAAGTCGCAATAAAGATCATAAAGGAGAAGTGGCACTTCAGACAAGAAACCATTGTTGTGGTACTTGACCCTCAAGGAAAGGTTGAATGCCAAAATGCCATGGGAATGATTCGCATTTGGGGGTTCAATGCATTTCCTTTCACAGATTCTGTAGTAGAAACTCTTTGGAGCCGCCGTGACATTAGTTGGTTTGAGCTTTTGGTGAATGACTCAATATACCCAAAAATAACCGAATCGGTAAGTGAATTTGATCTTACTTCCTACTGATTGTCTTGTTAATTGTGCACAATTTGTCTTGTGATAGAGGTAAAACTTTGTCAGTGAAGAGAGTATCTGTTTATGCAGATCAAAGCAGAGAAACTCATTTTGATATATGGTGGAGAAAACACCAAGGAGATCAAAGAAGTGGAGACCTACTTGAAAAAGATAGCAGAAGAAGGCCATACCATTATTTGTGTCAATGTGACCAAAATCCAACTATTCTGGACCCGCTTGGAGAGTTGCATGTTTTCTATGATTCAAGCAAAGCGAGATGTTTTTGATTCCCTCATGCAAGATGTGCTCAAACTGTACACTCACTTCAAAAAGGATGGTGGCTTCGCGCTACTCACAAGGGGCACTCGTGTGGTGCTCAATACATCTTTGGCTTCTTTCACTATGGTATTCTCTCAACACGAGATATGGAAGAAGCAAGTGAATGCAACTGACAGGAGCTTTGAGGTGGTTGTTAGGGAGCACCATGACAAGGTTGTGGCTCCACAAACTTGCCATCATTTTTACATCCCTAATATGATCGGATATATCCCAGAGCACGTTAAGTGCCCAGTTTGTCCGAGAGTCATGAAGAACATCGTCAAGTTTGAATGTTGCCATGGAGCTCATTAATATGGTTGAATTGGCATTGACAACATCCACTACAGAGATTAAGAAAGCCTGGTCTGTGTGTCCAACAACATTTGAGTGGTCTGGTTTGATGAATTTGGCGTGGTTTTGTTACTGTTGTTGTAATCTTAAGTTGAGCATATATCCTATGGACACTAAAAATAAAGCTTACCTTTTTATGCCTCGAGCTTGTCTTTTCGCTCAGTTGTTACATTTAGATTGCCATTTTCACCTCTATTTGTTAAAGTAAGTGGCATACCATGCATGTGAAGGTCCTTTGTGTGACCTTGTTACTTTATAAGGGCATGTAGGACTTGATCAGTCCGTCACCCCTATGAAGATATGTTGTTAGGTAAGTCCATTTGATTTTCCCATTGAATCACATTCCATGCATGTGAAGGTCCTT
Source organism: Combretum micranthum (assembly GCA_024138025.1). Classification (NCBI taxonomy): domain Eukaryota; kingdom Viridiplantae; phylum Streptophyta; class Magnoliopsida; order Myrtales; family Combretaceae; genus Combretum; species Combretum micranthum. Next base: position 1,518,853 of record JAMXBD010000030.1, read on the forward strand.
TTGTGACCTTTGTTATTTCATAAGGGCAATAGGACTTGAATCGTATATTCTTTAATCTTGTTGGCCAACAATTTAGTTAGGGTATGGTTGACTTGTCTTATTTTAATGATTTTGGTATTTTATTTTTATTGTTTTTAAATAAATTGTTTGTTAAGAAAAAAATATAGATAAAAATATATAATATTTATAAATAGATCAAATAGAGAAGGTATAAATTTGATATAGATAAGAATTAAATATAAATTAAATATAGATAAAATATAAAAAAAAATCAAAATAAAATGTAGATAAAAATCAGACAATATTAAATGGAAAAGGTGAACCCCTAAAAAGGCTGAGCGTAACCACTAATAAGCAAATTAAATTATTAGCTCATAATCGTGTCTAGCAGCTAAATCTCACATTGATAACGACCATCGAGCCTTAGTCAATTATCTGATTTTAGTCCATCAGCAAACAAAGCATTCGCATTCATGACATATTAGGTTTTCTCCTTTTTTTTTTTTTGTTTTTTGCCCGAATATTCTCCTTATATTTGGGGTTGGTCTATTTTTAATTGGGATTTGTATGAGTTTTTGTATTATATTTATTTCATATAAGTATTTATTATGTTTGATTGGTTTATAAATAAAAATATTTATTTTTTTATCAGTATGTTTTTGACAGTCTAAAAATGATAAAAAGATGGCGAAACAAATATTTGTGAGTGTACATATGTTAAACGAAAAATTCTATGATTCTATAGTCTTCGTGAACAATTAAATTATTACTTATACTAAATTTGGAGTACGATATACGTTGTAAAAGAACTCCCTTAAATCAGACTAAAATCATGAAAGCTCCAAACAAAGAAGACTCGGAGTGATGAAGTGCACATAGAAACTAGTTCGTGCTACTTTGCCCTTCTAGTGATTTTATATTAGAAAATGCATAATAAAATTAGAAAATAGACATTTTGAGCTTTGCAAAGACTTCTTATATGTGCAATTCAAACCTAAATTGATCCAGATATGGATTTTTAAGTCAGAACGTCGAAAAAGTAAATTTAGTAGTAATGTCGAACTTCATCGACTGGAATCTCAAAATTTGCCACGACCAAGCAAGGATTTTCCCCCCTTTAGATTAAACTTTATAAGTTATATATCTACGACTAGAAGACCTTTTACGGTCCCTACAAGAAGGCATTCTTCTTCTGATCACTACTGATTTCTTACGTCTTCTAGTTTAGTTTTGACCTCCATTTCCACGTATAATCTCCAAATTCAACAAAACCAAATACCAAAGATTCCTAATTTCCTAAACTCTTGTATCCAGTTGGATATAAAGATAATATAGCTCATTTTGATTAATGGCTTAGTGCATATATCTAGATTTGTTCATGGAATAAAGCACCCAAACATTCATAGGAAAGTAGAAGTAAATTAGACACTTCCAAGGCCTATTGATCCAAACCCCTACCTCTATGACTCATGTGAAGCCCTAATCTAATACTAAAAATTTTTATTAAAACTTTTCCTTGCCAATGATTGTGCCTAAACAATTGCTAAAAAAACATGTGAACTATTGCATATTCCATGATTTTGTATTAACAACTTTAGCTATTGAAAAGTTTAAACTGATAAGGTGAAAATAGTGACAAATAGATATATGACAAAATGGGACAAAGACTAACAAGTGGTAGTTTTGTAATCCCATGTCCCTATTTCAATGCAGAACCAGCCAACGAATGAAAATCATTACTTTCGGTGGTGATCGACGTTGTTTTTTAAGCAAATTTAGTCATTTAGGTTCTATTTTAGGAATTTTTTAATAATATCATAACTTGTAATAGAAATGTCTATTTTATATGCCATTTGTGGCATTTTATTTGTCACTTTATTTACTTTATGTATGTAGTTAGTGACTTTCTATTTTTTGGCAATTTTTCAGGTTATTTTTTTTGGCTGCTTTTCAGCTTGCATATATTGAATGTCCCAGGGAAAAATACAACACTTGATTAGTAATGTTAATTTGGAGCCACCTATTGCTCTATTTTTCAAAAACAAATTTGAATGACCTTTCTAATCTCAATTTTTAGGATAACTATTATGTGGGTGTTCACAAATCAACTGGCAAATAAAAGATTACATTCCAGTATTTATGCACAAAACAATGTAACGTGATAATTTTCATTTCTTTCACTGCATTACTAACACTAACAAAAAAAATGAAACATGTTTCATGAGTTCAAGCCAAGTTCCTAATTTGATATGTGAGACATTTCAATGTTCTTGCTACATTCTTTTGGAGGCTTCATAATTCTTCGACACGAGGAGAAGCTATAATCAAGCTAAAGCAAGATTTGCATAAAAAGCATATAAAATAATAAATAATTCATCCTAGACAAAATATTTAAAACTTAAAAGAAGAACTCCATTTTTAAAGCTGTTGTTACAACAATCAGGACTCTAGAGATGCATTATGATGATATATTAACATCTTAACGAGCAAAAAATCGAACTTATGTGCAAATATGTTAATTATGGTAGTCACAGACTAAAAGTTCTAAGATGAAAAATTGAAAAAAAGTAGAGATCTTTAATTTTTCTAATCTCATTAATTTGCAATTTTTACATATTTGAATAGTTCATAGAATAATAAGCAAGATAATTTTAAATAATTGAAATTGAATAAGAAACAATAAAGATTTAATGATTAAAAGTTATAAGTGTAAAAGCGAAATTACGATATAATATTTTATGTTGTTTTCGAATCAACCTTTTTTTATTGATCAAAGCTTCCTATGTGTGATAGGATTACTGAAATGCATGGAATTCTGTTCACAAAGTATCGAGAGTTATCATTCTAGGTTAACACAGCCCACATTTACTTTACTATCGTGGTTGGCAACGTATATCACATGCTTCTAATTAGGTGTGCCCTATGTAATCATTTACTATGATTTTCATAATTAAAGATAATATGACGGGTGATTGATGGGTTTTGTTGCTAGTTGCTCGATGATTGAATGTTTGTGATTAATTGATTATGAATGAATCAGTGAAAAAGACTAGTAAAACTAGAATATGGAGTTTGGTGTAGCGTTTTGACATTGTTATTTGTTAATTGCAAAGTTACTTGTAACATAATATTCCCATTCCCTACTATTGTTCTAAATTACATTCGAGAGAATTAACTTGAAGGTAAGAGTACTAATTTTGAGACATTTAAGCAAATTAAGTTCTGAATACTACTCCATAAGTAAGTGGTCTAATCTTCGAGTTAACATCGTAACTATATAATCTAACCTTAAGGTGGCTTAGTATTAGGACTACAAATGAGTGAAGTCGAGATGGTACAATCTCAAGCTTGACTGAGCTTAATATTTTGAACTCAAGTTTGGTTCAAAGTAATACTACATAAACTCGAGTTCAACTTGATTACGCTTGCGTAGGCTCGATTTATTAAAAAAAATTTTAATTTATAATTTAAATAATATTAATACCCAAACTCGATTTAAATTTGATGAATATTTATGCTCGATTCAAGCTCAATAGCTCCATTAGGCTCATGAATTAAGCATTCGAAGCTCGAGCTCGACTCAATAAAGTTGTCTATAAGGCTTCCATTCTGTTATACTACTTTTTTATACTATTTGTTTTTCTTCTATTTTTCTTAACCCAATTTCATTTTCTAAATATGGTTCAACTCCAAAATCACTATGTCAAAGAGTAGTTTCCAATAGTTAGCTTCTTCTACAAAAATAGTAGCCCTTTCCTTTGAGGATTGATAAGGTTTTCAATTTGAGCTTTGGCTCTCGGCCAAGATTTGTAAATTTCAAGATTAAACCCATTGATTATTGCATTACAATAAAATTTGTTGTTTGTCTAGACAATGATGATGCTCTTGGGTTTGTATTAGTTATGTGAAAATAAAAACATAAGGCAAGACAAACTTTCACTTGATTTTTGTCATGGGTCTGTAAATTTCATATGGAGTCTGTTAGTACTTTTTGTTTTCTGCAATTTTTAATAAGGGTAGTTTGTTGTGTTTAAACTCAGATGAGGAGCCAGGTGCCTGCATAAACAATTCAACATCTCTAAAACACATTTTATGTGTTGGAGAAGTGAAATTTTGACTGAGATAACCACTACCAGTAGATTTGTATTTCTGTATTCCCATTATTCTACTATTAAACATTCCTACATCAATAACTCTTTTTTGAAACGTATTTATTTGTTCTGAGAATGTATTCAATTTTTTTTTTCATTAATTGTTTGTTTAGTCATGTTCATTCTATTAGTAGTAATTTGTCCAATTGTCTGTCCTCTAAAGAAGGTCTTCTGCTCCATTGATGTTCCTGCTTAAGGAAGCAACAAGATTATTTTCCTTACCTTTTATGTGTTCAAATTCCACATTGTATCCACTGTTTACTAATATATCTACAAATTTTATCCATCTCCTTTGCGGCATGATTTTTTATTTTTATTTTTGTAAAACTTTACAATCTATTCTTACCAAAATTTCTTGTTTATTTATCAACAATAGTCTGAGTCCATAGATTATTACCATTATCTCCATATCTATGCTACTTTCCAGTCCTCTTTCTTTAATTGTTTTACTATTGTACCTGCAAATTTCTTCTCCTTTCTTAGGGAAATATTTATGAGGTTTTCTTTTTAAAATTTCTCCCTAACCTTTTTCGCATCCTTCATTTTCTACTATCAAATAATTTGAATCTAAAGGTAATCTTAACTCTAGAAGCTTATTTTACTAAATCTTTTATTTCTTCTATCAATCTTTTTTCTTTTTGGTCTAAGGGCATAAAATTATTAAACTTTTTGTACAATGGCTTAGTATATTTACCTCAATCTTTGATGAATAGTTTGGCATAATTTATCAACCCTAAAATTTGTTGTAATTTTTTCTTGTTAAAACTTTCTTCCAACTCTAATATTTTCTTTGAAATATGGGGTTGTAATTGACTTTTCCCTTTCTATTTTTTACTCCTAAGAATTCAATATTCTGATTGAAAATTTGTGCCTTATTTCTTCTTATTACAATCCCATGCTTAAGAAACTCTGAAAGAACTATTTTTTAAATGAGAAGTGTGCTCTTTTTTTTTTTTTTTTTGAATACACTAAGATGTCATCTATATATACGCAAACAAAATTATATTTAGAAAAAAAATGTTATATATCTTTCTTTGGAAAATCAGATGTGCATTTTTTAATCCAAATGACGTTACAAGCCATTCAAAATGTCCTCATGGACAAGTGCTGGTTGTTCATGTTATAGAATCTTTATGCATCTTTATTTGCCAAAATCTAGATTTATGATCAAATTTACTGAATATGTTATTTCCCTATATTCTATTTGTCAAGTGAGTTTTATCCAGAATATCTATAAAGATCCGATATGTATATAATTAAAACTTTACATATCAAGTCCCCAATCACGCATAATATATGAAGACATTATGTGTAAGGTTATCCGAAAAGTAGGAGTTTATTAGAATCGCTTGCTCAACCTGTTAAAATACAAAACTTTACAAAACTACTCGATTAAGAGTAGATGACTTTATACAAATATATGTGATAGCACCTACATTCATGGTGCTTTAAAGATTACAAAACTAAGCTTGTAATATACATGTTAGAAAACTTAGGTATTTTATATTACAAAACATAGGCTTTTAAGAAAGCCTTATCTATACTATTATATTTCAAAACAAAGTCTTGCTTTTTCTCTTTTCCAAGAAAACAAAATGGAATAGTCTAGCACCCTAATCATCCCATTCATCAAGGAATGCTTCCCAATACATTCCATATCCCAAGTCATTGTAAAACTCATCATCATCATTACCTGTACGAGGAAAATTGAGCCACGAGCCCAATACACAGCAACACAAACAAATACATAGTGACATACTCCTCCCATACTAATGCAATGTAAGAAACAATAGTATTATTTATCTTTATTTAAGTAAAACATTTCAACACTGGAGTATTCAAACTCCGATTTCAATCCTTTGGGATCCGGGGATCTTAAGTAATAACAACTACTTAGAGGGTTGATATAAGTAGCCCAAATACTTATATCTCCTACATAACTTTACAAATAATAATCTTATCTAGCATTCATAGCCGTTACTCAACTTTACTTAACTTAATCCATAGTATCACCTAGTTTAACCATCTTTATAAACGTGGACTAAATCATATTATTTCCTCTTAAGAATAAGCAAATATTACACCGATACCTTTCCTTCTATCGATTACCCATTGAGCCACTTGTGAAAGTCATTACATCATGATAGGGGTAGTCTAAGCGTCTAAACTACCATGTCAACCTCATTAACAGGGTTGCTACTCCATGAATCGGATTCAACGGCACACACATAAAAAATTCACATAAATTTTTAAGCCAATCTTTAATTAAATTTGGTTTGATAATGTCTATCCTAGCATTCAATAGATAAGTTACTGTGTACCTGAATAATTTAATTTATTAGATAAAATATCGGTATTCAAACCCAACTAGGTATGGAAATCTGTCAAAGAAAATCATTTCATATAAAACACGTTAATCCACAATGAAATATTAAGTTATTAAGTATTCATTAAACTTAAATAAGATTCAAATTATCACACAACATCTTACTCATACAAGTATAAATACACATATCATATTTCAGTAATCATCTATCTATTATTATTATCTCTTATCTCTTTTTTTTTTTTTTCATATTAATAGTACCAAAGGGTCTGTCATGCTCGTGACAAAGGCCGTGATGTATATTATGGACACCATCACAACTGTGATCTTAGGCCATAGTGTATCTTACTACCTTGTTACGCTGGTATTAGGAGATCATGCCCCCTATAATCGCCATGATGTAGGCCGTGATGAAGAATACACCCGTAATGGTCTTTTTCAAAAATTTTCTAAAAATCATTAGAGGAGATAAATGACCTTTGTAACGACCATAATCTGGGCTGTGCCCTTTAAAAAAACAGGGGTCAAAGGAGGTCACAGGCTTCCGTGATCAAGCTTTAAAAATCAAACAGCGAAGATAACGACCCTCATAACAGCTGTGATCAAGGTCGTTTCATGTTTTTAAAAATGAACAAGGAAGTGGGCCTCATAACAGCCATGACCATTAGGAAAATATGCTTTCAAGGAGATAACGGCCTTGAATATGCTTGTTATGAATAGGGTATTTGTCCTTTGATACTTGTTTCAAAATTTTTAAAGTTCAATATCTTCTAACTCCTTAATAAGACCTTACTTGTTTATGAAAACATGTCAAAACTAACCTATAATGACCATATTAAACATCATAAGATTACTTACACTCATATGTCTATTTCACTTGTATATGTTCAATAATCCTAACCTAAAACATAAATCCATCATTCATGCTTGTAGAACTCTATTATCACTCGAATCATTCAAGTTCTACTCATTTATCACTGTCAACATCAATACACATATCACTTCATAATAAACTCAAAATTCATTTCTTCAAACACCAAAGGTACATGTGCCTATTTACATATCTATTCTAATTTACATGTTATCAAACCATCAACTTGTCTTAAACACCAAAGTTATATTCTTATTCAACAATTAACATGAACTAGAAACTATATTTAAACATAATTTGCAAGAAATCAAGTTTACTTACCTTTATGGCTACTAGAATCAACCAAGCTTCTCTTTCCTCTTTCTTGATTTAAATCTTACTTCTTCTTATTCCTTGGATCAATTCTTTACTTAAAAACTAGTGAGGCAAGATTTATAAGAGATTTTGAGGTGAAATTTGAGCTTGTTTGTAGTTGAGAAGATGATGAAGACGGTGAGAGAGAGACGATGGTTTGGGTCTGCTTTGGATTGATATTTTGGTTACCTTTTTGACTTGTGGGCAACTTAAGAAGCTTATAGATGATGCAAAAAACATGGGCTTGGGTTATATGTGTGGGCTTAAGTTTATTTTGTAAAAAAAATTGGGCTTTGGGCTTTTCTACAAATTTTGCAGCTAAGAGGTCTCATAGTTATCACAAAATAAAACATATCATACTATTTTCAATTCAATTTCATATATATTACTATAATCACTTAACTTCACCAACACACATCTAATTCAATTATGAGATATTCCTATACTAATAATTTATCATATTATCAAATCAACTATAATAACTTAACTATAACAACTTAAATCATGCAATAAACAATCAAAATACATATGTAAATTAATTTAGTGTATTTGGTTTAGGTCATTTCAATGTCATAAGCATATGTTTCAATATTCCTATTTAATTTTCTATAAATTACCATTCTGCTTCTTCCTTTTTACTATTTCATTGTATTTTCTTATGATGAAAGCTAGACATTTGTGTGGACTACAAGATCGTCTAATTACTCCTAAGTCTAAAAGTTCTTTTTTGTGCATTTGAAAATCTTTCCTATCTAAATTATCACATTCTATCTTTTTTGACTTAATCTTAATGTCTACATTTATTATGTTCAATTTGCATAAAAACTTTATTTCTTCCCATAATTCAATAGGATTTTCTCCTAACACTTCTTCTTTTTCTTGTCTACTAATTAATTGATCTATTTTTGTAAATCTTGTTTCTATAAAATTATAATTTTATCTAAAATCTAAACTATATCTACATATTTCTAATGAATCAAAATTGTCTATTGTTTCTTTTTATTTTCTAAATCTAATTGTGTCTCTTTAGTTTCTTCTATTTTAATATATTCTTTTGTGTTTATTCTTTTAGTCTCACATTCTCCTTTGTATTACATTCACAATCTTCTAAAATCTTAGGAACTAATGGTGAAGCTAGAAATATCATTCCTTCTAGTGTCATTGTAAATCCAAAATTGTCATTTAACAAAAACTACAACCTAAAATACACACGTCTTCTAAGATTCATATTTCTGACATAAGTTCTAGAATTGTGTATTCTTAATGTTCATCCTTCAGTAGTTTCTAATGTTATTTTATATTTAACTAGAATTTCACGACATTCAAAAAGCTTTCCATGCATCTATTGTACTTTCACATAATTCTATTCAAGCATTATGATTATTAAATGAGCAGGTATCATCTTTTTATCTATAATATTATTAGAACATCATGTATCAATAAGTGCTTGTGTTTCAATAATAATTTCTCCTATATAAAATCTTATATTAATTCTTACATTTGTAATCAATATTCTTAATATATTATCTACTTCTCTTTTAAAAAACGTTTTAGTTGTCTATTTTTTATTATCTAGAATTGGTTCTTTCTCCCAGAAATGGAATATTTTTAATAAAAGACTAGGAAGATCATGAAGAACCAATTGAACAATTACAAAAAGAAGGATACTTAGATACTTTAACGTCCTAGAACTTCGCCCACCGAGGTATTATCCGTTTTAGCCACATGCTGCATAGTTTTTTACTTTGGTGCCAATGTTTTTAAGAGGTCATCCATCCTAGGATTGCTCTATCAAGAGCATACTTAACTTTAAAGTTTCGATAAACTCCAAGCCATTATACCAAAAGGTGTCTCTGTGATTAAAGTTCTACCATCTATATTTGAGTATGACATACTCCCCCACTTATATAGCTGACGTCCTCGTCAGTTTTGTTACACAGGTCTAGAACCACACTAGACAGTGAGGACACACTCCTTTACTTCTGGCTGGTGGATTGCTCTGATACCATCTGTAACATCTCGGAACTCCACCTACCAAGGTATTATCAGCTCCGGCTACTCACTGCACGGTTTTATCCTTTGGAACCAATATTTCCTTGGGATAACACATCCTGGGATTGCTCTACCCAAAGCACATTTAACTTTAAAGTTTCGTCAAACTCCAAGCCATTATACTAAATGGCGCCTTTATTATTAGAGTTCCATCATCTATATTTGAGGAGTATCACAGATACAAAAGAAGGATACTATTTTGTTGAAAACGGAAAAGATGAGCTGGGAAAGACTTATGTTAGGCATAAATTTTTAAGACATCCAAAGAATAGACACTTGATTGAAAGATATAATTTAATGGAGCAATTCATACCCAAAATGAAAAGAAAAGATGTACAAAAAGAACAAGGAAATATAGAATGCCCAATAGGTGCATAGAAGATTGAAGATAGTGAGCTAAATTGTTTGACGAATACACAAGAGACTAAAATAATATTAAGAAATGAAAAACAAATTGAGGAAGAAATAAATTACATAGATCCAATTTTCACAGATTCCTAGGAACCAAAAACTATAGATAGTATAGTTATACAGGTGGAAGAAGTGATAAATGATGAAACAAGTTCTTAAATAGGATCAAATTTGACATACACTAAACCTACAAATTTAATGGAAAGTGTAACTAGTATAGGAAGTAACCAAGGAAGCAATCAAGGTTGTTTTGACATCAGATTAGATGATTATAGAGCAGGACAACCCCATAGAATTACATATATAGAATACAATGGACTTAGTTGGGAAAGAACTCCTATGGTCAAATGGATGCCTTTAAAAACAAGCAATACAACTAGTATGGGGACAAGGAAGACTATTAAATTTACTAGCACATGACATACGGGATATGGGGACAGATTTTAGGCCATTAGTCTCAGATTGTAACAAGAGGATGAGAAAATTCAAATATACCTAGAGTGGCCACAGTAATGTATACTTATTTAGAAAAATTCTTAAGAGATAGTAGTGTTGTAAATGAGTTGAGACTACTCGTGAGATCCTTGAGTTCGGCTCGGTGATAACTTGAATTTGACTTGACTACAATTGAGTTGAGCCCGAGTTAAAACTACTCAAGTAGTTATCAACTTCAAGTTCGAGTCGAGTCGAGTTTCGAGCATGGAGTCTTACATTCAAGTCAAGCTTGAGCTTGGTACTGTATCATTTACCGTATCATTTCGGCTTAATTCATTTACAGCCTTAGGAGATAAATATATATGCATATGAAAAATCAGTACAAAACCCTAATCCCATAAATTCAATTAGTAAGACTACATTTAACATTTAAATAGTAGAAGCTATAATTAATTCGCTAATTCTAATAGGAAACATATGAAAAGAAATCTAGTTTGAAAGCTAGAAAGTATGGAGAAATAATTAGTTGGTAATGAGATACTAACAAATATATTAAATAAGTAAATAAATTCAAGTGAAAAAGTCTTTTTTGGTACCTAAATTTTGGCCAAGTGGAACATTAGATACTTGAACTTTCAAGAAGACCAATTTCATACCTAGCCAAAATTTTCATGTCCATTTTCACTACCTTACTTTTTTATTGTTTATTGAAGCAATTGACTCGTTTCAAGCAATGATTGGATAAGGTAATGAAGAGGGGCATGAAAATTTTGGTTAGATATGAAATTGATCTTTTTAAAAGTTCGGGTACCTAATTATCCACTTGACAAAATTTTAGATATCAAAAAAGGCTTTATACTAAATTCTAAAATAATTTATTAATTATTAGGTTATAGTTAGATGGAAGAGTAATTAATTGTAATGTTATGCAAAGTGAAAAAAATATAAGATGAAAATATTAATACATTGAATGTAATTATCTTCAAATTAAGAAAAAGAAATATGTAATTTCTCCTAATATTTAATGTGCATTTGCTTCATATTTGAGCATATTTGCCATGGTTTTAAAGAAAGTTACGAATCTACCCTAAAATCGTTTCTCCAATATGATAAATCCTTTAAACTTGCAACCTCAAGTTATCATAAGTTTTGAAATATGTACATAAAAACAAATTGTTGCTTAAGCTTTAAATTTGTTGTTATTTATGGTTTTCTAATATAACTGTTGTATTGTAGCGGAACTTGGACTGTGTTTGGAATAAGTAAAAGAGAAAAAAAGAAATGGAGAGAAATGTTTCAATTCCTTGTTTAGTTTATGGAGTAATGGGAAAAGCAAGAAAATAAGAGTAATGTATTTCATGGGGCTCACTAAAGATATATCCTCCCAAAATCGGAGAGAATCAAGAATGGAATATTTTCATAAATTAAACTTACCAAACTGTCCAATACTCCAATTTATCTTTTGGGGGGAAAAAAATAGCTAAAGCAACGTAGTAGAAGGGGTGGGCACGGATCGGTTTGGTTCGATTTTTCCTAAAATTAAACCAAACCATTAACTAATGCTTTGGTTCGGATTATAATTTTTTTAAATAATTAATTAACGGTTTGGTTCTGTTTGGATTACGGTTCAAAACAAAATTCTAACTAAAATTTTTCCTTGTTCTAGTTTTTTTTTTTTACATTTGTGTAGATTCTTAAATATTTATATCATTTTACAAAGTTGATATTATAAACCACAACAAAATTCTTTATAAATTCATCATACTTTTAATCTATAGTTCTCTATAAAATCAATTACCTATCAATAAAATACATTCACTAACCAATACATAGTAAGTCGTAATTTATGATTTTTAATATAACCATCATGTCAATTATCTACCAATAATTTAACTAAAATAAAAAATCATCTATCAACAAAATTCATCAATGAATAAAATGACCAGATGACAAAATATATTAAACAATTAATACATAATGAAAGTTTATAACTGAATAAATAAATTTCATATTTTACAAAGTTAAAAGCTATTGAAAAAAAACAATAGTTCATCATCAACAAAAAATTACATATCATGAGCTTAAAAAAATTTTAAAAAGAACAAGTTGATTTTAATTAATATTCACCAAATAATAAATGTCAAATGAAATCATATAAATATATAGTAAAATATTATTATATTTTTTAAAACGGTTTGGTTCGGTTTTACGGATTGGTTTGGTTTACCTTCCAAACCAAACCATAAATTTACGGATTGGTTCGGATTTGAAAAATTTCAAACCATATCATTAAAAAAAAAAAAAAACCATATTTTTTGTTTAGATTGATTCGGTTACGGATTGGTTTTGTTCGATTGGTTTTTTTTACCCATCCCTAGGCAGCACTACCTTGTCATTTAATATCACACCGTATTATATACTTTTGGCCAAAAGAATATTATACACCATATTAGTAAATTAACATTACACCTTAATTTTTCTTTAAAAATAATTGATATTCTTTCTATTTTTCTTCTTCCTATCATTAAACACAAGAAAGTAATTAAATACTCTTATAATTTCTTTCTATATTCTTCCTTTTTTAATTCTTTTTTTTTTTATGAGGAACACAATATTAAAGATTATTTACAAAAATATAAAAAGCTGAAAAAAATAGCGGTCGTATATTCATATTTGACCGGTAGTGAGATATACTCGTAAGTATGGATACTTTATTGGCCACCGTTGGTGGAACGTGACCTTGATCTTCCATATGTAAAGGCACCACGAATGGAAAAAAGGATTCAAAGTGCTTTTAAATTAGTGTTTGAATTATCAAATTTTGTATTTTTTTTAATCTCTGAAGACGCTATAGTGAGAGAAAAAGTAAAATTAAAGACATTAAAAATATAAAAATTAAAAAAATGTTAAATATTAATTTACCTAAATTACAAATGAAAAACACTTTCAATATATTTTCCGCAGCACGAATCCATCAAGATTATGTTTGTTCTGTCAGTTTCCCCCATACTCTGTGAGACGCCTATTCAACGACGATAGTACCCAACAATATATATATATATATAATCCCCTATTAACATATAACGAGTCGAGTTAAGTCGATGTAGTATCAAACTTGAACTCAACTAGAATAAAAAACTCGAACTTGATCTAACTTTGATTTTTAATCTCAAATTCGACTAGATAAACTCAAACTTGACTTAATCAATTTGATTATAAATATTGATTTGACTATAAATATTATTTAACACTTGATAAACTCGAACTCTATTTGCCTCGATTTAATACCTGTTTAAGCTCAATTAAGCTCACGAGCTTATCGAATAGAGTATTTAATACTCAAACTCAAGCTTGATAATTATTTGAATGGCTTGAACTTGAACTCAACTTGATTAGAAACGAGTCGAATTCGAGTATTTTGAAGAGTTAAACTCGTGTAGATTACAAGTTGTCTCGAGTCACTTACAGTACTATTGAGAACCATGTACATGGCAGAGTTCCAATTTTAAATACAAAATTCAAAATCTTCAAAATGCTGGGCCAACAACATGATATTATTTGGCACAACAACCGTTATTGTCCTGTCTCCATTATTAAAGAGCGCTTCAACCACGTGATGTTTGTTTTTACGTGTTGGCCCCATTCATGATCGATTTTTCACACCGCCGTCCTCTTGAAAGACGAACCAACGTGTTTCTGGTTCATCTTTTGCTTTCGGTATCTTTTATGGAGTGGGACGCGAAAACTCAATCGAATTATTAAATTGTCATAATTGTAGGGCACATTATTTAATATAAGTTGCAAACGAGTTTAATATTCTAATATTGGGGTTCAATCCATTTAAATATTATGGAAATCAAACGCAAGTTGGGGTTTTTTTTTAAATTTAAAATTTAGATTTGAATTATGCTACTTTAAATATCCCAGACAAGATTAAATTTAAAATCAAGCTTAGCTTATTTATAATTTGAGTTCAACTCATTTGTAAATTCAACTTGGACTAAATTGATCTTTTTAAAAGTATAAAGTTTAAACTGGAGCTTAATTCATTTAAACAAACAAATTTTATTTGGAGATTGAGTTTGGTTTATTTTCCATTTAAATTGATCAGATTTCATTTTTTAACCTAAAAATAATAAAATAAGAATTGCAAAATTTATATATATATATATATGTGTGTGTGTGCACGTGTATTAAATAGAAATTAGTTTTTCAAATTGTATATTTATGTATAGTATATTATAAATATATAGCTCATTGGCCTACTAGCAAGCTTATTCACGAGCTTACTAGAGACCACTTATGAGTCTAAACGAGTATGTTCATAAGCTAGCTTGTGAGTTTAAATCAAAGTCTAGCCTCATTACATTTAAATAAACAAGCTTTACTTTGAGCTTAACCTCAACTTATTTTCTAATAAGCTCAAGACACATCGAGCTGAGCTTGAGTAGTATATGAACAATCTAACTTATTTATAGCCATAATTAAAAACAAATGAGAGTATTATTATTTTTCAAATCAAATATTGCAATCCACAAATATGAACCATTAAATAAAATAGTTGGCATTAAAAAACGAAATTCTTTCATAATTAAATAAATTAATAATTAAGAAGATAAAAGATGGAACATTCAATTTGTTTTTCCTTAATATATTATTTTTGTCTGTATTTGCATATTGGACTGCTCAGATTTTAAGCCATTGAGGAGACGATAAATATCTGTCGTCTTCTCCGTCCTATAGGGTCCTTAGTAGGAGGAAAGCCCTTACCAAACAATGAAAATAGTTGCTTTCTTAATAACCCGGAAAAAAAAAAATGAAATTAGCAGCTACTCGATGGATATTTGTTGTTTCTATAATATTGCTGTAAAATATTTTAATTGATTAGGAGTTAATACTTAAATACACTGCATAAAGAGTAATCTCTTGCTACTTCTACCATTTAAGTAATTATTGTGATTAATAGAGACATTATTAGACTGGCTGAGACAACAAACTTTTAATTATCAATAGCTTGGTATTCCAAAATGCAAATAGAAACCATTCTTTTCTCTCCAAAATATTTATATATAAAATAACTGTGATAAACCTATATGTCACTCTTTGTATTTATTTATTGTACTTTTTTCCCATAAGTCTAACTCTCCTACCACAATCAAAATAAAAAAGTGTGAGCCCCATTTTTAGTAGCTTAAACATTGATCTTCTACTGGAAAAGACGTTTGTACTCTTCTCCTCTAAAGTTATGGTATGTTAAAAAAAAAAAAAAAAAAGGAAGACGAAAATTACATTTATTTTTCTTCTAATTTTTTAACATGCCAAAAAACACTAATCTAAACTGCTTCATAGATAATTCTTTATCTCTTTCTTTTTTTTTTTTTCTTTAATACTAGATAACAAATCACTATGAATATTTTATTCAGAAAATTACATGTGAAGGAAAAAATTTGATAGGTAATACTTACAAATCTAACTTTATACTTCTATTGTAGAGTTTATTCGACATCTGGTACTCGATGAGTGGCAAACACTTTTTGCAATTTTTTTTCTAATAAATTATCCATCAAGAAATACATATAAATGATAAACATATAATAGTTATCATAAAAATATTATGTAAATCAGATATTTTAATATAAAAAATTTAGATACAAATGAAAAATGAGGATTTGAAGAGCTCTTACAACCATTCACATCAATTTCAACAAACAAGGAGGGCGCGGAAGCTATCGTTCCTAGAATGCAAACTAACTTGCTCTCGTAGTAGCCTACGTTGACGGCAAGAAGGAAAGACCAGCCCATACTAAAGTCAAGAGGCATTGATGCCACTAGAAGCTTTAATTATTCGTCGGTACTTATCACGCAATAATTTGACGATTATTTTTATTACTTTCCAAATGACTTCATAAGTGATTCAGGTGTATTTAATTTAATAAACAAGAAATTTACCAATGGAATAAGTTATTGTTGTGTATCGATATGAAAATGATGACCATCAATTCTTATCCATGAGCTTCCCAGAGTGATCATACTATTGGATATTTTCGATTACCACTTCATCCCTGGGTGACAATTGGACCAAAAAATAAGGACAAAATGGGTAGGGGTGTTTAGAAATTATACTTAATGGCTGACAGGTTACTAATTTCTCTTGTGAATATATATGGAACGTATCAAAATTCAAGGTGAACCAGAGGATATACATCTTGCAATTATCGTTTTATCCACCGTGGACGTTTCCCATTTACTGATCCTCGCTCAAGAAAAAATTACATAAATATAAATTAAATAAAAGTAATTTTAAATATTGGTCAATTCATAAATGCAACATCCATAGCGTGTGAATCAGAACCAAAAGTCGCTTTAATCAGAATGAATCGTTGTAGCTTTGTTTGTTTGCCACGTGTGATCTCCCATTTAACCATTCTAATCTGTGTTTACATTGCGTTAATATCGCATGCATTAATTGTGGTTGCTAAAAGTGCTAGTTAGGCTGTTTGAGTTCAAGTAGCTAGGCTCATTTTAGGTTTAATTTGATTTGATTCGACTTATTTAGTTAAATAAGTTAAATTTAAATTTGTTTCTAGACTTGCAAACTGATTTACGACCAAACTCATTTGTTTGCGAACAAATTCATTAAGAACTCGTGAACAAGTTTATTAAGAACTCTTTTAATATATATATAATATAATATTATATATAATTAATTATATTAATTCAAACGAGCTTGATTTAAACTTGTTTAGTTAAACGAGCTTAATCAGCCGAGCTGGAGCTTGAGATTTCATGATGGGCTTAGACTCGAGTCTTTATATTTCAGGCTTGTTAAGAGCTCAGCTTGGCTCAAGCCTAAGCTAGCAAAAGCTCATCATTTGTCAAAGATATTTTGGAGAGGCATATGCGATCTGGACAATCGCAACAAATAGATCCGATATTGCAGTATATGATGTTTTGTAAATCGCATTTTTTATATGAATTTTTGCTAAAAAAACTACAATGCATTTAACATATATGGTTTTATTATTAGTAAATTAGTAATTAAAATTATGTATTTTATATTTAAATAATTTTCCTATAAAATAGACATGCAGGTGTTTCACCAGCTTATTATTATAAAAAACCAAGCTACAAAAAATTCTATATAACTCCATCTAATTTTCCAAGGTTGCTTGAACTAAATGCTATATGTTAGGCAAAGATTTGATATTTTCCTCTTGCCAATCCGATCAACAATCAATAAAATATAAATCAAAATGTGGAATTGAAATAACACCAAGATTGAACGTGAAAAACCTAATGCAGAAAAAACAACAAGACCATCAGCACGCAAATTCTTCCACTATAAATAATAATGGGATTACAACAATTTTTCTTCACTAGATCTCACCAGTAGATCTCTCAATTCTTCACTACAACTGATGGATTATAACAGGAACAAGGTTTTCTTCATCTAGAGTTTCTCACTCTAGGGTTTCCTTATTTTTCTCTCTTTCTCTCTCTAGAACTCTATATCTAGGCTTGAAAAGAGGCATACACTTGTTCCATACAAAATCCTAGGACAAATAAGATGAATATATATGCAAAATAAAGGGAATATCAACGGACATACATAAGCTGGCGCGTCATAAATCAAGGCTGGCGGTTTTGGATTTGGGTGCTGACCTTTGGCATTCTGGAGCAATCAATGCTGGCTTATGATTCAATGAAGGTTGGCAACCTTGTCCTCTCAGTTGCCAATGTATGCAACAATTTCATCCTTTGTTTGCACAAATAACTCCTTATCTTCAGGTCCTCTTCCAAGTACATTACATATACTTAGGATATCTTGATTTAAAATCTTCAAAATATATATCATCATATATTTAGGATCTCTTTGTTCAAAGCATGTTGATCCATCCAACTTTGATTCCAAAGTCTTCTAAATATATATCCAACATATATTTAGACTCCATTTGGTTATAGACCCATATGAGTTGGATTTATAACCCCAACAATCTCTCCCTCCAACTCATATGGGGGTATTCCCAATTCTACTGTCTTCCTACAGCACCTTTTGTTAGACTAAAATTGTTCACAACTAACTTTTTTTTTGTTCCTTAATTGTGAGCTCTTATCATCAGTCTTCACCCATTTGTTCTTCAGAGGTCCCTTGCCCTTAGGCAATTTCACCAAGTCAGTTTTCTTGTTCTTATGCAAAGATTTCAATCCATCTTGCGTGGTTCTGACCTTTCCTTTCTTCTTATCATTTCCCATGGCTTTTAGATGATCATCTGACTCTCCCCCACCAATGAGTATCACATACTCATCTGGACTGAATCTAACTGATGGTCTTCCATCTTTTGTAGATCTTCTTATCTTGAACTTTTGATGAGGCTTTTAAGATTCTTCAACTAAAAATCCCTCATTTCTACCATGATTAGAACCTCTATGTGAGAGTATAGGATTTACATCTCCTTTACTTAGCTTTGCTGACATTAAGTAAAGGAAGTTCTTCTTCTTTCCTTTTGCCATAATGAGAGAACCCTTGATGAGCTTCTATCTTCCTTCACCAAAGTAGCTACTATAGCCATCATGATTAAGCTTTCCTGCAATGATAAGGTTAAGGCGGATATCTGGAATATGTTTGACATTTTTGAGAGTGAGCTTGCAACCTATGTTAGTCTTTAAAACTATTTTTCCAATGCCAACAATACTGGATTTACCATCATTTCCCATCCTAACATTACCAAAATTACCAATAGTGTAGGTTGAGAAGAACTCACTATGTGAAGTCACATAGAAGAAGGCACCGAAATCAATAACCTAATCATCATCATGACTAGCAACACTAACACATTTCTCTCCCATGCAATGGCGATCTCATCATCATCTATTGCTGTTGTAGCTGTGTCTACATCCTTTTCTTCACCTTTAACCTTCTCTTTTCTTCCAGAGTCTGCACTCTCGCTTCAAGTGGCCCGGCTTATCACAATAGTAGCATCTAAGGTCTTTCTTTCCTCTTAACTTAGACCTTTCCCTGGATTTCTCTGATTCATCATCTTCATTAGATGATCTTCTGAACCTACTTCCACCATACCTTCTTGGCTTACCAGTAACAAGTGCCCTAGAATTAGATCCTGTGTCCAGATCCTTCCTCCTAGCCTCTTCATTCATCAGGCTGTCCTTCATTATTGCAAAGCAAACGTAACTTCTGGGGCAGATCACTAACATATACAACCAATGTCACGCCCTGAGCGGTACCCTAAACGTGGCAGTCCGCCGTACACAATACTAAAGCCTAGGAATGACTACCTCAGTCACGCAAAGGCTTCCATATCATGTACAAGGCGTACATCACAACCAAGGGAATGCATCGGAGTAGCACAATTTATATTGATAATAAATAAGTAACAAGGTAAAGAGAATACTTATCATAAAACATGAACATATTAAATTACAATTCTTAGGGGCATATCCCTCTATTGTCTTCAAATAAATATACATCACTAATCATATAAGTCATTACATATAAAGAACCTTATAAAAATTACTTCATCTTATGATTCCATTTCCTTCATAGAAGCTTAACATCCTTCCATGACTTCCTTAATGTCGTGATCCTCAATTTAAGCCATGGGTATACCTGTTTCAACAAAATCTATAGGGGCATAAGCTACAACTAGCTTAGTGAGATATTCTTTTTCATTCGCACCATATTTTCAAACAACTTCATTCAGACTTTGACACATATGCTATGCATACAATGCAATAATCACATGATTACGCAAATATATATAGTTATCCAGAAACCATATATAGAACAGATCTACCCCTTCGTATCAAAGGTTAGGGAATCGGGGTTGAAGATCCTCGATCTTCTACTGCTAGTCCCCCATATCCTTACCTACAACGTTTGGTTGGCTAGGCTCCGAACCTATAATCGTTTTCCCTGAGCGATTTGGATTCTCCAGGAAGGAACATGGCCCGTGTCACCGCACGATCACAGCCAATCCAACTCTATACGTGGGAGTAGCAGCCTTCCGAAAGAGATGTGGCTCGATGGATGCTATGCGTGAGTGTTTCATTTTTCTTAAGCCAAACCTTGCTAAGTTTTATTAGGGAGTGATAAATCAATTTAGCGATTAATAAGCAGTCATAGTAAGTAAACAAAATTATTTAAACAATTAGTTTGAAGTTGCGATATCCTTAACTTTCATTTCACGCATAAAACATAGAATCACATATATACTCATAATCCCGAAATTCTCAAATATATATCCATTTTTATCTTCTCTTATACTAATACTACTACTTTACAAGTATAAGCAAGGTAACAAATTTAAGAGGAATAACTCACTCGTCCATTTCGTGATCTTCTTAGTCGTAGTAATCCTTAGGAAGGGTAATCTCGTATCTTTCGTCACCTAGACAAAAGAAATACCCGGGATGAGTATTTTGTAGAAATTCTACTTAATCTTTCTAATTCTATTTCACTATGTCCATCAAATTCGTATAGAACGAAATTCCAATTTAAAATGGCCATAACTTGCTCATTTTAATTCGGAATTTCGCATATAATATACCGTTTTCTACCTATTCGAAAAGATCTATCTATTTCTAAGTTATCTTTGTCATATAAGGTCATTTAGGCTCCTAAAAAGTTGGGTACAGATTTAAAATGAACATTTCTAAACTTTTGCAAATCCATTTTCTAACTCAACTTCATTAAAAAATCCTTTAGAAAAAAATATAGATATATATATGTATATATAATTGATAAATCCTTTGAGTATATAGATAAGCTTACTTTATATGCAAAATTTCTAATGGTAGTGTCTCAACAATTTATTTCATAAAAAAATTATTTTTGAGTTGTTAAAACTTTAACTTTGACAATTTCTTTTCAAGTCTTTTGAAGAAACTTTATATTTTCATAGGCTATTATTAGTGAGTATATTCTTATTTTATTTTCTTCATTCTTTTTCGAAAAACAAACAAATTTTCCTTAGTCTTTTATAAATTTTACTTCTAGTGATAAAAGATCAAAGTTATCAAAGTTATCAAAGTGTATTAAGTTGTTGAAAATCTTTTTATAACTTTGTATTTAAAATAGTTATAGAAAATGAGTCTTGTCTTCTTATATTTATTATCTAAAATATAAGTTTTTGTTTTCTAAAACTTGTTCTTTTATTTCCTTTAAAAAGAATTCTCTTTATTGATAAAACCCTTTGTTTTTAATCTTATCTTATCTATATTCTTTGAAAATAAGTCTCTTCTTTAGGAACTTAAAAATCATTATTTTCCTAAGTGGTTCACCACTTTATGAGTTGATTTTATCTTAACTTTGAAAACTAGTTTGTTTCTTTGGTTTTGTCATGAAGTTTAAAAGAGTTTATCCTTTAAGCTTTTTGTAAGAATTTTGAAAACTAACAAATTATTTTACTAAAACTTGGGTTCCCATAATAAACAATGAAAGTATTTATTTCTTATGTTTCCTTGGTAAAACTATCTTTGTTATTTAAGAAAACTTGAGAAAACTTGTATTACTCTATTTTTATGTTGTTGATAATAACTTTATTATTTTGTGATAAATCACATAATAGAAAATTTGGTTTTAAGTTCCATTAGTAAAGTAAAATTCTAATTTCAAATTAGTTGAGACAATATCATTATGTAGATGCAAGTATTATGAGCATATAAAATAATAAAAACATAAGAAAATACTAGAAACAAATAATAAGTAAGAAAGTAAAATATCAAGTATTGGGAACCTTAGCTTCATCAAGGTATCTCGGTCAAGTATTGAGAGCCTTAGGTTCATCAAGGCATCCCAGGACTAAGAATGGACTAGTCCTAAAAGATTAAAGAAAATAAATAAAAGATTTTTTTAACTTGATATGGACAAGTCTAAGATTAGAAAGACTAGTCTTAAAGCAATAGCATGAAATAAATAAATTGCAAAGCATGAAATAAATAAATAACAAGTGAGCTTATATGCTCTAAAGATTATATATATATACATAAATATATTTAGTTAGATATGAATAATAAAATCAACATAACAACATAATAAAATGGAAGTTCATGTGCAAGAACAAAACATGAACATGTTGTTGCTTTTACTACTCATATGAGTTTCAAAACAACACCATAGTCATGTTAAGTTACATGACATGGGTAAATAAATGGTTGGAAGAAGTTTACCTGAGGTGTTTATGTGATATGAAGATGGTAGATGAAAAGATGTATTATGTGAGTAGTGATATGTGGTAGATAGTTTATGTATAAGGAATGATTTTTGTGAGGAATTGGTTTAAGAGAGTTTTGGTAGAGAGAATTCTTGAAGAGAGGATTTGTGGAGAGATTTTGAGAAAGTTTTGGTAGTGAAATAAATTGTGTGAAAGAATGAAGGAGGAATGGGGTATTTATAGAATTTTGGAGTGAAAATTAGATGTAATTAAATTAATTGAAAAAGAAAATAAATGAAGATGAAGAGAGAGAGAGTGGTGGACGGAAACTCATGCAAGAGGGGAAATTTTGATAAAAAAAAATTAATTTTAGGAGAAAAGTGTAAGAGAAGTTTAGTAATATGTGATGTATAATTTTTATGAGAAAAGAAAATTGTAAGAAATAGGTATGTAGGTGTAAGAATATGTAGTAAGAAAAAGTAGAGATAGAGGAATAGTAATGAATAGTAGAAAAGTACTATGAATAGTAAACTAGATAATTAAAGTACCGGTAGTAATAAAAATACGTGTAATAATACGATATCTGTAATTTTTAGCTACCAAAAAATTCTAAAACTGATATTTTTGAAATCCTTGTTTAATTACGAGTCTTTTGGTGTTAATGAAATATTTTTAATGTTTCGAGCTCCGGGACACGCTTTTCGAGAACTGATCCAATTTGAGTTTGAAAGGCTCTCAAAGTTCGCGAATATGATATTTTTATGTTACCCTATATTATTACGAACTATTTTAAGCCATTAACTTAATTTCGTTTTCTAGGGTTTGAGAATGCGGGATTGTCGGAGCTTAATCACTAGGGTTTGTTATAAGCTTTGTTGACTTTTAGGGTCTCGGTTTGACTTCCGGTTTTTGTCGAATTATTCGTAAGATCTTATAATTTTTGAGTTTTGACCGTTTTATAATTTTAGCTCGATATCTATGGTTTACCTTATTTTATTTGTGATTATTTAATAGTCTTTAGTTCTCAGGATCGTTTAATCGAGTCTAGGGTTATGAGTTGACTTAGTTTGACTTTTGGTAAAAATTAAAAAATTTTATTCTGAAATTTACCGAAGGATTTAAGATCTTATCATTTCGTTGTTAAGCAGTATTTGGATATATCATTTTGATTTGCATTTTAGGAATCGGGTAGATGATTTGATTGGCGTACGGATGTTGATTCAACCGATAGTTGGATTTTATATTTTGTTTCAAGGGTTCTCGTTTTCTTAAGACTAAGAATTCTTGTGTTTTGACTTGATTTAGAATTTGGTTTTAACTTGGGTTGATTAAATTTTTAATATTAGACTTCTAGGATTATTTTCTAAGAATTATAAAAATTTTCGGGGATTTATAACCAATGTCTCCCAACTATCAAGTAAGGAACTCTGCAACAATAGTGCTTGGATCTCATCTTCAAGCACTAGCTTCGTGGCAGACAGTTGATTCACTAGCCTTTGAAAATCATTCAAGTGCTCCATCATGGTGAATCCATCCCCGTATTTCAGATTTACAGCTCTCCTGATCGTGGAGGTTTTATTCAAGGCCATCTGCCTCTCATACATGGATTTCAACTTCTTCTACAGGACATCTGCTCTCGTTTGTTGGGCCACATGGTGATAAATGCTGTGATCTACCCATTTTCGGATATAATCGATAGTTTTCCTATGCATGTTACCTAATCTGCATCAGATTTGTTCTCTAGCTTCGCAGTGTCACAAGCCAAAAGCAAATATAAGTTTTTGTAATACAATAGATCTTCTATCATAGATTTCCATATGGAGCAATTTGTTGAATTTAGTTTGATCATCATGCCTGATAATTCTGCTATGTCTACGCTGCAGCAAAAAACCTAATTTTCTTTTTGAATTTTATACCTTGATACTACTTGTTAGGAAAAGATCCGACCTTTTCCTGTTGCCAAAGCGATTAACAATCAACAAAATATAAATCAAAATGCGGAATTGAAATAACATCAAGATTTACCGTGAAAAATCTAATGCGGGAAAAACCACGAGACTAGCAACGCTTAAATTCTTCCACTATAAATAATAATGGGATTACAACAAGTTTTCTTCGCTATATCTCACTAGTGGATCTCTCCATTCTTCACCATAACTGGTGGATTATAACAGGAACAAGATTTCCTTCGTCTAGAGTTTCTCACTTTAAGGTTGTCTCACTTTTCTCTCTTTCTCTCTCTAAAGCTCTATATCTAGGCTTGAAAAGAAGCACACACTTGTTTCATATAAAACCCTAGGACAATAAGATGAATATATATGCAAAAGAAAGGGAATATCTGTCACACCCCAGCGGGTACCCTAAACGTGACAGCCCGCCGTACGCAATATTAAAACTTAAGAATGACTACCTCAGTCACTCGAAAGCTTCCATATCGGTACAAGGCGTACATTCACAACAAAGGGAGACCGGTGGAGTATTGCATTTTAAGGCATTGGCAGCGGAACATGCAAAATAACACTTAATATATATTTCATTGAAATAAAAGTCTTACAGCTTCTAAGGGGCATTCCCCAGATAATTCATAATAACATGGCTTTAAATATATCATAACTAAGCTAGAAGATTTTAGAAGAAATCTACTCTATAACTTCAAAGTAGATTGCCTCCAAAAGCTTCTCAAAATAAGGATTCTACCCGGGGAATCAAGGAGGTCTCGATGCAAAAGATAATCCTGCAATATCAAAAGTCTATAGGAGTATAAGCATGACTAGCTTAGTGAGATATTCCTTACGCAATAGTACTCATAAGAACAATCAAACAAGTTTATTAATCAAGCATATGAATGCAACAACCATATGATCAAACATTACATACGACTATCCGGTTTCGTATGTTTGATGGATTTACCCCTCCATCGGTGGTTAGGGAATGGTTTGAACTGGGTCCCGAATAACCTCCTCAAGTTTGCGCGCGTCTTGGGGTTCCAACGAACCGTACTACTAGTCCCCGGGCCTTCCATGCCCAAAGCGATCGATCCGGCTCGGCTACACCTTGAGTATCCGTAGTCCTAACCCTCAAGATGTAGCTAGGCAGCTTACCTTTCCGGTCCACGCTGAGGAGTAGTAGCAAAAATTCGAAATGATATTCTAAGTGATATGCATGGGCAATTTATTATATGAGGATTTCAATATGACATTAAATCATTTAAAGCGATCAAACAATATTTGCACACATAACAATACATACATGGAAACATTTATATCAATCATAAATCGGGTTCCGATATACTTATCGTTCATTGATCGCACACAACGAATCACATACATAATTCCCATAATATCCCACATGCATATCAATTTTATCTTTTTCCTAACATTTAGTGTTCTATTCTTCAAGCACATGTGCGAATACATAAGCGTAAAGGAAACTCACTCGTCCATAGCGCTCTAGGAGTCGAAGTAATCCTCGGGGAAGACAAGATCGTGATCCTCGACACCTAAACAAAAGAAATACCCAACATGAGTATTTCATCCAAAATCTATTCAAGTTCTATACTTCTATCTTAAGGAATTTGTAAAATCGTATGGAATGGAAATTCCAATTTAAAATGGCCATAACTTGCTCATTTTAACTCGGAATTCCGCATATTATATACCGATCTCTACCTACTTGAAAAGATCTATCTATATCTAAGGTTATTTTCATCAAAAGAAGTTATTTGGGTCTCGGAATAGCAACGTACAGATTTGACACGAATTTTCCAAACTTTAAAACTAGAGTTTTCAAACTTTACTTCACTCAAGGGCTTTTGTACAAAAATATAGATATATAGTATGATTGAAAAATCCCTTGAATTTATGTATATATATGTATAAACTCAAACTATATGCATGAATTTGGTGTTGTCTCAACAATGGTTTTGTAAGACACATGTCTTGAAAGTGAGATAAGCTTAAGACTTGAAAAGGAGTTAGTTTTACTTTGAAAATTTCCTAAATTATTATAAGGGAGTATTTCTTCCTTTTAACTCCATTTCTTAGTTATTAATCTTCGAAAGTACTTTTAATCTTTCAAGATTTTCATAAATTTATTTCTAGTGGTTTGGAAACATATAGTTTTTCTAACTATTTCATAGTTATATCCACTTTTAAAAGAAATCATCATATAAGTAAATTTTGGAAAAACTTATCTTAGACTTTAGTGTTGGAAAACTTTGACAATTGAATTTAAGAAATCCTTTGTTTAGGTCTAAAGTAACTTTCTTATTTTTTTGAAAAGAGATTTTATAATAACTTTACTTTATGTATTTCTTGGTGAAAACCACATATTATTACTAAAACTTGAGCTAGCTTATCTAACTTTAGACGAATATTTGCTTAAAATAAATTTCAAATCTTTAAGAAAAACAACTTCTTATGTGACAAAGTTTATTTTTAAAAAGAGTTCTTATTCTTATTTTAAGAAAGCTCATTTCTATTATGATTGAGACAATAACAACATATTCATGCATGAATGAGAATATGTAACCATGAAAAATATAAAAACAACATAAATAAAATAAATAAGAGCATAAACGTAAAGTCAAGTATTGGGAACCTTAGCTTCATCAAGGTATCCCGGAACTAAGAATGGACTAGTCCTCAAAAGAAAAGAAAAGCAAGGAAATAAAATTATTTTGACTTGATATGGATAAGTCTAAGACTATAAAGACTAGTCTTAATATTGCATAAAACAAATAAATAAATAAATTGCAAGACTTGAAAATAAATAAATAACAAGTGAGCTTATATGCTCCAAATAAATATGTATATACATAATACTTAAATAAGTTAGGTTAGAAACAATAATAACAATATCAATATAATAGCAATATAAAGAAAAGAAGAACATGAACAAAAACAAAACATGAATAAATTGTTGCTTCTTTAACTCAATGAGTCTAAGAAACATACACTAAACTCATGTTAAGTTATATGAACATGATGAGAGTATATGAAAAACTTTTACCTAAAGTTTATGTGTTGGTTGAAGAAGAAAAGAATGGGTTATAGTATTATGTGGGAATGGATTTTCTAAGGAAAAGAGAGAACTTGAGAGAGATGTTGGGAGAGGAATTTTGTGGAGTGATTTTGGGAGAGTTTTAGTATGAATTTTTGTTGTGTGAAAGAATGGAAGAGGAAGGGGGTATTTATAGATTTTTGGAGTGGAAATTAGATGTAATAAAATAAATTGGAAAAGAAAACAAATTGAGAGGAAGAGGAGAGAGAGGGTGGACGGCAAAGGCTTAGGGGGAAGAGAAAAATTGATTAATTTTGTTGTTTTGTAATAAAAAGAAGTAATGTGTAAAGTGTGATGTGATTAAAGTTGTATGGGGAAGGTAAATTGTAAGGTATAGGTATGGTAGAGTGTAAGAATAGAGTGTAAGAAAAAGTAGAGATAGGTGAATGGTAATGAATAGTAGAAAAGTACTATGAATAGTAGACTAGACAATTAAAATACCGGTAGTAAAGAAAATACGCGTAAAAGGCATATATCTGATATTTTTAGATACCGAAAAATTCTAAAACTGATATTTTTGAAAACCTTATATTTTTACGAATCTATTGGTGTTGTCGGAATATTTTTGCTATTCGTTGCTTTGGGGCACGGTTTTCGAAAACTGATCCCGATCGGATCCGAAAGACACTAGAAAAATTCGAATCTGATGTTTTTAGGCTTCCCTATGTTATTACGAACCGTTTTCCACAATTATTTTAATTTCGTTTTCTAGGGTTTAAGAACACGGGAGTGCCGGATCTAGATCCACTAGACTAATCGTATAACTAGGTTAATTTTAGGATTTCATTTCAACTTCCGGTTCTTAGGGTTTGCTAATATTATCGAAAAAATCTAGGGGCTTACAATATCAACGGACATACATAAGCTGGTACGTCATAAATCAAGGCTGGCGGTTTTGGATTTGGGTGTTAACTTTTGGCATTCTGGAGCAATCAATGCTGGCTTATGATTCAATGAAGGCCGGCGGCCTTATCCTCTCAGTTGTCAGCATATGCAACAATTTCATCCTTTGTTTGCACAAACAACTCCTTATCTTCAGATCCTCTTCCAAGTATATCACATATACTTAGGATATCATGATTTAAAGTCTTCTAAATATATATCATAATAGATTTACGATCTTCTTGTTCAAAGTTTGCTAATCCATCCTAGTTTGATTCTAAAGTTTTTTAAATATATATCCGATATATATTTAGGCTCTCTTTGGTTAAAGACCCATATGAATTGGATTTATAACCCTAACACTATAAAAGTATAATTCTATTATTACATACATTAAAATACTTAGCTCTTGAATGGGAAAAAAATATCTCACATAATGGACGTGGAGAAATTAGCTTCTTAGGCTACAAGTAAGATAAAGTGAATTTTAATATACACGGATTCAAAAAATATTTTTTAAAATTTTCGTTGTATATATGACCCTTGTGAATAATGGATGCATAGTTAAAGGGATTATAAAAAGAAAATTCGGCAAAAAAAAAAAGGGATTATGAAATTGTAACCCCTTGAATTTTTCATTTTGTCGCGAATTCTTGAATCCCCAAAATGGCCCTGTTGTTGTTCTCAAGCCCTGGTGTTCTATAAAGACTTTGATATCTTTTTATCAAGATAATAATTAAAAAAATAAAACAATAATTAATTTTATATTACAAGAAAGAAAAAGTATATTCTTTTTAGATTACAGGAAATGTCCCTATTTTATCCTTTTTCTCCATTTTCTTTCTCATCAAATTTCGTATATATGCCTAATATGCTTAATTAATAAAGAAAATCCTAACGCTAATACTTTTTTTTTTTTTTGGTAAATAACAATGCATTAGTCTTCATACCTATCTAATCAGAAAATTACGCCTAGGTAGACTGAATATATTTGGGTGCTTTACTAGGTATCGAATATATTTACAAAGTCCATTCCCTATACTATTTGCTGCAACAGTTTATTACTAATCCAAGGAAGAGGAACATTAAACAGAAACACATCCTGTTATGCCACGAAGATAG
Source organism: Combretum micranthum (assembly GCA_024138025.1). Classification (NCBI taxonomy): domain Eukaryota; kingdom Viridiplantae; phylum Streptophyta; class Magnoliopsida; order Myrtales; family Combretaceae; genus Combretum; species Combretum micranthum. Next base: position 1,548,685 of record JAMXBD010000030.1, read on the forward strand.
ATCAAGATACATGCCAACATCTTACAAGATTACATTACAAATTAGGATTTACTCATGCCAGCATATTCAAATACGTGTAATGTTTCACTTGTAAAATGTTACGAATAGCTGGCAAATATAGATAGACTTTGTAACAGAATTGCTAGTTATGCCTTTCACAACTAACATAAATACAGCAAACAACAAAGAAACAGGTAGCCAAAGTTTTACCTAGAAATAGCAAACCTTGGAGCCTCTGGAAGCTCGAATTCTAGTTTACATTTCAAGCTTTCCCTTTTATTTCCTTGCAAAAACAAAACAACATAGATAGTTAGAGAACAATAAAACAACAGATTGAACACAATTAATTAACATTTAGAAAGATCTAGTTACTAGAATATGAAAACCCTAGTTTTCTGAGAGAACAATCGAGAGCAAAGAGAGAGAGCTTATGTAAGCCCTCGAAAATTTCGGTAAATAATTCCAAGATGAACTTTGAAAATAAACCCTAAAAATCACTCCAAATTAAAATCGAACTTCAACTAGTCCTAAAACACGAGCTAATCCAGAAATTTCCAAATCTTGAGGAAAATAAGAATCCTTAAAAACCAAATAAGAACTCAACATCAATTCCAAAACCACTACGTACGACAAATTCTATATGTAACTCCGACTTATAGAATCGGGTAATATAGAACCCAAAAACAAATTATTAAAAAGTAAATAACGATTAACTTTCGGAAATGAAACTCAATTCAATAATTCCGAAAACATTAAAAGATATTAAATACTTACAAAAATAAAATTTAAGATAAATTTCTCAAATCAAATATGTTGTATAAACATAAAATATCAGTTTCCAAATTGGTAAAGATCTAAACCAAAAAATCATCCGGAAACTCTAAGTGGAATACAATAGTTTTAGTCCGGCAATCTAGCGCCCTTAATCCTAGAGGCCGAGGTGTAGTTTAAATGTGTAGAATAGCTCGTAGTAATATAAATTTGCTTAAAAATATCAAATTGGTAAATTTTTGACCTATTTCGAATCCGTTCAGATACAGACTTCGAAAAGCGTGTCTCGGGGCTCGAGATATAAAAAATATACCATTAGTACCGTTAGACTTGTAATTTCATAAGATTTCCAAATATATCAGTTATATAATTTTTCGGGTTATAAAAGTTACAGTTATAACCTTTTTATTGTATTTTTAGTACTACCAGTAATTAATTAGTCTTTTGCACTATTCACTTCTATTTCATTACACAATTTTATTATTCTTATAAAGCCTTATATTTTTAGATAAATATTTTATATATTATAAAAAATTTTGTTCATCTAAAATTTAGTTCGTTTTGGGTTTTTACGGGATCAGATTATATTTAAGACTCAATACTAAAAATAAAATAAATTAATTTAATAATTAAAAAATATTTGAAAAATATTTTTATTTTCATAAAATAATTTTTTAGAATTTTTCGGGTTATAAAAATATCAATTATAACTTATATTCGCGTATTTTGATCATACTGGTAAAATATTTGTTAAAATATTAAAATAATTCAAATAATTATTTAATTTTATTTATGAAAAATCTGCCACTTATTTAAAAATATTTTTCCTAATTTTATTTTGTATTTTTCTTAATAAAAAACACTTTTTCCAACCCATACTTCAAGTACACCTTACACATATCACTTCTTTTTCACTTTAATCTTTCTACACTTTGTCCCACACTTCATGGCAGATTTTTTCCTCCTTTATGGCTGCCATTGTCTTTAATTTACTCTTATTTTGACTAAAATAAATATATTTCAATCCTTCTTCAAAAAGCTACACATACCATTAATTACATAATTCAATTTTAAGTCGAAATTCAACAAATTCCCTCTCTCTGTCCCTCTCTCTTTCATGTGAACTCCCCCCAAATTTTCTACCTTTTTTTTTCCTTCTTTCATTCAATTAAGACACTCATTCTCTCTCTCTCTTTCATTTACTCCTTTTTCCTTTTTCCATTCCTTAACTTTTTCTCTCTCTTTTCTTCTTCATTTTGTTCTTGTTTCTTCAAGAACACAAGTTGCCCCCACTTCTAAAATTACTTCCACACTTCATTCTTGAAGATTTTTAAGTAAACTTTCTTCTCAAAGTTTCCATAGATGATATAGGTAAGGTATAGTGAGAGTTTCATGCATCAAATGACCTTCCATAAGCTTAAAAGCTAAGGATGATGATGCCAAAAATGAAACACTCCTCTTCTCCAGTATTATTATCTTCTATCATTATTATTTTCTTGTTTAAAGTTGTTATATTTTATAGATCTAACTTTTTGTAGCTTTGATTTTCGTTTATGCCATAGATCTTATTATTGGAGTTATTATTTTTGTTATTGTTTATGATTTATACATATATTCACCATTCACATAACTATTATAGTGATTCATGCATTTATGACTAGATCTAGTTGTTTTAGGTTCATACATGCATTAGACTTTTGTTTTATGTTCATGAACAACTTGTAGTAGCATGATGATAGTGGAAAAGTTTTAGAAAACTCAAGATCTATTTTATTTTCAGCAAAAATCATTTTTGAAAATTCGGATGAAAATGGAACCATATTTAGAAAAGTTATTTTTCAACTTCAAAATGTGTATATTTCATTTAAAATGAAGGGCTTAGGGTATATATAACATAAATGAATGATTTTGATGAGTAAAGTTTAGATCTATGAGTTTATAGCTTACTACCATAGATTTCTTTTATATTTTTGTTCATATTAAGAGTAAATCTTGGTTTTGAACTCAAACAAAAATTGTGAAATTCGTATTTTGGCAAGACCCCTATTTAAAAATCACTTTCTAAATATCAAAATGAAGTTCTTACTTGAAATAATGAAGGCTTTTAGGATAGGATATGTAAGGAATGGATTTTCATAAGTTTAGATAGATTTTATCAAAAGATATGTCCAAAAATTAATTTTGTAAATTCGGATCTCAACAAAGATCAATTTTAAAAATCCATTTTTCAACTTCAAAACAAGATTTTTACGAAGGAAATGGAAGCCTTAAGGGGTAGGTTTGATTAGGAAATGGATTTTTAAAGACTAAATGACTTTTAAAAAGAAAACAAGCTCAAATGAATTTTTCAAATTCGGATTTGAAAATAACCACCATTTAAATACCTATTTCCAAATGCTAAAATGATAATTTTTATAGGAAGATGGAAGTCCTAGGGTATATATGTAACAAATACTAAGTTTTGACAAGTATAGGAGAGGTTTATCAAGATATAATCTTAGAACAACAATTGGTTTCCAAAGAATAGGTTGAATAATGTTTTCATTCTTTAAAATTTTGTAAAATTCGTACTTAAGCAAACCACCTATGTAAACACCTATTTTCTAATCGAAAAATGAAGGATTTTGTTGAAATAATGAAGATGATGGTTATATAGGTCATCAAGGTTGAGTTTTGATAAAAGTAAGTATGATTTTATAAGGAGAAAGTCTATTTTTCTTAAGACTAGTAAAATTCAAAGTTTTGCAAAGTAAAAGTTTTCAAAAAGAATTCTTGATACTATATGTATACATATAGGTAGATCATCTCATAACCTTCATAACAATATCTTGTAGGTAATACATATATGCATGATGCATTGTAGAAATGAAGTATGAAAATTGAGTTTATCTAAAATTTGTAAATTCGGATGATTTCAAAACCATACCTTAAAAACCCATTTACCAACTCAAAAACTTGTGTTTTATATGAAAAATGAAGAGTTTAGATCCTAGGTATCATCAAGTAATGATTTTGATAATTTAAGATGGGATTTGCTAAGAAAAATATATAGAACAAGAAGTATAAATAAAGTAGAAAAATTTGAGTTGTTGTTATTTTAAGAAATTCGTAATAATGGAGTAATGGCATGAAAACCCATATTTTTTAAACTCAAATTAGAAGTTTTATCAAATAAATGAAATCCTTAGTGGCTAGGCATGGTTGAGCCTTAATTTTCTAAGTATCAAATGATTTTTTTTTTCACAAAGGAATTACCACAAAAACAAGTTTTGCAAAATTCGGATTTTAGAATCAACCCTACTTGAAAACATGTTTACAAAGTGCAAAATGAAAATTTTTATGTAGAAATGAAGGTCATAAGTAATAGATATAATGAAGACTTAATTTTAACAAAGATAATTATATTTTCTTAAGAAATAAATCCAAAATAAATGGAAATGATCAAAGTTAGAAAACTAGATTTTTCATAAGTAGTTGTTATTATGGTCTTGCAAAATAAAAAGTTATAAAATTTTCTTTTAGCAAGAATCATCAAGATCATGCATGCATTAAACTCATCACATGCCATTCATGTTAGGAAATCATTCATGTTTCATGTATTCTTAAATTATCAAATAGGAACATTTCAAGCATTTACAAAACTATTTTTCGGAGTTGGAATATGTTACTGTTCTGATCTGATCCGACCATTTCAAAGCTTCAAAGTTTTCAAAACTTAAATATAATATTAGAATTAGATAGATCTTTCGAAGTAGATAAAAATCGATATATAAATTGCAAAATTCAGAGTTAAAATGACCAAGTTATGGCCGTTTTAAGTTGGAATTCCCGCTTAGGATGAGAATTACGAATTTGATAGTTTATATAAGATCGTTTGGACTAGTTTGAGTTGAAATACTTATTAGAGTATTTCTTCCTTTTTAGGTGATCCCAAAATCGACGATTCCCTACCACCGAATTACTTTTACTAAAAGACCGGTGATCCAATGGCTGAGTGAGTCTTCTTCTTATTTTGTTACCTTGTTTGCGCTTGTAGCTAGTCGCATTAGAAGTATAGGAACAAGATTAAAATCGATATGAATGGGGATGAGATATATGATGAGATTGTGATGAATGTATGCTAAAGAATACTAAAGCATATCGAAACCATGATTTGATTGGATAACTGCACTGTTCATATTATTTCTGTTATATGTATGATATTGGTGGGTCACTCTAAAGAATGGATGAATATTTTGACCTAAGAAAAAAATTAAATTGGTCATGCATTGCATCGGACATATTGCATTTGGTAGCGTGCTACTCCTACATAGGTCGATCGGTATGGTCTGATGATGACTCGTTTGGATAACGAGGCCGGTATCAGAGCTCATTTATGGGAACTAAGGCGCATGTGGATACATCCCATGAGTGAGCCTAGCCGAGTCGAGTGCTATGAGCCGAGGGCTTGGGGACTAGCAGCGATCGTGTAGACTTCAATACCATTCCTAATCCAAGATACGGAGGGCGTAAATCCGTTCTGTGTGTGGGTTCTGGATACCCATACATAATTATTTGCTCATGTGTTTGTTCATGCATAGCATATGGATGATTATAACTTGCTTGTTATGGTACAGAATCAAGAGAATTCTCACTAAGCTAGTGTAGCTTATACCCCAATAGTTGTTTAAATGAACAGGTTATCTCAAGAGTGTTAAGTGGGGACCGAGATGGTTGGAGCCGAGAATGACTTCGAGATTTCGGCAGGAAATAAGGGTACTTTAAGTTATTAGCTAGGGTTTATGATTTGCCTTGTAATAGTTTTATGTAGTAGAATCTTTTGATGAATTGTAATTGAAGTTTAATGATTTGTATTTTGCAGAATAGTGAATTGAATTTCCTTTACATTATTCTCAAGTTATATCAACATAAAATGTATTACTCTGATGAGTCTCTTCCATGTGTTAGACGCCTTGTACATAGTATGGAAGCCTTCGCGTGACTGAGGTGGTCATTCTTAGGCTTTAATATTGTGTGCGGGGGACTGCCACGTTTAAGATACTCTTCGAAGCGTGACAGCTTACTTTTGAGATATGTTTTCTGATCGGAAGATAGAGAAAGAGTAAATGTTTTGTTAGGGCTTGTTTTGGATATTTCTATCTACTGTAATACATGGGTTTGGGCCTTGACAGAGCATATCAATTGGTGCTTTCATTGTTGCCATGGTAGAAGGAACTAAAGGTATTCATCAATTGAAGGAAGAATTTCAATCTCATGAAAGTAAGATTCTTACTCTTGAATCTAAGATAGATCAATTGCTGGATGACATGTCTCACATTTTACAATTTGTTAAATTGCAAATGGCGAATCAAACTAATACAAATTCTAATTCAACTATTAGTTCATCATGTCCTCTAAAAGTGATTTTTAACAATGAGTCTCAATATTCTTACATAAAGAACATTCAATTGGACTTACCAAAGTTTTTTGGTGAAAACTCCCTTTCTTGAATCTTCAATGTGAACTCGTACTTTGATTTCCATCATGTTTTTGAAGAGGACCGATTGGAAATGGTTTCTTTTGCAATGGAGGATGAGGCTTTTAATTGGTATTAGTGGTTATTTTGAAATAATTTGATTTCTACATCCTTATCTTTCTTAAAGCTTTGGAAACCAAATTTAGGTCTTTTGAGAAGGATATGAAGGATGATAGATTTTCAATAGTCAATGTCACTCAACAAGAAAAAGAGGTTAATCCTTCTAAAGTAGGATCTCAACATGACTTGGCTGAAGTGAAACATGAGCAGCAAATTATTTTTGAGGATGTTCCTATTGTAAAAGAGCATGAACCTAATATGGCAAAAGGTGGAAAGGAACCAACTTATACCTTAGAAGAACCTGCTAATATTGCAAAGGAAGTACTAATGACAAGTTCTGTTATTGATTTCAATTTTTGAACTGTTGAAGAACCTACTAACTTTATCATTGATTAGGAGTCTAGCAAAATTTTCAATGTACATAAGGTAGCAAAGCTTAATGGACTAAAGTTGAGGAAAGCACAAACAGAGCATCATTGGTACGTTACTAATTTTGTAAAGTTGGCTTAAAAGAACATGTTTCGTTAAGATATGATTACTTCCAACGATTTTTCTCTCCCACGTGATTTGCACAGCTATCATTTAATCAGATTTGTTCTCTCATCATTGCCAATACTCATGGTTCATGTTTGGGATGGCACTTGGATGTTTAGTCCAACAATCAAATTTTTAGGCAATAGAACAACCGGCAACACCATGGATTCTGGGACTTTTGATAAGGAGGAGCTGCCTATGTATCAAGTACTAGTTTAGTGGCTCGACCTTCTAACCGACATCACTTCATGGGTAAATTGGGTGTACATGAAGCTTCAATCCTATTGGCACATTTTTCCTGCCAATAGGTTCTCACATAAGCTTTCATGGCTTTCTTTTGGGCCCTCTAAAGCTGAAGGAGATGGTTCTCAAGTGATATAATCATTATTGGAATTGAGTGCAACTATTCCTATGGTTCGATGTCTACCTATCATTGACTCATGGAAGACCAACTTACAGAGCCAACTTTTTTTCCAATGATATTGGGGCAGTGGGACTCTCTACTTTTTGTGAATACCCTTATGGTAGACTTAAGCGATTTAAAAAGAAACCATCCAGCTTATCAACTTAAGGACAAGGTAATTTTCCAAGGGGCGGAGAACATGTTATGCCACGAAGACAAATCAAGATACATGCCAACATCTTATTACATTACAAATTAGGATTTACTCATGCCATCATATTCAAATACGTGTAAAGTTTCACTTGTAAAACGTTAGGAATAGCTGGCAACTACAGATAGGCTTTGTAATAGAATTGCTAGTTGTCCTTTCACAACCAATATAAATATATGAAACAACAAAGAAACAGGTAGCTAAAGTTTTATCTAGAAATAGCAAATATTGGAACCTTTGGAAGCTAGGATTCCAATTTAAAACAACATAAATAGTTAGAGAATAATAAAACAACAGATTGAACACTCAGTTAACATTTAGAAAGATCTGGTTACTAGAATATGAAAACTCTAGTTTTTTGAGAGAACAATCGAAAGCAAAGAGAGAGACCTTACTTTTAAGATCTGTTTTCGGATCAGAAAATAGGGAAACATAGAGAATATTTTGCTGGGGCTTGTTTTGGATATTTCTGTCTACTGTAATACGTGGGCTTGGGCCTTGACAGGGCATATCACATCCTGCCCATATGTCGGGCAAAAGAAGCTAATGCACGCATTAGCTATATTGATTATATATTGAACTGATGCAAAGCTTGTTCCTGCATGCCATGAAGATAAAGGTATTTCGGTTATCGTGACATAGATTATTCTCACAACAAAAAATTTGGGCAAAAGGCAACAAATTAACTGCAGGGAGGGAAAATTGCACAGATAATTTCTTTTTTTTTTTTTTTAATTTTAATCTGAAAATTTTATAGTAACCATGCCCTACTGAACATACAAAAAAACACTTTAACAAAAGTAAACTAAGCTTCCCCACCCATTGTAATTTCACAAAAGATTGATTTTATGTTTCTATTTTAACCTATTAGAATCCAAAGGGAAAATATCACCGCAGACGATAATAATAATAATAATATTAAAAGAGTAACTAAAGTACTTCACTGATTGTCAAATCTAATTCATTAATTGCATGACCATCCGCCTCTTTCTTTCCTTTTCTATAAAATAATGGGAGTGGGAGAGTGACTAAAGTAACTTCACTGCCTACTAAATTCAATTTATTAATTGCATGATCATCTATCTTTTTTTTTCTTCTTTCATAAAATAATGAGAGCTTTTAGGATCTGTTAAAAATAAATATAATAATTAAAATATTAATTATTTTAATAATTGAATGATATGAGACATCGAACACTGGATTATAAAATTTCTTCAAAATAGCAACATGCCCACTGTCAACATTAAACGCTACCTAATATTCTCCTTGCATCTATTCAATACAAATGCATTGCATCCTAAACCAAAAAGAATATTTGAAATATTAATACTAGGATTAGGCCCCACAAAGTAAAACGACAGAAGGTTTTAGTCTTATGTATAAGAGTAAAGTTGTGAACGAAAATTTTTATGTTATTGCATTTTCCGTTTACGTTATAGTATTATAAGGATGATATATAATGATCAGGTATATAAAAAAGACCTCTTACTGATAAAATAATATACACAATTTTTTTTTATTAAAACAAGAAAAGATAATAAACGGAGTTTTCCCTCTTATTATATTGGTGTGGAAGAAATAGAATTATTTTTATATTTTTCATTTCAATAATATCATTCATCTGATAAATCATGGGAGAAGCTATTAAACAATAAAACGATTGATGATACAACTAATTCATGTAAGCAGTTGCTTTACAAATTGATTCAGCTTAAGATATACACACACACACGTCGTTGGTATATAAAGCATATATGGCAAACGTAGCTATATTTCATAAATCCAAATTAGAATATAGTTTACACACCATGCACTAGGTTCATATTTACTTAAAAATCTCTTCCCTTTAGATATAGAATATTCCTTCTTTATCTATTTTCTCTCTATGTCCATTCTGCTATGTTTGGTTCGTTAATTTTTTATTTGTTTGGTATTTGTTTGAAACATGTTATTTTTTAAAAAAATGGTAAAAAATTTTTTTTAAGTGAAATATACTAAAAATCTAATATTTGGTGGTAAGTTCATTTATGATTCTAACGTTTCGAATGATTAAAAAGATATCTTAACTTGAAAGTAAATTCATTTAATATCCTAACGTTTAAAAAAGTGAGCTAATTTAAATCCTTAAGAACACGTTTCAACAAGAAAGAATATCTAATTAAACCTCACAAGACTCTTTTCTTATTTCCTATTGACACATGTGGATCTAAATTGATTTACTTTTTTAAATATTAAGATTTTAAATGAACTTATCTTTAAACATTATGACTTATTTTTAATCATTTAAAATATTAAAATCTTAAATAAATTTATTCTAAAAATTAAAATTTTTTAGTGTAATTTATCAAAAAAAAAAATAATTACTCTTATTTCGATCAAGTGCAAATATAAAAGTGCATATAGACGAATATCTTTGCGCAATGCAATTTTTTTTATTGTTGGGGAGGATATTTCATATTCGAACTCCTTGTCTCTCCGTCAAATCATCATCTCGCTTTCTCTCTCCAATTTTATCAGATTTTCTGTTCCCCGAGCCAATCATACCTCGATGCTCTAAAAGTGTCACGTCCGTGAAAAATAAAAATCCCACGTTGTGGAATTGTAAATAATCTCAGCCATGCATTTCTTATCTTCAGTACAAGAGGTCACTTTCTCTTCAATGTATGAGTACGACAGGACATGTTTGCTCCCTCTTTTCCTTTTGGGGTAATTCTTTTTCCAACAAATGTGGGTCCCCAAACAGATCATTTTTCTTTTCCTTTTATGTTCATTTCATTACCATAATTAATTATGCTGAAGTGTCATCACATTTCTCCAACGCTGTTAGAAATTCTGTTTGGTTTATCTTATTTTTATTAGGTTATTTATCTATAAATAAATATAAATATATTTTTATTTATAAATAGATCAAACAAACTAATTACATATCATATACATATAAAATATAAATAAGATATAGATACATATTAGATAAAGATGAGATAAAAATAAAAATCGACCAATCCAAATATACTATTTTCTTCATACGGATTTTCTATTGCAAGGTGATCCTTTGATACAAAGACTTATAATTTAGTAATTTAGATGGTATTCGATAAAAATACATATGTACACGGTTCGATTTAGCATCTAAACGTATAAAAATAAAATAGCACTATAAAATTGGAAAAAATTTTACTGAGGGAAACAGAGTATGGTTTAAATCTAAAATATGTGTGCATGAAAAGAACACTTTGAAGACTGCGGAAGACCACTTGGGAATAATTCAACGTAATTAATGCGAAGCTGGACCTTTTGCGGTTTTCCATTGCATTATGAAGCATGATATTTCAACATTGGAGGATTATCTTCTGGATCAACATCACAATTTATATTCTTTCAAATTCTGTCGATTAATCTTTTTTACGTGATTCCATGGAAATGGAAGCACCTAAAAATATATCATACTAATATTATAAAATTGATTTAAAAAAAATTCACTATTAAAAAAATCAATGGAAATGGAGAAGATAAAAATAAAGCATTTCCTTGTACCAGTTTTTACCTTGTGCAAGGAATCAACTCCACGTGAATTGTTGAAGCATCTCAAAGGACATTAATGGGGTTATGGAGTTTGAATGGACAGGTAGAATTCCTAGAATTCTTATGTAGGGTCTATTTGTTTTATCATATTTTAGTTATTCTTACATCTTATTTTTATTTTTTTTAATAAATAAACAGATACAGATGAAAAATAGATATTTTTACTTATAAATAAATGATGTATTTACAAGGTATAGATAATATATAAATGTAGATCAAATACACATAAAATTAAGATAAAAATCAGATCTTCCCAACAGACCCGTACAATTCCTCTTTAGACGTATAAATGATTTAATTCACTTTAGTTTTATTTATGCTGTTTTTAGGGCACTTAAGTCCAATCTTAAATCTCTTAACTTCAGCAAAAGAGAATCGTAATCTTCACCATTACTAGATAGATAAGTTTTTGGCAATTTGCTTTAACCAAATTTAATGGTCTTTTGGTTAGTTCAATCGTATCCCACACGCTCACCACCTGGAGATCCACATTTGAAATTCAGCATTATTTATGTTCAATTTTAGTCCAAAAAAAGGAGAGGGAAAAAGCGTGACGTTTGACTGGCTTAATTGAAACGTCCGAATAGGACGCTCGATTGTACCAAGCCACGAATCTTGTCCTATTGGCTCGACGAGCTGGTTTAGCAGCCCAACTCATAGGGGATGAATCTAGAACCGGCGCATCTGGTCCGGTCCACAAAAACCTTCTTTTTTTTTTAATAAAAAAAAATCTACTATAAAAAAGTATATACATAATTAAATGACATTGAAAATTCAAATTATTTTGATGCAAATTGGAAAGGATTAGTTGGGTTTATAACCCTTGGAATATTTTAAAATTGCACAAAACTGCTGCTTCTAAATAAATCTACACCTAGACTTAGGGCTATAATCGAATTGAGATGGTACAGTATTAAGTTTGAATTCGAGTTTGATTCAAAATTTTAAAGTTTGAGTTCGATCGAACTTAAAATTTTAAGCTCGATTTTTGCTTGAAATAAAATAATATAATCTCCAGTTTGATTCAATTAAGCTTGTTTAAACTTAATTTATTAAAAAATATTTTTTAAATTCGAATTAAAATAATATTAATATCTGAACTCGACTCGAATTTGATTAACATTTATGCTTAATAAAGCTCGATTAGACTTATAAATTACTCAAATCAAACATATAAAGTTCGAATTCGGTTTGATAAACTATTCAAATAGCTCGAATTCGAGTTCAATTCGACTGTTTTCGAATAAAACTCAAATAAACATCAAGCCAAATTTAAGTAATTTGTGAACCGATTTAATTCATTTGCATCACTAATCAAACTTCTTGAAACTTTTATGGGACCTACTTTTTTGATATAGAGACAATCTATGTGTATTTTACTAATGATGTTGACAACTAGTTTAATTTATTTAATTAATTGCTGTTGAAAAGAAATATGAAAAAAAAAGTGAAAAAATCATATAGTAGCTGAAACATCTTTTTCCCTATATTAAAAGCGAAGAAGGAAGCCACCTTATTGCAACCTTATCTTGCTTTGATACATTTCTACCATAATAAATATCGATATATCCCAGATATTTAAACCGTGTCCCTTCGAATTCCATTAAAGGGATTTGCTGTTTAACCTGTGTCCATACGAATTCCATTAAAGGGATTTGTTGCTTGGAATCGGACATTTAATTAGAGCTAGCATATTCATCATTATTAAAAAGGTTGTCGTTTAATAGAAAGAAATAGTGGGACTGACATAACATTTACCATTAATTCATTCATAAATTTGTAAATTTGCATAGAAAGCCAAAAATAAAACAGCCTATTCAAATTAGAAGCAAATAAAAACAAGTCTTTATATTATTATCTTTTCTATTGTAATTGTGTGATTTATAAGGAAGAAGTGCAGCGGTTGTACAATGGACAACAATCACCACATTTTTTACCTTTTTCTTTTTTCATTTTCTTGTTAACATTTTTAGTATTTTTAACACTAATCAATTAAATATATTAAACTAATTATCCACATCAGTAATAAAATACATATAGGTAGACCATACATTAAAAGAAGGGTCTCACAAAAGTTTCAAGGGTCTTAGTGCAAACTTTTTTAAAGGCAGAGATCCGTGCAATTTTTAAAGTTTTTAAGGAGTATCCACGTAATTTATTCCTAAATTTTAATCAAATTCATTAATGCATATATGATAAGGTGAGGTGACTTTTTCCCTCCTTTGTTCACCAAAATTCGCCTTATTTGGCTAAACGAGGTAAATCATTTCTCTTTAGTGACTCACACAACTTGTCTCTTTTGTTTTGCTACAACGAGGTCAAACTTATCTCTAGCTAATTCGAACATAGAAGTAAATTTCACCTATTTGCCTGCATGGCTAGTACACAAGGAAAAAAAAAAGATTATAGTTAAATTTAAGCCCAAGCCCATTTTCTAACTTGTTCAAATGAAGGCTTTTATTTCTCAATTATAGTTTGCTCTAATTTTACTTATATGTAAGTCTATTTCTTAATTTTTTTTTTTTTCCCATTTGGTACATCCTTGTGTGTAATACAAAGCTCCTTCCAAATGAGTGGGATTGAATACAAGCGTTTCCGCTGAAGCCTTTGTTTAAATTCCGACATTTTTGCAGCCAACTGCATAAATTTGTGAACCATTTAGGCCCTCATGTAATCGAATAACCAAAGCCACTGAAACACATCCTCCCTAAAACCCTGGTATTGAATCAAACTTGCTCATCGCTAAGCATCTACATCTGGGCTCAAGTGAATTAACCAATTTCACCTGACGATAATAATCCCGAACAATCCAATTGCTCAAGTTTGTAACCTCACCCAAAGTCTCCATAAGCTGACCCAAATAGTTGCACAAACAAGACCAAGCAAAGATGAGTAAAATAATTTCCACACAAAACAAGCAAATGATTAAAAAAACACCAATTCAATTATACACCAAAAATAAAAAATAAATAGGTCGACATAATTCATTATTGATTTTTCAATGGTGCTTCAAGTAGGTATGCAATTTTCAATCCACTTATCTACCCTGTCAAAGGTGTATGAAGAATTATAAATTTCTTCATTGAGTATGCCGAAAAGGTGTCCAATATCTACTCAATATAATTTAACATTTCATGCGTTAAACAGTCAAAACAACAAATTAAATAACAATAATAAACAGGAGATCATCGGAGGGTATTTTTTTACTTGCATTAATGGCGTCGTCCTTGGTTGTTCAATACTCTATTTAAAAAAAAAAAAAAAAAAAAAAAAAAAAAAAACAGTGCAAGACTTCAGGGTTATGATTAACGTGGTTACGATGTTTTGGGAGATGATAAAAAAATTTTCTAAGCAAGTGCCACGAGCCTCTAGAGGGTTATGATTCTTGGGCTAAACACAACCAAGCAACTGCAGAGAAGCTCAAACTTCTGGGTTCGATACACCCCTTTCGTACCAACACATAAAAAGTTTCACAAGGTCCATAGGATTTTAATAATTCCATAATAAAAGCTTAAGTGATGGAAATTTCTTCACAAAAGTACAAGCCAAGCAAAACTTTGTATATGAGCCACTTCATCAATTGTATCTAGCGAAATTGCTTACATAATAAAAAATGTACAAATCGAGCAAAATTTTCGTGGCTGATTCGGACATCATAATAAAAGAAGACCATGAATGGTATGTTTCTCCAAGGTATCCTTTTGATTTTATGGAATGGGATTCTTTGGGTTCCTCAGTTAAATGCTTTGTTTTCAATGGGGAGAAGAGGAAGGATTCAATTTAAATCACATGGAGTAGTAATAGAATTTGTTGTTCTACATTGACAAAGTACTAAAATCAAGCCTTCCTTATATTATCAAGTCCAGATATAGAGCTTAAAATAATTTAAATCAGTTGAAGGCTTGGGGATAAGAGCGGCTTAAGTACGTAGTGTAATCCCCTTTATTTTACATAACCTGATTTTAATAAATATTATAAATAAAATATAGAATCATAAAAGAACTATAATAAAAATATCAGAAATCACTTCATTTTTTCGCGATTTAAATTTTTAAGTATGAATAGATTAGAATAAATAATCTTTATGGCTAAGACTTTAAAAATTCATAATATTCGAAATAAAGAATAAAGAAAACTATTTAATATTTAAGAACCTAAGTTTTAATATTTGAAAAATATTAATATCTTTAAGTTAAATAATTATGAGTCTATACAAACTAAATTCTGATATAATCTAGTAACTTATAACTAGTAAAAAAAAAAAACAAAGTAGTAAATATAAAATAAAAATTAAATTTCTAACCTAGTAAAAATTTTAGAATAAATCTATAAATAGAAAAGAATTTATATGTAATTTCAAACTTTATAAATTTATAATAAAATCAAATTAAGGGCAATATAATACTTAATTTATCAAAATACCACCTAACAAAATTTTTTAAACAATAAAATATAATTTACGATAGTAGGTATAAAAATTGAAAAATAGAAGTATTAAACTAAAGATTCTATGTATACTATCGTATTCAGAATATTTAATATCATTAATATATAAATTTTTATTCAAAAATATTAACGAATCAGTATTTATCATACGTGTCATTTAGCTCTACAAAATTTACTTTTTGCACTAGTTCATATTATTACCACTCCTTATATATTTATTGGTTATAAATTTATCATCTTCTTTTTGTTTTTGTATTTCTATTCATCCTCACCCACTTGCATTTTGTTTATTTGGTTTTATGTTTCTCATTGTTTTCATTTTGAACTTCACAGTACGTAACAAAAGTTAAACAAAAAGTGAAAAGTTAAACACATATACACATATCTTTAATAGAAATTCTATGTATACCATAGTGTTAAGAATATTTAATAACGAGAATATGGAAATTTTCATCTCAAAATATTACCGAATCAATATTTATCATACGTATCATTTAGATCAATAAAATTGATTTTTTTTCACAAGTTCATATTTTTCTCCGCTTCTTACACTATTGTTGGTTATAAATTCATCATATTCTCTTTGTTTTAGTATTTCCATTTATCCTATCCTCCTTACAATTTTTTTTATTCCTTTTCCACGTTCTTTTCTCTCCTTCGTTCCAGTGCAAATGGAGAATGACTACAGCTATAAAAATCCCAGCTGAAATTTGCATGCAATTTGCTCAAATAATTCACATTAAAGTCAACTATTAAACACATATGGACCAAACATAAGACACCAAATGTCCCTTGCATTAAATGAAAGAATACAAACTTAAAGCAAATTGTCTAAATAGTTGCAATTTTCTTCTGTGAATTATGGTTGTAACGGAAGACAACTTGTCTTCAATTATTTTTTTCTCTCACCATGCATCCTCTAGGAGAAATTAATAGCCAATCAAGCCCATAATGTTTGACAATTTGAGATCCAATAAAAACACAACAAATAGCCACATAAGTAATAATTGTTAACTTAAAATTCTGGTTACCAAAAAGACACAAAACCTACCATGAAGCCCTCAAATTGCAAACGTAAAATATATTTCAAGCATCTTCCATATAGCTATTTAATACTTGTATAAATAATGGTAATGAGCAAACTGTAAGCCCCTAGATTTTTCGATAATATTAGTAAATCCTAGAACCGGAAGTCAAACCGGAACCCTAAAAGTAACCTAATTCTATGTTTAGCCTAGTGAATCTAGATCCGGCAATCCCGTGTTCTTAAACCTTAGAAAACGAATTTGAGATAATTGTGGAATATGATTCGTAATAATATAGGAAAGCTTAAAAATATCATATTCATAATTTTCTAGTGTTCTTCGGATCAGATTGGGATCAGTTTTCGAAAACCGTGCCCCGGTGTACCGGATAGTGAAAATATTCCGACAACATCAATAGATTCATAAAAATATAAGGTTTTCAAAAATATCAGTTTTAGAATTTTTCGGTAACTAAAAATATCAGATATAGGTTAATTACGCGTATTTTCTTTATTATCGGTGTTTTAATTGTCTAGTCTACTATTCATAGTACTTTTCTACTATTCATTACTATTCACCTATCTTTACTTTTTCTTACACTCTATTCTTACACACTATCATACCTATATCTTACAATTTACCTTCTCCATACAACTTTAATCACATCACACCTTACACATTACTTCTTTTATTACAAAAGAAACAAAACAAATCAATTCTTCCCCCTACACTAAGGGAACCGATGCCTCCTCTCTCATCTTGCATCTTAATTTATTTTCTTTTCCATTTTATTTAATTACATCTAATTTCCACTCCAAAAATCTATAAATACTCAATTTCTCTTTCATTCTTTCACACAACACAATTTATACTAAAACTCTCCCAAAATCACTCCATAAAAATCCCTCTCTCAAATCTCTCTCAAGTTCTCTCCTTTCTTTAGGAAACCCATTCCCACATATTACTATAACCCATTCTTTTCTCCTTCAACAAATATATAACCTTAGCTAAAAGTTTCTTTCATATACTTATCATGTTCAGACAACTTAACATGAGTTTAGTGTATGTTTCTTAGACTCATGAGAGTTAAAGAAGCAACAATTTATTCATGTTTTTTTTTTGTTCATGTTTCTATTCTTTTCTTTATGTTAATATTTTGTTGTTATTGTTTTTGTTATTATTATTTGTTTCTAAGCTAACTTATATAAAGTATTATGTATACTATATATATATATATTTATTTATTTATTTAGTGCATGTAAGCTCATTTGTTATTTATTTACTTTCAAGTTATGCAATTTATTTATTTCATGTTGTTATTAAGACTAATCTTTCTAGTTTTAGGCTTGTCCATATCAAGTCAAAACAATTTTTCTTTCTTTGCTTTTCTTTTCTTTTGAGGACTAGTCTATTCTTAGTCCCAAGATACATTGATGAAGCTAAGGTTCTCAATACTTGACTTTACTTTTATGCTCTTATATAATTTATCTTATTTATATTGTTTTTATTATATTTCTCATAGTTACATATTCTCATTCATGCATGAACATGTTGTTATTGTCTCAACCATAATGAAGATGAGCTTTCTTAAATAATAAAAATAAAGAACTTTCTTTAAAAATAAATTTTGTCACATAAGGAATTATTTTTATAAAGACTTAAAGTTTCATCTTAATAAATACTTTCTAAAATTAGATAAGATTAGTTCAAGTTTTAGTAATAATACTATATGTTATTTTATCAATGAAAATAAAGTTATCAAACTCTCTTTTAAACCAATAAAATAAAAAAAATTCTTTAAACTTAATTCTTTGTTTAAACAAAGGTTTTCTTAAACTCATATGTAAAGTTTTCATTAACATATTAAGGTTTAGATAAGTTTTACAAAATTATTAAAGAATAACCTTTCTAATGATAAGCTTTACTTAGGAAATATAAATAATAAATAACTTATAAAATTATTGATATTATTCTTTTAAAGTGAATCAAAACTTTAGAAAAACTTTAGAACATATAACCATGAAATATTTAGAAAAACTATGTTTTCCAAACCACTAGAAATAAAGTTATGGGAATCTTAAAAGATGAAAATTTTTTTTTGAAAATTTAATTATTCTCAATAACTAAGAAATGGAGTTAAAGAAGGAAATACTTACTTATGATAATTTAGGAAATTTTTCAAAACAAAACTAATTTCTTTTCAAGTCTTAAGCATATCTCACTTTTAAGACAAATTGTTTTACAAGATCATTATTGAGACAACACCACTAAATTCATGCATATGGTTTGAGTATATATATATATATATATATGTATGTATTCAAGGAATTTTTCAACCATACAATATATCTATATTTTTGTACAAGAGTCCTTGAATGAAGAAAGTTTGAAAACTTAAGTTTTGAAATTGGAATTTTCGTATCAAATCTATACGCTACTATTTCGAGACTAAAATAACTTTTTTTGATAAAAATAACCTTAGAAATAGATAGATCTTTTCGAGTAGGTAGAAATCGGTATATAATATGCGAAATTCAGAGTTAAAATGAGCAAGTTATGGCCATTTTAAGTTGGGATTTCCATTCATACGGTTTTTGAGGAATTCAAATAGAATTATAGAGTTTGAATAGATCTTGGATGAAATACTCATGTTGGGTATTTCTTTTGTTTAGGTGTCGAGGACCAAGATCTTCTCTTCTCCGATGATTACTTCGACTCCTAGATCGCTATGGACGAGTGAGTTTCCTTTACGCTTATGTATTCGTGCATGTGCTTGTAGAATAGAGCACTAGATGTTAGGAAAAGATAAAATTAATATGCATGTGGAATATCATGAGAATTATGTATGTGAATCATTGTGTGCGATCAATAAACAATAAGTATATCGGAACTCGAATTGTGATTGATATAAATGTTTCCATACATGTATTGATATGTGTGCAAATATTGTTTGATCGCTTTTAAATGATTTAATGTCATATTGAAATCCCCATATAATAAATTACTCATGCATATCACTTAGAATATCATTTCGATATTTTGCTACTACTCCTCAGCGTGGGACCAGAAAGGTAAGCTGTTTTGCTACAACCTTAAGAGTTAGGACGTTCAGGGAATACGATCTCAAGTTGTAGCCGAGCCGGATCGATCTCTTTGGGTAAGGAAAGCCTAGGGACTAGTAGTACGGTTCGTTGGAACCTCAAGACGCGCGTAACTTTCAAAAAGGTCGTTTGGGACCCAGTTCAAAGCATTCCCCAACCACCGATGGAGGGTAAATCCATCACACATACGAAACCGGATAGTCGTATGTAATGTTTGATCATATGGTTATTGCATTTCATATGCTTGATTAATAAACTTGGTTGATTGCTTGTTGTGAGTACTTTTGCATAAGGAATATCTCACTAAGCTAGTCATGCTTATACTCCTACAGACTTTTTGACATTGTAGGATTATCCTTTTTGCACCCGAGACCATCCAACCACCCGAGTAGAATCTTTTTTTTTTTTTAGAAGCTTTTGGAGGAATTCTGTTTTGAAGTTATAGAGTAGACTTCTTCTAAAATCTTTTAGCTTTAGTTACTTTATCTTTAGTAGGACCATGTTGTTATGAAATTTATTGGGGGAATGCCCCTTAGAAGTTGTAAGACTTTATGTTTCTATGAATTATATTAAGTGTTATTTCGTATGTTCCACTGCCAATATCTTAAAATGCAATACTTCACCGGTCTCCCTTTGATGTGAATGTACGCCTTATACCGATATGGAAACTTTTGAGTGATTGAGGTAGTCATTCTTAAGTTTTAATATTACGTACGGTAGGCTATCACGTTTAGGGTACCCGTTGGGCCGTGACACAAACAAACAAGCTTCAATACTTCTCAAAAACCCAACTCATAAACTACTTATTCCCATCCACAAAAGCAAGTCAAACAACAAAACAAACAATTCCTTTTCTCCCACCAATCCCATGCAAATTAACATATATATATATATGTATATATATATATATATATATAAACCACTTTACCTCTCTATAATTCCACCATAAGCCATACCATGAAGACTCCAAATTGCTAGACTAAATTCAAATAAATACTCTAAAGGATCAATTCTTATTGAGGAAGAGTGTTGTCCACACCATCTTTATTCCATCAAGGTAATTCTTATCTTATATTATATTTTATATTTCAACTATGTAGAAAACTGGGAAATTAATACTTAGAAATTAGTTATGTATCACTATTTGTTTAGTTACTATATAAATATGTAGATTAGTATTTAATGAATTATTAAATCTGAGTAATCCTTATTCTATGATAGAAATGTGTTGTATTTAGTATAGAATAACAAGAACCATGAAAACCCCCATAGTATTAACATTTATAATACATAGAACTTGTTATGCATATACTAAGAGCTATGACTAGTAGAGTAACTTTATAATGTAAAGCATTAAGTAGAATTTAACTAACTAAAACCCTAACATACTTATGGTAGTTTTGGTTCTTATAGAAGTTTCTAAACTATCACGTAAGTTTCATAAACCAACTTATACTATATTTAGTAAATATAACTATAACCTTACCTAGATAATAAAATCTAGCCTATATGACCATTAGGATACCTATAGGGAATTTTAATCTTATGAACATAAATGATATCATGATAAAAGAACATATCATCTAGATGCCATCGAGAAATGATACATGATTGGAAAGAGAATAGAAGGATACCTGCAATAAAATAAATCCTAAGATCTAAATCCCTAGAATATATGTTCATCTATGTACATTTAGGAGCAAGTTATGAATAAATGATCCTCAAAAACTATATGAGCTCCTAAGCTTATTAGAAGGATAAATTTCACATATAATTGTTATATGTTTATTAAATATATATATTTTATTAAAATTTAATAAATCTTAATTTATATTTGGTGTATATATAATATATATATATATTTGACTCCATTAGCTTACAAATATGTTAAAGGAATTTTTTTAAAAGGACTAGATACTAGAATATGACCTTAAATAGTAAAAATATTAACTTAAAAAGGTAGATAAGATTGACAAACCAAGAAATAGTAAATAAAAATCTACTACCAAAGGATGTAGAACTTAAAGAACAAAGAAAACCCCTTAGATATAAATATAGATATCAAATTAAGATCAAGACAAGCAAAATAAAATAAATATTAAATAATAATTGATTATCATAGGACCATTAAAGGACCAATACAGGTAATAGAAATTAAATTAAATATCAAGATAGGACACTTAGACAATTATAGAAGTTTAGTTACGTAATTTATATATTGATAATACGTATTTTGGCTTAATAAGTGACGGTAAATTGTAAATAATATAAATAGAACTAATATATCTTATATGAATTATTTTACTAAGTAAAATCATATTAGGTTGATTAAGCTAATTAAAGTAGATTTAGTAATTGAATTAGGTGATTAGTTTTAATCAACTTGACTTAGATTAATATACTAAGTAAAACCATAAAAAGAAAGGAGTATGTAATTTCTAAAATACGTCTAATTTAGAATTAGTATAAATAATAGTATAATTTATACCATAATTAATATGGTGAATATATTATTTCAAATGTCTTATTTTCGGAACTAATAAAAGAATAGATTGATTAAATAATAAAATTGGATAACCATTACAAATCGGAAGACTTCTCTTATAAATTCCATAACTTTAATCATAAGAAAACAATATATATATATATATATATAAAGATAAAATCCCTAGTTAAATAAGTAGATGATATACCAGAATTGACAACTAGGACCTGAAAAAATACCGTCAATATTGTTATATAAATAACAACACAATAATAAATATCTGTTATTTCATTTTCATAAGAAAAATAGATCAATTCTTGGATTTGTAGTAGCATATTCCAATAGTTGTGCGAGGACCACAGGTAAGTAACTTTGATTTTATCATACTATTTGTGCTTGTAATATAGCTGCATTTATAATAATAATTTAAACCAATATGCATGTGGGATTTGGGTATACTGCATGATGTTTGGTGTATGCTTGATTGCTAGAATTATCCTATTATAAGTGATAAGTTTATTACATGATAATTACTGTATGAAGCATCTTGATTTTGTCTGTGAATTATATAATCACCTTAAACTTGACTAAAAGCTTTTGACACTATAAAAGAAAATGATCATACATTACACGATCTGCGTAAACAACATTTGAGCAAGTGGCAGCCTACTACGTGTTAGTATTTCGGCCCTTTGAATAATGCTTGGTTGACCTAGGCTAAAAGCTACTAGATCAATGCAAGGTTACCTTTGAGCAGTTGCTATTATTGGAACTAAATGGTAAACGAAGGACGCCGCTTATGGTATCGCTTTGAAAGAACTAACACTTGGTGGAGTTTCTAAGGCAGAAAACAGGAAATGAGAGATTTAAGATATGGTTAATATAAAGAGATAACTAAAGTGAGTGTTGTTGTTTTCCTGTATGCTTAGTCTCTCTTGGGTAGGTAGGCTATAGCACTGTGATCCTTCAACCCCGATGAGAGGGCGTAAATCTCCATCATGGTTTAGATTCTAGATCATTCAAGCTTGTAATGTGCATATGATTGATTGTTACATTGCATATGATTGGTAATTATACTTGTTTGTTATTGTTTAATGTGTGATTTAGTCAGGTTATCTCACTGAGCCCATGGTTCGCTCACCCCCCAACAGTTTTTGTGTAGGATCAATATTAGCTAGGATTGGTATAGGAATGTGTAAAGAGAGCTTCTCCAACAAACTCTATTGAATATAAAAATATAGGGTATTGTAAACTTAGAATGTAAATTAGATAATTTTTATAATAATTTGAAAATTTGTAAGTCGTAAGTGTGAAACCCATTTTTACTATTTGGTAGGGGATACCGATTCTCTGCGATCTTGGTAGAAAGTAGACAATCGGATTCAATAGTTGAAATCCAGTAATGTAATATATAATTTATATAAAAGACATTGATAAATAAATAGAGTCTTGTACACTCTGACTTACAAGACGGTCCTTATATTACGGGTGCACATGTGACATGATAGCTTTAGATTAATCCTACTAGGCCCCCTTTTAAGGCATGACACGTAGGCTTAGGCTTGCACATATAAAGAATGTTCGTTTTAAAAAATAAAATAATATTTCTTATTTTAAAATAAAATAAATTTTAACAAAAATATAAATATAAATTTCCATGTACGATGGAGAAAATAAATAAAAAATGATAATATGTCACGTTAGATGACACGTGTCACATTATGAATGGTTAATAGATCCACATTAGCGTAATTGAATTTTCGGGCAAAATCAAGATACCAAAATTCGACATTAACCTTATTTAAAATTGTACATTATATATTATATATTATATGTAATAATATGTATAGTAAATAATGATATATATATTAAATAAAAAATATATATTCGAAATAATAGATATTATATTGTTTATTTTATTTATCAACTTAATTATTCAATAATATTACACAATAATAAATTATAGTAATGATATAAATATATATTATAATATATATCAATTTTTCTTTCGAATATATTAATTATAGTAAATATAAAAAAATTAATATCAAACTATATAAATAGTCTAATTTACACTTAATCATATCCACTCAAGTCCTTCAAGTAATAAAAAATTACAAACTGTAGAAGTTTAGCTAATACTAACAATAACAAACAACAAAACATGAGAAATGTATATCCTAGCAACGAACTAGCCTAACATTTGTGAACTTGACGTTATTAGACTTGAGTGGAAATGTTCGAATTCGTCTATGCTGTGGTGGCAAAAGGGGTTGGAGCTTATGTTGGGGGGTTTCCATAAGTGGTAGGCGGTGCACGCATGTAGCAAAAGCCAGGATGTTACTATTGTAATGGTGGAGGAGTATGCTAAGATGATCTCGGTCTTGGTGATAGTATCGTGGCAGGGAATGGGTAAGAGTTAGGAGTAGCTTGCTATTAGGATGATGAGTCAACTAGTGGTGCTCCTTATCATGCTGCTCAAGGCCATCGCATATAACCTAATACTGGGAGTAAATCCTAATGTTAGGAGGAGTTTCCTATGGATCTAATGAAGGGTGGAAGCAAGGGCTAACTGTATTTAGACATCTAACTGGGCATGTCATAATACCCATAATAGTACAATAATGGAGGAAAAACTGCTAATGTGGATGGTACTGGAGTAGGATACTATTGGTTTGAATCAGAATAGATAGTAAGGGTACTCGTAGGTGGTAGCAGTTAAGGATAAGGTGGGCATTGTCCACGTTATTGCATGAGAGGTCGTGCCATCAACATCCTAATAAGTCACCGCATCTTTGTGAATCTCAGCATGCATGGTCCATACCCATCAGTATTATCTGAGTTGATGCTAGACTCATCTTGTGCCTACTCAGAATAGTCATGTTTCTCCTTAATGCATTACAAGAAAACTAGACTTTAGAGATAAAAATTTCTTTCTCTAAACGTAAATTTCCATTGCAAAAACTACCGTCACTTACTTTATTCATAGAAATATAATTTGTTTTACCAATTTTCTATCATCAAATTTCTATCTCTAAAGACCAATTTTTTGTAGTGATGGTCGACACATTGTATCCCATGCCACATTGATGTCCCAATCTACGCCTTAGCACCTCCTCCATGATAGTGGCATCACTTAGCAACTTTTAATCAATCAACAACCTTCATGTCCTCAATGATAGTAGCATCACTCATCAACTTCTTGATATGTGTCCACCAATAGATCTAAATATGTATGTAGTACACAATACACACACACATATATAAAATAGACATTATGAATGATCTTTTTAATCCTATAGAACCCCTACCCACCCCCTACCCCCCACTCTAATGCATGTATCATCTTTTGCTTTTTTCTATTCTCTTCATTGATTATGCATTTCTCCTACAAAACCAAGAAACAGTCAAGTGCTTGGTCAATGCAATGTGAGAATTCGTGTTGCCATGTCAAAACTTGCGTACTTGGTACTTCTAACATATCTCAAAGAAATAGCACAAGTCCCTTCACTTGTTAGACTCGTAATCGTATTGGAGTAGTGGTCGGCTCCTTGCTACCTTACATTTGCCCAAACTCTTGTGATTCTAGCATAGCTTGTAACATGTATGGATGTAGAACTTGTTGGTCTAGTAATTCAAAGTAACCACCATTTCCGAATGTTTCACCAGTTAGTGTGTGGGCAAAACTTTACTGTACATTACTATATAATACCTACATTAGTGCTTGATATGCGGATGAGCTAGGAGTTACACTGCTTGCCTAAAATCCTACACCGCCGGATTTGTCAACACTAGCCAACACTATTTATATGCATTTATTATTTATTATTATTTATCTTTATTATTAGTCAATATTTTAATTATTATTTACCTTTTTAGGATTTTTATGTAATAATATAAATAGGTCTTTTAGACTTGTGACAACAACTCATATCATATTTTCACATTTTTAAACCTTAAGTTAGGAGATTTTCTCTATTTATTGCAAATTCTTGCAATTGTGTGTTTTAAGATTCACTCGTTGAATGTTCTCGTTCTATTTACGTTATCTCGCTACGTCAGAATGATGCGGACGAGCTAGGAGTTATACCGTTGGCCTAAATTCTATACCGCTGGATTTGTCAACACTCCTTAACACTATTTATGTGCATTTATTATTTTTCTTTATTATTAGTCAATATTGTAATTATTATTTACCTTTTTAGAATTTTTATGTAATAGTCCAAATAGGTTTTTTAGACTTTTGACAAAAACTCATGATCATATTTTCCCATTTTAAAACCCTAGGTTGAGAGATTTTCTCTGTTTATTGCAAATTCTTGCAGTTGTGTGTTTTGAGATTCACTCGTTAAGTATTCTTGTTTATATTCATGCTAATTTGTTGCGTCGGATTGGTATAAGAGTGGGGAAGTTTCCTGTGGAAATGTCTGGAGATAACGGTTTAGGAGGTAGTCACGTTCTAGATGTTGTTAGGAATGTGGAAGCCCTGCGAACCGAAGTATAGGCTCATGGGGCAGTGTTGGGTGACATGGATCAGCGATTCTGGCATTGTAAATAGCACTTTGATGACCTGGTTGAGCATTTTTATGTGATGGGTCCTGATACCAATAGAGACAGGAATGTTGATGGGAGATGACTAAGGGTAGGAGATGCACGCGGCAATCCTTTTGGTAGACTTGTAGCTGCAAACCATAGATTACAGTGGTTTGACAAAGATTCAGTTAAGGAAGATGATGTTTTGTTTGAAGATGAACCACTGCGTGGGAGAGATGGTTATGGTGGTAGAGATCGAAGAGATAAATATGGATATAGTTATGGAGATGGCGGTGATTTCAGATTAAGGTTTAATATTCCCAATCTTAATGGAAATTTAAATATTGAGTACTTTATCAATTGGATAGCTGAGATCGATCGGTTCTTCAAGTATATAGAGATTCTAGAGGGAAAAATGGTGAAGTTAATGGCTTGTCGGTTAAAGAGGGGTGTTTCTCCCTAGTGGGAGAGACTGCAAAGTAGGAGATATAGAGAGGGTAAACAACCAGTAAGGATGTGATATCGGATGAAACAATTGTTGCAACGAGATTTTCTACCCCCAGATTATGAGCAAATTATGTTTCAACTATATGAGAATGTCGCTAGGGGTTGAGGATAGTACATGAGTATACCATAGATTTCATGAGGTTGGCAGAGAGGAGCAGTTGATTTGATGGTGGTAGTAGGAGATTCGGGGCTAGAAGTTTGAGTAGATATGTGATCGAGAAGAGTAAGACCACATCGAAGATACAAGGAAGAGTTAATGATAAGAGGGAAGAGAGATCTATGGGTAAGAAGCCAGCTGAGATGAAGGACATGTCACAACATAACAATCCTTATGCAAAGCCTATTTTGGGAAAGCATAACCAGCCAAAACACTAGTCGAATAAGTGTCCTAGTAGGAGGAGCATGAATATTGTAGAGAGATGAGGAGGTCTATTGTGAGCCCCAATGGAGAGGATGAGTATTATGAGGATGCCTTGTGCATACACCCATAGTAAAGTAGATCATGACAGTAGAGGGAGAAAGCAATGGTGATATACTAGGGATAGTGAAGGAGGTATTAAAGGAGTTCAAGGATGTGATGCCTAAAAACTTGTCAGAGGGATTACCACCTATGAGGCACATCCAACATCAAATTGATTTCGTATCAAGGGTGAGTATACCCAACTTATCACACTACAGCATGAGTGCCAATGAGATTGAAGTTTTGCAGGAGAAAGTACAAGAGTTGTTGCAAAATGGATTTGTTAGAGAGAGTATGAGTCCATGTGCTGTACCTGTATCACTAACCCCAAAGATAATTAATAGTGTTTGTTTATTTCTCAACAAAGAGGATGGTTCTCATCTTGCTATGCTGAAGCAATAAAATTTCTTATTAGATATCAAGATTCAATTTTGTTGGTTCATATTTAATCTCGAAGGATATTTGTGAATCAAGGTATATCTCCATCGCCCCTAAGTTAAAGAAACTCTATAACCAGATTCAACTCTAAACTCAAAGACGAGTTTTTTTTTTTTTTTCTTTCAAGTGGAGGAGAATGATGTGGATGAACTAGGAGTTACACTGTTGACCTAAAATTCTACACCACTGAATTCGTCAACACTATTTATGTGTATTTATTATTTATCTATATTATTAGTCAATATTGTATTTCTTATTTACCTTTTTAGGATGTTTATGTAATAGTATAAATAGGTCTTTTACACTTGTGACAAAAACTCATATCATATTTTTATATTTTGAAACCCTCAGTTGAGAGATTTTTCTGTTTATTGCAAATTCTTACAATTGTATGTTTTGAGATTCATTTGTTGAGTGTTCTCGTTTATATCCACGCTAACTCGTTACGTCAAATTGAAGACTCCAAGTTGAAATAATTCATATACGTAAGTGTAAGATCAAAAGTATATTACCATAACTCATCTAATAATGCCACGTAGATAAGCCTTTAGGAAATTTTACCACACATTACCTCTTAAGGTAGCAAATGAGTGGAGCTAAGCTTTTGAAGCTTGGGCTTAGCTAGTAATGGATTCCTATGGTCTTGCCATGTTCCTTATATCTCCCTTAAGTACTATGGGATATCTATCCACTAAATACATCAAACAATACTAAACAAAGCCATATGTGCATATTTCTCTTAGAAAATGCACATGTAAGTGGACCATGATGTCAGAAAAGTAGGTGGAAATTTCATCTCTAACTTGCATAGTGTTAAAATTATGGTTTTTTCCATTGACTCCAATAAATTCACATGAAGCTCCTTAATAATCAACTCATTGAAAAAAAAAAGAAGGGAAAATCACATACCACGCCTTGTATTTTGTGATTGAGAAAACTACTATTGACCATAGTGAGAATCCTTTGAAGTAAGACATGGTAGTTATAACTCTTCAAACTGCTTAAACTTATTTCGTCTGAACCTAGGCAGGACGATATGTTAGAAGCATATCCATTTGGCAATTTTACATCCATGATCAAGTTGCAAACTCTTCAATTTGTCAAGATGTCATTGTACATAGAATTTATTGTTTGACAATCCAACTGCTTTGATTTTGTAAGTGTACCTCTAGACAAATACCTTACTCTTAGAGGGCGACTCTCGCCTTATTGGTGTCCTTTGACTTACCCTTAAGACTAAAAATTGTCCTAACTAAGTTGTGACATATATTCTTCTCAATGTCAATGAAATTTAGGTTGAGGTGCACTTGCAATTCCGGCCAATATGGCAATCTTAATAGCACACTTTTCTTATACCAATTCATTCTATCCTCATTCTTCCTCCGACTAAACCTCTCTTATACCTTCCCTATTACATGTTCACACCAACTCAATTGAGCTAAAACATCTTCAATGTTAAAATCACTTGAGCGGGGCCTTGTCTCAATAATGTCATCGAAACATTCGTTGTCATGATGCTACTGATGCTTAGTTGGCAAGAACAGTCAGTAACCCATGTAATGGAATTTAGTATTTGCATGATTGCTCCTGCAATCTACATTGTAAAGGGGGCATGCCTTATATCCTTTGGTCATTCAACTAAACACGTCACCATAGGTTAGGACAATCATTGATCATCCACATTAGTTGCTCACACATTTGGACATACAACCCTCAACTACGTCTAATGTTCTCACTCTATTCACCCATAATTCTTCCATCTCTTCCACTAAGGGTTGCAAGTACACATCAATGTATTTACGTGGAGATCTAGACCCCGGAATTAAAGCGATATCATTAAATATGGCTTCTTTATACATCTCCATGGAGGAACATTATACAAAAAAAGGAGCACTAGCCATACACTACTTGTCGTGGTCATGTTTCGGTAAGGATTAAACCCATCAATTTCAATTTCAACTCATGTTCCAAGAATCTAAAGAGAAATGGGGAATTTGTAATCCAATCCCTTCTATTACTCGGTGTCCACGAGATGTCTCAACACACCTTCCTCACTAACAATTTTATTTGAGTCATCTTATCTCAAAAGATGCCTTCCAACGCATAAACAGTTGTTGTAATCTTAGGATAAGGGAAAAATGAGGCAAAACATTAATTGGCACGATCTTTTTCTTTTTAATAGGCAAATACTAAATTATAGTGTCTCAAATATACAAGTGATAAACAGGAGAGTCTGTAAACCCCTAAATTTTAGGGTAATTTTGAGTTAAAACCCAAAACCAGAAAGTCAACCGGAAATCTTAAGACAACAAATTTCCAGGAAACCCTAGTAGTCTAGATCCAGCAACCCGTGTTCTTAAACCAAGAAGTCAAAATATGAGTGGAGAGTATAGATTTGCTCGTAATAATATTAGGGTGCTTAAGAATATCAAATTAGTGAATTTTCGACCTATTTCGAACCCAATCGGATACAGACTTTGAAAAGTGTGTCCTGGGGCTCGAGATACAAAAATATATGTTATTAGTATCGTTAAACTCGTAATTTCATAAGATTTCCAAATATATCAGTTATATAAATTTTCGGGCTTATAAAAGTTACAGTTATAGCTTATTTATCGTATTTTCTTTACTATCGGTACTTTAATTGTCTAATATACTTTTTGATTTCTTTCATACTATTCATCAAGTACAACCACCCATGCTCTATTCTTACAATATTACATCATTTTTCTTACATTTACTTTTCTAATACATTTTATTACTTAAATTACTTTTAAAATTTGAATTTTATTATACAAAATTATAACACATCTGTCTCTCTCTCTTCCTATCAAAACCGGTGCCCCCCTCCCACTTTTTCTCTCTCAATTTATTTAATTTTTTTTCTTTTATTACACAAACCCTAATTCCATTCCCTATATATACTCCTTTATACTTTTCACTTTCCACTTTCCCTCTTTCTTTACAAAAAATAAACTTTTGGATCAAGGTTTTTCTCTCCCTCTCCTCCTTTCTTCTTGCCATGAGCCACACACACACACAAATTTATTTTTTTTCTTTCAAGTTTCTTGTTCCAATCATTTCATATGTCATAGATCTTGATCCTACTATCATAAAGCATGTTATGGCAAGATCATACATGTCTGGATCCACTAAAAAATCCCCATGAGCTTTATGCTAGGGATGTGAAAACACTTGAACATGGGATCCTTGCCATCACAATATTGTGGATCTTGCTATTTATGCTGTTTTACTATTATTATGCTTTGTTTTTTAGTTATGTTGTCATTATTAATGTTTTGTGCATTTATCGATCATTTAACCATATCTACATAATGATCATAGTGCATTTGCATTTATGACTAGTATAATCAACTAGATCTAGTTGTTTTGAGTTCATAAATGCCTTAGGCTTTTGTCTTATGTACATAAGGTACTTGTAGTAGCATGATAATAGTGAGAAAAGGTTAAAAAGCTTAAGATCTACTTTAGTTTCAACAAACATGGATTTTTGAAATTAGGATCTAAAAAGAACCCTATTTAGAAAAGCTATTTTTCAACTTCAAAATGAGTATTATACATTAAAAATGAAAGGCTTAGGGAATAGGTATCATAAATGAGTGATTTTGATGAGTAAAACTTAGATATACCAAGGGATATTTTCAAAACAAGAAAAGTTTACAAAGGTTATGTTAGCATTATATCTCAATCCCAATGACTAACTTAAAATTCGTAATAATGAAGGTTTGATATGTGAACACCTATTTTTCAACCCAAAACAAGATTTTTATTAAAGAAATGGAAGCCTTAAGGATTAGGTTTGATTAAGAGTTAGTTTTAGAAAGATTAAATGAGTTTTACAAAAGAAACAATCTCAAAAATCAATTTCAAAATTCGGATTTAGAAATGACCTCTATTTAAACACCTATTTCCAAAAGCCAAAATAAGGATTTTAATAGAAAAATAGAAGTCCTAGAGGATACATGTAATAAAGACCTAAGTTTGACAAGGGTGAATGAAAATTTATCAAAGTATAATCCTAAAACAAGGAAAGGTTTCAAAGTATAGATTAAACCATGTTTTCATTACTTAAAATCTTGTAAAATTCGTAATTAGGTAGACCACCTATTTAAACATCTATTTTCCAACTCAAAAATGAAGAATTTTATTAACATAATGAAGGTGTTGGGCATATAGGTCATTAAGGATAAGTTTTGATAAAAGCAAGTATGATTTTGCAATAAATAAAACTAGTTTTCTTAAGTCTAGAAATTTCAAAAGTTTTGCAAAGTAAAAGTTTTCTAAAAGAATTCTTGATATCATATCATTAAGGATATACATATAGATAGCTCATCTCATGACATTCATGATAGCAACTTGTAGGTAATGCATATACATATAATGCACTTGGTGGAAACAAAGCTAGGAAAATGTTACACATCCCATAAAGCATTGTCTAGGTACATGAAGACATAGATTGACCAACATCCATAAATCATACGTGATATTGGGTTATTTATATATATAAGAGAGTCTTACAAGATATAATGATAGCTAAATATCTATCAAAGCTTTGAAATGATGCTTGGATTGAATTTAAAAATTGATGTGTCGATTGGGAATTTCTTATAGCATTCTGTACCTTAATATTCATGGATCAAACGGCCTTATTTGATGGAAATAACTTTATAAAAAGATAGCTCTCGTCAAATAGATAGAAATCGGTATATAATATGTGAAATTCTGAGTTAAAATGACCAAATTATGGCCGTTTGAATTGGAATTTCCTCTTAAATGAACTTTGATGAACTTATTAGAATGGAATTTATAGATTCACTCAAACTTTGTAGAAATACTCCCAGAAAGTCTTGTGCATTGCATGCTCACGTGTATGCTAAGCTCGTAAGGTTATACCCTTATAGTTTCCTGTTGTAGTATGATTATTTATAGTTATCACCGAGAGGCCACTTTCTTCAGGTATAGCTTTTAGAATTTAAGGAGCTTTTTGAAGAAGATAGGACCTAGATGTTAGGCATAGACTTCTAGTTAAATCTCCTTAATCTTATATATATATATTATATATATATATGTTCTAAGAGACTTTTGCAAACTTAAGAACTCTTAATATTTTGATGGAGGTATGCCCCCTAAATCTTTGTAAAATCTTGATTATAACTGTTATGATTTGTATTCTTATCGCTATATACACCTCCTTAAGCTTTCTCGATTCAAAGTATGGTTCCCTATATGTTGAACGTGAGCCTTACACCCGGTGTCTAAACTCATGGAGTGACTAAAGTTGTCATAATTGAGTTTAAATATCAAGTGTGGCAAATTGTCGCGTTTAGGGTACCCTTTGGGGTATGACAGTTTAAGTTGGTATCAAAGCCAGGTTAAGAGTGTAAAATCATAGCTTTAATTAATAGACTTAAGGAGGAATAAATAGCAAAGACTAAGATAGGGTAAAAAAAAAATAAAGAAGGTTTAGATAAGAATAACATGGGTAGTATAGGCTTTACAATTCAAATCCTTTCCTCTTTTGTGAATAGCTTACTCTTGGTGAAGCTTGCATAGCGGCAAGGCATATACGTAAGCAACCCAATGAGTCTTTGGTTGAATACCGTTTAATAATTAGGGTATTATGCGAAGAATTTGCTTTAGCTGGCTGCCTTAGGTCGATTCGAGAAATGTTTAATTTGTGGAAAAGAGGTTTGATGAATACCGAGTGGCATGAGGTCGTGGACGACATAGAATACTACCCTACAAGGAGGAAATGTTGGTTGGAGCTTGAAGTGATTTATGCATTAGAAAGGATTGCTGTTTATAAGTTAGGGCAACCCATGTTGCAAGAAGTTACCTTTGTGTTAAGAAACAAAGGAAAGCCGATGTTTTCCTATTTTCCAACTTAGAACCCAATTGGATATCTATTTATTTATGCTCATGACTTGTGGGGGGATCATACTGATTGGCTTCAAGCGGACGCTCAAAGTCACTTCTTTTGGTTGGGAGTATACAAGGAAATGCTACCTCCACCAGCTGATATGGCCCAGCCATCTCCACCAAGTCAAATTGGTTACCAACCCCATGTGGGAGAAGCGGATGAGGTTATTACCCCATCTAAAGGAAATGAGGATGAAGAAGGAGAAGAAGGAGTTTACAAAAAGAAAATATGAGGATTTATGGAAGGAAGCGAGACTCATGTTTTGACCTGCAAGTCCAAGTTGAATTTTGTAGTTGCGACCCTGAAAGATAGGTCATAGTAGCTTTTGTTGTTTCCGGGATGTTATCTGTGGTTGTTGCCTTGTTATGTTGTTTTGAATCGTTATGTTTTGTTTTCAATTTCAATGTAAAGGTCCTTGTACCAGTAATTTGAAGTTACAATGAAAATTATGTTATGTCTTATGAAATTGAGATTTCTTCATTTAAGTTTCTTAAATTATACTTTGCATTTATGTTACTCGCTAGCACAAGAATTTCCGACGTTTCCGAATCTTGATTTAAAATGTTAATAATGTTATTAGAAGACTGCTTAACTAAGTTAAATAAAACATAAAACAGTCGTGGTAGAGGAAGGAGATGACAAGAACAAAGCGCATCTAACGAACCGAATGTGGAACCACCGCCAAACCCACTAATGGCCGATGGTCAAGCCGCTTTGCAAACGACTTTAGGGCAACTAGCGCAAATGCTTGAGGCCATTCGACAAACCATGCCAGCTCCTGCTCCTACTCCAACACCCACTCCACCACCCTCAACACAACAAGCATCGGTAGCTATGCCAATGCACGAAAATGCGCAATCCCACACCGTACCCTTACCTCCAACACCACCACCAAGGCCATACAAGAGCTCCTTACCCAAGTTCATAAGAAGTAACAGATACTTTGAGGGAGCCTTTGGAAAACCAAATGAGGTCGAGGATTGATTAGCCTAAGTAGAGCGGTCATTTGATGCTTTTGAAGTACCTCACCACTTAAGAGTTAATTATGACACTTATGTGCTAAGACTGAATGCAAGAGAATGGTAGGAATCCAAGAGGAGGGAGCTTATGCTACCTATTACATGGGAGATGTTCCGCTATGAGTTCCTGGAGAATTACTTCCCTGGAAGCCTCTGGGTGCAGTATAGTGCGGATTTTCTGCATATCTCACAAAGGGGCCGCACGGTGGAATAATATGAGATCCAGTTTAGTAGGCTACTCTAGTATGCCATGGACTCGTATAAATACAGTGAGGAACTAAGAAGGTAACTTTTTCAGAATGGTTTGGATGAGGGTATGAGAGTGAGACTTGAGGAGTTCGACATCAGGACTTTTAGGGAATTGGTTGAGAGAGCTCGGATTGTTGAAGGGGTCAAGAAGAGAAAGACAAAGACTACGGATAGGATACCCTCTATGTTTGGAAGAAAGTTTCATGGGGGGTCAGGGTCAATATATCCCCAGAAAAGGTTCAAGCCACTCTATGTCTTCAAAGGAAATACAAGCGGGGGAAATGAGGGAAATAATACTTCTAAAACCATAAGTTGCTGGAAGTGCGAAGGAGAGCACTACCCTAAGAGGTGTCCGCAGTTGAGAGACAAGTGCTATTTCTATGGGGAGGCAAGTCACAAGATCTCTGAGTTCCCGAAGAAAGCCACCACTACTTGCTTTGTTTGCAAGCAAGTGGGACACTTTGCTAATGGGTGCCCCCAAAGGACGGATGCCTCAGCCAGGACATTTAGAGGATCATCCTCAACAAAACCCAGGAATGGGAATAGTGGAAACCCTAGTAGCTATTCTAGATTGACTATGCATGGCATGAGGATATATAATATGGAGGGACAATGGGTTTGTGAGGACAAAGGCTATGAATTGGCTGCCCTCAAGGAGGACGATGACCAAGATTTTGAACTCGTGATAGGTTAGTCTTCCAACCCTTGTTTCTACTTTTTCAATTGATTATGAATTGCTTAGAATCTAAGAACTAGAAAGGAAAAACAATTATAGTAATCTAAGATGAAGATAGGGGAACGGGCTAGAATGGTTTGGGATAGTAATTAGCCATGTTGAATACATGACACATATTAGTAGATAAGACAACTACTTACGCCTTGTTTGACACTAGAGCGACACGCTCATTTATCACTACCAGTTTGGCGAAACAAGTTGGATTACCAATAGCCACTACCACCTCCAGCTTTTGTGTCAAGACTCCAACAGGAAGTGTTGAAGGACTATCCAATAGTGATTCAAGGACGCCACACAAGATTTGATTCAATTGTTTTGGAGATGAGTAAATATGAAGTGATTTTGGGTATGAGTTGGTTGACTTTAGCCAAAGCTATTGTAGATTGTAGAAGGAAGAATGTGGAGTTTAAGGACTTGGATGGGAAGGATGTTGAATTTAAGGGAGAAACAACAATTTCAAGAGGAACTGACTTAAGTTC
This sequence comes from Combretum micranthum, assembly GCA_024138025.1. Classification (NCBI taxonomy): domain Eukaryota; kingdom Viridiplantae; phylum Streptophyta; class Magnoliopsida; order Myrtales; family Combretaceae; genus Combretum; species Combretum micranthum. Next base: position 1,585,180 of record JAMXBD010000030.1, read on the forward strand.
GTTCGAACTACTTGTAGATAAGGAAGTCGAGACCAAAAGGGAAAGTCCCTTTAGTGCAATGGAAAAGGAAGAAGAGTTGCTCCAAGTTGAGGATATACCAGTCGTTAATGAGTCTCTAGATGTTTTCCCTGATGAGCTACCAAGAGTACATCCAAAGTGAGAGATTGACTTTGAGATTGATTTGGCACCAAACACGGAACAGATATTTAAGGCGCCTTACCGCATGGCTCTGATCGAGCTAAAGGAGTTAAAGAAACAATTACAAGAACTTTTGGATCAAGGATTTGTAAGGCCAAGTGTGTTACCATGGGGTGCACTTGTTCTGTTTGTTAAGAAGAAAGATGGATCGATGAAGTTATGTGTGGACTACTGAGAGTTAAACAAAGTCACAATCAAGAATAGGTATCTTCTCCCTAGGATTGATGATCTTTTCAATCAACTACAAGGAGCAAGTGTGTTTTCAAGGATTGATCTTCGATCGAGATACCATCAACTAAGAGTTAAGCTGGAAGTTGTACCTAAGATGGCTTTCTGGACTCGATATGGACATTATGAGTTCTTGGTGATGTCTGTTGGGTTAACAAATGCTCTTGCTGCATTTATGGATCTGATGAACCGAGTATATAAGCCTTTATTGGATAAGTGTGTTATATTTTTTATTGATGATATCCTTATCTACTCGAAAACGCACAAGCAATATGAAGAACACCTGCACATGGCATTACAAACCTTAAGGGAACACAAGTTATATGCCAAGTTTTCAAAGTGTGACTTTTGGTTGGATATGATTTCATTTTTGGGACATGTGGTATCATGAGAGAGTGTAAACCCCGGTTTTCCTAGTATTCAAGTAAACTCCAGGAATCAAAAAGCAAAACCCTAAATCGGTCTAGTTCAAGCTTAGTAAGAGAAGCTTAGAAACCTTAGATCCGACTTTCCTTTGGTTTCATAACAAAATATGTTTTATAAAATAAATTAATGTGAATTATTGTTTTAAAGTATATTTCAAACCTTAGAAAATTTTAATTTTGGAAAATTTTCTATTTCGGGCCTTCCCGAGCTCTATTACGGAAAAATGAGCCCTAAGACTAGAAACTCAGAAAAATATTCCGGAATACTCCTTAGAACCGAAATTTTATAAGGATTTCAAAAATATAAATTTTATAATTTTCCGGGCTATAAAAATTACAATTATAGCTTTTTTTCCGTATTTCCTTTTCTACCGGTAAAGTAGATGTCTTGTCTACTATTTACCACTATTCACAAGTACAACCTACACTACACACTACCCATACCCTATTCTTACATCCTTACAACCACTCATTATATTTTTTCCAAGAAAATTTTGTTCCCTACTAAATTATTACATTTATTACATTTTATTACATAAAATTACAAATTCAAACAAATTTAACTCACTCCCTCTCTCTCCCCTAATGTGGCCGGCACACCCCCCTCTTCTTTTCCCCCTCTATTTGTTTTATTTTACTTCTTTTAATACAAATAAACCTTAATACACTTAATATATAAACTCATTTTCACTCTCTCCCTTCATTTTTACTCTTCCAAAATTTTTGAAAAATGAAAAACTCTCTCTATTCTCCCTTATGTTGCCGTGAACTCCCCTCCTCACACACATACTCACAAGTTCATTTCTTCTTCTTTTATTCTCCAAATCTTCCTTTAGGTGATGATTTCAAGCTTTATCTCTACTTAATCTTGTAATGGCAAGAGTATTCTTGTGTGTTTTCACTTTAAATCCCAATGAGCAAATGCTAGGGATAAGAAAACACTAATACATGAATATCAAGCCATCACAAGAGTAGATCTTGTGTTTAATGAGCTTTTGTTGAAGTATTATTATGTTCGTGCATATAAAAGTAGAGATCTTGCATGAAAAATATATGTTCATGTCTTTAAACTTATTTTCATGCACTACAAGTAGTAGATCTACCATTTAGACACTCATATTTTTCTTGACATTCATGTTCATATGAATATTTTGTGTTTTCATGCATTAATGTCTATAAAAGCTTAGTCTTGTATATATAAATGTGATAGTGGGTAGATCTTTATGAAGATAAGACAAAGATCTTGAAAAGAAAAGATTTTTGTTAGAAATGCTCAATGGAAAATTCGTATGATTTTTAAGACCTATTTTAAAAACCCTTGAAACCATTTTGAAACTCATATTTTATATGAAAAATGAAGGGTATAAGTAATAGGTGTCATTAAGTAATGATTTTTATAAGTTGAAATGAGTTTAGATATGAGTAATGTGTAAAACAAGTAGTGATATTAAGATAGAAAATTTTGAGTTAGTGTTCAATTTGTTAAATTTGTAACTTTGGATGATGCCTATGTAAACACCTAGCATTCAAGCTCAAAATGAATGTTTTATCTGTTAAATGAAATTCTTAGGTAATAGATATAGTAAAGCTTTAAGTTTTGATGCATTAAACAAGTTTTCTCAAAGGAAACATGCAAGAAATGAATTTTTCCAAAATTCGGATTTTTGTGAAATGCCTATTTAAAAACATACTTGCAAAGTGAAAAATATAAGTTTTTATGTGGAAATGAGGGTCTTGGATAATATAGATGATGAAGACTCATTTTTATTTAGATAAAAAGGAAATTTTAAGAAGGAAATCCCGAAACACTAATGAGATGCTAAATTTGGAAAATTGGATTTTCAAGAAGTAGTTATTGTTAGAGTCTTGTAAGATTGAGGAGTTCTCAAAATTTTCATTGTAAAAAATCATCAAGATCATGCATATATTGGACTCATCACATGCTATTCATGTTAGGAACTCATTCATATTTTATATACACATGAATCATCAACTAGATACATTTTGATCAAGTGCAAAACAATTTTTCGGAAATGGAAAAGGTTACAGATCAGATCTGATCCCTCTGTTCCATGACCTAAATGTTTTCAAAACTTAGAAATAATAATAGAAATGGATAGATCTTTCGAAGCAGATAGAAATCGATGTAAAATTTACGAAATTTCGAGTTAAAATGACCAAGTTATGGTTGTTTTAAGTTGGAACTTCAGCAAATAGCGAGAATCACGATTTTATTTAGTTTAGATGCATAGTTGGAATTAGTTAAGTGATGAAGTTCTCATTAGGTTATTCTTATTTGGTAGGTGATCCCGAGAATGACAAGTCCCTACCAACCAATTATTATTTCTAAAAGACAGGCGTACCATGGCCGAGTGAGTATTACTTCCAAATTTCAATTATTGCTTGTGATTGTAGTGATAGATGCACTAGTTGCTAAGCAAAAACAAAAATGAATATACATGATGGGGTTATTTGGAAATTGTATTTGTCTGCTGTTGATATGTGGAATTGAACTTAAGGAATATTGAAGCCGGGTGATAAATCATTGTTTGTATAGTAGAGTAGAAATGATTGTCTGCGAGTATTGCTTGGTCACTTAAAAGAATTGGTTTAATTGATTATTAGACATTAAAGATAAACTTGAACTCATTCATATCACGATGGGGATGAAGCATTAGCATTTGTTGGTTTTTCGTGATCCATAAAACGAATATGTTGGTTAATCGTGATCCATAAAATGAATATGTTGGTTAATCGTGATCCATAAAATGAATATATGAGTTGGTTGACCGTGAGCCTAAACGGCGTCGTACCGTAAGATTCGTTAATCTGCTAACCAGGGATGGAGGGTGCAAGTCCATCCACATATGATTTCCGGCTGGTCATATGTTTGTTAAACTCACGTGTTTGATGCATTTCACTTGATTGATTAATCATTTGCTTGAATGTTTTGTTGAAATTGTTATATGGAAGTTTTCACTCACTAAGCTAGTTAGCTTACGCCCCTATAGTTTCTACTTGTTGCAGCACGAGTTCATTTGGCTTAGGCCAAGGCAGGCTACAACTCAGGTACCGGAGCTAAACATTTCCTTTAGAAGTTTATTTCGGTTTTGGTTAGACTTCCACAGGAAACCAAAAGGCCTCTGAATGACTGTAATGGACCTTAATATTCTTTTGCGGGGGAATGCCCCTTAGACTTTGTAACTTTATGTATGTGTTTTGATTTATTATCTAAGGCTATCGAATGCCACATTAAAGTTCTTAACTCCATTGAATAGAGTATTCTATTGTCGTAAAGGGACGCTTTACATCTATACAAGACTCTCGAAGGGCTCTGATAGTAATTCGAGAGTCTTATATAGCATGTGGTGGACTGTTACGTTTAGGATACCTCTCTGGGGCGTGACAGAGAGAATATCTATGGACCCTAAGAAGATAAACGTCATAATGGACTGGAAGCCACCTAAGATAGTCACTGAAGTAAGAAGCTTTTTTGGGTCTGGCCGGGTATTATAGGAAGTTTGCTAAAGATTTTTCCAAGATAGCTAAACCCTTAACCCAACTAACTCAAAAGAATGAAAAGTTTATATGGACGGAAAAGAGAGACCAAATTTTTCAAGAACTTAAGCAAAGGCTTGTTTCCGCTCCGATCTTGGTTCTACTAAATCCCGAGAAGCCCTATAATGTTCATAGCGATGCATCGAGAAATAGTCTCGGATGTGTACTCATGCAGGATAGGAAAGTGATCGCCTACGCTTCAAGACAGCTAAGGCTACACGAACAAAATTACCCTACACATGATTTGGAACTAGCCGCAGTGGTGTTCGCCTTAAAGATATGGCAACATTACCTTTACGGGCAAAGGTGCGAGATCTACACCGATCACAAAAGCCTTAAGTATTTGTTCACACAAAAGGAGTTGAACATGAGACAAAGGAGATGGCTCGAGTTAATCAAGGATTATGATTTGGAGATTAATTACTGCCTGGGAAGAGTGAATGCGGTTGCCGATGCATTAAATTGTAAGAATCATGGAAAAGTTATAGCCTTACTCACTGATCAAAAGGAATTAGTAAAGGAGTTTGAAAGGTTAAGCATTGAATTCATGGGAGGAAACACTGAGGCGGAGATAGCAAATTTAGTGATGGAACTCACTTTAGTGGAAATGATCAAGAAGGCTCAATGTTACGATGATATAATACAAAGAATAAAGAAGGAATTTCAAGAAGGAAAATACGGTAACTTCACGGTAGATGATGAAGATGTAGTAAGAATGAAGGGACGACTTTATGTACCAAGTGATGATGAGATACAGAAGAAGATCATGAGTGAAGCTCGCAGTTCTAGGTATACGACACACCCGGGAGGAACAAAAATGTATCAAGATCTCAAAGGACATTATTGGTGGAATGGAATGAAATGCGATATAGCCGAATTCATGTTGAAGTACCTGATTTGCCAGCAAGTGAAAGTAGAGCATCAAAGGCGAGGAGGGTTGCTGAAACCCCAGCTAATGCTGGAATGGAAGTGGGATCATATTTCCATGGATTTTGTGTGTGGATTGCCAAAAACACCAACGGGGCATGATGCTATATGGGTTATAGTAGATCGGTTAACCAAGTCTGCTCACTTTCTACCAATAAGTATGACCTATTCTATGGATAAATTGGCAAAGCTCTACATCAAGGAAATCGTTCGTCTACATGGGGTACCAGCTAGGATTGTATTAGATTGAGACCCAAGGTCTGTGTCCAAGTTTTGGGGGAGCATGCAAAAATGTATGGGAACTAAGTTGCACTTTAGCACATCATATCATTCTCAGACCGACGGATAGTCTGAGCGAACCATACAAACCTTAGAAGATATGCTTCGAGCATATGTGATGGAGTTTAAAGGAAGTTGGGAAGCACACTTACCCTTAGTGGAGTTTGCTTACAACAATAGTTACCACTCGACAATTAAGATGCCACCCTATGAAGCTTTATATGGACAAAAGTGCAGATCTGCGTTATTTTAGGATGATGTGGAGAAATTGGTTCTTGGATCGGATCTTATACAAGATGCCACTAATAAGGTACGACTTATCCAACAGCGAATGAATGAGGCTCAAGATCGACAAAAGAGTAAGGTGGATCTGAAAAGAAGAGTTCTTGAATTCCAAATAGGAGATCATGTGTACTTAAAAGTGAACCCTATCAAGAGTATTCACCGAATCCGCTCACAAGAAAAGTTGAGCCCCCGATATATTGGTCCATTCGAAGTACTTGAACGAGTTGGAACCAGTGTTATTGAAGGCAAACCTCACTTATGACGAGCATCTAGTGAGGATTTTAGATCGAAAGGTTCAAAAGTTGAGAAATAAGGAAATCAAATATGTTAAGACTCTTTGGAGGAATCATTCGCATGAAGAAGCAACTTGGGAGGCTGAGAACGAGATGCGACAGAAATACCCCAGTTTATTGGAGGAATCAAGTATGTTTTTTAATTTTTGAGGAAAAACTTTCTTTAAGGGGGGTAGGTTGTAAACCCTTAAATTTTAAGGTAATTTCGAGCTAAAACCGTAAACCAGAAAGTCAACTGGAAACCCTAAGACAACAAATTTCCAGGAAACCCTAGTAGTCTAGATCCGGCAACCCTGCGTTCTTAAACCAAGAAGTTGAAATATGAGTGGAGAGTATAGATTGGTTCGTAATAATATTAGGGTGCTTAAGAATATCATATAAGTGAATTTTCAACCTATTTCAAACTCGATCGGATATAAACTTTGAAAAGTATGTCCTAGGGCTCGAGATACAAAAATATATGTTATTAGTACTGTTCGACTCGTAATTTCATAAGATTTCTAAATATATCAGTTATATAATTTTTTAGGTTATGAAAATTATAGTTATAGCCTATTTATTGTATTTTTTTACTACTGGTACTTTAATTGTCTAATCTACTTTTTGATTTCTTTCACACTATTCATCAAGTACAACCATCTATACCTTATTCTTACATCCTTACAACCTATTTTGACAATATTATATCATTTTCCTTACATTTACTTTTCTAATACATTTTATTACTTAAATTACTTTTTAAATTTTGAATTTTATTATACAAAATTATTACACATCTCTCCTTCTTTCTTCCTATCAAAATTGGCACCCTCTCCCTCTTTTTCTCTCTCAATTTATTTGATGTTTCTTTCTTTTAGTACACAAACCCTAATTCCATTTCCTATATATACTCCTTTATACTGTTCACTTTCTCTCTTTCTTTAAAAAAAATCAACTTTTGGAACAAGGTTTTTCTCTCCTCTCCTCCTCTCTTCTTGCCGTGAACAATTCTCCTCCCTCCCCTCCCCCCCCCGCCCCCCCGCCACACACACACACACAAATTTAATTTTTTTTTCTTTCAAGTTTCTTGTTCCAATCATTTCATATGTCACAGATCTTGATCGTACTACCATAAAACACGTTATGGCAAGATCATATATGTGTGGATCCACTCAAAAAATCCTAATGAGCTTTATGCTAAGGATGTGAAAACACTTGATGTAGCCCCCCGAAAATTTTATAATTCTTAAAAATAATCGTAGAAGTCTAATATCAAAATTTAAATCCCGAAAATCGACTCAAGATAAAAATCAAATTCTAGACCGAGTCAAAATATCGGAAAAGAAACCCTAAAAATCGAATCAAGTTAAAACTTAATTCCAAATAAGTTCAAAAACGAGTTTTCTCAATCTTGAGAAAACGAGAACCCTCGAAACAAAATATAAAGTCCAACTACCAGTTTAATCAACATTCGTACGCCGACCAAATCATCTACCTGATTCCTAAAATGCAAATCAAAATGATATATCCAAATAATATTTAACAACGAAATGATAAGATCCTGAATCCTTCGGTAAATTTCAGAATCAGAAATTTCAAGTTTTTTTTTTTTTTTTTACCAAAAGTCAAATTGAGTCAACTCATAACCCTAGACTCGATTAAACGATCCCGAAAACTAAAAACTATTAAATAATCACAAATAAAATAAGATAAACCATAGATATTGAGCTAAAAATATAAAATGATCAAAACTCGAAAATTATACGATCTTACAAATGACTTAACAAAACCGGAAGTCAAACCGGAATCGTGAAAGTCAACAAAGCCTATAACAAATCATAGTGCTTAAGATCCGGCAATCCCGCATTCTCGAACCCTAGAAAACGAAATTAGGTTAATGGCCCAAAATAGTTCGTAATAATATAGGGTAACATAAAAATATCAGATTCGCGGATTTCGAGTGTCCTTCGAACTCAAACAGGATCAGTGCTCGAAAAGCGTGTCCCAGAGCTTGGAATATTAAAAATATTCCCTTTATACCAATAGACTCGTAAAAATATAAGGATTCCAAAAATATCAGTTTTAGAATTTTTTAGTAGCTAAAAATTACAGATATAGCTTGATTACGTGTATTTTTATTACTACCGGTACTTTAATTATCTAGTCTACTATTTATAATACTTTTCTACTATTCATTATTATTTCACTATCTCTACTTTTTCTTACACCTATTTCTTACACCTACATATCTATTTTCTTATTTTTATTTCCAATACAACTTTATTCACATCAACTTTACACATTATTTCTTTTATTACACAACAAATAAAATAAAACAATTTCCCCCTCTCTCATGAAGCAAAATCGACGCCATCCCCTCTTCTCTTCCTCTCAATTGTTTTTCTTTTTCAATTTATTTTATTACATCTAATTTTCACTCCAAAATTCTATAAATACCCCCTTCCTCTTTTATTCTTTCACACACTCATTTTACATAACAAAACTCTACCAAAATACTCTCTCAAAACCTCTCTCCAACCATTCCCTCTCAAAATACTCTCTACCCATTTCTACTCTTCAAGAAGAAAATCAAACACAAAACCCATTCATCTCTTTTCAAACCTTCCATAAAACCTTAGGTAAAAATTCTCATATTCACTTATCATGTTCATATAACTTAGCATGAGTTTAGTGTATGTTTCTTAGACTCATGAGAGTTAAAGAAGTAACAATTTATTCATGTTTTGTTTTTGTTCATGTTCTATTCTTTTCTTTATGTTATTATTATGTTGTTATTGTTATTATTTGTTCTAACCTAACTTATATAAAGTATTATGCATATTATGTATATATATTTATTTAGAGCATATAAGCTCATTTTTTATTTATTTACTTTTAAGTTATGCAATTTATTTATTTCATGCTATTATTAAGTTAGTCTTTCTAGTCTTAGACTTGTCCATATCAAGTCAAAACAATCTTTTATCTATTTTCTTTAAATCTTTCGGGACTAGTCCATTCTTAGTCCCGGGATGCCTTGATGAAGCTAAGGCTCCAATACTTGACCGGGATACCTTGATGAAGCTAAGGTTCCCAATACTTAATATTTTATTTTCTTGCTTATTATTTGTATCTAGTATTTTCTTATGTTCTTATTATTTTATATGCTCATGATACTTGCATCTACATAATGTTAATGTCTCAACTAATCTAAAAGTAGAATTTCATTTTATTAAAGGAACTCAAAACTAGATTTTTGATTATGTGATTTATCATAAAATCATGGAGTTATTATCAACAACATAAAAATAGAGTTTTCTCAACGTTTTCATAGATAACAAAGATAGATTACCAAGGAAACATAAGAAATAAATATTTTCTTCGTATATTATGGTGACCTAAGTTTTAGTAGAATAAATTGATTAATATTAAAAGTTTTTACAAAAAGCTTAAGATTTAAACTTTTTTTTACTCCATATCAAAACTAAGAAACAAACTAGTTTTCAAAGTTAAAGATAAAATCAACCCATAAAAGTTACAAACCCACTTAGGAAAATAATAATTTTCAAGTCCCTAAAGAAAAGACTTATTTTCAAAATAATATAAACAAGATAAGGTTAGAAACAAATGATTTTACCAGTAAATATGATACTTTTCGAAAGAAATAAAAGAACAAGTTTTAGAAAACAAAAACTTATATTTTAAATAATAGAGACAAGACTCAAGAACCATTCTAACATACAAATTCATAAAGAAGTTTTTCAACAACTTAATATACTTTTGATAAATTTGATTTTTTAAAGTAAAATTTATGAAAGACTAAGGTTAAAAGAAAAATTTACTTGTTTTGGAAAAAGAATGAAGAAAATAAAGTAAGAATATACTCATTTATAACAAACTAGGAAAATATAAAGTTTCTTCAAATACTTGAAAAGAAATTATTAAAGTTGAAGTTTTAAACTCAAAATGAATTATTTTATGAAATAAATTGTTGAGACACTACCATTAGAATTTTGTATATAAAGTGAGCTTACCTATATACTCAAAGTATTTATTAAAATATATATTTATATATATTGTTACAAAAGGATTTTCTTTAAAATGAAGTTGAGTTAAAAATGGATTTGCAAAAAGTTTAGAAATAATTCGTTTTAAATCTGTACCCAATGTTTTCGGAACCCAAATGACCTTTTATGACAAAGATAAGTTTATAAATCAATAGATCTTTTTGAATAGGTAGAAAACGGTATATTATATGCGAAATTCCGAGTTAAAATGAGCAAGTTATGGCCATTTTAAGTTGGAATTTCTTCTTATACGATTTTACCATGATTTTAAGAAAAGTTTAGAATATCCAAGAGTAGAAATTTCATGAAAGACTTATCCCGGGTATTTCTTTTGTCTAGGTGACGAAGGATACGAGAATACCCTACCCGAGGATTACTACGACTAAGAAGATAGCGAAATAGACGAGTGAGTTATTCCTCTTAATTTCGTTACCTTACTTATGCTTGTAAAGTAGTAGCATTAGTATACTAAGAAAAGATAAAAATAAATATATATTTGGGGAATTCGGGATTATGTGTATATATATGTGATTCTATGCTTATGCGTGAAATGAGAATTAAGAATATCACAACTGCAAATTGCTTGTTTAATTAACTTTGTTTACTTACTTGTATGATTGCTTGTTTATTGACAAATTGATTGATTGCCCCCTAATAAACCTTAATAAGGTTTGGCTTAAGAAAAATAAAATGCTCACACATAGCATTTACCGAGTCACATCTTTTTCGGAAGTCTGCTACTCTTACGCGTGGAGTTGGATTGGCTGTGATCGTGCAGTGCTACGGGCCATGTTCCTTCCTGGAGAATCCAAATTGCTCAGGGAAAGCGACTCTAGGTTCTGAGCCGAGCCAACCGAACGCTGTGGGTGAGGACCTGGGGACTAGCAGTAGAAGGTCGAGGACCTTCAACCCCGATTCCCTAACCTTTGATACGGAAGGGTAAATCCGTTCTATATATGGTTTCCGAATAACTATATATATTTGCGTAATCATGTGATTGTTGCATTGTATGCATAGCATATGTGTGAAAATCTAAATAAACTTGTGTGAAATTATGGTGCGAATGAAAAGGAATATCTCACTAAGCTAAGTTGTAGCTTATACCCCTATAGATTTTGATAGAAACAGGTATATCCATGGATTAAATTGAGGGTCATGATGTTAAGGAAGTCAATGAAGAATGTAAGCTTCTATGGAAGAAATGGAATCATAAGATGAAGTAACTTTGTAAGATTCTTTATATGAAATGACTTATATGATTAGTATTATGTTGATTCTAAGTTGTATATCTATTTGAAGTCAATAGAAGGATATGCCCATAAGTATTGTAACTTGATATGTTTATGATTTATGATAAATATTCTCTTTGCCTTGCTACTTATTTATTATCAATATAAACTGTGCTACTCCAATGTGTTCCCTTAGTTGTGATATATGCCTTGTACATAATATGGAAGCTTTTGCGTAACTGAGTCATTCCTAGGCTTTAATATTGTGTACGACGGACTGCCAGGTTTAGGGTACCCCTCGGGACGTGACACTTGAACATGAGATTCTTGCCATCACAATGTTGTAGATCTTGCTATTTATGTTGTTTTGCTATTACTATGCTTTGTTTTTTAGTTATGTTGTCATTATTAATGATTTGTGCATTTATCCATCATTTAACCATATCTACATAATGATTATAGTGCATTTGCATTTATGACTAGTATAATCAACTAGATCTAGTTGTTTTGAGTTCATAAATGCCTTAGGCTTTTGTCTTATGTATATAAAGTACTTGTAGTAGCATAATAATAGTGAGAAAAGGTTAAAAAGCTTAAGATCTACTTTAGTTTCAACAAAAATGGATTTTTGAAATTCGGATCTAAAAAGAACCCTATTTAGAAAAGCTATTTTTCAACTTCAAAATGAGTATTTTACACTAAAAATGAAAGGCTTAGGAAATATGTATCATAAATGAGTGATTTTGATGAGTAAAAACTTAGATCTACTAAGGGATATTTTCAAAACAAGAAAAGTTTATAAAGGTTATGTTATCATTATGTTTCAATCCCAGTAACTAACTTAAAATTCGTAATAATGAAGGTTTGATATATGAACACTATTTTTCAACCCAAAAACAAGATTTTTATTAAAGAAATGGAAGTCTTAAGGAGTAGGTTTGATTAGAAATTGGTTTTAGAAAGATTAAATGAATTTTACAAAAGAAACAATCTCAAAAATCAATTTCAAAATTCGGATTTAGAAATGAACTCTATTTAAACACCTATTCCCAATAGCCAAAATGAGGATTTTAATGGAAAAATAGAAGTACTAGGGGATACATATAATAAAGACCTAATTTTGACAAGGGTGAATGAAAATTTATCAAAGTATAATCCTAAAACAAGGAAAGGTTTCAAAGTATAGATTAAACCATGTTTTCATTCCTTAAAATCTTGTAAAATTTGTAATTAGGTAAACCACCTATTTAAACATCTATTTTCCAACTCAAAAATGAAGAATTTTATTAAAATAATGAAGGTGTTGGGCTTATAGGTCATTAAGGATAAGTTTTGATAAAAGCAAGTGTGATTTTGCAACAAATAAAACTAGTTTTCTTAAGTCTAGAAACTTCAAAAGTTTTGTAAAGTAAAAGTTTTCTAAAAGAATTCTTGATGTCATATCATTAAGGATATACATATAGATAGCTCATCTCATGACATTCAGATAGCAACTTATAGGTAATGCATGTACATATAATGCACTTGGTGGAAACAAAGCTAGGAAAATAGTATGTTATACATCCCATAAAGCATTGTCTAGGTACATGGAGAGATAGATTGACCAACATACATGAATCATACGTGATATTGAGTTATTTATATATATAAGAGAGTCTTACAAGATATAACAATTGTTAAGTATCTATCAAAGCTTTGGAATGATGCTTGGATTGAATTTAAAAATTGATTTGTGGGTTGGGAATTTCGTATAGCATTCTATACCTTATTGTTCATCGAGAAAATGACCTTAATTGATGGAAATAACTTTAGAAATAGATAGCTCTCGTCAAATAAGTAGAAATCAGTATATAATATGCAAAATTCCTAGTTAAAATGACTAAGTTATGGCCGTTTTAAGTTGGAATTTCCTCTTAGACGAACTTGTTAGAATAGAATTTATAGATTCACTCAAATTTTGTAGAAATACTCATTAGAGTTATTTCTTTAGATTAAGAAACTTGGAAGACGGATTAGACCTTCCTGATGACTATTACGATTAAGTGGATTTTTGTGCCATGATAAAGTGAGTTCACTATCTTTAAATTATATGCTTATGATTGTATATGCTTATGATTGTACTTGTATTGATAGTGTCATTAGATTTAGGGCAAGATAAAATTGGAATGTGCATGTGAATTCTATTTGATAGAATCGATGATAAGAATATTGAAATGGAAGTGTTGTAAATATTTGTATGATTTAGTATAGAATTGAAGTATCTACAATATCTATGATCGCCCATAAATCGCTAATTAATATGTCATGATCTTGAAATTAAATTGATCATGCATACCATATGTTGAGTCATATTGCATTTGTTATTATACCTTTGTGGGAAGAAGACATAATAGTTGGGCAACGAGGGCCTGTAAACTCGAATGTTGGCATGAATGGCCTGAATTAAAATGGAAGTAGAGTAGGTACTTGTATCAACTACAAAAAAATTAACAAGTGGTAGGCACCTGAATCAACCACAATATAAATAAGAAAAAATGAAATCTATGGTCGTATGGGCCTGAAACAACTAACCCTGAATGGAGGGCATGGATCCATTCAACATAGGACTCCCGGAAAGTCTTATGTATTGTATGCTCACGTGCTTGTGCATTTCACATGGTTGTTAATATAACTAGTTTGCCAGATCGCTTGTTGAAGTATTTAATTTTGTAAGTGAAACTCACTAAGCTCGTAAGCTTATACCCCTATAGTTTCCTCTTGTAGTATGATTATTTATGGTTATCCCCGAGAGACCACTTTTCTCAGGTAAAGCTTTTGGAATTTAAGGAGCTTTTTGAAGAAATCGGGACCTAGATGTTAGGCATAGACTTCTAGTTAAATCTCCTTAATCTTATATATATATATATATATATATGTTGTAAGAGACTTCTGCAAACTTAAGAACTCTTAATATTTTGATGGAGGTATGCCTCTTAGATCTTTGTAATAGATTAATCTTGATTATAACGATTATGATTTATATTCTTGTCGCTATGTATGCTTCCTTAACCTTTCTCGATTCAAAGTATGGTTCCCTATATATTGAACGTGAGCCTTACACCCGATGTTTAAACTCATGAAGTGACTAAGGTTGTCATGCCCCGAAGGACACTCTAAACGTGGCAGTCCACCGTATATAATATTGAAGCTAAAGTATGACAACCTTAGTCATGCAGGAGCTTCGATGTCTCATGCAAGGAGTACTTCCAAGATAATAGGAGACTTAAACATGTATTACGTTTAAGCAGATAATAAAAGCATGCAAGAACTTATAAAGGTAAACATGAAATAATTATTAAGATAAGAGTTTCTTACAACTTCTTTGGGGCATTCCCCCATTCTAAAGGCCTTGCTAAAACTAAACCATCTTTAATAACATACATGAATATAACATAAGTCTACTATAGAGATTTCTATTAGAAGTCTACATCCAAAACTAAATATATAAACTTCTTCCAAAAACTCCTAGTAGCTTTGGCTCACACCTGACAAAAGGGACTCCATGGTGCCAACCACAAGTAATGAAACTGTAACAAAAGGCTATAGGGGTATAAGAAAAACTAGATTAGTGAGATAACTTCCTTCTTCAAAGCATTTCCATAAAACATACAAGTATTTTAGACAATCATATGGGAATGCATCAATCACATGAGCAAACAAAATA
The DNA here is from genome assembly GCA_024138025.1 of Combretum micranthum. Taxonomy (NCBI): domain Eukaryota; kingdom Viridiplantae; phylum Streptophyta; class Magnoliopsida; order Myrtales; family Combretaceae; genus Combretum; species Combretum micranthum. The sequence goes on from JAMXBD010000030.1 coordinate 1,600,351, forward strand.
CAACGATAAACCGAAAAACATGTGTAGCATGGAATTTACGCTCTCTATGTTGGGGGGGGGGGGGGGGGTTACCGGTCCATACGACCATTAATAGTTGCAGACTTATTGGCTCCTACTTACCCTGTAGACTTTCCGGCTCCTACTAGCTCATGCAGACTTTTAGGCTCCTACTAGCCACCACTCTGACTTCTCGTTTCCCACACGAAGAATAATAGCGAAAAAAATAAATGTGACTCACAATATGATATGCATGAATTGTTTTTAATATTAGTTTATTCAATTATCATCAAGTTCAAGTTAAAGGTGACCAAAACAATATTCATCATACCATTGCAAGGAAACATAAGTTATTCATCAATTCCTCTTTCGATATACTTATCTTTTATTCAACGACCACATCATTTAATCATGAATCCAAATCTCACAACATTTATTCATTTGTCTTTTTCCTTACTTTCTAGTGCTACTACTTACAACACAATCAAGGAAACGTAATTAGTAAGGGATTAACTCACTCCATAACGATCGCTTCTAGTCAAAATAATCTTTCAGGAAGGCAATATTGGTTCCTTCTTCACCTAAAAAAGATGAAATACCCCAAAATGAGTTTTTCATAGAATTTCTACTTTAAAAATTCTAAATCTATCTCTAAATTTCGGTAAAAATCGGATTGAAGGAAGTTCCAATTTAAAATGGCCATAACTTGCTCATTTTAATTCGGAATTTCGCATATTATATGTCGTTTTCTACCTACTCAAAAAGATCTATCCATTTATAAGGTTACTTTTACTATAAAAGGTCATTTGGGTCTTGGATTAGAAGGGTACAAATCTAATACGAAAATTCCTTTCTTGAAAAAACAAATATTTTCTAATCCTTCCTTTACTAATGCTTGTTTAAGTAAAACTCAAATATGTATATTTTTTAAAAGAATTCCTTATGTATATAAATATACACATAATTTATGCATGAAGCTATAGGTGTTGTCTTATTTAATTTATTTCCTTAAAACAACCTTTTCTAGTGTTTTGGAAAATTTGGATTTGTTAGAATTTACTTTATTTAGGTGAAGTAACTTATAAATTTTTGGATGATCAAAATCTAATATAATATATTTTGATTCTTTAGTTTATCAAAAGTGAGTTGAAAATAAAGTTTGGTCTTTTGTGGATATCTACAAAATTTATTTTTAAGAATTGGAAAAATAGAGTTTCCAAAAGTTTTCTTTAGTAGTACTCGATGAGTTTATTCTTTGAAAATTTATTTTCATTTTCCTTGTAAGTTAATTTTCTTGAAAACTTATTTAGCTCTTGGTTTAGAAAGTTGGTAAAAATAGTACCAAGTTATTATTTATATATCAAGACTCCTTTTGTTATTTAAAAAGGAAATATCTTTAGACTTTAAAGAAACTTCATTTATTAATAGTTTGAAATTTCATGATAAGTTCACATAAACTTTTAAAAGAGATTTATTTGAAAATATTTTTCTAAGTCTTTGGAAAAACTTTGATCAAATTTTATTCTTTCATAAAAAAGATTCATTTTTATTTGGACAACAACTTATTAGCCATGCATGAATATCATCATGTAGTTTATAAAAGCTAAAAAAATATCACAAGATAAAGTAATAAAGAACATAAGAAATAAATAAGCATAATAATAATTGTTAAGTATTTGGAGCCTTAGCTTCTTCAAGGCTTCTCAGGATAATGATTAGACTAGTCCCAAAAAAAAAAAAGAAAAATTGTTTTGACTTGATGAGGAAAAGTCTAAGACTAGAAAGACTAGTCTTAAAACAACTTGAGAGTAAATAAATTGCAAGGTAAGTAAATAAATTGCAAGGAAAGTAAATAAATTTCAATAACAAATGAGCTTATATGCTCTAAAAGATATATATAACTATATAGATATATTTAGTTAGATATACATAAAAACAATATGAAGGAAAATAGATTCTTGAATAAGAACAAAGTATGAGCATATTGTTGCTTTCCTAACCTCCATGAGTTTAGAAAACACACACTATATTCATACTAAATAAATGAATATAAGGAAAACTTAAAGAACTATTACCAATGAAAGATAAACTAGAGAGAACTTTTCAAGAGATTTTGAGAGAGTAATTGTAGTATATGAAAGGTGTGAAGGAAATAGAAGGAAGAAGTGTTTTTTATAGGAAAAAGTAGAGGATAATTTGTATTAATTAAATAAATGAAAAATAAAATAATTTAAGATGAAAGGGGAAGGGGCTAGCGCATATTTGAGTGGGAAAGAGAGAAAATTTATTTTTTGTATTTTTGTTAATGAAAAGTAAGATATGAGAGATGTGAAGTTGTATTGGAAATGAAAATTGTAAGAAAATAGGAATATGGTTGTAAGAGTAGGTTGTAAGAAAAAATAGAGATAGATAAATAGTGTAAAATAGTAATGAATAGTGTAATGTAAAGTAGATATGACAAATAAAGTATCGGTAGTAAGAAAATACGCGTATAATGCGATTTTGATATTTTTAGTTATTGAAAAATTATAAAATTGATATTTTTGAAAACCTTTTATTTTTACGAGTCTAAAGGTATATCTGAAATATTTTTACTATCCTGAGCCCCAGGACACGCTTTTCGATAATTGTAGTCGATCGAGCTCTAAACGAATCGCGGTTTAACTAATATGATATTTTTAAGCTTACTCATATTATTACGAACTATTTGTAGGGTTTTTATATGATTTTTTTTATTAAAAATTTGTAGCGGAAAATTAAACACCCTAAAACCAGAATCCATGTGCTTTGATTAAATTTGATAACAAGAGGAATAAATTCTTGATTTACCTTGCAATTCGTATCCAAGGATTTGAAATCAAACTCGTGTGATCCGGATCTACAAGACACCACGATTTTGTTGTGCCCTCTACGTAGTCCACATGAACAAGCCACCCAAAAAGGAATCAATTCTTACGTGCTAGCATAATCTAGAACCTTTCTAGATTGATGAGGAAGATCTGAGTTTTTCTCTCTCTTTTACGGTTACAGAGTTTCTCTGCCGTCTAATGTAACAGTAAAAGTCTTAACCCTAATGAGACACTATCACACCTATTTATATTATGTCAGTATTTTGCACTGATAATAATACCCCTAATCTTACTAGGGTTGGTAGTGATAGTAAATTATTATTCATAATAACAATTTATTTATTCTTCCCATTGGATTTTTAAAAATAAATCACTAACTGGTGATTGGCCTCTAGTACATGAAATAACAATACTTAGTAATTGGTCTAGGGCACAATCACTAACATTATTCTATATATTAATCTCTCACTTACTCACTTAAGGTTACGAACACGGGATTGCCGGACTTGAACGGTTGCGTCTGACTAGGGTTTTGTTGACTTTAAGATTTCCAGTTGACCTTCTAATTAAGGTTTAAGCTTAATCGATCGTAAAACTTTGGGGGTTTACAAAGATTGTCATACTTGAGTTTAAATATCGAGTGTGGCGGACTGTCGCTTTTAAGGTATCCGTTAGGGCGTGACAAAGTCCAAAGTAGTCTCGCGCATCAACCTTATGGCTCTTGAACAATTAGAGTCTAGTATTTGCCCAATTTGCCTATTAATTTTTTCTTTTCTAAGAAAAGGTGGTTCCTCTGAAGAGCATTATTGTGCCTTTTTTCTCCACAAGTTTCAAATGTAGAGGAGTGGCTAGGTATTCATAGGCCCTTAGAGTAGATGGGAACTATAGATTACCTTGATGATTGGTAGATCGGATAAATTAAAGATCATTTCATACTTTTCTTAAATGAGCTCACTATGAGCTACGATTAATAGCGATTGAACATTTCATTTTTTTTTAAATTTTCAATACAAAATTTAAAAAATTAAATAAGATTTTAATCCCAAAATGAAAATTGGGCTTATGAATGTAATAATTTTTTAACCCATTTTCATATGAAATCATTAAGGATATGCATTTATTTATATCATATGTTTAGCTCAATTAGCTCATAAGCCTAATCGAACTCTATTGTGTTTGAGTTGAATATATATGTTGATTAAATTCTAATCAAGTTTGGTATTAATTTATTTTAATTAGAATTAAAATATATTTTTATATAAATCAAGCTTAGACATGCTTAACTAAATCAATCTCGAATGATATTATGTTATTTTGAGTAGAATTCAAGCTTAATGCTATGTCGTCTCTGCTTGACACGTTTATAACCTTAGTCCTTCTTTAGAAGACCCCTCTATAAAGAAAACAAAACACGTTTTTGAAGAACATTTATTTCTTGTGTTGTTACTAATAATGCTTTAAATGCTATAGATTGATTACATGATATATACACTGAAAATTGAATAAATATTTTTATATAAATTATATTAAATGATATCAATGTTTAGAGATAAGTTCATTCAAGGTATGAGTGGTTAAAAAGAGGAATCAACATTTCATAAAATGAATTAAATGAGATATCAACGTTTTAAAAAGTTTATTTAAGATAATAACATTTTGATTAGTTTTTAATTAATTTTCCTTAATGGTTAAATATGAATACATTATTTGACTCACTTTATATAACATTAATTTCTCTTTTTAACCATTTGAAATGAATTTACCCTCAAATGTTAAATCCTCATTTTAGTCATTCGAAATATTGATATATTAAATGAACTTATCTTTAAACATTAATACGTTTCAATATAATATAATCTATATTATTTACTTTTAAAAAAAATTCATTATCTTTTGTTGAATTTATAAAGAGTTCTTTTAAATTTTAAGATTCTTTTTCTATCTTTTTTTTTTTTTTGGGAATTGGTTGAACCCACTAGGCCTATGGTTCAAACTAAACAAACTGGCCTAAACCCATGAACTTATATGGGTCTATCAATGGTTCAGATTTGACCTCATAGATTAGTTCTAGAACCTAGCAGTGTGGGTTGTGATAGGTTGCAGGTGGGGACCTTTTAAGGATGTCTAATTTCAAGTGCATTATTTTGGTGCTCTTTTAAATTTTTTTTTTCGATTTTTTTCCCTTAAATTGCAATTTCTTTTCCTTTACCCGAATTTCGAAATGTCTCTAGTAGTTTTGATTTAGGTCAGTTTCTGCTCTACGTTTATGATATTTGAGTGATTTGTCGACCTTGCAGCAAGTAGTTAGTAAGCTAATCAAGGTGCTAGGGGAATTCTACTAAGCGTAAGGAGAGACCTTACCTTTACTTAGAGAGGGGCAGCGGTACCACGCTCTTCTGTGCTCGTAGTTAAACTCGGCTCAATGGATTTCTTTTAGTCCCTACTTTTTAAAATGGGGTGCTCTTTTGGGAGTCGAGTCCTGTTAAATAGGGGTTTAAACTGGCTCCTTTTGTTTTTTTTTTTTTTTTCTATCTGCTTTCGGGATCTTTGATAGAACCATAATTGTTTTCGCGTTTTTAACAAAATTTTTGTCTGCTAAACATCTCCCAACGTCTGTATATTTCTGTTGATTTTAATATTTATTCAAAGTAATATTTTTAAAATCCATAAATTATGTTAACTAACATTATAAACACATACATAAGTATTTTCTTTCCATCCTTGCTATAAAGGAGGTAGCGACTATAAGCATACTTATCCTTGTAATATAACAAAAGTATGTCCAAAGCGGTATATACATAAGGGTGTTCATAGTTCGATTAATAATTGATTTTTTAATATCTCGATCTTAAACCGATCCATTATAAATGATGAATTGTCTTAATGATTAATCATTTTTTTTATTAATTTTTTGGTTTTCGGTTTTTAATCATTTAACATAATGGTTATGCAAAATTTGTAGTTAACCATATTTTTCAATATATCCGTAAAAAAATCAGGGTTTTTTTTTTTTTTTTTACAATTATATTAAAAACTGTAAGTTAAGAATATAAGACAAGTGAAAGAGTCGTCAACATATATTGATGCCATCAAGATAATCATTCACATTTATTTCGCAACGTTAAGCACCACGATACTCATCAAGTATACACACAACTAGAACAATTAAGTTGGGATCGATTATGGTTTGAAACCTATAAAGTCTAGGCCTTTAGGTTTTAAAACCTTCAATATCCGACTATTGATATTTTTAAAAATATATACACTATATTACTTTTATTTAATTTTTCCTAAACACGTCAATAATTGAGAACGTCATATATAAATGCATAGAAGCATGGAAAATTCGATGCTACCACCATTAATTTTGATAGGACCGATCTCATCACCATCCGATGGTTCATATTATACTCAACCATGATTGAATCATTACAATAGTTAATAATTTTTATTTATAAGTTTATTAATGTAATTATATTATTTATAATACTATTCATTTTAAATACTATTATTTTTAATAAAATGCATCATATGGTAGAACATAATATTTTAATAATACTATTATATTATAGATATATCATTATAATTTATGAGTTGTGATTTAGTATAACATATTATTTTAATTTTTTTGGCCAGAAAATATTATTTTAATTTTTTGTATCATATTATGCAAAATTCTGCAGATAACATGTAAAGCTTTGGAGACAAAAAATGTCCGGGAGTCGGTGCTTGGGATCTTCCACGAACTTTCGGCTACTCATGGATTGCGAAGGCAGTGATCACGCTATCATCCTTCGCATTGTACTATGGAGACTAGTGGAGACTTGCCCATGTCGAGAAATCGGACAAGGGGGCAGCGTCGATGGCAATCTTGAAGGGGTTACCCTCAATCACAAGGCCTCAAGACCACCAAAAGAACCAAGTATTTGGAATAATCAATGACATGGTCAAGTCCATTTTGGAGATCACCGGATGCATTGTGGTGTTCGAAAATGAGAGCAAGGATGTCCCAGAATTGGCAAAGCCCATTGACATTGCAAGCAGCGTTTATCAAGTTATTATTACTATTCTTGCAACCTCCATTCAATTCACTTCCTTCATTAGCATGGGAGTAATTGACGAGTATGTTGATTATTCACACTCTAGAAAGAGCAAGTTTTAATTAAAATTCCTATTATCATTTCATGCTCATGAAAAGCTTGGATGTTTTGTTAACTTTACGACAAATGGGCGAGATCTTCCTAGTTATGATCGAAAAGTTAACATGATACTCCACAACATCAAGAGACAGCTTGAAGATTTCAAACAAAAAAAGGGTGAGAAAGAAAACTACTTTTAAATTAAAGGTATTTCTTGTCTTCTCAAATATGAGCACACCGTATTAATTCTACACTAATGTGTGATCAAAGAATCAATATGGCAGAGGAAATAAGAGAGTACCAAAGGCTACAGAGGCTTTTTAACGCTCCTACCGACAATGTGGAGCTCCTTAAAGCGTTGTTTTACATTAAGGATGATCCTAAACCATTGTACCATGGCTCCAAGAAGACTACGGTAAAAAATAGCTCTCAGCACTCATCTTCTCATGGTCGATTTCTGGTCATATTTGCTTCATCTAGTGAAATATTTTGTCATATTGGGATAGCTCAATCTTGCATTGGGCTTTACATGAAAAAGCTATTAGAAGAATCTATCAAAAGCATTGTGTTGCTTCACTTAGATTGAACAAGACAACATTAATGCTTGCACTTGAGCACAATGGTTTTTTTCATTGCTTTTAGTAACTGTAGCTTATGCCCAACAGGACAAGATTGACTCTCTTCGGAGGAAGAATGTGTGGTTACTCATGTCAGACCTGAAACTATCTACTAATGATTTACAAGGACTAGTGTCGATCTACAAGGAACCTAAGTTCCATAAGAAATGGTACGAGATCGTATGGATTCCAATCGTGGATGGAGAGATTGAGTCGAATCAATTTGAGAACTTGCAGTCTAAAATGCCATGGTATACACCTCGCTATCCTACATTAATAGACAAAGTGGAAAGAAAGATCATAAAGGAGAAATGGCACTTTAGACAAGAACCAATTGTTGTGGTGCTTGATCCTCAAGGGCAAGTTGAATGCCAAAATGCAATGTGGATGATTCGAATTTGGGGGTTCAATGCATTTCCTTTCACAGATTCTGTTGTGGAAACCCTTTGGAGCTGTCATGATATTAGTTGGTTTGAGCTCTTGGTGAATGATACAATATACCAAAAAATAACTGAATCGGTAAGTAAATTAGGTCTCATGGCCTACTAGTTGATTCTATAGTTGATTGTGAATGATTTTTATGGTGATTGGTCTTATGCAGATCAATGCAGAGAAGCTCATCCTGATATATGGAGGAGAAGACGCCAAAGAGATCCATGAAGTGGAGACCTACTTGAAAAAGATAACTGATGAAGGCAATATCATTATTAGTGTCAATGTAACAAAAATTCAACTATTTTGGACCCGTCTGGAGAGTTGCATGTTCTCTATGATTCAAAGAAAGAGAGATGTTTTTTATTCCCCCATGCAAGATGTGCTAAACTCCACACAAGCTCAAAAAAGATGGCGGATTCGCGCTACTCACAAAAGGCACTCAGGTTGTGCTCAATACATCTTTAACTTCTTTTACTAAGGTATTCTCTCGATATGAGACATGGAAGAAGCAAGTCAATGTGAATGATAAGTGCTTTGAGGTTGTTGTCAAGGAATACAATGACAAGGATGTAGCTCCACAAACATGCCATCATTTTTACATCCCTAATATAATCAAATATATCCCAGAGAATGTTAAATGCCCAGTGTGTCCTCGAGTAATGAAGAACATTGTTAAGTTTGAATGCTGCCATGGAGCTCATAAGGTTTCCAAGCGCCACGAGAATTCCGAATGTTTGAAATATGTCCAACCAAACTGAGTGCTCTTGTTTTGTTTTGATGTGTTTATGTTGCGTCTTCTTAGTAAAAAATCGTTAATTTTCCTGGAAATGATCTAAACGATTTTTCCTCTTGCCTGTAGTGATCACAACAAAATAAATAAAAATAAAAAACAATAAACTAGGATTCACTTAGAAAACCCTAATTTGGGAAATAACCATGGGACTGTCGCACATATTTCTTTCACTATCAATAATGATGGGATGCACTGTTTTTTCTCACTAGATAACACTAGTGGATCATACGAAGCTTTATCACAAACGGTAGATTTCAATCAATAACAGGCCTCTCTTTCTCTAGCATTTAAGAATAGCCAGTGATGATGATACCCTAAAGAAACAAACAAAGAGTATTTATACTAAAAGACAAACGAAAAGCATGCAACAACATAGGCTGGTATATTTAAAATAAAGGCTAGTAGCTTAAAGGTGGTGTTGAAACACTGTTGAATGAAGCTGACTAGTACGTTGGCGGCTTTGCCACCTACGCCAGTGGGATACCCTAGTCGCCGGCTTTGCCCAATGCATGCTCTTGGCAATAATTTCTCCAATTCAAGGCCGACTTTGCATCATTTAATGCCGAAGACCTTGGTCCTTTATGTGCCAGCTGACATGTTTCAAGCCTCCTTTAGTGCACAAATCTCCTTATTTTCAAGTCTTCATCTAAGTAAATGTAGTATACTTAGGATTTTCTTGAGTATAAACTTATATGGGTTGGATCTATAACCTAACAAACTTCCCCTTCAACTCATTTGAGGGGTACCATCACACCTGTTGTCTGTCAACAACAAACAAGTTTGTCATTGGGTAGAGCCTTAGTCATCATATCTAAAGCATTATCATCAGTATAGATCTTCTTTAGCTTCAAAAGTTTTGATTCCAATACATCTCGAATCCAATAATACCTAACATCAATGTGTTTGGATCTGGAATGGAATGTTGAATTCTTACTGAAATGTATAACACTCCAGCTGTCACAAAACACCCTTAAATCTTTTTGCTCTTGACCCAATTCTTCTAAAAACATCTTCATCCATGAGACTTCCTTGTAGGCTTCAGTCATAATAATATATTATGCTTCAATGGTAGATAATGCAATACATTTTTGCCACTTAGATTGCCAAAACATCATTCCCCTTACATATGTAATCAGATAACCTGAAGTGGACTTACTAGAATCAAGATCTCTAGCAATGTCAGCTTCTGAAAACCCTTCCAATACAGGTTTGCTGCCATTAAACTACAAACTTAACCTCGAAGCGCTCCTACGATACCTAAGAATCCATTTAACAATGGTACAATGCTTTTTACTTGGATTCAAGAGATAGTGGCTAACCACACCAATAGCATGAGCAATATCTGATCTAATGCATATCATAGCATACATTAGATTCCCAACAGCTAAAGCATACAGTATCTTCTTCATGTCTTCTTTGTCTGCCTCACTTTTAGGATACTATTGAGAACTAAGCTCGAAGTGACTTGCAAGTGGAGAACACATAGGTTTTGCCTTGCTCATGTTGAATCTCTCCAGCACCTTTTCTAGGTATCTCTACTGTGTTAACCATAATTTTTGGCTCTTCCTATCACGAATGACTCTCATACTGAGAATTTGGCATGCGGGTCATAAGTGCTTTATTGCAGAAGAATTATTCAGTGCGATCTTCAGATCTTGAATCTACTTAGCATCATAACCAACAATTAGCATGTCATAAGCATATAATAAAAGTATAAGAAATCCACCACCGGTAAACTTCTTTATAAAGACGCAACAGTCTGATGTAGTTTTAGTGTAACCTTGATCAATCATGAAGGAGTCAAATTTCTTATATCACCACCTTAAAGCCTATTTCAGCCCATAGAAGCTCTTTTTTAATTTGCAGACAAGCTGCTCCTTCCCCTTGACCTTAAACCCTTCAGGCTGTTCCACATACATTTGTTCCTCCCTGTCACCATGAAGGAATGTCGTCTTCACATCCAATTGTTTAACCTCCAGATTAAAACTGGCTGCTATATTGAGTACAACCCGAATGGAAGACATCTTCACCACTAGTGAGAAACTCTCATCAAAATCAACTCCTTCCTTCTAATTGACCCTCTTCACAACTAGTCTTGCCTTGTACCTTAGTTGTGAGTTATTTTCATCAGTCTTCAATCTGCATACACATTAATTCTTCAAAGATCTCTTGCCCTTTGGAAATTCCACCAAATCATACGTCTTGTTCTCACGCAAAGATTTCATCTCATCTTTTATGGCTTTAACCCATTCTCTTTTCTGGCCATGTGCCGTGGCTTCATGATAACATTCAAGCTCTCCCCAATCTGTCAACGGGACATAATCATTTGGACTATATCAAATAGACGGTCTTCGCTCTCTTGAAGATCTCCTCAACTAAATTTGCTGATGAGGCTCGTAGGCTCTTCGTCTGAATCTCCCACATCTTTCCTATCATTAGATACTTCAAGTGAAGGCATTAGATCTACATTTGTAGAGATCTCATATGAGGATTTATATTTTTCAAGCTTCTTAATATCTTTAATTGTTTGATCTTCAAGAAAGACCACATCTTTACTTCTAACAATCTTCTTCTTTATTGGATCCTATGACCTGTATCCATACTCATCAAGCATCTAACCTAGAAAAATGTACTACTTAGAATTTGTATTAAGCTTCGCTATTTCATCCTTAGGAATATGCACAAATATCCTGCAACCAAACTTACGTAAGTGTTCAAAGGCAATATCTTTACATGTCCAAACTCTTTCTAGGATATCTCCATCCAGAGCATAAAACGGAGATAAATTTATCAAGTCAACAGTTCTCCTCATAGCTTCACCCTAAAATGATTTAGGTAACTTGTCATGAGATAACATGCACTTCACTCTCTCTATGATAGTGCGATTCATTCTCTCTGCAACGCCATTCTGCTATGGGGTCTTTGGAACTATCTTCTCCAGTTTAATACCATAATCTCTGTAATATTCTTCAAATGGTCCTTAGTATTCACAACCATTATCTGCTCGGACACATATCAACTATCTTCTTGTTTCTCTTTCAACTCTAGTGTGGAATTGCTTAAACACACTCAGCACTTGATCCTTAGACTTCAAAGAAAAAGTCCATACCTTCCTAGAGTGATCATCAATGAATGTGACAAAATAAAGAGTACCACCTACTGACTTGTCTTTTATATAACACAAATCCATGTGAACCAAATCCAATATATGATATTTCCTGGCAGGTGGGTTTCTTTGAAATACAACCCAATGTTGTTTAACAGTAAGACAACCAGTGCAAGTTTTCAGAGAAGTACCTTTTGCGTCAAGTAGAAGTTATTTCTTAACAAGCATCTGGAGCCCTTTCTCACTCATGTGACCAAGCTGCTTATGCTAAAGCTCCATAGAAGCGTCATTTGTCAAATTCACATCTTCTTTACTTAGTTTTGCTGATATGAAGTAAAGGGTATTGCTCTTCTTTTCTTTTACAACTATTAGAGAACCATTGGTGAGCTTCCATTTACTTTCACCAAAGTGACTTTGATAACCTTCATCATCAAGTTTCCCTGCAGATATAAGGTTTACACGGATATCTAAAAATATCTTATCACGCCCCAAAGGGTACCTTAAATGTGACAGCCCACCACATTTGACATTAAGACTTAAGTATGACAACCTTAGTCATCTCGAAAGTTTCGATATCAAGTGTAAGGCATACTTTCACGATCGTAGCGGACCAAACTTTGGATCATGCCGTTTAAGCAATTATGCACAATAGCAATTAAGAAAATGAATCATAATAATATGGCCAAGGTTCATAAAAACTTATAAGGAGTCTTTACAACATTAAGAGGCATTCCCCTATCAAAGATAACTAAGTCTAATAAAGAGTCTATCTTGAAATACTTTACACTTTCAAAACTTCCTTTGGGATTCCATATCTACTTCTAACTTACACTTCTATCCATAAGATCTCGGCTTGAAAGCATTACCTAGGTGAAATAACCTCTTGGTTTTAATCTAAGAGGGTATAAGCTACATGCTTAGTGAGATTTATTTCCACAATTAAACTATAAGCCTCAGTAAATTTCAGTAAATAATTTCAAAATGAACTTCGAAACTAAACCCTAAAAATGACTCCAAATTAAAACCGAACTTCGACTAATCCTAAATCACAAATGAATCCAAAAATTTCTTAATCTTGAGAAAATGAGATTCCCTAAAAATAAAATAAGAACTCAAACAGTCTTCAAATTCAAAACCACTACGTACGACAAATTATATACTTAACTCTGAATTGTAAAATCGGGTAATATAGAACCCCAAAACAAATTATTAAAAAGTAAATAACAATAAACCTTCGGGAATAAAACTCAATTCAAGAATTCTGAAAACGTTGAGAGATATTAAATACTTACAAAAATAAAATTTAAAATAATTTTCTCAAACTAAATGTGTTGTATAAACATAAAACGTTAGTTTCCAAATTGGTAAAGACCTAAACTGGAAAATCACTCGGGAACCCTAAGTGGAATATAGTAGTTTAAGTTCGGTAATCTCGTGCTCTTAGCCCTAGAGGCCAAGGTGTAGTTTAAGTTTGCAGAGTAGCTCGTAGTTATATAAGATCGCTTGAAAATATCAGATTGGTAAATTTTTTACTATTTCGAACCCGTTCAGATACAGACTTTGAAAAGCGTATCTCGGGGCTCCAGATATAAAAAAAATATACCATTAATACCGTTAGACTCATATTTTCATAAGGATTTCTAAAATATCAGTTTTATAATTTTTTGATAACTAGAAATATATGATTTTTGCGATTACATTCATATTTCTTTACTACCAGTAATTAACTAGTCTTTTATACTATTCACTTCCATTTTATTACACAATTTTATTATTCTTGTAAACCATAATATTTTTTTAGATAATTATTTTATATATCATAAAAAATTCTATTTTTCTAAAATTTAGTTAGTTTCTGGTTTTTACGAGATCAATTGTTTAAGACCCGATACTAAAAATAAAATAAATTAATTTAATAATTGAAAAATATTTGAAAAAATATTGTTATTTTCATAAAATAATTTTTTAAAATTTTTCGGATTATAAAAATATTATTTATAATTCATATTCGCGTATTTTGATCGTACCGGTAACTTATTTGATAATTCACTAAAATAAATTAATTATTTATCTTATTTTAACTATGAAAAATCTGCTACAAAATTTTGGAATAGATTTTCTATTTTTTTCTTATTTTTATTTTATTTATTAAGAAAGTACTCTTACAACCCATACCTTTAAGTACACCTTTCACACATCACTTCTTTTTTACTTCAATCTTTCTACACTTCAGTATCACTTCATGGCAGAAATTTTGACTCCTTTTGGCTGCATTTTGTCCTTTGAAATACTCCAAAATTGATTAAAGTAAAGATATTTTAATCTTTCTTTAAGAAGCCACACATACCATTAATTACACATTACAATTTCAAGTTAAAAACCAACCAAATTCTCTCTCTCTCTCTTCTTAAATTTCACGCCAGCCTTGGTATTGTCCTTGCTGCCCATTTATTTATTTTTTTACTTCATTTAATGTGTTTTTAACTTATTCTATCTTTTTCTCTCATTCACACATCAAACCCTTACCATTACTTACACTTTTCCTCTCTTTCTCTCTTCTTTTGTTCTTGTTCTTGCAAGAACACTTGGTGCCTCTACTCAATAAATGAGCTCCCACACATATTTCTTCAAGATCCTTTGATAAAACTATTGTCCAAAGCTTCCATAGATGATATAGGTAAAGTATAGTGAGAGTTTCATGCATCAAATGACACTCCATATGCTTAAAAGCTAAGGATGATGATGCCAAAATGAAACACTCCTCTTATCCATGGTTATTCTCTTGTATTATTATTATTATTATTATTTTCTTACTAAAAGTAGTTATATTTTGTAGATCTAACTTTTTTATGTAACTTTGATTATGTTTATGTTAGATCTATGAGTTTATAGTTTACTACCATGGATTTCTTTTATATTTATGTTCGTAGCAAGTGTAGATCTTAGTTTTGAACTCAAATAAAAATGGTGAAATTTGTATCTAGGCAAGACCCACATTTAAAAACCACTTTCCAAGTATCAAAATAGAAGTTTTACTTAAAATAATGAAGGCTTAATGGGTATATATCATCAAGACTTCATTTTATATGGTTCAAAGGTGATTTTTCAAAGATTATTGTTCAAAACAAAATTCTATTTTCGAATCTAGACAAAGGCATAACTTAAAAACATGTTTTCCAACTCAAAAATGAAGTTTTTACTTAAGATATGGAAGGCTCTTAAGTTAGGATATGCAAATGATGAGTTTTCATAAGTTTAGATGGATTTTATCAAAAGATATGTCTAAAAACAAATTTTGTAAATTCGGATCTCAACCAAGACCAATTTTGGAAATCCATTTTTCAATCCCAAAATGAAGAATTTGTTTAAGAAATAAAAGGCTTATGGAATATGTATCAATAGGAAATGTTTTTGATAAGCAAATGGTAGATCTACTAATAGAGATTCTATTACAAAGTATAAAATTTGAGTTTTATCCTAACTTTATGAAATTTGGATGGTTTCAAGACCATGCCTTAAAAACCCTTTTATCAACTCCAAAACTTGTGTTTTATAAGAAAAATGAAGAGTATAGGTCATAGATATCATCAAGTAATGATTTTTATAAGTTGAGATGATATTTGATAAGAAAAACATGTAGAACAAGGAGAAGAAATAAAGTAGGAAAATTTGAGTTGGTTGTCATTTTAAGAAATTCGTAATAATAGAGTAATGGCAAGAATGTCACGCCCCGAAAGATATTCTAAACGCCACAGTCCGCCGTACACAATATTAAAACCTAGGAATGACCGCCTCAGTCATGCGAAGGCTTCCATACTATGTACAAGACATCTAACACATAGAGGAGACACATTGGAGAGATACATTTTATATTGATACACTTGAGTAACAATGTAAAGGAAATACAATTTACTATACTTCAGATACAAATCACTATACTTCATATACGAATCGCTATACTTCAAAATACAAATCATTAAACTTCAATTACAATTCATCAAAAGATTCTACTACATAAAACTATTACAAGGCAAATAATAAAACCTAGCTAATAACTTCAAGCATTCTCATTTCTTGCCGAAATCCCAAAGTCATTCTCGGCTCCAACCATCTCGGTTCCCACTTAGCATTCTTGAGAAGATCTGTTCATTCAAACATCTATTAGGGTATAAGCTACACTAGCTTAGTGAGAATTCCCTTAAATCCGTACCATGACAAGCAAGTTATAATCAATCATATGTTATGCATGAACTAACACATGAGCAAACAATTATGTATGGGTATCCGAAACCCACACATAGAACGAATTTATGCCCTCCGTATCTTGGGTTAGGGATGGTATTGAAGTCTACACGACCACTGCTAGTCCCCAAGCCCTTGGCTCATAGCATTCGCCTCGACTAGGCTCACACATGGAATGCATCCCCGATGCGCCTTAGTTCCCATGAACGAGCTCTGATACCGACCTCGTTATCTCAACAAGTCATTGGACCATACCGATCGACCTGCGTAGGAGTAGCATGCTACCAAATGCAATATGTCCGATGTAATGCATGACCAATTTAAATTTTTGCTTAGGTCAAAATATTCATACATTCTTTAGAGTGACCAACCAATATCATACATATAACAGAAATACTATGAACAGTGCAGTTATCCAATCGAATCGTGGTTGCGATATTCTTTAGTATTCTTTGGCATATATTCATCACAGTCTCATCATATATCCCATCCCCATTCATATCGATTTTTATCTTGTTCCTATACTTCTAATGCGACTAGCTACAAGCATAAGCAAGATAACAAAATAAGAAGAAGACTCACTCAGACATTGGATCACCGGTCTTTTAGTAATAGTAATTTGGTGGTAGGGAATCATTGATTTCGAGATCACCTAAAAAGGAAGAAATACTCTAATAAGTATTTCAACTCAAACTAATCCAAACAATCTTATATAAACTATCAAAGTCGCAATTCTCGTCCTAAGCGGAAATTCCAACTTAAAACGGCCATAACTTGGTCATTTTAACTCGAAATTTCGCAAATTATATATCGATTTCTATCTAATTCGAAAGATCTATCTAATTCTAATATTGTATTTAAGTTTTGAAAACTTTGAAGCTTTGAAAAGGTCGGATCAAATTAGGACAGTAGCAAATTTCAATTCCGCAAAATAGTTTTGTAAATGTTTGAAATGTTCCTACTATACAGATTAGCTATATATGCAATATTGATGATTTCCTAACATAAATGACATGAGATGAGCTTAATGTATGCATGATCTTGATGATTTTTGCTAAAAGAAAATTTTATAACTTTTTATTTTGCAAGACTATAATAACAAGTACTTATGAAAAATCTAGTTTTCTAACTTTGATCATTTCCATTTGTTTTGGATTTATTACTTAAGAAAATATAATTATTTTTGTTAAAATTGAGTCTTCATTATATCTATTACTTATGACCTTCATTTCTACATAAAAATTTCCATTTTACACTTTGTAAACATGTCTTCAAGTAGAGTTGATTCCAAAATCCGAATTTTTGTAAAATTAGTTTTTGAGTGATTCCTTTAAGTAAAAATCATTTGACACTTAGAAAATTAAAGCCCAACCATGCCTAGCCACTAAGGACTTCATTTTTACATAAAGATTTTCATTTTAAACTTTGCAAATATGTTTTCAAATATGATTTACTCAAAAATCCGAATTTTAGAATATCTACTTTTTGAATGATTCCTTTGGGAAAAACTTGTTTAATGCATTAAAATTTAAGACTTTATGGTACCTATTACTTAAAGACTCCATTCATTACATAAAAATTTCATTTTGAGCTTGAATAATTGATCTGACTTGGAATGTGTATATATATAATTTCAGATACTACCAGCAAGTGTACTGGGTCTTGATCAAGTAATATAGAATGAGTAAAGTACCGTTCCCATAGAGACTAAATTAACTACTAGATTGATATTAGTTTATACTAATATTTAGGCAATCAAAGTGTATCAATTAACTAACTAAATTATAAGCCTGGGGGGCTCGAGGACTAGCAGCAGTCGTGTAGACTTTCAATACCATCCCTAACTCAAGATACGGAAGGTGTAAATCCGTTCTGTGTATGGGTTCTGGATACCCATACATAATTGTCTGCTCATGTATTTGTTCATGCATAGCATAAGGATGATTTATAACTTGCTTGTTATGGTACAGAATTAAGAGAATTCTCACTAAGCTAGTGTAGCTTATAGCCCAATTGATGTTTGATTAAACAGGTTAACTCAAAATGCTACCTGGGGAGCGAGATGGTTGGAGCCGATTATGACTTCAGGATTTCGGCAGGAAGTAAGAATGCTTGAAGATATTAGCTAGCTTTTGTGAATTGCTTTGTAATAGTTTTATGTAGTGAAATCTTTTGATGAATTGTATTTGAAGTATAGTGAATTGTATTTCCTTTACATTGCTATTCAAGTTGTATCAATATAAAATGTATCACTCCGATGTATCTTCTCCATGTGTTAAACGCCTTATACATAGTATGGAAGCCTTCGCATGACTGAGGCGGTCATTCCTAAGCTCAATATTATATACGGTGGATTGCCACGTTTAGGGTACCCTTCGGGGCATAACAGTGACTGCACATGGTGAGTTTTTCTCATCTTACATTACTGGTGATTATGGCAATGTTAGGATGGAAAATATGAAACTTCAAAGATTATAGGCATTAGAAATATTATTTTGAAAACTAATACAGGTTACATACTCATTCTCAAAGATGTGAGACATGTACCAAATATCCGCCTGAACCTGATTTCAGCAGGAAAGCTAGATGATGAAGGCTACCACAGTCAGTTTGGTGATGGTAAATGGAAGCTCACCAAAGGCTCCTTGATTGTAGCTAAGGGAAGGAAGTGTAACACCCTTTACTTAATGCTAGCAAAACTAAGTAAAGGAGATCTGAATTTGACAGATGATGCTATTATGGAGCTGTAGCACAGATGACTTGGTCACATGAGTGAAAATGGGCTCCAGATGCTTGTGAAGAAGCAACTTTTACCTGAATTCAAAGGTACTCCATTAAAACCTTACACTTACTGTCTCATATATTGGATTTGATCCACACTGATGTGTTATATGAAAGACATAACAATAGGTGGTGTATTGTACTTTATGCATTTATTAATGATCACTCTAGAAAGCTTTGGACATATGCCTTGAAGTCCAAAGATCAGGTGTTGACTTTATTCAAACATTTTCATTCTAGAGTAGAGCATGAAACTGGTAGAAAGTTCATTTGTGTCAGGGTTGATAATGGTGGGGAGTATAGAGGACCATTTTAGCAGTATTGCATAGATCATGGGATAAAATTGGAGAAGACAGTTCTCAAGACCCCACAGTAGAATGGTGTTGCAAAGAGAATGAATCACACCATCATTGAGAGAGTGAAGTGCATGTTATCTCATGTTAAGCTGCCTAAGTCATTTTGGGGTGAAGCCATGAGAACAACTGTGGATGTGATAAACCTTTCTCCCTCATATGCTTTAGATGGAGATATCCCAGAGAAGGTCTAAACAGGTAAAGATATTTCTTATAATCACTTACGTGTCTTTAGGTGCAGGGCTTTTGTGCATATTCCAAAGGATGAGAGAGCGAAATTTGATGCTAACTCCAAGCAGTGTATTTTTCTTGGATATGCACATGATGAATATAGGTACAGATTATAAGATCCTGTTGACAAGAAGGTCATCAGGAGCGGGGATGTGATCTTTCATGAAGGCCAAACAGTTGAAGATATCGAGAAGGCTGAGACGTCATCATCCTCAAGCCAGATTCCCACAAATGTAGATCTTGCACCTTCTACTGATACTGCTGATAGAAGAACTGTAGAAGACACAGGTGAAGAGATCCAAGAGCCTCAACAGTAGGTTGAGTTGAGGAGATCTTCAAGAGACATAAGACCATCAGTCAGGTATAGTCCAGATGAGTTTGTGATAATCACTGATGGGGGAGAACCTGAATGTTATGAGGAAGCCATGACTCATGACATGAGGAAGCCATGACTCATGACAAGAAGAAAGAATGGTTAAAAGCCATGCAAGAAGAAATCAATTCCTTGCATGAGAATAAAACTTATGATTTGGTTTAGCTGCCTAAGGGCAAGAGACCCTTGAGAAATAAATGGGTTTATAGATTGAAGACAGATGAGAACAGCTCATAGCCAAGGTATAAGGCAAGACTGGTTATGAAAGGGTTCAGTCAGAAGAAGGGGGTTGATTTTGAAGAAATTTTCTCACCTGTGGTGAAGATGTCATCCATCAGAGTTGTGCTCAGCATTGCAACTATTCTGGATCTGAAGATTGAGCAAATGGATGTAAAGATAGCATTCCTTCATGGTGATTTGGAGGAAGAGATCTATATGGAGCAACCTGAAGGGTTCAAGATCAAGGGGAAAGAGAATCTTGTATGCAGATTGAAGAAAAGTTTGTATGAGCTAAAACAAGCTCCAAGGCAGTGGTACAAGAAGTTTAACTCCTTCATGTTTGATCAGGGTTACACCAGGACTGCCACAGCTCATTGTGTCTTCATCAAACGATTTTCTAGTAGTGAGTTCATTATTCTTTTACTTTATGTTGATGATATGCTGATTATTGGCAGGGATGCCAGAAGATTAAAGAATTAAAGATTGCCTTGAGTAAATCTTTCTCCATGAAAGATTTAAGACCTGCTAGCCACATTCTTGGTATGAAGATTATTAGAGACAGGAAGAGCCAAAAGCTGTGGTTGTCACAGGAGAGGTATATTGAGAAAATGCTGGAGAGATTCAACATGAGCAAAGCAAAATCTATTTGTTCTCCACTTTCGGGACATTTCAAACTAAGTTCATTTTAGTGTCCTAAAAGTAAGGTAGACAAGGAGGATATGAAAAAGATCCCATACACTTCAACTGTTGGGAGTCTAATGTATACTATGGTGTGCACTAGACCTGATATTGCTCATGCTGTTGGTGTTGTGAGCTGGTATCTCTCAAATCCAGGTAAGCAGCACTGGTTTGCAGTGAAATGGATTCTCAGATATCTTAGGGGCACTTCTAGGTTTTATTTGCAGTTTGGTGTTAGCAGTAAGCCTATGTTGAAGGGTTTTCGAATGCTGATATGACTGGTGATTTGGATTCCAAGAAGTCCACATCAGATTATCTGATCACTTTTGCAGGGAGAGCAATGTCTTGGCAATCAAAGTTGCAAAAATGTGTTGCACTTTCCACCACTAAAGCAGAGTATGTTACTGTAACAAAAGCTTACAAGGAAATCTTATCGATGAAAAAGTTTTTGAAAGAATTGGGTCAAGAGTAGGAAGACTTGAAGTTGTTTTGTGATAGCTAGAGTGCCATTCATCTTAGCAAGAATCCAATGTTTCATTCCAGATCCAAACATATTGATGTCAAGTACCATTGGATTAGAGATGTGTTAGAGTCCAAGCAGTTGAAGCTTGAGAAGGTCCATATTGATGACAATGCATCAAATATGATGACCAAAGCTCTACATAAGGAGAAGATTGTTTGCTGCAAGAAGATTGTAGGAGTGATGGAACTCCCCATATGAGTTGGAGGGGGAGTTTGTTGGGGTATAGATCCAACTTATATGGGTCTATATCCAAGGACATCCTAAATATACATTGGATATATTTAGAAGAAGACTTAAAGATAAGGAAGTTTTTATAAAAGTCAAAGTTAGTCAACATAGAAATTAATGTCAGATTAATGAGAATTTAATACAGCTATAAAACTGTCGGTTTTTTTAATGCTAGCTTTAAATGCCAATTTATGTGGCCTTTGAATTTCCTTTTGTAATACTCCTTATGATAGTCTTGTAATTATAAATTGATTGAGAGAGAGAAAGAAAAACAATACAATTTTATATAGTTTTCTTAAACCTAAAGAAAGATCTAAAGAGAGAATTATTGTAAATCTACCGGTTTGTGGTGAGGTTGTGTGATCCACTAGTGGGACTAGTGAATATTATGTTGTATTCCATTATTTCAGATAGTGGAGGATTTTAGCGCGGTGGCGATCCTATGGTTTTTCCCCACATTGGGGTTTTCCACGTTAAATCCTGGTGTTGATTATTTTATTTTTGTTTGAATTATTTGTTAATCCCTTCAGCAAGAGGAAATTGATCAAGCTTTTACTAACACTAAGAACCAAAATCTATAAACTATATAGTTAGATAGGTAGAAGAAATGATAAATGATGAAACAAGTTCCTAAACAAGATCAGACTTAACATGAACCAAAGAACCTACAGATTTAATGGAAAGTGCAACTAGTATAGGAAGTTACCAAGGAAGTAATCAAGGCCGTTTTGATATCAAATTAAATGATTATAGAATAGGTTAGCCCCATAGAATTCCATATAGAGAATACAGAGAACCTAGTTAGGAAAGAACTCCCATAGGAAAAAGAATGCCTTTAAAAACAAGCATTATAACTGATATGGAGACATGGAAGACTACTAAATTTACCAGCACATGACACACAGTTATGGGGACAGATTTTAAGCTATTGGTCTCAGATTGTAACAAGAGAATAGGAAAATTCAAATATACCTAGAGAGGCCACGACAACATATAATTATTTAGAAAAATTCTTAGAAGATAGTAAAGCTGTGAACAAGTTGAGACTACTCGTGAGCTACATGAGTTCGACTCGATGATAACTCAAATTCGACTCTACTACAATCGAGTGAAGCTCGATTTTGAGCTATTCGAGTAGTTATCAAGCTCGAGTTCAAGTTTTAAACTAATCAATTTAAGTAGCTCACGAGTCTAACCAAGCTTTTTATTATTATTTTTATAAAAAATTACAAAAAATATATATATTTTTATTTTAAAGCCTATTTCCGTACCTCGTTTTTTTCCCTTCGTTTCCAATGGTCTACATTAATTATATTTAAGACAAAATTAACTAAAAACTCAATTATATCCCTAGATTTTAATTTATTTTTTAATTGATTTTTATAAGAATAATTAAGCTTAATTGAGTTGAGCTCGAGCTTTTTTAATATCAATTCAAATTGAGTTCAAGCTTAAAAATAAAAAATCGATTGAGTTCGAGTTGAGTTTCAAGCTTTGAATTTTACATTCGAGTCATAGTTGAGCTTGGCACTATATCGTCTCAGTTTGACTCGTTTATAGACCCAAGAGATAAATATATTTGCATATGAAAAATAAGTAGAAAACCCTAATCCCATAAATTCAATTACTAAGACTACATTTAACATTTAAGTATAATCAATTCACTGATTCTAATAGGAAATATATGAAAAGAAATCTAGTTTGGAAGCTAGAAAGTATGGATAAAAAATTAGTTGGTAATGAGATACTATCAAATATATTAAATAAATAAATAAATTCTAAAAGAATTTCTTAATTATTATGTTATAGTTACATGGAAGATTAATTAATTTTAACATTATGCAAAGTGAAAAAAGATAAGATGAAAATATTAATACATTAAATGTAATTATTTTCAAGTTAAGAAAAAGAAATAGGTAATTTCTTCGAATATTTAATGTGCTTTTGCTTTATATTCGAGCATAGTTGCCATGTTTTTAAAGAAAATTACAAATTTACGAAAAATTGTTTCTCCAATATGATAAACCCTTTAAACCTGCAACCTCTAGTTATCACAAGTGTTGAAATATGTACATACAATCAAATTGTTGCTTAAGCTTTAAATTTGTTGTTATTTATGGTTTTTTAATATAACTGTAGTATTGTAGCTGAACTAGTACTGTGTTTGGAATAAGTAAAAGAGAAGAAAAAGAAATCGGAGAGAAATGTTTCGATTCCTCGTTTAGTTTATGGAGGAATGGGAAAGGGAAGAAAATAAGAGTAATGTATTTCATGGGGCTCATTAAAGATATATCCTCCTAAAATCGGAGAAAACCAAGAATGGAATATTTTCATAAATTAAACTTACTAAACTGTCCAATTTATCCTTTGCGTGTAAAAAAAAAAAAAAGGAATCGCTAAGCAAGGTAGCACTACCTTGTAATTTAATATCACACCGTATTATATACTTTTGGCCAAAAGAATATTATACACCATAATTTTTCTTTAATAATAATTGATATTCTTTGTATTTTTCTTCTTCCTATCATTAAACACAAGAAAGTAGTTAAATATTCTTACCATTTCTTTCTATATTCTTCCTTTATAATTATTTTTTCTTATGAGTAACATTATATTAAAGGTTACTTACAAATATATAAAAAAGTTGAAAAAAAAATAGTGATGGTATATTCGTATTTGACCGATAGCGAGATATACGAGTAAGTATAGATATTTTAGTGGTCTCTCTAGGTGGAACGTAACGTTGATCTTCCATATGTAAGGACATCACGAATTGTAAAAAGAGATTGGAAGTGCTTATTTTGTGTTTTGAGTAAATTAGTATTTAAATTTTTTAATTTTATTATTTTTGGAGATGCTTATATGAGCAAAAACGAAAAACTAGAAATACTAGATATACAAAATTAAAAAAATTCAAGACGCTTCTAATGTTTTTTTTCTCTTCATCAAGATTATGTTTGCCATTGCTGCATTACTAGTGGTGTGCAAAAAAATCGAATGTTTAAGATAACTGAATTGAAATCAAGAAACCAATCCGAAAAAAAAGTTAACCGATCCATTGGTTTTGGTTTAGGATTAGTATTTTTAATTTTTTCAATTTTCGATTTCGGTTTCGGTTTGGTTTTTAGATATCATAATCCAATGGATTTGGTTAATCAATCTGTAATTATAAATATATATAATTTATATATCCATATAATTATTTTTTCAAAAAATATAAATTGAGGAATCATTGTTAAAAGTTAAAACCTTATGTCCTTTCTTTTGCTGCATTTCTTTGACGCACTATTGTACACATCATCTGCTTGTATATGCTCACTCCATCATTTGAAATTAGGCCATGCAAATGTAACGATATTCGTCGTGTTCACTACTTTAGCTTCCATAAGTCCTCAAATACAGAAGGGAAAAAGAGAAATAAGATGCATCTCTGTTTGGTCTTATCCAGGAATTTCCGAAGGCCTGGAAGTGATTTATGTTTTAGCATGTGCAACATCATTGAGAAGGATAAGTATAAATTTGCAATATAATGATTTAATTTTAATTGATAATAAGCACATGAAGCCAATCACCGTTAAGCATTTTCTTAATATCAATTATTTTAGACATGGTTGATATAGCTAGTGGCATTTCTCATGTTTATTCACATAATAAAATATAATATTCATATCTTTTTAAAAAACCAAGTAATATCAAATATGTAAGAGTATTTAATTGATTAGTCTTTTTAGCTCTATGCGTGTGAGTAGGGATAGATGAGGGCCATGGGGTGATGATTCGTTAAATAGGAAATCGGCTCAGCAAGACTAAACAAACATGAATTCACTTAACCAGCTAACTTCTTTAAGAAAAAAATTTAATAAAACTATATTATCTTTATCGATTAAATAATTATAGAAAAAATACTTTATTTTTTTTGTGGATACATTGAAAAATATATTTAACTATAAATTTTACATAACCAATATGTTAAGCGGTTAAAAATAAAAAATCACAAAAATTAACAAAAAAAATGATTAACCGTTAAATCAATTAACTGTTCATAACGGATCAATTAAAATTAAAATATTAAAAATCTGATCATAACAACTAAAATAAAAAAATAAAATCATTCATGAATTAATTGAATCGTGCACATCTTTATCTGTGACGTGCCTATTCAACGATGATAGTATCCAGGAATTTCCGAGGGCCTGGAAGTGATTTATGTTTTAGCATGTGCAACATCATTGAGAAGGATAAGTATAAATTTGCAATATAATGATTTAATTTTAATTGATAATAAGCACATGAAGCCAATCACCGTTAAACATTTTCTTAATATCAAATATTTTAGACATGGTTGATATAGCTAGTGGCATTTCTCATGTTTATTCACATAATAAAATATAATATTCATATCTTTTTAAAAAACCAAGTAATATCAAATATGTAAGAGTATTTAATTGATTAGTCTTTTTAGCTCTATGCGGGTGAGTAGGGATAGATGAGGGCCATGGGGTGATGATTCGTTAAATAGGAAATCGGCTCAGCAAGACTAAACAAACATGAATTCACTTAACCAGCTAACTTCTTTAAGAAAAAAATTTAATAAAACTATATTATCTTTATCGATTAAATAATTATAGAAAAAATATTTTATTTTTTTTGTGGATACATTGAAAAATATATTTAACTGTAAATTTTACATAACCAATATGTTAAACGGTTAAAAATAAAAAATCACAAAAATTAACAAAAAAAATGATTAACCGTTAAATCAATTAACTGTTTATAACGGATCAATTAAAATTAAAATATTAAAAATCTGATCATAACAACTAAAATAAAAAAATAAAATCATTCATGAATTAATCGAATCGTGCACATCTTTATCAGTGACGTGCCTATTCAACGATGATAGTATCCGAATTCGGAGGTACCACCCAACAATATCATATATATAATCCTCTAATAGATATGGCCATCTACATAGCAGAGTTCCGAATTTAAGTACAAAATTCAACGTCTCCAAAATGCTTGGCCAACATGAAATTATTTGACACGACAATTATTGTCCTGTCTCCATTATTAAAGAGTACTTCAGCCACGTGATGTTTGTTTTTATGTGTTGGCCACATCCATGATCGATTTTTCACGCCACCATTTCGAAAGACGAACCAACGTGTTTCTAGTTCACCTTTTGCTTTCGTTATCTTTTGTGGGAGTGGGACACGAAAACTTAGTCGAATTATTAAATCGTCATAATTGTAGGGCACATTATCAAATATCTGTTGCAAACGAGTTGAATATTTTAATATTCGAGATCAATCCATTTAAATATTATCAAAACCCATTTAAGTTGAGATTTTTATTAAATTTAATATCATGATGTGGCATCCAAGATTCCACCATAGCGGAGAAGCATCCCTAGGCTCTCAAGCTACCCTGAGTAAGGATCGTAATGACATACTAACCCTTCCAGTGCACCATCAGACATAATTAGAACACTAAAGATACTGTATAACGACTCAAAAATTTACTCACCAAGGCATTATTCGTTTTACCCACATGTCGTATGGTTTTATTCTTTTGATGCCAGAACTTCGCAAGATATTATCCATCCTAGGATTACTTTTCTCAGAGGACCCTTAACTTTGGAGTTCTGACAAACTCTAAGTCATTATATCGAAAAAACGCCTCTGTGATTAGAATTTTACCATCTATATTTAAAGGGTATTACATTTAAAATTTAAGTTTGAGTTATGCTACTTCAAATAACCTAGACAAGGTTTGATTTAAAATCAAGCTCAACTTATTTATAAATTGAGCTTGAGTTAAATCAATCTTTTTAAAAGCTTAAAGTTTAAACTTAAGCTTGATTCATTCAAACAAATAAATTTTGTTTAGATATTGAATTTGGTTCATTTTCCATTTGAATTTATCATATCTCATTTTTTTAACTTAAACATAATAAAATAAGGGTTGCAAAATTATATATATATATATCTATATGTTAAATAGA
Source organism: Combretum micranthum (assembly GCA_024138025.1). Lineage (NCBI taxonomy): Eukaryota > Viridiplantae > Streptophyta > Magnoliopsida > Myrtales > Combretaceae > Combretum > Combretum micranthum. The sequence continues at coordinate 1,627,919 of JAMXBD010000030.1, forward strand.
AATTAGTTTTTTAAATTGGATATTTATATATAATTTATGTATAATATATACTCATTGACCTACTAATAAGCCTATTCACGAGCTTATTAGAGACCACTCACGAGTCAAAACGAGCATGCTCATAAATTAGCTTGTGAGTTTAAATCAAAGCCCAATCTCATTACATTTAAATAAACAAGCTTTACTTTGAGCTTAAACTCAACTTGTTTATTAATCAAACTCAATCGAGTCGAGCTAAACTTGAGTATTATACGAACATGTTATCTTATTTATAGCCCTAATTAAAAACAAATGAGTATTATTATTTTTCAAATTAAATATTGCAATCCACAAATATGAACCATTGCATAAAATAGTTGGAATTAAAAAAACAAAATTCTTTCATAATTAAATAAATTAATAATTAAGAAGATAAAAGATGGAACATTCAATTTGTTTTTCCTTAATATATTATTACTGTCTTTATTTGCATATTGAAATGCTCAGATTTTAAGCCATTGAGGAGACGATAAATATCCTTCATTTTCTCCCTCCTATAGGGGCTTTAGTAGAAGGAAAGCCCTTACCAAATAATGAAAATAGAAGCTTACTTACCCCAAAAAAAGTAAAAAAAGAAAAGAAATTAGCAGCTACTCGATGATATTTGTTGTTTCCATAATATTGCTTTAATTATATTTTAATTGGTTAGGAGTTAATAGTTAAATACACTAATTAAAGAGTAATTTCTTGCTACTTCTACCATTTAAGTATTTACATTAGAATGACTGAGACAACAAACTTTTAATTATTAATAACTTGGTATTCCAAAATGCAAATAAAAACGATTCTTTTCTCTCCAAAATATATGTTACTCTTTGTATTTATTTATTTTACCTTGTTTTCCTTATGTTTAACTTTCCTACCACAATCAAAATAATAATAAAGTGTGAGATCCATTTTTAGTGGCTTAGTCATTGATCTTCTAATGGAAAAGACATTCGTACTCTTCTCCTTTAAAGTTATAGCATGTATTTACCAAAATAAGAAAAAAAAGAAGAAGAAAATTACATTTATTTTTCTTCTAATTTCTTAATATACCAAAAAACCCTTAAATATAAACCGCTTCATTGATAATTCTCTCTCTCTCTCTTTAATTCTAGATAAGAAATCACTGACTATTTTATTCAGAGAATTACATGGGAAGGAAAAAATTTGACAGGTAATAGTTACAAATCTAACTTTATACTTCTATTGTAGTTGGTGGGAAAAAGAATTTGTTTCTTACAATTATTCGCCGATACTTCTTACACAATAATTTGAGGATTATTTTTATTACTTTCCAAAATGACTTTATAAGTGATTCAGGTGTATTTAATTTAATCAAAAAGAAATTTACCAACGAAGCAAGTTATTGTCGTGTATCGATATGAAAATGATGACAATCAATTCTTACCCATGACCTTCCCAGGGTGACTATACTATTGGATATTTTCGATTACTACTCCATCTCTGGATGACAATAGGACAGAATGGATAAGGGTGTTAAAAAATTATGAGATAAGGAAAAAATAATAACATTTTAGAAAAAAAATTACATAAATGCTGTTGGAAAAAGAATAATTATACAAATAAACAAGTTAATCTCGTTTTTTTTATAAAAAAAATCATGAATGGAGACAAGATCAGTGTAGATAAACAAACATTGATATTAATCTCATCTCTTGAAAGAGCAGACTAATTTTGATCTTGTCCCTTCAAAAAATGAGATTTGTGCATTACAATCTTATCTGTTTAAGAGACAACATCAACTTACTTATTTTTTAATTTATTTTTAATTTAATGAGATTCATGTATTTTTTTAAATATTATTTTTTTCTTAATCCTAAAAATTATACTTAATGGCTGACAGGTTACTACTCTCTCTTGTGAAAAAATATATATATATATATAATTAGCGTCTCAAAATTCAATGTGAACCAGAGGAAATACATCTTGCAATTTATCTCCCAGCATCAGGTGGCCCTTATCCACCAAGGACGCTCCCCAATTACTGATCCCTCTTTCAAAAAAAAAAAAAAACATAAATATAAATTAAACAAAAACAATTTTAAATATCAGTCAATCAAAAAATGCCACATCCATCGCGTGTGAATCAGAGACTTAAGTCGCTTTAGTCATAACGAGTCGTTGTAGCTCTGTTTGCCACGTTTGATCCCCCATTTAACCATTCCAATCTGTGTTTACAGTGCGTTAATATCGCATGCATTTATTGTGGTTGCTAAAAGTCACAGCTAGGTCTAGGCATTGTCATGGTTTGATTTGGGTTTGGAACAGGATCCGAATCGTTGATTCTCGGTTCAAAAATTGATGGAATCAAAACCGGACCCATAGGAGCCGATCCAGTTCCCGATTCTTAGGAACTGTTGATTCTCAAGGTTCAGTTCCGATTCTAGAGGAACCGGGAACCATGAAAAAAATAAATAACCAATTAAATAATTTACTTAATTTAACTAAAAAAATACAAAATAAATTTTTAACTTGAAATAACATTGAGCTTAACAATAATTGTTCATAGCATTAGTTAAAAGAAATTCTATAATTATGTATTTCTTTATATATAATCACTTATACTTTTTTAGTTGTTATATTAGTAATGTGACACTATAAAATATTCAAGATACAAATAATTCTCAATAACAAAAAACGAATCACACATTATTAAGAAAAAAAGTCTACTTTGATTATAAGTCTGTATAAATTTAACAATATATGATTTCAAATGTATTTATTACTTGTGTTGTTAATAATAACACATTAAATATTGTGAACAGGAAATATATTTTTTATTATTTATGCGAAGGTAGTTTTAAATATTTTTTTATAATTATAATTTTTTATAATTTTCTTTTCTTTTTTTATAATTTTTATGGTGTATAACCGTCGGTTCTGCCGGTTCTTGAATTGGTAGTTCCAAAACCGTCGGGTCATGCGGTTTTTAGGGATGAAACCATAAGGATCCATCATTCCCGGATCGGTTCCCTGTTCAGCAACCGTCGGTGACGGGTCAGGAACCGACCCGTGATGATGTCTAATTAGGTCCTATAAAAGTCACAGTTAGGTCCTAAGTAGTTCAAACTTATTTAGGATCCAACTCATTTTGACTTATTTAACTGAATAAATTAAGTTTAGACTTAAATTTAGATTTGTTTAACTAAATGAGCTAGGTTTGAACTTATCTTGAATTAGGTCAAATGCAAACTTGTTAAAGATTTACGAACAAACTCATTAAGAGCTTGTGAGTCAAGTTCGCGAACAAACTTATTAAGGACTGGTTTAATATATATAATATTATATCATAATATTAATATTATATATAATTAATTATATATTTAAACAAGTTGGTTTTATACTTGTTTAGTTAACCGAGCTAATGAGCCAAGTTGGTACTTGAGATTAACTATGAGGAGGGAAAATTTGGATAAAAGGCAACTAATTAACTGCGGGGAGGGAAAATTTCGCACCAATTTTTTTTTTTTAATTTTAATTTTAAAATTTTATAGTTACCATGGCCTACTGAACATATGAAAAACACTTTAACAAAAGTGAAATAAGCTTCCTCAGACATTGTAATTTCACAAAAGATTGATTTTATATGTTTAATTTTAATAACCTATTAGAATCCATAGGAAAGATATTACTGCATATGGTAATAATAATAATATTATTAAAAGAGTAACAAAGGTACTTTACTGATTGCCAAATTTAATTCATTAATTGCTTGACTGCCTACCTCTTTCTTTCTTCGTCCATAGAATAATGCGAGACTAACTAAAGTAACTTCACTGCCTGACAAATTTAATTCCTTAATTGTATGACTGTCTACCTCTTTCTTTGTTCTTCCATAAAATAATGGGAGAGTAAATAAAGTCACTTCACTGCCTAACAAATTTAGTTCAATAATTGCACAATAATTGCATGAGGATCTATCTTTTTCTTTCTTTTTTGCATAAAATAAATGAGGATTTTTATGACTTCATCTAATTAAATATTTAATTATTAAAATAAATATATAATAATTAAAATATTAATTATTTTAATAATTAAATTATGATTAAAATAAACAATGAAATCATAGAATTTTTCAAAAACAATATGTGCACATCGTGAACATTAAATGCTTCCTAATATCGTCCTTGCATATGCTCAATATAAATGGGTGTATTCTAAACCAGAAAGAATATTTAAAAACTTAATACTAGGATTAGGCCCCACAAAGTAAAAACGACAGAAAGTTTTAGCCATATGTATAAGATATATATTGTTTTCTAGGAGTAAAGTCGTGAACGAAAATTTTTATGTTAATGCATTTTCCATTTACCTTATAGTGTTATAAGGATGATATATAATCATAAGGTGAAAAAAAAAAAAAAAAGAACTCTTACAGATAAAATAATATACACAAATTTTTTTATTAAAACAACAAAAAAAAAAAAAACCGAGGTTTTCCCTCTTATTACATCGGTGTGGAAGAAATAGAATTATTTTTATATTTTTTATTACAATGAGTAAAAAGATTCAAATCTAATACATTTCACTTGATAGATCAGAAAATAAAATACTATACTATAAAACGATTGACAATACAACTAATTCAAGTATAAGAGATACTGTACAAATTGATTCAGCTTAAGATATATATATATATATATACACACGCACACACGTCGTTATTATATAAAGTATATATGGAAAACGTATGTATATTTCATAAATTCAAATTAGAGTACAGTTTACACACCATGCACTAGGTTCATATTTACTTAAAATCTTTTCCCTTTAGATTTAGAATATTCCTTCTTCATCTAGTTTCTCTCGATGTCCATTACGCTATATGTGGTTCGTTAATTTTTTATATGTTTGATATTTATTTGAAACGTGTTATTTAAAAAAGAAAATGGTAAAAAAAATAAAAATTTTGGATGAATTACATTAGAAGATCCCAACCCTTAAGGACGTGATCATTTAAGATCTCAAAGTTTCAAGTGGTTAAAAAAATATTTCAATGTTTGAGCGGCAAGTTTATTTAAAATCCCAACTTTTAGAAAAATGAGTTAATTTGGGTCTCAAGGATACGTATTAACAAAAAAAAATTTAATTAAAACATAAAAAATTATTCTCTTGTTGACATATATCATTGAAGATCCAAATTGATAAAAATTTTTAAACGTTAGAATCTTAAATTAACTTATCTCAAAAATTATAATTTATTTTTAACTATTTAAAATATTAAAATCTTAAATAAATTTATTTTCAAATAAAAATCTTCTACCGTAATTTATACGAAAATTTTATTACTCTTCCGTGGATCAAATGTAAATGTAAAAGTACGTATTGGCGAATATCTTTGCGCAATGCGGTTTTTTTATTGTAGTGGAGGATATTTCATATTCGTACTTCCGTCCTTCTGTCTCCATCAAATCACCACCTCGCTTTCTCTCTCCAATTTTATCAAATTTTTCTGTTCACCGATCCAATCATACCTCGATGTTCTAAAAGGGTCACGTCCTTTAAAAGTAAAAATCCCACGTTGTGGAATTGTAAATAATCTCAGCCATGCATTTCTTATCTTTAGTACAGGACTTTCTCTTTTGTCCATGAGTATGACAGCACATGTTTGGTCCCTCTTTTCCTTTCGGGGTAATTCTATTTCCACCAAATAGGTCCCTAAACAGAGCCTTTTTTTTTTTGCTTTTATTTTTATTTCATTATTATTATTAATCCAGCTGAAGTGTCATCAAATTTATCCTATGCTGGTGGGAAATTTGTTTGGTTTATCTTATTTTTATCGAATTATTTATTTTTACAAAAATATAAATAAAAATTTAATATTTTTATTCATATATAAATGAAACAAATTAAATATATATGATATAGATATAATACAAATAGAGATCAGATTTAAACGAGATAAAAATAAAAATCGGGCAATCCAAACAGACTATTTCCTGTATACAGATTGTGTAAGGCAAGGTGATCCTTTGATACAAAGACTTATAATTTAGTAACTTATATAGTATTCAAAAAAATATATATGGACGTGGGTCCATTTACCATCTAAATGTAGAAAGATAAAATAGCACTATACAATTGGAAAATTTTTCCAAAGGGAAAAAGAGTATAGTTTAAATCGAAAATATGTATGCAAGAAAAGAACACTTTGAAGAATGTGGAAGCGGGCTTGGGACTAATTCAACGTAATTAATGAGAAGCGGGACCTTTTTCGGTTTTCCATTGCATTATGAAACATGATTTTTCAACATGGAATAAGCAAACGTAATCGATAGAAAATACTACTGGAAGATTACCTTCTGGATCAACATCACTATCTATATTCTTTCAGATTCTATGTATTAATCTTTTTTAAGTGCTTCCATGCATAAGCAATAACTAAAATTATGAAAAAAATATATATACTAATATTATAAAATTGATTAAAAAAACAATTTTAACCATTGGTGTAACGCCATCACCTGATGGCAATTACAACCCGCCACATGTCTTTTTCTTATAAAAAACATGCAGAGACTATTAAAACTAAATCCACAATTACAAAACCTATTTCATCAAATAACTCACATAAAAAGGTTCTCTTATGATTCAAAAACAAACTTTTTGAATAACATAAGCTGCAAATATACACTATCTATAACATAAAAATCCAAATCTCATAAGATTTCCAGAATTTCTTAACAAAACTTGCTAACAATTTTTAAAATCTCTTTTTTTCAAAAGATCTATAATTTCTTCTCTCCACAAATCTTGTAACTGAAATCCACAAATCCTCAGTAGGGTAGTCTGGGCTACTATCACCATCTCCTTAATCTATATATAGATCATAACCAGATATATCAAATACTATGTCATCTTTACTTGTACCTAAAATATGAAGGGAATGAGCGGAACGCCCAGTACGCTAATTCACAAAATAAATACATATGCACACGCAACATATATATTAAATGCAACAAATCATATTATTATCTTTATTAAGCCAGCTAAACAATACAATTTAGAACTATGAATCCCTAGTTCCAAACTTGGAGTAACTTAGACCCCTGAGAATCAACCAACTTTTAAAAATGAGTAATTATATACATATATTGGTCTTGGAGAATCATCCACACACCGTGGCCTCTGCCAAAACCTAATCTACTGGAATCATTTCTATGCTTGAGTCCACTCGGGACAATCTCACATATAGATCATCAGGATGTCTCGTTAGTATCATACTCTGCGTAGTCTTTACTAACCAAAGCCAAACACAAGCAACAAACATAATTTCTTATTGTCAATTTAGAATTTTGATCCTACATCTCATACATCAACCAAATCTAAAGCTATAAGCACATACAACAAACAAGGAATGGTCGTACTTGATTTCACTTTAGGAACAGAACCCTAATTCACCAAAACACCTTTTTTCTATAAATTATAAAATCCTTAAACACCACAACTTAGGATTTTCTTCCAAATCTCTAAGAACTTTGATTCCTAGCAACCAATATAAAAACTTTAACAAAAGGTTATATTTTTAGATCATCTAAAGGGTTGAAAGAATCAATCTCACTCGTGTTCCTTGTTTATGGATTCATAAAATTTCTAAAAGATCAAATTTTTCCTCCACAATTCCTCTAAACCCTAGAATCCATTCAATACAAATTTTTTCCTCCACAATTCCTCTAAACACTAGAATCCATTCAATACAAATTAAACCAAAACCAATAAAAATCATTCCTATTTAATCATAAAGGTTAAGAATATATAAACTTACCTAGAATTGACTCTCAATTCTCCTTGATCGCCAAAAATCAGATTCTAACTCAATTAAAGTTCCTCGTCCAAAAGTTTCTTCAAAACCATAAACAATACTCTAAGAAACTAATATATATGTAAAATCCTATAGAAGAAAATATGGATCTAATTACCTGATCTGGACTATATAATCATTTTTAACACCAAATCCAGATCTCCAAGATAATCAAGGCTTTCTCCAATCTCCCTTAAAAAACAACAAAAAAATTATGAGGATACTATAGATTTGTAGATCTTAAAAAAAGAATAGTTATCAAATTACTTGGATTTGATCCTCAACTTTCCTTAAACACCAAATCTTCAGATTCTCCAAGAAAACTAAAACGATTCTCCAATTCTCCTTCAAAACAATACAAAAACTCCAAGAACTTGATAGATATATGAAACCTAAAGGAAAATTGATGATTTGATTACCTGATCTAGATTACTTAATTGTCTTGACGGCTATGAATATGCCAGGGGATGTCTACTAGGTTTAGGGTTATGTTGGAATAGAGAACAAAAAAGAAAGATATAATAAAAATCGTAGTTTTTCATTTTCTTCGCTTTACATACGATGACAGTTTTCATATGTATGCTAATGGCGTATAAAGTTAGGCCGATAGTGTTTAGCTAGCTTAGTGATGATCTATTTCTTTAATTGAGTGACCGAGTTTTAAATTTATAATTATATATTTTCTTTTCCTAAATATGGTCAAAGCTAGGCAAGTGTACCTGTCGTTATGTAGTTTAGGATTAAGCATGGGGCCATCTCCCACAGGGAACGAAATAAATATTAGTACTAACCTTCTTCTCATTATCTAGCCTAAAATAAATCATATTTTAATGATAGTATTAAATTACTAATTACTATTGATTAACTAAAGATGCAAATACACTTATTAACACATAACAATGTAGTGCAAACATAAAACAGGCTTACAAATCATGACTAACATGTAATTTCACACAATTAATATATTTTTATTAGTCTTAACTGTGGAATTCAATAGACTACATTAACGTCTTTCTCAAGTCAGTAAGACCTAATCTTGATTTTATCTGTCGAAATCTCTTCCTAGGCTAATAGCAAATCAATGACCGCATTAAGTTTAAGAATTCCAAAGAAAATTGCAGAAGATTTCACCATCTTATCTCTAAGACTATGAGCAATCCCTTTCAATAGTCTAGATCTATTCACTTAGATGATTTCTCAATCTATCCAAGTGAAATCTAGCAAATATCCCTGTCTTGCACTACATAAACTAATGCTTTATATATACTACCATTGAAATTAAGAAGTCCAATAAAAATATTATGAATTTAACATATTTCTACATAGAGAATCATGAAATTTGCAGAATACAATACAACAAACATTAACAAAACACGATAAGATTGAGATGAGAGATTGAAAGACGAAACTTGTTTTTTCCATTTTTGAAATTGTTTGAGAATTATCTACAACAACACATTGAAGATCCTTCACTAGTCTCTCTCGAGTTCCATGGATGAATCATCATAAATACAATACTCACACATCACTTACACTTACAATACACTCACACACACACACACACACACACACTCCCCTTGTAGGGAGGAGAAGATGTCTACATTATTCCTACACTGATTGATTACAATGAATGAATTAATGGATAAATCTCTAGATGATAATTATGATCTTCTTGTAGATGGGTATGTTTCTTTTTTATATCTCCTAGACTGTTGGGTGAAACAGTACAACACTTGGAGGAAAATTGTGTCTTTTGTCTGAACCGATACTACACTTGAATGAAAAGATTCCAAAAACGTCGGATAGCAGACAATATAACACTGGTGACCAAAGGGACGTTATTTAGGCTGTGAGTGAATTTCTTTGAATAACCAAACCAATCATGAGCGACCAAAGCACTGAGATCCTTCCTGTTTCTTACTTTTCTTCAAATCATGGGCGACCATGGAGGCTAGATTCTTTCTGTGTTCGATTTTCTTCTTCCTCACTTCATATCACGAGCGACCAAAGCCTCATGATTGCTTCTGATGTTCATATTCCTTTTTTACGGGTGACTAAAGCCCAGTGATCCTTGCTGTGGTGGTGTTTTGCTCCTAACTCGCCCATGATTTGTATCCATTATGCTCCAAAATGTGTTGTTATGATTAAAAGTCACATGGATTGAAAATATTATTTATTTAAGTATCAATTCTTAAATAAAAACATAATTCAAGTCCTAAATTTTACTTAAATAGCCATTAATAATTATAGATAACTCATGTCTATCACTTAACCTTGTGCCCATTTGATTTCCCCTCCGTCTCTTTGTTTTCTTTCACGTATCTGATAACCGACAAAAGTAATTAATTTAAGCATTATGGTTGATCATAAAACCCTCTTATTTTATATCAAAAGATATCTTTATCCTTCAATATAAAATATTTATTTGTACATTACAATTAAAAAAATCAATGGAGATGGACAGGATAAAAATAAAGCTCTTCTTGTACCTACTTTTACCTTGTGTAAGAAATCAAGTCCGTGTGGATTGTTGAAGCATCTCAAAGGACATTAATAGGGTTATGGATTTTGAATGTACAGGTAGAATTCTTAGGATTCTTATGTAGAGTCTATTTACTTCATCACTTTTTAGTTATTTTTACTTCTTATTTTTATCATTTTTAAATAAAGAAATAAATACAAATGAAAAATATATATTTTTACTCATAAATAAATCAATTACTTATAAGATATGGATACGATACAAATGCAAATAAAAAATAGTAAGATTAAGATAAAAATAAGATATTCCAAACAGACCGGTAAAATTCCTCTTTGGACGTATAAATGATTTAATTCAGCATAGTTTTATTTATATTGTTTTTAGTGCACTTAAGTCAAACCTTAAATCGCTTAACTTCAGCAAAAGAGAATCGTAATCTTCACCATTACTAGATAGATAAGTTTTTGGCAATTTGCTTCAACCAAATTTAATGGTTTTTTGGTTAGTTCAATCGTATCCCATGGAGATCCATAGTTGAAATTCAGCATCATTTATGTTCAATTTTAGTCCAAAAAAGGATAGGAACAAAGCGTGACGTTTGACTGGCTCAATTGAAACGTCTGAATAGGACGCTCGACTGTACCAAGCCACGAATCGTGTCCTATTGGCTCGACGAGCTGCTTTAGCAACCCAACCCATAGGGAATGAATCTAGAACCAGCGGATCTGGTCCGGTCCACAAAATTTTAAAAAAAAAAATCTACTATAGAAAAGTATATACATAATTAAATGACATCGAAAATTCAAATTATTTCAATGTAAATTGGAAATATTAATTTTCATTCACTATATTTCTTTATAAAGTCTAGAATTTTTAAAGTTAGAACTCACTTGAGATTCTTGAGCTTTTGTATTTAAAGTTTTGCTTATTTAAATTTTTTTCTTATTAAAATGGATAAATTATATAGATACACTTTGAAATCCTTTAGAATTGCACAGATCCCCTCACCCCTTGAAACTTTTATGAAATCCACTTTTTAATAAATAGACAATCTATGTGTATTTTATTGATGATGTTGATAGTTAGTTCAATTTATTTCATTAAAAACTGTTGAAAAAAATATTTTAAAAAAATTCGAACATTAGGTAGCTGCCTGGCTGGAACATTTTTTCTCCTAGATTAAAAGGAAAGGAAGAATTTGCCAAATAAAAAAAAGGGAAGGAAGAAGCCACCAACCTTATCTTGCTATGATAGATTTCCACCATAATGAATATCAATATGCTCTTGATATTTAACTTGTGTCCATCTTAATTCCATTAAAGGGATTTATTGTTTGAAATGGGAGATTTAATAAGATCTAGCATATTCATCGTTGGAGCTTCTATAGTCCCATCAACGGGACCACTCACTTAATTATTTAACCGTTAAAATAAATATAGTAATTAGAATACTAATTATTTTAGTTATTCGATCACGATTAGATATGGTGATAGTCACTGGAGAGTGATGGACCAGTCCCATCAAAATTAATGATGGGATTAAAAAATTTCTCATTTATCATTATTAAAAAGGTTGCTGGTTTAACAAAAAAAAAAATAATAGGTGACTGATATAACATTTACCATTAATTCATCATAAATTTGTAAGTTTGAATAGAAAGCAAAAAATAAAACAACCTATTCAAATTTGAAGCAAATAAAAACAAGTCTTTATATGATTGCCTTTTCTATTGCAATCATGTGATTTATAAGGAAGAAGTGTAGCAATTGTAGAATGGACAACAGTCACCATATTCTTTGCTCTTTTTTTTTTCATTTTATTGTTTTTTTTTTCCCTATGTTCAATTTTTGTTAATTAAATGTATTAAACTAATTGTCAACATCAATAATAAAATACATACAAGCAGACTACACATTAAAAAATGGCTCCCACAAAAGTTTCAGGGTCTCGATGCAGACTTTTTAAAAAGTAGAGGGTCCGTGTAATTTCAAAAGTTTTCGAGGGGTACCAATGTACTTTATCTTTTTAAAATTTTATTTAAATTTATTTGTGCATATATGATCAAGTGAGATGATTCTTTTTTTCTCCTCTATACGCTAAAATTTGTCTTATTTGGCTAAAAAAGGTAAGTCATTTCACCTTAACAACTCCCCTCTTTTGTTTAGCTACAACATGGCATAAAGAGGCAAAACTTGTCTCTAACTGATTATGACAAAGAAGCGAGTTTCACCTATTTGCCTACATAGCTAGTACATGAGGAGAAAGAGGCAAGACTCACCTCTATTATTCTAGTCAAAGGCGAGTCTCATCTCTTTAACCAAATGGCAAAGCTTTTATTTAAAATTGTAGATTATATATTATATGTAATAATATGTATATTAAATAATGATATATATTATTTATGTAATATATATTCGTAATAATATATATTACATTGTTTATTTTATTTATCAACGTCATTATTCAATAATATTGCATAATAATACTATAAATATATATTATAATATATATCAATTTTGCTTTTGAATTTATTAATTGTAGCAAATATAAAAAAATTAATATCAAACTATATAAATAGTCTAATTTACACCCAATCATATCCACTCAAGTCCTTCAAGTAATACAAAATGTAGAAGTTTAGCCAATAATAATAACAACAAACACCAAAGCATGAGAAATGTAGATCCTAGCAACGAATCAGCCCAACATCTATGAACCTGACGTTGTTAGACCTGAGTGGAAATGTTCAAAGTCGTTCGTGATGTTGTGGATGAAGGGGTGAGAGCTTATGTTAGGGCATTTCCGTAAGTAATGAGTAGTGCACACATGTAGCTGAAGCCAGGATACTATTATTATAATCGTGGAGGAGCATGCTAAGATGATCTTGATCGTAGCGATGGTGTTGCAGCAGGGAATGGAAAGGAGTTAAGAGTAGCCTACTGCTAGGATGATGGGTTAATTGGTGGTGCTCCCTATGGTGCTTGCCCATAGCCATGGCGTATAACCTAATACCAAAGGCTAATCCTAATATTAGGAGGAGCTGCCTAAGGATTCGACTAAGGTGAAGCGGTGGCTGATTATATTCAGACATCTAGCTAGTCATGTCATAATACCCATAATGGTACAACTGTCAGCTACCAATGTGGATGGTACTAGAGTAGGATACTGTTGGTTTGAATTGAAGCATCTAGTGGGGGTACTTATAGGCGTGGTAGTTGAGGATAAGGTGGGTATTGTCCACATTATAGCATAAGGGGTTGTTCCATCAACATCCCGATAAGTCGTTCCATCTCTATGAATCTCCACATGCATGATCCATACCCATCGACACCATCTAAGCTGATGTTGGATTAATCCTGTAGCCGTTCAGAGTAGTCATGTTTCTCCCCAATGTACTACAAGAAAGCTAGACTTTAGAGATAAAAATTCTATCTCTAAATGTAAATTTTCGTTGCAAAAATTATCATCACTAATTCTAATTGTAGAAATACAACATGTTTTACCTATGTTTTGTTGCAAAATTTCTATCTTTAAAGGCTAGTTTTCTTGTAATGATGATTGACACATCGTATCCTATGCCACATCAATGTCTAAATCTATGCCCTAACACCTCATCCACGATAGTGATATCACTCATCGAGTCCTCGTTAGACTGAGCAACCTTAATGACCTCCATGATAGTGGCATCACTCATCAACTTCTTTATATGCGTCCATTAGTAGATCTAAAATATACATATAGTGCACAACATATATGTAAAATGGACACTGTAATTGACCTTTTTAATCCGATAGTACGCCCCCTCCCCAACCCTAATGCATCATCTTTTTCTTTTTCTTTTTTTCTTTATTAATTATGTATCATTCTTACAAAACCAAGAAATAGTAAAGTACTTGGTCAATACAATATGAGAAATTTTGTTGCAATTAGTGGTGTCAAAACTTGCATACCTGGTACTTTTGACAGATCTCAAAGAAACAACATAAGTCCCTCTACTTGTTGAACCTGTGATCGTATTGTGGTAGTAGTCGGCTCGTTACTGCCTCACCTTGCTCAAACTCTTGTGATATTGGAACAACTTGTAACATGCATGATGTGCATAAATCTTAAGACTATTTAGACAAATCAATTCAATATCTAAATCTCGCAAAACAAAATTCTAAATAGGCAAATCCAACACAATTGAAACCAAACAACAAACAACATATAAGATAAATGCCTAAACCTTCACTAGATATGGTGCACTAGTAAAGGAATAGTCCTAGTATGATCTTACTGATATGATGCATAGCAAGAATCTATACCTCACTCGCCACAATCGCATAGAATAATAAGAGTAGAGAGAATTAGAGAAAAATACTTTAATAATGAATAAACTGAAGCAAAAACTGCTTTAGGTTTCATTATAAGGAGTATTTATATAGAAGCCCTAAAGAAAATTAGGAAAACATTAAAAAAAAAAAAACACGAATTAAAAGAAGGCTGGTAATAAGCTGCCAACTTTGATGAGCAAAGCAGCCGACCTTTACAATCTACGCCATTGATCTTGAGGCGGTGTACAACTAAGTTGATACAATGCTAGCATTTTCTACACTCCCAGCCTTGGGTATATATTGTCGGCCTTTATTACATGCCATCGGCTTTGATGAATGGAATGATATCTCGAGGCTACCATGCTATGCGCCATGCCTGTGATGTTATTGAATTAGGTACACTACCTGCCTTAATAGATACGCTGTCAACTTTGTTATCCTACACTACCGACCTTTAGCCGACATTGCTCTCTAATGCATTTTCATTCAAAGTTCCTGATATTTCCTTAGTCCGAGTGCTATAATTTCTTGGGTTAAACCCAAGACCAGTATGTAACATGAAGGATCTAGTCAACCGAATCACATCTAGTTCCATATGATCTCCTAGTATCCTTAATGCTAGATTCTGAAGTCCTTTAGCTTGGGCATGAGTAACTAGACCAGTGACTATAGCAGTCTAATTCTCATCATCTTCTCTGGCTTGTGAGAGATTTTCCCTCAAATCTAATGGGTCTTCATTAAGATCTTCAAGTATGTAAGGTGATAGATCTCAAATGTTGAATGCAGCAGACACGCCATAATCTTCTGGAAGCTCCAATCTGTATGCATTATTGTTGATCCTTTCTACAACTCTAAACGGTCCATTGGCTTGAGGAGACAATTTTGAAGTTTTTTATGAGGAAATCTATCCTTGCTGAGATGGATTCACACAAAGTCTCCCGAATTGAAAACTTTCACCTTCTGTCGTTTATGGCCTTGGTGTTTCTGTGGTGCTTGAGTCTTCTTTAAATGTTCAATGGCTTTTGATGAACTTTTTGAAGCTCCTAAGAACATTCCACCCTACTTAAAATTTCTTCCTTTGCAGCCGGCCTTGCCATCATATCCAAAGGTACGGTTGGATTATAGCCATACATGATCTTAAAGTAAGACTTACCAATTGAAGTATGAGTCTACCTATTGTAAGAAAACTGAACAACAGGGAGACACAAGTCCCAATCGGTAAGATTCTAATGCGAATTTGCTAGCATCAAACTTAGAGCTGACCAAGTTCAAGCTCAACAATCAATTTCAAGGTATTAATGGCTCAATGGCTAGAGTTCCAAAGGAAAAAACACAAGTCAAACGGATTAAGGGAGCTTATAAAATAGTTTGGGACACAAAAAATTAAAGCTTGAAGTGTTGTACACCAACCTTTAATTATTTTGATGTCTTTTTCAATTTCTTTTGTGACTTTTGAATTTCTTTGTTTTTATTGATTTAGGAATTATTTACAATTATGTTTTTCAGTTACATTGTGTAATTACCATAATTGTGTTTTTCAGTTACGTTGTCAATTATGTAACTGCCACAATTATATTTTTCAATCGCGTAACTACCCTGTAATAAGCCTATATATAAAGACTAGTAAACGCTCAAGATAGACATATAAGTTTTTATCATATCTTTTGAGATATTTGAGAGCACTTTTAAGTATGAAACCCTTTATGGTGATTTTGAATATTGAGTTTTGATTCTTTTTATTCTTGAGTTCTTATCAATTTTTATGTCAGATAGAATTGTGATGAACCCTGCCATTAAAACCTTGTAATTCTTTTAACATTATGATTAATTTATAGATCGTGGTCCCTATCATTCTATAATCTAATCATAAACCAGTTTAATTTTATTGTTCGTGGATTCTATTGAATAATAATTTTATCCATATCATTTCTATTGAAAAACCATAAAAATTTAGATCAAGATTCAACCTTCTCAAGCTCGCATCAGGTTTGGTATCAGAGTAAAGGTTTGAAGAAAATTGTTGTTTGACACGATTTTTCAGTTTGTTATGTTTGCTAGATTTTGTTGTCTGCTGTCTTAGTGTTCTGTTAAAAAAAATTGTGTTTTTTAGTTTTTTTTTTTTTAGAGAAATTTGGGTTTTTAGATCTTGGGCTTAATTTAAAAAAAATGAGTAAATTACAAGTAACTTCAGATCTATTGAGGATTGATGTTGATGAATTTTCATTTGATTCTAAATTTTATACAAGATGCTATGTGAATGAAAAGGTGTGTAGTTTCACGATTGATAGTGGCTGTTGTACAAATTTTGTTAGTACCTTGATAGTGGAAAAGTTCAATTTGGAAACTTTGAAGCATCAAATGCCTTATAGATTACAGTTGTCAAAAGTCTGTGAAGAAATTCATGAGATTGAACGGGTTATGATTGCGTTTTCTATTGGAAAGTACTAAGATGAAGTCTTATGTGATGTGGTACCAATGGAAACTTGTCATATTCTTTTGAGATGACCATGGCACTTTGATAGAAAAAGCCAATTGTGATGAAATCCAGAATCACTGTACTATTATTCAAAACCAAAGACATGTGAATTTAAAATTTCTCAATTCCTTGCAAGTGTATGAAGATCTGATGCATCTTCAGTAATCTTTTGTAAAACACAAAGAGAGTGAAAATTTAAGAGAAAACGAGAGAGAAAAACAAAGAGAAAAAGAAAAGATTGAGAGCGAAGAAAAGAGGGAAATTGACAACAAGAGTGATGAAAATACACTGGTGAGTAATGACAGAAAAGAATTAGAGTGTGAAACACAAATACTTGAGAGTGATCTTGATAAAAAAAGTAAGGATATTTGTTTTTCCATTAATGAGTTTTATATGCCTAGTGTCGATGTTTCAATAATGCAGGATTTTAAAGATTTGTGTCCCTAGAATCTACCAGATATAATCAATTAGCTAGTGGATTTCATTCCTAGCAAACCAACATATAGATGTAATTCAGAAAAGTCAAAGAACAAAGATTTGAAGACCAATCTTTTCAAAGAAGGAGGGAATAATGCGAATTTGATAGCATCAAGCTTAGAGCTGACTAAGTTCAAGTTCAATAATCAATTTCAATGAATTAAAGGCTCAATGGCTGGAGTTCCAAAGAAAAAAAACAAGTCAAGCGAATAAAGGGAGCTTATAAAATAGTTCGGGACACGAAAGATTAAAGCTTGAAGTGTCGTACACCAACCTTTAATTATTTTGATGTTTTTTTCGATTTCTTTTGTGACTTTTCGAATTTCTTTGTTTTTATTATTGTAGGAATTATTTACAATTATGTTTTTCAATTATGTTGTGTAACTGCCACAATTATGTTTTTTAGTTACGTTGTGTAACTTCCATAATTATGTTTTTCAGTTACGTTCTGTAACTGCCATAATTATGTTTTTCAATTACATTGTCAGTTATGTAACTACCACAATCATATTTTTCAGTTACGTAACTATCCTATAATAAGCTTATATATAAAGGCTAGCAAACACTCAAGATAGATATATAAGTTTTTATCATATCTTTTGAGATATTTGAGAGCACTTTTAAGTGTGAAACCCTTTGTGGTGATTTTGAATATTGAGTTTTGATTCTCTTTATTCTTGAGTTCTTATCAATTCTTGTATCATATAAAATTGTGGTGAACCTTGTTATTAAAATCTTGTTATTCTTTTAACATCATGATTAATTTATAGGTCATGGTCCCTATCGTTCTATAATCTAATCACAAACCAATTTAATTTTATTCTTCGTGGAATCTATCGAATAATAATTTTATCCATATCATTTCTATTGAAAAACCGTCAAAATTTAAATCAAGATATAACCCTCTCAAGCTCGCGTCAGATTCTTACTAACCGTTACCTTAAGCAAAGCTCCAAGAGTTTGGTTGACAACCTCCGTCTGTCCATCAGTCTGGAGGTGACATGAAGAACTAAACATGAGTTTGGT
Source organism: Combretum micranthum (assembly GCA_024138025.1). Classification (NCBI taxonomy): domain Eukaryota; kingdom Viridiplantae; phylum Streptophyta; class Magnoliopsida; order Myrtales; family Combretaceae; genus Combretum; species Combretum micranthum. The sequence goes on from JAMXBD010000030.1 coordinate 1,646,539, forward strand.
GCCAAGCCTTTTCTAAAGTGTCCTCCAAAAGAAACTGAGGAATTTAACTTCTCTATCAGATATGATGCTGTGAGGAACACCATGCAATCTAACAATCTCCTACACAAGAAGATTGGCAACATAGAGAGCATCATCTATTTTGTGATAAGGCACAAAATAAGCCATTTTATTGAAGCAATCAACAACCACCATAATATAGTCTTTGCCTCTCTGTGTCTTAGGAAGTCTAAAGACGAAATCCATACTAATGTTGATCGATGGTTGAGTTGGTAATTGTGATGTTATATATTCAGCCAATGATTCTTTCTTACCGTTCGCCTTCTTACATACATCACACCGCTCTAAGACTCAATGCTCATCCTTTAACATTCCTCTTTAGTAAAAATGTTCTTTTAACAACTCCAATGTTCTCTTCTCATCAAAGTGCCATGACAATCCACCAGAATAGGCTTCTCGCACTAACAACTCCCTAATAGATCCAGAAGGTATACAGAGCTTCCCTCCTTTATATAGAAATCCATCCACCATATGATATCCATCTACAACAGTCCATGTAGAACACCGATCAACAATCAACTTTAGATGATCATCAGTAGAATATTGTTCCTTCATCAATTCAAATCTAAGCAACTTCGACTGAAGAGAAGTAATGAGTGGATACCTACATGATAATGCATCAGCTACAACATCAGTACTCCCATTCTTATACTTGATAACATATGCAAAGCCCTCTAGAAATTCCACCCACTTCACCTGTTGCCTAGAAAGTTGCTGTTGACCCTTGAAATGTTTCAAGGATTCATGGTCGATATATATAATGAACTCCTTAGGAAGAAGATAATGCTGCCAAACCATCAATGCTCGCACTAAAGAGTAAAATTCCTTATCATATATCGAGTAATTCAGAGATGCACCACTCAATTTCTCACTGAAACAGGTGATAAAACACCTGCCCTACATCAATACAGCTCCAATCCCAACTCCTGATGCATCATACTCCAACTCAAACGTCTTCTCATAGTCTAGTAGTACTAACATTGGAGCCTTAGTTAGTCGAGCCTTAATCTCCTCAAAACTTTTTTGAGCTCGCTTTCCCCATACAAAGGACACATTATTTTTAGTTAATTCTATCAGAGGACTTACAAAACTGCTGAAGTTTCTAACAAACCTCCGGTAAAAGGAAGTTAAGCCATGAAAACTCTTCATATCAGCTTCTAACTATGGTATAGGCCAATCTACTATGGCTTTGATTATCTCTCCATCAAATCTAACACTAGCACCATACACCACAAAACCTAGAATGATCACCTCTGGTTGGCAAAATGAATACTTCTTAAGATTGCCATACAGCCTTTGATTTCTTAATATTGAAAATACTGCTCAAAGATGATCTACATGGCTTCCTAAATCTTGACTATATATTAAAATATCATTGAAATAAACTATAATAAACCTACCTAAGAAGTCCTTTAGAACATGATTCATAAGCTACATGAAGGTACTAAGTGTGTTAATCAAGAATAACGACATTACCATCCACTCATAAAGTCCATGTCATGTCCTAAAAGCAATCTTCCATTCATCTCCTGTTCTTATTCGGATTTGGTGATGGTCACTCTTAAGATCAACCTTAGAGAACACTTAGGCTCCATTTAGTTCATCTAACATGTCATCAAGTCTGAGGATAGGATACCTATACTTGATGGTGATTTTGTTAATAGCACAACTATCAATACACATACACCATACACCATCCCTCTTAGGCACTAAGAGTGTAGGAAAAACATGAGGACTGGTGCTCTCTCTAACAAACCCACATTCCACTAACTCACTTACCTATCGCCTCAGCTCCTTAGCTTCTTCAGGATTCATACGATAAGCAGGTCTATTTGGTGGAACTGCTCCAAGCTACAGATCAATAGTATGCTCAATACCTCTCTGTGGTGGTAATCCCTTAGGTAACTCCTCAAGGAAAACATCAACAAACTCCTCTAGTAGTTGTTTTATAGCAATGGGCACCTGTTCTTGTTCATTAATCTCCAACAGATATATGATTTGTAGCAAATACAATGGCTTCTCCTCCTGAATAGCCTGCTTAATTTCCTTTTACCTCATAAATAAAGTCTTCTTTTTGTTAGTACTATTAATCTGCCTCTATGCCATCTGTACCTCAGCTGGTGTTATCAGATTTAGAACAATCTTCTTACCATCCTTCTGGAACAAGTATGTGTGCCTAAATCCATCATGTAGTACCCTCCTATCAAACAACCAAAGCCTTCCCAACAATATATGTAAACCCCAAAAAATTTTCATAATTCATAGAAAATAATTCTAAAAGTTTAAAATTTAAATCCCAAAAATCGACTCAAGTTAAAACCAAATTCTAAATCAAGACAAACACCAGAAACGAAACCTTAAAACGTAAACCAAGTTAAAACCTAATTCTAAATAAAGATCAAAAACGAGATTTCTTAATTTGAGAAATAAGGAACCCTCAAGAACAAAATGGAAAAATCCAACTATCGGTCGAAACAACATTTGTACATCAATTAAATCACCTAACCGTTTCCTAACACGCAAATCAAGACAATATATCCAAGTAACGATCAACAACAAAATCTTGAAACCCTCGATAAATTTCAGAATCATAAATTTCAATTTTCGCCAAAAGACAAACTGAGTTAACTCATAATCCTAGACTCGGTTAAACGATCCTGAGAACTAAAAACTATTGAATAATCAAAAATAAAATAAGATAAAACATAGACGTCGAGCTAAAAATATAAAACAATCAAAACTCGAAAATTATATGATCTTATGAACATCTCGACGAAACCGAAAATCAAACCAAGAACCCTAAGGTCAACGAAGCCTATGACAAACCCTAGTGTTTAAAATCTGGCAATCCCGTGTTTTCAAACCCTAGAAAACGAAATTAAGCCAATAGCTTAAAATAGTTCATAATAATATAGGGTAACATAAAAAATATTAAATTCACGAATTTCGAGTGTCTTTCGGACTCAAACGGGATCAGTGCTCGAAAAGCGTGTCCCGAAGCTTGGAATATTAAAAATATTCCGTTTATTCCAATAGAATCGTAAAAATATAAGGATTCCAAAAATACCAATTTTAGAATTTTTCGGTAACTAAAAATATCCGATATAACGGTTTTATTCGTATTTTACTTACTACCAGTAATTAATTTGTCTTCTACACTATTTAAAGTACATTAGTACACTATTCTGTACTATTCACTCTCTCTACTTTATTTCTAATCACTCTTACAAATGACACAATTCACACTATTCATATTTTCTTTCCCCATAAAAATCTACTCATACCTTTCTTACAAAATATCACTTCTTCTTACACAAATTAATTGAAAATTGTACAAAAGGACCCCTACACTACCAAAACCTCCCTCTTTCTCTATTTTTAATTTATTTTTTTCATTTAATTACCTCTTAATTCCCTCCACAAAATTCTATAAATACCACTTCCCCTCTTCTCATTTCTTCACACCTTTCTCAAAGTAGAGAATTTATGCAAAAAATCTCTCTAAACACTCTCTCCATACTCTTACAAGAACTCTCTTCTTGTAAGAAGAAAACCTCTCCTACCAAAACTCTCTTATTTCCAAAAACCCATTTCTAAAACAAAAGCCTTCAAGAAAACAATTCTTTCTTCTTACCCATTTAGGTAATGAAGAACTCATGTTTTATTCTTCCTATGTCAAGTAACCTTATATGGTTTTGATGTTGTTTCTTAGGTTGAAAAACTAAAGAAAACCACATTAAGATCATGTTTGGTTCTTGTTCATGGAACTACTTTCATGCATATATATACTTTGTCATTTATTACTTGTTTATATTTTGATCTTTTGCTATAACTTGCTTATAAATATATATATATATATGTATATTATATATTTAGAGCATATAAGCTCATTTGTTATTTATTTACTTTCAAGTTATGCAATTTATTTATTTCATGTTATTATTAAGACTAGTCTTTCTAGTCTTAGACTTGTCCATATCAAGTCAAAACAATCTTTTATTTATTTTCTTACAGGACTAGTCCATTCTTAGTCCCGGGATGCCTTGATGAAGCTAAGGCTCCAATACTTGACCGGGATACCTTGATGAAGCTAAGGTTCCCAATACTTGATATTTCATTTTCTTGCTTATTATTTGTTACTAGTATTTTCTTATGTTCTTATTATTTTATATGCTCATGATATTTGCATCTACATAATGTTAATGTCTCAACTAATCTAAAAGTAGAATTTCATTTTATTAAAGGAACTCAAAACTAGATTTTCTATTATGTGATTTGTCACAAAATAAAGAAGTTATTATCAACAACATAAGACTAAAGTAACACAAGTTTTCTGAAAGTTTTCTTAAATAACAAAGATAGTTTACTAAGGAAACATAAGGAATAAATATTTTCTTTGAATAATGCGGTAACCTAAGTTTTAGTAAAATAGTTTACAAAAGCTTAAGATTTAAACTCTTTTAACTTCATAACAAAACTAAGAAAACAAACTAGTTTTCAAAGATAAGATGAATTTAATCCATAAAGTTAAAACCCATTTAGGAAAAACAATGATTTTCAAATTCCTAAAAGAGAAACTAATTTCAAAGAATATAACTAAGATTAGAAACAAATAATTTTATCAATAAAAATAATCCTTTTCAAAAGAAATGAAAGAACAAGTTTTAGAAAGTAAAAGCTTATATTTTAGAAATGAACATAAGAAGACAAGACTCATTTTCTAAAATTATCCTAAGTACAAAATTATGAAAAAAGGTTTTTCATCAACTTAATATACTTTTCATAAAATTGATCTTTTATCACTAGGAGTGAAATTTATAAAAAACTAAGGTTAAAAGAAGATTTAATTGTCCATGGAAAAAGAATGAAGAAAATAAAATAAGAATATACTCATTTATAACAACCTAGGAAAATATAAAGTTTCTTTAAATACTTGAAAAGAAATTTTCGAAGTTAAAGTTTAAATGAATTGTTTTATGAAATAAATTGTTGAGACACTACCATTAGGATTTTTGCATACAAAGTGAGCTTACCTATATATTCAAAAGTGTTTATCGAATATATATTTATATACTTATATTGTTACAAAAGGATTTTCTTTAAAAAGGAGTTGAGTTAGAAAATGGATTTTTGCAAAAGTTTAGAAAATTCGTTTTAAATCTGTACTTGACGTTTTTGGAACCTAAATGACCTTTTGTGACAAAGATAACCTTAGAAATGGATAGATCTTTTCGAATAGGTAGAAAACGGTATATTATATGCGAAATTCCAAGTTAAAATGAGCAAGTTATGGCCATTTTAAGTTGGAATTTCCTCTTATACGATTTTACCGCAATTTTAAGAAAAGATTAGAATCTCCAAGAATAGAAATTTCATGAAAGACTTATCCCGGGTATTTCTTTTGTTTAGGTGACGAAAGATATGAGATTACCCTACCCGAGGATTACTACGACTAAGAAGATCGCAAAATGGACGAGTGAGTTATTCCTCCTAAATTCGTTACCTTACTTGTGCTTGTAAAGTAGTGGCATTAGTATACTAAGAAAAGATAAAAATGGATATATTTGGGGAATTCGGGATTATGTATATGTGATTCTATGTTTATGTGTGAAATAAGAATTAAGAATATCGCAACTTCGAATTGTTTGCTTAAATAATTTTGTTTACTTGATATCTGTTTATTGTTTGCTAAATTGATTGATCGCCCGTAATAAACCTTAACAAGTTTGGCTTAAGAAAACTAAAACACTCACGCATAGCATCCATCGAGTCACATCTTTTCGGAAGGCTGCTACTCCTACGTGTAGAGTTGGATTGGCTGTGATCGTGTGGTGCCACAAGCCATGTTCCTTCCTAGAGAATCCCAATCGCTCGAAGAAAGCAACTCTAGGTTCAAAGCCGAGCCAACCAACCGCTATGGGTGAGGACCTAGGGACTAGCAGTAGAAGGTGGAGGACCTTCAACCCCAATTCCTTAACCTTTGATATGGAGGGGTAAATTCGTTCTATATATGGTTTCCGGATAACTATATATATTTGCGTAATCATGTGATTGTTGCATTGCTTGCATAGCATATGAGTGAAAATCTAAATAAACTTGTTTGAATATATGGTACGAATGAAAAGGAATATCTCACTAAGCTAGTTGTAGCTTATACCCCTATAGATTTTGATGAAATAGGTATACCCGTAGCTTAAATTGAGGATCATGATATTGAGGAAGTCATGGAAGGATGGTTAAGCTTCTATGAAGGAAATAGAATCATAAGATAAGTAATTTTGTAAGGTTCTTTATATATAATGACTTATATGATTAGTGATGTATATTTATTTGAAGATAATAGATGGACATGCCCCTAAGAATTGCAATGCAATATGTTTATGTTTTATGATAAGTATTCTCTTTGCCTTGTTACTTATTTATTATCAATATAAATTGCGCTACTCCGATGCGTTCCCTTAGTTGTGATGTACACCTCGTACATGATATGGAAGCCTTTGCGTAACTAAGGTAGTCATTCCTAGGCTTTAGTATTGTGTACGGCAGACTGCCACGTTTAGGGTACCCCTCTGGGTGTGACAATATATGTGGGGCACACATTGGCAAAATATCACAAACAATTTCAACATGATACTTCTCCCTAATACTAAATGGTACTATCGCCCGTTGAGTCACATGTAAACTACCTTACTCACTTAGCCAATGCAACTTATATGGCTTAGGATGTGGAGTCATAGCCAATTTCAATTTGTCAACTAAAGATGTAGCTACCACATTGGTACAACGACCTTCATCAATAATGAGAGCACATAAGTTGCCCTTAACCCTGCAAAAAATATGAAAAAGATTTTTCCTCTGTTCCTTCTCAATAGAAGGAATAGCAGCCATAGTCTGTCGCAACTTATTAATAGACAAATAATGGTCATCTCCCTTATCTCCATGCACCTTGGCATCAACATCCTCATAAAAATCATCTAACACTGCTGAAAGATCTTCTATTTCACCTAGTTCTTCCTCCTCATCTTCACTCTCAATCTCCATAGTAGTCATTACCCTTTGGTTAGGAAACCGAACTGCCTTATGTCCATAACCCAAACATTTAAAACATTTGATTAGGCAATTTTTCCCACCTAATGAACCAACTAGCTCCCTCTTATTTTCAGCATTATAAGCTCCTTTCCCCTTATCTATAAAACTCCTCTCCACCTTTGTATCAACAACAGATACATTCTTTTCAATAGTTTTTTAGATCCTCCTTTCTCTACATGTCTATTATTTGAACCATATGATTTATTGAAAGAACCACACCTGCTAGATGCCGCTTTGTAAGGACTCGAGCATCTTTGCCTTTCAACTTTCATAGCTAGTTGGATGGCTTCTTCAAGAGTGCTATATCGCTGTAACTCAACGATGTAGGTGATCTCATATTTCAAGCCAGACATAAACCTTGCCATTATCTGCTCAGGAGGTTCAGTAACTCCATAACGTATCATCAAGGTTTCAAGCTCTTGAACATACTCATCAATAATCTTACCACCTTACCTCAGTGTTTATAAGCGCATGAACAACTCAAGTTTGTAATTTTCTAGAATGAATCGATGTCTCAAAACTTGGTTCATCTCCTGCCATGTGCGAATCTCTGCTTCTCCATTTCTTCTCCAACTGGCAATGGTGTTTTTCCACCATAAAGTAGCATATCCTGTGAATTCTGCAATCACTAATTGAAACTCTAGTGTGGTAATTAATTTCATAGCATCCAAATAATCCTTCGACCTTATCCTCCTAATCGAGGTACTCTTCAACAGAACCTCTACCAGCAAATGAGGGCATCTGCATCTTCACATATTCCAAGCCCCTAGGTAGTCGAAACTCACTGTTATTATCATAATCTTCTTCAAAATTATCCCTTCTTCCCTCATGGTAAGCATAATCATGGCCTCTATACCGTTTGCCTTTATTTCCTCCTCTTACTCATTCTCTTCTGACATTGTGAACTACACCTAGAGGTGTTGCTCGAAGATTAATTAATGATGGTGGTACTTGGGGATTATTCACCGGATGTTGGCCTAAAGCCATTTGATTCATCTGTGTTTCCATGTTGGTAGCAATGGTGGTTAGATCTTGCAATTGTTCTTCTAATGATCTCCCACCACTTGTAGCATGACATTCCTAACTTCCTCTAACCTGACTATTTCTATCATTCCTACCAATAACATTCACACTATCATTCGACATGATTCTATATCTTTCTCTAAATCACAATAGAGAAAACCCTAATTCGAACCTGAAGCTCTGATACCAAAAAACGATGATGTGCCTAAATCTTAAGACTATTTAGATATATTAATTCAATATGTGAAATCTAGCAAAATAGAATTCCAAACAGGCGAATCTAACACAATTGAAACCAAATAACAAAAAATAGATAAGACAAATGGATAAATTCTCATTAGGTATGACACACTAGTAAAGGTATAGTCCTAGTATGATCTTACTGATATGACGCATAACAAGAATCGATATCGTCACTCGCCACAATCGCACAAATTGATAAGAGTAGAGAGAATTAGAGATAAAAATCCAATACTGAATAGACTCAAGAAAAAAGTACTTTAGCTTTCATTACAAGGAGTATTTATATAGAAGCCCTAAAGAAAATTAGGAAAACATTAAAAATAAATAAATAAAAGAAGGCTGGTAGTATGTTACCAGCTTTGATGAGCAAGGCTGCCGGCCTTTACAATCTATGTTGCTGACCTTACGGCAATGTACAATTAAGCCGATATGATGCTAGCATTTTCTACACCACCAACCTTGGGTATATGCTGCCGGCCTTTATTATACCCTAAACATGGCAGTCCGCCATACACAATACTAAAGCCTAAGAATGACTACCTTAGTCACGCAGAGGCTTCCATATCATGTACAAGGCGTACATCATAATCAAGGGAACGCATCGGAGTAGTGCAATTTACATTGATAATAATTAAGTAACAAGGCAAAGAGAATATTTATCATAAAACATAAATATTCTAAATTACAATTCTTAGGGGCATATTCCTCTATTGTCTTCAAATAAATATACATCTTAGAATTTCCAAAACACTAACATAGAATACATTACATGTAAAAAACCTTACAAAATAACTTCATCTTATGTTTCAATTGCCTTCATAAAAAATTAACATCCTCCCATGACTTCCTTAACGTCATGATCCTCAATTTAAGCCATGAGTATACTTGTTTCAACAAAATCTATAGGGGTATAAGCTACAACTAGCTTAGTGAGATATTCCTTTTTATTCACACCATGTTTTCAAACAAGTTCATTTAAATTTTCACACATATGCTATACGTACAATGTAACAATCACGTGATTACACAAATATATATAGTTATCTGGAAATCATATATAAAATGGATTTACCCTTCTGTATCAAAGGCTAGAGAATCAGTGATGAAGATCCTCAATCTTCTACTGCTAGTCCCCAGGTCCCCACTCAAAGCGTTCGGTTGGCTCGGCTCCGAACCTAGAGTCGCATTCCCTAGACGATTTGGATTCTCTAAGAAGGAACAAGGCCCATGTCACAGCACGATAATAGCCAATCCAACTCTACGCATAGGAGTAGCAACCTTCCGAAAGAAGTGTGACTTAATGGATGCTATGTGTGAGTGTTTTATTTTTTTCTTAAACCAAATCTTATTAAGGTTTATTAGGGGGCGATCAATCAATTTAACAAATAATAAGCAGTCATACAAGTAAGTAAACAAAAACACTTAACCAGATAATTTGAAGTTGCGATATTCTTAATTCTCATTTCACGCATAAACATAGAATCACACACATATATATATATATATATATATACATATCCCCGAATTCCCCATATATATCCATTTTTATTTTTTCTTAGTATACTAATGCCACTACTTTACAAGCACAAGTAAGGTAACGAAATTAAGAGGAATAGCTCACTCGTCCATTTCGCGATCTTCTTAGTCGTAGTAATCCTCAGGAAAGGTAATCTCGTATCCTTTGTCACCTAGACAAAAGAAATACCCGGGATGAGTATTTCATAGAATTTCTATTTTAAACTTTCTAATTATATTTCACTATGTTTGTCAAAATCGCATAGAATGAAATTTCAATTTAAAATGGCCATAACTTACACATTTTAACTCTGAATTTTGCATATAATATACCGTTTTCTATCTATTCGAAAAGATATATCAATTTCTAAGGTTATATTTGTTATATAAGCTCATTTAGGTTCCAAAAACATTGGATACAGATTAAAAACGAATATTTTTAGATTTTGCAAAACCATTTCCTAACTCAACTTCATTAAAAAATCCTTTAGTAAAATATATATATATATATATATGATTGATAAATCTTTTGAGTATATAGATAAGTTTATTTTATATGTAAAAATTCTAATGGTAGTGTCTCAACAATTTATTTCATAAAACAATTCTTTTTAAAGTATTAAAACTTAACTTGATAACTCTTTTCAAGTATTTTAAAGAAACTTATATCTTCATAGGTCATTATAAATGAGTATATTCTTATTTTATTTTTTTCATTCCTTTTTCTAAAATAAGTAAATTTTCCTTTAACCTTAGTCTTTCATAAATTATACTTCTAGAAATAAAAGATTAAAGTAATCAAAAGTCTATTAAGTTGTTAATAACCTATACTATAAATTTGTATTTAGAATGGTTTTAGAAAATGAGTCTTTTCCTTTTATATTTTTTGTTTAAAATATAAGTTCTTGTTTTCTAAAACTTGGTATTTCATTTCCTCTACAAATTTTATTTGAAAAGAATCATTTTTATTGATAAAATCCTTTGTTTTTTTATCTTACCACACTTGTATTCTTTGGAAATAGGTTCCTTCTTTAAAAACTTGAAAATCATTATTTTTTTAAGTGGGATAATAACTTTATGAGTTGACTTTATTTTAACTTTGAAAGCTAGTTTGTTTTGTTATGGAGTTGAAAAGAGTTTAATCTTAAGCATTTTGTGAAAACTTTGAATACTAACAATTTATTTTACTAAAACTTAGGTGACCATATTATAAAAATAAATGTTAATTTCTTATATTTCCTTGGTAAAGTTATCTTTGTTATTTAAGAAAACTTTGACGAAACTTGTATTATCCTATTTCTTTATTTGACAATAATCTCCATTATTTAATGACAAGCCATATAATAGAAAATTTAGTTTTAAGTTCCTTTAATAAAGTAAAATTCTACTTTGAATTTTAGTTGAGACAATATCATTATGTAGATGCAAGTATTATGAGCATGTAAAATAATAAGAATATGAGAAAATACTAGAAACAAATAATAATAAGCAAGATAACAAAAATATCAAGTATTGGGAACCTTAGCTTCATCAAGGTATTCCGGTCATGTATTGGGAGCCTTAGCTTCATCAAGGCATCTCGGGACTAAGAATAGACTAGTCTCAAAAGAATAAAGAAAATAAAGAAAATGTTGTTTTGACTTGATATGGACAAGTCTAAGATTAGAAAGACTAGTCTTAAAGAAATATCATGAAATAAATAAATTGCAAAGCATAAAATTAAATAAATAACAAGTGAGCTTATATGCTCTAAAGATTATATATAAATACATAAATATGTATAGTTAGATATGAATAATAAAATTAACATAACAACATAATAAAATAGGAAGTTCATGTGCAAGAACAAAACATGAACTTGTTGTTGCTTTTACTACTCATATGAGTTTCAAAACAACACCATAGTCATGTTAAGTTATATGACATAGATAAACTAAATGGTTGGAAGAAATTTTTACCTAGATTGTTTATGTGGTATGAAGATGGTAGCAAATGTATGGTTATGTGGTTATTAAGAAATTGTAGTTGTATTGTGTATAGAGAGAAATTTTGGGACTATTTGGTGAAAGAGAATTTTGGTAGAGAAAAATTTTGTGGAGAGTGTTTATTTAGTGAATTTGAGAGAGTTTTGGTAGTAGAATGAATCATGTGAAAGAATGAAGGAGGAAGGGGGTATTTATAGAATTTTGGAGTAAAAATTAGATGTAATTAAATTAATTGAAAAAGAAAATAATTGAAGAAAAGAGAGAGAGGAGTGTGGATGTCAATGAAGAAGGGAGAGAGAGAAAATTGATTAAAAATTAAATTTAGAAGAAAAGTGTGAGAGAAGTTTAGCAATATGTGGTATAGAATTTTTATGGGAAAAAATTGTAAGAAATAGGTATGTAGGTGTAAGAATAGGTAGTAAGAAAAAGTAGAGATAGAGGAATAGTAATGAATAGTAGAAAAGAACTATGAATAGTTAACTAGACAATTAAAATACTTATAGTAATAAAAACACGTGTATAAATGCAATATCTGTAATTTTTAGCTACCGAAAAATTCTAAAACTGATATTTTTGAAAACCTTATATTTTTACGAGTCTATTGATATTAACGGAATATTTTTGCCGTCTAGTGTACTAGGGCACGATTTTTGAAAACTGATCCCGTTCAGATCCGAAGGACACTAGAATTTTGTGAATATGATATTTTTAAGCTTCCATATATTATTACGAACTATTATCAACAATTATTTCCATTTTATTGTTTAGGGTTTAAGAGCACGGGATTGCCAAATCTTAAACACTAGGGTTTGTTGTAAGCTTTGTTGACTTTTAGGGTTCTGGTTTGACTTTCGGTTTTGTTGAGTTATTCGTAAGATCATATAATTATAGAGTTTTGCCCATATTATATTTTTAGTTCGATATTTATGATTTATCTTATTTTATTTGTGATTATTTAATAGTTTTTAGTTCTCGAGATTGTTTAACTGAGTATAGGGTTATGAGTTGACTCAGTTAGATTTTTAGTGAAAATCGAAATTTCTGATTCTAAAATTCATCGAGGGTTTTAAGATCTTAGCATTTTGTTGTCGAGAGTTATTTGGATATATCGTTTTGATTTGCGTTTTAGAAATCGGATAGGTGATTTGATTGATGTACGGATGTTGATTCAACCGATAGTTGGATTTTCTATTTTTTTTTTTTAGGGTTCTCTTTTTCTCATGATTAAGAAATCTCGTTTTTGATCTTATTTAGAATTAAGTTTTAACTTGGTTTGATTTTTAGGGTTTTGATTCCGGTGTTTGACTCTTAAGATTATTTTCTAAGAATTATGAAATTTTCGGGGGTTTACAGTGCGCCACACCCATGATGTTGTTGAACTGGGTATGCCACCTGCCTTAATAGATATGCTATCGGCTTTGCTGTGTTACTCCACTAGCCTTTAGCCGATGTTGCTCTCCAACGCATTTTCATTCAAAGTTCCTGATGTTTCCTTAGTTCGAGTGCTATAATTTCTTGAGTTAGACTCAATACCAGTATTTAACATGAAGGATCTAGTCAATTGAATCACATCTGGTTCCATATGATCTCTTAGTATCCTCAATGACAGATTCTGAAGTCCTCTAGCTCGGGCATGAGTAATTGGACCTATGACTATAGCAGTCTCAATCCCATCAATGTATGGCTATAGAATTTGTTGGTCTATAAATTCAAAGTACACACCATTTTTGGATATTTTTCCAGTTAATCGGTAAGGCGAACTTTTATTGTACATTAATATATATTCCTTGCATTAGTGATAGAAAGAATCGAAGTTGAAATAATTCATCCAAGTAAGTGTAGAACCAAAAGTATATTGACCATAACTCATCGAATAATGCCACATGGATAAGCCTTTAGGAAAGCTTATCACATCTTACCTCTTAAGGCTGCAAATAAGCCGAATTGAGCTTTTGAAGGCCTGGGCTTGGTTATTAATGGATCCCTATGGTTTTGCCATGTTCCTCATATTTCCCTTAAATACTACGGGATGTCAATCGACTAAATGCATCCAACAATACTAAATGGAGCCACATATACATACTTCTCTTAGAAAATGCGGAGCTAAGTGGACCATGATGTCAGAAAAGGCAGGCATAAATTTCATCTCTAGCTTGCATAGTGTTATAATTATGGTTTTTTTCCAATAACTTCGACAGATTTTCACGAAGTTTCTTTGTAAGCCTCGGAAAATTTCAGTAAATAATTTCAAGATGAACTTCGAAAATAAACCCTAAAAATCACTCTAAATTAAAACCGAATTTCAACTAGTCCAAAAACACGAACGAATTCAGAAATTTCTTAATCTTGAGAAAATGAAAATCTTTAAAAATAAAATAAGAACTCAGTGGTCTTCAAATTCAAAACCACGACGTACAAAAAATTCCATATTTAACTTCGACTTATAAAATCGGGTAATATAAAGCTCAAAAATAAATTATTAGAAAGTAAATAATGATTAACCTTCGGAAATAAAACTCAATTCAAGAATTCCGAAAACGTTAAAAGATATTAAATACTTACAAAAAAATCAAATTTAAAATAAACATCTCAAAGTGAATACGTTGTATAAACATAAAATATCAGTTTCCAAATTGGCAAGGATCTAAACCGGAAAACCCTAACCGGAATACAACAGCTTAAGTCCGGCAATCTAGCGCCTCTAACCCTAGAGGCCGAGATGTAGTTTAAATATGTAGAATAGCTCATAGTAATATAAGTTTTCTTAAAAATATCAGATTAGTAAATTTTTGATATATTTCGAACCCGTTCGGATGCAGACTTCGAAAAGCGTGTCCTGGGGCTCGAGACATAAAAAATATACCAATAGTGCTGTTAGACTCATGATTTCATAAGATTTCCAAATATATCAGTTATATAATTTTTCGGGTTATAAAAGCTACAGTTATAATCTTTTTATCGTATTTCCATTATTACCGGTAATTGATTAGTCTTTTGCACTATTAATTTTTATTTTATTACAAAAAAAATTATTATTTTTATAAAGCCTTATATTATTAGATATATATTTTATATGTTATAGAAAATTTTGTTTTTCTAAAATTTAGTTAGTTCGGGTTTTTACGGGATCAAATTCTATTTAAGACCCAATACTAAAAATAAAATAAATTAATTTAATAATTGGAAAATAATTTTAAAATATTTATATTTTCATAAAATAATTTTTTAGAATTTTTCAGGTTATAAAAATATTATTTACAACCCATATTCGCGTATTTTGATCATACCGGTAACATATTTGTTAAAATACTAAAATAATTCAAATAATTATTTAATTTTAATTATGAAAAATCTGCTACAAATATTTGGAATAAATTTTTCAATTTTATTTTATTTTAATTTATTTTATTAAGAAAGTACTTTTACAACCCATACCTTCAAGTACACCTTACACAAATCACTTCCTATTTACTTCAATCTTTCTACACATTAACCCACACTTCATGGCAGATTTTGACCTTCTTTATGGCTGCCATTATCCTTTATTTACTCCCATTTTGACTAAAAATAAATATAATTCAATCATTCTTCAAAAAGTTACATTACACATTAATTATACAATTCAATTTTGAGTCAAATTTCAACAATTTCCTCTCTCCTCTCTCTTCACAAATTACGCCAGCCCCCTCCCTCATTTTCTGCCTTTGTTTTATTTTTTTCTTCTTTTATTCAATTAAAACACTCATTTTCTCTCACTCCTTCATTTACTCACTTTCCCTCTTTCATTCATTAACTTTTCTCTCTCATTTTTCCTCTCTTTCTTCTTCATTTTCTCTTATTCTTCCATGAAAAACAAGCTGCCCCCTTCTTCTTCCATGGCTTCCACACTTCATTCTTAAATATTTCTAAGCAAATCTTCTTCCCAAAGCTTCATAGGTGATATAGGTAAAGTGTAATGAAGGTTTCATGCATCAAATGACCTTCCATAAGCTTAAAAGCTTGGGATGATGATGCTAAAAATGAAACACTCCTTTTTTCTACTTTTATTATCTTGTATTTCAATTATTTTTTTTGTTTAAAGTTGATATATATTGTAAATCTAACTTTTTGTAGCTTTAATTTTGTTTATGCCATAGATCTCGTTATTTAAGTTGTTATATTTGTTATTTCTTATGATTTATACATAGATCTATCATCCACATATTCATTTTAGTGATTCATGCATTTAAAACTAGTTTAAAAGACTAGATCTAGTGTTTTGAGTTCATAAATGCATTAGACCTTTGTTTATGTTCATGAACAACTTGCTATAACATGATGATTATCACGCCCCAATGGGTACCCTAAACGTGACAGTCCGCCACACTTAATATTAAAGCTTAAGTATGACAACCTTAGTCATTTCCAAAAGTTTTTATATTAAGTGTAAGGCTTACTTTTCACAATTTTAGAGGACCATATGTGGAATAATGAAGTTTAAGGAGCTATAAAAACATATTAAGAAAAGAGGATTCACAATAATTATTTGTTCATGACAAGGGCTTTACAACTTAAGGACAATTCCCTAAATTACTAATCTATTATATAAATATTTAAATGCTAATACTATGCTTATACTTTATCCAGATTTCTAATGTTCAAAAGGGATTACCTGCCCGCATGGTCCACGTGGCCTTAACCATAAGTACGGGAACTGCAAAAGATAGCTATCGGGGTATAAGCTGATAGGCTTAGTGAGAACTATTTCCATAAATGACTTCTTGTAACAAAATTCAAACAAGTTGGTTAATCACACATATGTAATGCATCAAACACGTGGGTAAACAATCATATAGCTTTCCGGGAACTATATATTGAATGGATTTACGCCCTCCATTCGGGGTTTGGTGATACTCAAAACAAGTGGTTTTAATATTAGAAAATTTAAGCTTGCGAGCACTCATCGCCAAGCATTCATTAAAAACTTTTAAACTTGCGAGCACACATCGCCAAGCATTCAATAAAAACTTTTATACTTGCGAGCACTCATCGCCAAATATTCCGAACCTACTTGATTTGACCTTGCTTTCGGATCAACCGCCAAGCATATTCCATTAAGCCGCCAAGCAATCGCTTTCGGATCTTCCGCCAAGTGTTGCTTTCGACATGAGCTTACTCTCCTTCTCACCCAAGGATAATAACCCAACCATGCAATGTGACTCACTTTGTGGTATGCATGAGTTCATTAATTTGTAAAGTCATAATATGATTATTTTCAGCTTTAGGGCGATCAAGGAATTTCACACAAATCAAAATTAAACTAAACAATCACTTAGAACAATTCGGGCTTCGATATTCTTAGAATTCTTTCAAGGAATTATTTTACATGCATATCGGTTTATCTTTTCCTAGCTCTAGTGCAACTAATTTACAAGCACAACAAGAGTAGCATTTAATGGAAATAAACTCACGATGCCATTTGTCGTCTATTCCTCTAAGCGGATGAATCGTTCACACACTCCACTTAATTGTAATAGTTCTCGGGGTGAAGAAATCCTTTCTCGGGATCACCTAACCAAAGAAAATACCCATAATGAGTTTTTCTTGAAGATTTTCTTGAATTTTGACAAAACAATGCCCAAGAGAGTTAAGGTTCGTATGGAAGAATGTTCCAACTTAAAATGGCCATAACTTGGTCATTTTAACTCGGAATCGCGCATATAATATACCGATTTCTATCTACTCGAAAAGATCTACCCATTTCTAAAATTATTTCCCACAAACAAAGCCATATAAGCTCTGAAAAAGTGGCGACAAAATTCACTACGGATTTTCAAGTAAAAACAACCTTGGTTCAACAAATCAAAATTTGGTTGATAAATACTTAGTTATCTATATAATTGAAAAATTCTCTTTTTTATAACTATATAACTCATATTTAAGCATGCTCAAGTGTCTTGTTGTCCAAATTATTTTTCTTAGATAAAACTATGTCGGTTTGAAGCTTTTCGGAATTTGTTTTTGTAAATTTCTTTGAAATGAGTACCTTGTTTTCTTTGTTTTCTAAAAACGTTTTATGTTGGTTTTATTTATCTCTTTCCAAGTAACTTTTGAAAATAAAATTTTCTACTCTCTAAGTTATATTAATACTATATTTGAAGTTTTCTAAGAAGTATGTTATTCTTTATTTTTCTTGTGTAAATTCCTTTGTTTACTTGTTTTGCAAAAATTCCTTACTTGATATTTCTCATTTTTTTCTCATGTCTCATATTTTTCAAAAATAATCATCCATGCATGAAAATTTGTTTTCTTCATAAAAACAATGTGGAACAATTAAGGAATTTTCGTAGGAAAACTAATTTTTATAATTCTATTAATTTCCTCTTGTAACTTGAAAAAGAAATAACTTTATTATTTTCAACCATAAATTTTCTTTGCCTATTAGTTTGCAAGGGTTTTTACTTTAAAATTTCCTTAGTCATCCATCTTAATTTCTTTCTTTACGAAAAGAACCATTTTTGTCAACACACTATTTTCCTTTGAAAATCAAGGTGAAATAATAAAGATCTAAATGGCTTCTTAAAGTAAAAGTAGTTTATAAAATTATAGTGAGTTCTTGTTGAAAAGGAATGAGTTTATTTTTGTGTTGATTTTATACTTTACATAAACTTATTTCTGAGTAACAAAATTCTTCTTTTTGTTTAAATAAAATTGTGGACAACAATCTAAATGAACATGATTATGAGAATAATAATAACCAAAATAACATAAAGCATAATAATAAAGTCAAGTATTGGAGTTTTAGCTTTTTCAAGGCTTCCGGGACTAAGAAATAGACTAGTCCCATAATAAAATGAAAGAAAGAAAATCTTGTTTTGACTTGATGAGGACAAGTCTAAGACTAGAGACTAGTCTTAAAAACAACTTGGAATAAATAAATAAATTGCAATGGAAAAGAAAATAAATTGCTTTGCATGAAATAAATAAATTGCAAGTGAGCTGATATGCTCTAAAGAATATGTATATATATGTATAGATATATAAACAATAATAAAACAACATAAACATAAGTGGATTGGCATGAACAAGAACAATACATGAACATAATGTAGTTTCCATAACTTGTAGTCTTTGGAAACTCACACTATGGTCATGTAAAGTTACATGACATGAAGAAGAAGAAAGAATTATAAAGGGGTTACCTAAAGAAGACTTTGATATGGTTATGTGGTTATGGGTTTTTGTTGTTGGTGGAAGTTGTTGTGGAATTATTTTGAGAGAGTTTTGAGATAGTAATTTAAGAGAGCTTTGAGAGGAAAAATTGAGAGAGTTTTGGTAAGAATTTGTGGGTAGTGAATGTGTGAAAGAAGTGAAAGAGGAGGGGGGTATTTATAGGAAATTGAGGAGTGATTTTTGTGTGATTAAAATAAATGCAAATTGAAACAATTTGTGGATGGAGAGAGGAGGGGAGGCGCCGGCCACTTATAGTAGAGGGGGGGATTTGTTTTATTTTTTGACTTTTTGGAAGATAAAAGATGTAATATGTAAAGTATATGTGATATAAAGTTATGGGAAAGGTAAAAAGTTAAGATTATAGGTTATGTAGAGTGTAAGAATAGGTGTAAGAAAAAGTAGAGATAAAAGAATAGTGTAGAATAGTAATGAATAGTGTAATGTGTCATGCCCCAAAGGGTACCCTAAACGTGGCAGTCCGCCACATATGGTATTAAAACTTAAGAATGACTTTCCAAAGTCATGCGAAAGCTTTCAACACCATATGTAAGGCGTCTATCACAACAATAGGAGACACCAATGGGAAGTATAGTTTGAGATAGTAAATATAGCAATACAAGAATCTAAATAAACATCAAATTTATCATTAATAGAATATAATCTTTACATCCCCTTAGGGGTTTTTCCCTTATAATTCTCCAAACAATCATAATCACATCTTAATCTTTCCCACAACCAAATAATACTAACACCAAAAGATATTAAAGGATAATTAACCTATGATCTTCAAAAGATTTCCATAAGCTTTACTAGGACATCATCCCACTTGAGTATATGAAGTCATCGGGCATAAAAGATATTGTCCTGTTACAACAAAGATCTATCGGAGTATAAGCATTACTAGCTTAGTGAGAATATTCCTGAATCATCGTACTTGTATAAATAATTTCAAACAAGTTATTAACAAGCATATGAATGCATCAAACACGTGATCAAGCAATACATATGATCTACCGAAAATCATATGTTTGAATGGATTTACCCCTCCATTCAGGGTTAGGTGTTCCAGGCTCTTTAAAGCCCAACTCAAAATCCAACTCATGTAGTTTATTTCAGGCTCCTACTAGCCATCACAAAATAGTTCTTTCAGGCACCTATCGCCCATCTTGCAGATTTCTGGCTACTGCACACCCAGTTACTAAACTCTTGTCCCATCGAGATTAGCAGCTCATGCAATGAGATTAACTACGTGATATGCATGAATCAATTAATATAATTCATAGTATATATTTAAAGTAATTTAGAGGTGATCACAGAATTTGCACACACTCCAACAGAATAATAGCAAAACATTAATTAACAACGTTTCTTGTCTCGGTATGCTTAACATTCTTTCAACCAATATTATCATACATAATTCATTTCATATTTTCCTATCTCTAGTGCTTCTAGCTACAAGCACAACCAAGTACACAAAAGGTAGGGAATAAACTCACTTGGCCATGAGGATCTATCTTTCTTACGGATGAGTCGATCGGTAATTCCACTAATCAAAATAATCCTCCGGGTATAAATACTCCTCCTCGGGTTCACCTAATCAAGAAGAATACCTATAATGAGTATTTCTTGTTGATTCAATGGTACTTATCAAAACTATATCATAAGATCGTAAAAATTCGCGTAAAAGGTAATTCCAACTTAAAATGGCCATAACTTGGTCATTTTAACTCGGAATTGCGCAAATAATATATCGTTTTCTACCTACTCGAAAAGATCTATCCATTCCTAAGGTTATTTTTGTCATAAAAAGCCATTTGGGTTGCAAACTAACACGGCACATATTAGTTACGAATTTAAAGTTTTCAAAACATGGTTTTTCCAAACTTTTACTTTACTCAAAAATTTCTTAAGGAAAATATATGGATATATATATATATATGTATATTTGAAAAATCCTTTGGACATATATTTATACTCATATGTATGCATGACCTTTGTATTGTTGTCTCAAGATTGATATTTCATAATTTGTCTTTAGAGATTTAAAAGACAAGACTTTTGAAAATTTCTCATTTTTGAATTGTGAAAACAAAATATATTTGAGTTGTTATGAGTAATTGTTTTACTATTATTTCATTTTCTTACTTTTCAAAAGTGAATTCATTTTCAAAAATTTTGGTTCTTTAAGTTATTTATCAACTCTATTTCTAGTGATTGAAAATAAGCTTTTCAAAATATTCTTTTAAGCTTCAAATATTTGAAGTTGTATTAAATATATATGTTTTCCTTATATTTTCATAGATACACCTTTAAAATTTTATTTTCTTGACAATTTTATTTTTCTATGTTGGTTCTAAAAAAAAATAGGGAGTTAATTTTATCTTGGTTTGAAAAACATGTTTTATTCTTAGTGTTAGTTAAATAGTAAAATAATTTTCTTAGGCAAGTTTATAAGAAAAGCTTTCTTTATAAAGATTTGTTAACTTTAGAACTTAGTAAAATTCATTTTAATTTTGAAGGATAATATCAACTATAAAATTCAAGTTTGAAGATGCTCCCATAGCATGTGATTTTCAAAGTCTAAAATGAACCTATTAAAAGATTTAGTTGAGTTCAAATCTTTAGTTTAAGACTAAAAATTCTTATCTTGATGGAGTATTTAGCTTTTAAAAGAAATGAGTTCCTTTTATTATTTTGATGGGATCTTCATTACTAATTCTTCTAGAATTTATGATTAGCTTATCCTTTGAAAAGAGTTTATTAAGAAGAAACTTAAATCTTTTGTTGAAAATTCCTTTTATTAAGAAATCTAGTTTACTTTTCTTTATTTAAGAAAGAACCCATTTTTATTTTTATTTAAGACAACAACATTCTTAATCATGCATGAATATGATTATATAGTAATGTAAAAGCAAAGATAAAACATAGTAAGATAGAAAGAAATACTTGTAAGTAAATAGACATAAATAAATAATCAAGCATTAGGAACCTTAGCTTCATCAAGGTATCCCGATCATGTATTGGGAGCCTTAGCTTCATCAAGGCAACCCGGAACTAAGAATGGACTAGTCCCAAAAGAAAAGAAAATTGTTTTGACTTGATATAGACAAGTCTAAGACTAGAAAGACTAGTCTTAATAAATTGCATAAAACAAATAAATAAATTGCAAGACTTGGAAATAAATAAATAACAAATGAGCTTATATGCTCTAAAGAGATATATATACATAGTATACATAATATTATATAAGTTAGATTAGAGCAAAAATAATAACAATAATAACAACATAATAACATAATGTAAAATAGGAACATGAACAAAAACAAAGCATGAACATATTGTTGCTTCTTTAACTCATATGAGCCTAAGAAACATACACTAAGCTCATGCTAAGTTGTATGAACATGATGAAGGAATTTAAGTAGAATTTTACCTAAGGTTTAATGGAAGGTTTTGAAAGAGATGAATGGGTTTTATGTTTCATATTTTTCTTGAAGAATAGAAATGGGTAGAGAGTATTTTGTGAGAAATTTGTTGGAGAGAGGTTTTGAGAACGTATTTTGGTAGAGTTTTGTTATGTAAAATGAGTGTGTGAAAAAATGAAGGAGGAAGGGGGTATTTATAGAATTTTTGGAGTGAATTTTGGATGTAATAAAATAAATTGAAATTGAAACAAAATGGATGGAAGAGGGAGGGAAGAGGCACCGGTTCTTGTACTTGTAGGGGGAGAATTGATTTATTTTTGTTTGATTTGTATTAAAAGAAGTAATGTGTAAAGTAGATGTGAAATAAAATTGTATTGGAAAAGGTAAAAAGTAAGAAAATAGGTATGTAGGTAGTAAGAAATAGGTGTAAGAAAAAGTAGAGATAGATAAATAGTAATGAATAGTAGGAATAGTACTATGAATAGTAGACTAGACATATAAAATACCGGTAGTAATAAAAATACGCGTAAACGAGCTATATCTGTTATTTTTAGTTACCGAAAAATTCTAAAACTGATATTTTTGAAATCTTTGTTTAATTACGAGTCTTTTGGTGTTATCGGAATATTTTTCATATTCCGAGCTCCGAAACATGCTTTTCGAGAACTGATCTCGTTCGAGTCCGAAGGACACTTGAAATTCGCGAATCTGATATTATTATGTTACCCTATATTATTACGAACTATTTTAAGCCACTAACTTAATTTCGTTTTCTAGGGTTTGAGAACGCGGGATTACCGGAGTTGAAATTGTTTGATAGTCTTAACCTTTGTTGACTTTTAAAGTTCCGGTTGGACTAGGGTTAGGGTTTAACCTATCTTTTCCTTAGGAATTGAAAGGTTTAACTTAGGGATCGCATGGGCGGATCTTTTTATATTCGAATTTTTGAATCGAACGATTATTGAACTTTCTATTTTTGTTTGTGAAATTTCTCTTATCAAATTCCGTGATCGAAATTACTCAAGGTTCGGTTTCATCTTGGGCTAGACTTTAGGATTTTTGATTTGATATCCCAAAACCATAATCGAAAAATTTGGGGGCTTACATAATGTAAAGTAGATATGACAATTAAAGTACCGGTAGTAAGAAAATACGCGTATAATAGCTATATCTGTTATTTTTACTTACCGAAAAATTACGAAATTGATATTTTTGGAAAACTTATATTTTTACGAGTCTAACGGTGTATTCGGAATATTTTTACTATTCCGGGTTTCTGGACACGTTTTTCAAGAACTGTGTCCGATCGCGTTCGAAGGACATCCGAATTTCGCGAAACTGAAACTTTTATAAAACCTATGGTTATTACGAACTATTTTAGCTAATTATCCCAACTTCGTTTTTCCGGGCCAAAGAAAACAGCAATGCCGGATTTAGCTTGATACGGTAAACTAGGGTTTTGTTGACCTTTAGGGTTTCGTTTGACTTTCGATTAGGGTTTTGTGCTAAACCGATTTCGAAAATTCAGGGGTTTACAACCTACCCCCCTTAAAGAAAGTTTTGTCCTCAAAACTTGAAAATTCCCACTTGTGGTTCTAACCATTCCTAGTTACTTCGGTTATGCGTCCTTCTTCAAAAAGATCTCTTTAATTGATTTCCTCATTTCTTAACCTTTGAACTCTTACGGATAAATATCGGTATTGGGTATATCATCATAAGGAAAATTCTCTTTGAAAATCATTGACTTTTATCCTTATAACTTGATTCTTTATCCTTTTGTCAAACGGGGAATTGTTGCACTTCTCCGATATGTTTATGTAATAATCAACCTCCTTCTCGTCTTATGATTACTTCCTATCTTTAAACTCGCCTGATTCTCAATTAGAGACTTTTAAGGTCTTCTTTTCCGATTTATCTTATTTCGTCTATCTTGTGCCTGTATCATCTCATGAGATGCTTTTGCTTGTTCCTCCAGGTATTTGAATGATTTTCCTTGATCGTTTGTAGTATCAGGGGTCCAAAATTTCTTTATTAGCTCCTCTTCGTTCCTATTCTCGCATCCTGATTTGTCATATCTCTGACCGATCTCTTTCCTCTTTAGAGAGCGTTATATTGACTGGTTATGAAACGAACCATCTTTGTGAGTTACTCAATTTATACCATAAGCATCCTTGCCTTCTTGTTATCTTTTGTGAGAAATCCAAAATCTTGAGAAGGTTAATTCCGCTTTTATTGAATCTTATAAACCTTTTCACCCTTTGGCGTTTTTATTCCTTTATCCATATTTCATTTCTTCTAATGTCCCTTGAACTTCGGTATATCTGGGTTCTTCTTAGATATGTTGTTGATCCCAAATTATGATCCGTACTCATGATTCTTTCTTACTACTTCTTTGTCCTTAGTTATGCTAAGTCATCCTTTAGCTTCCTTAAATACGTCTTTCTTCCTATATCCCTTCTTTATCCTTCGTATCTTCTTATCTAAGCTCTTTGATTATTTTATACGGTTGATCTTAATATCCTACTGACGTGGTTCATCTTTTAAACCTTGTTGTGAACTTCAAGGTTCGCCTTTTCAACTCCCTTTTTATTAATTCCTTATACTTAAGGTTACGTTCTCATATTACTTCTTTCCTTCTTCAGGCTATATCACTATTCTTGGGTCTAGAAAGCATTATTAAAACTTGTTGGTTTATAAAGAATTTGAGGGTCATTCCTTCTTGATTTGATCCTTTCTGGTGATATTGTGATCTTAATCCTGAGAGAAACGCGTTTGCTCCTTAAAAAGGTTTTCACTTTGTTCCTTTCCGAAAGTTAACTTGTTGGCTTAGGGTTTTCTCCATTATAAGCTGGATGGGTATATTTCATGATGTCACACTTTTCTTCGTAAGGTCTCGATTTCCTTGTTTGTTGTTTCTCCAATTTCCTTATAAGTCTATTCTTCCATGTTTCTCTGAGTGAAATATGTATTCAGAATTCTTTCCAAATCTTCTTATTGGAACTTTATGAATGTCTTCAAAGAATTAATTTCTCCCCACTTTTTAATTCCCTTTATCAACTTGTAAGCATGAGTCTTTTCTTTTCTTATGTTAGCAAGTCCTTTGCTAAATATTCTCCTTGTGTCTTCTTATTGGGGTTTTACTTGAGAGGTATACATCCTATCCAAAAGATTACTTAATTCCATTATTCCTTAGAGTCACAGGTGACTTCATGTCCTCACGTCTTTGTTGATAGTTTAACCAATTTTCTTGGGTTTCGTCATTCTTTCGCATTATCTTAAATTAGATTGATCGTTTGTCATTGGTAGTCTAGATATACCGAAAGAATGTAACACTTTGAATTTCAAGAGAGAGTAAAACATCCTTATTTACTAAAAAATTCTTATGTATACATTAGGGGATTATCACTCCTATTCATCCACATAAAGAAAACTTTACATTCCTCTGCTACAACATCAATAAAAGAAGGTTGGGGATTGACTGGTTCCTGCATCGCTGTTATAGCCTCTAATGTACTCCAAGGCAGTCAAGTTTTCATTTCCTTTGTTCACTTCTTCACCTATCCATCGTCCCTGCAAGCTGTATACTCGAATTCCCGAAGCAGTAGGTCCAGGTCTGCTTTCACTTCCACTTCCATTTCCTTTCTCTATTCTTATAGGAACAACTTCCTCTGATGATCTTGATAGAATGTTCCTTCCTTGTGGGCAGCTGTTGGCAAAATGTCCTTTCTGATTGCAAACATAGCAAGCATCTATCCCTCTGTTTGGGCATTTTGACATCTTATGGTTTGTATTTCCACAGAAGAAACACTTTCCAAATAGCTGGGGGCACTTCTTCGGGTAGTGTGCTCCATTGCACTTCCAACACTTAATACCTCTTGGTATGATCCTTCTATTGTCGTTCTTGATTTTCTTTGGTAGGGGCATGAGTTGGGGTTCTATGTAAAACTCTCTTTCGATGCTTGGGTCTTCTTCTTCTTCTATTCTTTCTCTCCTTTTCCTTGCTCCTTCTACAATTCGAGCTCTTTCCATTAATTCTCGAAAATTTCTTATGTCGAATTCTTCCAACTTCATCCTTAGGTCTTCGTCTAATCCTCCTATAAAGACTTGTCTTTTTGATTCTTCACTGTACTTATAGGAGTCCGGTGCATATTGCAATAATCTACTGAACTCGGTCTCATATTGTTCAATTGTTCTTCCTTTTTGAGCAATTTGCAAGAAGTCTGCACTATATCTTACTCGTAAACTTCCTGGGAAATAATTCTCCAAAAACTCATATCTAAACATTTCCCAAGTGATTGGAGTCATTAGATCTTTTTTCCTTGACTCCCACCATATCCTAGCGTTTAGACGAAGCATGAATGTTCCATACTTGATTTGCAAATGGGGCGAAACTTCATATGCATCAAGGGACATCTTTATTTGAGATAACCAATCTTCTGCCTCTTCTAGCTTGTCATAAGCCCCTTCAAAATAGTGGTTGCTTTTGATGAAGTCTGGTAACATGCTTTTGTATGGTCTTGACTGTGGAGATGGAGGTAGGGGTGTACTTTGGCTATGCATGTTCCTATGCACAGATGCCTCTGTTGAAGCTTGTTGTGGTGGTGGGGTTGGTATAGACACTGGGGCTGTCACTGATGCTGTTGCTGGGGTTGCCTCAGGCACGGGGGCTCGTGCTGGCATATTTTGCCTAATTTCTTCTAATACGTGGGTTAGGTGTCCTATCGTGGCGTGTAAGTCCCTTTGAGGTGCGGCGGCTCCTTGAACAGCAGGTTGATTCGCTTCTATGTCTGGTTGGTTAGAGGCGCTTTGTTCCCTTCTTCGTCTACTCTTATTTCGGCTATTTTAAGCTTTTCTAAGTTAGGTTTGTAAAGTTTTGATAACTTAATTAAATTTTTGCCGGAAATTTGGGGGTATAATGGAAATTTAAATATGCATAAAAGCTAACAAAATTTAAATCAAGCAATTCTGAAATCAAACTTAGAGCATTATCATAGAAATAAGGTTTATACGTGAAATCAGAAATAAGGTAAGTCACAAAAGAAAAATTACATAGAAAATAACAAGCATTGTTCCAAGAATTTAAAAGATAGACTAAGATCATGGATCTAGTCTATGATTACAAAATTTAAGCTGGACTTCTAGGGATATGCTTCATTTTCCTTTCCTCCTTTTTTCATTCTTCGGGAGCATCTCTCGGGTTGTTGCTAGACGATCCTGGGTTCCAGTCCCTCGTGAATTGGCTGAAATATTTCCTCCTCTTCCGGGCTGCCTCTCTGGATCTTTCGCGTCCGTCGGTTGGCTCATCTCTAGTCTCTTCTGGTACTATGTCATGAATGGTTCTCCAAGTAACGGCTCCATCCGTCTCCATGCTATTGTTCTCGTTGGGTGGAGCATTGTCTGTATTCATGGCCGAGTTCGTTTCTTGCCTTCCCTGAGTCTGTCGTCCCATTAAGTAGCGGATAATCCTTTCCTCAGTACTGTTACGGGGTTCTTTGTCTGCAATAGCGGTCTGATTTCCTTCTTCTGGTCCTGCTTTATTCTCTTCCTCCGGTTCTTCCTCCGAGTCTTCACTCTCTTCGTCTTCTTCCATAGGCTCTTCCCTTATTATTGATCCATCATCCCGCAGGCGTAGGGGCTCATTCCTTTGGAGTTGGATTCCTATAAAGGTAGGCGGTTCCGTGGGCACTTGGGTTGGGGGTCGTAGTACTTCCTGGTACACTCCATGCCAATGGAAGATATCGTTGATATCCGCCTTCATCCATTAAAGGTGATCTATCAAGTTGTCGTGGGCGTAAACGAACATAGGTCCGATTTTCCTCCAGGTCTGGAAGTCTGGTGAAGTTCGTCCCCCGTCTTTCCTAAGAACGAATGTGGCTTCCTTCAACATAGGTCTATCTTCAGCAATGGCCGCAATACGTTCTACAACGTATATCATTTCCAACTCGGTCAGTTTCTTGCCTATGGGACAGTTGTGAATGGTCTATACCACTTCCCTCCATTCTGTTTGTATCATTCCTCTCTTCCATATTTGGAACATTTCTCGGACGGTCTTAGGTTGTCTTGCTAGGGCAAATTCTTCACATAGGACTCTAAGTCTCAATCGATAATCTTCTGGTGTTTCGAAGGGTCCTTTTCGGAAGTTCTTGGCTTGGAGACGGGCCTCATCTATGGTGATCTACGTAAAAGATATTAGAGGACTTATTCTACCCATTCTATTTTATCTAAGTCTTTCTCGCTTCTATCTAGTCAATTCTTCTTAAGTCCATTTCTATAATTATGATTCCTAGGTTCTTAAACCATGCTCTGATACCAACTTAAACTGTCATGCCCCAATGGGAACCCTAAACGTGACAATCCGCCACACTCAAAATTAAAGCTTAAGTATGACAACCTTAGTCATTTCCAAAAGCTTTTATATTAAGTGTAAGGCTTACTTTTCACAATTTTAGAGGACCATATGTGGAATAATGAAGTTTAAGGAGATATAAAAACATATTAAGAAAAGAGGATTCACAATAATTATTTGTTCATGGCAAACTTTACAAACTTAGGACAATTCCCTAAATTACTAATCTATTATATAAATATTTGCATGCTAATACTATGCTATACTTTATCCAGATTTCTAATGTTCAAAAGGGATTACCTGCCCGCATGGTCCACGTGGCCTTAACCATAAGTACGGGAACTGCAAAAGATAGCTATCGGGGTATAAGCTAATAGGCTTAGTGAGAACTATTTCCATAAATAACTTCTTGTAACAAGATTCAAACAAGTTGGTTAATCACACATATGTAATGCATCAAACACGTGGGCAAACAATCATATAGCTTTCCGGGAACTATATGTTGAATGGATTTACGCCCTCCATTCGGGGTTTGGTGATACTCAAAACAAGTAGTTTTAATATAGAAAATTTAAGCTTGCGAGCACTCATCGCCAAGCATTCATTAAAAACTTTTAAACTTGCGAGCACTCATCGCCAAGTATTCCGAACTACTTGATTTGACCTTGCTTTCGGATCAACCGCCAAGCATATTCCATTAAGCCGCCAAGCAATCGCTTTCGGATCTTCCGCCAAGTGTTGCTTTCGACATGAGCTTACTATCCTTCTCACCCAAGGATAATAACCCAACCATGCAATGTGACTCACTTCGTGGTATGCATGAGTTCATTAATTTATAAAGTCATAACATAATTATTTTCAACTTTATGGCGATCAAGGAATTTCACACAAATCAATATTAAACTAAAACAATCACTTAGAACAATTCGGGCTTCGATATTCTTAGAATTCTTTCAAGGAATTATTTTACATGCATATCGGTTTATCTTTTCCTAACTCTAGTGCAACTAATTTACAAGCACAACAAGTAGCATTTAATGGAAATAAACTCACGATGCCATTGTCGTCTATTCCTCTAAGCGGATGAGTCGTTCACACACTCCACTTAATCGTAATAGTTCTCGGGGTAAGAATCCTTCCTTGGGGTCACCTAACCAAAGAAAATACCCATAATGAGTTTTTCTTGAAGATTTTCTTGAATTTTGACAAAACAATGTCAAAGAACGTTAAAGTTCGTATAAGAATGTTCCAACTTAAAATGGCCATAACTTGGTCATTTTAACTCGGAATCGCGCATATAATATACCGATTTCTATCTACTCGAAAAGATCTACCCATTTCTAAAATTATTTCCCACAAACAAAGCCATATAGGCTCCGAAAAAGTGGCGACAAAATTCACCACGGATTTCAAGTAAAAACAACTTTGGTTCAAGAAATCAAAATTTGTTTGATAAATACTTAGTTATCTATATAGTTGAAAAATTCTCTTTTTATAACTATATAACTCATATTTAAGCATGCTCAAGTGTCTTGTTGTCCAAATTATTTTTCTTAGGTAAAACAATGTCGGTTGAAGCTTTTCGGAAATTGTTTTTGTAAATTTCTTTGAAATGAATACCTTGTTTTCTTTTTTTTCTAAAAACGTTTTATGTTGGTTTTATTTATCTTTTCTAAGTGACTTTTGAAAATAAAATTTTCTACTTCTAAGTTACATTAATACTATATTTGAAGTTTTCTAGAAATATGCTATTCTTCATTTTTCTTGTGTAAATTCCTTTGTTTACTTGTTTTGCAAAAATCCTTACTTGATATTTCTCATTTTTTTCTCATGTCTCATATTTTCAAAAATAATCATCCATGCATGAAAATTTGTTTTCTTTATAAAAAAATGTGAACAATTAAGGACTTTTTGTAGAAAAACTAATTTCTATAATCTTATTAATTCTCTTGTAACTTGAAAAGAAATAACTTTATTATTTTCAACCATAAATTTTCTTTGCCTATTTGTTTGCAAGGTTTTTACTTAAAAATTTCCTTAGTCATCCATCTTATTTCTTTTTTTGAAAAGAACCATTTTTGTTAACAAAATATTTTCTTTGAAAATAAGGTGAAATAATAAAGATCTAAGTGGCTTTTAAAGTAAAAGTAGTTTATAAAATTATAGTGAGTTCTTGTTGAAAAGGAATGAGTTTATTTTTGTGTTGATTTTATACTTTACATAAACTTATTTCTAAGTAACAAAATTCTTCTTTTTGTTTAAATAAAATTATGGACAACAATCTAAATGAATATGATTATGAGAATAATAATAACCAAAATAACATAAAGCATAATAATAAAGTCAAGTATTGGAGTCTTAGCATTTTCAAGGTACCCGGGACTAAGAAATAGACTAGTCCCATAATAAAATGAAAGAAAGAAAATCTTGTTTTGACTTGATGAGGACAAGTCTAAGACTAGAGACTAGTCTTAAAAACAACTTGGAATAAATAAATAAATTGCAATGGAAAAGAAAATAAATTGCTTTGCATGAAATAAATAAATTGCAAGTGAGCTGATATGCTCTAAAGAATATGTATATATATGTATAGATATATAAACAATAATAAAACAACATAAACATAAGTGGATTGGCATGAACAAGAACAATACATGAACATAATGTAGTTTCCATAAGTTGTAGTCTTTTGAAACTCACACTATGGTCATGTAAAGTTACATGACATGAAGAAGAAGAAAGAGTTATAAAGGGGTTACCTAAAGAAGACTTTGATATGGTTATGTGGTTATGGGTTTTTGTTGTTGGTAAAGTTGTTGTGGAATTATTTTGAGAGAGTTTTGAGATAGTAATTTAAGAGCTTTGAAGGAAAAATTGAGAGAGTTTTGGTAAGAATTGTGGGTAGTGAATGTGTGAAAGAAGTGAAAGAGGAGGGGGTATTTATAGGAAATTGAGGAGTGATTTTTGTGTGATTAAAATAAATGCAAAATTGAAACAATTGTGGATGGAGAGAGAGAGGGGGGCACTGACCACTTATAGTAGAGGGGGGGATTTGTTTTATTTTTTGACTTTTTAGAAGATAAAAGATGTAATATGTAAAGTAGATGTGATATAAAGTTATGGGAAGGGTAAAAAGTTAAGATTATAGGCTATGTAGAGTGTAAAAATAGGTGTAAGAAAAAGTAGAGATAAAAGAATAGTGGAGAATAGTAATGAATAGTGTAATGTAAAGTAGATATGACAATTAAAGTACCGGTAGTAAGAAAATACGCGTATAATAGCTATATCTATTATTTTTACTTACTGAAAAATTACGAAATTGATATTTTTGGAAAACTTATATTTTTACGAGTCTAACGGTGTATTCGGAATATTTTTACTATTCCGAGCTTCCGGACACGTTTTTCGAGAACTGTGTCCGATCGGCTTCGAAGGACATCCGAATTTCGCAAAACTGAAACTTTTATAAAACCTATGGTTATTACGAACTATTTTAGCTAATTATCCCAACTTCGTTTTTCCGGGCCAAAGAAAACGGCAATGCCGGATTTAGCTTGATACGGTAAACTAGGGTTTTGTTGACCTTTAGGGTTTCGTTTGACTTTCAGTTAGGGTTTTGTGCTAAACCGTTTTCGAAAATTCAGGGATTTACAATGATGGTAGGAAAGTTGTAGGAAACTCAAGATCTATTTTATTTTCAACCAAAATAATTTTTGAAAATTCGGATGAAAATGGAACCATATTTAGAAAAGTTGTTTTTCAACTTCAAAATATGTATTTTTCATTTAAAATGAAGGGTTTAGGGTATAGATAACATAAATGAAAGATTTTGATGAGCAAAGTTTAGATCTATGAGTTTAATGTTTATTTTCATTGGTTTCATTTAGATGTATGTTCATATTATGTGTAGATTTTAGATTTGAACTTAGACAAAAATTGTGAAATTCGTAATTGGGCAAAACCCTCATTTAAAAACCACTTTCCAAGTGTCAAAATGTAATTTTTACTTAAGAAAATGAAAGCTTAATATATATATAGCATCAAAGCTTCATTTTATATGGTTCAAAGATGATTTCAAAGATTAATTTTCAAAACAAAGTTCTATTTCTCGGATTTTGGCCAAGGCCTAGTTTAAAAACATGTTTTTCAACTCAAAAATAAAGTTTTTATTCAAGAAATGAAGGGCTCTTAGGATAGGATATGTAAGGAATGGATTTTCATAAGTTTAGATAAATTTTATCAAAAGATATGTCCAAAAATGAATTTTGTAAATTCGGATCCTAATCAAAACCAATTTTTAAAACCCATTTATCAACTCCAAAACTCATGTTTTATGTGAAAAATGAAGAGTATAGGTAATAGGTATCTTTAAGAATGATTTTTACAAGTTAAAATGAGTTTAGGCATGAATAATGTGTAAAACAAGTAATGGAATTAAGATGGAAAATTTTGAGTTAGTAATCAATTTATGAAATTCGTAATTTTAAATGAAGGCCATAAGAACACCTATTATCGAGCTCAAAATGAATGTTTTATGTAATGAGTGGAGTCCTTAAGTAATAAGCACCATAAGGTCTTAATTTTTAATGCATTAAACAAGTTTTCCCAAGTGAATCATTCAAAAAGTAGATTTTTTAAAATTCGGATTTTGAGTAAATCATGTTGGAAAACATATTTGTAAAGTGTAAAATGCAAATTTTTGTGTAAGAATGAAGTCCTTAATGGTTATGTATGATTGAGCCCTAATTTTCTAAATATCAAATGATTTTTACTTAAAAGAATCACTCAAAAACTAATTTTTACCAAATTCGAATTTCAGAATCAACCCTACTTGAAAACATGTTTACAAAGTATAAAATAGAAATTTCTATGAAGAAATGAAGGTCATAAGTAATATATATAATGAAGACCCAATTTTTACAAAAATAATTATATTTTCTTAAGTAATAAATCCAAGACAAATGGAAATGATCAAGGTTAGAAAACTAGACTTTTCATAAGTAGTTGTTGTTATGGTCTTGCAAAAAAATAAAAAGTTATAATATTTTCTTTTAGCAAAAATCATCAAGATCATGCATGCATTAAACTCATCTCATGTCATTCATGTTAGGAAATCACTCATATTGCATGTATAGCTAATTTATATAGTAGGAATATTACAAACATTTACAAAATTATTTTTTGGAATCGGAAACCGTTACTGATTAGATCTGATCCCTTTGTTCTGAGACCTAAATGTTTTCAAAACTTGAAAATAATATTAGAATTAGATGGATATTTCGAAGTAGATAGAAATCGATATATAATTTGCGAGATTCCTAGTTCAAATGACCAAGTTATGGCCGTTTTAAGTTGGAATTCCTGCTTAGGATGAGAATTACGAATTTGATAGTTTTTAATAATATCGTTTAAATTAGTTTGAGTTGAAATACTTATTAGAGTATTTCTTCCTTTTTAGGTGATCCCGAAATTGACGATTCCCTGGCACAGAATTATTATTACTAGAAGACCGGTGATCCAATGGTCGAGTGAGTTTTCTCCTTGTTTTGTTACCTTGTTTGTGCTTGTAGTTAGTCGCATTAGAATTATAGGAACAAAATAAAAATCGATATGAATGGGGATGGGAGATATGATGAGATTGTGATGAATGTATGCCAAAGAATACTAAAGCATATCGAAACCACGATTTGATTGGATAACTGCACTGTTCATATTATTTCTGTTATAGGTGTGATATTGGTTGGTCACCCTAAAGAATGTATAAATATTTTTTACCTAAGCAAAAATTAAATTGGTCATGCATCGCATCGGGCATATTGCATTTGGTAGCATGCTACTCCTACGCAGGTCGATTGGTATGGTCCGTCGATGCCTCGTTCGGATAACGAGCTCGGTGCCAGAGCTCATTCAGGGGTACCAAGGCGCATGTGGATGCATTCCTGGATGAGCCTAGCCGAGTCGAGTGCTGAGAGCCGAGGGTTTGGGGACTAGATGCGGTGGTGTAGGTTCCGGGTACCCACTCAATATCATACCTAACCCAAGATACGGATGGCATAAATTCGTTCTGTGTGTGGGTTCCGGGTACCCATGCATAATTGCTTGCTCACGTGTTTGTTCATGCATAGCATATGACTGATTATAACTTGTTTGTTATGGCACGAAATTAAGGAAATTCTCACTAAGCTACTATAGCTTATACCCCAATAGTTGTTTAAATGAACAGGTTATTTCCAAAATGCAAAGTGGGGACCGAATTGGTTGGAGCCGGGAATGACTCCGGGATTTCGGCAATGAATAAGAATGTTTGAAGTTATCAGCTAGATTTTTATGATTTGCCTTGTAATATTTTATGTAGGGAAGTCTGTGGATGAATGTAATTGAAATATTAATGATTTGTGTTTTGAAGTATAGCGATTCATATCTGAAGTATAGTGATTTGTATCTGGAGTATAGTAAATTGAATTTCCTTTACATTGTTACTCAATTGTATCAACATAAAATGTATCATTTCGACGTGTCTCCTTTATGCGTTAGACACCTTGTACATAGTATGGAAGCCTTCGCGTGACTGAGGTGGTCATTCTTAGGCTTTAATATTGTGTACGACGGATTGCCGCGTTCAGGATACCCTTCGGAGCATGACATTCTTAGCAGTCAACTCCTTGAAAAAGATAAAAAGGGGGAACATCACATACCACGTCCTATATTTTGTGATTGAGAAAACTATAAATGACCACAGTGAGAATCCTTTGAAGTAGGACATAGCAGTTATAACTCTTCAAACCTCTTAAACTTTGTCTACACCTAGGCATGAAGATATGTTGGAAGTATATCCATTTGGCAATTTTACATCTTTGATCAATGCGCAAACCTCTTCAACTTGTCAATATGTCATTGTATATAGAACTTATTGTTTGATAATCTAACTGCAAGTGTAACTTTGGATGAATACTTTCTCTTAGAGGGTGACTCTTGCTGTTGAATTTGTATGCTCAATATAGATTTTGATGAGACAATAGAATGCACAATTAATTATTCAATTATGGAAAACTACAGTTAATTAGTCAAATAATATGATGAATAATATGCTAGAATACATATGTATATATTGCATGTTTTTGTGGAGATTATGTAGGTTTTAGTAGGAACAAATTAGTGATGAACATTCTCAATCAATGGGTAAGTTGAGTGCTAAACTGCTTCATTCACTAATGTGTAATAAACTTAAGACCAAAGCTCGATAATGCCAAAAATGTAGAGTCATTGGTTGAGGGTCAAGTCAAGGATTCGACAAGTCCATTCCTTAAGGTGTGACAAGCCAAAAATCTAAAGCTCGACGAATTAAAAAAAATGCATAGTCTTAGTTGAGGGCCACGTCGAGGGTATGACATGTCAAATGGTTAGAGCACGACAAGCTCAAAAAACAATACTCGACAGGCTCAAACATAAATAGCTGTGATTGAGGGTCAAAACTAAGATGTGATGAATATAGGGCGAGACAAGTCTGAGGCACAAGAAGTTTGAATTCAAGACTTGATGGAGTCTATGTGAGTAAAGACTTGTTCTAAGGATAACATGAGGGTCCAACACTTTGTGGCATGACAAGATTCACGACATGACAATTTAAAAGCATGAGCCGATATTGCAAAAAGAGTTATTGAAGGGCATTTAATGCTTGGCGACTTAAAGACATTATCTATAATGGACATTTGAATTTTTGAAGGCTATAAATACTTTGCACTTGGAAGACTCAAAAGAGCAGAGAAGTATGAAAGTGAAAAAGTGCCTTTATTTGCGAGGAAACAAATTATTAATTTTCTTGTTCTCTTACTCATTAACTTGTAAATATCTGGAAGGAGAGAGAAAAATATTCTAGTACTATGTTCTTTTATTTGCTATCTATCAGTGAGTATCTAGAGAGAGAAAGAAAAATATTTTTATTTCCTAAGTGTTGCAAAAGTGGTGTACTGTTCAACTTGAGTGTGTTTATTTGGTGATAAATAAAGTGGTGGTGAAGTCTTTGATTGAAGGCATTGGTAGATGTGAAGAATAGGAAGTGGGTCGAACTCCATGTTAAATCTAGAGTCAAATTTTCTATTACTATCTCTTTCATATTTCTTATTATAATCTGCTGTACATTATCCGATGCTACCAAAGTTAAATTTGATCTGTTGCATTAAAATTAGTTGTTTGAGCCTTTTAGGGCAGATACTCTATTCACACCCCCTACTCTTGAGTATTCTTTAGTGCGATTTCATTTTTTTCATGTGGTATCAGAGCCTCATCTCTATTTTTTTTGTGCTTAATCGCATATAAAGTAAATATCATAGAATAAAATGCACTACGGTTTCTAGAGGATAAGCTATAAATATACTACCGTTTCTAAGTGAGAGTAATTACCCATATTAGGAGTGTAGAATGAAAATTTTTCTAAAAACTCAAAATAGATTAATTTTGAATGTTATAAAAAATGGGCTTTTAACTATAGAAGGAAAAAAAGAAATAGATTACAGTGAAGATAACTGGAAAATATTATATTTAAATGAAATTGCTATGACCATATTGCATTGTGGGCTGAATGAAAATGATTCAATAGAATTTGTACATGTAAATCTGCTAAAGAAACATGGGATAAATTAAAAAAGAATTATGAAGGAATTTCTAGAGTTAGAGATACAAAAATAAGTCATTTGTGTGGACAGTTGGAAAACTTTAAAATGCTTCCAAATGAATCTATAGATGAGGTGCATAATAGATTCATTAACATCATAAATCCCTTGAGTGTACTTGGGAAGAATTTTACTAACTTGGAAATCAATTCTAAACTTCTCAGGTCATTACCTAAGGATTGGGAAGCAAAAAGAACTACGATAGAAGAAGCACGAGATTTAAGTACTATGAGTAAAGAAGAACTCCTTAGAGCACTCAAAATGCATGAACTTATTAAAAAGTAAGGAGAAGAATCAAACAAGAAGGCTATTGCCTTAAAAGCCATAAGTCAAGATTTCAATGACAATGATGATAATAAGAATGAGGAACTTGTCATGATAGCTAAAAACTCAAGAAGTTCATGAAGCCTAGAAACAAAACAAAGCGAGTGGATGATGACAACATCTCACAAAGGTATAAAAAGAAGGATGTGATTATAAACCCCCAAGTTTTTCGAAATTTATAGTTTGAGAAATATAATTAAAAATCAAAGAAGTATTAGTATATAATTTTTGTTGAATGCTTTGATTATTAGATTTAAGTGTGTTGATATGTATGAAATCAAATAGATAAGAAAAAGAACTCAAAATTTCATTCAAATCTTTTTAAAGTTGTCTATTAGTTTAAGTAATTTCAAAATTTTCATTAGATGAGTTTTTTAAGATCTAATAATTTAAGTAACTTATTTCAAGTTGTATATAAATTATTTTACTTCTAAACTTCTTTAGAAAATTAGATCTCAAAAATTCAATCTCTAAATTATAAAGTTTTCCTATATAGTTTTCTATAAGAAAATTCCTTTTAAATATAATTTATAAGCCAAATTTATTTAAACTTTGTATTGATTTCCATTATAAAGTTTTTAAAGAAATTAAATTGATTTTGCTGCACTTTTTAGCCTCAATTCCACAAAAGTTATCATGCATACACATACACACATTGCATCCCTCTTGCAAAATGCCTAAAAGTCAATAACTCTTATCTATTTACAAAAAATAAAATCAATCAAATTTGGGCAAAAATTCTCTCTCTCTCTTCTTGCACCGGATGTGAACAACACACACACACACACACTTCCTTTTTCTTCTTCTTTCCTCTTTCAAAAATTCTTCAAGAACTTAAGTAGCTTCCATCTACATACCAAGCTTAGCCTAAGGTGAGTTAAGTTCTTCACTTTTTGTTAATTTTGTTGAATTTGGGTAGTTGAAGTTTATGTTTGTGATGGGTTTTGATGGTTGAAAGGTTGACAGTGAGTTTGATGTTGGATAAATGAAATTGAGAGAATGATATTGGTAGTTTTAGTTTAGGCTTAAGGAGTTATTACTCTTTTATTGGTTAAGTGGGGTTGATGTTGTGTGTAGTTGATGGGGAGTTTGGGTTTTTGGTATGAAGGTCATGTGAAGTTGTTGAAAGGGTATATGATATATGTTGTGAGTGATAGAGTGTGTTTGATGAAGTAAAATATCAAAACATGTGTTTAGAAAATGAAATTTCCGAAGTTGGAAACTTTGGGTGCAGGGGAGGATGTGCACGGGCGTACATGAGCCTGTACAGAAGGTGTTAAGGTTGGAATTTCGCTTATGGGCATTTTTTTGGGTTTGCATGGGCATGCAGAAGCCCGTGCTAAGTATTGCAAGGAAAAAAAATTTATTATGGACGTTTTTATGGGGTTACTACTGCCTCGAGCACGACCGTGCAGAAGGTCGTGTAAACAGGTCCATGTTTCGTAAATTGATCGTAACTTTTTTGTCCGAACTCAGATTGTGGTGATTCAAGAGGCTATAGAAAGCTTAAAAAGAACTCTACAAATTTTATGTTTTAAGTTTTGAGAGACTCCAAAAGTATTAAGGCTTAAAATTTGATTGTTTTAGATAGTATCATGCTTAAATCAAGTTAAATACCCGTTTTACTAGTTAAGTGAAGATAATTGAGCTTAGTACTTTATAATTTCTTAAAGATTAATGAACTAAGATTACAATAACATAATTTTAAAATACTTAAGTGTTAATAGAAGTCCTCGTAGACACTTGTTGAGTAAATTTTGTTTGTTATTTTATAAGATCTTTTGACCAAGATTTAGACTTTCTAACTGATTATTACGACAATTAGCTATCATGCACGAGTGAGTAATCAGATCTTTTCACTTTGATTGTGTTTGTAATATAGAATATGAACATTTTTTTAAATGTAATAAAATCATCAAAATGCATGGGGAATTGGGAGCTTTACTTGATGTATGTTTGTGAATGAGTACTAAACACTTATATTCAAAGTGATAACTTTATTGATTCATAATAGTTGTGTAGTTTGGATTGATGAGTGTTTAAAATTGAGATGATCACCATATAGCATAGAATAAAGCATATTGGACCTTAAACTTAAACCGACATGCATTGTATAACATCATAATTGCGTTAGCATGGTATTTCATGTCACGTGTTAATATATCGATTATGTGGTAAGGCTTGTTGAGTCCAGTAAATCTAGTTAAGTTTACCATAGGGTTGTCGACTTCATAGGAACTAAGCAAACTTTTGAAGGAGGTCGCCTGTGTTGGAGTTGGCTATAGAGTATTAATACTTAGTGGAATTTCCAAGTTCTAAATGCAATGGAGAGTATATGTTATAACTATATAGAAATAGTAAATGATTTGAAAGAGTTCTCCTTCTTTAGTTTTGGAACTCTCATGGGCATGAATTACTTAATTAATCCTTCAATCCCCTAGGAGGGCGTAAATCCTTATAAGTTTGGATTTTGTTATCCAAACCATGTTTGCTACATAAGTTTGATTGATGCATTGCATATGCTTTCTAATTAACCATAATGTGATATCAATCAATTGTGTTAAGATTTTTATTACTTATTGAGCTTTTCAATGCTCACGCTCCTTTAGATTATTGCTTTACAAGAGTTTAAGCAGGATGACCGAGACTAAGGCTGATGTGAGGGTTAGGGTAGAAAAGGATCTTATGTATTCATTTTTGGCAAGGAATACTTTGATATGTAATAAAGACCTGGTTTGTGTTTTGGAATAGTTTAAGTTATGTTTTCTTTATTTTCTTGTAAGTTCTATATGAAAATATTCAAGTGAAGTCCTTAAAGACCATGGATGTAATATCTCAATGATGACCTAGTCTTTGTAATTTTGTTATCTCGACTTATGACTAATATATATACAATATCTTTCTAACTCCAATCAACTTTTGATCCTGTTTTACATGTTCACTTCATACGGGCATGCTAATGTAAAATACTTATGTAACCTCCTAAAGACCTCAGTTGGTTACATGATGTACTATTATGACTAGGGTACCCTATTGGGGTATAACCGTGATAATTTGTTTCAAATGCCACAAACTTGGAAACATCTAGCAGTACTGTCTACTACTCAAAAAGGCTTCCAAAGGATGGAAAAAAGAAGCACTCATTACTTCTTAGAGTGGTGATGACTCAAGTAACTTAGATGAGAATGTGTGTTTCATGGCACTAGATGATAAGATAAATTCCCCATCCTCTCCTTCTTATGATGAGTTGTATGCTATTTATGATAAAGTATTTTGTATGTTAGTTAAAATAAAGAAAAAGAACAGCATGCTTAAATCTTTAATGATAGAAGTAAGAGAAGGATAAGAAAATTTTCAAACCAAGCATGCGGAGATCCAATCAAAAAATGAAATACTGCATGTAGAAATAAATAGTCTGAAATTGGAAAACGATAAGATGAATAATAGGTATAAGAAGCCAAAAAGTAAAAATAATGAGATAAGTAAGATTAATGAAAAATTAACAATTGAAAATAACTTGCTGGATCTTGAAATTAAAACTGTAAATAATAATGTTGAATGTGTATGTAGTAATAATGAAATTTAAAAAGAGCTAGATGATTTTAAAAATGAAAATATGTTATTAAGAGCTAGCTTAGATGTAACACCTCGGAACTCCACCACCGAAATATTGTCCGCTTTGACCACACACCACACAATTTTGTCCTTTTGGTGCCAACACTTCCCAGCGGCTCACCCATTATGGGATGGCTCTACACAGAGTACGCTTAACTTTGAAGTTTCGATGAACTCCAAGCCACTACACCAAAAGGCACATCTGTAATTAGAATTCCACCATCTATATTTGAGGGGCATCATATACTCCCCTACTTACAGAACTAATGTTCTCGTCAGTTTCGTTACACATGTCTAGACCATACTAAGTAGTGATGACACACTCCTCCACTTCTGGCTGGTGAACTGCTCTGATACCACTCGTAGCACCTCGAAACTCCATCACCGAGGTATTGTTCGCTTTGGTTACCTACCATACAATTTTGTCATTTTGGTGTCAACACTTCCCAGGATGTCATCTACCATAGGATTGCTTTGCACAGAGCATGCTTAACTTTGGAGTTTCGATGAACTCTAAGTCATTACAACAAAAGGCACCTCTGTGATTACAATTCCACCATCTATATTTGATGGCTATCACATTAGATGATTCAAAAGTAATTATAGCCAAGTTCACAAAAGGGAAAAATAATTTGAACACACTTCTTAGAAATTAAAGGTGTGATTCAAATAACTAGGGAATTGGCTATATAAAAGAATGTACCTGCAAGTCCCACGAAACTCATTTTGTAAAAGCTACCCATAGGACATGCAACTAATGTAGGAAATCTTATCATATTTCACACAATTGTACAATGGGAAAAATTATACATTTAAATCATAAAAGCAAACTGGTTTAGGTTTATAAAAGAGATTCTTATTACACCTAACTAAAAAGAACCCAAACTCAAATGGGTACCAAAGAAATAATAC
This sequence comes from Combretum micranthum, assembly GCA_024138025.1. NCBI lineage: Eukaryota > Viridiplantae > Streptophyta > Magnoliopsida > Myrtales > Combretaceae > Combretum > Combretum micranthum. The sequence continues at coordinate 1,688,954 of JAMXBD010000030.1, forward strand.
TCTATTTTATAGGGATCTTTAAGTGGGAACAACAAATGATACTTAGACAATGATTATTCTAGACACATGACTGGAGATGTGTCCAAATTCACATATTTAGACTTGAAAGATCAAGGGAATGTTACCTTTGGAGATAATCGCAAATCAATTGTCCTTGGTGATGGTAACATTCTAGTTAACAAAGATTTAATTATTAAAAATGTGTTGTTGGTTGAAAGATTAAAACATAATCTACTTAGTGTAAGTCAATTATGTGATATTGGTTTTAGAATAACATTTCTCGCTAACAAATGTTCTATTGAAAGAATTGACAATAACCAAGCTTATTTTAAAGGGATAAATAAAGAAACATTTATAAAATTAATTTAGATGATTTAAAATCATCAAGTAATACTCTCAAAATGACAATAGTTGACTATGACATAGAAAATATAACATCCTAGCATGGATGCAATTTCAAAACTTGTGAAAAAGAATATTGCCAAAGGCTTACCAAAAATAAATTTTCAAAAGGACAAAATTTGTCAAGCATATCAACAAGGAATGGAAACTAAGACATTTTTTAAATCTAAGGATGTTACTTCCACTACTAGGCCATTAAAACTATTGCATATAGACTTATTTGGTCTTACTCAAACTCTAGGTTTGGAAGGCAAAAAATATACCTTAGTTATTACTAATGATTTCACTAGATATATATGGACTTTCTTCCTTACATCTAAAGGCAAAACAAATCATATCTTTTTTAAATATTATAAGAAAGTCCAAAATGAAAAAAAAAGTTCTTAATATTATATCTTTTTGAAGTGATAATGGGGGAGAATTTGAAAATTATGAAATGGATGATTTTTACATTATTTTTCAACACCTAGAACTTTAAAACAAAATGTGTAGCTAATAGGAAAAACAAAACCTTAATTGAAATGGCTAGAACTATATTGTGTGAAAACAATTTATAAAATTATTTTTGAGCTGAAGTTGTAAATACTGTCTGTTGTATATCATATAGAGTTTTCATAAGACCAATTCTCAAGTAAACCTCCTATGAGCTTTGAAAAGGAAAAAAGCTTAACATTTCTTATTTCTATCCTTTTGGCACTAAACATTACATCTTAAATAATGGAAAATAACAAATAGCTATGTTTGATGTTAAAAGTGATGAAGGAATCTTTTTTTACGTTATTGTTTAATTAGTAAAGCCTATAGAGTGTTTAATAAGAGAGCATTAGTGTACGTATTATAACTACATGGGTGGTATGGAGTCTTTGCTTTAACATGCAATTATGAATGTACGTATTATAACTACATGGTGTGCGAGTTTAAGTTTGATTTTTTTTTTGGTAGTTTCTCTAATCATATCTTACAGGAGCTTATGTCAATAGAGAACTATAGACACATGCATTTAAGGAGAGAAAAAAGACAATTGATTGATCATTGGGAGTCAGAGGTATTCATGCAATATTATGTAAGTATATTTGATTTTCATATTCAATGGTAATATAACCTATCCATCATTTTGTATGATTATATGGATATTGTGTTCACTTTGTTTCAACCAGCTACGCATGGTATAAAGAATGAAGGAGGAAGATGATATTGCTGCTGCAACAGGTAAGCAACTTGTGCTAAATTAGGTCATTATGGAGGAGGTTTTGGTGCACAGATTCGGATATCATCGTGGCTTTAGATATTGTATACCGATAGATCAACATAGGATTGACTACTATGAGTAGCCACGTGATGAAGATTTGGTGCACTTCGAATACGAGACAAGACGAAACAACAAATTGATATGCTGATGAACTATATCCGTCCTCTGATGTGATTATATCAAAGTCTAAAATTTGTAAACCTAATTTAAATCCTACGATCAAGCTAGGCAAGTATATCTATCTATAGTAGTATAAGATTACAACAGATGTCATCCAGAGGGATCTATGAAACAAGTACTAGAATCACCCTTTTTCTACTATTCAGTCTAATCATATGAAGAAATATCCAATCTTTAACTACGAATTATCTAAATTATGAGCCTTATAATCAATTTTAGTGCTTTTCAATAAATATATCAAATCACAAAATCATACCTTAATCATGTTCCACCCTAAACCGTTAAATCTCATAAAAGAAATAGATTGATTAATAAGGATTGATCTCATGAACTATAGGGATTCAAAATTAAAACAATTACTCCCTCGAGCTAATTGATTCCTAATCTCATAATAGATGGTGGAGACCTCTCCCTCACCAACGCCTTACAAAATTGCATTAAAGAAATAAAACCCTAATCAAAGATTAAATCTTTTATACATAAACTTGAAGTTTTCCTACCTCTAGATAAAACATGCAAGTTTTCTATTCATGAGGATCTATCTTACTAGATGAAAACTCTTTCTATCTAATAAGAATTGGACATGTAACAAATCTGGCCTTAATTCATTACAAGACAATTATAATACATGAATAGATTCAAGGAAATTAATAATATAAATCAATCATCAATTTAAGCACATGGTTTAGGGTTTCACATAATTAGGGCATGAACAATCTACTCCTTCATGGAGTTTACAATGAAGGAAATAGAAAGAGACAAGAAAGAATCAAGACTAATAAAACCCATTTGTTGTTTTGTGATCTTCAAATGTTGGAGCGGCACTTTTCCTTGAAGTTCTTCCTTTTTCCTCTCCCAGGGTTTTTAAAATGTGTCTAAGGATGTATCGAATGTGTAAGGATTTTAAAACTGAAAGGTTGAGACGACTATTTATAGTGCTGTAACCGTCTTTGAATGTGCCATACATCTTGCACAGCCATGCTTGGGGTTGTGCACTCTAGGAAGTCTTCATTTTCGGTTCTGGTCACATTTTTTTCTCTAACATAGCCTTCTACACTTCTTGGGCAGCAGCTAAGGTACGATGTGGGAAACTTTCTGGTCACTTTTTAGAGCTTTGCCCCAGCGTCTGCATGGCCATGTTGAAGGTTATGTACAACAGAAAACCAAACTTTTGCATTCTTTGTCAAATTTCATATTGTTTTTGCTTGAATCATCTTTAAATCTTTGAGATATCTTCCTTAAAACCCTGAAATCAAATATTAATCAATTAAGTATCATTTTTTTGATAAATTCACATGAAATCCATATAAAATCATATGCAATAAGTGTAAAGACCCGACATGCTCAATTCTCAAATTAAGCACACCAAGTCCCCAACCACGTATAACTCTTACGAATTATACGTAAGGTTGTCTTAAAAGAAGGTGTTTATGTTGAACATTGCTATCCGATTTTAGATTATGAAATCGTTTAGTTAGATTTTCAGATAACTGGATTTAGCAGCGGAAAAATCAAATTTTAATAAAAACGTTTCTACATAAAAGCATTGCCAACTTCCACTATTACAAATGGAAAAGCTTTCACTTAAACAAATTTTTACAAAAGCTTAGTTACAAAACATGGGCATTAACAAGCCCTTAATGAAAATACAAATTTATAAATGAATCCAGTCTCTATAAAGCAAACAAAAGGAGAAACAAAACAACTAAACTATTCAACGCTCCTGACTCATATCACTCATCCATAATCCTTCCCGAGTCAACAGAAGCACCCAAAAACCCGAGACAACATCATCAACAACAACAAAACATCATATCATCAGCTCATCACCATCCTCATCAACAAGAACTCATCATCATCAACTTCATCAACATCATCATCAACTGCATCAACATCATCAACAACAACAATACCTGTAAAAAGAATAACAACAACAATAATGAGCCGAAGCCCAGTACACAGTAATACAATCACACACGGAGTGGCACACGAGCTTAACTAAATGTAATGCGTCAATCCACAAGTTATTATCTTTTCCTTAAAATAAAAAAATCAACAATGGAGCACTCACACTCCGGAGCAAGCCAATGGGAATCTGGGGATCCTGAGTAACGCTCACGACGCTCAGGGGGTCGATATAAGCAGCCCGAATACTTATATCTCCTAGATGACGTTACACTGAAAAAAGAACAGTAATCTCATCCAGGACTCATAGTCGCTACTTAACTTCACTTAACTTAATCCATAATATAATTCAATTCACATGCTCCCATAAACATTGAATTAAATCATATTACTTCCTCTCAAGAATAAGTAAACGTTACGCAGTTACCACATTCCTTATCGATTACCCGCCGAGCCTAGTCATTGCATCATGACTATTGGCCTAAGCGCCTATTATAATGTTGTCATTGCATCATGACAAGTTGTCGCTCCTCGGACCGGATTCAACGACTTAAAGCACAATCAACACTCATCAATTATTAAGCCGAGTTTAAGTCTTAATCAGTTTAGGATGCCTATCCTAGCATTCAACACGCAAGTTACTGCGTACTTTGAATATGAAATCCAAACACAACCTCAGAAGGTAGAGTAGAAGCTATCTCAGAAGATATATCTCATATCTACCACTGGTTCAAGAAACAACTCTTATAAGAACCTAAACCAACATTCACTTCAACAAACTTATACAAGAACTTATATCAATCATTCACTAATCTCTAACTCATTTTATTAACTCCAATTTGATCAGACACTAATGTGGAACCCCACTATGGCTGCGAAGATCGCCCCGCTAAAATATGGACAGTTCTCCTTTGTCTGTCAAAGAATTTCTTTTCTCTTTATTTATAGTGTTTTATTACAAAAGCATTAACAAAGAATTCATATATCAAAAACATTCATTTTCCAAGTAAACACACATTTGAAACAATATATTCACCATATTAATCAAGGATCATCCTAATTCATTCATCTAAGCTAATTAATAGCTATTAACCCATTTTAGCTTAACATTAGCCAAATTGATTAAAATTAGTCATTTAAGTCATTTACCAAGTCAAATTGATTAACCTTAGCCATTGAATTCAAAAGCCAAGCCAAGTGGATTAAGCTTAAGAAATCTAGTTCATTTTAGTTTAATTGAGTTCATTAAGTCAAACTCATTAGAATTAATCATTTAATCTAATTACTAAGCCAAAGTAATTAAACTAACTTAATCTAATTCATTTTATCCTATTCAAGTACATTTAATCAAGTTGAACTTAGATTAAGTGACTAGATTCTTTTTATGTAAAACTCGCATATTTAACTCAATTATTCATTAAATCTATAAATCTATCTAAGTCATGTTTAATTATATCACTAAATCATCATTACACATCAAATATTATTTATCTATCTCATTTTAGGTCAAAAAGATCCATGTACACTTAACAATAACATTTAGAAATCAAAAACAAGTTTTTATTTTGTTTAGGAAAACATAACATCTGGAAAGATTCAAAATTTAAGCACTGGTACGTTTCGAAATTGCAAAAACTCAAAACATGAAAGTTGTAGATCTCTTTCTTATCTTTCCAACGCAACTTTAATCACCTCAATCGGAGGTCAAAGGAAAAAGTTATGGCTAAAATACGAAGAGGCTGCAAAACTGGGAAAAGTTGCAAAACGAACGCCGACGGCGTAAATTGAAAATATGCCAGCGTTAAGGGTCGACGATTCTGGTCCCCGAGTGCATCTTCAACACCGGAAAATTTCCAACGTACACCGGCAGCGTAGGATTCAACACCGGCAGCGTTGAATGCCGGCGTACATGCATTACGCTGCTGTCAAATTTTCCCCTGTTTTCATTTTGCAAAAACCATTTGTTCCAATTGTTTCAAACTCCTCCAAATTCATTTCAAACTTCTTAAAACTTGTTATTTGATCTTACTACAATCTAATAAACACAAACTCCCACTTCAATCCATCAAACATCACTATAATCATCATAAACAACTTCAAACCCCAATTTCACTATTCATCTTCTTCCTCAATAAACCAACTCCATCAACCATAAACTTTACAAATACAAACTCAAACAACACTTCTCAACTCAATTCAACATCAATTCATCAATTAGAAATGTAAATAACAAGTAAAAACAAAGAGAAATAGAAAACGAAAACTTAGCTTTTTGGGCCTACTCACGCAATTCCTTCTTCTTCTTCTTCTTGAAGCTAATTCTACTTGATCTCCTCTTTCTATCTTGTTTCCTATCCTTAATTTATCTACTTGAATTTGAGTTTTAGAGAAAGCAAAAAGAAAGAGAAGAAGAAGAGAGAAGAGGAAGAAAGAAAACGAAAAATGAATGGGAAGAAAGGGCAGCCAAAAAAGAAAGAAAAGGAAGGGAAAGGATAAGGTTAAATTTGGAGAAAAATAGAAATAGGATATATGTTTAGAACTATCAGATCAATATCTATAGTTCTAGAAGTATTTAAAAGATAATTTTAGAACCGATAGGTTAGAAATTAAGGACTTAAAATAAGAACTTAATTTAGGAATTTATTTTGGATAAAAGATATTTAGTTTGAGTTCGGTTTTAAGAACTGATATTTTAAGATAAGTAAATGAACTCAAATTTTACTGAGATTTAGGAATTAGTGTTTAGGCTAAGAATCAATGATTTAGGAATTCTCTAAACACTTTGATGACATGTTTAGGGAATTTGAAACTCAAATCTCAATTAATAGCTAATTAAATTATATCAACTTGTCTAATTAAATCCTATAATTCATTTTAGTCATTTAAATCTATCTAAACCCAATTTCTATTTTAGGTGAAGAGTTGGGGTATTTCAATAAGTACTAGAAATAAGGGTCTTTTGACACTTATCATCCTCCTTCCATGTCTTCCTTTGGGCAGTACCCTCTATACCAGCAGGTTGCACCGCACATGGGTACTCCTAATTGTGGCTCAAATCTCTGCCAGCCCAGCTTTACACCATTCACACTAGCGACACCTCATCCGCATCCTTATAAGGGTTTTTATGGGATGTTGAGCCACCCATCTATGTTCGCGCATGCCTTGTACGATCCATCTCATAAGTCATTTGGCAGCTCTAAGTAGCAGAGAGGCCAACATCCTTCACCATGGGCTTCGGGGGAGGGGGCAGACAGGTTTTGCTCAGTTTACATCATAATTACCCGCATTTGGATCTTACACATTCCCAGGTGCCACTCCATCTACACATCCATCATCCTCTTAACAGCTTCCATATACCCCCAAATAGCCTTCTCCTTATCATTTGACACTAGCTTCGACTTCTCCATTTACAATGTCTTAGAGGACAACCATTAGAGGATCGAGTCGTGCTCACTAGCACTAGCAGTAGAGGTAGTAGACATTCCTATTATCCATATTTTCATTTTTTTTTATGTTCAAAATATGTCATTTTTTTTCTTTAGACTTCTTCGTTGCTTTGTATATCATGTGGATCATCATGATTAGTGTTATGTATTGTCAGTTTGTACAGACATATTCTATGACGATTAACATGCAAGTTATTTCTATTATGTTGGTATGTTCGATTTTATAAAAAAAAAATATTATTAATCTACCTAGGGAAAAGTGAAATGTAGAAAAGAGGTGGTGCTTATGATGGTTGTGGTGGTGGAGGCTCAAACAGATTAGGGTAATAGTGGGGAAAAGCTTGAGCAGAAAGAGGCAGTACTTGTGATGATGGGATGTATCCTCTTGGGTAGTACGCTGAGGCTCTAGGGTTTAATGTGGTGGAAGAACTAATGTGTTTTAGTCTATGTCTATTACCTAAAGGAAAATGGAAGGACGACAGGCATTGTGTTTTGTCATGGTTTATAGAAAGATGATATGCGAGATGCTACATACGTGAAGCATACCTATAAAATGAAAGAAGTCTTATTGATCACGCTTTTTCTATATATGCTTTTTAAAACTTTTGTAGTCTCTTTCAAAATTTCTTTAAATGTATAGATATTAATCGACCAGTATAATGGGTGTGTGTGTAGTGATAAAATTTCAGTGAATACCGAGTTATGTCCGTAGGGAGTGAAGACTAGCTATCAACTGTATTAATCCTAATTGTAGCTAGGCAAAATCAAAAGGAAATATTTTTGGATATAACTAATCTACAAAAAATTGGGATTTCCAACACCTTTAATTTTGAGTTAGGTTAAAAGCCAACAGATCTAAAAATCAATCAAATGTATGCGATGACCAAAAACACACTTGCAAATCGAAATTGTTAATGGGTTTAGTTTTTTAATCAATCAAGCACCAGATAACAACTACTTTTTCTAAAGAAAACAATTATCCTAAATTGACCAATAAATATTCCCTATTCCAAGGAAAGTGATGAATTGACTAATCTGTATAATTTACCAAACCTTAATCAAATTTAAATCCATATGTCTATGAGGTCTATAATCATGATTAGCTATTCACAGAAACGATTAGAAAAGAATTTTCCAATTACATTCTTAATCTATCATGAATTCCAGATTCAATCCAAAATACATGATTTGTGAAATAACATCAACAACATAAACACAAGAAAGGAATCAATCAATAGCAAATAAAAATGAGTCAGATAATTCGTACCAAAAAATGAAATCACCTTGTCATGAAAATCTAGTTCTTGAATTTAATTTCAAATGATGTTTTCCACTTGATCTTGGTGTGGAATCCTTAATTAAATAAAAAAAACAAAAGTTTTCTACCATTTAAGCCCTAATCTAGATCTAGGAGTCATGAAAAATGGAGTTCCAAGTCATGCCTAGGCTTTTCTCTTTACAAATGATCCAAAAAGAAAATATATATAAAAAGTCGTAGGACACATAGGCTGGCTCTGTACGCCAGTGGCCTATATTGAAAAGTTGCTCGGCCTTAGTTGATTTTTTTTTTTTAGAACTAAGGCTGGCAGTGTCTAGTAGTCGACCTTCATTTACAAAATTATTTCCAAGACAAGTTCATAGGCGGTGTTTGGGCATATGGTGCCAACTTTACATGTACGTCGGCTTAAAGGTCGGTAGCATAGAGCTAAAATTTGTTAACGTACAGGTTCAGAAATGAAAGCTGTTCTCTATATTGCTAGTGTTAAAGCCAATGCTTAAGTTTTTGAACCTGTGCACATTCAAAGTCGGCTCAAGGCCGACGACATCGATAGTCCAGATGCTGGCGTACATTGTAAATGATGAAGGCTGGTGAAATCTATTCGAATAGCTAGGGGCCTTTGTTTTGTTTTTGCAGGCTTACATGGATTTCTTCTCCAAATTTGCATATATCTTTTCTCAATTGCTTGTATTTGATTTATAAGTCCTTCGATGACTTGAATTATCAAATTAAGCACACTGAAGTACCATTTCCTTATGATTTCTATAAAATCTATAATAGTTTATAATGATTTAATCAATGAAAAGTGAGTAAAGTATGACTTTATCACTTATATATGAATCTTTTACTTGTGGCACTCAATATATTTGAATTATAAAAAATCTACTAATGACAGGAGTAGTTTTGGGTTTGAATTTTCATTGTTTTTTATGTTCAAACTATATTATTTTTGTTTTTTCTAGACTTCTTCATTGCATGGTAGATCGTAAGGATCATAAGAGAAAGTGATTAGATGACTTGAAGATTGATGGCACTACTTGTCACTTCATTTGCTATGATGAATTTCATCATCATTGCCATATATGTCAAGAATCAATAAACAATAAATAGCCATCTAGGACTAGGAAGCATAATTAGCTGCTCGCTATTTCATTTCTTCATGCTAAATAAGTCCACTTCGAAAGACACACAACAATTTATACCTAAAACTGTTCTAGTCATCATTATGTTTGCAATAAATCAAATATATCGAGTGCCACAAGTAAAAGGTTCATATATAAGACTTCTTCCATTTCATAGGTGTGCTTCACGTATGTAGCCTGTCGCATATCATCTTTGTCTAAACCATAACTAAACATAAGACTAGCTATCCTTCTATTTTCTATTCAGTGATAGACGGAGAGCAGAACAGATTAGTTCTTCCATCACATTAAACCTTAGAGCCTCGGCATAATATCTAAGAGGATATGTCTCATCATCATAAGCACTACTTGTTTCTACTCAAGCTTTTTCCCCACTATTGCCCTAATCCGTTTTAATCTCCACCACCACTAACTTCACAAGCACTACCTCTTTCTACATTTCATTTTGCTATGGGCGGATTGTATAATGTTTATCATGCATGTTATTTCGCATTTAGCTTTCACATATCATAAATATATAGTTGATTAATTTTGAGCTAATATTATAAATAACAAATTTTAATAATATGATTTATATAAAACATGAAAAATTTATGTTGGTGTGATTAATTAAAAAAAAAAACTATAAGCAATATATAATTTAAACATTTTATATCAATTAATTTATAATATTATAAATAATGGATTTTAATTATAAGATTTTAAAAAACGTGCAAAATTTACATTTGTCTATTTAATTTTACAAAAAAAAAAACTACAATTAATAAATAATTTACATACCACATGTTAATTAATTTATAATATTTTAAATAAATGATTTAGTTGTAAGATTTTTATTAAATGTGCAACATTTATGTTAATGTGTTTAATTTTACAGAAAAATTATTATCAATATATAATTTACGCATCATATCTCAATTAATTTTTATTAGTAATATTTATATATGATTTAAAAAATTTTACTAATCAAACTAAATAAATTATCTACTTTTATCTTCAATAAATTAAAATAAAAAATCTACTATAAATATGTAATTTACATATTACACATCAATTAATCTATAATATTATAAATCACAGATTTTAATGATAAGATTTTTATGTTCGTGTGCTCAATTTTATAATAACTACGATCAATATATAATTTACACATTAAATATCAATTAATTTATGTTATTATAAATAACAAAATTTAATAACAATATTTTTATAAAACATGCAAAATATACATTGGTGTGTTTAATTTTATAAAAAGGTTTTGTGAAAAGAAAAGGCTAAATGAAACTATATAATAATACAAAAATTATCATATTAAGATCAATTTTTTTCTAAAATACCCTATCGATGTAAAGAGTTCATTTTATGAAGTTTTTTCTTAAGATTTTTAAATGTGACTCTTTAATATTATTTACTAAAAAGACGATTGATGGATAAAATATTTATATATTATTTAAATTTTAATAATTACCATAAACACATATTAGGTATAGCTAATTTTTAATAAATTAAAATAACTCAAATAAAATAAATCCCAGTAAAACAAAACGAGGTGGGATGTAAAGATGTTCTTCAAAATTTGCACGAATCGGAGGGAGGTGTGGAAAATTTTATTATTTTCCTAGCTATGAGGCAAAAATTGCCTCGCTGACTAGGACAAGAGGTGAATTTCACCTCATGACTAGCATATGAGGCGAAATTTGTTTGTATCAATTTTGCAAGTTTTGATCATTTGATCAATTTGTTATTATTACAATATGATTTTTTTCTTTTTAATTTTATTTTTATAGTATTTATTGATAAATTTATTTAATGTTTCAAGTATATGATGATTTCAAATGTATAATATTTATATGAATATAAACATATTTGTAGTATCATAATATTTTTACTATTTGTAACATGTAACATAAAAAAATATGATTAATTATAAATATTAGCATAATATTTCTAATAAAATATGAATATTAAAAAATTTGTAATATAAATTAAAAAATATGAAATATTGATTTAACTAAATTTATTTGTGAAGAATTTCAGCAGTTTTTTTAAGCTACAGAAAATATAAGAGGCAAAATTCGCCTCTTTTAGATAAAATGAGGTGAATTCACCTCACACATGGCTTGTTGACATGTCACCCAATAAGGAGAAACTTGTCTCGCTATATGACATGGCACTAGACCATGTATAAGATTTTACTTGAGGTAGATTTCGCCTCAATTAAATTTGATGTTATGAATTTTGCCTCCTTTTTCTTAAGACGGCCGTGTTTTAGATGCGAAATTTTCGCCTCAGTAAGGTTATTGAGTCAAAATTTGTACATACTGAGGTGAAAAAGTTTGCCTGACGAGCTTAGATTTTACTAGTGTTATTAGGTAGAAATATAAAAGAACCATGAGCTATGTATAGTTATGTCATGTAGATGTAGCAATGTTGTAAGGATACATATTAATATTCCATACAGAAGGTAATACTTTCTAAAAATTGGGATTACCAAAAGCAGAAATCTTAAGAAGCACGTACAAGCGTATATATGCAAGGACATAATATTTTCTTTTACAATGGAATGTATTTGTGACATAATTTATCTTGTTTAAGATATTTTCAGACATCCGGCCATTTTGTACATTATTTTTTTTTGGCCATTTTGTACATTAGAAACGTGCGCATGTTGTTAAAGCAGTGCCTTTAGTTTTACACGGACCACCTCTTTAGTCCTATCCGCATTGGATCCTTTCGCTTCCCGCTATCCAGATTTTTTCAGTGAGATCATTTTTTCTCCTATAAAAGGAGTATCTCAACTCCACTTCTAGGCATCCATCCTCAAACCTTCTCTTCTCTCTTGATTTCTAGTATTATAACCATCTTCATCTCTTCAAATACTTAGTAGAGATCATGGCCACAAGGATACTATCAGCTGTCTTTGGTAGGCCAGAAAAAAACAAAGTGCCCAACCAAAACTTGTTAACAAGCTTGTTAGCAATTTGCGACGATAATAAGTTCAGTAAAGATGTGGTTGACACTCATGCTCCTGATGAAGGAGAAGTTGATGTTCACTCCCTCTTTGCCCTTACGGAGAACACACTTAAAGGCACCACATCAATTGTAGATAATGTGCTTAATGATGCTAAGGTAATCTAAAATGTTGCAATTGCGTAATAAATGGTGGTTGAAACTATGAAGAAAATTATGATTTTATATTGAGAACATAATAAGATATTTATATAATACAAGTAATTAAAAGCACCGAATCATAAATTCTATTAAATTAAAGAAAAATTCCGCCTCGCAGGCACCTAAGGCAACTCCGGCGTACAATGCTCCTAAAGAAGGTTTTACTCCTCCCTTGTCTGCCATTAGCGAAGTCACATGCCTGGTAATTACATTTATAATGCTGTTACGGCTCGTCATTGATTTAGTATAACATATTATTTTAATTTTTTTGGCCAAAAAATATTATTTTAATTTGTTGTATCATATCATGCAAAATTCTGCAGATAACATGTAAAGCTTTGGAGACCAAAGATGTCCGGGAATCGGTGCTTGGGATCTTCCACGAACTATCGGGCTACTCATGGATTGCGAAGGCAGTGATCACGCTGTCATCCTTTGCATTGTACTATGGAGACTACTGGAGACTTGCCCATGTCGAGAAATCGGACAAGGCGGCAGAGTCGATGGCAATCTTGAAGGGGTTACCTGCAATCACAAGGCCTCAGGACCACCAAAAGAACCAAGTATTTGCCGTACTCAATGACATTGTCAAGTCTATTTTGGAGATCACTGAATGCATTGTGGTTTTCGAAAATGAGAGCAAGGATGTCCCAGAATTGGCAAAGGCCATTGACATTGCTAGCAGCGTTTATCAAGTTATTATTACTATTCTTGCAACCTCCATTCAATTCACTTCCTTCATTAGCATGGGAGTAATTGACGAGTATGTTGATTATTCACACTCTAGAAAGAGCAAGTTTTAATTAAAATTCCTATTATCATTTCATGCTTATGAAAAGCTTGGATGTTTTGCCAACTTTAGGACAAAGGGGCGAGATCTTCCTAGTTTTGCTCGAAAAGTTAACATGATACTCCACAACATCAAGAGACAGCTTGAAGATTTCAAACAAAAAAAGGGTGAGAAAGAAAACTACTTTTAAATTAAAGGTATTTCTTGTCTTCTCAAATATGAGCACACTGTATTAATTCTACACTAATATGTGATGAAAGACTCAATATGGCAGAGGACATAAGAGAGTACCAAAGGTTACAGAGGCTTTTTAATGCTCCTACTGACAATGTGGAGCTCCTTAAAGCGTTGTTTTATATCAAGGATGATCCTAAACCATTGTACCATGGCTACAAGAAGACTACGGTAACAATTAGCTCTCAGCACTCGTCTTCTCATGGTCCATTACTGGTCATATTTACTTCATCTAGTGAAATATTTTGTCATATTGGGATAGCTTATTCTTGCATTGGGCTTTACATAAAAAGACTATTAGAAGAATCTATCAAAAGTAATGTGTTGCTTCACTTAGAGTGAACAAGACAACATTAATGCTTGCACTTGAGCACAATGGTTTTTTTCATTGCTTTTGGTAATTGGAGCTTATGCCCAACAGGACAAGATTGACTCTCTTAGGAGGAAGAATGTGTTGTTACTCATATCAGACCTGAAACTATCTACTAATGATTTACAAGGACTTGTGTCGATCTACAATGAACCTAAGTTCCATGAGAAACGGTACGAGATTGTATGGATCCCAATTGTGGATGGACAGATTGAGTCAAATCAATTTGAGAACTTGCAGTCTAAAATGCCATGGTATACACCTTGCTCTCCTACATTAATAGACAAAGTGGAAAGAAAGATCATAAAGGAGAAATGGCACTTCAGACAAGAACCAATTGTTGTGGTGCTTGATCCTCAAGGGAAAGTTGAATGCCAAAATGCAATGGGGATGATTCGAATTTGGGGGTTCAATGCATTTCCTTTCACAGATTCTGTAGTGGAAACTCTTTGGAGCCGTCGTGATATTAGTTGGTTTGAGCTCTTGGTGAACGATTCAATATACCAAAAAATAACTGAATCGGTAAGTAAATTTGGTCTCATGGCCTACTAGTCAATTCTATAGTTGATTGCAGGATTTATACGATGATTGGTCTTATGCAGATCAAAGCAGAGAAGCTCATCCTGATATATGGAGGAGAAGATGCCAAGGAGATCCATGAAGTGGAGGCCTACTTGAAAAAGATAATTGATGAAGGTAATATCATTATTAGTGTCAATGTAACAACAATTCAACTATTTTGGACCCGTCTGGAGAGTTGCATGTTCTCTATGATTCAAGGAAAGAGAGATGTTCTTGATTCCCTCATGCAAGATGTGCTCAAACTCTACACAAGCTTCAAAAAAGACGGTGGATTCGCACTGCTCACAAGAGGCACCCAGGTGGTGCTCAATACATCTTTAACTTCTTTTACTAAGGTATTCTCTCAATACGAGACATGGAAGAAGCAAGTGAATGTGAATGACAAGCGCTTTGAGGTTGTTGTCAAGGAACACCATGACAAGGTTGTGGCTCCACAAACATGCCACCATTTTTACATCCCTAATATGATCGGATATATCCCGGAGAATGTTAAATGCCCAGTGTGTCCTCGAGTGATGAGGAACATTGTTAAGTTTGAATGCTGCCATGGAGCTCATTAGGTTTCAAAGCGCCACGAGAATTCTGAATGTTTGAAATGTGTCTAACCAAACTGAGTGCTCTTGTTTTGTTTTGATGTGTTTGTGTTGCATCTATTGTAATCTTACTTTATCATGAGTATGTATCTCAATGTACCTCGGAATAAAGATCCCGGTTTCTGCTAACCATTGTGTTTGGATTAGAGGATAACAATACATATGGGAAAGGTTGAAAGAGTATGTTTAGATAATTTAAAAATCATGTGGTTGGTGGAAAAGTCCTACCGAAGATGCCACTATTTTCTCTTCAAATTTGAAAAAAAAAAAAAAAACCAATGGAAATGAGTATTAACTAACAAAAATACTCTTGACTAAGCCTAAGTTAATTTACATATTCTGGACATTTTAGTGAAATCATCATTTTTCTTTTTATTTCTTTATATTAACTAAACAAGAGAAAGGGAAAAGCTTTTGCCAATTTTCTTTTAGTTCCAGTCTTTATATCAAACATAAAAAAAAAAAATATAGGGTATGTTTGTTTATTGGCAGATTACAGATACAGATATTTTTTTAAAATTTTTTTCAACTAATTATTTATTTTAAATTAAATACAGATAAAAAAGGTTGGTAGTTCTTATTAAAAGATCAAATAAATTAAATATATATAAAATATAAATGCAATTAAACATATTTACACATATCATTTTGAAAAAAATATAGGTACAGATGAAAAATAAACAATTTAAATAGTCCCTTATATTGATTTTCATTTTTTTTCTTTTCCTTTTCGAAGTTTACCTTCCACTTACACATTTATAAAGATTTGTCAAACACAGCATAAAAGTTGGCTTTTTGCTCAATTGCTGTATGTGATCTTTTATGCTAAATTTTGTCACCACAACATATTTTGAGCTATAGGGATAGAAAGTTAGTAGCAATTCTAACTTGTAGCTAGTATTTCTAAGTTAAAGTAGTAGTTTTGATTTGTTGCACCAAAAGTCCCATATCAAAGACAACTTAAAAATTTTGTAACATAACTAGATATAGGTGTAACTCTATTTTGAAAATAGAAGTAGACCTATCATAAAAAATAAATAAATACATTACATTTGAATGGCCTCAATTGTTATGCAGTGAAAGATTTTGATCAATTTGTTTCTTTCGCACTTTCTCTCTTCCTACACGATTTCCATCGTACACTGTTTCCTCCCTCTTCTGAACTAAACAAGCATGGACCACGGTAAGTCTTTCAATCACATAAGTTTACAAATTTAGTTTAAAATGTATTCATTTACTTAAAAAAAGAAAGGAAAAAAAACAAAGCATAAGTATGCTAAGATTCATAACAGCTAAATATTCACAATACATAAAATTCAACATCATCACAACGGTTATGATAACAACATCTGCATTCAATATTTTATAATACCTAAACTCTCAAAAGAGAACAAAAACTGAATCAACATAATAAAACTATAGCATTTAGTAGCCTATTTATGATATAATATGCCTCAACACTTGTGTTGAACCCTATCCCAACCCTAAGGTCATAATTGAATCTAAGGCACTCTTAGTAAGGGGTATAAGCTGTCATGCCCCAAGGGGTATCCTAAACGTAGCAGTCTACCACATACAATATTAAGACTTAAGAATAACCACGTTAATCAAGCGAAAGTCTCAATATTAAATGTAAGGCATACAACACAACAATAGGAGACGTCGGTGGGAAATGTAATTTAAGCAAGTAATAATAAGCATACAAGAATCTAGATATACATTAACCTACATAATATAGTTCATAAGATCATTTACAAAAGTCTTAGGTGCATTCCCCCGCTAAACATAGTCCAAGGATTGCAACATAACCACTAAGTCTTTACAATAAACTTAAGTAACTTCACCAAAAGATTTTAAAGGAAGTTCGATCTAAGTCTGTGATTGGATTTCCCCCAAAAGATGAAATACATGGATAAATGGAGATCGTGGGTACAAAAGGAAGTGCTCTTGCACATACAAAAATCTATAGGAGTGTAAGCGTTACGAGCTTAGTAAGAACATCCTGGTTTAACATATTTGGAACAAAAATTGTGGAACAAGTTTAATTACTCGAACAAGTGAAATGAAACAAACACATGAGCATACAAGACACATGATATTCCGGAAACCATATGTTGAATGAATTTATGCCCTTTATTCAGGGTTGGGTGTACTAGCCAATTACGACCAACTAAAGAATTTATAATTTTTATCGGCTATTAAACGCCACCAAAATATGTGTAGATTTTACCAGCTACTACTCACCACATGCAGATGCAATTGGTTATTCCAACCGTCACTATCATACACTTGTCCCAAATATATAATAGCGAATGCAATGAGACTCTAAACATGAAGTGCATAAATCAATTTTATTTAAAAGTTTAGCATTTTATTATTTCATTTAAAAGGCGATCATACAAGTTTCAGACATTCCAACATAATAGTAAAACATACAATTTATTTTTAACACTTCAAGACTCAATATGCTTAATATCAATTCAACAAGCAATATCGATCGCATGCATTTTCTCATTTTATCTTTTTTCTAATTCTAGTGCCACAAAACTACAAGCACAAACATGAGTATTGTAAAATAAGGGGAAGTTAACTCACTCACCCATATCGTGATGGTAGCTCCCTTAATCAAAATAATCCTCGGGATAGCAAACGTCGTCCACTTTGTTTCCTAAACAAAGGAAATACACAAAATGAGTATTCTATGGAAATCTTACTCAAATTTTCTAACTCTAGCTTCTAGTTCCGGTAAAATTCATATTGATAGAAATTCCAACTTAAAATGGTCATAACTTGCTCATTTTAATTCAGAATTTCGCATGTAATATAACGTTTTCTATCTATTCAAAAAGATCTATCAATTTCTAGGGTTATTTTTGTCATAAAAATTCATTTGAGTCCTGAAATAGTAAGGTACAAAATTACTACGAAAGTCCCATCCTTCAAAATACAATTTTTCATACTTTTCTCCATCCAAAAATCCTTATACAAATATCGGATATTTGTATAGTTGAAAAGTCTTTTGAATATATATATATATATATATACTCATATTCACTTTAGTTTATTGGAAAATTTTCTTAAATTATTATAAGTGAGTGTTTTCCTTCTTTTAACTTTATTTCCTAACTTTTTGAGAATAATTTAATTTTTCAAAAAATAATTTAGTCTTTTTAAGATTTCTACCAATTTTATTTTTAGTGGTTGAAAATGAAGTTTCTCTAAGTATTTCTTGGTAATAACTAAAATTCCTTAAAGTAGTTACTTGTCATGTTTATATATTCTTAATTTTTTTTCCAAAGTTAGGTCAAATTTAAATAAATAATAATGATCTTTTAAGTTATTTACTTTATTTCCTGAGCAAGATTTGTCCATAGAAGGTTAATTTTTGATGATCTTGTAAAACATTTCTAGTCGTTAGTATTCTAAAGTATTGGTGAGAACCTCACAAATAAGTTTAAGAAAAACCTTTGTCAACCAAGGAATTAGCAATATTGAGTTTTAAAGAAATCTTCTTATTTTATTGGTATGAAAAGAGTGTGTGTGATAAATCTGCTTTGTTTATTCTTTGATGAAATCTCATGTACTATTATTACTAAAAACTTGTAATGGACTTATCTAAACTTTGGAAAAGATTTGTTAAGATAGAAATTTAAGTTTTCATGGAAAAATCATTTCCTAATTAACAAAAATTTATCTTTAAAAAGAGTACTTGTTTTTCTACATTAAAGAAAACTCCTTTTTTATTTTTGTTGAGGCAATATCAATATGTTCATGCATGTTTATAAATATGTAGTCATGAGAAGGAGAATAATATCACATAATAAGATATATATATATATATATATATAAGAAGCAACATAAGCATAATAATATGGTCAAGTATTGGAAGCCTTAGCTTCATCAAGACAACCCGAGACTAAAAATAGACTAGTCCCAAAAAGAAAGGAAAAAGCATAATAATGGCGATAATAAGAGCATAATAATAAAAGGAGCATAATAGTAAAAGCATAATAATAAAAACATAATGTATGAACAAAAGCAAAACATGAACATAATATTACTTTCTTAATCTCTATGGGTTTCTGGAAAACACACACTATGTTGATACTAAGTTACATAAACATATGAAACAATTTAATAACAATATCATAGTATAAAATGTATGGTATGAACAAAAACAAAGTACGAACATATTGTTGCTTTCTTAACCTCTATGGGTTTTTAAAAAACATATACTACGTTTATACTAAGTTACATGAACATATAGGAAAGTTTAGGACATTTACTTATGGGTTAAAAGAAGAAGAAAAATTGTAGAGAGGAAATTGTGGAGAGAGATTTTTTGGTGGAAATTTGGTAGAGTTTTAGTACGTAAGAGAAGTGTGTGAAAGAAATGGATGGAGAGGGGGTATTTATAGAATTTTGTGGAGGAAAATTAGATGTAATAAAATAATTTGAAAAAGAAAATTACAAAGATAGAGAGATGGGTGGCCGGCGCATGAAGGAGGAGAGAGAGGGAGTGAATTTTTTTTTTTTTTGTATTTTTGTTAATGAAAAATATATGTGAGAGATGCGAAGTTGTATTGGAAAAGAAAAAAAAAAGTAAAAAATAGGTGTATAGGTAGTAAGAATAGGTAATAAGAAAAAGTAGAGATAGATGAATAGTAGAATAAGAGAATGAATAGTGAACAAGACTAATAATCTATCGGTAGTAAAGAAAATGCATATATAAATGCGATATATGATATTTTTAGCTACCAAAAAATTATAAAACTGATATTTTTGAAATCCTTGTATTATTATGGATCTAATGGTTTCATCGGAATATTTTTTACTTTTTTGAGCTCCAGGACGTGCTTTTCGAGAATTGATACTTTTTAGGTTTGAAACGAACTAAATTTTGACAAATATGAACTTTTTAGGCTTCCATATATTATTACGAATCATATTCTACGATTTTCTCAATTTTATTGTTTTAGCGTTAAGAGCGCGGGATTATCGAATCTAAACACTAGGGTTTTTTGTATTCTTTATTGACTTTTAAGGGTTTTGGTTAACCTCTAATTTTAAGGCTTAAGCATAAACTTAGCAAGAAATTCAAGGGTTTACATAGGCAAATCAAACTAGTTTACAAATTATTTTAATTTGACTTTGTAGGTCCCAAATTAATAATCGGAAGCACGAGTTGAATTGGTTATTATAAAATTTTAAGTCCTTTTGCAACTTTAGAGAAGGTGATTTAAGTGTTAATAATGACATTAAACAATATGTGATTAATTTTAGCACAATTAAGAAAAGATGCGGCTTAACAAAGAGAAGGGTAGAGAAGAGTTGAGAGATGCATCCAGGGTCTAGGTTAGTTGTTGACCTAGCTTGGACCGTCAGGTCTGGGTTTGGAAAATGCAGACCTAAAACTGGTCTCAGGTTGGGTCGAGACAGGCCAAACCCATCTCTTTTTTTCCCATCCCCTTTTGTTGGAAAAAAAAAAAATAAAAGAAACAAAAATTCTTAATTTAAAATAAAATTGTAAACTTAAAATAAAAAATGAACCTAGAAATATACTATTCTTTACCCCATATTCATTTAATGTTATCACGTCTCAAAGGGTATTGTGGTCGTAACAACTCGCCACGAACGTTCATACCAATCATAATGTCATTTGCGAAGTGCCTTAACAAAATCACTTAGAAATTTAATCAAGCATTTCAAAAAAAGTGAGGCATCATATGTGGGTTTTACAATGACATAGTTGTTTTTCTCAACATAAATTACTTAAATAAAAAAAAAGACGTAGTATGTCTGGAAAGACTTGAACACCAGAATATAACAAAGGGTATCTTCTCTATTTGGCCTCTCTTGCAAATGTCTCCCTCAAAATCTTAAAATCAACTGGCCTACCAGAATGGTGCGCTTGGTTAGGTTATAAACTTGTCTTGGGACACCTGCACGATGATTCACACCATAGGGGGATGAGCAGAAACCATAGCTCAGTGAGATGTGTAAGCCCCTAGAATTTATGCTACGTTTTATGCTTAAACCTTAGAATTGGAAGTTAACTGGAAATCTTAAAGTCAACAAATCTACAACAAACCCCAGTGAAACTAGGTCCGACAATCCCGTGCTCTTAACCCTTAAACAATAAAATTGATTTAATCGTAGATTATAGTCCATGATAATACAATGAAGCTTAAAAATATCAAATTCGTCAAAATTTAGTTCCTTTCGGATCCGAACGATATCAGATTTCAAAAATGTTCCAGTACACCGAACAGTAAAAATATTCCGATGACATCATTAAACTCGTAATAATATAAGAATTTCAAAATATCAGTTTTAGAAGTTTTCGGTATCTAAAAATATCATATATAGCTTATTTACACATATTTTTTTTACCACTGGTATTAATTTGTCTTGTCTACTATTTATGTTACTATTCAACTCTATTCACTACTGTTCCTCTATCTCTACTTTTTCTTACTACTTTTTCTTATACTCTATCATACTTATTTCTTACAATTTACCTTTCCCATAAAACTTTATTCACATCATACTTTACACATTATTGCTTTTCATTGACAAAAATACAAAACAAATCAACTCTCCCTCTCTCTCACTCCAAAACCAGTGCCACAACACACACACACATCTATTTTTTTCTTTTTCATTTTATTTAATTACAACTAATTTCCCTCCATATTTATCTATAAATACCTCCTCTCCTCTCCCCTCCATTTCTTTCACACACTTCTTTACTATAACAAAACTCTCTCAAAATCACTTCTCAAATATTCTCTTCTAAACTCTCTCGTCTTTCCATATTCTCACTATCCCCATACAACACTAATTCTTTTTCTACCACCTACATTAGGTAAAAATTCCTATAATTATTTTTTATGTTCATGTAACTTAACATGACTATAGTGTGTATTTTTTAAATCTAAGAGTTAAGAAAGCAACAATATGTTCATATTTTTTTTTTTTGTTCATGCAAAAAATTTATTGCTATTATGTTGTGTTATATTTTTCTTGTTTCTAATCTAACTCCTATATGTTATTAAATATATATATATATATATATTATAGCATATAAGCTCACTAACATAACTTTTATTTATGCGCATACAATTTATTTATTTATTTCTTGCAATTTGTTTATTCTATGCTACTATATTAAGACTAATCTTTCTAATCTTAGACTTGTCCTCATCAAGTAAAAACAATTTTCTTATTTTTCTTTTTGAACTTGCCTATGTCTAAGTCTAGGAAGCCTTGTTACAAGCTAAGACTTCCCAATACTTGATATTTATTATATGCTTATTTCATTTCTTTATCTTCCATCTTTCATATTAATTATTTTTGTCATGTTACTTAATCGTAAATTCATGTTCATGCATGATCATGTTGTTGTCATCTTAATAAAAATAAAAGAAGCTTTTTCTTTGATAAAGAAAATAAGTCAAATTTATTATAAAAATGTAATTTTATCACCTAGGAAAGGTTCTATTAAAATTTAGAATTTCATTTTAACAAAATGCTTTTAAAAAATTTTAGACAAGTTTATCATAGATTTCAGTATTGGTATTATGCAAAAAACTTTTTCAAAATTTAACTAATTAATTCTTTACTCTCTTGTCAAACTACCAAAATAAAATTATTATTTAAAACCTTAAGATTGATAATTCTTTGTTATATAATTTTTTCTTAAAAATGTATTTATAAGATCCACAATAACATTTTAATAAATTCAAAGATCAAGACAAGCTTTTCAAATCAAGCTAAAACCAACTCATCAAGTAAAAGTCGACTTAAAGAATAAAATTGATAGATAACTTGAAAGGACTAAAATTTTAGAACTTCAATTATCTTTTAAGGGTTAAGGAAAAATAATTATAATTAGAAATCACCCACTTAATGACTCAAAAGTTTTTAGTTTTCTTCCTAATAATATAAAATAAATTTGTCAAATTTCACTTTTTCAAACTGCTAAGACAAGTTATTTTATGAAAAATCATTAATAAGACATCATTCTTAGAATCATGTATATAATATGAGTTTAAATATGTATTAAAAGGATTTTTTAACTATATAAATATCTATATGATTGCTATCGGATTTTCAATTGATACAAAGTTTGGAAAAATTATGTTTTAAGGGCTGAGATTTTCGTTTTAGTTCTATACCGTAACTTTTTACAACCTAAATGAATTTTTATGATAAAAATAACCTCATAAATAGATAGATATTTTTTATTAAGTAGAAAAGGACACATTATATGCGAAATTTTAAGTTAAAATGAGCAAGTTATGGCCATTTTAAGTTGGAATTTCACTCCATATGAATTTTGACAAACTTAGCAAAATAGAATTAGGGAGTTAAGTAGAACATTCATGAAGTACTCATTTTGGGTATTTCTCTTGTCTAGGTGACGTGGAGGTGATTTTTCCTACCCAAAAGGCTACTTTAACTAGTGGAGTATCGCAATGGCTAAGTGAGTTTCTTACATTTCATACTTATGTTTTTGCTTGTAGAATAGTGGCATTAGAATTAGGAAAAGATAAAATGGGAAAGTGCATATGCTTTACATATATGGTTGAATTTATATTAAGTATATCGAGGCAGGAATTATCTATAATCAATGTTTGATTTTGTCACACCCCAAGGGGTACCCTAAAGGTAACAGTCCGCCACACTCAATATTAAAGCTTAAGTATGACAACCTTAGCCACTCCCAAAAGCTTGGATATTAAGTGTAAGGCATGCTCTCACAAATTTAGAGGACCATACATGGAATTATGAAGCTTAAGAAGATATAATAACATATTAAGAAAAGAGAATTCATAATATTTATTTACTTATAACAATGATCTTACAAACTTAGGGACATTTCCCCTATTCACAAATCTATTACAGGAATATTATACATCTTATCCAACACTAAACTCCATCTAGAATTTCCTTAACCAAAAAGAAATTACCTGACTGTAGGGTCCTCATAGCCTCAACCATTGATAAGGGAACTGCAAAAGATATCTATGTAGGTATAAGCTAACAGGCTTAGTGAGAACTATTTCCATAAATAACTTCTTGTAACAAAATTTCAAACAAGTTGTTTAAGCAATCAAATGAGAGGCAACATACACATGGGTAAACAAGGCATATAGTTTTTCGGGAACTATATGTTGAATGGATTTGCGCCCTCCATTTGGGGTTTAGTGATACATAACCTCAAAACAAGCAGTTTTAGTTAAAAAGATTTATACTTTCGACCAATATCGCCAAGCATGTGAAGTCTACTTGAATTGAGCCTTGCTTTCGGATCTTCTGCCAAGCATTTCCTTAACCTCGCCAAGCAATCACTTTCGGACACTCCGCCGAGTGTTGCTTTCAACATGAGCTTACTATCCTTCTCACCCAAGGATTATAACCTAATGCAATGTGACTCACTTCATGGTATGCATGAATCCATTTATTTATGATATCATAACATTATTATTATCAAATTTAAGGTGATTAGAGAATCTCATACAAAGCAAGTGTTATACTAAAACAAACATTTAAATCAATTATGGCCTCGCTATTCTTAGGATTCTTTCAAGGAATTATTTTACATACATATCCATTTGTCTTTTCTTAACTCTAATGCAACTAAATTATAAGCACAAAAAGTATAGCATTTAAGGGAAATAAACTCACGATGCCATGTCGACTATTCTTCTTATACAGATGAGTCGTTCACACACTCCACTCAATCGAAATAATCTTCGGGATATAGGTATTCTTTCTCGGAGTTACCTAGCCAAAGAAAATACCCACAATGAGTATTTCTTGATGATTTTCTTGAATTTTGACAAGACAATGTCAAAAAAACGTTAAAGTTCGTATAAAGGAAAGTTCCAATTTAAAATAGCCATAACTTGGTCATTTTAACTCGAAATCGCGCTTCTAATATACCGATTTCTATCTAATCGAAAAGATCTATTCATTTCTAAAACTATTTTTTATCAAAATAAACCATTTAGGCCCCGAAACAGTGGCGATAAAATTCACCACGAATTTTCTAACTCAAAAAAAATTTTGTTCAATCGATCAAAATTTGCATGATAAATACTTAGTTATCTATATAGTTGAAAAATTCTCTCTTTTTTTATGGTTACTTAGCTCATATTTTCTTCATGCTCAAGTGTATGTTGTCCAATCATGTTTCTTGAGTAAAATAATGTCAGTTTGGAATTTTAGAAAAACATAGTTTATAAGAATTCATTTTGTAAATCTTTTGAAATGAATATTTTGTTTCTTTTGTTTTCTAAGGATGTTTTATGTTTTCTTTATAACTTTTTGAAAATAAATTTTCTTCCTTCTAAGTTCTCCATAATGTGCTATTTTTCCTATTTATTTTTCCTACACAATTTTCTTTGTCTATTTGTTTATAAAGATCTTTATTTGAAAATTCCTCACCTTTTCCTCATGTTATGTTTTTCATAGAAATCATTCTTGTACCAAAATTTATTTTCTTTGTAAAAACAAAGTGGAATAGTAAGTGATTTAAGAAGCTTTTCATAGCAAAAGTAGTTTCTAAAATTATAGTGGGTTCTTTTTGTAACTTGAAAAGAAATAACTTTATTTTTTTTTAAATCATAGATCTTATACTTCACATAAACTTATTTTTAAGTGTTAAAATCTCCTTTTTGCTAATCATTTTTAGGACTTGAAATTTTGGACAACAATTTAAATGAACATGAATTATGAGAAATAATAGCAAAAAAAAAAAAAACATAAATAATAGAGTCAACTATTGAGAATCTTAGTTTTTTCAAGGCTCCCGGGACTAAGAAGTAAACTAGTCCCAAAATAAAAATAAAATGAAAGAAAAAATTTTTTTTTGACTTTATGAGGACAAGTATATGACTAGAGACTAGTCTTAAAATAACAAAAAATGAATAAATAAATTGCAATATAATAAATAAATAAATTGCAAGTGAGCTTATATGCTCTAAAGAATATGTATATATATATATATATAGATAATAATACTTAGATATAATAACATTAATATGAACAAAAATAATAACATAAACATAAATATATTTTCATGAACAAGAACAATACATGAACATAATGTAGCTTCCATAACATTTAGTCTTTGGAAACTCACATTATGGTCATGTAAAGTTACATGACATGAGAAGAAGAAAATAATAGGAAAATGTTACCTAAAGAAGGCTTTAGTAGTGTTATGTTGTTATAGGTTTTGTTGTAAGTAGAAAGTAGTTTTGGAATTATTTTGAGAGAGTTTTAGGAGGATATTTGGAGAGAGTTTTGAGAGGAGAATTTGAGAGAGTTTTTGCAAGGAATTTGTGGGTAGTAATTGTGTGAAAGAAGTGAAAGAGGAGGGAGTATTTATAGGAAATGAGGAGTGAATTTTTGTGTGTTTAAAATAAAAGAAAATTGAAACAAATTGTGGAAGAGAGATTGGAGAGAGGGTGGGGGGGGGGGGGGGGGAGGTGTGGAGGGAGGGGGAGGGGGGTGGTGTGGGGGTTGGGGTGCCGTCCTTGACTATCAGAGGGGGAGAGAGAGTGTTTTGTTTTGTTTTGTATGTTGTGGATTAAATGAAGTAATAAGTAAGATAGATGTGAAATAAAGTTATGGGAAAGGTAAAAAGTAAAGGTTATAGGTTATGGTGTTTGTAAGAGTAGGTGTAAGAAAAAGTAAAGAGAAAAGAATAGTGTAGAATAGTGTAATGTAAAGTAGATATGACTAATAAAGTACCGGTAGTAAGAAAATACGCGTATAATTGTGATATCTGTTATTTTTACTTGCTGAAAAATTATAAAACTGATATTTTTGAAAACCTTATATTTTTATGAGTCTAACGGTATATTCGGAATATTTTTATTACTCTGGGCTCTCGGACACATTTTTCAATAATAGTGTCCGATCGGGTTTGAAACGAGTTGCAGTTTTACTAATCTGATCTTTTTATACTTCCTTAGATAATTATGCACTTTCTATATTCTAAACCCCCACTTACTCTTACTGAGTTGCTTATTCGGAATTGCCGGACTTAAGCTATCACGTCTAACTAGGGTTTTGTTGACCTTTAAAGTTCTGGTTGACTTCTAGTTTAAGGTTTTAGGCTAAACCGATTCCAAAAATTTGGGGGTTTACAGATTTAGTATAGAAATGATATGTCTACAAATTCTATGATCACTCTTAAAATATCTAATATTATGCCATGAGTACTTATTTAAATTGATTCATGCATAACACGTAGTAGGTCACATTGCATTCATTACTATACACTTAGTGGGATAAAAATATAATAGTGATGTCCGTAGCTCCCCAAACTCTACATAACAGCGAATGATCGCCCGAATGAACTACATTTTAGCAGTTAGTAGTGGCTTGCATAAACTACAAAAACCTTATTTGAGAAGAGCGGGCTATATGGCCTGGAATACCTAACCCCGAATGAAGGGCGTAAATCCATTCAACATATGATTCCTAAAAAATCATATGTATTGTATGCTCACGTGTTTGTTATATTTCATATGCTTGACTAAATAACTTGTTTGATTATTAGTTGTACGAGTACTTTATTATGAAAATAATTCTCACTAAGCAAGTAAGCTTACTGATCATGCTTTTTCTCTAAGTGCTTTCTTAAACTCTTTTTAGTCTCTTACAAATTCCTTTAAATGCGTAGATTTTAATTGGCTAGTGTATCGGATGCGTATGCAGTAATAATATATTGGTGAATACTGAGTCGTGTTCATAGGGAGTGGTGACTAGCTATCAACTATATCAGTTCTAATTGTAGATAGGCAAATCAACAGTTGTTTCTCTTTTTGGATTTTCTTATAAAAGACTAATATATAAAAAAAATATTGGATTTCCAACAACTATAATTGATTAGGTTGAGAGCTAACATATCTTAACAATCAATCAATGTATGCTATCAACCAAAAATGCAATTGTTAATCTAAATTGTCAATGGGTTCAGTATTTCAATCAATTAAATACTAGATAACAACTTATTTTTCCAAAGTAAGTAATTATCCTAAATTAACCAACCAATGTCTCCTATAATATGCTTTCAACAATTTTTTTTTTGTTTATCACTTAACAAGTCAATTTCATTTTTTTTCTATATGCTATCAACAATTTTTTTGTACAATCCCAAGATTTTGAAAAAGTTATGAAAAATATTTGGCCTAAATTTTGCCATAATATGCCTTAGAATAAAACAATTCAAAGTATGGCTACACAATACAATTAAGATGTCATAGATATTCAATTAAAACCAATATCACATTCTCCATTCATTATCCCTTTCCCCCCACACTTCAATTGAATAATGTCTCACTATTTCTTTTTCAATTCAAAAATGGAAAGAAATGAAGATAAAGGAGAAAAGGAATAACAGTACTTCCCTAACTTTGAAAAGTGATGCCATTTGAGTTTCAACCAAAATAGCGATAGAGAAGTTATCTAATGGTGTCCATCTTGTGTGACTTTTAAATGTGTCCCTTTGTTAGGTATTGGTCACACTTTACGTGTGGCTAAATTACTCAATCTTTGTCTTGTCAAATCTAAACATGGCTAAACATGATGATTGGTGATGTTGTAAACGTGACCATCTAATCATATTAGTAATGTCTAAACATGGCAAACCAACTGAATTGGTGATATACAGATGTGGCCTTGCTCTAAATTAATAAACTTTATCCATCATTGGACTCAATTAGCCACTCATAGATGTAGCAATTTCTCTATACTCCCATGATATAAACGTGGCTATTCTAGAACTGTAACACCCTGAATTATACGTCTACTTAATTTTTGGTAATTGTTAAATATATAGTAATGTCTGACAGAAATTTTAGAAAATGTCAGAAAAACCATCCCCACTTTTCGTGAATTTAAATATTGGTAATTACTAATATAGACAATAAAAGACTTAATTAAAATAAAAATATAAGCATAAACTATACCTATATCAAAGAAAAACTTTCCGTAAGATATAACAATAATAATATGATTGATATATAAACTAAAAACCAATAAAGATAAGTAAAATAATAAATTGGATCCCAAAAATAATTCAAAAGATACAAACAAAAGATAAACACTATAAATTTATAATAGTAGAATATAAATAAAGTCAAATTAAAGACAATATAATTATTAACAGGTCATAAAATATAAAAAAACTAATAATTTAAACCCTTAAAGAATAAATTATAATTTATGATAATAGATAATAAAGCTAAAAAGTAAAAGTCTTAAATTCAAAATTTTAAGTATACCATAGTGTTCAAAATATTTATTATAGTAGGCACATAATTTTTCATCTAAAAATATTATCGAATGAATATTTATTATACGTATTAATTAGAACAAAAAAATAAAAATAAAAATATCTCAGCAACTTCTTATTTGCTTCCCCCTACGCTAAATTTTTCTATAAATTCTAACCCTCCCTCACTCTCTCGTCTCATTCATTCATTCTCTCTCTCTCTCTCTATATTATATATATATATATATGTAGTCTTCAAATGAATACTTAAATAAAAAAAAAATTGCAGCTTCTCTGCAAATGGAGAAGAGGAAAAAAAAGAAAAAGAAAAAGAAAAGCAAATCCTTCCGCAGGAGAAGGATTAGAAAAAAAAAGAAAAAGAAAATAAAATAATAATAAATAAATCTAGAAGCTCCTCCGATCTTTAAAAGCTCGTATCTTTCACATAAGACAACCAATTCTAATTTCGAAAGTGGCGTTGTGATCGTGGCAATGCGCTCTTCAATTCAAGACCACACAAGGTTAGGTTTCGATCACTTTAAAATTTTACTATTATGATTCGATACGTAGAAGATTTCATAATATTAAGAGTTTTAATATTAGTTTTTATTATAAATATACATATTTACATGCCTATATAACGATAATAATATAAAATTATGTCATGCTGAGTATGTGTATTTAGACTAATTGATATTACATTTCACTTATCAAATGGATAATAAATTGATAAATAAAAATGCTAGATGATAGAAAATTGATTATAATATTAGATAATTAATATTTAGGTCTATTTATTAGTAGATAGAAATTTAGAGATAAATTACTAGAGATGAAATATACTAAATGGAATCAATAATTGATCAAAATCTTCTAATCTAAAGCCCAAATCAAAATTCTGATTTCACAAACATGAAAGTTATAATATTTTAATCATGTATAGACTAAAACCGTAGTTTACCCTAGCAAATCTAGAAATTCTAATTGTGTAGGTGAAAAAACTAAAATTATCCAATCCCGTAGATTTTAGATTTTAGTTTCCAATTCAGAAATAATATAAGAAAAATCTAGAACTTTAACTATTATGATATGTTTGGTATAATACTGAAAAATTCTTGAAATACTAAAAATTAAGCGTGCTCATGACCTAGGATGAGTGACCTACTGAGAAATGAATAGTAATTTTCCAAAATGAGTGATACCTCGATAAATATAATTTTAAAAACAATAACTAATGGTTTAGAATTGAATTATTAGATCCTTAAAGTATACCAGTTAGCAAATGATGATTTAAAGATAAATAGCTAGGATTGAGATGTAACCGTTCAAACGAAATATTAGGTATAATTTACAGAAATAAGATTCAAACTAAGATTTTAATATCGAAAACACTAAAACAAAAATTCATAACTTATATAAACACTCGTTATGTTTTATGAAGTAAAACTTAACTAAAGAAACAATTAGAATTAAGTAAAGTAAACCTATAGCGTAGTTCTGACATTTAAAAAGAATAGAGATGTTCTATGACAAGTTTAAATAATATAAAGTACACACAACATATAGTCATGAGTAGAAATGGAATTAAGGAGGAAAATAAAAGCTTAGAAAACTATAGAACCCTATTATAAAAGTTTAAGACCTATAAGAAAATTTTACTTGAATTTGATGAATGGAACATGTTTGATCATTTGATCAATAAAAAGACTGAATATATATAATTAAACTTTAATATATCAGTCTATATACAAATATGAGTTTCATATCATATGTAGAAATAGGATTTTGATACATAAACTTGATATGATTTAAGTATTATATAGATAAAAGATAATTTAGCTTTTAATCTGGTAGATAAACTCAATAACAAGCCTATATAGACATATGGAGATTTTAATACATATAAAAGAATAAGATTCCTAAAATAAAACTTAAGTAATTCAATTGCAAATTAGAAAAATCAAGGTAATATAGATTGTAATTGAAAAATTAAACTTGATCAAGAATCTTGTAACTTTAAGTATAAAATTCAACACCTGTAAGACTATAAGGATATAAAGTATAGATTAATGGAAATCATAAATATTAGTTAATATAATCAAATTAACTAAAGTTACATACTTAAAATAAGATCAAGACAAGGAAAATGAAAATAAATATAAATGTATACACTTTAACTAAAAAGTAGAGTAATGAACTCAAATTAAGTATAATCACTAATACTTAATGAAATAAACATAAAACAAGGAATCAAACTTGAAATAATAATTAAGAATACAAAACCAAAAAAGATAGATACAATTGTGATACCTTTCGAACCCTTAAAGTAACATAAGGAAAAATATACAAAATGATTAGTTTTAACTTGATAATTAAAAACTATATTCGATAAGTTTTCCAATGACTACTTATGCTAAAATCTAAGTTAAAACGAATATAATATGCCCGATTTAAGATTTCGTGATTAAACTCGATATTTGAAAACAACTAAAATACTTTTCTTAAGAAAACTAGGATTATACGAACTTTATAGTATAATTTATGAAGCGTAGCCTTTACAAGCTTCAAAATGACTAATTATGTGTTAAGATTAGATTAAGAATGTTAAAACTTGAGTTTAAGACACAAAGACTTAATAGGTTTATTTATATGAATAAGAGTAGTAATGGGGTATCTGTTATCTCGATTCTCAGGGGAGACAGATCCGTCTTCAAGTTTTCTTGTAGACTTCTACGACCATTAAGCAAGGCTAAATAGGTAAGTATATTCCAATGACCTTCATATCTGCTTGTGCTTGTAGGTTTAGAGTATGATATTTTGTTAATATAAATTAAATGATTCAAGTATGGGGTTGGGAAATTTACACTTGTGGTTGCTCGTGTTTGTTATCTGAGTTGAAATTACTATACATTATTCTGAACGTTAAGTATTGAGTGTTGTTTAATCATTTTGATCTTTGCAAATGTTTGATAATTGTCTGATCACCAAATAAATGGACTTAATAACTATTGGCGTGATAATTATAATATTGATCATGCATTGCACAATTACATGTAGAAGGCCATTGTCACGCCCCGAAGGGTACCCTAAACGTGGCAGTCCGCCACATATAATATCAAGGCTTAAGAATGGCTACCTTAGTCATGCGAAAGCCTTAGTATTATATGTAAGGCGCCTAACACGGTAATAGGAGACGCTTTTGGGAAGCATAGTTTAAGCAAGTAAAGATAAACATACAAGAATCCAGAAATAAGTATATCATATCATTAATAACCAAGGTCCATTACATAATTTCTTAGGGGCATACCTCCGCTAATTCCAAGGATCGAGATAAACTTCATAACATCCAAAACTACCTTAAAGATTTCAAAGGAATTCTAATCTAAGTCTTCGAGTAGATTTCCTCCAAAAGCTTCAATATGAAACATGTATGGATACGGGAAGACTTCGGGCTCAAAATAGGTGTTCCTGAGAATACAAATACCTATAGGGGTGTAAGCTTATGGGCTTAGTGAGTAAATCCCAAAATTCGTACTCGAAGTAAATTATCAATCAAGTTCATTATTCAAACATATGAAATGCAACAACCACATGAGCATACAAGACATATGACTTTCCAGGAATCATATGTTGAATGAATTTACGCCTTTCATTCGGGGTTAGGGATTCAGGCCAATTACAGCCACAACTTTTGAAAACACTTTTATAGATCTTACCGGCTCCTATACGCCATCAAAACATGTAGTTATTACAGGCTCCTACTCGCCACTTACATGATATACCGGTTATGTCTACCACCACTATTATACACTTGTCCCACCAATTGTATAGTAGTGAATGCAATGTGACTCAACATATGAAGTGCATGAATAATTTCTTTTAAATAAAGTCTAGTAGTTACGTTTAAATTCTTTCAAGTGATCAATCAATTTCAAACAATTCAAGATATTAATATACATACAACTTTATTGCAATCAAATCAGGTTTCGATATACTTAGTATCCCTTCAACATATTATCATACACTTCTTTTTTATTTTTGCTTAGATTCTAGTGCAACTAATTTTACAAGCACAATCAAGAGTATGAGAAAAATTAACGGGAAGTAACTCACTAGGCCATGATAACACCGTTCTTGAATTGGATGGGTCGTTTGGAAATTCCACCTAATCGTAGTAATCCTCGGGATACGCACAATCCTCCTCGTGATTATCTAGTCAAGAAGAATACCCAAAATGAGTATTTCATGAAATTCTATCCTTGAAGATTCTAATCTTTTTTTAAAATCGTAGAAAAATCGTATAAGGGAAATTCCATCTTAAAATGGCCATAACTTGCTCATTTTAACTCGGAATTTCGCGTATAATATATCGTTTTCTACCTACTAAAAAAGATCTACGCATTTCTAAGCTTATTTCCATAAAACTAAGTCGTTTGGGTTCCGAAAAGACGGCGTTCAGATTTACCACGAATTTTGCAAACACTTGTTTTCCTTTATGTAAACAAGCTCTTTTGAAAAGATAAATATTTTAATTGTTTTGTAAACTTTTGAAAGGTATATATTTATATGTAATGACTCACAACAAATGTATGAAGTAAATGGAGTTGTCTCAACTTATAAAAATTAAGGTTCTAAAAGGTTTTGAATTTGAGATGCTATTGAATATTTATTTTACTTTTGAAAGATCTTTTAGTTATTAAGATGAATATTCTATTTCTAAATGAAATGTTTTGTAATTATTTCAATTTAAAGTGTGGTTTTATTTTCTAAATTGGATTTCCAAAGTAGCAAAATGACATTTTTTTCCAAAAGAATTTCTACTCCTTGATAAAAGATAAGTTTTCATAAAACCTTTTAGTTAAGGAAAATCATTCCCACACATGTCCATGGGTTTTTAAGAAATCCATTTTCCATATTTATTTCTTTTTTTAATTCAAGAAAACACTTTCTCATTTATTTTGTTGAGACAAAAACATTATGTTCATGCATGAATATGAATCATAACTATAGAGATATAAAGGAACATAATATCTTGAAAGCTTGAATAAATAATAAAGTAAATCAAGTATTGGGACCTTAGCTTCATCAAGGTTCCCCGGGACTAAGAGAAGACTAGTCCCGAAAAGAAAGAGAAATTGTTTTGACTTGATGAGGACAAGTCTAAGACTAGAATGACTAGTCTTAAAATCAACGATAACTTGTAATGAAGTAAATAAATTGCATGAAAAACAAATAAATTGTAAGATAATGAGCTTATATGCTCTAAATAATATATATAGTTATATAGATATATTAGATAGTAGTAACATAAAGGAAATATAAAGAACATAAAGAACATAAAGGAAATATAAAGAAATTGATATTATGAACAAAAACAAAGTATGAATCTAATGTTGCTTTCTTAACCTTCATGGTTTTAGAAAACGTACACTAAACTCATACTAAGTAGATGAACATGAAGAATTCTTGAGAATTTCTTACCTAAAAGAAACTAAACTTAAGAAGACTTCTTGAGAGAACTCTTGAAAGAATTTGAGAGAAATTTTGGTATAGTAACTTTAGAGAAGAAGTGGTGTGAAAGAAGTGAAGGTATAAGGGGGTATTTATAGGAAAATATGGGAGATAAATTGTGTTAATTAAATAATTGGAAATTAAAACAAATTGGAGGGATTGAGAGAGGGGCCAGTGCCATTTCATGCATGGGGAGGAGGAAAAATTGATTTTTTTTGTTATTTTGTTAATTAAAAGTAAGAAATGAAAGATGTCAAATTATATTGGAAATAAAAAAGTGTAAGAGATAGGTGTAAGGTTTGTAAGAATAGGTTGTAAGAAAAAGTAGAGATAGGTGAATAGTGTAGAATAGTAGAAAATAGTGTAATGAAAAAATAGACATGACAATTTAATGCCGGTAGTAAGAAAATACGCATATAAAAGCGATATATGATATTTTTATCTTCCGAAAAATTACGAAATTGATATTTTCGGAAATCTTATATTTTTACGAGTCTAACGGTATATTCTGAATAATTTTCCTATTCCGGGCTTCCGGACAAGTTTTTCAAGAATCATGTCCGATCAGGTTCAAAGGACACTCGAAATTCTTCGATTTGATATTTTTGCGCAACTTATAACTATTACGAACCATTAAGGCAAACTTTTCCAACTTCGTTTTCTAGGGCTAGAGAAAACGGCAATGCCGGAGTTTAAGCGGTCACGATAAACTAGGGTTTTGGTTGACTTAAGAGTCCGTTTGACTTTCAATTAGGGTTTTGGTCTTTAATTTGGAACCGGAAATTCGGGAGCTTACAGCCATCACCACTACACTTTGACTCGGATGGGCCACACTGTCTCGTGAGGACGGTGAACATGGAGGACCGAAGTGGTATATGCCTAGTGTGTACCATGGGCCTTGTTCTAGGGGATTGGGAACTAAGTCCACCTAGGGAGACGGCCCACTTCCTAGGATCGCGCCGGGTCATTGTTAAGGATATCTTGCTTCAATGGGATGTTGTTATATGTATACTATTTTCTATATATGAAAAACTTCTTGAATAAATTTGATTCCCAAAGTATTAGTGGTCCGGGTGCTGATGTGTGGATGTACCTCAACCCCGGATTCGGAGGGCGTAAATCCGAATATATATATGGTTACCGATTGGCTATATATATTTGTTCATTTGCTTGTCTGCATTGCATATGCTTGTTTAATAACTTGTTTGCTTTTGCTTGAACGGTATGGAGCGAGGGTATACTTCACTCAGCTAGTTGTAGCTAACTTCCTAACAGTTTGCTTTTGCAGATAAGTTGAATACATGGATGGGATAGGATTTGAGTGCAGAGCGAACTAAGGATCAAGCTTCACATGATAGATAGATGATTGTAAATTTAGAGGAATAAAACCTAGTTAAGAGATAAAAACTTAAAATGTAGTTTTCTTTCTTAGTTAAGCCTAGTTTATATTATTGTTATACCTAGGTTTATCTTATATTGTCATTTGGTAGGATATCTGATTCTCTGCGGTCTTGTGATCTGTGGAAGTTTCGATATCCAATAAATTATTTTCATAATAAATTTATATATGTATAATACAATGAGAGGATAATTAATTAGAGTCTTATAAACTCTGACATGCAAGGCGATCCTCATGTTGCGGGTGCACACGTAATATGGCGATTTAGGGCAATCTTGCTAGGCCCCACTTAGGGTCGCGACAAGAACATTGGTGATATGAAAAGTGGCTATTCTAGTTCCATGTTGGAGATCACGTAATCCACACGGATATGTTATGCTATATCCAATGAAAAAGAATACAAGAAGTTGTCAAACTACAATCCTTAGTCTCAGTTCACTCCAACTAGTCTATCTAGCTTAATGCTAGCTATTCACTCAGCTTTAGAGTTACTTGTAATCTTAAACAACAAAATCAAATGCAAACTAATCAATAAATCAAATTGCAACAAGTTGAAAATAAAAGTTGCAGCTTGGCATGTATGAAAATTGTTTGTTTATTATGGAGCACTTGATAATTCAAATAGATATGAGAATATTGCTCTTGTATCTTCAAGAAATTTGAATGCCTTGATTATTCATTAGTTGCTCCTCAACGATTAGAACTTGATAAGTATTAACCTTAATTTGACCATTAAAAGATCCCCAAAAATGTGCATTCATTGCTATAAATCTAAAACTTAAGATGAGATGTTATTCTTAGATTTTCTTCTTAAATGATTATTCAAAATTTGTGATATCAAATGATATAAACTAATACAAAGCACTATAATAGCTGTATCCCTTATTTTTAGGAAAATATATCTCAGTTATACGTTGATAAAATTTTCATGCTTTATCTCAAGTTTTTCTCCACAAAATTTTATTGATAACTATTAAATAACCCACAAATTGTAGAACAAAAAAGTATCCATAAGCTCAAGAAACATTTGTTGTAGAAGTAAAAAGTGATCTTGAAAAAACTTTTTGAACATCAACTGTAACTTCATTAACTTTAATAATTCCCGTGGATATGCTTGTCCAACTTAGTGGAACATACTAAAGTATACTACCTAAATATATTTAATTTTAGAGCTAGACCTTCATTAAGACAAAATCATAATTTTTGTACCTTAATTGGAACATTCCACAAATTTTGAGGTAAAAAATTCATCCATGTTGTTATAGGTACTAAGTGTGGTTTAAGTAATTTGATACTTAAATTCTTCTCCAGAATATCTAATAAGTTGTGGTATGCGTTTTATTATAACTTAAAAACTCTTGGATTTTCTACAACCTCATGTTATTCATTCCCACAACGATTGTTGTTCTCACAAAATATCTAAGATGGCTTGGCGCTACTCATTGTTTCTCAGTCGACATTGCACTTCAACTACACTATCACTATCACTAACAAAAGAAAAGATTATACTAATGGCATCATTATACTATTATAATTTTTTTTTATCTTGTGTTATTAACCATACTTTAATCTTAGGCTTCTTACCAGTACATCTAAAATCTTTACTTTTCATCTTAAGGAATAATGGACACCACTCTATTCATTTATTTCACTCTACTTTATTTTGGTTTAATGTCACATTTAATACTTAAGGATTCCTTAAGTGTACTACTACATGATCAAAGTTTTCATATTCATTACTACCTCAGCTAATAATTTTAACTCCTGTTTGTTAAGTTGACACTCCTAGGGATTGAGAAAGCGATACATGTCAAGTAGTCAACAAAAAATTTAGAAAATTATACAATTGAGCAAGTAAAAACAAAGGTTACCTACTTAATTTTTTTTAGTTAGACAATGCATTTGTTAATCAGCTTACTTAATTGTTTAATTTTTTAAAATTTTCTCTTAGTTATTCATTTGTCACTTTCTCATTCAATGGCATTGCCAACTTAACTAACAAAGAGGTGATATTAATGAATATGAGAACTTTAATTGTGCATTTAATTAAATACTTTAAAGTTCAAATAGTTCAGGTTCCAAATACGATATTAACCCTTTTATTTATCACCTATTATTACTATTATGATTATTACTCCTTATTAAGGGTAATGACAGGTTAAGTGTTTGTACTATTAATTTTTGAAAATTTACTATTTCATCTTCAAATTTTGGTAAATTAGTGTTTATACTTTGAGAATACGTGTGATTTAGCATCTTTATTAAATTATATTTGATGGAAATTTATTTTAATTATAGAATAATGGTAGACACTTGGCTAAAAATGTGGTACTAAATTGCCAAAAGTTGTCAAAAATTGAAAGTACAAGCACTTACTCTACCATTATTCTATTATTAAATAAATGTCTATAAAATATAATTTAACAGAGACATTAAATTAGATATAATTTGAAAGTATAAGTACGAATTTGAAAAAATTTAAAAATAAGACATTAAATTGCTAAAGATTGAAACTACGACACTTGACTTGTCATCGTTACCTTCTCTTTACTCTAGCTAGTATTGATGACATGTGTTTGTTCAACTCGATACTTTATTATCAATTATGTATTTTTTATTTGATTAATTGTACATCGGGTAAATATTATGAATGGTACCCAAAACTTTGGCAAAATATGTTGGTAGGTACCTTAACTTTGAAATTGATCAATTTTGACTTTAATATTCATCAATTTAGTACCTAAAAAAACTTTTTATCCATATAATAATACCTCTATCATATTGGTTAAAAACTTTATGCCAAATGATGGTGTTAGTCAATTTAACAGAGCTAAATGGATCAATTACAAAATTTAGTGCCTAATTGCATATTATCCTAACGTTTAGGTATTATTCGCGGCATTAAACCTTATAAATTCATGAATCCATTTATTCTTTTTGTTTATTTTACTTTATATCATTATTTTATCGTTAATTATCTTTACTTTACTATTGTGGAAATAATATTCCACACTTCTTGGGAAATTTGTTACACGAACTTTATATGAAAGTTTAATTTAATACTTGAATTTTAAAGTGATTAATTTAATATTTAATCAAAATTTTCGTAACTATTTTCACTACCTTATTAATATTGTTTTCTCTATTTCTTGATGTGTGAGAATTAGTCTATCAATATTAAACAATATTGAGTGAAATAATAAAAATTCAATGATAGACTATCTTTCCATATAGTAAACAGAGCAAACGGTATTAAGGAGTTTGTAAAATTACATCAAAAAGTTTGATTAGACATTAAACTGACTACTTTAAAGTCAATGTGCTAAATTAGATTTTTATACAAAATTCAAATACTAAATTAAACATTTACCCTTATTTATCTTTGCATTAGTATTGTGACATTAATATTCCATACCACTTAGCAAAAATATTAATAGATGGATGGCTAGCAAAATCCATAGTTTTAGTGAATTGGACACAATGAAAAGGATATGACTAACTACCTACATAACCAACCTTAATATGAAATGATGGAACTAAATGGGACGATTGCATAGATGTAAAGACTCAGCACAACACAGGTTAAAAGAAGAAGCAGAAAAGAGAATCATTCTTCCCTTCTCCTTTGTATACATGATAAAGTACATAGGAAATATACAATTCCTTTCTATCTATTTTGATCATATATTTTAAGTTGCTACATGTTTACTTTTTTTTCCTCCTATTTGGTGTGACTTTCTGTTGATGGAATATCATTATATAAATTGTGTAAAAATTTACTACTATTTAAATCATTGTTATAACTGTATCATTGCTCATTCTAACCGAAGGTTTAGTGAAGCATTTTCATATTATGGTATACTTGTTAAGGTTAAATACAAAAAACATAACCTATGTTTTGGTATCTTTCAAATAAGTGACCTGAGTTTTGATTTTTAACAAATACATTACGAGAGTTTTGGTACTTTTATAAAAAAAATGACTTAAGTTTTATTTTTGACAGATACATGACTTATGTTTTGGTACTTTTGGAAAAAAGTGACTCGAGTTTTGACTTTTGACAAATATATGACCAATATTTTATCACTTCGTGTAAAAAATATAGGTAATTTATTTTTCAAAAATCAAACTCAAGTTGCTTGTTTGTAAAATATCAAAACACAGATAGTGTATATGTTAAAAATAAAAGCCAGATCATTTGGTTGCCATACTTTCAAATACAGGTTATGTATTTGTCAAAAATTATAACTTGGATGACTTGTTTGTGAAACTACTAAAACACATATTATATTGTTGTAATTTTCCCTACTTATTATAATAGTTACTAAATCATCATCATCATCACTCGTCACTTGTTGTTTTTATATGGACTTATTCCTTTATTGTGGTATTTCTTCTCTCACTTTGAAGATCCAATGAGATAACTATTTACTTTTGAGAATTCTAATCACTATCACTAATAGTATAGTTATTTTTAAGTGTAAAGCCCCATTTGGTACTTGAACTTTTAAAAAGACTAATGTCATATCCAATTAAACTTTTCGTACCCCTTATCACTACTCCTAGTAGCACTGTTAGTAATGTTATCCTATGTGGACCAAGCCACCAATAGCCACGTGACATGTCTCCATTACTTAAAAAGAAAAAAAAGATTGTCTTTCTCACTCCTCTTTGCCTTCTCTCTCTCTCTAACTTAGATCATCCAGGCAACACCATTACCATTAAACCTTCATTTCAATTTGATAAATGTGGCTTGGTGACTCAATGATTTCGATGGGTTCAGTGAGAGTCAGGGATATTGGTCTAACATTAGGGAGTGGGTTCGATTTGGCAAATTGTTGATTTGGATTAATTGGATTTGGGATTCCACAATTGTGTGAGTTTGTGATGTTGAGTATGGTGACTTCGATTTGTATTCTATATTCGGTAGCTCGGTGGGATGGAGGATTGGCTTGAGTTCAATATGATAGCATGCAAAGTCAGTGAAAATGAATGATGGTTCTCGACTTGTTTTCAGTCGGTAGGCTGTTTGTGTGAGGAAGTAAATTAAAGAAAAAGGTTGATGCTCTTAGTTGAAGTTTGGTAGGGGTTCTAAGAAAAGACAATGATATATTAAGAGAGAGGGTTTGTAAACCCCTAAAAAATTTTGATTAATTTTAAGTTTGATCTTATAATTAAAAGTCAACCGGAGACCCTAAGTCGAGTACAAACCCTTAAATTTAGATCTGGCGTTTCCGTATTTTGTATCCCTACAAACAAAGTTGATTTTATTAGTGTTAATAGTTCATAATATCTTGAGGAAGCATAAAAATATCATATTCGCAAATTTCGAGTGTCATTTAGACTCAATCGGGATCAATTCTCGAAAAGTGTATCCCAGAGCCCAGAATAATAAAAATATTTCAATAACACAGTTAGGACCGATTTAATACAAGGATTTCAAAAATATTAGTTTTGTAATTTTTCGATAACTAAAAATAACAAATATCGCATTTAGACACGTATTTTCTTACTACCGATATTTTATTAGTCACATCTACTTTACATTACACTATTCATTACTATTATTTTATCTCTACTTTTTCTAATACCTACTCTTACAACACCATAACCTATTATCTTTACTTTTTACCATTCCCATAACTTTATATCATATCATATCTATCTTACATATTATTACTTTTAATACACAAAGTTACAAAAAATCAAATCTCTCCTCCCTTACACCCTACTTGGCCGGAGCGCCCCCTGCGCCCCCTCCCCCCCTCCCTTATTTATTTTCAATTTTTCTTTAATTAAATCACTAAAAAATCACTCCCCATTTTCCTATAAATACCCCTCTCTTCTTTCACTTCATTCACACATCTTCTACTCACAATTTTCACTCCAAAAACTCTCTCCAATTCCTTTGTCAATTACTATCCCAAAACTCTCTAAAATTTTCTCCACAAAACATGATTCTTCTTCTACAAACACTTTAGGTAAAAATTCTCTTAAAATTTCTCTTACCATGTCATGAAACTTTACATGACCATGGTGTAAGTTTCCTAAACTTAATGTTATGGAAGCCACACTATGTTCATGTATTGTTCTTATTCATGAAAATATATTTATGTATTTCTATGTTGTTATTTTACTTTTTCTCATATTATTATTGATTTTATATTAATCTCTTATATATATGTAGCTAGATATAATTATGTACTTATATATAATTTTTAGAGCATATAAGCTCATTGTTATTTATTTACTTCCAAGTAATGCAATTTATTTATTTATTTCATGTTATTTTAAGACTAGTCTTTAGTCTTAGACTTATCTTCATCAAGTCAAAACAATATTTGCTTTCTTTTTCTTATTTTTTTAGACTAGTCCATTCTTAGTCCCGAGATACATTGATGAAGCTAAGGTTCCCAATACTTGACATATTTCTTTACTTGCTTATTTCATCAATTATTATGTATTTCTTATGTTTTCATGATTTTATAATTTCATATTCATGATCATGCACGAACATATTGATTTTATCTCAACAAGATAAAGAAGGAAAAGTTTTCTTAAAATAGAAGTTCTTCTCTAAAAATAAATGTTGTTATGAAGGAAATAATTTTTCATAAAAACTTAGGAATTTATCTTGACAAATTTTTTTTAGAAATCTAGAGGAGTTCACTATAAATTTTAAGAACATAGGAATTTTAAAACAATACATACATACACTTTACAAAGTCGTAAAATGGAAATGAATTCTTGATTAAACAAAAAGTTTTACTAAACTTCACTTTTCATCAATATTTTGAATTTCAATTAAACCAGTTTGACAGACACTAAGAAATTTCCTTTCATAAAAGTAGAATAATCTCAAGAAATGAGATTAATGAACAACTTAGAAAATCACTTCTTTAAATATAAGAAAATATAGAATTATTACTACTTTCAAAAGGTATTAGAAAATAAGCTATAAGAAATTTAGAAAATGAAA
The DNA here is from genome assembly GCA_024138025.1 of Combretum micranthum. Lineage (NCBI taxonomy): Eukaryota > Viridiplantae > Streptophyta > Magnoliopsida > Myrtales > Combretaceae > Combretum > Combretum micranthum. Next base: position 1,732,482 of record JAMXBD010000030.1, read on the forward strand.
ATCATTCTTTTGAAATTTAAAGAGACTAAGGAAATGGAATTAAGGAAAATAAAATACTCATTAAAAATAACTTGAGAAAGTTTCTAGCAAGCTAAGAAAAAATTTTCAAAAGTTTTACTTTTCCAAAATTTTTAGAAGACTTTACTTTTACAAAAAATTCATAGTTGAGACAACTTCATTAATTTCATGCATTTAACATGAGTAAATGAATATATATATATATATATATATACACTTTTCAAAGGTCTTACAAACTATTATAATATCTATCTCTTTGATACAAGTTTATGTAAAAAGAAGAAAGTAAGTTTTGTAAAATTCTTGGAGAATCTGATCACCACTATTTTGAAGCCCAAACGACTTAGTTTGATGAAAATAGTTTTAGAATTAGATATATCTTTTTGAATAGGCAGAAAACGGCATATTATATGCGTAATTCCGAGTTAAAATGACCAAGTTATAGCCATTTTGAGTTGAAATTTTCCTCTATACGAATTTTGAACGATCTTATGACATAGTTTTTGATAAGTACCGTAGAATAAAATGAAATACTCATTAAGGGTATTCTTCTTGATTAGGTGATCCCGAGGAGGAGTGTACGTATCCAAAGGATTATTACGATTAGTGGAATTCTAGATCGACTCATCTATCAGGAAAAAGTATCATCATGGCCGAGTGAGTCTACTCTCCTTTATTTCTCATACTTATGAGTGTGCTTGTAAATTTAGTTGCATTAGAATTTAGGCAAGATAAAATAGAAGTTGTATGATAAAATGTTGAAAGAATATTAAGTATATCGAAGCATGAATTACTTGTAATAAAGTTGTATGTGTATTATTACATTGAAGTGTTTGAAATTGGTTACTCACTTGAAAGAAATTAAAATATAACGACTAGTTTTTAATTAAGAATTTATGCATGCACTTCATATGTTAAGTCACATTACATTCACTATTATATAATTGGTGGGACAAGTGTATGATTGTCACGTCCCAAAGGGTACCCTAAACGTGGTAGTCCGCCATACACAATATTAAAGCCTAAGAATGACCGCCTCAGTCATACGAAGGCTTCCATACTATATACAAGATGTCTAACACATGGAGGATACACATCTGAGTGATACATATTATATTAATACAAGTTGAGTAACAATGTAAAGGAAATATAATTCACTATACTTCAAATACAATTCATCAAAAGATTTTACTATATAAAACTATTACAAAGCAATTCACATAACCTAGCTAATATCTTCAAGTATTCATACTTCTTGCCGGAATCCCAAGGTCATACTTGGCTCTAGAGAACTCAGTCCCCACGTAGCATTCTTGAGTTAACCTATTTAATTAAACATCTATTGGGAAATAAGCTACACTAGCTTAGTGAGTGAGAACTTCTAAGATCACATTTATAACACATCATACAAATAAGTGATTAGTCAGACAAGTGATATGCATCAACCATATGAAATCAACAAACATATGACCAGTCGGAAATCATATGTGGATGGACTTGCGCCCTCCATATCGGGTTAGCAGATTAACGAATCCTGCGGTACGACGCTGTTTTAGCTCATAGTCAACGTAACCATAAATTCGTTTGAGGATCATGATTAACCAAACTTTTATATCGTTTAGGATCACGACAATCGAACAATGCTAATGCTCTATCCCCATTTATGATATGAATGAGTCCATATTTATTTTCAATTATGAATAGTCAATTATACCAATTCTTTAGGTGATCAATCAATAATCGCAGACAGTCAATTCTAATTCATCTATACAAGCAATAGTTAATCACCTGGCTTTGATATTTTTATATTCCATTTCTCATATCAATAGAAATCATACATATTTCCCATTCATCCCCATCATGCATATCCATTTTATCTTTACCAAATATCTAGTGCAACTATCATTACAATCACATACAATAAATGGAATCGGAAGTAATACTCACTTAGCCATTAGATCATTAGTCTCTTAGTAAAAGTAATCCGATGGTAGGAAATCATTGATTTTGGGGTCACCTAAAAGGAAGAAATACCCTAATAAGTATTTTATCACTTAACTAATCCAAACTATCAAATTCGTAATTCTCGTTCTTTGCGGGAATTTTAACTTAAAACGGCCATAACTTAGTCGTTTTAACTCGGAATTTAGTAAATTATATATCAATTTCTATCTACTTTGAGAGATCTATGTATGTATAATATTATTTTCAAGTTTTGAAAACTTTGAAGCTTCAAAAAGATCTGATTAGATCAGAATAGTAGCGAAAACCGATTTACAAAGTTAATTTTGTGAAAGTTCATGAAGTTTCTACTATCCAAAGCAAGTATACATGCAATATGAACAAGTTACTATCATAAATGATATGTCATGAGATATATATGTACATTTTCTTGAAGACATTTAATAAAAGAAATTTTTAGAAAACTTTTTCCTTGTAAGAATATGGAAAATCAACTTAGAAAGGCTAGTCTTGTAGTCTTGACAATTCCCACTTGTTTTTAGAAAAATTCCTTGATAAAATTCATTTATTGTTATTAAAATTAAGCCTTCATTATGTATATTCCTTAAGGCCTTTGTTTTTCAATAAAAATTTTCATTTTATACTTTGTAAATATGGTTAATCCCGAAATCTGAATTTTGTAAAAATTGTTTTTGTGGTGATTCCTTTAAGTAAAAACCATTTGATACTTAGAAAATTAAGGTTCAACCATACGTACCCACTAAGGATTTCATTTCTTTAATAAAACTTCTATTTTGAGTTTGGAAAGTAAGTGTTTTCATGCCATTACTCCATTATTATGAATTTCTTAAAAGGACAAGCAACTCAAATTTTCCTACTTTATTTCTACAAATGCATCATGTATATATGTATTACTTACAAGCTATTGTTATGAAGGTTCTGAGATGATCTATCTATATGTATACATATAGTACCAAGAATTCTTTTTGAAAACTTTTACTTTGCAAAACTTTGAATTTTACTAGACTTAAGAAAAAATAGTTTTTCTTCTTGTAAAATCATACTTGCTTTTATCAAAACTCAACCTTGATGACCTATATAACCATCACCTTTATTATTTTAATAAAAAACTTCATTTTAGGGTTAGAAAATAAATGTTTATATAGGTAGTTTGCCTAAGCATGAATTTTACAAAATTTTAAAGATTGAAAACATTATTTATCTTATTCTTGGAAACCATTTGTCGTTCTAAGGTTATATTTTGATAAACCTCTCTTATCCTTGTCAAAACTTGGTCTTTGTTACATATATTTCCTAGGACTTCCATTTTCCTATAAAAATTATCATTTTGGCATTTGGAAATAGATGTTTAAATGGTGGCTTCGAATTTTGAAAAATTCATTTGAGTTTGTTTTTTTTTGTAAAACTCATTTAGTCTTTCAAAAACCATTTCCTAATCAAACCTACCCCTTATGGCTTCCATTTCTTTAATAAGAATCTTGTTTGAAGTTGAAAAATAGGTTTTCAAAATTTATCATGGTTGAGATCCGAATTTACAAAATTTATTTTTGGACATATCTTTTGATAAAATCCATCTAAACTTATGAAAAATCATCATTTACATGTCTTATCTTAAGAGCCTTCCATATCTTGAATAAAAACTTCATTTTTAAGTTGGAAAACATGTTTTTAAACTATGCCTTGGCTTAAATCCGAAAATAGAGTTTTGTTATGAAAAATAATCTTTGAAAATCATCTTTGAACTATCACGCCCCGAGGGGTACCCTAAACGTGGCAGTCTGCACATACGGTATTAAAACTTTAGAATGACTTTCCAAGGTCATGCGAAAGTTTTCAACACCATATGTAAGGCGTCTATCACAACAATAGGAGACACTGGTGGGATGTATAGTTTGAGATAGTAATTAAAGCAATACAAGAATCTAAATAAACATCAAATTCATCATTAATAGAATATAATCTTTACATCATCTTAGGGGATTTTCCCTTATAATTCTCCAAACAATCATAATAACAGCTTAATCTTTCCCACAACCAAATAATACTAACACCGAAAGATATTAAAGGATAATTAACCTATGATCTTCAAAAGATTTCCATAAGCTTTACTAGGACATTATCCCACTTGAGTATATGAAGTCATCGGACATAGAAGATATTGTCCTGTTATAATAAAGGTCTATCGGAGTATAAGCATAACTAGCTTAGTGAGAATATTCCTAAATCAACGTACTTGTATAAATAATTTCAAGCAAGTTATTTGTCAAGCATATGAATGCATCAAGCAAGTGATCAGGCAATACATATGATCTACCGGAAATCATATGTTTGAATGGATTTACCCCTCCATTCAAGGTTAGGTGTTCCAGGCTCTTTAAAACCCAACTTAAAAATCTAACTCATGTAGTTTATTTCAGGCTCCTACTAGCCCATCATAAAATAGTTCTTTCAGGCTCCTATCACCCATCTCAAAATAGTTCTTTCAGGCACCTATCGCCCATCTTGCAGATTTCTAGCTACTGCACACCAGGCTACTAACCTCTTGTCCCATCGAGATTAGCAGTCCATGCAATGAAACTAACTACGTGATATGCATGATCAATTAATATAATTCATAGCATATGTTAAAATAATTTAAAGGTGATCACAGAATTTTGCACACACTCCAACAGAATAATAGCAAAACATAAATTAATTAATAATGATTCATGCCTCGGTATGCTTAACTTTCTTTCAACCAATATTATCATACATAATTCATTTCATCTTTTTCTATTTCTAGCGCTTCTAGTTACAAGCACAACCAAGTACGAAAATGGTAGAAAATAAACTTACTTGGCCATGAGAATCTATCTTTCTTATGGATGACTTGATCGGCAAATCCACTAATCAAAATAATCCTCCGGGTATGAATAATCCTCCTCGGGTTCACCTAATCAAGAAGAATACCCATAATGAGTATTTCTTATTGAGTCTATGGTACTTATCAAAAACTATATCATAAGATCGTTAAAATTCGCGTAGAAGGTAATTCCAACTTAAAATGGCCATAACTTGGTCATTTTAACTCGGAATTGCGTTTATAATATATCGTTTTCTACCTACTCGAAAAGATCTATCCATTTCTAAGGTTATTTTTGTCATAAAAAGCCCTTTGGGTTGGAAAATATTGTGTTACAAAATAATTACGAATTTATAGTTTACAAAATATGATTTTCTCAAACTTTACTTCACTAAAAAATTCTTAAGAAAAATATATGGATATATATATAGTTGAAAAATCCTTTGAATATATATTTATACTCATATGTATGCATAATCTTTATAGTGTTGTCTCAAGATTGACATTTCATAAACAATTTGTTTTTTAGGGATTTAAAAGACAAGACTTTTGAAAATTTCTCCTTTTTGAATTGTAATATATATATATATATATATATTTGAGTTGTTATGAGTAAATGTTTTATTATTATTTCTTTTTCTTACTTTTCAAAGGTAAATTCATTTTAAAAAATTTTGGTTCTTTAAGTTATCTACCAACTCTATTTCTAGTGATTGAAAATAAGCTTTTTAAAATATTCCTTAAACTTCAAATATTTGAAGTTGTATATGTTTTCCCTATATTTTTATAGATATACCTTTAAAAATTTATTTTCTTGATAAATTTTATTTTTCTAAGTTGATCTTTAAATTAGGGAGTTAATTTTATCTTGGTTTGAAAAACTTGTTTTATACTTAATATAATATAACCCCTTTAGACAAGTTTGTAAGAAAAGCTTTCTTAAAGAATTTTTAACTTTAGAACTTAGTAAAGCTTCATTTTTTGAAAAGAGAATAATAATACAAATTTAAGTTTTGAAAGAACTTTCTTAGCATGTGATTCTCAAAGTCTATAATGAACATAATTAAGTCGTATAAAAGATATGGTTGAGTTTAAATCCTTTATGGTTAAAAATTCTTCCTTTGTGGGATATTGAGTTTTTGATTTAGAAAAGAAATAAGTTCCTTTTATTTTGAATAAATCTACTTTACTACTTCTTCTAGAAATTATGATTAGCTTATCCTTTGGAAAAATAAAACTTAGATCTTTTGAGAAAATTCCTTTTCTTAAGAAATCTAGTTTACTTTTGAAAGAACCGATTTTTTTTATTTTGTTTTATTTTTATTTAAGACAACAACATTCTTTATCATGTATGAATATGATTATGTAGCAATGTAAAAGTAAAGATAAAACATAGTAAGATAGAAAGAAATACTTGTAAGTAAATAAACATAAATAAATAATTAAGCATTGGGAACCTTAGCTTCATCAAGGTATATCGATTATGTATTGGGAGCCTTAGCTTCATCAAGGCAACCTGGGACTAAGAATGGACTAGTCCTAAAAGAAAAGAAAAGAAATTTGTTTTGACTTGATATGGACAAGTCTAAGACTAGAAAGACTAGTCTTAATAAATTGCATAAAACAAGTAAATAAATAAATTGCAAGACTTGGAAATAAATAAATAACAAATGAGCTTATATGCTCTAAATAAATATATATACATATAATACTATATATAAGTTAGATTAGAAGCAAATAATAACAATAATAATAACAACATAATATTAACATAAGGAAAGGCGTAGAAACATGAACAAAAACAAAACATGAATAAATTGATGCTTCTTTAACTCAATGAGTCTAAGAAACATACACTAAACTCATGTTAAGTTATATGAACATGATGAGTATATATGAAAGAAACTTTTACCTAAGGTTTTATGGAAGGTTTGAAAAGAGATGAATGGGTTTTGTTTTTTATTTTTCTTCTTGAAGAGTTGAAATGGGTAGAGAGTGTTTTGTGAGAGATTTGTTGGAGAGAGGTTTTGAGAGAGTATTTTGGTAGAGTTTTGTTATGTAAAATGAGTGTGTGAAAGAATGAAGGAAGAATGGGGTATTTATAGAATTTTTGGAGTGAATTTTTGATGTAATAAAATAATTGAAAAAGAAAAATAATTGAGTGTAAGAGAGAGGGGGGCCGGCGCCTAAAGGGAAGAGAGAGGGAGGATTTTTATTTATTTTGTAAATTTTTGTAAAGAAAAGAAATAAAGTGTAAAGTTTGATGTAAATAAAGTTGTATTGGTAATGTAAAAAGTTAGAAAATAGGTACGTAGGTAGTAAGAAATAGGTGTAAGAAAAAGTAGAGATAGGTGAATAGTAATGAATAGTAGGAATAGTACTATGAATAGTAGACTAGACATATAAAATACCGATAGTAACAAAAATACGCGTAAACGAGTTATATCTGCTATTTTTAGTTACCGAAAAATTCTAAAACTAATATTTTTGAAATCCTTGTTTAATTACGAGTCTTTTGGTGTTAATGAAATATTTTTAATATTCCGAGCTCCGAGACACACTTTTCGAGAACTGATCCTATTTGAGTCCGAAAGACACTCGAAATTCGCGAATCTAATATTTTTATGCTACCTTATATTATTACGAACTATTTTAAGCCACTAACTTAATTTCGTTTTCTAGGGTTTGAGAACGCAGGATTGCCGGAGTTAAAATTGCTTGATTGTCTTGGTTTTTGTTGATTTTTGAACTCCGGTTTGACTAGGGTTAGGGTTTAATCCATCTTTGCCATTTTAACTCTAGGATCAGATAGGCGGATCTTTTCATGTTTGGATTTTCGAATCAATTGATTATTGAACTTTCTATTTTTTTTTTTAAATTCTCTTATGCAATTCCGTGATCGAAATTGTTTAAGGTTCGGTTTCAACTTGAGTTAGACTTTAGGGTTTTTGATTTGGTATTCCAAAACCGTTATCGAAAAAAATCCGGGGGCTTACATGAACCATATAAAATGAGGTCTTAATGATATATATACATTAAGCCTTCATTATCTCAAGTAAAAATTTCATTTTGACACTTGGAAAGTGGTTTTTAAAAATAGGTCTTGCCTAGATACGAATTTCACCATTTTTGTTTAAGTTCAAAACCAAGAACTACACTTTTTATGAGCATAAATATAAAAGAAATCCATAGTAGTAAGCTATAAACTTATAGATTTAAACTTTACTCATCAAGATCATTCATTTTTTATATTTATTCCCTAAGCCATTCATTTTAAATGAAAAATACATATTTTGAAGTTGAAAAATAGCTTTTCTAAATATGGTTCCCTTTTTATCCGAATTTTCAAAAATGATTTTTGTTGAAACTAAAATAGATCTTGAGCTTTCTAATACTTTTATACTACCGTCAAGCTATTACAAGTTATTTAAGAACCTAAAACAGAAGTCTAATGCATATATGAACTTAAAACAATTAGATCTAGTTTACTATACTAGTTATAATTGCATGAACACTAAGATGGTTATGTGAATAATGAATATATGCACAAACCATTAGCAATAACAACATAACTTGAAAATAAAACAAAATAATAGCAAAATAACTCAAATAGCAAGATCTAAAATATAAACAAAAATCAAAGCTACAAAAAAAGTTAGATCTACAAAATATAAATACTTTTAGTAAGAAAATAATAGTAATACGAGAGAATAATCATAGAAAAGAGAAGTGTTCTATTTTGGCATCATCATCCTTAGCTTTTAAGCTTATGGAATGTCATTTGATGCATGAAACTCTCACTATACTTTACCTACATCAACTATGAAAGTTTTGGACAAGAGTTTTATCAAAGGATCTTGAAGAAATATGTGTGAGAGCTCAAGTATAAAATAGGGGCAGCAAGGTTTTCTTGAAAGAACAAGAGAAAATGAAGAGAGAAAGAGAGAAAAAGGTAAGGAATGGTAAAGGTTTGAAGGTGTAAATGAGAGAGAGAGATAGAATGAGTTTAAAGACTCTTTAATGAAGTAAAAAAAAAAAAAATGTGCAGCAACTAAAGCACTATAGCAGGCGTGAAATGCAAGAAGAGAGAGAGAGAGGATATTTGGTTTGTTTTTAACTTGAAATTGTAATTTGTAATTAATGGTATGTGTAGCTTCTTAAAGAAGGGTTGAAATAACTTTACTTTAATAAATTTTGGAGTATTTCAAGGGATAAGGCAGCAAAAAGAAGTCAAAAATCTGCCAAGAAGTGATGTGTGAAAGGTATACTTAAATGTATGGGTTGTAAGAGCACTTTCTTAATAAAATAAAATAAAAATAAGAGAAATATAGAAAATGTATTCCAAACATTTGTAGCAAATTTTTTCAAAATTAAAATAAGATAATTTATTTATTTATTTATTTTAGTGAATTATCAAATAAATTATCGGTATGATCAAAATACGCAAATATGTGCTACAAATGATATTTTTATAACCCGAAAAATTCTAAAAAAATATTTTATGAAAATAAAAATATTTTTCAATTATTAAATTAATTTATTTTATTTTTAGTGTCGGGTCTTAAACAGAAACTGATGCCATAAAAACCCGAAACTAACTAAATTTTAGAAAAACCAAATTTTCTATGATATATAAAATATTTATCTAAGAATATAAGAGTTTACAAAAATAATAAAATTGTGTAATGAATAGTAGGAATAATAAAAAAGACCAGTTAATTACCGGTAGTAATGAAATACGACTATAATTGCAAAATAAGATAATTCTAGTTATCGAAAAATTACATAACTGATATTTTAGAAATCCTTATAAAATACGAGTCTAACGGTATTAATGGTATATTTTTTATATCTCGAGTCCAGAGATACGCTTTTCGAAGTCTGTATCTGAACGGGTTCAAAATAGGTCAAAAATTTACCAATATGATACTTTTAAGTAATCTTACATTACTATGAGTTATTCTACATACTTAAACTACACCTCAGCCTCTAGGATTAAGCGCATGAGATTGCCAGACTAAAACAACTATATTCCACTTAGGGTTCCCGGGTGATTTTTCGGTTTAAATCCTTGCTAATTTGGAAACTGACGTTTTATGTTAATACAATATATTTAGTTTGAGAAATTTATTTTAAATTTTATTTTTGTAAGTATTTAATATCTATCAACGTTTTCGAAATTCTTGAATTGAGTTTTATTTCCGAAGGTTTATTGTTATTTACTTTTTAATAATTGGTTTTTGGGTTCTATATTACTCGATTTTATAAGTCAGAGTTAAACATACAATTTTGTCATACGTAGTGGTTTTGGATTTGAAGACTGTTGGGTTCTTATTTTATTTTTAAGGAATCTCATTTTCTCAAGATTAATAAATTTCTGGATTAGTTCATGATTTAGGACTATTCGAAGTTTGGTTTTAATTTGGAGTCATTTTTAGGGTTTATTTTCGAATTTCATTTTAGAATTATTTACTGAAATTTTCCGATGGCTTACAATGATAGTGGTAGTAGGCATGATCGGTATATCATATAGGTGGCGAGTAGGAGCCGATAAGAACTACATAAATTAGTGGCTAGTAGGAGCCTGTAATAACTACATATTTTTTATGGCGTATAAAAGCCTGTAAGATCTATAAAAATGTTTTTAAAAGAAGTTGTGGCCATAATTGGCCGGAATACCTAACCCTGAATGAAGGATGTAATTCATTCAACATATGATTCCCAGAAAGTCATATGTCTTGTATGCTCATGTGTTTGTTGCATTCCATTTGCTTGCCTAATAACTTGGTTGATATTTTACTTCAAGTATGAATTTTTGGGATTTACTTACTAAGCCCGTAAGCTTATGCCCCTATAGATATTTGCATTCTCTGGAACACCTATTTCTATACTCGAGGTCTCCTCATATCCGCGTAAGTTTTCTTTTGGAGCTTTTGAAGGAAATCTACTTGAAGAATTAGATTAGAATTCCTTTGAAATCTTTGATGTAAAATTTAAGCATTGTATAGACTACTAGTTATTTTCGATCTTTGGAATTTAGCGGGGGTATGCCCCTAAGAATCATGTAATAGACCTTTGATTATGAATATTATGATCTATTTTATTTCTGGATTCTTGTACGTTCATTTTTACTTGCTTAGACTACACTTCCTCAAAGAGTCTCCTATTACCGTGCTAGACACTTTACATGTAATACTAAGACTTTCGCATGACTAAGGAGGTCATTCTTGAGTCTTGATATTATATGTGGCGGGCTGCCATGTTTAAGGTACCCTTTGGGGCGTGACTGTTTAAGTTGGTATCAGAGAGACAAGTTTAAAGGAATAAAAGTAATAGGAATGAATCTAGAAAAGAAAAAGGTAGATAAGTTAAAATTAAGAAAAGACCTGGATAAGTTAGATAAGCTTAGAATTTTCAAAAAGGAAAATTAATGACCTTCCTTATCTTTTATAGCTTACTCTTGGCGAAGTTAGAGCTAAGGCCCAACGTTTGAACTTGAGGAGTGATGAGACTTTTGTAGACTACCGGTTGAAGGTAAGGAGCTTATGTGAAGAGTTTGCCCTAGTTAGACGGCCTAGGTCCACTCGGGAGATGTATAACATGTGGAGGAGAGGACTCCGTGACTCTATGTAGGACCATGTAATAGATGGGTTAAGATATGATGCAATAAGAAACACCAATTGGACTGACATGGAAGTTATTTATGGAATGGAACGGTTCATGTGCCACTACAACCACACCCCTATGCTCCAAGAGGCTACGTTCATTTTCCGAAATGACGGATGTCCAGTCTTTCCTGATTTTCGAGCTTGGAATTCCATAGGTTCGTTATATATCTATGCCTACACGAACCAGTAGATCATACCGATTGGGGATGAGCAGATGGAGAGTCTTACTTCTTTTGGTACGAAGTTTATTGGAATTTGTGGCCACACCCTAATGAACCACCTCCACCACCATCACCGGAAGGAGGAATGCATGAACAAGTCGAATGGGGGGAAGATATGAATCAAGGAATGGAACCCAGAGAGCCGCCAGCAAATTACGGATGGGATGAGGATGTTACTAACCACCAGGAAGTCAGTCAAGATTTTGGATGGCCTGTCGAACCAACCCTAGGTGGGAACATTCCAAATAGAAGCTAATCTTACACTCCCCTAATAAGAGACCTAACCAAGGATAAAGTAATGGAAGTATCTGATAGGGAGCATGCACCGCAAATGGGGTATGATCAAGGAGAGCCGAGTGCATCTAGGAATCGACCCTCCCACAAAGGAAAAAGAATGACAGTCCGAAGCTACTTGAAGCAATTTATAGCAAAAAGGCAAGGACGACTCCTGTCACGCCCCAAAGGGTACCCTAAACGTGACAGTCCGCCACACTCAATATTAAAGCTTAAGTATGACAACCTTAGCCATTCTCAAAAGCTTTTATATTAAGTGTAAGGCGTGGTTTCACAACTTTAGAGGACCATATATGGAATTATGAAGCTTAAGAAGATATAAATAACACATTAAGAAAAGAGGATTCATAATAATCATTCACTTATAAAAATGATCTTTACAAACTTAGGGATACTTTCCTGTGATTACTAATCTATTACAAGAATATTTGTACATCAATACTATTACTACACTTCATCTAAAATTTCCTTTATCCAAAGAGGAATTACCTAACTGCAGGGTCCTCGTGGCCTTAACCATAAATAGGGAAACTGCAAAAGATATCTATGGGGGTATAAGCTAACAGGCTTAGTGAGAATTATTTTCATAAATAACTTATTGTAACAAAATTTCAAACAAGTTGATTAAGCAAACAAATGGGATGCAACATATACGTGGGCAAACAAGGCATATAGTTTTCCGAGAACTATATGTTGAATGGACTTGTGTCCTCCATTCGGGGTTTAGTGATACTTAACCTCAAATCAAGTAGTTTTAATTAAAAAGTTTTATGCTCATGAGCACTCATCGCCAAGCATTCTGAATCTACTTGAATTGACCTTGCTTTCGGATTTTCCGCCAAGCATTTCCTTAAGCGGCCAAGCAATCGCTTTCGGATCTTCCGCCAAGTGTTGCTTTCAACATGAGCTTACTATCGTTCTCACCCAAGGATAATAACCCAAAATGTAATGTAACTCACTTCGTGGTATGCATGAATCTATTTATTTATAATGTCATAACATTATTATTATCAAGTTTAAGGTGATCAAGGCATTTCATACAAAGCAAGTGTTATACTAAAACAAGCATTTTAAATCAATTCCGGCTTCAATATTTTTAGGATTCCTTCAAAGAATTAATTAACATACACATCCATTTTCTTTTTCCTAACTCTAATATGACTAAATTACAAGCACAACAAGTGTAGCATTTAAACGGAAATAAACTCACGATGCCATGTCGACTATTCCTTTATGTGGATGAGTTTCTCCACTTAATCGAAATAATCTTCGAGGTAATGGAATCCTTCCTCTGGGTCACCTAGCCAAAGAAAATACCCACAATGAGCATTCCTTGATGATTTTCTTGAATTTTGACAAAACAATGTCAAAAGAACGTTAAAGTTCGTATAAAAGAATGTTCTAACTTAAAATGGTCATAACTTAGTCATTTTAACTCGGAATCGCGCATATAATATACCGATTTCTACCTACTCAAAAAGATCTATCCATTTCTAAAATTATTTTTATCAAACTAAATCATTTAGGCCCCGAAACAGTGGTGAGAAAATTCACCACAGATTTTTCCAACACAAAACAACTTTGGTTCAAGAAATCAAAATTTGTTTGATAAATACTTAGTTATCTATATAGTTGAAAATTTCTCTTTTTATAACTATATAACTCATATTTAAGCATGCTCAAGTGTTTTGTTGTCCAATTATATTTCTTGAGTAAAACAACATTGGTTTGAAGTTTTAGAAAACATAGTTTACAAGAATTTATTTTTGTAACTTCTTGGAATGAATATTTGTTTCCCTTTGTTTTCCCAAAATTGCTTTAGGTTGGTTTTATTATTTTTCCCAAATAACTTTTTGAAAATAAAATTTTCTATTTTCTAAGTTCTCTTATATTAGTATTACTTTTCCTATTTATTTTTCCTATACAATTTTCTTGGCCTATTTGTTTTGTAAAGGTCTTTATTTGAAAATTCCTTAGCCTTTCATTTGTTTATCTTTTTCATAAAAAAAAAAAAATCATTTTTGTATCAACAATTATTTTCTTTTGAAAAACAAAGTGGAATAATAGAGAATTTAAGAAGCTTTTCATAGTAAAAGTAGTTTCTAACATTTGTAGTGGGTTCTTTTTGTAACCTGAAAAGAAATGAGATTGTTTTTTGTTAAACCATAGATTCTTTACTTTACATAAACTTATTTCTAAGTGACAAAATCTTCTTTTGTTAATTATTTTTAGAAATTGAAATTTTTGGACAACAATCTAAATGAACATGATTTATGAGAATAATAGTAAAAATAACATGAATAATAAAGTCAAGTATTGGAGTCTTAGCTTCTTCAAGGCTCTCGGGACTAAGAAGTAGACTAGTCCCAAAATAAAAAGAAAAACTTGTTTTGACTTGATGAGGACAAGTCTAAGACTAGAGACTAGTCTTGAAATAACAAGGAATAAATAAATAAATTGCAAGGAATTAATAAATAAATTGCAAAGGAAAAATAAATAAATTGCATTGCATAAAGGTAAATAAATTGCAAGTGAGCTTATATGCTCTAAAGAATATGTATATATATATATATACAGATAATAATATTTACATATAGTAACAATAATATGAACAAAAATAATAACATGAACATAAATAGATTTTTCATGAACAAGAATAATACATGAACATAATGTAGCTTCCATAACTTGTAGTCTTTGGAAACTCACACTATGGTCATGTAAAGTTACATGACATGAAGAAGAAGAAAATAATATAAGATAGTTACCTAAAGAAGATTTTGGTATTATTATATGGTTATGGGTTTTAGTTGTTGGTAGAAGTTGTTGTTGAATTATTTTGAAAGAGTTTTGGGATGGTATTTTGAGAGAGTTTTGAAAGGAGAATTTGAGAGAGTTTTAGTATAGAATTTGTGGGTAGTGAATGTGTGAAAGAAGTGAAAGAGGAGGGGGGTATTTATAGGAAAATGTGGAGGGATTTTTGTATGATTAAAATAAAAGAAAAATAAAACAAATTGACGGGGTATAGAGGGGAGAGGACGCAGGCCATGTGAGATAAGAGGGGAGAGAGATTTTATTTTTTTTATTTTTGTTAAATAAAAGATGTAACATGTAAGGTAGATGTGAAATAAAGTTATGGGAAAGGTAAAAAGTAAAGGTTATAGGTTATGGAGTGTGTAAGAGTAGGTGTAAGAAAAAGTAGAGATAAAAGAATAGTGTAGAATAGTAATGAATAGTGTAATGTAAAGTAGATATGACAATAAAGTATCGGTAGTAAGAAAATACACGTTTAATAGCTATTTCTGTTATTTTTACTTACTGAAAAAATTACAAAATTGATATTTTTGAAAATCTTATATTTTTACGAGTCTAACAGTTATTCGGAATATTTTTACTATTTCGGACCCCGAGACACGTTTTTCAAGAACTGTGTCTGATCTGGTTCAAAGGACACCCGAAATTCGCAAAAATGATATTTTTATATAACCTATAGTTATTATGAACTATTCTAGCTAATTATTCCAACTTTGTAGGGCTAAAGAAAATGGCAATGCCGGACTTAAGCGGTTTCGGTAAACTAGGGTTTTGTTGACTTTAGAAATCCAGTTGACTTCTGGTTTAAGGTTTTAAGCTAAACGGATTCCAAAATTTTAGGGGTTTACAACTCCTAGCCCAACCACCATGACATGACTCCCTCACCATGAAGGATGACCAAAGAAGGAAAGAAGGAATGATCCACCTGAGCAATCCTATATGTCCAATAGAAATTTTGTAATAAAATCGACCCAAAGTATAAGATCGATTAAAAGTTTAATTTATGTTTTTCGGAAAGGTGTTTAATGTTGTTGTGTCTTGAATTTCTTTTGGAAGCTTTAATTTCTTTCATGTTCGGGTTTCATGCCCTTGGATGCTTTTAATTTAATGAAGTATTTTGGTTTGAACAAATTTTATTTCTTGATTTTATTGCTTAAACTTCTTTAATATGATGTTTTTCTTCGCATGTTTATTTCATTGAAAATTTTCAGCAATTTCCATAACTTAGAATGTAAAAGACTTAATAATCTAGTATTAACATAAACAAATTAAAATAGCAGACCTAGAAGGGGACGACCGAGAGTAAGGCATGCATCGAATAATCCGCCTGAGGAAGTCAACCAACTGGAAGTGCCCCCTGTGGCTCCGCCCCCGAATCCGCAAGGCGATCTCCAAGCCACGCTTGGTTAATTAACACAGCTTCTCAATGTGTTAGTTCAACAACAACAAATGAACATGCCACCTCCGGCACCAGCTTAAGCACCACCCTAGCAAGCACTTCAAGCATCTATACATGGACCGGCACCACCTGATGCTCAGTCACATACTGCACCTTTGCCGCCTCCGCCACCACCCCAACCATACAGAACTTCACTTACTGATTTCATCAAAAGTAACCATTACTTTGATGGGGCTTTTGGAAAAGCATATGAAGCTAAGGATTGGCTCACATAGATAGAACGATCTTTTGCTACTTATGAAGTTCTTCATCATCTTCGATTAAGTTATGGCACCTATATGTTGAGTTTTAATGCTTGAGTCTGGCAGGAGTTGTCACGCCCCAAAAGGTGTCCTAAACGTGGCAGTCCGCCGTACACAATATTAAAGCCTAGGAATGACCGCTTCAGTCATGCGAAGGCTTCCATACTATGTACAAGGCGTCTAACACATAGAGGAGACACATTGGAGAGATATATTTTATATTGATACACTTGAGTAACATTGTAAAGGGAATACAATTCACTATACTTCAGATACGAAACACTATACTTCATATACGAATCACTATACTTCAAAATACAAATCATTAAACTTCAATTACATTCATCCAAAGACTTCCCTGCATAAACTATTACAAGGAAAATCATAAAGCCTAGCTGATAACTTCAAACATTCTTATCCTTTGCCGAAATCCTGAAGTCATTCTCGGCTCCAACCATTTCGGTCCCCACTTTGCATTCTTGAGATAACATATTCATTTAAACAACTATTGTGGAATAAGCTACACCAGCTTAGTGAGAATTCTCTTAATTTCGTATCATAACAAGCAAGTTATAATCAACCATATGCTATGCATGAACAAATACATGAGCAAACAATTATGTATGGGTATCTGGAACCCACACACAGAACAGATTTATGCCCTCCGTATCTTGGGTTATGAATGGTATTAAAATCTACACGACTGCTGCTAGTCCCCAAGCCCTCGGCTCATAGCACTCAAATCGGCTAGGCTCACCCATGGAATGCATCCCCATGCGCCTTAGTTCCCATGAATGAGCTCTGGCACCGATCTCATTATCCAAATGAGTCATCATCGGACCATACCGATCGACCTGCGTAGGAGTAGCACGCTACCAAATGCAATATGTTCGATGCGATGCATGACCAATTTAAATTTTTGCTTAGGTCAAAATATTCATATATTCTTTAGAATGACTAACTAATATCATACACATAATAGTAATAATATGAACAGTGCAGTTATCCAATCGAATCGTGGTTTCGATTTGCTTTAGTATTCTTTGACATATATTCATCACAGTCTCATCATATATCCCATCCCCATTCATATCAATTTTTATCTTGTTCCTATAATTCTAATGCAACTAGCTGCAAGCACAAACAAGGTAACAAAATAAGAAGAAGACTCACTCGGCCATTGTATCACCGGTCTTTTAGTAAAAGTAATCCAGTGGTAGGGAATCATCGAATTCGGGGTCACCTAAAAAGGAAGAAATACTCTAATTAGTATTTCAACTCAAACTAATCCAAATGAGCTTATACAAACTATCAAATTCGTAATTCTCGTCCTAAGCGGAAATTCCAAATTAAAACGGCCATAACTTGGTCATTTTAACTCGGAATTTTGCAAATTATATATCGATTTCTATCTACTTTGAAAGATCTATCTATTTATAATATTATATTTAAGTTTTGAAAACTTTGAAGCTTCAAAAAGGTTCGATCAGTTCTGATCAGTAGCAATTTCAATTCCGAAAAATAGTTTTGTAAATGTTTGTAATGTTCGTACTATATAGATTAGCTATACATGCAATATTGATAATTTTATAACATGAATGACATGAGATGAGTTTAATGTATGCATGATCTTGATGAGTTTTGCTAAAAGAAAATTTTATAACTTTTTATTTTGCAAGACCATAATAACAATTACTTATGAAAAATCTAGTTTTCTAACTTTAATCATTTCCATTTGTTTTGGATTTATTACTTAAGAAAATATAATTATTTTTGTTAAAATTGAGTCTTCATTATATCTATTACTTATGACCTTCATTTCTACATAAAAATTTCCATTTTACACTTTGTAAACACGTCTTCAAGTAGAGTTGATTCCAAAATCCGAATTTTTGTAAAATTAGTTTTTGAGTGATTCCTTTAAGTAAAAATCATTTGACACTTAGAAAATTAAAGCCCAACCATGCCTAGCCATAACTAAGGACTTCATTTTTACATAAAATTTGCATTTTACACTTTGCAAATATGTTTTCAAATAGGATTTACTCAAAAATCCGAATTTTAGAATATCCACTTTTGAATGATTCCTTTGGGAAAAACTTGTTTAATGCATTAAAATTTAAGACTTTATGGTACCTATTACTTAAGGACTCCATTCATTACATAAAATTTCATTTTGAGCTTGGATAATAGGTGTTCTTATGGCCTTCATTCAAAATTACGAATTTCACAAATTGACTACTAACTCAAAATTTCCCATCTTGATTCTATTTCTTGTTTTATACATTAATCTCATCAAAACTCATTTCAACTTATAAAAATCACTACTTAATGATATCTATGACCTAAACTCTTCATTTTTCATATAAAACACAAGTTTTGAAGTTGATAAATGAGTTTTCAAAATTGGTCTTGGTTGAGATCCGAATTTACCAAATTTATTTTTGGACATATCTTTTGATAAAATCTATCTAAACTTATGAAAATCCATTCCTTACATATCATATCTTAAGAGCCTTTCATATCTTGAATAAAAACTTCATTTTTGAGTTGGAAAACATGTTTTTAAACTAGGCCTTGGCCAAAATCCGAAAATAGAACTTTGTTTTGAAAGTTAATCTTTGAAAATCACATTTGATTCTTGTAAAAAGAAGTCTTGATAGTATACATACATTAAGCCTTCATTTTCTTAAGTAAAAACTTCATTTTGACATTTGGAAAGTGGTTTTTAAATAGGGGTCTTGCCAAAATACGAATTTCACAATTTTTGTTTGAGTTCAAAACCAAGATCTACACTTAATATGAACATAAACATAAATGAAACCCATGGTAGTACTATAAACTCATAGATCTAAACTTTACTCATCAAAATCATTCATTTATGTTGTCTATACCCTAAGCCCTTCATTTTAAATGAAAAATACACATTTTGAAGTTGAAAAACTTTTCTAAATATGGTTCATTTTCATCCGAATTTTCAAAATGATTTTTGTTGAAAATAAAATAGATCTTGAGTTTTCTAAAATATTCCTACTATCATCATCTATACAAGTTATCTAAGAGCATAAAACAAAAGTCTAATGCATGAACTTAAAACAACTAGATCTAGTCTACTAAACTAGTTATAAGTGCATAAACACTGTGATAGCCATGTGAATCATGAATAGATGATGAATATATGCACAAATCACTAATAATAACAACATACCTTAACAATAAAACAAGATAATAGCATAATAACTCAAATAACAAGATCTTAAACATTATGATGACAAGGATCTCATATTCAAGTGTTTCCACTTCCCTAGCTTGAAGCTCATGGGGATTTTGTGTGGAATCACACATGAATGAACTTGCCATTACATGTTTCAAGATCCTAAAGTATAGATCTCTTACTTATTTGTTGTATGGAGTAAGAAATTTGAAGGAAAAACAAAGTGTGTGTGTGTGTGTAGAGGGACGGGGGGTCACGGCAAGAGGAGAGAAGGAGAGACAGTTGTGTGAGTTTTTTTTTTTTTATTAAATGAAATGAAAATGAAGAGAGAGAAAAGAAAATGATTATTTATATCGAGTGAATTAGGGTTTGTATTGTATTATAAAAGAATAAAAATAAAATGAATAGAGGGCAAATGGGGAGGGTTTGTGCCAGCCATGTGAGGAGGAGAGAGAGGGAGAGTTGAAATTGTTTTCAAAATTGGAATTTGTATAATAAAAGTGTTAAATGTAATAATTTTGTAAGAAACAAAAATTTCTTGGAAAAGAAAATATAATTGAGTGTTTGTAAGGATGTAAGACTAGGGTATGGGTGTGTGTGTAGTAGGTTGTACTTGTGAATAGTAATAAATAGTAGATAAGACATTTACTTTACCGGTAGTAAGGAAAATACGGGAAAAAGGCTATAACTATAATTTTTATAATCCGAAAAATTATAAAACTTATATTTTTGAAATCCTTATAAAATTTTGGTTCTAAAGAGTATTCCGGAATATTTTTCTAAGTTTCTAGTTCCAGGACTCGTTTTTCCGTAATGGAGCTCGGGAAAGCCCGGAATAGAAAATTTTTCGAAATCAAAACTTTCTATGGTTTAAAATGTATTTTAAAACAATATTCTACATTAAATTATTTTATAAAAGTTCTTTTGATATGAAACCGAAAGAAAGCCGGATCTAGGGCTTCTAGGTTTTTCTCACAAAATTTGGACCAAACCGGTTTAGGGTTTCGTTTTCAGGTTTTCGAAGTTTACTTGATTACTAGGACAACCAGGGTTTATATTATAAGAATAATAACATTGTGAAATGAATAGTAGTAAATAGTACCAAAAGACCATTTAAATACCGGTAGTAATAAAATACGAAATAAATTGCAAAATCAAATAATTCTAGTTATCTAAAAATTATAAAACTGATATATCTGAAAATCTTAGAAAATTACGAGTCTAACGGTATTAATATCATATATTTAACATTTCGAGCCCCGGGGCATGCTTTTCAAAGTCTGTACCCGATTGGGTTCGAAATAAATTAAAAATTCGTTAATCACATCTTTTAGAGCATCCTAGAATTTATACGAACCAACTACACCTTTTTCTTTCATTCCGACTCCTTCGCTTAGGAATACGGAATTTCCGAATCTAGGCTACTAGGGTTTCTTGAGAATTTTGGAGACTTAGGTTTTCCGGTTGACTTTCTGGTTTATACCTTTTCCAATTTGGAAACTGATGTTTTATGTTTATACAACATATTTGATTTGAGATATTTATTTTAAATTTGATTTTTTTAAGTATTTAATATCTCTCGACGTTTTCAAAATTCTTTGAATTGAGTTTTATTTTTGAAGGTTAATCATTATTTATTTTTTAATAATTTGTTTTTTGGCTCTATATTACTCGATTTTATAAGTCGGAGTTACGTATAGAATTTATCGTACGTAGTGGTTTTGGAATTGAAGTATGTTGAGTTCTTACTTTGTTTTTAAGAATTCTTATTTTTCTCAAGATCCGAAAATTTCTGGATTCGCTCGTGTTTTTGGACTAGTTGAAATTCGGTTTTAATTTGGAGTGATTTTTGGGGTTTATTTTCGAAGTTCATCTTGGAATTATTTACTGAAATTTTCCAGGGCTTACAAGAGTCCAAGAGTAGAGAGTTGCCACCACCTATCACCTATGATATGTTTCAAAATGAGTTTTTGGAAAACTATTTTCTGGGAAGTCTAAGAGTAAGGTATAGTGCGGATTTCTTACACATGTCTCAGAAGGGAAGATCCATAGAACAATATGAGATGGAGCTCAGTCGACTCCTGTAGTATGCTCCTGATTCCTATAAGTATAGTGAAGAACTAAAACATCAAGTGTTCTTAAATGGGTTAGATGAAGATATGAGGATGCGGTTAGAAGAATTTGACATCCGCACCTTCAGAGAATTAGTTGAAAGAGCAAGGATTGTTGAAGGGACCAAGAAAAGGAAAGCTAGGACTTCTAAGAAGAAGGTTCATGTGTTTGGAAAAAAGTTTCAACCAGGAACATGCTCTTATTTCCCTTCTAAGAGGTTTAAACCTATTAACCACTTTAAGGGAAATTTTAGTGGACAAAAGGATGCTTCTAAAGCAGCAATAACTTGTTGGAAGTGCAAAGGAGTGCACTATCCAAAGAGATGCACCACCTACCCCCCCCCCCCCCCCCCCCCCCCCCCCCCCCCAAAAACAAATGTTATTTTTGTGGCGACCCGAGCCATAAGATTCTAGACTGCCCAAAGAAAGCTTCTACGACTTGTTTTGTGTGCAAACAAACTGGACATTTTGCCAATGAATGTCCTCAAAGGAAATCTACAACAGATCGACCTGTTGGATCTTCAGGAGAACTTGCTCTGACAAGGAGTGGGAATGGAAGTGGAAGTTGCTTGGCATCATCTATGCATGGGTTGAGGATCTACAACCTTAAAGGGCACTGGGTTTGTGAAGATGCTGCTGAAGAAGGAGTGAAATTGGCTGCCCTGGACAATGGAGAGGAGTATGACTATAGCTTGGTTATAGGTTAGCCTCAATCCATAAATATTTTCTTATTTTGATATCTGTTGAGTATAAAGATATGATATGTTTTAGGAAATGATAGATGCTTAGGAAACCCTATAAAGACAATAAGGATAGTAACGCATGCATCTTGAACGTAGGAACTATACAAATAAGGGATCTGACCGCTTATACCCTCTTTGACACTGGTGCAACACATTCCTTTATCTCTGCTAGTATAGCCTTGAAGACCAGTTTATCCATCACCATAACCATAACAAGTTTTCGTGTAAAAACCCCCACAGGTAGCGTGGTGACTACCAAAGAAGTAATAAGGAATTGCCCCATGAAGATACAAGGCCATGAAGCAACCACCGGTTTTATAGTAGTAGAAATCAGCAAGTACGAAGTAATTCTCGGAATGAGTTGGTTGTCCATGGTAGAAGCAAAGGTAGATTGTAGAGTAAGAAAGTAGAATTCATGGGACTGAATGGGAAGAAAGCTACGTTTCAAGAGAATCCACGGCCTCTAAAAGATTGGAGTTAAGTTCATTTGAGTTAATTGAAGAAGTTGAGGAAGGAGTTGAAAGCTATGTAGGAAGCATGGAAGAAGAGAAGGAAAGACCTAACATTGATGACATCCCCATCGTCAATGAATTCTTCGATGTTTTTCTGGAAGAATTGCCTGGATTACCTCCAAAACAAGAGATTGATTTCGAGATCGACTTGATGCCAAAAGCGAAACCTATATCCAAGGCACCATACCAAATGCAACCCGTTGAGCTCAAAGAGGTTAAAAAGCAATTACAAGAATTGCTTGAGCAAGGATTCATTAGACCAAGTATCTCGCCTTAGGGAGCTCCGGTTTTATTTGTAAAGAAGAAGGATGGATCGATGAGGCTATGTATTGATTACTGAGAACTCAATAAGGTCACTATAAAGAATAAGTATCCATTGCCAAGGATTGACAATCTCTTTAACCAACTACAAGGATCAAGTGTGTTCTCATGCATTGATTTGTGATTGGGATACCACCAGCTAAGGATTAAACCAGAAGATGTGTCAAAGACTGCTTTCAGAACATGGTATAGACACTATGAGTTCATAGTTATGCCCTTTGGATTGACTAACGCACCAACTGCTTTCATGGACTTGATGAATCGAATATATAAGCCGCTTTTGGATAAGTGCGTAATTGTCTTCATTGTCAACATTTTAGTCTATTATAAGATACGGAAGCAACACAAAGAACATTTGAGAATGACATTACAAACATTAAGGGAGCACAAGTTATATGCCACACTGTCCAAGTGTGACTTTTGGTTGGACCAAATATCTTTTTTAGGACATGTTATCTCGGGAAGTGGAATATTAGTAGATCCCGAAAAGATTAAGGCCGTAATGGAATGGAAACAACCAAGGACGGTAACTGAGATTAGAAGTTTCTTTAGATTAGCTGGCTATTATAGAAAGTTCGTACAAGATTTCTCAAAAATAGCTAAGCTGCTAACTTAGTTAACCTAGAAAAATGAGAAGTTCATCTGGAATGAGAAGCGAGTACAAAGTTTCTAGGAGTTGAAGCGATAGCTAGTATCCGCTCCAATTATAACCCTACCAGATTCGGAAAAGCCATATACCGTCTATATCAATGCATCAAGGAATGGCTTAGGATGTGTGCTTATGCAAGAAGAGAAGGTAATTGCATACGCTTCACGGCAGTCAAGGCTGCATGAATAGAATTACACGATGCATGATCTTGAGTTAGCCGATGTTGTCTTCGCTCGTAAGCTTTGGAGGCATTACCTATATGGACAGAGATGTGAGATGTATATGGACTATAAGAGCCTCAAGTATTTATTTACCTAAAAGGAATTATGTATGAGGCAAAGAAGATGGTTGGAATTGATTAAGGACTATGATCTTAGGATAAACTATTGCCCTGAAAGAATAAATGCAGTAGCAGATACTTTAAGTCGGAAGAACTACGGGGAAGTTACAGCCATGCTCACAACCCAAAAAGAGCTTATAAAGGAATTCGAGAGATTGAGCATAGAATTTGTGAGACAAAATATAGAACTGGAAATTTCCCATTTGGTGATGTAGTCGACTCTGATAGATAAGATCAAGGAATCTCAGCGATATGACGAAGTCATACAAAAATAGAAATGTGAGGTACAAGGAGGAAAGTATGATGATTTTGAGATAGATGAGGAGGATGTAGTAAGAATGAAGGGAAGATTATGTGTGCCGGATGACGAAGAGATGAAAAAGAAAATTATGAGCGAGGCACATAACTCAGTATATACCATGCACCCCGGCGGTACTAAAATCTATCAAGATCTTAAGAGTCACTTTTAGTGGAATGGTATGTGAAATGACCTAGATTTAAATTCTATTTAAATTCCATGTGTTTATTTATTTATATTAATTGTTGAATTAATGAGCATGATGTTGGGATAGTTATGTCAGTAATAATCTAAATGTATTATTTTGCATATATATTGGAATTAATACATTTGTCTTATATGTATTAATGTGTGTGTGTAATAAAATTATTAATTATGTCTTTTATACATTAAGGTGTTAGTTAAGTTACATTTATAAAATCAATCTTGGTTTTCCATAAGATTAGTTGATAGAGTTTTCTTTAATTAAGTTAGCAATTATGCCCAAATGAAGCCTCAAATGAGACTCAAATTCATTCAAAATGCAAATTAAAGTTGCATATGCCATCAAGGGTGAATTTAGAATATGTTTAAGGCTTAATTTTGCTCAATTAGACCACTTTTAGGGGCAGCCATCATTTTATCCGAATTTTCACTTTTCTTTCTTCCTTTTCTCTTCCTCTTCCATTTCCATTTCCAAGTCCAAACCAAAAACATTAGCAAGCTTTGATAAGTCAAAGTTCTCCTCAAGACAAGGTATATATATTTGAATTGATTTAACTATGATTGTTGTTTTGTTTTTCTTTCTTGAAGTGGTTGTATGAATTCTTAAATGAAATGATTTTAATGTTATTTAACTAGCTTGTTTATGCTTTGATTTTAGCTAGAAATGTGTTTTATTAGTGTGTGAGTTTGTTTTTGTATGGTTATAGTGATATGAAGTGTTTGGAAGAAACAAAGATAGTTTAAGTAGTTAAAGTAGAGGATGATGGAAGTAGGTTTTGGAGTGATCAAATGTGTTGAGTTCTTATTTTAAGTTGCTAGGATTGAGTAGTGTAGATAGGGGTGAGTATATGAAGTTAGAAATGAAGTTGAGGATGATTTGAAAGTGTTACGGGATAGAATTTTCGAAGTAGAAAAACAGGGGATTGTGTTTTATCGTTTAAGCCTATTTTTAAACGTACGCCGGCACTTGGGAATTCAACGCCGCCGGTGTAGAGGCAGCGTTGGATTCAAATTTCTTAAGGCTGATTGAACGCCGCCGGCTTTCGCTGGAAAAGTCAGTCGGCGTTCATCCCTTCATATTGTACGCTGGCCGCTGGGAATCAAGGCAGCCAGCGTATGTGTCAAAGCTGCCCGCGTATCTTGGTAAGTGGACGGCTTAGACCTCTCTGGACGTTTTGAAAAAATTTTAGGTTTTGGATTCTACGCCGGCTCAAGGCCGCCGGTGTAGAATGAAGGCAGTCGGCGTACCCTTGAACATTGCTAGCGTTGGCAGTGTTGATTTTCAGAGTATCGAACACCGGCTCAAAGCCGCCGACTTTGGCTGCCGGCGTATCCCCTGTGCTTTTGAATTTTAAAAACTTTTTCTAAAATTTTCGAAGTTTGTTATTTGAGCAATTAAGTATTTATTAAGAGATTTAGAATATAATAGAATGATTAAATGCTTATTCATGACCTTGTATTCAATTATTTGAATATCTTTGATTTATTTGTAATATTTAGATATAATATGTATGTATAATTGTGAGAGTGAAATCTATATTTATTGATTTA
Source organism: Combretum micranthum (assembly GCA_024138025.1). Taxonomy (NCBI): domain Eukaryota; kingdom Viridiplantae; phylum Streptophyta; class Magnoliopsida; order Myrtales; family Combretaceae; genus Combretum; species Combretum micranthum. The sequence goes on from JAMXBD010000030.1 coordinate 1,758,966, forward strand.
TTGATTATTGTGATATTCCTATTTCAGTTAAGGATTCTTCGGTTAGTTCATCGTCGAGAGATCCTAGTTATATACTAACGGGTTCAGGTACGCAATAACTTATTTGATGATTGCCAGGAATAGGCATTCCTAATTTGATCTAAATTGATTTGACTTAATATTTGAATGAATTGGATGTCTATTACGCTGTTTAATCTAGTCCGAGGAGCAGCAAACCTGTCATGATGCAATGACATGTTAGTTAGGCGCTTAACCAAGTCATGATGCAATGGTACGCTATGATGCAATAGCGATTCTTTTGGTTAAGTGGATAGCCAATAGGGGGAATAGTATCTGAGTAACGTTTGCTTAAACTTAGGGGGAAATACCATGATTTAGTTCAAAGTTTATGGGAACTTGTGAACTAGGCTCATGTTATGGACTGAGTTTAAGTAGAGTCGGGCAACGGCTTTTGAACCCTAAATGAAGCTATTATCTTCATGAAATAGATATAAGAGATATAAGTCTTCGGACTACTTATATCAACCCCCTGAGTAGCTGTTGTCACTCAGGATCCCTGAATTCCCAAAGTGTGACCGGGGTTTGAATACCCTCTTGTTGATTTGTGCAAGAAAACGTAACAAAGATAATCACCTGTCTAATGTTGCATTATATCAATTTGATAAATTGTTTTTGCATTGGTTATTGTATACTAGGCCTTTGGCTCACTTTTGCTGCTTTGCAGGTATTGGAGACGAATTTTATGATGATTTGGGCTATGGGTCCGATTTCGAGAGATTTCTAGATGAGTGGGATGAATAGGATCCGACCACCCTGGACTTTTGGGAAGAATTTTTGCTAAGGAAAAAGTTATGTATATAAGGCTTGTTAGTTAAGCCTATTTGTTGTAAAGACCTTAAGATCCTCTAGGGTCCTTTTATTAAGCAAACATGTAATTTTTGTAGTGTCTTGTATTGACCCTAAACAGTGATCATATGATGTAAATGTATGTATAGATTGCTCTTGTTAGCAATCTTGTTTTGTTAAAAGTTCTCTATAAAGTTATAGTGATTTTGATCAAACAATATTCATAAACTGTTAGATTTAGGAGAATCTTACATATAATATGAAAATATTATATGTGGTTAGGGACTCGGTACTCTAAGTCTCGGGATTTAGAGGGTCAGGTCTTTACAGTATGAAAAGAGATGTAGTTGAATTCGTAATGAAGTGTCCTACATGCCAACAAGTAAAGATTGAACACTAGAGACCACGAGGACTTTTGAAACCCTTGACCTCACCAGAATGGAAATGGGATCAAATCATAATGGATTTCGTATGTGGTTTACCTCGAACATCAGCAAGATATGATGCCATATGGGTAATAGTGGATCGACTTACTAAGTCGGCACATTTTATCCCCATCAATATGACCTACTTGATGGAGGAGTTCGCCCAGCTATACGTAAAGGAGATTGTGAGACTACATGGAGTTCCAGCAGGAATTGTATCGGATCGAGACCCCTGATTTGTGTCAAAATTTTGGACAAGTCTTCAGAAGTGTATGGGAACTAAGTTACATTTCAATACAGCTTATCATCCACAAACCGATGGACAGTCGGAGCGAACCATTCAGACCATAGAAGACATGTTGAGAACATGTTTTATGGAATTCAAAGGAAGCTGGGAAGCACATTTACCTTTGGTAGAATTTGCTTACAACAACAACAACAATCATTCAACAATTAAGATGCCACCGTATGAAGCTTTATATAGAAGAAGGTGCAGATCACCTCTATTTTGGGATGATGTAGAGAAATTGACAATTGGACAAGATCTCATCCAAGATGCCGTAGACAAAGTCAGGATTACTCAACAAAGGATGAAAGAGGCGTAGGATAGATAGAAAAGTTGGGCAGATAAAAAACGTCGAATCCTTGAGTTTGGCATTGGCGATCATGTGTATCTAGAGGTAAATCTGATAAAGAGTATTCATCGTGTATGAGCTCAAGGAAAGCTAAGCCCAAGATATATCAGACTGTTTGAGATTCTTGAATGAGTGGGAGACCTGGCTTATCGCTTGGTGCTATCGCCAAACCTGTCGGGAGTACATAATGTCTTTCATGTTTCAATCTTAAGAAAGCATGTGCTCGACCCCAATCGGATTATGGAACTTGAACCAGTAAGATTAGAAGAGAACTTGACATGTGAAGAATACTCGGTTCAAATTTTGGATTAGAAGGTTCAAAAGTTGAGAAATAAGGAGATCCAATATGTCAAAGTATTATGGATAAATCATTCGCAAGAGGAGGCTGCTTGGGAAGCTAAAGAGGAGATCCGAAAGAAATATCCAAATCTCTTTGAAGAATCAGGTACGAATTTCAAGTTTTGAGGACAAAACTTTTTTTAAGGGGGGTAGGTTGTAAACCTCTAAAAAATTTTGGTTAATTTTAAGTTTGATCTTAGAATTACAAGTCAACCGGAAACCCTAAGTCTAGTACAAACCCTCGAATTTAGATCCGACATTCTCGTATTCTTTAACCTTCGAAAACGAAGTTGATTTTATTAGTGTTAATAGTTCATAATATTTTACAGAAGCATAAAAATATCATATTTGCAAATTTAGAGTGTCATTCGAACTTAATCGAGATCAGTTCTCGAAAAGCATGTCCCAGAGTCTGGAATAATAAAAATATTCCGATAACACCGTTAGAACAGATTTAATACAATGATTTCAAAAATATCAGTTTTGTAATTTTTCGATAACTAAAAATAACAGATATTGCATTTATACGTGTATTTTCTTACTACCAGTATTTTACTAGTCACATCTACTTTACATTACGCTATTTTTTTATCTCTACTTTTTCTAACACCTACTCTTACAACACCATAACCTATTATCTTTACTTTTTACCTTTCTCATAACTTTATATCATATCTATCTTACATATTATTACTTTTAATACATAAAACTACAAAAAATCAAATCTCTCTTCCCCTACACCCTACTTGGCCGACGCCTCTCCAACCTCCTCCCCACCCTTCCCCTTTTCTCCTCCTCCTCCTCCTCAACCCCAACCCCCCCCCCCCCAACTCCTTTTCCTCTTATTTATTTTCAATTTTTCTTTAATTAAATCACTAAAAAATCACTCCCCATTTTCCTATAAATACCCCTCTCTCATTCACTTCATTCACACATCTTCTACTCACAAATTTCACTCCAAAAACTCTCTCCAATTCCTTTCTCAATTAATATCCCAAAACTCTCTAAAATTTTCTCCACAAAACATGATTCTTCTTCTACAAACACTTTAGGTAAAAATTCTCTTAAAATTTCTCTTACCAGGTCATGTAACTTTACATGACTATGGTGTGAGTTTCCTAAACTTAATGTTATGGAAGCCACACTATGTTCATGTATTGTTCTTGTTCATGAAAATATATTTATGTATTTCTATGTTGTTATTTTACTTTTTCTCATATTATTATTGATTTTATATTAATCTCTTATATATATGTAGCTAGATATAATTATGTACTTATATATAATTTTTAGAGCATGTAAGCTCATTGTTATTTATTTACTTCTAAGTAATGCAATTTATTTATTTATTTCATGTTATTTTAAGACTAATCTCTAGTCTTAGACTTGTCCTCATCAAGTTAAAACAATATTTGCTTTCTTTTTCTTATTTTTTTTAGACTAGTCAATTCTTAGTCCCGGGATACCTTGATAAAGCTAAGATTCCTAATACTTGACATATTTCTTTACTTACTTATTTCATTAATTATTATGTCTTTCTTATGTTTTCATGATTTTATAATTTGATATTCATGATCATGCACAAACATATTGATTTTGTCTCAACAAGATAAAGAAGGAAATTTTTTCTTAAACTAGAAGTTCTTCTCTAAAAATAAATGTAATTATGAAGGAAACAATTTTTCATAAAAACTTAGGAATTTATCATAACAAATTTTTTTTAGAAATCTAGAGGAGTTCATTATAAATTTTAAGAACATAGGAATTTTTAAACAATACATACATACACTTTACAAAGTTATAAAATGGAAAGGAATTCTTGATTAAACAAAAAGTTTTACTAAACTTCACTTTTTATCAATACTTTGAATTTCAATTAAACTAGTTTGACAGACACCAATAAATTTCCTTTCATAAAAGTACAATAATCTCAAGAAATGAGATCAATGAACAACTTAGGAAATCACTTCTTTAAATGTAAGAAAATATAGAATTATTACTACTTTCAAAAAGTATTAGAAACTAAGCTATAAGAAATTTAGAAAATGAAAATCATTCTTTTGAAATTTAAAGAGACTAAAGAAATGGAATTAAGGAAAAGAAAATACTTATTCAAAATAACTTGAGAAAGTTTCTAGCAAGCTAAGAAGAAATTTTCAAAACTTTTATTTTTCCAAAATTTTTAGAAGACTTTACTTTTACAAAAATTTATGGTTGAGACAACTTCATTAATTTCATGCATTTAACATGAGTAAATGAATATATATATATATATATATACTTTTCAAAGGTCCTACAAACTATTATAATATCTATCTCTTTGATACAAGTTTATGTAAAAAGAAGAAAGTAAGTTTTGTAAAATTCGTGGAAAATCTGATCACCACTACTTCGGAGCTCAAACAACTTAATTTGATGAAAATAGTTTTAGAATTGGATAGATCTTTTTGAATAGATAGAAAACGGTATATTATATGTATAATTCCGAGTTAAAATAACCAAGTTATGACCATTTTTAAGTTGAAATTTTCTTATATGCGAATTTTAACGATCTTATGACATAGTTTTTGATAAGTACCGTAGAATCAACAATAAATTCTAATTAAGGGTATTCTTCTTGATTAGGTGATCCCAAGGAGGATTGTACGTATCTGGAGGATTATTACGATTAGTGGAATTCTCGATTGACTCATCCATTAGGAAAAAGTGTCATCATGGCCGAGTGAGTCTACTCTCTTTTATTTCTCATACTTATGATTGTGCTTGTAAATTTAATTGCATTAGAATTTAAGCAAGATAGAATGGAAGTTGTATGATAAAATGTTGAAAGAATATTAAGTATATCGAAGCATGAATTGCTTATAATAAAGTTGTATGAGTATTATTTCATTGAAGTATTTGAAATTGGTTGCTCACTTGAAAGAAATTAAAATATAACAACTAGACTTTAATTAAGAATTTATTGAAGCAATTCATATGTTAAGTCACATTGCATTCGCTATCATACAATTGGTGGGACAAGTGTATAATAGTGCCGGTAGGCATAACCGGTATATCATAGAGGTAGCAAGAAGGAGTCGGTAAGAACTACATAAATTAGTGGCTAGTAAGAGCCTGTAATAACTACACGTTTTTTATGGCGTATAAGAGCGGGTAAGATCTATAAAAATATTTTTAAAAGAAGTTGTGGCCGTTATTAGCCGAAATACCTAATCCCGAATGAATGGCATAATTCATTCAACATATGGTTCTCGGAAAGTCATATGTCTTGTATGCTCATGTGTTTGTTCCATTCCATTTGCTTGCCTAATAACTTGGTTGATATTTTACTTCAAGTATGAATTTTTTGGATTTACTCACTAAGCCCATAAGCTTACGGCCCTATAGATATTTGCATTCTCCAGAACACTTGTTTCTGTACCTGAGGTCTCCTCATATCCGCGTAAGTTTTCTTTTGGAGCTTTTGAAGGAAATCTACTTGAAGAATTATATTAGAATTCATTTGAAATCTTTGATGTATAATTCAAGCATTGTATAAACTGCTAGTTATTTTCGATCTTTAAAATATAGCGAGGGTATGTCCCTAAGAATCATGTAATAAACTTTTGATTATGAATATTATGATTTGATTTATTTCTGGATTCTTGTATGTTCATTTTACTTGCTTAGACCACACTTCTCAAAAGCGTCTCCTATTACCGTTCTAGATGCCTTGCATATAATAGTAAGACTTTCGCTTGACTAAGGAGGTTATTCTTGAGTCTTGATATTATATGTGGCGGGTTGCCACATTTAGGGTATCCTTCGGAGCATGACAATATTTGGTGAGGAAGATGAAGTTTGCCAATGGTAGATTTTCTCTAATGGTAGGCATTGTTTGTGTTTAGTCTCGAGGACTTCAATGACTATGGTGCTCGATGGATGTTTAGGAGTTTGAAGGATATCTTTGGTGATGGGTAAGAGATTGAGGAAGATAGGTAGAGGTTAATAGAGATCTTTGAAGGAGATTTTGGGAACTCCAACAACTTTAGTAGAATTACTTTAGAGGAAGAAGAGAGAGAGAGAGAGAGAGACTATTTTTTTTTCTTTTTTTATTTTTTTTACTCTTTAGGTAATGGATAGGATTTAGAATGCTATTGGTTCAATGGTCTAAACAAGATAATATCATTAATGATATTAATAAGAGTAGTGATAAGGGGCATGAAAATTTCAATTGGGCATAACATTGGTGTTTTTAAAAATTTAGGTATCTAATTGACATTTCATGAAGTTCAGGTACCTAATTGACCATTTTATCAAAGTTTAAGTACTAAATAGAAATTTTCACTTATTTTTTTGAGTATATTGAATGGATTTCTTTTTGAATAATTTTAAAATTACATGGATGTCTAGTTTTTAAAAATAGACTTTATGTCTTTCAAAAAGATGATGTGGCAAATGACATGAAAATTTATCTTATAAGATGCTATTATATCACCATATATAACATATATTTGATTAGAAATTGTTAAAAAAATATTTTAAAAAACAATTACCAAAGTGGTTAATCCAAACACATTAATCCATCATAAATACTTCACACTCGCTCATTGCAATTGAGGACTTTTGGGTCGCAATGCATAGAGAAGAAACAGGATAGTTTTTCCCCACTTCTTTTGCATGGCCTTTACATTGTATTTGGTATAGGGAATTGGGTGGGAATGATTTGAAGTGAAGAAAATTAGTGGGATTAAATTTATTTGATTTGGAGTGAAGAAAATTAGTGGGATTAAATTTATTTGTTTTGAAAGGGAAATATGAGAGAAAGGAAAATTGATGGAATAATTTTCTTTTGGTTCTATCATTTCTGCGAACCCCCCACCCCCCCCCCCCCCCCCCCCCCCCCCCACAAAAGCATAGGGAGAATTAGAGGGAAATGGGGAAAATTTTTTTAATTGCATATTATTTTTTATGGGCATGCAAGTAATTTGCTCTTATATCTTATTTTGACATTTATGATAACTCATATTGCATCAATTTTCTTTACTTTATTATCCAAACACATTGAATGATTCAAATTCTTGAATAATTTTTCTCCTCAATTTTCTTTCCTTTTATAAAATTTCCTCTTCTTGATTCATTCCATAATGCCAAAGGAAGTGTTAAGGTTGTAACTTGCAAGTTGTAAGGGATTCTCATTATAGTGGTTTTTTTGTAAAGACCCGATCCTCTAAATCTTGAGACTTAGAGTATCGAATCCCCAACCGCATACAACGTTTGCACATTATATGCAAGGTTGTCCTAAAACTAACAGTTTATGAAAATTGTTTGATCAAAGTCACTAAACTTTGAAAAGAGATTTTAAACAAAACACGATTGCTAACAAAAGCAATCTATACATAATTTACGTCATAGAAACATTGTTTAGTGCCAATACGTGACACTACAAAAATTACATGTTTTCTCAAAACATAAGAATCCTAAGGGATCTTAGGTCATTACAAAAAGAATTGGGCTTAACTATCAAGCCATCTATACATAATTTATCCTTAGCAAAAAGTCTTCCAAAAGTCCAGGGTGATCGAATCCTATTCGTCCCACTCATCGAGAAATCTTTCGAAATCAGACCCATAGCCCAAGTCATCGTAAAACTCGTCTCCAATACCTGCAAAGCAGCAAAAGTGAGCCAGAGGCCCAGTACACAATAACCAATGCATAACGAGTCATCCAATTGATGTAATGCATCATAGAACAAGTGGTTATCTTTATTACAATTTGATTCACAAATCAACAAGAGGGTATTCAAACCCCGGTCACGCTTCGGGAATTCCAGGGATCCTGAGTAACAGCAGCTGCTCAGGGGGTTGATATAAGCAGTCCGAATACTTATATCTCCTATATCTATTTCATGAAAATAATAGCTTCATCTAGGGTTTAAAAGCCGTTGCCCGACTCTACTTAAACTCAGTCCATAACATGAACCTAGTTCACAAGTTCCCATAAACCTTGAACTAAATCATGGTATTTCCTCCTAAGTTTAAGCAAACGTTACACAGATACAATTCCCCCCTATCGGCTACCCACTTAACCAAAAGAATCGCTATTGCATCATAGTGTACCATTGCATCATGGTAAAGTCATTGCATCATGACTTGGTTAAGCGCCTAGCTAACATGTCATTGCATCATGACAGGTTTGCTGCTCCTCGGACCAGATTAAACAGCGTAATAGACATCCAATTCATTCAATTGTTAAGCCGCATCAATTTAGGTCAAATTAGAATGTCTGGTCCTAGCAAACATCAAACAAGTTATTGCGTACCTGAACCCGTTAGTATAGAACTAGAATCTCTCGGTGATGAATTAACCGAAGAATCCTTAACTGTAATAGAATGTCACAATAGTCAATAAATCAACAAGTATGGATTTCATTTTCACAATTATACATATATTAAATCCATATCACAATTAATCAAGGAAATCCAAATAATTGAATATAAGGTCACAAATAAGCATTTAAACATCCTATTATATCTCAAATCTCTTAATAAAACTCAATTGATCAAATAACAAACTTCGGTAAATTTTGGAAAAAGTTTTTAAATTTCAAAAGCACAGGGGATAGGCCGGCAGCCAAAGCCAGCGGCTTTGGGCCGGTGTTCAATGTTCTTAAAATGTACACTGCTAACGCTGGCAGCGTTCAATGGTATGCCGTCAGCCTTTGTATCCTACGCCGGCGGCCTTGAGCCGGCGTAGAATCAAAAGCCAAAATTTTCAAAAACGTCCAGAGAGGTCTAAGCCATCCGCTTACCCAGATAAGCGAGCAGCTTTGACACTTACGCCGGCGGCCTAAATTCCCAGCGGCCGGCGTACAACATGAACGAAAGAACGCCGGCTGACTTTCTTAGTGAAAGCCGGCGGCTTTCATCCCGCCTTAAAAATTCTAAATCCAATGCTGCCTCTAGGCCGGCGGCGTTGAATTCCCAGGTGCCGGCGTACGTTCTAAAAACAGGTTTAAACGAAATTTCAAATCCCCTGTTTTTCCACTTTGTAAAATTCTATGTCAAAACACTTCAAATTCTTTCTCAACTACACTTCCAACTTCATATTATTCACTCACCTCTATACTACTCAATTCTAGCAACTCCAAGCATGAATTCAACTCAATTAAAATTTCAAACTCCACTACAACCCATTCTAAATTTCTCTATACAAATCCTCTTCACTCACTCCCCACACTTCATAAACATACAACAATGCATGCACAACCTCACATACTCCTATAACTCATTCATAACTCATACAAGGCATGAACAAACAATTTAACCAACATTGAACTCAATTCATCCAATAACCCTACAACTACTACAAAAAAAAGGAAAACAAAACAATGATCACAATTAAATCCACTCACATGTAAATGCTTTGCCTTGGAGAGAACTTGTTTTCCAAAGCTTGCTATTGCCCTTAATTTAAGCTTGAAATTGGAAATGGAGAGGGAAATGGAAGAAGAAGAGAAAAGGAAGAAGAAAAGGAAAATTCGGATAAAATTTGGCTGCCTTCAAAAAGTAGGGTAATTAAGCAAATTTTGACTTTAAACACATTCCAAATTACCCCTTAATGCCTATATAACTTTAGGTTGCATTTAGCTTTAATTTGAGTCTCATTTGGGCTAGAATTTGGGCATAAATGCTACCTTAATTACAAGAAACTTAATCAACTAACTTAAGTGAAATTATGGTTGAGTTATTAATCTAACTTAACTTTAACATCTTAATGTGCAAAAGACAACATTAATAATTCATTACACACACATTAATGCATATAGAACAAAATATTAATGTCAACTTATACATATGCAATCATATATCTTAAACTACTAACACATAACCATGCTCATCAATTCAACATTTTAAAATAAATACTTAAACACATGGAATTTGAATAAAATTGAAATCTAGATCATTTCATTCTTCCCTTCTTCAAGAAGTTTCGTCCCCGAAACTTAACTCACCTTCTTACTCAAAAAGTTCCGGATATTTCTGTTCCATTGCACTCGCTACTTCCCAAACCGCTCTCTCTCGGATTGGTTACTCCATTGGACCTTTACCATTGGTATGACTTTATTCCTCAATTCTTTGTCCATTTTTCCCAAGATTTTAATTGGCTTTTCTTCAGTAGTTAAGTCTGGTAGTATCTCTGGTTGATTGGTATCCAATATTGCATCGGAATCGGATATACACTTTCTAAGCTGAGATACATGAAAAACGTTATGAACGCCTGACAAACTTGGTGGTAACGCCAATCTATAAGCCAATGGTCCGATCCTTTCCAATATTTCATATGGCCCAATGTATCTTGGATTCAATTTACTCCTCACACCAAATCTGAAAACTCCTTTAGTCGGGGATATCTTGAGAAACACATGATCTCCAAGTTCAAACCAAAGGTCTTCTTCTCAAATCGGCATAACTTTTATATCGGTCTTGAGCACTTTCAATCTCTGTTTGATCATTTGAATCTTATCAACCTTGTTGTACCAAATCGGGTCCAATCAATACTCTCTCGCCCACTTCATCCCAATGCAAAGGAGATCTACATTTCTTCCATATAACGCTTCATACGGAGCCATCTGAATCGATGCTTGATAACTATTATTGTAAGCGAATTCAACTAAAGGTAAGTGTTCATCCCAATTCTTTCCAAAATCCAATGCACAAGCTCTAAGCATATCTTCAAGAATTTGAATTGTCCTTTCCGATTGCCCGTCAGTTTGTGGATGAAAAGCTGTACTAAATTGTAACTTTGTTCCAAGAGCTTCATGAAGACTTTTCCAGAATCGACTGACAAATCTGTATCTCTATCCGAAGTAATGGTCATTGGTATACCATGTAATCTCACTATCTCTCGGATGTAAATCTGAGCCAATTTTTCAAGTGAATACCCGACTCTCAGTGGAATGAAATGTGACGATTTCGTGAGTCGATCCACGATGATCCAAATCATTCATTCTTGGCTACTGTCTTTGGTAAAGCGTCACAAAATCCATAGTTATCTCATCCCATTTCCATTCCGGAATCTTCAATGGTTGCAATTCTCCTCCAGGCCGTTGATGTTCGATCTTCACTTGTTGACATACCAAACACTTAGAAACAAATCTTGCAATGTCCTTCTTCATTCCTTCCCACCAAAAATGTCGCTTCAAGTCTCGATACATCTTCGTGTTTCCCGGATGAATTGAATATGAGGAGGAATGTGCTTCCTTCATAATTTGGTGTCTCAAATCATAGATCTCAGGTACATAAATTCTATCTTTGAATCTGATAATTCCTTTATCATCAATTCTCATCTCTTTTCTCCTCTTTTGATTTATCTCATTTTTCAACTTTTGGCTACCGGGTTCTTCAAGTTGTCCTTGCTTGATTTGATCCAGAATCGTTGGTTGCAATGATAAACTTGCTAGCATAACATCCACATTTTCCATAGCTATCTCAATATTCATCCTTTGAAGATCTTCTTGTAACTCCCATTGAGTAGTAACCAAAGATTCCATATTCATCGATTTCTTCCTACTGAGCGCATCAGCTACCACATTAGCTTTTCCCGGGTGATACAAAATTTCAACATCGTAATCTTTAATTAATTCCAACCACCTTCGTTGTCGCATGTTCAACTCCTTTTGAGTGAAAATGTATTTCAAACTCTTGTGATCCGTGAATATCTTACATTTTTCACCAAACAAATAATGTCTCCAAAGCTTCAATGCTAATACCACCGTAGCTAACTCGAGATCATGAATTGGGTAATTCCTCTCATGGGACTTCAATTGTCTTGAGGCATAAGCTATGACTCGATTATCTTGCATCAGAACACATCCAAGTCCTTGAAGTGAAGCATCACTATAAATTACAAACTCTTCTCCACTAATTGGTAATGCCAAAATTGGTGCAGAAATCAATCGTTCCTTCAGCTCAAGAAAACTCCGATCACAATCTTCATCCCAATCAAACTTCACAGATTTCCTTGTCAACTTAGTTAATGGTGAAGCGATTTTGGAAAAACCTTGTACAAATCTTCTATAATAGCTTGCTAACCCCAGAAAACTTCGTACTTCCGTAACACTTGTCGGTGGTGGCCAGTCTAATACCGCTCTAATCTTCTCCGGATCAACCGATATTCCTTCCTTTGTAATGATATGTCCCAAAAATGCAACTTCTCTCAACCAAAACTTGCACTTGCTAAATTTAGCATAAAGCTTCCTCTCTCTCAATCTTTGCAATACGAGTCTCAAATGTTTCTCATGGTCTTCCGCATTCTTTGAATACACCAATATATCATCAATGAAGACTATCACAAATTGATCCAAATAATCCTTAAATACCCTATTCATCAAATCCATAAAAGCAGCAGGGGCATTTGTTAAACCGAAAGGCAAAATAAACTCAAAATGTCCATATCTTGTTCTGAAAGCCGTCTTGGATATATCTTGTTGCTTAATCTTGAGTTGATGATATCCGGATCTCAAATCTATCTTGGAAAACAATGCCGCATCTCTCAGTTGATCAAATAAATCATCAATTCGAGGAAGTGGATACTTGTTCTTGATTGTCACTTGATTCAATTCTCTATAGTCTATACACATTCTTAGACTTCCATCTTTCTTCTTAACAAACAATACCGGAGCACCCCAAGGAGAAATACTTGGACGAATAAACCCGAGGTGTTGCAATTCTTCTAACTGACTTTTCAATTCTTTCAACTCAGCCGGAGCCATACGATACGGAGCTTTAGAAATAGGTGTAGTTCCAGGTATCAAATCAATCCCAAAATCAATCTCCCTATCCGGTGGCAAACCGGGTAATTCATCAGGAAAAACATCAACAAATTCCCTTACTACTGGCACCATATCAACTCGGAGTTCTTCACTACCCATTGTAGTTCCCATATCCTTCTCCCACAATTCCATAGAATACATACTTCCGGGTCTCCTTCTTTCCAACAAATAGTCTTCTACCTTCCAATTCAAAACTCACTTCCGCTTTACTACAATCTATTGTCGCTTTGTAAAGATTCAACCAATTCATTCCAAGAATAACATCAAAATCAATTAAAGGTAGAACTAACATATCTATTGGCATGCTTTCATCAGAAATCACAACATCAACATTCTTACATACACATGGCTCTTTGGATTGCACACCAAAAGGAGTATTCACACTCATCACTCTATCATACAACACTTCAGAAGACAAACCACACTCATTCACAAAGCTTTCAGCAATACATGCATGAGTAGCACCAGTATCAATTAAAGTATATGCAGGATGTCTTGCAATCTGTATTATACCTGCCAGTGTATCAACCGAAGGAGCTTTCTCACATTGTTGCAAAGCAAACACCTAGCAGCTGTCATTCCCTTTCCAAAGTTCGGTCCTTCATTCCTCGGCTTTTCTTTACAATTTGCCACATGATGACCCTTTGTTGACAATGAGCACAAAAGATGGGCTTCAATTTAGGATCAGGACAATCAGAAGCTTTATGACCAACTTTCCCACATGCAAAGCAAGCTCCAGGAGTCCATTTACATTGAAACGATTCATGAGGTCCAAAACATATAGGGCATCGCCTATCAAATGGAATGGATGGCATAGGAGTCTTCACCACTTGTCCCGAGCTTGGTTTCTTACCCAAATATGGTCGCTTGCCTTTGTTAACATTACCAAACCTTGAATAAGGTGTATAGGATGTCACCGATCTCTTGCCCATAAATTGCACGTCTATCCCTCTGAGCTTTATTTTCATTATTAATTTGTTCCACTAACTTTGCCTTGATTACTGTTTCGGACAGTGTTGATAATTGAAACTTCTTAACCTCACTCTTAATCTCCATGTTCAAGCCATCTTGGAACTTTTGAACCTTCATGCTCTCATCATTGTAACTTGTACCCGCAAATCGAAGCAATCTACAATATTCTGCATGATATTCTTCAACAGTTTTATTTCCCTGCCTTAGACTCAACCAACTCGATATCATTTGTTCCCGCACTGTGGATGGAATGTATTGCAAGAAAAAGGCTTCCTTAAATCGTTCCATGGTATCGGTCTCACATATCCTTCACTATTCAATCTCCACCAATTATATGCATCTCCCTTCAACATATATATAGCCAAATCAACTTTTCTATGCTCAGGCACTTCACAAGCTGCAAACGCTTTCTCTAGCTCCACTATCCAACCTTCCGTTCGAGTCGGATCCAAAACAGTTCCATCAAAATCAGGTACCAGTCTAACAAAATCATGCAACTTGACTTGTTCATTCCGGTCTCCCATTGGTACTTGTGGCTCTTCTCTCACAGTTGGTGGATGATATTGCTGCATAAATTGTTGTTGTTGTTGATACATCATTTGTTGGTACTGCTGAACTATTGCAAACATATCCCGAAACATAGTGAGCACATTATTCGGATCTCCGTAGGCATGTGGCATAGCTGGATATGCTGGCATTTGAGGAGGCTGTGGATTCGGTGCAGTAGAAGCCGAAGCCGGTGATGGAGTCGAAGTAGAAGCTGGAATACTAGCTGATGCAGAAGCTGAAATAGTAGACTGAGAAGGAGGTGGCATACTTTCTCTTTCCGAAGATTGTCGGGTTACTCTTCGTGACCTATCCATCTTTTAAACAAACATGCAACATGTATGACATATAATAATTTTACAAGTCAAATCAATATCAAAACAATTAATAAACCAATTAGACAATTAAACATAAAACTTAATATAAACAAGTCCTATATATGTCTAACTAACTCACCGCATCTAAGGTCAAGTCACCACTATTTAATCAAACAATTTCATAAACAAGGCTCTGATACCATCTGTAAAGACCCGATCCCGAGACTTAGAGTACCGAATCCCCAACCACATATAACGTTTTCACATTATATGTAAGGTTGTCCTAAAACTAACAGTTTATGAAAATTGTTTGATCAAATCACTAAACTTTGTAAAGAATTTTAAAAAAACAAGATTGCTAACAAAAGCAATCTATACATAATTTACATCATAAAACATTGTTTAGTGCCAATACATGACACTACAAAAATTACATGTTTTCTCAAAACATAAGAATCCTAAGGATCTTAAGGTCATTACAAAAGAATTGGCTTAACTACAAGCCTTCTATACATATTTCCTTAGCAAAAAGTCTTCAAAAGTCCAGGGTGATCGAATCCTATTCGTCCCACTCATCCAGAAATCTTTCGAAATCGGACCCATAGCCCAAGTCATCGTAATACTCGTCTCCAATACCTGCAAAGCAGCAAAAGTGAGCCAGAGGCCCAGTACACAATAACCAATGCATAACAAGTCATCCAATTGATGTAATGCATCATAGAACAAGTGGTTATCTTTATTACATTTTGATTCACAAATCAACAAGAGGGTATTCAAACCCCGGTCACACTTCGGGAATCCAGGGATCCTGAGTAACAGCAGCTGCTCAGGGGGTTGATATAAGCAGTCCGAATACTTATATCTCCTATATCTATTTCATGAAGATAATAGCTTCATCTAGGGTTTAAAAGCCGTTGCCCGACTCTACTTAAACTCAGTCCATAACATGAGCCTAGTTCACAAGTTCCCATAAACCTTGAACTAAATCATGGTATTTCCCCCTAAGTTTAAGCAAACGTTACACAGATACAATTCCCCCTATCGGCTACCCACTTAACCAAAAGAATCGCTATTGCATCATAGCGTACCATTGCATCATGGTAAAGTCATTGCATCATGACTTGGTTAAGCGCCTAGCTAACATGTCATTGCATCATGACAGGTTTGCTGCTCCTCGGACCAGATTAAACAGCGTAATAGACATCCAATTCATTCAATTGTTAATCGAATCAATTTAGGTCAAATTAGAAATGTCTGGTCCTAGCAAACATCAACAAGTTATTGCGTACCTGAACCCGTTAGTATAGAACTAGGATCTCTCGGTGATGAACTAACCGAAGAATCCTTAACTGTAATAGAATGTCACAATATCAATAAATCAACAAGTATGGATCATTTTCACAATTATACATATATTAAATCCATATCACAATTAATCAAGGAAATCCAAATAATTGAATAAGGTCACAAATAAGCATTTAAACATCCTATTATATCTCAAATCTCTTAATAAAACTCAATTGCTCAAATAACAAACTTCGGAAAATTTTGGAAAAAGTTTTTAAATTTCAAAAGCACAGGGGATAGGCCGGCAGCCAAAGCCGGCGGCTTTGGGCCGGTGTTCAATGTTCTTAAAATGTACACTACTAACGCTGGCAGCGTTCAATGGTACGCCGTCAGCCTTTGTATCCTACGCCGGCGGCCTTGAGCCGGCGTAGAATCAAAAGCCAAAATTTTCAAAAACGTCCAGAGAGGTCTAAGCCGTCCGCTTACCCAGATAAGCGGGCAGCTTTGACACTTACGCCGGCGGCCTAAATTCCCAGCGGCCGGCGTACAACATGAACGAAAGAACGCCGGCTGACTTTCTTAGTGAAAGCCGGCGGCTTTCATCCAGCCTTAAAAATTCTAAATCCAACACTGCCTCTAAGCCGGCGGCGTTGAATTCCCAGGTGCCGGCGTACGTTCTAAAAGCAGGTTTAAACGAAATTTCAAATCTCCTGTTTTTCCACTTTGTAAAATTCTATGTCAAAACACTTCAAATTCTTTCTCAACTACACTTCCAACTTCATATTATTCACTCACCTCTATACTACTCAATTCTAGCAACTCCAAGCATGAATTCAACTCAATTAAACATTTCAAACTCCACTACAACCCATTCTAAATTTCTCTATACAAATCCTCTTCACTCACTCCCCACACTTCATAAACATACAACAATGCATGCACAACCTCACATACTCCTATAACTCATTCATAACTCATACAAGGCATGAACAAACAATTTAACCAACATTGAACTCAATTCATCCAATAACCCTACAACTACTACAAAAAAAAGGAAAACAAAACAATGATCACAATTAAATCCACTCACATGTAAATGCTTTGCCTTGGAGAGAACTTGTTTTCCAAAGCTTGCTATTGCCCTTAATTTAAGCTTGAAATTGGAAATGGAGAGGGAAATGGAAGAAGAAGAGAAAAGGAAGAAGAAAAGGAAAATTCGGATAAAATTTGGCTGCCTTCAAAAAGTAGGGTAATTAAGCAAATTTTGACTTTAAACACATTCCAAATTTACCCCTTAATGCCTATATAACTTTAGGTTGCATTTAGCTTTAATTTGAGTCTCATTTGGGCTAGAATTTGGGCATAAATGCTACCTTAATTACAAGAAACTTAATCAACTAACTTAAGTGAAATTATGGTTGAGTTATTAATCTAACTTAACTTTAACATCTTAATGTGCAAAAGACAACATTAATAATTTCATTACACACACATTAATGCATATAGAACAAAATATTAATGTCAACTTATACATATGCATAATCATATATCTTAAACTATTAACTACATAACCATGCTCATCCAATTCAACATTTTAAAATAAATACTTAAACACATGGAATTTGAATAAAATTGAAATCTAGATCATTTCATTTTTAATGCCATTTATATGTGTTGGCAATTTCCACTTTCTATGTATTTTTGTTTTTTTTTTTATTATTTAAATCTCTAACAAAGTTTGTGGAGACTATATAAATCTCTTGATCTTGAGATATATGCGGTACAATTTTTTAAAATATTTTTAAATTTTAAAACAAACTCTTATGAAATATATTATATTTAGCGACATATCTCAAATTATATGAATTTAAATACATCTATCATGTCAACATTCTTTAGCAATTTAGTAAATCTACAGAGACAGACGCATGGATGTTTTTGTCTAACTTAGGTTGTCGTAGTCAAACAGTCCCATATTTAAAGTTTATGTTTTACCTATGTGATTCATTTTGATTTTCTCATTTTATTATCTTTTAGGCAAATAATAAATTTGGCTCCTGAATTTGATATAAAAATTCAATTTGGTATTTGAACTTCGAAGTGGTCAATTTAATACTCAATCAATCTATTTATGATTATTTTTTTCTATTTCCTTAACATCTTTTGTTTTATATGCTGATGTAAAAGAGACAACATGTCATTGAATTTTCATTACTCTTAACAATATCTAACACTAGTAGACTGTCTCTTCCACATTAGAAAACAAAGCAAATAGTATTAATTGGATAATAAATATAGTTGTGAAAAATTTTATTTAGGTATTAAATTGATCACTTCAAAATTTAAATATCAAAATGAATTTTTGTGTAAAATGCATATACTAAATTCTAACATTTTTCCACTATAAAAAACTTAGGCATTAAAGACAGAAAATTATATCTCTAAAATTGAAATTTTCATCTTTAAAGACTTTTAGAAACGGATTATCCATCATAGATTTCTATCTAAAAAATCATTATCGCTAATTCTTTTAAAGATATAATTTTTATTCGTCTCCGTCCCTAATTCCTTACATGTTACAAAACAAAAATAATAAAATTAAAAAATGCTATTGCAAATCTATCTCTAAATTTTTCATAAATTACAAAAATTATATAAATACATGATCAAATTCCATTGCAAATTTATCTTTGTTTTGGGATCAAGGTATTAATTATAATTTACTTTTCTAATTAGTTCCTTTTCCTCTAACTAGTATATGGCACACATTATCTTTCTAATTTGTTTTATAGTTGTTCATTTAAATGTCGTACAACAAGTTGTTTTGTCCTTCTAGCGAGTCACACGTCATGAAATACTTTACAATGAGTACACTTAACTTTGAAGTTTTTATAAACTTCTAACCAAAGAACCGGTCGATGTTTTTATGAATAAAGATCAACCACTTTCTATTTAAATGATATCAAATTTCTAAAAATTTGTTATACAAAAACATTTAAGGATAAATTACATTAGAAGGTTACAACGTTTGGATGTAAGTTCATTTTAAGTCACAACATTTCCAAAAGTTCAAAAGAAATTACGAGGTTTAGTGAGTAAGTTCATTTTAGGTCACAATGTTTGGAGGTAAATTCATTTCAGATCACAACATTTAGAGAAATTGGTCAATAAAGATTATTATTGACACTTGTCAACAAGAGAAATATTTAATTAAAAATCGAGAATTTTTTCTTAATATAAAATGAACTTACTCTCAAATGTTTGACTTTCTTGTGTAATTTACACAAACATTTAATGTACTTTTTATGGATAAATACTAATTTAATTAAGTTATTTCATTATTATATTTATATTTTACCAATTTTGATTCACTTTTTAATTAATGATATATTACTAAAAGAAAATATACTCTTTATGTATTTATTTTGTATATATTCATAGATATGTTAAGTTAATATTTTATATTAATTATTTTAATATAAGTACAATTCAATAGATTTTTCTTTAAGAACATCCTCTTCCATTTGAAGTGTTACAAATAAAAAGGGCCTCATTGCAAAAGAAAATTAAATCAATAAAATTTTTTAATTGAAGGCTTTAAGATATTTTCAAACATCGACCATCTTGGCATCTTCTACGCCAAAGGCGTGCACGCACATGAACGGTGCATTTAAAGGGTCCACTTCCGCAACCCTATCTACTTTTGTTCCCTCGACTTCCCGCTATAGAGACATTTCCGCGGAATTAATTTTTATTTTTTCTGCCCCCTACTATCTTGTCCAATAAAGGAAGAACCTCCAGTCCCTTTCTTGCAAGCTCAAAGCTTTATTTTCTTCTGTCACGTTCCGTTTCTATCATAACAAACAGCATCCATGCATAACCTGAAAGGATACCTACTAGCTAGATTATGGCCTCAAAGATACTATCCACAATGTTTGGTAAGCATGAAAAATCTAAAGTGCCTGCTCAAAGCTTATTAGCTATTTACGAGGATGATAAGTTCAGCAAGGACATGGTACTCTGCGGGCTACATATCCAGGCACCAAGGCCTGCTTGAACGTACAGTGCTCCTAAAGAAGGATTTAGTCCGTTGTGCGCTATTTGCGAAGACACATGGCTGGTAATTATGTCAAATAATGTAGTTAGAGCTTTTCATTGACTTTCTATAGGTTCTATTTTTATTTATTAGGACCTTTTTACCATGTGTCTAATAAAATTTAAAAGATGAAAAGTATTCTATGAACCTATAATTTATTGTACACAGTAATAAATTATAAAATTTATTGCCTATTATAAAATTTAAAAGATATAGAGTATTTTATAAAATCTATATTCACTTTTTTTTTTAATTTAAATTGATAGATATTATAGGTTAAAAAAAAGCAAAAAGATGACATGATAAGTGTCACGGGACGGGAGTTTCACCCCTCAAAGAGTTCCCGTGTGGCGCTCGACTATCCCTTATATCATCGTTTGTTGCTAATCTGGATAACAAGACAGCCTTATCTTCTCTGACTTACCAGGCTTGTTCCGAGTCCCACATTCTCATAAGAAGCGTCCTCTTGGCTTTGTCACGATTCTCCATATATTTGGGAGATTCAACTATATCAACTAGTTTTGGCTTGTCTTGGCCTCATTAGGAGAGTGACATCAGCTCCCAGCCAATTTGTCCATAGGAGGCTAAACCCGCCTTCAAATATAACCAATACCTCGAGCAAATCCTCTGCTGATGCCACTCATAACTCTATATGCCAAAATTAAACACCTCCATAAAGCCTTTAACTCTCGAATAGTGATACTTTCCTCCACTTAAATTCATGACTTCCTCGTTATAAGGCAAATTTGCTGATGCAGCTATCTACTATCAAGCTCTCACCCCTTCTCCACACTCATTGTCAACACACCCAAAATCATCTTGCCAGGACTTTGGGCTTCCATAGGCTTCCTTTCACCCTCACCTATTCATCCATCCTTTAGTATTGCCTCTTATTGAGTTGGCCAACGATAGAGTTTAAGCATAAGATCTTGCTTCAACCCCAACTTATGACACAATTGCTCTCAAGCAACGATGTCCTCACTTTGGTGGCTGCTTCGCTTGAGCTTAATCCACACGAGATGAATTGACAATAAGATTGAGGTTAAATCTTGTCTCCATGACTCGCGACACAGTTTCCCTCTGGCAACGGTGTCTTCTCTCTGATGGTTGCTCCTCTTGAGCTTTGCCTACATGAATCGCATCCACAACAAGAATTATCCACTTGTTAAGAACTCTAGGTAGCATATAAGTAGTCTGATGGAGTTGAGAACTTCCACTCTGATACCATTTGTCAGGGGATAGGAGTTTAACTCCTCAAAGAGTTCCCGTGCAATGCTCAACCTGAAATACCCCAAACCTTTACCTAGATTAGAAATTGAGTTTAAATAGATTAAATGAATAAAATGAATTATAGGATATAATTAGACAAGTTTGCTTAATTTAATTAGCTAATAATTAAGTTGGTTTTGAGATTTGAAATTCCTCAAATCCCTAAACATGTTCTAAAAATGTTTAGAGGATTCCTAAATATTCAATTTAGACCAAAAATACTAATTCCTAAATCTCAGTAAAATCTGAGTTCATTTGCTTGAATAAAAATATCAGTTCTTAAACCCGAACTCAAATTAAATATCTTTGTATCCAAATTAAATTCCTAAATTAAGTTCTTATTTTAAGATCTTAATTTATAGCCTATTGGTTTAGAAATCATCTTTTAAATACTTCTGGAACTATAGATATTGATCTGATAGTTCTAAACCTATACCCTATTTTTAAAATATCTAAATTTTAAACTATATACTTTCCTTTTCTTTTATCCTTTTTGGCTGCCCTTTCTTTCCCATTTATTTTCCTACGTTTCCCTCTTCTTCTTCTTCCTCTTCTTCTTCTTCTTCTCTCTTTCTTTCTTTCTTCTTCCAAATTCAAGACTTGATCTCAAGATCAAAGCCAACTAGAGGATGAATCAAAGCTAGGAGATGAACAAGATGAAGGAAAACAAGCTAGAAGTACAAGAAGTTGCATGATTTAGCCAAAAAGATAAGTTTTCTATTTCTATTTCTCTTTGCTTTTACTTGTTATTTACATTTGTAATTGATGAATTGATGTTGAATTGGGTTGAAAGTGCTGTTTATTTTTGTAATTGTTGAGTTGAAGTTTGATATGGGGAGTGGTTGGAGGAAGAAGATGATGAATAGTGATTATGGAGGTTGATGAAGTTTGAGATGTTTGATGTGGTGAATGTGAAGTTTATGTTGTTTGAATGTTATATTGATCATATAACAAGCTTTGGGAAACTTTGGAATGAGTTTAAACAACTTTGAGAAGTGTAAAATGCATTTAAGGAACAAAGGGTTTCGTCATTTTTTTGTTCCAGTGTACACAACCTGCTACACGGGTGTGTACATGGCCGTGTAGGCCTTGAAATCCTTAAAAATTCGTCTCGGGTCATTTTTTTTACCCAACACGGCCTCGATACATGGCCGTGTACTCGGTCGTGCAGACTTCCCCTGTTTCGCAGCTCTTTGTATTTTAGCCATACCTTTTTCATCCGACCTCCGATTGAGGTGATTCATTGAGGTGATTCAAGTTGCGTTGGAAAGATTAAAAAGAGATCTATAATTTTCATGTTTTGAGTTTTTACAAATTTGAAACTTATCAATGCTTAAATTTTGATTCTTTCCAGCTGCAACACTTTTCAAAACAAAGTCAAAAACTTGTTTTTGTTTGTTAAATGTGTTTTTGTTTAGGAAATGGATCTTTTTGAGCTAAAATGAGATAGAAAAGTGATATTTGATGTGTTAAGTGAATTAATTCATGTAAACAAACATGGGTTAAGTAGATTTATAGATTTAACAAATAACTAGATTAAATCTAGAAGTTAGTTATAAAATGAACTTAGTTAACAAACCTAGGTTCAACTTGACTAAATGAACTTGAATGAACTAAAATGAATTAAATTGAGTTAGTTTAACAACTTTGGCTTATTAAATGATTGAGTTTAACGTATTGGGCTAAGGATGAGCTAAAATGGGTTAATAACAAATAATAGAGTTAAATGAATGTGTTAGGGTGATATTTGAATAACATGGGGAATATGTTGTTTCAAATGTTTATTTGCTTTGAATATAAATGCTTTTATGTATGAATGCTTTATATATGCTATGTTTTGTGATAAGAAACTATAATTAAAGTGAAAAGAAATTCTTTAACAGACAAAGGAGAACTGTCCATATTTTGGCAGGGCGATATTCGCAGCCATAGTGGGGTTCCACATTAGTGTCTGATCAAATAGGAGTTAATAAAATGAGTTAGAGATTAGTGAATAATTGATATAAGTTCTTGTATGAGTTGTTGAAGTGGATGTTGGTTTAGGTTCTTATAAGACTTGTTTCTTGAACCAGTGGTAGCTAGGAGATATATCTTCTGAGATAGCTTCTACTTTACCTTTCGAGGCTATGTTTGGATTTCGTATATAAGGTACGCAGTAACTAGCTTGTCTCTGTGTTAGGATAGGCATTTATGAAAACTATATATATTAAGAAAAACTTAATTGTGAGTGTTGATTTGTGTTTTACGTCGTTAAATCCAATCCCTGCCCAAGGTAGCATAAGTGCCTAGGGGCGCCCCCTCACAGATTGGGTGAGCCTGGGGTGGAATTGGTATCCGGTTCGGGGAGCAGCACTCTGCTCAGATTGGGCATGGTAGATTTAGGTGTTTTCTGTAAAATTATCTAGGAGATATAAGTACCCGAGCTGCTTATATCAACCCCCTGTGCGTCGTGATCGTTACTCAAGACCCCCAAATATGCTTGATGCCCGGAGTTTGAATACTCCCATGTTGATTTGTTTACGCTTATGAAAGATAATAACTTGTGATTGTTGCATTTGCATTTAGTTAAGCTTGTGTGTCACTCCGTGTGTGATTGTGTTACTGTGTACTGGGCTCCGGCTCATTATTGTTGTTGTTATTCTTTTTACAGGTATGATGATGATGATGATGATGATGATGATGACTTGACGATGATGAGTTATTGTTGTTGATGTTGATGTTGATGTTGATGAGGATGGTGATGGTGATGATGATTGATGTGATGATGTTTGTCCCGGGTTTCGGGCGATTCTGAAGATATGGGAGAATGAGTGAAATGTAATAGGACCGAGATATATTTGTATTTTGTTTCCTTCTTTGCTTTGTTTTATAAAGACTAGATATATTTATAAATTGTATTTCCTTTTAAGGGCTTGTTAATGCCCATTTGATTGAAAAATGATTATCTACCCCTAAGAGTGGATCATAAAGTGTTTTTATAAAGTTAGTTTCTTAGAAAACCGGGTTGCTCTATAGGGAGTAGAAGTTTATAAGTTGTTTTATAAAATTTGATTTTCCGCTGCCGAATTCAGTTATTTAGAAATCTAACTAAACGATTTCATAAATTCTAAAATCGGATAGCAATGTTCAACATAAACACCTTCTTTTAAGACAACCTTACGTATAATTCGCAAGAGTTATACGTGGTTGGGGACTTGGTGTGCTTAATTTAAGAATTGAGCATGTCGGGTCTTTACACAACCATCCCTCATGTCATCATTTGTTTCTAATCTAGATAGTGAGCCCACCTTATATTCTTTAACTTCTTAGGTTTGTTCCGAGCCCCATTTTCACATAAGGAGTGCCCTTTTAGCTTTGCCATGATCCTCCATATGTTTGAGAGATTCAACTGTATCAACTGGTTTCGGCCTATCTTGACCTCATCAAGAGAGCAGCATCAACTCCCAACCAATTTGTCTATGAGAGGCTAGACCTGCCTTTAAATGTAATCCACACCCGAACAAATCCTCTATTGATGCCACTCATAACTCTATATGCCCAAGTTAAATATCCCCATAAAGCCCTCAACTCTTGGACCATGACAATAAGTGCATTACATAACTAAGTAGTAGGGCTGGGAAAAAAAATCGATCGAATCGCAAATCAATCCAAATTAGACCAAACTGAACCAAATTTTTGGTTTTTTCTTAAATGATTCGGCTCACTATTTGTTCCTGTAATAGGAATTCGGTTCGGAGTCATGAACTGGACTAAACCAAGCCGTTTCACCTTAAAAAAAATTCATATTAATGTGCATTTATAGACATTGCTTGCAACATATATTGTATATGAAAAACAATTAAATTAATGAACCCAATAAATATTAGTTTTGTTTGAAGATTTATTTTATGAGAGATTTTACAAATTATATCAAATTTGTAGATATTAATTCTTTTTAAAGCCTTAATACATTCCTATTATGATATGAGTATACATCAGACTATTTTATAAGTTTTTTCTCTACATGTTGATAGTTGAATTTTAATTAAAAATATTGGTTTGTGGTGAGATAAATTTTTAGATATATTTATGTAGGATTTATATTTTATGAGAATTTAATCAAATGAGGAAATAATTGATGGGTAAAAGCACATCTTAATCTTGTTTTAATTCTTATAGTTGTGTGTATGACATTTTTGTATTCATATAACTATTTGGAATTTTTTTTTTTATATTGAAGTTTTATATCTATTCCAAACGACTTTTGTCATATGAAGTGGTTGTTAAACAAAAATGGAATGCAGTAAAATGAGTATATAATAAGATTTATAAAAAATACCCTTTGTGTTAATATAGATAATAAATATATGTGAGATAAAAAAGTAATTATAACAATAACCCTTAATAGAGTTAGAATAGAATAAAATTGAATTCCGTCTAAAATGGATCATACATACAATAAATATAGATAATAAAGATGTGTAGGATAAAAAAGTAATTATAATAATAAGCATCAATAAAGATGGAATAAAATCATGATTTTGAGATCGAATGGTAGAATTAAATTCCTCACAAATGTAAAAAAAATTGATTTCAACCACTTGTGATTTTGGCTTTTAAAAACACTTATAAATATAGGAAAAGGAAAAAGAAAAGACAGTTCATAGATTTTTTTCAGTTGAAATGAAAAAAAAAATTCTCTTTTAGGTATATGGTTTGAACTGTATACTCGACCTTTTTTTAGGTCCGAAAAATTGGCAAACTGAATTGTCTGGATAAGTTCAATTTTATAAAAATAACCAAACCATAATTTTAGATCGGTTTGGTTTGGGGGATGAACCATACCGAACCGTACCACGCCTACTCCTACTAAGTAACAATGGAGAATTTTTAATATATGGGTTACTAGTCTTTTTTTATTATTAGTATTATTAAATAATTTTTTACATGATGGTTATTGGATGCTCTAGATTGTGTATCATCTTCATATTACAGGTTTTGGAGTAAGTAGAGGGTATGAAGACCTGATATTCATACTCACCAAAGTTCAAAAAGGAATAAATTATAATAGAATATATCAACATCTTGAGATAATTTATTTAAGGTGTTAACGTCTTTAGTGGTTGGAAAAAAAAATTCAATATAGTGAGTTCAAGAACGTTTCATAACAAACTATTGAACACAATTAATAAATAAAAATACCAAAACATTAATATCCTAAATGAACTTTATGATTGGTTCATATCATATTTGACTCACTTTTCAAAATAATGATTCTTATTTTAACCATTCAAAATTCTGATATATTAAATAAACTTACCTACAAATATTAATACTTATTGTGATTTATTCTTTCTAAAAAAATTATACAAAAAACCTATTTTATAATATTTAATATGGGATAACGTAAGTTGAATGTCTGTACTTTAACTTTTGGCAATTTGGTTCACATCTTTAGATTTTTAACCAATTAGTAAAGTATGTGTGATTTAATATATCTATTGAATAATAATTTGACAGACGTTTATTTTGATAATAAGATAATGATAGATCAGGTGTGTACTTTCACTTTTTTTTTTTTTTTTTTGTAATTTGTCAAAATCTAATGACAAGACACTAAATGACCAGAAATTGATAATATAGGTACTTAGTTTACCATTATCTAATTATCATGAGAAATGTTCAACAAATGATTACCTAATATAGACTCTGAATCGCATTACTATAAGAAAATTGGGTTTTTGAAACACAAATAAATTTGTGTTGCAAAAATCATTATTGGTAATTCTATTTATATAAATAGGACTTTTTTTACTAATTTTCTATCATAGAATTTTTGTTTAATGCATATATTTTGTAAGTATAAACACTAATTTGCTAAAATCTAAAAATGTGATACTAAATTACCAAAAAACAAAAAGACAAATATTTATCATGCTATTACTTCCCTTTAATACCTTTGGAACATGCACGGTTAAGTTGATATAGATGCATGCCCAATACCCCTCACTTCTTTATTCCTTCCTATCACTTTGTAAAATTGTAGTTCTATTTCCCTATATTCTAATGTTATGTTTAGTACACCTAAATAATTTATAATGAGAGGAATGGAATACGAGGCGAAATGATAAATTTATTCCTTTGTTTAGATACTTCATGGAATGGAATGAAATTAACATATTATCTTTCAAAAATATTTCCAGCAATTAATGTGAATAATAAATAAGTAAGAGGATAAAAAGGTAATTGTCATAGTAATTATTTATGAGAAAAGAATAAATCACGATTCTGCATTTTGCCTTCTCAAAGGAGGAACATAATTTTGCCTCAAAGCCAAAACAGTCAATTCCTATGAATTGCAATTTTGGCTTTTGAAAATGCAAACAAACATAGGAATAAGAATAGAACTCGGAATCACTATTCCATTCCAAATTCATTCTTGCATATCAAACATGACATAAAATACGCAGTACCTACCACCATCAAAATTATAGTACTATATAAAATATGTAATATCAATTATAGTTTCTTTCTTTATAAATAGCTATTACAATATTTAACTAATTGTAATAACGATTCCATAAGGAATCCCTATTATCAAAAATATTGAATAGTCATTATTTACTCAAACCTATGTATGTCAATTGAATGCTAGAATTGTCTTTTTTCTATGGTACCCCCACTTATATAAAAATTAACAAAGGAAAATCTATTATAGCTCTATTCCATTTTTTAGTATAAGAATTCTATTATAGTCATATACATTTAGCATAGTGAATGGCCATCTATATATGACTTAATATTGTATAGTTATGTTATATAGAATAGATACTAAATATATAATTATGGTACTTAGTGATATAAATATAATCAAGCAATATTATCATATAATGATAAATTTGTTATATAATGTAATATTATATAATATAATAAATTAATAATATCTCTATGAATAAAAAAATGTATAAATGATTATATTAATATAATATAATTAATATAAATTTAATATATTAAACATAATATAAATAATATATTGGGTTTTTAAGTTTAGTTTATAATAGCATATATTTTGATAGTACAATCTAACTCTTAAAATGGCCTTTTTTTAATCATATAATTATATTTGACGTAGTTTCATATAATAATAATAATAATAATAATAATTGTTTTGATAAATATTAATCAATCAATAATAATACAATGTTATAGATTATTCATGCCTTATTATCATAGCTTAATTCAATTTTTTCTTTAAGTCTTTTTTCTATTATAAACTTATTGTATTCTTTCAGTTAAGTCAGTTGGACATATATTCCTTTGTATACGTTATAAACAGAGGCAGTTTCTTCCCTTTAATTGTTACACATTATTGTCTCAATAAATTCAAAAAATACAGGTAACATGAAGCTTTAGACACAAAAAATGGTCGAAAGTCAATGTTTGCAATCTTCCACGAACTATCAAGCTATTCATCGACTACAATGGTAGTGATCACACTATCATTATTTACATTGTACTATGGAGACTACTGGAGACTGGCTCAATTTAATAATTCCGACAAGGTTGCGGAGTCGATGGCAATCCTAAAGAGGTTGTCACGCCTCGAAGGATATCCTAAACGTTGCAGCCCACTGTACACAATATTAAAGCCTGAGAATGACTGCCTTAGTCACGCGAAGGCTTCCATACTATGTACAAGGCATCTAACACATGGAGGAGACACATCGGATTGATACATTTTATGTTGATACAACTTGAGTAACAATGTAAAGAAAATACAATTCACTATACTTCAAATACAAATAATTATACTTTAATTACAATTCATGAAAAGATTTCATTACATAAAACTATTACAAGGCAAATCATAAAGCCTAGCTAATAACTTCAAGCATTCTTATTTCCTGCCGAAATCCCGAAGTCATTCTCGGCTCCAACCATCTCGGTCCCTACTTAGCATTCTTGAGATAACCTGTTCATTCAAACATCTATTGGGGTATAAGCTACACTAGCTTAGTGAGAGTTCCCTTAATTTCGTGCCATAACAAGGAAGTTATAATTCATCTGTATGCTATGTATGAACAAACACATGAGCAGACAAGCATATGACTTTCCGGTAGTCATATGTGAATGGATTTACGTCCTCCATTCAGTGT
The DNA here is from genome assembly GCA_024138025.1 of Combretum micranthum. Taxonomy (NCBI): domain Eukaryota; kingdom Viridiplantae; phylum Streptophyta; class Magnoliopsida; order Myrtales; family Combretaceae; genus Combretum; species Combretum micranthum. The sequence continues at coordinate 1,788,645 of JAMXBD010000030.1, forward strand.
TAGGATGGTCCATAAGACATGCAACCATAATTCCAATCTTGAATGGGGTGATCCATAAGTCATGCAACCATAATCCCAATCTCTTTCTCTTGTTGTTTTATGTAGTTGATTTAAGTACCTACACCACTACTGTTAACTTAAGCGATTTCGTATCCTTAACGTTAACATTGGCCCACTCGCCATCCACTAATATACTTTTGTCCCACCAAAGGTATAGTAGCCTATGCAATATAACTCAATATGTGATATGCATGTCAAGTTTATTCATATAATCGTGGCATGTTAATTATGTAATTTAAGAGCGATCATAGAGAATTTTAAACAATTCAAGTCTTTGCTAACTCATACAATGATCTTACAACAGGTCCCACCTCGATATACTTATCATTTGTTCACCCAAGATTATATCACAATTCATTTCAATTTTATCTTTTCCTAATTCTAATGCAACTAGCTACAAGCACAAGCAAGGTAACAAAATAAGAGGAAAACTCACTCTGCCATTGGATCACCGGTCTCTTAGTAAAAATAATCTGGTGGTAGGGAATCATCGATTTCGGGATCACCTAAAAAGGAAGAAATACCCTAATAAGTATTTCATCACTTAACTAATCCAAACTATCTTATACAAACTATCAAATTTGTAATTCTCGTCCTACGCGGGAATTCCAACTTAAAACGGCCATAACTTGGTCGTTTTAACTCGGAATTTAGTAAATTATATATCGATTTCTATCTAATTCGAAAGATCTATCTAATTCTAATATTATATTTAAGTTTTGAAAACTTTGAAGCTTCGAAAAGGTCTGATCAGTTCTGATCAGTAGCGAAATTCAATTCTGAAAGTAGTTTTGTAAATGTTTGTAATGTTCCTATTATATAAGTTAACTATACATGCAATGTTGATGATTTCCTATCATGAATGGCATACTATGAGCTTGATGTATGCATGCTTTTGACAATATTTCCTAAAAGGAATTTTAGAAACTTTTTATTTGTAAGACTCCATGGCTATTTACTTTTAAGAAAACTAGTTTCCTAACTTTCATCATTTCCATTCGTTTTGGATTTATTTCTTAAGGAAATATAATTATCCTTGCTAAAATTGGGTCTTCATTATATCTATTACTTATGACCTTCATTTCTACATAAAAATTCCCATTTTACACTTTGTAAGCATGTTTTCAAATATGAGTTATTCCAAAATCCGAATTTTGAAATTTTAGTTTTTTGAGTGATTTCTTTGAGGACAACTTGTTTAATACATCAAAATTTAAGGTCTTATCATACCAATCCCTTAAGGACTTCATTTCTTAAATAAAACTTCTATTTTGAGTTTGGAAAATAAGTGTTTTCATGTCATTACTCCAAAATTACGAATTTCTTAAAAGGACAAGCAAATCAAATTTCCCTACTTTATTTCTACAAATGCATCATGCATATATGTATTACCTACAAGCCATTCTTATGAAGGTTATGAGATGATCTACCTATATGTATACATATAGTACCAAGAATTCTTTTTGAAAACTTTTACTTTGCAAAACTTTGAATTTTACTAGACTTAAGAAAAAAATAGTTTTTCTTCTTGTAAAATCATACTTGCTTTTATCAAAACTCAATCTTGATGACCTATATAACCATCACCTTCATTATTTCAATAAAAGCCTTAATTTTTGGGATTGGAAAATAGGTGTTTAAATAGGTGGTTTGCCTAAATACGAATTTTACAAAATTTTAAAGAATGAAAACATTGTTTAACCTATTCTTGGAAACTATTTGTTGTTCTAAGATTATATTTTAATAAACTTCTCTTATCCTTGTCAAAACTTGGTCTTTGTTATATATATTCCCTACGACTTCTATTTTCCTATAAAAATTATCATTTTAGCATTTGGAAATAGGTGTTTAAATGGTGGCAATTTTCAAATCCGAATTTTGAAAAATTCATTTGAGTTTGTTTTCTTTGTAAAACTCATTTAGTCTTTCAAAAACCATTTCCTAATCAAACCTACTCCTTAAGGCTTCCATTTCCTTAATAAAAATCTTGTTTTGAAGTTGGAAAATGGGTTTTCAAAATTGGTCTTGGTTGAGATCCGAATTTACAAAATTTATTTTTAGACATATCTTTTGATAAAATCTATCTAAACTTATGGAAATTCATCCCTTACATATCCGATCTTAAGAGCCTTCCATATCATGAACAAAAACTTCATTTTTGAGTTGGAAAACATGTTTTTAAACTATGCCTTGGTCAAAATCTGAAAATAGAATTTTGTTTTGAAAATTAATCTTTGAAAATCATCTTTGAACCATATAAAATGAAGTCTTGATGATATATATACATTAAGCCTTCATTATCTCAAGCAAAAATTTCATTTTGATAATTGGAAAGTGATTTTTAAATAGGAGTCTTGCCTAAATATGAATTTCACCATTTTTGTTTGAGTTAAAAACCATGATCTACACTTAATATGAACATAAATATAAAAGAAATCCATGGTAGTAAACTATAAACTCATAGATCTAAACTTTACTCATCAAAATCATTCATTCATGTTATCTATTCCCTAAGCCTTTCATTTTAAATGAAAAATATACATTTTGAAGTTGAAAAATAACTTTTCTAAATATGGTTCCTTTTTTATTCGAATTTTCAAAAATAATTTTTGTTGAAAATAAAATAGATCTTGAGCTTTCTAAAACTTTCCTACTATCATCATGCTACTACAAGTTATTTATGAACATAAAACAAAAGTCTAATGCATTTATGAACTCAAAACACTAGATCTAGTTTATTATACTAGTTGTAAATGCATGAGCACTAAGATAGTTATGTGAATGGTGAATATATGCATAAATCCTTAGCATTAACAAAATAATAACTCATATAACAAGATCTAAAGCATAAACAAAATCAAAGCTATAAGAAAAAGTCATATCTACAAAATATAACTACTTTTATCAAGAAAATAATAATGATATAAGAAAATAAGCATGGATAAGAGGAGTGCTTCATTTTGGCATCATCATTCTTAGTTTTTAAGCTTATGGAAGGTCATTTGATGCATGAAACTCTCACTATACCTTACCTATATCATCTATGGAAGCTTTAAGAAGAAAATTTACTTAAAAATCTTGAAGAATGAAGTGTGAAAGCAAGATTTAGAGACGGGGGCAGCTTGTGTTCTTGCAAGAACAACAACAAGAACAAAAAAAGAAAGAAAGAGAGGAAAAAGAGAGAGTAAATGAGATCGGGTTTCAAAGGAATGAAAGGAAGTAAATGAGAGGCATTAAATGGAGAGAGAGGAGTGTGTTAATTGAAAGAAAAAAAAAATAAAACAAGGGCAACAAAGGAGGAGTGTTGCACGTGAAATGTAAGAGAGAGATAATTGTCTTGTAACTTGATTTTTTGAAAGTGTAATTTGTGTCCCTTCATTTGCTAACTAAAAGAGGCTTTAAATCATTAAATAAATTAATAAATAAAAGAAAAATGGCTATTTTTATGAGTGTAGTCAGCTGCCATTTATGGGGAAGTGGAGTGTAAAATGAGTGAAAGAAAATTTGATTAATGTGTAGAAGTAACAAATGAAGTGTACTTAAATATGGGTAGAAAAAATACTTTTTATTAAGAAAATATATAAAATAAAATTAAGAAAAATATCTTTAAATGAGTGGCAGAACTTTCATAAATAAAATTAAATAAATATTTGAATTATTTTAGTATTTCAACAAATATGTTATCGGTATGATCAAAATACATGAATATGGGCTATAAATGATATTTTTATAACCCAAAAAATTCGAAAAAATTATTTTATGAAAATAAAAATATTTTTCAATTATTAAATTAATTTATTTTATTTTTAGTACAAGTCTTAAACAAAATCTGATCCCGTAAAACCCCGAAACTAACTAAATTTTAGAAAAACAAAATTTTCTATGCTATATAAAATATTTATCTAAAAATATAAGGCTTTATAAGAATAATAAAATTGTATAATGAAATAGAAGTGAATATGAAATAGCTATGAATTTCTTAATTTATATACTAATGTGTTATTGAAATGAGATATATATATATATATATGTATATGTGTGCATGGATAATATAATTAGTATATGTGCCACATATGTGTTATTTTGTATATGGGTGTATAATGAAATTAATATTATTGTATTATATGTATTAATGTGTGTATAATGTAATGAATAAGTGTGTCTTTCGTAAATTAATATGTATGTGTTATGTTTAGAATTTAATAAAATTAATTGTGAATTGTTTAAGAATAATGACAGAATTTTTACAAAATTAAAGTCAACTTTTTAAGCTTAAATTAAACTCAAATGCATTTCAAATTAAAGAAAATTAACCTTAGGTCAAATATACCCCTAAAGTCAAACTTTGGATTAGTATTGACTTCATTTTGGACAAAATTTGGACCCTCTTGGCAGCCCTAATCCTTCCATACGAATTTTTCTTTTCTTTTCTTTTCTATCTTTCTTCCTTCCATCTCAAAACCCTAATTCGCTAAGCCAAAAAAATTAATTACAAGCTTTTGGATTCAAACAACACTCCAATTCAAGACTTAATCATGTAAGTTAAATGCAAGCTTAATCTTTTTGTTTTATGTTCTATCTTGTACTTGTTAGTAAAGCTTAGATAAAAATTAGGGAGATAGAGTTTGGAATTGAAGTATTGCCTAGAACAGTACCTATCTCTAAAGCTCCGTATAGAATGGCTCCAGCAGAGTTGAAAGAGTTGAAGTTACAATTGCAAGAGTTACAAGATTTGGGCTTTATTAGACCGAGTATATCGCCCTAGGGTGCTCCTATGTTGTTTGTCAAGAAGAAAGATGAAAGTTTACGTATGTGTATTGATTACAGGGAACTGAACCGAGTTACTATTAAGAACAAATACCCTTTACCTAGGATCGATGATTTATTCGATCAGTTGAAGGGAGCCACAGTGTTTTCTAAGATCGACTTGAGATCAGGATATTATCAACTTAAGATCAAATCTCAAGATATTCAGAAGATGGCTTTCAGAACTCGGTATGGGCACTTCGAGTTTTTGGTGATGCCTTGCGGGTTAACCAATGCTCCAGTCGTATTCATGGATTTGATGAATAGAATCTTCAAGGATTATCTAGATTCATTTGTCATAGTATTCATTGACGATATTCTGATATATTCTCGGAATAAGGAAAAGCATCGAGATCATTTAAGACTTGTGTTACAAAGACTTTAAGGGAAGAAACTCTATGCGAAATTTAACAAGTGTCAGTTTTGGTTGGAAGAAATATCATTTCTTGGACATATTATTTCAAATGAAGGTATTTCAGTTGATCCAATGAAGATCGAAGCTATTTTGAGATGGACAAGACCTACTAATGTGAGTGAGATTAGAAGTTTCCTTGGATTAGATGGATACTACCGAAGGTTTATTGAAGGATTTTCGAAACTTGCATCCCCATTAACAAAGTTGACACGAAAGAATACTAAGTATGTGTAGGATGACAAGTGTGAGAGGAGTTTTGAAGAGTCTGTTAGTGGAAAGGAATTCGAGGTTTTTAGTGATGCGTCTATCCAAGGACTCGGTTGTGTTCTCATGCAAGATGGAAAAGTTATAGCTTATGCATCAAGGCAACTAAAACCCCATGAGAAGAATTATCCGGTGCATGATCTTGAGTTGGCAGCAGTAATTCTCGCACTGAAACTTTAGAGACACTATTTGTTTGGAGAGAAGTACAAGATTTACACAGATCACAAAAGTTTGAAATATATATTCACACAGAAGGAGCTTAATATGAGGCAAAGAAGATGGCTTGAGTTGATTAAAGATTATGATGTGGAAATACTTTATCATCTTGGAAAAGCTAATGTAGTAGCAGATGCACTCAGTAGGAAGAAGCAAATGAATGATACGACTTTGATTTCTAATCAAAGAGAGATTCAAATGGATTTCATGAAGTTAGAACTTGAGGTTACATTAGAGCAAGTTGATATGATATTGGCTCAATTATCCTTGCAACCGACAATTTTAGAAAAGATTAAACAAGTTCAAAAGGAAGACGATGAAGCTAAAAGAATAAAGATTGCCATTGGTGAAGGAAGAGAAAAGAGTTGAGAATTGATGAGGATGAAGTTGTTAGACATGGGAATCAACTTTTTGTGCCATATGAGTTGAGAGAAGAAATTATGAAGGAAGCTCATTCATCTTCATATTCAATCCACCCGGGAACCACCAAAATGTAAAGAGATTTGAAGAAAAATTTATGGTGGGAAGGTTTGAAGAGAGATATTGCTGAATATGTTTCCAAGTGTTTAACTTGTCAACAAATAAAAATTGATCATCAAAGACCCAGAGGAGAACTTCAACCTTTATCTATACCCAAATGGAAATGGGATGATATCACTATGGATTTCGTATCGGCCTTACCCAAGACTATCGCCAAATATGAAGTTATTTGGGTAATCGTGGATAGATTAACGAAATCGGCTCATTTCATACCTTTGAGGGTTGGAGATTCCTTAGAAAGGATGGCACATATCTATATCAAAGAAATAGTGAGATTACACGGGATTCCAAAGACGATTACTTCTGATGGAGATTCTCGCTTTGTCAGCCAGTTTTGGAAAAGTTTACATGCTGCTTTAGGTACTTAGCTTCAGTTTAGCACTGCATTTCATCCACAAATAGACGGGCAATCAGAAAGAACGATTCAGATCTTGGAAGATATGCTTAGAGCATGTGCTTTAGATTTTGGCAATAAGTGGGATACTTATTTGCCACTTGTTGAATTTGCCTACAACAATAGCTTCCAAGTAACAATTCAAATGGCACCCTACGAAGCACTTTATGGTAGGAAATGTAGATCTCAATACACTGGGATGAAGTTGGGGAAAGAGCTATTTTAGGTCCTAAATTGGTACAACAAGCAATGGATAAGATCCAAGTAATTAAACAAAGGATGAAAATGGCTCAAGATCGGTATAAAAGCTATGCTGACATGAGAAGAAGACCGTTGGAGTTTAAAGTTGGCGACCATGTGTTTCTTAAAATTTCTCCAACAAAAGGGATTATTAGATTTGGAGCTAGAGGCAAATTGAATCCAAGGTACATTGGTCCATATGAGATTCTAGAAAGAATTGGACCATTAGCTTATCGATTGGCTCTACCACCAAATTTGTTGAAAGTGCATGATGTATTCCATGTGTCACAACTTCAAAAATGTATATCAGATCTCGAAACTATCATTTCTACACATCAACTAGAGGTTCAACCGAATTTGAGCATAGTTGAGAAGCCGATTAAAGTCTTGGATAGAATTGATAAAGTGTTGAGGAGAAAAATAATTCCTTATGTGAAGGTTTTATGGACTGGACAAACTAAGAGAGAAGCAATGTGGGAGCCCAATGATGAAATTACGCAAAAGTACCCCGAGTTATTTGAATAGTATTTAAGGTAAGCTAAGTTTCGAGGATGAAACTTTTTGAAGGAGGAGAGAATGAAATAGCTATGAATTTCTTAATTTATAGACTAATGTGTTATTGAAATGAGATATATATATATATATATATGTATATGTGTGCATGGATAATATAATTAGTATATGTGCCAGATATGCGTTATTTTGTATGTGGGTGTATAATGAAATTAATATTATTGTATTATATGTATTAATGTGTGTATAATGTAATGAATAATTGTGTCTTTTGTAAATTAATATGTATGTGTTATGTTTAGAATTTAATAAAATTAATTGTGAATTGTTTAAGAATAATGACAGAATTTTTACAAAATTAAAGTCAACTTTTTAAGCTTAAATTAAACTCAAATGCATTTCAAATTAAAGCAAATTTACCTTAAGTCAAATATACCCCTTAAGTCAAACTTTGGATTAGTATTGACTTCATTTTGGACAAAATTTAGACCCTTTTGGCAACCCTAATCCTCCCATATGAATTTTTCTTTTCTTTTCTTTTCTTTTCTATCTCTCTTCCTTCCATCTCAAAACCCTAATTCCCTAAGCCAAAAAAATTAATTACAAGCTTTTGGATTCAAACAACACTCCAAGTCAAGACTTAATCATGTAAGTTAAATGCAAGCTTAATCTTTTTATTTTTTGTTCTATCTTGTACTTGTTAGTAAAGCTTAGATAAAAATGAAGTTTATGTACTAAATGGGGTTAGATTAATTTTGTGCATTGATGGTAGTTTAAATAGGATTACATGGCTAGAGGAGTTGTAGTGTATATCTTATATGAATGTTGACATGTGAGGATGAGTGTATTGTGAAGATTGAAGGATTGACTAGTTGAAGTGTGGATTTGAAGTGTGATTGGTGTTTTAATGATTAGAAGTAGAATTTTTGTTGTTAGGATAGTGTTTAAATCATATAACAAGCTTTGGAAAGTTTAGATGAAGTTTGGAGAAATTTTGAAGTGAATAAATTTTGTAATAAAACAGGGGAAACAAAAACATTTTTCGTATAGACTTAAATTTGAGTATATGCCAGCATCTGGCACTTCAACACCGCCGGTGTAGAGGTGGTGTTGGAAGTGAACAGAATCAATTTTCTTAAAGCCGTTTAAATGCTATCGGCTTTCACTGGAAAAGTCTGTCAGTGTTTATCTTTTAAAACGTACGCCGGCTATTAGGGTTCCAACGCTGCCGGCTTATAGGCGGTGTGGAATGAGAATAGAATCATAATTTTTAATGACGGACTTAAGGCCGCTGGCATAAGATCCAAGGCTGCCAGCGTACATGGATACGCTGATGGTGTTGGGGGTATTCACGGGAGTGGACCAACCCCGTGTACCTCTCGGAAATTTTTGAAAATTTGGAGTTGCATTCTACATCGGCTCAAAGCCATCGGCTTAGAATGAAGACCGCCGGCGTATCCTTGAACGCTACCAGTGTTGGCAGTGTTGAACTATAGTGTATTTGCACATCGGTTCAAAGCTACCGACGTATCCCCTAAGCTTTTCAATTTCAAAAACTTCCTTCAAAATTTTTCGAAGTTTAATATATGATCAATTAAATATTTGTTAAGTGTTTTATGATATAATAGGATGTTTAAATGCTTTTATTGTGACCTTATATTAATTTATTTGAATTTCTTTGATTAATTGTATTTTCAACTAGTTAATTAAATCCTAAGCTAAGTGTGAAATTTAATATTGTCTTAAACAGTGATAGATCCTCACTCGGCCAACCCCATTATTACCCGAGCTATCTCAAGTACATAGTAACTTATTTGTTTCTTTGCTAAGGTAGGCATCAAATCAAATTACTTTAAATTAAGAAAATCTTATTAATTGATGAGTGTTGATTTTTTCTTGTTTGCCGTTGAATCTGGTTCGGAGAGCGACACCCTGCTCAGATTAAGGGTAGGGTACTTTCTCATTAATGGATAGAATTATTTAAGAGATATGAGTATCCGAGCTACTCATATCAACCCCCTGAGCATCGTGATGCGTTACTCAGGAACCCTTAATATTACGGGCTATGCTGGAAGGTGGGGCTGCCTAGTCTATATGAACAGTAGGGACCACTCAGGGAGGCGGACGTAATACTAGATCCTTATTGTCCGGAGTTTGAATACTCCCGTGTTGTTTTAATAACTAAAGATTGAACAATAAACAATTGATTATTGCATAATGCATTTAGTCTAAGAATGTGTGACCCACTTTGCATTTGTATTCGTTATTTGTGTACTGGGCCTTTGGCTCATATTTTATCCATTTCAAGTGATGACTCTGATGAGTTCTATGTGAGTATGGGGTACGGAACCAACTTTAAAGATTTTATTTATGGTTTGGAGGATTAGAGTTAACTATGGACTCAATGGAACCCTATAATTATAATAGACTAGATGTGATTTCTTTTGTTGGTAATGTAACTAAAGTGTTAGTTTGGGTTATGTTTAAAAATTTTGTTAAGGCTTGTAAGAAGCCTTTGGATGTAATATATATATATATATATGTACTTAGTTATGTAGGACTTAAGTTATTTCCTTTGCAAAATATGTTGGTAATGAAGTAGTGTGATTTTGTTTAAGGTTTAAGAAAAATTATGATTCTATTATATTATCTATGTGGAATTAGATAAACAATTCCCCAAACAATTCTTTCAGACAACCTTACATATAATCTTATAGGTTATATGTGGTTGGGGAACTGTTATCGCATATTTCAAATATAGAGGTGATAGCAGGTCCTTACAGAATAGTACCAAAAGACTAATTAATTACCGGTAGTAATGAGATACGAATAAAATCGTAAAATCAAATAATTCTAGTTATTGAAAAATTATAAAACTGATATTTTATAAATCCTTATAAAAATACGAGTATAACGGTACTAATATCATATATTTAATCTTTCGAGCCCCGAGACACGCTTTTCAAAGTCTGTATCCAATCGGATTCGAAATAGATCGAAAATTCGCTAATCTCATCTTTTAAAGCATCCTAGTATTAATACGAACCAACTACACCTTTTACTCATATTCCGACTCCTTGGTTTAGGAATACGGAATTGCCGGATCTAAACTACTAGTGTTTCTTGGAAATTTGTTGACTTAGGTTTTCCGGTTGACTTTGCGATTTAGACCTTCGCCAATTTAGAAACTAATGTTTTATGTTTATACAACATGTTTGATTTGAGAAATTTATTTTAAATTTTATTTTTGTAAGTATTTAATATCTCTCAACGTTTTTGGAATTATTGAATTGAGTTTTATTTTCGAAGGTTTATCGTTATTTACCTTTTTAATAATTTTTTTTTTAATTCTATATTACCCGATTTTACAATTCGAAGTTAAGTATGGAATTTATCGTACGTAGTGGTTTTGAATTTGAAGACCGCTGAGTTCTTATTTTATTTTTAAGGAATCTCATTTTCTCAAGATTAAGAAATTTCTAGATTCGATCGTGATTTAGGACTAGTCAAAGTTCAGTTTTAATTTGGAGTCATTTTTAGGGTTTTTTTTTTCCGAAGTTCATTTTGAAATTATTTACTGAAATTTTCCGGGGCTTACAAGGGTTACTTGTAATCACAAAGCCTTAAGATCAGAGGAAGAACCAAGTTTTCATAGTCCTGAATGATATGGTCAAGTCCATTTTGGCGATCACTAGATGCATAGTCGCATTTGAAAAGGAAAGCAAGAATGTCCCAGAGTTAGCAAAGGCCATCGAAGTTGCAAGCAGTGTTTACCAAATCATTGTTACTATGAAGTTAAGTGATGTAAAGAAGAATCGAGAAAGAAATCTCTACCATTAAGAAGACAATGCTTTTAGAATGAAAACTCTCTTGTTATTTTCCAAGAATAGAAAAGTCGTCATATACAAGAAGAAGAAGAGAATTAACTAAAAAATATAGCTATCAAAACTAATTATGAGCTGGAAGAAAACAAGTAATTACAAAAGAATAAATGTATTTTCACATCCCCCTCTCAAGTTGGAGCTGGTAGAAGACCCAACTTGAATTTGAAAGATTAAAACTGAGCTGTTGAAGGTAATTTGGTAAAAAGATCAGCAAATTGATGAGTAGAAGAAATATGAACAGGTTGCAAGAAACCAGAAGAGACATGATGACGAATAAAATGAGCATCAATATCAATGTGCTTGGTACGTCCATATAAGCAAGGATTATGAGCTATTAACAAAGCCGATTTATCGTCACAATATAGACGGATGGGATAATCAATGGACAACTGGAGATCACGAAGTATATAGGTAGTCTATAGAAGTTCCTTGGCAGTGGAAGCCATGCTGCGATATTTCGCTTCAGTGGTTGAAGTACTGATAGTAGCTTGTTTCTTAGATTTCCAAGAAATTAAACTTTGCCCAAGTTTAATACAATATCCACTGAGAGATTTCCAATCAAAAGAAGAAGAAGCCCAGTCAGCATAAAAAAAAGCACTAAGCTTTAAAGAATTCTTAGCTGAATAAAAGAGGCCAAGGTTAATAGATCCTTTGAGATACCTTAAGAGATGAAAAGCAGCATGTAAATGAATGTCACTAAGATGTTCTGAAAATTGACTCAACTTGTGTACTGCGAAAGCAATGTCGAGTCTAGTAAGAGTCAGGTATAATAACCGACCAATAATCCAACAGTACAAAGAAAGATCAGATAAGGCAGTACCAAAATCTTTAACTAAAAAAACACCTACTGGTAAAGGCAGTGCAACTAGTTTACAAGCAGTAAGACCAGTGTTAGAGAGAATATCAAAAATAAATTTCTTCTGATTAAGCATGATACCAGCATTTGAACGACAAATTTCCAAGCTTAAGAAGAACCATGCGTCCCCTAAATCTTTGATGGTAAAATTATCATCAATATCATGTTTAAGAGAAACAATCTCATCTGCATTATTCCCAATGATTAGCTTGTCATCGACATAAAGGAGAATCACAAGAAAAACATCAGACTTGGAAAAGTGTACAAAGAATAATCACTGTTGGACTGAGTGCAACCTCTATTGATTAGAAAACGAGAGATTTCTATATTCCACTGTCAAGAGACTTGTTTTAGACCGTAAAGTGACTGCTTAAGACGACAAACTTGACCTGGTAATGCTTAGAATAACTAGGTGGAGGCAACATATATATCTCTTCATCCAAGAATCCATGTAAAAAAGCATTATTGATATCGATTTGATGAAGAGGCCAATTGTAAGCTGCAAAACAACAAGAAGAATTTAAATAGTAGCTAATTTTGCCACTGGTGAGAAAGTATCATGATAACCAATGCCTTCCATTTGTGTATATCCTTTTGCCACTAACCTAGCTTTATACCTTTCAACACTTCCATTGGGTTTATATTTAATTTTATAAACCCATTTCGATCCTACAGGTTTCTTCCCTTGTGGCAAATCAGTCAAGTCCCATGTATCATTCAATTGCAAGGCATCAATTTCCCTATTCATAGCTTCAATCCAATCTTGATTTTTAGATGCTTGTGAATAACAAAAAGGTTCTTGAGTTGTAAAAACATTAGCTAAAGAACCAACAAAATGTGATGGACAATGGTTAAAAGAAGAAGGAGTAAACAAAGGGTAAATAGTATGTGTGAATGTATCAGATGAGAAATTTAGACTCGAACAGTTAGATATAGTATGCACATAATCGTTCAACCATGTGGGAACTTTTCGTTCTCTAGTGGAACGACGTGGAGTAGAAGAGGAAATAGTATCCAAAGATGAAGAATCAGCATGAATAGGAGAAAAAGAACTTATGTTAACAGGACAAGGATTTTCTGACACATTATGAGGAACAAAGGACGAGAAATTTGATGATAGGCATGGTAAAGTTTCAAAAGAAAGAGAAATATCAAAGCAAGACTTAGATGAAATAGGAGTGAAGTTAGGATTGTGTTTAAAAGGAAGAGAATGTTCATAAAACACAATATCTTGGCTAACCAAAATTTTATGAGTAACCAAATCATATACCTTGTACCCTTTTTGCCTGTGCACATAGCCAAGGAAAACACACTTAAAACCCCTTGTTTGAAACTTATCTTGAGTTGAATTAACAACAGCAACAAAACATAAGCAACCCATAACTCTCATATGTTCATAGGAAAGCTTGGTCTTATATAACATTTCATGTGGAGTTTTCCATCCTAATTTTTGTATTGGCATCAAATTGATAAGGTATGTTGCCATCAAAATACATTCTCCCCAAAACTCTTTGGGCAATTGAGCATGAATTTTCAAAGCTCTTGCGGTGTCAAGTAGATGTCTATGCTTGTGTTCAACCCTTTCATTTTGCTGGGGAGTATATACCATGGAATGTTGATGTAAAATGCCTAACTCATGAAACATATTCTTGCAAGCATGTGACATAAATTCACCACCATTGTCTGACCTTATGATCTTTGGTTTAGCTGAGAATTGGTTCATGATCATTTTAAGAAAAATCTTTAAACATTCTGGAACTTGTGACTTATTATGGAGCAAATAAGTCCAAACACAACATGTATGATCATCAAGTATAGTGAGGAAAAAACGAGCACCAGAAATGGAAGGAATAGAAAAAGCTCCCCAAACATCAACATGCAATAAATGGAAAGGAACATCAGCATAACTAGCACTTCGTTCAAAAGGCAATCTATGAAATTTAGATTTAAGACAAACCTCACAAAGAAAAGTGCTAGTATCTAAAGTTTTACAAGCATCCAAATGTTTCAACTTAGATAAAGAAGTATGTCCAAGTCTAGCATGTAACAAATGAAGGAAAGAAGAACTATCCGAAGTAGTGTTTACAACTGAAGTTATATCAAAAGAAGGTTCCTTTAGAGAACTAAAATTCCCAATAGCCTCTGATTTGAGTACATACAAACCATTGTAAGTTCTAGCCTTTGCAACAATGTGTTTAGTGACTTGGTCCTGGAAAATAAAGGAATTGGAATCAATATAAGCATGCAAATGCTTATCTAAAATAACTTTATGAACTGATAAAAAGGTTATGTTGAAAATCTAGCACATAAAGAACATGGTGAAGCTGCAATGAAGAATTCAAGTGAATAGAACTAGCCATTTGAACAGTTTTGATTTTTCCATCGGGTGATTGAATGCTAATTGAATGAGGTAAAGTATAAGTGTTAGTAAGAAGATTTTTGAAAGGAGTCATATGGTCAGTAGCACCTGTATCTACAATCCAAAAACAAATTTTGTTATTCACAGCATTAAAGCAACTAGAAGGATATGAGCTACGTGCAAAATGGACTGCTGCTTGAAACTGTTCACCATCTAACGTTGATTTCTGTTCAAAACGCTTAAGCACCTCTTGACATATGGAATCTACAACTTGTGAATGTGCTTCTATCCTTTTATCACCATCTGTAGCAAGAACAACATCAAAAGGTGTAGTAGGGGTGTTAACATTTGATTTTTCCAAGCAATAATTCGCAATGGACCGCAATGGATTTTTACCCACTCTCTTTCCCTTATACCAATCAGGATATCCAACCAATTGAAAGCAATTTTCTACCGAATGACCGTTTCCTCTACAATGTTTACAATCAATTCTACTATGATATTTTGAATCCCTTTTATCGTGACTGCCTTTGAAATCCCCAACTCAATTGGATAAGAAAGCATAACTATCAGTATCTTGCATAACATTTATAGTCAATTGTTTTTTGTTTTTCAACTTGTTGTACAAGATAATACGCTTTATTAACAGTGGGCAATGGATCCATAGAAAGAATCTTATTACGAACTGATTCAAAACCATCATTTAAACCCATCAGAAATTGAATAAGTTTGGTTTCCATCTCAAAATCATGTATCCTCTCTTTCAACCGACATGTACAATAGTCAATCCTACCACAATCACAAGAAGGATATGCATGTAAAACCTGCAACTCATCCCACGCACACTTGAGTTTATTAAAATACGTACCAATTGATTGATTCATCTGCTTTATGTTGCTCAACTCATTCTGTAATTGGAATATTAATGGTCAATTACTTTGACCATATTGTTCTGAAGCTTTTTTCCATAGATCAAAAGCAGAATGTGTATACAAGTAATTTTGGGAAAATTCACTCAGCATGGAATTTAGGATCCAACACCTCACCATATAATCACAACGAATCCAACGAACAAGATCAGGAGAATTTGAATTAGGTCTAACAATACTTCCATCGATAAATCCCAATTTCAACTTCACACCCAATCCCATTTTAATTGATCTACTCCATGCTAGATAGTTCAATCCATTAAAAAGTATGTTTCCAATGACCATACTAGGACTATCTAAACCAGATATATACAAAGGATTTGAAGTATTTGAATCAATTTGTAAATTCCTATTCACCTCAGAAGCTATTTCCATGGCTACAAACAGAGAATTCTAGTGGATGAAAAAAAATGCAGAACAAAATACAAGTTAGATCTTACCAGAAGGCTCTGATACCATGTGAAGTTAAGTGATGTAAAGAAGAATCGAGAAAGAAATCTCTGCCATTAGGAAGGCAATGCTTTTAGAATGAAAACTATCTTGTTATTTTCCAAGAATAGAAAAGTTGTTATATACAAGAAGAAGAAGAGGACTAACTAAAAAATATAGCTGTTAAAACTAACTATGAGCTGTCAAAACTAATTATGAGCTGGAAGAAAACAAGTAATTACAAAAGAATAAATATATTTTCACAGTTACTATCCTTGTAACCTCCATCCAGCTCCTTTCCGTTATTGGTGTGACCGTGATTGATGAGGATGCTAATTATTCACGGAAAAGCAACAATTAATAAGGTTCTATGATGTGGTTGAAATAGTAGCGAATAGGTACTTGGAGAAATGGAACAGAAACTGGTTTCTTATTATTGGGTAACCTGAAGACCCTATCTTGAAGGAAATGAGCTAATTGGAAGAAGTCATGGCTTTTAGCAGTGAACTGGGCCGATTTTTGTTCAAATTCCTTTGTTTAGTGCCTCAAGCGGCCATTTTTAGTATTTTTGGTAGATTTTAATTTCATTATAACTTTTCATAGGCACATTTAATTTTAATGTCGTCTGTAGCATTAGTTTTTATCTTTTCATGTATTTTTTGTCCTAAAATTTTAGGACTTTTTTTTTTTTAATTTTTGGTAGGGTTTTTAGGTTTTTGTTTTTGGCAGTTTTAAGTTGCTTATATTATATGCCTTTAGGATAAATAGACAGTCACTTATGATATCTTTTTAAAAATACAATATTTGAGCCGTCTTTGCTTTCTTTCTCCCCAAATTCTCAAATTTCAAATATTCTTTTGAACTTGAATGCCAAATACCTAAGAATTCTTAGAATCAATTGATATTTGAGGATCATACTCCGGGTATTCGTAGAATCAACGGTTTGCGATATAAACCCAACTATTGCATCATTTTGTATGTTTATAATATTAATTCATGCTTTTGAAAATTTAAAATTTTTGTTAATTATAGGTCAAAGGGGCGAGATCTTCCTAGTTTATTCGAAAAGTTATCAAGATACTCCATAACATTAAGAGGCAACTTGAAGATTTTAGGCAAAAAAAGGGTGATAAAGAATTTAACAGATTTTAAATTAAATGTATTGTTTTTGTTATCATAATTGGAGCATAATGGATTGGTTCTACACAAACATGTGATAAAAGATTTAATATTTTAGAGGAGATTAGAAAGTACCAAAGGGTATAGAGGCTTTCTGACGCCCCTATAATCTTCTCATGGTACTTAGTTTGCCGTATGAATTAGTTTTATATCCTTAGCAACCACGTTTTCATAATGTCCAACAGGAAAAGCTTGAGTCTCTCAAGAGGAAGAATGTCTCGTTGCCCCTATCAGACCTAAAACTATCCACCATTGATTTACAAGGACTTGTATCCATCTATAATAAAGTTCCATAAGAAAGGGTACGAGATTGTATGGATACCATTCGTGGATGGGAAGATTGTGGACATGTTCAATCAATTTGAGAAACTTGAAAAAGAGTTCTTTTGGAATATTTTGAATAATTTTATTGAGTCCTTTGAGTATATTTTTATACAATAGCAGCACATAAAAAAAATGAAACACTATTTCTAATTCTAGGAAACAAAAAAATACAGTTTGAAACTAATAAACACTATTTTCTATAAAATGCAGATTTGATACCTTGCTAAAAATGCAATTACAATTATACAAAGATTATTTTCCAAAGATACAGTTTCTATTTTTCCACACTCCCCCTCAAGCTAATATAAAAATTCTACATGTTTGGTACGATCATATAAGACTATGTAATGAGCAATAAAGATGGCAACCTTATTGTCACAAAACACTTTCATAAGTAAATCTTTCAAAGCTTTTAACTCTTGTAGTATTCTCCTTATCCACATATCCTCACAAACATTGTGAACAACAACACTAAACTCCACTTTGCACTACTTCTTACCAATTTGTCGAAACCGGATCAGATGGGACGGTTCGATCCAGTTCAACTGGAACTGGCATTAAAAGCAGTCCGGTTCTTACTTAGAACCATTTCATGGTTGAACTAGCCAAACCTGGATGACTCGGCCAACTCAACCGTGACTCAGTAAACCCAGGCGGGTTAACCGCGTCAGAATGTATTCTTATTTTTTTAAAAAAAGCGCAAATAGATCTGGTACAAAGATTTGATATAGAGACATAAAGAAAGTCGGACGACCAAATGGTGGAGATGCTAGCATCGGTTAGTACAAGGCTGCCGTCATGGAGGAGGGAGAGCTTGGAGCCTTTTCTGTTAACTAGTCGGTTACAACTGGCTACCAAACGGGATGCATTCTTCAGCTTTGCATTCGTTTTGTCCGATAAGGAAGAAGATGGTGGAGAAAGTTCCATTTTTTGAGGTGATGATAGACATCACCACGGGGCGGTTCTGAACCGTGAATCGCCCCGAACCGTCACCGGCGGTTCTTGATCCGGAAACCGCCCCGTCGATGACGGTTCCAAACCGTCCCCGGCGGGTCCAAACGGTTAGGGTGTTGGAACCGACGGTTCCAACCGGGTCCGGAACTGCCAAATATTTGAATTTAAAAAAAAAAAACCTGTGTAATTCTTGGAAGGACAGTCGAACGTGGGGCTTTGGAGGGGGGGAGGGTAGGAAGGGACCAGAAAAAAACACTACACAGGAAAAGTAATTTTGGTGGGTCATGTTAATCATTGTCGTTGTATTTGAGTTAATTCATGGTCCGTGCTATCTTCTTTATCAGTAATAATCAGCATCTATTGGAGTCGGTATCCGCTAATCTTTTATCCTTATGGGTTTTTTATTCTTATTTTTTTTCCAAAAAAAAAAAAATTGGTTCACGTAAACCGGAACCAGAACCGTCAAAACCGGCGGTTCCTTGGAACCGTGAACCGCCCCGGCTCTGGTGGTTCCGGTTTTGGTTCCACGAAATGTGGAACCGTGAACCAATGGTTCCGGTTCGGATCCGGAACCGACCCAAACCGTGCCGATGTCTAGGTGATGATATCTTTTGGTTTCTCGACTAAGAGGGCCGAGCCTACGGTTTAACAGATGAGAATGGTATAAATGGGGTGTGGAGAAGTTTTTGGGAGTGTGAATACAAGAAGTATGAGGAGATATTTTATTTTAAAATGATTATTATTAAAAAATGCTTTTTTTCTTTAAGACCCATTGTCCAAGGAAATTCATGCCCAATTTGATAAAAAGTCTATGTTCGTAGGGGTGCTTTTTGAAATCGGTGAGACAAGATAAAGGGTGCTGATTGAATAATTTTTTATTCTTTTAGATATTGATTGGGTTTTAGCATTGTGTCTGGGGTCATTCCTTATGAGGCAATTCATATATATTTTATAGTCTTTATATAACGGTGATGTGTACAAAATGGACTGTTCTCTAAAATAATTATTAGTTAATAATCCTACAACTGATGTATATAAATTTCATTTATAGTAGAAATTGATGGTATGGTACCTGAAATTCCCTATTTCTATATCTTTGTTATATGTAAATTAAATTATTAAACAAATGATGGTTAGTTCATCCACCTTTTACTCTTGTATTTTTTGCTATAGTTAAGATTAGAAAAAGATTCATGTCACGCATTAAATGGGACGCACACAAAACAATTTAAGTTACAATTTTACATTTTTTTAATAATTTTTTATTTTTTCCTTCATGTAATGTATAATCTCAATTTTTTTTATTACTTATGTTGATTCTCTCTAAATTAAGTTTTGATGATATCAAAATAATTATAGAAGCTAATTATTTTACTTAGTGTGTAGATTTAATTAAATATAAGATCTTTCATGAAACTTTACTTAACTTAAGTTAAGCAAATGGATGAGTTGGATATTTTGAGTTTTAAGTTTTTCAGAAACTCAACAAGAAATACATAAGCACTTTTATAAGGATTTATGTCTTCAAAAAATATTTTCAAAGAACAAAAGGTTATAACAAGAAACAAAGAAGGTTTTCCAGAAGGTTGTTTAAAGAATAAAAGTCTATACAGAAAGTTTTACCGAAGGTTCCTGCAACCTTTGAACAGTAAAAGATTTTATGGAAAATTACTATAGCTGATTCAACATTTGGTCAAATTCACATCAAATTTGGTTTGAATAAATATTTTGAAAATCTAGCTTCGAGATAATAAGTATATTTGGATAGTATACTTATTTGTTCCACTTAAGTTGGTTGATATCGAAAGGGATTTAAAAGTTTTCTCAAAGTTTCTCTCTCATCAATGATAAGAACTTCAAGAAAAATATCAGATTTTGTTTAACCAGATGTTACACAAATTCTCTTTTAAGACAAGTGGATTATTAGTATCTACAATCTTTCAAGAAAAGGATAAGTCCATCTCTTATATATTTTTTATGGGATTTTACCGAGATTTAAAATAAAAAGAAATAAGGAGAAGATAAACATTATCTACTTCTTGAGATAAAGGAGCAAAACAGATTATGATGAAGTTTGTTTTCAAACGCTCAAGCAAATGAAAATATCAACACAAATCTAGGAAGACAATCTACAAGAAATAGTAAAGTACAAGTTTCATATTTTTTTAAATGGAGAAGATAAGCTCCGACAGAAAGTAGGTATAAATTTTTCTTTAAAGAAGAAAATAAGATCCAATATTTTATGGATATTTTATCCGTTTCTACCAAAACAGATATGGACGAATCTTAAGGACGTTTTTCTTAAGATGAAGATCAAGATAAAACTAAAGGTGATCTAATTTGTTATCTACAATTCAAATTTAATTTAGTTTTTAAAATTCAAGATAAGGGACACAAGATTTTATTCGAGAATTTTGAGGGAAGGTTTATCAACTCCTACAACAGTCTTTTGAATGTTAAAGGAAAGAGAATATAATTTCCAAAGATAGAGAAGAAGAAGTACTTTCACTTTCATGTAAACTTGCTTCTTACGTCGATATAACATTAAAAAAAAGGAAGGGATCAAAAGTGCTTAAAAAAAATTCTCACAAGCTGATTTGTGCAAATTTCTTACTTTATTGCAAACATTTTTCCTTTTTAAATCTTTTCTTTGTAAAAGAAGGAACGTGTTATTGCCTTCTTAGATGCTAGCTTGATTGCAAGATTATACTATGTAGGATCGATTGTCAGCTTAAAGAAAGCTGTGAGAATCAAGCCAAGAGAATTGTACAATCTTGTAATTTGATTCTATTGAATATAGTGGAACAACCCCGCAGGATAACAGGGTCCTTGGCTCTGAATTGGAAGAGTTTACTGATGCACAAGGCGGAACCATTATACATCATTGCTTGATTCTCTATCTCTAATATTTTAAATTTCTGCAATTTATGTTATTATTTAACTTGTTCTCACGATTTTTACAAAAGTGATTTTAATTTTTTAAAAAGGCTTAAAATTTTAAATTTTGATAATAGTCAATTTAACTCCCCTTCTTGATTATTTAATTGAGACCAACAATTGGTGTCAAAGTAGGCTCTTTTATCTAAATGAGTGATCGAAAGAGAATGATTGAGAACAATGTTACAATTAATCGTGCTCCTTTCTTTGATGGTTCAAAATTTTCTTATTAGAAAAAACATATGGAAACATACATTAAAGCTAATGATTATGATTCTTGGCAGGTTATTTCTATGGGAGATAATGTCATCACCTTGAACGGAAATTCAGTCCTGATAGACTCTGGGAAGATCATTGAGAAGAACAACAAAGCAACAAATTTGCAGTTAACCACTATTGCTACATTATAATTTTATTTGATGTCATCATGTGGAAGTGCAAAAGAAATATGGGACATATTATGTGAGACATATGAAGGCACAAATACAATCAGAGAAACCATGATAAATGCTTTACTTCAACAGTATTAGTGATTTAAATTTAAATATGATGAATCTGTCAAAGATGCTTTCAACAGGTTTATAGCAATAACAAATGAGGTTACATCACTTGGAAAGAGACTTGCTGATCCTGATATGGTGAGGAAAATGTTGAGGATTCTTCTACCTTCTTGGGATGCAAAGAAGACTGCCATAGAAGAAGCACATGATCTCAACAAAATTTCTCTTAGCCAATGAAGAGAAAAGCTAATGGCTTATGAATCTCACAAAAAAGACCACTCAAGGAACTAAAAACAGTACCAAAGGGATTGCATTAAAAGCTAAAGAAGCTATTGTTAATCAAGTTGAATCGGATGATAGTGAAGATGAAAGAGAAGAAGATATAACTCTTCTAGCTTGAAAGCTCAATCAATTTTTCAAGAAGCAAAGAGGTAAGAAATTTAGTGCTTTTAAGAAAACTACTGAATACAAGAAAAATGATGCAGGAAAGGCTTATAAAGAAAAGGAGAAGAAGGAGATCTAATGTTATGAATGTAAAAAACTAGGCACATAAAGTACGAATGCCCAACATTGATAAAGAAAATGGAGATGCACAAAAAGAAAAGTTAAACTATGTTAGCAATATGGAGTGATTTGGATGATACAGAGAGCAGTCCAAAAGATTCTAATAAAGAAGAGGAAGAAGCAAATCTATCCTTTATGGCTTTTTCTAAGGTAATTTTTGAATCTGATAATGAAATGATAGAAGATGACATGCTTATTGAAATGAAAAAGTTATTAAAAGCTCTTTAAAAGGATGATTTAAAATTATTTAAGTACGATAATGAGATAAAGATTGCTTAAGAATGAAAAAGATGCTTTAAAACAAACAAATTCATTGCTTGTTGATGAAAATGACATTTTAAAATATGATAATGAAAAGTTGCATGTTGACAATGAAAAATTAAGAAAAGATAATAATATACTAAAGAAGAAACCGGTGTTTTAAAAGTAAAAATAGATGAGTTATCTAATTTAATAAAGAACAACTTTAACAAATTCAATGAAAGTGACAAAAAATTAAAAATGTTGATTTCGTCTCAAATGCTATCTTGTGAAAAGCATGGTTTAGGATATGAAGATGGTTCTAGTTCAAATGCATCTAAGAAAATGATATTTGTGAAAGCTAAACTAGTTATAGATGTTAAACCAGTTATAAATAATGAGTCTATTGTTAAAAGGAGGGAATTCAAAGCAAATCACATAAAAAGAAACTATATAAGAAAAACCAGAGGATATACCAGAAGGAATTCCAGAAGTTATCCTTCTTATGAATATCATCAAAACAACTCCAAAGGGTATACCACAAGTTACCTAAGATAGAACAACTAAAAATAGGTAAACAATGGATACTGAAGTAACATCTCCCATACATGTTTCTTTTGTAGTAAACCTGATCATATTGAAAAATATTGTTATTATAAAAGAAACAAGCTCAGTAATCAACAAGTTAAACAAAACTATCAAATGAGCTTGTCTTATAAAGGACCCAAACTTATTTAGGATCATAAAAAGGTCTAATCCTTTTGAATTTTGTAGGAATATGAAGCTAAAATCAAAAGAACATGCTATCTAGATAGTGGATGTTTTAGACATATGACAAGAAATGTATCATTGTTCAATAAGATAACATGGGAAGAAAAAGGATATCTAAAATTTGAAGATGACAGCCATGGTAAAATTGTTGCAACTGGAGATATTGGTATGCCTCCTTACATCATAGTAAATGTTTATCTTGTAAAAGGCTTAAAACATAATTTATTAAGCATTAGTTAACCATGTGACAAAAGATATAAAATGGTTTTTGAAAAAGATAAATGTTTTGCATTTAATGAAAATGGTATAAAATTATTTGAAGGATTTAGAAAGAAATATATATATCTAATAAAACCTAATAAAGTTGAAGATGCTTGTTACTTGTTATCTATGATTGATCATAGTTTTGCTTGGCATAAACGTTTAGGACATGTAAATTTCAATCAATTAGAAAAGTTATCTAAAAAGAATATAATAAGAGGATTGCTTAAAATCAATATTAAACAAGATGTGAAATGTGATACATGCTTGAAAAGTAAAATGGTTTCTATATCTCATAAAAGCAAAACTGAAATATCATCTAAAAGACCACTTGAATTGTTACATCTTGATTTGTTTGGACTTACAAGAGTTTTAAGTAAAGGTAGAAGTAAATATGGTCTTATTATTATTGATGATTATTTAAGATATACTTGGGTTATATTCTTGCAACATAAGAGGGATACTTTTGATTCTTTTCAAAAATTTGTAAAACAAATTCAAAATGAAAAAAGGAATATCCATAACTAGTCTTCGAACTGATCATGGAAAAGAATTTCAAAATGCAAAATTTATAAATTTTTGGGAAGAATATGGTATACCTCATAATTTCTCAGCTCCATATACACCTCAGCAAAATGGAGTTGAAGAATGCAAGAATAGAACAATACAAGAAATGACAAGATCTATGTTAAATGAAAGTGGTATTGTTGAGTATTTTTGGGCAGAAGCAGTTTCTACAGCTTGCTATATCATTAATCGAGTATACACACGACCCATGATATCGAAAACAACATGAACTCTTTCGAGGTAAGAAGCCTAATGTTTCTTATTTTCATGTATTTGGTTCTAAATGCTTTGTGAAAAAGAATGCTCTTAATCTTGGTAAGTTTGATAAAAGTTCTGATGAAGCTATATTTTTAGGATGTTCTCTAAATAGTCATGCTTATCTTATTTTCAATAAATCATCTAAAACTATTGAAGAATCAATAAATGTTAAGTTTGTTGAAGATACAAAGGATGATGAGTCTGATGTTAAAAAATAATCCAAATATAAAGAAGAATCTTTTTTAGAACTAAAGTATGGAGCACTGGCTATTGAAACCCATGAATTTGGAAATCCAGAACATTTTGCAAAAGGTAATACAAAATGTACTCCAGAACCTAGAGAATTTGAACCAAAAAATTATAAGGCTTGGAAATATAAATATGCTCATCCTCCTAAAAAAATAATTAGTAATGTTCAATCTGATGTTAAAATAAGAGCTAGTTTACAAGGTTTTGAAAATCATTTTGCATTATTATCTGAAATTGAACCTAGTAATGTTGATAAAGCTTTAAATGATAATAATTAGATAGATGCCATGCAAGATGAACTAAATCAATTTTAGAGAAATAATGTATAGAATCTTGTGCGTAAACCTAAAGGAAAATCAATAAATGGAACTAAATGGGTATTTAAAAACAAAGTGGATGAAGATGGTAAGGTTATTATAAATAAAGAAAGATTAGTAGCTAAAGGATATTCACAAGAAGAAGGAATTGACTTTGATGAAACATATGCGCCTGTAGCTAAATTAGAAGCAATTCGCTTAATGCTTGCATATGCATGTTTTAAGAGTTTTAAAGTTTTTCAAATGGACATAAAGTGTGCTTTTTTAAACGGTTTTATAAAAGAAGAAATATATGTTAAATAACCCTCAAGTTTTGAAGGTCCTTTTAAATCTGATTATGTTTTTAAGTTAAATAAAGCTTTATATGGTTTAAAACAAGCTCTAAGGGTATGGTATGAAAGATTGAGTTTTTTTTTTTTTTAATCTCAAAAGTATTTCAAAGAGAAAATATTGACACAACCCTATTTTTAAAGACATATGATCAAGGCTTTTTAGTTGTCCAAATATATGTAGACGATATAATACTTGGTTCGACTAATGAAATATATTGTCAAGAGTTTGCTACGAACATGCATGCAGAATTTGAAATGTCAATGATGGGTGAATTGATATTCTTTTTTAGGTTACAAATTAAACAGACTAAAGCATGAATCTTCATTCATCAAGAAAAGTATACTATACAAATCCTTAAGAAATTTGGATATGAAGGATGCAAAGGTGCAATAACACCATAAGTACTTCAACAATGTTAGATTCTAACTAAAATGAGAAAAAGGTAAATGAAAAACTATATAGAAGTCTTATTCACTCTTTATTATATTTAACTGCATCTAGACCTGATATCTTATTTAGTGTATGTTTGTATGCGAGATTTCAAAGTGCACCAATAGAAACATATTTATCAGCTATTAAACGAATTTTTAAGTACTTAATAAATACTTCAAAATTAGGCATCTAGTACTCTAAAAATCAAATTTTTGATTTAATAGGATACTTTGATGCAAATTATGTTGGTTGTAAAATTGATAGAAAAAGTACATTAGGTACCTCTCAATTCTTAGGTGATAAATTAGTTTCTTAGTCTTCTAAGAAACAAAATCCAGTTGTCTTATCCACAATTGAAGGATAATATGTTTCTATTGGTAACTGTTGTGCTCAAATTCTTTGGATTAAACAACAATTACAAGATTATGGTTTATTATATAAAAATATACATATTAAATATGATAATACAAGTGCAATTAACTTGACAAAAAATCCTGTACATCATTCTAGATCTAAACACATTGAAATTCTATATGACTTTATATGAGATCATGCAATTAATGGAAATATTGTTGTTGAATTTGTGTCTTCTGATATGCAATTTGCAAATATTTTTACAAAACCCTTGGAAAAGATTTGTTTTGAATATATCATAAATGAGATTGATCTATGTTATCCTTTTTAATTTGGTTTCTAAAAATTTCTTGTAAAAAAATTTTAAAAATAAAATAAATAATTATAATAATTATAAGAAATTTAAATATATGAATAACTTAATGAAATACGGAACTTTGTGTAGTGATTAAATGAAATACGGAATTTTGTACATAACTTTTGGCACATTATTTAAAAATCTTGTGTCTTTTCATCTTCTTTTTTCTTTTAATCGCTCTCTCTTAAATTTTTTTTTTTTTACCTTATCCTTTCAAAAACTCATATTAAGATTCATCAAACCCTTTATTTTTGCTCAATCTTTCGAAATGGCTCCAAGAAAATCCCATAAGATTTTGAACAAAAATTTCAAAACCGTTACATCCTTCGAACCCGTCTCTATACAAGATGAATCTTCTTATTAAGAGAAGGCTTTTTCTCATCAATCCTTGCTCTCATCACCTAGAGTTAGAGAGATTCAATCAAAATTTGTTCAAAAATTTGGTGGAACTTCGGAAAAATCTACCAAAAAGACAAAAGAAAAATTTCGAAAGAAAAGATGTCCTCCGTTCCAGACCCATAACCTATTCCAGAACCATCTGTCAAAGCAAAAGAGATGAAATCTACCAAAAATGCATCCAAGAAAAGGAAAGAAATATCAACTTCTCCTGAGGATAAATCAAATAAGAAGAAAAGGATAGAAAGTAGTTCTAGTTCTACGGTTTCTGTTACGAAGGTAAAAATCTATGATTGTTCCTTTATCGATTTTAAGTATTTTGAAAAGCATGGTTTTTACTGGAATGAGTGGTTAGATAAGATTGGATGTAGAAAACTCAACAACTTGACTAGAGACATGATAGGAGAAATGGTAGAAGAGTTTTATAGAAATCTACAATATGTTGATGAAATTGGTTTAAGATCAATGGTTCAAGGAGTGAAGCTGACTATAAGTCATGATGAATTAATTAGTTGTTTTGGTCTTAAGGATTGTTAAGGTGATAATGCCTATGTCTCTCTAAGGAGAAATGATCTTTTCCTAATTTTAAATGGAGGAGTAGGAACTTTCTCAGATGATGGCGTTTTTGTGCATGAATTTGAATTGCTTGTGAGGTTGTCACACAAGGCAGTACGTGAGTATATACTTCCAAAGAAGGGAAGTACTACAACTATCACCAAAGTGGATGGACTGATAATCCTTGCAATGATAAAAAAAAAAAAAAAAAAAAAAACCAAGATTGATTTGGCTATAAGAATTTTGAGACCAATTTGGAAGGATAAAGGAATTTCGGATTTATGGTAGTATGTTGATGGAACTTTTCAAATTTAAGAAAATAGAGTTTCCAAAAAAGGTTAAGTTTCCAATTAGCTTGACAAGAATTGGAGAAAAAAGCATGAACCACATGCAAATTCATCCGTACAAAAAGTTTTGGTATTCAATAGGTGTGCAATTTATTTGCACAAAAAGAACAAGAAAATATTGTCTAGGACTCCATATGGCCAAAGGTTGAGAGGGAGATAGAACAAAATCTAGAGGATTCTCTAGAAGTTTTAGGTATATTTCTATCCTAAGGTTAAAGTTTAGGCTTTTTTCCCCCTTCTTTAGGGTTATTTGTGAATTTAGGAAAACCTAGGAGGCATGTTTGCAATATTTAAACATACATGTATAATTCTATTCTAACGTGAAAGTTTCTTTTCAAAGAGTTATTGGTATTTCTCCCTTAAATTATTTTGATGGAGGGTATAGTTTGCTTGGATAAGTAAGCTTGGTATCAACTCTAAATAAGGAAAAAAGGATGATATGATCCAACTCTATTATGATTTCTTACTATATAAATATGTTAAACTAAAACTGCATCTTATATAAGAACTGTAGTATGCAAATATTTGGTACTCATCAAATTTTCCTATCATGAACTACTCCCCATTTTCATATTCTTACCATTGGTATGCTATATTTGTTTTGACCTTCCTTTAGCTTTGTAAGATAGTGAATTGGTGATCATGCCTTTGCGTCTTTATATTTTCTTATCACTTTCTATGTTTGTATTTGTTGGATGTGTGACCCAAATTCAGCCAAAGCCGCCAGCTTTAGATCAAGGCCTATAGCTTTCATGTCTAATCGTTGCCCTTAGGGCCGGTCCTAGATTTCTTGAATTTGTAAAAACTATTTCCGAGAGTGAGGTTTTGGAAAGGTCGGCCTAAAGCTGTCAGCCTTCACATGTACACCACCAGCATATATATTTAGACCGCTGGCTTTCAACTGGCATTGGATCAAAATTAATGTCCTTTAAGCCGGCTTCTGCATACATATACATGTGTGTGTTGTTTTGTTAAGGTTTATGAGGTGAGTTTTGAATTCATATCAATTGGATCATTTGTATACACATCCTCTGTACTCCTTCTTCAACATTACTGAATTCCTCTCCTGCTTGTGGTTTTTTCTATCAAGGGTTTTCCACATAAATCTTATGTGTGCTTTATTCTACATTTTGTCTTTGTTTGCCATATCCGTTTTTAATAAATTGGTCGTTAAGAGAGGAGGAAGCCTTTAACGAGGAGAAATTCTTCAAACAAACCATATGAAGGGATACACAAATGGGCTTGATACCACCTATAACCAAAAACTTTAAGATATTAGGTTAATGGGCCTTCTCTCTTATAAACTATTCACATAAGTTCAATATTTCCCATGTAGAAATTTTTCAACCTTACACTTGTAATCCCCTTGATTTTACATAACCCGGTTATAATAAATATATATAAATAAAATGTAGAATCATAAAAGAACTATAACAAAAATATTAGAAATCACTCCAAATTTTTCGCGATTTAAATTTTTAAGTATGAACAAATTAGAATAAAGAATCTTTATCACTAAGACTATAAAAGTTTATAATAAAGAATACAGAAAACTATTTAATATTTACGAACTTAACTTTTAATGTAAAATATATATATATATATTAAAGCATTTAAGTTAAATAATTCTGAGTCTATAAAAACTAAAAGTCTGATCTAATCCAGTAATTTATAATTAGTAAAAAGAACTGAGTAACAAATATAAAATTAAAATTAAATTTCTAATCTAATAAAAAGTCTAGAATAAATTTATAAATAGAAATGATTTCATATGTAATTTCAAATCTTAAGAATTTATAATAAAGTCAAATTAAGGGCAATATAATTATTAATTTATCAAAATACCACGAAACGAAACTTTTAAACAAATAAAATATAATTTACGATAGTAGGTATAAAAACAGAGAAGTAAAAGTATTAAACTAAAGATTCTATGTATACTATCGTATTCAGAATATTTAATATCGTTAATATGTAAAATTTTTATCCAAAAATATTATCAAATCAGTATTTATTATACGTGTCATTTGGATCCACAAAATTAATTTTTTTCACCGATTTATATTTTCCCCTACTCCTTACATATTTATTGGTTATAAATTTATCATCTTCTTTTTATTTTTATATTTCCATACATCCTAACTAACTTGCATTTTTTTTCCTTTGTTTTGGTTTTGTCTTACGTATCAATTTGCTTTCAAATTGGAATTCTCCCCTGGACGACGCGGTTAAGTTTCAACAAAAAGCAAAAATTCAAACATATATATACAAATCTTTAATAGAAATTCTATGTATACTATAGTATTTAAAATATTTAATAACGCGAATATGGAACTTCTCATCTAAAAATATTACTAAATTAGTATTTAATATACGTATCACTTAAACCAGCAAAATTGATTTTCTTTTCACAAATATATATTTTTACCCCCTCCTTATACCATTGTTAGATATAAATTCATCATCTTCTCTTTATATTTTATTTATATATATCCTAAACCTAAAATAATTATCAACTAACTAATTATATATATAATATATATCATATTTGTGGCTGCATTCGGTGGATAGATACGGGAGGAAAAGAGGAGCCGAAAATCAACCATAATTCATCCAATTTGTCAAACAAATTAACCTCCACACCAATCGTCAATTGCCAACTTATCCTAACATTAATTAGGATGAAAACAACAGACCAAATGGGAGCAAAAATCAATGGAAATTCGGAGGAAAACACGGAGGAATAATGCAGCCTAAGTTCTCTTCTCCTTCCTCTATATATATATATACACTTAATGAACTTTATGGAGAAACAAATAATTCTCTTCAATTTCTAAACCTCCAGAACAAAACTACTCCCCCATAGCAACCGAAACAAGCTGGAAACAGAAATCGAACCAAGCAAAACGCCTAAGTTCGATTCCAAAGAAAAATAATACGAAGAACTCTTGGATACAAGTTCAAAGGTAAGTTAACACACTTTAATTTGTTTTTAGTTAAAAACTTCGATCTAAACTAACTCCTAATGATCTTAGGATCATAAAACAACCCAAAGCAAGCTTCAAATCTTGTCCAAATAGCTCCAAGAAGGTAAGAGTTCATAACCTTTAATTTGCACCATTTAATCCGAAAATCATGAACTAATGATGAGTTTTGATGTTTTTAGTTGTTATATGTATAGAAATATCATGTATATATGCTTAGGAATGAATTAGAATGAATTTAGGTGTGTAAAACAATGGAAAATCGGATCAAACCAAGGTTGAAGATGATGAATAGTGCCCCTGGTACTGTTCACGTGAATAGTAACCAATATGTGCAGAATTTTTTTTTAAAAAGATTAATTAAATTAGTTTTATTAATTCTGATAGGTTGGTTAATTATTAAAAATATATATTTATTTTATTCTGAAGTGAAAATAATTTTTTTATAATTTTTGGAATTATTTTTAGTAATATATAGTTATTTAAGTATATGTATATATAAATACTTTAGTATTATTAAGAATGTAGAAAAATATAATTTTATTTATTTTGGTTAGATAAAATAATTAATAATATTTTATTTATTAATTCTGAAATATTATGATTTTTTTTAAATTAATTTTTAATATTAGTTTTATTAGTATGAGCTATGTAAGATATAGATTATAAGTATACGTTTTAGTAATGTAAAAAGTGTTAAAAATTAATATTTTATTTATTACGAATTTTTTTATAAAATTAATAATTAAATTAAAATTAAAATTTTTTTCTATAAAATTAATAATGAATATCCCAATTATGGGGACGTAAATGACGTCCCCTGCATGAAGCCCCCTTTGGCAGGACTATAATAATAATAATAATAATAATAATAATAACTGATAAATTAATTTAATTAATCTAAATAAAATGATTATGATAATAAATATTCCGTAATTTATGTTTTAGCTAAAAATAATAGAATTTTAACTTAAACTACTTATGTTATTAATGAAATAATATATAAAAATGAATAAATAAATAAATGAATAAATATTTTGATATTGATTTTATCATTAAAGTTTATTTTCTTAAGCAATATTATTGTTTGTATTACGAATATTGTTGATCTATTACTAATATCACTAATGTTATTAGTAGTAATATTAAAATTATTATTAAGCCTATTGATATTACCAATATTAGTATTATTGATTTTGTTACTAAAACTATTAAATTGTTTTTGTAATTAAAATTATTTTTACTATTAGTAGTAATATTAAAACTAATATAATCACCATTATCTTTGATACTAGTATTACTACTACTTTTATGAGTATCACTAATACTAAGACTAGTATATTATATAAATAAAAGATATGATTTTTGGTAACTAATAAAAAAAAATATAATAAGATTTTCAAAATTAATAAAATAATCTTTATATATAAAGAAAATTTACAACAATGGAAAATTTTAAAGGCTTAAGTTACGAGCAATATGATCTCTAAAAATTATAAGATAAGTATATAATATACACTAAGAAGAACTCTACGAAAATTAAACAATAGAAGATAAATAAGAGTTATTATGATCCATTAACTAAAAACAATATAAAAGCAATGATAATATCAAATAAATATAAATAACAATTAAAGATCAAGAGAAGCAAAATGAAAATAAATAACAAATAATTATTTCTTACTATAAAGGTTAGAACCTTAAAAAGTCCTTAGAAATAATAGAAACTTTATCAAATATAGAATATTTAGATATTCATAGGTATTCGATTAAATTAATAGATACCGTAATAATTAAGTTTAATTTAAAATTAGGTGATTAAAGTTAGCACCCTTAATTTTAGGAAGACTTCTCTTACAGGAATAATCGTATAATAATAAATATATGTTATTTCATTCCATAGGAATATAAATCGGTTCTCGGACTACTAGTAGCTTATTACAGCGATATAGTGAGGACTACAGGTGAGGGACTTTGACTTTATCATATTGTTTGTGCTTATAGTTAGTTGCATTGATAATAACATATCAAACTGAATTGCATGTGGGTCTGGGTAAATTGCATGCTGCTTGGTGTATGTGGGATTGCCAAAACACCTTATTATAATTAACAATTTCATTGTATGATAACAATTGTATGAAGCATGTTGATGTTTTTTTGTAATTGTATGATCACCTTAAACCTGACTAAAAGCTTTTGACACCATAAAAGAAAGAGATCATGCATTACACGATTTACATAAATAGCATTTGAGCAAGTGGTAGCCTACTACGTGTTAGTATTTCGGCCCTTTGATAATGCTTGGTTGACCTAGGCTAAAGGCTATTAGATCAACGCAAGGTTACCTTTGAGCTGTCGGTACTATAGGAACTAAATGGTAAACGAAGGACGCCGCTTATAGTATCGCTTTGAAAGGACTAACACTTAGTGGAGTTTCTAAGGCAGAAAACAGGAAATGAGAGATTTAAGATATGGTTAAATTAAAGAGATAATTAAAGTGAGTATTGCTGTATTCCTGTATGTTTAGTCTCTCCTGGGTAGGTGGGCCATAGCATTGTGATCCTTCAACCTCGATGAGAGGGCGTAAATCTCCATCCTTCAAGCTTGTAATGTACATATGATTGATTGTTACATTGCATATGATTGGTAATTATACTTTTTTGTTAGTGTTTGATGTGTGGTTTGGTCAGGTTATCTCACTGAGTCGTGGTTCGCTCACCCCCCAACAGTCTTTGTGCAGGTATAACATTAGCTGGGATTGGGTTAAGCATGAGTGAAGAGTGCTACATCAAAAGACCTTGCTGAAGATAGTTTCATAGATTTTATTGGTCTCAAAGAACAAATTAGAAAAATGGTATAATTGATTAAGATCTTGTATTTTATAGGTTTGACCTCAATTTCATTATTTAGTAGGGGATACCGATTCTCTGCGGTTCTGGCAAACTAAGAAAAATCGGAATCCTTAGTATTTATATAATATATTGGTATGACTACATTACATGTAACAATTATAAGATAGAGTCTTGTAATATCTGACTTGCAAGACGGTTCTCATATTACGGGTGCACACGTGGTATGATGACTACAGGATGATACTACTAGGCCCTATTTTGGGGCATGACAACACTTGCACCTTAACAAATATTCCTCTCAAGTGTGAGTCTCCAAAATAGGTTAGGTTATTCTTCCCCTCAACAAGAACTTCTTGAATTGACTTCACTAAACCTGCTTTGTAAGTGGTCTGCTCTCCACCTACTCACCATATATGAAGGGTTTCATAAACGAGTCACACATAAAAACTCTTCAACCATAAGAGTTTTCCAGTCAGACCATTGACTCTGATACTAATTATTAAGAGAGAAGTAAGCATTTATTGAGGATAAATTCTTCAAATAGACCTTATGAAGAGATACACAAATGGGCTTAATACTGTCTATAACCCAAAGCCTTAAGATATTAGGTTAATGGGTCTTCCATCTTATAAACTCTTCACATAAGTTTCATATTTTCCATATGGGATTTTTTCAACCTCACACTTGCACCCTAACACTAATCCCCACATTAACATGAATTCAGGAGCAAAAATACACAGACTCTTAATCTTCAACATAAAACAAAACATTCTCCTCCTCTTCCATAAACACTAACCAAGTTCAGACAGTGCTCAAACTTAGCTATAGGAAGTGTCTTTATCATCATATTAGCGGGGTTATCTTGAGTACTAACTTTGCTAACAACAATATCACCATCAGCAATAACATAACGTGTAAAATGATACCTAACATCAATGTGCTTTGTCCTCTCATGAAACATCCGATCTGTGATGAGATAGATTGCACTTTAACTGTTACAATAGACTGTTGTAGCCTTCAAATCATCATTGATTTCATCAAATAACCCTTATAACCAAATAGCTTCTTTAAAAGCTTCTGTAATAGCTATATATTCAACTTCAGTAGTGGATAAAGCAACTATATCTTGCAAAATGGCTTTCCAATTAATAGTACAGCTATCAAGAGTAAAAATATATCCTATGAGAGATCTTCTTTTAGACAAACATTAGTAGTACCTTTTTAGTATTTTGAAAATCCACTGAACTACTTTCCAATATTCCTCACTAGGATTTACCATATATTTGCTGACAACACTCATAGCATATGACAAATCTAGACGTATAAAGACCATAGTATACATAAGAGATCTTATAGCACTAGAGTATGGAAACCTTGACATATAATCAAGCTCATCATCTAATTGTGGAGACAAAGTGGATGAAAATTTGAAATGAGCTACTAAAAAAGTATTGACAGGTTGAGCATTCATCATATTAAACTTGCAAAGGATTTTCTCAATATACCTCTTTTGACTTAGATGCAAAGTACCTGCTTTTCTGTCTCTTAAATTTTCCACCCCAAGTATTTGCTATTATGAAATCTTTCATCTCAAACTCTCTATACAACTGAATTTTAACTTTTTTAATCTCTCCTCTATTCTTGGCTTCTATTAACATATCATTAACGTACAAGAGTAAATATAGAAATGACCCATCATTATATTTCTTGAGATAGACACAACTATCAAAATTACTTCTCTTGAAATAATGAGAAGTCATAAATGAGTCAAATCTCTTGTACCATTATCTGGTTGACTACTTTAAGCCATAAAACTATTTCCTTAACATACAAACATGGTCTTCCTTTCTTGAGACCAAAAACCCTCTAGCTGTTGCATGTAGATATCTTCCTCAAGCTCTCCATGTAAGAAAGTTGTCTTCACATCTAACTATTCAAGCTCAAGATCTTGCATAGCTACAATACCAAGTAATGCTTGAATCGAGCTGTGTTTTACAACAGGAGAAAACACATCAGTAAAATCAATGCCTAATACTTGACTATAGCCTTTTGCAACAAGTTTTGCTTTGTATTTGGGTTTATCAAATATGGGTGTTCCTTCTTTCTTCTTAAATACCCATTTACAATGAATAGTCTTCTTCCCTTTAGTAAGCTTCAGCAAATTCCATGTATCATTCTTATGAAGGGATTCCATCTCCTCTTGCATTGCACTCATCCACTTACCAGAATCATCACAACTAATGGCTTCTGAGTAAGTAGATGGCTCCATATTAGAATAAATGTCCTCTGCTACATTCAGGACATAAGCTACAAGATCTGCCTCAGCATATCTTTGTACAAGACCTACTTCTCTCCTAGGTTTGTCTTTAGCAATAGAATTGTAAGCCCCGGAAAATTTCAGTAAATAATTCTAAAATAAACATTTAAAATAAACTTTAAAAATAAATCCCAATTAAAACTGAACTTCAACTAGTCCGAAATCTAAAACAAATCCAGAAATTTCTTAATCTTAAACAAAGAGAAAATCCTTAAAAGTAATATAAGAACTTAATAGTTTCCAAATCCAAAACCACTACGTGTAACAAACTCTACACATAACCCTGACTTGTAAAATCGGGTAATATAGAACCTAAAAACAATTTATTAAACAGTAAGTAACGATAAACCTTCAGATATAAAACCTAATTAAGAATTCTGAAAACGTTAAGAGATATAAAATACTTACGAAAATAAAATAATGAATAAATATTCTCAAATTAATATGTTGTATAAATATAAAACATTAGCTTCCAAGTTGGCAATGATCTAAACTGAAAAGTCAACCGGAAAACCTAAGCCAACAATTCCTAGGAAACCCTAGTAGGTTAAACCCGGCAATCTCGTAATCCTACACCAAGGAGTCGGAATATGAGCAAAGAGTGTAGTTTAG
Organism: Combretum micranthum; assembly: GCA_024138025.1. Classification (NCBI taxonomy): domain Eukaryota; kingdom Viridiplantae; phylum Streptophyta; class Magnoliopsida; order Myrtales; family Combretaceae; genus Combretum; species Combretum micranthum. The sequence continues at coordinate 1,825,211 of JAMXBD010000030.1, forward strand.
GTTGCAATAATACTAGGATGCTTTAAAATATAAGATTAGCGAGTTTTCTATCTATTTCAAACTCGGTTGGGTACAGACTTCGAAAAGCGTGCTACAAGATTCGAAATATCAAATATATGATATTAGTACCATTACGCTCGTAATTTCATATACATCAGTTATATTAATTTTGGGTTGCTTGTAAACCCCGGTTTTCTTAGTAACTGAGTAAACTTCGGAAATCGGAAACCAAAACCCTAAACAGGATTAGTATAAGCAACCTAGGAACCCTAGATCCGGCTTTTCTTCGATTTCAATTTAAAAGAACCTCTATAGAATAATTTAATGTGGATTATTGTTTTAAAGTATATTTCAAATCATAAAAAGTTTTGATTTTGAAAAATTTTCTATTCCGGGCTTTCCCGAGCTCCATTACGGAAAAGCGAGCCTTGGAATTAGAAACTCAGAAAAATATATCAGAATACTCCTTAGAACCGAAATTTTATAAGGATTTCAAAAATATACTTTTTATAATTTTTCGAGTTATAAAAATCATAGTTATAGACTTTTTCCCGTATTTTCTTTACTACCGGTAAAGTAAATGTCTTATCTACTATTTACTACTATTCACAAGTACAACCTACTACACACATACCCATACCCTAGTCTTACAATCTTATAAACACTCAATTATATTTTCTTTTCCAAGAATTTTTGTCTCTTAACAATTATCACAATTAATACTTTTATTGCATATATTACAATTTTAAAACAATTTCAATTCACTCCCTCTCTCATTCCCCTCTATTGGCCGGCGCATGACCCCCCGCCCCCCCCCCCCCCATTTTGCCTCCAAATTGATTTATTTTTTCTCCTTTTATTACTTAAAACAAACCCTAATTCACTTAATATAAATAATCCTTTATTTTCTCTCTCCTTCACTATATTTCATTTGTTTCAAAAGCTCTCAAAACCCTCTCATTTCATCCCTCTTACCGTGAGCTTTCTTTCCTTTCCCCCCCACACACACAAGCTTCATTTCTTCTTCATTTCTCATCTATTTCAAGCTTTAGGTGATGATTCTTAAGCTTTCCTACCGTTTAACCTTGTAATGGCAAGATTATTCATGAGTGTTTTCACTCTAAGTCCCCATGAGCACTTGCTAGGGACAAGAAAACGCTACTACATGAATATCAAGCCATCACAAGAGTGGATCTCGTGTTTGATTAAGTTTTTGTTGAAATATCTTCATGTTCATGCATGTAGAAGTAGAGTAAAGTAGAGATCTAGCATAAAAATTTCATGTTCATGCTTTTAAATTTCATTTCATACATCATAAGTAGTCGATCTAGCTTTTAGATGCTTATACCATGCTTGACATTTATGATCTTATGGATGATTTGTGTTTTCACGCATTAATGCTCATGAAGGCTTTGTTTTGGGTATATAGATGTTGTAGTTGGTAGATCCTTAGGTAAATAAAACAAAGAACTTGCAAAGGAAAAGTTTTTGTTTGAAATGTTCAAAGACAAATTCGTATGATTTCAAAGCCCTATTTTAAAAACCTTTTTATCAATTTTAAAACTCATGTTTTATGTGAAAAATGAAAGCTATAGGTAATAGGTATCATTAAGTAGTGATTTTTATAAGTTGAAATGAGTTTTGATGAGATTAATATATAAAACAAGAAATAGAATCTAGATGGAAAATTTTGAGTTAGTATGAAATTCGTAATTTTGAATGTAGGCCATAAGAACACCTATCATCTAAGCTCAAAATAGAAGTTTTTATGTATTAAATGGAGTCCTTAAGTAATAGGTATCTTAAAGTCTTAAGTTTTAATGCATTAAACAAGTTTTTACCAAAAGAATCATTCAAAAATTCAATTTCAAGAAATTCGGATTTTTGGATAAATCCTATTTGAAAACATATTTGCAAAGTGTAAAATGCAAGTTTTTATGTAGAAATGAAGGCTTGGGTAATAGGTATAATGAAGATTCAATTAGAGCAAGGATAAATTGATTTTCTTAAGAAAATAAATCCAAAACAAAAGGGATGGTCAAAGTTAGGAAACTAGTTTTCTTGAAAGTAAATAATCATGGAGTTTTACAAATAAAAAGTTTCTTAAATTTTCCTTTTTGTAAATAATGTCAAGAGCATGCATGCATCAAGTTCATTACATGCCACGATTATATGAATAAACTGTATATGCATATCACGTAGTGAGTCACATTGCATAAGTTATTATACCTTTGTGGGAAGAAGGCATAATAATTTGGGCAACGAGGGGCCTGTAAACTCGATTGTTGGCATATGGGCTGGAATTGAAAATATGCATGGGTGGGCACCTGTATTAACCACAATAAAATTTAAAAGTGATAGATGGGCACCTGTATCAACCATAATGATAAGTAAAAAGAATTTAAATGTGGTCGTATGGGCCTGAAACACCTAACCTCAAATTGATAGCGTAAATCCATTCAACATAAGATTTCCGGATGGTTTTATGTATTATATGCTCATGTGTTTGTGCATTTCATATGAATGTTAATAACTTGTCTATTATATTCCGTAGCCGAGTACTAATTATTGGAAATGAAATCTCACTAAACTCGTAAGCTTATACCCTAATAGTTTCTTGTTGCAGTATGAGTATTTATGGCTATCTCCGAGGAGCCGTCATCATCAGGTGCAGCTCTTGGACATTAAGGAGCTTTTGATGAGGCTGGGACCTAGACGTAGGCACGGACTCCTAAATGAATCTCCTAAATTGGTATTTGAAGGATAATATAAGAGACTTTAAGAGTCTAAGAACTCTTAACGTTTTGACGGGTGTATGCCCCTTAGATCATGTAATAGAATAAATTTAAATGTAATTGTTATGATTTACATTCTTATTGCTATGTATGTCTCCTTAAACTATTTCAAAGCAAAGTATGGTCCTTATATGTTGAAAGTGAGCCTTACACTCGACGTTCAAACTCATGGAAAGACTAAAGTTGCCTTACTTGAGTTTAAATGTTGAGTGTGGCGAACTATCACGTTTAGGGTATCTGTAAACCCCTAAATTTTTGGAATCGGTTTAGCATAAAATCCTAACCGGAAGTCAAACGAAACCCTAAAGGTCAACAAAACCCTAGTTTACCGTATCAATCTAAATCCGGCATTGCCGTTTTCTTTGGCCCGGAAAAACGAAGTTGGGATAATTAGCTCAAATAGTCCGTAATAACCATAGGTTTCATAAAAGTTTCAGTTTCGCAAATTTCGGATGACCTTCGAACCCGATCGGACACAGTTCTCGAAAAACGTGTCCGGAAGCCCGGAATAATAAAAATATTTCGAATACACTGTTAGACTCGTAAAAATATAAGTTTTCCAAAAATATTAATTTCGTAATTTTTCGGTAAGTAAAAATAACAGATATAGCTATTATACGCGTATTTTCTTACTACCGGTACTTTAATTGTCACATCTAGTTTACATTACACTATTCATTACTATTCTATACTATTCTTTTATCTCTACTTTTTCTTACACCTACTCTTACACTCTACATAACCTATAATCTTAACTTTTTACCTTTCCCATAACTTTATATTACATCTATCTTACAAATTACATCTTTTATTTTCCAAAAAGTCAAAAAATTAATTCACTCCCTCTCTCCTCTCAAAGTGGCCGGCACCGCCTCTCTCTCTCTTCATTCACAATTTTGTTTCAATTTCAATTTATATTAATCACACAAAAATCACTCCTCAAAATCCTATAAATACCCCTCTCCTCTTTCACTTCTTTCACACATTCACTACCCACAAATTCATACCAAAACTCTCTCAATTTTTCCTCTCAAAGCTCTCTCAAATTACTATCTCAAAACTCTCTCAAAATAATTCCACAACAACTTCCACCAACAACAAAAACCCATAACCACATAACCATATCAAAATCTTCTTTAGGTAACCCCTTTTTAATTCTTTCTTCTTCTTCATGTCATGTAACTTTACATGACCATAGTGTGAGTGTCACGCCCCGAGGGGTACCCCAAACGTGGCAGTCCGCCACATATAATATCAAGGCTTAGGAATGGCTACCATAGTCATGCAAAAGCCTTAGTATTATATGTAAGGCGTCTAACATGGTAATAGGAGACGCTTTTGGGAAGCATAGTTTAAACAAGTAAAGATAAACATACAAGAATTCGGAAATAAAATCATATCATAAATAACCAAAGGTCTGTTACATAATTTCTTAGGGGCATTCCCCCGCTGAATCCAAGGATCGGGATAAACTTCCTAACTTCCAAAATTAAAGATTTCAAAGGAATTCTAATCTAAGTCTTCGAGTAGATTTCCTCCAAAAGCTTTAACATCAAAACGTATTCGAATACGTGATGGCCTCAAGCTCAAAGATAGGTGTTCCTGAGAATACAAATATCTATAGGGGTATAAGCTTATGGGCTTAGTGAGTAAATCCCAAAAATTCATACTCGATGATATTTAACAAACAAGTTTATTATTCAATCATATGAAATGAAACAATCACGTGAGTATACAAGACATATGACTTTCCGGGAATCATATGTTGAATGAATTTACGCCCTTCATTCGGGGTTGGGGATTCAGGCCAATTACAACCACAACTTTTAAAACACTTTTATAGATCTTACCGGCTCCTATACGCCATCAAAAACTTGTAGTTTATTACAGGCTCCTACTAGCCATCAAATACTTGTAGTTTATTACAGGCTCCTACTAGCCACTCACATGATATACCGGTTCTGTCTACCACCACTATTATACACTTGTCCCACCAATTATATAGTAGTGAATGCAATGAGACTCAACATATGAAGTGCATGAATAATTTCTTTAATTAAAGTCTAGTAGTTACATTTAACTTCTTTCAGGTGATCAATCAATTTCAACACTTCAAGATACTAATTCTCATACAACTTTATTATAACAAATTGAGTTTCGATATACTTAGTATTCTTTCAACACATTATCATACACTTCCTTTTTATTTTTCTTAAATTCTAGTGCAACTAATGTTACAAGCACAATCAAGAGTATGAGAACAATCAACGGGAAGTAACTCACTCGGCCATGGTGACACCTTTCTTGATTTGGATGGGTCGTTCGGAAATTCCACTTAATCGTAGTAATCCTCGGGATACGAACACTCCTCCTCGGGATTATCTAATCAAGAAGAATACCCAAAATGAGTATTTCATGAATTTCCTCTTCTTGAAAATTCTAAACTTTACTTAAAATCGTAGAAAATCGTATAAGGGGGAAATTCCAACTTAAAATGGCCATAACTTGCTCATTTTAACTCGGAATTTCGCGTATAATATGTCGTTTTCTACCTACTCGAAAAGATCTACGCATTTCCAAGCTTATTTTTATAAAACTAATTTGTTTCGGTTCCGAAAAGATAGCGACCAGATTTGCTACGAATTTGTAACCACTTGTTTTCTTCTTTATAAGAAAAGCTCTTTTGAAAAGATAAATGTTTCAATTATTTTTGTAAACTTTTTGAAAGGTATATATTTATATGTAATGACTCACAACATATGTATGAAATAAATGGAGTTGTCTCAACTGATAAAATTTATGGTTATAAAAGACTTTGAACTTGAGATTCTATTCTACTTTTGAAAGATCTTTTAGTCTATGAATATCTTATTTTTAAAGGAAATCTTTTGTAATTACTTTGATTTCCTAAAGTGTGGTTTTATTTTTCTTGGATTTTAAGAATAGCAAAAGGACATTTTTATTGTTAAAAAAATTTCTATTTCTTGATAAAGATAAGTTTTCATAAAACCTTTTTGTAAGAAAATCATTCCCATACATGTTCATAGGTTTTTAAGAAATCTATTTTCCATATTTATTCCTTTTTAGAAAGGATCTTTGATTCAAGAAAACACTTTCTCATTTATTTTGTTGAGACAAAAACTTTATGTTCATGCATGAATATGAATCATAACCATAGAGATATAAAGGAACCTAATAACTTGAAAGCTTAAATCAATAAATCAAGTATTGGGACCTTAGCTTCATCAAGGTACCCCGGGACTAAGAAAAGACTAGTCCCGAAAGAAAAAGAATTGTTTTGACTTGATGAGGACAAGTCTAAGACTAGAATGATTAGTCTTAAAATCAACTTGAATTTAAATGACTTGAAATGAAGTAAATAAATTGCATGAAGGATAAATAAAATGTAAGACAATGAGCTTATATGCTCTAAATAATATATATAACTATATAGATATATTAGATAGTAAAGAACATAAAGGAAATATAAAGAACATAAAGGAAGTATAAAGAGCATAAAGGGAATATAAAGAACATAAAGGAACATAAAGAAATTGATATTATGAACAAAAACAAAGTATGAATCTAATGTTGCTTTCTTAACCTTCATGGTTTTAGAAAACATACACTAAGCTCATACTAAGTAGATGAACATGAAGAATTCTTGAGAATTTCTTACCTAAAGAAAACTAAACTAAGAGGACTTTCTTGAAGAACTCTTGAGAGAATTTTGAGAGAGATTTTGCTATAATAACTTTAGAGAAGAAGAGGTGTGAAAGAAGTGAATGTATGAAGGGGTATTTATAGAAAAGTGTGGGAGATTATATGTGTTAATTAAATAATTGGAAATTAAAACAAATTGGGCATGGGAGAGAGATGGCCGGCGCCATTTGTGTGCATGGGAGAGAGGAAAAATAATTTTTTTTGTCTTTTGATTAATTAAAAGTAAGAAATAAAAGATGTGAAGTTGTATTGGAAATGAAAAAAGTGTAAGAGATAGGTGTAAGGTTTGTAAGAGTAGGTTGTAAGAAAAAGTAGAGATAGATGAATAGTGTAGAATAGTAGAAAATAGTGTAATGTAAAAGTAGACATGACAATTAAATACCGGTAGTAAGAAAGTACGCGTATAAAAGCGATATCTGATATTTTTAGTTATCGAAAAATTACGAAATTGATATTTTTGGAAATCTTATATTCTTACGAGTCTAACAGTATATTCGGAATATTTTTCCTATTCCGGGCTTCCAGACACGTCTTTCAAGAATCATGTCCGATCGGGTTCAAAGGACACTCGAAATTCTTCAATCTGATATATTTATAAAACCTATAGCTATTACGAACTATTACAACTAATTTTTCCAACTTCGTTTTCTAGGGCTTGAGAAAACGGCAATGCCGGAGTTAAACGGTCACGGTAAACTAGGGTTTTGTTTGACTTAAGAGTCCTTTTGACTTCCGATTAGGGTTTAGATCTTAGATTCGGATCAAAATTTCGGGGATTTACAGTGAGTTTCCAAACACTACAAGTTGAGGAAACTACATTATATTCATGTATTGTTCTTGTTCATGCCAACCCATTTAAGTTTATGTTGATTTATTTTGTTTATATATCTATACATATTCTTTAGAGCATATAAGCTCACTTGCAATTTATTTATTTCATGCAAAGCAATTTATTTACTTTCCCATTGCAATTTATTTATTCCAAATTGTTATTAAGACTAGTCTCTAGTCTTAGACTTGTCCTCATCAAGTCAAAACAAGCTTTTCTTTCTTTCATTTTATTTCTTTATGGGACTAGTTTATTTCTTAGTCCCGGGAGCCTTGACAAAGCTAAGACTCCAATACTTGACTTTATTATTATGCTTTATGTTATTTTGGTTTTTATTATTCTCATAATCATGTTCATTTAGATTGTTGTTCAAAAGTTTTATTTTCTAAAGATAATTAAATAAAAGAAGGCTTTTTGTCACTTAGGAGTAAGTTTTTGTGAAACATAAAAATATAAGATAACAAAAATAAACTCATTCATTTTCAAGCTACAAAAAGAATTCGCTATGAAGTTAGAAGCTATTTTTACTTAAGTCCTTGTTATTCTACCTTGGTTTTTTTCAAAAGAAAATAATTTGTTAACAAAAGTGGTTCTTTTCATAAAGAAAGAAAATAAGATGGATGACTAAGGAAAATTTTTAAGAAAAGACCTTGCGAACAAATAGGCAAAGAAAATTTTGGTTCGAAAATGATAAAGTTATTTCTTTTCAAGTTACAAGAAGAAGTTAATGAGATTATAGAAATAAGTTTTCTATAAAAAGTCCTTAATTGTTCCATATTGTTTTTATAAAGAAAACAAATTTTCATGCATGAATGATTATATGATACATGAGAAATATCAAGTAAAGATTTTTGCAAAACTAATAAAAAGAATTTACACAAGAAAAATGAAGAATAGCATATTTCATGGAAACTTCAAATATAGTATTAATGTAACTTAGAAAGAAGAAAAGTTATTTTCAAAGGTCACTTAGAAAAGATAAAGGAAACCAACATAAAACGTTTTTAGAAAACAAAGAAAACAAGGTATTCATTTCAAAGAAATTTACAAAAACAATTTCCGAAAAGCTTCAAACCGACATAGCTTTACCTAAGAAAAATAATTTGGACAACCAAATACTTGAGCATGCTTAAATATGAGTTATATAGTTATAAAAAGAGAATTTTTTAACTATATAGATAACTAAGTATTTATCAAACAAATTTTGATTTCTTGAACCAAGGTTGTCTTTGCGTGAAAATCCGTGGTGAATTTTGTTGCCACTTTTTCGGAGCCTATATGGCTTTGTTTGTGGGAAATAATTTTAGAAATGGGTATATCTTTTCGAGTAGATAGAAATCGGTATATTATATGCGCAATTTCGAGTTAAAATGACCAAGTTATGGCCATTTTAAGTTGGAACATTCTTCTATACGAACTTTAACGTTCTTTGACATTGTTTTGTCAAAATTCAAGGAAATCTTCAAGAAAAACTCATTATGGGTATTTTCTTTGGTTAGGTAACCCCGAGGAAGGATTTCTTCACCCTGAGAGCTATTACGATTAAGTGGAGTGTGTGAACGACTCATCCGCTTAGAGGAATAGACGACAATGGCATCGTGAGTTTATTTCCAATAAATGCTACTCTTGTTGTGCTTGTAAATTAGTTGCACTAGAGTTAGGAAAAGATAAACCGATATGCATGTAAAATAATTCCTTGAAAGAATCCTAAGAATATCGAAGCTCGAATTGTTCTAAGTGATTGTTTTAGTTTAATATTGATTGTGTGAAATTCCTTGAACGCCCTAAAATTGAAAATAATTATGTTATGAATTTATAAATTAATGAACTCATGCATACCATGAAGTGAGTCACATTGCATGGTTGGGTTATTACCCTTGGGTGAGAAGGATAGTAGGCTCATGTCGAAAGCAACACTTGGCGGAAGATCCGAAAGCGATTGCTTGGTGGCTTAATGAAATATGCTTGGCGATTGATCCGGAAGCAAGGTCAAATCAAGTAGATTCGGAATACTTGGCGATGAGTGCTCGCAAGTTTTTAATGAATGCTTGGCGATGAGTGCTCGCAAGCTTAAAATTTTATATTATTAAAACTACTTGTTTTGAGTATCACCAAACCCCGAATGGAGGGCGTAAATCCATTCAACATATAGTTCCCAGAAAGCTATATGATTGTTTGCCCACGTGTTTGATGCATTACATATGTGTGATTAACCAACTTGTTTGAATCTTGTTACAAGAAGTTATTTATGGAAATAGTTCTCACTAAGCCTATTTGCTTATACCCGGATAGCTATCTTTTGTAGTTTCCGTACTTATGGTTAAGGCCACGTGGACCATGCGGGCAGGTAATCCCTTTTGAGCATTAGAAATCTGAATAAAGTATAGCTTAGTATTAGCATGTTAATAGATTAGTAATTTAGGGAGTTGTCCCTAAGTTGTAAAGATTATGCCATGGACAATTAATTATTGTGATTCTTCTTTTCTTAATATGTTTTTATATCTCCTTAAGCTTCATTATTCCATATATGGTCCTCTAAAATTGTGAAAGTAAGCCTTACACTTGATATAAAAGCTTTTGGAAATGACTAAGGTTGTCATACTTAAGCTTTAATATTGAGTGTGGCGGACTGTCACGTTTAGGGTACCCATTGGGGCGTGACAGTATCTTTGGAGCGTGACAAGAATATTATGGTTGTGGTGATGTAGAAATAGGTTGAGAAGTAGGGATTTTGTATAGAACCTAAATCAATCTCAAACTCCACCTGCATATGTGATTTCTACTGTACATTATCAAATGAAGTGTTAGAAGATAAGTCATGTAACATAGCTGTTTTATAAAAAATGACATCTCTATTGATAATGGCTTTCTTCAATTCAAGACACCACAACTTGTATCTCTTGAAACTAGACTTAAAACCAAGGAATATACATTTTACTGATCTAAGCTCAAGTTTCCCATTATCTACATGAGCACATGCAGTACATAAAAAAATCTTCAATTCAGAATAATTAATAAGAGTACCAGACCATACCTCTTGTGAAGTCTTCTTCTTAATTGTAGTTGATGGAGATCTATCAATACAAAAACATGTTGTAGAAGCTACTTCAGCCTAGGATGACTTTATAACTAAGCATTAAAAAGCATACATCTAACTTTCTCCATAATAGTTCTATTCATCCGTTCTCTTACCTCGCTTTATTGAGGTGTACCAAGAATTGTTAACTGCCTCACAATTTCCTCTAACTTGCATAGAATATTAAAATCATTAGAACAAAACTCTAAACCATTATTAGTGTAAAGATGCTTTACCAATTTCCCTATCTGTTTCTCAATCATTGTTTTTTACTCTTTAAATGTGGGTAAAACGTCACTCTTCTATTTCAAGAAAAATACCCGAACTCTTTTGGAGAAATCATCAATGATAGTTAGCATGTAGATAGCTCATCTACTAGAAGGCACTCCAGATGGCCCCAAAAGATCAGAATGGATGTAATCAAGGGTACCCTTTGTATTATGAGTATCTGTAGTGAATCTAACTCTCTTTTGCTTCCCAAAAATGCAGTGTTCGTAAAATCTCAATTTGTTGATGTCTTGTCCTTCAAGAAGTCCTTTTCTACTCAATTTAGCCATACTGGCTTCACTCACATGCCCTAGATGCATATGCCATAGTTAAGTAACATCATCATCCAACAAAGAAGAAGAAGTGACAGCTACATCACCTGTAACAACAAAACTCTGCAAAACATATAAGTTAGAATTCTTTTTTCATTCCTTCATAACGACAAGATATCTTTTACTGATATTTAGAACTTTACCTTTACCAATATATTTGTACCCTTGTATATCAAGAGAACTTAAAGCAATCAAATTTCTTTTCAAGTCAGGCACATGTCTCACATCACCGAGTATCCTGACAACACTATTGAACATTTTAATTTTGATGGTACCAATACCTGTAATCTTGTAAGAAGCATTATTGCCTAACAGGACAACACCTTTGGATACCTTTTTTATATGTTAAAAACTAGTTTCGATTAGGAAACATATGAAAAGTACAATCAAAATAAAGAATCTACTCCTCACTTGTATGAAGATCATCATTATAAGCAATAAGAAGTTGTTCACTATTGTGGTCTTTAGCTACATCAGCTTCACCTAATTTTTCTAGTTGTTTCCCCTTTCGATTTTCAACAGCTCTCTTGCTCTTGTTCTACAATTTATAACATTCAAATTTGATGTCTCTTTTTCTTCTTACAATACCTGCAGATCTTATCTCTATTTGCAAACTTTGATCTTCCTTTTGAATTACCACTAGGATTGCATTCTTGACTCCTATCACGAGTAATGAGACCCTCTGCTTGAGTCTCTAATTCAATCACTAAATGTTTAATCTTCTGAAAAATAGTCAAACCATCATAAATCTCATGCATGGTAAGAGAATCACGACTATAGAAAATAGTGTCTCTAAAATTCGAATAAGAAGGAGGCGAACATAATAAAATTAAAGCTAATTCCTCTTTATCATACTTAACCTCCAAAGTTTCCAAATCAGAAACAATTTCTTTAAAAATAGTTAAGTGATCTTCTAGAGACCCAGCTTCTATTAAACGGTGTGAATATAATCGCCACTTCAAATGTAATTTACTGGTCAAACTTTTCATCCTACATAGCTGCTCTAATTTCAACCATAACGTAGCAATTGTCTTTTCCTTCAACACATCTTGTAATATCTCATTTGATAAATGAAGATGAATTTGAGAGAGGGCTTTTCGATCCTTATGTTGTTTTTCTTTAGGTGACCATAATGCAGGCATCTTCTCAAACCCTAATAGTACATCATCCAAATCCATCTAAGCTAGAACCACTTGCATTCTAACTTGCCATACTATTGTTGGATGTGTGACCCAAATTTAGTCAAAGCCGCCACCTTTGGATCAAGGCCACTATCTTTCACATCTACATCATCGCCCTTGGGGCCAACCTTGGATTTCTTGAATTTGTAAAAATTATTTTCAAGAGCGAGGTTTTGGAAAGGCTAGCCTAAAATTGCTAACCTTCACCTATATGCTGCCGGACTTCAGCCGGAGTTGGATCAAAATTAATGCCTTTTGAGCCGGCTTACACATACATACATATATATATATATATGTGTGTGTGTGTGTTGTTTTGTTAAGGTTTATGAGTTGAGTTTTGAATTTAGATCAATTGGATCTTTTGTATACACATTTTCTGTACTCCTTCTTCAATATTAGTGAATTCCTCTCCTTTGCTCGTGGTTTTTCTCATCAAAGTTTTACTCACTAATCTTGTATGTGCTTTATTTTAGTTTTGTCATTGTTTTTCATATCAATTTTTAACAGTATTTTAATTCTTAATATTTTGTGTAATGTGTTTTGCTACATTAACATTACTTAATTGTTAAAAAATGACAATAAAAGCACACAGAAAGCAATAAATATATCTCCATATAAAAAATTAGTACAAAATTTTAATCCTAGAAATTCATTTACCAAGATTGGGGTTGTAAGTGAGTCGAGCTTATTTGTGAAAATTTTGATCTGATGTAAACTTAAATCTCGACTACAATCGAATCAAGCTCGAGTTTGGGTTTGAGCTACTCAAATAACTATCAAGTTTGAGCTTTAAAATACTTGATTTGAGTAGCTCACAAGCCTATTCAAGTTTTTAATACTTTTTATAAGAAAATTATAAAACTTGTTTTCTTCCCATTTTTAAAGCATATTTTTGTACATTGGTTTGTCCTTTTTTTTTTTTTTTTACATCCAATTGTTCACATTTATTATATTTTAAGGTAAACTAAATTACAATCCTTATTCTGTTCTCAAATCCCAACTTATTTTTTAGTTTAATTTATTTTTATAAAGATAATCAAGCTTAATCAAAACAATTCAAGCTTATCAAGTATCAATTTAAGTCAACTTCAAGCTTGAAAATTAAAGCTTGATCAAGTTTGACTCGATTTTCAACCTTTGAATTTTTTATTCAAGTCAAGTTTGAGCTTAGTAATGTATCATCTTGACTTGACTCATTTATAACCCTAACCAAGACTACATTTAAATAGTAGCTGCTATACTTAATACACTTGCTCTAATAGGAAAAATATGAAGAGAAATCCAGTTTGAAAGCTAGAATGTAGGGATAAAATTAATTCATAATGAGACACTATGAAAAAATACTAAATAGCTAAAACTAAAAAATCCATTAATTTTTTTTTTTAATTATTGGGTTATAGTCGCATGAAAGAGTAAATTGTAGCGTTTTGCAGGGTGAAAAAAATCAAAGATTAAAAAATAAATACATAAAATTTAATTATCTTCAAATTAAGAAAAAGAAACATGTAATTTATCTTAATATTTCATGTGCCTTTGCTTCATATTTGAGCATATTTGCCATTTTTTTTTTTTGAGAAAATTCCAAATTGACCTTTAAAATTGTTACTTCAACATGATAAACCTTTTAAACTTTCAAAGTATTATTTTACGTTATCATATGTTTTGAAATATAAACATACATAGACATCTCCATGGGTCGGTTAGAGTTGGACTTGACCTGGCTACGTTGCATCCATCTCAAGACCTGCTCTGACGGGGTAGGTACGGCCCAACTTCTACACTTATCATGGTCCATAGGTCTTGGTCAGTTCTCTCAACTAGACCTATGGATCCAATGGGTCCAACCGGGTCCTATTTAAAAATAAATATATTAAGTATTAAAAAAACAAGAAATGAAAATACATATAGAATACAAAATAATAGAAAAATTGAAAAAGAATAAATAAATAACATTTGATGTTTAGACCATTTTTCATGTGATTATTTATTCACAATATTTAATGCTATTGATAACAACACATGTGATGAATACAATTCAAAACCCTATCGCATGTTTGATATATAGTTCTATAAATAAAAGAACCTTACATGTTGTTAGTTTCTCTCAATATGAGTTTCGATTATGACAAAAAGGTTGTTGATTACTAACAAAGTTACTAAGTATGTAGTGTTTAATCTATTAAATGTGCACAATTACGCATGATCTAAATTTGTGTGAGTGTTCTACAAAAGAAGCTTCACGTCAGAAAGTAATTCAAAAACTATGTGGAAATTTTTTTTTTAAGACAATATCACTCAAAAGATAACTCAGAAAGTAAACTAGCTGTTTCTCAAGACATTTGTAACTATCAGAGGGTAAATCATAGAGTATACTTCTATATTGACAAAATTTGCAAAATCATGAGCAGCATGTTATAGAACGAATTTTCTTTGATTCTTTCATTAAGTTGAAGACCCAGCTCTAAAGTTGAATGTATTTGGATAATACATTCAAATATATTTCACAAAATTGGTTCAAATATGAAATGACCTAGATTTACAGTTTATTCAAATTCCATGTGTTTAAGTATTTATGTTAAAATGTTGAATTTAAGGAGCATGGTTATGTTGTTAGTAGGTTAAGATATATGATTGTGCATGTGTATATGTTGATATTAATATTTTGTTTTATATGCATTAATGTGTGAGTAATGAAATTATTAATGTTGTCTTGTGCACATTAAGATGTTAAGTTAAGTTAGATTAATAACTCAACCATAATTTCACTTAAGTTAGTTGATTAAGTTTCTTGTAATTAAAGTAGCATTTATGCCCAAATACAAGCCCAAATGAGACTCAAATTAAAGCTAAATGCAACCTAAAGTTATATATGCATTAAAGGGTAAATTTGGAATGTGATAAAGTCAAAATTAAGCTAATTTGACTACTTTTTGGGGCAGCTCAAATTTTATCCGAATTTTCCTTTTTCTTTCTTCTTTTTCTCTTCTTCTTCTTCTTCCATTTCCATCTCCATTTCCAAACTCAAGTTAGGGTTTATATCAAGTTTGAAAATCAAAGTATTTCTCAAGACAAGGTATATATAGTTGTACTTGAATTAATTTAGTTATGGTTGTTGTTTTGTTTTGTTTGTTTTCTTTCTTGAAGTAGTTGTATGGATTATTGGATGAATTGAGTTTGATATGATTTAAATGGTTTGTTCATGTTTGGGAGGAGCTTGTGAGTGTATGAGGTTGTGTATGTTTGGTTAAGGTAATATGAAGTGTTGGGAAGTTATTAAGAGGATTTGTGTAGGAGAATTTAGAATTGAGGGAAGTAGGTTTTTGAAGTGTTTAATGATGTTGAATTCATGCTTTGAATTGCTACAATTGAGTAGTATAGATATGAGTGTATAATATGAAGTTGGAAGTGTAGTTGAGGAAGGTTTAGAATGTATTAAGATGGAATTTTCAAAGTTGAAAAGCAGAGGATTTGAATTCTCACGTTTAAGCTTGTTTTTAAAACGTACGCCGGCATCTGGAAATTCTACGCCGCCGGCGTAGAGGCGGTGTAGAAAGCCACAGAATCAATTTTCTTAAAACCGACTGAAAGCCGCCGGCTTTCGCTAGGAAAGTCAACCGGCGTTCTTTCATTCATATCGTGCGCCGGCCGCTGGGAATTAAGGCCGCCGGCGTAAGTGTCAAAGCTGCCCGCGTATCTGGGTAAGCGGACGGCTTAGACCTCTCTGGATGTTTTTGAAAATTTTGGTTTTGGATTCTACGCCGGCTAAAGGCCGCCGGCGTAGGATACCAAGGCTGACGGCGTACTCTTGTACACTGCCAGCGCTGGCAGTGTGATTTTCAGAACTTTGAGCACCGGCCCAAAGCCGCCGGCTTTGGCTGCCGGCCTATCCTGTGCTTTTGAAATTTAAAAACTTTTTCAAAATTTTCCGAAGTTTGTTATTTGAGCAATTGAGTTTTTATTAAGAGATTTAAGATATAATAGGACGTTTAAATGCTTATTTGTGACCTTATTCGATTATTTGGATTTCCTTAATTAATTGTGATATGGATTTAATATGTGTATAATTGTGATAATGAAATCCATACTTGTTAATTCATTGATTATTGTGATATTTCATTACAGTTAAGGATTCTTCGGTTAGTTCATCACCGAGAGATCCTAGTTCTATACTAACGGGTTCAGGTACGCAATAACTTGTTTGATGTTTGCTAGGACCAGACATTTCTAATTTGACCTAAATTGATTCGCTTAACATTGAATGAATTGGATGTCTATTACGCTGTTTAATCTGGTCCGAGGAGCAGCAAACCTGTCATGATGCAATGACATGTTAGCTAGGCGCTTAACCAAGTCATGATGCAATGACTTTACCATGATGCAATGGTACGCTATGATGCAATAGCGATTCTTTTGGTTAAGTGGGTAGCCGATAGGGGGGAATTGTATCTGTGTAACGTTTGCTTAAACTTAGGGGGAAATACCATGATTTAGTTCAAGGTTTATGGGAACTTGTGAACTAGGCTCATGTTATGGACTGAGTTTAAGTAGAGTCGGGCAACGGCTTTTAAACCCTAGATGAAGCTATTATCTTCATGAAATAGATATAGGAGATATAAGTATTCGGACTGCTTATATCAACCCCCTGAGCAGCTGCTGTTACTCAGGATCCCTGGATTCCCGAAGTGTGACCGGGGTTTGAATACCCTCTTGTTGATTTGTGAATCAAAATGTAATAAAGATAACCACTTGTTCTATGATGCATTACATGAATTGGATGACTTGTTATGCATTGGTTATTGTGTACTGGGCCTCTGGCTCACTTTTGCTGCTTTGCAGGTATTGGAGACGAGTATTACGATGACTTGGGCTATGGGTCCGATTTCGAAAGATTTCTGGACGAGTGGGATGAATAGGATCCGTGACCCGGACTTTTAGAAGACTTTTTGCTAAGGACAGCTATGTATAGAAGGCTTGTTAGTTAAGCCAATTTCTTTTGTAATGACCTTAAGATCCTTTAGGATTCTCATGTTTTGAGAAACATGTAATTGTTTTGTAGTGTCATGTATTGACACAAAGCAATGTTTATTTGATGTAAATATGTATAGATTGCTTTTGTTAGCAATCTTGTTTTATTTAAAAGTTCTTTACAAAGTTTAGTGATTTGATCAAACAATTTTCATAAACTGTTAGTTTTAGGACAACCTTACATATAATGTGAAAACGTTATATGTGGTTGGGGATTCGGTACTCTAAGTCTCGGGATTTAGAGGATCGGGTCTTTACAGATGGTATCAGAGCCTTGTTTATGAAATTGTTTGATTAAATAGTGGTGACTTGACCTTAGATGCGGTGAGTTAGTTAGACATATATAGGACTTGTTTATATTAAGTTTTATGTTTAATTGTCTAATTGGTTTATTAATTGTTTTGATATTGATTTGACCTTGTAAAATTATTATATGTCATACATATGTTGCATGTTTGTTTAAAAGATGGATAGGTCACGAAGAGTAACCCGACAATCTTCGGAAAGAGAAAGTATGCCACCTCCTTCTCAGTCTACTATTTCAGCTTCTGCATCAGCTAGTATTCCAGCTTCTACTTCGACTCCATCACCGGCTTCGGCTTCTACTGCACCGAATCCACAGCCTCCTCAAATGCCAGCATATCCAGCTATGCCTCAGATGCCTACGGGAGATCCGAATAATGTGCTCACTATGTTTCGAGATATGTTTGCAATAGTTCAGCAGTACCAACAAATGATGTATCAACAACAACAACAATTTATGCAGCAATATCATCCACCAACTGTGAGAGAAGAGCCACAAGTACCAATGGGAGACCGGAACGAACAAGTCAAGTTGCATGATTTTGTTAGACTGGTACCTGATTTTGATGGAACTGTTTTGGATCCGACTCGAACGGAAGGTTGGATAGTGGAGCTAGAGAAGCGTTTGCAGCTTGTGAAGTGCCTGAGCATAGAAAAGTTGATTTGGCTATATATATGTTGAAGGGAGATGCATATAATTGGTGGAGATTGAATAGTGAAGGATATGTGAGACCGATACCATGGAACAGATTTAAGGAAGCCTTTTTCTTGCAATACATTCCATCCACAGTGCGGGAACAAATGATATCGAGTTGGTTGAGTCTAAGGCAGGGAAATAAAACTGTTGAAGAATATCATGCAGAATATTGCAGATTGCTTCGATTTGCGGGTACAAGTTACAATGATGAGAGCATGAAGGTTCAAAAGTTCCAAGATGGCTTGAACATGGAGATTAAGAGTGAGGTTAAGAAGTTTCAATTATCAACACTGTCTGAAACAGTAATCAAGGCAAAGTTAGTGGAACAAATTAATAATGAAAATAAAGCTCAGAGGGATAGACGTGCGACATTTATGGGCAAGAGATCGGTGACATCCTATACTCCTTATTCAAGGTTTGGTAATGTTAACAAAGGCAAGCGACCATATTTGGGTAAGAAACCAAGCTCGGGACAAGTGGTGAAGACTCCTATGCCATCCATTCCATTTGATAGGCGATGCCCTATATGTTTTGGCCTCATGAATTTCAATGTAAATGGACTCCTGGAGCTTGCTTTGCATGTGGGAAAGTTGGTCATAAAGCTTCTGATTGTCCTGATCCTAAATTGAAGCCCATCTTTTGTGCTCATTGTCAACAAAGGGGTCATCATGTGGCAAATTGTAAAGAAAAGCCGAGGAATGAAGGACCGAACTTTGGAAAGGGAATGACAGCTGCTAGGTGTTTGCTTTGCAACAATGTGAGAAAGCTCCTTCGGTTGATACACTGGCAGGTATAATACAGATTGCAAGACATCCTGCATATACTTTAATTGATACTGGTGCTACTCATGCATGTATTGCTGAAAGCTTTGTGAATGAGTGTGGTTTGTCTTCTGAAGTGTTGTATGATAGAGTGATGAGTGTGAATACTCCTTTTGGTGTGCAATCCAAAGAGCCATGTGTATGTAAGAATGTTGATGTTGTGATTTCTGATGAAAGCATGCCAATAGATATGTTAGTTCTACCTTTAATTGATTTTGATGTTATTCTTGGAATGAATTGGTTGAATCTTTACAAAGCGACAATAGATTGTAGTAAAGCGGAAGTGAGTTTTGATTGGAAGGTAGAAGACTATTTCATGTGTTGGAAAGAAGGAGACCGGAAGTATGTATTCTATGGAATTGTGGGAGAAGGATATGGGAACTACAATGGGTAGTGAAGAACTCCGAGTTGATATGGTGCCAGTAGTAAGGGAATTTGTTGATGTTTTTCCTGATGAATTACCCGGTTTGCCACCGGATAGGGAGATTGATTTTGGGATTGATTTGATACCGGAACTACACCTATTTCTAAAGCTCCGTATCGTATGGCTCCGGCTGAGTTGAAAGAATTGAAAAGTCAGTTAGAAGAATTGCAACACCTCGGGTTTATTCGTCCAAGTATTTCTCCTTGGGGTGCTCCGGTATATTTGTTAAGAAGAAAGATGGAAGTCTAAGGATGTGTATAGACTATAGAGAATTGAATCAAGTGACAATCAAGAACAAGTATCCACTTCCTCGAATTGATGATTTATTTGATCAACTGAGAGATGCGGCATTGTTTTCCAAGATAGATTTGAGATCCGGATATCATCAACTCAAGATTAAGCAACAAGATATATCCAAGACGGCTTTCAGAACAAGATATGGACATTTTGATTTATGGTTATGCCTTTCGGTTTAACAAATGCCCCTGCTGCTTTTATGGATTTGATGAATAGGGTATTTAAGGATTATTTGGATCAATTTGTAATAGTCTTCATTGATGATATATTGGTATATTCAAAGAATGTGGAAGACCATGAGAAACATTTGAGACTTGTATTGCAAAGATTGAGAGAGAGGAAGCTTTATGCTAAATTTAGCAAGTGCAAGTTTTGGTTGAGAGAAGTTGCATTTTGGGACATATCATTACAAAGGAAGGAATATCTGTTGATCCGAGAAGATTAGAGCGGTATTGGACTGGCCACCACCGACAAGTGTCACGGAAGTACGAAGTTTTCTGGGGTTAGCAAGCTATTATAGAAGATTTGTACAAGGTTTTTCCAAAATCGCTTCACCATTAACAAGTTGACGAGAAAATATGTGAAGTTTGATTGGATGAAGATTGTGATCGGAGTTTTCTTGAGCTGAAGGAACGATTGTTCTGCACCGATTTTGGCATTACCAGTTAGTGGAGAAGAGTTGTGATTTATAGTGATGCTTCACTTCAAGGACTCGGATGTGTTTGATGCAAGATAATCGAGTCATAGCTTATGCCTCAAGACAATTGAAGTCCCATGAGAGGAATTACCCAATTCATGATCTCGAGTTAGCCGCAGTGGTATTAGCATTGAAGCTTTGGAGACATTATCTGTTTGGTGAAAAGTGTAAGATATTCACGGATCATAAGAGTTTGAAATATTTTCACTCAAAAGGAATTGAACATGCGACAACGAAGGTGGTTGGAATTAATTAAAGATTACGATGTTGAAATTTTGTATCACCCGGGAAAAGCTAATGTGGTAGCCGATGCGCTCAGTAGAAAGAAATCGATGAATGTGGAATCTTTGGTTACTAATCAAGGGAGTTACAAGAAGATCTTCAAAGGATGAATATTGAGATAGCTATGGAAAATGTTGACATTATGCTAGAGTTTATCATTGCAACCGACGATTCTGGATCAAATCAAGCAAGGACAACTTGAAGAACCGGAAGCCAGAAGTTGAAAATAGATAGGTGAAAGAGGAGAAAAGAGATGAGATTGATGATAAGGTATTATCGATTCAAAGATAGAATTTATGTACCGAGATCTATGATTTGAGACACCAAATTATGAAGGAAGCGCATTCCTCCTCATATTCAATTCATCCGGGAAACACGAAGATGTATCGAGACTTGAAGCGACATTTTTGGTGGGAAGGAATGAAGAAGGACATTGCAAGATTTGTTTCTAAGTGTTTGGTATGTCAACAAGTGAAGATCGAGCATCAACGGCCTGGAGGAGAATTGCAACCATTGAAGATTCCGGAATGGAAATGGGATGAGATAACTATGGATTTTGTGACGGCTTTACCAAAGACAGTAGCCAAGAATGATGATTTGGATCATTGTGGATCGACTCACGAAATCATCACATTTCATTCCACTGAGAGTCGGGTATTCACTTGAAAAATTGGCTCAGATTTACATCGAGAGATAGTGAGATTACATGGTATACCAATGACCATTACTTCGGATAGAGATACGAGATTTGTCAGTCGATTCTGGAAAAGTCTTCATGAAGCTCTTGGAACAAAGTTACAATTTAGTACAGCTTTTCATCCACAAACTGACGGGCAATCGGAAAGGACAATTCAAATTCTTGAAGATATGCTTAGAGCTTGTGCATTGGATTTTGGAAAGAATTGGGATGAACACTTACCTTTAGTTGAATTCGCTTACAATAATAGTTATCAAGCATCGATTCAGATGGCTCCGTATGAAGCGTTATATGGAAGAAATGTAGATCTCCTTTGCATTGGGATGAAGTGGGCGAGAGAGTATTGATTGGACCCGATTTGGTACAACAAGCTGTTGATAAGATTCAAATGATCAAACAGAGATTGAAAGCTGCTCAAGACCGATATAAAAGTTATGCCGATTTGAGAAGAAGACCTTTGGATTTGAACTTGGAGATCATGTGTTTCTCAAGATATCCCCGACTAAAGGAGTTTTCAGATTTGGTGTGAGGAGTAAATTGAATCCAAGATACATTGGGCCATATGAAATATTGGAAAGGATCGGACCATTGGCTTATAGATTGGCGTTACCACCAAGTTTGTCAGGCGTTCATAATGTTTTTCATGTATCTCAGCTTAGAAAGTGTATATCCGATTCCGATGCAATATTGGATACCAATCAACCAGAGATACTACCAGACTTAACTACTGAAGAAAAGCCAATTAGAATTTTGGGAAAAATGGACAAAGAATTGAGGAATAAAGTCATACCAATGGTAAAGGTCCAATGGAGTAACCAATCCGAGGAGAGGCGGTTTGGGAAGTAGCGAGTGCAATGAACAGAAATATCCGGAACTTTTTGAGTAAGAAGGTGAGTTAAGTTTCGGGGACGAAACTTCTTGAAGAAGGGAAGAATGAAATGACCTAGATTTACATTTTATTCAAATTCCATGTGTTTAAGTATTTATTAAAATGTTGAATTAATGAGCATGGTTATGTGTTGTTAGTAGTTAAGATATATGATTGTATGTGTATATGTTGATATTAATATTTTGTTTTATATGCATTAATGTGTGAGTAATGAAATTATTAATGTTGTCTTGTGCACATTAAGATGTTAAGTTAAGTTAGATTAATAATCAACCATAATTTCACTTAAGTTAGTTGATTAAGTTTCTTGTAATTAAGTAGCATTTATGCCCAAATACAAGCCAAATGAGTCAAATTAAAGCTAAATGCAACCTAAAGTTATATGCATTAAGGGGTAAATTTGGAATGTGAAAAGTCAAAATTAAGCTAATTTGACTACTTTTTGGGCAGCTCAAATTTTATCCGAATTTTCCTTTTCTTTCTTCTTTTTCTTCTTCTTCTTCTTCCATTTCCATCTCCATTTCCAACTCGTTAGGGTTTATATCAAGTTTGAAAATCAAAGTATTTCTCAAGACAAGGTATATATATTGTACTTGAATTAATTTTTAGTTATGGTTGTTGTTTTGTTTTGTTTTTCTTTCTTGAAGTAGTTGTATGGATTATTGGATGAATTGAGTTTGATATGATTTAAATGGTTTGTTCATGTTTGGGAGGAGCTTGTGAGTGTATGAGGTTGTGTATGTTTGGTTAAGGTAATATGAAGTGTTGGGAAGTTATTAAGAGGATTTGTGTAGGAGAATTTAGAATTGAGGGAAGTAGGTTTTTGAAGTGTTTAATGATGTTGAATTCATGCTTTGAATTGCTACAATTGAGTAGTATAGATATGAGTGTATAATATGAAGTTGGAAGTGTAGTTGAGGAAGGTTTAGAATGTATTAAGATGGAATTTTCAAAGTTGAAAAGCAGAGGATTTGAATTCTCACGTTTAAGCTTGTTTTTAAAACGTACGCCGGCATCTGGAAATTCTACGCCGCCGGCGTAGAGGCGGTGTAGAAAGCCACAGAATCAATTTTCTTAAAACCGACTGAAAGCCGCCGGCTTTCGCTAGGAAAGTCAACCGGCGTTCTTTCGTTCATATCGTGTGCCGGCCGCTGGGAATTAAGGCCGCCGGCGTAAGTGTCAAAGCTGCCCGCGTATCTGGGTAAGCGGACGGCTTAGACCTCTCTGGACGTTTTTGAAAATTTTGGTTTTGGATTCTACGCCGGCTAAAGGCCGCCGGCGTAGGATACCAAGGCTGACGGCGTACTCTTGTACACTGCCAGCGCTGGCAGTGTGATTTTCAGAACTTTGAGCACCGGCCCAAAGCCGCCGGCTTTGGCTGCCGGCCTATCCCCTGTGCTTTTGAAATTTAAAAACTTTTTCCAAAATTTTCCGAAGTTTGTTATTTGAGCAATTGAGTTTTTATTAAGAGATTTAAGATATAATAGGACGTTTAAATGCTTATTTGTGACCTTGTATTCGATTATTTGGATTTCCTTAATTAATTGTGATATGGATTTAATATGTGTATAATTGTGATAATGAAATCCATACTTATTAATTCATTGATTATTGTGATATTTCCATTACAGTTAAGGATTCTTCGGTTAGTTCTTCACCGAAAGATCCTAGTTCTATACTAACGGGTTCAGGTACGCAATAACTTGTTTGATGTTTGCTAGGACCAGACATTCTAATTTGATCTAAATTGATTCGGCTTAACAATTGAATGAATTGGATGTCTATTACGCTGTTTAATCTGGTTCGAGGAGCAGCAAACCTGTCATGATGCAATGACATGTTAGCTAGGCGCTTAACCAAGTCATGATGCAATGACTTTACCATGATGCAATGGTACGCTATGATGCAATAGCGATTCTTTTGGTTAAGTGGGTAGCCGATAGGGGGGAATTGTATCTGTGTAACGTTTGCTTAAACTTAGGGGGAAATACCATGATTTAGTTCAAGGTTTATGGGAACTTGTGAACTAGACTCATGATATGGAGTGAGTTTAAGTAGAGTCGGGCAACGGCTTTTAAACCCTAGATGAAGCTATTATTTTCATGAAATAGATATAGGAGATATAAGTATTCGGACTGCTTATATCAACCCCCTGAGCAGCTACTGTTACTAAGGATCCCTGGATTCCCGAAGTGTGACCGGGGTTTGAATACCCTCTTGTTGATTTGTGAATCAAAATGTAATAAAGATAACCACTTGTTCTATGATGCATTACATGAATTGGATGACTTGTTATGCATTGGTTATTGTGTACTGGGCCTTTGGCTCACTTTTGCTGCTTTGTAGGTATTGGAGACGAGTATTATGATGACTTGGGCTATGGGTCCGATTTCGAAAGATTTCTGGACGAGTGGGATGAATAGGATCCGGTGACCCGAGACTTTTAGAAGACTTTTTGCTAAGAACAAGCCATGTATAGAAGGCTTGTTAATTAAGCCAATTTCTTTTGTAATGACCTTAAGATCCATTAGGATCCTCATGTTTTGAGAAACCATGTAAATTGTTTTGTAGTGTCATGTATTAACACAAAGCAATGGTTATTTGATGTAAATACATGTATAGATTGCTTTTGTTAGCAATCTTGTTTTATTTTAAAAAGTTCTTTACAAAGTTTAGTGATTTGATCAAACAATTTGCATAAACTGTTAGTTTTAGGACAACCTTACATATAATGTGAAAACGTTATATGTGGTTGGGGATTCGGTACTCTAAGTCTCGGGATTTAGAGGATCGGGTCTTTACAAAATATCCTGGGGATTTAAGTTTTTGACAACAAGTTCAAGCTTGCATGGTCAAGGTCAATTTTTAAGACATGTCCAAGATATGACTCAGATCTATTATAAGAAGCTTATGATAAACTTTTTTATTTATGAGATATCAAAATTGTGTCTCAACAAATCAAGGAATTTGAATTCATTGAAAAGTTTAAGGACAACAAGATACGGGCCAATTTCAAGTGGATACAAATTTAAATAGTATCATAGGATATTTATCTTTGAGATATGGTCAACAACGTTCAATACCAATTTTAAGACTTATCTACAATAAGATATGTATCTATTTTCGGCTTACCATCAGATTTATATGAAATTTGATATCTCCATTAGGTGCATAAAAATTGGATCAAGATCTTCATCAACGTTCAACCTTATCTTATCCATTAGAAGAATTAAAAAAAAAAAAATCTACAGACGTTGTCAAATTGCAAGGAGAAAAATCTGGAACAAATATTCAAATCATCTCCTTATCCATTGAAGTCCTGAAGTTTATATATCGACGAGAGTTCAAAACAAAAATTACGAATAAGCTTTCATAATTCTTTGAAATATTTACTCTAGCGTGCAAATATTGCTAATTTATAATTTCATTCCTTATACTAAATTTAAGAGGATACTTTATTCTTTATTCCTCATTTGATTTTGATTAGTTGTGTGAGATTGTAAAGAAGTGAGAGTGATATATCTTTCTTTGTAAATCAGTAAATAGCTTGAGTAAAAGTAGATAGGTTGAGCAAAGTGATTGAAGTCCATTGTATTTGGATAAGCTTGTACTTTCATTTCTTTTGAATATAGTGGAACATATCGGTGCGAAATATCGGGTTACCGGCTTGGAGCTGGAAAAGAGGACTAACGCTCGAGGCAGAACCTCTATAAATCGATTTTGCACTCTTCCCTTTCTTTATCTTTCTAATTTCGTGCATGTTTAGTTATTTGTTTCTGTTGTACAGTGAACTTAGGGACTAAGTTAGAGAGTAATTGGAAGCTAAATTTTTAAACAATTGCTTAACTCTTTGTAGACTTAATTGAACTTGAGTTTATTTGAATTACAATTAATATTATCTATATTTATGACCAAGTTTGATTGTTTACAAGTGAATTTATAAGCCATTGTAGTTTTATTAACTAAGTGATATGACTTTGGTTGTTTTTGTTTGATTTTTGAAAAAGGTAAATTTTTATCAAATAACCAATTTATCCCCCTCTTAGTTACTCTTTTGAGACCAACACATCTAAACAATGTTGGATTTTATTATTTTATTTTATTTTTGTAAACTTTACTCTTTTAAAGTGTTACTTTAATCCTATATTACTAATATTTCAACTCAATAGGGATGTGCTTGTATATAAATAATCGCGCATCCTTGATGATATTAAATGAATATGAATTTAAGAGTAATATATTCTTAAGTCCATTTAATATATTAAAGTTTAAAAATTTATTATTTCAATTTAAGAATTTTTTTCTTTAATTTTTTTTAAAATGAGAAGACGGGTCGGAACAATCCTGTCCCATCGTGGGCCCGCCCCGGCACGACATGCAATGTTTATGGGTCCATGAAATGGGATTCCGGCCTAGCCCCATGTCCAAACTTACAACACAAATCATGGCTTAAGGTTTAAAATTTTTGTAATTTATGGTTTTTTTAATGACAACTGTACTATTATAGTTGCATTTCCACTGTTTCTGGAATAAGGAAAAGAAGAGGGAAAAGAAATGGAAGGGAAATGTTTCAGTTTCCTTTTTTGTTTATTAAGGAAAGAGAAAGGAAGAGAGTACGAGTAATACATTTCATCGGGGCTTCCTAAAGATATATCCTCCTAATATAGGAGAAATTTAAGGGAAATTTTTTTCATGAATTAAACTCAACAATTCGTTCAATTTATTTTTTTTTTTTTTTTAAATCGCTAAAGCAAGGTAGCACTACCTTGAAAATTAACATCACACCGTACTAGACGCTTTCGGGCAAAATAATATATTATACACCACATTAGTAATTTAATATTACATCTTAAATTATCTTTAATAATAATAATTGACATTCTTTCTATTTTTATTCCTCCTACTATACAAACACATGAAAGTAATCAAATACTCCTTTAATTTTTTTTTTATTCTTTCGTTTCCAACTTTTTTTTCTTACGAGGAACACAATACGAAATGCTGAAAAAATCGTGATCGTATATTCGTATGTAACCGGTAGTGAGATATATATTTGTAAGTATGGATATTTTAGGGTTTGATTTTCTGTTTCTCATCTCTATATATGTATTTGTATTTAAATTTTATATGTAAAAATTTCTTAATTGTAGTTATAATTTATCTATATTTTATTAGATAAATTATATTTTTAGGAGAACCGTTATATATTTGTTATTTATATGTATTTTTTAATAAATGATTTATTAAAAAAATTTTAAAAAATATATCTACAATCAGCAAGTGTTAGAATGTCAAATAGACCCTTAGCGGCCACTAGATGTTTAAAGCCAATTCGATTCTATTAAGATTTCATTTTCCTTTTTTTTTTTTTTTTGGTGGGGGGGGGGGGGGGGGGGGGGGGGGCGCGCCATCGAATCTATCGAGATTATGTTTGGCAGTTCCCCCCAGACTGCATGAGGTGCCTATTCAACGACGATGGTATCCGAATTCCGAGGGACTACCCAACAATATGATATGTATAACCCACCAGTAGCATATACCCAACCGCGTAGCTGAGTTGCGAATCTAAATACATAATGCAATGTCTCCAAAATGCTGGGCCAACATGATATTATTTGACACAACAACTTTGCCCAGTCTGTATTATTAAAAAAAAAAAAAATGAGCACGTGATATTTGTTTTTATGTGGTCACTTCCATGATCGATTTTTAACACCACCGAGATCTTAAAAAAAAAAAAAAAAACTAAACCTATATTTTTAACTAATAATTATATTATCATGTCATTATAACCTATAAATATAGCATGTTTAAAACCCATAATGTAAGAAACATAATATATTAAAAAACTAAAATAATATTAAAACACAACATGTTAGGCGTTATTTATATATTATATATATTATAAGTTATATTATATTACATATAATATTTACAATATATATGCCATTTATTTTATATATTAATATAAATTTCTATAATATGTTATATATGATTTATATATTATGTTTCGAACATACACAATAACATATTCAATTTATATAACAAATAAATTATAATATATATATATATGTTTATAATTTATAGATTTTATATATGTAAAAAAATTTACAAATATAACCATATATTATAAACATCTATTATATTTGTTGTGTGATATACGTATATATAGATTATATTCTAATTATGTTATTTTCACAATCCTTTACCTTTTATCTAAGAAGTTTTATAATCCTGTATTCTCCTTGAAGATAACCATAATTTTCTTCCTTTCTTTGTTGAATAAGATAATTTCTATTTCTAGGACTTGGTTCATGAAAATGTAATGTCATGACTACAATATTTGGAGCACTCTGGGGAATATTTAACATTTACATTCTATCTTTATTATTAGAAGAAATCCTCAAGATTAGAGAGATTCTTTCAGATCCAAAAAGACATTTAAAGTTTTGTACTGAATGGAAAGATTGGCTGGATGAGTAAATGACTCACAAATTTATTCAACATATAATAAGGCACAAAGGCATAGTAAAAAGATATAAGAACTTTGTGAAAAATATAGAAAGAGATCTAGAAAAGTAGAACCAATAGAAAAAAGAAATAGAACAAAGATTTGAAGGGTGTGTCAAGAAACCAAATATATTATATGCACAATATAGACATATTTTAGACATAATCCGTGTAAGAGAGAGAAATAATAAGGTGCAATGCACTTATTGAATACTATAAAAGATTAATGAATAGTATAATGGCATAATGCACAACCATATAGAATATGTAAAAAGAAATAAATTTGGAAGGACCTGGATTCACTTCATATTTTAAAATGTGCAAATCCAGTCCCTAGCCACATATAACTTGCAGTATTACATGTAAAGTTGTCTGTAAAGAAAGAATTTATATCAATTGTTTGTTCAAACCTGTTATGAGAACTATCATAAATCATTTTATTACAAACTTCATTGTCCTTTCAACATTAAGATAAAGGACTTTAATATGTGTGTGTGTGTATATATATATATATATATATATACAAACATAAGAGTTTCGAAACATAGGCTCAAGGACAAGCCTAATACAAAATACATATAAGCTTATTAAAATATCTAACAATTATTACATTTGTTCCAAAAACATATTCATCCTATTCTATTACAAAAGCTTTCCATCATCAAGGTCGGGATTCCTGATCATCCAATTCATCCAAGAGTCCTCAAGATTGATTATGTATCCCAATTGAGTATAAAACTCGTCCTTATCAGCACCTGAAATAAAAGATCATGAGCCAAAGGCCTAGTAACAAGTAACACAAACACATATAAAGTGACAGACACACTTAAACTATATGCAATGCTTTAACCATTAATTTATTATCTATTACTTAAGTTTGTCAATCAACAAAGGAGTATTCAAACTCCGAGACAAACCATTGGGAAGCTAGGGATCTTAAGTAACAGCAGCTGCTTAGGGGATTGATATAGACAACTCAAATACCTATATCTCCTATATCTAACTGAAATGAATAGTAATTTCCTCTAGGGTTAATAGCTGTTACTCAGCTTTATTTAACTTAATCCATAATATCGCTTATTTTAATCGGCCCTATAAACGTGAACTATGTAGAGGGTCATTTTGTTAATTGGGCTTTTGGCCAAATTTAATTGAACGAGCCAATCTTTTGGGCTAGTGATAAGCTTAGAAGACTTAGAAGACCTAGTCTAATAAGGGATATCATAGGGAGATATGGCTTGGTAGGCTTGGAATAGGGATCGTCAGACCGATTTATTCCACTCTCGGCCTTATTTGAATTTCTCGTGCGCAAAAAGAAGACTCTAAAAATATCTTCATGGGTTAATTTGGGCTTTATTGGCTAAAATAGGGCTTGTTGGAATAAAATAAGTTTATTTCTATTTTATATTAAAGATGGGCTATTTTAATAAGAAAATGGGCTCCATTTTTATTATAAAAGTTCTAATTCTATTCCAAGTCCATATCTAAAGCCCATGCCCACATATATAAAAGAAGGGATGATCTATGGTCGTTGGATTCATAAAAAAGATCCAATGATTGCAAGCAATACTTCATTTCAACTATCCATCTGGATTCATCAAACGACTATTGCTAGCCCCCAACATCTATAAATAAGATGCTTCTCCTCTCATTTAGGAGCATTTTACGCATTGCTAAGATCAAGAGCAACATAGAAATTATGTTGAAATAACTCTAAAAGGATCAAAACACCTATTCTATGAAAAACGAGTCAAGAACAATCAAATCTACCTGATTTGATCTTCTATTATACTCACGCACTCGAGAAACCAGGTTTGCTTATTCCTTCTCCCATACCTCTCTCTGCGATATCCTATACGTGTCATCAATTCAATACTTCTCTTAAATTGACCACCATGCCTATCGCACGTGATCGACCAGCTGTAGTAACCCCACCATACATTATTTGGTGACCTCATTGGGGACAAGAGTAAGCTCTTGACAAGAATGACACCTCCATGCGAGAGAACTGGATAGGAAGTAAACCCCCAAGATCAGGAGAATCATCCTAATGTAGTTGAGGAGACTCATACTGTAGATGAAAATGTCACTACTGTGGTTGTACAAGCTCCTGCAGTCGATAGTTTGCTCATGATACGCACTATGTAGGAAAATACTGAAGCTATCAATCATTTTCTAAATGCTTATGAGAAATTCTTACCTGGTATGGCAGAAGCTGCTACTGCATCAGAAAGTTCACTTCCTAAGATAACTTTCCTTGCTCCAAGCGTGCAAGTGGTCGGTACCGTGCTAGCTACTACTTTCCTAGAGGGTACTTGCCATGAGACCTTACATGATGCTCAACCCAAGGAAACTACTATTCCTGCTGCTGAAAATAAGGAAGGACATCGACAAGAGCCACTATAGCCATTGCAGCTTTTACTGCCTTTAACTCTGAGAGATCCTACGCTTGCTATCAGAGAAGGAGCAAGGGTCCATCTCAGAGGTTTCTCTTCCTCTGGATGCAATGTCCAACCACTAACGACTGGCATAGCTGTGCCTCGTAGCATTACTCTAACTACTCAAGTGGGAGTTAATACATCATCTGGTTCCTCTTCATATGTGATGAAGGAAGACCTTGAAAAGTACTTGAGATTGGTACAAGCTACATCTATTGTTAGTGTCATCAATCTGATGCTTCCATACCCGCAAAAGATTGCAGAAAAACCCTACCCTAAGGACTGCACTAGTCCAAAGTTTATCAAATTCAATAGGAAACAGGGTAGCACTAAGGAGCATCTCCTCAAGTTCATTGAGACTCTTGAAGTTTAGTACTTGATGATGACCTGAAGCTTAAGGAATATTCTAAGTCATTGATGGAAAAGGCATACACCTGGTACGCCAATCTTACCCCTAGCTCAATTGATCCATAGGGGACTATGTGTAGGATGTTTCTTGAGAAATTTTTTTAAACTCAAGAATGAGTGACGTTGATCGACATGGGGCATATCAGACAGCGTCCAAAGGAAGATCTTATGGAGTACATGAAGCGTTTCAGGGAATGCTCCTTGGATATCCAAAATATGTGTGATGAAAGTGAACTCGTCAAAATTTGCATCTAAGGTATGTTCATAGAGCATGCTATGCACCTGGAGAATTTATCACTTGAGTCATTCTCAATGTTGGTGGAGAATGCACAAAGGACAAACAATTCAGTTATCAAACAAAGGGGTGATCTAAATAAAAAGCGAAAACCATCGGTAGACACTGCTCAAGGTGGAAACGTTAAGGATGGTAAGAAACCCAGAAGAGATGGTGCTCTAGAAGTCTCACCTTTTTTGTGCGCTATAGGAAAGGTTCATGTTGTCCTTGATCGATGGCTAAAAGATAGCATCATTACATTGCCAAGGGTTAAGCGAGAACCTATGGCACAAGAAAAAGGAGATGCAAAG
The DNA here is from genome assembly GCA_024138025.1 of Combretum micranthum. Classification (NCBI taxonomy): domain Eukaryota; kingdom Viridiplantae; phylum Streptophyta; class Magnoliopsida; order Myrtales; family Combretaceae; genus Combretum; species Combretum micranthum. The sequence continues at coordinate 1,857,487 of JAMXBD010000030.1, forward strand.
TTTTGTAGGTTCCACAGGATGATGGAACATCCGACAAAAGATTGTTGGACATTAAGGAGGATCTTCAATAAGAAGGTTTGTAATGGCGAACTTGAACCTGATAACAACGATGTGCATACAAATCCCCTTCCCGCACATAATAATAATTAGGAAGCTATTAATGCAATCTCTCATGATCCTAGAACTCCCCAAGAAGTTGATCAACCATAGGCTCATCAACTAATAGGCACACTATGGGAAGAAACACCCACTAGTAAAGGAAAGGAAGTTGATGTAGGCTCGAGCAACTATGCTGCTATGACTCTACTCAAAACCTCTAATGTAAGGAATTTCTTTGATCTTCTTGGATTTAACGAGAAATCCCAGATTGCAATTGCAAACACTATAGTGCAAATTTTGGAACACCATTACAAGCAATGCAATGCGATACAACCAATACACAAGATGGCAAAGGTACATGAGAAGGTGATAATCTTCATAGAAGATGATATGTGTACTAGCAATCTGAACCACAACTGTCCATTGTTTGTAGAGAGTGAACTTAATGGTCATTCCTTCAGGAGAACCTTCATTGACAATGGCTCTTCACTTAACGTTATGCTTATGTCAACCTTTAGAGCAGTAGGACTTGATATGAGGAAGCTGGTTAGATAGTCGATTGACATACATGGCTTCAACGATGTCCTTGATGAGACAATAGGTTTCATTAATGTTGATTTTAAGGTTGGCCTTATCCATGAGTCAACAAAATTTCATGTGATAGATGCCTCTATCTCTTACCACTTGTTAGTAGGGCAAAAATAGATACATGGTCACAATCTTGTCCCCTCAACACTGCATTAGTGTATGAAGGGACATTGGAAAGGGAAAGTTGTTTCCATTCCCGCAACAGAAAACCCCTTTGAACATGGAGAATCCTTCTTCACAAAAGTTAAGTTCTACGATGAATACATTGGAGAAGGAGAAACAGCCATTAGTAGACCTATTGGCATACCACTACCACAATGGGACGAAGCAGGATGCTAGAAAGCAAAAAGTGGCTTCGACATCTAGGAGTCAAAGGAAAAGGAGAGGAGGTAACAAATATGTGAAAATTGAGAGTTACACTAAAGCAGATGGATGTATCATATACTGCTTATGACGGTGTATGGGGTTTGATGAGGCATTTGCATCCTCTCTTAACCCTTCATACTTACAAGAAGCCCAACCTGCTCCTCTATAGTTACAAGACTAGCTTAAGCCACAAGTTAAGGAAATCAAGGAGTTGAACTTGGCAATTCCGAGAGAAACGCCTAAACCCATCTTTATTAGTAAAGGTCTGATTAACAAAATGAAAGATCCTTTAGTGAATTCAATTAAGGAATTATAGGATATCTTTGCCAGGACTTATGAAGAGATGCTAGGCCTTGATCCTAGCCTAGTAATGCATCATTGAATATAGTGTCAGGAGCTAAGCCAGTGAAACAACACTAGCGTGTATTTTGCCTAGAAGTTGAGGTACAAATCAAGGCTGAGATAGAGAAGCTTTTACAAGCCCATAGAACACCTAACTTGGATGGCCAACATTGTACCTGTAAAAAAAATGAATGGCCAAATATACGTTTGTGTGGATTTTTGTGACTTGAATAAAGCATGCCCCAAAGATGAGTTTCAACTCCCTAACATTGATATGTTAGTTGATGCAATAGCTGGACATGAACTTTTCTCCTTCATGAATGGCTTTAGAGGATACAATCAGATCAAGATGATGCCAGGTGATGCCGAGTGCACAGCATTTCAGACGCCTTTCTGGAACTTCTATTATACTGTAATGCCGTTCGGCTTGAAAAATGCAGGAGCTACTTACCAAAGGACAATGAACACAATCTTCCATGACATGATGCATGATCATATGGAAGATTATGTGGATGATATTATCATTAAATCATAGCGAGCACCTGATCATCTTGATCATTTGAAGAAGGTGTTTGAAAGGTATCGAACATATAAATTCAAAATGAACCCATTGAAGTGTGCATTTGGGTGGCATAAAAAAAGTTCCTTGGATGCATTGTGCATCGAAAAGGGATAGATGTAGATCCATCAAAAGTAGAAGCCATTCAGTTTATGCCATCACCAAAGAATCAATGAGAGTTAAAAAGGTTTTATAGGGAAGGTATCATATGTTAGACGATTTGTCCCAGCACTTGACGAAATCTCCTTTCCATTGCATTAGATGATGAAGAAAGGAGTGAAATTCGAATGGGGTTCAATATAAGAAGAGCCATTTTAGAAAATCAAGGGAGTACTAGGCTCCCTGCATACGATGACAATGCTGATCAAGGGAGAGCCGATGATTTTGTATTTAACGTCAATTGATAGGTCCATTGAGGCCTTATTAGTGCAGGAAGTAAGTGAAGTTAAACGTCATGTATATTATCCAAGTCAAACTCTTCAAGGTAGTGAAATCAACTAGCCACCATGTGAGAAACATTGTCTCGCATTAATCTTTGTTACTCAAAAACTGTGGCATTACTTCCTGGCACATGAAATCATCGTGATGACCAATTCGGACACTATCAAGTACCTTATGTCACGACTAGCTCTGTTTGGGAGGATCGCTAAATGGATGTTGCTTCTTGGAGAATTCGATATTGTAGTCTCATCTTTAAAAGCAATAAAGTCAAAGGCACTAGTAGATTTATTGGCTCAATTCCCTAGTGTTCACAAAGATAAAATAACGGAGGCCATTCCTGGTAGTTTCACGAGGATTCACTTATGGTAGAAGTGAATGGTGAATGGTCAATCCAATTTGATGGATCATCTAGAAGTGGTGGATATGGAGATGGAATTGTGCTAAACTCCCCAGAGGGCCAAGAAATTCCCTTGGCTTGCAAATTTGACTTTTGTTGTACGAACAATGAAGTTGAGTATGAAGCTCTGATACTTAGATCGCTATCTACTCAACAAGCGGGTGCAACTCGAATATGCATCAAAGATGATTAAAACCTTATCATTAAGCAAACTAATGGAGAGTTTGGCATAAAAGAGCCTACATTGGCTCCTTATAGAACTATTGTATAATCTCTTATCTGTAGGTTTCATTTTGTAAGATACAAGCATACCAAACATTCTACTAATAGATATGCTGATGCGTTGGCAATGTTAGCATCTAAAGTTCCAATGCGTGATCCTGATGTCAAGTTAAGTGTGCAAATCACTAGAAGAACTGTCACGTCCCGAGGGGTACCCGAAACATGGCAGTCCAACATACATAATACTAAAGCTTAGGAATGACTACCTTAGTCACGCAAAGGCTTCCATATCATGTATAAGGCATACATCACAATCAAAGGAACGCATCGGAGTAGTGCAATTTATATTGATAATAAATAAGTAATAAGGCAAAGAGAATATTTATCATAGAACATAAACATATCAAGTTACAATTCTTAGGGGTATATCCCTCTATTAACTTCAAATAAATACACATCATAGAATCAACATAACACTAATCATATAAGTCATTACATATAAAGAACCTTACAAAATTACTTCATCTTATGATTCCATTTCCTTCATAGAAGCTTATCATCCCTCCATGACTTTCTTAACGTCATGATCTTCAATTTAAGCCACGGGTATACCTATTTCAGCAAAATCTATAGGGGTATAAGCTACAACTAGCTTAGTGAGATATTCATTTTCATTCGCACCATATTTTCAAATAAGTCCATTTAGATTTTCACACATATGCTCTGCATACAATGTAACAATTGCGTGATTACGTAAATTTATATAGTTATACGGAAACCATATATAGAACGGATTTACCCCTCCGTATCGAAGGTTGGGGAATCGGGGTTGAAGATCCTCGATTCTACTGCTAGTCCCTAGGTCCTCACCCACAGCGTTCGGTTGTCTTGGCTCCGAACCTAGAGTTGCATTCCCCGAGTGATTTGGATTCTCTAGAAAGAAACATGGCCCGTCTCACCGCATGATCACAACCAATCCAACTCTACGCATAGGAGTAGCAGCCTTCCGAAAGAGATGTGACTTGATGGATGCTATGTGTGAGCGTTTCATTTTTCTTAAGCCAAACCTTATTAGGGTTTATTAGGGGGTGATTAATCAATTTAGCAAATAATAAACAGTTATATAAGTAAGTAAACAAAAATACTTAAACAGGAAGTTTGAAGTTGCGATATTCTTAATTCTCATTTCACGCATAATTAAAGAATCACATATATATATATATATATATATCCCGAATCCCTATACATATCCATTTTTATCTTTCTTTAGTATACTAATGCTACTACTTTACAAGCACAAGTAAGGTAACGAAATTAAGAGGAATAACTCACTCGTCCATTTCGCGATCTTCTTAGTCGTAGTAATCCTCAGGAAAGGTAATCTTGTATCTTCCTCACCTAGACAAAAGAAATACCTGGGATAAGTACTTCGTAAAAATTTTACTTAAACTTTCTAATTCTATATCACTATGTTCGTCAAAATCATATAGAATGAAATTCTAATTTAAAATGGTCATAACTTGCTCATTTTAACTCGGAATTTCGCATATAATATACCGTTTTCTACCTATTCGAAAAGATCTATCCATTTATAAGGTTATCTTTGTCATATAAGGTCATTTGGGTTCCAAAAACATTGGGTATAGATTTAAAACGAATATTTCTAAACTTTTGCAAATCCATTTTCTAACTCAACTTCATTCAAAAATTCTTTAGTAAAAAAAATATATATATATATATGTCTATATAATTGATAAATCCCTTGAGTATATAGATAAGCTCACTTTGTATACAAAATTTCTTATGGCAGTGTCTCAACAATTTATTTTATACAACAATTCCTTTTGAGTTGTTAAAACTTTAACTTTAATAATTTCTTTTCAAGTCCTTTGAAGAAACTTTATATTTTCATAGGTTATTATAAATGAGTATATTCTTATTTTATTTTCTTCATTCTTTCTCTAAAAACAAGTAAATTTTCCTTTAACCTTTAGTCTTGCATAAATCTTACTTCTAGTGATAAAAGATAAAATTTATCAAAAGTGTATTAAGTTGTTGAAACCTTTTTTATAAATTTGTATTTAGAATGGTTTTTAGAAAATGAGTCTTGTTTTCTTATATTTATTATTTAAAATATAAGTTTTTGTTTTCTAAAACTTGTTCTTTTATTTCCTTTGAAAAGAATTTTCTTTGTTGATAAAATCAATTATTTTTAATCTTATCTTATTTATATTTTTTGAATATAAGTTTTCTTCTTTAGAAGCTTGAAAATCATTATTTTCCTAAGTGGATTTATAATTTTATTGGTTGAATTCATCTTAACTTTGAAAACTAGTTTGTTTCTTAGCTTTGTTATGGAGTTAAAAAGAGTTTAAATATTAAGCTTTTTGTAAAAAATTTTAATATTAACAAATTATTTTACTAAAACTTAGGTTACCATAATATACAAAGAAAATATTTATTTCTTATGTTTCCTTGGTAAACTATATTTGTTATTTAAGAAAACGTTGAGAAAACTCTATTTCTATATTGTTGATAATAACTCCATTATTTTGTTATAAATTACATAATAGAAAATTTAGTTATAAATTCCTTTAATAAAGTAAAATTCTACTTTTTAAATTAGTTGAGACAATATCATTATGTAGATGTAAGTATTATGAGCATATAAAATAATAAGAACATAAGAAAATACTAGAAACAAATAATAAGCAAAATAAAAATATCAAGTATTGGGAACCTTAGCTTTATCAAGGTATCTCGATCAAGTATTGAGAGACTTAACTTCATCAAGGCATCCCGGGACTAAGAATGGACTAGTCTCAAAAGATTAAAGAAAATAAATAAAAGATTATTTTGACTTGATATGAACAAGTCTAAGACTAGAAAGACTAGTCTTAAAGAAATAGCATGAAATAAATAAATTACAAAGCATGAAATTAAATAAATAACAAGTGAGCTTATATACTCTAAAGATTATATATATATATATATAAATATATTTAGTTAGATATGAATAATAAAATCAACATAACAACATAATAAAATAGGAAGTTCATATGCAAGAACAAAACATGAACATGTTGTTGCTTTTACTACTCATATAAGTTTCAAAATAACACCATAGTCATGCTAAGTTACATGACATGGATAACTAGATGGTTGGAAGAAAATTTTACCTAAAGTATTTATGTGGTATGAAGATGGTAGTGAATGTATGGTTATGTGATTATTGAGAAATGGTAGTTGTATTGCATAGAGAGAAATTTTTGTGAGTAGTTGGTGAAAGAGAGTTTTGGTAGAGGAAAAGTTTATGGAGAGTGTTTGTGTAGAGAATTTGAGAGAGTTTTGGTAGTGAAATGAATTGTGTGAAAGAATGAAAGAGGAATGGGGTATTTATAAAATTTTAGAGTGAAAATTAGATGTAATAAAATAAATTGAAAAAGTAAATAAATGAGAGGGAGAGAGGGAGAAGTGGCACCGGTTTGGTGTTGTAAGAGGGAAGAAATGATTTATTTTGTTTGTTTTGTAATAAAAGAAGTAATATATAAGGTTTGATGTGAATAAAGTTGTATTGAAAATATAAAAAATAAAAAAATAGATATGTAGGTAGTAAGAAATAGGTGTAAGAAAAAGTAGAGATAGTGAAATAGTAATGAATAGTGAAGAGTACTATAAATAGTAGACTAAACAATTAAAGTACCAGTAGTTATAAAAATACGCGTATAAATGCGATATCTGTAATTTTTAACTATTGAAAAATTCTAAAACTGATATTTTTGAAAACCTTATATTTTTATGAGCCTATTGGTATTAACTGAATATTTTTGCCATCCGGTGTACCGGAGCACGATTTTTGAAAACTGATCCCGTTCGGATCTGAAGGACATTAGAATTTTGCGAATCTGATATTTTTAAGCTTTCATATTATTACGAACTATTATCAACAATTATTTTTATTTCTTTGTTTAGGGCTTAAGAGCGCGGGATTGCCGGATCTTAAACACTAGGGTTTGTTATAAGCTTTGTTGATTTTTAGGGTTCCCGTTTGACTTCCGGTTTTATTGAGTTATTCGTAAGATCATATAATTTTGAAGTTTTGTCCGTTTTATATTTTTTGCTCGATATTTATGGCTCATCTTATTTTATTTTGATTATTAAATAGTCTTTAGTTCTCGGGATTGTTTAACCGAGTCTAAGGTTATGAGTTGACTCAGTTTGACTTTTGGTGAAAATTGAAATTTCTGATTTTGAAATTCATCAAGGGTTTTAAGATCTTAGCATTTCGTTGTGGAGCGTTATTTGGATATGTTGTCTTGATTTGCGTATTAGGAAACGGTTAGGTGATTTGATTGACGTACGGTTGTTGAGTCAACTGATAGTTGGATTTTCTGTTTTGTTTTTTAGGGTTCTCTTTTTCTCAGATTAAGAAATCTCGTTTTTTATTTTATTTAGAAATATGTTTTAACTTGGTTCGATTATTTCAGGGTTTCGAGTCCAGTGTTTAACTCTTAGGATTATTTTCTAAGAATTATGAAATTTTCAGGGGTTTACAAGGACTATGCCTTGCACTACTTTGCAATTAATCAAAGAGGATATAGAGCTGCTAAATGATTAGCATATAACTATCAAGGCACAGCTGGCGCATCTTGAAATAGCATCTATGGCGACACTCAAGCATTGTATCTTTGTACATGGTATTTTATACTACAAAGGTGCTAAAAAAATTTTGGCACGATGCATATCTATTGGTGAAGCTCAACATAAATTGCAAGAGTTCCATCAAGTCTGGTGTGGTGAGGATGGACCACCCTTATATCGCCGAATTCAATGTGCAAGGTATTATTGGCCTTCAATGGCAAAAGATGCATCCCAACTCTAAATCAACTACTCACATTGTTCCTTACTTCCTAATAAAGCGAAATGAAAGTTTATTGCAAGTATAGGCGATTGGCGACGGCCATACATAGACTTCTTAAAGAATAATGTCCTCCCCACTGACAGTCGAGATGCTAGAATGATCAAGCAGAAAGTAAAGAAGTATATCTTACAGGATGATGAATACTAAAGAATCTCTTCTCGAGGACAACATTTGCGATGTGTACCACCACTTGAAACAAAAGTAATCTTGAATGAACTTTATTAAAGAGATTGTGGTGAACATCAGGAGGCAAGAAAATTGTATTACCAAATCCTTCAAAAGGGGTATTACTAGCCAACTATGGAAGATGATGCCTTTAACTATGTGAAGAACTGTGTTCTATGCCAACTTCATGGTAACGCAATCCATGCCCCAGTAGTAGAACTTCATAGTTTGACGACTCCTTAGCCATTTCACACTTGGGTTTTTGACATGATTGGGCCAATACATCCGCCATCTAAAGGATGCATATGGATTTTAGTAGGCACTGAGTGTTTCACAAAATGGGTAGAAACTATACCCTTGAAAAAGGCGACTGGACCAGTAGTAGCTACATTTATGAAAGAGAACATCATATGTAGATTTGACATATCGAAACTTATATTGACAAATAATGGAACTCCATTGATCAATGTGCATGTTCGACGACTATTAGAATCATATGGTATCAATCACATTAAGTCAACAACATATTATCCTAAAGGGAATGGCCAAGCAAAAGTGACAAATAAGACTTTGATCAAAGTCGTCAATAGAATGGTCCACGACAATAAGAAGGAATGACATGACAAATTGCCTCTAGCACTCTAGGCTTACCATACATCCAAACGAACTCCTATGCAAGCAACACCCTTCTCTTCGATTTATGGAGTAGAGGCCATAGTTCTAGTAGAGGTTCTAGTACATAAGCACTATTAGCTTTAAATGTTGAGTTAGAGCCTAACACACTTCGCATGTTAGACTTAGAGGCATCGGACAAAAAACGTGATATGGCTAAACATAACTTAGCCAATTATCTTCAAAGGCTTAGTATCTCATATGACTAGTTGGAAAGAAAACGTTCTTTCAAAGAAGGTGATGTGATACTTCAAGCAACAAACACATCAGAAAATGGATGTCAGCTCCCAAATTAACTCCAAAATGGGAAGGTCCACTTATCGTAGAAGAAGTTCACAATAGTGGATATTACAAGTTGCGAAACCTAACGATGAATGTAATCACTGCACCTATTAATTTTCAGTACATTAAAAAATTTCACTTTTAATGGTTGATGTAACATTGCAAATTAATGAAATCATTGGCTTTGTTAGCTTTTATGTGTCTTTTTTCATCTTTACCGTTTATTTTTTATTTTATCATTTAATTTCATGTAGTAGTACCTTATCTAATGGGGTTGAAGTGTCCTAGCTATGATGGATTGAAATGATCCTACAAGCAAGCTAGGCAGCCATAATGCCTTAACATAGGATCTAAGGTCGACTGACCTCAATAGTGGAAGATCTAAACAATTTCATCATTATAGTCATAGTAGCTTGGTAGAAGCTCTACTCCTAAGCATGCGAATCCTCCACTAATTAAATATGAGATTGAAACAATCTCAATTGTGTCGGGTTGAAGCAACCCTACAGCAGGCTTAGCAGCTGTAATGCCTCTGGTTGCAGATAATGATGTTGAAGCAACCTCATCCATGATGATTGAAGCAATCGTGTCATGGTAACCATAATTGCTTACTATAAGTACTTATTCTTTTTCAGTGCATGGCAAGTGAAAATACCCTTTTATGTAGCACAAGTTCATGAGAGTGAAACAATCTCAGCTATGAAGAGTTGAAGCAACTCTACAGTAGGCTTGGCAGCTGTAACGCTAACTTTATATTGCTCGTAAACATTCAATAGTAAATAAAGCAACACAGTCATATAAATGTCTAACTTTTTCATTAAATGTAAGCAATGGTCATTACATCAATGAGGTAAATGTTGCTCTCTGCTCATACTAACATTAGTATCTCCGAAAATCTCACTCATTTTGGTGTCTAACATTTCTTTTTTATCATTTAAAACCTTCAACTCTACCTCCTTCTTCCTTATCTCCCTGTTCACTAACTCTAAGTCTTTACCTATTTCATGACATGAGATTAGCTTGCATGTAGTCGCATCAACTGATTCCAAGCTAGGGATAGCAAAATCTAATCACAATGCTCCCTCATATGCATGCATGATTAACTTCAAATCCTTTTTCATAAGTAAGTCCCAAGGGCAAGTAATTAACATCATCACTTCACCTAACATAGTCATCACACATGCGTTAAGTGTGGTACGGGCGAAAGAAGAGTTTGCCTATACTTCCCCATCCAATGTATAGAGACGTTGTAATGGCGCTATGAGATGAGAAGGTACATCAAATCATAACAATCTTTCTTGGCTCTTGCACTTCTATCTACAAGGGGAGTCACTAACCTATCTTGATTAGACACGACAGTGGCTAGGGGAGAAGCTTGCACAATAGGTGTAATGCTTAGCGGAGCATAAGGACATATCTCTGACTGATGAAGGGGAACCACATTGTCATGAGTACTCATGTGAAGTAGAAATTCGGTATGACTGTCAGCACTCTCAATAGATTGGGGTACTTGGACCTCTTTCGAAGGTATAGAGGCTTCATCTATCTCAGCATTTGCATTTTTGTCTGCTAAAGTCCCCCACACATCTGTTGTAACAACCTCATCAACACCAACATCCTTTGCAAACTCTTCTATAATGAAAATAACATCAGCATCATTGATGAGATCGGTCAACTCATCCTTGACATCTTGAGATACATAATATGCATCCTCATCAGCAGTTATATTGCCATGTTTAAGAGTATTGCCATAATCAAGAGGTTTGTCACCATAGTTTCCCCTACCTAAGGGAGAAAGGCACTTTTGCCTCTCTTTAGGGTTAGAGCTTGATTGAACAGAGTCCTATAAAAAAAATAAGAAGAGAAAGATTAAAATTTTAATGACTAAGTGGTTGAAGAAATATATTTATAACAAAAAAAAAAATCCATCAATACCTCTTGAAGACGTGGTCGCTTTGAGGTACTTTGATCCTCACATGAATGTTGAAGATGAGGACATTTAGATGGTGCCTTTCCATGAGATACTTGCTTAGGAGATTGTATCTATCTAGTGCGCTCTACTAGATCATGTTTCTTTTTACGCCTATCTAATTTTGGGAGTCGAAGGTAGAACTCACTACGCAAAACAAGTGTCTCAGCCAATGGCTCATTGTCTTGAGCAAGTGTATAGCTCCAAAACCTCTTCATGTAACTTGCCCAGTATAACAACCAGCTAGAAGAATCTACCCCATCTTGTTTCTCTAAAGGAACATATATCTCACTAAGTGTCGAATTTATATGTTTGAAATCCATTGGTGATATGAGTGTACAACAAGATTCAAAGTTTGTAGCAAGGAGTACATCTCCTGGTACACCTTGGTCATACCTAAATTGGCGTGCCACCCTATGAGGAGAGTAAATCATAACTTTTAACTCCGGTAAGTTGTCCTTTTGACCCTTGACATCAAGGATTGATGGCAAACTCCCGGGGATACACCATTGAAGGAGATATGCATTGTTAAATGACACATTTTGTCGATCTCTCAATGAAAGGTCACGTGCTTCAGAAGGATAAAATCCATTGTAGGTTTGATAACTTGTGATCTTCTCTACATATGGATGGAATGTGAACTTAGAGTAGTTATCTATAGTTACTAATAAGGATCGTTCAAAACCTCGCCCATTGCCAGACTATGCCTATGCATGGGGATGGTTCAAATTGAAAATGTGATTAGTGGAGAAAAATTCCTTCTAAACCTCTAAGAAACGAAAATTTGAAGGAAGACAACATCTACATAACAACATATAACAAAACGACCCATAGACCTAGTCGAGGCATGGTGGTACAAATTGAGGTGACAGTAGAGCGAGCCCAAATAAAAGGGCATAAGAGCAAACTCTCACCCCTTAGCTAGGCATATTGCCAATGGGAATAGTCGAGGCATGACCCCTTCCTTGGGACCTCCAGGGAAGACAAACATTGATAGCTACAAAGCAATGAATGCCACAAGTTTGAACTTGTATAAAAAATATATATATAATATATCTTGAATTAGTCTCATAGATAGAATAAGCATGATATGTGTTAAGAGAAATGAGTGTGACATGCATTTAGAGAATAAAATAACAGGAGATGAACAAACTTACTTGCTATCATAGCCAGGTCCCTTGGTAGTGCATTGTTTCCCTAACTTACATCTGAAGAAGTAAGTGATCCATGATAAGAAACTATTTTTCTTCAATTTCTTGATGTCATGGTAGGCTTCCATCAGAATATCATACATTCTCATATGCTTAGGTGTGTGTAGGGTAGTAACAATGTCTGTACTTCCAAAAGAAGAAAACTTCAATAGGAGGAAAACATCCTCTAATGTTGGGGTAAATTCACCCCATGATGCTATGAAGGTGTGAGTCTGAGTACTCTACCTAGACAATATTGTGCGCTACTTTATTGGACTCTCCATCTTTCTAAAGGTATACCGCATAGACACAGTGATGGCACTATGGATGTTAGCTTGCTTCGATAATGCCGCATGATCTTTATTCCTAACAATGTGTGATACCCGTGAGGACCATTCGATGATGACTAGCTTAGGGAAATTGAAGTGAGTATTTGATAAAGGCAACTATTTGTCTTCATTCCTGAAGCGTGGTATAGAAGTAGCATTGATGAAATTATTCGACTGTAAAGAAGCTGCAGAAGTGATGACACGATGCCGCCTGTGTGTACAGGCACACAAGACCCTTTGGTCCTTACAATCATCTAGAAAGAGTCGCCCTCTATTACACTATCTGTCTAATTATCACGAGGAGATAGGATTGTAGGTATATGTCCTCCTTCATGAGCTAGTAGATCTTTCTGACGGATTGGGCCGGTTGATTGAGAAGGATTAGTTGTGAGCCCCTTGAATGTAGCAAAATAGGAGATGAGGCCTAGTATGAATGGGCTTAAATATCCACAGGCTCGTATCGAGGTTAGAAGAGGCTGGGTTCCAGAATAACACAAGTCCACCCATAGGCCCGTGCGAAGGGTTAGGTGCCAAAGTGACACAAGTCTATTCATTGGCTCGTACAAAATCTAGCAAAGAACAGGAGAGCTTGAAAAATGGAGAAGCCTAATATGAAACCCACAAACAAGAAAGTGAAGCTTTGTGAACCTATAAGAAGATGAAAAACCCATAAGAAAGAAAAATCAAGATATTAAAAAAAGCAAAAAAAAAAAAAAAAAAAGAAAAAGTATAAATAAGCAAATATGGCAATTACCAAATTAATCACCCAACTTCATGCCTCAAAAAGAAAATCACATGAAAATATCATCAAGAATATTCAATTATAATACTTGATGCTCATATGGACGCCTCACGCTTTGACGAGATTTAGATGCAACGTAACCGTAGAATCGATGGGGGGAAAATCAACTTGCTATATCCAGGGATCACGGAGATTTCACAAGCCATGCATGGGGACTATGGAAATCGACACACTATGCAGGAAAATTTCTCAAGAAAGACAAATTTAGACGGTCCACTATTACGATTCAAATCAACACACCTGCACAGACTCTAACCAATATGCCATTGAATCAAAAGGTAAATATCATGAAAGTAACCTATCTAAATCTGACGACTAACACGTGTCAATTGAATCCATCACAAATTGTTAGTCAAGCCAACTGAATCTAAGGGAAATTGATTAAGTCATGAGGAAAAAGGAAACAACAATATATATATATATATATATATATATATTAACAACAATAATCCATTGATTAGTCAAAATAAAAAAAATCGTAACAAAAAAAATAAAAAAAAAAACTGCTTCCAGGAAAGCTCGACGCTTGGCATCCCTTATGTTAACAGCTAGAATGTATTTAACTACTAAGAACCTTCGAAGAATTCTATGGTTTAGCAGATATTGAGGATCACCGGTCTCTAGAACAAAACCTTTCAACATTTAGCTAGCATGTATCTCGGATGGTACAATTATAGAAGTGGCTTCAAAGGAATCGATAATTCTCATAGATGAGATGGGTGATGGAACTGATACTTCAGAAGAAAAGGAGCATGTTGGGGAACAGAGAAAGACTTCATGAAATTACATTGGTAATGTGGTATAATTGATGGATTGGGTTGAAATAATTTTGGCAATAGTGCTTAGAATTCGAAAAAAAAAGAGCGCCAGTTGCCTATTTTATTTAAATCATGATTAGCTTATTTTATATATGTATAATAATAAATGTGAAATAAGGAAAATTTTACAAGATTACCCCTGGTTCGTAGCTTCACATTACTTACGAGACAACATCTGCCTTATTTACCACTATGCTTTGGAGCTTATCTTAATGCTTTCATTCAAACATTAAGCATTATAAAAAAAAAAAAAAAAAAAAAGAAGAAGACAAGATGATCATCATAAGTTGCAATATGAAATACATGTAAGGAAATGAATCTCTCAACAGCGGTTCAAAAAAAGAATGCTATTTCATGTTACTTCAATCCTTAAAAGGGAATCCTAAGATATATTGGTCTACTTGGTAACCTAAGTGCTTATGCGATGACAAAATTACTTCATCAGATATTCTACAACAAGTTTGAAGAAGACTACTTCAACTCGCTTTACTTCATCCACAAATATAATAAGTTTGGTTTATTGACAAATATAAGAAGTATTGGCTAAATCAATGCGATACACAACTTTATGTCAAGTGCAACTTCTCATTAGTGTTCTACAATAACTTTGAAGAGAACATCTACTTAGTGAAATGTCCAAATCCCCTTTTATGATTTTGCTAAAGGAGCTTTTGGTCAAAGGGACAAAATGTAGAGGGTCATTTCGGTAATTGGGCTTTTGGCCTAATTTAATGCCATGGGTTAGTCTTCTAGGCTAGTGACAGGGCTTCGAAAACTGAGTCTGATAAGGGATGTCATGAAGAGATTTGGCTTGGTCGGCTCAAAATAGGGATCATCGAACTGGTTTATTTCACTTTTGGCCTTATTCGGATTTCTCATATGCGAAAAGTAGACTCCAAAAATATCTTCATGGATTAATTTGGGCTTTATTTGGCTAAAATAGGGTTTATTGGAATAAAATGAGCCTATCTTTATTTTATATTAAAGATGGGCTATTTTAATAAGAAAATAGGCTCCATTTTTATTATAAAAGCTCTCATTCTATTCTAGGCCCATATCCAAATCTCATGCCCACATATATAAAAGAAGCGATGGATATTGGCTATAGGATTTATGAAAGAGATCCAATGATTGCAAGCAATACTTCATCTCAACCGTCCATCCGGATTCATCCAACGGCTACTACTAGCCTCCAACTTCTATATATAAGATGCTTCTCCTGTCATTTGGGAGCATTCTGTGCATTGCTAAGATCAAGAGCAACGTAGAAATTCTACTGAAATAACTCCATAAAGATCAAAACACCTATTTTGTGAAGAATGAGTCAAGAATGATCAAATCTATCTGATTTGATCTTCTGTCACACTCTCGCACTCAAGCAATCGGGTTTGCCTGTTCTTTGATCTGAACGGGATGTGTATATAAAATTTCAGATACTACTAGCACGTATACTGGGTCTTGATCAAGTAATATAAAATGAGTAGAGTATTGTTCCCACAGAGACTAAATTAACTACTAGATTGGTATTAGCTTATACTAATATTTAGGTAGTCAAAATTGATCAATTGCTAACTAATTCTATCTATATGAATGCAAATGAGAATGTGAGAAGGATATATAAGATGAATGTGGGAAGGAAAAGAATCCATCCTAATCTTTACTAATCATACTGAATTTGTATTATATGAACAATTAGGATTATGGATATTTGTAAGAAATTGTAAAGACCAAAACAAAGTTTTAGTGAACCATAAAATAATCTATTAGCTTCCGCTATACAAATTGTCAATGGAATCTAATTTATAATCATAAATCTTTCAATTCTATGATTATCTAATATCCCAAATTAACTTCTCCTAATTCCTTAATGAGAAATTAAAATAAAATATTGCATGAAGTACATGGAACAATTTCTAAATTAAAATCAAACTTGATTGTTTCCACAAATGTTGTTTAATTTCAATTCATGAATTCATATGAACCCTAATTCTTTTTCCAAATCATAAGAATTCTTATCAATTCAATTTTAGTCAGAAATAAAATAGATAACTAGGATTCAATACAAATATTCCATAATTCTAACAATCCTATAATATAAATTCAATAATCATTTCAGCAAAATTAGGACTTCATCACTTCCCACAAAGAAATGTTTAGCTACTCATGGATAATGATTCAAAAATCAAATAAGAATATGTAATTGATAGCATTATAAACAAATAATTTAGATAAATGAATTGCATAAGAAAGAGATTAGATATCACCAATTCAAGTATCACAATCTTCAATTACAATTCTTGAAAGCTCCCAAATTTTTCTTACAAATCTCTATGAAAATGCTAGACTAATTCTATATGAAGTGTACTACTTTGCTGCTGCGTGTGGATGATTGTTGGAGGGGGGTAGAACCCCTATTTATAGGAAAAATTTCATGCAAGACATTAAATAAAATTTGCTATTTTACTTCGTACGCCGGCAGTTATGGATCCTAAGCCGGCGACTTACAGCCAGCGTATCATCAATTTCTTCCTTGCGCAGGCAGTGCACTGGAAGCTTTCAACTTCAATTACACAGGTAGGCCGCTTCTACGCCGACGGCTTAGATGTAGATCTATTCGGCGTATGTGATGAGAAATGCACGGTTGGGCCAATTTATAACTAAAGCTGCTCCAAAGCCGGCGGCTTTGACACCGGCCTAGATACTCCAACAGATTTGTCTCTTCAATTTCCTTCAAGCAAGTGTTGTATTCATGTAGCTTCTGATTCTTGATCTACACAGCCTCAACGTCGGCGGCTTAGAAGTCGGCGTATGTTGTAACTTCATTTGCGCTGGTGACTTTTTCATTCTGAGCTGCCGGCCTTCCATGTACGTTGGCTTGTTCAATTTCTATGCCGGTGGCTTTGAGGTGGCGTAAAGTTGGTTGATTCAAAGGCTGGCAAAGCTGGCAGTGTAAGCAGCGGCCTTGAGGGTAAGCCGTCTGAACGCCGGCGGCTTTGAATGTTGAAATGCCGGCGTATACTTCAATTTTTCCAATTTCCACTTCAAAGTTTCTTGTTTTGATTTCTTAGTCCAAATTAGTCCTGAAACATGAATTTTAATCAAAACAAATATCCATTCTAGCTCTTATAAACATCAATAAGTTGTATAAAATATGATCTTATCATTCTTCCTCTCATGCGTCTCTCTGCGATATCCTACATGTGTCATCAATTCAAGACTTCTCTTAGGTTAACCACCATACCTATCGCTCATGATCGTTGATAAACCAAAATTATTTCTATTTTATGAATGCCAAATTGGACTTTTATTGATAAATATTATGAATTCGGCGCTTAAAAATATTAATTTATGCTTTCAGGCTTTTAAAGGAGTTATTTTATAAAAAGAAGGAAAAATGGGTAAAAAATGCAAAGTTTGGACCAAAAAGTGGTTAACACAACAAAGACAAGCCATGTCTATCAACTATGTCAAGGAAAAGCATAATCAAGGTCTAAATCTTAAGTTTTGAGAAGACACAACAGCGACATGACCTATCACAAATCGTGTCAATCTGGAAAATTAACTTTGCAAGGCACATTTCTAGGACAAGCCATATCCCAAACCATGTCAATGAAGAAAAAAGACCACAACAAAGCACACGAATCTGGGACAAGCCGTGTCTCCAGTCGTGTCAATTTTTACATAGAGAAAAACAGCTTGACATGCCTAGTGACATGACCTGTCCCCAAACATGTCAATTTGATAGTGAGTTACTTTTTGAGAAACGACTTATTTAATGAATAGTAACCCCCTATTTATTAAAATAACATTCATTGGGCATTAAAAGGGGTATCACTTTGGAAAGCCAAAAAACTTGTAACTCCCGTAACTTCCCATTTCCTCCATAATGAGCATTCAAGTCCATTTATGTGAGACTTTAAAAAGCCAAGAGACCCGTAACTCCCGTAACTTCCCATTTCCTCCATCAATGAGCATTCAATTCCATTTATACAAAGATCATTATAAAATGAAGATGGAGGGAAGAATCAAAAGGGAGAAGAACAAGAAAAGGAGAGACAAAGACAAGAGAAAACACACTTTTATGTATTTTCACAGTAGCATTTGTGCTTGAGTGTATCAATCTATCAAGGAACATTGCTTGTATTGCTAATCTAATTTTAGATCCTTTCTATTTCTCCTTGTTATTGATTTATATTGTTTTATCTATGGAGGAGTAGTTTAATATTGCTTGGGTATTGTGGATCCTTGATTGATTTCGTGTGATTCCTTTGTTCTTAATTTCAAAACATGTTGAATTTATTGTATTCAATAGCTTGCACCTAAAGAATGAGTCTAATTGGATGGTGCATCCCATTGGATTCATGTTTGATTTTTGTTAAAAATAGACCGAGAGGTTGATTTAATGAATAGATCTAAAACTATTGATGAGATTGCTCATAATCACTTAGAGATAAGGATGGTGAAATCTTCTGTCACTCGTTTTGAAATTCATCAGTTTGGTTTTAAAATGAAGGATTCTTGTTCTTTATGCAAATTTAAGTTGCTAATAGTCAGAAAGAGATTCCGACAGTTTAGCTTAGGTTTAGGGGCTTTTAACTTTGAGAGAAGCCTTCGCATAATTTAGTGAATCCGATGGTTCAATAATCAATAGAACTTTTTGAGAAAATTCTTGAGTCATATGAATAGATCTTAGGTGAAGCATGACCCAAGCAACCTTGTGAATTAATTTATCCTTTTGCATGCTTGCTGTGAAATCTGTGAATATTAGAATTAGTTTAGTTTCTATTTATATAAAACCAAATTTGGTTTTTTTTTTTTTCAGCTTGAAAATAGAAAAAGAGTGAGTAGAAGTACTCATCAACGTTCCTTAAGAATATGACTTAGATCATTTCTCTATGCTACATCTGATGGGTGCGCTTACCCTGTAAGACCATAGTTGAAAAGAAAGCGATTTAGAAAATTTATAAATTTAAAACTTGGTCTTTTGAATCTATCAATTGCCCAGTTATAGTAACCCCACCATACAAACTAAATCATATTATTTCTTCTTAAGAATAAGCGAATGTTACATCAACACAATTCTCCTTATCAATTATCTGCTGAGCCACTTATAAATTATCAAATTACAATGACAAGGATAGCTTAGGTGCATAAACTACCATGTTAACAGAGTTACCACTCCTCAAACCAGATTCAATGGTAAAAAACACAATCAATACAAACCCTTTTTAAACCATCTTTAATTAAGATCAAGTTATGATATGTCTATCCTAAGAAAACAACAACCAAGTTACTATGTACCTGACTTATCACATAAAGGATCAATAACTAGAATCAATGATGTTGGGAAATCTGTTAAAAGAAATCACATCATAAAGAATTTAATATAAAACTTAAGAAAACTACATTTAAGTCATCTTGCATTCCAAATAAAACACATACAAAGCATAACTTAGTATTCATACATACAATACCATCACTTAAGCTTTCAACTTAATCATAAAACTAAGCAACAAATAAATAAACACCAATGAAGAAATAAAAATTATAGTAAACAAATTCAATTTAATTTTTTTTATGTATGGAACGCCAGCTTAATGCCGGCAATGTAGGAATGAAAGGGTGGCAGTATACAAGATAGACCAGATTTCATAAAACATCAAAAAGTGAAACACCCTTGCATACAGGCAGTTTGAACATAAGGAAAACACACGAAAAGCTCCAAAGAGTGAAACATCCTCCCATGCAGGCCGTTTCAAGGGGTGTATGGCCTATACACCATTCTATATAGGCCATATGATAAGATGTTTGAATTTTCTAAATTTCCCCAATTTTCAAACTTGATTTTTACACATTTTTCACATATCTAACTATACTCTAAGCTCTATGTAAGCATCATATAACATACTACATGCTCTTAACAACTCAAAATATGTTTGAACTTTACTTTCCAACATCAAATAACCCTCACCACATCACTCAATATAACTCAAATCCTTCATCTCCAACTTTCATCAACTCATGCATAACGCAAAACAACTTCTAAACATATTACAACTTATTTACTGCAACTCATATATCCCCAAATACTTCAACACTTCAATATACTTGTTTAATATACTCCAAAAGCTTATTTAACCCTATTGATTACCATGAATAATCAAAACCATATTCAAACTACTATAAGACTACTAGAACGAGAAATTGTTCTTATGATAAAACAAAGAAAACAACAACCATAAGAGCATGCAAATTGACCTTAAGAACCTTTAACTTGAGAATTAGCCTTAGTGCAAGATTTAACTGGATAATTAGAGAAAGTTTGAAGAAGAAATTTGAGTTGTTGTTGGTGTTGAAAGTATCGGTTTGATAGGTTCGTTTTGGCTTGTAAACATTTTCTAAATGAGTTTGCAATTATCCCTTAAATGTTGACTTTAGTGACAGGTTTTTAAGGGATAGAATAGTAAAGGCTTGGGCTTTGTTTAAGGCTTGTTGGGCTTGATTTTTAAGCTTCTAAAATCTGCTATAGATTAGATTAGATTGAGTTGGATTTGTTTTAATAAAACTTAAGCTTTACATGCATTAAACCAAATAAGCAATACAAATGTCAAACTAAACTAACACATTAAATTCTAACATATATTAATTTTACACTAACACATTAAATTCTCATCAACTAATTAAACTCTTAACAAAATTCATAATTTAAATAAATCAACATATATATTTAATTAATTATGCATTGATATTCTTTGTTATTACAAAACTGGTAGTAAAAAGATTAAAAAATTATAAAAAGGATAGAAAAGAAATTAGACTATTGGAAAATACATATAAGAAAGATTGAAGAGATATTAGGAAAAGGAAATTTAAGAAATTGTAAAAACAACTCTTGCACTAATAAACCCAATAGAAAAGGATATAGAAAGAGTAATCCAAAGGATAGCTTATTATGAAAGAATAATGAATGGCTTAACTGCATAATGACTAGTTATGACCAAGTATTATCGGGAAATTATAATAGGAAAGAATTAGATTTCGTATTAGCATTAGAAAAGATAAGGATTTTAGATATAAAAGAGATTGAAAGGGATATATATATATATATATAATTTAAATATAGAAATTGAGTATATTTTAAAAGACATAAGTGAAAACAAAGAAAAAGAAAAGGAAAAAATACTATTAGTAAAAGAGAGATTTTATAATTATTTGAAAGAAGGCTTTGAAAAATATCTAAAGGATACAAAAGATAAAGAAAAAATGGCTAGTTTAGGAAGTCAATTAAAGTACTTAGATGGAAAGGATTGAGAAAAGACTTAGTTAGTTAAATTTAGAAATAAAAGAACTAGAAAGAAGATAGATAGGAAATTATAGCTTCTCTCATTTATGCTACTTTATGGATTTCAATCATAGTCTACATACAAATAAGAGGCAACTAAATAGTATTGTAGATTTAACAATATCCTTTAGTACAACAATCCACAAAGATATAGACAATTTATACAAAGTTCATAATCATTTGGGAGAATGGATGATAAAGAAAGATAAACAGACAAAGGAAATCTCAAAAAAGTTAGATTATATAAAAGAGACACAAGGAGACATAGATAAAAAGCTAAGGCATTTAGAGCACTTAAAGACAATTTGGCAAACCCATAAAAAGGAAGTAGTAGAAAGTCAAAAGTTATTCATAAAAGAAATAAAGAAAGAAATAAAAAATTTGGAAGAAACTAGTAAAAGAATAGATGATATGATAAAGGAAATAAAAAAGGCCTTTTATGTGATGAGTGAATTCGAATTATTTGACCATTGTTGATGATACAAAAGGGTTATACAGAGAAGGATTAGGGTTTTAGAATGAAAATGGTAATAACAATATCAAAGGACTCATAAGGCAAAATAATACTATAATAGCTTTATTAATAAAATTACATATAGAAGTAGAGAATATAAAATTAAATTTAAGCGATGTAAAAACAGCTATTTATGAAAAGGAAAGGATTTAAGTAATAGAACTTCTTATAAAAAAGAATTAGACCAAATAGTTAGTAAATTAGAGAATATCGAAGTAGAAAAGAAAGATAAACAAAAAGCATACTTTCAAAAAGGAGAGTAGAAGACTTTAAGTAAATAAAGAATACAAAATGAATAGATTTAGAGAGGAACCAAATGAAAGGACTGAAATATTAGAAGAGGAAAATGAATAAAGAATAAGAAGAATGCAATTTAGGTAGAAATGTAAAAAGAGAAATTTAGAGAGTTCCAACCGAAATCTTAATGTACCTAAATCCAGGTGGATCTTACTCATTAAGATTTAGGAATTATGAAGATGAATAAAGGTACACAGAAGAGGAAAACAATGAATCGATAGATTTCAATCAAATATTAGAAAAAAGAGAAGATACATCAATGATGAATATAATGAAAGAAATAGACATATTAGGGTGGAAAGGAAATGATTGTGTTAAAGAAACCTTAAAGAAAATAAAAGAGTTAGATAATTTCATGAAAAGAAAAGAATCTAAAGAGAAAAAAAGATATTAAAGAATGTAATGTGAATAATGGAGAAGAATAACAAAGCCTTGAACTAATAAGATATTGGTGAAATAAGTTTTTAATGCCACATGGAGAAGACACAATTCAAGATGAACTATGGTTAATAGAAATGGGACTTATGAAAGAAAACCATGTAGTTAGATATGAAAGGATATAAGAGGAAGGAGAAATTTACCTATATAGGAAGAAAAAGAATTGACTAAAAAAGAGTTTCAAGAATTAGCAAATGAAATAATGATAATAAAGGAAGAAGAAAGGAAAGGCTCTATCTCTCAAAATATCATGATGGACATAATGGAAGAAACAGGATCCAGTGGACAACTACCTCCATCTGTAGTTAAGGAGTAGGAAAAATAATGTGGGAAGAAATTCCAAGTAGAATACTTTATACCTAATATGAAAAAAAAATAAAATCAAGGGTATAGAAGACATAAAGGAAAAAGAATGCCTTTTTGAGACATAGGATAGAAAGAATTCGACAGATGATGGCAGAATTCTTAATATTTGTGCTCATGATCCACAAAGATGGAGATTTTTGGTAGACAATTGGATGCAATTAGTTGTGACATCATGGATAGATTCACCTTTAACAGATGAGGTAGATCAAACGCATATATACTTAGAATCCTTTTGAGGAGAAACTGAAATGCCTCAAGTCCTAATCTAATAGATAATCAATTGTAAATATAGTTTAGTTAATTTAAATGAATAAAATAAATAAATAATAGAAAATGGATTGGCAAATTAATATAATTAAATTAGTAAATAGGTTAATTTCAAATGAAGATTTAGATTATCTATTCTCTAATTGTTTAATTGTTTTATATAACTATTTTTACAAATTGTAATTTTATTCTCTTCTAATTTTACAGATATAACCTCCTTTCTTGAATATGAAATCTCTAAATTTCTAAACTTTCAAATTTTATGTTTTGCAAAATTCTAAACCTTTACTTTTCATTTTTGGTTACCATTTCTTTAATTTTCATGAATTTTGATTTCATTTACCTATCTAAAAATATCAGTTTAAAACCCAAACTCAATTTAAATATCAATTTTTCATAACCTAAGTTTCTATTATATTTTTAGACTAAGTTATTTATTTCTATTAAATAGATTCTCAAATCATTTTTAAATTAGTAATATAATTACCAGAAAGGTTTAAATCTAGTACCCTATTTTGAAAATATTTTTATATTTATCCTTTATTTTTCCTTTGACTTCCCTGCCTTATCTCCATTACCTTTTTCTCTTCTTTTTCTTTCTCTTTTCCCATTTCTTTCTACCTCTCCCTTTCTTCTTTCAAAGTCTATGTCTAAATTTCAAATTCAAGAACGCTAGACAAGGAGTTAAAGTTAAAAAACATGATAGGAAGTGGAAATCAAGTTAGAAGAAGCTCCAACAACAAGAAAAGGAGATCAAGTTGCATGCTTTACCAAAAAGATAAGTTTTCTTTGTTTTAATTTTTGTTTATATATGTATATGTTGTGTTGGTGTTAGATATGAGTTAGGTTTATGATAAAACTTGTAATCAAGGGAGATTTGAGCATGAAAGCTGAAACCTAGGTTGTATGTGTAATTCCCTTAACTTTACATAACTTGATTATAATAATTACTAAAAATATAATATAAGAATGTGGAGAACTATAATAAAAAGTAACAAAAATCACTCCTAATTTTTCAAGAATTAAAATTATTAAAGAATAAACAAATAATGACCGATGATAAATCGATCGATACTGTAAAATTTAAAATCAATTTTCTTAAGCTCAATATGTAGAAAAATATGAGTTCTAATAATGATATAATGAATTTCAAATTATCTATAATATTTTAAAACTATAAAATAACACTAGAAAATTTATTATTATTAATAATTAGGATAAATAATTCCTATACAGTAAAAGATAATATTATGTGGCAAGAATCAATAATTCAACGAATAATTATAGTTGAACTTAAATTTCAATTATAATAAAAGACGATTAATTTTTAAAATATATTGGTTATAAAAAAAATAATTAAAAGATAAATTGTTAGAATTATAAAATATGCAAAAAGATAAAAAAACTGATCAATACTAAAGAATCTAAACCTTAATTAAATATTTAAATTATACTAATAATTTAGTTATAAAATTCCGAGTCTATAGAGATTAAAATTTTGATTTAGCCATTGTAACCTAAGAATCTTTATAACTAGTGAAATATACAGAGTAACAAATGTAAAATAGAAGTTAAACATATGATCAAATAAAAACTCTAGAATGAACCCTGAGTAAAAAATTCTGTGATCCTAATAGATATCAAAGACAAGATTTCGTAACTTGAGCCAATAACTCAAGATATAATTAAAAGTAGCCCTAAATTTTTTAAACCCGATAAAAGACCATCTATTTACATAACCTATTGATTACAAAGCAATAACTAAAATATGAATCGCTAGTATTATACATATACGATAAGAACGAAAATAGATCTATAACTAATAATCTAGACTTTAGAAAAATATTTGAATCGCACCATTGTTCTAATTAGGAAATTCTAAGCCTATAGAATCTAATATCTTAACTTAGCTTATCGGACCCAAAAAATATTAATCATGTAAATTTTAAACTCAAAATTTGAAACAAAAATAACCTAGAAAACTTGTAGAAATGTTAAATAAATTTTTGGAGACAGAACTGCTAAATAACTGATCTAAATATACATGTTTATCTTGATGAACTACCCTTAAAAATAAGATGATTAATTAATTAAATAATATTATAATCATTATGGCATAAATTCGGTGGATTTGGTAAGCATATGAGACTGAAAACTACCCTAAAATCTATAAGCCGAAATCTTAAGCAAATTGCCTAAAACTTGTACCAGACAAAGTCAAAATTAACTAAGGCTTAACCAATCAAAATCATCCAAATCAACACTCCATTAAATGCAATGAATTCATGCAAAACAAGATGGAATTTCGGTAAAGCAAATCTTTCTTCTTGGCTGGATACGTCGTTGCAAGTTACTGCCTCCATTTTCCTATAAAACACCTAATGATTAACAACAAAACAAAGCATTAAAAACCACACAAAAAAACCTAAAACATCATACAAAACATAAACAAACTCAACCAACAAAACCATATAAACACAGCCATTGACAAGCTTTAAAAAGAAACACAATACAAGCTTGGGAATCAACAAATAAAGGTAAGTTAAATTCATTTAAGTTAGTTTTTATGTAGAACATTGGTTTAAACAATGTTTCTATTAATCTAGATTCATTTCAAGCTCTGAGAAAGAGTATAGCATCTCAATACCAGCTCAAACAAGGTAACAATCCACTCTAAAACCTTATTTATACATCATGTTATATGCAGAAGCTAAGAAATTACAAGTTAAGATAATTTTAAGTTGTTATTTAAATTAATATCTCACGGAAAATAGTTGTAGATCATAGAAAAACACTTAGAAGTAGCTTAGACACGAGTATAATGCATAAATAAAATAAGAAAAATAAATTACGAATAGAGAAAAAATGAGGAAGACAATGAACAGTGCCTACACAGGTACTACGCCGGCGACGTAAACCACTAAGCCTGGTAGCATACGAGGATAGGCCGGTGACCTTTAAGCTGGTCATCATTGGATCAAAGCCACATAATTTTTGTAAACACGTAAAAATGAACGTATGCTGGTGGCGTACAGGCTTACATAGGCGGTCTTCAACGTTGGATTACCATAGAACAATAACGTGTAAAATTTACACGTATGCTGGCAAACTGGAGTTCAACATCGATGGCGTAGATGCAAATTTCTCACGAAACTTGTTTTCATCCAAATTTCATATATATATATAATAACAATAAAAAATATTAATTTAATAAATAAATGTAAATATTAATATGTTTAAATAATCGATTGAGTGATAAACTTTAGTAAATATTACAGATAGGAAATACTTTTATATATTAAACAAAAAGATTAAATTTATGATAAAAGTATCATATGTGCAAATATACAATAATTAAAAATGTAAATAATTTATAAATATGAATAAAGTAATTCCCATAAATAATAGATAATAACTTGGGATGAGATCAAGAGAAACATGATGAAGCTAAAAAATAGAAAATAAATATTAGTTACCATAAAGTGACCAAACTAACAAACGATATAAAAATAATGATAATGATGACAATAAAATACTAAACTATTAAACATAAACTTTATAATTACTCGATGAACTAAAATTT
This sequence comes from Combretum micranthum, assembly GCA_024138025.1. NCBI lineage: Eukaryota > Viridiplantae > Streptophyta > Magnoliopsida > Myrtales > Combretaceae > Combretum > Combretum micranthum. The sequence continues at coordinate 1,884,456 of JAMXBD010000030.1, forward strand.
AAATTTAGTAAATATTCGATATATATTCAAAATCTAGGAAACTAGAAATATGTTAGAAAGATAATTAAAGAACTAAATACTTAATGTAACTATATAAATCGAAATTTTAATTAATAGATAAGGTTAACAAACATAGAAAATAATAAAATTCACTATCAACAGGGATACTAATGAAAGAGGAACTTGAGTAAATTTAGAATAAAGAAAAAAACCTAAATAAAATATAGATGTCAATTAAAATCAAGAAAAGAAAAATGAAAATAAATAATATATAGCAAATATCAATTACTTTAAGGTAGGTATAGTAAAAAGATCACATAAATAGTAAAAGCTTAATAATAAAATTATTAAGCAAAATAAGACTTAAAATATTCTATGACAATTATCAATACTCATAAAATAAATAAAATTTATAGAATAATAAAATTAAATCAACTACTATACAACACTCAAAATAAGTTATCTAAATGCCTGATCATACGCTAAAATGGAGTTAAAATGAAAATAATAGACCTAGTTTAAAAATTATACAATTAAAGTTAGTACCTATAATATTTAGGAAGATTTCTCTGATAGAAAATGTGTTTAGAAGAATTTTATGAAAATGTCAAAAAGGATTAACCCATAAAAATTTCGAAACTCCTACTTAGGAAAATAAAGTGAATTAAAAAGAGTGAAACTTAAATTTAAGACACACAAAGTATAACTGAAAGCATTATGAACAATAGTGTAATAATGAATATCTGTTATCTCCTATTATAGGAAAAATAGAACAATTCTTGGACTTCCAGTAGCCTATTACGACAGTTTAATAAGAACAACAGGTGAGTAACTTTGATCTTATCACATTGCTTATGCTTGTAGTATAGCTGCTTTGTAACAATATATATATATTCAATTGATATGCATGTGGGATTGGGTATACTGCATGATGTTTGGTGTATGCTTGATTGCCAAATTATTCTATTATAAGTGATAATTCAATTGTATGATAATTACTATATGAAGCATGTTGATATTGTCTATGAATTGTATGATCACTTTAAATTTGACTAAAAAATATTGGTACCATAACTAAAAATGGACATGCATTGCATCATATGCATATATTGCATTTCAAAGAAGTGGTGACCCCGCTCGTATTAGCATTTTAGTTCTCTAGTGACGCATCTAGTTTTTCTACATGACATTTTCCTAATTTTTCCAGAAGCACCTTTGTTCCGTTCTATTCCACGGGAACTAACCGGCATCAAAGGAGTGTCTCTCGTAGTGTCGATATGAAATGACTAATACTTAATAGTGTTTTTTTGTTCCAAGTACAAGAGTAAAAAGTTTTAAATCAATTTGTGAAAGTTTATGATATCTATTCTTCCTTGATTCTCTAATTTTCCTGGGCACAGTATATCACTCTTCATGGCTTCCTTCCAAGCCGGATGAAAGGGCGTAAATCTACATCCTATTTAGATTTCAGTTATCTAAATTGTACTTGTACATATGATTGATTGTTGCATGGCATATACTTGTTAATTAAACTTATTTGTTATTGTTTGATGTCTGGTTTGATCTGCTTATCTCACTGAGCCCGTGGTTCGTTCAACCCCCCAATAGTTTTTATGCAAGAATAATATTAGCTGGGATCGGGTTAAGAATGTGTGAAAAGTACTCATCCAACAGACCTTATTGAAGATAGAAATGTAGGTTATGATAAACTTAGAATGCCAATTAGATAAACTGTATAAATAATTGAGATTTGTCAGTTGTAAGTTTGAAACTCCATTTTTACTATTTGGTAAGAGATATCGATTCTCTACGATCTTGGTGAAATGTGGAAAATTGGATTCCATAATTGAATTTTCCATAATACCATTATTTGTATATGTATCATCTAAGTAGGAGATAATAATAAATAACTAGAGTCTTGTAAACTTTGACTTGCAAGATGATTCTCATATTACGAGTGCACACGTGATATGATAACTTTAGTTTAATCTTACTAAGCCCTCTTTTGAGGCGTAACAGTATGTGTTTATGTGAAGTTGGGAATTGATGAGGTGGATTGGGAGGTGTTTAATGAAGTAGATTGATTTTTAAAGTGTTAAAAGATGTGGAAATATGTTGTATGATGCTTTGATGATGTTTTAATGGAAGTACGATGTGTAAAAATTAGTAAAACGATGTAAAAGAAACTAAGGAAATTTGTGATAGGCGCAACACGAGCGTGCATAAAGCCATGTAGAATGTGTTGAGGATGAATTTTTGCTTATGGGCACAATTTTGGGGTTTGCACGAACATGTAGGAGCTCGAACTAAGTGTTTGCATGAGAAAATTTTGAATCTAGGCGTTTTTTTTGGGTCAACATGGCCTCGAGCACAGCCATACAAAAGGTCGTGTAGACTTTTCCCTGTTTTGTAATGTCACCATAAATTGATCGTAGCTTTTCATCCGAACTTAGATTGAGGTGATTCAAAATGCTATGAAAAGCTTAAAAAGTGATATATAACTTTTGTGTTTTAAGGTTTTGCAAAATATAAAAGTATCAAGGCTTAAATTTCATTTGTTTCTAGCTACTACACAAACAAACAAAGTTGAAAACTTATTTTAGTAGTTAAGTATAAAATGAATCTTTTCGAACTAAAATGAAATAGATAAATGACAATTAATATGTTATATTAGTTGAAGGATATAATTAAGAATGAGTTAGGAAAGATTGTAGATTAATAATTAATTTGATTTCACATAGTTCCTAAGTATAAAATGAGCTTAACTAATAATTCTAAGTTTAACATGGCTTAAAGAACTTGAGTGAGTTAAAAATGAATTAGATTAATTAAGTTTAATCACCTTTTCTTAGTAAATTGGATTAAATGATTGATTCTAATCAATTGAACTAAGTTAAGTTAAAATAGATATATGATGATAACTTAGGGAGATTATTAGACATGATATAGTAATTTGATTAGAATGGGCTACAATTAGGCTAACAAAAACTTAACATGTAATTAACTAGATTAATATATTTAGTTAAACCTTAGATAATAAGGAGTTCGTAATTTCTAAATTATGATAGACCAAAGCTAGGTTAATTGAGATAATTTGATAGACAACAGAAAACTTTCTGTATCTTGGCAGGGCAATTTTCACAGCCATGGTAAGGTTCCTATTTTATGTCTAATCAAATAAAATCATGAAATAAAGGTTTAATATGAAATTTGATATGATTTAATAAATGATTGAATCGCTTATATAGCTTAATTTTCTTAAATAGATGTTTTTGTTTGATTTATCTTTTGAATCGGCTTTCAGTCTACCTTCTAACTCTATTTGGATCTCAAATAGATAAGGTATGCATTAACTTACGTGTTGTATACTAGGATAGGCATCTAAAATGAATTAAGAACTTAAAGACGTCTTAAGTATTGAGTGTTTTTTGGTGCGTGTGCTGATGAATTCGGTCCGAGAAGCGGCAACCTTATCTCGAGCGGGACATGGTAGTTTAGGTGCTTAAGCCACCCTCTATCATTATGATAGTATGTCATGGTGCCATGTCAATTTGTATGTAGCTCGGCGAGCAACCGATGGGGTATATGGTATCAGTGTAACGCTTGCTTAAACATAGGGAAATATAACATGGTTTAGTTCATGTTTATGGGACCAGTTGAACTAGACTATGATATGGACTAAGATTAAGTAAAAAGCATGTAACGACTGTAAACCCTAAAGTACGCTACTTTTATTCATTGGTTATATCATTTAGGAGATATAGGTATTCGTGCTGCCTTTATCAACTACCCGAGCGTTGTGTGGTTACTGAGGACCCCCAGATTCCCAGTGACTTGTTCTGAAGTGTGGTGCTCCCATGTTGCTTACTTTATTTTAAATGAAAGATAATAACTTGTTGTTTGTTGCATTACATTTAGCTAGACTTATGTACCACCCTGTGTGTGTCAATGTTACTGTGTACTAAGCTTCGGCTCATTATTATTATTCTTTTTCCAAGTGTTGATGATGATGATGGATGTTGATGATATGATGATGAAATTGATTATTCTCGGCAGGGGTTAATTTGTGAGAAGATTATCTATTAATGAGAGTATATAAATAAAATGTTTTGTAAAGTTTATTTTATGAATTATAAATCCAGTGGTTTCTAAAATGTAATTTAATGATTTCATAATTATAAACGCGAATAGCAAATGTTCATAATAAACATATTATTTTAGGAAGCCTGAGTGTGTAACACTTAAATATTATACATGGCAGTAATGCCTTAATTAAATTTAGGGCATTATAAAGCTACAAGAATAATGTGGGAATCATATAAAAAGAGTTTTCCTCAATTTGTAACACAGGATAAAGCACTAGGAGCTAATCCTCTTAATTTTTGTGCAACGAGAAGAGTAATATTAATAATGGAATCACCTCAAATAGGAGAAATAGACTAACAAAGGGATGTAATGAAGAATTTATAACAACTCTAGATCAAGAACTGATATTATATTGAAAGGTATATCCAAGGGTTTGTATATAATTGTACTATAGCAGGATGTTATCATAAAAAAAATATAGGATATAAGATATTTTTAAAGTTACTAAGACCATTGGGGTAGGAAATATACAATCAATAGAAAGATAACATTGAACCCTCCTTAACTCTTGAATTAAATAATTTAGGAGCAAGAGTAAAATTTTTATAGAAAAATTAACAGAAAATTGCACAATGCTGCAAATTATTAATCAACTTAAAGAATATAGTTATAACTTCTGTCAAACAATTTATACCCTTTAGGTATATGTTCAAAAGGAAGAAGCACAAAAAAGAAAAAAGGTAAAATACAAACCAAACAAAAAGTATTTCATAAAGTATAGCAAAGCAAAAATGCCTTATCTAAACCAACAAAGACATGTAAGAAAGTACAATAAGAATCGCACATATAAGAATAAATTAAGGTGTTTCACATGTAATGATGAAGGACATTTGTCAAAAGATTGTCCAAAAATGAAGAATATACAATAGCTTGCATATTAGTTAAATGTACAAATGAAGATATATTAGCAATAGATGAAGACATGAGTGATACAGAGACTCTTATAATATAGTTTTTATAATAGATCCAAATGGAACACCAATAGAAGATTCTGATGATGAAGATGAGTATGGAATAATAGATATGTTCTTAAATCAACAAAATCCTCATAAGGAGTGTGGTACCTCTCAAATATAGATGGTGGAACTTTATGTAGGGTTTTCATATGGATTTTCATAAAATCTTTGCAGTAGAAAATAAAAAAAAAAAACCTAAAGTAGGAATCCATGTGCTTTGATTAAATCAGATATCAAGTGGAATTAATTCGAAAATTTACCTTGTAGTTTCATATCCAGAAACTTAGAATCAATTTCCACTTCGGATCTACAAGGCACCACGATTTCGTTGCGTCCTTTACGTAGTCACTCGAACAAGCACACCAAAAAGGAATCATCTTTGCGTGCTAGCATAATCTATAACTCTTCTAGATTGATTAAGAAGAAACGAGTGTTTTTTTGTCATATTTTTCCTCTCTATTAGGGTTACAGAGTTTCTTTATCGTCTAATATGACAGTAAAGAGTCGTAACCCTAATAGAGGCTATTGGTCCTATTTATAATATATCATTTTTTTTCGACTGACATTAAATACACCTAATCTCATTAGGGATAGACATGACAACAACACTCTTAAAATAATTAAACTATTATTCATAATAATAATTTAATTATTTTATTCTTCCTACTAGACTTTAAAAAAAATCCACAATCCTTTTTTTTTTTTTGCTTATTCTTTTGTGTACAACCCTGTAGGTTCATTTAATATTGGCAGTTAACTTAAAAACTATTTTTCAGTAAACAAAACATAAGTGGCCTCTAGCAACACATTATGTTTACCTAAATCAAATGAAGATCTGTGATCCGATTTTACCTATTCTATAACATATGTCATCTTCATTTTGTCTCACGATATCTAGATTGAAAATAAGACATGGACAAAGTCACCCCTGTATCATTCAATCTTGTTGTTTCTTGATCTCTTAGTGAGCTAATAACACAAATGAAATTGATGACACTATCAATTTATTTGAGCATGGCCATGCATTTGTCGGTCTTACTTATCGAGGGGCTTAAGAATATCTTTCTCATAAAGAGAAGGAAAAATCCCATCTTAAATCACTCAACCTCCTCTACATGATTCACATTATGTCCAATCAAAACCTTTATGATTATTCGGTTAAGAACAACGTTTGATTCAGTCGAAACATAATGTTACTCATGTTGGAATCTATGGTGATTTCAGGTCTATGGATGCATTGACATTATTATTATTATGAGAAACACTTATGACTCTGGTCCATGTAGTGATCTCATGGCGGGTCAATCTAATATATATACTTATGAATTTCATCTGTATCTCTATACATATAAACATCTCATGATTATCAAATGAAACTCATAATGGATTTAATTCATTATAAAGTAAACATCTAAACTTTATAATAAAAATGTCTCTAAATTAAAATACATGAAATGACAATACTTAGTAATTGGCCTAGGGCACAATCACTAACACTTTAATCACAGAAGTGCCTTTTTAATATAATGGCTTGGAGTTTGTCAGAACTCCAAAGTTAAGTGTGCTCTGTGTAGAGCAATCCTAAGATGGGTGACTCCCTGAAAAACACTGGCACCAAAAAGGACAAAATCATACGGCGTGTGGACAAAGCGGACAATACCTCAGTGGGTAGAATTCCAAATTGTTACACAGTGCCTTTGGTGTCTTTGTTATGCTTAAGGGTACGTTAGGAGGGCTAGTGTACCTAGCATCACGATCCTTGTCCAAGGTGGCCTAAGGGCCTAAGGGTGCCCCCTCCGCTGCGGTGGCAGGTCGTGACAGGGAACAAATTGGTATTAATTATGAAAAAAAAAAAAAAGGTTAGACCTCTTGAACAAAATGCTAGGGGATATTTCAAATAACATAATGATGAGTACAAGACAAAATGAAGAATGCATACATGATTGGACATAAGGAAATGGTTATGAAGACCATCCATGCAATTATTGTAATTGATACTCCATAACAAAGTTAAGGTATCAATGTAGGTTATGCTTAATAAAAGCTTGTAGAATTTGTTCAGATAAAAAAAAAATGAAAGGTTTGTAGTCAGAAGAGGATGTCAACAAGATACAATAGGAGAAAGGATTATGAGAATGGATAATAAGACAGATATATTAGAAGACCAAATTAAGGAATTAAAAGAAAGAATAATTGTCACGCCCCAAAGGGTACCCAAAACGCGACAGTCCACCACACTCGATATTTAAACTTAAGCATGACAACCTTAGTTATCCCACAAGTTTACATATTGGGTGTAAGGTGTACTTGCACAACTTTTAGGATCACACTTTGAATCGAATAGTCTAAAGAAGGCATACATTAGCATTAAGAATCGAAATCACAACGAGATAAATTAAGTCTTTACAAAAGTCATGGGGGCATAACCCCATCAAAAATAATAATAGAAGTCTATTTGGTCTAAACCATATTACAATCATTGGGGTTTATGTTAAAGAGATTTTTCTAGAAGTCCACGCCTCTAGCTAGGTCCCGACTTCTTCAAAAGCTCCTTCATCCAAAAGATAACCCTGTGAAATGTGTTCTCTCGGAACAACCAAAAATAAGAACACCACAACAAAATTATCGGGGTGTAAGCTACAGACTTAGTGAGATTTAATTCCAAATATTCAATACTCAACAATAATATATATCAGACAAGTCATTAGCAACAATATGAATGCACATGCATATGAGCATACAATACATAAGACCATCCGGAAATCTCATGTTGAATGGATTTACGCCCTCCATTCGGGGTTAGGTGTTTCAGGCCCATACACCCATCATTTGATTACTTCTCACTTTTTATTATGGTTGATACAGGTGCCCATCCACCACGTTTAAATTTTTACTGTGGTTTATACAGGTGCCCACCCACGCACTTTTCAATTCCGGCCCATCCGCTAACAATCGAGTTTACCGGGCCCTCGTTGCCCGAATTACTATGCCTTATTCCCACAAAGGTATAATAACTCATGCAATGTGAGTCACTGCATGATATGCATGTACAGTTTATTCATATAATCGTGGCATATTAATTAGGCAGATTAAGTGCGATCAGAGAGAATTTCAGACAATCCAAGTCTATACTAGCTCATACAATGATTTATCAACAAGTCTCGTCTCGATATACTTATCATTCATTCAACCAAGATTATGTCACAATCATCGTAATTTTATCTTTTCCTAATTCTAATGCCACTACGATTATAAGCACATACATGAGCACAACTATTTAAGAAATGAACTCACTTGGCCATGGAGAGAAATCTATTAGTCGTAGTAGTCCTCGGGGAGTGGAAATTCGTCCTCCAATTCACCTAAGTACAAGGAATATCCAAAATAAGTATTTCTTATAAGGTTCTAATAACTTAACAATTCTAACTATTAAGTTCGTCAATTTCCGCATAAGATAAAGTCCTAACTTTAAATGATCATATCTAACTCATTTTAACTTGGAATTAAGCATATAATATATCGATTTCTATATACTTCAAAAGATCTATCTATTCCTAATATTATTTTCAAGTTTTGAAAATATCTAGGTCACGAAACAGAGGAATCAGTTCTGTTCGGTCGAAACTTCAATTCCGAAAAATAATTTTGTGAATGTTTGTGATGTTTCTAGCACATAGTTCAACTACACATGCAATATCGATGATTTCCTATCATGAATGATACGATATGAACTTGATGCATGCATGCTTTTGACATTATTTACAAAAAGGAAAATTAAGAAACTTCTTATTTGTGAAACTCCATAACTTTACACTTCCATGAAAACTAGTTTCCTAACTTTGACTATCTCATTTGTTTTGAAGTTATTTCCTTAAGAAAATCAATTTATCCTTATCTAAATTGATTCTTCATTATACCTATTACCCAAGCTTTCATTTCTACATAAAAATTTGTATTTTACACTTTCCAAATATGTTTTCAAGTAGGATTTATCCAAAAATCCGAATTTCTTGAAATTAAATTTTTGCATGATTCCTTTGGGAAAAACTTGTTTAATGCATTAAAAATTAAGACTTTAAGATACCTATTACCTAAGAAATCCATTTAACACATAAAATTTCTATTTTGAACTTGGATGATAGGTGTTCTTATGACCTATATTCAAAATTACGAATTTCACATGTTGAGTACTAACTCAAAATTTTCCATCTAGATTCCACTTCTTGTTTTATACATTAATCTCATTAAAACTCACTTCAACTCATAAAAATCACTACTTAATGATACTTATTACCTATACCCTTCATTTTTTACATAAAACATGAGTTTTAAAATTGATAAAAGGGTTTTTAAAATATGGTCTTGAAATCATACGAATTTGACCTTGAGTATTTCAAACAAAAACTTTTCCTTTTCAAGTTCCTTGCTTTATTTGCTTAAGGATTTACCAACTACCACATCTATACACCTACAACAAAGCCTTCATGAGTATGAATGCATGAAAATATAGATCATCCATAAGATCATAAATGTCAAGCATGGTATAACAATCTAAATGCTAGATCTACTACTTATGATGCATGAAATAAAGTTTAAAAGCATGAACATGAAATTTTTATGCTAAATCTCAACTTTACTCCACTTCTACTTGCATGAACATGAAGATATCTCCACAATTACTTAATCAAACACAAGATCTACTCTTGTGATGGCTTGATATTCATGTAGTAGCATTTTCTTGTCCCTAGCAAGAGCTCATGGGGACTTTGAGTGAAAACACTCATGAATAATTTTACCATTACAAGATTAAATGGTAGTAAGGCTTAGGAATCATCACCTAAAGCTTGAAATAGATGAGAAATGGAGAAGAAAAATGAAGCTTGTGTGTGTGTGTGTGTGGTGTAGAGTGTCACGGCAAGAAGAAAAAAATGGAGAGAGTTTGAGAGCTCTTGAACAAATGAAAATGAAAAATGAAGAGAGAGAAAAGAAAAAGATTATTTATATTAAGTGAATTAGGGTTTGTTTTATCATTATAAAAGGAGAAAAATAAAACAAATAGAGGGCAAATTAGGGGGAAATGCGCCGGCCACTAGGTGTGTGTGAGAGAGAGAGTTTTGATTTTATTTGAAATTGTAATTTATGTAATAAAATGTATTAAATGTAATAATTTATTAAGAGACAAAAATTCTTGGAAAAGAAAATATAATTGAGTGTTTATAAGGATGTAAGACTAGGGTATGAGTGTGTGTGTAGTAGGTTGTACTTGTGAATAGTAATAAATAGTAGATAAGACATCTACTTTACCGGTAGTAAGAAAAATACGGGAAAAGGCTATAAATGTAATTTTTATAACCCGAAAAATTATAAAACATATATTTTTGGAATCCTTATAAAATTTCGGTTCTAACAAGTATTCTGAAATATTTTTCTGCATTTCTAGTTTCGGGGCTCGCTTTTCCGTAATAGAGCTCGGGAAAGCTCGGAATAGAAAATTCTTCGAAATCAAATTTTTGTATGGTTTGAAATATACTATAAAACAATAATCCACATTAATTTATCTTATAGAGGTTCTTTTATATAGAAATCGAAGAAAAGCTGGACCTAGGGTTCCTAGGTTGCTAATACTAATACTATTTAGGGTTTTGGTTTATAATCTACGGAGTTTACTCGGTTACTAAGAAAAAAGGGGTTTACAATGATAGTATTAGTAGGAGGAAAGCAGAAGGTAATAGAAAAACCAAAAGGAATTATTATAAGAGAATATGAAGAAGAAAAGGAGTATAATGATGACACTTTGACAAGCTATATAGGAGCTACTAATACACTCTATGATATTATAAGAAACTGTAATGAGGCTAAAGCTTTAGTTCCCATGAAGTATATAGGAATATATATAAGAATAAGGTTATATTTTAAAACACAAACCATAGAATTAGATGCTTTAATAGATACAGGGAGTATAATAATATGATATATGAAAGAGTAGCACCTATTAAAGAGGTAGAAGACATGGACACCTGTAAAATAAGTATAGATATCCATGGAAATAAAACAAAAGAATGCAAAGAGGATGAATGGACAATCCCCATGCATAGTGAAAATATTTAGCTTTGGAATTTTGGAAATAAAAAAGTAAGGTGTATCATAATATTAGATTTCTTGTTAGGAAGCCAACATGCGATCATAATCACTAGATGTACTACCAATATTATAGGACATCCAGTAATAGCATATAACGTATATCTAGAGAAAGAAGGACTAGATGTCAAGATATTAAAAAGACATGGTAATAGGGATAAAAATTGTCAATGTAAAGAATTTGGAAAATGTAAAAGAAATTGCCAATTAGTAGTAGAATGGAAAGAATGGGAAAATGAAATAGAACCACTAGAATGGAAAGAAATAATAATAGAAAGAGAAAAAAATCATAAATTGGGAAAAGGCTTATAAAATACTAAATAATGCTTGCTTAGAAACATGATACTATGATCTTGATCATAGAAAAAGAAGAAATATTTAGGGAAAAAAACCCAACAAAATTCTAGGAAAGGAATGAGGTAACTTGTAACTTAGACATTATAAATCCAAATTTAAGGATATATGCAAAGGCAATAGAATGTGATAATATGGATAGAAAAGAGTTTGAAATGCATATTAATGATTTGTTAAGCTTAGGAGTGATCGAAATGTTAAAAAGTCCTCATAGGAGTCTAACATTTATTGTAAGAAAACATAGTGAGATTGTAAGAGGAAAATCAATAATGGTTATAGATTATAGAAAGTAAAATGAAAATACAAAGGATGATGGTTACAATATACCAAACAAGATTGAAATAAATTTGATTGCTAATCAAGACTTTGGCAAGTAAAAATGGATGAAGAATCATAACTTTGGACTACATTTACATGCCCTTAAGGAAATTTTTAGTGGAAAGTAATGCCTTTTGGACTAAAAAATGTACCATCTATATTTCAAAGAAAGATGGACATGGCATTCCAACATGTAAAAGACTTTATTGCAATATATGTTGATGACATTTTAGTATTTTCCAAGAATGAGAATGAGCATATTGGTTAATTAAAACTTGTTTTGTTTGAATTCCAAAAATAAGGAATTATTGTAATACAAAAGGCTCAATTTTTTAGAAAAAAAAAGCCATAGAAATTTTAGGAGTAGAAATATGCGAAGGAAGAATAAAGCTTTAATATCATATTGTTAAAAAGGTTTTGGAATTTCCTTAAAAAATGGATAAAAAGCAATTACACGCATTTTTAGGATTACAAAACCATGCAAGGCCATTCATAAAAGATTTAAATTCATTAGTTAGACCTTTTTATAATCAAATTTCTACCTTTAAAGTATTAACACCTGAAGATGTTAAACAAGTAAGAAAGATAAAAGAAAAGGTTAAAACATTACCAAAGCTTATATTACCTTTAGATAGTGATTATTTGATAATAGAAAGTGATGGTTGTGGCAAAGGAGGGAGAGGTGTTTTATTAAGAAAACTTCATAAATAAGTAGAAAGGGGAATTGAAGAAATATGTAGGCTTGCAAGTGGTACATATAAAGAAAAGAATTTACTAAGCATAGATAGGGAAATAATGGCTATCATTAATTGTTTAGATAATTTTAGATTATTTATTTTAAATAAAAAGGAAATCCCGATAGGGACAAATTGCAAAGCAATTGTAAAGTTCCATAAAAATGTTAGAAGTAGTAAAATGAGTAGAAGAAGGTGGTTAAAGTTCAAGGACACAATTATTAATCAAGGATATAATGTGGACTATTTAATCAAGGATATAATGTGGACTTTGAACACATAGAAGGGAAAAATAACACTACAGCTGATGAATTGTCAAGGTTACTAATATGATTGATTATTATAGAAAATGGAGTTCTAGAGAACACAAATAAGGCCAAACAGGAGGCTTTCTTTTTCCCAAAGTTCACAAGGATCAAGCAGGTATGGAATCAAATGTTTCATTCCTAGTGGTAGCTGATATCCCAAACAATCCATCATCATTTTTAGAACCGATAAAGCCAAAAAAAGGAACATGACACAAGGTTAGTTGAGGTAATTCAAGGACCACAAGTTATGGTCAAAAACACAATCTTACCTATTTGACCAAAAAATCACCTAAAAAAGTTTCAACCACCACCTGGTCTTATGATAGAAGATGAAGAAAGTAGATGGAGTCTAGTTTATAGCCATAAAAGATAGATTCTAATACATAATCTATTATGCATTAACTAGACACTTAGGATAAATTGAAATGGGAAAAGGATCATAAGATGAGATCCCCAAATTTTCTCAAAGTTCACAAGATGAAACAAAAGTCTAGCCTAAAAGGAAGTTCCAAATGTATGGAGTAAGTAAGGGACATACTCCAAGAGTATTTTAACATTGGCCTGATGCGATCTCACAAACTGCTAATTGTCTAGATTTTTCTTAGAGAGGATTTAATGATTTAAACATTGCGATCAGTTGGGTCAAGCAAATATATATATATATATATATATATAAAAGAAATATTTACATTGATCCAATATTTCATAAAGAATTATATGTAGGGATAAGATTCACATATTAAGCAGAAAGGTATCAAACTCTTAAAAATCTAGCAGAACAAGAAGATAAATTTTTAGCCTTGGAAATAAAAAAGTCCACCTAAAAAAAGGACAATAGAAAGCATAAAGGAACAATAGATCAGCTTTAAAGAAACATTTCCCCTATAAAGTTGTAAAAGGGAAAGAATAGATGATTAAAAATATAAAATTACAAAGTCATTCATATTTTTCAAGAGAAACAAATTTATCTCTAAATTACCCTAAAAGAAAAAGGGCTGATCAAAAAAATATCCTAGAGAAACATTTCTTCAGCCATTTATCTTTCATCAAGAAATGGTAGAAAAGGAACATGTTTATTCTAATGGAGTAGGCTTTACAGCCATGGTAAGGGACAAAGAATACCTAAATCCTTCATGTCGATCTTGCATCAGTAGAGGCTCATAAGTTGAGATAACAAAGAATTGTAATGATAAATGCTATTGCCTTGCCCATGTCAAATATCATATACACAAAACTATTGTCAATTTAAATTACTTTAAAGATTTCTATATAGAAGACCAAAATTACACTCTAGCAACCTTAATGGATTATGGACTAGTAACAATGATTGTCAAAACTTGTCCACAACTTATGGCACAACCCATGAGAGATTTGTTTCATGCAACGATTTCTACATTAAGGGAAATTGAATGGGAGCACGAAGAACATGGTATACTTGTTAATTATCATGTTTCCTTTGAAACTATACCCCTAGAATGGATAGATAACCAGGCAAGACCAGCAATAACATGGGTGTGAATAAAACTAATTAAAGGAATTTATTCTATAACAAAAAAGATAGATCAAATGGAGTTAATTCATAGCTTAGAAACTCAATGGACAACCTATGCTACTTGTGAGATGAATATGGACATTCGAGATGAACTTGATTTTTATCTAATTGCTTCTACAAAGACAAAGTTCATTTTTGCTAAACAAAAGGGCATAATCTAGCTAAAATATGAAACCATATTAAATAAGCTTTGCCAACTCCTCGAAGAGGAAGATCAAGAAGATGAAGAAAATGGTCCAAGTCCACATGATATGGAAGATGTTGATGATTTGGTACCAGATGAAATTAATAGGAATGGAGAATAGGGTATCATAAAGGACAAAGACTCTATAGTGAAAGGATAAGTGTTAAAAAGAAGATGGACTCAACATCGTTCAAACAAAGGAATCTACTTTATAAAAAGTTGTCACTACTACTGTTTATAAATGCTTTACTGTAGCATTTTTTACTGTTTTCTTTTATCTTGTTTGTACTTACTTATTGTTGAGAGATGCTCCAAAAGGCTATATAAGGAAAGGCATTTCTTCAGTAGAGATCATTGTAGTTTAGAGAGAGAAAGAAGCCTAGTCTTAGTTTAAGTGTTTAAAATTTTTGCAGGTGTAAACCCCCAAAAAAATTAATAATTCTTAAAAATAATCCTAGAAGTGTAAGTATCAAAATTTACATTCCGAAAATCGACTCAAGATAAAAACCAAATTCTAGACCGAGTCAAAATGCTGGAAACGAAACCCTAAAAATCGAATCAAGTTAAAACTTAATTCCAAATAAGATAAAGAACGAGCTTTCTGGATCTTGAGAAAACGAGAACTCTTGAAACAAAATATAAAGTCCAACTACCGGTATAATCAACGTCCGTACGCCGATTAAATAATCTACCCAATTCCTAAAACGCGAATCGAAACGATAAATCCAAATACCACTTAATAATGAGATGATAAAATCCTAAATCCTTCGGTAAAATTTTAGAATCACAACTTCCAAATTTTCGCCAAAGGTCAAATTGAGTCAACTCATAACCCTAGACTCGGTTAAACGATCCCAAGAGCTAAAAACTATTAAATAATTACAAATAAAATAAGATAAACCATAGACGTCGAGCTTAAAATATAAAACGATCAAAACTAAAAAATTATACGATCTTACGAATAACTCAGTAAAATCGGAAGTCAAAACGGAACCCTAAAGGTCAATAAGCCTATAATGAACCCTAGTGTTTAAGATCCGGCAATTCCGCGTTTTCAAACCCTAGAAAACGAAATTAAGCCAATAGCTTAAAATAGTTCGTAATAATATACGGTAACATAAAAATATCATATTCACGAATTTCGAGTGTCTTTCGGACTCAAACATGATCAATGCTCGAAAAGCGTGTCCTGGAGCTCGGAATATTAAAAATATTCTATTTATACCAATAGACTAGTAAAAATACAAGGATTCCAAAAATATCAGTTTTAGAATTTTTCGGTAGCTAAAAATTACAGATATAGCTCGATTACGCGTATTTTTATTACTACCGGTACTTTAATTGTCTAGTCTATTATTCATAGTACTTTTCTACTATTCATTACTATTTCACTATCTTTACTTTTTCTTACACCTATTTCTTACACCTACACATCTATTTTCTTACTTTTTTTATTTCCAATACAATTTTATTCACATCAACTTTACACATTACTTCTTTATTACACAAACAAATAAAATAAAAACAATTTCTCCCCCCCTCTAAAGCTCAAAACCGGCACCCCCCCCCCCCCCCCCCCCCCCCCCCCCCCCCCCCAACCCCCTCTTGCATCTATTTATTTTCCTTTTTCAAATTATTTAATTACATAAAAAATTCACTCCAAAAATTCTATAAATACCCCATTCTTCTTCCATTCTTTCACACAATTCATTTCTCTACCAAAACTCTCTCAAATTCTCTACACAAACACTCTCCATAAAATTTTCCTCTATCAAAATTCTTCATCACCAAATATCCACAAGAATTTCTCTTCATGCAATACAACTACCATCTCTCCATAACCACATAACCATACATTCACTACCATCTTTATACCACACAAATACCTTAGGTAAAAATTTCTTTCAACCATTTATCTATTCATGTCATGTAACTTAGCATGACTATGGTGTTGTTTTGAAACTAACATGAGTAGTAAAAGCAACAACATGTTCATGTTTTGTTCTTGTACATAAGCTTTCTATTTTATTATGTTATTATTATTATTGTTATTATTTGCTTCTAATCTAACTTATATTATATATATTATGTATATATATTTATTTAGAGCATATAAGCTCATTTGTTATTTCAAGTTATGCAATTTATTTATTTCATGTTATTATTAAGACTAGTTTTTCTACTCTTAGACTTACCCATATCAAGTCAAAACAATCTTTTATTTATTTATTTTCTTTAAATCTTTCGGGACTAGTCCATTCTTAGTCCTGGGATGCCTTGATAAAGCTAAAGCTCCAATACATGACCGGGATACCTTGATGAAGCTAAGGTTCCCAATACTTGATATTTTATTTTCTTGCTTATTATTTATTTATAGTATTTTCTTATGTTCTTATTATTTTATATGCTCATAATACTTGCATCTACATAATGTTAATGTCTCAACTAATATAAAAGTAGAATTTCATTTTTTAAAGGAACTCAAGACTAGATTTTTTATTACGTAATTTTTCATAAAATCATGGAGTTATTATCAACAATACATAAATAGAGTTTTTCTCAAACGTTTCCTTAAATAATAAAGATGTTTTTACCAAGGAAACTTAAGAAATAGATATTTTCATAATTTGTCAGTTTTGAAAGTTTTCACAAAAAAGTTTAATAATAAACTCTTTTTAACTCCATAACAAAACTAAGAAACAAACTAGTTTGTAAAGTTAAGATGAATTCAACCAATAAAAATACAAACCCACTTAGGAAAAATAATGATTTTTAAATTTCTAAAAAGAAGGAACTTATTTTCAAAGAATATAAATAAAAAGTAAGATTAACAATAGTGGATTTTATCAATAAAGATGATTCTTTTCAAAAGAAATAAAAGAACAAGTTTTAAAAAGCAAAAACTTATATTTTAGAAATAAATATAAAGACAAGATTCATTTTCTAAAAACCATCCTAAATACAAAATTATAAAAAGGTTTTCAACAAACTGATATACCTTTTGATAAAAATGGATCTTTTATCACTAAAAGTGAAAATTATGAAAGACTAAGGTTAAAAGAAAAATTTACTTGTTTTGGAAAAAAAGAATGAAGAAAATAAAGTAAGAATATACCCATTTATAACGAACTAAGAAAATATAAAGTTTCTTCAAAAGAAATTATCAAGGTTAAAGTTTTAACAACTCAAATTGAATTGTTTTATGAGATAAATTGTTGAGACACTACCATTAGAAACTTTGCATATAAAGTGAGCTTGTACTCAAAGTATTCATCAAATATATGTTCATATATATATATATATATAATATGCTACAAAAGAATTTTCTTTAAAAAGAAAGTTGAGTTGGAAAATGGATTTGCAAAAGTTTAGAACTAATTCGTTTTTATTCTGTACCTAACGTTTTCGGAACCCAAATGACCTTTTATGACAGAGATAACCTTAGAAATGGATAGATCCTTTCGAATAGGTAGAAAATGGTATATTATATGTGAAATTCCGAGTTAAAATGAGCAAGTTATGGCCATTTAAAATCGAATTTCCTCTTATACGATTTTACCGCGATTTAAGAAAAGTTTAAAAAGTCCAAGAATAGAAATTTCATGAAGGACTCATCCCGGGTATTTCTTTTGTCTAGGTAACGAAAGATACGAGATCACCCTACCCGAGGATTACTACGACTAAGAAGATTGCAAATGGACGAGTGAGTTATTCCTCCTAATTTCA
The DNA here is from genome assembly GCA_024138025.1 of Combretum micranthum. Taxonomy (NCBI): domain Eukaryota; kingdom Viridiplantae; phylum Streptophyta; class Magnoliopsida; order Myrtales; family Combretaceae; genus Combretum; species Combretum micranthum. The sequence goes on from JAMXBD010000030.1 coordinate 1,902,872, forward strand.
TTATCTTGCTTGTGCTTGTAAAGTAGTAGCATTAGTATACTAAGAAAAGATAAAAACGAATATATTTGGAGAATTCGGGATTATGTGTAATGTTATGTTTATGTGTAAAATGAGAATTAAGAATATCGCAGCCTCAAATTGCTTGTTTAAATAATTTAGTTTATTTACTTGTATGATTGTTTATTGTTTGCTAAATTGATTGATCGCCCCTAATAAACCTTTATAAGGTTTGGCTTAAGAAAACTAAAACGCTCACGCATAGTATCCATCGAGTCACATCTATTTCGGAAGGCTGCTACTCCTACGCGTAGAGTTGGATTGACTGTGATCGTGCGGTGCCACGGGCCATGTTCCTTCCTAGAGAATCCAAATCGCTCGGGGAAAGCGACTCTAGGTTCGGAGCCAAGCCAACAGAACGCTGTGGGTGAGGACCTGGGGACTAGCAGTAGAAGGTCGAGGACCTTCAACCTCGATTCCCTAACCTTTTATACGGAGGGGTAAATCCATTTTATATATGGTTTCCGGACAACCATATATATTTGCGTAATCATGTGATTGTTGCATTGCTTGCATAGCATATGAGTGAAAATCTAAACAAGCTTGTTTGAAAATATGGTGTGAATGAAAAGGAATATCTCACTAAGCTAGTATAGCTTATACCCCTATAGATTTTGTTGAAACAGGTATATCCGTGGCTTAAAGTGAGGATCATGACATTGAGGAAATCATGGAAGGATGGTTAAGCTTCTATGAAGGAAATAGAATCATAAGATAAGTAATTTTGTAAGGATCTTTACATATAATGACTTATATGAATAGTGATGTATATTTATTTAAAGATAATAGATAGACATGCCCCTAAGAATTGCAATGCAATATGTTTATGATTTATGATAAGTATTCTCTTTGCCTTGTTACTTATTTATTATCAATATAAATTGCACTACTCCGATGCGTTCCCTTGGTTGTGATGTACGCCTTGTATATGATATGGAAGCCTTTGCGTGACTAAGGTGGTCATTCCTAAGCTTTAGTATTGTGTACGGTGGACTGCCACATTTAGGGTACCTCTCGGGGCGTGACAGCAGGAGTCTTCTTGTAATAGCTAAAGGAATTGTCCTCAACCATTATAATATTCCTTCATTGTCTTTAATAAAGTTCTTACAAGTTTTCCTTCATTATGTCTGTCTAGTTTCTATTTTAAGGTATAAAGATACACATGCTCTGAAACCTTATTAGAGTTTTGTACCATGCAATAAAGTTTTATACCATGGGTAAATAGTTAAGGCACTATACTTGTTGTAAACCCCAGTTTTCCTAGTAATCAAGTAAACTTCGGAAACCGGGAAACAAAACCCTAAATCGAATTAGTTTAAACCATGTGAGAGAAACCTAGGAACCTTAGATCCGGCTTTCCTTCGGTTTCAAATTAAAAGAACTTTTATAAAATAATTTAATGTGGAATATTGTTTTAAAGTATATTTCAAACCATAAAAAATTTGGATTTCGAAAAAATTTCTATTCCGGGCTTTCTCAAGATCCATTACGGAAAAGTGAGCCCCGGAGCTAGAAATTCAGAAAAATATTCTGGAATACTTCTTAGAACTGAAATTTAATAAGGATTTCAAAAATATAAATTTTATAATTTTTCGGGCTATAAAAATTATAATTATAGCCTTTTTCTCGTATTTTTCTTACTACCGGTAAAGTAGTTGTCTTGTCTACTATTCATTACTATTCACAAGTATAACCTACTACACACACAAGCCATACCCTAGTCTTACCTCCTTACAAACACTCATTATATTTTCTTTTACAAGAAAATTTTGTTTCTTAACAAATTATTACATTTAATACTTTTTATTACATAAATTATAAATTTAAAACAATTTCAACTCTCCCTCTCTCTCACTCCATGCAAGGCCAACAAACCCTACCACCGCCGCCGCACCCCAACACCACCACCCCCCCCCTCCCCCCAAAAAAAATTTGTCTCTAATTTGTTTTATTTTATGTACTTTTTATGATTAAAACAAAACTGATTCACTTACTATAAATAATCTTTTACTTTTCTCTCTCCTTCATTTACTACATTTGTTTCAAAACTCACAAAAATCCTCTCCATTTCTCTCCTTGTGCCGTGAACTTCACCACCACCACCACCACACACACACACAAGCATCATTTCTTCTTCATTTCTCCACTTGATTCAACTTTAGGTGATAAATTCTAAGCTTTTTTACCATTTAATCTTGTAATGGCAAGATTATTCATGAGTATTTTCACTTTAAGTCCCTATGAGCATTTGCTAGGGATAAGAAAATACTAATACATGAATATCAAGCCATCACAAGAGTGGATCTTGTGTTTAAATGTGTTTTCATCAAGTGATCTTCATGTTCATGCATATAAAAGTAGATTAAAGTAGAGATCTTACATAAAAATCCATGTTCATGCTTTTAAACTTCATTCCATGCATTTTAAGTAGTAGATCTAGCATTTAGATTTTCATATTATACTTGACATTCATGATCTCATGAACATAAGAACACCTATTATCCAATCTCAAAATGAAAGTCCTATGTAATAAATGAAGTCCTTAAGGGATAGGTATAATAAAGTCTTAAATTTTAATACATTAAACAAGTTTTCTTAAAAGAATCATTCAAAAACCAAATTTCCCAAAATTCCGATTTTGGAATAAACCCTATTTGAAAACATGTTTACAAAGTATAAAATAGGAATTTTTATGTAGGAATGAAGATCTTAAGTAATAGGTATAATGAAGACTCAACTCCAACAAAGATAACTAGAAATTCCTAAGAATTAACCTCAAAACATAAGTGAGTTATCAAAGATAGGAAACTAAATTTCTCAAAAGAAGTTATTCTTGAAGTCTTGCAAAATAAAGAGTTCTAAAATTTTCTTTGAGTAAAAATCATCAAGATCATGCATACATTAAACTCATCACATGTCATTCATGTTAGGAAATCATTAATATTGCATGAATAATTGATTTATCAAGTAGGGACATCTCAAACATTTACAAAACTATTTTTGGAATTTGAAAACTGTTACTGATCAGAACAGATCCTACTGTTTCGTGACCCAAATATTTTCGAAACTTGAAAGTAATATTAGAAATATATAGATCTTTCGAAGTAGATAGAAATCGATATATAATTTACGAAATTCCGAGTTAAAATGACCAAGTTATAGCCGTTTTAAGTCAGGACTTCCGCAAATAGCGAGAATTACGAATTTGCTAAGTTTTGATATATAGTTGGATTAGCTAAATGATGAAATACTTATTAGGATATTTCTTCTTTTTTAGGTGATCTCGAAACCGACGATTCTCTACCATTGGACTACTACTACTACTAAGAGACCGGTGATCCATGGTCGAGTGAATACCACTTTCGATTTCAATTATTGTTTGTGATTGTAATGGTAGTTGCACTAGATACTTGGCAAAGATAAAATGGATATAAATGATGGGGTTGAATGAGAATTATATATGATTGTCGTTGTTATGAGAAATTGAACTTAAAGAATATCGAAGCCGGGTGATTAATCATTGCTTGTATAGATGAACTAGGATTAACTGTCTGCGATTATTGATATAGTCACTTAAAGAATTGGTATAATCGACTATTCGACATTGACAATAAATATGGACTCATTCATATCATAATGGGGATGGAGAATTAGCATTGGTTGGTTTTCCGTGATCCTAAACGGTGTAAATATTGGTTAATCATGATCCACAAAACGAATTAATGAGTTGGTTAATCGTGATCCATAAAACAAATTTATAAGTTGATTGATTGTGAGCCTAAATGGCGTCGTACCTCAGGATTCGTTAATCTGCTAACTCGGGATGGAGGGCGCAAGTCCATTTACATATGATTTGCGGCTGGTCATATGTTTGTTGATTACATATGTTTGATGCATATCACTTGTTTGATCGATATGTTATAATTGTGATCTTGGAAATTCTCACTCACTAAGCTAGTGTAGCTTACGCCCCTACAGTTTTTATTTATTACAACACAAATTCATATGGCTTAAACTGAGACAGGCTACAGCTCAGGTACAGGAGCTAGGTGTTTCCTCTAGAAGTTGTATTCAGATTTGTTTAGACTTCCATAGGAAACGAAGAGACTCTGGATGACTGTAATAGACCTCTAATTAACATTCTTTTGCGGGGGAATACCCTTAGATTTTGTAACTAATCGTATGTGTGTTTTGATTTATTTTCTAATGCTATTGTATGTCGAACTAAACTCTTTAACTCCATCGGGTAGAGTATTCTATTGTCGTAAAGATACGCCTTACATCTATACAAGACTCCCGAAGGATTTATATAGTGATTCATGAGTCTTACATAGCATGTGGCAGACTGTTACGTTTAGGGTACCCCTATGGGGCGTGACACTTGTTAATACAGTTCTGGTATCTTAAGAAATTATATCAAAAGGGCTAGCTTAAAAACCGTTTGATATGGTTGTTTAAGGCAAGATAAGTTGTATGTAAGCCTTGCGGGTAATAGTGTAGGCATGAGGTGTCTTTTCTCAAGAAAACATTGCTGCAACTATCTTTGCTTTAATGTTTACTCTTGCCATGAGGTCTTTTTCCATGGCACAAATATCCTACTTTGGTATTAGAGCCTAAAGTAAATAATATATGTAACACATTATTTTTAGTTTATATGAACTATTTAAGTTATATATATAATTATTACAAACTATTAATGTTATATATAGAATATGTAGTTTAATCATGTAGATATATAGTCTATGTATCAATACATATTTATATATTATGTTATATGTTATCTATACATAGCATATTCATTTCTTGCAACAAATGAATTATATCATATATATATGTGTGTGTGTGTGTGTGTGTGTGTGTGTGTATAACATATAACGTATATATTTATAACCTACAGATCTTATATATGTGTAGATAAGTATATATAAACACATATACATTATGTTATATATATTTAAGCAATACACGTTAGATGTAATTCTACTTTATATGCGCTCTAGAAGTTACATATATTATATTATATACAATCTATCCATTTTATAAATATTTTGTATGAAATTACTAGTTTAATACATACATTTATATAATATGTTTTATGCATAATATTTACATAACATATAAATTATGTATTTATAATCTATAAATTTAATATATGTGATGTTATATCAATACATAAAATTGTTATAAATATTTTATTTACATATTATATGATATATATGTTATACATGTAGCAAATAAATCAACTATATATTGATATATAAATTATGTATATTTTATTTGTTAGATGAAATCTATGTTATATATTATATGTATGTTATATATAATTTATAATATACTATACCTATATATATAAATAATTTATTTATATATGGATAGTTTTTTCATTTTTATAATTTAGTTAGAGATAATATTATATTTTAATAAAATAAGAATACAAGATAATAATATGTTTTAACGCATTCTCGAGTTTGTAAATGAGTTTAGGTTTTCCTAAACCCAAACCTATCCACGTTTAAATTTTTGTCATTTCTAGGTTTGACACATTTATTGGTTGTGTTGACTTTTACTTACCCAAACATTTTTATAATCGTGTTGTGTTGTGTCTTTGGGTTCATAGGGTAGGGTCCCAAATTGCTAATGCTTACGTCATGTGGTCACACACCATAGAGAGTGTTGTAGAAAATAGATGATCCTAAGACCATCCACCTTTAAATTCTTTCATATTAAAAGAAAATAATTATTAAGATAATAAATGATGGAACATTCAATTTTCTTTTCTTATTTTATTATTATATATTGTTTGCATTGCATCTTAGGATTCACAGATTCTAAGTGAAGTACCCAAAATATCATAACTTATATAACTAGATAATATTGATAAATTAGTATAGAATTTTGTTTGTAAATAGCTTAGATTGTAGAAATATTTAAATAATAGTTTATGATTAAGTGGTTGAGTATAGTAGACTTGTAGAGGGAACTAATTGAAAATAGAGATTATAAAATTATTTGTTTCAAACAATTTACTTATCCAATTCACTTTTAAATTCTTACAAGAACCTAGATTTCTAAATTTAAGAGAATTCCCATTACAATTCATTTTAAGAAATATTTCATTTAGACAAATTTCTACTTTCAAAGTAGTTAAATCCTTACACTAATTATATCTTCTTGTATCTAGACTTCTAAATTTCAAGAAGCCCATTTTATTAAGCAAAAACCAAGCCCTATCTTATGAGCAAGCCCAATAACCCATCTTATTGAGTGCACCATATTACACTCAATAATTTTATTGAGGTGCACAAAAGTCAAAGTTAGATTTTTAAGGGATAATTATCAAAGTTAAATTTAAAAAATTTTCCACAAATTAAACCCCTAAAAGCAAAGCCTAGCAGGCACCACTTGAAGAAGAAGAAGAAGACAATTTTTTTCATCAACGTTTCTTCAACAATTTACAAAAATCTTCTTAAGCTTTCATTTCCAAGTCAAGATTAGTGTAGGTAAAAACATTACTTAACTTATCTATCCTTTTATTTTGCTTATTTATCCATAATATAAATCTTTATTTCAATAAGTTCTTAGTGAGTTTGAAGATCAAAATGATAACTAGGTTGAGTTTAGAGTTGAATGATCTCCTATAGCTTAAAAGAGTAGAGTAGCAAAGTTTGTTATGTTTAATTTGTAAAATAGGAGAATCTACTTAGCTACATGTTGAACTATTCTTGAAAGTAAATTTTAAGATGTTGTTGATGTTGCTAATGATGAAAAGGTAAAGTTTAAGTAATGAAATTGATGGTGCAGAACTTAAGAACTTGCATAATGAATTTAGGTTGTTGGATGGAATAAGTGTTATGATTATGCATGTGTAAGGCTACTAAGTATGTGTAGTGAGTGTGTGTAAACTTGGTAAATAAAAAATATGGTGTTTCTGTGTTGAGATTAGGCATGCTCTGTTTTTGAAAAAGTATACAAGGGGAACATTGGGAGCCCTACTCAATCGTGTCCTTGCAAATTCTTAAAACATATGAATTTTAATCCAAGGACAAAAACACAACGGGAACACGATTGGGATGTATTTAGTCATGTTTCCCACCTGTGTTCTTCATAAAGTAAAATAAATAAACAAATTAATAAAATAATAAAATAAAATAAGTATATATATATACACACACATGTAAATACTAGATTGAGTATTTGCATAAGGTTTCACTAAAAAGTTAAATAATAATAGGAATAGAATTTGAATTGGATTAATGACTTAATTTTTATATAAGAAATGTTTCCTTGAAACTGATTATTTTTATCTAATTGTGTCTATCTTCTGAATCACAACTAAACATTTAAGTACGTAGTGACATGCTTGTTGATTGCTAGAATAGGCATTAAAAATGGATTAAAACTTACAAATGGCTTTAATAAATTGTTTGTTACTTGTATGTGGTCATTGAATCCAGTCTAGGGAGTGACAACCTTGGTAAGTGATGCTAGCATGATAGTTAGGTGCTGAGGCCAACCTTTTATCATAATGCAATGACAATTCATAAATGGCTCAGCAGATAGCTAATAGGGCAATCGATGTTGGCGTAACATTTATCTAGATTGGTGAGAAGTAATATAGTAAAAATATTGGCTTATGGGGGCCGGAGTCCTATTATATTATGGACTAGGTAAAGATGTGTAACAACTGTGAACTTTAAACGAGGCTATTTATATAAGAAATGTTCCCATAAGAGATATATGCATTCGGGCTGCCTATATCAATATCCTAAGTAACTGTTGTTACTCAAGATCCTCAGATTTCCAATGGCTTGATCTCAGAGTATGAGTGCTCCAATGTTATTTTGTTACACATTGATTTATAGATAAAATTCAATAAATGTTGCATTATATTAGATTATGAATATGCATTAAACTTAATATGTGTTTATGTTACTATCGTATTAGGCTCCAACTCACTTTTTTTCCTTTTCTGGTGATGATAATGATGATGATGCTTATGATTATATGGGATATGGGATGGACTTCGAGGATTTTCTAGACGAGTGGGATCACTAGGACCAAGAAACCCTTGATGTTATGTTTTATTTAAGACTTTGTTTTGTTTTTCAAATATGTATTTTTAATATAAGGCTTATGTGTGAGCTCTTTAGTTATAATTTGTAAATAAACCTATTTTTATGTTACGAGAAACTAGATACTCAATATTTTTTATATACCAATAGCTGGTACTAAGATATATATATATATATATATATATGTATGATGATATACTCATAAGAGTAGTTTCTTGACGAATGTTTGTTAAGGTTTATTTCCATTGTTTTCTCAATTGTTTTGTAATTCTAATTACATGATTTAAAAAGTTAAAATTGAATAGCAAACGATCCTAATAAACGAATTATTTTTGGATAGCCTTGCATATAATGCTTAAGTATTATTTTTTGCTAGCTTGGGTATGCCTTGATTTCATTTTGAGGTAGGACATTAAGTATAAGGACTCGCTATCATCCCTATAATTAAAATAGGCGATAACAGTTCCCTAACCACATATAACCTGTAAGATTATATATAAGATTGTCTAAAAGAATTATTTGAGAAATTGTTTATCTAATTCCACATAGTTAATATAATAGAAACCATAGTTTTTCAAAACTTTTAACAAAACACACTACACTATTATTAAATTTCGCAAAAGAAGTAAATTTAAGTCATACATAGCTAAGTACATAGATATGTATACATATATTACATCCAAAGGCTTCTTACAAGCCTTCACAAAATTACACATATAAAATCCAACTAAAACTTTAAATACAACCACAAGACTAACATAACTATTCTATTACAAAAATAGGATTCCACCAAGTCTAAGATCATCTCTAGTCCTCCAAATCATCAAGAAAATCCTCGAAATTGGTTCAATACCTCATACTCGTGTAAAACTCGTTGGATTCATCACTTGAAATGGTTAAAATATGAGCCAAAGGCCCAGTACATAAGTAACGAATACAAATGCAAAGTGATTCACACATGCTTAAGCTAAATGCAAAATGCAACAACCAATAATTTATTATTCAATCTTTAATTAGTCAAACTTCATGTGAGTATTCAAACTCTGGACAACAAGGATCTAGTATCACATCCGCCTCCTTGAGTGGTCCCTCCTTTTCATATAGACTAGGTAGTCCCACCTTCCGACGTAGCCTGTAATACTAAGGGATCCTGAGTTATGCATCACAATGCTCAAGGAGTTGATATGAGTAGCTCGGATACTTATATCTCCTAGATAAATCTATCCAATAACGAGAAAGTACCCTGCCTCAAATCTGAGCAAGATGCCACTCTCCGAACCAGATTCAACGGCATAAAAGGACAATCAACACTCATCAATTATTAAAATTTTCTTAATTTAGCGTAACTTGATTTCATGCTTATCCTAGCAAAGAAACAAGCAAGTTACCGCGTACCTGAGATAGCTCGGGAACTAATGGTGTTGGCCGAGCGAAGATATATCATTGTTCAAGACAATATTGAATTTCCCACTTAATTTAAGCACTAATTAACTAGTTTCAAATATAATTAATCAAAGAAATTCAAATAAATTATTACAAGGTCATAACAGAGCATTTAAACATCCTATTATATCATAGAATACTTAACAAATATTTAATTGATCATATATCAAGTTTTGGGAAATATTGAAGAAAGTTTTTGAAAATGAAAAGTGTAGGAGATACACCAGCGGCATTGAACCGGTGCACAATAAACTAAAGTTCAACACTTGCCAACACTGGCAGCGTTTAAGAATATGCTGGCAGCCTTTAGTCTACGCTGGCGGCATTGAGCCGGTGTGGACTATAACTCCAAATTTTCAAAAATTTTCGAAAGTTGCTCGGTGTTGGTCCATGCCCGTAAATACCCCAAACACCGGCAACGTATCCATGTATGCTGATAGCTTTGATCCTGCGCTGGCGGCCTTAAGCCCGGTGTTAAAAATTATGATTCTATTCTCATTCCACACCACCTCTAAGCCGGTGGCGTTGAAACCCTAATAGCCGGCGTACGTTTTGAAAAATAAATACTGGCAAACTTTTCTAGTGAAAGCTAGCAGCGTTTCAAGCAGCTTTAAAAAAATTGGTTCTGATAACCTTCAATACCACATCTATGCCAACGGTGTTGAAGTACCAAATGCCGGCGTACACTTAAAATTAAACCTATATGAAAATGTTTTGTTCCCCCTGTTTTCTTTACAAAACCTATTCATTTCAAAAATTCTCCAACTTACTCTAAGCTTTTCAAAACTTGTTATATGTTCTAAACACCATCCAAACAACATAAACTCTACTTCTAATCGTCAAACACCCAACTATAACATTCAAACACCAATTACACCTCAATTCCACACTTCAACTACTCAATTTAGTTCCACCACTTATCAACACTCCTTACAACTTCCTAACACTTAACTAAGCTCACACAATAGCAATGCAAAATCTAACATATATCAATACCTAAATCAATCAACTCAATTGGCATCTATTAATCCTACCATAAGTTTTACATCCAATAACAAGAAAGAAAATAAAACAAAAAGGATTAGGCTTGCATTAACTTACATGATTAAGCTTTGGCTTGGAGTGATGCTTGAATCCAAAAGCTTGTGATTGATTTTGGCTTAGGGCTTAGGGTTTTGAGATGGAAGGAAGAAAGAAAGAAAAGAAATAAGAGAAAATTCGGATGGAAAAATGTGGTTGCCAAAAGAGTCATTATTTGATTAAATTTAAGGTCAATAATTATCCAAAGTTTGACTTTAGGGGTATATTTGACCTAGGGTTAATTTGGTTAAATTTGGAATGCATTTGAGTTTAATTTGAGCTTGAAAGTACGCTTAAACTTTGTAAAAATTCTATCATCAATTCTTAAACAATTCACAAGTTATTTATTAATTCTAAACATAACACATATATGTTAATTTACAAAAGACACACACATTCATTACGCTATGCACACATTAATACATATAATATAATAATATTAATTTCATTGTACTACACACATACAAAATGACACACATTCAACACATGCACTAATTATATAGTTCATGCACATATGTCTCATTTTAAAATCATATATCATTTCAATAATATATTAAAATATAAATTAGGAAATTCATGGCTATTTCATTAAGTTAACAAGGAGATGGGAAATATCTGTTGTCTTCCATTGTATAGTCGCTATAGTAGGAGGAAAGCTAATGCGGTTGAAGAAATTACAAATGCATATTGAAAAAATGGGAAAAAACTTATTAGGGCTAGTTTAGTGATCTCAGAGACTTTTAGGAAATTGATTTTTTGTGTTTTCAAGCCCGGCTCGATGGAAAATAAGCTAAAGAGTAAAACATATTATTTTAGTTTGGCCAAATTCCATTATTTAGACCTTTAAAATCACGTTTTTATTATTTTAAAAAAGTTTTTAAAATGTAATGTCATTTTAATAGGATTTTTGGATTTTAATGTAGGTTGTGGTGTTTTCATGTCCTTTTATTTAGTTTATAATAGGGATTTCTTAGTCTTTTTTCTTTTGGAAAATTTAGGGTTTTTACATTAGTTGTATGCTTTATGGTTTGATATTTAGTTTTTTCCATTTTAATAATAATATTTAGAGCATGCCTCTATTCTTTTCTTTTTGAAATTCGTATTCTTGTTGGATTTTAAAATTTGATGCCTATTTGTCTGATATTTTTCTAAATCATGAAGCTGGTAAAAGATTGTTATTTAGCAATCATTCGCGATTTAAGAAATTTCAATATTTACTTCACTACATTAAAATCCCTTACTAAACAATGAAAATGGTAGCTACTTTGATGGAAATCTGTTGTTTCTATGATGTTGTTTTTATAATATTTTAATTAATTAGGAGTTAGTAACTTAATATAAATACGGTAATTTTTAACTTCTTCTACCATCTAGGTGTTTTATTATGATTGATTTGGACACCATTAGAATAATGGGATAACAAACTATTATCTAGAGCTTTGTATGCCAAAATGCAAAATAGAAACCATTTTTATTTTCCTCTATCATATATATAAATATATATATACACATATATGGAAAAGACCTTGATTCAACCCTCCTCTAAAGTTATGATATGCATTAGTCAGAAAAGAAAATTACCTATATTTTCATTTTATTTTTTTATATAAGAAAAGCACTTTTAATATAAAATGCTTCATAAATGATTATATTTTTTTAATAATAAATAAGCAATCCCTATCCAATAATTTTATTGAGAAATATACATGCAAAAAAAAAAAAAGAATTTGATAAATGATAGTTACAAATCAAACTTTATAACCCTGTCTTAAGAGTGGGCAAAAAAACTAGTCGAATCGAACCAATCTGTAAGCAAAGCAAACTAAATCGAAAATATAGTTTTTCAAAAAAATTGGTTTAGAAAAATTTTAATCCGAACCAATTTGTAAATTTATTGTTTGTTTGAAATGGTAAATTAAATCAATTCTTAAAACCAAACCAAACCTTTTGAGATAAAAGAAAAATATTTTACTTGTAATTTTAAATTTTTCTATGATGACTGATTAAATGTTATATATATTCTTATGATTTTATTATGATATGTAAAATATGATGAATATTGGTTAATAATAACTTGTTTCTTTTTTTAAATTGTTTTTTGGGTCCAAGATATATTCTTTTATTAATAACTTAATGTTGTTTTTTTATTAATCATTTGAACTCTGTAGAGTATGTAATTGTCTAGTTATATATCTTATTATGTATTAATTTTACATTGCATATTCTATTGGTAGATCACTTTTATTGATAAATGGCTTTTATTGGTAGATGATTTTTTTTAGATAAATTTGCTAGTAGATGATTGACTGAATGATTTTTTAGAGTACTATAGATTATATTTTATTATATAATAGTCAATAAATGTACTATGTTAGTAACTAAATAATTTTATGATGGATTACAAATTATAAATGTGGTGGATTTATAAAGTATTTTATTGAAATTTACAATATGAACATTGTTAAGTGATTTCAATATATGAATAGTCACACAATTGTAAAATATTATAACTAAGTTTTTATTTAATTAGAATTTTGATTGAATATGTAATCCGAACCAAACCAAACAAAACTATTATTTAATGGTTCGAAAAAATTTTAATCCAATCCAAACCATTAGTTGATCCTTTAGTTTAAGAAGGTAATAAAAAATTGTAAATTATAGTTTGGCTTGATTTTAGTGAAAATATGACCAAATTGATCTGCGCCTACCCTTATTCTATATATTTGAAAAAATGAATTTCTCTTAAAATTAATGTAAGGATCCAACATACCCTGAATTTTAGTTCATACATGCCTAGTCCCCACTACGTATAATATCTTCAGTATTACACACACAGGCTTCCTTAAAGGATATGTTAATGTCAAACATTTGCTAGCTAATTTTAAATTTTGAAATTGTTTAATTAGATTTTGAAGATAAATGGATTTATAACGATAAAACATACTTCATAAAAACATTTCTAACTTCTACCCACACAACTAAATCTACTTTCACAAAACAAAACTATACCATTAGGTATCTCCCTTGCCCTTCATGATGATACAACAAAGCTCAAAAGCTCAAAAGCTCATTACAAAATATATGGGCTTCTTAACTAAGCGCTTTAAGAAAATACAGACTTTAAAAGATAAATCAAGTTCTAAAACAAAATAAAATAAAAGCCATCGATCCTAACTCATATTTTTCTTCAACAAACTCTCCTCCAGTTATCCTACGCACCCAAACCAAACATCATCATCAACACCACCATCATCTACATCATTATCATCATCAACATCATCATCATATCATTATTAACACATGGAAAGGAAATAATAATGAGTTGAAGCTCAGTATAATAGCAACATAAGCACACACAATATGCTACACATGCTTAAGCTAATGCAATGCAACAACAACAACTTATTATTTGAAATTAAAGTTAAACAAACAACACTGGAGTACTCACACTTCAAAAAAAGCTTTAACAATCTAAGGGTCCCAAGTAACAATAGCTACTCAGTGGGTTGATATAAGCAGCTTAGATACTTATATATCCTATATTTAATCAAGAAAGAGAAAATAGCTCCATTTAGGGTTTACAACCGTTACACACACTACCCATCTCAGTCCATAATATAGTAAGGCTCAACCAGCCCCTTAAACATGAGCCTTGTTGTATTACTTCTTACTGATCAAGATAGAAGTTACACTGATACTATTTGTCCCATCAGCTACCTACTAAGTCACTTAAGAGTTGTCATTATATCATGGCATACCATTACATCATGGTAGGAGGAGGCCTAAACGCTTAACTATCGTGCTCGACCCTAGACAAGATTGTCACTCCCTGGACTGTATTTATCGATAGAAGAACAAGCAGTACTCGTTAATTAGGTTGTTTTTAAGTTTTAATTTATTAGGAATGCCTGTCCTAACAAACAATAGGCACGTTACTGCATACTTTATATGTTCAAGATCCAAACAAAGTCAGAAGATAGATCAGAAACAAACATCTATATAAGAAAATTAAACTATATAAGCAATTAAATTAATTATCCATTTATATCACACTCATATTTAAACCTATTTGATCAGACACTAAATAGGAACCCCGCCATGGCTACAAAGATTGCTTTACCAAGATATGGATAGTTCTCTATTGTCTGGCAAATTCTTCTTCTTTTTTTCTCTTTCTCTTTGTTTATAATTTATTCATTGTAAGAACATCATCAAAACATTCATTTTCAAAAAGACTCCTTTTCTAGCAAGCATACATTTGAAACAACATATTCCTCGTATTATTCATGGTTTAATCTAATACATTAGTCTAAGCCAATTAATAGTTATTAAGCCTAGTTTAACTTAATCCAAGCTAAGTTGATTAAATTTAATCAATCTAATTCATTTTAGCTTGTTAAAGTTTACTTAGTCAAGTTGAACTTAGATTTATTAAGTAAGTTTATTTTATACTTAAAATGCATTTTAGGCTTAAACCTATGTTAAATCTAATTTGTTTAAAGTCATTAATTCACTTAAATCATTCTTAATTATTTAAATTGATTAATATATCATATTAACTTTCATTTATATATATAAATAATTTTGTTTTATTTTATTTTATTTGTTATTTTTTTTTATGAAAGAACATGGCATGTACACAATCGTGTTTCACCCCATGTTTCTTCATAATAGAAACATGCCCAAAAGAATTAAACGTATTCACAACATGTTTCATGCAAAAATTTAACTCAAAGAGAAGTAAGCGTGATAGGGTACACCGTGTTCCAGTTGTGTTTCTCTTTAAGTCAAAATAAAAGAGAAACATAATATAAAGAATGAGTCGTGTTTTGTCTTAGAGAGATGCACGGCATGGTAGGACAAGCAATTTTCAAGTCATGCTTCCCCTTAAGTGAAAACAAAAGAGAAACACGATGCAAAATAATGAGAAACACGGCATAATAAAACAAGTCATGCTTCTCCCATGTTTCATCAAAAAACCGAGCATGCAAAGGTTAGAGAGAAACACAGTAAGATACAATGAGTTGTGTTCTTGTCGTGTTTCAATTGACATATTGAACACGCTAGAATCAAAGAGAGATACGATTAAATAGGGTAAGCCGTGTTTCTTCTTAACATGTTACATACACGAGAAACAGAAAGAAATATAGGTAGATAAGGGGGGACCATGTTCTAGCTGTGCTGTTATAGAAATGTTCATATAAAACGAATCAGAGAGAAGCACAGTTGGATAGGGTTGGTCGTGTTCCAACCGTGTTTCTTCTCTGATGAATTAAAATATTAAGCACGACCAAATATAACTTCCCATGTTTCCCTCGTGCTCTTTGCTCTGTTTTATATTTCAAAAACTTCACTTATTTAACTACCTATTTTGAATCACAACTCCGGATCTAACATTTTAACAGCAGCATACAACTTATAACTTTACTTAAACACTTTCAAATATGTATTTTTACTTCATCTAACTTCAAAACATGTCATGAATCGTCTATCCTAGGTATGTGTACACTAACCTAGATTCTAACTTATATGTTCATATATTCATTGTTTATCAACTTTATCACAATCCCCACTTATATCTAATACTAATTTATCCTATACATGCTTGTACAACAGTCAAAATAAGAAAAACAACAACTTACTTGTTTATTGACCATTTGCTATTTGTCCATCATAACTACTTCCTTCTTAATTTTGAGCTACTACAAACTTCTTTTCCTTCTCCTATCTTATGTTCTAACTTTGATTTCTTCTCTAGCCTTCTTGAAATTGAGATTTGTATTGGTTAATTGAGAGAAAGTGAAGAGAAAATGAAAAAGAACAAGAAGAAAAAGAAATAGGAACCATAGAAGAAAAGGGAAAAAAAAAAAAGGAAGTAGGGTAAAAGAAAAGGAATAGGAATGGATAAGAACTTTAGGATACTTTAGGGTAATGATAATAAGCTTAAATATTTTAGATCAATATCTTTAGTTATAAAAGTGTTTAGGAAATGATTTACAAATTTATATGATTGAAATGAATAACTCAAAATAAAGATTTAGTTTAGGTGGTTGGTTTATAACAAATTGATATTCAATTGAGCTTAGGCTCAAGAACTTATATTTTTAGACAGACAGATGATTTCAAAATTGATAGGGGTTAAGGATATGAAATTTTTGGCTACAGCTTAAGGATTTAAGAATCCTCTAAACATTTTAATAGCATGTTTAGGGATTTAGGGATTCGAAATCTCAAATTTCAACTTAATCTATTACTAATTTAATTATGTCAACTTATTTAAGTACCACATATAATTTTCTTGATTTATTTAATCTATCTAATTTCAATATCTAATTTAGGTAAGGATTTAGGGTATTTTAATTAAATTAATTATTATAGAGTTGTGCTATTGGCTCAAAATTAATATAGTATTAGTCGATGTAATAAATTGAGATTCATTAATACTTCTTACAAAATAATGTGAAGATTATTTTTATCAATTTCAAAAGGACTTTCCAAGTGATTCATGTGTATTTGTTTTAATGAAAAGGAAATTTATCAATGAAACAAGGTATTGTTGATGGAAATTTGCCATCCCATAGATATTGTCTTCACCCGTTTCAGCGAATACATGATTGCAATGTGTATGTAGAATGATTGTAATTGTTTCCATTATTTTAGAGATGTTTTTATTTTTTTTAAATTTATTAACACGTATTAAGTTTCTATTTGCTAGGATAGAATGAGGACAGTATCCATAGGATAGCAAATATTTTTCCATTATTGATGGAAATTTGTTGTCCCATAGATGTTGTCTCTACCCTATTCTGATGAATACATGATTGTCACGTGAAAGTAAAATGATAGTAATTGTTCCCTTTATTTAATGGATGTTTTATTTTATGAATTTATTAATACATGTTAAGTTTCTATTAGTTGGGGTAGGATGGGAACAATATCCATCTGATAGCAAGTTTTTTTCCAAGTATTGTTTTGTATTGATATGGAAATGATGACAATCAATACTTATCCGTGAGTTTCACATGATGACAACATCCATGGGACAATAAATCTTTTTCCGTTGTTGATGGAAATTTACTGTCCCATAGATGTCGTCTCTACCTTATTCCAACGAATACATGATTATCACATGAATGTAAAATAATAATAACTGTTCCTTTTATTTTAGGGATGTTTTTATTTTTTAAATTATTAATATCTGTCAAATTTCTACTAGCCAGACAAAATGGGAACACATTCATGGGATAATAAATTTTTTTCCAAGGATTGTTTTGTCTCAATATGGAAATGATGACAATCAATTCTTATCCGTGAGTTTTGCATGATGAAGATATTTTATTGTATCGATATTGAAATGATGATAATCAATCCTTAATCATGAGTTTCGCATGGTGACAATGCTATTGGATATTTTCTTCTATCATTTGATAAAAATGGTAATTGGAAAATTTGTCATCTACTCCATATTAAGACAAAATGGATAAGATATTGAGATGTTACACTTAATGCATGGCTGACTGATTACCGATTTCTCTGGTGAAGAAAAATATAATAAGGAGCATATCAAGATTCACGATGAACCAGAGAAAATAGCTAGAGAGCACCATCTGCATCTATTTGTCCACGCCTGATGGTGACGATTCCTAGATCAGTGTTATATTATCGAATAGAAAGGATACACATCTTACAATTTATCTCCTATTATCAAAAGGTCGATCTGTATCTAAAATCAAGTTAGTATTACAAAAAACAAGCTACAAAAAGTTCCATATATCTTCATCTAATTTTCGAAGGTTGCTTGAACTAACAAGTTCTACAAAGGTATAATTTTGTTACATGCAATAAAATTATTGTGAGTTCTCGATTGGGGAAAAAATATCTCACGTAATGGATGTGAAGAACGTTCTTCATATTGCCTTTTTATTAGGCTACAAAATAAGATTAACTAATTTTTACGATGTACAGATTCAAAAAATATTTTTTAAAAATTTTCATTATCGTGCATAACCATGTCAATTAAAAAGAGAAAAATAGTTAAGGAGACTATAGAATTTGTAAGTTGTAACAACCCTTTGAAATTTTCATTCTGTCCAATTCTTGAATTCCGAAAATATGGCGCGGTTGCTCTCAACCCCATAGGTGTTCAACAAAGACTTTAATACCTTTTTATTAAAATAATAATTAAAAAATTAAACAATAGTTAATTTTTAAATTACAAGGAAATAAAAAACAGTATATCCTTTTTAGATTACTAGAAAAGTCCCTAGTTTATCCTTTCCCCCCATTTTCTTTCTCATTAAATTTCGTATATATGTCTAACATGCTTAATTAATTGAGAAAACCCTAACACCAACACTATAATATTTTGGAGGACAAAAAATTGAACATACTATTTCTTTTATTAATATAAAGGCATTTTCTTTTCTTTCATCTTATTTTTTTTAAATAACAATACATTAGTCTTCATACATATCTAATCAGAAGATTCCCCAAAATGGTAAAAAGCGAATCAATAGCGTCTAGTACACCGGTGCACACTATGAATATTTGGCAGGTCTTACACTTCATAAGTAATATACACATGGTATTTTAACAAATAGTCATGGTGGTTACTTTCAAAATTGCCTATTATCTTATTTATGTGTTAATGTATAATTGATAGTTGTACGTCATATGTACATATACATGATTTATATTATCCATTGAATAACTTTTCTAATATATGGGTGCTTAACTTTGTATCTCAAACGTACATACATACGAATAGAGCTGGACAAATGGGCTATAGCCCGCGGGCCAGCCCGTTTAACCCACTTTAAAAGCGGGTTAGGGCTAGCTTTTTTTGGCCCGTTTAAAAGTGGGTTAATTTTACCCAACCCACTTAACCCGCGGGCCAAAGTGGGCTAGCCCGCGGGTTAAGTGGGTTGACCCACCAACCCACTTTTATAAAAATAAAATAAATAATTATAAGGTAAATATGTATTAATGAAGGTTATTCTTGAGATTTTTTAATACTTAAGATTAAATTTATGTGTTAATTATAACAAAGAATGACAAATTGATGCACATACACCATAAAATTTTATAAAATATATTATTATTGTTTTAAACAAAATATTATCTAATAAGTTATTTTAGAAAACTTATTTTTATATAAAAATTAATTAAAATAATAATGAAATTAATCATTAATATATATAACCTTATAAAACTCTTTTTTTATTTATATATATCTTATTTAATTAGTATAAATAAGTTAAATGGGTCAACTTGGCCCATTTAACTCACAAAATATGTAAGTGGGTTAAAAGGGTCAAAAAGTGGGTTGGCCCGTTTAACCCACGGGCTAAAGTGGGTTGGGTTAGGGTTAGACAATTTTGGCCCGTTTTTAAAGTGGGCCAAAAATTTTTGGCCCGTTTAACCCACGGGTCAAAGTGGGCCGGGCCGGGTTGGCCCGTTTAACCCACTTGCCCACCTCTACATACGAAGTTCATACCCTACACTATCCGCAGGAGGAAGTACGAAAATGAAATATCCTCAAATACAAAAAAAAATTGCATTGCACAAAGATATTCCTCCATTTATATACCATCTTCCTAGTCTGTTTTAATTTGTATCTGATGATATATATATATATATATATATATATAATGCAGAAGGCCTTGGAAGATTGAACAACGCCGGCTTCAACGCCGCCGGCTTTAGAGGAAAGGCCGCTGGCCTTCGGCTGATGTAGATTAAAAGCCAACCTTAAATGCCAAAACTATCAACCATCATTTCACACGTTTTAAATTTATTGTAATAGTCAATAGTCTTTATTGCCAATTTTTATTATATTTATTATTTAGTATTTGTATTTTAAGTTTTTCATGTAACAATATAAATAGTTTGTTAAACCCTAGTTTATGTTTAAGACATTACTTCATATCAAATTACAAAACTTTGAGAGAGTTTTCCCTAATTAATTACTTGTGTGCAATTGTGTTTTTGTGATTTCAACCAGTGTGTTGATCATATTTATTTTTATACTTTCTGCACTGCCTCAATATATATAAGTGATTAAGTTTTTGTTGTTTTTTTTTTTTACCTGTCTTTTGGAAAATATTATGTTTTAAATAGATATATGAAACATATGATAAATTAACGAACCATACTCTACATGGAATCACCGTCCCTTTCTCCCCTCCAATTTTAGCAAATTTATTGTGGAATTGTAAATAACCTCAGCCATGCAGTTCCTATCTTCAGTACAAGAGTCACTCTCTCGTTTATGTATGAGTACGACAGGACATGTTTGCTACCTCTTTTCCTTTTGGGGTAATTCTTTTTCCAACAAATGTAGGTCCCCAAACAGATCATTTTTCTTTCCTTTTATGTTCATTTCATTACCATTATTAATTATGCTGAAGTGTCATCAAATTTCTCCAACGCTGTTAGAAAATCTGTTTGGTTTATCTTATTTTTATTAGGCTATTTATCTAAAAATAAATATAAATAAAGTATAAATATTTTTATTTATAAATAGATCAAACAAACTAGTTATATATCATATACATATAAACTAGTTAAATTAATGAACCATACTCTACATGGAATCACCGTCCCTTTCTCCCCTCCAATTTTAGCAAATTTATTGTGGAATTGTAAATAACCTCAGCCATGCAGTTCCTATCTTCAGTACAAGAGTCACTCTCTCATTTATGTATGAGTATCACAGCGCATATTTGCTCCCTCTTGTCCTTTGGGTTGAATCTTTCTCCGACAAAAATAGGTCCCTAAACAGAACTTTCTTTTCCACCAAAAAAGAAAAAAAAAAAAAAAAGACAGAACTTTCTTTTCTTATTTCATTATTATTTTTTTCCGGTACAATATTATTATTATTATTATTATGAAATATCGTCAAATTTAAATCATTCCAAAAGCTAACAATGCTGCTTATTTATATTATTTTTCTGCACATGGATTCTCTCACGCATGGTGATCCTTTTTTAACGAAGACTCATAATTCAGTAATTTAGATAGGGGATAATTATGCGAATAGTATCTAAATTTTCATGAAATATGTGTTTTGGTATCTATACTTTAAAATCAATCATTTTGGTACTTGGAGAGATAAAACGTTAATCATATCCATATATGTTTTGACACTATCAAATTTATGTGCAAGCGTGAATAGATTTTCCAATAGCACACAACAACGTGTGATTTATTGTTTGAAAATTTAATTTCAAGATGGAAAACATTAAAAGGATACATTTCTTGAAAAAAAATAAAAATTCCCAAACCATGACCATCATGCCATGGCATCCTCTAAAGACATTACATAAAGGAAAAGATAGATTTTTTCCACCGAAACCCTACGTTTAACCTAATTTTCATCCTGCTTGTACTCTTTCTTGTTGTTGTCCATTAAGACCAAGAGCAGGTTATCAAACAACTCCTTTCATTTTTCTCTTGATAAAATATCCACTAGTCCATCCATATCAAATCTGTCATTTCAAAACTTATGCAAGCTAAGAGTCCTTATTTTCCCTAAGGAAGTTTTTCTTTTACCAAATTTAAAATTTCTTGATCTGTCTCACAATGTTGATCTGCATGCCCACTTATTGAAATCAAATCAGAGGAGTCTAATAGAGACTTTGGACTTGTCATCAACAAGCTTCTCTGAGTAATATTACTTGCTTCGGTTGGTTGCTGTTTCACGAATGTGTTTGTACCGGTGTCCTTATTTTCCACCTTGACAAACCTTGATTTAAGCAACAACCTACCAAAAATGAGTATATTGGATACATAACTTGGAGACACGTAGATTTCTAGCAGAAAGGATGCCCCTACTCGCATTACGCATCCATGGCGTGTGTGTGTATATATATATATATATATGTTTGCATAAAATTTTTCACGGAGTTGATCATGAATCTCACTTTTTGTGCCATTACCATTAGTATTTACACGAAGGTCAAGATAAGTAGATAAAGTGATTCCACGTTCACTTGTTTTCTTTTCTAAGAAGCTACCTAAACTAAAATCCGGTTTGTCTGCTATATCAAAAAGCAACATAAACTAAAGTTAGGTTAAAGCATTATTGGGTCAGACATATTTTTTGAAATTAAAAAATATGGCATTCGAATTAGAGCTTTTCTTTGAAAAATACGTGTTGCTTTATTGTTGTGGAAAAAATCCAGATTAGCAAATGGTTGAATGGGATTTGATGGAGGTATGGATATGATTAACGTTTTGTACTATGAGATATCAAAATGATCAATTTTAAAATATAAATATCAAAATGCATATTTCACGAAAGTTTGAGTACCATTCGCATAATTATCTCTTTAGATAGTATTATATATATATATATATATATATATATACAAACGTGGAGATGGTTTGATTTCCGTCTAAACGGACAAAATTGAAATAGCACTATACAATTGGAAAATTTTTCTAATGGGAAAACGAGATGGCCAGCATATGGTCTAAATCTTAAGTGTATGCATGAAAAGAACACTGAAAGATGTGGAAGAGCACACTTGGGAGTAATTCAACGTAATTAATAAGAACCGGGACTTTTTGGGTTTTCCATTGAATTATGCAGCATGGTCTTCAAAAATGGAGTGCTTAAAAACGTGACTGATATATAGAAAGTTATTGGAAGTTCTGGAATATTGTTACAGTTGGATGTCGACATCACTATTTTATTCTCTCAGCTTCTACCGATTTATCTTTTTTTAATGCCACCATCCATGTCTAACCAATAACTAACATTATTAAAAAAATAAGAAGAAACTGTAAATTACCTCTCTAAACTTTTAAAAATTGATACAATTAAAAACAATTAATATTTTTCGTTAGAATAAAATGGGGAGAGTTGCAAAATACTCCTTCGAACTTTCATCTATATGTGAATTCACCCCCTAAACATTCATCTTTGTGCGGATTTAAAAAATTTAAAATGTTTTTAACTGTACTAATTTTTTAAAGTTTTAAAAAACTTACTTTGAAAATTGAAGGGATGAATCCACACCTTGGTAAAAATTTAGAGGTAATTTATAAATTCCTAAAAAGGTAAATAATATAATAATAATATTATAAAATTGATAAAAAAAATTAAACAATTTTAACCATTAGAAAATCAATGGAAATGGGGAGGATTAAAATAAAAGCTCTTCCTCGAAATAGCTTTTACCTTGTCTAAGGATAGACAACCCAGCAAGAAGTATGAAATTCAGTTTATTTTCCTTTGCCTAATTTGAATTTATCAAAAGGAATAATTTTTTTTTTCTTGTTAATAGAGGTTTACTGAATAGTAATCGGGAATATCGGTATTAAAAAAAAAAAAGAATTATCCGTATGATTCTTTATACAATTTCAAATTCAATCTTATGTCACGAAAGAAAAAAAAATACATTTGAAGAATTCTCAAGGAATCAACTTCGTTGCATGAGTTGACTCTGCCACTAGAGTTTTGCCCCTACAAACATAGAAAAACAGTTAGTGGTGCTTCAGAGGGTTGCCCAACGCGGCCACTATAATGCTTAAGTGAGTTTGTAGATCACATAGAGAATCTCTAAGGGAGCATTAATTAGATAAAAATCATTTTGACCCTTCCTTGTGAAGGGAAAAGCTATTTATTTATAGTTCGTGGTTATACCAAAATGGAGTCCACCGAATCTTTTCCGTTTGAGTGAATCTTCATCTAGTAGCTAATCTGGCACTCATAGTGATGGATTCATGTAGTGCCCGAGGTGAGGGAGCTATAGCTGCATGGAATGTGGCTGAAATAGTGATCCCCTTCGAGTTCTATGTTAGGGATAAATCGGAAATCTAATGGAGATAGCTCGAGAGCGAGCTTTTGTGGGCTTCCATTGAGGTCGGGGTGAATGCAATCTCGAGATCCCCTGCTAGGTAAGGATTCAAGGTGTCACCTATCGTAGGCCTCTCTTAGGCTGGTAAAGTTGATGATCTTTTGGATCCTTCTTGTTCTTTTTGATCTGTGTGGGGATAATAATGGGCCAAGTGACTGTGGTCTATGTTTTGTTGTCAACAAACTCCATGTGGATTGTTGAACCATCTCAAAGGACATTGATGGGTCTATGAAGGTTGAATATACATGTAGAATTCTTAGGATTAAGCTAATTAATGTAAAATTCATTTTTGAACATATAAATGATTTAATTCCATATCGTTCATACATGTTTGTTTTTAGTGCAATTAAGTCAAATCTTAAATCGCTAAATTTCATCATAGTAGAATCATAATTCTCGCCCTTACTAAATAGATAAGCTTTTGGCAATTTACTTTAACCAAATTTAATGGTTTGTTGTTTTTTTTTTCTTTTGTTAGTTCCATTGAATCCGATTATATGCTCACCGAAAGATACATAGTTGAAATTTAGCATCATTTATGTTCGTTTTTAGTCAAAAATAGGAGAGCAGAAAAATCAAAACATCTGAATGGAACGCTTGATAGAACTTAGCCGCCGATCGAGTCTTATTGGCTTAACCAACCGGTTTAGCAGCCCAATCCATAGGGGATGGATCTAAAACGATCAAATCTAGTCCAATCGACAAAAACTTAAAAAAAAAAAAAGGAAAGGATTACTACAATAAAAAGAATGTGTATCTAATATAGCTAAATGATATTGAAAAGTTAAACTATTTTTACACAAATTGGAGAAGATTATTTCTTGATGAAGGCATAATATACTCACTTTTCATTTATTGAATCATGCTTAATCATTATTGATTTTACAAGAAATCATAAGGAAACAGTAATTATGTGTTTATTGTGATATTTTATGTCATAAATGACTGGTACAACAAATACAAGCAACTGGGGGAAGTTTTGAGCAAACTTGAAGATGAATTTATAGTAGGATGACCAATGCAATATGTAGTCTGCCAGCCTTCAACAGAATTCAAACCAGCTTTCAAATAGGACAACAATGGTTGCCTGCTTTAGAACACAATTTCATCACCCTTTACAATTTTTCAACATACTTTGGCACTGGGTGGACTCATGCCATCGGTGTTGCTCCGACTTTGAGAATGAACAGAATCAAAATCATTAACACTACCATAACACTGCCGACTTTCAAAACAGATTTCATCCAGTGTTGAACTTTTCATCTGTACACTGGCAATCTGAAGATTTACGCTATTAGACGTTGGGTGACATTGAATGCCCACAGATTCAAGATTTTAAGCATCGGCTTCAACACTGCTAGTGTAGAAACAGAACATTGCCATCCTGTGTTATACGCCGGTTACTGGGAAATCTAAGCTGCCATCCTTGAGCTAGCATAAAGTTATCCGCTGCTCTCGTAAAGGAATTTTCACAATGAAGGTCGACATATGTAAAATCAAAGCCGGCAACGTAAAGGTGTAATCTACCAACATATATCCCTACGCTACTCTTTAGTATAAATACTCCTTTTTGTTGATTCCGGAGATTGAGAGAGAAGAAAAACCCTAGGCAAAGTAGAAGCAAGAAAAATATATGTGTGTGGGTTTCAATTATAGGGCACTAAAACCCTATTGTTCTAGCAACATTTGGAGGTGATTTTTGGTTTAGAAAACAATCAAGCAATGCCCATTCATTGGTTTTATGAATTTAAAGACTTTGATGAATAAAATTTCTATTGAGGTGTTTTCAATTCTTGTTTTATTATGATTATTGCTTGATTATGTTATCAAGATGCCATGCTTAATGAATTTGTGAAGATGCAATGATGGATTTGATGAAATGGATTGTTTGACTTGTTTTGATGTTGTTATTTGATTATTTGGGAATTTATCTATTATTGCTTGTAGTCTATTTGATTTGTGATTAGCCAACACTAATTAGATAGATAGGATTAGCTATACCCGAAGGGATTCAATAATCCATATAAGCACATCTTAGGTGTTTTGGAGAAAAAATCGTCATAGGGATATACAGGTTTTGACAAAACTCATGAATTCACGTACTTCATGTGGTTGAAAAATATGTGTTAGGTCACTTGGTGGTGCTTGGTCCATAATTTCAATTAGAGTAGTAATTTCACTGTGAGCGAATTACTATTTACCTAATAGTTATAAATAAATTACCTTGGCAGGATAATTTATGCTATGATTGGAATTTTGCTACTCTAGGAGGTGGGCAAGTTCTAGTGAGTTCGGTTAAATCCAAAGTAATCAGTTTCAATATCAACTTGAGGCATCATTTCAATTCAAATGAAAATATAAGTACATTTTTCCTAATTATTTTTAGCATCTCCTAAACCCTGAACCCTCATTTGTGTTGCTAGAGTATTCGGTTTAAAGTGTTCAAATCAATTCATTAGTTTAGTTTTTAATTAAATCACGATTCAATAGCTTAACTTAAAATATGATCTTTGATAGCTTAGCTTATGGAAAAATTAGAATACCTAGTAATTAGTCATTAGCTCCCTACGGTTCAATCTGGTCTCACCGGTAATATTTGTTGCATACGCACCTAGTACATAGGTCAGTTAATCTTGCGCTTATAATTAGAGTTGAAACCAAAAAGTGTATAAGTAACTTAAGTCTGTTGCCGGGGATATTATATTTAATGTGTTGCTACTAATAATACAATGAATAAATGTATCTTTAAAACATGTTTGGATTCATTTATATAAACTTTTATCCAAAGAAAAATGTCCTTCGTTAACAATGAAGGAATAATTTTATAATTTAGTTTTCTTTATAATGTCTAGATTTTTTATAATTAGAATTTATATTAGGTGTTATATATAAATAAATGCACACTCTTTAAGTGATTATAGAAGATTGTAAGGTTCTTAAGCTCAACTTTTCTTTCATAGTTAAAGTTTAATTTTTTTTTTAAATTTTTTTTCTTTCTAATATTTTAATTAAAGATTTAAATTAAGCTTGAGATAAAATTGATGAACAAGAAAGTTGACAAGTTCATCGGTCATAGACCAAAACCTATGAACCAACATGTCTATTAACTAGCCCTTTTAGTTTTGATTTGCTCTAGACATACCCATGACCCAACATATTTAACTTTAGGCTAGGGTTGGTTTAAACCTGTACCTAAGTCTGCAACTAACTTCACTAACTTCTTAAGTTTTTGTTATCATCTAATTGGGAGCAAGATGGCATTTGAATGAGGCTTCATGGCTAACATAGCGGAAGCCTAATATGAAAAGAAAAAAATTGAAATCTATTGAATTACACATGATTGCCAGACAATAATCTTCTACTTGCCTATTGATTCAAAGAGTGTCAAACAAATAGGTATCAAAATTCAAAATTCAATCAAGAACATGAATCTTGGAAAGAAAAGAGTAGAGTCCCTCTTTGAATATTGTTATTAAAATGACAAAAACTCCAAATCCAGCCCTAAAATGTATTATTTATATTAAAACCTTAAAATTTACTTTCCTATTAAAAGATATTCTACTTTGAAAATCCTAATAAGAGAAATTGGAAAATATTCAAAAGATATTCTTATGAATCAACATATTTAAGATATTAAAATATATTCTTTTGAATCAATAACAATTTCTTTGACAACATCATTCCCCCTAAGTTGGACAACAAGTCACCATCGAATCTTCACTTTATCATGCAAGAATCACTTGAATTAACCACAAAAGTGTCAAAAAAATCAATCCAGCAGTGGTTGGTCAACCCATACCAGTTGACCATCGGTTTGGTTTAGCATGTCTCTTTTTGTGCACTCCTTGAACCTATTTTCACCATTTCTAGGTCTTTTTATACACGATATCTACTTTGTCTCTGGTCATTTTCTTTGCTCTTACTTCATGTTGGATTGGTCCAAACCTGATTCATATCATTCTCACTTTTCTAAAAAAGATTCATGCTCAAATCTTGATGTTTCCACTCTTGAAATTTTAGCAGCTTCTTTTGGTTGAAAGACTTTCCTCAAATAGAATCGAGCCCTACCCATTGTTTCTTTTGAAATGACCATACTTCTCTTGTTTTATTTATGTAGGAGTCATGAGAAGTAATATATAGACATGTCCACCATTTTGGATGGTGAAAGTGTTACCATATCCATCATATATAACTTGCCTATCATATTATCATGGTCTTCCTAATAGCACATATGCAGCATCAGTAGGAGCTACATCACAAGTAATTGTATTATCATATCCACAAATAGATGTCAGAATCTTATACCTTTTGTATATGTACAAGACATTATGTGAATTCAACCACCATAATCTCTATGGCCTTAGATGTGGATCAACCTGCAAATCCATCCTTTTAACAAATCCTTGTGACACCACATTTACACAACTACCTCCATCAACTAGTTTGCAAGTACTACCCTATACTAGACAATGGGCTTGAAACAAATTTTCTCTTTAATCAGTCCTCCTTTACTTGCAAGCTAAAATCATTTTTGCACAATGAGTATGAGGCATTCCATAACAGGAATTCAACTATGATTTTTAGTAATATCCTATATATCATCCTTCTTAAAATTTTTAGTCGCTACTACTTTTGCCATAACATCAACCTTGGATTTCTCATCCAACCAATTCTTCACTTAAACCTTTAATGATTCTACATCTTGTTGCATTTGTTCCATTGTCATGGGTATTAAGGTGGATTTTCTTTCCATGGTAAAATGATAGTAATTCTTAATAGTATCGTGACTCACATTATGGTATGTTTTCCATGGTTAGCCTAAGTGTATGTGAAAATGATCCATGTGTGCAATATCATAAAAAATTGAATCTTTATAATAAGTTCCCAAAGAAAATGATACATGTACTTGCTTTGTCACTCAAATTGATTGATTGTTATGAACCACTTCATATGGACATAGATGGTCTACTACGTTTAAACCTAATTTCTTAACAACATATTTAGATATCATATTGTAGTAGAAACCATTAATGATCACAAGACAAACATAACTTCCAATTGTCATATCGGCATGAAATTTATTCTCGATCTCCAATGGATAAGTATGTCCTTCAATGCTCTAATACCAACTGATGTAATGAAAGCCTAATAGGAAAATAACAAAATTGAAATATGCTGAATCATGCATGATCGCTAGATAACAATCTTCTACTTATTTGTTGATTCAAAGAATGTCCAACAAGTAGAAATCGAAATTCAAAATTTAATCAAGATTGGAAAGAAAGGAATACAGTTTCTCTCTGAATATTATTATTAAAATATCAAAAACTCTAAATCCAGCCCTAAAGCATACTATTGAATCAAAACCTTATTATTTACTAAAAGTAAAAAGAAAAAATTCTATTAAAAGATATTCTTTTGAATCGTTAGCAATTTCTTGAACCGCATCAATGGCTTTATTAATTCAAATGGGACTTTCATCCCACAAATATGGGAGTTTCAAATGTTCTGAGTTCTAATGCTATATCCAAGAGGCATTCAAGTAACGTAAGTTGTCATTTGAATTCCCCTATGTTTGAACATGCCAAAATCTTATTAAGCCCCCATTTTTTCATTTTTCTTGTGCAATTAATCATTTTTTATTGATTTAAATTAAGAATGCTCACATAGGTGCAATGATTTAAGTGTAAATAATGCAAAATTCTACATGTCATTAGTTACATTCATCTTAATGGTTTGATTGTCTACTGGAACAAAAAAAGGGGTTTATTTGTCCTTGAACCAAATTATTTTAATTTTAAAAGCTAGGTTTATCAAGGATGTCGAAGCATGTTAATTGCATTAGTAGTGATTCATTATTTGTTAAAACAGACATGAAGCAATTTTTATGGACATTTCTCCTATTTGCAAATTAAATGCAATGAATACATTAATAATGCAATGGAATAGTGTCTATTTAATGTTCTGCTTTAAGCGACCATGTACATATCATGCGACATCAGTACTTTACACAAGGCTTCATAGTGTTGTTAAGAAGATGGTACATGAGATGACACAAAGAGAATAAAAAGGAGAAGAAATAGGCAATCATAGTGTCTTGAATGAGCAAATGATGAACAAGGGATTTCGAGGGAGGTTTTCTTGTGAACCTATTAGTTCTACAACAGCTAGAGTATAGTGTTTACTTGATTTGACTTGGATTTTTGAGAGAAGAGATTCCTATGTAAAGTGTTGTTGATCTTCTTTCTTCAAAAGTTGTAAATGTAGAGGGGTGGTTGGATATTTATAGTTGCTTGAAGTTTATGACAAGTATCATATCATCTTAGTGGTTGAGAGATAAAATAGAGTATGCTCAGTTCTTACTTATCATGGATAGACTAGTAATGGGCTAAGACCAATAGTCATTGAACAATATTTTTTAATCGTAAAACAAAATTAGAAAACCAAAAAAAAAAAATTCTAAACAACATTTTAATCTCAAAATGAAAATTAGACCTACAAATATTGTAGTTTTTAGCCTATATTTATATAGAATTATCAAGGATGTGTTTTTTTTTTTTTATATATATACACAAATACATTTCCATTTTATTTATAATATTAGGGATATATGATTAGAATATACTCTAGACTTTTAAAAAGGTAACCAAAGAAAAATTAGTTTTCCATTGTTAAGAAATGAGATTTTTCATTTTATAGAATTCCATATAAAGCAAATCAGATATGTTTTGAAGCAAATTTATTTTTTGTGTTGTTATCTACAACAATTTAAATACTATGAATAGAAAATGATTTATTTATATTCACATAGAAAATAGTGTAAATATTAAATGTTATTTACGTTTTAAATTTTTGCATTAGCTTTTATTAAATCTGTATGTATTTGTTTTATATTTTAATTTTTCCTTTTCTTTTTCTTCTTTTTTTCTCCAAAATCGGCTAGGCCCGCCAAGTCTATGGATGAAATCATGGACCCAGATGGATCTATCAATGGTTAAGACCCAACCTCGCATGTCAGGTCCGAATCCTAAGCCTAGTGGTTTGGGTCAGGACAGGTTATAGGTAGGGACCTCATGGGGATGTTTAACTTCAAGTGCCTTGTTTTGATTGTTTCTTCTAGAAGTTCTGTTTTATGGAATTTGTTTTTTTGTCTTGAAGTGCAGTTGTTTTTCCCTTAGCCAAATTGTAGAATGTCTAGTATAGTTTTGATTTAGTTGACTTCCTGCCCCATGTTCACGATATTTGAGTGACTATAATTGTTCTCTCGTTTTCAACACAGATTATTGTCTATATATCTTAACATCTTCCATCATCTGTATGTTTCTTTTGATTTTTTAATTTGTGCAAAGTTATATGTATAAGATACATAGTATGTTGACCACTATCGTAAACATACCATGTCATGTAGTAACGTTGTAAGGATACATATTAATATTCCATACCGAGAAGGTAATATTTTCTAAAACTTGGGATTACCAAAAGCAGAAATCTTAAGTAGTCCGTAAAAACATTTATGCGTGGACATAATATTTTCTTTTACAATGAAATGTTTGTGTGGCATATTTAATCTTGTTCAAGATATTTTCGGCCATCCGACCATTTTCTACGCCACAAGTGTACACACGTTGCAAAAGCAGTGGATTTTACACGGACCACTTCTTTTAACCCCATTAGGATCGGATTCTCTTTTCTCCTATAAAAGGAATACCTCAACGCCACTTCTAGCATTCACCCTCAAAACCATTTTCTTTTCTCTTGGTTTCAAGTATTACGATCAGCTCCACCACTTCAAATCGTTAGTAGAGAGATCATGGCCACAAGGATACTATCAGCTGTGTTTGGTAGGCCAGAAAAATCCAAAGTGCCCGACCAAAGCTTCCTAACAAGCTTGTTAGCGGCTTACGACGACGATAAGTTCAGCAAGGACATGGTGGACACTCATGCTCCTGATGAAGGACAAGTTGATGTCCACTCCCTATTTGCACTCACTGAGAACACACTTAAAGGCACTACATCAATTGTGGATGATGTGCTCAATACTAAGGTAGTCTAAAATATTGTCATGCGCAACAAATCGTTCAAACTAAATAAAGAAAATTATGATTTTATATTGAGGATATAATAAGATATTTATACAATATAAATTAAAAAAAAATAAAAAAATAGAGATACAAATACAGATTCCTTTTTCAATAAAAACAAATGGCGTTAAATTAATGCCTGGGAAGTGTTGTCTGGTAAATCTTACCGACGTTCATCACCAAAAGAAAAAATATTTAAGAATAAAAGGATGAATATTTGTAAATGTTGTTGGGGCCACACGCAGGCACCGAAGGCAGCTCCGGCGTACAATGCTCCCAAAGAAGGTTTTACTCCTCCCTTATCTGCCATTAGCGAAGTTACATGTCAGGTAATTACATATATAATGCTGTGTTGTGGCTCGTCATTGATTAGCTATTGTATAATTCAAGTAAAATATGATTATATTCCATTTATAGTAATTATGTAATGAGATGTTGTCATATTATAATTACTTTGTTTTATTATATTATATGTTAATTACATTTATCATATATTATACTTAATATTATTGCCATTTATATCGCCAATAGACTCGCTTCCATATGACATAGTTTTTTTTTTTTTTTTGGGCCGATTTCCATGTGTCATAGTTATATGCTGCAATAATGAATATCGTATACACAATTTTAACAATAGTAAATATATATATTATCATATTATGTTACTTACAATTCTATGAATTAATTATTAAACATTTATATAGTTATATATTTTATATGATATTACTTTGTTAAGTTATTTATATTTATTATACAAGACTACAAGTATAGTGCAGTGATATTAGATAGATATGATTATATTCTATTCATTGTAATTATTTAATGAGATGTTGTTATCATATGATTACTTTATTATACTATATTGTATGTTAATTACATGTATGTATAATGTTATAATTTTAATTTACAATTATATATATTATAATTTTATTAATGTTATTATATTATTGATCATATTATATCATTTAACATAAGATAATTTTAAATAGAAACTATTATATAGTAGAACATAATTTTTAGTAATATTATTATATGATAAATAGATATATAATTATAATTTATAATCTTTACGTACGTAGTATTATATAATGATTTAATATATTAATTATTGTTTACATATCTTAAGATAATTTTGTTCAAGTCAATTAGCTATTCAGTTTTTAGCAATTGAGCACAATAACAATTATTCACTCTTATTATATCATAATTCCATTTCTATTGAGCTGTAATATAATTACTGAAGCAGCTTCTTTTCTATTGTCATAATAATAATGCAAAATTCTGTAGATGACATGTAAAGCTTTGGAGACAAAAAATGTCCGGGAGTCGGTGCTTGGAATCTTCCACGAACTATCAGGCTACTCATGGCTTGCAAAGGCAGTAATCACGCTATCATCCTTTGCATTATACTATGGAGACTACTGGAGACTTGCTCATGTCGAGAAATCGGACAAGGTTGCGGAGTCGATGTCTATCCTTAAGGGGTTACCTGCCATCACAAGGCCCCAAGATCAGCAAAAGAATCAAGTATTTGTAGTACTTAATGACATGGTCAAGTCCATTTTGGAGATCACCGAATGCATTGTGGTGTTTGAAAATGAGAGCAAGGATGTTCCAGAATTGGCAAAGGCCATTGACATTGCAAGCATCGTTTATCAAATTATTATTGCTATTCTTGCAACCTCCATTCAATTCACTTTCCTCATTAGCGTGGGAGTAATTGATGAGTACGTTAATCATTCACACTTGGGAAAGAGCAAGTTTTAGACAAAAAATTGTAGTATCATTTCATGCTTATGATAAACTTCGATGTTTTGTTTACATCAGGACAAAGGGGCGAGATCTTCCTAGTTTTGCTAGAAAAGTTAACATGATACTCCACAACATCAAGAGGCAGCTTGAAGATTTCAAACAAAAAAAGGGTGAGAAAGAAAACTAGTTTTAAACTAATGTTATTGCTTCTTTTCTCAAATAAGAGCACAACGTATTATTTCTACACTATCATGTGATGAAAGACTTAATATCGCAGAGGAAATAAGAGAGTACCAAAGGCTACAAAGGCTTTTTAATGCCCCTACTGACAATGTGGAGCTCCTTAAAGCGTTGTTTTACATCAAGGATGATCCTAAACCACTGTACCATGGCTCTAGGAAATCTACGGTAAAAATTAGCTCTCACCACTCATCTTCTCATGGTCCATAGCTGGCCATACGTATTAATTATACATCCTTAGAAGACATGCATTTGTTTCAACAATATTTACTTCATCTAGTGAAATATTTTGTCATATTAGGATAGCTTATTCTTGCTAAAAAGGCTATTAAAGAATCTGTCAATAGCAATATGCCTCTTCAGTTATAGTCAAATGTGGAATTGGTTTGTATTAGATGAAGGTAGTATTGTATCTAAAGTGCCTAAGGCATAAAGTAATCTACATTCTCACTATCTTGTCACTTATATTTTAGTATAACTTATCCTCCAGTGTTTCGTATGAGACTATTTTATTTTATTTTTCATCAAACACAACAATTTTTTTTTCATTGCTAGTAATTCTAGCTTTTGCTCAACAGGACAAGATTGACTCTCTTAGGAGGAAGCATGTGTTATTACTCATATCAGACCTGAAACTATCCACTAATGATTTACAAGGACTTGTGTCGATCTACAATGAACCTAAGTTTCAAGAGAAACGGTACGAGATCGTATGGATCCCAATCGTGGATGGAGAGATTGAGCCGAATCAATTTGAGAACTTGCAGTCTAAAATGCCATGGTATACACCTCGCTATCTTACATTAATAGACAAAGTGGAAAGAAAGATCATAAAGGAGAAATGGCACTTCAGACAAGAACCAATTGTTGTGGTACTTGATCCTCAAGGGAAAGTTGAATGCCAAAATGCAATGGGAATGATTCGAATTTGGGGGTTCTTTGCATTTCCTTTCACGGATTCTGTAGTAGAAACTCTTTGGAGCCGTCGCGACATTAGTTGGTTTGAGCTCTTGGTGAATGATTCAATATACCCAAAGATAAGTGAATCGGTAAGTGAATTCAATTTCATGTCCTATTATTCAATTCTATAGTTGATTATGCATGATTTATATGGCGAAAGAAATAAACTTTAAAAGCTAAGGTGCAATTGTTTTTATGCAGATCAAAGCAGAGAAGCTCATCCTGATATATGGAGGAGAAGACACCAAGGAGATCCATGAAGCGGAGACCTACTTGAAAAAGATAACTGATGAAGGCAATACCATTATTAGTGTCAATGTAACCAAAATTCCACTATTCTGGACCCGCTTGGAGAGTTGCATGTTCTCTATGATTCAAGGAAAGAGAGATGTTCTTGATTCACTCATGCAAGATGTGCTCAAACTCTACACAAGCTTCAAAAAAGATCGTGGATTTTCCCTATTCACAAGAGGCACTCGGGTGGTGCTCAATACATCTTTAACTTCTTTTACCAAGGTACTCTCTCAACATGAGACATGGAAGAAGCAAGTGAATGTCGATGGCAAGAGCATTGAGGTTGTCATCAGGGAACACCATGACAAGGTTGTGGCACCACAAACTTGCTACCATTTTTACATCCCTAATATGATCGGATACATCCCAGAGAATGTGAAATGCCCAGTTTGTCCTCGAGTCATGAAGAATGTTGTCACGTTTGAATGCTGCCATGGAGCTCATTAGGTTTCAATTGTCATGAACCACAAGCGCTGCGAGAATTCAGAAAGTTTAAAATGTGTTCAACTATACTAAGTGCTCTTGTTTTGTTTTTGATGTGTTTGTGTTGCATCTATGGCAATCCTACCTTGTAATGTGTATGTTCTCAACAAACCTTAGAATAAAGATCCTGGTTTATGCTTACCGTTGTGTTTAGATTGGTGGGTAATCGAGAAAATGCATGTTTAGATAATTTAAAACGGTGTGGAAATGAGATGTAAATCATAGAAATTGGTGGAAAAGATTCACTAACTATGCCACTATTCTTTCTTCATATTTGGAAAGAAAACAATAGAAGTGTGTAAAAATGTTATTAACTAACAAAAATACTCCTGACTAAGCCTAAATTAATTTATATCTTCATATTTTAGAGAAATCATCATTTTCTTTTTATTTCTTTATATTAATCAAACAGGAGAAAGGGAAAAGTTTTTACCAATTTCCTTTTGATTCCACTCTTTATGTGTAAACATAAATGAAAACTATATTTCTATTGATTTCCAATTTTTTCTTTTCCTTTTCAATTTTTACCTTCAATTTACTCATTTGTAAAGATTTGACAAACACAGTGTAAAAATTGGCTCAATTGCTATGTGTGATCTTTTATGCTAAATTTTGTCACCACAACAAATTTTGAACTATTGGGATAAAAAATTAGAAGCAATTAAGTTGTAGCTAGTATTTCCAAGTTAAAGTAGTAGTTTTGATTTGACGTAGCAAAAGTCCCATATCAGAGACAATTTAAAAAATTCTGTAACATGACTACATATAGATGCAACTATGGGTTGAAATTGGAAGTAGACCTGTCTTAAAAAATAATTAAATATATTATATCTTACTTGCCTTAATTGTTACAAAGTGTTAAAGATTTCGATCAAATCTGTCCTCTTACTTTCTCTCTTTCTCCCCATTTTCACCATAGCGTACACTACTTTCCCCCTCTTCTAAACTCAAAAAACATGGTAAGTCTTTCAATCACTTAACTTTATAAATTCAATTTTACAATCCATTCATTTAGTTTAAAAAAAATTAATTACTTACACTGAAGCATGAGTATGTTAAGATTCATAGCAACTAAATATTCACAACACATAAAATTCAGTAGCACCAAAATATTTCACAATAACAACATCTGAAAATAATTTGGAATTGTGGGGATTGATTTTATTTATGAAAAATTAGAGGTGTATATACACAGAAAGGCGGCTAGCTTGGGCTCCCTAACACAAAAGAAAATATAAACATGCCTAGCTAAGGTATAACCTATTCATAGAAGGAAATAAATATATTCCTATACCTAGCTAATGTATAACTTATACAAGAAAGGCAATAAAGATATTCCTATACATGGAAGGAAATAAATATATTCCTATACAAGGAAGGAAATAAAAATATTCCCATACCTAGCTAACGTATAATCTCATTTCTAATACTCCCCCTCAAGTTGGAGCATCAAGATTTGTAATGCCCAACTTTAAAAGTAATGACTGAAAAACTTCGTTGCCCAAGGCTTTAGTAAATAGATCGGGAATTTGGTTCTAAGATGAGATATAGCAGGTATGAATATCTTTAGCAACAAGATGATCACGAATGAAATGACAATCAACTTCCCCATGCTTCATTCATTCGCAAAAAACTAGATTGTTAGCTATATATAAGGCAGCTTGGTTGTCACAAAACATGGACATAAGAAAGGAGTGTTCAATGTTGAGATCATGAAGCAATGCACGTAGCCATAATAATTATGTAATAGTGAGTGCCATTGACTAATATTCTACCTCAGTAGAGGATCTAGCTTCAATTCCGTACTTCTTTGTTTTCCAAGTAATAGGAGATTCACCAAGTTTAATAAAGAATCCACTAGTAGATCGACGACTCGCCCCACATCCTGCGCAATGGACAACACAGTAGGCTAATAATTGCAAATCATAATCAATAGGAAAAAATAATCCTTGCCCACGAGAAGACTTGATGTAGCGTACTACACGTAAACAAGCTTCCATATGTGTCCTACAAGGCCTTTGCATAAACTGACTCAACAAGTTTACAAAATATGTACTCTCAAGGCGTGTGATAGTGAGATAAATCAAGCAGCCAACTAACCTCTGATAGGTGTGAGGATCATCTAATGGAGGACTATCATCTAACACTAACTGCTACTATTGTATCATTAGAAAAGTGACAAGCCATGAACCTATCATACCAAAATCAGTGACAAGCCATTGCCTTGAAGCTTGTTTTAACCCATATAAAGACTTTTGCAAAAGACATACTTGATTGTCTCCTACTTTGCTAATACCAGGAGGAGGAAGCATGTAAACTTCTTCATTGAGGTCACTATGCAAAAAAGCATTATCAACATCCATTTGATGTAAACTCCAATGCTTTGCAACAACCACTATAAGTAAACAATGCAATGTGGTTACTTTTGGGATAGGAGCAAAAGTCTCGTTGTAGTCAATCCGTTCAACCTAAGTATAGCCCTTTGCTAATAACTACACCTTATACCTTTCCACTATACCATCTACCTTAAATTTTATCTTATAGACCCACTTGCTACTAAAGGTTTTTCAATAGGGAGTAGAGCACATAAATCCTAAGTATGGTTGTTGGTTAAGGCTTGGATCTTTTCCATCATAGCATTTTGCCATTTTGAGTCCTTCACAGCCTGAAAATAAGACTTAGACTCCTCAAGGGTGCTAATAGAGGTTAGGAAAATTTTATGAGAGCCATTAAAGAGTGAATTTGATAAGTAAGAAGACATAGGATATGCCTTACCAGAAGAGATCACGTTTGAAGTAGGTAGGACAAATTGTACTTTTCTTAGAGTGTTAACCACATTGTCTCACAAATATGATGGAGCCCGCCTTATGTGCTTGGTTGGCACAACAGGAGGCTCAACATCTACACTAACAACTTCTTCAACTATTTGCATAGAAATAGTGTATTGTCTATAGACTGCATGGTGGATGATAATTCCCTTTGAGGCGGATCTATAGTGGTTTAAGTAATAAGTACAATGGAAAAATCATCTTTTATAAGGAGTGGATTACTAGGAATTCTATTCTGAATAGAATTTTCATTTGGAGATTCATGAAAAGGAAAAATATCCTCATAAAAAATAATATCCCTATAAATCATGGTTTTTTGGTTATCTAAATCATAAACTTTATAACCTTTTTTACCAAAGGGATAGCTAATGAAACAATAATGTCTACGGGAAGAAAACTTATCTCTTGACTTGTTAATATCATTTACATAACAAAGACATCTGAAAATTCCTAAATGATCATACTTGGGTGCCTTGTTGAACAAAACTTCATAAGGTGACTTTCCATTTAATTTTTGTGTAGGTGTAATGTTGATAAGATAGGCTATAGCGAGTGCACACTTGCCCCAAAATTGAATGGGTAGGTTAGCTTCAAAACTTAGGGCCCGAGAAAATTCTAGAAGGTGTATGTATTCACATTCAACAACTCCATTTTGTTATGAAGTGTCCGTATATGTAGTTTCATGAAAAATTCCTTTTTTTTCTAAGAAGAATTTCATAGGTCCTTCTATAATTTCTTGGGCATTATCACTACGAAGTCTTTTGATTTTACCGTTAAATTGGTTTTCAATTAATGAATAAAAAGTTTGAATGCAATGATGAATGTTAGACTTATTTTTCATCAAGTATACCTAAGTACATCTAGTACAATCATCTACTAAGGTCAAAAAGAAAATCATAGTGTATTAACTCAAAAGCAACACCAGACTTATTATGACTCAAGGGAAAAGACAAATGAGTTTGTTTTTCTATATGATAGATGTCGCGACATTCTTTATGAGTTTTAAAAGAAACATTGGACAATTGAGGAATCAAAGACAAATTTTGAAAAGAACAATGACCTAGTTTACTAAGCCAATAATCAATTGATGTCTTAACATTATTGCAAGTAATTTTTTGTGGAAGTTTTTTTTTTTTAATAGTACAATCCTTCATGTTCTTCATCTACTTCAATCAACCTCTTTATA
The DNA here is from genome assembly GCA_024138025.1 of Combretum micranthum. Taxonomy (NCBI): domain Eukaryota; kingdom Viridiplantae; phylum Streptophyta; class Magnoliopsida; order Myrtales; family Combretaceae; genus Combretum; species Combretum micranthum. The sequence goes on from JAMXBD010000030.1 coordinate 1,943,216, forward strand.
GTAAGGTCTTGTATAACACAAAAATTTGCAAAAAATAAGGTAACATAATCTAAACTTTTAGTAATTTTGCTAATGGAAATCAGGTTACATGTACAAGATGGAACATGCAACATATTATTAAGGTGTATATCTTAGTTAAGTTGAATTGTTCCATAGGAATCAACAGTGATTTTTTGGCCATTTAGAAGGCTAATTGGAACTTTAAGACTATGAATTCATCAAGCAAGCATCATTAGAGACCAAATGGTCTAATGCTCCAGAGTCTAAAATCCATTCTAATGTTTCTTAAGAAGAGGATACATTACCTACAAATTTGGCAAAAGTATTCATGTAAGCCCCGGAAAATTTCAATAAATAATTTTAAGATAAACTTCAAAAATAAACCATAAAAATCACTTCAAATTAAAACCGAATTTCAACTAGTCTTAAATCACGAACGAATTCGAAAAATTTCCGAATCTTAGGAAAAATAAGAATTCTCAAAAACAAAGTAAGAACTCAACATACTACAATTCCAAAACCACTACGTACGACAAATTCCATACGTGACTCCGATTTATAAAATCGGGTAATATAGATCCCAAAAACGAATTATTAAAAAGTAAATAACGATTAACTTTCAGAAATGAAACCCAATTCAAAAATTCCGAAAACGTTAAAAGATATTAAATACTTACAAAAATAAAATTTAAAATAAATTTCTCAAATTAAATATGTTGTATAAACATAAATATCAGTTTCCAAATTGGCAAAGGCCTAAACTGAAAAATCACCCGTAAACCCTAACCGGAATACAATAGTGTAAGTCCGGCAATCTAGCGCCCCTAGCCCTAGAGGCCGAGATGTAGTTTAAATATGTAGAATAGCTCATAGTAATATGAGTTTGTTTAAAAATATCATATTGGTAAATTTTTTACCTATTTCGAATCAGTTCGGATACAGACTTCGAAAAGCGTGTCCTGAGGCTCGAGATATAAAAAATATACCAATAGTACTGTTAGACTTGTAATTCCATAAGATTTCTAAATATATCAGTTATATAATTTTTCGGGTTATAAAAGTTACAGTTATAACCTTTTTATCGTGTTTCCATTATTACCGGTAATTGATTAGTCTTTTGTACTATTCATTCTTATTTCATTACAAAATTTTATTATTCTTATAAAGCTTTATATTTTTAGATAAATATTTCATATGTTATAAAAAATTTTGTTTTTCTAAAATTTAGTTCGTTTCGGGTCTTCACGGGATCAGATTCTGTTTAAGACCCGATACTAAAAATAAAATAAATTAATTTAATAATTTTAAAATATTTTTAAAATATTTTTATTTTCATAAAATAATTTTTTAGAATTTTCGGGTTATAAAAATATTATTTATAGCCCATATTCGCGTATTTTGATCATACCGGTAACATATTTGTTAAAATACTAAAATAATTCAAATAATTAATTAATTTTAATTATGAAAAATCTGCTACAGATATTTGGAATAAATTTTCCAATTTTATTTTATTTTAATTTATTTTATTAAGAAAATACTTTTACAACCCATACCTTGAAGTACACCTTACACATATCACTTCCTTTTCACTTCAATCTTTCTACACATTAGCCCACAATTCATGGCAAATTTTTTACTCATTCATGGCTGCCATGTCCTTTAATTTACTCCATTTTGACTAAATTAATTAAATTCTACTCCTTCTTAAGAAAGCTACATTACACATTTATTACACAATTCAAATTCAAGTCAAATTTCAACAATTTCCTCTCTCCTCTCTCCTCATAATTCACGTGCAGCCCCTCCCTATTGCTGCCCTTGTTTTATTTTTTTTTCTCTCTTTTATTCAATTAAAACACTCATTTTCTTTCACTCCTTCATTTACTCACTTTTCCTCTTTCATTCCTTAGTCTTTTCTCTCTCATTTTCCTCTCTTTTCTTCTTCTTCTTGTTCTTGTTTCTTCAAGAACCAAGCTGTCCCCACACTTTCCATTAGCTTCCACCCATATTTCTTAAAGATTTCTAAGCAAATCTTCATCTCAAAGCCTCCATAGGTGATATAGGTAAAGTGTAATGAAGGATTCATGCATCAAATAACCTTCCATAAGCTTAAAAGCTTAAGATGATGATGCCAATAATGAAACACTCCTTTTCTCTACTTTTATTATCTTGTATTTCAATTATTTTGTTGTTTAAAGTTGATATATTTTGTAGATCTAAATTTTTGTAGCTTTGATTTTCGTTTATACCATAGATCTTGTTATTTAGGTTGTTATATTTGTTATTTCTTATGATTTATGCATAGATCTATCATCCACATGTCCATCTTAGTGATTCATGTATTTAAAACTAGTTTAGAAAACTAGATCTAAAGTTTTAAGTTCATAAAATGCATTAGACTTTGTTTTATATTCATGGATGACTTGTGATAGCATGATGATGGTAGGAAGTTGGAGGAAACTCAAGATCTATTTTATTTTCAACAAAAACAACTTTTGAAAATTCGGATGAAAATGGAACCATATTTAGAAAAGTGGTTTTTCAACTTCAAAATTTATATTTTTCATTTAAAATGAAGAGCTTAGGGTATAGATACCATAAATGGAAGATTTTGATAAGTAATATTTAGATCCATGATGTTTATAGCTTATTACCATGCATTTGTTTTATGTTTATGTTCATAGTAAGTATAGATCTTAGTTATGAACTCAAACAAAATTGTGAAATTTGTATTTTGGCAAGACCCCTATTTAAAAACCACTTTTCAAGTGTCAAAATGTAATTTTTACTTAAGAAAATGAAGGTTTAATATATGTATATCATCAAAACTTCTTTTTACAAGAATCAAAAGTGATTTTCAAAATAAAAATTCTATTTTCGGATTTTGGCCAAGGCCTATTTTAAAAACATGTTTACCAATTCAAAAATGAAGTTTTTATTTAAGAAATGAAAGGCTCTTAGGATAGGATATGTAAGGAATGGATTTTCATGAGCTTAGATAGATTTTATCAAAAGATATAACCAAAAATGAATTTTATAAATTCGGATCCCAACCAAGACCAATTTTTAGAACCCATGTATCAACTCCAAAACTCATGTTTTATGTGAAAAATGAAGTATATAGGTAATAGATATCATTAAGCAATGATTTTTACAAGTTAAAATGAGTTTAGGCATGAGTAAGGTGTTAAACAAGTAATGAAATTAAAATAAAAAATTTTGAGTTAGTGATCAATTGTCAAATTCGTAATTTGAGATGATGCATAAGTAATCACTTAGTATTTGAGCTCAAATTGTAAGTTTTATGTATTAAATGAAGTCCTTAGGTAATTGATATAGTAAAGCCTTAAATTTTAATGTTTTAAACAAGTTTTCCCCAAATGAATCATTCAAAAAGTGGATTTTCTAAAATTCGGATTTTTGAGTAAATCATATTGGAAAACATATTTACAAAGTGTAAAATGGAAATTTTTATGTAGAAATGAAGGTCATAAGTAATATATATAATGAAGACTCAATTTTAACAAAAATAGTTATATTTGCTTAAGTAATAAATCCAAAACAAATGGAAATGATCAAAGTTAGAAAACTAGATTTTTCAAAAAGTAGTTATAGTTGAAGTCTTGCAAAATAAAGAGTTCCAAAATTTTCTTTTACCAAAAATCATCAAGACCATGCATACATGAAACTCATTTCATGCCATTCATGTTAGGAAATCACTCATATTGCATCTATGGCTAATTTATATAATAAAAACATTACAAACATTTACAAAACTATTTTTCGGAATCGGAAACCGTTATTGATCAGATATGATCCCTCTATTCCAAGACTTAAATGTTTTCAAAACCTAAATATAATATTAGAATTAGATAGATCTTTCGAAGTAGATAGAAATCGATATATAATTTGCGAGATTCCTAGTTAAAATGACCAAGTTATGACCGTTTTAAGTTGGAATTCCCGCTTAGAACTAGAATTACGAATTTGATAGTTCGTATAAGATCGTTTAGATTAGTTTGAGTTGAAATACTTATTAGATTATTTCTTCCTTTTTAGGAGATCCCGAGATCGACGATTCCTTGCCACCGAATTATTATTACTAGAAGACCGGTGATCCAATGGCCGAGTGAGTTTTCTCCTTGTTTTGTTACCTTGATTGTGATTGTAGTTAGTTGCATTAGAATTATAGGAACAAGATAAAAATCGATATGAATGGGGATGGGATATATGATGAGACTGTGATGAATGTATGCCAAAGAATACTAAAGCATATCGAAACCACGATTTGATTGGATAACTGCATTGTTCATATTATTCCTGTTATATGTGTGATATTGGTTGGTCGCTCTAAAGAATGTATAAATATTTTTGTGCGAAGCAGAAAAATTAAATTGGTCATGCATCAAATCGAACATATTGCATTGGTAGCATGCTACTTCTACGCAGGTCGATCGGTATGGTCCGTTGTTGCCTCATTTGGATAACGAGCCCGGTGCTAGAGCTCATTTAGGGGTACTAAGGCGCATGTGGATGCATTCTTGGATGAGCCTAGTCGAGTCGAGTGCTAAGAGCCAAGGCTTGGGGAATAGATGCGGTCGTATAGACTCAATACCATTCCTAACCCAAGATACGGAGGGCGTAAATCCGTTCTGTGTGTGGGTTCCGGATACCCATACATAATTGCTTGCTCACGTGTTTGTTCATATATAGCATATGACTGATTTTAACTTGTTTGTTATGGTACGAAACTAAGGGAATTCTCACTAAGCTAGTGTAGCTTATACCCCAATAGTTGTTTAAATGAGCAGGTTATTTCAAGAATGCAAAGTGGGGATCGAATTGGTTGGAGCCGGGAATGACTCCAGGATTTCGGCAAAGAACACGAATGTTTGAAGTTACTAGTTAGTTTTATTATTTGCCTTGTAATAGTTTTATGTAGTAGAATCTTTTGATGAAGTGTAATTGAAGTTTAATGATTTGTATCTAAAGTATAGTAAATTTGTATTTCTTTTACATTGTTACTCAAGCTATATCAACGTAAAATGTATTACTCCGATGAGTCTCCTCTATGTGTTAGACGCCTTGTACATAGTATGGAAGCCTTCGCGTGACTGAGGTGGTCATTCTTAGGCTTTAATATTGTGTACGGTGGACTGCCACGTTTAGAGTACTCTTCGGGGCGTGACAATTCAGGTTTTTGTTGGATTCAAGAATAGACAAAAGTTGTGCTATTTGGTCTTATGACAATCCAAAATTGTTTCCATTGCTTTCAATGTTATGAACTGATGAATTAGCTTTCCTTGTCATTGCAATATGTATGCCCTATTGTCGACGTTCACCTCATCCACCTCCTCTGTTGCCCCTTGTACCCCAATCAATTGGATCATTAACCAAATGAAAATAACGTTCCTTTACATGACCTATTTTCCTACAATGGTCACATGTTGATTTCTCACCTTCTTCAACATCCATGGGTTGTGTTTGTTGAGGCGCATGGTTGTGATTGTGTTGTGATGAATCTCCACGTGGTTTCATAGCTAAATCAGCTGCTTCAACAGTCACTCAGCTGCTTCCAATGGATAATTGCTTTTCTTATGTTATTAACATGGAATAAGCATGACTAATGGATGGTAAAGGGTCCAAACCGAGAATTTTTTATCGAATAGTCTTGAACTCATCCATGTTGATGCCAAATAAAAATTGATGAAGTCTTTCTTGTTCCTGTTCTGTATGTTATTCTTTCAGTCCTCTACAAGTACAATGTAAAATCTTGGAGACAATATTTATTTCATCCTAAAGAGTTTTCATCTTTGTGTAATATTCAGCAACTGTCATGTTCTCCTGTTTTGTTCGATAAATCATATCTTGGGGTTCAAATAAACGAGTATTCTTGAAGATCCATGAATATTTCAGTTTGACGACTCAGAACGGGAAAATACGCTACACAGGTGGTGGCATCATGTCATGCCATTCGCAGCACAGACAAAGAAGCTGCTATATAAAACACTGTAGAATATTGTGGTCCTATGGAGATAACGTCGTTCGATTGTTTTTTGTGTGGAAGACAGAAATATCTAGTGGATAAAAAATTTGTTTGTTTTCCGTCCGTTGGAAAATAATTTAATAGAATGCCAAAAAAATAAAAAAAATTAGGAAGAAAGAAAGATGAAAAGAAAATATTAATGAAGGAAGAAAATGAAAAGAAAAATTATAATTTTTTTTTTGAATGAGGGAAAGAAAGGAGAATGAATCTTAATAGTATAATATTTTATGTAGTTAAAACATGATACATGTTTTTATGTTTTAAACTTATGTATTTACTTAAAGTATATAATTGTCTTTTCATTTATATTCCCTCACAATTTTCTTTAAATTGAAAAGAATAATTTTTGGTGTGCTTGAGGGAAATTTTTTTCTCCTAAATCCATTCCTTTTTTTGAAGGAAAAAGCAAAATTTTCTATTCTAATTCCTCCTTTCTGTATCCTTCCTTCGATCCAAGTATAGTATAAAAGGAAAAGGAAAAGGAAAACATTATAAAAATTAAAAATAAAAATTAAAAAAATAAAAACTTTTTGAAAAGAAATGTTAGAGTTATCACTCTTGAAATCATGACCTGAAGTCATGATTTTATTTTTTATTAAAAATGTGACTGGAAGTCACGATACTAAGGTTGAGGTATAATCTTCATCCCCTTCCTTATGTGCTTCGGCAACATCCCTTCACTCGTGCCAACGCCATTATTCCTCAAAACCGTAACACCACGACCGCCATGATACTCACCATTATTGTTATCATCATCATTGGTGTCATCAGGTGCGTCTGCAAAGATTGAGCTATATTTATTAGGGAAGGTCTGTTGGTTTAAAAAGAAGGTGTTTATTAAATAAGAGTTGTTGTCGGTTTGCACAAAAACTTGATTGTTGCCAACAGTAGCGGAATCGACGGAGTCGTGGGTAAGGAGTTGGAAGGTAGCAGCCGTATTCTTATCTATGAGTACAACCTATTAACCTATTGGGGTTTAGCTTAGATACATACAGTAAAGAAATGCACACTAGGTTCTTAGACTTATATTCCTAGAATGTTGAGATGTTTGTTCCAAATATAATGATTTATCATAGGTACAATAGAAATTTTAATGATTTTTAACTCTCTTTCTCTTAACATTCGGCTTTTACTCTATTCTTTCTTTCACTTAGAAAAATTATTATTTCTAATGGTATCGAAAGCAGTGGCAAAATGATGGTTATACATCAATCCCAACAGGAGTTATAACTCATGCTCGCACTTGAAATCATAATTTGAAGTCACGATTTTAGTAAAAGAAAATGAAATCATGACTTCAAATCATGATTTCAAGTGTGGTGCTTTTAGAATTTTTTTTCCAAAAGATCTAATTTTTTATTTTTATTTTTATTTTTCTCTTTTTGTTTCCTTTTCCTAGAAATTAAAAACATTAAAATGCTTTTGCATTTTGAGATGAAAACAGAAAATTTATACTTGAGATGATCTCAATGCATTATCTTCTATTCTTTCTTTGTGTTGTTTTTTTTTTTTTTTTTATTTTAGTAAAAGTGTTACTAGCATGCATCTTTATATTATGTTGGAATGACAAGAAAAAATTAGAATGAAAATGAAAAGAAGAAAAGAATTAAAATGGAAAGGAAGGAAAAAAAGAGAATTAATTAGTTTGTTTTAGTATTTGGATGAAAAGAAAGAAGAAAAAAATAATTAATAAGAATAGAGTTTTTAAAAATAATATATTAGAATTAGGCAAATTCTATTTTAGTGACATGAGTTTTCACAATTTAACAATTTAGGTACTTGTGTTGTAATTTTGACATATTACCCATATGAGTTATTCTCTTCATAACACACTTACCCATGGTTAAATAAAAGAAAATAAAAAAGGAAAAAAATTAACATTAAAATTACAAAGTCAATTACAACCCTTCCCCAAAACAAATCCCTATTTCTTAAATCTAACATCCACACATGAAAACTCTAAATCATTCACTACATAGTTGACCCAAAAATCTTAGTTCTTTTTTTTTTACAGATGCATTTGTTCTCCTTCTCAGATTAATCTAATGATGAGCTTAGTACATTTCTTCTCTTGCATATACCATACGAAAAAAGATTGGTCTACTGTGGTATTTGTTTCCAAATATAAAATACCTAGATGGTAGAAGTAGTAACAAATTACTATATTTATATTAAATTATTAACTCTTAATTAATTAAAATATTATAAAAAAACATTATAAAAACAACAAATATCCATCAAAGTAACTACCATTTTCATTATTTAGTAAGGTTTTTAATGTAGTGAAGTAAATATTGAAATTTCTTAAATCACCAGTGATTGCTAAGTAACAATATTTCACTTGCCTCATGATATTAAAAAAAATGTCAGCCAAATAGACATCAAAATTTGAAATCCAACAAGAATACAAATCTTAAAAAGACAATAATAGGGACATGCTATAAATGTTGTTATTGAAATGGCAAAAATTGAATATCCAACCATAAAGGATACGATTAATATGAAAACCCTAAATTTTCCAAAAAGAAAAAAAAAAAAAAAGACTAAGAAGCCTCCATTATAAACTAAATAAAAGGACATGAAAAGGCCACAAACTACATTAAAATTCAAAAATCTTATTTAAGAAGATATTACATTTCAGAAACTCAAAAAAAAAAAATAAAAAAATAAAAACACGATTTTAAAGGTCTAAATAATGGAATCTAGCCAAAAACTTATATACATCACAAGCAAAGATGGTATGTTTTACTCCTTGGCTTATTTTCCATTAGGTCAGGCTTGAAAATACAAAAATTCATTTTCCAAAAAGTTTGTGAGATCATTAATTTGCCCTTAATAAGTTTTTCCCATTTGTTCAATATGCATTTGTAATTCCTTCGACCACATCAGCTTTCCTCCTGCTACATGTAAGGACCCGCTATTAACCCTTTAATAAAAACAGGTGATAACAGCTCCCCAACCACATATAACCTACATAAATATATATAAGGTTGTTTTATAAAAAGTGTTTGAAGTATTATTTGCCTAAACCTCAATACTCATACTAATAAATTTGAAAACTATTGATTTTTTTTTTAAACTTGTAATAAAAACGCAACATCACATTTATCATATATTACAAGGGAAATAAGTTCAAGATATACATATAGCTAGGTTTAGATATTACAAATAAAGGCTTCTTACAAGCCTTATATAAAAAGCCACAAAAGGTAATTCAACCTATAACATCAAATATAAACATCAAAATATTCCATAACTAGTCTATTACAAAATAGGCATTCCATTTTGGTCCATAGTCATATCTAATCCTCTAAGTCATCTAGAAAATCCTAAAAGTCGGTACCATAACCCATATTCGCATAAAACTCGTCTTGATCATCGCCTGAAATAGCTAAAATATGAGCCAAAGGCCCAGTATACAAGTAACGAATACAAATACAACAGTCATTAGATTATTAGTTAATCTTTAGTTAGTCGAATAATACTGGAGTATTCAAACTCCGAACAACAAGGATTTCTAAGGGAACCTAAGTAACGATCACGATACTCAGATGGTTGATATAAGTAGCTCGAATACTTATCTCTCGTATATGACTTCATCCAAAACGAAAAAGTAATCTCATCTAGGGTTTTCAACCGTTTCTTGACTTTACTTAGCTCAATCCATAATATCACTTAATTCAAGTGTTCCCATAAACATTGAATTAAATCATATTACATCATTTCAAGAATAAACAAGTGTTTTACCGATACCGAATACCCTATCAATTACCTATTAGACCACTTATGAAAGTCATTCCAAAATGACAAGGGTGGTCTAAACGCCTAAAACTACCATGCCCCTAATTTGAGCAGGGTACCGCTCTTTGAACCAGATTTAACGGTGTAAAAGACACTCATATAAACAATTATTAAATTTCCTTAATTTAAAGTAATTTTAAAGGATGTCTATCCTAAATAAAGAATCAAGCAAGTTATTGCATACCTAAAATAGCTCGGGAACTAACAGAGTTAGCCAAGCGAGGATCTATCACTGTACAAAGAAAATATTAAATTTCTTACTTAGTTCAAGCACAACTCAACTAGTTTTATACATAACCAATCAAAGAAATTCAAATAAATTATTATAAAGTCATAAAATAGCATTTAGACATCATATAATATCATACAATACTCAACAAATATTCAATTAATCATATATCAAGCTTTGGAAAATATTGGAGGAAGTTTTGAAAATGAAAACTGTAGGGAACACGCCAGCCTTGAACGCCGGTGGCGTTGGTTTGGTGCACTCTGCACTAAAAACTTAACGCTTGCCATCGTTGGCAGCGTTCAACAATACGCCGACCACGTTGTAGTCTACGTTGGCGGCTTTGAGCCAGTGTAGACTGCAACTCCAATTTTCCGAAATTTCCAAGAGTTCCATAGAGTTGGTCCACGCCCGTGGATACCCCCAACACCGGCAATGTTACCTTGTACGCTGGAAGAGTAAACCCTTATGCTGGCGGCATTGGGACGGCGTACACTACAGCATATATTTTTCGAAAAATTGCAGACCTCCCTATTTCAAAACATAAAATTTTTACCACATTTCTTACTTCCAAAATCATTTCCAGCTCCAATCTTCAACCCATATGTATTCTATATTCTTTTAATACTCATAATCTTCATTTTAAACTCTTTAAACATCTATATTTACCATTTAAAACAAAATTCCTCATTCAACCCTTCACATTACAAAATTAACTACTCGACCCTTTGTCATCCTAACACAACCATTCCAACACTTCTAAATTCATATAAAACACATACTACAACTCATCTAGCAACATAACACTACTCAAACTACCATCAAAGTATAAAAATCATCCTACCACCACTTAGCATATAAACCCTATTCTAATATAAGCATAACTTAAGTATACATAAAGCAAGAGGAACACACTTACCATAAGGACTTTTTGCCTTGGTTTAGGAGTCTTGTTGCAAGCTTTTGAGAGTTTAATTTGTGGAAGATGAAGGGTTTAATTATATATGGCCATGGGAGAGTTTTTGGGAAAGGAAAAATGGGGTTTTGAAGCCTTTTGTTGTGTGTTATGGTGGTATGAAAATTTTGGAGACTTTTAGAAGTTGATATTTATCCATTAGTTGATTTTGGTGGCTGCTAAATTAAGGTCTTTAATTGGCTTGGCTTTGGTTAATTAATGAGCTTGCTTTTTGGCTAATTAAATGTGGTCTTGGGCTTTATTTGTAACTAAAATTTTCTGCTAATTATAGGATTAAATACATACATAATTCAACTTGTTCTAATCATATTTCATACATTCTAATACACTTAAAATTTATGAACCAAATATTTAAATATTCTAAGGTATTTAATTATTTTTAACATAACAACACATCTCATATTTCATGCATCAACATGAATCACATTTATCACATTTCAAAATCATATATAATTTCAATAATACATTTATAAAATATAAATTGAGAAATTCATGGCTATTTCATTCTCTCCTCCTTCAAAAAGTTTCGTCCTCGAAACTTAACTTACCCTATTATTGCTCAAATATCTCTAGATACTTATTTGTCATCTCATTCCCAAGCTTCTATGTTGCCTCTCTCTCGTTTTGTCTAGTCCATAAGACTTTCATAAAAGGAATTACTTTCTTCCTTAGTACTTTGTCAATTCTACACACAAGATCTTGATCGGCTTTAAAATCGTGCTTAAATCTAGTTGAACTTCCGGTTGATGAGAAGAAATGATTGCATCAGGATCTGATATACATTTCCTAAGCTGAGACACATGGAAAATGTCATGCACTTTTGACAAATTTGGGGCTAAAGCTAATCGATAAGCTAATGGTCCAACTTTCTCCAAAATCTCATAGGGACCAAATATCTTGGATTTAATTTACCTTTAACCCCAAATCTAATAATACCTTTTGTTGGAGAAATCTTGAGAAACACATGATCACCCACATCAAACTCTAATGGTCTTCTCTTCATGTCAGCATAACTCTTGTATCTATCCTGGACTATTTTCATCCTTTGTTTTACCATTTGTATCTTGTCCACTATTTGATGAACCAATTCTAGACCCAAATTAGCTCTTTTACCAACTTCATCCCAGTATAATAAAGATCTACATTTCCTACCATACAAAGCTTCATAAGGCTCCATCTGAATCGCGCTTGGAAACTGTTATTGTAGGCAAATTCAATAAATCATAGGTAAGTGTCCCATCTATTGCCAAAATCTAAAACACATGTCTAATGCATGCCTTCCAATATCTGAATGATCCTCTCTGATTGACCATTAGTTTGTGGATAAAACGTAGTACTGAGCCGAAGCTGGGTACCCAAAGTTGTATGTAGACTTTTCCAAAACCTACTGACAAAATGAGTATCTCGATTGGAAGTAGTCGTCTTCGAAACACCATGAAGTCTTACTATCTCCTTAATGTAGATATATGCCATCTTTTCCAAAGAATCTCCAACTCTCAAGGGTATAAAATGAGCTGACTTTGTTAATCTATCAACAATCATCCAAATAACTCCATACTTGGCAATAGTTCTTGGTAATGCCGATGCAAAATCCATAGTGATATCTTCCCATTTCCACTCGGGAATGGATAGAGGCTGAAGTTCTCCTCCTGGTCTTTGATGCTCAATCTTTATTTGTTGACAAATCAAACACTTGGATACATAATGAGCAACATCTTTCTTCAATCCTTCCCACCTAATATTTCTTTAAATCCTTGCACATCTTGGTGCTTTCGGAGTGAATAGAATATATAGAGGAATGAGCTTCTTTCATGATCTCTTCTTTCAAACCTTGTGGGATGCAAATCCAATTCCCATGTCTAACAACACCTTCCATATTAACTTTTAACTCTTTTCTTTTTCCATCATTTATAGCAAACTTCATTCTTTTGGTTTCATCATCTTCTTTTGAGCTTGTTTAATCCTCTCCAAGATTGTTGGTTATAAAGATACTTGAGCTAACATCACATCAACTTTTTCCATTATAATTTCAAGCTCTAACTTTCTGAATTCCATGTGAATCTCCTTTTAACTTGTGAGTAAAGTTGCAATATTTACTTGCTTCTTCCTACCAAAAGTGTCTACTACCACATTCAATTTTACCAAGGTGGTATAGAATTTCCACATCATAATCCTTGATTAATTCAAGCCACGTTCGTTGTCCCATATTGAGCCCTCTTTGTGTAAATATGTATTTCAAATTCTTGTGATCAGTGTATATCTTATACTTCTCCCCAAAAAGATAGTGTCTCCAAAGTTTCAAGGCAAGTATCATTGCTGCCAACTCTAAATCGTGCACTGGATAATTTTTCTCATGGGGCTTTAGTTGTCTTGAAGCATAGGCTATGACTCTTCCATCCTGCATAAGAACACAACCAAGTCCTTGGATAGTAGCATCATTGAACACCACAAATTCCTTTCCACTAATGGGCAATGCCAAAATAGGAGCAGATACCAATCTTTCCTTTAATTCCTCAAAACTCCTTTTACACTTGTCATCCCATACAAACATAACATTCTTTTATGTCAATATTGTAAATGGAGATGTAATTTTCAAAAATCCTTCCACAAATCTTCAGTATTATCCAGCTAATCTAAGGAAACTTCTGATTTCACTCACATTTGTGGGACTTGACCATTCCAAAACAGCTTCAATCTTTACTGGATCAACTAATACACCCTCTTTTGATAAAATATGCCCTAGAAAGGATATTTCTTCAAGCCAGAATTGACATTTATTGAATTTAGCATAAAGTTTCTTCTCCCTAAGCCTTTGTAACACAAGCTTCAAATGCTCTTCATGCTCATCTCTACTTCGGGAATAAATCAAAATATCATCAATAAATACTATAACAAATGAATCTAAATAATCTCTGAAGATTATGTTCATTAAATCCATAAACGCGGCTGGAGCATTTGTTAACCCGAAAGGCATCACCAAAAACTCAAAGTGCCTATACCTAGTCCGGAAAGCCATCTTCTGAATATCTTGAGATTTGATCTTGAGTTGATAATAACCTGATCTCAAGTTAATCTTGGAAAACACCATGGCTTCTCTCAATTGATCAAATAAGTCATCAATCCGAGGCAAATGATACTTATTTTTAATAGTAACTTGATTTAATTCCCTGTAATCGATACATATTCACAAACTCCCAGATTCTAATACAAACATAACTTAAGTACACATAAAGCAAGAGGAACACACTTATCATAAGGACTTTGTGCCTTAGTTTAAGAGTCTTGTTGCAAGCTTTTGATAGTTTAATTTGTGGAAGATGAAGGGTTTAATTATATATGGCCATGGGAGAGATTTTGGGAGAGGAAAAATGGGGTTTCGAAGCCTTTTGTTGTGTGTGTTCTTTGTCTGAAAATTTTGGAGACTTTTAGAAGTTGATATTTATCCATTAGTTGACTTTAGTGGTTGTCAAATTAAGTTCTTTAATTGGCTTGGCTTTGGTTAATTAATGAGCTTGCTTTTTGGCTAATTAAAGGTGGTCTTGGGCTTTATTTGTAACTAAAATTTTCTACTAATTATACGATTAAATACATGCATAATTCAACTTGTTCTAACCATATTTCATACATTCTAATGTACTTAAAAAATTTATGAACCCAATATTTAACATTCTAAGGCATTTAATTATTTTAAACATAACAACATATCTTATATTTCATGCATCAACATGAATCACATTTATCACATTTTAAAATTATATATAATTTCAATAACACATTTATAAAATATAGATTGAGAAATTCATGGCTATTTCACTACATCAACTATACGATGGAAGACAATGGATGTTTCCTTGTCTCCCTATTGACTTAGTAAGTGTGAATTCTAATATGTGATGCAAACAATATATAATAATAAAGTAAGAAAAGAAAATTGAATGATCCATCATTTATTATCTCTATTTTTATTTTCTTTTAATATGAAAAAATTTAATGGTAGATGGTCCTGGTATCATCTATTTTTGGCAACACTCTCTATTAGGTTCCAAATAAGATTATGGGATCGCATGAGGTTAATGCTGGCAATTTAGTACTCGACTCATGAACTCGGACACACAACACAACACGATGATAAAAGGGTTTAGGTAAGTAAAAGTCGACACGACTAAAAACTGCTCAAACCTAAAAACAACAAAAATTTAAATGTGTCTAAGTTTGGGTTTAGGACCTAAACTCATTTACAAACCTGCAAATTCGTTAAAATGTATTATTGCTTTGTATTCTTATTTTATTAAAATATAATATTTTCTTTAACTAAATTATAAAATGACAAAATGATCCATATATAAAATAAATCATATATATTGGTATAGAATATTATAAATTATTTATAGAACATACATATATTATATAACATTGAAATACCCCAACTCTTCACCTAAAATAGAAATTGGTTTTAGACAGATTTAAATGACTAAAATGAATTATAAGATTTAAATAGACAAGTTGATATAATTTAATTAGCTAATAATTAAGTTAGTTTGAGATTTGAGTTTCAAATTCCCTAAACATGTCATCAAAGTGTTTAGAGAATTCTTAAATCCTTGATTCTTAGCCTAAACATTAATTCCTAAATCTCAGTAAAATTTGAGTTCATTTGCTTGAATAAAAATATCAGTTCTTTAACCCGAACTCAAATTAAATATCTTTGTATCCAAATTAAATTCCTAAATTAAGTTCTTATTTTAAAATCTTAATTTATAGTCTATTGGTTCATAAATCATCTTCTAAATACTTATGGAACTATAGATATTGATCTAGTAGTTCTAAATCTAATACGTTATTTTGAAAATATATTTATATTTATCTTTTCTATTTTATATTTCTTTTGTTGCCTGCCTTTTATCTCTCTCTCTCTCTCTCTCTCTCTTTTCTTCTTATTCTTTTCCCGTATCCATTTCTTCTTCTCCTCCTTTCCTTTTTCTTTTTCTCTCAAATTCTTCTCTTTAAATCTCAAATTCAAGAAGTAATAAAAGATAATCAAGATTAGGAGATGAACTAGATAGAGAAAACCGAGCTAGAGGATGAAGCTTCAACTTCTTTTTTTCTCTAAAGCTAAGTATACTTTGTAAATTGTTATTTTCTTTATGAATTAGAACTTAAATGTTGTATTAATGTTATACATGAGTTGAGAAGTGTTGTTTAAGTTTGTATTTGTAAAGTTTATGGTTGATGGAATTGGTTTATTGAGGAAAAAGATAAATAGTGAAATTGGGGTTTGAAGTTGTTTATGATTATTATAGTGATGTTTGATGGATTGAAGTAGGAGTTTGTGTTTATTAGATTATATTGAGATCAAATAACAAGTTTTAAGAAGCTTGAAATGAATTTGGAGGAGTTTGAAACATTTTGAACAAATGTTTTTTGCAAAATGAAAACAGGGGAAAATTTGACAGCAGCGTATTGCATATACGCCGGCATTCAATGCTGTCAGTGTTGAATTCTACGCTACCGGCGTACGTGCAAAATTTGGCGGTGTTGAGGAGTCAAACAGTGACCAGATTGCTTGACCTCTAACGCTGGAAAATTTAAACTTTACGTCGCCGGCGTTGAACACCGATGTTGATTTTGTGAATTTTCCTAATTTTGTAGCATCTTCGTATTTTAGCCATAACTTTTTCATCCGATCTCCGATTGAGGTGATTCAAGGTGCGTTGGAAAGATAAGAAAGAGATATAAAACTTTCATGTTTTGAGTTAAGCTAAAAACTTGTTATAGATTGTTTTATGTGTGTTTACTTTGACAAATGGATCTTTTTGACCTAAAATGAAATAGATAAATAATATTTGATGTGTAATGATGATTTAGTGATATAATTAAACATGACTCAGATAGATTTATAGATTTAATGAATAATTGAGTTAAATATGCGAGTTTTATATAAAATGAATCTAGTTACTTAATCTAAGTTCAACTTGATTAAATAGACTTGAATAGGATAAAATGAATTAGATTGAGTTAGTTTGACCATCTTTGACTAAGTTTTTGAACTAAATGATTAAGGTTAATTAATTTAGCTAAGTTTAAGTTAAGGTGAACTCAAGTTGACATAGATCCTACATGTATAATGAATTAGTAATTAATCTAAGTCCAACTTGACTTAATGAACTTTACTAAGCTAAAATGAACTAGATTGATATAGTTTAATCACCTTGGCTTAGTAAATGAATTAAATGAATAATTCTAATCAATTTGGCTAAGGTTAAGCTAAAATGGGTTAATAGCTAATAATTAGCTTGGATGAATGAATTAAGATGATCTTTGATTAATATGGGGAATATGTTGTTTCAAAGGTGTGTTTGCTTAAGAAATAGATGCTTTTATGTATGAATGCTTTATATATGCTATGTTTTGTGATAAGAAACTATAATTAAAGTGAAAAGAATTACTTTGACAGACAAAGGAGAACTGCCCATATTTTGGCGGGGCGATATTCGCAGCCATAGTGAGGTTCTACATTAGTGTCTGATCAAATAGGATTTAATAAAATGAGTTAGAGATTAGTGAATAATTGATATAAGTTCTTGTATAAATTTGATATAAGTAGATGTTAGTTTAATTTCTTATATGAGTTCTTTCTTTTAACAATGATGGATATCTAACATATCTTCTGAGATAGCTTCTGTCTCTGTTTGGATTATGTATATAAGGTACGCAGTAACTTGCGTGATGATTGATAGGATAGGCATCCTAAATGGATTAAGAACTTAAAGACGGCTTAATAATTGATGAGTGTTGGTTGTGCTTTACGTCGTTGAATCCGGATCCGGGGAGCGACAACCTTGTCATGATGCAATGACATGTTAGTTAGGCGCTTAACCAAGTCATGATGCAATGACTTTACCATGATGCAATGGTACGCTATGATGCAATAGCAATTCTTTTTGGTTAAGTGGGTAACCGATAGGGGGAATAGTATCTGAGTAACGTTTACTTAAATTTAGGGGGAAATACTATGGTTTAGTTCAAAGTTTATGGGAACTTGTGAACTAGGCTCATGTTATGGACTGAGTTTAAGTAGAGTCGGGCAACGACTTTTGAACCTTAAATGAAGCTATTTTCTTTATCGGTTAGATATAGGAGATATAGATATCCGGTCTATCTATATCAACTCCCTGAGCAGCTGCTGTTACTCAGGACCCCCAGATTCCCATTGGCTTATTCCAGAGTGTGAGTGCTCCATTGTTGATTTGTTTATTTTAATGAAAAGATAATAACTTGTGGATTGATGCATTGCATTTAGTTAAGCTCGCGTGCCACTCCGTGTGTGATTGTGTTACTATGTACTGGGCTTCGGCTCATCCTTGTTGTTGTTATTCTTTTTACAGGTATTGTTGTTGTTGATGATGATGATGAGATGATGACTTGATGATGATGTGGAGGTTGTTGATGTTGTTGTTCTTATTATTGTTGTTGATGTTGATGTTGATGAGGATGGTGATGGTGATGATGTTTATCCCGAGTTTTGGGCGATTATGAAGATATGGGAGAATGAGTGAGGTGTGATAGGATCAAGATATTTCTTGTATTTTGTTTCTTCTTTGCTTTGTTTTATGAAGACTGGATTTATTTATAAATTGTATTTTCTTTTAAAGGCTTGTTAATGCCCAATTGATCGTAAATGATTATCTACCCCTAAGAGTAGATCATAAAGTGTTTTTATAAAGTTAGTTTCTTAGAAAACTGGTTTGCTCTGTAGGGAGTAGAAGTTTACAAGTTGTTTTTATAAAGTTTGATTTTCCGCTGCCGAATCCAGTTATTTATAAATCTAACTAAATGATTTCATAAATTCTAAAATTGGTTTAGCAATGTTCAACATAAACATCTTCTTTTAAGACAACCTTACGTATAATTCGTAAGAGTTATACATGGTTGGAGACTTAGTGTGCTTAATTTGAGAATTGAGCATGTCGGGTCTTTACAAATATAGATCTTGTCTAATAAATAAAATATACATAATTTATATATCAATACATAGTTGATTTATTTGCTACATGTATAGGATATATATACACAACTATATATCATATAGTATGTAAATAAAATATTTATAACAATTTTACATATTGATATAACATGCACATATTTTAAATTTGTAGATTATAAATATATAATCTCTACATTATGTAAATATATAATCTCTACATTATGTAAATATAATGCATATAACATATTATATAAATGTCTGCATTAAAATAGAAATTGTATATGAAATATTTATAAAATGGGTTGATTGTATATAATATATATAACTTATAGAACGCATATAAAGTATGAATTACATCTAACATATATCACTTAAAATATATATAATATGATATAATATATATATATGTGCAACATAACATATATATAATAAATATTTATAATGTATATGTGTGTATATACACTTATCTACACATATATAAGATTTACGGGTTATACATACATAATTTTTTTGGTCATATATAAATACATAATTTATATGTTATATATGTATGTATATATATGTTGTAACTCATTTGATGTATAAAATAAATATGCTATATACATATCACATATAACATAACATATAAATTGGTACATATATTATATATCTACATGATTAAACTATATATTCTATATATAACATTTATAATTTGTTAAAGTTAGATGTATAACTTAAATAGTACATATGAACTAAAAATATGATATCAAAATCTATATATATATGCATATCACATGACAAATATAATAAATGTTTATAATATATATTTATATATATAATTTACAAATTATACACATATAATATAAATTATAATTTGTTATAGCCTGTAAAAATATATATGTAAAATAGTATAGAATATATTCTCTAGATATTGACTATTGACTAGTCATAAATATTAGTCAATATTTATTTACCTTCCTTTTTTGGTTCCTTAAATCTTGTATATATGTAACCCTATGGATCAATAAGATATACACTAATTTTCACTGATAATTTCTCTTTGTGTCTAAACTTTACATGGTATCAGAGCAAGGTTCCGCATTTCTACATGTCGATAAATGCCAAGTTTTTATCTTTAATAATATTTTGAGTTATATTTTGGATTGTGAATTGTCGATGGAGTTTTTTTTTTTATTTCAATTGAATTGAGAAATTAGGGTTTGTGTTATGTCGTTATTATAACATCTGTGATTTGGAGGAAATTGGAGTATTGTATTGTGTGAGGCTTGGAAGCTAAGATTTTGTCGTACATAAGAAAATTACACATCATTGTTTTGCTCTTTTGAGTTTGTATTGAAGTTATGGGAGAAATAAAGGGTATAAAATCTAGAGTGATTATGTGTCGCTATTGTCATAAGCCTAGTCATATAAAGCGTGATTGTAGAAAATTAAAGAATAAGAGTAAGAGATTTCAATCAACACATGTTGCCTCTTCTAATAATGCATCTAGAAAATCTATTATAGTTTCAGCGGATGAATATGCTAAATTCTTACAGTATCAAGAATCGTTAAATTCTTCTTCCACTTTTGTTACTACCATTGCTAAATCAGGTAAACCAAATATGTGTCTTATTTCTTCATCTTCCAAATGGGTCATTGATTCTGGTGCCACAGATCACATGACAAGTAATGTTAATTTGTTATCTACTTTCCAACCTCATACCTCTTCCTCTTTCTCTTCCTCTCTAGTCACTTTAGCTAATGGGTCAACATCTCATGTTCTTGGGTCTGGTACAACTAATCCAACTCCATTAGTTCATCTATCTTCCGTTCTAAACTTGTCGGATTTATCCTTCAATTTATTTCTATTAGTAAGCTCACTCGTTCACTTAATTGTTGCATCTCATATTTCCCTGACTATTGCTTACTTCAAGATCTTTTAACGAGGAAGACTATTGGTAAAGGACATGAATATGGGGGTCTCTACATTCTAGACACAAAGGTACCACATTCTATTGCTTGCTCTGGAGTTGTAACCCCTTTTGATGCACATTGCCAATTGGGTCATCCATCTCTCTCTTTGTTAAAGAAACTTTGTCCTCAGTTTCACAGTTTGGAGTCATTACATTGTGAGTATGTGAAACATCATCGCATTAGTTTAAGTCCTCGAGTCAATAAATGAGCGAATGCTCCTTTCTAGTTAGTCCATTTAGATGTATGGGGTCCTTATCCAGTGGTGTCTCAAAACTAGATTTAAGTATTTTGTCATCTTTGTTGATGATTACTCCTGTATGACTTGGTTATATTTAATGAAGAATCACTATGAGTTGTTCTCTCACTTTTGTTCTTTTTTTTATTGAAATTAAGACTCAATTTAATGTTTCAGTACAAATGTTGCAAAGTGATAATGCCAAAGAGTATTTATTTGAATCATTTCAATCTTACATGATTAAAAATGGCATTAATCACCAAACTTCTTGTGTAGATACACCATCTCAAAATGGTGTTGCTGAGAGAAAGAATAGGCATTTGCTTAAAACTGCCAGGGTTTTATTGTTTCAAATGCATGTCCCCAAACACTTTTAGGCCAATGCTGTGTCTCTAACTTGTTTTTTAATTAATCGTATGTCGTTAGTGGTTCTGAATGATGAGACTCCTTATCATACTCTTTTCCCGAATAAACCTGTGTTTCCTATTGAACCAAAAATATTTGGTTGTACTTGTTTTGTTTGGGATGTGTGTCCTCAGGTCACAAAACTTGATTCCATATCATTAAAATGTATTTTTCTTAGGTATTCTCGTGTTTAGAAGGGATTTAGGTGTTATAGTCCTATGATTAATAGGTATCTGGTGTCAGTTTATGTAACTTTTAGTGAGGATACCCCTTTCTCTCCATCTTTCGACAATGCAAGTCAGGGGGAGGATGATGATTTGTTAATCTATACAGTTACATCTACTACTTCTACTCCTAAACCTCCCCTTTAGGTTTACACTTACATACAACATGTTTCTGAACAAGCTCCTGATAAATGTCTTGAACCAGCCCCTTCGTCATCAGATTGAATCTCCAGGGATGACCTTCCCATTTCCCTTCGTAAAGGTAAATTTCAGTATACCTACCTTGTATCTTCTTTTGTCTCTTATGATCACTTATCAGCCTCCTCTTGTTCCTTTATTGCATCTCTTGATTCTATCTCTATTCATAAAACTGTTCGTGAAGCCTTACCCCATTCAGTATGGCGTAGTGCAATGATAGAGGAGATGAATGCCCTTGACAAAAATGGTACTTAAGATTTGGTAGATTTACCTATAGGGAAGAAGGTTATTAGATGTAAGTAGGTTTTTAATGTTAAAGTAAATCCTGATGGCTCAATTGATCGATTGAAAGATCGTCTTGTTGCAAAAGGATATGCCCAAACTTACGGAATAGATTATTCTGATACATTTTCTCCTGTTGCTAAGTTAACATTTGTCAGATTATTTATTTCCATGGGGGCAGTGCATCACTAGCCTCTACATCAATTAGATATCAAGAATGCCTTTTTACATGGAGATCTTCAAGAGGAAGTGTATATGGAGCAACCTCATGGGTTTGATGCTTAAGAGGAGTCAAGAAAGGTTTGTCATCTTTGCAAATCACTGTATGGTTTGAAGCAAAGCCCTCGTGCTTGGTTTAGAAAATTTAGCCAAGTGGTTGAGAGATTTGGGATGCAGAAAAGCAAGTCCGATCACTCTGTATTCTACAAAAGGTTTACAGCTGGTATTATTTTGTTAGTGGTCTATATAGATGATATCATCATTACTAACAATGATGCTATAGGTATTTGATCTCTCAAATTGTAAAGACCCGACATGCTCAATTTTCAAATTAAGCACATCAAGTCCCCAACCACGTATAACTCTTACGAATTATACGTAAGGTTGTCTTAAAAGAAGGTGTTTATGTTGAACATTGCTATTCAATTTTAGATTGTGAAATCGTTTAATTAGATTTTCAGATAACTGGATTTAGCAGCGGAAAATCAAATTTTATAAAACAACTTATAAACTTCTACTCCCTACAGAGTAAACCAGTTTTCTAAGAAACTAACTTTATAAAAACACTTTATGATCTACTCTTAGGGGTAGATAACCATTTACAATCAATTGGGCATTAACAAGCCCTTAAAAGAAAATACAATGTATAAAAATATCCAGTCCTCTTACAAAACAAAACAAAAGAAGAAACAAAATACAAGAAATGTCTTGATCCTATCACATTTCACTCATCTCCCAAATCTTCAGAATCGCCCAAAACTCGGGACAAACATCATCACATCAATCATCATCACCATCACCATCCTCATCAACAACAATAAGAAGAACAACAACATCAACAACCTCCACACCATCATCAATTTCATCAACATCGTCTTTATCAACAACAAAACTTGTAAAAAGAATAACAACAACAAGAATGAGCCGAAGCCCAGTACACAGCAACACAATCACATACGGAGTGACACACGAGCTTAACTAAATGCAAATGCAACAATCACAAGATATTATCTTTCTTTAAGGTAAACAAATCAACACGTGAGTATTCAAACTCCGGGCAACAAGGATAGTGGGGGATCCTGAGTAACAACCTTGACGCTCAGGGGGTTGATATAAGCAGTTCAGATACTTATATCTCCTAGATAATTTTACAGAAAACACAATCTGAGTAGGGTGCCACTCCCCAAACCGGATACCAATTCCATCTCAGGCTCATCCAATCTGTGAGGGGGCGCCCCTAGGCACTCATGCCACCCTGGGCAGGGATTGGATTTAACGACGTAAAACACAAATCAACACTTACAATTAAGTTTTTCTTAATATATATAGTTTTCATAAATGCCTATCCTAACACAGAGACAAGCTAGTTACTACATACCTTGAATATGGAATCCAAACATAGCCTCAGAAGGAAATTTCAGAAGATAATCCAGAAGATAAATCAGATATCAACTTCTGTTATGGAAAGAGTTCGTATAAGAAACTAAACTAAACTAATCATCCACTTCATCAAATTCATACAAGAACTTATATCAATTATTCACTAATCTTTAACTCATTTTATTAACTCCTATTTGATCAGACACTAATGTGGAACCCCACTATGGCTGCGAATATCGCCCCGCCAAAATATGGACAGTTCTTCTTTGTCTGTCAAAGAATTTCTTTTCACTTTTATTAGTTTCTTATCACAAAACATAGCATATATAAAGCATTCATACATAAAAGCATTTATATTCAAAGCAAATAAACATTTGAAACAACATATTCCCCATGTTATTCAAAGATCACCCTAACACATTCATTTAACTCTATTATTTGTTACTAACCTATTTTAGCTTAACCTTAGCCATTTAATTCAAAAGCCAAGCCAAGTGGATTAAGGTTAAGAAATCTAGTTCATTTTAGTTTAATTGAATTCATTAAGTTAAACTCATTAGAATTAATCATTTAATCTAATTACTAAGCCAAAGTAATTAAACTAACTCAATCTAATTTATTTTAACTCATTCAAGTCTATTTAATCAAGTTGAACTTAAGTTTGTTAACTAAGTTCATTTTATAACTAACTTCTAGATTTAATCTAATTATTTGTTAAATCTATAAATCTACTTAACCCATGTTTAATTACATGAATTAATTCACTCAACAAATCAAATATCACTTATCTATCTCATTTTATCTCAAAAAGATCCATTTCCTAAGCAAAAACACATTTAACAAACAAAAACAAGTTTTTGACTTTGTTTTGAAAAGTATTGCAGCTGGAAAGAATCAAAATTTAAGCATCGATAAGTTTCGAATTTTTAAAAACTTAAAACATTAAAATTGTAGATCTCTTTTTAATCTTTCCAATGCAACTTGAATCACCTCAATCGGAGGTCGGTTGAAAAAGTTATGGCTAAAATACAAAGAGCTGCGAAACAGGGGAAGTCTGCATGACCGGGTACACGGTCGTGTACCGAGGCCGTGTTGGGTGAAAAAAATGACCCGATAGCAACTTTTAAGAATTTCAAGGCCTACACGGCCATGTACACGCCCGTATAGCAGGTTGTGTACACTGGAGTGAAAAAAATGACGAAATCCCCTGTTTTCAAAGTGCATTTTACACTTCTTAAAATTCTTTAAACTCATTCCAAAGTTACTCTAAAGCTTGTTACATGATCATCCCATCATTCAAACAACACCAAACATCTCCAAAACTTCATCAACTCCAAATCACTATTCATCATCTTCTTCCTCCAACCAAACCCCAACTTGCATCAACCATTAAACCAACAAATACATAAATAAACAACACTCTCAACCCAATTCAACATCAATTCATCAATTAAAGAAATAAAACAACAAAGATAACAAGGAAATAACAACTTATCTTTTTAGAACACTTGTACACTTGAGCTTCCTTTACATTTCTAACTTGTTTTCCTTCATCTAGCTTCTCTCCTAGCTTTGATTATTCTTCTAAATAGCTTTGATCTTGAGATTTGTGGAAGAAATTTGAAGAAAAGAAAAGAAAAGAAGAAGAAAGGAAGAGGGAAAGGAAAGCATTGGTCCAAGAAGCTAAAAGGAAAGAAAGGGAAAAGTGAAGGAAGAGAGAGAGAGCAGGAGATGAAAAGGAAAAAGAAAAGATAAGATTTAATGAAAATTTTATATTTTTCGAATAAAGTATAAGTTTAAAACTATCTGATCAATATCTATAGTTTCAGGAGTATTTGAAAGATAATTTTAGAACCGATAGGTTAGAAATTAAGGACTTAAAATAAAAACTTAATTTAGGAATCTATTTTGGATGAAAGATATTTAATTTGAGTTCGGGTTTAAGAACTGATATTTTTATTCAAGTAAATGAACTCAAATTTTACTGAGATTTAGGAATTAGTGTTTAGGCTAAGAATCAAGGATTTAGGAATTCTCTAAACACTTTGATGACATGTTTAGGGAATTTGAAACTCAAATCTCAATTAATAGCTAATTAAATTATATCAACTTGTCTAATTAAATCCTATAATTCATTTCATTTATTTAATCTATCTAAACTCAATTTCTAATCTTGGTGAAGATTTGGGGTATTTCACAAATCCTTTCATCGCAGTCAATTTCAAACAAAGGATTTAGTGATGTTGAAATATTTTTTAGGTATTGAGGTAATGAGAGGTAAGAAGCGAATTTTTCTATCCCAAAGGAAATATGTACTTGATTTATTTTCCGAAACAGGAAAATTGGGTGTTAAACCATACAGGAAACCAATGGTTCATAATTTGCAGCTAATAAAGGAAGGCGAGTTATTTGAGGATCCTGAAAGATATAGACAGTTGGTTGGGAAATTGAATTATCTTAGGGTAACCCATCTAGATATTGCATATTCAGTTAGTATTGTGAGTCAATGCATGTCATCTCCAACTGTTGATCATTAGGTTAATGTAAAGCAAATCTTGTGTTATTTAAAAAGGGCACCTAGATGGTATCTTGTATAAGAATCATGGTCATACTAGTGTTGAGTGTTTTGTAGATGTTGATTGGGTAGTATGTAAGAAAGACAAGAGATCTACTTCAGGTTATTATGTTTTTGTTGGTGGAAATTTAGTTTCGTGAAAATTGGAGAACAATTAGGAGACCTCTTTACAAAGGCTCTAAATGAGGTTCAGGTTGATTATCTTTGTAACAAGTTGGGCATGATTAATATCTATGCTTTAACTTAAGGGGGCGTGTTATAAGCTATAAAAATATACATGT
Organism: Combretum micranthum; assembly: GCA_024138025.1. NCBI lineage: Eukaryota > Viridiplantae > Streptophyta > Magnoliopsida > Myrtales > Combretaceae > Combretum > Combretum micranthum. The sequence goes on from JAMXBD010000030.1 coordinate 1,970,007, forward strand.
AAAATAGTATAGAATCTATTCTCTAGATATTGACCATTGACTAGTCATAAATATTAGTCAATATTTATTTGCCTCCTTTTTTTGGTTCCTTAAATCTTGTATATATGTAACCCGATGGATCAATAAGATATACAACAATTTTCTCTGATAATTTCTCTTTGTGTTTAAACTTTACACATTGTTACATAAATTGAATATGTTACATGTGTGTGTTCATAACATAATATATAAATCATATATAGTATATTATACAAATTTATAATAATATATAATATAAATGACATATATTGCAAATATTATATATAATACATATATATAACATATAATACCTATAAAATATATATAACGACAATATTTTAATATGATTTAGTCTTTAAATATGTTATGTTTCTTGTATTGTGGGTTTTAAGCATATTATATTTGTTGGCAATAATGACAGGATAATATAATTGTTAGTTAAAAATACAAGTCTAATTTTTTTTTTTTGTTTCCATAAATTATTATCCACTAACGCTATGCTTATTTAACAACATATTAAGTCACATATTATATTCTATTCCTTTCAATTATATATGAGTAATATATTAATATATGTTACTATTAAAAGAATCTTAAATTGTTCATGTCCATTATTCTAAACTAGGTCATGATAGTTATCACATCCAATAACCGTTTTTACCTTATTTTTGTCCAACTTCTCATCCTTATCTCATCTCTCCATTTCCATCTCTCTCCCCCACATTTTTCATAATTGAACTCCTACTTCTCTTACTACATTTCTTTTTATTTTTTCAATAGATTCTCTTACTACATTTCATGGGCACCCTTTTTCTTCTCAAATGATTAAACTCCTCCATATTATTCTCTTTTGCTCTCCTTTTTCTCTTCCCCAAGCACTATTTTTCCACAATTCTGCACTTTTTAACATATACTTTGTTCATGAAGACAACCACTTGAAGATCAAGTCCTTGAGAGAACTACTTTCCAAATAAGCATGTAAATTCATCTAATTACTTGATTGATAGAAGTTGTTATTTTCATAAGTTTGATAGGGTTCAATTTTTCTTTTCTTGTTATTTTTTAATAAATGAGTTTGATGTTATAATTTTATATTCATTAGCGGAGTGCAACCACTACTAGAAAACTAGCTTTTAGAGACAGAAAAATTTGCAATGGAAAATTTCTATCTCTAAAAAAATGAATTAGAGATAGATTTGCAACGGATTTGTGATGACATAAATACTAAATAATCCTCTAATTTTTATAAACTTTTGCAATGGAATTTGCGACGGATTACATAATGATTTGCAACGGAAATTTTTCTATTGCAAATTTGTCTCTGATTTTAGAGGGAAATAAATTATTTTAGCGTCAATTTATATTTTTTTAAATTCTGTTACAAATCTGTCTCTAAACTAAATTATTATATATACGTATATATAAATAATTATGTTTAAAATTTATTTTTAATTATACATATCTAATATAATATTATATAAATGCGCATTATATAATAAGGACATATATTATATTTGTAAATTAATTTTATAATATAGTAACTATAATATGTATAAGCATGTATTATTTACAACTAATTATATATATTTATTTATAATGTATATTTTATTATATTACATATTTATATATTATAAAGTATAATAAAATAGTACTTAAAATATAAATATTATATTAGATCTTATTATATATTCTTTTACATAATAACTTATATAAAAAATTAAATTAGACAACTTGATAAAATAGTATATAATATATAATATGTTATATATAAGTAATATCATAAAATTTACTTAAAGTATAGTATATTTCAATAATAAAATATGTAAAATAAAATAATTACTATAAAAAGTAAACTTAGTATATTTAAACATATATAAATATATACATAATATATTATATTTATTTTAGTAATATATTAATAAAAAAAATATTCATATTATTTTTATTTTTTATTATATATTTATTATAATTATTCATATGTTATTGAATATAAAAAAATTTATTATATATATCTTGCATAATTTATATTTACATACTATAATTTATTTCAAATATAATAACATATTAGGGGAAAAAATAATATACCATGTAAAGACTCGACAAGCTCAATTTTCAAATTAAGCACAGCAAGTCCCCAACCACGTATAATTCTTACAAATTATATGTAAGGTTGTCTTTAAAGAAGGTGTTTATGTTGAATATTGCTATTCAATTTTAGGTTATAAAATCATTTAGTTAGATTTTCAGATAACTAGATTTAGCAGTGGAAAAATAAACTTTAATAAAAACATTTCTATATAAAAGCATTTCAAACTTTTACTATTACAAGTGGAAAAACTTTTAATTAAACAAATATTTACAAAAGCTTATTTAATAAAACATGGGCACTAACAAGCCCTTAAATGAAAATACAAATTTATAAATAAATCCAGTCCCTATAAAACAAATAAAAGAAGAAACAAAACAACTAAACTACTCAACGCTCCTAACTCGTATCACTCATCCACAATCCTTCCCGAGTCAACATAAACACCTAAAAACCCAACACAACATCATCAATAGCAACAACATCATCATATTATCGTCTCATCATCCATCATCACCAACATCAACAACATCAACAAGAAATCATCATCATCAACTTCATCAACATCGTCTTTATCAACCACAAAAACTGTAAAAAGAATAACAACAACAAGCATTAGCCAAAGCCCAGTACACAGTAACACAATCACACATAGAGTGGCACACGAGCTTAACTAAATGCAATGCATCAATCCAGAAGTTATTATCTTTTCATTAAAATAAACAAATCAATAATGGAAGACTCACACTCCGGAACAAGCCAATGGGAATCTAGGGGTCTTGAGTAATAGCAGCTGCTTAGGAGGTTGATATAGATAGACCAGATATCTATATCTCCTATATCTAACCGATAAAGAATATTAATAGCATCATTTAGGGTTCACACTCCTTTATACATTCTACTTATCCCAGTCTATAATATCAATTAGATCAACGGTCCCATACCCGTGAACTAAAACATATTATTTCCTCCCGAGCCTAAGTAGAGAATATACCGATATAATTATCCCTATTAGCTACCCACTTAACTAATAAAAGAAACCACTATTGCATCATAGTAAACCACTACATCATAGATTTGAGTCATTGCATCATGATAAAGGATTGGGCTAAGTGCCTAAACTACCGTGCCATTGCATCATGACAAGGTTGTCGCTCCCCGAATCCGGATTCAACGACGTAATAGACAATCAACACTCATCAATTATTAAGCTGAGTTTAAGTTCTTAATCCATTTTAGATGCATATCCTAACATCCAACACGTAAGTTATTGCGTACCTTGAATATGAAATCCAAACAGAGGCAAAAGTTATCTCAGAAGATAAATCAGATATCCACCACTGTTTAAGGAAAGAACTCATATAAGAAATTAAACTAACATCCACTTATATCAAACTTTTATTAAACTCAATTTGATCAGACACTAATGTAGAACCCCACTATGGTCGTGAATATCACCCCACCAAAATATGGACAACTCTCCTTTGTCTGTCAAAGTAATTCTTTTCACCTTAATTATAGTTTCTTATCACAAAACATAACATATGTAAAGCATTCATACTCAAAGAAAATAAACATTTGAAACAATATATTGCTCATGTTATTCAAAGATCATCCTAATTCATTCATCTAAGCTAATTATTAGCTATTAACCCATTTTAGCTTAACCTTAGCCAAATTGTTTAGAATTAGTCATTTAATCTAAAACTAGTTCAAGTTGATTAAACTTAAGTAATCTAATTCCTTTTAGCTAATTCAAGCTCATTTAGTCAAGTTAAACTTAGATTCATTACTAATTCATTATACATGTAGGATCTATGTCAACTTGAGCTCACATTAACTTAAACTTAGCCAAGTTAATTAACCTTAATCATTTAATTCAAAAACTAAGTCAAAGATGGTTAAACTAACTCAATCTAATTCATTTTAGCTCATTCAAGTCTATTTAATCAAGTTGAACTTAAGTTGTTAGCTAAGTTCATTGAAGTTCAATAGCTAATCATAATAACAAATGATAAACAAGGAAAAACAATTAAAGAAAAACACAACTTAAAACATACTAAATCTTAAACTTAGCATCAAGGAAATGCAAATAAAATTCATATAAATACATAACTTATCATTTATATACTTACCAAGATCATTTAGTTTCACTAAATCATCACAAATCATAAATCAAGCAATGGAAATCATATATACAACATAACAACTTTTAGTTTAATACTCATGGAAATTCAATCATTTGTTGAATCAACAAATATACTTAAATCATGCTTCATTATATCCTTCAATCATCATTACACATCAAATATCATTAATCTATCTTATTTTAGCTCAAAACGATCCATTTACACTTAACAATAAACATTTAGAAATCAAATACAAGTTTTGATTTTGTTTAGGAAAACACAATAGCCAGAAAGAATCAAAATTTAAGCATCGATACGTTTCGAATTTGTAAAAACTCCAAACATAAAAGTTATAGATCTCTTTTTAAGCTTTTTATAGGAACTTAAATCACCTCAATCAGAAGTCTCATGAAAAAGTTATAGCTAAAACACAATCAAGCTGCGAAACAGGAAAATGTTATAAAACGAACGCTGGCATTTCTACACCGGCGACGTAAATTTTAACACTAGCAGCGTAGGAGGCAGCATTAAGGCTCAACGCCGGTAATGTAGAAGCTCCAAAATGCGGCGTTGAAGATAGAACAGCTTTGCGAAAACATGTTTTTTACACTGTACTCTTATCATAACTTCTTCAAATCATGTACTAAGCTTCCTATATCTACTTTAACATCAATTAAATACTTATAACAACTTCTAACACTTCAAACTTCATGCAACAACATCAAACAAATCCAAAATTCATCTGTAAGCCTGAAAAATTTCAGTAAATAATTTCAAGATGAACTTCTAAAATAAACCCTAGAAATCACTCCAAATTAAAACAAAACTTCAATTAGTCCTAAAACACGAGCGAATCCAGAAATTTCTGAATCTTGAAAAAAAAAAGATAAGAATCCTTAAAAACAAAATAAGAACTCAACATACTTCAATTCCAAAACCACTACGTATGATAAATTCTATACGTAACTCCAACTTATAGAATCGGGTAATATAGAACCCAAAAACAAATTATAAAAAAGTAAATAACAATTAACTTTCGCAAATGAAACCCAATTCAAGAATTCTGAAAACGTTAAAAGATATTAAATACTTATAAAAATAAATTTAAAATAAATTTCTCAAACTAAATATGTTGTGTAAACATAAAATATCAGTTTCCAAATTGACAAAGATCTAAATCGAAAAATCACCCGGAAAACCTAGGTGAATACAATAGTTTAAGTCCAGCAATCTAGCACCCTTAACCCTAGAGGCCGAGGTGTAGTTTAGCTCGTAGTAATTCAAGTTTGCTTAAAAATATCAGATTGGTAAATTTTTGACCTATTTCGAACCCGTTTGGATATAGACTTCGAAAAGCATGTCCCGGGGCTCAAGATATCAAAAATATACCATTAGTACCGTTAGAATCGTAATTTCATAAGATTTCCAAATATATCAGTTATATAATTTTTCGGGTTATAAAAGTTACAATTATAACCTTTTTATCCGTATTTCATTACTATTGGTAATTAATTAGTCTTTTGCACTATTCACTTCTATTTTATTACAAGATTTTATTATTCTTATAAACCTTTATATTTTTGGATAAATATTTTATATATTATAGAAAATTTCGTTTTTCTAAAATTTAGTTCATTTCGAGCTTATACGGGATCAGATTCTGTTTAAGACCCGATACTAAAAATAAAATAAATTAATTTAATAATTGAAAAATATTTGAAAAATATTTTTATTTTCATAAAATAATTTTTTAGAATTTTTCAGGTTATAAAAATATCATTTATAGCCCATATTGGCATATTTTGATCATACCGGTAAGATATTTGTTAAAATACTAAAATAATTCAAATAATTATTTAATTTTATCTATGAAAATTATGCCACTTATTTAAAAATATTTTTCCTAATTTTATTTTGTATTTTTCTTGATAAAAAGCACTTTTTCCAACCCATACTTCAAGTACACCTTTCGCATATCACTTCCTTTTCACTTCAATCTTTCTACACTCTATCCCACACTTCATGGCAGATTTTTCCCTTCTTTTGGCCGCCATTATCCTTTAATTTACTCCTATTTTGACTAAAATAAATATATTCTACTCCTTCTTAAAGAAGCAACACATACACATTTATTATACAATTCAATTTCAAGTCAAATTTCAAACAAACTCTCTCTCTCTCCTCTCTAATTCAGGTGCAACACTCCTCATCTTGGCTACCCTTGTTTTATTTTTTTTCTTTTTCATTTAACACACTTATCTCTCCATTTAATGCCTCTTAATTATTTCCTTTCATTTCCCTTTGAAACCCTCTCTCTTTTCCTCTCTTTCTTCTTCATTTTGTTCTTGTTCTTGTAAGAACACAAGCTGCTCCTACTCCATCTTTGAGCTCTCACACATATTTCTTCAAGATTTTTGAATAAAACTCGTACCTAAAGCTTCCATAGGTGATATAGGCAAAGTATAATGAGAGTTTCATGCATCAAATGACATTCCATTAGTTTAAAAGCTAAGGATAATAATGCTAAAATGAAACACTCCACTTCTCTATGATTATTCTCTTGTATCATTCTTATTTTCTTGTTAAAAGTAGTTATATTTTATAGATCTAACTTTTTGTAGCTTTGATTTTTGTTTATGCCTTAAATCTTGTTATTGAAGTTATTATTTTTGTTATTTCTTATGATTTATGCATATATTCACCATTCACATAACTATTATAATGATTCATGCATTTATAACTAGATCTAGTTGTTTTGAGTTCATAAATGCATTAGACTTTTGTTTTATGTTCATGAACAACTTGTAGTAGCATGATGATTGTAGAAAAGTTTTAGAAAGCTCAAGATCAATTTTATTTTCAACAAAAATCATTTTTGAAAATTCGGATAAAAAATGAACCATATTTAGAAAATTATTTTTCAACTTCAAAATGTGTATTTTTTATTTAAAATGAAGGGCTTAGGGAATAGATAACATAAATGAGTGATTTTGAGGAGTAAAGTTTAGATCTATGAGTTTATAGTTTACTACCATGGGTTTCTTTTAGATTTATGTTCATATTAAGTGTAGATTTTGGTTTTGAACTTAAACAAAAATGGTGAAATTCGTATTTTGGCAAGACCCCTATTTAAAAACCACTTTCCAAGTGTCAAAATGAAATTTTTACTTGAGATAATGAAGGCTTAATGTATGTATATCATCAAGACTTCTTTTTACAAGAATTTAAGGTGATTTTCAAAATAAAAATCTCATTTTCGGATTTTGGCCATGGCATATTTTAAAAACATGTTTTCCAACTCCAAAATGAAGTTTTTATTCAAGATATAAAAGGCTCTTAAGATATGATATTTAAGGAATGGATTTTCATAAGTTTAGATAGATTTTATCAAAAGATATGTCTAAAAATAAATTTTGTAAATTCGGATCTCAACCAAGACCAAATTTGAAAACCCATTTATCAACTCCAAAACTCATGTTTTATGTGAAGAATGAAGGGTATAGGTAATAGCTATCATTAAGTAGTGATTTTTACAAGTTGAAATGAGTTTTGATGAGATTAAGGTGTAAAACAAGAAGTAGAATCAAGATGAAAAATTTGGAGTTAATAGTCAACTTGTAAAATTCGTAACTTTTGATGATGCCCATGAAAACACCTATTATCCAAGTTCAAAAATAAAAGTTTTATGTAATGAATGGAGTCCTTAAGTAATAAGTATCATAAAGTCTAAGATTTTAATGCATTACACAAGTTTTTCGCAAAGGAATCATTCAAAAAGTGGATTTCTACAAATTCGGATTTTTGAGTAAATCTTATTTGAAAATATATTTGAAAAGTGTAAAATGCCAATTTTTATGAAAAAGTGAAGTCCTTAGTGGTTATATATGGTTGAGCCCTAATTTTATAAATATCAAATGATTTTTACTTAAAGGAATCACTCAAAAATAAATATTTGAAAAGTGTAGAAATGAAGGTCATAAGTAATAGATATAATGAAGACTCAATTTTAACAAAAATAATTATATTTTCTTAAGAAATAAATCCAAAACAAATGGAAATGATCAAAGTTAGAAAACTAGATTTTTCATAAGTAGTTGTCATTATGGTTTTGCAAAATAAAAAGTTATAAAATTTTCTTTTAGCAAGAATCATCAAAATCATGCATACATTAAACTCATCACATGCCATTCATGTTAGGAAATCATTTATATTTCATGTATTCTTGAATTATCAAATAGGAACATTTCAAGCAATTACAAAACTATTTTTCGGAATTGAAATTTACTACCGATCAGAATTGATCGGACCTTTTCGAAGCTTCACAGTTTTCAAAACTTAAATATAATATTATAATTACATAGATCTTTCGAAGTAGATAGAAATCGATACATAATTTACGAAATTCCGAGTTAAAATGACTAAGTTATGGTCATTTTAAGTTGGAATTCCCGCTTAGGACGAGAATTACGAATTTGATAGTTTGTATAAGATAGTTTGGATTAGTTAAGTGATGAAATACTTATTAGAGTATTTCTTCCTTTTTAGGTGATCCCGAAATCGACGATTCCCTACCACCGGATTACTTTTACTAAGAGACCGGTGATCCAATGGCCGAGTGAGTTTTCTTCTTATTTTGTTACCTTGTTTGTGCTTGTAGCTAGTTGCATTAGAATTATAGGAACAAGATAAAAATCGATATGAATGGGGATGGGATATATGATGAGACTGTGATGAATGTATGAAAAAATACTAAAGCATATCGAAACCACGATTTGATTGGATAACTGTACTGTTCATATTATTTCTGTTATATGTATGATATTGGTTAGTCACTCTAAAGAATGTATGAATATTTTGACCTAAGCAAAAATTAAATTGGTCATGCATCGCATTGGACATATTACATTTGGTAGCGTGCTACTCTTACGCAGGTCGATCGGTATGATCCGATGATGACTCGTTTGGATAACGAGGCCGGTATCAGAGCTCATTCATGGGAACTAAGGCACATCGGGGATGCATTCCATGTGTGAGCCTAGCGAGTCGAGTGCTATGAGCCGAGGGCTTGGGGACTAGCAGTGGTCGTGTAGACTTCAATACCATCCCTAACCCAAGATACGGAGGGCGTAAATCCGTTCTGTGTGTGGGTTTCGAATACCCATACATAATTGTTTGCTCATGTGTTTGTTTACGCATAACATATGGTTGATTATAACTTGCTTGTTATGGTACGGAATTAAAGGAATTCTCACTAAGCTAGTGTAGCTTATACCCCAATAGATGTTTAAATGAACAGGTTATCTCAAGGATGACAAGTGGGGACCGAGATGGTTGAAGCCGAGAATGACTACAGGATTCCAACAAGGAATAAAAATGCTTGAAGTTATTACTTAGGTTTTATGATTTGCCTTGTAAAAGATTTATGTAGTAGAATCTTTTGATGATTGTAATTGAAGTATAATGTTTTGTATTCGGAGTATAGTAAATCAAATTTCCTTTACATTGTTACTTAAATTATATCAACATAAAATGTATCACTCCGATGAGTCTCCTCCATGTGTTAGACGCCTTGTACATAGTATGGAAGCCTTCGCGTGACTAAGGCGGTTATTCTTAGGCTTTAATATAGTATACAGCGGACTGCCACGTTTATACTACATGAAAACTGGGCTTTAGAGACAAAAATTATGTCTCTAAACATAAATTTTCGTCACAAAAACCATCGTCGCAAATTTTATTTGTCAAATTATAACTACATTTTCTAATTTCCGTCGCAGATTTTCTATCTCTAAAGGCTTGTTTTCTTGTAGTGTTAGGGTACCCTTCGGGATGTGACATCATCAAATCCTAATTTCCACTATTCATCTTCTTTGTCCTTCACAAACCAACTTCCAACATACATATATCAATAAATACATAAATAAATAACACTCTCATCCCATTTCTAACATCTATATATCAATTATAAGCTTGTAAACAACAATTAAAACAAATTTAACTCAAGATAGAAAACTTAGCTTTTGAGACACATGCATAAAGGAACTTTTTTCCACAATTTTAGCTTTGATTCCTCTTTCCTATCTTCTTTCTTAGCTTTAATTTTTTTCTTGATCTTGCCTAGGATTTAAGATTGAGAGTGTGAGATCAAAAAAAGAAAGAAAGAAAGAAAGAAAGAAAAGAAGGGAGAAAGAAAGAAACGTAAAATGGAAAGAAAAGGAGGAGAGAGAGAGGCAGAGGAAGAAATAAAAAGAAAAGGATAATTATAAAACTTAGGATATTTTAGAATTTAGATATAGTTTTAGAACTATCAGATCAATATTTATAGTTATGGAAACATTTAAAAGATAATTTTAGAACCGATAGGTTAGAAATTAAGAACTTAAAATAAGAACTTAATCTAGGAATTTATTTTGGATAAAAGATATTTAATTTGAGTTCGGGTTTAAGAACTGATATTTTTATACAAGCAAATGAACTCAAATTTTACTGAGATTTAGGATTAGTGTTTAGGCTAAGAATCAAGAGTTTTGGAATCCTCTAAACAATTTAAAAACATGTTTAGGAGATTTGGAATCAAAATCTCAAATTTCATTTAATTATTTACTAATCTAACTTTGTCAACTTATCTATTTATATCCTATGATTAATTTAATTCATCCAAATCTATCTAAACCCAATTTCTAATATATGTGAAGGTTTGGGGTATTTCATACTATGTAAAAATATAGTATATTTAAATAATAAAAAGATATAATATAAAATATTTAGTTAAATATATTTAAATTGATATTATATATTATTTTATTAATATATTAATGAAAAATATATTTTTACATTGTTTATACTATATTATAATTTATTAAGTGTAGTAAAAATGATATAAAAAATAAACATATTACTTAAAAATATATAATTTATTAAGTTAATATAAAATATTAAATAAGTGATGTAAAAAGTATAATTATTATATATATCATTAAATTATATATATAATTATAGGTATAACATTATTCATATTTACATAATATATAATATTTTTAATAATAATGTCATATTTGGCAAAAAAATTTATAATATACTACAAAAAATATTATATATTTATAATAAATATATAATTTAAAATAATTATTATAAAATGTAAACGTAGTATATATTAATATTATATATTATTTTAATAAAATATTATTTAAAAATTCTTAGTAAATAAGCAAAGTGAAATTATAATGTAAAAATAAATTATAAAAGATATGTAAAATGTTTTATAGTTATAATATTGTAAATTGTGATATTTGTTAAATAAACAGTAGTGGAACTTTACTCATGAAGATATAGATTGGTTTATTGGTTTAGTGCTTGTAAAAACTTCAATGTTAAGTGTACTTGGTATGTAGTATTCTATGATGGGTGACCTCTTGGAAGTATGATAAGAGGCAGATGTGTATTTTTTTTAATAATCTATCTTAGAATCAGATACAGATTTTCGACGGAATAATTTTATTTAATATTTACTAATTAGATATTTAAAAATAACTAATTATAAAACAGTGACATATTTGTGACGGAAATTTTGTAGCAAATTTGCAACGGAAAAGTAAATCTGTCTTTAAAAGAATCAGCGACGATGATTTTTGAGACAGAAATTTGCAACATAAAATCTGTCTCTGAAAGTCTTTAGAGACAGATTTTTCACTTTCAGAGACAGAATCTTTTGTCTCTAAAGCCAAAATTTCTTGTACTGAATATTGTGCTTTATCTTATAATGAGAAAGGCAATGGACTTTTCGGGCTCCAATGGTCTTTTACAGTTTTTTAGTTCTACTCGAACGACTTCTTTATTAGGGTTATAGATCCAACTCATATGGGTCTATATCCGAAAGAGAGTCTGAATATATATCGAATATATATTTAGAAGACTTTGGAATCAAAGTAGGAATGGACCAGCACACTTTGAACAAGGAGATCCTAAATATATGGTTATATATACATATATATATATATATAGATGACTTTAAATCAAGATATCCTAAGTATATGTGATATACTCGGAAGAGAATTGATATAAGAAGTTTTATGCAAACACAAGAAGTTTTGTGATGTACACCTGCAACAAGGAAGGTACACCACTAGCGTATAAATAAGCATTGATTGCTTCAGAATGCTAAAGGTCAGCACCTAACAAGTGGTATCAAAGCACAGGGTTTAAAAAAGAATTAGGGTTTTATTGCAGCACATATATGACAGAATCATCAGGTACGATGATCAAGCTGAATTCAACAAATTACTCCTTATGGAAATCCATGATGGAAGATCTACTGTATTACAAGGATCTATATTTGCCTTTGGGTGGTGACACTGCAAAGCCACAGAACAAGACTGATGCTGATTGGACAATCATGCATAGGAAAACTATCGGTTATATCCGACAATGGGTAGATCATAGTGTATACCTGAAATGACCTAAAGTTGATTTATAACTAATATATGTAGATTGATTGTGTAAAGACCCAGCCCACTTAACCTAATTATTAAGTGTGTCAAATCTCCCGACCACGCATAATACCCAAATATTAGGAACAATATTCAAGAATTATACGTAAGGTCGTCTTAAAAAGAGATGTTTGTAATGGCTACCTGTTTAAAACAGATATAACATTTACATGATTTGAACTAAGAAACCCTACCACTACATAGGTAGTGGGTTATTATCTAAATGCAAGTCATACATCATATATTTATACATTACAACTTCCCAAAGATCATATAAACATAAAAATCCTATTTACAATCCAACTATATTACAAATACAATTCAACTCAAAATACATTCCAAGGCTTAACAAATAAGCCTAAGCACTTCACAAAATTTACATCAAAAGGAATCCAAAGCATATACTAGGCCTCTCTCTCCTAGTCATCCACATAATCCTCCCAGTCAATCCCATAACCCATATTGTCATAGGGCTCGTCATCAAAATCACCTGCAAGATAGCAGCATGAGCCAAAGGCTTAGTACACAATAGTGCAAACAAATACATATGCAATGGTCACTTAACTAAATGCAATATAATAAATCACCACAACTTCATTATCTTTTAGTTAAGTGAATAGAACAACACTGGAGTATTCAAACTCTGATTCAAGCTTGGGACCCTATGACAATATGGGTTGTGGGATTGACTGGGAGGATTCTATGGATGACTAGGAGAAAGAGGCCTAGTATATGCTTTGGATTCCTTTTGATGTAAATTTTATGAAGTATTTAGGCTTATTTGTTAAGCCTTGGAATGTATTTTGAGTTGAATTGTCTTTATAATATAGTTGGATTGTAAGTAGAATTTCTATGTTTATATGATCCTTGGGAAGTTGTAATATATAAATATATGATGTATGACTTGCATTTAGACAATGACCCGCTACCTATGTAGTGGTAGGATTTCTTAGTTCAAATCATGTAAATGTTATATCTGTTTTAAACAGATAGCCGTTACAAACATCTCTTTTTAAGATGACCTTATGTATAATGCTTGAATATTATTCCTAATATTTGGGTATTATGCATAGTCGGGAGATTTGGCACACTTAATAATTGGGTTAAGTGGGTCGGGTCTTTACAATTGGTATCAGAGCTATAGTTTGTATGACTGCTTGTTTAAATGAGATTGCTAAATATGATTTGACTTTAAGTGTAGTGTGATTTGCTTGGAATAAATTTAAATTAACTTGAGTGATATGATTGTTTCAATTATTACCTTGATTGTTTGCTTGATTATTGATTGAATGACATTTCATTAAGATTGCATATTTAATAAAGGCCATGCATATATTGTATGTTGATCATAGATGGACAAAACTTGAAGACAGACTAGACAACAATCGGAAAGAGAGGACATGCCACCTCCTTCATCATCATCAACTGTTCAAGCTTCTATTTCATCATCTATTCCAGCTTCTACTACTACTCCATCTCCTGCTTCTGCTTCTACAGCTCAAGCTCCTCAACCACCTCTGATGCCCTAAATGCCTTCTTTTCCACCTATGCCACCAATGCTAGAAATGACACAGATGCCAATGGGAGATCCAAATGCTATGTGTATGATATTTAGAGATATGTTTGCTATGATGCAACAATATCAACAAATGATGTACCAACACCAGCAATAGTTTGTACAGCAACATACTCCTTAAGTAATGGGATATGGAGCAAATGGGAAAGGCAATGAGGAAATGACCAAGTTGGAACAGTTTCAGATCCTACTACTGCTAAGCATTGGGTTGAGGAGCTAGAAAAAGCCTTTTGCAGCTAGTGAAGTTCCAGAGAATAGAAAGGTTGACTTAGCGGATTATATACTCAAGAAGGATGCAAGTAATTGGTGGAGATTGACAAGTCAAGACATGGTGAGACTGATTTCATGGTTTAGATTCAAGGAAGCTTTCTTTCTACAATATTTTCCCAACACGGTCCAAGAACAGATGATTTCAGATTGGTTGAGTCTCAAGCAAGGCAGTAGAACAGTTGAAGAGTACTATGCAGAGTTTTGTAGATTGCTCAGATTTGCTGGAGGCATATACAATGATGAAAGGATGAAAGTTCAGAAGTTATAGGATGGATTGAATATGGAAATCAAGGGAGAAGTTAAATGTTTCAACTTCCGACCTTAACAAATGCTGTGAATAAGACAAAGCTGGTAGAATAGATTCATAATGAGAACAAGACCCAAAGTGATAGGCGAGTTACATTTCTAGGAAAAAGACCTGCACCTTTCACTCCTTACAAGAAGTATGATAACTATGGCAAAGGGAAGAAACCATTTCTGGGGAAGAAATTGAATTTGGGATCTTCTACTAAGACCTCTACTCCATTCAACACATTTTAGAAGAGATGTCCCGGATGTTTCGGGCCTCATGATCAAATTCAATGTAAGTGGACTCCGGGACTGTGTTTTGCTTGTGGGAAAGTAGGACATAAAGCTTCAGAGTGTAAGGATCCGATACTACAACCTATTTTCTGTGCCTATTGTAAACAAAGAGGACATCATGTAGCTAACTGTACAACCAAACCAAGGAACGATGGTCCTAACCCTGGGAAAGGAATGACAACAGCTAGGATCTTTGCCCTATAACAATGTGAGAAAGCTTCATCGGTAGATACTCTAGTAGGTACTATAATGATTGCAAATCATCTAGCATATGCATTAGTAGACACTGGTGCTGTTTGGCTGAGAAGTTTGTGAATAAGTGTGGTTTGAAATTTGAAGTGTTGACTAATAGAGTAATGAGTATTAATACTGCTTTGGGTGTAAAGTCTAGACAGCCTTGTATTTGTAGAGAAGTTAATGTAAGAATTGCTAATAGTGATATGCCAATTGATATGATGGTTTTGCCTATGGTTGATTTTGATGCGGTTTTAGGTATGAATTGGTTAAATATGTATAAAGTAATTATAGATTGTAATAAGGCGGAGATGAGTTTTGATCTGGAAAGTGGGAAAGTTATTCATGTCTTGGAGAGGAAAAGACCTAAAAGTATGTATACAATGGAGTTATGGGAGAAGACTTCAGAAATAGTTGTAAAGGTTGAAGAGCTCAATATTGATGTAGTACTCATGGTAAGAGACTTTGTAGAAGTTTTCCCTGAAGAATTACCTGAGTTACCACCAGATAGGGAAATTGAATTTGGTATTGAAGCGATTCTGGGAACCACTCCTATATCAAAGACTCCTTATAGAATGGCTCCTACGGAATTAAAAGAATTGAAAGTTCAGTTGGAAGAATTACAAAAGATTAGTTTCATACAACCTACTATTTCCCCATGGGTTGCTTCTGTTCTCTTTGTGAAGAAGAAAGATGGAAGTTTACAAATGTGTATTGATTATAGAGAGTTGAATCAAGTTACAATTAAGAACAAGTATCCTTTACCCTGTATTGATGACTTTTTTTGATCAATTAAAAGGAGCGACAGTTTTCTCAAAGATTGATTTGAGGTCAAGTTATTATCAACTTCGAATTAAACCGAAAGATGTACTAAAAACGGCCTTTCGCACTCAATACGGACATTTTGAATCCTTAGTTATGCCATTTGGTTTAACGAATGCCTGCCGCCTTTATGGATCTTATGAATAAAGTATTCAAGGATTACTTGGATTGGTTTGTGATTGTATTTATAAATGATATCCTAGTGTATTCGAGAAGTGAAGAGGAACATGAAAAGCATTTAAGTTTGGTTCTTCAAAGGTTAAAGGAAAGGAAGTTATATGTCAAGTTTAGCAAATGTGAGTTTTGGTTGAAAAAAGTTGCATTCTTAGGGCATATTATTACAAAGGATGGGATTTCTGTTGATCCTGAAAAGATTAAGGCAGTATTGGAATGGCCAAGACCTACCAATGTTACTAAAGTGAGAAGTTTCTTAGGGTTAGCAGGTTATTATCGAAGATTCGTGCAGGGATTCTCAAAGATTGCCACTCCGTTGACAAAGCTAACCCGGAAACATATGAGATTTGAGTGGGATGATCAATGTGAGAGAAGTTTTCATGAATTGAAGAAGAGATTGATATATGCACCTATCTTAGCGTTACCCGTTAATGGAAAGGAATTCACAGTCTATAGTGACGCTTTAATACAAGGTCTTGGATGTGTTCTGATGCAAGACAACCGAGTGATCGCCTATGCATCTAGACAATTGAAACTGCATGAGAAGAATTATCCTATGCATGACTTGGAACTTGCAGCAATGGCTTTAGTTTTGAAATTGTGGAGACATTATTTGTTTGGGGAGAAGTGTAAGATATTCACAGATCACAAAAGTTTGAAGTATATCTTTACTAAAAGAGAATTGAATATGCATCAAAGAAGATGGCTTTGAGTTGATTAAGGATTATGATGTAGATATTCTATATCATCCGGGACAAGCCAATGCAGTAGCCAATGCTTTGAGTAGGAAGAAACAAATGAGAATGGCGACCATGATTACGAGTCAAAAAGAAATACAAGAAGATCTACGAAGATTGGATATCGAAGTAACCTTAGACAAGATGGAAGTGATGATTGCAAATTTGACATTCCGACCATCTCTTATGGATTTGATTAAGCAAAGACAATAGGAAGATCTAGGAAGCGTGAAGATAAAAAGTGCGATACGAGACGGAAGAAGAAGAGAGTTGAGACTTGATGAAAATGATGTTATCAGATTTGGAAACATAATATTTGTACCAGAGGGGGAATTGAAAAGAGAAATTTTGAAGGAAGCTCATGCAACAGTGTATTCAATACATCCAAGGAATACGAAGATGTATAAAGATCTGAAGAAGAATTATTGGTGGAACAATATGAAGAAAGACGTTGCGGAATATGTATCCAAGTGTGTAACATGCAGCAAGTAAAGATCGAACATCCAAAACTTGGTGGTGAGTTGCAACCATCATCAATTCTGGAATGGATGTGGGATGACATAACCATGGATTTTGTTAGTGCATTCCCTAAGACCCCTGCCAAGAATGAAATTATATGGGTTATTATAGATAGATTGACTAAATCATCGCATTTTATACCATTGAGAGTCGGGTGTTCACAGGAGAAAATGGCACAGATTTATATTCAAGAGATAGTGAAACTCCATGGTATTCCAATATCAATTACATCAAACAGGGATACTCGCTTTGTGAGTCGCTTTTGGAAAAGTTTACATGAAGCACTTGGTACGAAACTTCAATTCAATACGGCTTTTTATCCTCAGACTGAGGGGCAATCTGAGAGGACAAAACAAATTTTATAAGATATGTTTAGAGCTTATGCCTTGGATTTCGAAAGAAATTGGGATGATTACTTGCCTCTAGTCGAATTTGCTTACAATAACAGTTATCAGCCGGCGATACAAATGGCTCCATATGAAGCACTATATGGAACGAAATGTTGATCACCTCTCCACTGGGATGAAGTAGGTGAGAAAGCTCTAATTGGTCCAAAATTGATTCAACAGGCGATAGACAAGATTCAACTCATTAAGCGAAGATTAAAAGCTACACAAGACCGATACAAAAGTTATGTTGATGAGAGAAGAAGACTGTTGAAATTTGAAGTCAGAGATCATGTTTTTCTTAGAGTTTCTCCAACCAAAGGAATAATCAGATTCGGTGTTAGAGGAAAATTGGATCCGATATACATAGGTCCTTTTGAAGTCTTGGAAAGAATTGGACCATTAACATACTGGTTAGCATTGCCGCCAAATTTGTCTGATGTACACAATGTATTCCATGTTTCACAGTTGAGGAAGTGTATATCAGATCCAAGTACTGTTATTGATGCAAATCAGCCAGAAATTCAACCTAATTTGACCATAGAGGAAAAGCCTATTAAGATTTTGGAGAGAATGGATAAAGTATTAAGGAGCAAGATAATCCCTATGGTAAAGGTTCAATGGAGTAACCAATCCGAGCATGAAGCGATTTGGGAAGTTGAGAATATGATGAGATAAAATTATCCCGAGTTATTTGAGTCATGATTCAGATAAGTTTCGAGGATGAAACTTCTTGAAGGGGGGAAGAGTGAAATGACCCAAAGTTGATTTATAACTAATATATATAGATTGATTGTTGCATGTGTGTATGTGTTTGAGTGAATTAGTGTATTTGTAATATGAATGTGATTTAATGTATGCGAATAGATAATAAGCTAGAGTAATATATTTAGCATGAAAGTGTAGTTGGTTATTAATTATTATGTTAACGCATGTGGTTGTTGTAGTAATTAATTTTTGATGAATTAAATGTGCTTTTAGATAAATTCTTAACCCATAAGCCTAGTAGATTTTAGTCTTCTTAAGCCCAATACAAGCCCAAACTTAAGCCCAAATCTAAGCCCAAACAAGGCCCAAGCCTTCCCAAATCTACCTTTCCCCAAAATTCAACATTATTAGGATAAACATCAAGGTCTAATTATACCATTAGACAATCCAAAAATATAACAAAAGGAGAGGAAATTCGTAATTCCTCTAATGCCCAAAATTTCAATATCCAAATCAAGTTTTATTGGACTCAACACACTAAAAATCTTTCCCCAAGCCTTATATATACATTGAGGTAAGTTCATTTGATGTTTGAGATGTCTTATTTTCCTCTTAATCCATGAAATATGTATGTGTAGTATAATACAAGTAGTTAATGTGCTAAATTTTTGTTGAGATATTGTAGAGTGGTTAGGAAAGCTTTAGAATGCTTAATATGTTATAGATACGTTGCAGTAGGCTTTAAAGTGGTTTGGAATGAGTTGGAAGAGGTAAAAATGTAAAAAAAATTTAGTTTGGAAAACAGAGGAAATCTGCAATGTGAATTGCAGTGTAGCTGCCAGCGTATATGCCTATGTTAAAGTTTTTAATTTTGATCTTTTGAAAATTTTCTTAAACGGCGCCAGCATTGAAGACAGAATTTGCCGGCGTTAGAACCCTGATTTTTGACCTTTCGAAATTTTCTTAAACGCTGCTGATAAGATCATATTATATACAACTTGTTAATGTTCAAAATAGCTAGAATGGATACTTGTTTTGGTTAAAATTCATGTTTTAGGTCTAATTTGGACAAAGAAATCAAAACAAGAAACTTTGGAGTGAAAATTGAAAAAATTCAAGAAATATGCCGGCTTTTCTGACTTCAAAGCCGCTGGCGTTGAGACGGCTTACAAGATGCACTCATTCAAGGCCATTGCCTATACTGCCAGCTTTACAAGGATTGATTCAACTAAATGTAAGCCGCCGACGTAGAAGATAAATAGACCAGCATACAATGAAGGCCGGCAGCTCAAAATCCAAATGATGACGGTGCAAAAGGAGTTACAACCTACGTCGAATACTAAGTCGCCGGCATTGAGGTAGTGTAGATTAGAGATCAGAAGCGACAAGTAGATAACACATGCTTGGTGACAAATGAAAAGACTAGATTTGTTGAATTGTTTAAGCCGGCATCAAAGCCGCCGGCTTTGGGACGGCTTTCCTTATAAATTGATCCAACCTTTCATTTCTCATTATATACACCGGCTAGATCTATATCTAAGCTGCCGGTGTAGAAGCAGCCTACACTTGTAACCAAAGATGAAAGCTGCCAGTGTACTGCCTGTGCAAGGAAGAAGAAGCCTTTACGCCGTTTGTATGCCACCGGCGTAAGATCTGTAACTGCCGGCGTACAAGTTGAAACTGCAATTTTTCATTAATGCTTTGCACGAAATTTTTCCTATATAAAGGGGATCTCCCCCCTCTAGTAAAAAAAGCAAAAGCAAAAGCAAAATAGAGAGTACTTTAGTATACAAATAGTTTTAGCATTCCATAGAGATTTGTGAGAGAATTCAGCTTTCAAGAATTGTAATTGAAGATTGCGATATTTGAATTGGTGATATCTAATCTCTTTCTTATGCAATTCATTTATCTGAATTCTTTGTTCATAATGCTATCAATTGCATATTCTTATTTGATTATTGAATCATCATCTATGAGTAACTAAACTTTTCTTTGTGGGAAGTGATGAAATCCTAATTTTGCTAAAATGATTCTTGAACTTATATTATAGGATTGTTAGAATTATGGAATATTTGTATTGAATCCTAATTATCTATTTTATTTTTGATTGAAATTGAATTGATAAGAATTCTGATAATTTGGAAAAAGAATTAGAATTCATAGGAATTCTTGAATTGAGATTGAACAACAATTGTGAAAGCAAGTAAGTTTAATCTAATTTAGAAATTGTTCCATGTACTTCATGCAATATTTTATTTTAATTTCTCTCTAAGGAATTAGGAGAAGTTAATTTAGGATATTAGACAATTATAGAATTGGAAGATTTATGATTGTAAATTAGATTCCATTGATAATTTGTATAGCGGAAGCTAATAGATTATTTTATGGTTTACTAAAACTTGATTGTTTTAGGTCTTGACAATTTCTTACAAATATCCATAATCCTAATTATTCATATAATATAAATTCAGCATGATTAGTAAGGATTAGGATGGATTCTGTTCCTTCCCACATTCATTTTATATAACTTCTCACAATCTCATTGCATTCATAATAGATAGAATTAGTTAGTTGATTAATACATTTTGATTGCCTGAATATTAGTATACACTAATATCAATATAGTAATTAATTTAGTCCTTGTGGGAACGATACTCAACTCACTTCTATATTACTTGATCAAGACCCAATACACTTACTGGTAGTATCTGAAATTACATACACATTTTACATCAGATCAAGTTTTTGGCACCGTTGCCGGGGACCAAATTAATATTAGATTACTTTTAGTTTTGCTAGTAGTTTAGGTGTTTTTCCAAGGAATTGATTATTTTCTTTTCTTTTTGCAGGTTACATGCATAGGAGTAGAAGTAGGGAACTTCTACCAATTGATCCTGAAATAGAACGAACCCTGCATCAGCAAAGAAGAGAAAATAAAAGACAAGAAGAAATGGCAGAAAACGAACCAAGAAACAATAAGGGCAACATTGATCCAAACAACAATCAAATTCAAGCTGCACCTGTTAGAGCACTTCAGGATTATACAGTACCTACTGTTTAAGGTCCTGCTCTGAGAAGACCTGCAGTTCGAGCCAACAATTTTGAGCTAAAACCAGCATTGATTCAGATGGTTGAATCACATCAATTTGAAGGATATCCTAATGAAACACCGGATGAACACATTACCAAATTCCTCCAATATTGTAATACTGTCAAACTTAATGGCGTAACAAATGAGGCCATTAGAATGCAGCTTTTTCCTTTCTCTCTTAGGGATAAAGCATTAGCATGGTTCAACTCTCAACCACCCGAATCCATTACTTCATGGGCAGATTTGACAACAAAATTTTTGAAGAGATTTTTCCCTCCTGCCAGAACTACTAGACTAAGAAATGAGATCACCAACTTCACAAAGTTTCCTAGAGAATCATTATATGAAGCTTGGGAAAGATTCAAAGAAGCAGTTAAGAAATGCCCATATCATGGACTTCCAGATAATCTCTTGATTGAAGATTTCTACCTCAGTCTAGATGAGACTTTGAGATCATTGGTGGATGCTACATCAGGAGGATCACTAATGGGAAAAACATATGATGAAGCAAGTGCATTAATTGAAGAATTAGCTTCTAGTGCTCACAATTGGAGCTGTGAAAGAACAAGATCAAAGGTGGAATCTATTCAAGATAGTGAATCCATGCAATAACTCACTGCTCAAGTTCCAGCTTTAACTACACAAGTAAGTAAACTTGTAGCATCTAGTTCTTTGAATACTAATCAGGTTGCTACTTGTGAGTTGTGCTCAGGACCGCATCCAGCTTATGATTGTCTTCATGGTACTACACCATCATCAAGTGGAGAGCAACTCAACTATGTTGGAAATTTTAGAAGGGTTAAGTGGACCATATTCAAATACTTATAATCCAGAATAGCGTAATCATCCAAATCTTTCCTACAGAAATGATGCAAATGTTATCAAGCCCCCATCTGGATTTCAAAGACAAGGTCCCATAAGAAATACTCAACCTCCACCTCAGCAAAATCAAATTTCAACTGATGAGTTGTTGAAAACTTTCATTCAAACTACTCAGACCACACTCAACAATCAGCATGCGATTATTCAAGATCTTCAAGGGAAATTCCATCAACTTGCTCAGCAAATTGGTAATATACCATATGGTTCTCTACCGAGCAACACTAAGGAAAATCCTAAAACTGTAAATGCTATAGTTTTGAGAAGTGACAAGGAAGTTGAGCCCGTTGAGACAAAAGTTCAAGAAACTAAGGAGATTCCAGTCAAAGACAAAGGAAAACAAAAGATGGAGGAACCTATACAGAAATCACCTGAAGAAAGATCTTATGTTCCACCTATTCCTTTTCCAGGAAGATTGAAGCAACAAAAATTAGATGAGCAATTTTCAAAATTTCTGAATGTTTTCAAGAAGTTGCAAATCAATATTCCATTCTTAGAAGTGATTCAAGAAATGCCTTCATATGCAAAATTTATCAAGGAATTGCTTACTAAGAAGAGAAGGATTGATGGAAATGAACCAGTGATGCTCACAGGAGAATGTTCCATGATTTTGCAGAAAAGTCTACCTCATTTGCCTACCAAACAAAGAGATCAGGGGAGTTTTACTGTTCCTTGCACTATAGGAAAATTTCATTTTGATAAAGTACTTATTGATTCTGGTGCAAGTATTAATCTTATGCCTTTCCATTTTCAGGAAATTAGGACTTGAAGAATGCAAGGAGACTCATGTCACCTTGCAACTTGCAGATAGAAGTGTCAAATACCCATGTGGTATTGTTGAAAATGTTTTGGTGAAAGTTGACAAGTTCATATTTCCAGTAGACTTTATAGTCTTGGAAATGGATGAGGATCGTGAAGTCCCAATGATTCTTGGCAGACCATTCCTTGCAATAAAGCATTAATTGATGTGGAACAAGGTAAACTCACTTTAAGGGTAGAAAATGATCAGGTAACCTTTAATGTTTATGATGCAATGAAAAGATTTGATAAAGGTTCCTGTTATACTATTGATATTATTGATGAGTTTATTTCTGAGTCTGTTGAAGAGAATGTAGGTGTAGAGACTGTGGAGTTTGTTTTAAGAAATCTTGATGAATGGAGTGATAATGAGCAAGAGGAAGAAGAAGTTGAGAAAGTGCACCAAATCAAAGCAAGATATTATGAGGAGCTAGGCACTAGTGAAAACAAGCCAGTACCATCATTGATACAGCCACCAAATCTTAAGCTTAAACCCTTTCCTTCACATTTAAAATATGCTTTTCTAGGAACTAGAGATACTTTGCCAATAATTATTTCATCTTATTTGAGAGGTGAAAAAGAGCAGCAGCTGCTTGGAGTTCTAAGGAAGCATAAAGAAGCAATTGGTTGGACTATTGCTGATATCAAGGGAATAAGCCCTATAATTTGCACTCACAAAATCTTGATGGAAGCTAAGTACAAACCAACAGTTCAACCACAGAGGAGACTTAACATAACACTAAGGAGGTAGTAAAAAAGGAAGTTTTGAAACTCCTTGATGCAGGTATTATCTATCTTATCTCTGATAGTAAGTGGGTCAGTCCAGTTCAGGTTGTACCAAAGAAAGGTGGTATGACTGTAGTGAAAAATGAAGAAAATCACTTAATTCCTACTCGTACTGTAACTGGGTGGAGAGTTTGCATTGATTATAGAAAGTTAAATGATGCCACCAGAAAAGATCACTTTCCCCTTCCTTTCATTGATCAGATGTTAGAAAAACTTGCAGGGCATGATTATTATTTCTTTTTAGATGGTTATTCTGGTTATAATCAAATTTCTATAGCTCCTGATGACCAAGAAAAAACCACTTTTACTTGTCCCTATGACACTTTTTCTTTTAGGAGGATGCCCTTTGGTCTTTGCAATGTACCTGCTACTTTTCAAACGTGTATGATGGCTATCTTTTTTGACATGCTTGAAAATTTTATTGAAATTTTTATGGACGATTTTTCTGTTTTTGGAAAGTATTTTGAAGCATGTTTAGAAAACTTAGCTTGTGTTCTTCAAAGATGTAAAGAAACAAATTTGATTTTAAACTGGGAAAAATGTCATTTCATCGTAAGAGAAGAGATTGTTTTGGGTCATAAAGTTTCAGTAAGAGGAATTGAAGTTGATAAGGCCAAAATTGAGATCATAGAGAAATTACCACCACCCACCACTGTTAAGGGAGTTAGAAGTTTCTTAGGACATGCTGGTTTTTATAGGGGATTTATTGAAGACTTCTCTAAAATTTCTAAACCCCTTTGCAATCTTCTTGAGAAGGATATAATGATTAATTTTGATAACAATTGTTTACAGACATTTAACTTATTAAAGGAAAAGCTCACATCTACACCAGTGATTATTGCACCAGATTGGGAGCTACCTTTTGAACTTATGTGTGATGCCAGCGACTTTGCTGTAGGAGCAGTATTGGGTCAGAGAAGAGGTAAGTTGTTTCATGTTATATACTATGCTAGTCGACTTTGAATGAGGCTCAAGAAACTATGCCACAACTGAGAAGGAACTTCTTGCTTATATTTGCTTGTGACAAGTTTAGGCCTTATCTGATAGGATCTAAAGTCATAGTATATACTGATCATGCTGCTTTGAAATACTTGTTTGCTAAAGCTGATGCAAAGCCAAGGTTGATTAGATGGATATTGTTGCTGCAAGAATTTGATCTTGAGATTAAGGATAAAAGGGAACTGAATGTGATTGTTGATCATTTATCTAGACTAGAATCTGATAGTTTAGATATTCCTATCAATGAAAAGTTTCCTGATGAACAATTGCATGCAGTAGATCCTAAGTTTGCCTTGGTATGCTGATTATGTCAATTACTTGGTTAGCAAAATCATTCCATATGGTTTATCTTATCAACAAAAGAAAAAGTTTTTGCATGATGTGAAAAGCTACTTTTGGGATGAACCATATTTTTCAAAAAATGTGTTGACCAAGTAATTAGATTGTGTGCCTGAATCTGAACAGCTTAACATTATTGAGCATTGTCATTCAAAAGAAGCAGGAGGTCATTTTGGTCTTCAAAGGACTGCAGCTAAGGTCTTATCATCTGGATTTTATTGGCCTAATTTGTTTCGTGATTGTAGGAAATATTTATTGTCTTGTGCTCAATGTCAAAGAATGGTAATATTTCCAAGAAACATGAATTACCACAAAACAACATACTGGTAATTGAGCTTTTTGATGTGTGGGGAATTGATTTCATGGGTCCTTTCCCTCATCTTTTTCAAACAAATATATACTTGTGGCAGTCGATTATGTTTCTAAATGGTGTGAAGCTGTTGCTTTACAAACAAATGATGCCCGAGTAGTTTTGAAATTTTTGAAAAGAATATTTTTACCAGATTTGGGGTGCCTAGAGCTATCATTAGTGATGGGGATCACATTTTTGTAACAAGCAATTTGAAAATTTTGTCAAAATATGGTGTTACACACAAAATTGCTACCCCCTATCATCCACAAACAAGTGGACAAGTTGAGGTATCCAATAGGGAGATAAAAGAATTTTGGAAAAAACTGTTAATGCATCTAGAAAAGATTGGTCTTTAAAACTAGATGATGTATTATGGGCTTATAGAACTGCTTTCAAAACCCCTATTGGAATGTCCCCATTTATGATTGTTTTTGGTAAATCATGTCATCTTCCTATAGAACTTGAGCACAAGGCATATTGGGCCATTAAATTCCTTAATTTTGATGAAAAAGCTGCAGATGAGAAAAGATTGCTTCAATTGAATCAATTGGATGAATGGAGGAATGAAGCTTATGAGAATTCTCGTATCTATAAAGAACGAGCGAAGAAATGGCATGACAGAAACATTATCAAATGGGAGTTTTTGCCTGGACAAAAAGTTTAACTTTATAACTCTCGTTTGAAGTTGTTTCCAGGAAAGCTGAGATCAAGATGGTCAGGACCGTTTGAAATTGCAAAAGTTTTTCCCTACTGTGCAGTAGAATTGAAAACTGATGATAATCGGACTTTAAAGGTGAATGGGCATTTGCTCAAACATTTTTATGAAGGGGAAAACCATGATGGTGCTTCCACGATCATGAATCTGAAGGAACCATGAAAAGAATTAGAAAAGTCAGGCTAAGCGACTCTAAACTAAGCGCTTCTTAGGAGGCAACCCATGTTTAATTTAAAGTAGTTTTATTTGTTTTGTTTTTACTAACTTAATTTTTAGTGTGGACAGATTATAAAAAAAAAAAAAATTGAAGAAGCTGAAAGCCGGCATAAGGCTGCCAGCCTTGAGCCAGCTTTGAAAAATAAAGGGAAAGCCGGACTAAAGCCGCCCGCTTTTCAGCCGGCATGAAAGTCAAAAGAAGAAGTAGGTGAACACCACACAAGAAGCTGGCAAATGGAAGGTGAAAGCCACCGACTTACTGCCAGCGTTTGCAACAACAAGTACACCGGCTTCTTACTTTCTAAGCCGCCGGTGTTGAAGGCAGCGTATGTTCAAAATTTCAAAGGTTTTAAAAAACCCCGATCAAAGTCGACATCTGGGTTTGAAAGCCACCAGCTTTGAAGCCGGCGTAGGCCTGTACGCCGGCAGTGTAAATGAGTAAGCTGCCAACCATTTGCTCTCGGCATGAATTTAATTTTGTTACACCGGCATGTAAGCCGTCGGCGTACTCAATAAAAATGCCGGCGTATGTTCTGTAGAATCGAATTTAACAGGTATGTCTCTCTCTCTCTCTTTCTCATTTCTCTCAATATTCACTCTCTCTCTCACTCTCACTCGAAGCATCCCCACTGCTCATTCCTTGATCCATCGTGTTTGATCCATCTTGCCTAAGTAAGTTTCTATAACTTTTACTCTTAGTTTCTAGCTTTAATCCATTATATTGCATTGTATCTGTTTCAATCGGTCGATTAGCTTAAATGGATTCTTGCAATTCGTGAATGGGACATTGACTTCGAATCTTCATAGAATTGATAGCTTAGATGTTGTTCATAATCTGTTGAAGTTGCATTTCGATTCAATACATGCTTAATTCCAATTTGTGTTGAGTTGTTTCATGAACTATGAACAAAATGCAAATTAGGGTTCTTGAGCTTATGTGCAATGTTTAATTTCGAATTTGGGGCTTTTTAGAATTGACTACAATTTGTTGCATAAAATGAAATTTCATACTATTCTATAGCTCCAATTGATGAATTGTGCTCCAATTTGAACTTGGAATTTCGAATTTCTAGAAAATTTGAAGATGAATTTGGTATAGAAGTGTTTACAGAACTTTTAATGGAAAAATTTTTTAAAATCATTTCTATTTGTGAAGTTTGAAATTCCAACGTTCAAGTCTAAGCTGGCCAATCTAAGTTGCCAGCTTTGACTTTGTTTTGCAAGTGTACATTTTCAAATCAATTTCATGGCAGTAGCTTCACTAGTTAATATGCCTATGATATCTACTTTGTTTGAAATCATATTGTGAAATGAATTAGGCATAAATTAGGATTATATTTAACAAGAATTTCATTGGAATTGTACAAAGCTTTCATGTAATTTAAGCTTTAATGTGCACTCAATTCTGATTCCCTGTTCTAATTAAGTTCAATTTAAATTGCAAGAATGGCTCCTAAACAAAAAAGACAAAAGAATACAGATGCCTCTACTTTTGGTTCTTAGACCAGGAATCTATTATCCAGTCAGCAGTATGCTAAAGATAGAAAGAAGAGGCTAATGAAGATGGATCTTCTGAACACTTAATAATTGGATTGGAGCTTACTAGATGAATTTAGGATTACTGACAGAATCAGAAACATAACCCAAGATCCAGCTTGGATTAGATTATTTGCTTTCAGGGAGCCAGCATATAAGAACTTGACTATTGAGTTCTTATCCACATTGAAGAATATCCCTAACAGAGCTGAATCCACATTCCAGTTTCAGGTAATGGGTGAGATCAGGGAAGTCAAGCTAAAGAAGATGGGCCAACTCCTGGGATTGTATGATGATGATGAGGAAAACTTAAATTTGCCCAACAATTGGCTTGAGGGAGATGATCATATGACTCAGGAGGCTTACTGGTATCAGTTGGTTCCTCCTAAGAGAGCAAATGAGCCATTTTTTCCCTCTAAATCATTGGCCACTTCATTTGGTGCTGTTGAGTACAAGCTACTCCACCACATCCTTGCACACACACTGAGCTGCAAGAAGACTAGTCACAGCAAGGTGAGTACATTTTGATATGTTCTATCTCTATAGCCTTATTAAAGGCTATAGAATAGATTTGGGGGTGGAGATAGCCAATTTGATATACAGGCAGGCTGATGATACTAGGACTAGACTCCTGTTTTGTGGTGGCTACATCAACAAGTTGCTGAAGGGGATGGGTATTTTTGAAGCTCCTCAAGGGGATGAGATATTTGAAAGTAAAAAGATCTTATCAGCACCATTCAGAGGCTAGGGATTGCTTAAAAACCCCAGAGGAGTTCAGCCACCAGTCATGGAGGAGATTGAGTTCTAGGATATCTTTCCTGGTGATGTGCCTTTTGAGATCCCATCTTCATCTGCTCCTCCTCCTCCTGCAGGTACTTCTTCTGCATATGATATGGATCAGCTTAGGCTGGATGTTCAGGAGTTAAAGAATCAAAGTCAGGAGCTCAGAGATAGACAAGAAAAGGAGAGGAAGAAAAACAAGAAGTTCAGAAAGACTATCTTTGAGGCATTGAAGACTACTATCTGCTGCTTGAACCCAGAGACAGGGGCTGAGATGACATATGAGACATCCACTGAGTCTAGGCATAGTTCAGCACACATAGATAGACTCAGTTCAGAGCACACCCATACAGCTATCCCAGGAGATACTCAAAGACATAGTCCTGAGCTTACCAGCAGAGCCAGTCTAGGGCCAGAGAGCTAGAGATCCTGCTAGCTTTCATTTGTTCTTTATTGAGTTTTTATTTTTCATATTGGCCAGTACATATATGTATTGAGCACCCAAGTTCCTGTGGGTAGACTCACTTGATATGTGCTGATTAGTTAGTTTTTATTATTGCTTTTATTTTTCTTTTTGTTTTTCTTTTATAGAGCTTACACGGCTAAACAAACAATCTCTCCGCTATGAATTTTGCTGCTCTGATTCACAAAATGGAAAATACATAGGTTTCTGTTTATGTTTCTTTTCTCTTCTGTTTTATAACTTTGAAACAGTGAGGACACTGTTTAGTTGAAGTGTAGGGGAGGGATACATTAAATTGAATGGATTGAATGGAGTTACATAATTTACTAGCTGTTTGGATTGTGGATTATTTGACAGGATTTACAGGACTTATCACCCACCTTGTATTTTTGGTTTGAAAGCAAATTATGGGGAAATTCTGCCAAATTTTTTTCAAAAATCTCTTAAGAATTGGAGATAGTACAAAGTAAAGACTGAAAGCAATGAAATTAACTTGTAAAAGTATCTTACTCACCTGCTATTGTGATTGGTTTACTAAGTTAAAATTGAGTTGTAAAATCTTTAACAAACAAGTTTACTTTATTTTTAACTTTGGAATTTGAAATTTAAGAGCTAGTCAAGTCCTTTTGTGAAAAATAAACAGGTTTACTTCTAGGAAATTTTAGTTTGTATATATTCTTTGAATTTTAACACTTAATGAAAGAGGTAGAATAAACTTTTAAACTTAGTGGTCCTTTATAAAAATAAGTCTTTGAATTGTTATTGCATTCAAAAAGAAAGAAACAAGCATAGCCACTACTCCTCTAACTTAAAATTTGAGTTATGAGTATTTGAACTTGAATGTTAAAGTGAGGAAGAGTTCTTAGGGGTATTTTGAAACGTGGTCACTTAGGTGATGAGCCTGGGATGTGCCGACTCAATGAACTCACTATAATAAGAAGGGAAGAAAGGCAAAAGTTCAATTCATGAACTTTGAAAAGAAAAAAGATGGAGGCACAAACCTCCCAAAAAAAAAAAGAAAATAAGTGCTTGAAAAAGAAAAAGAAAAATGAATGCAAATATGCAAATAAAAGAAGACTTATAATAAAGAAGGAGAAAATCTGAGGAAAAAGTAGATACCACATGCTTTCATTTAGTGTTACTTAGAATATATATATATATATATATATAAGCTAAAAGTCCAATAAAGTTTAAATGAGTATTTTTCCTTAGTGGATTGGGTATTTGCTTTTTGAATAGAATATTCTTTTGTTAAAGATTGAGATTAAAACTTGTTTTGTTTGGATTAACTTCTCAATTTTGATTATAGTACTCTAAAGAAATTAGTGTGGTTAGAGCAATAGATACAAGAAAAGCAAGTTAAAGAAATTATGATTAAATTAGAAAAACTGTACTATCTATGAGAGATTTCATTAATTTTGTTCTTCATTATTATGCATGAGGATAAGCAAAAGTTCAAGTGTAGGGGAATTGATAAGATCATATTATATACAATTTGTTAATGTTCAAAATAGCTAGAATGTATACTTGTTTTGGTTAAAATTCATGTTTCAGGTCTAATTTGGACAAAGAAATCAAAACAAGAAACTTTGGAGTGAAAATTGGAAAAATTCAAGAAATACGTCGGCTTTTCTGACTTAAAAGCCGCTGGCGTATTGATTCAACTAAATGTAAGCCGCCTAAAAGCTGCCAGCGTAGAAGATGAATAGACCAGCGTACAATGAAGGCTGGCAGCTCAGAATCCAAACGATGCCAGTGCAAAAGGAGTTACAACCTATGCCGGATACTAAGAAGCTGGCGTTGAGGCAGTGTAGATCAGAGATCAGAAGCGACAAGTAGATAACACATGCTTGGTGACAAATGAAAAGACCAGATTTGTTGAATTGTCTAAGCCAACATCAAAGCCGCCGGCTTTGGGACGACTTTCCTTATAAATTGGTCTAACCTTTCATTTTTCATTATATACACCGGCTAGATCTATATCTAAGCCGCCGGCGTAGAAGTGGCCTACACTTGTAACCGAAGATGAAAGCTGCCAGTGCACTGCCTGTGCAAGGAAGAAGAAACCTTTACGCTGTTTGTAAGCCGCCGGCGTAGGATCTGTAACTACCGGCGTACAAGTTGAAACTGCAATTTTCCATTAATGCTTTGCACGAAATTTTTCCTATATAAAGGGGATCTCCCCCCTCTAGTAAAAAAAGCAGAAGCAAAATAGAGAGTACTTCAGTATACAAATAGTTTTAGCATTCCATAGAGATTTGTGAGAGAATTCAGCTTTCAAGAATTGTAATTGAAGATTGCAATATTTGAATTGGTGATATCTAATCTCTTTCTTATGCAATTCATTTATCTAAATTCTTTGTTCATAATGTTATCAATTGCATATTCTTATTTGATTATTGAATCATCATCTATGAGTAACTAAACTTTTCTTTGTGGGAAGTGATGAAATCCTAATTTTGCTAAAATGATTCTTGAACTTATATTATAGGATTGTTAGAATTATGGAATACTTGCATTGAATCTTAATTATCTATTTTATTTCTGATTGAAATTGAATTGATAAAATTTCTGATAATTTGGAAAAAGAATTAGAATTCATAGGAATTCTTGAATTGAGATTGAACAACAATTGTGAAAGCAAGTAAGTTTAATCTAATTTAGAAATTATTCCATGTACTTCATGCAATATTTTATTTTAATTTCTCTCTAAGGAATTAGGAGAAGTTAATTTAGGATATTAGACAATTATAGAATTCGAAGATTTATGATTGTAAATTAGATTCCATTGATAATTTGTATAGCGAAAGCTAATAGATTATTTTATGGTTTACTAAAACTTGATTGTTTTAGGTCTTGACAATTTCTTACAAATATCCATAATCCTAATTATTCATATAATATAAATTCAGCATGATTAGTAAGGATTAGGATGGATTTTGTTCCTTCCCACATTCATTTTATATAACTTCTCACACTCTAATTACATTCATAATAGATAGAATTAGTTAGTTGATTAATACATTTTAATTGCCTAAATATTAGTATAAACTAATATCAATATAGTAATTAATTTATCCCTTGTGGGAACGATACTCAACTCACTTCTATAATACTTGATCAAGACCCAGTACACTTACTGGTAGTTTCTGAAATTACATACACATTTTACATCAGATCAGCCGTCGGCGTTGATGTTGACATTACCGACGTAAAGACTCCAAGCTTGTACAGAATGTATATTTCTTAACGCCGCCTTATACGCCGCCAGCATTAGGGTTTGCATTGCCGGCGTTAATGGCCGGCGTGGACTTGTAAATTTCAAGTTTTTGTAACTTCTTTCAACTTCTTCGAATACATGATATAAGACTTTTTAATTAAAGATTTACCTTGTATGATGTTGTATATATGTTATGTGATGACTTTGGATAGTTTTTACTTAATGTTCAATAATTTTCCTAAGTTCTAATATAGTGAATATAAGATTGACTTAGGATAGAAATGTGATATAGTTTATTTATGTGGAACAGAGATAGATACTCAGTTGGAGATTACCGTCAATTCCCAAATCCAATCAAGTACACAATACTTTGATTGATTGTTGCTTAGGATAGGCATATACCAAATTGAATTTAATCGAAGATTAATAAGAGATATTGAAATTGGTTGTGCTTTACGTCGTTAAATCCGAAACCGGGGAGCAACAACCTTATCATGATGCAATGGCATGGTAGTTTAGGCAGTCATGATGCAATGACTCAAATCCATGAGGCAATGGTGATTTCTTTTATTAGCTAAGTAGGTAGCTAATAGGGTCAACTGTATCGATATATCCTCTACTTAAGCTCGGAAGGAAATAATATGTTTTAGTTTACAGGTATAGGACTGTTGAACTAATTGATGTTATAGACCGGGATAAGTGGAGTATATAAAGGAGTGTAAACCCTAAATGATGCTATTATATTATTTATTGGTTAGATATAGGAGATATAGATATTCGATCTATCTATGTCAACTCCCTAAGCAGCTGTTGTTACTTAGGACCCTCAGAATTCCCAAGCTTGAATTAGAGTTTGAATACTCCAGTGTTGTTCTATTCACTTAACTAAAAGATAATGAAGTTGTGGTGATTTATTACATTGCATTTAGTTAAGTGAGCATTGCATATGTATTTTTTTGCACTATTATGTACTGGGCCTTTGGCTCATGCTGCTATCTTGTAGGTGATTTTGATGACGAGCCCTATGACGATATAGGTTATGGGACTGACTGGGAGGATTATGTGGATGACTAGGAGAGAGAGGCCTAGTATATGCTGAGGATTCCTTTTGATGTAAATTTTGTGAAGTGTTTAAGCTTATTTGTTAAGCCTTGAAATGTATTTTGAGTTGAATTGTATTTTTAATATAGTTAGGTTGTAAGTAGGATTTATATGTTTATATGATCCTTAGGAAGTTGTAATGTCTAAATATGTGATGTATGACTTGCATTTAGATAATGACCTACTACCTATGTAGTGATAGGGTTTCTTAGTTCAAATCATGTAAATGTTATATCTGTTTTAAACAAATAGCCATTACAAACATCTCTTTTTAAGATGACCTTACGTATAATGCTTGAATATTATTCCTAATATTTGGGTATTATGTGTGGTCGAGAGATTTGGCACACTTAATAATTGGGTTAAGTAGGTCGAGCCTTTGGGATAGGCAAAAGCGTCAGGTCATGGGTTCGATCCCTCAAGGCTACAGCTGGGGTCAACATACCTGGGGGTAACAATACCTATAGTGCCCGTGATATCTTACGGGGCATGTGTTGGTGGACACTAGCCTGAGGGAGGTATGGGCCATTATCACGAGGGGGCCTGTGGCAGTTGTCTGCCCTGACATCACATCCAGAAACTTGATAGTAGGGGGCAGGTGTGACAATACCACTATGTGGCACAAGAAATAGGAGCGAACGTCCTATGGAAGAAGTTAGAATCCATGTATGAGAGGTAAACGGCCTTGAATAAAACCTCCTTGATCAAGAGAGTTGTAAATCTAAAATACAGGGATTGATCTAACGTGACGGAGAACTTGAATGATTTTCAAGTGCTAGTGAATCAGTTGTCTACCATGAAGCTGATGCTTAAAGATGAGATCCAAGTACTGTTGTTGCCGAGTTCCTTGTCTATTAGTTGGGAGACACTGGTTGTGTCTGTTAGTAACTCTACCCCAAAGGGAACGCTCACCCTTGCAATGGCGAAGGATAACCTAATGAATGAAGAGGCTAGGAGGAAGGATCTGGATACTGGATCTGATTCTAGGGCACTTGTTACTAGTAAGCTAGGAAGGAATGGTAGAAGCAGGTTCAGAAAATCATCTAATGAAGATGATGAATCAGAGAAATCCAGGGGAAGGTCTAAGTCAAGAGGAAAAAAAGACCTTAGATGCTACTATTGTGACAAGCCAGGTCACTTGAAGCGAAAGTGCAGACTCTGGAAAAAAGAGAAAGGTAAAGGTGAAGAAAAAGATGAAGATAATGAGATTATCATTGCCTGGGATGAGAAGTATGTTAGCCTTGCTAGTCATGATGATGAATGGGTTGTTGATTCTAGTGCCTCCTTCCATATGACTTCACATGGTGAGTTCTTCTCAACCTACACTGCTGGAAAGTTTGGTAATGTTAGGATGAGAAATGGTGGTAAATTCAAGATTGTAGGCATTGGAAATGTTATCTTAAAGACTAACACAAGTTGCATGCTCACTGTCAAAGATGTCAGACATATTCCAAATATCCACCTTAACCTTATTTCTATAGGAAAGCTTAATTATGATGGCTAGTAGTTACTTTGGTGAAGGAATATGGAAGCTCACCAAAGTTTCTCTCATTATGGAGAAAGGAAAGAAGATGAATACCCTTTACTTAATGTCAGTAAAGTTAAGTAAAGGAGATGTGAATCCTGTACTCTCAGATAGCTATTATAATGATAGCAGAAACGAGGGAGTTCTAGTTGAAGAATCCCAAAAGCCTCATCAACAGTTTAAGATGAGAAGATCTGCACAAGATGGAAGACTATGAGTTAGATTCAGTCTAGATGAGTATGTGATACTCACTAATGGGTGTAAACCCCGGTTTTCCTAGTAATCAAGTAAACTTCGGAAACCGGAAAGCGAAACCCTAAACCAGATTAGTACAAGCTTTGTGAGAGAAACTTAGGAACCCTAGATCCGACTTTCCTTTGGTTTCAAATCAAAAGAACTTTTATAAAATAATTTAATGTGGAATATTGTTTTAAAGTATATTTCAAACCATAGAAAGTTTTGATTTCGAAAAATTTTCTATTTTAGGCCTTCCCAAGATCCATTACGAAAAAGCAAGCCCCAGAACTAGAAATTCAGAAAAATATTCCGGAATACTCTTTAGAACCGAAATTTAATAAGGATTTCAAAAATATAAGTTTTATAATTTTTCGGGTTATAAAAATTACAATTATAGCCTTTTTCCCGTATTTTCTTTACTACCGGTAAAGTAAATATCTTGTCTACTATTCATTACTATTCACAAGTACAACCTACTACACACACGGCCCATACCCTAGTCTTACATCCTTATAAAAACTCAATTATATTTTCTTTTTCAAGAATTTTTGCCTCTTAACAAATTATTACATTTAATACTTTTTATTACATAAATTACAAATTAAAACAATTTCAAATCTATCTCTCTCTTTCCCCCTTGCATGGCCGGTGTAACCCCTACCCCACCCTCCAAATGTTTTATTTTGTCTCCTTTTTATAATTAAAACGAACCCTAATTCACTTAATATAAATAATCTTTTATTTTTCTCTCTCTTTCATTTTACTTCATTTGGTCAAAACTCACAAAACCCTCTCTATTTCTCTCCTCCAAACGGTGAGCTTCCCACCACCACACACACACACCACAAGCTTCATTTCTTATTCATTTCTCCACTTGATTCAACCTTAGGTGATGTATCCTAAGCCTTTCTACCCTTTAATCTTGTAATGTCATGATTATTCATGAGTATTTTCACCTTAAGTCCCCATGAGCATTTGCTAGGGACAAGAAAATACTAATACATGAACATCAAACCATCACAAGAATAGATCTTGTGTTTAAATGAGTTTTTGTTGAAATATTTTCATGTTCATGCATATAAAAGTAGAGTAAAGTAAAGATCTTGCATAAAAATCTATGTTCATGCTTTTAAACTTCATTTCATGCATTATAAGTAGTAGATCTAGCATTTACATACTCATATTATACTTGACATTCATGATCTCATGAATATTTTGTGTTTTTATGCACTAATGCTCATAAAGACTTGGTCTTGTGTATATAAATATGGTAGTTAGTGGATCTTTAAGTAGATAAGACAAAGAAATTAGAAAGGAAAAGTTTTTGTCTGAAATGTTCAAAGGAAAATTCGTATGACTTCAAAGCTATGCTTTAAAAACCCTTGTATCAACTCTAAAACTCATGTTTTATAAAAAAAGTGAAGGGTATAGGTAATAGATATCATTAAGTAATGATTTTTATAAGTTGAAATTAGTTTTGATAAGATTACTGTGTAAAACAAAGAGTAGAAACAAGATAAGAAATTCTGAGTCACTAGTCAACTTGTGAAATTCGTAATTTTGGATGATGGCCATAAAAACACCTATTTTCCAAGCTCAAAATGAAAGTTTTATTTAATAAATGAAGTCCTTAATGAATAGGTATAGTAAAGCTTTAAATTTTAATGCATTAAACAAGTTTTTCCCAAATGAATTATTCAAAAATTAAATTTCTAAAAATTCGGATTTGTGAATAAATCATATTTGAAAACATATTGACAAAGTGTAAAATGAAAATTCTTATGTAAAAATGAAGGTCTAGGTAATAGATGTTATGAAGATTCAATTCTAGCAAAGATAATTAGAAATTCCTAATAATTGATCCCAAAACACAAGTGAGTTATCAAAGTTAGGAAACTAGATTTCTCATAAATAGATTTTGTTGAAGTCTTGCAAAATAAAGAGTTCTAAAAGTTTCTTTTAGTAAAAATCATCAAGATCATGCATACATTAAACTCATCACATGTCATTCATGTTAGGAAATCATTAATATTGCATGTATAATTGATTTATCAAGTAGAAACATTTCAAACATTTACAAAACTATTTTTCAGAAATGGAAACCGTTACTGATCAGAACTGATCCTTCTGTTATGTGACCCAAACATTTTCAAAACTTTAAAATAATTTTAGAATTAGATAAATTTTTCGAAGTAAATAGAAATCCATATATAATTTGCGAAATTCGAAGTTAAAATGACCAAGTTATGACCGTTTTAAGTCGAGACTTCCGCAAATAGTGAGAATTACGAATTTTCTAAGCTTTGATATATAATTTGGATTAGTTAAGTGATGAAATACTTATTAAGATATTTCTTCCTTTTTAGGTGATCCCGAAATCAACGAATCTTTACCACCGGACTATTACTACTAAAAGACCGGTAAACCATGGCCGAGTGAGTATTATTTCCGATTTCAATTATTGTTTGCTGTTGTAATGGTAGTTGCACTAGATACTTGGTAAAGATAAAATGGATATGCATGATGGGGATGAATGGGAATTATATATGATTGCTGTTGATATGAGAAATCGAATATAAGAATATCGAAGCCGGGTGATTAACTATTGCTTGTATAGATGGAATAGGATTGACCGTCTGCGATTATTGATTGATCACTTAAAGAATTGGTATAATTGAATATTCGGAATTGAAAATAAATATGAACTCATTCATATCATAATAGGGATGGAGCATTAGCATTTGTTGGTTTTTCGTGATCCTAAACGGTGTAAAAGTTGGTTAATCGTGATCTATAAAACGAATTAATGAGTTGGTTAATCGTGATCCATAAAACGAATTTATAAGTTGGTTGACCGTGAGCCTAAACGGCCTCGTACCGCAGGATTCTTTAATCTGCTAACCCGAGATGGAGGGCGCAAGTCCATCCACATATGATTTCCTATTGGTCATATGTTTGTTGAATTCACGTGTTTGATGCATACCGCTTGTCTGATTAAACACTTGTTTGGATTGATGTGTTATAATTGTGATCTTGGAAGTTTTCACTCACTAAGCTAGTGTAGCTTACGTCCCTACAGTTTCTATTTATTGCAGCACGAATTCATATGGCTTAGGCCGAGACAAGCTACAACTCAGGTACAAGAGCTAGGCGTTTCCTCTAAAAGTTGTATTCAGATTTGAT
Organism: Combretum micranthum; assembly: GCA_024138025.1. Classification (NCBI taxonomy): domain Eukaryota; kingdom Viridiplantae; phylum Streptophyta; class Magnoliopsida; order Myrtales; family Combretaceae; genus Combretum; species Combretum micranthum. Next base: position 2,008,954 of record JAMXBD010000030.1, read on the forward strand.
TAGACTTTCGTAGGAAACCAAGAGACTCTGGATGACTGTAATGGATCTCTAAATATTCTTTTGCGGGATAATGCCCCTTAGACTTTGTAACTAATTACTTATGTGTTTTGATTTATTATCTAATGCTATTGAATGTCGAATTAAACTCTTTAACTCCATTGAGTAGAGTATTCTATTATCATAAAGGGACGCCTTACATCTATACAAGACTCCCGAAAGACTTGGGTAGTAGATCGAGAGTCTTATATGGCATGTGGCAGACTGTTACGTTTAGGATACCCCTATGGGGCATACAATGGGGGAGAGTCAGATGGTCATAAGAAACCCATGGAAAATGAGAAGAAGAAAAGAAAGGTTAGAATCATGCAAGATAGATTGAAATCTTTGCATGAGAACAGAAAAATTGACTTAGTAAAATTACCTAAGGGTAAGAGACCTCTAAAGAACTGATTGGTGAAGACTGATGATAAGACCTCACAATCAAGGTACACGACAATAGCTGCTTGTGAAAGATTTTAGTCTAAAAAAAGGTATTGCAGGAAAGCATCATGATTGGGGATACCTCTCATATGAGTTAGAGGGGGAGATTGTTGGGGTTATAGATCCAACTCATATGGGTCTATAACCAAAAGGGAGCCTAAATATATATCGGATATATATTTAAAAGACTTTGGAATCAAAGTAGGATTGGACTAGCATGCTTTGAACAAGGAGATCCTAAATATATGGTGTTATATATATATATATATATAGATGACTTTAAATCAAGATATCCTAAGTATATGTGATATACTTGGAAAAGAATTGATATAAGAAGTCTGTAAAAGCAAGAAGTTTTGTGATGTATAACTGCAACAAGAGAGGTACACCACCGACATACAAGTGGGCATTAATTGCTTCATAATGCAAAGGCTAGCACCCGACAGAACACTGATTGGTGCTATTAGGCCTAGGGGTGTTCATGGACCGGTTAACCGGTCCGTGACCTTATTTTTTGAACCTAACCGTAATTATCGGTTTTTAAATATTCCGATCCTTAACCGGTCCATTATAAACAGTTAACCGCCTAAACGGTTAACCGTTTTATTCAGTTAATTTATTCAGTTTTCGGTTTTTAACCATTTAACGTAATGGTTTCAACAAATCAAATTAATAATTTCAAAAAACCTTTTTTTTTAAGCTTTTATCATAAATTTTTTCTTTAAATTATTATATATATTACTAGAGCTAAAAGAAAAAAGAAAATGAAATTAAGGAAAAGGGGAAAAATGAACCTTTGAATATATCATTATCAATAAAATCAAACTAAATCAATTACCATATTAACTCCATCAATCATAGGACAATAGTATTTTAATCGAAATTCAATGAATATTAACATAGGTAAATTATATGTATATGCAAATCATATGTATATATATAAAAAAATAATTATTTGTATATGTAAATTATATATATAATATATTTATAAATACTAAAACGGTTAACCGTTAACCATCGGTTTTTTGTGGTTACAAACCGAAACCGAAACCGATAACGGGAAAAAATAAAAACCGTAATCATAAACCGAAACCGATGGACTGGTTAACCATATTTTTCGGATTGGTTTTATGGTTTCGGTTCGGTTTCTCAGTTTCATCGGTTTTTTTGCACACCCCTAATTAGGCCTTCTCAACCCCGAAACCTAGCTCATGAGGTGAGGCTTTTCCTCACACTTATAAAGTGGCACCCAGCCCCTTCCACAACCGATGTGGGATATCCCCAGCATCTCCCCCTATCACACATCGGACCATGGGATTAACAGTCCATGTGCAGCTCAACCTGAGATTTTGCAAACATTGGCTTTGATACCACTGTTAGGTACTATTGGGCCTTCTCAACCCCAAAAACTAGCTCATGAGGTGAGGCTTTCCCTTACACTTATAAAGTATTACCCAGGCCCTTCCACAACCGATGTGGGATATCCCCAACATTCTCCATAATTATTCTTTTGAATTTCACATAATTTATGAGTGACTGTTTTTGTTTGTACTATTGTCCAAGCATTTAAAGTCATATTTCAATATGATTAGCCTATGATTTTATGTTGTGTTTTCATGTAATTTTACTAACAATTTAATACTAACAATACTTTAAGAATGATATCTTTTATAGCTTTTAATTGTCATAATTTAGGCAAGGAGTACCTAAAAGTCTATACAGATCAGTTTTTTTGTGTATATTTGTCCTGCTTGATTATTTTGAAAGGTATTTTCTTTTTTAAAAGGAGAACATTTTTTTTTCTATATTTCTCTCTTCATATGACATATTTGGCTATTTTTTATATCAGCCTAGACGTGTTTTTCTTTCTTTTGGTGTTTTTTTCCAATTTAACTCTTTTTACTAAATTGGTACCTTATCATGATATAGAGATGTGAAGAGAGAGATTAGACAATGTTTTGATGAGGAGGAAGAAAGGAAATGTCTCCATTACTTTACATGCATAGGCATTATAGGTATGATTTTGCTGCTTATTTTGGTTTTTGATCAATTAATTTATTCATGAGAAGTACACTTATTTTGACTACAAATACTACAAGATATGAGTTTTTTAGTGATGTTTTAATGCTTTATTTGGCTAGGAAATTTTTTTATGCAATTGCACTATTATGTCTACATTTTAAACATTCAATGAATTTTTTTTTCCTTTACTAGAATTCATGAATCTAACTATAAAATGTATTATGTATTCTATTTCTATGATTTACTGAATATTTTTACTACTATGAGATTCTATGCATGTAGTGGAAGTGTAGTAGTAGATATAGATTGAGCATATTTTATTAAGTGAAAATTTGAGAAACAAATTTGGTTAAATGTAATTTTTGTTATGTCAATTGAGGATCTTGATTGATCTTTTTAATATAATAAAATTACATTGATCTAATTTAATCTTTAACTCCTAGTTCATATTTAAAATACATTTTTTTCTACTCTTTATTTTATTCAACCATTTTCCTGTATATGAATGCTAAAAGATGTTCAATTACTAAATCACTATAGTAATGTGTTTATTTTGATTGATTCATTATGATAAAATTATTACATCCTTCTTGATCTTATTTAAAACAATATTGAATCAGCATTTATTTCCATTTTCTAGGTATTATGCCAATACTTGCTCTTAAATGCAAGATGTCTACGTCAAGAAATGTGGATAAAGCATAATTGGAAACATTTCCAAGATTCAAGGAGCAAAGGAAAAAAAGCACCAGATATTACACACACATTGATTGTACATTTAGTATGGAAATGAGAAGATCTATTATTTGATAAAATAAGGGAAAAATGAAAATTTTGAGTTAGGCATTAAGATATAAAAATGGAAAATTACTTTTTGTAATCTTTGATTAAACAGCACGGCAAAACAAATTGCTAATGCTACACGGGGTACAATATGTAGGATCGAAGGGTCCCACAATCTTATTTGACACACCCTTAATAGAAGGTATTACAAAAAATTGGTGGTCCAAGAACCACCAATTTTTCTTTTATACCCTCTTTTATGAAATGGTTTAGGTTCGTGGATTGAGAAATTGAATTTAAAAAAAAAAAATCATACTCTCATTTATTTTTTTACATAGCAACAGCTCTATAGTAGTTAGTGTTAATTTTGCACACAACGTGGGTATAGGGTTCGCTAGTAATTTATTAACTAAGTCTACTTAAGATAATAACTATTTTAATACCTTAACTTTTAAAGTTAACTATCTTATCTATTACAATACTAAATCTTTCTCATTACATTAATAAATAGTACTAAATTTTTATTATTAATCAGTAAATAGGTTGACACGGGATACGAAAAACGAGATGGTATAAATGAATCGTGTCATGGGTTTAGTTTTTATACATGATTAATAAAAGGGTTGGATCTCGATTTAAGGCCTTCCAAAGATGAACCTGTTTAGACACAGACACAGCATATGACATAGTAACACAAATTGCCAGTGCTACACGACGGATCGAAGGGTACCATAATTTTATTTGATACAAAAAAAAGAAGGTATTGCCCATTTATTTTTCACGTAGCAACAGCTCTAATAATCCCATCGTAATAACAATTTAATAACAGCAACAAAAAAAAAAAGGCATTCTCTTTTTTTTCTCTATTATAACGAAGGAGGGTGATTCAAACCTAAGACATTTTACTTGAGAGATCAAAAAGATGTTACTAGGCTACACTGTTATTAGTGAAAAATATAAAAATAAAAGGCATTCAAAGTACATTTACTTTGTATTTTGGATAAAATAGTGTTTGAATTTTTATTTTTTATATTTTTTGTATCTTTAAAGATACTAATGTGACAAAAAAAATAAAACTAAAAATACCATAAATATGAAGTATAAAGGTCATAGTCTAATTTACTTAAATCGCAATGGAATTTTTGCAATAGCGACTGGGTTTCCGTGTCCCACTCCATAAATGATACCGAAAGCAAAAGAAAATGATACCATAAATATGAAGAATAAAGTTCATAGTCTAATTTGGCTAGTTTTTCAAGATGGTGGGGGTGTTAAAAAGAAAATGGATCATGGAAGTGACCACATAAAAACGAATATCCCGTGGTCGAATTTTTTTTTTTTATATATATATAATAATAAGGTCTGGACAAAGTTGTTTTTTTAGGTATAAGACTGGACAAAGTAGTTGTGTCAAACAATATCATGTCGGCCAGCATTTTGGAGACGTTGAATTTCGTATTTACATTCGCAACTCAGCCACGTAGATGGCTATATTCTACCGTTGAGTTATACATATCATATTGCTGGGTAGTACCCCGGAATTCGGATATTATTGTCGTTTCGAGTATGGGGGAAACTGACAAATATAATCATGGTGGATTCGTATTCGGATACTATACGTTCCGCCAACGGCGGCCACTAAAATAGATATCCACACTTACAAGTATATCTCGCCGCCAGTCAAAAACGAATATACGATCACAAATTTTTAAGCTTTTCATACTGCGTTCCTCGTAGGAAAGAAGAGTTAAAAAAGAAAGAATATAAAAAAAAAAATTAAACGAGTATTTGATTACTTTCTTGTGTTTGGATAGTAGGAGGAATAAATATAGCAAGAATGTCAATTATTATTAAAGATAAAATTAAGATATAATATTCAATTACTAATATCATCTATAATATATTTTTTGCCCGAAAGTGTGTGATACGGCATGATGTTAAATTACAAGATAGTGCTACACACCTTGCTATAGCGATTTCAGAAAAAATAAATCGGACGAATTAGTGAGTTTACTTTATGAAAAAAATTCCCTCGTAAATCTCTCCAGTATTGGCCCAAAAAAAAAAAAAAAAAAAATCTCTCCTATATTAGGGGGATACATTTTTTAGGGAGCCGGATGAAATATATTACTCGTATTCTTTTCCCTTTCTATTTCCTTAATAAACTAAACAAGAAATTGACATTTACCTTCCATTTCTTTTCCCCTTCTTATCATTAAAAGAAAAAACCATAAATGAAAAGAATTTTAAAGCTTAAGCCACAATCAAAGAAAGAAAATTTCTTAATTTGAAAAAATAAAATTCTTAAATTTTAAATATAAAAAATGTATCTAAGAATATACTACTCTCTAACCCATAATCATTTAAAAACTGTTAAGGATGTGCAATTATTCATACACATGCATATCCTTTTTGAGTTAAAATATTAATAATGTGGGATTAAAGTAAAACTCTAAGAGAGTAAAGTTTAAAAAAAAAAAGGAAAAAAGAAGTCCAACATTATTTAAATGTGAGATTTTTCTCTTTATAAAACTCTATATAAAACATGCCACATGGTTTTGAATTTTATTTGTCACATATGTTGTCAATAATAATGCAATGGAAAATAGTCTAAATATTAAATGTTAATTACATATTTTGACTTTCCTACTATTTTTGTATCCTATGTGTATTTTCATTTCTTATTTTGATAACAATTAATACATTTATTTTTATTTCATTTTTTTGTTAATAAAAATGTATATTTAATTATTTTTAAATGGGACCTGATTAGACTCATTGGTCCGCGGATCTAGTTGGGAGACTCAAGTAGCACTCGTAGACTATGGTGAGTCCAAAAGCCGAGTTAGACCTACCTATCGGAGCAAGTCTTGAGATGAGCCTAATGTGGTCAGGTCAGGTCCAACTCTGACTAACTCGAGAAGATGTCTATGCATGTTCATATTTCAAAACAAATGATAACGTAAAGTAGGACTTTGAAAGTTTAAAAGGTTTATCACGTTGGAGTAACAGTTTTGGGTTAAATTTGTAATTTTCTCAAAAAATTAGCAAATATGCTCAAAATATAAAACAAAGGCACATTAAATATTAGGATAAATTACATATTCTTTTTCTTAACTTGAAGATAATTAGATTCTATGTATTTATTTTATAAGCTCAGATTTTTCACTTTGCATAATGCTACAATTTACTCTTTTATGTGACTATAACCCAATAATTAAAATTTTAAAAGGATTTTTTAAGTTTAGTTATTTAGTATTTTTTATAGTATCATATTTTGAAGTAATTTTCTCCATACATTCTAGCTTTCAAACTGGATTTTTCTTTGTATTGTTTCTATTAGATTGGGCTAATTGCATATAGTTGCTACTAGTTAAATTTAGTCTTGGTTAGGATTGTAAACAAGTCGATTCGAAACGATATATTATTAAGCTCGTACTTAACTCAAATAAAAAACTCAAAGCTTGAAACTCGATTCAAACTCGATCAAGCTTTAATTTTCAAGCTCGAACTGGACTCGAATTGGTTCTCGATAAGCTCAAATCATCTCGATTAAGCTCAATTATCTCTATAAAATCAAGTAGACTAAAAAAAAGTAAGGATTTTAAAATAGATTAAGGATTTTAATAAGCTTTGTCTTAAAATATAATAAATGTGAACCATTGAATGTAGAAAAGAAAGAAAAATACAAACTAAGATACAATGATATGCTTTAAAAATGGGAAGAAAACAAGTTTTATAAATTTTTTTTATAAAAAATATTAAAAGTTTGAATATGCTCATGAGTTGTTTAAATCAAGCATTTTAAAGCTCGAACTCAAAATTGATAGTTATTCGAGTAGCTGAAGCTCAAGCTTAACTCAAACTCAAGCTTGACTTGATTGCAATCGAGTCGAATTCCAATTTATACCAAGTCGAACTCAAGTAATTCATGAATAGGCTCGATTCACTTATAGTCCGAGTTTTAGTAGTTGAATTTCTAGAATTACGATTTTGTACTTATTTTTACATGGAGATATATTTATTGCTTTTTGTGTGCTTTATTGTCATTTTTTTTAACAGTTAAGTTATGTTAATGCAGCTAAACACATTACACATGATATTAAGAGTACAATACAAACATAGAAAGTGATAATAAAATATAAAGATGGAAAGGCATGATCACCAATTCACTATCTTACAAAGTTAAAAGAAGGTCAAAACAAATATAAAATACCAATGGTAAGAATATGAAAATAGAGTGTAGTTCATGATAGAAAACATTGATGGTACAAATTACTTGTATACTACAAATCTTATATAAGATACAGTTTTAGCTTATCATATTTATATAGTAAGAAACCATACTTGTATTGTACAATGTTATCCTTTTCTCCTTATTCAGAATTGACAGAAAGCCTATTTGTCTAGCCAAACTATACTCTCAATCAAAATAGTTTAACCTTTCGCTTTAGAACAGATTTATACATATATTTTCATGTATTGCAAACATACCTTCTTAGTTTTCCTAAATTTACAAATAACCCTAGAAAAAAAAAAAACCTAAACTTTAACCTTAAGGTAGAAATATACCTTGAACTTACCAATATTTAATTTAATACCCATCAAACTTTCATATAATTAAGTATGCTGTTTTGAAATGAAAAATTAGCAAGTCTTTTATATGTTGCCAATTTATCAAAGTTTAAAGGAAATATTGTCATCTTACCTTTTAGATGTCAAATAAACTTGTTAAACGATCTATGGAGTAAAGGTATGTGATGATAAGAGCATCATGCCATCTTGGTACGCCAATCATATATACAATTACCTCAACCATTTTGAATACATAAGCCCATCATATTATTTGAGTTTCAAAGCACTTGTGAGTAGAATTGCTAAGGAGCCGAGTCAAGACAAGACAATGATAAGTTTGAGCTTGACTCGAAATTTCAAAGCTTAAGCTTGGCACAAGCTCAATTGAGGTTAAGATTTTATGTTTGTGTACAGCTTAAAATAACACTATATAACTCAAACTTGACTTGATTAAGCTTATTTATACTCTATTTATTAAAAAATATTTTGATTCTGTTTAAAATAATATTAATACTCAATCTTGGTTTGTACTTGAGTAACATTTATATTCAAATTGGGTTCAATAGAGCTCAGTTAGGCTCGCAAGCTAATTGAGTTTGAGCAAATGAAGCTTAGGCTTAGCTTGTAAACTACTAAAATAGCTCGAGCTCCGTTCCACTCAACTATTTTTTTTATCAAATATTGAGATGAGTTTAAGTAATTTGTAAACTAACTTGGTTAATTTGCATCTTTAGTTGTGAGCTATCACAAAATATATTCACATTTGACCATCCTTAATTTCATTTAAACGGGTTAGGTATAATTTTTTTAGCCGTTTAAAAGCAAGTCAATTAAAATAGTAATAAAATAAATTACTAATATATATAAAACCCAATAAAACTAAGTTTTTTATTATATATATTTTATCCAATTAGCAGAGATAAATGGGTCAATTTAACTCATTTATCCCATAAATATATATAAGTGGGTTAAATGGACTAAATAAGTGGGTTAGCCCATTTAACCGTTGGGTCAAAGTAAGTTGAGTTAGGATTAAGAAATTTTAGTCTATTTGTCAAGTAGATTATTAATTTTTTTTTTTTGGCTCATTTAACTTATAAGCTAAAGTAAGCTAGACTAAATTGACTTATTTAACCTACTTACATACCTTCAGAAGAAGCATGTGGTTTACATTACAACCGCAATAGTAAAGTAAATGGGGTGTACTCACCTAGAATGACAACTCTCGATACTTCCTATACAATATTCCATGCATTTCAATAAATCTTATCACGTACACAAAGCTCTAGTAAATAAACAAAGGATGATATGGAAACAACATAAAATACTATATCGTAATTTTTTTTTACTCTATTAACTTTTAATCGTTAAATTTTTATGGTTTCTTATTCGATTTCAATTTTTCTTTTTTAAAAATCATCCTAATTATTATTCTAAGAACTACGAAAATTTGTCATCTAAAAATTTTAGTTTGTCACCACCATATTTAAGTTTGTGAAATAACTTAAATCCTCACCTAAGTTAAAAAAAATGAATTTAGATAGATTAAATAATCAAGCGAATTATAAGATGTAATTAGATAAGTTGACATAATTAAATTAGTAATAAAATAAATTTAAAATTGAGATTTTGATTTCCTAAGCCCCTAAACATGCGTGGGAATCCCTAAATTTCAACCTAAAATTTTATATCCTTAACCCTCGTAAATTTTGAAATCATTTGGCTATCTAAAAATATTAATTCTTAAGCCTTAGCTCAAGTCAAACATCAATTTGACATAAACCAACTTCCTAAACCAAATTACTATTATGAGTTACTCATTTCTAACATATATATTCTCAAATTATTTCCTAAATACTTTCAGAATTAAAAGTAATTATATGAAAGGTTTAAACCTAATACTCCCACCCTAGAATATCTTTAGTCTTTATCTTTCCTTCTCTTTTTTCCTTTATTTTGTTGCTTTCCCTTTCCTTTCTTTCTTTCTAAAGATAATTATCTGAAAGGTTTAAACCTAATGCTCCCACTCTAAAATATCTTTAGTCATTATCTTTCCTTCTTTTTTTCCTTTATTTTGCTGATTTTCTCTTTTCCTTTTCTTCTTCTCTACATTTCTTCCTTCCTCATCTCTCTTTCTCGTTCCTTATCTCAAAATCAAATCACAAATCTTAAATCCAATAAGATCATAGGAGAAGTTGAAGATGGAAAACAAGATTGAAGTCGGGAGTTAAACTAGAAGAAGATATATCAACTCGAGGAAGTGGTGGTGGTGAAGATCTTAGTTGATAGATGGTTAAAACATGTAAGTTAATTGTTTTCTTTAATTGATTGTTGTATATGAATAATTTTGATGAATTGATGTAGGATAGATGTAGAATATGTAATAATATAATTAAATTAGTAATATACACACATGTATGCTAAAAACATAAATATGTACATATTTGCGTAGATTAGGTATTTGATGAAATGCTATGAAAGAAAATGATAAAGAAATGTATATAGGAGTGTTTTAAGTTGTGTTTATAAATGGGCATGCTATTAATAAGATGTTTTGGTTGAAGTATGTTGAAACTAAGTAGTTGAAATTTGGATAACAAGGCAAGGAAAAACATATAAGTGAATGCTTTATCTATCACGGGCATGACACAGCCCATGATAGACTCGGATTTGAAAAATTAAGGTGATCACAAGCATGTTGAAGACTATAATCTCTACTGATCATGGATTTTCACATGTAACGGCCTAGATCACAGCCATGACAAGGGACATGATCTCCTTATATCCCTAGATTACGACGTGACAAGGCCTGTGACGACTATCATGGCCTCCATCATGGGTATGATGAGGCCAATAATGAGGATCAAGGCCAAAATTAAGGTGCTGTTCATATAATAACGAGAGAGAGTGAGAGAGAGAGAGAGAAGGGGAGGGGGGGGGGGGGGGGGGGAGAGAGAGAGAGAGAGAGAGAGAGAGAGAGAAAATAAATTAAATGATATGATATGTTGGTACATTTATAAATAGGAATGAAATAAATGAATGATAATTAATATGATGTGTTAATGGAAATAAGTTAAGAGAATTTATAGTTTAATAACTAATTGGATTAAACATAGAAGTTAAGTATAAAATGAACTTAGTTAATGATCTTAAGTTTAATAGAGCTTAATGAACTTTAAATGAACTAAAAGGAATTAGATTAATTAAGTTTAATCAAATTAACTTGGTAATTAAATTAAATGATTAATTCTAATCAACTTGGCTAAGGTTAAGATAATGTATGTTTAATAACTTATAATTTGGCTTGGCTTAATGTGTAGGCTTAAATCATAATTAGCATAAGGAAAATGTTGTTTCAAATAATTTTTTTTATTAAGAAATATGATTGTTTTGAAAATGAATGACGTGATAATTTTTTTATAATAAACAATTATATACAAAGAGAAAAGAAATAATTTGACATACGATGGAGAATTGTCTGTATCTTGACATGACAACTTTTACAGCCATGGCAAGGTTCTTACTTAGTGTCTGATCAAATAAGTTTTTAAAATAAGATTAATATAAGTGGATAATTAATTTAAATGCTTAAATGAATTTAATTTTTGAACAAATATGAATATCTTATTTATCTGCAGAGATAGCCTCTAACCTATCTTCTCTCTCCATTTAGATTTCATCTATGAAAAGTACGTAGTGACTTGCTTAATGTTTCTTAAGATAGGCATCTAAAACTTAAAGACAACTTAAGTAATGACTGATACTTGTGCTTGTATCATGTAATCCGGTTCGAGGAACGACAACCTAACTGAGTTGAGTGTGGTAGTTTAGGCTGTCATGATGTAATGATAATTTATAAGTGTGCATAGGTAATGGGGCAAATTATATCAGAATAACATTTAATTGGGCTTGGAGTGAAGTAACATGATTCAGTTCATGTTTAGGGGACCGATTGAATTAAATGATTGAAATAGTGATGAATTTCTCAATCTATATTTTATAAATGTGTTATTGAAATTATATATGATTTTGAAATGTGATAAATGTGATTCATGTTGATGCATGAAATATGAGATGTGTTGTTATGTTAAAAATAATTAAATACCTTAGAATGTTTAAATATTGGGTTCATAAATTTTAAGTGCATTATAATGTATGAAATATGATTAGAACAAGTTGAATTATGCATGTATTTAATCCTATAATTAGTAGAAAATTTTAGTTACAAATAAAGCCCAAAGACCACCTTTAATTAGCCAAAAGAAAGCTCATTAATTAACCAAAGCCAAGCCAATTAAAGACCTTAATTTGGCAACCACTAAAGTCAACTAATGGATAAATATCAACTTCTAAAAGTGCTAAATTCGTCCAAAATTTTCAGACCAGCATAACACACAACAAAAGGCTTCAAAACCCCTTTTTTCCTCTCCCAAAAACTCTCCCATGGCCATATATAGTTAAACTCTCAAAAGCTTGCAACGAGACTCCTAAACCAAGGCACAAAGTCCTTATGGTAAGCGTGTTCATCTTACTTTATGTGTACTTAAGTTATGCTTGTATTAGAACAGGGTTTAAATGCTAAATGGTGGTAGGATGATTTTTATACTTTGATGGTACTTTGAGTAGTGTTATGTTGCAAGAGGAATTGTAGTATGTGTTTTATATGAATTTGGAAGTGTTAAAATGGTTGTGTTGGGATGACAAAGGGTTGAATAGTTAATTTTGCAATGTGAAGGGTTGAATGAGGAATTTTGTTTTAAATGGTAAATATAGATGTTTGAAGAGTTTAAAATGAAGATTATGAGTATTAAAAGAATATATAGTACTTATGGGTTGAAGATTGGAGTTCGAAATGAGTTTAGAGGAAGTTTAGAAGTAAGAAATGTGGTAAAAATTTTATGTTTTGAAACAGGGAGGTCTGCAATTTTTCGAAAAATCTATACTATAGTGTATGCCGTCCCAAAGTCGCCGATGTAGGGGTCTATGTTTCCGGTGTACAAAGCAACACTACCGGTGTTGGGGGTATCCACAAGGGTAGACCAACCCCGTGGAACTCTTGGAAATTTAGGAAAATTAGAGTTGTAGTCTACATTGGCTCAAAGTCACCGGCGTAAACTACAACATGGCCAGCGTATTGTTAAATGCTGCCAGCGATGGCAAGCGTTGAATTTTTAGTGCAGAGTACACCGGACCAACGCCGCCGGCGTTGAAGGCCGGCCTGTCCCCTGTAGTTTTCATTTTCAAAAACTTCCTCCAATGTTTTCCAAAGCTTGATATATTTAAATGTTATGTTATGATTTTGTAATAATTTATTTGAATTTCTTTGATTGGTTATGTATGAAACTAGTTGAGTTATGCTTAAACTAAGTAAGAAATTTAATATTTTCTTTGTACAGTGATAGATCCTCACTCGGCTAACTCTATTAGTTTTCGAGCTATTTCAAGTACACAGTAACTTGCTTGATTCTTTGTTTAGGATAGACATCCTTTAAAATTACTTTAAATTAAGGAAATTTAATAATTGCTTGTATGAATATCTTTTACACCGTTAAATCTGGTTTGGAGAGCGGTACCCTATTCAAATTGGGGGCATGGTAATTTTAGGTGCTTAGATGACTTTCATAAGTGGTTCAATGGGTAATTGATAGGGTATTCGGTATATGTAAAACACTTGCTTATTCTTGAAAGGATGTAATATGATTTAATTCAATGTTTATGGGATCATTTGAATAGGTGATATTATGGATTGAGTTAAGTAAAGTCAAGAAATGGCTGAGAACCCTAGATGAGATTATTTTTTTGTTTTGGATAAAGTCATCTAGGAGATATGAGTATTCGAGCTACTTATATCAATCCCCTGAGTGTCGTGATCATTACTTAGGTTTCCCCAAAAATCCCTGCTGTTCGGAGTTTGAATCCTCCAGTGCTGTTCAGCTAACTAAAGATTAACTAATAATCTAATGACTATTGCATTTGCATGTAGCTTAAGTATGTGTGGATCACTTCACATCTGTATTCGTTACTTGTGTACTGAGCCTTTGGCTTATATTTTAACTATTTCAAGTGACGATCAAGACGAGTTTTACGCGAATATGGGTTATGGTACCGACTTTGAGGATTTCCTAGATGACCTAGAGGATTAGATTTGACTATGGATCAGGATGGAATTCCTATTTTGTAATAGACTAGTTATGGAATCTTTTTATGTTTATATTTGATGTTATAGGTTAAATTACCTTTTTTAGCTTTTATATAAGGCTTGTAAGAAGCCTTTGTTTGAAATATCTAAACCTAGCTATATGTATATCTCGAACTTATGTCCCTTGTAATATATGATAAATGTGATGTTGTGTTTTTATTACAAGTTTAAAAAAAATCAATAGTTTTCACATTTATTAGTATGAGTATTGAAGGTTTAGGCAAATAATACTCCAAACACTTCTTCTAGGACAACTTTACATATAATTCTACAAGTTATATGTGGTTAAGGAGCTGTTATCACCTATTTTTATTATAGGGGTGATAGGGGGTCCTTACAATGATATTATGGACTGAGATGAGTAAAGATGCGTAACGATTGTAAACCTTAGATAATATTATTTTCTTTTTCAGTTAGATATAAAGAATATAGGTATTCGAGCTATCTACATCAACCTCCTGAGTAGCTGCTATTATTCAGGACCCCATATTCCCAAGGATTGTAATTGGAGTGTGAGTGCTCCAATGTTGTTTGTTTTTGTTCTAATTTAAAGATAATATATTGTTGTTGTTGTATTGCATTAATTTAAGCATGCATGTCATTTTGTGTGTGCTTGTGTTACTGTTGTATTGAGCTTCGACTTATTATTCTCTCTTTACTGGTGTTGATTGTACGATGATGATAATTTGATGATGATGATGATGATTGACTTGGGTATAGGTGATCATGGAGGATTTGGAAAAGGAGAAAAATGGATTTGGGATCGTTGGTTGGCTTTGTTTTATTTTTGTTTAAAGAGCTGGATTTATCTATTGAAATTGTATTTTTCTTGAATGGCTTGGTTGAGAAGCCAATGTGTTTTGTAATGAGTTTTAAAGCTTTGTTGGATTATCATGAAATATATATGAGATACCTGATGGTATAGTTTTGTTTTATAAAAAGTTAATTCAATGTTGTATGAGTGAAAGCTAGAAATGTTTTTAAAAAGTTCCTTTTTTATTTTTTTTGCAAATCCAATCACCTATAGAATCTAACTAAACGATTTTAGTAATTAAAACTGGCTGACAATATTTAACATAAACATATGTTTTAAGGAAGCCTGTGCGTGTAATACATAAGGTATCATACATGGCAATTATACATGCCTTCATTCAATTTGGGGCATTATAGTTTGATTTTGTCCTTGTTCAAATACTGATAGACCACCATAATGTATCTTTAGCCTCCATATGGTAGTAATAACATCTTTGAAAACGGAGCTTTTTTTAAAATATTTTGTCTACAATGCATTATCCAATTTTTTTTGTTTATATCCCAATCTTGCTTTAGCTTGATTCTTACTTCTCCTCGTGTCGAAGAAATATGAAACCTTCGAAAGAATGTATCAAGAATATTGAAACATCATACATATCAAATTAGGAGCTTGTCAGGAACTCATGAAACTTGTTTCATTTTTATGTAAGTGATAGGAGTTCTTAATAGTTAAAGCTGTTACCATAAAATCACGGAATTTGTCGTAGTTCACATGTTTTTTTAAGGAGTTGTTTAGGTTCACTTATTTGGCAAGAGGTCTTGGAAGTGTCTTGTTTACTACTTTCCTATGGATATTTGGGTGCTTTGTTCTGTGAACAAATCTAGATATATGTACTAAGTGGTTAATCAAAATGAGCTATATTTTCTTTATATCCAACTAGAAATATGAGTTTAGGAAATTAGGAATTATCGGGATTTTGTCTAGTTGAATTTGGAGATTAGACGTGGAAATGGTTGTCAAAACTAAAGTGGTAGACATAAGCAATTAGTAGTGATCAGAAGAAGAGAGTCATCTTGTAAGGACTGTATAAGGTTTTTCAGTCATATTTCTAAATAATGACTCATGGAGTTTAATCTAAAGGTAGAAAATCGTTTCAAGTTATAAGATCTGAATTACGTATGTAAGATGCAACACCCTTAACTAAGGGCATTTACAACCTATTGTATGTGCTCATGTAATGAAGATATCCTAAGACTACTTTTATTCACAATATACACCACAAATATCTCCAATATCTTTCATACATTAATGACTCCAAACACTATTGGTTTACAAGCTTGTAGTCATAAACAATGACATAAATATTTAGTTATGATATTTAAGAGTTAAACTAACGTACATTATGCCAATTCTATGGGGACTACAACTTATTACTAAAAGTTATTCTAATTAACTCTAATCTTCTAATATCCTTCAGATAAACTTCATATGACTAAAGTCTCCATTTCCATCAATCTTCACCTATTCACCAATCATCATTTGAGGGGAACTTCAATGCTAGCAGTATTTCTAACCTATTTAAAAATATACATTAGCAATACTCGAGAGAGAGAGAAGGAGGGGGGGGGGGGGGGTTTGGTTTGGGGGTTAAGTGCTTGTTTGCATTGGTGAATTGAATATTTGCCTAAAACTCGAATTTAAAAAAAATTTAAATAAATTTGCAGCTGCTAAAAAAAAATAGATACGAAAGATTTAAAGAGAAGAAGCAAGACAAATATTTAACGTAGAGTTCGACCCTTTTTCTACTCTCCATGGTCCACCAAATTGCCTCTTTCGAGGTCTTCACTACCACTATATTAATTTCAATGAGTTAGCTCAAGATAAGCAATATTACACTAGAGTATTTTTATCTCTCTTAATATTTGCAAATATTATATACAAAAGAACAAGAAAATGAATTTGTTTGATCGCAGTTAATGAGCTCATAAAATAATTTTTCACATCATTCCTCTCTGTTAGTTTTCTAAACTTTGTATATAAATAGATTTTGAAAATTCAAAAGTCCATTAGACACAATGTCTATAATCTCATATGAATTAAATGCACTCCAACGGCTCTTTTTTGTCCATGTCAGCTTTGTTGCACTTCAAATGCTTTGTTACGTCTCACTTGTCATGTCCAAACTTGACCCTTGACAACCTTTCACACGCGTGCCTCTTCGAGCCTCAATTTTTCACTTGTCATGCCCTAAGCTTCGTCACATCGAGGCTTCGATGTAACCAATGACTGCACTTTCTCCCTTAAGCTTTGGTAGAGCCTTGTACTAAGTTGGTCAAGCTTCAATCATTTTTGCACGTTGAGCCCAAAGCTTGACCCTTGATAAGTCTGTTTGCTTATCAAGCTTATCATGCGTCAAATTTAACTTGTCGAGCCTTGATCAAGTTTTGACCTCTTAACTTGTTTAGACCTTGGGAAAACCCCTCAACCACTTGTTTGTGCGTTCTTGATCCTATCGACCCTTTAGCTTGCCCTTGACCAACACTGTTTCTACTAAAAACCTATAGGAAATGCGCACAAACATGCACGATGCATATACGTATATATTTGACTAATAAAGTTTAGTTTACAATAAATAAATAGTTGATTGTGCATTAAATTATCTCATCAAAATTCACATTAAACTCTTAAGTTCAACACCACTAACCAATAGCAACTAGTGATACAACAATCTACATGTTCATCACTGTTACTTGAAAAAGAAAAGAGTGAGCTAGAGCCCAATACAATACACTACAAACACAAACACATGATTCAGCAAGCATGCATTCAAATACAAGCCTAATATTAATGTAATAACCAATTTCTTATTATCTTATATTTAAGCTAAGCAAACAACATAGGGATAAATTAGTATCATGTGACACATAAATATAGTAATACATATATATATATACATATGATGTTGGGTACTCTCCAACATTCGTGAGTCCAAAACTAAATATCGGGTACTCCCCAAAATTCATAAAACCGAAACAGTTGAGTCTGCCTAGATCATTTCCATCCATGACTTCACTCGGAACACTATCACATGTAGATCATCAAGATACCATGATAATAGCGTGGATACTCTCCACCTATTACCAGTAGCCATGCACAAGCAACAAACACATTATTAAAGTAAGATAATTAATTAGTCCATTTATTTTTCTACCCTAAACAAGCATAAGCAACAAACAAGGTATACACTTATCTAGAAGTTGTTCTGTTCCAAAACTAGTATTTACTACTTGAATTACATATGATTAAGTTGTCCAGAATCTTCTTTATGTCTAACTTAAACTCTTATTATATTCCTATCACTATTGGTACTACTCTGTTACTTCCTATGTTCTCAAGATCTAAAAGTACACTTAAATAGTAAAGAAAAGAGTTAAATAGATCCCAATCATTTTGGGCAAGAAGAAGTTGATTTTTAGGATGTTACAACATGCATAAACTAGTGCACAGTTAAAATAGGGGGTACATGGGGAGGAACACGATTGTGTTTCTCCATGTATTCTTTTCTAGGCAACACTTTAAAGTCAAAAAGGAACATAACCAAGAACACAGGAATGTGTATATGTCGTGTTCTTTTCAAGACCCTTTGTCATTGAAAATAGAGAGAGAAACATGACCAACTACATGGCTATGTATTTATGGAAAAACATTATTTTAGCATAGAGAAGTACATGACTAGGAACACAGGACCATGTATTAGTCGTGTAATTAGAGAAAATGTCCTCTTTTTCTGTAGATTTTCTATTGTTTTCAAACCAAAACTTATTTTAATTCTTTTACATCTGTTTTTTCAAATACTAAGCTACTAGGGATTCTAAGAGAAGAAAGGCTTTTCTCATTATATTACTTCCCTTAAAAGCCCTAATAAACCTAAAAGTAGTTACCTCAAGTTAGCTCTGTTGAGACACTAGCCACAAGTACTCTTGTGTCAATAAAAATCTAAAAAGGTGTAAGCTACAACCAACTTAGTGAAATATCTCCTCAAAACATGCCACATAAGCAAATAATCAAGCAAGTGATTAATTAGCAAACACATGATATGCAATAGCTAAATGATTACAAACACGTGTATGCTTATCCATAAATTATACATAGAATGGATTTACACTCTCCGTGACAAGGGTTAGGGAATTCATATCTAAGGATCTTTGTGATCCCATTCCTTGCTAATCCCAAGACTCCTCCCTAAGCGATTGATTTTGGCACAGCTTTGAACTTCAGGCTGCATTTCTTCAGTGACTTAGTTCCTTAAGAAGGAGCAGGACTTGTGGTCCTTACTCAGTTAACAACCCATCTAGTCCACCATGTAGTACTAGCAAGCTTCAACATGTAACTCAAAATGTTGTGCATGGCCCCTTCACTCATTCAAGTCAAATAGATGTTAATTTTCTTTAATAGTGATCATACAATAATCATATACCCATTATTAACCATAATACATATCAAGGCATGCACTTAACAATCAATTTTCACTATTATAATTTACTTAGCATTTTGTCATTCCACAATCAAGTAAACACATGCAATTCCCATAATCCCTAATCATGCATTATTTTCATTATATACCTAAAAGATTCGGTGCAACTACATTAAATATATAATCACATATGTAAATCATAAGAGATACCCACTCAGCCATATCGGCTCATTAGTCGTAATAATCCTCAAGGTATGTTATCATGAAATCAACATCTTCTAAAGAAAGAAGTAAATAATATAAATAAGAATTTCACTAGAACTTCTTTGATAAAATGTCCTAATTCTACTATTATCACTATATTTCCTAGTTACATACTTTTTCCTTAAAATGGCTATATATTGGTCATTTTAAGTCTAATTTTCATATATGAGTAGTCATTTTCCATCGTTTTTAGATTTCCTGTCCATTTTTTATATTGTTTTCATTATTTAGGGTTGGCAAGGTCTTGAACTAGAGGGGTCAAATTTGGTCTCCTAATGTTTTCCCTTGATTTTGTTGTTTTTATAGGGTTTAATCACTCCTAAGGTTATCTATCATACATGATAATGTATCTTAAGTATCTATATAGTTCATTTAAGAGATTTTCATGAACTTTTGACTATATCACTTGAATCCATCTTATAATCACATCTACTATGGTTTCAAAACTCATTTCTACAAGTATATCACTTACAATGAGGTTTCCTATTTTATAAACTGACTTCAAATGAAAAAAAAATTGAAATCATGGGATGACTTTGTTCATTCCTAGGGCCTCAGCTTACATAGTGAGGAAGGGGAAAGGGTTCTTTTTAACTTTCTTTTAGTACACTTACATTCTTATTTTAAACTCTCAAATATGTAAGTGTGAAATTGAAAGAGTGTTTGACAAGGTCTCTATCTAGTTCCTAGGGTCTCAGTACGCAAGAGAGAAGAGGGAAAAATTATTTCCTTTATTATTTGTTTATTGCTACATTTAAGCCTTCACTTTAGAACTTCAGTAAATATATTCAAATCATAAGATTAGAGCTTGGAATTGTACTTTTAGAGCCTTTAAGCTATCGGCATGCATAGGGGAGGAAAATGAAAACATTTTCTTTCACCTATCTCTATTCCTATTTAGATTCTAGAGTTTAGTGACTAAGGTGACAAAGAAAAAGAAGCTTGTATTTATTCATTTGTGCTTCCTAAGTTCGGCATGCACAAGGATAGGAGGAGACAAGCACCTTTAACCATTCTCTTTCTATAATATTCAAATATTCATAGTTTAGCTACCATTGTAACATTTGAAAATAAAAAGAAGAGTTGAATCTTATAGTGAACTTCCTCAAACATAATATAAGCTAAGGAAAAGAAAGACAAGAGCTTCATCTGTTCAAGCTATCCTTCTTAAAAACATCATCCTAAGGTGAGGAGTTCACGGGAGTTATCAAACCATCTACCTTGGGTATTTGGCATACAAAATAAGGAAAAAGGAGATATGGTTCTTTTGAACACTTTCACTATCTCTTTCACATATTATAACTTTAGCCATCATAGTATCAACTTATGATGAAGTAAAATATTTGGAACTCATTGTAAGTTTCGTAAACATAGATAAGTGCTAAGGAAGAAAGGTGGAATCTTATCTTGTTCAAGCTCCATACTTAGGTGAGGGTCTCAACTTTATTTGATGAGTCTTCTCCTAAGGTTGCACATAAAGAAAAGGAAACGAAAAGATTTATCTGATAATTCTTTCTTTTAAAACCTTTGAGCTTTTACCTCTAAACTACTTACTTGACTTTCACAAGTGAAACATGGGAATCAAACTATCCTAGCTCTCTCCCTAAGTCATGACATCATTGGGGAAAACAAACGGTGGTAGAGTTTGCTCCTTCCACTTGTCTTTAAACTCCTAAGTGAACATAGTAAATAGGTTAGAGATTGTATTATCGTCCTTGATGATACAAGTGGTGAATGCTTGAATGGTGATGGAGAGGAGGGTAGAGAGGTTATGTCGAGAGAGAGATGGGGGATGAGAGGGAGAGGACCAAGAGGAAAGAAAGAAAAGAGAAAAATGAGAGAAAAGGAAAGAAGAGAGAATTAAGGGAGAGAAATGACATGAGAGAAGACGAAAGGATAAGAGGAGTTTTGAAGAGAGAAAAGAATGAGATAAAGACATGTGGAAGAGAGAGGAAGGGATGGCTAAAGGAAAAAGAAGAAGAGAAGGGGGAGAGAGGGCAAAGAGAAAAGAGAAAGAGAATGGATTGATGGAAAAGGTAAGCACACATAAAGAAAAATAAGTACATGTACGTTATAGACAAGTTTAAAATTGTACATTTTACGTTTACTTTTTAATACAAAAAGGACTAAGATATCTTACATGGAGAGGATTGATGGGAAAAAGAAATGAGAGAGAGAGAGAGAAGAAAGAAATAAGAAAAAGAGAAAAGAAAAGAACAAAGAGAAGAAAGGAAAGAAGAAGAAGGAAGAAGTACATTATAAAGCTACTTTTAGTTACCTTTGTATACTTACAAGTGTACTTGTGTGTCATAAAAGTAAATTTGCAAGTACAAGTGTCGTTGTCCTTAAATAATATGTGGAAAGTAGTTTTGAGATGTGTGATATTAAAAGAAAAAAGAGGATCGCAATACGTTATGCTAAAACCCTAATTGATCTACTAATATGACTATAAAATTTCGATTATAATATTTTCTTTTCTTCATTTGATATCGTTATTGTATCTCGATTTGCGTGATTGGTATCTACTCTATAATTACCCTGCTATAATGATTGTTACATTGAATAATTTGTCAAATATTTGGTTCATACAATTACTTCCATGTTTCCCTAGGTAGTCAACTTTAGGGTTACATTAGCTAGTATCATATAGTCTTTCATTTTAGGCATATCAAGATTATCGAGATCATGCTAGGGTTTTTAGGGTTATGTGTCAAACCTAAGAGAATTATAGCTCCGGTTATGAAATTAACTTAAGTGTTCACATATAAGGTTGTCAAAATTTTCAAGGGTTTGCAGCACTTGCCACCTATTAATTGACCTTTAGATTTCAACGCCACAATGTTAAAGATCTTTGGCTATGCAAAAGTTTAAGAGGACGATGAGTTAGAAATTGCAGACTCTTGAATAAAACTGTAATGCCCTAAAATAAGGCATTACAACCCGCCACGTATCCTCTCTTATATAAGACACGCAAAGGCTCTAATATCCATAAAAACATTAAATATCACCTGTAAACACATATAGAGTATCTCATAGGATACGAAACCTATTAAAACTAAAAACTCATACTTTATAAAACATAAACTACTTATTCAAGCATAAAATCTAAGTTGACTTCATAGTCAACAAATTCAATAGAAACTAAATACTGTTTACATTAAAATATTTCCATGTAAAACCAATAAAAACATCCAACTACAAATCCAAATGATCAAAACATGTCTTTTCTTACAAATTTGATATATAAAGCCTAACTCTCGGCTGGGTAGTCAGGTCCACTATCGCTATCCCCACTATCAAAGAATAAGTCATATCCGAAAAGATCATACAATATATCTTCTTCACCTGTACTTGAAATTTAAAAGAATGAGCGACGACGCCCAGTACAGTAACTCCAATCCAAAAAAAAAAATGCATATGCACATACAATAGACAGGTAATTCATGCAACTTAAACTAATGCAAACAGTCATATTATTATCTTTCTTAAGCCAACAAAACAACACAATCCAGTATCAGGTATACTCTAATCCTGAACTCGGAGTTACTCAGACCCCATTGAAAATCATACAATTCTTTGAAAATAATAATCATATGCATGTATGGATAAGTGGGTACTGCCCAAACACCCCGAATCCAAAACACCTAATTCTACTAAAATCATATCAAGGCACGAGTCTACTAGGGACAGCCTCACACCAAGATCATTAGGGTGCCTCACCAGTATCACTGTCTGCTAGGTCTTTACTGGTCAAAGCCAAGCACAACCAAAACATACAATTATTAAATCGAATAAAGATTAAGTTTATTAAGAAATTCCGTTCCTACAAGCATTCAATCAATACTAAATTTACAGGCAAAAACAGCAAGCAAGGATTGGTCGTATCTTTCTCAATTTCAGGAAAGTCCAATATGAATCTCCTAAAAATCCTTTATCGACAACACTCAACTACAACCAAATCTCCGTAATACTTCAATCAATATTAACAATACAACAACAAACCTAAATCTCTAAATTCCTGTCAACAACATACATATATATATATAACAAATAAGAACACGATATAAACAAATCGTATTGTACTAAAACTCCAGAAATCCTAACCTGACAAAGAAAATCACCAAGTTGCACCGTCTAACTCAATTAATCTTCCACAATAATCTGTAGAACTCGATAATCCTCCAAAACCCTAATATTCATAACAACAAGAATAATCACATTGATATCAAGAATTAACTTTTATTGAATCTTTACGTTTGAAAGACATTACTTACATGCTTAGATCACCAAACCCGAATCCTTTCTCTAAATTTCGGATTCCACACAAAGTTAGGGTTTTTCTCCAAAAAACCTTCATGAAAATCCATAAAACCCTAAGAAAAACTTATACAAATTCGTTTTTAATCCATGAGAGAAGGTTAAGATCACTTACTTTGGATCAAAAACACCTTCCAGATGGTTTTCCAAACCTAAGTCTCCAAGAACACTCCAAAACCCTCTATGACGCAAGAAAAAAATGACAAAAGAATTTCTGTCGAAACTGCTTTTCGCGTCTCCTATTTATATAAATTTGATCATATACCGGCCCTACGCCGACGGCGTATGTATAGATCTTGCCGGCATATACCCTACACTGGCAAAATTTACACTAGCATTGGCAGCATTCATCGGGGCTTTGAATTCTCAGAACTTCAATCCTACCACATACGCCGGTAAATCCATACCCTACGCCGGCGGCGTTCCCAGCCGGCATTAAGAGAAACCCCAGTGTACACCGACGACTTTCTACCCAGCGTTAAGAAAAACGCCATTGTCCCTTCCTACGCCGTCTCTACGCTGGCGGCGTAGATTCTCTAGGAGGCAACGTACAATCTGTCAAAAATTGCAGAAATCCGAACTTCAACATTTGTTCTACAACTAAACTTAAACCTTTACAATTTACTTGTTTTGACTTTAAACTTATCCTATATCATCTCATGATTCATAATTCATTATATTTTCATCTTTATTTCCGTGTATTACAAAAATGTTGAATGGCTAAAAGCAGGGATGGAGTTGATCCATGAGGGCATGGGACAGCATTTGTCACCGACACTACAACACCATAGGATGATGAGGAGGAGGAAGAGAACGAACAAGAGAATAAGATGCTAAAGAGGTTGATGACTTTGAGTTAGAGTAGAAGGACAATGCAAATGATGAAGGCTGATATTTTTTTTGTCCTTCTTTTCTTTATTTGGACTTACTTTGGATAGCTGTAATAATTTCTCTATTAGAACTCATGGTAGTAATAAGCAATTAGCCTTGCTACTTATCTTTATGTTAGTAATGTTTTTACATGTTGCGAGTGATTCTTACTAAGGAGTGGTTAGTTTTGTCATGACCATAAAATTTGTTTGCCCTTCTTCTTATGTCTTTAAAAGCATGCCGTTTGCAATGAAAAAGGTCATACAACTATTTTCAATCATATGTCAAAACTTCAATGCTTGTGATATTAAAGTGAGGAAGTACTAGTTTTTTTTTTTCCTCTTCTCATTTATATTTTACTCAATTTTTGCATACATTGAGGTCAGTGTACATGTATGAGTGTAGGGAGAGGACTAGAGCATATGGATTATGATTGAATGGATCAAACTTTAATTGTTTAAATGGTTATTTAATGGTGAAAATCAATATTAAGAATATTGATCTCTCTATTACTTAATTTTTTAAGGAAAAATTTTGTAAATGTATGAGATATTCACTGACAATTACACCAAAAAAATCATATATTGAATGACATCTAAAAAATATGCAATTTTCTATGGAATATTTCTTTTCAATTTTTTCATGATTAATTCATAATTTGTTTACAATTTTGATTTACTTGTTAATCAACATTGATGACTTTTTTTGCATTTGCTAGAATTGATAAATGAAATCAGTCTAATGTTTAGTTTCCTATAATTTAAACTTTGATTTTAGACTTAGAATTGAAAATAATATTACTAGTTAGAAGTTAGTCATCCTAACTATCAATTTTACCTTTTTTTTTAATACCCATTCCTTAAAAGTCTTAAGAGCTTTATAATCTTTAGTAAATGAATGAAAGAAACTTGTTTCATGAAGTCAATTAGGAAAATTGGGAGTCAAGAAGGAAAAAGAACTTAATTTGAATTGGAATTAATTTGAACAAAAGTAGCCACCAACTCTAGTGTCATAAAAATATAAGTTATGAGTACCTTTGAGTCCTAGCCTCAAGTATATTCTTAACATTCCCAAAAGGCATTTGGGTAGTAAAATAGATATTAGGCTAAAGAATTTGATATGACATTTAAATTAGAAGTGAGATTTGCTTACTTGAATAATTAACCTTAAGGATTCCATTTCGAGAAGATAACACCTATTGACTTAGGTAACAAACTTGAGATCATCAGTTGAAAGTTTGCTATAAGAGTCAAGACAAAAATATGAGAAAATTGAGCTAACTAATTGATTACTTCAAGTAATTTATTTAATGAAGTAGTAGAGGTTTGAAGGGTATCCTAAAATTTAATAGCCTAAGATTGTTTATTTTGGTATTCGTTAACTAAAGAAACTATTAAGTGGAATATAATTGGGGAAGAAAAACCAGGGGATGAATGGATGTAATATGCATTTACAACGCATTATGATGCTAATCATGCTTTTTCTATATGTCCTTTTTCAAACTCTTTTTAGTCTCTTTTTAAATTCATTTAAATGTTCAGATATTTGCCGACCAATGTATCAAGTGCTTGTGCAATAATAAAATTTTAGTGAATACGGAGTGGTATCCATAGGGAGTGAGGACTAGCTATCAACTGTATGAGTCCAAATCATAGCTAGTCAAATCAAATTTGTTTCTCTTTTTGGATTTTCTTATATATAACTAAACTATAGAGAAATTAGGTTTTCCAACACTAGTAAATTGATTTAGGTTAAGAGCTAACAAATCTGAACAAAGATTGAATGTATGTTATGACTAGAAATGCAATTGCAAATCTAAATTGTTAATGAGTTTAGTTTTTAAACAATCAAGCACCGAATAACAACTCCTTTTTCCAAAGTATGTAATTATCCTAAATTAACCAATCAATATTCCCTATTCCTAGGAGAGTGATTAATTGACTAATCTTTAAGAATTACCAAACCCTAATTGAATTCAAATCCATATGTCTATGTGATCTATAATCCAAATTAGATATTCATAGAAACTATTAGAAAAGAATTTTCCAATTACAATCCTAATCTATCATGAATTCTAGAATCAATCCAAAATACATGATATGTGAAATAACATCAACAGCTCAAATACAGATAATGATTCAATCAACAATAGGGATCATTAATCAAATAATTTAGATCAATAACTCAACACCTTAATTAAAATCAAAAGAAACAAGTATCAAACATCATCCACAATATGGATATAGAAAAAGAATAAAATCACCTTGTCAACAAAATCCTGTTCTTGAATTCAAATCTAAATGATGTCTTCCACTTGAATCCCAGAGTGAAATCCAAAAATCAAATTAAAATAAAAAATTTCCTTGTCTCTTAAGCCCTAATCTACCAAGGAAAAATGGAGAGAGGAGCGAAATTTCGCTAATGTTTCTTTTTCCTCCAATGACACAACAAGAGAATATATATACACATGAAAGGAGATAGGACACATAGGCCGGCATCATAGATCGGCAGTGTAGGTTTAGAATTAGCTGGTGTTAAAATGAAAAAATCAAATTCTAAGAGCTGCCGTAAAGATACACAGCTACAACATTGGCGGCATAGAAACTCCAGTAGCTGGCGTTCGATGAATAAAAAATTTCATGAGGTAAATACATAAGCACCATTTGAGCAGTGTTGGGGCGATGTAGGCCTGCACCAGCATGTACGCTGACGGCGTTGATTCTAGAATTGCCGATGTACAGTTCAAAAATTGCAGGATGCTGCTGCTATCATGAATGCTAGCAACGTTGCATCTAATTTTGGTTGCTGTAGGTTGCTATGCAATATAAACTGGTGGCTTACTTTGTGATTTGAGCAGTGTACAACGGTTTTGTCTCCAATTTTTCATATAATCTCCTCTAATTGCTTGAATTTGCATGTATGAGTCCTTTAATGACATGAAATATTAAAATATTCATACTTAAGTACCATTTCCATGTGATTTCTATAAAATCTATAATAGTTAAACATTCCTTGTCTAATGAAAAGTTGAGTAAAATATAACTTTATCAGATGCTTAGACTGAAATACCCCTAAACCCTTACTTAGTTAATTTGGAAATGATTTAATTGAATAATATAAGAGATAGATAATTTTGAACATGGTTAGATAAATTAGATAACTAAAATAAGTAGAAAATAGAGAAAGGAATAGAAAATTTGATATAATTAAATTACTAAATAGGTTAAATTGAGATTTGAGATTTTAAATGTTCTTTTTGAAATATCTATTTCTTCATTTGTCGATTTTATAAATCAAACTATCCAACTTCTACTCAATCTTTCATTTTAAGTAAACTCCCTTTACCTCAAATTCGAATTCTTAAGTCTCAAAACAAACAATTTAAACGTTTAGTAAATTCCTAAGCCTTTAAACTTTCATTACCTTTCATTTTGTAAAATCTTATTAATTTTTGAAATCAATTACTTGTTTAAAAATATAAGTTGTAAGCCAGAACCCAAGTTAAATATCATATTTTCACAAATTATACTTTTGAATTGTGTTTTTATATCAAGTTATAAATTTCTAATATATATATTCTCAAATTATTTTCTATTTAGTTTTGATACTAAAAAATAATTATCAAAAAGGATTAGCTTTGATACCTTATTCTAAAAATATTTTTAATTTTCTTTCCTTACCATTATCTTCTTCCTTTTCCTTTTTTTGTTCTCTTTTTCTTTCTTTCCTTCTTTCCTCTTCTTCTTCTTTCATTTTGTTTCCTTAAATTTTAACCCCAAATCTCAATCGCCACAAGAATGAACAAGGAATCAAGGTTAGAAAACGAAGATAAAAGAAAAATGACATGCATTAAGCTCAAAAACTAAGAAAGAAGAGTAGAAGAGAAAAAAAAATCAAACATGTGTTGCTAAAATGTTAAGTTTTCCTCTTTCCTTTGTTTTTTTTTGTTGTTTACATGTGTATATGATGAGTTGATACTAGATTTAAGTTAGATTTGTGATAAAATTTATAAATGATAGATATATGTGGTTTATGCATGGATGGAGGATGGGTTACATAAAGTGAGTTTGATGAAGTGGCTTGATGATGTAGGATGAGAAAAATATGTTTGGAAAGGTTGTGAATATGATTTTGATCTTATATGTTGTTGTTAGGATGATTTAATTGATGTATGTGATGAACAAGCAGTTTAAATAGGGTAAAAAGCCAAGGAAAATGTGTAACTAGTTTCCTTGTTCACCAAGGGCATGATACAGCCCGTGATCTCCTCGGAACAAGAATTTTCAAATGAAACAAGGCAGATCACAAGCATGATCGCCCCAGGGTACCTCCTTGGGTTAAAAATTTTTAGCGCGACACTATTTTGTAATTTAATCATTTGTTTTAACTTTGTGCAAATTCTAAAAGTATCAAGGCCTAAATTTTGATTGATTCTAGTTGCTATATTTTTCAAACAAAGTTAAAAACTTGTTTTACTAGTTAAATGTATGCAGTTAAATATAATATGAATCTTTTTAAGCTCAAATGAAATAGATAAATGATTGTTAATGTGTTATATTTATTGATTGATATAATTAAACAAGAGTTTAGTGAATTTATAGATTTAATAAATGATTTTAATAAATATAGAATTGGATATAAAATAAATTTAGTTAATAATTTAAGTTCAACTTAGGCTAATGAACTTGAATGAACTAAAATAAATTAGATTGATTAAGTTGATTATCTTAGCTTAGTAATTGGATTAAATGATTAACTTTAATCAATTTGGTTAAGATTAAATTAAAATGGGTTTAATAACTAATAATTGAATCACGATGATATGTTAGGATAAACCAAGAATTATATGGGGAATTTGTTGTTTCAAATGTGTGTTTGCTTAGGGAATAAATGTTTTTGTATATGAATGCTTCATTCATGCTTTTGTAATAAAATACTATAATCAAAGTGAAAAGAGATACTTTGATAAACAAAGGAGAATTGTCCGTATTTTGGCGGGGCGATCTTCGTAGTCATAGTGGGGTTTCTATTTATTGTCTGATCAAATAGGATTTTAATAAAAGTTTGATATAAGTGGATAATGAGGATAATTTTTTATATGAGTTTAATTTCTTGAATCTACAGATATAGATACCTGATTTATCTTTTAAGATGGATTCTAAAACACCCTCTAAGTCTGTATTTGGATTTCATATAAAAGGTACACTGTAACTTACGTGATGATTGTTAAGATAGGCATCTTAAAATGAATCAAACTTAAACTCGGCTTAATAATTAATGAATGATGGTTGTGCATGTGCCGTTGAATCTGGTTCGGGGAGTGGCAACCTTGTCCGAGTGAACATAATAGTTAGGTGCTGAGATTTCATGATGCAATGACAAATACCATGATGTAATGGTATGCATGATGCAATGGCTAATTTTTATATATGACTCGGTAGGTAGCTGATGAGGCAAATAATATCGGCATAATGTCTACTTAGGCTTGAAATGAAGTAACATGTTTTAGTTCACCTTTATGTGACCTGTTAAACTAACTGATGTTATGTTGGCAAAAAAAAAAAAAAAAAAAACTAACTGATGATATGGACTGGGATGAGTAGAGTGTATGCAACTACTGCAAATCCTAGATGAGGCTATTTTTCTCTTTCTTTGATAGGTATAAGAGATATGAGCATTCGAACCGCCTATATCAACCTCCTAAGCAGCTGCTGTTACTTAGGACCTCGGCTCCCCTGGATTGTTCCAAAATGTGAGGGCTCTAGTATTGATTTGTTTACATTAAATTGAAGATAATAACTTGTTGTTTGTTGCATTACATTTAGATAAGCTTATGTGTCATTCCATGTGTGTCTGTGTTAGTATGTATTGAGCTTTAGCTCATTATTGTTGTTGTTGTTCTTTTTCTAGTATTGTGTTGAAGATGATGATGATCTGTTGATGATTGGATGATGATGATGGAATTATTTTTGTTGAATGAGTTAAGGATGATGATGTTGATGTTGGTAATGACATGCTTGGCTCGGGTTTTAGGTGATATTGATTGAGCGAAGTGGGTTAGGACTGTAGATTTTTATTTGTATTTGTTTTCTATTTTGTTTAAGTACTTGATTTATATTTTAAGTTGTAATATTCTTTTAAAGGGCCTATTAGAACCCATGTTTATATAAATGAAGCTTTTAAAGTTTTATATACCATCATTGAAAGGTATATATGAGGTACCTAATGGTATATTTTATTTTGTGAATATTACTCTACTCATGAGAGTAGATTATAAAGTGTTTTTTTGAAAAGTTTTGTTTCTTAGAAAGTCGGTCTACTCTAGTAGGAATAGAGATGTTTTAAAATGTTTTGTAAATTTTTTTTTGTGAATTATAAATCCAATGATTTCTAGAATTTAATTTAATGTTTTCATAATCTAAAAGCAAGTAGCAAATGATCACAATAAACATATCATTCAAGGAAGTCTACGCGTGAATACATGAAGTATTATATGTGGTAGTAATGCCTTAATTAAATTTAGGACATTACATAGAGAGATGGAAAGGAGGAGAATATGAAATTTAGCTATAATGTACAAAGTCATGATAACATTCATCTAGTTAGTGTATATTAATTTTGATTTTATATTTAAGGGTTCTTTGTTTAATGACTTGGTTAACTCTAGTTTAGAATAATCAATTAATAAATTTTGATATATTTGTATACTTCTTTATATTATATGTTGCATTGTTTTAAGGGCATTATTAAGTGGTTGGGTCCAATTATTTAAAATTGAAATTATTAGAATGACATGTTAGTTTTTATTTAAAGAGATATAATTTGATAGATGTTAGAATTCAATTGAATTATGAAATGGTTTAAGTGATACTTGATGTTGTCTAAAATTTTGTCCATAAGAGTTTTTCTTGAGATTTTTTTTTGTTTTAATTAGGGATAAGCAAAAACTTAAGTATAAGGAAGTTTGATAGGGTATAACAGTACCAATTTTATGGATGGATTTTTATATTAGTTTGGTATATTTTATGGATGTTTTGATATCAATTGGTACCTGATTTGATTATATTTTCATTTCAAGAAAAGCGCACACACTATCAATATTGCCATTGCAAGCATCATGAGGAAAAATATCATTAAACACAGCATGAATAAATTCTTTAAAAATTAAAGTTCTCTTGTTAAACACTTTATAAGCATTAAATTTACCTAGTTAACCTTTTCCATAGTTTGAAATATAACATCCAGTGTCAAACTAATGAAATAATAAAATATTAAATCATTTACCTTTCTAAAGCTCATAAGGGGGCTTTCTAAGAATTGACCCCTTGTCCCAAAAGCAATAGACATCTATTCTTACATCTTCCATGGTGCCTATGGTTAACATAGTGTAGTTAATTATGATCATGTTTGGTATGAGAAGGATGGATTAGGAAGAGTAGGGGTTGCAGCCAAACATCATAAGGAAGCCTTGTTAGTGATTACATGTTCTAATGTTGAAATACCTTAAAAATAATCAAAATAAATACAAGTGCAAGAAAGTAAATTTAGGATTATTAAACCAAGGAAAAAAGTCAAACATTATGAAAGAATTTAAAAGATATGTTGGTTCGCCAACCTATAAGAATGTCTAAAAAGTGACTGCCTTCATAATTATTTTCTCCCTTACTTAAATTCTCCTAAAATCCTCTCCTCATCTCTTGTTGGGACTTGGGATTCTTGACTTTTCTTGAAAGAAACACTATGGTAAGTGAAGTTCCTCTTTTCTTCTTGCCATTCCTAAGAAGAAGAACGCCTAAATAATAGAACTTTCGCATTTTAGTGTTGACATTGATATTTTACTAGGGAATTGCAAGTTCTTGGAGATATCTTGAGAAATTTCTTAAGGTAAAGATTTGGAAGGTGAAAAAGGTGAAGGATTTATGAAATCTATAAAAGGTAATACAAATTTTGATGTGAATTTTAATCTTTTGATTGTGATATTTGCTAAGATGGATGCACTTGCATATGATCATGTGTAAAAAGTAAGAAAATAGCTAGTAGAAGGGTTAAAATACGTTATGTTTTGAAAACAAATGAAAATTAGATGAAAAAGGCAATTTTTGGAAGTGCATGACCAATGCACGAACACGAGCATCAGGTCGTATACCTCTCTAAGTTAAAACACATAAAATATGGAAGTACATGATTAATACATGAGCCTGTGCACTAGGGCATGTACCTCATTATAGAATGATGAAACACTCTAGAAGTGCATGACCTATGAATGAACTCATGCACTAGGCCTGTACCTCTTATAACTTGAAACTTTTATGTTTGAAAGGGCACAACCAAGTATACTAACCTGTGCACTACCCATGCACTTTGTTTTTCCTCCTAAAATCATCATTTCCCCTACAAAAACAATTGAACCTATTTAACATCATTCTATAGTAATTTATCTATATTCTAAGACTTTTAAAACTTAGATCTAGTGAGGTATAAACAAGGAATATATAATTGTAGATAATAGGTGATTGTAGAAGTATAAGTGGTTTAAATGGCTTAATTGATATGTATATTAAGTTAGTGGAATTCTAGAAATTGAGATAGATTGGTATTCCAAATAGATGTATACCTTGTTCATTAATTGTGTTTGTTTAAGGTAGATATTTAAATGGACTAATTGAATATTCGACCAAAGAATTTGCATGTTACATGTGCTGGGTTGCTGGTAGCAGGTAAAGAGTATTCACACTATTATCGTGATAACCTAATGATCCTAGTGTGGCATTGTCCTGAGTAGAGTTATACCGGGATATAATCTAGATAGATCTAGGAAGTGCCATTGTCATTGTTATTAGTGAGTACCCAATAGCCAATATATATGTATATATTTTTATGTGTTCCAGAATACTGAGTTATCTCTTTATTGGTTGCTATACTAAAGTAAGTAGGTTATTGAATGGTTTTTTGTTGCATTCATATTATGATGATGCATGTGGGTATGACATTGCTTATATATGTACGTGTGTTTGTTTATATAACATTGTTGTGGACTATGAGGAGGATGCTAGTGGAGAAGACTATCTAATTGACTATTAGGATTGAGTTTGGTAGCGCTATGGAGATGAAGACTCTTAATGTGAGTATGTGTAACGACCCTACTTAGGGGCCTAGTAGAAACCACTAAAACCTATCATATAATGTGTGCACCTATTACACAAAAGTTGTCTCGTGAGTCAGAGATCACAAGACTCTACCTAAATATTTAATTATTTCATCAATTCATAATATACATATACATTTATTTAATACAAAATAACTATGAAATCTTGTAAGTTCCATGGTACCTTAAATGCAGTCTTAAGATGGAATATCTAAAATAGTTCTCTTAATACTTCGGATAACTTAAATGCAGTCAAGAACCAACTTAGGGTATCTTAAATACTGCCCTAAGTCCATAAAATTCACAATAAGACCCATAATGATGGATAGTTCAAGGCTTTGATTGTACGCAACTTCCCCAAATCATTTAGTTCGTATTACCAAAGTAGGAATACTTAAAAATACTCATAAGAAGATTTTAGTGAGACTTATATTCAAAAATAATTTTTTTAATACTCATGAATACCTTAAATAGAGTCCAGAGTAAGCTTAAGATACCTTAAATGCAGTCTTAAGCTAACTTAAATTTCATTGCTATCTATTGTCTGACAGTAATGGCCTTAAATGATGTAAGACACCATAGAATGCATGTCAGATTTTATTATATCCCGATATTCATTAATAGGTTCACGAGTGACCAACAAGAATATAATACAAGCAGTACACATAACATGCAAGAGTCCACAATTCAACAAACAATTAAATTCATATTACAATTTTTAACAATCAAGTAAATTCAATGACAAGGCAATAATCATAAGTTTTCGTTACACATCTCTCGTAAAATTCCATGATAAAACTTTATAACTTATGCCTTACAACAAGTAATCTTCTTAGTATAAAAATCACAAATGATCAAATCCATAGTATATGAATTGTGCTACATGGCTTATATTTGTAATAATTCGTATACAATAAATATCATAATCCAAATGGATTATTCTTCATTTTGTTGAATAAAACTCAATTTTTAGTAATTAAAATAGGGAATATGCACGCACTAGTATATCATAATATTATATCCTTATACAAACATACATATATATTTTTCTTATTTTAACATACTATAACATAAAAATATAACATATGTACACATATTTTCAAACTCCATATAATATTTATACACATCACAAGTGATATTTGACAAGCATAAGCAATTATAATATCATATAAATGTATCAACGTATGTCCAAAGTAGTAAATCATTAAATTTCCCACTCACCTTAGCCTTATTGTGTTTAATCTTAATAATCACACAGTAGATTTGAAAAATCAAAGTTCCAGCCTAAAATATAAAAGGAATATACTTTTCTAAGCTTAATGTATTTAAATATAATTAAAATACCCCAAGCCTTCACCTAAGTTGGAAATTGAGCTTAGATAGATTAAATAAATTAAATGAATTATAGGAAATGATTAGACAAGTTAACATGATTAGAAATTAATTAAGTTGAAATTTGAAATTTTAATTCCTAAACCCCTAAACATGTTGCTAAAATGTTTAAAGGATTCTTAAACTCTTAAACTTTAGCTTACATTCTAATTCCTTAATCCTTGTAAAATTTAAGTTTGTTCACTTGTATAAAAATATTAGTTCTTAAACCTGAAATCAAATTAAATATCAATTTGATCTAAATTAAATTCGTAAATTAAGTTCTTAATTTCTAACCTATTGATTATGAAATCATCCTCTAAGTACTTCTATAACTAAAGATATTTATCTAAAAGTTCTAAATCTAATACCCTTATTTTAAAATATCCTAATTTTAACCTTATCCTTCCTTTTATTCTTTCCTTCCCTTGCCTTTTTATTCTTTTCCTTTTTTTTTTTTTTGTAAATTTGTTTCTCTCTCTCTCCCCTTTTTTTCTCATTTCTTCCTCTCCTTTTGTCTCTTCAATCTCTCAAATTCTTCTTTATAAATCTCAAATTCAACAAGGAATAAAAGAGAAATTAAGTAAAAGATGAGATAGGAGAAGAGGAACTCAACATTAGAAGAAGCCCCATAAGAAGAAGAAGATGAAGAAGAAGGAAGAATAAGAGAGAATTTTTGCTTCCCTTTGTTTCAATTATTATTTACTTTGTTTTAGTTGTTATATATGATTGTATGTGTTGATTTGTTGATGCATGCATGTGGAGTTGTTGAGGAAGATGATGAATAGTAGTATGGGGTTTGATGAATTTGTTGGATGTGTTTAATGAGGAGAAATGAAATTTGAAGTATTGGAGGTGGTGTTTATGTGTTATATGTTATTTGAATGGTGATAAATTTGAAGTAGGATGTGTTAAAAATGGATTAAAGATGTAAAAGAAGAAGAAGAAAATTGTGACAGGGGAACAGAGGCAGCATGGGTTGTGCTCATCCCTGTGCAGACCCTTACATGAGCATGGTAGAGGCCATAATGGCCTCTAGCCATTTTTCGTCCGGCCAGCATGGCCTGCTGTAGGCAGCTAGGCACCCTACTGCTCCTTTTTTTTAAAAAAAAAGAAGAAAGAAAGAAAGAAAAGATAGATAAATATTAGATAATATAGTATGTTAGTGTTGTTTTAAGTAAAAATGATTTAATTGATTTTATAGGATTAATAACTTATTAGATTTAACATAAGTTTTAAGTTTAAAACAATTTAGTTATTAAGCTTAAGTTTAAGTTTAGTTAATGAAACTAAATGAATTAAAAATGAAATAAGCTAATTGGGAAATTATAAGGCATATTAGGATGGTTTAATGAGATAATTGATTATGGCTTAACAATTGAAGCAAAGGATTAACTCAAATCAATTTAGTTAAGTTAAAGTTACAATAAACTTAACTAATAAATCTATGTTCAAATGGATTTAATGATACTAAAGTTGATCTAAAATAACTAAGTTTATCCAACTTGGATAATTAATTTAAAATAAGCTTAATAGATAATAATTAGCTTAGATTAATATGTTAAGATAATTTCTAGACTAATAATTAATTTGAGTTCACCTAGTTCTTAAGTATAAAATGAACTTAGACAATGAACTTAATTTCAACTTAACTAAGTTGACTTGAATGACTTAAAATGGATTAGATTGATTAAATTTAATCATCTTGACTTAGTAATTGGATTA
Source organism: Combretum micranthum (assembly GCA_024138025.1). NCBI lineage: Eukaryota > Viridiplantae > Streptophyta > Magnoliopsida > Myrtales > Combretaceae > Combretum > Combretum micranthum. Next base: position 2,045,933 of record JAMXBD010000030.1, read on the forward strand.
AATGATTAACTCTAATCAATTTGGCTAAGATTAAGTTAAAATAAGATAATAGTTATAATTGGTTTTGGTTAATGAATTAGACTCAAGTTAAAATGAGTTAATAACTAATAATTGCATTAGATCAATATGATACAATAAACCTTAGTCTAATATGGGGAATATGATGTTTCAAATATTTGTTTGCTTTGAATATAAATGTTTTGGTGATGTTGTTGTAATAAAAGACCATAATCAAAGAGAAAAGAAATACTTTGACAAACAAAGGAAAACTATCCGTATTTTGGTGGGACGATATTCGCAACCATAACCGGCTTTCTATTTAGTATCTTATCAAATAGGGTAATAAAACAAGTTTGAGATAAATGGATTTTGAATAGATTTCTAATAGAGTTTAAATTGTTAAACAGATATTTGAGTCTGACTTCTGAATCTTCTGGATTATTTTCTGAGATGGCATATGAGCCTATATTTGGATTTCATATTTAAGGTACACAGTAACTTGGGTGTTAATTATTAGGATAGATATCCTAAAACGAATAAAAACTCAAACTCAGCTGAAATTGACAAGTGTTGGTTGTGCATGTGCCGTTGAATCCGGTCCAGGAAGCGACAACCTTGTTCGAGCGAACACGATAGTTTATGTACTTAAGCCACCCTCGTCATGATGCCAGGACATTTGTAGGTGGCTCAGTGGGTAGCCAATGGGGCAAATGGTATCGGTGTAACATCTATCTTGATAAGTGAGAAGTAATATATTGGGGTTCACGTTTATGGAACCGCTTGAACCCTTTTATGTTATGGACTAAGATGGGTAGAGTGTGTGTAATGGCTATGAACCCTAGATGAGGCTTCTATTCTTTTTTTATTATATCATCTAGAAAATATAGCTATAAGGGCTGCCTATATCAACCCCCTGAGCTTCGTGTGGTTACTCAAGACCTTTAGATTCCCAGTGGCTTATTTTAGAGTGTAAGCGCTCCCTTATTGCTTGTTTTGTTAAGATAAAAGATAATAAATTGTTATTGGTTGCATTGCATTTAGCTAGGTTTGTGTGTCATTTTGTGTGTGTCGGGGTTACTATGTCCTAAGCTTTGACTCAATAGTGTTGTTATTATTCTTTTTTCCAGGTTCTACATCGAGGAAGTTGATGATTTGATTATCATGAAGATGATGATGTTGATGATGATGATATTGTTGTTTTTTATGGTTATTGATGAAGATGATGCTCATCTCAGGTTTGGGCGGTGTTGAATAAGTGGAGTGTGCTTACGATCATTGATTTCTTTTGTATTTGTTTTCTTTTTTACTTAAAAGTTGGATTTATATTTTAAAATTGTAATATTTTTAAGGGGCCTGTTAGAGCCTAAATGTTTTGTAATTATTAATCTACCTTTAAGAGTAGATTGTAAAATAATTTTATAAAATTTTGTTTCTAAGAAAGTTGGTTTACCCCAGTAGGAGTATAATTCTTTATTATGTTTTGATAAAAGTTTGGTTTTCTATAACCGAATCCAATAGTTTTAGAAACAAATAAATGATTTCATTAAGTAATATTGGCTAATAATGTTCAATATAAACATATCATTCTAAAAAGCCCGAACGTGTAATAAATAAAGTATTATAGGTGGCAGTAATGCCTTAATTAAATTTTAGGGTGTTGTAATAATATTCATAATAATGATTAATATAGGAACTCCTAATATCATGAAAAATTTTATGTTCGGTATCATATTTGAGCGAATTTTAGAGTGGGCAAAACCTTACCATGTCTAGTCTTAAATCTAAGAGTAAATCGCCACAATCACATTACAACTTCCAGCATTGAAATCGGCAGTAGTATGTGAAAGATTAGGAGTTTTTGGTTTTCTTTTCCATTTTTTTCTTTGTTTTATTTTGTTTTGTTTTTGTTTTTATTTTTATTTTTTTTTCTTAATTCTTCTTCTCCTTTTGCGATTGAAGAAATATATGTGTATGTATATTCTTTTTGCAGCTGCAGGAGAAGACTTTGAGATTGAGAGAGAGAGGGAGAGAAATGGAAGAACAACAAAAAAGAAATAGAAGAATGGCAATTTATAGGGAGAATCATCTGTGGAGAGCAAGAATTTATGAAAACTTGGGAAGTAATTTTACTTTCCTGGTTCAAATGACACATACAATAAATACTTATTCGATAATATTTTTAGACGAAAACTTACATACTTACTATATTTAATATTCTGAATACTATAGTATACTTAAAATTTTTAATTTAATACTTTTCTTTTTCAACTTTGATACCCATTATTGTAAGTTATAATTTATTCATTAAGGGCTTAATTATTAGTGTTTTGATATTTTATAACCTAATTAATAATTAAATTGTCCTTAATTTGACTTTATTTATATTTTATTATTATTAATTTCACAAGGTTTCACAATATGTTATGCTAGTGTGATACTTTTGGGCATGAACCCTAGCTAGCTGACTTACTGGCTTGTGATGTTAGTTTGAATTGATGGACCCTATGAGCTATAAATTGTGTAACTTTTATGATGGGGAATTGAATTATAATTATCACTTATTGAAGTTATAGTAGTTTCTGAGCTTACACATGTCCATAACTTATATGGACATGTGACCAATTGTAAATGTCCTTGAAGTAAGGGCATTACAAATGTTGTGGCTTATAGTGTAGAAACATGTAAAGCTTTAACATTCCTAGCCGTGAAGCACTTTTTTAGCTAAAAGTAAAGAATAGCCTAAACCATGCTTAGAGACAAATATATCAATAATTTACAACTCTCTTGAGACTACAAATTGCATATGAATATTGACATTTTATCCTTCAAAGATGGTTTTACTACCTACTTTTTTTTCTCTAATTAATAGGAAAGTCAATATGTTTGTATATTGGATTGCATATCGAGACAAGCAAGGGATGAGCATGTGTTTTTGGAATTTAAATCCCCTATCTCCTTTGATCACTCTGTTGTTAGCTGAATATGTAATTAGCTGAATATGCAAACTTGCTTGTCGTTCTCCCTTTTGGCCACAAATGGAAAAAAAAAAATGCTTTATAAGTGAAATTGAGCATTTTGTCATCAAAATCTTTTAGAAAAATGCATTTTCATTCACACATGACCATTTTGCTCTTTTACTTTTTTTAAATATATTTTTAACTATGTGTAACTATTCTACCCAATAATAAAATAAGATTTTTTTTTTTGGCCAAATGATAAAATGAGATTAAAAGGCACATTTTTCAGAAAGTAAGGGTGCTAAGAGCACACGAAACAAACACTAGAGGTGCATTTGCAATGCACCCAATAATATAAGTTGCTATATTATATGTAATATCATGCCATACATTATAATAACTTATTAAATATTTATAATTTGGATTTCCATGTCAATAAATTAATTTTGTAAGGACATGTTAACCCAATTTATTAAATGACAAGAACATAGATAATTACTTAATATTTTTAACCTGTCATAATAATGTTGACAAATCCTTTTATTAATTAATTTTACAATATTTATTTTTTAATTGAAATTTTTAGTACAAATCCTTTATCATTTAGGAAAAATATACGTCATAATAAGCACTGTATAAATACTGAACATTTTTTTTATATTTTATACATGAAGTTCAGAGTTAATTATTAAATTCGATCGTTTGGCCCCAAAAAAAATTATTAAATTCGATCATTCTGCTTGTTAAATTATGGCGTTCCATCAATTTTTTTACATGTTTGGTTTATTGTCGTCTTCTTTATAATTATGCCGTGTCGTATGTATAATTATGGTCGTTACCCAAAGAGCACAATTATAGACGACAAGAGATGAGACTGTTAAAATTATAAAATCAAACGAAATAGCATATTTCAATGTCCTATGATATTTATTTGCACTTCAAATGCACACTGGCGGAGGAAATAAAAAAAAAAAAAATCTTCAAATGAGCAAATGAATCAGCATTTTTTTTTAACCTTATCCTTTGCAAAAACGTCCATATGTATGCAATTTCGGGTGAAAATTGTTAGTGCGTCCTAAAAAAGGTATGAAAATTTTTCTCATTCAATATACGGGGGCACTTATTAGTAGAATTATACTTTGAAATATGCTATTTCGTTTGATTTTATAATTTTATGGTATTATCACTAACTTTTTAAATGCCTTGAATTAAGTTAATTTTTTTTCTTTCATGGATTAAAAATGAAAGAAAAAAACAATATACACTTTATGGGCAGGTATTTGGTAACAGTTATCCTCGTAGAGAAAATCTCTATAAGAAAATTCCAAAAGTAATTATCTTCATTTAAAAAACAATAAAATAAACAGTAGAATGGAATATGGGTTTGTTTGGATTGTCTGTTTTTCATCTGTATCTGTATCTTTTTTAAAATGATATGTGTAAATATATCCGATTTGCATCTAAATTTTATCTATATTTGTTCTATTTAATCTTTTGATGAGAACTGTCAACTTTTTTTTTATATATATCTATTTTTTGATAAATAATTTGTTAGAAAAAAGTTTGAAAAAGTGTCTATATCTGCCGGAAAAAAGCCAAAACAAACAGACCCTATATTTCAAGAATAATCATCTATATTTGATCCCAGATGAAAGCCATACAAAGTAACCCGTGAAGCACTATGGTCAAGAACAAACAAACCCAAAAAATAAAAGTTGTTGTGATAAATGGAAGGTAGTTGAAATATCTCAAATTTCACTAGATTAATTAAAAATATGTGAATTAGATCATATAAGATATGAAAAGAATTTGAATCAAATTAAAACCTGAATTAGAAATTTTGAGCTAGATAGTTTAACTAAATAAATTAAGTAAATTATATAATGAAATTAAGTGAATTAGTAATTGCAAGCTAGTAATTGATTTCAAATGAAAATAGAAATTAAATCACATTAATTTTCTATTTCATCCTACACAAATAAATTAAACCAAACCCAACTATTAATTTAGTCATCCACCTAAAATACAATTTCAAAAATTTTCCTTTTTTCCCAATTTTGAAAATTTACTCTAAATTTGATACCTAAATTTCTCAACACCCTCATTATAACCAAATATTTATTTCAATTACCTAATTAGCTAAATTTATTTCACTATCTTCAAATTCATCAAATTAAATTCTTAAATTAATCTAATAATTTTTTCTAAGCTTATTTAACATTTAATTACATCTTATGACCCTAATCTAATTGCCAACTCAACCCACTAACCATCTTATCTTTAAACCTACATAAAAATCTTCTAGAACCGAACACATCTTTATTCTTATCCATATAATTTTTCCAGCAGAATTATATATATATATATATATATTACACCAATTTTAAACCCCTAAGAGGCTCTATAACATTTCCTAAATGAGCCACCTTTTGTGATACCCATTACCTCATTTTTCTTTTACAAAAACCCTAAAAGAAACCATAGGTAGTAGCCCTCTTTAGCCTTATTTTTAGTAGATAATTTTTTGTAAATCCCTAAAATTTTCGATTAATTTTAAGTTTGATCTTAGAATTAAAAGTCAACTAAAACCCTAAAAGTCAATAAAAGTTTAGTTAAAACCCTAAAATTTAGATCTGACATTCTCGTATTCTTTAGCCCTATAAAACTAAGTTGAGTTAATTAGTGATAATAGTTCGTAATAACTAGATGAAGCATAAAAATATCATATTTACGAATTTCAAGTGTCCTTGGGACTCAAACGAGATCAGTTCTCGAAAAGCATGTCTCAGATCCCGAAATGATAAAAATATTCCGATAACACTGTTAGGATCGATTTAATGCAAAGATTTCAAAAATATCAGTTTCATAATTTTTCAGTAACTAAAAATAACAGATATCGCATTTATACACGTATTTTCTTACTACCGGTATTTTACCAGTCGCATCTACATTACGTTACATTAGTCGCATCTACTTTACATTACACTATTTATTACTATTCTACACTATTCTTTTATCTCTACTTTTTCTAACACCTACTTCTACAACACCATAACCAATTATCTTTACTTTTTACCTTTTCCACAACTTTATATCATATCTATTTTACAAATTATTACTTTTAATACAAAAAAATCCAAAAAAATTACATCTCTCTTTCCCCTCTCTCTCCTTGGCCGGCGCATCTCTCCTCCCTCTTTCCTTTATTTATTTTCAATTTTTCTTTAATTAAATCACTCAAAAATCAATCTACATTTTCCTATAAATACCTCGCCTCCTCTTTCACTTCATTCACACATCTTCTACTCACAAAATTTACTCTCAAAACTCTCTCCAATTCCTCTCGCAACTTCCATCCTAAAACTCTCTAAAATTGTCTCCACAAAACCCTCTTCTTCTTCTTCTACAAAAACATTAGGTAAGAATTTTCTTTAGATTCTTCTTACCATGTCATGTAACTTTACATGACCATGGTGTGAGTTTCCTAAACTTAATGTTAAGGAAGCTACACTAGGTTCATGTATTGTTCTTGTTCATGAAAATATATTTATGTATCTCTATGTTATTATTTTACTTTTTCTCATATTATTGATTTTATGTTAATCCTTCATATATATGTAATTAGATATAATTATATACTTATATATAATCTTTAGAGCATATAAGCTCATTATTATTTATTTACTTCCAAGTAATGCAATTTATTTATTTATTTCATGTTATTTTAAGACTAGTCTCTAGTCTTAGACTTGTCCTCATCAAGTCAAAACAACACATTTGCTTTCTTTCTTATTTTCTTTTGGGACTAGTCCATTCTTAGTCCCGAGATACCTTGATGAAGCTAAGGTTCCCAATACTTAACATATTTCTTTACTTGTTTATTTATTTACCTATTATTTTTTTCTTATGTTTTTATAATTCTATATTCATGATCATGCATGAACATATTGATTTTGTCTCAAAAAGATAAAGAAGAAAAAGTTTTCTTAAAATAAAATTTCTTCTCCAAAAAATAAATGTTGTCATTTTTTTATGAAAACTTAAGGACCCATCTTAGTATATCTTTTCTAAGAAATTTAGTAGAGCTCATAATAGAAGTTAGAAACTAAAGAAAATAGGAATTCTTAGAAAATACACATTTATTGGAAAAGTATTCTTTAAGATTAAGAAATTTCAAGTTATTGTTTAAACAAAAAGCTTTACTAGAACTTCACTTTTCATCATTACTTTGAATTTTAAATAGACTAGTTTGACAAACACTAAGAAATTTCCTTTCATAAAGTTAAAAATGATCTTAAAAAATAAGATTAATAAACAACTTAGAAAATCATTTTCTCTAAATATAGAATTATTACTACTTTCAAAAAGTATTAAAAACTAAGCTATAAGAAGTTTAGAAAATAAAAATCATTCTTTTGAAATTTAAAAAGACTAAGGAAATAGAATGAAGAAAAAGAAAATACTCATTCAAAATAACTTGAGAAAGTTTCTAGCTAAGAAGGAATTTTCAAAAGTTTTACTTTTCCAAAGTTTTTAAGATTTTACTTTTACCAAAAATTTATGAGAACACTTCATTAATTTCATGCATTTAACATGAATAAATGAATATATACCTTTCAAAGGTCTTACCAATTATTATAATATCTATCTCCTTGATTCAAGTTTTTATAAAAAGAAGAAAGTAAGTTTTGTAAAATTCGTGGTGAATCTGATCACCACTGTTTTGGAGCTCAAACGAATTAGTTTGATAAAAATAGTTTTAGAATTGAATAGATCTTTTCGAATAGATAGAAAACGGTATATTATATGTGCAATTCTGAGTTAAAATAACCAAGTTATAGCCATTTTAAGTTGGAATTATTCTCTATACGAATTTTAATGATCTTATGACATAGTTTTTGATAAGTACCATAGAATCAAAAAGAAATACTCATATTAGGTATTCTTCTTGAGTAAGTGATCTCAAGGAGGATTGTTCGTATCCGGAAGATTACTACGATTAGTGGAAATCCTGAACGACTCATCCATTAGAAGAAAATTGTCATCAGGGTTGAGTGAGTCTACTCCCCTTTATTTTTCATACTTATGATTGTGCTTGTAAATTTAGTTGCATTAGAATTTAGGAAAAATAAAATGGGATTTGTATGATAATATGTTGAAAGAATATTAAGTATATTGAAACATGATTTGTTTGTAATAAAGTTGTATATATATTATTACATTGAAGTGTTTGAAATTGGTTGCTCACTTGAAAGAAATTAAATATAACGACTAGACTATAATTAAGAAATTATGCATGCATTTCATATGTTAAGTCACATTGCATTCACTATTATACAATTGGTGGGACAAGTGTATGATAGTGGTGGTAGGCATAATTGGTATATCATGTATGTGGTGAGTAGGAGCCGGTAAAAACTACATAAATTGGTGGCTAGTAGGAGCCTGTAATAACAACATATTTTGATGGCGTATAGGAGCCGGTAAGATCTATAAAAATGTTTTAAAAAGAAATTGTGGCCGTAATTGGGCGGAATACCTAACCCCGAATGAAGGGTGTAATTCATTCAACATATGATTCTTGAAAAGTCATATGTCTTGTTTGCTCACGTGTTTGTTGCATCTCATTTGCTTGACTAATAAAATTTGTTGATATTTTACTTCAAGTATGAATTTTTGGGATTTACTCACTAAGCTAATAAGCTTATGCCCCTATAGGTATTTGCATTCCCATGAACACTTATTTTTGTACCTGAGGTATCCTTATATCCGCGTAGGTATTCTTTTGAAGCTTTTACAGGAAATCTACTTGAAGAAATTAGATTAGAATTCCTTTAAAATCTTTAATGTAGTATTTAAATATTGTAAAGATTATTTCGATCTTTGGGATTTAGTGGGGGTATGCCCCTAAGAATCATGTAATAGACCTTTAGTTATTAATATTATGATCTATTTTATTTATGGATTCTTGTAAGTTCATTTTTACTTGCTTAGACCACATTTATCGAAAGCGTCTCCTATTACCATGCTAAACGCCGTACATGTAATAATAAGACTTTCGCATGACCAAGACAGTCATTCAAGTCATGATATTATATGTGGCGGGTTACCGCATTTAGGGTACCCTTTGGGGCGTGACAATTTAAGTTGGTATCAAAGCAACAAGTTTAAAGGAATAAAGGCAATGGGAATGAATCTAGAAAAGAAAAAGGTAGATAGATTGAAATTAAGTAGATAAAGACCTAGATAAGTTAGATAAGCTTAGAATTTTCAAAGAGGAAAATGAATGACCTTCCTTGTCTTTTATAGCTTACTCTTGGTAAAGTTAGAGCTAAGGCCCAACGTTTGAGCTTGAGGAGTGACGAGACTCTTATAGACTACCAATTGAAAGTAAGAAGTTTATGTGAGGAGTTTGCCCTAGTTGGACGGCCTAGGTTCGCTCGAGAGATATATAACATGTGGAGAAGAGGACTCCATGACTCTATATGAGACCATGTGATAGATGGGTTAAGATATGATGCCATAAGATGCAACAATTGAACCGACATGGAAGTTATTTATGGAATGGAACGGCTCATGTGCCACTACAACCATACCCCTATGCTCCAAGAGGCTACGTTCATTTTCTGAAACGACGGATGTCCAGTCTTTCCCAATTTTCGAACTTGGAATTCCATAGGCCCATTATATATCTATGCCCACGATGAACTTGCGGATCATATTGATTGGGGACGAGTAGATGGAAAGTCTTACTTCTTTTGGTACAGAGCTTATCGGAATTTGTGGCCACACCCTGATGAACCACCTCCACCACCATCACCAGAAAGAGAAATGCATGAACAAGTCGAATGGGGAGAAGACATGAATCAAGGAACAGAACACGGAGAGCTGCCAGCAAGTCATGGATGGGATGAGGATATTTCCAACCACCAAGGAGTTAGCCATGACTTTGGATGGCCTAACGAATTAACCCTAGAGGGGAACATTCCAAACAGAAGCCGATCTCACACTCCCCCAATAAACCTAACCTTAGATGAAGTGATGAAAGTATTCGATGAGAAGCATGCACTGCAAATGGGGTATGATCAAGGAGAACCGAGCACATCTAGGAATCAACCTTCCCATAAAGGAAAAAGAATGACAGTTCGAAGCTACTTAAAGTTATTCATAGCTAAAAGGCCAAGGATGACTCCTAGCCCCAACCACCATGAAATGACCCCCTTCACCATGAAGGATGACCAAAGAAGGAAGGAAGGAAGGATCTACTTGAGCAATCCCATATGTCCAACAAGAATTTTGTAACCAAATCGATCTAGGATATACGATCGATTAGAAGTTTGATTTATGTTTTCGAAAAGGTATTTAATGTTGTTGTATTTTGAATTTCCTTTGTAAGCCTTGATGTACTGGTTTCATGCCCTTGAATGCTTTTTAAAATATTTTGGTTTGAACAAATTTCATTTCTTGATTCAATTACTTAAATTTCTTCTATATGATGTTTCTCTTTAGATGTTTATTTCTTTAGAAGTATTCACAATTTCCGTAGCTTAATATGTAAAAGACTTAATAATCTAGTATTTACGTAAACAAATTTAAAACAGCCGACCTAGAAGAGGACGACCGAGGATAAGGTAGGCATCGAATAATCCGCCTGAGGAAGTTAACCAACCAAAAGTGCCCCCTGTGGCTCCGCTCCCGAATCCACAAGGCGATCTCCAAGCCATGCTTAGTCAATGAACACAGATTCTTAATGTGTGAGTTCAACAACAACAAATGAACATGCCACCACCGGCACCAGCCCAAGCACCACCCTAGCAAGCACCTCAAGCATCTGTACATGGACCAGCACCACCCAATGCTCAATCACATATCGTACCTTTGCCGCCTCTGCCACCACCTCGACGATACAGAACATCACTCCCGGACTTCATCAAAAGTAACCATTACTTTGACTGGGCTTTCGGGAAACCAGATGAAGCTGATGATTGGCTTGCACGGATAGAACGATCTTTTGTTACTTATGAAGTTCCTCATCATCTCCGAATAAGCTATGGTACCTATATGTTGAGGTTTAATGGTCGAGTCTCATGGGAGTCCAAGAGTAGAGAGTTGCCACCACCCATCACCTAGGATATGTTTCGGAATGAATTTCTGGAAAACTATTTTTTGGGAAGTTTAAAAGTATGGTATAGTGCGGATTTCTTGCACATGTCTCAGAAAGGAAGATCTATCGAACAATATGAGATAGAGTTCAGCCGGCTCCTACAGTATGCTCATGATTTTTATAAGTATAGTGAAGAGTTGAAACGTCAAGTGTTCCTGAATGGGTTAGATGAGGATTTGAGGATACGGCTAGAAGAGTTTGACATCCGTACCTTCAGGGAACTAGTTGAAAGAGCAAGAATTGTTGAAGGAGCCAAGAAAAGGAAAGCTGGGACTTCTGAGAAGAAAGTTCATGTGTTTGGAAGGAAGTTTCAACCGAGATCAAGCTCCAATTTCCCTTCTAACAGGTTTAAACCTAGTAGCCACTTTAAGGGACATTTCAGTGGAGAAAGGGATGTTTCCAAGGCAGTGGTGACCTGTTGGAAGTGCAAAGGGGCACACTACCCAAAGAGATGCCCCTTTCTCCAGAACAAATGTTATTTATGTGGCGACCCGAGCCATAAGATTCTTGATTGCCCAAAGAAAGTTTCTACAACTTGTTTCGTGTGCAAACAAACTAGACATTTTACCCATGAATGTCCTTAGAGGAAATCTACAATGGATCGACCTGTTGGATCTTCAAGAGGAATTGCTCCGATAAGGAGTGGGAATGGAAGTAGTAATCGCTCGGCATCACCTATGCACGGGTTGAGAATCTACAACCTTGAAGGGCAATGGGTTTGTGAAGAAGATGCTGAAGAAGGAGTGGATTGGCTGCCCTAGACCATGGAGAGGAGTTTGACTATGCTTGGTTACAGGTTAACCTCAACCCATAAATATTTTCTTGTTTTGATATCCGTTGAATATAAGTGATAAGCTATGATATGTGTTGAGCAACGATAAATGCTTAGGAAACCCTATAAAGACAATAAGGTTAGTAACACATGCGTCTTGAATGCAAGAACCATACAAATAGGGGACTTGCCACGCTTGAGTTTTTGCTTGTCCTCAAGCAAACAATAAAAATCTATCATCAAATATACTCAAAAATTTCCACAAGTTAAAACTCACATAGCATTCATTTTTGGATCATAGCGACTTGCTTTTGTACCTACTACTCAAATCTATTATTTAAACGTAATTATCATACCTTAATCAAAATTCTAAGGCTAATCCAGGTAAGTCAAACTTTACCCTTGCCATTTAATAACAGATTCCAAAGTCACGAAATAGAACCAAAGTCGATCAATAGTGAAATAGACCCGGTTACATTTCACCACCAATTAGCAAATATATAAGCCTTCAACCATTTCTCTAAACTCAGCAACCTAGAATGAAAGTATTTGGTATCCATCATTCCCCTAGATTTTTTTCTTTTTGAAATTATTATTATAATGAGCAAGAATTCTTTTAATAGCCTTCAGAGGAATTTCTTCTGGACGGGGTGTAGCCCGCATCTTTTCAGCTTTATTTGCTTATTCATCTTCTTGTTATAGTGAGATCCTTGAGTTGGCACATCCCGGACTCATCACCCAAGTGACTAGGTTTTAAAAGGACCCTAATAAACTCTCACTCACTCTAACTTTCAGATTTAATACTCTTAACTCACTTACCTGAGTTAGCAGAGTAAAGGCTATGATTTTTATTTTTATTTAGATTATCTATAGGAAGCTTGTATAGTTAATAGCGGGGTCAGACTTCACTCTTTTGGGCGACCAAAGCCCGCCCATATCAACTAAGCTTTTAATTAATTGATTTTAAAAAAGAATCACTAAGTGATTGATTTCACATAATCCTTCATAAAAAGTTAAAGGAGCTCTCAAAATGTTTGAATGAAGAATATACAAGCTAACAGGCTTAGAAATATAACTGTTTAAATTTCAACTAAGGACTTCACTTAATTTCTAGACTGTAGATTCCATTCCTATATAGTAAGTAAGTTTACCCCACCTAGATTTCATCTTACAATTTCAACTAAGTATACTAATCACAAAATATATGAGTAAGGTACCATAAGTTGCTTTTTAATATAAATGCTAATAAACAATAGAGTATATTGCAAGATTTATCATTAAAGCACAATTGCAAAGTAAAAATGGGGAACTTTGACAAAATTTCAAAATCAAGCTCAAAATCATGAAAAACAGAAAAACAAGTTATTCCTTTCAAAAATATCCCTCCCCTACACTTAATTGGGACATTGTCCTCAATGTCAAAATATATGCAATAAGTGAGGAAAGGAAAAAGAAAATGAACTTCCCTATTTAAGAATCAACATCCAGTTGCAAGATAGTCATATTCTTCAGCAAAATTGAGCAGCTGTGAGAGCAAGTCATAACAAAGTGCATTTGGGCTGCAAGACAAAAGACAAAACAAAATAAAAAAAACAAATCAAAGCAAAAGTTAGCACTAATGATCCTACTAGTGAGCCCTAAAGAGTCTAACCCAAAACTGGGTGCTCAAAAATACAGTCATCCAAAAACATAATCATCAAAAATCATTAGAATCATCAAAGCAGCAACAAATCAAGGAATCAATCTCCTTGATAGTTAGGATCATCCTCATTATATTTAGTCAACGCTCCCTAAATAAACAACATATTTCTTGCTAATTGCCTTCCCAAGAACACGTTGTATTTTTCTTGTTCCATTCATGGGTTGAGTAGGTCTCTGTGGATCTGGGGTATTTCTAGGAGATTGGCGCTGTAAAGTCGAATGCTTTCTTGCTACTTGCTTTTACCGCATCCTGAAATCAATCAACAATTTAGATCACAATTGAGACATTAAAAGAAGGCAAATAAGATCTAAGCTTGTTAATCTAAGTCTAGCTTTGCAAGAACACACAAAAGTCATGTTAACAAGTCATCTTATTAAAATTGAAATCGGTTTTGAAACAAAAACTCTGAAAAAGAAATTCATTTCCAGCATGACCCAACCAAGTGACATGGCATGTCATGGTCATGTCTTTTTGACAGCCCTTATTGTCTTCCCTAAGCTCACGGTTAAGAACCCATACTTCAATTTCAACACTTCATTTGATTTCAACTTCACAACAGCCCAACAACCTAACTAAATTAAATCAATCACGCATGCATCCATCTTTTAACAACCCTAAATTTTAGATCATGCAAGCTTTCATCCATAAATTCAAATTACGCACACATTCATCTTTTAATATCCCTAAGTTTCAGATCACACAAAAGCATTCAAAGATTTATATGCATTTCTCAACATCAAACAATGAATTAAACTCTCATGCAACAAGAAGACTCCTAAAGCTTCAAACCAACAAAGTTCTTCCATGGAAATCATGAACTAAAGATGAGAGAAAGAAGAGAGAAAGAAAGAAAAACTTACCTTGATTCCTTAGATTTTGCTCTTGAAGTGGCGTGGATGGAGTAGAATGGATTGGTAGTGTTCTTTGTGTTTGTGGAGATTTTGAAAAGTGCAAAAATTGTAAGCCCTATTTTTTTTTTTTTTCAAAAAATTAGAGTAAGTTTATATAGGGCTTGTGACATGAGTACAGGACATGGCTTGTCCTTTGCATGTCTCAATTGACACATAATGGCAGTAAGTTACATGCCCTAGAGACAAGTCGTGTCCCTAGACATATCGTGTTTGGTTGCACGAAACAGCAAGGTACATGGCTGAGTGACAAGTCGTGTCCTTGGGCATGTCGACCTGGAAAAATTTTTGCTTTCAAAATCATGGGACACAGCTAAGGACAAGCCATGTCCCAAGCATATCGTTCTAAAACCCATCTCCACAATTTGTTACACAACTTAGGGACAAGTCGTGTCCTAAAAATGTCGTTCCAAAATTCATAAAAACCGCTTGATCAGTAAAAGACACGACTTTAAGACAAGTTAAAGTCGTGTCTTAGTTGTGTAGATTTTTCATCAACTTACCTGGGATTTTTCGCCTTGATTCCTCCAAAATTCCTATTCTTTCAATTAAGAACAACACTAAGCCATAAAAAAATAAAGATACGATCATGAGTCCAAAAAAAAAAAATAAAAAATAAAAATAAAAATAAAAAAATAAAAAGAAAAGTTAGACATAGGTTGCCTCCCAAGAAGCGCACTTTTTTTTAACATTGTTGGCTCGACTTATTAACGAAAATTATACTCTCATCCATCAGGATCCCAAACAAATGTGTCCCAGACACAAGTTTTTACCAAAATTAGCATAAATTTGCTTCTCATCCTGGTTTTCTTTTTAAACACGACAAGATTCAATAAAAAGTTTAGAGATTTTACATGGGGAAAGGGGTATTAGAAAATTGGTTCTATCTCAAAATCAATGATATATCCAATAAGCTCATCATCTTCCACACTTTCAGATTTTTCAACAAATGTAGAACAGACGATTTCTACATTTTCTTGTTTCAGCTCGACCTCTATATCCTCCATTTCTTCTGTGGTAACATGAATTTTCTCATTTATCAACTCAAACGAACCCTCCTCCAAAAATTCAGTTTGCTCATTAGAATTTTTAGAAATTTTTGTTTCAAAATCAAATTCACAAACATTCTCCATCATCTTATTACACTCAACATGGTCAAAATCATGCAAAGTATCTAATTCATTGAAAAGCGGTTGTGATGATGATGTATCTAAAATAGAATTTTCATGAGCTAAGGTTTCTAAGTTCCCATTAATAGTTTCTTCATTACAAAACAATGGAGGTAATTGAATGCATGTAGGAGCATCATAAAAATAGGGATTAGCACATAAAAAAATAATATATTGTCCCACCACAATACCAGCACACAATATTTGTTTTAATTCCAGGTTCATTTTGATGATTATAAAGGACATTACAATAATGATCTTTATGATTCCACCAACTAGAGTCCATCATAATGCCTTGTCAGGTTAAGCACAAAGAGGTTAATTCACTACAGATTCAAACCAAAAAGAAAGAAAAGAAAAATGGCTAGAGTAATAGTATTAAGGTTTCAAAATATCACCAATTAATTCCCCGGCAATGGCACCAAAAACTTGATAGATTCAAAAGACCAAGTTTTAATTTTATAAATTTTCTAAATCGTTTTCTTTTCAACTATGGTCTTACAGGGCAAGCGCACCCATCAGATGTAGCATAGAGAAATGATCTAGGTCATATTCCTAGGGAACGTTGATGAGTACTTCTATTCACTCTTTTCCTATTATCTAGAAAAAAAAAATAGATTTGGTTTTATATATATAGAAACTAAACTAAGTCTAATATTCATGGATTTCACAGCAAGCATACAAAAGGATAAATCAATTCACAAGGTTGCTTAGGTCATGCTTCATCTAAGATCTATTCATGTAACTCAAGAATTTTCTCAAAACGTTGTATTTATTATTAAACCATCGGATTCACTAAATTATGCTAATGCTTCTCTCAAAGTCAAAAGCACCTAAACCTAAGCCAAACTATCGGAATGTCTTTGATCTGACTTGGGATGTGAATATATTTTTTCAGATTCTACCAGCAAGTGTACTGGGTCTTAATCAAGTAATATAGAATGAGTAGAGTATCGTTCCCACAGAGACTAAATTAACTACTAGATTGGTATTAGCTTATACTAATATTTAGGCAATCAAAAAGTATCAGTTAACTATAACTAATTAATTTTATCTACTATGAATGCAAATGAGAATGTGAGAAGTTTATATAAGATGAATGTGGGAAGGAAAAGAATCCATCCTAATCTTTACTAATCATGTTGAATTTATATTATATGAAGAATTAGAATTATGGATATTTGTAAGAAATTGTAAAGATCTAAAACAAAGTTTTAGTGAACCATAAAATAATCTATTAGCTTCCGCTATACAAATTATTAATGGAATCTATTTCACAATTATAAATCTTCCAATTCTATAATTGTCTAATATCCTAGATTAACTTCTCCTAATTCCTTAGTGAGAAATTAAAATAAAATATTGCATGAAGTACATGGAACAATTTCTAAATTAAAATCAAACTTGATTGTTTCCACAAATGTTGTTTAATTTCAATTAATGAATTCCTATGAATCTCAATTCTTTTTCCAAATCATCAAAATTCTTATCAATTCAATTTCAATCAGAAATAAAATAGATAATTAGGATTCAATACAAATATTCCATAATTCTGACAATCCTATAATATAAATTCAATAATCATTTTAGCAAAATTAGGACTTCATCACTTCCCACAAAGAAACGTTTAGCTACTCATGGATGTTGATTGAAAAATCAAATAAGAATATGTAATTGATAGCATTATAAAAAAATAATTCGGATAAATGAATTGCATAAAAAAGATTAGATATCACCAATTCAAGTATCACAATCTTCAATTACAATTCTTGAAAGCTCACAAATTTTCTCACAAATCTCTATGAAATGCTAGACGATTTCTATACTCAAGTGTACTACTTTGCTTCTGCTTGTTGATGAATGTTGGAGGGGGGAGAACCCCTATTTATAGGAAAAATTTCGTGTAAGACATGAAATGAAATTTGCAGTTTCACTTCGTACGCCCGCAGTTATGGATCCTATACTAGCGGCTTATAGACGGCATAAATTCATTTTCTTCTTTACACAGGTAGTGCACAGGCAGCTTTCAATTTCAGTTACACAGGTAGGCCACTTCTACACTGGCGGCTTAGATGTAGATTTAGCCAGCGTATGTGATGAGAAATGAACGGTTGGGTCAATTTATAACGAAAGCTGTCTCAAAGTCAGAGGCTTTGGAACCGGCGTAGACACTCCAGCATCTTTGGTCTCTTCAATTTCCTCCAAGCGTGTGTTGTCTTCATGTTGCTTCAGATTCTTGATCTATACAGTCTCAACGCCGGCGGCTTAGTAGCCGGCGTAGGTTGTAACTCCTTTTGTGCTGGTGACTTTTCAAGTTTGAGCTGCCGGCCTTCATGTACGCTGGCCTATTCAACTTCTACGTTGGCAGCTTTGGGGCGGCGTAAAGTTGGTTGATTTAAAGGTTGGCAAAGCTGGCAGTGTAGGCAGCGGCCTTGAGAGTAAGCCGTATGAATGCCGGCGGCTTTAAAGGTTGAAATGTCGACGGCTTTGAAGGTTGAAATGCCGACGTATCCTTCAATTTTTCCACTTTTATCTTCAAAGTTTCTTGTTTTGATTTGTTTGTCCAAATTAGATCTGAAACATGAATTTTTATCAAAACAAATATCCATTCTAGCTCTTTTGAACATCAACAAGTTGTATAAAACATGATCTTATCAATTCCCCCACACTTGAACTTTTGCTTGTCCTCAAGCAAAATAATGAAGAACAAAATGAAATCTCTTATAGATAGTACAATTTTTCCAATTTAATCACAATTTCTTTAACTTGTTTTTCTTGTATCTATTGCTCTAACTATACCAATTTCTTGTAATTAAAGTACTATAATTAAAATTTAGGAGTTAATCCAAACAAAACAAGTTTTAATCTCAACTTTTAACAAAAGAACATTCTATTCAAAAAGCAAATACTCAATCTACTAAGGAAAAATGCTCATTTAAACTTCATTTGACTTTTAGCTTTTATATATATATTCTAAGTAACACTAAATGAAAGTATATGGTATCTACTTTTTCCTTAGAATTTCTCCTTCTTTATTATAAGTCTCCTTTATTTGCATATTTGCATTCATTTTTCTTTTTCTTTTTCAAGCATTTATTTTCTTTTTGGGAGGTTTTGGCCTCCATCTTGCTTTTCAAAACTCATGAATTGAACTTTTGCCTTTCTTCCCTTCTCGTTATAGCGAGTTCATTGAGTCAGCCCATCCCAGGCTCATCACCTAAGTGACTAGGTTTCAAAATACCCCTAAGAACTCTTCCTCACTTTAACATTCAAGTTCAGATACTCATAACTCAAAATTTCAAGTCAGAGGAGTAGTGGCTATGCTTGTTTCTTTCTTTTTGAATGCAATAACAATATCAAATACTTATTTTTATAAAGGATCACTAAGTTTAAAAGTTTCTTCTACCTCTTTCACTAAGTGTTATAATTCAAAGAATATATACAAACTAAAATTTTCTAGAAGTAAACCTGTTTATTTTTCACAAAAGGACTCGACCAGATCTTAAATTTCCAATTCCAAAGTTAAAAATAAAGTAAACTTGTTTCTTAAGGATTTTACAACTTAGTTTTAACTTAGTAAACCAATCACAACAACAGGTGAGTAAGATACTTTTACAAGTCAATTTCATTGCTTTTAGTCTTTACTTTGTACTATCTCCAATTCTTAAGAGATTTTTGAAAAAAATTTGGCAGAATTTCCTCATAATTTGCTTTCAAACCAAAAATACAATATGGAGAATTTCAAATATAAATAACAGCAGACAACAGATCATATTCATAACTTTAATTCAGCACTTCATTCAATTTATCCCTTCCCCCACACTTCAACTAAACAGTGTCCTCACTATTTTGCAACAAATTAAATCAGAGGAAAGGAATAAGAAAAAGAATTTGATACTTCCTTGAATTCAGTAGTCATCAAAATTTGCATTGCAAGAGAATTTGCTTTGCTTGCTTTCCTGTAATCACTACAAAAGAAAAACAAAAACAAAAATAAAAGCAAAAAAAAAAAGCATAAATAAAAGCATAAATAAAAGAGTTTACCCACAGGAACTTGGATGCTCAATATATATACAGGCCAAGATAAAAATAATAAGCAATAAAGATCAAATGAAAGCTAGCAGGATCTCTAACTCTCTGGCCCGGGACTGGCTCTGCTACTATCCTCAGGAGTATGTCTCTGAGTGTCTCCTGTGCTAGCTGTCTGTGTATGCTCCGAACTGAGTCTAACTGTGTGATGTGACTCAGAGGAAGTCTCGTATGTCATCCTAGCCCCTGTCTCTAGGCTCAAGCAGCAGATGGCTGTCTTCAACGCCTCAAAGATAGACTTTCTAAATTTCTTGTTTTTCTTTCTCTCCTTTTCTTGTCTATCCCTGAGCTCCTGGCTTTGCTTCTTCAGCTCCTCAACATCCAGCCTAAGCTAGTCCATACCATATGTGGAAGAAGTGACTGCAGGCGGAGGAGGAGCAGATGTAGATGGGATCTCGAATGGTGCATCTCCAAGAAAGATATCCTGAAACTCGATCTCCTCCAATACCGGTGGCTGAGCTCCTCTAGGGTTTTTCAGCAATCCCCAGCCTTGGAATGGTGCAAATGAGATCTTCCTACTCTCAAATATCTCATCATCCTGTGGAGGCTCAAAAATATCCATCCCTTTCAACAACTTAGTAATGTAGCCACCACAACACAGGACTCGAGTCCTGGTATCATCTGCCTGCCTATAGATGAAGTTCGCTATCTCCACCCCAAGATCAATTTTGTAGCCTCTGATAAGGCTAAACAAATAAAAGATGTCGAAACTAGCCACCTTGCTGTGACTAGTCTTCTTGCAGCTTAGGGTGTGTGCAAGAATGTGGTGGAGTAGCTTGTGCTCAACAGCACTAAAAGATGTGGCCAATGATTTGGAGGGGACGAAAGGCTCATTTGCTCTATCAGGAGCAACTAGTTGAAACCAGTAGGCCTCCTGAGTCATGTGATCATCTCCCTCAGGCAACCTGTTAGGCAGATTCCTATTTTCTTCTTCCTCATCATACAATCCCAGTATCTTGCCCATTTGCTTTAACTTGACCTCCCCGATCTCTCCATATGCCTGGAACTGAAAAGTGGACTCGGCTCGGTCTGGGATATTCTTTAAAGTGGACAAAAACTCAATAGTCAAGTTCTTGTACGCTGGCTCCCTAAAATCAAATAACCGGATCCAAGCTGGATCTTGGATCATCTCTCTGATCTTGTCAGAAATCCCGAACTCATCTAATAAACTCTAATCTAGATATTGTGTGTTCAGGAAATCCATCTTCACAAGCCTCTTTTTCCTATCCTTCGCATACTGCTGACTGGACAGCATATTTCTGGTATGAGAACCAGATGTACAGGCTTTTGTAGTCTTTTGTTGCTTTTGCCTAGGAGCCATTCCTACAAATAATTTGAACTTAATTAGAAACAAGGAATGCACAATTTTAATGACTACAATCCTAATTTATGCCTAAAACATTATTTTAAACAATTTAGAGATCAAAGGCATTGAAGCTAAATATCATGGAATTGACTTGAAAGTGTACACTTGCAAAACAAAATGAAAGTTGGCAGCTTAGACTGGCCAGCTTAGAATTGAACGTTAGAATTTCAAACTTTTCAAACAAAAATGAGTTTCAAAATTTTTTTCATTAAAAGTCCCAAAAACATTTTTCCAAGAAATTTTTCTTCAAATTCGAAATTCCAACTTCAATTTAAACACAATTGAGCACAATTCATGAATTGGAGCTACTAACTAGTATGAAACTCCACAAATCCAGCAGCCATATCATCAATTTCACAAAGCCCCAAATTCGAATTTTAACAACCCTCAATATCTCAAGAACCCTAATTTTGCATTTGAACAACAATCATGGATCAACACAGCACAACTTGCAATAACAATGTATGGAACCGAAATCCACTTTCAATAGATTATCGAAATCATCCAAGCAATGTATTCCATCAAGATCCAACATTAATGTCCCATTTTTTTCGAATTGCAATTATCCATGAGCTAATTGATAGATTTAAACATATACAATGTGCAATAATGGATTAAAACAAAGAAGTAAGAGCAAAGATCAGTGGAACTTACTTGGGAAGCTAGATTAAACGCGGTGGATGAGGGGAATGGGCAATGGATTCGTCGAGTAAGAGTAAGAGAGAGTGAGTATGAGAGGAATGAGAAAGAGAGAGAGAGAGAGATCGTACCTATTAAATCTAGATCTGCAGAATGTAAGCCGGCATTTCTATTGAGTAAGCCGGCGGCTTACCTGCCGGTGTAAGTAAAATAAATTCATGCTGAGAGCAAATGGCCGGCAGCTTACCCAATTACACTGCCGGCTTACATGTATACGCCGGCTAAAAGCTGGCAACTTTTAATCCTAGGTGTCGGTTTTGATCGGGATTTTTCAAAACCCAAGAAATCATGAACATACACTGCCCAAACACCGGCGGCTTAGGAGCTGGTGTAATTGTTGTTCCAAACGCAGGCACATAAGCCGGCGGCCTTTACCTTCCCCTTGCCGGCTTGTACTAACTTTTACGCCGACTTAAAGCAAGTGGCTTACAATCGGCTTTCCTTGATTTTCAAGAGCGAGAGCCGGTTTTCAACTTTTTCAACAATTTTTTTTTTCAGAATAACCTGACCACACTAAAAACAAAGTTAGTAAAAACAAAATAATTAAAATTACTCTACAATTAAACATGGGTTGCCTCCCAAGAAGCGCTTAGTTTAGAGTCGCTTAGCCCGACTTTTCCAAATCCTTTTATGGTTCCTTTAGATTCATGACAGTGGAAGCACTATCATGGTTTTCTCTTTCATAAAAATGTTTAAGGAAATGCCCATTTACCTTAAAAGTCCGATTATCTTCAGTTTTCAATTCTACAGCACCATAGGGAAAAACTTTGGCAATTTCAAACGGTCCTGACCATCTTGATCTCAACTTTCCTAGAAACTACTTCAAACGGGAGTTATAAAGTAAAACTTTTTGTCTAGGCAAAAACTCCCGCTTGATAATGTTTCTATCATGCCATCTCTTTACTCGTTCCTTGTAGATACGAGAATTCTCATAAGCTTCATTCCTCCATTTATCCAATTGATTTAATTGAAGCAATCTTTTCTCACCTACAGCTTTTTCATCAAAATTAAGGAATTTAATGGCCCAATATGCCTTGTGCTCAAGTTTTACAGGAAGATGACATGATTTACCAAAAACAATCATAAATTAGGACATTCCAATAGGGGTTTTAAAAGCAGTTCTATAAGCCCATAATGCATCATCTAATTTTAAAGACCAATCTTTTCTAGATGCATTAACAGTTTTTTCCAAAATTCTTTTTATCTTCCTATTGGATACCTCAACTTGTCCACTTGTTTGTGGATGATAGGGGGTAGCAATTTTGTGCGTAACACCATATTTTGATAAAAGCTTTTCAAATTGCTTGTTACAAAAATGTGATCCCCCATCACTAATGATAGCTCTAGGCACCCCAAATATGGTAAAAATATTCTTTTTCAGAAGTTTGAAATCTACTTGGGCATCATTTGTTTGTAAAGCAACGACTTCCACCCATTTTGAAACATAATCAACTGCCACAAGTATATATTTGTTTGAAAAAGATGAGGGAAAAGGACCCATGAAATCAATTCCCCACACATCAAAAAGCTCAATTACCAAGATATTGTTTTATGGTAATTCATGTTTCTTGGAAATATTACCAGTTCGTTGACATTGAGCACAAGATAATAAATAATTCTTGCAATCACGAAAAAAATTAGGCCAATAAAATCCAGATGATAAGACCTTAGCTGCAGTCCTTTGAAGACCAAAATGACCTCTTGCTTCTTTTGAATGACAATGCTCAATAATGCTAAGCTGTTCAGATTCATACACACAATATCTAATTACTTGGTCAGCACATTTTTTGAACAAATACAGTTCGTCCTAAAAATAACTTTTCACATCATGCAAATTTTTTTTCTTTTGTTGGTAAGACAAACCATATGGAATGATTTTGCTAACCAAGTAATTGACATAATCAGCATACCAAGGTAAATTTAGGATCTCTACTGCATGCAATTGTTCATCAGGAAACTGTTCATTGATGGGAATATCTAGATTATCATATTCTAGTCTAGATAAATGATCATAAATCACATTCTTAGTTCCCTTCTTATTCTTAATCTCAAGATCAAATTCTTGCAGCAACAGTATCCATCTAATCAACCTTGGCTTTGCATCAGCTTTAGCAAACAAGTATTTTAAAGTAGCATGATCAGTATATACTATGACTTTAGATCCTATTAGATAAGGCCTAAACTTGTCACAAGCAAATATAACAGCAAGAAGTTCCTTTTCAGTTGTGGCATAGTTTCTTTGAGCCTCATTTAAAGTCCTACTAGCATAGTATATAACATGAAACAACTTACCTCTTCTCTGACCCAATACTGCTCCTACAACAAAGTCGTTGGCATCAAACATAAGTTCAAAAGGCAGCTCCCAATCAGGTACAATAATCACTGGTGTAGATGTGAGCTTCTCCTTTAATAAGTTAAATGCCTGCAAACAATTGTCATCAAAATTAAACACCGTGTCTTTCTCAAGAAGATTGCAAAGGGGTTTAGAAATTTTAGAGAAGTCTTTAATAAATCTTCTATAAAAACCTGCATGTCCTAAAAAACTTTTAACTCTCTTAATAGTGGTGGGTGGTGGTAATTTCTCTATGATCTCAATTTTTGCCTTATCAACTTCAATTCCTTTAACTGAAACTTTGTGACCTAAAACAATCCCTTCTCTTACCATAAATTGACATTTTTCCCAATTTAAAATCAAATTTGTGTCTTTGCATCTTTGAAGAACACAAGCTAAGTTTTCTAAACATGCTTCAAAAGACTTTCCAAAAACAGAAAAATCATCCATAAAAATTTCAATAAAATTCTCAAGCATATCAGAAAAAATAGCCATCATATACCTTTGAAAAGTAGCAAGTGCATTACAAAGATCAAAGGTTTTTGAGTTCCCATTAACAGTTTCTTCATTACAAAACAATGGAGGTAATTGAATGCATGCAGGAGCATCATAAAAATAGGGATTAGCACATAAAAAATAATATATTGTCCCACCACAATACCAGCACACAATATTTGTTTTAATTCCAGGATCATTTTGAGGATTATAAAGGACATTACAATAATGATCTTTATGATTCCACCAACTAGAGTCCATCATAATGCCTTGTCAGGTTAAGCACAAAGAGGTTAATTCACCACAGATTCAAACCAAAAAGAAAGAAAAGAAAAATGGCTAGAGTAATAGTATTAAGCTTTCAAAATATCACCAATTAATTCCCCGAAAATGGCGCCAAAAACTTGATAGATTCAAAAGACCAAGTTTTAATTTTATAAATTTTCTAAATCGTTTTCTTTTCAACTATGGTCTTACAGGGCAAGTGCACCCATCAGATGTAGCATAGAGAAATGATCTAGGTCATATTCCTAGGGAACGTTGATGAGTACTTCTATTCACTCTTTTCCTATTATCTAGCAAAAAAAAAAAAATTGGTTTTATATATATAGAAACTAAACTAAGTCTAATATTCACGGATTTCACAGCAAGCATACATAAGGATAAATCAATTCACAAGGTTGCTTAGGTCATGCTTCATCTAAGATCTATTCATGTAACTCAAGAATTTTCTCAAAACGTTGTATTTATTATTGAACCATCGAATTCACTAAATTATGCTAATGCTTCTCTCAAAGTCAAAAGCACCTAAACCTAAGCCAAACTGTCGGAATGTCTTTGATCTGACTTGGGATGTGAATATATTTTTTCAGATTCTACCAGCAAGTGTACTGGGTCTTGATCAAGTAATATAGAATGAGTAGAGTATCGTTCCCACAGAGACTAAATTAAATACTAGATTGGTATTAGCTTATACTAATATTTAGGCAATCAAAAAGTATCAGTTAACTATAACTAATTAATTTTATCTACTATGAATGCAAATGAGAATGTGAGAAGTTTATATAAGATGAATGTGGGAAGGAAAAGAACCATCCTAATCTTTACTAATCATGTTGAATTTATATATATGAAGAATTAGAATTATGGATATTTGTAAGAAATTGTAAAGATCTAAAACAAAGTTTTAGTGAACCATAAAATAATCTATTAGCTTCCGCTATACAAATTATTAATGGAATCTATTTCACAATTATAAATCTTCTAATTCTATAATTGTCTAATATCCTAGATTAACTTCTCCTAATTCCTTAGTGAGAAATTAAAATAAAATATTGCATGAAGTACATGGAACAATTTCTAAATTAAAATCAAACTTGATTGTTTCCACAAATGTTGTTTAATTTCAATTCATGAATTCCTATGAATCTCAATTCTTTTTCCAAATCATCAAAATTCTTATCAATTCAATTTCAATCAGAAATAAAATAGATAATTAGGATTCAATACAAATATTCCATAATTCTGACAATCCTATAATATAAATTCAATAATCATTTTAGCAAAATTAGGACTTCATCACTTCCCACAAAGAAACGTTTAGCTACTCATGGATGTTGATTGAAAAATCAAATAAGAATATGTAATTGATAGCATTATAAAAAAATAATTCGGATAAATGAATTGCATAAGAAAGAGATTAGATATCACCAATTCAAGTATCACAATCTTCAATTACAATTCTTGAAAGCTCACAAATTTTCTCACAAATCTCTATGAAATACTAGGCGATTTCTATACTCAAGTGTACTACTTTGCTTCTGCTTGTTGATGAATGTTGGAGGTGGGAGAATCCCTATTTATAGGAAAAATTCCGTGTAAGACATTAAATGAAATTTGCAGTTTCACTTCGTACGCCGGCAGTTATGGATCCTATGCGCGGCTTACGGATGGCGTAAATTCAATTTCTTCTTTACACAGGCAGTGCACAGGCAACTTTCAATTTCAGTTACACAAGTAGGCCGCTTCTACACCGGCGGCTTAAATGTAGATCTAGCTGGCGTATGTGATGAGAAATGAACGGTTGGGCTAGTTTATAACGAAAGCTGTCTCAAAGCCAGCGGCTTTGGAACCGGCGTAGACACTCCAGCATCTTTGGTCTCTTCAATTTCCTCCAAGTGTGTGTTGTCTTCATGTCGCTTCAGATTCTTGATCTACACAGTCTCAACACCGGCAGCTTAGTAGCCGGCGTAGGTTGTAACTCCTTTTGCGCTGGTGACTTTTCAAGTCTAAGCTGCCGGCCTTCATGTATGCTGGCCTATTCAACTTCTACGCTGGTAGCTTTGGGACGGCATAAAGTTGGTTGATTTAAAGGCTGGCAAAGCTGGCAGTGTAGGCAGTGGCCTTGAGAGTAAGCCGTATGAATGCCGGCGGCTTTGAAGGTTGAAATGCCGGCATATCATTCAATTTTTCCATTTTTCTCTTCAATGTTTCTTGTTTTGATTTGTTTGTCCAAATTATATCTGAAACATGAATTTTAATCAAAACAAATATCCATTCTAGCTCTTTTGAACATCAACAAGTTGTATAAAATATGATCTTATCAGTCTTCCTGACTATTAGTAACTTAAATTTGCATAAAGAATAAGAATCCTTCGTTTTAAAACCAAACTGATAAATTTCAAAACGAGTGATGGAAGATTTCACCATCCTTATCTCTAGATGATTATGAGCAATGTCATCAATAGCTTTAGATCTATTCATTAAATTAACCTCTCGGTTTATTTTTAACAAAAATCAGACATGAATCCAATGGGATACACCATCCAATTAGGCTCGTTCTTTAGGCGCAAGCTATTGAATAAAATAAAATCAACACATATTGAAATTAAGAACAAATGAATCACATGAAATCAATCAAGGATCCACAATACCCAAGCAATATTAAACTACTCCTCCATAGATAAAATACTATAAATCAATAACAAGGAGAAATAGAAAGGATCTAAAATTAGATTAGCAATACAAACAATGTTCCTTGATAAATTGATACACTCAAGCACAAATACTGCTGTGAAAATACATAAAAGTGTGTTTTTTTTGTCTCTGTCTCTCCTTTTCTTGTTCTTCTCCCCTTTTGATTCTTCCCTCCATCTTCATTTTATAATGATCTTTGCATAAGTGGAATTGAATGCTCATTGATGGAGGAAATGGGAAGTTACGGGAGTTACGGGTGTTACGAGTCTTTTGGCTTTTCAAAATAACACATAAATGGAATTGAATGTTCATTATGGAGGAAATGGGAAGTTACGGGAGTTACGGGTCTTTTGGCTTTTCAAAGTAGCACCCCTTTAATGTCCAATAAACGTTTCTTTAATAAATAAGGGGTTACTATTCATTAAAAAAGTCGTTTCTTAAAAATTAATGGACTGTCAAATCGACAGGTTTGGGGACAAGTCATGTCACTTGAGCATGTCTGGCTGTTTTCCGCTATGTAAAAATTGACATGGCTGAGGACACGGCTTGTCTCAAAGTCGTGTCCTTTGCTGTGGTCTTTTTTCTTCACTGACATGACTTGGGACATGGCTTGTCCCAGAAATGTCCCTTGCAAAGTTAATTTTCCAGATTGACACGGTTTGAGACAAGTCATGTCGCTGTTGTGTCTTTTCAAAACTTAAGATTTAGACCTTGATTGTATTTTTCCTTGACATGGTTGAAAGACATGGCATGTCTTTGTTGTGTTAACCACTTTTTGGTCTAAACTTTGCATTTTTGACCCGTTTTTCCTTCTTTCCATAAAATAACTCCTTTAAAGGCCTGAAAGCATAAATTAATATTTTTAAGTGCCAAATTCATAATATTTATCAATAAAATGATCAATAAAAGTCCAATTTGGCATTCAAAAAATAGGAATAATTTTGGTTTATCAGCCGTTTATGCCCTATTTAACACCGGTGCAACACATTCCTTTATTACCGCTAGTATAGCATTGAAGACTGGTTTGCCCATCACCACAATCACAACAATTTTTCAAATAAAAGCCCCCACGTGTAGTGTGGTGACTACCAAAGAAGTAATAAGGATTTGCCCCATGAAGATACAAGGCCATAAAGCAACCACCGATCTCATAGTAGTGGAAATCAGCAAGTACGAAAGTGATTCTCGGAATGAGTTGGTAGTCCGTGGTAGAAGCAAAGGTAGATTGTAAAAGTAAGAAGGTGGAATTCATGGGACAGGACGGGATGAAAGCTACATTTTTGGGAGATTCCACGAGTTGTAAAAGATTGAAGTTAAGTTCATTTGAGTTAATTGAAGAAGTGGAGGAAGGAATTGAAAGCTATGTAGGAAGCACGGAAGAAGAAAAGGAAAGGCTTAACATTGACGACATCCCCATCGTTAATGAATTCTCCGATGTTTTTCCGAAAGAATTGCTCAGATTACCTCCAAAACAAGAAATTGATTTCAAGATCGATTTGATGCCAAAGACGGAACCTATATCTAAGGTACCCTACCGAATGGCACCTGTTGAGCTTAAGAAGCTTAAAAAGCAATTACAAGAATTGCTTGACCAAGGATTCATTAGACCAAGTGTCTCGCATTGGGGAGCTCTGGTGTTATTCATAAAGAAGAAGGATGGATCAATGAGGCTATGTATTGATTACCAGGAACTCAATAAGGTCACTATAAAGAATAAGTACTCATTGCCAAGGATTGACAATCTCTTTGACCAACTACAAGGAGCAAGTGTGTTCTCACACATTGATTTGCGATCGAGATACCATTAGCTAAGAATTAAACCAGAAGATGTGTCAAAGACCGCTTTCAGAACTCGGTATGGACACTATGAGTTCATGGTTATGCCCTTTAGATTGACTAACGCACCAGCCGCTTTCATGGACTTGATGAATAGAGTGTATAAGCCGCTTTTGGTTAAGTGCGTAATTGTCTTCATTGACGATATTTGGGTCTATTCCAAGATACGGAAGCAACACAAAGAACATCTGAGAATGGCATTACAGATGTTAAAGGAGCACAAATTATATGCCAAGCTATAGAAGTGTGACTTTTGGTTGGGCCAAATATCCTTTCTAAGACATGTTATCTCCAGGAGCGGAATATCAGTAGATCCCGAAAAGATTAAGGTCGTAATGGAATGGAAACAACCAAAGACGGTAACCAAGATTAGAAGTTTCCTTAGATTAGTTGGCTATTACAGAAAGTTCATGTAAGATTTCTCAAAAATAGCCAAGCCACTAACTCAATTGACCCAGAAGAATGAGAAGTTTATCTATAATGAGAAGCGAGAACAAAGTTTCCAAGAGTTAAAGCAAAGATTGGTATCTGCCCTAATTTTAACCTTACTAGATCCGGAAAAGCCATATACCATCCATAATGATGCGTCAAAGAATGGCTTTGGATGCATACTTTTGTAAGAAAGGAAGGTAATTGCATACGCTTCACGACAGTTAAGACCGCATGAACAGAATTACCCAACGCATGATCTTGAGTTAGCTGCTATTGTTTTTGCCCTCAAGCATTGGAGGCATTACCTATATGGACAAATATGTGAGATATACACGAATCATAAGAGCCTCAAGTATTTATTCACCCAAAAGGAATTGAATATGAGGCAAAGGAGATGGTTGGAGTTGATCAAGGACTACGATCTCAGGATAAACTATTGCCCTGGTAAAGTAAATGCAATAGTAGACGCTTTGAGTCGGAAAAACCATGGAGAAGTTACAGCCATGCTCACAACCCAAAAAGAGCTTATCAAGGAATTCGAGAGATTGAGGATGGAATTTATGGGACAAAGTGTAGAAATGGAAATTTCCCATTTAGTAATGGAGCCAACTCTGATAGATAAGATCAAGGAATCTCAGCGATATGACAAAGTTATACAGAGAGTGTAACGTGAAGTACAAGGAGGAAAGTATGATGATTTTTAGATAGATGAGGAGGATGTAATAAGAATGAAAGGAAGATTATGTGTGCCAGATGACGAGGAGATAAAAAAGGAAATTATGAGTGAAGCACATAACTTGGGATATACCATGCACTCCGGTGGTACCAAGATGTACCAAGATCTTAAAAGTCGCTTTTGGTGGAATGGCATGAAAAGAGATGTAACTGAATTTGTAATGAAGTGTCCCACATGCCAATAAGTAAATATTGAACACCAAAGGCCAAGAGGACTTTTGAAACCATTGACCATACCAGAATGGAGATGGGATCAAATTACAATGGATTTCGTGTGTGGTTTGCCCCGCACATTAGCTGGATATGATGCTATATGGGTAATAGTGGATCAACTTACTAAGTCAGCACACTTCATCCCCATCAACATGACCTACTCGATGAAGAAGTTAGCCCGACTATATGTAAAGGGTATAGTGAGACTACATGGAGCTCCAGCGGGAATTGTATCGGATCGAGATCCCCGATTCGTGTCAAAATTCTAGACAAGTCTTCAGAAGTGTATGGGAACTAAGTTACATTTCAGTACAGCTTATCATCCACAAACTAATGGACAGTCAGAGTGAACCATTCAGACCTTAGAGGACATGCTGAGATCATGCGTTATGGAATTTAAGGGAAGCTAGGAAGCACATTTACCTTTGGTAGAATTTGCTTACAGTAACAGTTATCATTCAAAAATTAAGATGCCACCGTATGAAGCTTTATATGGAAGAAGATGCATATCGCCTCTATTTTGGGATGATGTGGAAAAGTTGACAATTGGACCATATCTCATCCAAGATGCCTCAAACAAAGTCAGGATTATTCAACAAAGGATGAAAGAGGCCTAGGATAGACAGAAAAGTTGGGCAGATAAAAAACGTCAAATCCTTGAGTTTGAAGTTGGCAATCATGTATATCTAAAATTAAATCCGATAAAGAGTATTCATCGTGTACGGGCTTGAGGAAAGCTAAGCCCAAGATATATCATACCATTTGAGATTCTTGAATGCATAGGAGATTTAGCTTATCGCTTGGCGTTGCCACCAAACTTATCTGGAGTACATAATGTCTTCCATATCTCAGCGTTAAGAAAGCATGTGCCCGACCCTGATCGATTGTGGAGCTTAAACCAGGAAGATTAAGGGAGAAATGGACTTATGAAGAATACTCGGTTTAAATTTTGGATTGGAAGGTTCAAAATTTGAGAAACAAGGAAATCCAATACGGCAAGGTATTATGGAGGAATAATTCACAAGAAGAGGCTACTTGGGAAGCCGAAGAGGAGATCCAAAAGAAATACTCGAATCTCTTTGAAGAATCAGGTACGAATTTCAAGTTTTGTGATAAGATCATATTACATACAACTTTTTGATGTTTAAATAGCCAGAATGGGTACTTGTTTTGGTTAAAATTCATATTTCAGGTCTAATTTAGACAAAAGGAACCAAAACAAGAAACTTTGGAATAAAAATAGGAAAAACTCGGGGGGTACGCCGGCTTTCTAAAGCCAAAGCTGCCGACATATGGCCAGCCTTTGTCACCAACAAAATGAAAATCCTTAAGGCTACCTCTACACCGCTGGCCTTACAAGCCTTGATTTAATTGAACATATGCCATTTGAAAGTCGCCAACATAGAAGGTGAACAGGCCAGTGTAGACTAAAAGCCGGCAGCTCAGAGCTCAAGGGTTACCAATGCAGAAGGAATTACAACATATACCGGACTCAAAGCCGCCGGCGTTGAAGCAGTGTAGATCGAAGATCAAGAGGCACAAGTAGATACCACATGCTTGGAGACAAATGAAAGGACAAACTTTGATGGATTATCTAAGCCGGCATCAAAGCCGCCGGCTTTAGGACAACTTTCCTTATAAAAAGGCCCAACCTTTCATTTTTTTATTATATATGCCAGCTAGATCTATATCTAAACCGCCGACGTAGGAGCAGCCTACACTTGTAACCAAACATGAAAGCTATCAGTGCACTATTTGTGCAATAAAGAGAAAGACTTTACACCGCCTGTAAGCCGCCGGCGAAGAATCTATAACTACCGGCATATAAGTTAAAACTGCAATTTTTCATGAATGCTTTTCATGAAATTTTTCCTATATAAAAGGGATTTCCCTCCTCTAATTACATAAGCGAAGAAAAATACAAAAACACTTTAATATACAAATAGCTTTAGCATTTCATAGAGATCTGTGAGAGATTTGAGCTTTCAAGAAATTGCAATTGAAGATTGTGATATTTGAATTGGTGATATCTAATCTCTCTTTTCTTATGCAATTCATTTATCTAATTTATTTGTTCATAATGATATCAATTGCATATTCTTATTTGATTATTGAATCATCATTCATGAGTAGCTAAACTTTTCCTTGTGGGAAGTGATGAAATCCTAATCTTGCTAAAATGATTTTTGAATTTATATTATAGGATTGTTAGAATTATGGAATATTTGTATTGAATCCTAATTATCTATTTTATTTCTATTTGAAATTGAATTGATAAGAATTCTGATAATTTGGAAAAAGAATTAAGGTTCATAGGAATGCATGAATTAAGATTAAACAACAATTGCGGAAGCGACGGAGTTTAATCTAATTTAGAAATTGTTCCATGTAATTCATGCAATATTTTCTTTTAATTTCTCACTAAATAATTAGGAGAAATTAATTTAGGATATTAGATAATTATAGAATCGGAAGATTTATAATTGTAAATTAGATTCCATTGATAATTTATATAGCGGAAGCTAATAGATTATTTTGTGGTTTACTAAAACTTGATAGTTTTAGGTTTTGACAATTTCTTTCAAATATTCACAATTCTAATTATTTATATAATATAACTTCAGTATGATTAGCAAAGATTAGGGTGGATTCTACTCCTTCCCACATTTATCTTATATAACTTTCTCACAATCTCATTGCATTCATTGTTAGATATTAGATAGAATTAGTTAATTAGTTTAAATTGATACATTTTAATTGCCTAAATATTTGTAAAAGCTAATATCGATCTAGTAATTAAATTGGTCATCGTGGGAACAATACTCGACTCACTTTTATATATTACTTGATTTGACCCAGTATACTTGCTGGTAGTATCCGAACTTACATTTATATACACATTTTACTCGGATCATTTTGAGGACAAAACTTTCTTTAAGGGGAATAGGTTGTAAACCCCTAAAATTTTCGGTTAATTTTAAGTTTGATCTTAAAATCAAAAGTCAACCGAAACCCTAAAGGTTAACAAAAGTTTAGTTCAAACCCTATAATTTAGATCCAGCATTCCCGTATTCTTTAGCCCTAGAAAACGAAGTTGAGTTAATTAGTGATAATAGTTCGTAATAACTAAAGGAAGCATAAAAATATCAGATTTACGAATTTCAAGTGTCCTTAGGACTCAAACGAGATTAGTTCTCGAAAAGCGTATCCGAAAGTCCGGAATGATAAAAATATTCTGATAACACCGTTAGGATAGATTTAATGCAAGGATTTCAAAAATATCAGTTTCATAATTTTTCGGCAACTAAAAATAATAGATATCACATTTATACGTATATTTTCTTACTACAGATATTTTACTAGTCATATCTAGTTTACATTACACTATTCATTACTAATCAACACTATTCTTTTATCTCTACTTTTTCTAACACCTACTCTTACAACATCATAACCTATTATCTTTACTTTGTACCTTTTCCATAACTTTATATCATATCTACTTTACAAATTATTACTTTTAATACACAAAAATCCAAAAAATTACATCTCGCTCTCCCCTCTCTCTCCTTGGCCGGTGCATCTCTCTTCCCTCTTTCCTCTATTTATTTTCAATTTTTCTTTAACTAAATCACTCAATAATCAACTCTATATTTTCCTATAAATACCCCCCTCCTTTTTCACTTCATTCATACATCTTTTACTCACAAATTTTACTCTCAAAACTCTCTCCAATTCCTCTCTCAACTTCCATTCCAAAACTCTCTAAAATTCTCTACACAAAGCCTTCTTCTTCTTCTTCTACAAACACATTAGGTAAGAATTTTCTTTAGATTTTTCTTACCTTGTCATGTAACTTTAAATGACCATGGTGTGAGTTTCCTAAACTTATTATTAAGAAAGCTACACTATGTTCATGTATTGTTCTTATTTATGAAAATATATTTATGTCTATTTATGTTGTTATTTTATTTTTGCTCATATTATTGATTTTATGTTAATCCTTCATATATATGTAACTAGATATAATTATATACTTATATATAATCTTTAGAGCATATAAGCTCATTGTTATTTATTTACTTCCAAAATGCAATTTATTTATTTATTTCATGTTATTTTAAAACTAGTATCTAGTCTTAGACTTGCCCTCATCAAGTTAAAACAACATATTTGCTTTCTTTCTTATTTTCTTATGGGACTAGTCCATTCTTAGTCCCGGGATACCTTAATGAAGTTAAGGTTCCTAGTACTTGATATATTTCCTTACTTGCTTATTTATTTACCTGTTATGTTTTTCTTATGTTTTTATAATTCTATATTCATGATCATGCATGAACATATTGATTTTGTCTTAAAAAGACAAAAAGGAAAAAGTTTTCTTAAAATAGAAGTTCTTCTCCAAAAAATAAATGTTGTCATTTTTTATGAAAACTTAAGGACCCATCTTAGTTTATCTTTTCTAAGAAATTTAGTAGATCTCATAATATAAGTTAGAAACTAAAGAAAATAGGAATTCTTAAAAAATACACATTTATTGGAAAAGTATTCTTTAAGATAAAGAAATTTCAAGTTCTTGTTTAAACAAAAAGTTTTACTAAAACTTCACTTTTCATCATTAATTTGAATTTTAAATAGACTAGTTTGACAAACACCAAGAAATTTCCTTTCATAAAGGTAAAAATAATCTTAAGAAATAAGATTAATAAACAACTTAGAAAATCATTTTCTCTAAATATAGAATTATTACTACTTTCAAAATGTATTAAAAACTAAGCTATAAGAAGTTTAGAAAATAAAAATCATTCTTTTGAAATTTAAAAAGACTAAGGAAATGGAATTAAGAAAAAGAAAATACTCATTCAAAATAACTTGAGAAAGTTTCTAGCTAAGAAGGAATTTTCAAAAATTTATGAGACAACTTCGTTAATTTGATACATTTAGCATGAATAAATGAATATATACTTTTCAAAGGTCTTACCAATTATTATAATTTATATCTCTTTGATTCAAGTTTTTATAAAAAGAAGAAAGTAAGTTTTGTAAATTTTGTG
Source organism: Combretum micranthum (assembly GCA_024138025.1). Lineage (NCBI taxonomy): Eukaryota > Viridiplantae > Streptophyta > Magnoliopsida > Myrtales > Combretaceae > Combretum > Combretum micranthum. The sequence continues at coordinate 2,081,832 of JAMXBD010000030.1, forward strand.
GTGAATCTGATCACCACTATTTCGAAGCTTAAATGACTTAGTTTGATAAAAATAGTTTTAGAATTGAATAGATCTTTTCAAATAGATAGAAAATGGTACATTATATGCGCAATTCCGAGTTAAAATGACTAAGTTATAGCCATTTTAAGTTGGAATTATTCTCTATACAAATTTTAACGATCTTATGACATAGTTTTTTATAAGTACCATAGAATCAAAAAGAAATAATCATATTGGGTATTCTTCTTGATTAGGTGATCTCAAGGAGGATTGTTTGTATCTGGAAGATTACTACGATTAGTGGAAATCCTGAACGACTCATCCATTAGAAGAAAGGTGTCATCATAGCTGAGTGAGTCTACTCCCCTTTATTTTTCATACTTATGATTGTGCTTGTAAATTTAGTTGTATTAGAATGTAGGAAAAATAAAATGGAAGTTGTATGATAATATGTTGAAAGAATATTAAGTATATTGAAACATGATTTGTTTGTAATATAATTGTATGTATATTATTACATTGAAGTGTTTGAAATTAGTTGCTCACTTGAAAGAAATTAAATATAACGACTAGATTATAATTAAGAAATTATGCTTGCACTTCATATGTTAAGTCACATTTCATTCACTATTATACAATTGGTGGGATAAGTATATGATAGTGATGGTAAGCATAACCGGTATATCATGTATGTGGCGAGTAGGAGCCGGTAAAAACTATATAAATTAGTGGCTAGTAGGAGCCTATAATAACTACATATTTTGATGGTGTACAGGAGCTGGTAAGATCTATAAAAATGTTTTAAAAAGAAGTTGTGGCCGTAATTTGCCGGAATACCTAATACCGAATGAAGGGCGTAATTCATTCAACATATGATTCCCGGAAAGTCATATGTCTTGTTTGCTCATGTGTTTGTTGCATCTCATTTGCTTAACTAATAAACTTTATTGATATTTTACTTCAAGTATGAATTTTTGGGATTTACTCATTAAGCCCGTAAGCTTACTCCCCTATAGGTATTTGCATTCTCAGGAACACCTATTTTTGTACCCTAAGTCTCCTCATATCCGCGTAAGTATTTTTTTGAAGCTTTTGGAGGAAATCTACTTAAAGAAATTAGATTAAAATTCATTTGAAATCTTTAAGGTAGTATTTAAATATTATAAAGACTATTTCAATCTTTGGGATTTAGCGGGGGTATGCCCTTAAGAATCATGTAATAGACCTTTAGTTATTAATATTATGATCTATTTTATTTCTAAATTCTTGTAAGTTCATTTTTACTTGCTTAGACCACACTTTCCAAAAGCGTCTCCTATTACCGTGCTAGTCGCCTTACATGTAATACTAAGACTTCTGCATGACCAAGACGGTCATTCTTAAGTCTTGATATTATATGTGGCGGGCTTGCCACATTTATGATACCCTTTGGGGTGTGGCATTTTTCATTTGAAATTATCATTTTACCAACACATAAGCTCTAGAACATTCTCTATATTATCAACTAATGTGCTTATTTTTGCCCTGCTCCCTTTTTACAAATTGAAACCTTAATTTTTCTTTTACAAAATCCCTAAAAGAAACCATAGGCAGCGGCCCTCTTTAGCCTTATTTTTAGTAGAGAATTTTTCATTTGAAATTATCATTTTACCAACACATAAGCTCTATAACATTCTCTATATTGCCAACTAATGTCCTTATTTTTGTCCTACTCCCTTTTTACAAATTGAAACTCTAATGCACTCTAAAGTAGCCACCACTTTACCTCCCCACCTAGCAAGAAATTCGTCTCCATTTTTCTCCCAAAACATCACCACATCCATTTTCATATCAAAATACTATTTGGTGCAAAACCTTCTATACTTTACCTATTGTTTTAGCCATCTAAAAACCTTACTAATCTCTATTTTCTTTTTGGAATTTAGATATTTATCAAAAGGTTTGGGAATAGAGGTAAAAGGTGTTTCATCAAATTCCTAGGAGTAGGGTAGCGAAAGTTGTATGCTTGTTTTTGTTACATCAAGTAAATGTTGTAGTAAGTAATAGATTATGTTACTAGAAATATAGAATATAAAATATAGGATGTGGGTAAAATATCATGTGTTAATTGGTTTAATGAAAACATGTTGATACAATCATTGTTTATGTGTGGTTTAATAGATTTGTGATACAAATATAGTTAAAATGGATTATCATTACACATATTCTATTTTGATTTGTTTTATATCATTTTCCTAATGATTTGTTATTATGAAATCGGATAAATGGTCTAAAACAATTCAAATATATATAATTAGTAGAAATATGATTAATTTGATATAAATGACCTAAAATAGGTCAAGATAGTAAAAAAAAGTCCAACTTGACCTAAATAACATGAAATTGACTTAGAAATTAATTTAGCTCACACTTGGCTAATATTAATAATTTTGGGCTTTGATAATTGGTTATTGAAATACCTCAAATCCTTACCTAGTTAAATTAGAGACAATTTAATTGAATAATATAATAGAGAGTTAATTTTGAACATAGTTAGATTGTTTAAATAAATAAAATGAGCAGACAATAAAGAAAAGAATAGACAGATGGATATAATTAAATTAGTAAATAGATCAAATTGAGATTTGAGATTTAAATGTTCTTTTAAATCCTCCATATGTCTCAACGATTTTTTTTTATGAATCAAACTTTTCACTATCTTTAAATTCTTCATTGAGACTCTCTTTTTTTCGATTTCAATTACTAAATCTCAAAACAAATATTTTAAATGCTTTACAAACTCCTAAACTCTTAAACTTTATCTATCTTTCATTTGCAAAATCTTATTAATTTTCAAAATCAATTATTTGTTTAAAAATATCAGTTTTAAACCTGAACCCGAGTTGAATATCATATTTTAACAAATTATACTTTTAAATTGTGTTTTTATATCAAGTTATAAATTGCTAATATATATATCCTTAAATTATTTTATGAACTAAAGATAATTATCAAAAAGGTTTAAACTCAATACCCTATTCCAAAATATCTTTAATTTCTTTTTCTTTTTCTTTATCCTTATCTTCTCTCTCTCTTCTTGCCTCTTCATTTTTTAGCTTCCTTTTCTTTTCCTTTCTCGTATTCTTTTCTTTCCTTTTCTCTCTTTCTTCTTCTCTTTTCCTTCTTCAAAATTTCAAACCTTAAATCTCAATTTGAATAAGATTAAATAAGGAATCAAAGTTAGAAAAGAAGATAGAAGATGAAGAGCATGTAAGAAGAAGCTCAAAAATTAAGAAAGAAGAGTATAAGAGAATAATCAAACTCTTGTGTTGCTAAAAAGATAAGTTTACTTTTTTCTCTTATTTTGATTGTTGAATATATGTATATATGATGAAATGGAACTAGATTTATGTTAAGTTTGTGATTAAAGTTGATAGATTGAAGATATAAATATGTATAAGTTAAAAACTTGGATATGTTTATGCATGAATGAAGATGGGATTTGATGAGTGGGTTGGAGATGTTTGATGAAGTGGAAAGAGTATAGAAGTGTTAAAAGTAATGAAATGAGTTGTATGTTATTTTCAAGGTGTTTTAGTTGAAGTATAATAGGAATAAGTAGTTAAAATAGAGAAAAAGAACCAGGGGAGTTTGTGTAAATAATTAGAAGCAAGTCATGGGCGTGATTCATGCCTTGATAGGCTCGAGTTGGACAAATTTGATAAATCACGAGTGCGATTCATCCCTTAATAGCATTGACGTGGGTGTTTTCAAGAATCACTGATGTGATTTAGCTCAGAATAAACTTTGTTTCAAAACTTACCATTAATCACAGGCGTGATCTAGCCCTTGCTAACCTCAGATTATTTTTAAATTACAAAATCCTTAGATCACAGGTGAGATTTTTGACTCAGAGGTTTTATTTTGAAAACTTAGCAGCTATGAGTTGGCCAAGTTTTGACAATTTTTCAAAAATCATGGGTGTAACTCATGTTTCCCCTACCGCAACACTGTTTCTCATTTTGATCATAACTTTTCCATCCGACCTCAAATTGAGGCGATTAAAAATGTTATGGAAAGCTTAAAAAGAGATTTATGACTTTCATTTTTTTTTGTGTGCAAATTCTAAAAGTATCAAAGCCTAAATTTTATCTGTTTCCAGCTACTACATATCCATGCAAAGTTGAAAACTTATGTTTGCTAGTTGAATGTGTGTAGTTAAGTATAAAATAAACTTAGATAACAAACCTAGGTTCAACTTAAGTAAATGGACTTGAATGAATTAAATTGATTAAATGTATTCAACTTGGCTAATATTAAGTTAACATAGACTTAAGTTAATATGAATCTTAGATATAAAATAAAGTTAGTTAATCAATCTAAGTTTAACTTGACCAAATAGACTTTATTAAGTTGAAATGAATTAGATTGATTAAGTTTAATAAAAATGACTTAGAAATTGAATTAAATGATTAATTCTAATCAATTTGGCTAGGATTAAATTAAAATGAGTTAATAGTTAATAATTGACTTAAGTCAATGAGTTAGAATAAACCATAAATAACATAGAGAATATGTTGTTTGAAATGTGTGTTTGCTTAGGAAATGAATATTTTCGGTATATGAATGCTTTGCTAATACTTTTGTAATAAACGACTATAAACAAAGAGAAAAGAAATAAATTAACAAACAAAGAAGAATTGTTCATACTTTGGCAAGGTGATTTTCGCTATCATAGTGGGATTCCTGTTTAGTGTCTAACCAAATAGGGTTTTAGTAAAAGTTGATGTAAATGGATAATTAATATAATTTCTTATATGAGTTTAATTCTTGAATCTACAAACATGGATACCTGATTTATCTTTTGAGATGGATTCCGAAATACCCTCTGAGTCTCAGTTTGGATTTTATGTAAAAAGTATACAGTAACTTGCATGTTATATACTAGGATAGCCATCTAAAATGGATTAAGAACTTAAAGGCGGCCTAAGTATTGTGTGTTACTTGAGCTTATGCCATTGAATCTTATCCAAGGAGTGGCAACCTTGTCCAAGCAAACATAGTAGTTTAGATACTTAAGCCACCCCTATCATGGTGCCATGACATTTGTAGGAGGCTTAGTGGGTAGCCAATGAGGTAAACAGTATCGGTATAACATCTATCTTGATCGGTGAGAAGTAACATATTAGGGCTCATGTTTATGGGATGGGTTGAACCTTTTATATTATAGATTGAGATGGGTAAAGTGCATGTAACGGCTATGAACCCTAGAGGTTGCTACTATTCCTTTTCAATTATATAATCTAAGAGATATAGGTATTTGGACTCTCATATCAACCCTCTAAGCATCGTGTGGTTATGTAGGACCTCTAGATTCCCAGTGGCTTGTTCCGGAGTGTGAGTAATCCTGTGATGCTTGATTCACTTTAAATGAAAGATAATAACTTGTTGTTTGTTGTATTGCATTTAACTAAGCTTATGTGCCACTCCGTGTGTGTCTGTGCTACTATCTACTGGGCTTCGACTCATTATTATTGTTGTTGTTCTTTTTCCATGTATTATATGGATGATTGAAGTTAATGATTAATGATTGGATGATGATGATGGAATTGTTGTTGTTGATGATGATGATGTATGATTCAGGTTATGGGTGATCCTGGAAATACGAAAGGAGGAGTCAAGTGAGTTACGGGTGAAGGATCATTTGTATTTATTTATTTTTCATTTTGTTTTGTATATGGAGCTGGATTAATCTTTTAATTTTTGTATCTTTCTCAAAGGCCTGGTGCTACCAAATGTTTTGTAATAAGCTTTTAAAACTTCGTTTAAGTGAAAGGTCTTCCACTTTTGTGAGTGGAAGTTAGATATGTTTTAATAAAATTTATCTTCCATAACAAATCCAGTTGTCTCTAAAATCTAATTAAACAATTTCAGAATTTAAAATTAGCTAGCAATGTTTAAAACAAACAAATCATTTAAGGAAGCTTGAGCGTGTAATACATAAAGTATTATACATGTCGGTAATTGTCTTAAATTAAATTTTAAGGTGTTACAATTATAAGCTTAAATTCTAAAATAGAATCCAATTTAACTAAATAATTATAAATGAGCTTAATTAGATAAAATTGGTCTAGAAACACAACCCTAGGCTCAATAACATAATTTCTAGCCAACTAAGCCTATTTACAATAAATAAGCCCAAACTAAATCCTAACAAGTTTTTCCTAGTCATTTAAGGTTTAAACTTTCAAAATATAGATAATACCTAACTATAGGTTTTATGGGCTTAAATTTCATCACATGAGCCCAATAACCTTATTTATTCCAATTGGGCATGTTCCCAAAATATTTAAGTTAATTATCAATTCTAGGTATTAAAATACCTAATTGGGCTCAAATTCCTTCTACGGGCCCAAAAGCCCTAAAATATCTTTAGTGAGCCTATATAGGATATTAGAAGGCTCAATAGCTTAATTAGGGTGTAAATTGAATTCTAATTGGACTTGAGCATAATTCTTAGGTCAAATAACCAATGTTACTCTAATTGGACCTAAATTCAAAAATAAGCCTCATTCAACCCAATTTAACATTTATATTCCTCCATAGACTCAATTCCTAAACCTTAAATTCCATTACCTTAAAAAGTGAAACACTTAGACAATTTCTTATTGGGCCTAACCTAGGATACCTAAAGGCCTAATACATCTAAATAATAAATTTAATTTCTGAATTCTTGGGCTTAGTCCAAATCACCTAAGCCTAGTTACCCTAAACGAATTCAATTTAATTATAAACTAAATGCCTTATACTTCATAAGACCTTATGTTAATTGACTAATTAATATAACTTGAACCCTTAGTTCGTATACTCAATACTTATACAAATTAAACTTTATTGATACATATTCAATCAACCTATGGTCTTACCTGTGATTCTTTACCATCTATTATTTCAATTCTAGGCACGTAGTGGCTTACGTGTTACTTGCTAGGTATCTTAAAGTAAGCTAATATTTAAAGATGACTTAATTAATTGTTTGAGTGTATTTTTGTCGTTTAACCTTGTGTAAGGAACAACAACCTTGTTAGGCAGTGCCAACATGGCAGTTAGGTGCTTAGGCCACTGTTGGTGGCTCGGCGGGTAGCTGATGGGGTAAATGGTATCAGGATAACATCTACTTAGGCCCAGAGGAAAGTAATACAATCTGGTTCACATATATGGGACCGGTTGAGCCGGATTATAGTATGGACTGAGATAAGTAGAGATGTGTAACAGCTATGAACCTTAAATAAAGTTATTAATATATGTTTCTATAGGAGATATAGGTATTCAAGCTACCTATATCTACCCCCTGAGCAATTGTTTTTACTTACAATCCCAAGGTTCCTAGGCTTGTCATCTAGAGTATCAGTGCTCCTGGTTTGTTTGAATCACCTTAAATAATAACCTTAAATTGTTTGTTATTGCATTGCATGTAGTCTGGGTGTGTATGCCATATTGTGTATGATTGTGTTGCTGTGTACTGGTCTTCAACTTATTCTTTTCTTTTTCAGGTATTAGTGATTTCAACTTCGATGCTTATGTGTGTCTCGAGTATGGGATGGATTAGTACGAGCTTATTGACGAGCATAGTAGCTAGGAACGTGGGATTATGGGCTCTTTTTAATTATGAGTAGTAGTTATCTTTTCAAAATTGTGTTCTCTTTTGAGGGCTTGGTTTATGCCTGTGGTTTTAAAAACCTTTATTAGATAAGTTGTATTGATTTTTACCTACTTTTGATGCTTTGTTATTTTTTTCCACTACTCAATCCAATGTTTTCAAAATCTAATTATACAATCTCATAATCTAAAATTGGTTAGCAAATAATCACCATAAACGAATAATTTAGGATAACCTTAGTGGATAACACTTAAGTGTTATATGTGGTAGAACCAAACATGCCTTGACCCTCTTCGGAGCGTAAAAGTAGCATAATTATTAAACAGCCATAAAATAACATCCAAAGTAATTAAAGCAATTTTAGAATTTTGTAATGTTTCAGGTGTATTATAAACCGTATGTGATGTATATATAGTATATTATTATCAAATATAATTTAATATGTAATCGTATGAGTGATGGTTACTTTAAAAACATTATCTTATTCATAGATTAACACATAATAATATGAGTGATGATTTCTTTAAAAACATTATCATATTCATATATTAATGTATAATCAGTAATTATATATTACGTGCTATCTAGTACCAAGGAATTAGGATCTGTTTAGCTAGCTTTTTCTGGCAGTTATAGACAATTTTTTTCAAACTTTTTTTAACAAATTGTTTATAAAGAAATATATACAAATAAAAAAAAGTTGACAGTTCTCATAAAAAGATCAAATATAGATGCAAATTAAATATATATATATATATAATTTTGATACAAATATAGATACAGATGAAAAACAGACTATTCAAACGGACCTTTAGAGATAGTACCCTCTATTTGTACAATCTCGTTTTTTCCTACCCTCTCTATGCCACTATGACACATGTCTTCTGAATGGACAAAAAAGAACAGGCACACGTCTTCTAGTGTGCTTTTGCCTTCTAGGACGCTGTCTAAAAGGCTGGATGGAAAATATTATCTGTTTTCTTGGAGGAGGCATCGGATAATAAAAGAGAATTGCTGGGAATATTTTTCTTTTTTAACCACATTGGGGTTAATTTGATATAGTACATTGAATAGATATTTATAAAAAAAATTAATATTAGTAAAAAAAATTAATAGTTTTATTTATAAATAAATCAAGTAGATAAGATATAAATATGATATTGATATAATCTAGATAAATTACAAATAATTTAGATATAATACATATATGATACAAATAAAAATTAAGTAAGATAGACAAACTAAAAAGAAGCTAATTCCTACTAAATCATCTTTAATACATATACGTCGTTTCATAGAATGCAATACTGTTGTGCAACTCTTGGGCTATGGAATTGATAAGCCATGTGATGGCAATAAAATTGCATTTTTCCCAAGCGAATTTCTCAACACTTTCTAAAGTTGGTTTTGATAGAGACCTATCCATAAATCTTAATTTATTTCTGCCTTTCAGTGCATTAATCATCATCCTTCTCCATATGGAATAGTTCATTCCTATTAAAACAATAGTGTCAAGGGTAGTAGTGGAGCAATCAGCAGTTGAGAGATAGAAGGGGCTAGTGATGTTTTGTATCAGGTGTAGATTTTGGGTATTATTAGTAGTGTTTAATGCATTTAACAGGCTAGCGACACTTATACCGCTCATTGAGATTTCAGATTGTTCAATAATGATATCCTCATCCTTTTTTGATAAACTACTCATCTTGTTAATGGCTTAAAGGAAAATTATAGGCTCTTGTACTATGAAAATAATTTGGAATTGTGGGAATTTGTTTTATTTATGAAAAATAGAGGTATGTATAGAAAGGGAGCTAGCTAAGGCTCCCTAACACAAAAGGAAACATAAAAGTGCCGAGCTAAGGTATAACCTATACATGGAAGGAAATATATATATTCCTCTACAAGAAAGGAAATAAAAATATTCCTATACCTAGCTAATGCATAACTTATACAGGGAACGGAATAAAGATATTCCTATACATGGAAGAAAATAAGTATATTCCTATACAAGGAAGGAAATAAAAATATTGCTATACATAGCTAATGTATAATCTCATTTCTAATAACATCAACATTCATTATATTATAACACCTAAAGTCTCTAAGTGAACTAAAACTAAATTAACATATATAGCATCTAGTAGCCTATTTATAATATAACTTGCTTCAATGCACTAGTGTTGAACATTATCCTAATCCAAAGGTCATTTAAGGCACTCCTAATATAGGGTATAAGCAAACTAAACTAGTTCAAAAATTTTTTGAATTTGATTTGATTTTTACTTAAAGCTAATTCAAGAATAATTTAGTGGAGAATCGGTTTCAAAATGTGTAGCTCAAACTCAATTAGCTTGCAAGTCTATTCAAGCTCAAGTTGAATATAAAATGTTGATCAAGTTCAAGCCAAATTTGGATATTAATGTTATTTTAATTAGAATTGATTTTTGAAAAAAAAATTGAACTTAAACAAGATTAATCGAGCCAAACTAAAGTTTTGTGCAGTGCTTCTTAAAGATAGACTTGATGCACTTGAACTTTTGAAATTTTGAATCAAGCTATAGCTGGAGTTTAATATTATATCGTCTTAAGTAGACTCATTTTCAATCCTACTCATGGTAGCTGAACAAAAAGTATCCCTAAGGACAAGAGAAACCTTGTACATCTAGGCCACAAAAAAAAAAAAAAACCCACACAAGCACACATAATAACTTTGACAAAATATGTAATTATGTACCTGAAGTTTAAAATCATTCAATTTAATACTTAAAGTTTGAAATTGATATTGAAATTGATCAATTTAATACCTAAAAGAACTTTTCATGCATGCCAATAGTACCTCCATCATATCGGTTAAAAACATCACATCGAATTTCAAAGTTTAGGTACTAAATTGATCAATTTCAAAGTTCAAGTACCCAATTATGTATCTTCCTAAAGTTTAGGTACTATTCATGATAGTAACCCACTATCTTATTTATATTTGTTAAACTTGCAAGTCCAGTGCGAATTTTGATGAGACAAGTTAATGCACAATCAACTATTAATTTGTTGTAAACTACATTTAATTAGTCAAATAGAGTCTTCAAGGATTATCTGGATTCATTTGTCATAGTATTCATTGACGATATTCTGACATATTCTCGGAACAAGGAAGAGCATCGAGAGCATTTAAGACTTGTATTACAAAAACTCCGAGGGAAGAAACTCTACGCGAAATTTAACAAGTGTCAGTTTTGGTTGGAAGAAATATCCTTTCGTGGACATATTATTTCAAAGGAAGGTATTTCGATTGATCCAATGAAGATTGAAGCCATTTTGAAATGGGCAAGACCTACTAATGTGAGTGAGATTAGAAGTTTCCTTGGATTAACTGGATACTACCGAAGGTTTGTTGAAGGATTTTCGAAACTTGCATCCCCCTTAACAAAGTTGACACGGAAGAATACTAAGTATGTATGGGATGACAAGTGTGAGAGGAGTTTTAAAGAGTTGAAAGAAAGATTGATATCAGCTCCTATTCTCCCACTGCTTGTTAGTGGAAAGGAATTTGAAGTTTTTAGTGATGCATCTATCCAAGGACTCAGTTGTGTTCTCATGCAAGATGGAAAAGTTATAGCTTATGCATCAAGGCAACTAAAACCCCATGAGAAGAGTTACCCAGTGCATGATCTTGAATTGGCAGCAGTGATTCTCGCATTGAAACTTTGGAGACATTATTTGTTTGGAGAGAAATGCAAGATCTACATGGATCACAAGAGTTTGAAATACATATTCACACAGAAGGAGCTTAATATGAGGCAAAGAAGGTGGCTCGAGTTGATTAAAGATTATGATATGGAAATACTTTATCATCCTGGAAAAGCTAATGTAGTAGCAGATGCACTCAGTAGGAAGAGGCAAATGAATGATGTGACTTTGATTTCTAGCCAAAGAAAGATTCAAATGGATTTCATGAAGTTAGAACTTGAAGTTACATTAAAGCAAGTTGATGTGATATTGGCTCAATTATCCTTGCAACCGACAATTTTGGAAAGGATTAAACAAGTTCAAAAGGAAGATGATGAAGCTAAAAGAATAAAGATAGCCATTAGTGAAGGAAAGAGAAAAGAGTTGAGAATTGATGAGGATGAAGTTATTAGATATGGGAATCGATTTTTGTGCCATATGAGTTGAGAGAAGAAATCCTGAAGGAAGCTCATTCATCTTCATATTCGACCCGGGAACCAAAATGTATAGAGATTTGAAGAAAAATTTATGGTGGGAAGGTTTAAAGAGAGATATTGCTCAATATGTTTCCAAGTGTTTGACTTGTCAACAAATAAAAATCGAGCATCAACGACCCGGAGGAGAACTTCAACCTTTATCCACACCTGAATGGAAATGGGATGATATCACCATGGATTTCATATCGACTTTACCCAAGACAATTGCCAAACATGAAGTTATTTGGGTAATCGTGGATAGATTAACGAAATCGGCTCATTTCATACCTTTGAGAGTTGGAGATTCCTTAGAAAGAATGGCACACATCTATATCAAAGAAATAATGAGACTACATGGAATTCCGAAGACAATTACTTCTAATCGAGATTCTTGCTTTGTTAGCCGGTTTTGGAAAAGTCTACATGCCGCTTTAGGTACTCAACTTCAGTTTAGTACTGTATTTCATCCACAGACAGACGGGCAATCGGAAAGAACAATTCAAATCTTAGAAGATATGCTAAGAGCATGTGCTCTAGATTTTGGCAATAAGTGGGATACTTATTTGCCACTTGTTGAATTTGCCTACAACAATAGTTTCCAAGTAACAATTTAGATGGCATTTTATGAAGCACTTTATGGTAGGAAATGCAGATCTCCAATACACTGGGATGAAATTGGGGAAAGAGTTATTTTGGGTCCAGAATTGGTACAACAAGCAGTGAATAAAATCCAAGTAGTTAAGCAAATGATGAAAACGGCTCAAGATCGGTATAAAAGCTATGCCGACATGAGGAGAAGACCATTGAAGTTTGAAGTTGGTGATCATGTATTTCTTAAAATTTCTCCAACAAAAGGGATTATCAGATTTGGAGCTAAAGGCAAATTGAATCCAAGGTACATTGGTCCGTATGAGATTCTAGAAAGAATTGGACCATTAGCTTATCGATTGGCTCTACCACCAAATTTGTCGGAAGTGCATGATGTATTCCATGTGTCACAACTTCGAAAATGTATATCAGATCCCGAAGCTATCATTTCTATACATCAACCAGAGGTTCATCCAAATTTAAGCATAGTGGAGAAACCGATCAAAGTCTTGGATAGGATTGATAAAGTGTTGAGGAGAAAAGTAATTCCTTATGTGAAGATTTTGTGGACTGGACAAACTGAGAGGGAAGCAACGTGGGAGCCCAAGAACGAAATGAAGCAAAAGTACCCTGAGTTATTTGAATAGTGTTAAGGTAAGCTAAGTTTCGATGATGAAACTTTTTGAAGGAGGAGAGAATGAAATAGCCAGGAATTTCATAAATTACATATTAATGTGTTATTGGAATAATATATGTATATATATATTATGTGTGTGTGTGTGTGTGTGCTTAGTTAATATAATTAGTGAATGTGTTATTTTATATGTGTATAGTATTATGAAATTAATATTATTGTTTGATATCTATAAATGTGTGTATAGTGTAATGAATATGTGTGTCTTTTTCAAATTAATATGCATGTGTTATGTTTAGAATTTAATCAAATTACTTTTGAATATCTAGGATTTGTGACAGAAATTTGGCAAACTTTAAACCTACTTTTTAAGCCTAAATACAACTCAAATGCATTTAAAATTTGCCTAAATTAATCCTAGGACAAATATACCCCTAATGGCTAAGTTTGGATGATAATTGACTTTGTTTAGACATGTTTTTGACCTCCTTTTTGGCAGCCCCATTTTCCATACGAATTTTCACTTCTTTTTTTTCTTCCTTTCTCATCCCAAAATCTTAAACCCTATGCCAAGATTTATTACAAGCTTTAGGATTTGAATATTATTCCAAGCCAAGATTTAGTCATGTGAGTTTAATGCAAACTTTATCTTTTATTTTATGTTCTATATTGTGTTATTTGTAAATGTTAGAATAGAAATGATTTTGATGTGATAATTGGTGTGGAATTGATTTGGTGCATTGGTGATAGTTTGAATGAGATTATGTGGCTAATGGAGTGGTAGTTTATATCTTATATGAGTATTGATGTGTGGGGATGAGTATTTTGGAAGATTGAAGATTGAGTAGTTGAGATGTGAATTTGAGGTGTGATTAGAGTTTTGATGATTAGAAGTAGAATTCATGTTGTTAGGATAGTATTTAGATCATATAACAAGCTTTAGAAAGTTTGGATTAAGTTTAGGGAATTTTTGAAAAAAATGAACAAAGTTGTAATAAAACAGGGGAAATCAAAAACAATTTCCTATAGGCTAAAATTTGGTCGTACGCCGGCATCTGGGGCTTCTACGCCGCCGGCTTATAGGCGATGTTGGAAGCCAATAGAATCAAATTTCTTAAGGCCGATTGAACGCCACCGGCTTTCACTGGAAAAATCAGTCGGCGTTCATTTTTTCAAATTGTACGCCGGCTACTGGGATTTCAAAGTCGCCGGTGGATAGTGAGAAGCTGCCAACGTATATGGATACGCTGCCGGTTTGTACTCTCTGTAAACTTTTGGAAATTTGAATTTTGGATTCTACACCGGCTCAAAGCTGCCGGCGTAGAATCAAGGCAGTCGGTGTACCCTTGAACGCTGCTAGCGTTGGCAGTGTTGATTTTCAGAGTATCGAACACCGGTTCAAAGCCGCCGGCTTTGAGCGCCAGCGTATCCCCTATGCTTTTGAATTTTAAAAACTTTCTTTAAAATTTTTTGAAGTTTGATATATGATCAATTAAATATTTGTTAAGCGATCTAGGATATAATAGGATGTTTAAATGCTTTATTATGACTTTGTATTAAGTTATTTGGATTTCTTTGATTTATTTATATTTTCAATTAGTTAATTAGTGCTTAAGCTAAGTGTGAAATTCAATATTGATTTAAACAGTGATAGATCCTCGCCCAGTCAATCCCGTTAATTCCCGAGCTATCTCAGGTACGTAGTAACTTGTTTGTCTCTTTGCTAGGATAGGCATCAAAATCAAACCACTTTAAATTAAGAAAAATCCTATTTACATATGAGTGTTGATTGTCTTTGATTGCCGTTGAATCTGGTTCGGAGAGCGGCACCCTGCTCAAATTGGGAGCAGGGTACTTTCTCATTAATGGATAGAATTGTTTAGGAGATATGAGTATCCGAGCTGCTCATATCAACCCCCTGAGCATCGTGATACGTTACTCAGGATCCCCTAGTATTACGGGCTACGCCGGAAAGTGGGGCTGTCTGGTCTGTATGAACAGTAGGGACCACTCAAAGAGGTGGACGTAATACTAGATCCTTGTTGTCCGGAGTTTGAATACTCCCATGTTGTTTTACTAACTAAAGACTTAATAATAAACAAGTGATTGCCGCATAATGCATTTAGCCTAAGAATGTGTGATCCACTTCGCATTTTGTATTCGTTACTTGTGTACTGGGCCTTTGGCTCATATTTTATCCATTTCAGGTGATGACTCCGATGAGTTCTATATGAGTATAGGGTACAGAACCGACTTTGAAGATTTTCTTGATGGGTTGGAGGATTAGAGATGACCATGGACTTAATGGAACCCTATGAATGTAATAGATTAGATGTGATTCTTTTTGGTTGATGATGTAATTATAGTGTTAGTTGAGTTGTGTTTTGAGAATTTTTGTTAAGGCTTGTAAGAAGCCTTTGGATGTAATATATATAAATATATATGTATGTGCTTAGCTATTTAGAAGTTAAGTTGTACTTCCTTTGTAAGATATATTGGTAGTGTAGTAGTATAGTCTTGTTTAAGGTTGGAAAAAAAATCTATGGCTCCTATTTATATTATCTTTATGGAATTAGATAAACAATTACTCAAACAATTCCTTTAGGCAACCTTACATATAATCTTAGGGGTTATATGTGGTTGGGGAACCGTTATCTCCTATTTCAAATATAAGGGTGATAGCGGGTCCTTACACACAAAACAAAATTTGTTAAAGCTATGTATGAGACATTTAATTATTATGGCAAAACAGGTTATATTATACATAATTGTGCAATAAGAAAATTTATGAATTTGAATCATCAAAGTTGGTTTGTTTGGGTTCTAAAAAGAAAAGTTTTTATATCCCCTAACTAAAAAGGACCCTAACTAAAATGGGTACCAAAGAAGTAATGATTTGTTGTGCAAGGATCCTCAAGCAAAAGCAACAAATGGTATTTGGACAGTGGGTGCTCTAGATATATGACCGGAGATGTATCTAAGTTTACATCACTTGACTTGAAGGATCAAGGGAGTGTTACATTTGGAGATAATAGAAAATCAACCATTTTAGGTGAAGGTAACATTCTCATTAACCAGGATTTAATTATTAAAAATGTTTTGCTTGTTGATAATTTAAAACATAATTTGTTAAGTATTAGCCAATTGTGTGATAATAGGTTTAAAGTAACATTTTTTGGCCAAAAAGTGTTCTATTGAAAGAATTGACAATAACCAAGCATGTTTTGAAAGATATAGACAAGTAAATATTTACAAAATCAATTTAGATGTTTTTAAATCTTCAAATGAGACCTGTCTATATTCTAAAATGACAATAGTCGGCTATGGCATAGAAAACTAGGATATGCTACCATAGACATCATTTCAAAACTTTCTAAAAAGGATTTGTCAAAGGTTTACCAAAGTTCAATTTTCAATAGGATAAGATATGTCATGCATGTCAAAAAGGAAAGAAAACTAAGACTTCTTTTAAGTTTAAGGATGTTATTTCTACATCTAAGCCATTAGAACTATTGCACATGAATTTATTCGATCCTACCCAAACCTTAAGTTTGGGAGGAAAAAATACACTTCGGTTATTATTGATGATTTTACTAGATACATATGGACATTCTTCCTTCTATTTAAAGACTGTCACGCCTCAATGGGTACCCTAAACGTGACAATCCGCCACACTCAATATTAAAGCTTAGGTATGACAACCTTAGTCATTTTCAAAAGCTTTTATATTAAGTGTAAGGCTTACTTTCACAATTTTAGAGGACCATATATGGAATTATGAAGCTTAAGGAGATATAAGAAACATATTAAAGAAGAAGAATCAATAATTATTTGTTCATGCAAAAACTTTACAAACTTAGGGCAACTCCCTAAATTACTAATCTATTATATACATATTAACATGCTAATACTAAGCTATACTTTATCCAGATTTCTAATGTTCAAAAGGGATTACCTGCCCGCATGGTCCACGTGGCCTTAACCATAAGTAAGGGAACTGCAAAAGATATCTATCGGGGCATAAGCTACTAGGCTTAGTGAGTAAATCCCAAAATTCATACTCGAGGAAATTATCAATCAAGTTTATTATTCAAACATATGAAATGCAACAACCACGTGAGCATACAAGACATATGACTTTCCGGGAATCATATATTGAATGAATTACGCCCTTCATTCGAGGTTGGGTATTCAGGCCAATTATAGCCACAACTTTTAAAAACACTTTTATAGATCTTACCGGCTCCTATACGCCATCAAAAACTTGTAGTTATTACAGGCTCCTACTAGCCATCAAAAACTTGTAGTTATTACAGGCTCCTACTAGCCATCAAATTAAGTAGTTCTTACTGGCTCCTACTCGCCACTGACATGATATACCGGTTATGTCTACCACCACTATTATACACTTGTCCCACCAATTGTATAGTAGTGAATGCAATGTGACTCAACATATGAAGTGCATGAATAATTTCTTTAATTAAAGTCTAGTAGTTACATTTAACTTCTTTCAAATGATCAACCAATTTCAAACACTTCAAGATATTAATGCACATACAACTTTATTATAACAAATCGAGTTTCGATATACTTAGTATTCTTTCAACATATTATCATACACTTCCTTTTGATTTTTCTTAAATTCTAGTGCAACTAATTTTACAAGCACAATCAAGAGTATGAGAAAATTAACGGGAAGTGAACTCACGATGCCATTGTCGTCTATTCCTCTAAGCGGATGAGTCGTTCACACATTCCACTTAATCGTAATAGTTCTTGGGGCAAAAGAATCCTTCCTCGAGGTTACCTAACCAAAGAAAATACCCACAATGAGTTTTTCTTGATGATTTTCTTGAATTTTGACAAAACAATGTCAAAGAACGTTAAAGTTCGTATAGAAGAATGTTCCAACTTAAAATGGCCATAACTTGGTCATTTTAACTCGGAATCGCGCATATAATATACCGATTTCTACCTACTCGAAAAGATCTACCCATTTCCAAAATTATTTCCATCAAACAAAGCCATATAGGCCCCGAAACATGGTGACAAAATTCACCACGGATTTTCAAGTAAAAACAACTTTGGTTCAAGAAATCAAAATTTGTTTGATAAATACTTAATCATCTATATAGTTGAAAAATTCTCTTTTTATAACTATATAACCCATATTTAAGCATGCTCAAATGTCTTGTTGTCCAATTATTTTTCTTAGGTAAAACAATGTCGGGTTGAAGCTTTTCGGAAATTGTTTTTGTGAATTTCTTTGAAATGAATACCTTGTTTTCTTCATTTTCTAAAAACGTTTTATGTTGGTTTCATTTTTCTTTTCTAAGTATCTTTTGAAAATAAAATCTTCTACTTTCTAAGCTACATTAATACTATATTTGAAGTTTTCTAGGAAATATGCTTTTCTTCATTTTTCTTGTGTAAATTCTTTTGTTTACTTGTTTTGCAAAAATCCTTACTTGATATTTCTCATTCTTTTTCTCATGTCTCATATTTTTCAAAAATAATCATCCATGCATGAAAATTTGTTTTCTTCATAAAAACAATGTGGAACAATTAAAGACTTTTTGTAGAAAAACTAATTTCTATAATTCTATTAATTTTCTCTTGCAACTTGAAAAGAAATAACTTTATTATTTTCAAACCATAAATTTTCTTTGCCTATTTGTTTGCAAAGGTCTTTACTTAAAAATTTCCTTAGTCATCCATCTTCTTATAAAAAGAACCATTTTTGTAGCAACAAATATTTTCTTTTAGAATCAAGGTAGAATAACAAGGATTTAAGTAGCTTTTTAAGTAAAAATAGTTTCTAATTTCATAGTGAATTCTTTTTGTAACTTGAAAATGAATGAGTTTATTTTTGTTATCTTATATTTTTATGTTTCTCATAAACTTATTCCTAAGTGACAAAAAGCCTTCTTTTATTTTAATTATCTTTAGAAAATAAAACTTTTGGACAACAATCTAAATGAACAAGATTATGAGAATAATAATAAACAAAATGACATAAAGCATAAATAATAAAGTCAAGTATTGGAGTCTTAGCTTTTTCAAGGCTCCCGAGACTAAGAAGTAAACTAGTCCCATAAAGAAATAAAATGAAAGAAAGAAAAGCTTGTTTTGACTTGATGAGGACAAGTCTAAGACTAGAGACTAGTCTTATTTCAACAAGGGATAAATAAATAAATTGCAATGGAAAAGTAAATAAATTGCTTTGCATGAAATAAATAAATTGCAAGTGAGCCTTTATGCTCTAAAGAATATGTATATAGATATATTAACAATAATAAAACAACATAACCATAAATGGATCGGCATGAACAAGAACAATACATGAACATAATGTAGTTTCCATAACTTGTAGTATTTGGAAACTCACACTATGGTCATGTAAAGTTACATGACATGAAGAAGAAGAAAGGATTATGGAATAGTTACCTAAAGAAGACTTTGGTATAGTTATGTGGTTATGGTTTTGGTTTGTTAGTAGAAGTGGTTGTAGAATTATTTTGGGAGAGTTTTGAGAGGAGATTTTGAGAGAGTTTTTGTGAGAATTTGTGGGTAGTGAATGTGTGAAAGAAGTGAAAGAGGAGGGGGGTATTTATAGGATTTTGAGGAGTGATTTTTGTGTGATTAAAATAAATTAAAATTGAAACAAAATTGAGGCATGTGGGGAGGGGGTAGCGCCGGCCATGCTTGTAGGAGGGGAGATGTGATTTATTTTTTTGACTTTTTGATAAATAAAAGATGTAATATGTAAGGTAGATGTGATATAAAGTTATGGGAAAGGTAAAAAGATAAGATTATAGGTTATGTAAAGTATAAGAATAGGTGTAAGAAAAAGTAGAGATAAAAGAATAGTGTAGAATAGTAATGAATAGTGTAATGTAAAGTAGATATGACAATTAAAGTACCGGTAGTAAGAAAATACAAGTATAACAGCTATATCTGTTATTTTTACTTACCGAAAAATTACGAAATTGATATTTTTGGAAAACTTATATTTTTACGAGTCTAACGGTGTATTCGGAATATTTTTACTATTCCGGGCTTCCGGACACGTTTTTCGAGAACTGTGTCCGATCGGGTTTGAAGAACACCCAAATTTTGCGAAACTGAAACTTTTATAAAACCTATGGTTATTACGAGCTATTCTAGCTAATTAACCCAACTTCGTTTTCTAAGGCCACAGAAAACGGCAATACCGGATTTAGATGGATACGGTAAACTAGGGTTTTGTTGACTTTTAGGGTTCCGTTTGACTTCCGGTTTAGGGTTTTATGCTAAACCGATTCCGAAAATTTAGAGGTTTACAAAGACGAAACAAATCATGTCTTTTTTAGATATTGCAAGAAAGTCTAAAATGAAAAAGTTGTTAACATTGTTACAATTCAAAGTGATCATGATGGAGAATTTGAAAATTATGAAATTAAAATTTTTTGTGATAATTATGGTATTGAACACACATTTTCACGTCCTACAACTGCATAACAAAATGATGTAGTCGAAAGGAAAAATAGAACATTATTGAAATGGCTAGAACCATGTTGTGTGAATTAATTTACCAAAATATTTTTGGGTTGAAGTTATGAATACAACATGTTACATTCCAAATAGAGTTTTCCAGTTTTAAAGAAAACCCCCTATGAACTTTGGAAAGAATGGCAAAGAACAATTGGCTAAATTTAACTATAAAAGTGATGATGGAATTTTCTTAAGATATTATTCAACAAGTAAAGCTTAAAGAGTTTTTAACACAAGAATTTTACTTGTTGAATAATCAATTCATGTTGCTTTTGATGATTCCATGCCCCATATATGTTTAAAAGATGATGTTGATGGTGTATGTGCCGCTTTAAATAAATTCTCTCTTGGAAATGGCAATAAAGAAGTTAATGAACAAAAATTAGATGTTGATGTCCATGAATCTGATAATAATGATATCACTAAAGGATGGAAGTATGCTAAATCATATCCTAAAGATTTAATAATTGAAGATAAGATTATCTTTAAGGAATTTAAGCAATATGGTATTCTTATCTCAATTTGAGCCTAAAAATATTGATGAAGCCTTAAAGGATGAATTTTTTATTAATGTAATCCAAGATGAATTAAACCAGTTCATAATAAATTATGTATGGTTTTTGGTTCCTAGACCTAAAAGGAGACCTATTATGGGAACTAAATGGGTGTTTAGAAACAAGCTTGATGAATCTGGTTTAATAACAAGAAATAAGGTTAGGTTAATTCCTAAAGGTTACAATCAAGAAGAAGGAATTGATTTTGATGAGATCTTCGTCCTGATTGCTCGACTAGAATCTATAAGAATGCTTTTAGCTTTTGCAGCTTTTAAGAATTTCACTCTTTTTCAAATGGATGTCAAAAGTGCTTTTTCAAATGGTTTTATAAAAGAAGAATTCTGTGTAGAGTACTTATAATGTTTTTAAACTAAACAAGGCTCTTTATGAACTAAAGCAAGCTCCTAGAGCTTGGTATAAAAGACTCGATAGCTTCTAAATAATGGTTTTTCAAGAGAAAAAATTGATATAGCTTTATTTATTAAAAATCACAAGTCTAATACATTGATTGTGCAAATCTATATTGATGACATTATTTTTGAGGCTACAAATAGGAGCTTATAAAAGATTTTGTTGAGTTCATGAAAAATGAATTTAAAATGAGTATGATGGAGGAACTAAATTATTTTCATGGTTTCCAAATCAAACAAGCTAAAAATGAAACCTTTATCAATCAAGCTAAATATACAAGAGATTTGTTGAAAAGGTTCAAAATAGATAATTGCAAATCAAAACCAACACTTATGAGCACAATATTAAGCTTGATAAAGATGAAAAAGATAAAAATATTTGTGAAAAGATGTATAGAGGCATGATAGACCATTTATTATATTTGACAGTTTCTAGACCTGACATCATGTTCTCTATATGTGTATGTGCATGTGCATGATTTCAATCTTGCTCAAAAAATCACACTTGAATGCAGTAAAATGCATTTTCAAGTATCTTGCAGGCACGATTGAAATTGACCTTTGATATCCAAAATTTACTTCTTTTAATCTAATTGGATACTCTAATTCTGACTTTGCTAGATACAAAGTAGATAAAAAAAGCACGAGCGGCACATGCTATCAAGAGATCATGTTCTAGAGAAAGATATGAGCTTAGAATTTATTGATACTAACAATCATATCATTGATAGTTTTACTGAACCCTTGAGGAAAGATCGCTTTTGCACTTTAATAAGAAAGTTGGAATGATCAAGTAAGATGAGTGCTAAATATTATTGAACCAAGTTGACATAGAATAGAATTTTGCGCTAAATAAGCTATTGAATATAATATATGCCTAAAAATCTTATCTGTGCTTGTATTGGATATGTATCTATGATAATCTGGTTTGATTGCTACATATTTATGAAGATAGGTGCTTTGATGTGTTGGTGTGTCTACTATATATGTGCTTGTCATATTTAGTGAAGTCCTCATGTGATGAGGTAAATGTAGTGAAGTCTTTAAGTCTTGAGGCATTTGTGGTGAAGTCCTATCTGTGTATAAAAAAAAAAAATGTAGTGAAGTCCTACGTGTGAGTAGGCAAGTGGTGAAGTCCTATGTGAGTATAGGCAAGTGGTGTAAAGTCTTACGTGGGCGCGGGCATCTGTGGTGAAGTCCTATCGTTGTATAGACATGTGTGTGAAGACTTATGTGACCATAAGCAAGTGTAGTGAAGTCTTATCTAACTATAGGCAAGTGGTGTGAAGTCCTACATGGGTGTAGACAAATGTGAAGTCCTCTATCGAAGCATTTGTTTTGAGCTTATGTTGTATATCTATGCATCTCTCTTTGTTGGCATATATTAAATTTGTTATAAAATTTTTTTATGAGTACAAAGGGGGAGAAAAGTGGATGCACAATTCAACATATTCATGAAGTTTGTTTTGATAGGGGGAGAAACTAACATATTAAGTTTAGTTTGTATTTTCCGAAAATTAAGTATTAAAAATTTGTTTTGAAACCTAGAATTTTGAAAATTCTCTTAGAACCTGAATGCTCAATTAAGGGAGAGTATACTATAGTGAATATGAGTTAATTGTGTATGCTTTGTGTGTGTTCGTGGAGTTTTTTAGAGGTTTTAGCAGAAATAGGAACATGTCGAGGGCTAGCCAAAGCGAGTGTCCAAGGCATGATAAAGCTAAGGCCAAGGCACAACAAGCTCAAGAATGCCAAACCAGTGGTCGAGGGATTGGTTGAGGCCTAAACCAGTCAAGAGTTTAAGGCCCTACATGGGTAAGTCTGAAGTGCAACAAGGTAGAGAAGTGATCAAACTTATCATGAGTTACGTCAAGGACTCGAAATGGTGAAGTTTAGGCCACGACGGTTCAAAACTTGAGAATTAAAGAAGTACGCATGTGGAGAAGCTGTCGAGGGCAAAATTAAGGCATGATCGGTTGTGGCGCAACATGTATTTGAGGCGTGGCAGCTTAAAGTCTGAAGCTACTATGGCAAGAAAAGAGCCATTGAAGCACATTTAATGTTCGACAAATTCTAGATGTTATGTCTAACGAACTTTTGAAATTCAAAGGCTATTTATATACAAAGTCCTAGAGAATAGCAAAAAAAAAAAAAATGAACTGCCAAACTCTTTTATGAACTAATTATTATGATCAAACAAATTCTTTTTTTTTTTGTTCTTTTGTACATAATATTTGCATATATTAAGAGAGAGAAAATTTACTCTAGTGCTTAGCTCTTATTTATTGCTATTCATATAAAAGCACTTAGAGAGAGAAATGAAATATTTTATTTCTTATGGATGTAATATTGTTTGTTTCGAGCCAACTTTTTGATATTAATATAGTGGTGGTGAAGACCTTAAAAGAGGCAATTGGTAGACCGTTGAGAGTAGGTAAAAGGTCGAACTCCATGATAAATTTTGTGGCTTGAGTTTTCTTTATCTCTATCTCTTTAAATTATGCATTATATCAATTGTTTAGTTATCCATTGCAAATCCTTTTAATTTTTAATATGCTGATTTCAAATGTTTTATTCCGAATTTTTGGGTAAATTCTCAATTCACCCTCTTTCTTGAGTATTCCTAGTGTCTTTTCAATATTAAGTCTAAAAGCATACAAATTGATGTCTTACAAGATCAATCTTATGGACAGAGTAACTCATGACTCTTCAAATTCAAGTCCAATAACTCAACCAAAATCAAAACTACTAGTTACATTGTCCCATAATCATTACTAAATCAATCACTAGGAAATCATTCCTAAAAAATTTAAATTAATGAAACCCATTATAAACCCTTCCACATTGACTTTATCTAGAATAACCCCCATCTCTTAACTCTAAATAAAATAACTTTTAAAAAAACTAAAATAAAATAATGGTAGTAACATAAAATAACAAAGGAAAAAAGTGGCTACAACATCTTAGAATCGATAATTGGGTCATATAATTGCCTTTAGCTCTAATGAAGTGGGTTTTGTCTCTTGGGTTGGCTTAGGTAAGTATCCATTGTTGAACAACCACTAGAAGTGGGCAAACGGGCCTGACAGGCCAAGCCAGGCCAACCCGCATTGGCCTACGGGTTAAACGAGTAAGGCTATTTTGGCCCGCTATTAAACGGGCCAAAATTTCTAAGCCAAGCCTAGCCTACAACCTAAACGAGCCGACCTACAGGCCAAATGAGAATTTTTTATTTATGTTATTTTTTATGTTAGTTTATTTGAAAATTAGAATATTTATATATTTTAAGGTTTTATATATATTAAAGATT
This sequence comes from Combretum micranthum, assembly GCA_024138025.1. Lineage (NCBI taxonomy): Eukaryota > Viridiplantae > Streptophyta > Magnoliopsida > Myrtales > Combretaceae > Combretum > Combretum micranthum. The sequence continues at coordinate 2,106,702 of JAMXBD010000030.1, forward strand.
AATTTTGTTACTATTTTGATTACTTATATATAAAAACAAGGTTTTTAAAATGGTTTATTAAATATCATATAATGTTTAAATTAATAAATATATACTTAAAAATGTTATAATACTTGTGATGCATGTATCAATCTATTTTCTTCCATAATATATCATAAATAATCACTAGTATGTTATTATATTATTTTTATTCTTAAACTTGTTCTCTCTTTTTTTTTTTTAACCTTTGCCTACTTGTTGGCCTAACCCATCATGGGCCAGCCCGCTTTAGCCCATGGGCTAAACAGGCTAAGCCAATTTGCTCCACATTTTAATAAGCCAAAAAAATTAGCCATGACCCACTTTTTTAGCAGGTAAACGGGCTAGCCCATGGGCCACGGCCCGTATGACCAATGTAACAACCACCATTGCTTATGTAACATTCCTTTTCACTTTTGCATTTATTTTGTCCAATTTCTTTCTTCCTGTGTCCCATATTGCATATTTTTAGGTTCATCTCTCCTTGTAACCTATGACTTCTCAACCTTATCTCAACATGCACACGCTCATTACCCCTATTCTTTAGCAAGATCCATTATTTTCATTTGCATGATAGCCTTACCCACAATAGTTTTTAAAAGATTCGTAAAAAAAAAAAAAAAAAAAAAAAAAAAAAAAAAAAAAAAGTAACGCTAGGCAAAATAATAGCTAACTCGATAATAATAATTGTCTTAGGCACATACAGCAGATTGTCTTTATCATTATTTTATCTCCTCTCTCTGCCATTCCATCATGTGTAATGTTTGGTATCTTGCCTCTTAAAGTCACTCATGACTAGTGACTCGTTCATATCTTTCAACCTTAATTTATCTTCTTGCACCTACTTAGGAGTTAAAGGCATAAAAATAACAACTCTATCATCTTCCGCAAAGAAATCACAATTCTAGTAATTCTCATAACTCGCTTGTTTATCAAATTACCAAGGTTGGCCAAAAGTTATTCTTAAATTTCTTCCAATTCAATGTGCCTAATAACTAAGCTCCCATATATTCATTTGTCAACTCAAAATTTCTTAATTTCCAATAACCTCTTATTTTTTATTCACACAATCAATATTGCAACTACAAAATGTCTAAAATTGCTTTGCCTAGGAGCTACCCTTTTGTTTGCTATTAGACATTGCACTTAAACTACATTTCGACTGTGACTAACAAAAAGAAAAGATTATACCAATGATATTACTATACCATTATAATTATTTATGTTTTGTTATTTTAGTAACTATGCTTTTAGTTTGGGTTTCTTACCAATATAATTATAAAATTTATTTTTCATCTTAATGTACAACACTCTATATATTTATTTTACTTTATTCTATTTAAGGTTAATATAACATTTACGGCTCATTTATTTCACTGAATGAATAAGGTTGTAATGGAATTTCACGAAGGAATGGAATAGAGATGTAATAGGATTTTTTTTATTAATTTTTTATTTAAATTGTGGTATTTTGAAAAAAAAGACAGTTCTAGCATTGAATTGGTATTCATAGGTTTGAATAAAGAATGGCTTCAATGTTTTATGTAATAAGGATTCGTCGTGGAATTGCTATTGAATGAACTAAACGGCGTAATAGCTATTCATAAGGAATAATGCTGCAATGGAATTGCAATTACAGTGAAGTGAACGAATAGTTAATGCTTGAATTTTCCTTAAATGTACAATTAACTACCTGAATCTAAAACAATCAATGAAATACCCAATCAAAGTTTTCATGTACATTAATGCTATCTCAGCTAACAAAGTCAAATCCTCTTAACTTTTAGTAAATGAGGAAGTGATACATGTGAAGTAATCAATAAAAATTGCCAAAAAAAATTAATCAATAAAAAAGTTTAAAATATAATTAAAATTTTAAGTAAGCGTATTAACTCATATGTGAAAGTTGCTAGGAGTTAATCTGCCTACTCTGAAATAGCCATGAATTCCTTAAATTGCATATCAATGTGATATTGGAATGAAAAATATATATATATGTGTGATTAGTTAATATAATTAATGAATGTGTTATTTTATATGTGAATAGTATTATGAAATTAATATTATTGTTTGATATCTATAAATGTGTGTATAGTGTAATGAATGTGTGTGTCTTTTTCAAATTAATATGCATGTGTTATGTTTGGAATTTAGTAAATTCACTTTTGAATTGTTTAGATGTATGACAGAAATTTTTGCCAATTTTAAACCCACATTTTGAGCTTAAATTCAATTCAAATGCCTTTGAAATTTTCCTAAATTAATCTTAGGTCAAATATACCATTAATGACAATTGTTGGATGAGTATTGGCTTAAATTTAAACAAGTTAAGACCTCTTTTTGGGCAGCCCTATTTTCATACGAATTTTCACTTCTTTTCTTTTCTTTCTTCTTTCTTTCTTCCTTTCCTCATCCCAAAATCTTAAACCCTAAGCCAAGGTTTATTACAAGCTTAAGGATTTGAATATCATTCCAAGCCAAGATTCAATCATGTGAGTTTAATACAAACTCTATCTTTTATTTTTATGTTCTATGTTGGATTGTTTGTAAATGTTAGAATATATATGATTTTGAGGTGATGATTGGTATGAGATTGAATTGGTGCATGGATGATAGTTTGGATGAGATTATGTGATTAATGGAGTGGTAATTTGTATTTTATAGGAGTGTTGTTGTGAGGGGATGAATGTTATGGGAGATTGAAGGATTTGGTAGTTGAGTTGTGAATTGGAAGTATGATTAGGGTTTTGATGCTTAGAAGTAGGATACATGTTGTTAAGATAGTGTTTGGATCCTATAATAAGCTTTGGAAAGTTTGAATTTAGTTTGGAGAAATTTTGAGAAATGAACAAAGTGTAGTAAAACAGGGGAAATCAAAAACAATTTTCGTATAGGCTAAAATTTGAACGTACGCCGGCATCTGGGATTTCTACACCGCCGGCCTAGAGGCGGTGTTGAAAGCCCATAGAATCAAATTTCTTAAGGCTGACCGAACGCCGCCAGCTTTCGATGGAAAAGTCAATCGGCGTTCATTCTTTTATATTGTACGCTGGCTGCTGGGAATCAAGGCCGTCGGCGTATGTGTCAAAGCTGCCATCGTATCTGGGTAAGCGGACGGCTTAGACCACTCTGGACGTTTTGAAAAATTTTGGGTTTTGGATTCTACGCCGGCTCAAGGCCGCCGGCGTGGAATGAAGGCAGTCGGCGTACCCTTGAACACTGCCAGCGTTGGCAGTGTTGATTTTCAAGTATCAAACACCGGCTCAAAGCCGCCGGCTTTGGCTGCCGGCGTATCCCCTACGCTTTTGAATTTTAAAAACATTTTCTAAAATTTTCCGAAGTTTGTTATTTGAGCAATTAAGTATTTGTTAAGCGATCTAGGATATATTAGGATGTTTAAATGCTCTATTATGACCTTTATTAATTTATTTAGATTTCTTTGATATATTTATCTTTTATACTAGTTAACTAGTGCTTAAGCTCAGTGTGAATTTAATATTGATTTAAACAGTGATAGATCATCGTCCAGTTAACCCCGTTAATCCCCGAGCTATATCAGGTATGCAGTAACTTGCCTGTCTCTTTACTAGGGTAGGCATCAAAATTAAGCTACCCTAAAATTAAGAAAATCCTATTGATATATGAGTGTTGATTGTCATTGTTTGCCGCTGAATCTGGTTCGGAGTGCGGCACCCTACTCAAATTGGGGGCAGGGTACTTCTCGTTAATGGATAGAATTGTTTAGGAGATATGAGTATCCGAGCTGCTCATATCAACCCCCTGAGCGTCGTGATGCGTTACTCAGGATCCCCTAGTATTACGAGCTACGCCGGAAGGTGGGGATGCCTAGTCTGTATGAACAGTAGGGACCACTCAGGGAGGCGGACGTAGTACTAGATCCTTGTTGTCCGGCGTTTGAATACTCCCATGTTGTCTTGCTAACTAAAGACTTAATAATGAACAAGTGATTGTTGCATAATGCATTTAGCCTAAGAATGTATGATTCACTTCGCATTTTGTATTTGTTACTTGTGTACTAGGCCTTTAGCTCATATTTTATCTATTTCAAGTGGTGATTCCGATAAGTTCTATAAGAGTATGGGGTACGGAACCGACTTTGAAGATTTTCTTGATGGGTTGGAGGATTAGAGATGACCATAGACTCAATGGACCCTATGAATGTAATAGATTAGATGAGATTCTTTTTGGTTGACGGTGTAATTATAGTGTTAGTTAGGTTGTGTTTTGAGGATTTTGGTTAAGGCTTGTAAGAAGCCTTTGGATGTAATATATATATATATATATATATGTATGTATTTAGCTATTTAGAAGTTGGGTTGTTTTCTTTGCCAAAATGTGTTGTAGTATAGCTTTGCTTAAGGTTTTAAAAAAAAATTTATGTCTCCCATTGTATGATATATTTATGGAATTAGTTAATCAATTACTCAAACAATTCCTTTAGGCAACCTTACATATGATCTTAGGGGTTATATGTGGTTGGGGAACCGTTATCTCCTGTTTCAAATATAGGGGTGATAGCGGGTCCTTACATACTCAATTTGCTTACTTGATTGTTTAATTTTATAACTTTTTATTAATTACTCATGTATCATTTTTCCATTCATTCAGAGTGCTAGCTCGGCTAATAGAGTTAGAGGTAGTATTAATGAATACAAAAACTTTAATTGTGTATTTTATTAAGTACTTTAAAGTTTAGGTAGTTCAAGTTCGAAATGCAATACTAACCCTTTTTATTTATCATATATTATTACTATTACTTTTTATTACTTCTTGTGTTTGTTGAACTCAATACTTTATTATCAATTATTTGTTGTCCATTTATTTAACTATACATTCGTACATTCATCTATTCCTTATTTCATTTTACTTTCTATCATTATTTTGTCATTACTTATCTTTGCTTTAGTATTGTGGAATTAATATTCCATACCACTTGGGAAATTGTCAAATTTGATACCTGAACTTTGCATAAAAATTTAATATAGTGCGTAAACTTTAAAATGGTTAATTTATTACCTAATCAAACTTTTCATGGTTATTTTTACTATCTTACTAATACTATTTGCTCTATCTCGTGATGTACGAAAGACAACCTATTAGCACTAGATGTTGTTAAGAAAATTAGTTGAAGTTCAATAATAGGTAGTCTTTTCCAAATTGGTAAATAAAACAAATAATGTTAAAGGGATAGTAAAAATAGTCATCAAAACTTTGATTAAATAATAATCCACTTCAAAGTTGAGGTACCAAATTGAGTTTTTATGCAAATTTTAAGTATCGAATTTAACATTTACCCATATTTTGTCATTGCTTATCTTGCTTTAATATTATGGAATTAATATCCGATACCATTTAGCAAAAATATTAACAAATGAAGGGCTAGCAAAATATATTGTTTCACTAAACTAGACATAAAGAAAAGGATACAATGACTACCTGCATAACTAAACTTGCTATGAAATGATGGAACTAAATAACATGACTGTGAAGATGCAAAAAACACAGTACAACACAGGTCCAAATAAGACGAAAACATACTCATTCTTCCCATCTCCTTTTGTAGACATGATAAAGTGCATAGGAAATATACAATTCACTTCTTTCCATTTTTATTATGTATTTTAATTTGTTATATGTTTTTTTTCCTTTTTCTATCTTTTATTTGTGTGACTTTTGTTAATGGAATATTATTATTAAAAAATATACAAGTTTGCAATTATTTAAGTCATTCTTGTAGATGGATGGCTTCAAGTAAAAGTAATCACATGCGTGTAGCGTGAGTATCGTGCTACATTAAAATTACCAATATGTATCTATTTGCTATTACCATTATATTGCATCTTATATATATATATAAATTTCATTAGTGGTTTCACTATTATATTTTATAACTACATAAGGATGAAAAAAAAAAATATTCAAAAGATAATTAATGGTATTTGGAGCATTTGATAAAATATTGTATATATATTACTTGAAAATTAATCATCGATCAAAAAAATAGAGTTAACATATGATATAATTAGTGTTATTTAGAATTAATTTATGCGATAAAATCAGCACATCTGTAATACGAACAATATAATTATTATTTGTAGTGTATTATGAATAAAAAAGTAGCTACTTATAAGAATTTAGTTAAATACAATTTTATGGTAAATAAATCCAATTCTATTAATTATTGTGAAAGAAAGAAAAAACTTTTTTTTTTTTTTGGGGGGGGGGGGGGGGGGGGGGGGTGTGGTGTTGTGAGGGTAAAGAGAATGTAATAAATGCATATTGAGAAAAAGAAAATGTATATATACTGTTGAAAATTAATTGTCAATTAAAAGATAGATTTAATATATAATATAATTAGTGTTATTTAGAGATACTTTATGCGATAAAATCAGAGTATCTATAATATGAACAATATAATTATTATTTGTAGTGTATTATGAATAAAAAATAGTTTTTTTAAAAATTTATTAGTTAAAATATAATTTTATGGTGAATAAATTTAATTCTATTAGTTATTATGGGGGGAAAAAAAAGCTAAGAGAGAGGAAGAGGGGGTGGAGGGTGGAAGAGAAAAAGAGAACGTAATAAATGCATGTTGAGAAAAGAACCTCTTGGATATAAAACCAATTTCTTAATTACTATCTGCTCTTTATAATATACATAAAACACAAGTATTTTTTCATTTTTAAAAAATTTTAAAAATTAACATTTTCCAAGTCTAAGGGGTCAAAGCCTCTATCAGCCTGCCTTAGATCCATCCATGCTTGCAAGGAGTGATACACAATGACATTTTAAGAATGATTAAGAAAAAAAATAAAATAAGTAAACAATCTCAATCATCTCAAATGTATTTGTGATAGGAGAAGGGGCTATTAAGCATCAAAATATTACTAGTAGTAATAACAAGCATTTGATCTCTGGAGATAGAAATTCGACAATGCCACAATGTTTCTATCAAATTTTTTATTTATCCCAAATGAAGAGGGACTTGAGGTATTTATAGATCTTAGCCATTAACATCATTCGTTAGATCACATTGACTATTGAAGGCCAAGATAGGTCTCTTTTAGTGTATGAGCTATATGAGAAAGGTTAGATAATGGAAAGTCTTATCCAACAGGCTTTACTTCAAGTCATCCATGTCAAAAGTCTCTCAATAATTTCAGTGAAGAACTGAATTCATGAAGCCCTATCACTTAGCTTAAGAAAATCATGTCCAAATACCTAATAACAAATATAAGGGATAATGTCGTGAATAGTATTTAAACTTTGGTAAAATATGCAATTAGTACTTAAACTTTGAAATTGATCAGTTTAGTACTAAAATAACTTTTCATGCACGCCAATAGTCCTTTTATCAAATTGGTTAACACTATTTAACCTACGTAATGCTTTAAATCAATATGACGAAGGTACTATTGATATATACAAAATGTTCTTTGAGGTATGAAATTGGTCAATATCAAAGTTTAGATACCTAATTATATATTTTACCAAAAATTAGATACCATTTGTGACATTTACCTTATACATAATCACATATGTATTTTTTAGCCCCTTTACAATTATTATAATTGCATCATACTTCACTATAATTATGTATTGGTTAGTGAAACATTTTCATATTATCGAATACTTGTTATTCTTGTTACCAGATCATCATCATCACCATCATCATTATTATCATCACTTGTTGCTGTTATTGTATGGAGTCATTCCTTTATTATGGTATTTCTTCTCACCATGAAGATTGAGTGAGATAACATTTACTTTTGAAAATTCTAATTACTACCACTAATAATTTGTTATTTTCATGAATAAATTGAGTAGATCTCTCTTAAAAATTTAAAAAATACACGAATGTCCAATATTTTTAAAAGTCGACACCTCTATCTCTAAAAGAAAATGACATAGCAAATGACATGGAAATTTATCTTATTAGATGCTATTGTGTCACCATATATAATATATATTTAATTAGAAATTTTTTTAAATATATTTAAAAATAATTACCACAATGGTTAATCCAAACACTATAATCCATCGCAAATACCTCACATTCACTCCTCGCAATTAAAAAATGCACTCTAGTAGAAAAAGAATGGTAAGTTATTCCTCTTTTTCTTCCACGTGACCTTAAGGATGCAATTGGTTTCTCATTATAGTAGTGTTTTTATGCCATTTATATGTGTTGGTAATTTCCACTTTCTAGGGTCTTGTTGTTTTCTGTTTAAATCGCTAAAAAATTTTGTGGAGACTATGTATATCTCTTGATCTTGAGATATATGTATCTTAATTTTTTTTTTAATTTTTTCTTTTAATGTTAAAACAATCTCTTATCAAATATAACGATATAATAGTATCCAATTATGTGACTTTACATACCATTAGAGAATGTAAGTATTGACTTTTAAAAAATTAAAGAGTTTGAACTTTTGTTTCTTTCAAAACAATATATCAGTAAGTTAAGATTCTTCTTTTAGCAATTTAGTAAATTTACAAATACAAACACAAGGATGTTTCTGTCCAACTTGGGCTACCATAGTCAAACACTCCAATGTTCAATGTTTATGTTTTACCTATTTGATTCAATTTGATTTCCTTATTAAATTATCTTTTCCATAATAAGTTATAATTATAGCAGTTCTTATTTTCCATTTTATTATTTATAATATTCTAATGTGCAAATTCCATTTTAGTAACATGAGTTTTCACACATTGATAACTTAAGTACCTATGCTTTTAATTTTGACCTATTGCAGACCTAAGTTATTCTCTTTAATGACACACTTAATAGTGGTTAAATAAAAGAATATAAAAAAGGGAAAAAATAAATAGTATAATCAAAACCCTAAATATCTATCTTTTCAACTAAAACACTCAAATCAAATAAACAATTTTCTTTTGTTCAAATCATAAATTAATCCCTAAGTGTAAATTCTCTAAATAGAATCCCCAGTAAATCATTCATAATAAGTTACCTACACTTCTTAAACTCTCTATTTTTCTAATTGCATTTGTCTCCATCGTTGCTAACTACTCCAATAGTGAGCACAACTTAGGAACACTTCTAATGATTGATATTTTATGGTAGCAATTATTGAATATGTGAAATTATAATTGCTGTTTTCCATCCTTTGTGTATGAGAATGCCATTCATGTGTTCCCATTATTTATTCTTTATTGTTCTTCACTCCAACAACCTTGCTATAATCGTTGTTATTTGTTTACTCCTTTTTTTTTTTCCTTTTTTTGGCAATAATGGCTTGGAAGACTAATGATAGGGTGATATTTACAAGTTGTCACAAAAATTAAACTTAAAGGAGTTACCACCAAGCCTGTTAGAAATTTTTTTATGTTACTAATATGCATTGTTTCATGTTGTAGGGCCAAGCTATGGTTATTCCAAAATCTATGAACTTAGAGATTAATCATGGTGGGCAGTTTATGAAAAGGGTCATCCATACTTATGATGGAGGCTCTTTTGAATTAAGGAAAAACATAGATTCTGATATGATGAGTTTCTTTTTTATTTTATTTTATTTTTTTGTTTTTTTTTTTTTTTTTTTTTTTTTTTTTGAGGTCCTAAGGATCTTAGAAGAGCTAGGAAAACCAAGAAATGCATTTATCTATTATTTAATACATAGACAATCATTAGATAGTGGTCTTAAGCCTCTTTAAAATGATGTTAATGTTGGTGCAATGTTAGAGCTATACTACTCATTGGGGGTTGATACTATTATGCTATACATTGATGTTCTTCCATTTATTTTAGATGTTGTTATGGATTCAAATGCAAATATGTTAGCCAATAAGGAACACTATTTGACTATGACTATGGATGAGGGTTTGGATGAGCCTATGATTGGAACAATGAATGTGGTATTGAACGATCATATCAATACGAATGAAGATGTGGAACATGATGAGGTAAGTGGCCACGTTAGCAGCAGTGATGATGACATTTACCACCACCTTGATGATTACCTAAGTGACAATGTAATTAATGATGAATTTAGTGTTATAACTCCACATTGTGTATAGGATGATAGTATTCAGTCCCTTTGTTGCTAATATTGGTAAGAGTGTAGATTTCAAAATGATTGAATGGGATTAGCCACAACGAAGAGTAAAAAAAAATTATTCATACCTTAAGCGAACTAAATACTTTGGGGAAAAAAAATTAAATCAAATAATAGTTGCACGTTTTGGTAACCAGAAATAACTATTTAGAAACAATATCACGAAAGTATTCTACATATTAGTAGTCAACATTGGAAAATGAATGAAAGAAATAAAATATACATGCTTAGACTCAAATGATTTTACATGTTGTGACCTTTAGAGATTCCAGTATTGTACATTTTCCTTGTTTTAGAAAGTTTTCATGGGTAAAAATTCATCGAAATATGTTGCTCTAAAGAAGGTCTATCATTTTTATGGATCTCTAAGACCAATATGAAGCTCTTACCAACATTATGGGCTTCACCAGCAAGATAGGAGATCTTGCATCATAAAGACTTTACAAACCATTTATTCTAGGAAAAATTAATAACCATCTAATAGATATATGACAACAGAAATTAACAATTAATTGAAATTAACATTGAACCTCTTCTATTTAAAATGATTTAACAAGATGAGATTCATATGAAAAAAAAATCCCTTTGATTGATTTGGACACCATTGGAATAAAGGGATAACAAACTAATATCCAAAGCTTTGTATGCCAAAATGCAAATTAGAAACCATTTTTCTTTTCTCTATAATATATATATATATATATATATATTAATGGAAAAAACCTTGATTCAATTCTCCTCCAAAGTTATAATATGTATTATTCAAAAAAGAAAATTACTTGTATTTTCATTTTAACTTTTTAATATAAGAAAAGCATTATTAATATAAGATGCTTCATAAATGATTCTCGTTTTTTAATACTAAATAATCAATCCATGTCCAATAATTTTATTGAGAAATATCCATGTGAAGGAAAGAATACGATAGATGATAGTTATAAACCAAACTTTGTAGTAGGGGTGAGAAAAAAACCAGTTGGATCAAATCAATCTGTAACCTAACCAAACCAAATTGAAAATATAGTTTTTTTTACACAATTTGGTTTAGAAAATTTTAATCCAAACCAATCTGTAAATTTATGGTTAGTTTGAAAGGGTAAACCAAACCAAATCATTTTAGATAAAAATAAAAGTATTTTACTTATAATTATAAGTTTTGCTATAATGATTGATTAAAGGTTGTGTGGGTATGAATCCGGATGCAACGATCACGTGCGTGTCGCGTGACTATCGCGCTACGCGTGACCTAAGGAAACAACACGTGATAGGATGATCAAGAGAGTATCGTGTAGGGAGGAGGAGTAGGCAATCTCAATAGGCTCTAACACACGTGTGACAGGCGAGGGAGCTATTGAGCATCAACCTCACTAACTACCACGAATATCGTGTGCGTTCTTGAGTGAGTCAAGTAATTAATTCACTAAGATGAAAATTCGACAGCACGACGGTGTTTGTCCAAGATTTCACCTTGTCCAAATGAGGTAAGGACTAAGGTATTTATAGAGAATCTAGCTGTTGATGTCGTCCATCAGATGAGACAGACAACCAACGGCCAGGATGAGTCCCTCTCATTATGGATATGGATGTGGGCTCCCTTATGGACCCGAGCCCATTGAGGCCTTCATTGTAATGTGTGTGAGCCAATTTGAGAAAGGTTGGAATTGGGCAAGCCAATTCCAACGGGCCCTACTCCAAGCCTACCATGCAAAAACTCCCATGATCATCCCAATTGAATTGGGCCTAACTCTTTAAGCCCTGTCACATTAGCCCAAAGAGGTAAATCCAAATAAGAATCAGGCTCAAGGCCTTTGTAACCAGATTTGTACATCTACATTTTGCCCCCTGACCAAAGTCCTTCGGGTCTCATCGGAGGGGTTTGGGCATTATTTCAAGCCCTTTCGAATGACAAAAGTCTCATCCAGCGCATGTGCACTATAACTTAGCTGCACTACTACTTGGTGTATCAGTTTCTTGATAGCTCGCAATGCAAAAGTTTAGTGAGACATTTGTTATTCACTAAATAATCAAGTTTACTTGGAGTTACAACCTTCCAACAACATGTCATGGTAAAGTCTCAATGCTTCTTCCATATTACCATTCTCGCATAATGCATATATGATCGGGTTGAAAGCGAATATATCACGCTTACATCCCCTTACTTACCATTTCTCTGGACATCTCAAGAGCTTCATAAATTTCGTTTTCCTTACATAGGGAAACTATCAGACAGTTATACCCAAATGTATTTAGATCAATTCCATTATCTTCCAAGACATAGATAAAATTTTTCGCTTCTTTCTTGTGACCCTCTTTGCATAGTCCATCAATCAAAATCGTGTAGGTGATCACATTGAGCTCACGACCTTTCATCTTCATTTCATTGAACAAACCACAGGCTGAGGATAAATAGCCTTCCTCAAATTTGTACATTTTGCAAAGCATATGAACCAAGATGGTACTTGTATTTGGAAAGGCAGTATTTGGTAAGAAAGACAAAGAACTCATCAAAGGAAGCCTACCATAGTGCACGATTAGACATGGTGCAACTGCATGGGGCATGAAGATCAATTAAAAATTTCAGTCGCCCTTTCAAAGATAGACTTCAGAATAAAGGAGGCCCCATCACGAGCTAGACTCCCAAGAGGACGAAAAGGCGGCTGCTCAGAAGAACAAACAACAGCAAGAGTAAATTCACTGGGCCTGAGACCTTCTTGTTGCATTAAAGTGAAGTGTCGAATTGCATTTTCTGCTTCATTAGTATGCAAATAACCAGAAATGATTGTGTTCCAACTAAATGAATTGCAATATATTAGTCTGCTGAAAACCAGCTCAACATCCTCTAAATAACTGCTTTTGGCATACATATCAACAAGGGCTGTTCCAACGGTACCATTAATATTAAGGCCATTTTTTCAAATGTTAGCATGTATTTGCTTTCCAAAACCTGCATTAGGACTGAGAGAATATTAGCAGAAAGCCTGAATATTGATCCGCAAATAGAGTATTAGGCATGAACCAAGTGTCTCTTCCCTATTTGTCTTTCTCTTTTGTGTATCAGGATTGTACAAGAATGTGCTTTGTCGTGACGTGACCCCTGTCCAAGGTTTGGTTTTCCCGAATCACTTCAAAATATCCGCCTTTAAATTATCACCATTCCATCATTTCTTTCTGCTACATCGCCGAGCTGACTCGCATAAGTCCCACGCCCCTCTTATCTATTTAGCATTTCTTTTATTCCATCTGCACATGACCAGTACAAGTATTGTACATGCCACGTCCTTCATTTCAAATCATAACAAATTCATAAGGACTAGCGTGTTCCTTATCTCTTTCCTTGTTTCTCATCCACACAGGGACAAACATGAAACCATCATTAAGACTCTTGCTCATTCTTTTATACAGACCAGGCCAGGTAATGTAACGCTGACAATGGAATTGGGAAGGTTTTAGCAGAGTAGTGCTATAAACTAAGCAAGCCGCGGAACGGTTAAGGCTGCAAGCAAACGTCCTTTCAATTTCTTGTTTTCCCATGTTGTTGTACCAAGAACATTTTGTCTGCCTGGTAGGTCCAATTTGCATTATGGCGATAGCATCAATTATCTTAGAAGGAATCAACCAAGAACTTCAAGCAATATTTTATGTTAATTCCTGCTCCAAAACAACTAGAGGTTTCAAAATGCTGCCCCTCAGACCTTGCTAACTTTGAAGATAATGCTGGAGTAATGCAGCTGTGTAGAATTCCCATTTGTTTGAGTGAATTTCATCAAGAATGAAGCCGAAGAAGCTCAGTTCAGCATTTAATTTGATCGAAGAAAAGGCACAGGTTGCAAAGGAGTTTGACCTGAGAATATGATGATCCACTAACATCCAATAATGAGAATGACCACGCAAGCCTATTATTTGATGTACAAAATATTTTTGTCCTGGCACAAAATAGAGGATACTGGACAACCATAACATATCTTCTTTTCCCTCTTTACAACCACAAAGAATGAATGAATATACATAAAAAGCCGCCTGTATACACAAAAGATATTTACCCCTAACTCACAGAAATCTTCATATATCTATCTGAGAATGCCAAAATTGTCGAATGAGGTTTTCTTCACCTGTAGCAACCAATTATGACACTAATGCCTTTCTTCAGGGAGATGTTGCCCCATACATATTATAGACATCAAGTAGCTCTTAAGAACAGCTAATTCCGAGCTTCCCTTCACATGCCATAGTAAAAAAAAAGCTCATAATAGAAAAGTTCCCAACTCACGAGCATGTCTCTTGAGAAGCACTTTCTTGTCACCAGCCTAATCCAGACGATACGAGAGGTCAAGGTTGTGTATCAAAAGTTCAACACTGTCTGTATCATTTCCCCCACCCTTTGACTTTTCCTGAGGACTTGCTTGTCCATTATGTCCCATTATGCTGGCTATGACACTTGTCCGAGCAGTTTTTGGTGAAAATTCCTCCCAAGGAGGTACAAAGATCAACTTGGTGCACTGGACAAGTACTTGATTACGGCTAAGTTTTTCCCACCATGCTGATCCCAATGACCACCATCTTATCATCAAACCATGCTCAGAGAAAGCAACCAATCCCTCTTCGTTAGGAGAAAAACTCAACGCTGAAATCACAGTTGTCACTGCCAAGCCAGACGACCCCACTAGCAAACTTGGCAATCCTAGTGGTGCGCTTGCATCAAGAACTTTTATCTTTGTTCCACTCTGCATGTCATAAACTCGAATGCTTGCATTGCTAAATTCACCAATTGCATTACCAACTGCTAATTTGGTCAATGCCTCATTCAGAGCTACCATGGGATATACACGTACAACTTCCTTCAATGTTGCCATTGAACTTTGGAGACAAGTCCTGCGCATGACTGTGTTGCTAGGATCCATGGTTTGAAAAATAAAGCTAATTACCTTATCGAGATATTGAGCAAGGCTTTTTGAAGCCCCCTTGACAACCCTGATGAGAGTTGTAAGAGACACTACATGGACAGGTGAATCTGATGCAGTGGACCAGATCTGACGTTCTATTACACTTAGAAACCCTGGTATGTCAGCCATTGCTAAACTTGGAAGTAAGACCCCAATTAAGGTCTCTCGAATTGCATTTGGCACAACTGGACTTGCAGAAGAACTACTTACACACTCCACTTGGAAAAAAAATATCTCCAATCAGACGAGGAATTTCAGATGCAATGCGTGTCTTCCAAGTTTCCTCCATACCTTCTGCCAAGAGCTCTGCAGTGGTGCAACTATACTTCTCATTCATGGCCATAACCAACTTCACCAAATGATGAACAACCAGGGAGGCAAGACTTGACTTTACAAGACTGGAGTACCAAATGGCCAGGGCAGTTGCAACTATTATATGTGAAGTCATTGCATCTTGGCCTGTTCCACCAACACATGAAATCCAGTCCTGCACTTCATATGATTCTAGCCATGCAAGTATGTTAGATTCCTCAACCTGAGAGATGCCTTCTTCTTGTGGCTGCTCACTGTTATATGTTCTGTCCAATCCAATCTCTTCATTTAAGCTTTCAATTTCATTTTCATGGTCTCCAGCTATTGAATTGATATATTTCATATGGGTAGTTGCTTTTTGACTACAGAGAGGACCAGGAATAGCCCGTGAAGCAACACAGTGGAACAGTGATCTTGCAGCCATGCGTACATGCTCACCGTTGTCTTGCCAGAAACTCACAGGAGTGATGGTGCCTTAATATATGGGATTCTCTCTGCAAAATTCCAAGTGTAAAATGTTGCCAAAGCACTGCTAGCTGCCGAAGTGGAGTGAGATAGGCTGATCATCTTTTATTTCATGTCCCTCTGCATGCCAGCATATTCATTGTACAGGCTCTGTACTATTAAGGAGGTGTTGAAATTTGATTTGCTTGCGGTACGAACGGACAGCTTTTCCGTTATTCTCCTCGTCCACGATATTCTTATTTTCTTTATTTGGTCCAGCAGCGAGGTAACGGCAAAAGCAAAGGCATCCTTTTCTAAGGCTGTCATCTCTTTGTTTTGCATCGCGAAGCCTTTAATTCTCATTTTGGGACCAGGCAAGAAGATCATGCATATATATATAGTCCAACGCTCACACAGGCTAAAAGAAAATGGTTAATCCTTTCTTCCTCTAAGAAGCATATGGTCTTTCCAACGCTCACACAGGCTTGTTCTGGTTCTCAAGACCGAACGGCTTGTGTGTGGAGACTTCCTGACCTAGTACCGGTGGTTGTCAATATTTGGGATGATTCAATAGCTCTTGATAAAGAGGAAGCATTCCACAAAGAGGAAGAGGGAGTTCTCAAAAGTCAAGAATTAGAAAATGCTTTGTTGGATGCTAATTATTCCAAAGCAATTCAAATTGCATTACAACTCTGCCAGCCTCATAAGTTGTATGAGCTATTTGCGGAAATTTGCTGGAATAAAGAAGCCATAAATCATATAGAGAGTGTCCTTTCGTCTCTAGGAAAAGAAGAAGTATGTCAGCTCCTTGAATATATTCGAGAATGGAATACAAAGCCAAAGCTATGTCACGTTGCCCAATTTGTGCTTTTCCTTATCTTTAAGATACTTCCTCCACCAGAGATCAGTGAGATAAGTGGGATCAGAGAGCTGCTTGAAGGCCTGATACCATATTCCCAGAGACACTTCAACAGGATAGACAGACTCAGAAGAAGCACGTTTATGTTAGATTACACTTTGAATGGAATGGTTGTTATTGAACCTGAAGCAGGCATGACAAACAATAAAGGTGCACATTTGCCGTCTGATACGAAGGATACCACTCTAACTTCTGAGAAGGATACTAAACAAAGTTTGCAAACGGAGGAAAAATCTAGTATCAGAATTAAAGAAGCCGGTGCAAGGTGGTCTGAGACGCCTGGGACGGACCAATATTCCAACATTGACTGCATTATCGAGAAAATTGATGTACGGAGACTGCATCTTTTAACAACAGTTTTTTTTTTAATTACAATAGTTTCATTTCATGTATACCAGCTTTATCTGTTATTTCTTTTGTATAATGCTGCCATTAAATAGCTTTGTTTGTTGAAACGTCGGGTTCATTGTAGGTTGAGGATTCCATCTTCTTCGTCGATACTGCTAGGTTAAAGTCAACGAGCACAAACTTCTTTCGAATGAGTTTCCATTTGTTTTTCATCTTCTTTCAAATGGGTTTTCATTTTTCTGTTTTCCCAAGCTTTTGTCTTTTTGCTTCATTCTCTGATGTAGTTTCCAATGCTTTGCTTATAGGTGCCAAAAGATTGTGGGCAAGGAGAGGAGCATCCTATCTGGAGCTCTTTCACACTTCTGGATAACCTATGAATTTATAAGAAATGGGAGAAATAAGAATCACCTTGCTATTCTTATAGGAAAAATGGGTGATCTTGTTCCCTAGGCTTGTGTAGCTGCCAGTCTGCACACTGCAAAAGTTGAAGATGAGACTTTGACTTTAGAGCGAAATAGGGATGTTGATTGGAAATGCTTGCCCGGTGACACAGTGATTCAGTTGTTATTGTGTATGAATTACCGCAATCAAGTAAGCTTGGCTTCAACTTGTAGGACATGGATGTCATCGATTAAACACACGATTTTGAGGGGTTTGTCATTGTCATGTTGATGGTCGGAGTGGTTGTGGTAGCTATTGTTGTTGTTGTTGTTGTTGGTTGTTGGGTCCATTTATCCAAGATGTATGGGTTCGTAGCCTACTCCTCTGCTTCATGCTCACTTGCATTTGTTTTTAGCAATACTGATCTTGCTTCTTCGAATCGATTTTGCAAGACTAGCCATTTTGGAGATTCTGGAATTATGAAGAGTGCAAACCCAACAAATACATAAGGTAGTATCCCTACGGCAAGCATAACCCTCTAGCCTATGTGCAATGGAAGACTAGCAAATGCATAGTTTGAAACGTAACCCAATAATATTCCCGCATTAGTGAAAAATCTCTAGAAAAGAGGTAAGCGTTCCTCTATAGATGGCAGGCGAGACTTCGGCTATGTAGACAACAACAATAACTGCTCCAAAGCCGATTCCAAAGCCAACCAATAATCTTCCTAATATGAGCATTTGATATGATGGAGCAAGGTTCATTACAACTGCACCTACTTGAAAGACAACAGCTGAAGCAGCCATTGTCCGTTTCCTACCAATAATATCCGATGTTTTGCCTCCTGCTAGACTACCTAAAAGAGATACAATGCCCAAGATACTGACAAGAACTTCTTCCTGTATTTCTGTGATCTTTAGATCTTCTTGAATGAATATAATTGCTTCACTCATTACGCCTTTAAACTTTTTGCAATGTAGGTCCTAGATTGAAGCGTTGAACCTTCACCACGTATACTTTTGACTTTATTTTTGTAAGTATGATTTTCTTGTTTTATGAACTCATATTAATGTCATCAACTGTTAATAATTCTTGAACATGTGTCAAAAGAATACTCAACTTCAAACATTCCTGTCTATCATGTATTCTATTCATTCACCAAATGATTATGGTGTCTCATGATATTTAAGACAAAGCTTTTAGTTGTTCGTGTTCAGACCGCATAAATGGCAATCTTGAGACCCTGCACTGTACGATGACACTCTCAGCCGTCCGCGTCCCAAACCTCATGTGACAATCTTGGAACCGCACATTGCGTCCGTGTTCCATTCCTCACATGATGATCTTGGCACCGCACCGCTATGAGAGAGGCTCTCCTCGGTTATTTGTGTCTCACTTGCCCATGCGACGATCTTGGAACCGCACCACTATAAGAGGGGATTCTTACTCATCTTGTGCACCCAGTCGTTTGGTGGATGAATGTGATACTTTGCTAGCTAATATGCTTGTTGTGTATGTCTCATGTTGTTGACTTGAGTTCACAAGTAGTACATATTGTCATCTAAATCAAGGTTTTGCATAAACAACTTCATCTACTATTTTCATTGTACCAAGACTCTTTCTCCCTTTTTTTTTCATTATTTTAGTATCAAACTTGCTTTCTTCATCATCTTGTGGATGAACAATATCATAATAAGTAAATACTCCAAAGTAGACAACTGTCTAGTATGTATCATTGACCTTGTCAGAAAATTAGATGGTAGGAGACAAATTGTTTATGACACGTGCCATGTTTTAGAAAATAGCACTCGAGTACCTTTACTTCGATGATATGGATAATGATTGATGGTTTCATTCAAAGTATGAGTCAGCATATATAATGAATCCTATACCAGCACTCCTTAAGATTTTGTAACATATCATTGCCCCACTTTCTTTGTATAAGTTTAGTACCTATGCTTGTCACAGCTCATAGTGCATGCGATACTTTTTTTTTTAACTCAAGTTTGGATGTCGTGTCCTACGCTCCTTTGAATTCGCTTGCGCCATCATTGCCATACCTTAAAGGAACATATTGACTTTGTTTGGAGACAAGCATTATTTTCATGGAAGCTAGTATCACATGCACGTACATGTTTTGAGCATATTGCACAAATGAACTTCATGCATCATTGCATAAGTGAGGATCACTACAAACAAACATTTTGCACTTCAAGCATCACAAATGTGCATTGCACATTATTGATTTGTGATAGGCATCACTTGTCTTTCTTTGTTGTAATCTCTTGGTATGCAATATCGTCTCCCTTTTCCTTTCAATATGAGTTGTATCGAATATGTGAAACTGACCAGGAAATAAAATCAACTCATCATCTATATCCATTTATATTCTTGATACTCATTTTCGCCTTGTGATATATCTAGTCATCATGCGCTTTGGAGTAGTAGCTCTCATATGATTGCAACACATGAAAAGACGTAGTAGTAGGATCACTTCAATCCCTTAGACACTTATAGAGTTATTATAGGCATCACAGACAAAAGAGCATGTCTATATAACAAGGATTGTCATTGAAACACAACACTTAGTTTTAAAACATGCTTTTTTTTTTTTGTGATCATACGCGCTTAGGAGCAAAGCTTCAACCAAGCAAATATTATCTATATAAAAGATGAGTGGATCATTGCATTAGTAGCACTGCTACTTCCTCGCAATGATGTTTAGACAATCCATTTAAGGAAAATGAACATTCACGCTTATGCAGCGATAGTAGCATTATTATCAATCGCGCTCATGCAGCGACGGTAGCATTTGTTATCAATCGCGCTCATGCAGCGATAGTGACATTTGTTATCAATCGCGCTCATGCTGCGATAGCATTTGTTATCGATAAATTTTTATTAGTCAAGGGGGTATTTCCCACTACTCAACTATATAGTACTTGTGTAGAATACCATATGCAAGGATTACTTGGCTCAATAGGGGTTGTCAAGGGATTATCTCCACTACTTGACAACTAGAAATACCAAGAAGAAAGCGGTGATGAGCTATCAACATCGTGCGCCTAGGAGCTAAGCTCTGACTCGTCAGCAACGATGTCTAAATCAAATGTTATATTTGTTATTGTTTTTCTTTCATTACTAAAGGGTAATCTTACTCAATTTGATGTCGATCCCCTTTTTTTTTTAAACTAGCTTTGCGCACTAAGAAGATTAGTTTCTTACTTTGCAGCAACAATAGCGATGAAAAGGAAAATAAGTGATCATACCATCATATTTTCACGAACAATACTGACTGATTAAGTAATACAGTTCATTCATTGGGTAAAAGCATCTAATGCTTTGTTTACACGAAAACAAAAGGGAAATGAGAGAGATAGGATAATACCACTCTTGGTCATAAACAACTCTTTCTTCAATTCATGCACTGCTTTACATTTCCGTCCTATCATAAGCCTTCTTGTGTTTCTTTACACCTCTACAACAACCACGCTTCTTTCTTTTGTTAAATTCTTGAGTCTTAATTTCTTCTCCTATGGGTACTGATTCCGCATGGGATTCCACTAAAGTCATATTTGCTTCATTTTCATGTTCATAGAAAAAGGTAGCTTCAGCAAAGTGGAGTTCATTACGATTGAATGGATTCTTTGTCGCATGGATTAGGATATCACTTCCACTCCAATGACCTTTCATGCACTGATGTTGTGTTGAGGGTATCATGTTGTACTCGTGCAGCCATGTCCTTCCTATGAGAAGGTGATAGGACACCGGTGCATCAATTACATGAAATGTAGCAAGGCCATGAATGGGCCCAACTTTAAAACTTGCTTTGACATAACCCATTGTCATTGTAGAAGATTCGATAA
Source organism: Combretum micranthum (assembly GCA_024138025.1). Classification (NCBI taxonomy): domain Eukaryota; kingdom Viridiplantae; phylum Streptophyta; class Magnoliopsida; order Myrtales; family Combretaceae; genus Combretum; species Combretum micranthum. The sequence goes on from JAMXBD010000030.1 coordinate 2,128,033, forward strand.
AACTATTCACTGTGATGGGATGCTTCATCAAGTATCGAATATCTATTCTTGCAGCTTTGAAAGTAGACATGGGCATGATATTGAGTGAGGATCCATTATCGATAAATGTCCTCTTGATGGGGTAACCATTGAGTATACTCTCTACATACAAAGGACGATTGTGATTGAAGTTCTTCAAGTGTGCATCAGTTCTAGTAAATGTAATTGCATAATCCCTTGTAGAGACCACTCCTTTCTTAGGTTGAACTATGTCGCATCCGCTATAATGACCTTGCGCAATTTGGTTAAGTACAGTCGTTGCTGCAAATCGTGCATGATCATCAAATCCAAGGAGATCAAAGAAATTCTTAAAATTTGAAGTCTTTAGTAAAGTAAAGATGACATTATCATCCCCATGAGTTTCAATTTTGAGTGTATTGTCATTTTCTTCATGTCCCCAACTAGCTGTGTGTCTGTTGACTCCATTATAGTAGGATCATGGGTAATGGCATTCACAGCACCACGTTGATTGCCATGAGCTGGAAGTGGGTTATTCCTGACATCATTATTCTCGATGATAAGTTCACCATTCTCAACTCTTTCATTAAAGATCCTCTTCAAAGTAAAACAATCCTTAGTAGGATGCCCCACAATCCTGTGAAATCTACAAAATTTAGGATTATTTTTTTCTTCCTGAGTTGGCAAACGTTCTACTCTTGGGAGTTTGAGATTTCCATCTCTTAACCACTGATCTAGCACAGCGTACACCTTTCCCATTGAGCAAGGATATGTTTGTGCTTCTTTTGCCCTCTCACCCTTGGGCTTCTCAACTCTTGGTTTCTTCCTTCTTTGAAATCTTCACTTTGAGCCAAATTCACCGATGGTTCTCTCTTGTTAAACTTAGCACTTCCTCCTCTTGTCGTGCAACGAATTATTGGTCCTTCGCGCATTCTCAACCAAAGTGGAGAATGAGCTAAGAAAGATTTTCAAATGCACGCATACTCAGTAAACATGCCTTGGATACAAATTTTCACTAGCTCTCTTTCATCACATATGTCTTGGATGTCTATGAACGCTCCCTGAAGCGCTCGATGTAATCCATCAAGTCTTCCTTGGGCTTTTGACGGATTCGTCCCATATCAGTCAAGGTCACTCGTTCTTGTGTGGAGAAAAATTTCTCTAGAACATTTTGCACATGGTTGCCCATGAATCTACAGATCCAGGGGGAAGATTCACGTACCAAGTGTACGCTTTCTCTGTGAGGGACTTAGAAAATTCTTTCAACTTTAAATCATCATCAAATCCATAAACCTCTAGTGTTTCAATGAACTTCAACAAATGTTCCTTGGCACTTCCCTTTTTACCATTGAATAGCATGAATTTGGACTCACATAGTCCTGAGGATATGGCTTAGCAGCAATACGTTGATTGTATGGGAGCTTGAGATCCAATACTCCCACATCAGACTTAGCTTGTATTTCCCTTAGGTACATGTCCAGATCTTCCTTCGTGACGAAAGTACCTTTAGGAGTTGAAGTAGTAACTTCAACTGGTGTAGCTGGAGTGGCCGTTTGGAGTAAAGTTGCATTGGGTTGAATAGTGGGTCCACCAATGACAATTGGTGGTGTAGCCTGTGAGGATGAAGATCCTCCAAGTTGAGCATGTAATGCAGGCTGGGAAGTTGATGGTGTTCCAAGTTGAATTCCAGTATTCATTACCTGAGGTGCAAGCGGTTGTGTGATTACAGGCTCTAATGGAGGGATTTGCTCTCCAACTCTGGTAGGATCTTGTTCAGGAATAGGAGTAGGATTAGCAGGTGGAGCAACTTGAGGTGCCTGAGAAGCGCGTTGTTGCGCAACAACAACAGGGGTCGACGAAGTCGCACCTTGTTGCGTGGCATAGCAGCTATTCCAGGCAGGTACTGAGCAAATATTGTCATGAATTGTTGGAATTGTCTTGCAAACTCTTGCATTGATTGATTGACTTGTTTGGTATTTTCTTGCACAGCACGTAAGATCGCAGCATTGTCGATTTGAGCACTAGTAGGTTGGTTCGCATCCTCAAGTGCTGGCATGTCATGTTCAGCGGCCTCGAGATTAACATTAGTTTCTTGAGTTGTACTCTCAGTGGGATCTGTGGGTCTTTTTCTTGGAGGTGCCATCATGCGAGTGTTGATTTCCCTCTCCCTAGTGGAGTCGCCAAAAATGTCTGGGTATGAATCCGGATGCAACGATCACGTGCGTGTCGCGTGACTATCGCGCTACGCGTGACCTAGGGAAACAACACGTGATAGGATGATCAAGAGAGTATCGTGTAGGGAGGAGGAGTAGGCAATCTCAATAGGCTCTAACACACGTGTGACAGGCGAGGGAGCTATTGAGCATCAACCTCACTAACTACCACGAACATCGTGTGTGTTCTTGAGTGAGTCAAGTAATTGATTCACTAAGATGGAAATTCGACAGCACGACGGTATTTGTCCAAGATTTCACCTTGTCCAAATGAGGTAAGGACTAAGGAATTTATAGAGAATCTAGCTGTCGATGTCGTCCGTCAGATGAGACAGACGACCAACGGCCAGGATGAGTCCCTCTCATTATGGATATGGATGTGGGCTCCCTTATGGACCCGGGCCCATTGAGGCATTCATTGTAATGTGTGTGAGCTAATTTGAGAAAGGTTGGAATTGGGCAGGCCAATTCCAACGGGCCCTACTCCAAGCCTACCATGCAAAAACTCCCATGATCATCCCAATTGAATTGTGCCTAACTCTTTAAGCCCTGTCACATTAGCCCAAAGAGGTAAATCCAAATAAGAATTAGGCTCAAGGCCTTTGTAACCAGATTTGTACATCTACAAAGGTCATACATATTCTTATGATTTTATTATGATATTTAAAATATGATGAATTTTGGTTAATAATAACTTGTTCCTTTTTTAAAATTATTTTTTGGGTTCAATATATATTCCTTCACTGTTAACTTAATGTTGTTTTTTTATTAATAATTTGAAATCTGTGGAGTATGAATTTTATTATTCAGTTATATTTCTTATTATGTATTAATTTTACATTATATATTATGTTAGTAGATCATTTTTATTCATGGATAAATTTTATTGGTAAATGATTTTTTTATTGCCATTGTTAGTAGATGGTTGATTGAGTGATTTTTTTTATTATATTTTATCATATAATTGTCAATAAGTGTACCATACTAGTGATTAAATGATTTTATGAGGCATTATGAGTTATGAATGTAATGGATTTATAAAATATTTTGTTGAAATTTACAATATGAATTTTGTACCGTGATTTCAATATATGAATAGTCACAGATGAAAATATTAGAATTAACTTTTTTTTTTAGAATTTTGATTTAATTTGTAATTCAAACCAACCAAACCATTATTTAAGGGTTAGGCATAGGAAGGGGAAAAAAATCCATAAGTTATGGTTTTATTTTAGTGAAAACCGGACCAAACTGATTTACGCCCACCCCTACTTTGTACATGTGAAGGAAAGAATTTCTCGTAAAATTAAATTAATTATTACAGAGTTTAGCTATTGGCTCATAATTAATATGGTATTATTTGATGTAATAAGTTGAGATTCATTGATACTTATTACAAAATAATGTGATAATTATTTTTATCAATTTCAAAATAACTTTCTAAGTGATTCACGTGTATTAAATTTAATGAAAAGGAAATTTACCAATGAAACAAGTTATTGTTTTGTATCAATATGAAAATGATGACAATCAACTCTTATCCGTGAGTTTCACTCGGTGACAATGCTATTGGATATTTTCAAAACAATGGTGATCGGAAGATCCGTAATGAGAATATTTGCTATGTGATTAAAAATATTTATATAATAAAAAAATAGTTATTATTATTTTACAAATATGTGATAACTATTTATTCGTCAAAACAGAATGTAACAGCATCCCAAGACAACAATTTTCCATCCTCTATCATGACCACTACTCCATATTTGAGGGTGAAAATAAGACAAAATGGATAAGATGTTGAGATGTTACGCTTAATGGCTGACAGATTACTGATTTCTCTGGTGTCGAAAAATATAATAAGGATCATATCAAAATTCACGATGAAACTGAGGAAATAGCTAGAGAGCACCATCTGCATCTATTTGTCCACGCCTCATGGCGACGATTCGTAGATCAGTGTTATATTATCCAATAGAAAGGATACACATCTTGCAATTTATCTCCTACTATCAAAAGGTCTATATCTACAATCAAGTTATTATTACATAAACCAAGCTACAAAATGTTCCATATATCTTCATCTAATTTTCGAAGTTTGCTTGAACTAAATTCTACAAAGGTATAATTTCGTTACATGCAATAAAATTATTATAAGTTCTCGATTGGGGGAAAAATATCTCACGTAATGGATGTGAAGAATGTTCTTCTTATTACCTTTCTATTAGGCTACAAAGTAAGATTAAGTAATTTTTACTATGTACAAATTCAAAAAGTATTTTTTAAAACTTTTCATTATTGTGTTTACCCATGTTAATTAATAATATAAAAATAGTTAAGGAGACCATAAAATTTGTAAGTTGTAACCCTTTGTATTTTACATTCTGTCCAATTCTTGAATTCCGAAAATATGGCCCGGTTGTTCCCAACCCCACGTGTTCAACAAAAACTTTAAGACCTTTTTATTAAGATAATAATTTTAAAAAATAAACGATAGTTAATTTTTAAAATTACAAGGAAATAGGAAAAAAAAAAGGATATCCTTTTTAGATTACAGGAAAAGTCCCTAGTTTATCCTTTCCCCCCATTTTCTCTCTCATTAAATTCCGTATATATGTCTAAATGCTTAATTAATTAAGAAAACCCTAACACCAACATTATAATATTTTGGAGGAAAAAAAATTGAACATACTCTTTTTCAATTAATATAGAGGTATTTTCTTTTCTTTTTCTTTCTTTTTTTTCTTTTTTTTTTTTTGTTAAATAACAATACATTAGTCTTCATACATATATGATCAAAAGATTCTCCAATATAGCAAAATGTGGATCAATAGCTTCTAGTACACCGATCCAGACTATGAATATTTGGTAGGTATTACACACCACGAATAAAGTATACTTAGTATGTAACTACCAATTGTAATGGCGCTTTAAAATATAAATATTATTATTTATTTATTTGGGCTTGACTCGTGGGCTGAGTGACAGGACCCAGTGAGTCCGATTCAATTATATCGAAATAGCTTGGGGAGATTTAACTTGGTGGGCTCGGAATTGGGATCATTGAACTGATCCGCTGCATCCAACCCTTCTCAAGTAAGCTCATGCACAAAGGAGATAGCTATTGGCCTTAACCCATGAGGAGCTCATTCAAGATTACCATGAATTGAGATTACTCCATCTCATCTGTTAATCACTAAGATGATTTGATAGTCGTTATCTATACCAAGTGCCTATAAATACTCAGTTAATCCTCCTTATTTACAACTTTTGGAGAGAGAAGATAAACAGCATTCTACAGAAGAGGCTATGTTCAAGATCAAACAAGACAACTCAAATGATTTCTACTCCAACTGTTTAAGAATTGTAAGATTGACGCATGAGATCTAATCAAGCTCCCTTACCTATCACTTGTGCATTTGAGACACCGAGACTGTCTGTTCCTCCTCTCCTGTTATTCTTTCCAAGCCATTTCATCATTAAGTGTTATTTCGTCAATAGCACTTCGCAGTCACGTTCTAAGCGCAAGATCCATGGGATACGTGCGTACCTACTAGAAGAATCCCACATCTACACCAATGATATTCTAAGAAATGATCATATAGGTGATAGTTATTCTGAAAACTATCCACTACCTTCGTCGTGTGTTAAAGTATGGTTGATGAGTATTAAATTAAATATTGGTGAGTTTGAGTTGTATTTCTGCCCAAGGTTAAAGTTTAGATTTCTTTTTTTTTTTTTTTGGGTAATTTGTAAATTTAGAAAAATCTAGAAGGTATGTTTGCAATATTTGAAAATACATGTATAAATCTATTCTAAAGTGAAAGTTTAAAAGAGCCATTGGTATTTCTTCCTTAAATTATTTTGATGGAAAGTATAATTTGCTTGGATAAATGAGCTTTTTGTCAACTCTAAATAAGGAGAAAAGGATAACACAGTCCAATACAAGTATGATTTCTTACTACATAAATATGATGAGGTAAAACTGTATCTTATATAAGAATTGTAGTATACAAGTAATTTGTACTCATCAATGTTTCCTATCATGAACTATTCCCCATTTTCATGTTCTTGCCATTGGTATGGTATATTTGTTTTGACCTTCTTCTAACTTTGTAAGATAGTAAATTGGTGATCATGCCTTTCCGTCTTTATATTTTATTATGGCTTTCTATGTTTGTATTGTACTTCTTAATATTTTGTGTAAAGTGTTTTGCTACATTCACGTTAATTAACTGTTAAAAAATGACAATAAAAGCACATAGAAAGCCATAAATATATCTCCATATAAAAAATAGTACAAAACCCCAACCCTAGAAATTCAATTATTAAGACTAGAATTGTAAGTGAGTTAATCATACTTACGAACTACTTGAGTTCGGCTCGGTGTAAACTCGAATTTGGCTTAACTGCGATCGAGTCAAGTTCGATTTTGAGTTTGAGCTACTCAAATAACTATTGATTTCGAGTTTGAGCTTTAAAATGCTTGATTCGAACAACTCATGAGCCTATTTGAACTTTCAATATTTTTATAAAAAAGTTTATAAAGATTTTTTCTTCCCATTTTTAAAGCATATCTTTGTATCATAGTTTATCTTTTCTTTTTTCCTTTTCTACATTTATTATATTTTAAGACTGAGTCAATTAAAATCTTTATTCTATTTTCAGATCCCAGCTTATTTTTTAGTCTAATTGATTTTTATAGAGATAATCAAGCATAATTGAGTTGATTTAAGCTTATCGAGTATCAATTTGAGTCAAGTTCGAGCTTAAAAATTAAAGCTTGATCGAGTTGGAATTGAGTTTTAAGCTTCAAGTTTTTTATTTGGGTCGAGTTTGAGCTTAATAATATATCATTTTGACTCGACTCATTTACAACCCTAAGCAAGTCTAAATTTAAGTAGTAGCAGCTATACACAATTAGTCCATTCAAATAGGAAAAATATGAAGAGAAATCTAGTTTGAAAGCTAGACTGTATGGAGAAAATTACTTCGTAATGAGATACTATAAAAAAAATACTAAATAACTAAACTTAAAAAATCCTTCAAAAAAATTTAATTATTGGGTTATAGTTACATGAAAGAGTAAATTGTAACATTATGCAAAGTGAAAAAAATGTAAGATTAAAAAATAAATACACAAAATCTAATTCTCTTCAAGTTAGGAAAAAGAAATATGTGAGTTATCCTGATGTTTAATATGCCTTTGCTTTATATTTCAGCATATTTGCCAATTCTTTTAAAAAAAAGTTACAAATTTACCCTCAAACTGTTACTCCAACATGATAAACCATTTAAACTTTTAATGTCCTCCGAAAGTTGAACATATCTAGACATCTCCTTGCATCAGTTCGAGTTGAACCTAGCTTAGTCATGCTCGATCCATCTCAAGACTTGCTTCAATGGGTAATTCCAACTCGGCTTTTGGACCCACCATATTCTACAAGTCTTGTTCGGGTCTCCTAACTAAACCTATGGACCTGATGGGTCTAATCGGATCCTATTTAAAAATAAATAAATATACATTTTTTCTTAACAAAATATGAAATAAAATTAAATATATTAATTGTTATTAAATTAAGAAATGAAAATATATATATAATACAAAATAGTAAGAAAGTTAAAAAAATGTAAATAACATTTAATGTTTAGACTATTTTCTATGTAAATAGAATCATGAATTATCCATTCACAATATTTAATGCGTTGTTGATAACAACACATGTGATTAATATAATTCGAGACCCTGTGGCATGTTTTATATAGATTATATAAAGAGAAGAATCTCACATTTAAACAATGTTGGAATATTATTTTTTTGGTAAACTTTATTCTTTTAGAGTGTTTACTCTAATCCCACATTGCTAATATTTCAACTTAATAGGGATGTGCATGTATATAAATAATTGCACATCACTAACAGTATAAAAAGAAAATGGGTTCAAGAATAGTATATTCTTATGCATATTTTATATATTTAAAATTTTAAAATTTTATTTTTTTAATTTAAAAATTTTCGCTCTTTAATTTTTTTTTTAATAAGGGGATGGGTCAGAACCGTCCTGATCCACTGTGGGCTTACCCCGGCATTCACATGGGGTAATTACAGGATCATAAAATAGAGCCTGTGGAAATGTCTAAACATACAACACAAACCATAGATTAAGCTTTAAAATTCTAGTTATATATGGTTTTCTTAATGATAACCGTAGTATTATAGTTGCACTTCCATTGTGTCTGGAATAAGGCAAAGAAGGGGGAAAAGAAACGAAAGGGACATGATTCATTTTCCTGTTTAGTTTATGAAGGAAAAGAGAAGGGGAAGACAATACCAGTAATGTATTCCATCGGGCTCCCAAAAGATAAATGCTCCTAATATATAAGAGATTTAAGTGGGAAATTTTTTCATAAATTAAACTTACTAATTTGTCCAATTTATTTTTTGAAATCGCTAAAGCAGGGTATCAGTACCTTGTAATTTAATATCACACCGTATTATACACTTTCGAACAAAATATATATTATACACCATATTAGTAATTTAATATTACATCTTAAATTATCTTTAATAATAATAATTGAAATTCTTTCTATTTTTACTCCTACTATACAAACACAAGAATGTAATCAAAATAAGCCTACAATTTTTCTTTTTTTTTTTTATATTCTTTCATTTTTAACTCTTTTTTCGTATGAGGAACACATGTGAAAAGCTAAAAACATTGTGATCGTATATTCGTATTTGACCGCAGTGAGATATATTTGTGAGCATGGATATTTTAGCGGCCACCATTGATCTTTAAAGCCAAAACGAATCTATCGAGATTATGTTTGTCGGTTTCCCCCATGCTCCATGATGTGACTATTCAACGACGATGCCATCCGGATTCCTGGGTATCACCCGACAATATGGTATGTATAACACATCAGTGGCATATAGCCATCTACGTGGCTGACCTGCGAATCCAAATACAAAATTCAACGTCTCCAAATTGCTGGGCCAACAGGAATCATGATATTATTTGACAGAAAAACTTTGTCCAGTCTCCTACCAAAAACAACTTTGTCCAGTCTCCTACCAAAAACAGCTTTGTCCAGTCTGTATTATTATTAAAAAAAAAAAAACTATTCGACCACGTGATATTTGTTTTTACGTGGACCCTGCCATGATAGATTTTTAACACCGCCATCATTACAGTACAGCCAGATATTAACACGGCTTGGTTTTAAAAAAAAAATTAGATAAAAAAATGTCATTAGCGGTTTTTGGGTCGGAATCAAACCATATCATCTGGTTTTGGAGCCAGGATAAAGCCGCCATTTTCACCAGTTTCCGGCCAATTCCGGAGAAAAACAAAAAATAAAATAAAATAAACCTGTTGGACGCATGAAGCAGCAAGAAATTAGAGGAAAAGGAAAAGGGAAAAAAAATCAAAGGTTGTTGCAATAGCCTATTTTACAGGGGAAAAAAAAAAAAGCATAATCTGCCGCCATTTTGGACCATGATGATACAAGCCGTTGGCACCGACAAGAGAGGAGGAAGGGAGAAAAAATTTCTTTTAATTTATTGTTTAAAAAAATCCATGATCATTATAATTGTGCAAAAAGTTCTCTTTAGAGATGTTTACGTTTCGATTAATTGATTTGTGATTTAATTTTTTAAATCTAATCATAATAATCGATTTTTTAATATCTCAATCCTAAATTGATCCGTTATAGATGGTTAACCGCATTAACGATTAACCATTTTTTTTGTTAATTTTTTCGATTTTTATTTTTAACAATTTAACATAATGATTATGCAAAATTTATAATTAGCTATATTTTTCAATATGTCCTAAAATATTAGAGCATTTTTTTTATAATTACATTAAAAATTATAAATTAAGAATGTAAAACAAGTGAAAAAGTTATCAATTTATCAACATGTATCAGTGCCATCAAGATAATCATTATAATAACATTTTGCTCATGTGTTCTTACCAACATTGATAAGTTGAGCTCAATACATAATCTAAATCAAACACCACCATTCTAATTTTTAAACATACATACATTTGTTTCTTCTCTTCTCAACCATTCATTTCAACATAAATTATATATATTTATAAATACGGATTGGTTAACCGAAACCATCAATTTTTGGTATCTATAAACCGAAATCGGAAACCGAAAAAATTAAAATGTTGATCATAAATCGAAATTAATAGATCGGTTAATTGTTTTTTTTTTTTTCAGATTGCTTTTCCATTTCAGTTCAGTTATTCTAAACATTCGATTTTTTTGCACACCCCTAATTCCCTTTAGAGTTTGCTCATTCAAAACATTTATAGGATGGGTCTTGAATGCATCATCTTTGCTTGGGACTCCAACAAGAACAGATACTCCCCATCTCTAGAAATAAATTCAAGCGGCTTAATACAAGGGGTAATGTTGAGATAACACCTTATAAAACTAGCAAAACTTCTTGTGGATAATTACATCATGGACACATTCAAATGTTGAAATCATGATATTTATATTTCCTGCACTCTCAACACTCTGATCAATACCCCCATTTGTCATTTCGATTTTCAGCAGTTACCTACATAGGATAGGAGAAATCAGCAATGACCATGTTAGTCCAATTCCTTTTTTTTTTTTTTTTTACGTCCAATGATCTTGGAATTATTAAAAAAATGAAAAAAAAAATTGATTCATCGGCTCCCGAACCGGACCAAGAATTGATGGTTTTCTAAGAAGTGGACTAGAACCAGGCTTCTTGGTTTTGGTTTTGGTTTTGGTTTAGGCTAGTTCCGAACCATTGCCAACCACTAAGTGGGACATGAAAACTGAGTCGTTATTATTAAATTGTTGTAAACCCCAGGAATTTTCCATATTAGTACACGACCTTACAATAGATTGTATGAACTAGATAATAGATTTAGATTCTAATTAAAATCTAAGAATAGATCAATAACTAGAAATTGATTAGATAAAGGATTTAGAATTTGAATAAAGAATTTCTTCAAGATCCGAAACTTGATATACAAATAGATTTAAATAAGAAAATATAAATATAGAGATTAAATTATTGTTTTTTATCCCGATAATGATTCGAGATTAAAACAACGAGTAGTAATGAGCTTATATTTAAACTTAAACCCTAAACTCAAGATTCCTAGATAAAATTAATAACTACTAATAAGATTTCACATTAAGTATCAAAACTAAAAATATATATATAGTTTAGTTTCCGTATTAAGTCCAATATTACGTAAACGATTATTTACGCTTATAAATAGAAAACAATGACCTAAAAATAAACCAATATGATTATAAATACACAACGAAAATACAAATTGACAAATAACTCAAAATCTGAACTCCAAATAAATAATTGAATCACGCTATTATTCTAAACCGAGTTTTCCTAAGCTATCGCAGCCTGAAGCAAAAATTGACCTAACGAGCTTAAGAAATCTTAATCGCGAAAGATAAAATTTTACGAATAAATAACTACGTATACATAAAACTGAAAATTGTATTATTTGAAAATCTAAGAGTTTTGTATACTCCTATAAACACATTTTTGTACAAAAAATCCCAAACATTAGCTAATTTGTACCCGTATAACTTGTTAAATGATCTTAAAACTACATTAAAATAAAAACTAATATATGTATATTTGCATTCGGTGCATTTCGGTGGAAAATGGAAGAAGAAAGAGGCGTCGGAATTTGTGATCAATAATTCACCAAATATTACTACAAAAGTAACCCAATAACCAATGGAACAATGCCAACTCAACTCCACATTAAATGCAACGAAAATAACATATCAAACACAGCAAAAAACGGAGGAGAATTCGGAGGAGAACAGCTGCAAATTCGTTCTTCTTCTCCTTCTATATATATATATATAATATGTGTGTGTGTGTGTGTGTGTGTGTGTGTGTGTGTGTTTAATAACCTTAATGAAAAAACAAACAAGTTACATTACCTCTCAAATTCCCAGAACGGATCTACTCTCAACCAGCAACTAAAACCACCTGGAAACAAAAATCAAACCGAACAAAACATTCAAGATCGGATCAGAGGAAAAATAAAACTAAAAACTCTTGAATACGAGCTCAAAGGTAAGTTAAGGTAACTCGAATGATTTTCTTTCAAATCTAAGCTTTATAACTGACTTCTAATAATCTTAGGAGCATAATAAACACAACCACAAGCTTCGGATTACATCGGACGAGCTCCAACGAGGTACAAATTCGAAACCCTAGCTATGTGTTAGTAAGAATCGAGATCTATATATATGTTATTAGACGTGTTCAAAATTGTTTTATGACCTTATACAAGCTATATAAACACTAGGGAACGGTTTGATAATATTTTTAACGTGTAAAAATTAAAGAACATGAATCGGACAAAGGAGGAAGATAATGAACAGTACCAACACTGCCTCAAATCCGGCAGTGTAATCGCTCAACACTGATTAGAGGCTACGTAAAATTATTTTCACGTAAAACATGAACGTAAGCCGGCTACCTGGAGATATACGCCGACGGTGTAGGGTCGGCGTGCGTTGAAAGCCGACAGCTTTCAAAGCCGGTGCACCTAATTTGAAATACTCTTCGAAAACTAAGTTTACACCGGCACCTGGGTTTGAAGGCTGGTGGCCTTGAGCCGGCGTACAGCCAAATTTTTCAACGAAAACATATTCTGACCTAAACCGAATATATATATATATATATATATATTACTTAGACAAGTAAGTTCAAATAATTAAAATACCTAGATTAATATCTAATTTTCCTAAAACCCTAAGATGAAGAAAAAGATATTTAGTATTAATAAAAAGTTAGTATTAGTCAAATATTTGTTCTAATTGGATAAAATAGTTAAGAATGGAAATTGAAATAAGCTAAATTTTTTAATAATGTGACTTCTAAAAATAACAAGATAAATATAGGAGATAAATTAAGAGAAACACGACGACACTAAGTAATAATAGATAACTATAATTTTCTACATAGAGATCAGTATAGAATAACACAAAACTAGTAATATTCAGTACCCAAAACTTAATAAATATCGAGTCTAGGACACTAATCACATATAGAAATTTAGTTAATCTATATTGATGAATACTTTATTCATCTTAAATAAGTGACTTTGATAAACTAGAGGATCTACCAGCTGATTACTACGACTAAGTCAGTATGAGCAGGTGAGTAATTCAGTCATATTATACTGTTTGTGCTTGTAAATAGCTGAATGTGTAATGTAAAGATAATTAAATGAATGTTTGAAAGTATGTTATGATCTTATTGTATGATTGTTAAGATATCCTTACAAAAGCGATAATGAAATGATTTGATGATGTGAAGTAGTATAATGATGATTGTGTGTAATGTATGGTCACCGTGAAAATTGATTAAGAATTATTGACTTGACAAAATAATATAATCATGCATTGCACATATTGCATTATTGCATATATAATTGTGTGACAGCCTGCTACGTATTAATATTTCGGATCTCTGTTTTCGCTTGGTTGTTCTAATGTGTTAGTTCTTCCAAGGTTTTCTTTGGTTTGGCGATCCTATGGGAACTAAAAGGCACCGAAGAACGTCGCCCATAGAATCGTTTTGAAATGATTAATACTTAGGGAGTTTCTAAGGGGATTGTAGGAGATGGTCAGCTTAATCAATTATATTCAAAGTGATAACCCTAAAACGAGAAATTGTTAATTCTCCTGTGTACTTAGTCTCTCCTGGGCAGGTGGGTCATTGAGTACTGGTTCTTCAACCCATTAAAAAGAAGGCATAAATCTTTTTCCTGTTTGGATTCTAGATCATCCAAGCTTGTATCTGTGCATATGGTTGAGTGCTTGCATTGCATATGAAATGCTAATAACTTGTGTGATGTATGATATGTCTGGTTATTCACTGAGCTGTGGTTTCGCTCATACTCCTACAGTCTTTTCAGGTTTACCTTACGGCCATGGTTAGTTACTTCCAGGAGTATGGCTCCGGTAAGAGCTTAGAAGCTGGAAGTCTACGGTTATATTTTAGTTTAATGGTTATGTACTATTAGAATAGATTGATTAGTGTGTTTCAGAAAAACTACATGGTTTGTAATGGTTTTGTAATGTTTATTCACTAAGTTATTTCTTTCATATATTTGTTATTTCTTATCAAGCAACTAAAAAGATCCTGTTGTTTTGAAAACCTGTCTTGCTTTGAAGGTAATCTAGTGATAGTATTCAAGTGTAACTTGTTTACTACTACTAAGGTACCCTCGGGGCGTGACAATTGTCATGATTATGGGGAGATCATTAGAGTTGTTGCTTTGAAAAAAATTAATGAGAGTATGATTATGTTTTCAAATTAAATTTCTCAACTCATGAACATGAACCATTACATAAAAGAGGGTGAAAAAATCGGAACATCTTAGACCACCAATTTTTGGCAACACCATTAAGGATGTGCCAAATAAGATTGTGGAATCCTTCAATCTCACATACGGTAACTCATGTAGTGCTAGGAATCCATGTCACTATGTCATATGTCATGCCAGTATCTAAGTAGGTTTGTGTTTAAAAGACCTTAACCTAAAACTTAATTTGTTTATTAATCATGTATGAAAAATTAAACACATGACCTGACCTGTCTATACCATGTCTTATGTCATATGTCAACCCTTTTATTGATTTACAAGAAAAATTTAATACTGTTGATTAATGTAATAAAAAAATTTAGTATTATAATAGATGATTAACATGAAAAGTTAATGTAAATACCCGACATGCTCAATTCTTGGATCAAGCACACCAAGTCTCCAACCACGTATAACTTTTACAAATTATACATAAGGTTGTCTTAAAAGAATGTTTATATTGAACATTGCTACTCAATTTTAGGTTATGAAATCATTTAGTTAGATTCTAGCAACAGCTGGATTTAGCAGCGGAAATAAATTTTATAAAACAATTTCGAAATAAAGACATTTCAAAACTTCCACTCTCTCAAGTGGAAAATTATTCGATTAAAGAAAGCTTTGCAAAAGTTAAATTACAAAACATGGGCTCTACTATGCCCTTTAAAGAATATAACAAGTTTAAATCATAAATCCAGCTCTCACTAATACAAAACAAAGAGAAATAAAATAACTAAACTACATCCACGCTCCTACTCACTTCACTCATCTACAAACTCTCTCTGAATCATCACAAGCGCCCAAAACCTGAGTCAAGCATCATCACATCAATCATCATCATCATCAACAAGGAACACCATCATCTTCAATATATCACCTGGGGAAAAGAACAATAACAACAATAATGAGTCGAAACTCGGTACATAGTAACACAATCACACACAGAGTGGCATGTAAGCTTGACTAAATGCAATGCATCAATCCACAAGTTATTATCTTTCCATTAAAATAAACAATTCAACAATATAGCACTCACACTTCGGAACAAGCTAATGGGAATCTAGGGATCCTAAGTAACAATAGCTGCTCAGGGGGTTGATATAAGTAGTCTGAATACCTATATCCCTTATATCTATTCCATAAAAATAATCTCATCTAGAGTTTATAGCTGTTACTCAACTTTACTTAACTTAGTCCACAACATGAATCTAGGTCAACCGTTCCCATAAACATTGAACTAAACCATGGTATTTTCCTCCAAGTTTAAGAAAAACGTTATACAAACACTACTCTCTCCATCGATCACCTGCTTAACCATAAAAGAATAGCTATTGCATCATAGCGTACCATTGCATCATTGTAAATTCATTGCATCATGACTAAGGTTAAAGCGCCTAACTATCGTGTCATTACATCATGACAAGGTTGCTGCTCCTCGAACCAGATTCAAAGGTATAATAGACAACCAACACTTATCAATTATTAAGTCGAGTTTAAGTTCTTAATTCATTTTAGATGCCTATCCTAACATTCAATACGCAAGTTACCGTATACCTTGAATATGAAATCCAAACATATTCTCGGAAGGAATTTCAGAAGATAATCTAGAAGATAAATCAAATATCTACTTCTGTTAAGGAAAGAACTTGTATAAGAAACTAAACTAAATTAATCATCCACTTTCTCAAACTTTTATTAACCCTATTTGATCAGACACTAACTTGGAACCCCACTATGGTTGCGAAGATCGCCCTACCGAAATATGAACAGCTCTCCTTTGTCTATCAAAGAATTTCTTTTCTCTTTATTTATAGTATTTTATTACAAAATCATCAACAAAGAATTCATATACCAAAAACATTCATTTTCCAAGTAAACACACATTTGAAACAACATATTCCCCATATTATTCAAAGATCATCTTAATTCATTCATCTAAGCTAATTATTAGCTATTAACCCATTTTAGCTTAACCTTAGCCAAATTGATTAGAATTAGTCATTTAATCCATTTACTAAGTCAAGTTGATTAAACTTAAATAATCTAACTTATTTTAGCTTAGTGAAATTCATTAAGTCATGTTGTACTTAGATTCATTACTAATTCATTATATATCTAAGATCCATGCTAAATTAATTAACCTTAATCATTTAATTCAAAAACTAAGTCAAAGATGGTTAAACTCACTCAATCTAATTCATTTTAACTCATTCAAGTCTATTTAATCAAGTTGAACTTGAGTTTGTTAGCTAAGTTCATTTTATAACCAACTTTAAACTCAACATTTAAGGATTTCAAAGATTACTTACATAAAGGTACAACTTAACAAGTATTCATCTAACAATATTATATTAACTTTTAAAATCATCACCTATAACTTCAAATCATGTACACAATATACCTAGCTTTAAACATTAAGCACAACACTCATAAAATTTAAATATAATTCATACATAAGCTTAACTTAACATTTACATACTTAACAAGTTCATTTAAGTTTAATAGCTAATCATAATAACAAATGATAAATAAGGAAAAACAATTGAAGAAAAACACAACTTAAAACATACTAAATCTTAAACTTAGCATCAAAGAAATTCAAATAAAATTCATATAAATACATAACTCATCATTTATATACTTACTAAGATCATTTAATTTCACTAAGTCGTCACAGTATCATAAATCTACAACATAACTACTTTTAGTTTAATACTCATGGAAATTCAATTATTTGTTGAATCAACAAATATACTTAAATCAAGCTTCATTATATCCTTCAATCATCATTACACATCAAATATCAATAATCTATCTCATTTTAGTCCAAAAAGATCCATTTCCTAAGCAAAACACATTTAACATGCAAAACACAAATTTTCAACTTAGTTTGAAAAATATAATGGCTGGAAAGAACTAAAATTTAAGCATTGATACATTTTGAATTTGTAAAAACTCAAAACATAAAAATTATAGATCTCTTTTTAGTCTTTCTGTAGAAACTTGAATCATCTCAATCGGAGATTGTATGAAAAATTTATGACCAAAATACGATCAAGCTGAGAAATAGGGCAATAGAGTAAAATGAACGCCGACACTTCTACACCAGCGGTATAAATCTCAACGCCGGTAGCGTTGGAGGCAGTGTTAAGGAATTGGCATTCTAATCACTTCAAACATCCACTCAAAGTCGGCAGCATAGAAGCTCCAGAAGGCGGCCTTGACGATAGAACAGCTTTTGACATAAGCTTGTTTTCGAAAGCTTAAGTTTTGCAAAACATTTTAACACTTCCAAACTTCTCCAAATCACTTTCTAAGCTTCCTAAACTTGATATATGAACTCCTCAACATCAATCATCCATATTCAACACATCAAATAACATATAATCCACTTCAAACACGAATAACTCTAAATCAATTTCTAACATCTATATATCAATTATAACTTCAATCTCAAACCTAACTTCCAACAATTATAACTTCAACAAACATATATATAAACAACACTCTCAACCCATTTCTAACATCTATATATCAATTATAAGCTTGTAAATAACAATTAACACAAAGATAATTCAATATAGGAAACTTAGCTTTAAAGTAAGAACATGAATTGAATTCTCCTTCTCTCTACTCCTTCTTCGTCTTCTCCTTGTTCTACTTGATTTCCTCTTCCTATCTTTATCTTCTAACCTTAATTTCTCTTTTTGTCTTCTTGAATTGGACATTTAGAAAACTAAATTGAGAGATTGAAGAGGGAAAAGGAAGAAAGAAAGGAGAGAGAAAGGGAAACGAATGTGAAAGGAAAAATAAATAAAGAGGTAGGGGAGAAAATGAAATAAGTAAAGGGAAAGGATATCATTAAAATATTATGGACTAAGGGTACTAGATTTAGGACTATTAGATCAATATTTATAGTTTTAGAAATATTTAGAAGATAATTTTAAAACCGATAGGTTAGAAATTAAGAACTTGAAATAAGAACTTAATTTATGAATTTATTTTGGATAAAAGATATTTAATTTGAGTTCGGGTTTAAAAACTGATATTTTTAAACAAGCAAATGAACTCAAATTTTACTAAGATTTAGAAATTAGTATTTAAGCTAAGAATCAAGAGCTTTGGAATCCTCTAAACAATTTAGAAACATGTTTAGGAGATTTGGAATCAAAATCTCAAATTTCATTTAATTAATTACTAATCTAACTTTGTCAACTTATCTATTTATATCCTATGATTAATTTAATTCATTCAAATCTATCTAAACCCAATTTCTAATATATGTGAAGGTTTGGGGTATTTCAGTTAATGTATTAAAATAGTTATTATTCTAGGTAGACTTAGTTAATAAATTATATATAACATGTTACTCATATATAATTGAAAGGAAAAGATTATAATATGTGACATAATACGTTGTTAAATAAGCATGGTATTAATAGATAATAATTTATGGAAACAAAAAAAATTGGACCTATATTTTTAACTAACAATTATATTATCTTGTCATTATAACCAAAAAAATATAGCATGCTTAAAACTCACAATACAAGAAACATAACATATTAAAAGAGAATAAATGATATTAAAGCACAATATGTTAGGCATTATTTATATTATATATATAATATGTTATATATATATGTATTACATATAATATTTACAATATACACATGTCATTTATATTATATATTAATATAAATTTTTATAATATGTTATACATAGTTTATATATTATGTTCCAAACATAAACATGTAATATATTCAATTTATGTAATAAATGAATTATAATATATATTAAATGTTTATAATTTGTAGACTATATATATGCAAAAAAAATTATATTTATACAAAAATATATATTATAAATATCTATTATATTTGTTGTGTGATATACATATATATAGATTTTGATATATATCTATATGATATATACACATATATTATGCTATATATATTTAAGTGATACACGTTAGATGTGATTCATACTTAATATACACTCTATAAGTTATATATATTATATATAATCTACCTATTTTATTAATGTTTGTTATGCAATTTCTATTTTAATACAAGCATTTATATAATATGTTATGTGTGCAATATTTACATATCATATAAATTATGTATTTATAATCTACAAGTTTAATATATGTGCATGTTATATCAATATGTAAAATTTTTATAAATATTTGATTTTGTTAGTCCCAAAAAGATAACCAAGAGGGGGGTGAATTGGTTATAAAATTTACTTTTAAAAATCTTGAATAAATTTCACACCACTTGGTTATTAAACTAAAATGGCTTTGAAATTTTTTAAAGCAATAAACTTAACAAATAAAAACTTTGAACAATAATTTGGATCAAAATGATTTGCCTAAGCTCATGAAAAATCAAATATCAATTCAAAACTTTTTACTCCCAGAAACCTTCTGATTAACTCTCTGATTATGAAAATATAAGTGAGTTACTCTGTGATCAACCTTCTGAGCATATATCACAGTTATAAACAACAAATAAAATTACATGAATTTAAAGAGAGATAAGGGAGTAAGAGTGCAAAGTCGAATTATAGAGGTTCTGCCTTAAGCGTCAATCCTCTCTTCCAGCTCCAAGCCAGGATCCCGGTATTCCACACCGATTGTGTTCCACTATCTAATCAAATCAATAAAAGTAACAAGAAGTTCTTGCCAATTCTCTTTGGCTACAATTCACTTAGCTTGATTCTCCTAATCAATTAATCAACTAAGCCTACTTATAACTCTCAACTCACACTAAAAGTGTAAGATCAAATCAAGAAGAATAAAAATTAAGTTTCCTCAAAAGAATTCGTTCAAAGAAAAATATAATAGTAGACTATGACAGTTTTTAACGTAAAGATCTTTGATCAATGTTGCAAGGTAATTATCACATTGTTGTTATTGTTCTTCCTTTTGTCTTATTTTTTGTCTTTTTAATCCTGTTTACTTTAACGGCTAGACGAGGAGATGGATAAGCTTGTCCCAGATTTTTGTGCGTGAAATCTGCTCGTGATCCTCAAAATATCAGCTCGTGTTTATCATACGGTTTACTCAATTTGAATTTTGAATTCTTGAAGTAATCTTCGAAATCTCTGCTTCAGAAGATAAATCCAAATATCTAACTTGTAGGTTTATCTTGTACTGAAAAACGGACTTGAAATTATCCGTAGTTGCACAAATTCATCGTCTGGTACTATTCATGCTCTATCCAAGCTTTCCACGTTCTTCAAATTTTAAAAAAATTATTGGACACATTCCATAAAATTTTGAATTGTGTTTTGTAAGTAATTCATATTATGCATACTAACTTTCTCCTCAAATGTAATTCGTTATATAAATTGAATTTCAAATCTAACCCGTCCTTCTTCGATAATGTGTTCATGAACTTCAAAAAGAACATATATTCGAATTTTTAATCCTGGTGGATTTTGAACCGACTTTGTGGAACACATTGAGCATAGTACCCAAATTATACTTAACATTGGAGCTAGGTCTTCAAAAATAATTCTGAGATGTAATCTACGTAATGTTATTTTTGTTCCTTAACCTTCTGACGTTCCTTCTGATAGTTTAAATATACTTGCATTTCATTGTAGAACCTTTAAAGTAACCTTCTGATATACAAATTGTTCTTAATGAAAATTTTTAACCATCTGATATACTTTATGATATAAGTTTATCTTCTATACATCTGCACACTAATTCAAATATGTAAGAAATCATTTAATCCTTTTTGTTATCATCAAAATCATCATTTGAGAGACATCAACATTCTCCCTCTTTTTGATGATAACAAAACCCCATAAACAAAATAATAATTAAAAAATAATAATTCATGTTTATTTTAAATCTCAACAAAATCTTAACAACAACATATATACAGCAGCAACAGTAGCAATCATAATATTTTGTTTACTTTTTTTCTCCCCCTTTTTGTTAGCATCACAAAAGAGACATAATAAGAAAAACAAAAATATGCATGTCAAATCAGAATTTCGAAACAAACGTAGTATCTAAAAATTATTACGGACCAAATGATAAAAGAAGTCTTTCAAAAAGTCTTAAAAGAAAAACATCAAATCATATTTTCTGATATTCAAACTTCAAGGTAGATTTTTGAGCTTGCATCTTTTTCCTTTGAGGAATTGTAGGACGACTTTGTTGTGGAATCAAATTTTGTTGCTTGAAAAAGTTAAGAACAGATGATATGACTTAATATTCCCTCATGGATGGTTGTGAAGCAGGGTTAGTAGGTTAGTTGAATGGAATGATTGCGAGCTTATCAACCTGAACTGCTGGTACAACTTCCTTCATGGGTGAAGTCTGATGTTGTGGACTCGAAGGATGTATAGGAGAGGTTGGAAAAACAGGGGATGAAGGTTGAACAGGTGATGAAGGTATTTCGTGATAAGCAAAAAGAATATCCGATAGAGAATCTAGAATAGAATTTGTTAGATTTTTCTTCACAGCATTTAGGTGTTGATTTATGATCTTCACAACAGCTGATCGAAGAGAAGAACGAGAAGATTCTCCAGGTGGTTTAACAGAATCAAAACCTTCTGACTCAATCTCTGAGTCACTATTTTCTTCATTTCTTCCTCCTTCCCTGATTTCAAACTTTCATCCAATTCGAATATGATGCCTTTTCTTCAATTTTTTTGGCATTTTCTCCTTCCCCTTCTTCTTGGAGACTTGTTACTTTTCCTTTTTTGAATCTCCACCTTCTGATCCACTGTCTGCTGCAAAAAGTAGCTCCCCCCTCAGCAATAGCTTGGATCCTTTTCCAGTCGAAATTAACTTTGTTAAACTTAGGATCCCTATACCATGATCCATCCTTAGAAAACCAAAACTTTTGAACCACTTGGATTCCCATCTTCTTCAAGTTTGTTTCCCCAGTTTTCTTTATACTAAAGGGCATTTTAAAATCTTTGGGTACACTGAGTTTCTTAAACTTGAAAAATTTCATCAACAGGTTGCCATAAGGTTTATTATTCCTAGTCCTCCACATATGCCTCAAGATCATGCTAGGCATATCAAGTTTAACATTCTTTTTCATTGCAAGGACGACTACTGCTTCTTCCATTGAAATGGTTGTTGAACTGCCATTCTTGGGAAGAATGCAATCAACTACAATTTTGTGTAATAGCCGAACCAACAGCTCAAAATCTATGGCAAAGATATCCTTTTCAACATGATTTCTTACTCCATCGTTTAGTTCTCTATACAAAGATTTCTTTTCAAACTCCAAAATCCTTTTGTCATCTTTGTGATTTTTCATCTCAAAACATTCAATTAGATCTTTCCTACTGAGAGTAAGAACTTTCCCAGCCACCTTCGATTTCAACTTAGAGTCCTCTAATTCTACCAGATTCTCATAAAACTCTTTTATTAGCCAACCATCAACCATGCCAAAAATATTACATAGATTTTGGCATCCTATATGACTAAGCCAGTCTTCCTAATAAAAGTCATTTTCCTTAAAAAAATTAAAATCAAGAAAAGCACATTCAAGAATCTTACTTAATGTGGTATTCTGCCTTTTGGTTAGGGGAGTCTTCCTGGCCGATCGTTGAGCCGATTTCCTTTTCCTTGGTGGTTGAGGAGCAAGAGGAACAGAGTCTGAACTACTCTCTGAAAGGGTGTCAGAGGATGCAAGCGGTTCCTCTGAGGACGATTTCTTAACTACTGTAGCC
Organism: Combretum micranthum; assembly: GCA_024138025.1. Taxonomy (NCBI): domain Eukaryota; kingdom Viridiplantae; phylum Streptophyta; class Magnoliopsida; order Myrtales; family Combretaceae; genus Combretum; species Combretum micranthum. Next base: position 2,151,374 of record JAMXBD010000030.1, read on the forward strand.
GCTTCTTATTCTTTTTCCAGGGAAACTTTATCATGTTGTAGTTTTGATCGTTTTTCTCTCAGATTGCCATCTTTAGTTAGGGTTTCGAGGGTTTCTTTAGAATCAGAGGAATCATCTTTAACCGATATTGTTCCTTCTATGGGTTTTGTTTTGAACCCCTTTGAAGCTAAGCGACTGGATTTCTTGAAGACATGATGTGGGAATTTTGAAGGCATGAATGGGAAAAGATGATCAAGAATAGAGAGAACGAAAAGTTGATTTTTGTGCTCAGAAAGAAATGAAGAGGAACGTTTGGGAAGAATGTAAAGAGACACTACCTGCATGTTCCCAATAAAATTGCCGCCATTTTTTATTTATTATTTTAAACTTTAAATTTCAAATTAATTTTAAATTTTTATGGAAATTATGGAATAAACAAATTAATTCAAAATGGATTACATATTCTAATTTCATTTCTTAAAAATTCAAATCTCATTTTATTTAATGGTTTAGTAAAAATATTAGCATATTGATTTTTAGTAGAAACAAATTCTATATTAATATTTCCATTATTCACATGATCCCTTATAAAATGATGCCTAATTTCTATATGTTTAGTCCTAGAATGATGCACATGATTTTTTGTTAAATTGATTGCACTTGTATTATCATATTTAATTGAGATATTATTATATTTTAATCTAAAATCTTGTAATTGTTGTTTTATCCAAAGAATTTGTGTACAACAGTTTTCAATTGAAACATATTCAGCTTCTACTATAGATAAAGCAACTGAATTCTGTTTCTTTGAAGACCAAGAAATCAGTTTGTTTCCTAAGGATTGACAAGCACTAGAAGTGCTTTTTCTATCAATTTTGCATGCTGCATAATTAGCATCTAAGTATCTAATTAATTCAAAATTCTCATTTTTAGGATACCAGATTCTTAATTTTGCAGTACTAGCAATGTACTTGAAAATTCTTTTAACAGCTTTTAAATGTTTTCAGTTGGATTACTTTGAAATATCGCACAAATACATACAGAAAACAATATATCTGGTCTAGATGTAGTCAAATACAAAAGAGAACCAATTAAACTTCTATATAATTTTTCATTAACTTTCTTACCTTGAGAATCAATATCTAACCTTATAGATGAGCTCATTGGTGTAGCAGCTTCTTTTGAGTTCTCAAATCCAAAATTTTTCATAATTTGTTTCGTATACTTCTCTTGATGAATGAAAATTCCATCCTTTGATTGTTTGATTTGTAATCCCAAAAAGAAATTTAATTCTCCCATCATGGACATTTCAAATTCAGCCTGCATAAGCTTTGCAAATTCTTGACAATATTGTTCATTAGTTGATCCAAATATTATGTCATCAACATATATTTGTACAACAATTATATCATCATTATAATATTTTAAGAATAAAGTTGTGTCAATCATACCTGTTTGATATCCACTGGATATGAGATATTCACTAAGTCTATCATACCAAGCTCTTGGTGCTTGTTTCAGACCATACAAAGCTTTTCTCAACTTAAAGACATGATCAGGCTTAAATGTATCATCAAATCTAGGTGGTTGTTCAACATATACTTCTTCTTTAATATAACCATTTAAAAATGCACATTTTACATCCATTTGAAACAATTTAAAATCTTTATAACATGCATAAGCAAGCAATAATCTTATAGCTTCCAATCTAGCGGCTGGTGCATAAGTTTCATCATAATATATTCCTTCTTCTTGAGAATATCCTTTAGCTACAAGCCTTGCTTTATTTCTAACAATTTTACCATTTTCATCCAATTTATTCTTATAAACCCATTTAGTTCCTATGATAGTTTTGTCTTGTGGTCTAGGAACTAAGTTCCAAACATTATTTCTGAAATTGATTCAATTCTTCATGCATAGCATTGATCCAATTTTCATCATTTAATGCTTCTTCTATGTTACTTGGTTCTATTTCAGATATCAAAGCAAAATGATTTTCAAGCTTTGTAATTTAGATCTAGTTTTAGTTCCAGATTCTATATCACCAATAATTAAGCTAGGTGGATGTGAAGATTTATATTTCCATGCTTTTGAACTTTCAGGGTTGTTAATATTTAATTCCAGGTTACCTTCTGCCCTATCTTTGACGTGTTAGCTTTTAATTCTCTTTCCAGATTACCTTTCCTTACCTTCTGATGTATCAGGTTTTTGCATTTCTTCGTTTTACTTTCTGATTTTGTTTAGAATTCATGCCATTATTTTTATTAACAATGTATGCATATCATCATCAAAATCATCTTTTACATCAATAAAACGTACATTAATAGATTCTTCAACTATTTTGTTGTTTTGTTAAAACACGATATGCTTTGCTATGTTGTGAATATCCTAGAAAAATTGCTTCATCTACCTTTCATCAAACTTCCAAGATTATGTGCATTCTTTTTCACAAAGCATGTACAACCAAACACATGAAAATATGAAACAGATGGTTTTTACCACGAAATAATTCATATGATGTTTTTGTAGTATGAGGTCTAATGTATACTCTATTCATGATATAACAAGCAGTTGCAACAGCTTCAGCCCAAAAATATTCAGCTATTCCACTTTCATTCAATAGAACGTGTCATTTCTTGTATTGTTCTATTCTTTCTTTCACTACCCATTCTTGTTGAGGTGTATATGTGCAGAAAAATTATGATTTATTCCATGTTCTTCACAAAAAAAATAAATGATGAATTATCAAATTCTGTACCATGATCAGTTCTTAAAGAAATAATGAAAAACCCTTTTCATTTTGTATTGTTTAGCAAATTTTTGAAAATTCAAAAGTATCTGATTTATGCTTTAAAAAAACACCCATGTATACTTGAAAAATCATCAACTTACAAGACCATATTTATTCCTCCTAGACTTAATGTTCTAGTAGGTCCAAATAAATCAAGATGTAAAAACTGAAGAGGTCTTTTTGTTGAAATCAAATTTATACTTTTATGTGAAATTGAGACCATTTTGTTCTTTAAACAAGTTGAACATTTAACATCATGCTTTATATTGATTTTGGATAAACCAACAACAATATTCTTTTTAGATAACTTTTCCAAATGATTAAAATTCACATGGCCTAGTTTCTTATGCCATACATAAATGTTGTCATTCATAGTCAAAAAGCAACATTCAACATTGATATCAGATGGTGTAATTAGATATACATTTCTTTTTCTAAATCCTTCAAACAGTTTAACTCCATTAGAATTATATGCAAAACATTTGTTTTTCTCAAAATTCATTTGATAGCCTTTATCACATAATTGACTTATGCTTAAAAGGTTATGTTTTAATCCTTTAACCAAAGAAACATTTTCAATCATGTATGGAGGATGACCAATTGTACCTGTTCTAATTATTTTACCACGGCTGCCATCACCAAATCTCACATACCCTTTTTCTTTCCAAGTTATGCTAGTGAACAAAGGAAGCATCTCTAGTCATGTGGCTTCAACATCCACTGTCCAAGTACCATGTTCTTTTTATTTTTGCTCCTTTTTCCTGCAAAAAAAGAACAAAAGGTGATGAAACCTTTTTAGGAACCCAAACAAACTTGGGTCCTTGATAAGTCAAGCTCGTCTTATCTTGTTTCTTAACTTGATGTGTACTGAGCTTGTTTCTTTTGTAGAAACAATATTTTTCAATATGACATTTTCTATTACAAAATGAACATGCATATGGATGTTTATGATACCTTTGATTTCCCTTTTGATAATAATTTTGTGTTGGATAATCATTATATGCATACCTGTTCCTCTGACATACCTTCTGATAGGATAGCTTTGTTGAGCATACCTTTGTACCTTCTGCTGTTACTGTTCTTATTTTCAGTTTGTACAGCAGCTTGCCATTTAGTTTTGTTTTCTTTAACAAAAATCGTCTTTTTCAATTATTTGGAACTCCCAGTTCATATCCAAGTCCATGTTTTATAAAGAAGGTCTTTGACTACTAATTAGCATATTCAATTTCTTATCACTCTCGTTAAATTTATTGAACGTTTCTTGATGGAGTGATAGATCTTCGACTGACTTTTTAAATCCTTGATTTCGGTTTCAAAACTTCATTTTCTTTCTTTAAAACATCGGTTTTGACAAATAATTTCTCATTGTCATTCTTCAAAATCGTTTTCATCATGAGTAATTTATTGGTTTTGTTATAAACTTTTCATTCTTAAGCTTTATTTTCAACATCTAGTTTAGTTATTTTCAAATCTGCCTTTTTAAGTGCCTTAAGTAGTTTTTTTTATTTCAGAATACATATCATTTTCATTTATTTCTTCATCGGAATCAGAGTGTACCTCAGACGTTGCCATTAAGCATAAGTTGGCTTCTTCTTCATTTTCACTTGAATCCTCTGATTCACTCTCTAATGCATCAAGATCACTACACGTCACCATCATAGCACGGCTTTTCTTCTTGAATTTCTTCATTTTCTTCTTCAAGATTGGACACTCATATTTGATGTGGCCTGGTTGTTTGCATTGATAACACACGATCTCTTTTCTTTCTTTCTTTTCCTCCTTTTCTTTATAATTCCTTCCTACACTAAACTTGTTAGTTTTATTAAAATTATTAAATTTCTTACCTTTAAAGAACTTGTTTAATCTTCTTGCAAGCATGCCAACACTTTCTTCAATGTCATCATCATCGGAGTCAGTTTCATCACTTGTGGCTTTCCTTGCTTTGAATGCTATTTCCCTTGAGCTTCCTTCAGCTTCCTCAGTTGTGTTAATATGTGATTCATAAGCTAGCAATTTCTCCCTTAGTTGATTGAGAGTTAACTTGTTCAAGTCTTGGGCTTCTTCAATTGCTGTCTTTTTAGCATCCCATGATTTTGGCAATATTCTGAGTATCTTTCTGACAAGATCAGAATCATCCATTTTATTTTCAAGAGAGGTTAGTTCATTTGTCACAGCAGTAAAGCAATTAAAAGCCTCTTTTATTTTCTCATTAGGTTTTATTTTGAACAATTCATATTGTTGTAACAAAGAATTTATCTTTGTTTCCTTAATAGTATTAGTTCCTTCATAAGTTTTGGACAAGGTATCCCAAATGTCTTTTGTAGTTTCGCAAGAAGAAATTAAATAAAATTCAGAAGGAGCTATTGTTGTGAGTAAGAGATTCTTGGCCTTATCATTCTTCTCAATGAGCTTTAATTCTTCATCCGTGAAGCTAGCATCATCAGTCAAGGTCACTTGTGTATCTCCAAAAGCAATTACTTGCCAAGATCCATAGTCATTAGCTTTTATATAAGTAGACATGCGCATTTTCCAATATAGATAATTTGTTCCATCAAAGTATGGAGCTTGGTTAATAGCAATATTGTTTTCAGCCATTTGAAAAGATCACTTAAATAAAGTATATGAACACTGCTCTGATACTAATTGTTGGTCCCGAAAAGATAACCAAGAGGGGGGGGGGTGAATTGGTTATAAAATTTACTTTTAAAAATTTGAATAAATTTCAACCACTTGGTTATTAACTAAAACGGCTTTGAAACCTTCTTCAAAACAATAAATTTAAGAAATAAAAACTTTGAACAATAATTTGGATCAAAATGATTTGCTTAAGCTCACGAAAAATCAAATATCAATTCAAAACTTTTTACTCCCAGAAACCTTTTAGCTAACTCTCTGATTAAGAAAATATAAGTGAGTTACTCTCTTATCAACCTTCTGAGTATATATCACAGTTATGAACAACAAATAAAATTACACGAATTTAAAGAGAGATAAGGGAGTAGAGAGTGCAAAGTCGAATTATAGAGGTTGCCTTAAGCGTCAATCCTTTCTTTCAGCTCCAAGCCAGGGTCCCGGTATTCCACACCGATTGTGTTCCACTATCCAATCAAATCAATAAAAGTTACAAGAAGTTCTTGCCAATTCTCTTTGGCTACAATTCACTTAGCTTGATTCTCCTAATCAAGCAATCAACTAAGCCTACTCGCAACTCTCAACTCACACTAAAAGTGTAAGATCAAATCAAGAAGAATAAAAATTAAGTTTCCTCAAAAGAATTCGCTCAAGGAAAAATATAACAATAGATCATGACATTTTTTCACGTAAAGATCTTTGATCACTGTTGCAAGGTAATTATCACGTTGTTGTTATTGTTCTTCCTTATATCTTGTTTTTGGTTTTTTTAATCCTGTTTACTCTAACGGCTAGAAGAGGAGATTGATAAGCTTGTCCCAGATTTTTGTGCATGAAATCTGCTCGTGATCCTCAAAATATCAGCTCGTGTTTATCATATGGTTTACTCAATTTGAATTTTGATTCTTGAAGTAATCTTCAAAATCTTTGCTTTAGAAGATAAATCCAAATATCTAACAACTTGTAGGTTTATCTTGTACTGAAAATTCAGACTTGAAATTATTCGTAGTTGCACAAATTCATCGTTTGGTACTGTTCATGCTCTATCCAAGCTTTCCATGTTCTTCGAATTTTCAAAAAATCGTTGGATACATTCCATAAAATTTTGAATTGTGTTTTGTAAGTTGTCACACCTCGAAAGGTACTCTAAACGTGGCAGTTTGCCATATATAATATCAACACTTAAGAATGACTACCTTAGTCACGCGAAAGCCTTAGTATTACATGTAAGGCGTCTAGCACGGTAATAGGAGACGCTTTTGGGAAGCATAGTTTAAGCAAGTAAAAATGAACATACAAGAATCCATAAATAAAATATATTATAGCATTAATAACCAAAGGTATATTACATAATTTCTTAGGGGCATACCCCTGCTAATCCCAAAGATCATAATAGTCTTTACAACATTCAAATACTACATTAAAGATTTCAAAGGAATTCTAATCTAAATCTTTAAGTAGATTTCCTCCAAAAGCTTCAATAGAAAACTTACGCGGATACGAGGAGACATCAAGTACAAAAATAGATGTTCCTGAGAATACAAATACCTATAGGGGGGTAAGCTTATGGGCTTAGTGAGTAAATCCTAAAAATTCATACTCAAAGTAAATTATCAACCAAGTTTATTAATTCAGCAAATGGAATGCAACAACCACGTGAGCATACAAGACATATGACTTTCCGAGAATCATACGTTGAATGAATTACGCCCTTCATTCGGGGTTGGGTATTCAGGCCAATTACAACCACAACTTTTAAAACACTTTTATAGATCTTACTAGCTCCTATACGCCATAAAAAACTTGTACTTATTACAGGCTCCTACTAGCCACCAATTTATATAGTTTTTATCGGCTCCTGCTCGCCACTTACATGATATACCGGTTCTGCCTACCACCACTATTATACATTTGTCCCACAAATTGTATAGAAGTGAATGAAATGTGACCCAACATATGAAGTATATGCATAATTTCTTAATTAAAGTCTAGTAGTTATATTTAACTTCTTTCAAGTGAGCAACCAATTTCAAACACTTCAAGATATTAATGTACATACAACTTTATTACAAACAAATCAAGTTTCGATATACTTAATATCCTTTCAACATATTATCATACAACTTTCATTTGATTTTTGCCTAAATTCTAATGCAACTAATTTTATAAGCACAATCATGAGTATGAAAAATAAGGGGAATAAACTCACTCAGCCATGATGACACCTTTCTTGAAAATGAATGAGTCGTTCGGGACTTCTACTAATCGTAGTAATCTTCGAGATATGAACAATCCTCCTCAAGATTACCTAATCAAGAAAAATACCCTAAATGAGTATTTCTTTTTTATTCTATAGTACTAATAAGGAATTATATTATAAAATCGTTAAAACTCGTATAGAAAGAAATTATAGCTTAAAATGGCCATAACTTGGTCATTTTAACTTGGAATTGTGCATATAATATACTGTTTTCTGCCTATTTGAAAAGATCTATCCAATTCTAAAATTACTTTCATCAAACTAAGTTGTTTGGGTTCCGAAAAAGTGGCGACCAGATTCACCACGAATTTTCATAAACTTGAATTCCTTTATTTAACAAAAGCTTATTTTGAAGAGATAGATATTATAACAATTTGTAAAACCTTTGAAATATATATACATATATTTATTGACTCATATTAGTATGTATGAAGTTAATAAAGTTGTCTCACTATGAAAAAGTAAAGTCTTTTAAAGATTTTGGAAAGTGAGAACTTTTGAAATATTCCTTTTTATTTTGCTTTGAAACATCTCAAGTTATTTCAAATGAGTATTTTCTTTTCCTAAATTTAATTTTCGTAATCTTTTAAATTCCTAAGGAATGATTTTATTTTCTAAGCTTAGTTTCCAATACTTTTTGAAAGTAATAACAATTCTATATTTAGAGAAAAATTTCTTTGTTTCTTGAGATCATTCTATTTTAATGAAAAGAATTTTTTAACACTTGATGAAAAAGTAAAGTTTTTGTAAAACCTTTGTTTATTTCAAAAAGTCCTTTCTATGTCATGTATGTTTATAAAAATTCTTATGAACTCCTCTAAGTTTGTTAAGATGACTCTTTAGTTTTAGAAAAATTACTTCCTACTTTTATTTCAAGAAAAGAATCTTTATTTTAAGAAAACCTTTCCTTATTTATTTTTGTCGAGACAAGAATCATTATGTTCATACATGAATATGAATCATAGAGTTATGAAAACATAAGGAAATATAATAACTTAAAAGAATAAGCTAGTAAGGAAATAAATCAAGTATTGGAACCTTAGTTTCATCAAGGTATCCCGGGACTAAGAATAGACTAGTCCCATAAAGAAAAAGAAAATGTTTTGACTTTATGAAGACAAGTCTAAGACTAGAATGACTAATCTTAAAAATAACATGAAAGTAAATAAATTGCAAAACAAATGAGCTTATATGCTCTAAAAGATATATATAGCTACATAGATATATTTAGTTAAATATATGAAAGCAACATAAAAGAAATTAGATTCATGAACAAAAACAAAGTATGAACCTATTGTTGCTTTCTTTAACCTTCATGGTTTAGAAAACACACACTAAGCTCATACTAAGTAAATAAACACTTTAGAAAGCTAAAACTATTACCTATAGAAGAAGTAGAAACTAAAGAAAACTTGAGAGAGTTTATGGAGAGATTTTTAGAGAGTAGGTTTAGTGTATGGAAGCTGTGAAAGAAGTGGAAGAAATAGAAGGTATTTATAGGAAAATGTAGGAGGAAATTTGTGTTAATTAAATAAATGAAAAATAAAACAAATAGAGGAGAGGAAGAGGGGGGGGGGGGGGGGGGGGGGGGGGGGGGGGGGGGGGGGGGGGGGGGGCGGTGCAATCTTGAAGAAAAGGGGAGAGAAAATTTTTTTTTTTTGTATTTTTGTTAATGAAAAGTAAGATATGAAAGATGTGAAGTTATATTAGAAATGAAAATTATAAAAGAATAAAGGTATGGTTTGTAAGAGTAGGTTGTAAGAAAAATTAGAGATAAATAAATAGTGTAGAATAGTAGTAAATAGTGTAATGTAAAGTAGACATGACAATTTAAGTACCGGTAGTAAGAAAATATGTGTATAATTGCGATATCTAATATTTTTAATTACCAAAAAATTACAAAACTGATATTTTTGAAATCCTTATATTAAATCGGTCCTATCGGTGTTATCGGAATATTTTTATTATACCGGGCTCCTAGACACGATTTTCGAGGACTGATCTCGTCCGAGTCCGAAGGACACTCGAATTTCGCAAATCTGATATTTTTATATAACCTAAAGCCATTATGAACTATTACCACTAATTATTCTATTTTCGTTTTCTAGGGCTAAAGAAAACGGGCATGCCGGATCTAAAACCTAGGGTTTGTACTAGACTTTTGACCTTTAGGGTTTCATTTGGCTTTTAATTCTAAGATCAACTTAAATTTAACCAAAAATTTTAGGGGTTTACATAAGTACTTCATATTATGCATACTAACTTTCTCCTCAAATGTAATTCGTTGTATAAATTGAATTTCAAATCTGAGCCGTCCTTCTTCAATAATGTGTTCATGAACTTCAAAAAGAACATATATTCGAATTTTTAATCCCTGTAGATTTTGAACCGACTTTGTGGAACACATTGAGCATAGTACCTAAATTATACTTAACATTGGAGCTAGGTCTTCAAAAATAATTCTGAGATGTAATCTACGTAATGTTATTTTTTTCCCTTAACCTTCTGACGTTCCTTCTGATAGTTTAAATATACTTGCATTTCATTATAAAACCTTTTGAGTAACCTTCTGATATACAAATTGTTCTTAATGAAAATTTTCAAGCGTCTGATATACTTTATGATATAAGTTTATCTTATATACATCTGCACGCTAATTCAAATATGTAAGAAATCATTTAATCCTTTTTGTTATCATCAAAATCATCATTTGAGAGACATCAACAGATTTACATACTACATGATATATATATGTTGTGTACATATATGTTATACATGTAGCAAATAAATCAACTATATATTGATATATAAATTATGTATATTTTATTTGAAGATAAGATCTATACTATATATTATATGTATGTTCTATGTATGATTTAGAATATACTATACCTATATATATAATTTATTTTATATATGGAAAGTTTTGTTATTTTATAATTTAGTTAATATTTTAATAAAATAAGAATACAAACAATAATAATACATTTTAATGGATTTGTGGGTTTGTGAACAAGTTTGGGTCCTAAACCTAAATCTGGACATGTTTAAATTCATGTCATATTGGGTTTGATCCATTTATTAAATGTATCAACTTTTACTTACTCAAATTTTTTATAATCGTGTCGTGTTGTGTGTATGGGTTTACAAGGTCAGGTCCAGAAGTGTCAGTGCTAACCTCATGCGGTTTCATAATCTTATTTGAAACACAATAGAAAGTGTTACCAAAAATAGACGATAGCAAGACCCCTCACCTTTAAATTCTTTCATATCAAAAGAAAATAATAAATAAGATAATAAATGACGGCACATACCTCTTTCTTTTCTTACTCTATTATTATATGTTATTTGCAATGCATGTTAGTATTCACAGGTACTAAGTCAATGAGGAGGCAGTGAAATATCTGTTGTCTTCTGTCGTATAGTCACTACAGTAGAAGGAAAGCTGATGCAGTCGAAGAAATTACAAATGCATACTGGAAAAATGGGAGAAACTTATTAGAGCCAGTTTTGCTATCTTAAAAACTTTTTAGAAAAAGAATTTTTGTGTTTTCAAGCCCGGTCTAATAGAAAACAAGCCAAGAAGTAAAACATACTAGCTTTGCTTGTGATGTATGTTAGTTTTTGGCCAAATTCCATTATTTAAACATTTGATATCGGGTTTTTATTTTTTTAAGTTTGTGAAATGTAATATCTTTTTAATAAGAGTTTTGGATTTTAATGCAATTTGTGGTGTTTTCATGCCTTTTATTTAGTTTATAATAGAGGCTTCTTAGTCTTTTTTCTTTTTGGAAAATTTAGGGTTTTGATATTAACTATATGCTTTATGGTTGGACATTCAGTTTTTGCCATTTTAATAATAATATTTAGAGCATGCCTCTGTTCTTTTCTTTTCAAGATTCGTACTCTTGTTGGATTTCAAATTTTAATGTCTATTTATTCGACATTTTTTTAAATCATGAGGTAGATAAAAGATTGTTATTTAGCAATCATTCGCAATTTAAGAAATTTCAATGTTTATTTCGCTACATTAAAAGCCCTTACTAAACAATGAAAATGGTACCTACTTTGATGGATATTTACTATTTCTAGGACATTGTTTTTATAATATTTTAATTAATTAAGAGTTAATAATTTAATATAAATATAGTAATTTTTTACTACTTCTACCATCTAGGCATTTTTATTGTGATTGATTTGGAAGCCATTGGAATAAAGGGATAACAAACTATTATCCGGAGCTATGTATGCCAAAATGCAAAATAGAAACCATTTTTCTTTTCTATATAATATATATATATATATATATTAATGGAAAAGATCTTGATTCAACTCTTCTCCAAAGTTATAATATGTATTAGCTAGAAAAGAAAATTACCTATATTTTCATTTTATTTTTTAATATAAGAAAAGTACCTATAATATTAATTGCTTCATAAATGATTCTCTTTTCTTTTTAATACTAAATAATCAAACCCGATCCATCGAGAAGTATGCATGTGACGGAAAGAATTTGATAGATGATAGTTACAAATCAAACTTTATAACTCTATACAAAAGGTGAGAAAAAAACTAGTCGAATCAAACCAATCTGTAACCAAATCAAACCAAACCAAAAATATGATTTTTTTAAAAAATAATTTGGTTTAGAAAATTTTCAATATGAACCAATCCATAAATTTATGGTTGGTTTGAAAGGGTAAACCAAACCAATTCGTAAAATCAACTCAAACCGTTTTAGATAAAAATAAAAATATTTTACTTATAATTATAAATTTTGCTATAATGATTGATTAAAGGTCATATATGTTCTTATGATTTTATTATGATATTTAAAATATGGTGAACATTGGTTAATAATAACTTGTTTCTTTTTTAAAAATTGTTTTTTAAGTTCAAGATATATTTCTTTATTGGTAACTTAATGTTTTTTTTTTTATTAATCGTTTACACTCTATGGAATATAAATTTTGTTATTTAGTTATATATCTTATTATGTATTAATTTTACCTTATATATTTTGTTAATATATTACTTTCATTCATAAATGACTTGTGTTGGTAGATGACTTTTCTTTTACCAAATTTATTACTAGATGGTTGATTGAACATATTTTAGAGGACTATAGATTATATTTTATTATGTAATAGTATGTAAGTGTGCTGTGTTAGTGGCTGAATGATTTTATGAGAGACTATGGATTATAAATGTGATGGATTAATAAAGCAATTTGTTCAAATTTACAATATGAACTTTATAGAGTAATTTCAATATATGAATAGTCGCACAAATGTAAAATATTATAACTAATTTTTTTTATTAGAATTTTGATTTAATCCGTAATCTAAATAGAACCAAATCGGTATTTAATGATTTGGTTAGGAATAAAAAAAACCATAAATTATGGTTTGGTTTTTGTAGAAATTGGACTAAACCGATCTATGCCCACCCTACTCTGTACATCCGAAGGAAAGAGTTTCTCTTAAAATTAAATTAAATATTATAGAGTTTAGCTATTGGGTCAAAATTAATATAATATTGTTTGATGTAATAAGTTGAGATTCATTGATCTTACTACAAAACAATGTGAAGATTTTTTTATCAATTTCAAAATAACTTTCCAAGTGATTCACGTGTATTTAATTTAATGAAAAGGAAATTTACCAATGAAACAAGGGATTTTTTCGTATCGATATGGAAATGAAGACAATCAATTTTTATCCATGAGTTTCGCATGGTGACAATGCTATTGGATATTTTCTTCTATCATGTGACAACAATGGTAATTGGAATATTCGCCATGAGAATATTTATCACGTGTTAAATAAATTTAAAAATAAAAAATATTTTTTGATAAAGCAAATAGTTATTATAACTTATAAACACGTAGAAACTATTTATTTATCAAAACAGGATGTGGCAACATTCCAAGAGAACAAATTTCCATCCACCATCATGACCACTACTCCATATTTGTGGGTGAAAACATAAGATGCTGAGATGTTACACTTAATGGCTGACATATCACTGATTTCTCTGGGGAAGAAAAATATAATAAGGATTATATCAAAATTCATAGTGAAGCAGAGGAAATAGCTAGAGAGCACCGTCTGCATCTATTTGTCCACGCCTCATGGCGAAGATTCCTAAATCAGTGTTATATTATCCAATAGAAAGGACACACATCTTGCAATTTATCTTCTATTATCAAAAGGTCTGTATCTACAATCGAGTTATTATTACATAAACCAAGCTACAAAAAGTGCCATATATCTTCATCTAATTTTTGAAGGTTGTTTGAACTAAATTCTACGAAGGTATAACTCTGTTAGATGCAATAAAATTATTATAAGTTCTTGATTGGGGAAAAAATATCTCACGTAATGATGTGAAGAACGTTCTTCATATTTCCTTTTTATTAGGCTACAAAGTAAGATTAAGTTATTTTTACTATGTACAGATTCAAAAAATATTTTTTTTTAACTTTTCGTTATTATGCATTACCCATGTTAATTAATAATAGAATAATAGTTAAGCAGACTAGAATTTGTAAATTGTAACCCTTCGAATTTTTCATTCTGTCCAATTCTTGAATTCCGAAAATGGACAGGTTCTTCTCAACCCAGGTGTTCAACAAAAACTTTAATCACTTTTTATTAAGATCATAATTAATAAAAAAAATTAAACAATAGTTAATTTTAAATTACAAGGAAATAAAAAACAGTATATCCTTTTTAGATTACAGGAAAGTCCATAGTTTATCCTTTTCCTCCATTTTATTTCTCATTAAATTTCGTATATATGTCTAACATGCTTAATCAATTAAAAAAATAATTTGGAGGAAAAAATTGAATATTCTCTTTTTTTATTAATATAAAGGTATTTTCTTTTCTTTTTTTTCTCCTTCCTTTTTGGTTAAATAACAATATTAGTCTTCATGCATATCTGGCCAGAAAATTCCCTAAAGTAGCAAAATATGGATTAATAGCTTCTAGTACGCTGATGCAGACTATGCATATTTGGTTGGTATTACACGTGTAATATACATGTGATATGGAACTACCAATAGTATTATAAAATATGATCATATAAGTGATAATAACTTTAAAAACTACCCATTGTCTCATCCATGTATTAATGTTTGATGATAATTATACATATGTGTATATGCATGTGGTGTGGATTACTACACATTAAATATTTTTTCCAAATATTTGGATGCTTAAGTTGACATCGAACATAATTACGAAGTTCATACCCTACCCTATTTGCTCCATATGTTGGGAAAAAGGAGCTGCTTGGTATATAGGTAACAAAGCTTGTTCATGCATGCGATGAATATATTATCTTCTATTCTGAAAAAAAAAAAAGAAGGAAAAATTGACACCTTAATACTAGGATTAGACCCCACAAAATAAAAACAACAGAAAGTTTTAGTCTTATGTATGGGATGTAGTTGGTCACACGGACATATATATATATATATATATATATTATATGTAAAAAAAAAAAAAATTTGAAGGATCAGAACAAAGAAAATGCACGGGCAAAAGAGGAAAACAAAAAGGAGAAAAACCCGAAAGACAAATGAACAAATGGACACAAAAAATACGAAAGAAAACAGGAGAAGCAGACATGGAAAAAGCGGAAGAAAAATCATGGATTTACTGTTCGGCACTGTAGCATAGGTACTGTAGCAACTTTTTAGGGTACTGTAGAACATTTTTAACTGTAGCAATAGATTACTGTTTTACTATAGCAATAGGTCATTATAGCACTTTTTACTATTTTAGTTCTAAAAAATAAAATTTCTATAAAAGGCGAGCAGGATTTAGGTTTAGGTACGGAGGAAAATAAGAAAGGAGAAAAATATTAGAGAGTATCTAAGTGTTTTGTGAGAAAAATTTTTGAGTGTTTTAGTCCTATAAGTGTATCCTTGTAACATACCTCCACCGTATTCAATAAACCTTTTGTAAGTTTCCCTTAACCATGTCCGGCTAATTTTCCTTTTAAGGTATAAAGGTAACCATGCTCTAAAACCTTATTAGACATTTGTATCATATGATAAGATTTTATAGCATAGGTAAACCGATTAAGGCACCGTACTTGGATAGTAAAGCTTTGGTTCCTTTAAAAATTATACCAAATGGGTTGACCTGAAAACCCTTTGATAAGGCTAGAATTTGTTGTGATTTGGCCTTATGAGTTATCGCGTAAACATGAGGTTTATTTTCTAGAGAAAATATTGCTCCACTGATCAACTATCTTCACTTTAATTGTTTACCCTTGCCATGAAGTCTTTTTTCGTGGCACAAAGATCCTCATATTGTTTTCTAAGAGTAAAGTTGTTGTGAACGAAAATTTTTATGTTGGTTAATTCGCATGCATTTTCCATTTACCAAGGGTGGATGCAAGATTGTTATGCTGGGGGTAGTCTTTCCCTTTTTTAAGTCAATATTAGATCTACTTGTCTATTTTTTTTAATCAAATAACTTGTCATAAATCCAACAAAGTAAAACATATGATTATCTATGTAATTATTTATGATAATTATCTATATTTACAAGATATTTCATTAATAAAAAATGTTAAAGTAAAATAAACAATATCATAACATGCTTTGTGTATATAAGCAAAAAATGTCTACTAAATAGCTTCTGAATATATTAATATATGTAACTTAATCTCTTAAAAATTAACATTGATAAATTGGTTTTTTAAGTATATCAGACATAATTAACAATTTGGAAAATCATATAATTTATAGTAAGTAAACCTAAAAAAATTACCGAAATATTAACTAATAAATACCATATAAAATTTTGGAGGAGCAAGACCTCTTTACCTCCAAGATCAATCCATGATATAATACATATTTGGTAAATTGTCGGTAATTAGATTTCCTTTCATATCCTAAAAAGTTATTAACTAGTAAAAAGTATTTGGTAAATTGTCAGTAATTAGATTTCCTTTCATATCCTAAAAAATTATTAATTAGTAAGAATAGGTAGCTTAAGGACCAAATACATCAAGAACAATAATCTATCGTAGGTACAAGAAAAATAATTAAAGCATGAAAGAAAAATCTTATTACCATTGGGATAGTATAATTATAGGTATGATGTTGGTTTGATAATCTTGAAGCAATGCATCCATGGAATCTTCCAAACCCTTTTGTCTCTATTTTATTAGTATTTTATAAAGTTTTCACTATTAATATGGTATAATTAATTAACATAAAACGTGTGTTAAAAAAATTAGAACAAGTATTTAAAGAAATTTAACTATAATTTACATATTTCAAACTTTCCAAATGTAAAACTCTAGACGGTGGAAAATCTAAACAAGAGGGAAAACTTGTTGAATAATTAAAAAGCCTTTAAAATAATAAAAGAAAAACGTTTTAGTGTGATAAGCATCCGTGGAAAATAAACAATATAGCAAACGATGAAACATAGCATAAAAGCAACTGCAATAGAAGAAGGACAAATAGCCAAAATGAAAAAGCCAATAATCGAACCACTGACTTGTGTCATGCAAACCACCCCATATCGCTATGCTACACAAAACACCGGCCTTATTTGTTCCAAAATTAATATATGATGTTCTTATGTATTATAAATACACGACTCCCAAGAAGCTGGGGCCGGGCCCTCTTCTAGATCCATCCATGCCATTTACCTTATACTATAATGCCCTAAAATTTAATTTAGGGTATTGTTGCCACATATAATACTTTATGTATAACACTCAGGCTTCCTTGAATAATATGTTTATTATGAATATTTTACTACTCACTTTTAAATTATGAAATCATATAATTAGATTATAAAAACAATTGAATTTACAATTTACAAAATAAACTTTACAAAACATTAGGCTCCGCCATGCCCTTAAAAGAATATTATAAACTTAAATATAAATCTAGTCCTTTGAACAAGAACAAAACAAATACAAATAAAATACATAGTCCTAAACTCACGCCACTCAACCAATATTGCCTAAAAACCGAGCCAAGCATCATCATCCATCAACAATGCCATAATCAACATCAACATCAACATCAACACCATCATCCTCAGCCCAATCAACAACAATAACTCATCATCATCATCCAATCATCAACATCCCATCATCATCAAAATGGCTGGAAAAAGAACAACAATAACAATAATGAGCCGAAGCTTAGTACACAGTAACACATGCACATACGAAGTGACACATGAGCTTAACTAAATGCAATGCAACAACAATAAATTATTATCTTTTCATTAAAGTCAACAAGTCAACACTGGAGCACTCAAAATCCGAAACAATCTTGGAATTGATTTACCATCCCTGGCCCACTACCGTAGCAGTAAGGGAGCGCTCTGGTAGCCCCCACAGGTGATTACCCCAGGGCAAGAATCTGGGGGTCCTGAGTAACCACAGTAACTCAGGAGGTTGATATAAACAGCCCGAATACTTATATCTCCGATATAAATTTACAAGAAAAATAACTTCATCTAGGGTTTATAGCCATTACACAACTCTACTCATCTTAGTCTATAACATCATCTAGTTTAGTCGTCCCCATAAAACGTGAACCAGATCATATTACTTCTTCTCAATCCTAAGTAAATGTTACACCGAGTGGCCTAAGCACCTAAACTACCGTGTTCCCCTAGGACAAGGTTGCCGCTTCCCAGACTGGATTCAACGGCATACGCACAATCAACACTAATAATTATTAAGCTAAGCTTAAGTTTTAATTCATTTTAGGATGCCTATTCTAACATCTAACGTGCAAGTCATTGCGTACCTTTTATATCATTTCCAATTGTAATACATGTAAATTCCAGTGATGGTGTCCATTACTTGATAGAAGCTCGAATGAGCTTATTTCCTTTTTGAGAGGGGGTCAACAATTCCTTTACAAAGAAATTAGAGATCCATTTAGTTTAATTAAACTTAGATTTACTAACTAACTTCGATTTATACGTAAAACTATATTTAATATAATCAATTATTAAAACACTTATATCAAACTTTTATTAAAACCCTATTTGATCAGACTTTAATTAGGTACACCACTATACCTGTGAAGATCGCCCCGTCAAAATATGGACAGTTCTCTTTTGTCTGTTAAAGTATTTCTTTTCACTTTCTTTATAGTATATTATTATAAAAGCATCAACAAAGCAATCATAGACAAAACATTCATTTCCTAAGCAAATACACATTTGAAACAACATACTCCCCATGTTATTCTAAGGTTTATTCTAACTCATTAACTTAATCCAATTATTAACTATTAACTTATTTTAACTAAATCCTAGCTAAATTGATTAGAGTTAATCATTTAATCCAATTACTAAGTCATTTTGATTAAACTTAGTCATCATAACACATTTTAACTTATCAAAGTCTATTTAGTTAAGTTGAACTAAGATTGATTAACTAAGTTCATTTTATATCTAAGATTCATATTAACTTAAGTCTATATTAACTTAATCTTAGATAAGTTGATTAATCTTAATCAACCTAATTTATTTTAGTTCATTCAAGTTCATTAAGCCAAGTCAAACTTAGATTATTAACTAAGTTCATTTTATATCTAACTCTATATTAATCAAATTATTTATTAAGTCTTTAAGTTCACTAAACTCATACTTAATTATATCATTCAACAAACATAACACACTAACTATCTTTTATCTATTTCACTTTAACCCTAAAAGATTCATATTATACTTAACTACATACATTGAACTAGTAAAATAAGATTTTAACTCTATTTGGAAAATGTAGTAGCTAAAAAGAAATAAAATTTTGGCCTTGATACTTTTATAATTTGTAAGAATTTAAAACATGAAAGTTGTAGATCTCTTTTTAAGCTTTTCGTAGTCTTTTGAATCACCTCAATCCTTGGAAGAAAAATTTATGAGCAAAATAAGAAATAATGTCGTAGTAGGGAAAACCATGCCGGGCCGTAAGACAAGCTATATGAACCATGCACCTCTCCATACATGCCGTATGATAGGGTATGTCAACTCAAAAACCTTGCACAAACCTAAACAGAAAGTCATACACCTTCCCATACATACCGTATGATGGGTATATGAACTCACAAACCTTACACAATCTTAAAGAGAAAGTCATACACCTTCCCATACATATCTTGTGATAGGGTACATGAACTCAAAAACTTTGTACAATCTTAAACAAAAAGTCATACACCTTTCCATATATCTCGTATGATAGGGTGTGTGAAATCATACGACTTTTCTTACTTCTTTTCATATCATTTTTACACAATGTACTTCCATCAAAACATTATCTAAATATCATACAAGCTAGTTTTCATTACTTCTTACACTTCTATACACATCCAACAACATCAACCTCCATACCATCAACTTCTAATCTACACATACTATAACACAATCTAAATCATAAATCACATGCTCTTTTACTCATCTTTCACCTATTTCATCACAATTTCTACTTATATCCAACTTCAAGACATCATATACATGTAATACTAACAATGAAAATAAGAAAAACAACAATACTTACCTTTCAGCAAAAGCATGCACTTGGATCTTCTTTTCTTGTTATTGAGCTACTTCAAACATGATTTCCTTTTCCTATTTCATTTTCTAACTTTAATTCCTCTTTTGGCCTTCTTACAATTGAGATTTGATGGTTGAATTTAAGAAAAGAAAAGATAAAAGAAACGAGAGGAAGAAAGAAAGGAAAGAAAAAAAGAAACAAATAGAAGAGGAGAGAAAAATGAAAAAGGCAAAAAGGAAAGGTAAAGATAAGGATTAGGAAAATTAAAGATGTTTTTAGATTAAAGTATTGGATTTAAACCTTTTTTATAATTATCTTTAGTTACAAAATAATTAGAAAATAATTTGAGAATATATATATTAAGAATTTATAACTTGATATAAAACCACAATTTAAAAGTTTAATTTATGAAAATATGATATTTAATTCGGATTTGGGTTTAAAAATGATATTTTTAAACAAGTAATTGATTTCAAAAAATAATAAGATTTTACAAAATGAAAGAAAACTAGGTTTAGGAGTTTTCAAAACATTTAAAATGTTTATTTTGAGATTTAGGAATTGAAATTGAAGAAAAAGGAGTTTGCTAAAATGAAAGATTGAGTAGAAATCAAATAGTTTGATTTAATAAAATCGATAGAAGAAGAAATAGATATTTTGAAAATGATATTTAAAATCTTAAATCCTAATTTAACCTATTTACTAATTTAATCATATCAAAACATCTATTTATATTATCTATTGTCTATTCAAATTATTTATTTAAACTATCTAACTATATTCAAAATTAACTATATATTAAATTTGAAATAGTAATAAATTTCCCAATTTATATTTTATAAATGTGTTATTGAAATTATATATGATTTTGAAGCATGATGAATGTGATTCATGTTGATGCATGAAATATGAGTTGTGTTGTTGTGTTAAAAATAATTAAATACCTTAGAATGGTTAAATATTGAGTTCATAAATTTTTAAATGCATTAGAATGTATGAAATATGATTAGAACAAGTTAAATTATGCATCTACATAAGCCTACACTTAGCACAAATGTTTTAGTCACAAAATAAAGCTCAAGACCCACATTTAATTATCAAAAAACAAGCCCATTTATTAATTAATTACAAGCCGATTTATTAATTAAGGCAGTCATGAAAGTCAACAAATAGATAATTATCAACTCCAAAAGTGCAATTTTCGTGCGCAATTTTTAGACCAACAAAACACACTCTAAATAGCTTCGAAACCCCATTTTTACACTCCCAAAAGTTCTCCCATGGCCATATATAGTTAGTGCCTTCATCCTCCACAAATTAAACTATCAAAAGCTTACAATAAGACTCTTAAACCAAGGCATAAAGTTTTAATGGTAAGTGTATTTCTCTTGCTTTATATATACTTGAAGTTGTGCTTTTATTATAATAGGGTTTATATGCTAAATTATGATAGGATGATTTCTATGCTTTGATGGTAGTTTGAGTAGTGATAAGTTGCTAGAGTAGCTTGTAGTATGTGTTTTATATGAATTTGGAAGTTAAGTAGTAACTTCGTGCATGAGTTTTGGACGTTCAAGTCTTGGGTTATGTGAAGCAAATGTGCTAGTGTAATGAAATGAGTTTAGCTTGATGGTTGATGAGTTGAAAGTGAAGTAAATTCATGTTTAAAGTTGATAAAATGCATGTAAGATGTTGGTATTGTGTTTTCGTTGAAGTTAAAAGTGTTAAAGTTTGTAAAAATTCATGTTCAAAATAAGGGAAGTATAAAAACTGTCAGACACCTGTCAAAACGGCCCCATTTGGAGGGGTGTTGGGAGCAAACAGCATTGGAAACGGCCCTGTTGGGAGGGGTATTGCGCTCTTGGATCAAAAATCTCATTTTCCTTGAGTTGAAATGGCCTCCCAAATGGCCCTATTGCCAAGGGTATTGCGGTTTCTGATTTCTTTCCTATTGCAATATTGTTTTGTAAATTAGCCATAACTTTTTCATTCGACCTCAGATTGAGATGATTCAAGTTGCTATAGAAAGCTTAACAGGAGATCTACAATTTTCATGTTTTAAGTTTTTGCAAATTCTAAAAGTATCAATGCTTAAATCTTACTTCTTTCCAGCTGTTGCATTTTCCCAACAAAGTTAAAAACTTGTTTTTGTTTGTTCTATGTGTGTTGCTTTGGCAAATGGATCTTTTTGGACTAAAGTGAGATAGATATATGATACTTGATTTGTAATGATGATAGAGTGATATATTTAGGCATGAATTAAGTATGTTTATAGATTTAATAAATAATTGGATTATATTAACTTGTTAAAATGACCTTTGAATAGCATGAGGAGTATATTGATTCAAATGTTCTCCAAAGCTTGATATAAGATCATTTGAGTATTTGTTGAGTATTGTATGATGTTATATGAAGTCTAAATGCTATGTTATAATCTTGTGATAATTTCTTTGAATTTCTTTGATTGATTATGACTGAAATTAGTTGAGTTTGTGCTTAAACTAAGTGAAAGTTGTAATAATTTAATTATACAGTCATAGATCCTCGCTCAGCTACCCCTATTAGATCCCCAGGTATTTCAGGTACACAGTAACATGCTTGTTTCTTGCTTGGGATAGGCATAATTAAATTTACTCTAATTTATGAAAACTTAAACTATGTTTGAATTGGTTGTCTATTACGCTATTAAATCCGGTTCAGGGAACGACACCCTATCATGATGTAATGACATGGTAGTTTTAGGCACTTAGATCATCTTTGTCATGATGCAATGACTTTTATAAGTGGTACGATAGGTAGTCGATGGGGTTTTTAGTATCGGTATAACACTTAATTAAGCTTAGGATGAAGTAACATGATTTGATTCGATGTTTTGAGACTTGAATTAGGTGATGTTATGGACTAAGATAAGTGAAGATGAGAAACGGTTGAGAACCTTAGATGAGACTATTTTTCGTTTTCAAATATATAATCTAGGAGATATAAGTCCCCGAACAACTTATATCAGCCCTCTGAGCGTCGAGGTCGTTACTCAGGTCCCCAAAACTTCCTTGTTGCCCAGAGTTTGAATACTCTAATGTTGTTTGATTAATTAAAGACTGTCTAATAACCTATTGATTGTTGCATATGCATATAGATTAAGCTTGTGTGTATCAATAGCCTTTGTTTTCGTTATTTGTGTACTAGGTCTTTAGCTTATTATTTTATCTTTTCAGGAATCGAAAACGATGAGTTTTATGCTAGCTTGGGTTATGGGACTAATTTTGAATATTTTCTTGATGGTTGGGAAGATTAAGTTGGCCAGGGACTACATGGATTCCTTTTTGTAATAGATTAGGATAGACTATCTTTTGGAAGAATAAGTATTAATGTTGGAGCTTTTTTTATCTTTTTTATCTTTTGTTTAAGGCTTGTCATTAGCCTTTATTTGTAATATATATACTTAGTTACGTATATTTAAGTTTTATCTCTTATGATATGTGATGATAATGATGTATGTTTTTCTTAGAAGTTTAAAAAAAAAAATCTATAGTTCTCAAATTCGTTCTTATAAAGAATTTAGATAAACAATTTTTCAAACACTTCTTTTAGAATAACCTTACATATAATACTGCAGATTATATGTGGTTGGGGACTCGAATTCATCTATTTTATATAAGTGTTAAGCTCGGGTCTTTACAATATTATTCAATTAAACCGTTTCTAAATTAACAAGGAGAGGGTTTAGGGTATTTTATTAACAATTTAAGGATGATATATAATGATGAGGTAAACAGTAAAGACCTCCTTCAGCTAAATAAATATACAACAATTTTATATCATAAAATAATAAAAAAAATGAGGTTTTTCCTCTTGTTACACCAGTGTGAGAGTACATTATCGTAAAATATGTTTTGCTAATTCTATAATATAGTTACACACCATGCACTAGGTTCATTTAATTTAAAATCTTTTCCCCTTGCATATAAAATATTCCTTTTTTTATCTAATTTCTGTTTATGTCCTAGTTTATGTTTGGTTTGTTAATTTTTCATATGTTTGATAGATCTATTTGAAACATAATATTTTTTAGAAGACAGGTAAAAATAAATAAAAACTTAATCACTTTTTTTTGGCCAGAAAAAAAAAAAAAAAAAAAAAAAAAAAAAAAAAAAAAACTTAATCACTTATATATATATATATATACACATATATCGTCAGATATAAATTAAAGCAGACCAGAAGATGGTATATAAATGGAGGAATATCTTTGTGCAATGCAATTTTTTATTGTAGTGGAGGATATTTCGTATTCGTACTTCCTTCAATCTCCAGCAAATCACCGCCCCTTCCTCCCCTCCAATTTTAGCAAATTTATTCTTCACAGAAACAACTACACCTCGATGTTCTAAAAGCAGAAGGGTCACGATCTTTAAGGATAAAATCCCACCTTGTGGAATTGTAAATACTAATCTCAGCCATGCATTTCTTATCAGTGGTACTAGAGTCACTTTCGCTTTTATAAGTATGACAGCGAATATTTGCTACCTCTTTTTCTTCGGCTTGATTCTTTTTCCAACAAAAGTAGGTTGCACTTTCATTTCGGCAAAAAAAAAAAAAAATGAGAGGCTTTCTTCTCTTATTTCATTATTATTATTATTATTATTATTATTATTATTATTAGGCTAAGGTATATCATTCCTAAAGCCAACAACGCTGCTTCTTTAAATTATTTTTCTGCATACGGATTCCCTCACGAATGGTGATCCTATTTTTACGAACACTTATAATTTAGTAATTTAGATAGTATTAAAAAATTATTTATGGACATGGTTCGATTTACCATCTAAACTTACAAAATTAAAATAGCACTATACAATTGGAAAATTTTTCCAATGGGAAAACGAGATGGCCAGCCTATCGTCTTGGTCTTAAATGTATGCATGAAACAGAACACTTTGAAAAATGTGGAAGAGCACACTTGGGAATAATTCAACGTAATTAATAAGAAGCGTGGAATTTTCTAGTTTTCCATTGCATTATGCAACATGGATTTCCAATATGGAGTAGTCAAACGTGATTGATATATAGAAAGCTATTGGAAGTCCTAGAATATTGTCACAGTTGGATTTCGCCATCACTATTTATATTCTCTCAACCTCTACCGATTTATCATTATTTTAATGCTTCTACCACGACCCTAAAGAGACAAATTAGGATTGTCCTAAAGTTATCATACCACGTGTGCAATCATAATATGAGAACCATCTTATAAAAAAGATATTACAAGACTCTATCTTATTTATTTACTTCATATAATTTAACTGCATAGATATAATACCTTCATTTAAGCTCATTATGGAATCCGATTTTCTATAGTTTGTTAGAACCGTAGAGAATTGGTATTCCCTACCAGATAATGAAAATTGGGTATCAACTAACAAAATACATGATCTTACTTGTTTATACTAGTTATCTAAGTTGTGTTCTAAGTTTAACATACCCTATTTTCCTAACTTCAATAAAGTCTGATGGAGAAGCACTCTTCACATATTTCTAGCCCAATCCTACTAGTATTATTCTTGTGCAAAACTTTTAGGGGATAAGCGATCAACGGGCTCAGTGAGATAACCTGACCGGACTACACATCAAGCAATAACAATCAAGTTTAATTAACAAGTATATGCCATTCAACAATTAACCATATGTATAAGTACAAGCTTAGATACACCGGAATCCAAGCAGGATGTAAATTTACGCCCTCTCATCAGGGTTAGAAGGAAGCCATTACAATTGAAATACCGTGCCTCAGAGAATTAGATAACCAAGGAAGAATGGGTACCATAAACTTCCACAAATAAATTTTAAAACATTTCACTTTTATCCCAGGAATAAAGAAACACCATTAAGTATTAGCCATTTCATGTCGATACCACGAGCGGCACTCCTTCGATGCTAGTTAGTTCCTGTGGAACCGATAAGAGCAAAGGTGCTCTTGGAAGAACTGGGAGAATGTCATCTAGAAAAACAAGCATGCCACCAAGGCACTGAAATGCTAATATATAGCAAGGTTACCACTTCTTTAAAAATGCAAAATATGCATATAATTTAATGCATGTCCATTTTCATTTATGGTACCAATAGTTTTCAGTCAAATTTAAAGTGATCATACAGTTTACAGACAAATATCAATATGCTTTACGCAATAATTATCATACAAAAGAATTATCACTTGATTTATGATAATTTGGCATTCAAATTCAAGCATACACCAAGCGTCATGCAATATACCCAATCCTGCATGCATATCAATTGAATATATTATTTCAAATATAGCTATACTACAAGCACAAACAATGTGATAAAGTCAAAGTTACTCACCTGTTGTCCTTGCTAAATTGTTGTGGGATGCTACTGGAAGTCCAAATTTGATCTATTTCTCCTATGAAATAAGATAGCAGATATTTATTACAATACTATTATTCACCATGCTTCTTGTTGCACTTTTTATGTCTTATTTTTAAGTTTCGCTATTTTTAATTTATTATATCTTCCTAGGCAAGGGTTTCGAATTTTACGAGGGTTAGGCTTCTTTAATAAGGTTATAAAATTTTTGTAAACACATTTTTTGTAAGAAAAGTCTTCCTTAAATATTAGGTACTTATCTTAATTGCATAACCTTAGACTAGGTCTGCTATATTCATTTTAGTTTCAATTTAGCGTATGAATAGGCGTTTGAAAAGTTTATTTTTAGTATTTATAGGATAGTGGACTTAATTTTATTAATTTGTAATTTTATTTATTTAATGAATGTCGATAACTATCATAGGATATTTTAAGTCTTGTTTTGCTTAATAATTTTAATATTAAGTTTTTATTATTTATGTAGTCCTTTTAATATGTCCACCTTGAGTTAATTGGAATTTAATATCTATTATTTATTTTCATTTTTCTTGTCTTGATCTTAATTAATATTTATATTTTTTCTACGGTGTTTTCCTCATCCTTTAATTAAGTCCTATAGCCTTTGATAGTAGAATTTTATCTATTTTTTCTTTGGTTGTCAACCTTATCTATCCTTTTAAGTTAATATTTCCATTATTTATATGGTTATATTCTATCATTTAATTACTAGTTTATTTCTCTAGCATACTTTTAGGTTTATAGGGTTTAGATATATATATATATATATATCAATTATTCACTAAACTTAAAATTTTAATTATATGTTCATAACATGTATGATGTCATGAAAAATTAATAAAAATAGGATAAAGAAATAAAATAAATTTAGTTTCATACATATATTTTGTTCGTAATGATATATATGTATATAATAGGTGTATATATGATCAAATATATTAGGAAAATTAATATCACAAATCGAGTGCTCTAGGGCTGGAATAGGGGCACCCATGGAGTGCCTCTGCAGTAGGCATGGGGTAGCTCTAGGGCGGCTATGGAGCGGTCATCGAGCGCACACAAAGTGCCCAAGGAGCGAACATCGCGCACTTAAGGAGCAAGCACTAGAGTGCTCTTTGTGTGTGTGTGTGTGTGTGTGTGTGTGAATGTTCTTGACAGTTTTAATTGAGTTTTTGTTCTTGCAATATCTCACTTGTTTGTAATCCGATTTTGACGTATAAATAGTCGATTTAATAGTATTCTCCGAGTGATTTCTAGTTGTGGTGTTGTTTTCAAGAAATAAAATTTGTAAGATTTTTAAATTTATAATTTAAGTCTACAATTTTCGAGTGAAATATGATAACTCTAACTACAATTTGTTTTTGTGATATCTAATTCATTTCTAGTCCATTTTTTATGAATAAATAGTCATTTTCATATGATTTTTTTAGTACAATCTATTAGTGATGTTGTTTTCACTAAACAAGATCTCTAAGGTGATGAAAAAGACAAGGAAATCTCTGTAACTTGTGAAAATTTGACAATAACTTAAGAAATTTTGTTTTTACGATATCTAATTCGTTTCTTATCCATTTTTAACAAATGAGTTGTCGATTTCATAGGATTTATCATGTTCTTTCCATTGGTACCTCATTTTTGCTTAGGATAAACGTATCAATATAGTTTATTTATTCTTTTTATCGCATTCTAAAACAACTCAATTCCTTCCTAATATCTATACATGAATGTAATAGGAAATCAAAGCTAGGATAGAAGTCACCTTGATTGGAGATGGAAGAGAATACTAAACACTTCTCTTTGCTAAGTATCGATCCTAGCATTAGAAGGCATCATATGAGTTTCAAATGATCAAAGATTCTATCACTTCAATTGAAACTCTCTTACCTTTTTATATTGGACTTTGGAAATTCGTTTGCTTAGCTAGAGGAGTTTTCATCCCTTGAAAATCCTATTATGTAGGTGTTTAGAGAAAGAACGAAGCTTGGTTGTTTTTTTTGGTTTATTTCTAGTATTTATCTTGTTGAAATATAGTTATCACGGTGGAGGAATGAGAAGAATAGGGGTTGTTTTCTCTGTATTTCGTGTTGCAACTTTTGAGAATTTAATGGAGGTGTTTTGACTTGAATTTGCTACAGATTTTTAGGTTAAAAGGAAGGGTTAATAGTGTATTTGTTTGTTAGCTCATAACTATTGATTTATAAGTATCAAACAAGAATTAATATGTGATATAAAGGGGGCTGTTTTGGGATGTGAAACAAGGGTTGTTTGTTGTTGTTTTTCGTCCAAATTTTTTACTATAACAAGTTGATTATTTTACAGATTTTTGTGGGTCAATAATTGAGTATCTATGCGTACATTTCAGGGGATATTATTGGTGGTTATTGAGTCAAAGTTTTTCAAACTTTGTGAGCTAAATTCCTATTCTATATTTAATCTATGTTTTGGTGAAATGGATGCTGCAACTTGTGTGTTTGTTTCTTCCATGTTGTTGTTGTTCTATGGAAATGTTTGATGAATTTTGAGCCACTTGTATGTTGTTTTCAATTGGATAATAGATGGTCAATATGTCAAATATTTGTAGGCTTGAGTTGTATCTAATCATATAAAGTTCTACATGATAGAAATTAGTAAAAAAAATATGGAACACATTGTCTCTTTAGCAGCAGCAGCAACTCACGAATTTAGGAAGATTAGAGCTAGTTTTTTTTTTTTTTTGAAAGTTGAATTGAGTCATCACATTTTTATTTAAAGAATAGATTGACTTGTTTAAATGTTGTCTACTTTTTTTTCTTTTTTTTTGCAAGTCATCACTTGCAATTTTATGGAAATTGAGAGGAGAATTGTAACTAGTTGTACAAGTTGGTATGAAGTTTCAAAGTTTCATTACATGAGTT
Organism: Combretum micranthum; assembly: GCA_024138025.1. Taxonomy (NCBI): domain Eukaryota; kingdom Viridiplantae; phylum Streptophyta; class Magnoliopsida; order Myrtales; family Combretaceae; genus Combretum; species Combretum micranthum. The sequence continues at coordinate 2,180,886 of JAMXBD010000030.1, forward strand.
GCTTAGTTGGAGCTTTGTTGTTTGTTGTTGAGTCCTTTTCATTTTGACTTTTCATGGCTTAACTTGTACAATTTGAAGTGTAATTGTCGTGAAGAAACTCCAAGTGCTGCAGTTGAAATTCTAACTTCTTTCCCACCGCATATTACATGTGTAGATTGGGATTATAGTTATGTTATAAATTATCTAAACTTCCAAGTAGTTTATTAGGCTTATTCGTATATTTATGTATCAGTTATATAAGGGTTTTATCTTAAAAAGTTTATATAAAGCTTCTATAAATTTTCTATATTACTTATGAGTTCAAATATTAAATCTAAAGTTTACGTGATTAAATATTTTTAGAGTTTTATCCTACGCGATTTAGGTTTTTAAGCCCCATGGGATAAATTAGGATTCCAATTCCTATAGACTCAGAATTTTTTGACTAGAACAATGGTACAATCCAAATATTTTTTCGAAGTTTAGATTATTAGTTGTAGATCTGTTTTCATTCTTATCGTGTATTTATAATATTGGCGGTTCGTGTTTTATAGTCAATATGTTCTGCAACTAAATTGTCTTTTATCAATTTTGAAATTTAAGGATATTTTTCATTATATTTTGAGTTGTTGGCTAAAGATACAAAATCTTGTCTTTGATATCAGTTAGGGTCAAAGAAATTTCTATTCATGTTTTTAAACTATAAACAAGTTTATTATTACTTCTCATAGGTTTATTCTAGGATTTTTATTGGGTCATGAGTTTAATATATATTTTACATTTGCTACTCCGTTCATTTTACTAGTTATAAAAATTCTCGAAGTTACAAGATTAAATTATGATTTTATTTTCTATAGGCTCAGAATTTTCTAGCTATGATACTAGTATAATTCTAATATTTAATTAAGGTTTAGATTTTAGATATTGATAAGTTTTTTTTATCTTTTCGTGTATTTTGTAATTCTAATGATTTATCTTTAAACTATCTTTTTATAACCAATAGGTTCTAGAAATTAATCATCTTTTATTGTAATTGAAATTTAAGGTCATGTATGATTATTCGTTGAATTATTGATTCTTGTCACAGAATATTATCTCTTATTGTATATGAATTATTTATCCTAATTATTAATAATAATAAGGTTTATGGTACTATTTTATAGTTTTAAAAATATTAAAGGTAATTGAAAATCATTGTATCATTATTAATCTTATTTTTCTAAGTATTGAATTTAAGGAAACTGTTTTTAGATTTTCTAGTAAGAATCGGTTTATTATTGATCATTATTTGTTCATAGTTTAATAATTTTAATTCATGAAAATTTAGGAGCAATTTTTGCTACTTTTTATTATAGTTCTTTTATGATTCTATATTATATTTTTAATAATTAAAATCAGGTTATGTAAAATTAAGGGGATTACAGCTACCATCCGTATAGAACCAATAACTAAAATTATTAACAAAAAAAAAAAAAAAGAACAAGAAACTGCAAATTACCTCTTTATATTCATGGAAAATTTTAATTATTTTTAATTGTCCCAATTTTTAAAAGTTTTAAAAAACTCATTTTAAAAATTGAAGAGATGAATTCATATCTTGGTAAAAGTTTTGAGATAATTTGCATATTCCCAAAAAAAAGTAAATAATATCATAATAATATTATAAAATTTATAAAAAAAATTAAACAATTTTAACCATTCTTAAATCAATGGAAATGGAGAGGATAAAAATAAAAACCCTTCCTCGTAAAAGGAATCAACTCCATGTGGATTGTTGAAGCAACTCAAAGGACATTAATGGGTTTATGGAGACAGAATATACAAGTAGAATTCTTATGATTCTAGTAATTAATGTAAAATTCCTTTTTGAACATATAAATTATTTAATTCTGTATCATTCATACATGTTTGTTTCCATTACTAAATAGATAAGCTTCTGGCAATTTACTTGGTTTTTTTGGTTAGTTCCATTGAATCCGATTATATGCTCACCGAATGATCCATTGTTGAAATTCAGCATCATTTATGTTCATTTTTAGTCCAAAACAGGAAAGAAGAAAAATTCGAAACGTTTGAATGGGACGTTCAATGGGACCAAGCCGCAGGTCGTGTCCTGTTTGCTCAACCTGCCGGTTTAGCAACTCAATCCATAGGGTATAGATCTAAAACGAGAGATCTAGACCAATCGACTAAATCTTAGGGAAAAAAATGACTATAATAAAATATATATACACATATAGCTAAATGATATTGAAAATTTAAACTATTTGTATGCAAAGTGGAAAAGATTATTTCCAATCACTATATTTAATGTGTTGCTACTGATAATATAATGAATAAATGTATCTTTAAAACATGTTTGGATTAATTTATATATATCTTTATCAAAAGAAAAATCTCATTCCTTAACAATGGAGGATTAATTTTATAATTTAGTTTTCTTTATAATATCTAGATTTTTTATAGTTAGAACTTATATTAGGTGCTGCATATACATAAATGCGTACTTTTAAGAGATGTGTTAAAGATGGCAAGGTTCTAAAGCTCAACTTTTCTTTCGTATTTAAAGTTTAATTTATTTGAAATTCTTTGCTTTCCAAAATTTTAATTAAAGTTTTAAATTAAACTTGAAATAAAACTAACGAAAACGAAAGTTGACAAGTTCGCCAGTCATGAACCATGCAGGTCCTTCTTTTATAATTAAAAAGAGGAGTTAAATTGATTATAACCAAAAATTGGATTTTAGTCTTAAAAAAAATCCTTTTCGTTTGAGATAGTGAGAACAAGTTAAACAAGCAAATGAAATAAAATTTAAATTGCAGGAAATCAAAAAGAGTAGAGAAAGAAAAGCTAAGTCGGTGATGTATAGTGGTTCTATCTTTTAACTAAAACACTCAAATAAAATAAACAATTTTCTTTTCTTCAAATTATAAATTTAGTTCCCAAGTCTAAATTCTCCAAATGAAACCCTAACAAATCATTCATTATAAGTTAACGTACACTTCCTAAACTCTCTATTTTTCTAATTGTATCTGTCTCCATCATTGTTAACTACCCCAATGGTAAGCACAACTTAGGAATATTTCTAACAATTGATATTTTGTAGTAGCAATTATTAAATATGTGAACTCAGAAATGCTGTTTTCCATCCTATTTGTGTAAGGACTCGCTATCGCCCTTATAATTAAAATAGGCAATAACAATTCCCCAACCACATATAACCTGTAAAATTATATGTAAGGTTGTTTAAAAAGAAGTTTTTAAGGAATTGTTTGTCTAATTCCACATAATTAATATAATTGAAACTATAATTTTTGAAAACTTTTAGCAACACCAAAACCATACCGTTAACATATTTCACAAAAGAAATAAATCCAAGTTATACATAGCTAAGTACATATATATATACATATATTACAACCAAAGGCTTCTTACAAGCCTTAACGAAATTACATGTAAAATTCAACTAAAACTTTAAATACTATCACAAAAGTCATTATAACTGGTCTATTACAAAATATGGATTCCATGAAGTCTAAGATCATCTCTAGTCCTCCAAATCATTAAGAAATTCCTCGAAATCGGTTCCATACCCCATACACATGTAAAACTCGTCAGATTCATCGCCTGAAATGGTTAAAATATGAGCCAAAGGCTCAGTACACAAGCAACGAATACAAATGTAAAGTGATTCACACATGCTTAAGCTAAATGCAAAATGAGACAATCAATAATTTATTATTCAATCTTTAGTTAGTCATACATCATAAGAGTATTCAAACTCCGAACAACAGGGATTTCTTGGGGAACTTGAGTAACGATCACGACGCTCAGGGAATTGATATAAGTAGCTCGGATACTCATACCATCTTAGATAAATTTATCCATAACGATTAAGTAATCTCATTTAGGGTTTCTAGCTGTTTCTCGACTTTACTTAACTCGATTCATAATATCACTTAATTCAAGTGTTCCCATAAACATTGAATTAAATCATATTACATACTTTCAAGAATAAGCAAATGTTATACCGATACCAAATTCCCTATCGATTACCCACTAAACCACTTATGAAAGTCATATCAAAATGACAGGGGTGGTCTAAGCGCCTAAAACTACCATGCCCCCAATCTAAGCAGGGTTACCGCTCTCCGAACCAGATTCAACGGTATAAAAGACACCCAACATACAATTATTAAAATTTTCTTAAATTAGAGTAACTTTGAATAATGCTCATCCTAGCAAAGAAACAAACAAGTTACCGTGTACCTAAGATAGCTCGAGAACTAATGGGGTTGGCCGAGCGAGGATCTATCACTGTACAAGATAGTATTGAATTTCCCACTTAGTTCAAACACTAATCAACTAGTTTCAAATATAACTAATCAAAGAAATTCAAATAAATTATTACAAAGTCATAACATAGCATTTAAACATCATATTATATCATATAATACTTAACAATTATTCAATTGATCATATATCAAGTTTTGGGAAATATTAGAGAAAGTTTTTGAAAATGAAAACTGCAGATGACACGCTGGCCTTCAACGTCGGCAGCATTAAACCGGTGCATGATGCACTAAATTTCAATGCTTGCTATCACTGGCAGCGTTCAAGGATACGCGGCAGCCTTCGGTTTACGCCACCGGCCTTGAGCCGGTGCAGATTACGACTTCAATTTCCAAAAATTTTCCAAGAGTTCCAATGGGTTGGATCACGTCCGGAGATACCCCCTACATCGATAGCTTTGGATCCTACACCAGTGACTTTAAGCCTGGCGTTAAAAATTGTGATTCTGTTCTCATTCCACACCGCCTCTAAGCCGGCGGCATTGGTGTCACGCCCCAATGGGTACCCTAAACGTGACAGTTCGCTATACATAATATTAAAACTTAAGAATGACTACCTCAGTCACTCAAAAGCTTCCATATCGGTGCAAGGCGTACATTCACAACAAAGGGAGACCAGTGAAGTAATGCATTTTAAGATATTGGCAGCGGAACATGCAAAATAACACTTAATATAATTCATTGAAATAGAGAGTCTTACAACTTCTAAGGGGCATTCTCCTGATAATTCTCATAACAACATGGTCTTATTAAGAGAAATAACAAAAGCTAGAAGATTTTAGAAGAAATCTACTCCAAGACTTCAAAACAGAATTTCGCCAAAAGCTTCCCAAAATAAGGATTTTACCTTGGGGGATCAAGATGGTCTTAGGTGCAAAAAGATAATCCTGCAATATCAAAAGTCTATAGGGGTATAAGCATAACTAGCTTAGTGAGATATTCCTTACGCAAAAGTACTCATAACAGGCAAACCACCAAGTTTATTAATCAAGCATATGAAATGCAACAACCATATGATCAAATAGTACATACTACTATCCGATTTTATATGTATGATGGATTTACCCCTCCATCGATGGTTAGGAAATGATTTGAACTGGGCCCCAAATGACCTCCTTAAATTTGCGCGCATCTTGGGGTTCCAACGAACAGTACTACTGGTCACCGGGCTTCCCTTACCATTTCTAAGGTTATTTCTATCAAAAGAAGTTATTTGGGTTTCGTAATAGTGACTTACAGAATTGATACGAAAATTCAAGATTTTCAAACTAGAGTTTTCAAACTTTTCTTCATTTAAAAGCTTTCGTACAAAAATATAGATATTTTGTATGGTTGAAAAATCCTTTGGATATATATAGATAGACTCAAACTATATGCATGAATTTAGTGATGTTGTCTCAACAATGATTTTGTAAAACAATGTATTTTAAAAGTGAGAAAAGCTAAGACTTGAAAATCTCCTTTTTAGTTTTGTTGGGAAAATTTTATAAGTGAGTACTTCCTTTTTTTTAACTCCATTTCTTAATGTTAAGAATAATTAAATTTTCAAAAGTAATTTTAGTCTTTTATGATTCCTACAACTTTATTTCTAGTGGTTGAAAAATGTAGTTTTTCTAAATATTTCTTGGTTATATGTTTAAAAGTTTTTCTAAAATTAGATACACTTTAGATAAAAAATATCAATGATCTTATAAGTTATTTTATTTTTATTTCTTAAGTAAGGCTTATCTTTAGAAAGATTAATTTGATAATTTTGTAAAACTTGTCTAGACTTTAGTATTTTAGAGTATTGGTAGAAAACTTCGATAAATGAGTTTAAGAAAATCTTTATTGAACAATGATTTAGTAATATTAATTTTTAAAGAAACTTTCCTATTTCTTTAGTTTTAAAAAGAAGGTATGTGATATTTTACTCTATATATACTTAGATGAAATCCCATGTACTATCATTATTAAAAACTTGTGATGAGCTTTTCTAACTTTGGAAAAGATTTGTTGAGATAAAACTTTGTGTCTTTATGGAAAAAAATTTCTTATGTGACAAAATTTATTTTTAAAGAGAGTTTATTTTTATTACTTAAGAAAACTCATTTTCATTATGGTTGAGACAATATCAACATGTTCATGCATGAATGAGAATATGTAACTATGAGAAATATAATAAAAACAACATAATAAGAAATAAGAGCATAAAAGTAAAGTCAAGTATTGGGAATCTTAGCTTCATGAAGGTATCCCAGGACTAAGAATGGACTAGTCCCAAAAGAAAAGAAAAGAAAAACAAAGGAAGAAAATTGTTTTAACTTGATATGGACAAATCTAATACTAGAAAAACTAGTCTTAATAATTGCATAAAACAAGTAAATAAATAAATTGCAAGACATGAAAATAAATAAATTGCATAACTTGAAAGTAAATAAATAACAAATGAGCTTATATACTCTAAAGAAATATATATACATAATATCCATAATACTATATAGAAGTTAGATTAGAGCAAATAATAATAACAATAATAATAACAACATAATAGGAGACATGAATAAAAATAAAACATGAACATATTGTTGCTTCTTTAAGAAACATACACTAAGCTCATGTTAAGTTAAATGAACATGATGAGTGAATAAGATAATTTTTTACCTAAGGTTTATGTGTTTGTTAAAGAGGAATGGAATGGTTTGTAGTAATATGTGGGAAAGGGTTTTATGGAGAGAAAAGAGAACTAGGAAGAGAACATAAGAGAGGGATTTTATGGAGTGATTTTGGTAGAGTTTTAGTATGAAATGAGTTATGTGAAAGAATGAAAGAGGAAGTGGGTATTTATAGAGTTTTGGAGTGGAATTTAGATGTAATTAAATAAATTAAAAAGGAAAACAAATTGAGAGGGATAGGAGAGAGAGTGGACGACAATGCTTGGAAAGGGAGAGAAAATTTGATTAAATTTGTTGTTTTGTAATAAAAGGAAGTAATACGTAAAATGTGATTTGATTAAAGTTGTATGGGAAAGATAAATTGTAAGGTATAGATATGATAGAGTGTAAGAAAAAAGTAGAGATAGATGAATAGTAAAAAAGTACTGTGAATAGTAGACTAGACAATTAAAATACCGATAGTAGAGAAAATACGAGTAAACGGCCTATATCTGATATTTTTAGTTACCGAAAAATTCTAAAACCGATATTTTTGAAAACCTTATATTTTTACGAATCTATTGGTGTTGTCGAAATATTTTCACTATCCAGTGCACCAGGGCATGGTTTTTGAAAACTAATCTCGTTCGGATCCGAAAGATACTAGAAAATTATGAATCTGATATTTTTAAGCTTTCCTATATTATTACAAACCATATTCCACAATTATCTCAATTTTGTTTTCTAAGGTTTAAGAAAACGGGATTGCCAGATCTAGATTCACTAGATTAAACATAGAACTAGGTTAACTTTAGGGTTCCGGTTTGACTTCTGGTTCTTAGGGTTTACCTATATTTACTAAAAAATCTAGGGGCTTACAGTTGGAACCCTAATAGTTGGCGTACACTTTGAAAAATAAACACTGGCAAGCTTTCCTTACGAAAGCCGGCAGCATTTTAAGCGGCTTTAAGAAAATAGGTTCTGATCGTCTTCAACACCGCCTCTATATCGGCAGCGTTGAAGTACCAGATGCCGGCGTACGCTAAAAAACAAACCTATTCGAAAATGTTTTGCTTCCCCTGTTTTCTTTACAAAAACTATTCATTTCAAAAATCCTCCAAACTTATTCTAAGCTTCCCAAAACTTGTTATATGTTCTAAACACCATCCAAACAACACAAACCCTACTTCTAATCATCAAACACCAATTACACATCAATTCTACATGCCCTTACACTACTCAACCCTTAAACCATCCCAACACAATGATCCTCACATGTCCACATTCATATAAAACATATACTACAACTCCTCTAGCAATATAATTCTATTCAAACTACCATCAATACACAAAATCATTTTAACACCAATTAGCACATAAACTCTATTCTAACATAAGCTTAACTTAAATACAAATAAGGCAAGAACAATATACTTACCATATGGACTTGGAGCCTAGGTTTAATAATCTTGTTGCAAGCTTTTGTGGGTTTAAGTCATAGAAAATGAAGGGTTTAGTTACACATGAACATGGGAGAGTTTTTAAGGGAGTAGAAATGAGGTTTTAATACTTTTTGGCATGTGTAATGGTTGTTTGAAATTTTTGAACGAATTTTGCATTTCAAATGTTGATATTTATCCCTTTGGTTGACTTTAGTGGCTGCCTAATTAAGTCCTTTAATTGGCTTGGATTTGGCTAATTAATGAAGCTTACTTTTTGGACTAATTAAATGTGGTCTTTGGCTTTATTTGTGACAAAATTTTTTGCTATACATTGGTCTAATTACATGCATAATTGAACTCATTCAAATCATATTTCATACATTCTAATGCACTAAAAAAAATATTATGAACTCAATATTTAATCATTCTAAAATATTTAATTATTTTAAAATAACAACTCAACTTATTATTCATGCATCAACGTAATTCACATATATTACATTTGAAAATCATTTATAATTTCAATAACACATTTATAAAATTTAATTTAAGAAATGTATGGCTATTTCACTTTGTGCATGAGAATGCTATTCATGTGCTCCCATTGTTTATTCTTCATTGTCATTCATTCCAACAATCTTTCTGTAATTGTTGTTATTTATTTACTTTTTTCTTTGTAACAATGGCTTCGAAGATGATGATAGGTGATATTTACAAGTTGTCACAAAAATTAAACTAAAAGGAGTTAGCACGAAACTTGCTAGAAATTTTTTTATATTACTAATATGCATTATTTCATCTTGTAGGACTAAGCCACAGTTATTCCAAAATCTGTGAACTTAGAGATTAATCATAGTGGGCAGTTTATGAAAAGGCTCATCCATTCATATGATGGAGGGTCTTTTGAAATAAGGAAAAAAAATATATCCTAATATATGATTTTTTTTTTTAACATTCTAATGATCTTAGAAGAGTTAAGAAAACCAAGAAACGCATTTGTCTATCACTTAGTACGTGGACAATCATTGGATAGTGGTCTTAAGCCTATTCAAAACAATGTTAATGTTGCCACAATGTTAGAGTACTATTTGATACTCTTATGTTATACATTGATGTCCTTCTGCTTGATCTAGATGTTAGTATGCATTCAAATGCAAATATGTTAGCTAGTAAGGAGCACTATTTGACTATGATTATGGATAAGGGTTTGGATGAGCCTATGGATGGAGCGGTAAATGTGATGGTGGATGAGATTATCAATACGGATGAAGATGTGGAACATGACGAAGTAAGTGGCCACATTAGTAGTAGTGATGATGACGTTTACGACAAACTTGATGATTACTTGAGTGATGATGGAATTAATGATGAATTTACGACCTGTTTACTTGGAGGTAATAGGGAGGAATAGAATTTCTATTGCTGGAATGCCTCTATTACTTTGTTTACTTGCATTGAATGAGTAGTAATAAATATTCCCATGCACTTTTTATTCCTTCTATAGAGGGAATAAAAAGTTCCATCTAACAGGTGGAACTTTTTATTCCTTTTCTATTCCCACTCCAGAAGCAATAAAAAATTAAATACCCTGTCCAAATCACCCTTAATTAAATGCTAGAATTATTACCACAATAAGGGCATAATGGTATTTTTAGCTTTATTAGCAGTTTAATGCTAGAATTAATAAGTTGAAGTAAACAATAGAATGTGTATTCCCCGTAATAAAACTTTAGACAAAGTAAACATAGAAATAAACATTCCTACTCTATTATCGGTAATATCATTCCCAAGAAATAACTTTTCTATTCCTTGCCTGTTTCCAAAGTTGAAGTAAACGGGCCGTTAGTGTTATAACTCCACATTGTGTATAAGATGATAGTATTCCTCTTGTTGCTAATATTGACGAGGGTGTAGATTTCACAATGATTGAATGGGATTAACCGCATTGAAGAGTAAATAAAATTATTCATACCTCGAGCGAACCAAATACTTTGGGAAAAAAAAGTAAAGAAAATAATAACTGCACGTTTTGATAACTAGAAGTAACTATTTGGAAACAATATCGTAGAAATATTCTACATATTAGTAGTCAAGATTGGAAAAGGAATGCAAGAAATAAAATATACATGGTTAGACTCAAATGAAATTACACATTGTGACCTTCAAAGATTCCAGTATCGTACCTTTTTCTTGTTTTAGAAAATTTTGATGGGTGGAAATTCATCGAATTATGCCGCTCTAAAGAAGGCATATCATTTTTATGGATCTCAAAGACCAATATGAAGAACTTTTACCAACATTATTGGCTTCACAAGCAAGATGCAAAATCTTGCATCATTAAGACTTTACAAACCATTAATTGTAGAAAAAATTAATACCCATCTAATAGATATATGACAATAGAAATTAACAATTAACTATAGTCCTCCACTAATTTTGATAGCACCGATCCTGTTACCATCCAACGACTCATACTATATGCAACCGTGATCGAATCACTAAAAATATTAATATTCTATTTACTATATTTATTTTAATGGTTGGATTAATGGTGAGATGGTTTTATTGACGAGACCATAAAAGCTCTCTAAAATGATTTAACAAGATGAGATTCATATGAAAAAAAAAAAATCCCTTGAGTAAGACATTTGGGAACAAAAATCATAGATAGGCCAATTTTTTTTCATATAGTATATGCGAGAGAAGAAATGTACCTAAGCTCATCATCGGATTAAACTGAGACGGAGAGCAAATGCATCTGTGAAAGAGAGAATTGAGATTTTTAAGTCAACTATGTAGTGAATGATTTACAGTTTTCATGTGTGGATGTTAGAATTAGGAAATAGGGTTTTGGTTTAGGAAAGACTACAATTGATTTGGTGATTTAGTATATAGGTTGTTTTTAACCTTTATTTTTTTTCCTTTTTTATTATCTTTTATTTAATCATGATTAAATCTGTTATAAAGAGAATAACCATATGGGCAATTTGTCAAGATCGCAGACATAGGTACCTAAATTGTTAAACTGTGAAAACTCAGGTTACTAAAATAGAAATTGCCCAATTCTAATATATTATTTTTAAAAACATTATTCTTATACATTCTTTCATTCTTCTTCTTTTCTCTCCAAATAATAAAATAAACTAATTATTTCTCTTTTTTTTTTTTCTTCCTTTCCATTTTAATTCTCTTCTTCTTTTCATTTTCATCCTAATATTTCTTCTCATTCCAACATAATATAAAGATGCATGCTTGTAACACTTCTACTAAAAAAGATTAAAATAAATAAATAAATAATAGAGATAATGCATTGAGATCATTCCAAATATAAATTTTCGATTTTTATCTCAAAATGCAAAAGCATTTTAGTGTTTTTTAGTTTCTAGGAAAAGGAAACACAAAGCAAAAAAAAAAAAAAAAATAGAAAGAAAGAAAAAACTTCAAAAATTAGGATTTTAAAAAAAAAAAATTCTAAAAGCATCACACTTAAAATGGTGATTTGAAGTCATGATTTCTTTTTCTACTAAAATCATGACTTCATATCACATTTCAAGTGTAAGCATAAGTGACGATTTCTATTAGGGATGACATATAATCATTATTATAACCGTTGTTTTTTATACCATTAAAAATAATAATTTTTCTGATTAATGGGAAGAATTGCGTAAAAGCTGAATGTTAAGAGATAGGGAGTTAAAAATCATTAAAATTACTATTTTACCTGTGATAAATCATTATATTTAGAACGGACATATCAACATTCTAGGAATATAAGTCTAAGAACCAGTGTGCATCTTTCTTTACTGTATGTATCTAAGCTAAAACCCCAATAGGTCGTATTCATAAATAATAATAAGATCGCCACCTTCCAACTCCTTATTCGCAACTCCATCGATGCCATCGCTGTTGGCAACAATCAGGTTTTCGCGCAAACTAATAATGACTCTTGTCCAATCAATACCTTCTTTTCAAACCAACAAACCTCCCTCAACAAAGATAGCTCAATCTTTGCAGAAGCACCTGATGACATCGATGATGATGATAACGATGATTGCGAGTATCATAGTGTTAGGGTTTTGAGGAATAATGGAGTTTGCACGAGTGAAGGGATGTTGCCAAAGCACGTTAGGAAGGGGATGATGATTATTATACGTTAAACCCAGTATCGTGACTTGAAGTCATGATTTTAATAAAAAATAAAAAATTAGGACTTTGAAGTCACAATTTCAAGAGTGACAGCTCTAATATTTCTTTCCAATAGTTTTGATTTTTTGAAATTATTTGTTTCTTCTTTCCTTTTTTTTTTTTTTTGGCAATTTTTCCTCTTCCGTTACATTATGTTTGGATTGAAGGAAGGAAAATGAAGAAGAGGAATTAGAATGGAAAATTTTGCTTTCGTTTGGACAGGGGAAAGGAGAGCACACCAAAAATGATTCTTTTCAATTTAAAAAAAAAATTGAAAGGAAATATAAATAAAAAGACGATTATATTCTTTAAATAAATACCTAATTTTTAAAATATAAAGACATTCATCATATTTTAACTAGATAAAATATTATACTATTAACGTCACTTCTCCTTTCTTTTCCTCCTTATTCAAACAGAAAATTTATCATTTTCCTGTTCATTTTCTTTCTTCATCAATTTTTTCCTTTCGTCTTTCTTTCTTTCTAATTCTTTATTTTTTTGGCAATGTATTATTTATTTTCCGACGAACGGAAAACAAACAAATTTTTATCCACTGGATATATCCATCTTCCACACAGTCAAGAATGCACATCATCCAAACAAAAAGCAACCAAACGTCGTTATCTCCATAAAATTCATTAGTAATTACATCTAGTCCTTGTGGTCCCTAAAATTATCACTCTGCCTCACCCAACTTTGTCCTTATGAACCTCGACAGTGGGACGAAAGCTTCGGCTGTGTTTTACAGCAGCGTCTTTGTCTGTATCGTGTGAATGACATGACATCTGTGACCTAGCGTGATTAGCGTGTCGTGGTAGATCTTTACTTTCTCAGATCTTTACGATGCCACCACCTGTACAGCGTATTTTCCTGTTCAAAATCGTCAAACTGAAATATTCATATATTTATTAATTTTTTAAATAATCAATTTTCTTTTTATTAAAACAAAAATGAAGATTTGGTAGGAATCGGCCTCTTTTAAGAGTATGTATATATTGTTTTATTTTTATTTACATCATATTTATTTTTATTTATATTATATTTATATTGTATCTATTGAATTTATTTATAAATAAAATTATAAATTTATTTTTATTTTTTATAAATATTTATTTAATATAGAATAGAAAAATAACTAAAATACCATGATGCAAACAAATCTACCGTAAAGAAGAGATTCTCAGTAAGAGTCTTGTATTGCCCTCTCCAATAAAAGGGATCATATTTTCCGTGGAGCCTTTTCCACCAGCGTCCCAGAGAAAGCAAAAGCGCGCCAGAAGACGTGTCATAATGCCATAGAAAGGGTAAGAAAGAACAAAATTATTGAAATATTACAGGGGTACGGTCGCTGAAATTCGATGGTATTACACAGTATGTGTAAGTAATATATATATGATATATAATTACTGGTTATATATTAATACATAAATAAAATTATAGTTTTAAAATAATCATTATTCATGTAATTATAAATTAAAATATTAATATATATATATATATTATACATAGCATATAATACTCCAGAACCGTTTGAAAAGTCTGAAATCGCTTTAATTACTTTGGACATTATTTCGAGGCTATTAATAATTATACTACCTACCATTTATCACAACAACCTTTTTTTCTTTTTTCTTTTTTTTTTTGGTTTTGTCTGTCCTCCACCCTCCTGCTTCACGGGTTACTTTGTATGCCTCTCATCTGGGATCAAATATATATATATAATTATTCTTGAAATATATTCCATTTTACTGTTTATTTTATTGTTTTTTAAATGAAGATAATTACTTTTGGAATTTTTTTATTGATATCGTCTCTACGCGGATAATAGTTACCAAATACCTGCCCATAAAATGTAAATTGTTTTTCCTTTTTTTTCTTTTTTTTTAAGCAATAAGGAAAAAAAAATTTAAATTCATTCTATTTGAAATATTAGTAATAATACCATTAAATTATAAAATCAAACCAAATAGCATATTTCAAAGTATAATTCTACTAATAAGTGCCTCCATATAATGTATGACAAAATTTTTTCATAACTTTTTAAGGACGCACTAACAATTTTCACCTGAATTGGATACATATGGATGTTTTAGCAAAGGATAACGTCAAAAAAATGCTGATTTATTTGCTCTTTTGAAGTTTTTTTTTTTCCCTCCCCCAGTGTGCATTTGAAGTTCAAATAAATATCATACGATGTTAAAGGTTTATTTGGATTATTAGTTTTTTATCTGTATTAAATCGGTATTGGTTTAGTGTCGGTATCAATTTAGTACCGATTTATTTTTATTAATTTATAAGTAAAATTATTAATTTTTTATTAATATCGTATTTATATTAATTTAATATCGATTTAATTTAAAAACAATATTAAAATAATACCAAACCCAAAAAGACAATCGACAGAGAACCTGATGTTGTACTTGCAAACTAACAATCTCACCTCTTATCGTCTATAAATGTGCTCTTTAAGTAACGACCATAATATACTATACATATGACACGGCATAATTATAAAGAAGACGAGATAATAAAGTAAACATGTAAAAAAATTGATGGAACATAATATTTATTAACTTATGTTTTATATGTAAAATTCAACAAGCAGAATGATCGAATTTAATAAGTAACTTTGAACTTCATGTATAAAATATAAAAAATGCTCAGTATTTATACAGTGCTTACTAAGACGTATATTAGTCCTAAATGATATGGTACTAAAAAATTTTACTTAAAAAATAAATATTGTAAAAATAATTAATAAAAGGAATTGTCAATATTATTATGAAAGGTTAACAATATTAAGTCATTATCTATGTTCTTGTCATTTAATAAATTGGGTTAATCTGTCCTTGCAAAATCAATTTATTGACATGGAAATCCCAACTATAAATATTTAATAATTTATTATTATGCATGGCATGATATTAGATATAATATAACATCTTATATTATTGAGTACGTCGCAAATGCACCTCTAGCGTTTGTTTCGTGTGCTCTTAGCACCCTCACTTTTTGAAATATATGCGTTTCAATCTTGTTTTATTATTAGGCGAAAAAAATCTTATTTTATTATTGGATAAAATAGTTGAATATAGTATAATATATAAGAAAAAGTAAAATTAAGAGCAAAGTGGTCATGTGTGAGTGAAAATGCATTTTTCTAAAAGATTTTGATGTAAAAATGCTCAATTTCAATTATAAAGCATTTTTCCCCATTTGTGGCCAAAAGGGAGAAATACAAGCAAGTTTGCTCATCATGAGTAACAAAGAGAGACCCTCGAGGCATCTAATTCCATAATCAGCTAACAACAAAGTGACCAAAGGAGATAGGGGATTTAAATTCCAAAAACACATGCCCATCCCTTACTTGTCTCAAGATGCAATCTAATATGCAAACATATTGGCTTTCTTATTAACTAGCGAAAAAGAGTAGCTATAGCAAAACCATCTTTGAAGGATGAAATATCAAGTTCCATCTGCAATTTTTACCCTTGAGAGAGTTGTAAATTGTTGATATATTTGTCTCTAAGCATCATTTAGGTTATTCTTTACTTTCAGTTAAAAGAGTGCTTCATAGATAAGAATGCTAAAGCTTTACATGTCTCTGCATTATAAGCTATAGTATTTGTAATGCTCTAACTTGAAGAATACTTATAACATGCCACGTGTCCATATAGGATATGGACATACACAAGCTCATAACCTATTCTAACTTCAATAAGTGACAATTATAAATCTCCAAACACACATAAATAACATTAACTTCAAGTCAACAAACACAAGTTATTCAATTTTCAAGCATATAAGTTACATAACTCATATAATCACAAGGATATATGGCTCATAGAGTCCATCAATTCAAACTAACATCACAAACCAATAAGTCAACTAAGGTCCATGCCTGAAAGTATCACACTAACATAACATATACACACACTAGGAGTCTTCATCTCCACAGAGCTAGCAAACTCAATCTTAATAGTTAGTTAGATAGTTTTCTCCACTATCATCCTCCATGCAGTCTACAATAATGTTATATCAACAAACACATATGCATATACAAGCAATGCCACATTCACATGCATTATTATAATATGAATGCAACAAATAATCATTCAATAATTTGCTTACTTTAGTCTAGCAACTGATAAAGAGATAACTTAGTATTATGGAACACATAAATTTATATACATATATTGTTGGCTATTGGGTACTCACCAATAACAACGACACTGACACTTCCTAGATCTTCTCAAATTCTTTCCTTGTACAACTCCACTTGAGATAATACCATGCCAGGATCATCAAGTTGTTGCGATATTAGCATGAATACTCTTTACCTGCTACTAGCAACCAAGCACAAGCAATATGCAAATTCTTAGGCCAATTTTCAATTAGTCCATTTGAGTTTCTACCCTAAACAGACACAATCAACAAACAAGGTATATATGTACTTGGAACACCGATCTGTCTCGATTTTTAGAATTCCGCTAACTTATTATACATATCAATTAAGTCATTTGAACCACTTATACTTCTATAGTCACCTACAATCTACAATTGTATAGTCCTTGTTTATATCTCACTAAATCTAAGTTTTAAAAGTCTTAAAACATAGATAAATTCTTATAGAATGATGTTAAATAGGTTTTAATTGCTTATATAAGGAAAATGGAGATTTTAAGAGGAAAAACAAAGTGTATGGGAAGAGCACGGGCTAGTGTACTTGGTTATGCACTTTCAAATATAAAGTTGCAAGCTACAGATAGGTACAT
The DNA here is from genome assembly GCA_024138025.1 of Combretum micranthum. Taxonomy (NCBI): domain Eukaryota; kingdom Viridiplantae; phylum Streptophyta; class Magnoliopsida; order Myrtales; family Combretaceae; genus Combretum; species Combretum micranthum. Next base: position 2,198,255 of record JAMXBD010000030.1, read on the forward strand.
AGCCTAATGCATGAATTCGTGCATAGGTCATGTGCATCCAAGTGCAACTTTCATCATTCTATTATGAATTGCACACCCTGGTGCAAAGGCTCGTGCATTGGTTATGCACTTCCAGATTTTATGTGTTTTAACTTAAAGAGGTACATGACTTGATGCACGTGCTCATGCATTGGTCATGCACTTTTGGAAATTGCCCTCTTTGTCTAATTTTCATTTGTTTTCAGAGCACAATGTATTTTAACCCTTCTACTGGCTATTTTCTCACTTTTTACACATGATCATATGCAAGTTCGTCGATCTTAGAAAATCTTACAATCAAAGTATTAGAATTCACATCAAAATTTGTATTACCTTTTTCAGATTTCGTAAATCCTTCACCTTTTTCACCTTCCAAATGTTTACCTTACGAACTTTCTTGAGATATCTCCCAAGAACTTATTATTTCCTTGTAAAATATCAATGTCAACACTAAAACGCCAAAGTTCCATTGTTTAGGCGTTCGTCTTCTCAAGAATGGTGAGAAGAAAAGAGGAACTTCACTTACCATAGCGTATCTTTCAAGAAAACTCAAGAATTCTCAGTCCCAACAAGAGATGAGGACAGGGTGATAGGAGAATTTAGGTAAGGGAGAAAAGAATTATGAGGGTGATTACTTTTTTGACAATCTTATACGTTAGTGAACCAATGTATCTTTTAAATTCTTTTAATATGTTTGACCTTTTTGCCTTGATTTAATAATTGCAAATTTACTTTCTTGCCTTTGCATTTATTTTGATTGTTTTTAAGGTATTTCCACATTAGAACATATAGTTACTATGATCTTTGGCTATATTCTCTACTCCTCTTGATCCATTCTTCTCATACGTAGCACGATCATAATTAACTACACTACATTAACCATTGGCACCATTGAAGATGTAGGAATAGATGTCCATTGCTTTTGGGAAAAGGAGTCAGTTCTTTAGAAACCCTCTTATAAACTTTAGAAAGGTAAATGTTTTAATATTTTATTATTTCATCAATTTGACACTAAATGTTATATTCTAAATAATGGAAAATATTAACTAGGTAAATTTAACACGTATAAAGTATTTAACAAGAGAACTTTAGTTGTTAAAGAATTTATTCATATTACGTTCAATGATGTTTTGCCTCATGATGCTTGCAATGACGATATTGATAGTATGTGAGCTTTCTTGAAAGAAAATTATAATCAAATTAGGTACCAATTTCTATCAAAACACCCTTAAAATATACCAAAGTAATACAAAAATCCATCCATAAAATACATACTATTATAGCCTATCAAACTTCCCTATACTTAAGTTTTTCCTTGTCCCTAATTGAAACAAAAATTATCTCAAGAAAAACTCTTATAGACAACATTTTATACAACATCAAGTATCACTTAAACCATTTCATAATTCAATTGAAAATATATCTCTTCAAATCAAAACTAACATTTCATTCCAACAGCTTTCAATTTTAAATAACTGGACCCATCCACTTGATGATGCCCTTAAAACACTTAAACATATAATATAAAGAAGTATGCAAATATACTAAAATCGAGCAATTAATTATTGTAAAGTAGAGTTAACTAAGTCATTAAATAAAGAACACCGAAATTTAAAATCATAATTAATATACACTGATTACACAAATGTTACAATGACCTTGTACATTATAACTAAAGTACATATTCTCCTCCTTTCCATCTCTCTAAGCATCACAATGTGTTGTAAATGCATATTGCATCCGTCCATCCCCTGTTTTCTTCCCTAACTATAGTCGACTTAGTAGTTTCATTGGTCAGCGAATCTTGGACCAAACAATCTTAGGTTATTCAATATTACAATACCCCTTCGAACCTCTACTACTTCATTAAATAAATTACTTCAAGTAATTAACTATTTAGCTCAATTTTCTCATACTTTTCTCTTGACTCTTATAGCAAGCTTTCAACTAAAAACCTCAAGTTCATTACTGTAAACCCCTAAATTTTCGGAATCGGTTTAGCACAAAACCCTAACCAGAAGTTAAACGAAACCCTAAAGGTCAACGAAACCCTAGTTTACCGTATCAAACTAAATCCGGCATTGCCGTTTTCTTTTGCCCTGAAAAACGAAGTTGGGATTATTAGCTCGAATAGTCCGTAATAACCATAGGTTTTATAAAAGTTTCAGTTTCGCGAAATTCGGGTGTCTTTCGAACTCAATCGGACACAGTTCTCGAAAAACGTGTTCGGAAGTCCGGACTAGTAAAAATATTCCGAATACACCGTTAGACTCGTAAAAATATAAGTTTTCCAAAAATATCAGTTTCGAAATTTTTCGGCAAGTAAAAATAACAGATATAGCTATTATACGTGTATTTTCTTACTATCGGTACTTTAATCGTCATATCTACTTTACATTACACTATTCATTACTATTCTACACTATTCTTTTATCTCTACTTTTTCTTACACCTACTCTTACACTCTACATAACCTATAATCTTAACTTTTACCTTTCCCATAACTTTATATCACATCTACCTTACATATTACATCTTTTATCTTTCCAAAAAGTCAAAAAAATAAAACAAATCCCCTTCCCCATGCATGGCCGGCGCCCCCTCCCCCTTCTCTAATGCCCTCAATTGTTTAATTTCACTTTATTTTAATCACACAAAAATCACTCCTCAATCCTATAAATACCCCCCTCCTCTTTCACTTCTTTCACACATTCACTACCCACAAATTCATACCAAAACTCTCCAAATTCCTCTCAAAACTCTCTCAAATATTATCTCAAAACTCTCTCAAAACAATTCCACAACAACTTCACCAACAACAAAAACCCATAACCACATAACCATATCAAATCTTCTTTAGGTAACCACTTTATCTTTCTTCTTCTTCTTCATGTCATGTAACTTTACATGACCATAGTGTGAGTTTCCAAATACTACAAGTTATGGAAACTACATTATGTTCATGAATTGTTCTTGTTCATCAATCCATTTATGTTTATGTTGTTTTATTATTGTTATGTATCTATACATATACATATTCTTTAGAGCATATAAGCTCACTTGCAATTTATTTATTTCATGCAAACAATTTATTTACTTTTCCATTGCAATTTATTTATTATTCTTGTTGAAATAAGACTAGTCTCTAGTCTTAGACTTGTCCTCATCAAGTCAAAACAAGCTTTTCTTCTTTCATTTATTTCATTATGGGACTAGTTTATTTCTTAGTCCCGGGAGCCTTGAAAAAGCTAAGACTCCAATACTTGACTTTATTATTTATGCTTTATGTTATTTTGTTTATTATTATTCTCATAAATGTTCATTTAGATTGTTGTCCAAAAGTTTTATTTTCTAAAGATAATCAAATAAAAGAAGGCTTTTTGTCACTTAGGAATAAGTTTATGTGAAACATAAAAATATAAGATAACAAAAATAAACTCATTCATTTTCAAGTTACAAAAAGAATTCACTATGAATTTAGAAACTATTTTTACTTAAAAAGCTACTTAAATCTTTGTTACTCTACCTTTTTTTCAAAAGAAAATATTTTGTTAACAAAAATGGTTCTTTTCATAAAGAAAGAAAATAAGATGGATGACTAAGGAAATTTTTAAGTAAAGACCTTGCAAACAAATAGGCAAAGAAAATTTATGGTTTGAAAATAATAAAGTTATTTCTTTTCAAGTTACAAGAAGAAGTTAATGAGATTATAGAAATTAGTTTTCTACAAAAAGTCCTTAATTGTTCCATATTTTTTTATAAGAAAACAAATTTTCATGCATGGATGATTATTTTTGAAAAATATGAGACATGAGAAAAAGAATGAGAATATCAAGTAAAGATTTTTACAAAACAAGTAAACAAAGGAATTACACAAGAAAAATGAAGAAAAGCATATTTCCTAGAAAACTTCAAATATAGTATTAATGTAACTTAGAAAGTAGAAAATTTTATTTTCAAAAGTCACTTAGAAAAAGATAAATAAAACCAACATAAAACGTTTTTAAAATAAAGAAAACAAGGTATTCATTTCAAGAAATTTACAAAAACAATTTCCGAAAAGCTTCAACCCACATTGTTTTACCTAAGAAAAATAATTGGACAACAAGACACTTGAGCATGCTTAAATATGAGTTATATAGTTATAAAAAGAGAATTTTTAAACTATATAGATAACTAAGTATTTATCAAACAAATTTTGATTTCTTGAACCAAGGTTGTTTTTACTTGAAAATCCGTGGTGAATTTTCTCGCCACTTTTGCGGAGCCTATATGGCTTTGTTTGTGGGAAATAATTCTAGAAATGGGTAGATCTTTTCGAGTAGATAGAAATCGGTATATTATATGCGCGATTCCGAGTTAAAATGACCAAGTTATGGCCATTTTAAGTTGGAACATTTTTCCATACGAACTTTAACGTTCTTGGGCATTGTTTTGTCAAAATTCAAGAAAATCTTCAAGAAAAACTCATTATGGGTATTTTCTTTGGTTAGGTGATCCCGAGGAAGGATTTCTTCACCCCGAGAACTATTACAATTAAGTGGAGTGTGTGAACGACTCATCCGCTTAGAGGAATAGACGAAATGGCATCGTGAGTTTATTTCCATTAAATGCTACACTTGTTGTGCTTGTAAATTAGTTGCACTAGAGTTAGGAAAAGATAAACCGATATGCATGTAAAATAATTCCTTGAAAGAATTCTAAGAATATCGAAGCCCGAATTGTTCTAAGTGATTGTTTTAGTTTAATATTGATTTGTGTGAAATTCCTTGATCACCTTAAAGTTGAAAATAATTATGTTATGACTTTATAAATTAATGAACTCATGCATACCACGAAGTGAGTCACATTGCATGGTTGGGTTATTATCCTTGGGTGAGAAGGATAGTAAGCTCATGTCGAAAGCAACACTTGGCGGAAGATCCGAAAGCGATTGCTTGGCGGCTTAATGGAATATGCTTGGCGGTTGATCCGAAAGCAAGGTCAAATCAAGTAGATTCGGAATACTTGGCGATGAGTGCTCGCAAGCTTAAATTTTCTATTATTAAAACTACTTGTTTTGAGTATCACTAAACCCCGAATGGAGGGCGTAAATCCACTCAACATATAGTTCCCGGAAAGCTATATGATTGTTTGCCTACGTGTTTGATGCATTACATATGTGTGATTAACCAACTTGTTTGAATCTTGTTACAAGAAGTTATTTATGGAAATAGTTCTTACTAAGCCTATTAGCTTATACCCCGATAGCTATCTTTTGTAGTTCCCGTACTTATGGTTAAGGCCACGTGGACCATGCGGGCAGGTAATCCCTTTTGAACATTAGAAATCTGGATAAAGTATAGCATAGTATTAGCATGCAAATATTTACATAATAGATTAGTAATTTAGGGAATTGTCCTTAAGTTTGTAAAGTCTTTGTCAAGAACAAATAATTATTGTGAAACCTCTTTTCTTAATATGTTTTTATATCTCCTTAAACTTCATTATTCCACATATGGTCCTCTAAAATTGTGAAAGTAAGCCTTACATTTAATATAAAAGCTTTTGGAAATGACTAAGGTTGTCATACTTAAGCTTTAATATTGAGTGTGGCGGACTGTCACGTTTAGGGTACCCATTGGGGCGTGACAATTACCCAAGTTACTAGGTGTTATCTCCTCTAAATGGAACCCGTTAGCTTAATTATTTGAGTTAATAAAGCTCACTTCTAATTCATATGTTGGATCAAATTCTTTAGTCTAATATCTATTTTTACTATCCAAATGCATTAGGGAATGTCAAGAATATACTTGAGGCTAAGACTTAAAGGTACTCATAACTTATATTTTTTATGACACTAGAGTTGATGTATACTTTTGTTCAAATTAATTCCCATTCTAATTAAGTTCTTTTTCCTTTTTGACTCCCAATTTTCCTAATTGATTTCATGAAACAAATTTCTTTCATGCATTTACTAAAGATAATAAAGTTCTTAAGACTTTTAAGGAATGACTAAAAAAAAAAAAAAAAAACAAAAAGGTAAACTTGCAAGTTAGGATGACTAACTTCTAACCAATAATATTGTTTTGACTTCTAAGTCTAAAATTCAAGTTTAAATAATAGGAAACTAAACATTAGGCTTATTTCATCTATCAATTCTAGCAAATACAAAAAAAGGTTATGAAGGTTGACCAACAAGTAATTCAAAATCCTAAACAAATTATCAATTAATCATGCAAAAATTGAAAAGAAATATTCCATAGAAAGTTGCACATTTTCAAGATGTTATTCAATATACGACTTTTTTGGCACAATGTTTAGTGAATATCTCACACATTTAGAATTTTTTTCCTTCAAAATTAAGTAATAGAGCGTTTAATATTTCTAACATTGCTTTTCACTATTAAATGGCCATTTAAACAATTCAAGTTGGATCCATTTAATTATAACCATATTCTCTAGTCCTTTCCCCACACTTAAAGATGTACATTGCCCTCAATGTATGTAAAAATTGATCAAAGCACAAATAGGGAAAGAAAAAAAAAACTACTACTTCCTTTAGTAAATATCACATGCATTGAAGCTTGCACATCTAATTGAAAATAGTTATAAGTCCTTTTTCATTGCAATTAAAGGCATGCCTTTTAAAGATATATGTGTCACGCCCCGGAGGGTACCCTAAATGTGGCAGTCCACCGCATATAATACTAAAACTAATGAATGACAATCTTAGTCATGCGGGAGCTTCGATATCATATGCAAGACGTGCTTCCAAGATAGTAGGAAACTCATAGGGGTATTACGTATAAGTAGATAATAAAAGCAAGCAAGAACTTATATAAATAAACATAAGATCTTCATTCAAATCATAATTTCTTACATCATCTTAGGGGCATTCCCCCGCCTTAAAAGTCTTATTTCAACTAAACTATAACATAAACCTACTATAAAGATTTTCTTAAAAGTCTATGTTCAAAACTAAATACATAAAACTTCTCCAAATTACTCCTAGTAGCTTAAACTCGTACCTGGCATACGGGGCTTCTTGGGGCCAACCAAAGATAATCATACTGTAACAAAAAGCTATAAAGGTATAAGCAATACTAGCTTAGTGAGATAATTCCTATCTATAGAACATTTCCATATAGCAAGCAAGTGTTTAATCAAGCATATGAGAATGCATCAATCACATGAGCAAACAAAACACACAAGATTAACAGGAAATCAAGTGTAGCATGGATTTTACGCCCTCCATGTCGAGGGTTGGGAGGTTACAAGCCCATACGACTATCAATATTTGCAGATTTGCTAGCTCCTACTCGCCTTGTAAACTTCCTAGATCCTACTAGCCCAGTAGACTTTCTGGCTCCTACTAGCCCATGTAGACTTTCCAGCTCCTACTAGCCACCACTACCACTTCCTCGTTTCTCCATACGAAGAATAGTAGTGAAACTAATGTGACTCGTAAGTATGATATGCATGAATTAATTTCAATATATATTTAACCAAATAATGTTGAGTTTAGGTTAAAGGCGATCAACCACAATTCATCATATCAATACAAGAATCACACTTCATTTAAATATATCATCTTTCGATATTCTTAACTTACATTCAACCAATCATAAATTCAAGTTACATAACAATTGTTCATTTATCTTTTCCTTAATTTCTAATGCCACTATTTACAAGCACAAACAAGGAAATGTAACTTAGTAAAGGATTAACTCACTCCATGTTGATAGATCTTAATCGAAGTAATCTTTCAGGAAGGTGATCTCGGGTCCTTCTTCACCTAAACAAGATGAAATACCCAAAATGAGTCTTTCATGAAATTTCTATTCTTGAAAATTGTAAATTTTTCTTAAAATCGCGGTAAAATCGTATAAGAGGAAATTCCAACTTAAAATGGCCATATCTTCCTCATTTTAACTCGGAATTTCACATATAATATATCATTTTCTACCTATTCGAAAAGATCTATCTATTTCTAAAATTATTTTCAACAAACTAATTCGTTTGAACTCCGAAAAAGTGGCGATCAGATTCACCACGAATTTACATAAACTTGAATTCCTTCTTTTAATAAAAGCTTTCTTTAAAGAGATAGATATTACAATAATTTATAAAACTTTTGAAATGTATATACATATATTTATTGACTCATATCAAATGTATGAAGTTAATGAAGTTGTCTCAAACTATGAAAAAGTAAAGTCTTTTAAAGATTTTGAAAATTGAGAGCTTTTGAAATATTCATTTTGCTTTGAAAATATCTTAAGTTATTTCAAATGAGTATTTTTTTCTCCTAAATTTAATTTCTTGTAATTGCTTTAAATTCCTAAGGAATGATTTTATTTTCCAAGCTTGGTTTCCAACAACTTTTTAAAGTAATAACAATCTTATAAAATAATTTCTTTGTTTCTTGAGATCATTCCAAAAAGAATTTCTAGCATTTGATGAAAAGTGAAGCTTTGTAAAACCTTTTTGTTTATTTCAAAAAGTCCTTCCTATGTCATGTATGTTTATAAAAATTCTTATGAACTCCTCTAAGTTTGTTAATATGACTCTTTAGTTTTTAGAAAAATTACTTTCTACTTTTACTCTTAAAACAAATCATTTATTTTGTTGAGACAAAAATATTATGTTCATGCATGAATATGAATCATAAAGTTATGGAAATATAAAGGAACATAATCACATGAAAGAATAAGCTAATAAATAAATCAAGTATTGGAACCTTAGCTTCATCAAGGTATCCCGGGATTAAGAAAAGACTAGTCCCAAAAGAAAAAGAAAAAAAAGATGTTTTGACTTGATGATGACAAGTCTAAGACTAGAAAGACTAGTCTTAAAAACAACATGAAAGTAAATAAATTGCAAGGAAAGTAAATAAATTGCAAAACAATGAGCTTATATGCTCTAAAAGATATATATAGCTACATAGATATATTAGATAGTTATAAACATAAAAGCAACATAAGGAAATTATATTATGAATAGAAACAAAGTATGAACCTATTGTTGCTTTCCTTAACCTTCATGGTTTAGAAAACACACACTAAGCTCATACTAAGTAAATGAACATAAGGACTTGGAGAAAAATTACCTAAAAGACTAAACTTGAGAGAACTTCTTGGGAGGAAATTCTTGGAGAGTTTTTGAGATAGTAACTTTAGTAGAAGAAAGGTGTGAAAGAAGTGGAAGTAAGATGGGGTATTTATAGGAAAATGTGGGAGATAAATTGTGTTAATTAAATAAATTGAAAATAAAACAATTTAGAAAGAAAGAGAGAGGGGCCGGCGCTATTTAGAGTGAGAGAGGGAGAAAATTTATTTTTTTTGTATTTTTGTTAATTAAAAGTAAGATATGAAAGATGTGAAGTTGTATTGAAAATGAAAATTGTAAGAAAATAAAGGTATAGGTTGTAAGAGTAGGTTGTAAGAAAAAGTAGAGATAGATAAATAGTGTAATGTAAAGTAGACATGACAATTTATGTACCGGTAGTAAGAAAATACGCGGATAAATGCGATATCTGATATTCTTAGCTACCGGAAAATTATGAAATTGATATTTTTGAAAATTTTATATTTTTATGAGTCTAACGGTATATTCAGAATATTTTTACTACTCCGAGCTCCGGGATACATTTTTCAAGAACTGGGTCTGATCGGGTTCAAAACGAATCGCGATTTTACTAAATTGATCTTTTTAGGCTTCTTTAGATAATTACGAACTATTCTACTCTCTAAACTCTTTCTTACTCTCTTAGGGTTTCTTAAATAGGGATGCCGAAGGTAAACGGTTACGGTAGACTAAGGTTTTGTTGATTTTAGAGATCCGGTTGACTTCTAATTAGGGTTTAAACTTTAATTGTTCACAAAACTTCGGGGGTTTACAATATGAAACAAAGCAAACAAAGTCATATGATCATCATAAAACTAACCACTCCTAAGTAAGAGTCACTCACAACATGTAAAATCATTACCAACATAAAGTTAAGTAGCAAGGCTAATTGCTTATTACTACCAAGAGTTCAAATAAAGAAAATATTATAGCTATCCAGAGTAAGTCCAAATAAAGTAAAGAAGGAAAAAAAAATATTAGTCTTCATCATCCTTCTCCTCTAACTCAAAGTCGTCAATCTCTTGAGCATCTTTACCCTCTTATTTATTCTCATCCACATCATGATCATCCTATGGTATGGTAGTGTCGATGACATATGTTGTCCCATGCCCTCAAGGATCAACTTGATCCCTGCTTTTAGCTGCTCAAATCAAGAATCTGCAATTTCTAACCCATCTTCCTCTTAAACTTTGCCATAGCCAAAGATCTTTGATTTTGTGGTGTTGAAATAAAAGGTCAATCAATAGGTAGCCAGTGTTGTAAACCCTTGATAATTTTGATAACCTTATATGTGAACACTTAAGTTAATTTCATAACTAGAGTTATAATCTGTTTAGGTTTGACTATTAATCTTGATATACATAAAATGAAAGACTATATGATACCAGCTAATGTAACCCTAGAGTCGACTGCATAGGGAAACGTGCAAGTAATAATATAGACCAAACATTTGACTAATTATTCGATACAATGATCACCGTATCATAGTAATTATAGATCAGATACCAATTACACAAATCAAGATACAATAATAATATCGAATGAACAAAACGAAATAATATAATCGAATTCTTATAGTTGTATCGACACTTCAATGAGGGTTTTTGCCGAATGTATTGCAATCCCCGTATTTCTTTTAATATCACATAGCTCCATATTACTTTTCACATACTATTTAAGGATAATGACACTTGTACTTGAAAATCTACTTTTATGACACACAAGTACACATGTAACTGCACGAAGGTGATAAGTCTATTATAATATATTCCATTCATAGGAATTTATGCTTGATTTTATTCATTTTTAGATAAATTCCCATGAATTTTGTGCTTTTATTATTTAAATGTTGTTTTTTTCAGCTCCTATGATCAACTAAAGAAGAAACAAAGTGTTTTGGATTAGATTTGGAGCAAAACAATAGCAAAGTTCAAAGACAGATTTCTATCGAGGCCTTCAAAAATGCCTATTGAGGGAAAAATTACAAGGCAAAATTACAAAGCAAAGCACTTAAAACCAAGCCCTTGACATGACCCTCAATTTACAATGATTACACTGAGGTGATCAAGCCTTGGACTCTATGATATGGCTTCAATCATGCCCCAAACTCAAGGCATAGATTCGACCCGCGATTGAAGCTAAGCCAAAATTTGAGCCTCTAAAGAAAAGATATAGCTTAGACCACAGCTAAACTTCGAGCATTGGATTAGACCAGTGAAAAGTGACCTTGTCTAGCTGTCATGAAATAGTTGGCTCAATGACGCGCATGTGAAAATGAAGATGATTTCCATTATAAAGAATATGCCATGTCATCGAATAAAATCTTCATGATTTTCTATGCTTGTAGCCTATAAATAAACGTACATAGATGGCTAATAATTAGTGTACCGTAAGTAAAAAAATTACTAACATAGAATAGAGAGAAATCTTTAGCGAAAGAACTGTTTCTTCTTGCTAAGGAATTTTGAAGTTTTCTAGGTAAAATTATTTTAACCCATTGCTTGTATTTTCTAGATTATTAACTTAATTTGCAATATTCATTCTTAATTCCATATTATTTCTTCTAAATCTATGCTTAATATATGCAATTATGGAGAAATAATCATCTTAACTTAGGGTTTGCAAATCCAAATCCTAATTCATGTGATTTCAAATGCTTTTAATTGAATATTGACTGGCTATTTGTGGTAGTGATTGTACCTTAGGCCAATTACTGGCTATTTATGTTAGTGATTGATACAGAGGCATTTGTATTATATTGTTCATATGTTTACTTTATAATAGTATCCATTAATAATTTAATTATTCTAAAAGCCCCTAGATGCTCATTATTGTAGGAATGATAATGAATTAAATATAGTATGATTTTTCATTTGATAGTCATGGGATGTGTAATTATAAGGGGATATAAATCAAACTCATAAGTATATATTAGAAGACTATGCACTGGATTGACCAGCTATGAGATTACTACATAGATTAGTGTCATAAGTGATTGTTAGAATAATGATATCAGTGTATCCTTAGACCTAAAATCACCATGGGTTCCAAGTTCCAACATGAGGAACATTATGATTCAACTCAATCAACGTTTTCTTTAACCGGATAATTATAAAGATTGTGATTAGGCATAATGTGAATTATGTAGAGAAAGTTGAGTGTTAAGATGGGGTTTGTCCCTCTTGTTATGAGAGAGATATTTTTAGGCCCCTCGATAAGTGAAATTGAGAAATGCATGTCGTTCTCAAATGAATTGATAGTGTGATCAATTTTATTTATTTTATCAGTTTACTCGAAGATCGAGAAATGATAAGATTGAACGATATAAAGATGACATTATCCATGCCTTATGTTCAACCTAGATATCATGTGACAAAAGGATAATAAGTTAAGTTATGGATCAGGTAAAAATTGGATCGCCGATCTTAATTTGGGCAAACATAATGTCTTATTAGAGGTCACTTATGCTTTGTTAACTAAAAATGGCTTTAGGTCAAACAACCAACATTAAGTGAACCTATAGGGTCACACATAAGAGAATGAACAAAAATGATCATGGACTAAATTTAAATAAGTCTAATGGGAATAATAAATTCATTTATTATTAATCTTAATTTGTTAAGAATAATAAATAAATATAATTTGTTAAGAACAATAATAATTCCCAATTGGACTTGGAATTCTTATGTTAATAAATTAATTTATAATTAATTTATCCCTAATAAGATTAGAGGCACTAATGTCATTATTCATATTGACATTAGAATAAATAAGACATAAGAGGTTTCTTTTAGGGTTAATGACATGAGCTGTCAACATTAGATTAACAGAGAAAATCTGTGAACCTTAAAAGAGAGAAACACGAGAAGCATGAGTAAAATTTTCCTGATCAGATCTAAAAGTGTTCTAGATAACGTTAGCACATGAAGGATCATTTTGAAGGAATGGTCATTCATATAGATATCATAGAGGGAGTTACAATATTGCAACACCTTCAGATATGATAGGATTAAGAATCGAAAAGGTATAATCCTATATATCTTTTTAATTTAATTGAATCACATGGATCCATCTTAGATATTTAGGGTTTAATTAAAAAAAAAAAGAAATTCCTGCTGCAAGATTCGGATTTTGGATCATTAAATTCCTAAGTAGTATCAGAGCCACTTGCGTTTTCAATTAAATTGGTTTTCTGTTTTGTATTTATGTGTAATACATAGGAACGTGTTTTTCATGGATTAATATGATTAATACCTTTTGATTAGTTTAATTGTTAAACATGATTTCTATATGTATGTGAATATATATGTGTGCTTAGAAAATCAATTCGAGTTTGTGGTTTTATTATAACACCTTGCTTGGAGGGGTTGAACATATTTGATGTAATTGAGATTTCAAAGGATTTATATGATGATATATATGTTCTCTAGCGTTTTTATTGTGGGTTTAATAGGTCTAATATAATTTGACTATATCGGATTTATTATGTTTAATGTTGTTAAACATAAATGCAATCGGTTGTTTGTAAGGGGCCAATATGATCTGCTATAATTAGATTATAGAAGATCACAAATTGCGTATTTGTTGAATGGATCAGTTTTCATCTTATGTAATCATGCATGATATGTTTTGGTATAATATTGTCATGTTGATGTCAGTCCAATAAGTTCTTGTAAATTCAATATATAATAAATCAGTTTTGAAAAATGTGATGATACGGTGTTTTGGGAAAAATTGATCTAAATTCCCAACAGCAATGTAGGCCGGCTTCAACGCCCACGGCTTAGCTTTAAATGCCGGTGGCTTAGCCTTCAATGCTGGCGGCTTATGATTCTATTATACTTCAACTGTAACCCCCAATTTTTTCTATAAGTCAAGTTTAGAAACTAAAATTTAAAATTTTAGTATTTTTATTATGAGTATTATAATGTATGGAATGTTGAATAATTTCAATCACAATAGCTTTTGTAGAATAGATATAGTTGAAATAGAAATTCAAAATTTTCAATTGAGTTACTTTAAGTTGTTTGCCAAATAAATTATGTTTTCAAAATTTCTTTTAGAAAATTTAATCTCATGAACTTAACGCGAATTATTAAGAATTTCTATATGGCTTTGTATAAGGAATTTTCTAATTAAATAGAAGTTACGAACTAAATTTATCAATTATTGCATTGACTTCAAGTAATAGATGATATTAATGCATTAGATGTATAAGAGGACAATTTGTGTTTCAAACTAAGTTTAAATTTCTGCCAAATTAAGCCTTCAACCCCATTATACTTACCATGCAACCACAAGCACATAATAACTTTCAAAATTGCACAAAAGTCAGCAAGCTTACACTTTCTCTCTCTCTCTCTCTCTATATATATATATATATGATGTGCAAAAAATGATGACTTGCTCTGATACTAAAAAAATGATGTGCCTAAAAGGATACGATACCAACGATGATATTTCTATAGTTTATATTTGGATTACAATGAAATCAAAAGGATATGAACCGTTATTGATGGATATGACGCACAAAAAATAACCTAAACTACATACTCTCTCTTGATATGTCGCCCAAGAAAGATCGATTGGTTTGTTCGCCACGATCACAATGATTGATAAGATCGGGTTGTTTGCCACGATCATAAGGATCGATAAGAATTAAATGAATTTGCTTTCAAGGTTGAAAGATAAACACAAAGAAAGGTTTTTTTTTTTTTTTTTTATCAAATGTCTCAAAACTAGGGTTTACAATACAAGAGGATATATTTATATAATCTCTTAATGGCAAACTTGTAAATACTGTAAAATAAAATAAAAGAAAAAACTAAACAACATGTTTCTTAAAAGAAGGCCACCAACCTTTATTGAAAGCCCTCGGCTTTAGAGGAGAAAGCCACCAACCTTTGAGAAGAAGGCCGCCAGTGATGACTTGAATGCCGCCAGCCTTGGAGCTGGCTTACAAGCCTTACACCTCCGATCTTCCACTATTGTTTCATTCCACTGTGGTCCTTTAGCTTTGGCTTTGGTATTTGATCCTGTAGCCAGAGAAGCTTGATTCCCATCATCACCCCTGAGCTCAAGAAGATCTGCCCTCAAATCTTTGATATTGCAAATGCTTAGATCAAAGACAAACTTGCAAAACTCAAAAATGGTTAAATAATTCAATCAAAGACAAGCTTGATTCCCATCATCACACTTGACGCATGAATAGCCTCTAATACTTGTTCTAGAAATCCTCTCTGAAATAGTAACTCCCAAAGCATCTTCTCATCTACACCCATTCAACTATGATAGTCAGCAAGCACATCGAAACTTCCCTTCATAAAAAAATCATTCAATGGATCTCTCAAGGCATGGAACTCTTCAAAACAAAGTAGAACTCTATCATATAGAAGACATTGACCCATAATATTGCCAAACCAATAGCCAGCCATGCCAAGTACTGCAAATGTATTGGCAATAGGAGGTCTCATTAATACAACAACATGTGCCAAGTTGACACTAGACATATGTGGCAAGGTATGAATTTCCAATGAAGTTTCTGCAAACATCTTGACAATAGTAAATTCAATAGTTTGTTGCCTATACACAACTACCTTTTCCATAACACTACCACAGCTTATCATGACACTCCTCTAATATACATAATCATTAATAATACTCCAGTGAATATCAGTAAATATCTCAAACATCTCAACATGCAAAAGATGATTACAATACTCAGGAGTGCTCCTCCATCCCAACAATAGGTCAAAATAACAAAAATGGAAATAGGGAACAAGAATGTGATAAGACATGAATGATTTATAGCTTCTAGTGTAAACGGAAGAGGCACTAATTTAAGCAATGGAAGATCCAAACGTGACTCATCTCATTCTTCTCTTAACACTATAGAATGTGGTTCAGCTTCCACATAACACATTACATCATCTTGATCATCCATCTTTTTTGTGCATCCATCTTGATTGAACGGGTTGATCGCCATGATTGCAAGGATCGATAAGAACTCAATGAATTTACTTTTAAGGTTGAAAGACAAACATAAAGAAAGGTTTTTTTATTAAGTGTCTCAAAACAAGGGTTTACAATACAAGAGGAGGTATTTATATAATCTATCAATGGCAAACTTGTAAATACAGTAAAATAAAATAAAAGAAAAAACTAAACAACATGTTTCTTAAAAGAAGGTCGTCGACCTCTATTGAAAGGTACCAACTTTAGAGAAGAAGGCTGCCAGCCTTAAAGAAGAAGGCTACCGATCATGACTTGAATGCCACCAACCTTGGAGCCGGCTTATAAGCCTTACACCTCTGGTCTTTCACTACTATTTCATTCCATTGTAGTCCTTTAGCTTTAGTGTTGGTATTTGATCTTGTAGCTGCAGAAGCCTAATTTCCATCAACATATATGTGGATAATCATCAAACTTTGGACAGAAATTTCACTCCTCTCCTTCCTCTCTTTTTGTTCAACATATCACTCACACACACATATTACATTTCTCTTTCAATTCCTCTTCTCTAATCAACAAGAAATTCAAGCTACACACATATCATCAAACTAAGACTCATATGGATAAGTTAACTTTTGTCTTTCCTTGGTTGTTTTATGTTATAACTATGTGTAAGTAGAGAGCTTTTTTTTTAGTTGATGGTTTATATAAGATTGTTATATGTTTTGATGTTAGGTTTGTGATGTGAAGTTGTGAAATTGTGGTATGAGGTCTTAAGTCATGGATGTTATGTACTAAGAATAGTTGGTTGATTTTGACGTGGAGATAGATTAAGTGTTAGAGGTTATAAAAGTGAAAGGGGTGAAAGAGAGTCTTGTGTGATGATGTTATAGTGTTTTAGATGGGAATAAGACATTTGAAGCTGGTTAAAATGTGTAAAATTGTGATGTAAAGATGTACGTTTCGCTGATGGATGAGCATAGGGGTGTGGTAGAGGGTGTGGTATGTTCTGAGGATGTTTTCTTGGTGGATACGCCCCCTTTACAGGGTGGGGCAAGGGGCGTGGTAGCCTCTGTCTTTATGCTTAGTTGACACGCCCTTCCATATGGCTCGTGGCAGGGGGCATGGTAGCTTCTACGCATCAGCCTTGCTCATTCACCCTTCTAAACGGGGCGTAGTGTGGGGTGTGGTGACCTTTGTGTCTTACCTTGCTCCATACACCCCTTGAGACGGGGCATAACCAGGGGTTATGACCTCTATTTCACGTTTTGTTCTTCTAAAAATTTAGAATCTTATTTAACCCTCCTTTTCCTTATTAAATAGTTAGAAATACAAGCTTTTCTATCTTATAGGAGCTCTAGATCAAGACTCAGACTTTCCTTTTGATTACTACGACGATTGAAGAGAATACACGGGTGAGTAATTGAATCTTTTCACTTACATGTGTTTGTAGTATAGTTGCACATGATTCTAATATAATCAAAATTTGAATTCATGTACGAGGATTGCTAATGCATGTTGTATGTTTGTTGATCGAATAATCTTATAATGTTCAAAGTGAATATTAATTGTTGTAACTAATTGATGGATGAACATTGTGGATTGTCTGAGAATTCAATGATCGCCTAATGAATTGATCTAAACCTTATTTGACTTATAAATAAATTGGTCATGCATTGCATTACATAACATACTTGCATCTAATTGGTATTCACGTATCGTATTATCATTTCAATTCTGTGGTGATGCTTGTGTAAATCCAGTGAATCAGATAAAGATTACCATAGGGTTGTCAATTCTATAGGAATTAAATAGGCTTGAAGGACGTCACCTGATGAGAGTTAACACGAAACGATAATAATTAGTGGAAATTCGAGGAACTAAGTGAAGTGGAGGAAATGTTATATATATATAAGGATATATATGTTTATAAACAAAAAATGATATTAAAGTTTGAAATGAACACTCCGATCTATACAACCTTCGATCCTGTTAAATCTGTTCACGCTACAGGGCATGTTAGTTATACAATAATCATGTAACTTCTTGGAGCCCTTAGTTAATTATATGAAGTATTATTACTACTAAGGTACCCTATAGGGATGTAACATGAATAAATTGTCAAAGGGTTTTTCTTAATAGTTTTGAACTTAAATTGGCAAATTCTAATTGACAGATCTTTCCATGAAAATTCAATTTTTTTATAAGGATTTTATTACGTAGTTTTTCAATTTCGTTTAGGTTTTAGAGGTGTTGTCCCTAAAACCCCGTAGCAGATGTTGTCCCCTTGACCCTTGCAAAGGGACATTACCCCCTTAACGCTTGTAAGGGGATGTTGTCCCCTTGACCCCTACAAGGTACGCGACTTTATTCCATAAGTACTAATTAATAATACTTAACATAAAACATGCTTTGAAATGTTGTGAGTTATATGTATATTTCTTGTGTGTGCTTATGTCACAAGTATGGTGTATAGCATGGCCCCTAAGACTTATGTAATTGGTAGGTTTTATTCCTTTGTTTGATGGCTTGTAATTTCATAAATACAGCCTGTTTGTCGTTTTATTTTATAGTAATTTATTTTCTACAACTAGTTATAGGACCTTTTATACCTTTTTCATTATTGTAATGAAGACATGGAGATGTAATGAAGACCTTTCCTAATCCATGATGATGGAGAAGTAAGGGTCATGATGAAGATGCAAGGAAATTTTCACTTCAGATCCATGTTGATGGTTTTTCACCTTAGGATTGGACCATTGATCTTCATATTGGCTTATGAAGATAAATATAGATTAAGGGTCATGCTATGACATAATTTTATTTATTTTATAAGCATGATATATCATGTATGATGATATATGTATATATGTGTGATATCATGTATACAACAATACATGTTAAATATCCGTTAAAAGTGATAATAAAATGGAATATCAATAATTAAAATCCCTCGATAAATTTAAGTTAAATGCCACCTATAATTAAATACCTATTAAGACTTCAATCACTAAAATATAGGTCTGCCAAAATAGAGTGCATTAGGTTAACTTACTAAGAAATGATGGGTAATGGTGCTACTCATGAGTTTAACATAGTTAGACTTAATTAAGCTATCAAAATGGTTTTGGGCCTAAGACATTAGATGGGATTAAAACATGCCAGGACATATGATGTCAAAATCCTATAAAGAATCTAAGAATTACATATGATGTAATTATTAAAGAGCTACCTACCTAAATAACTTAATTTTAAGTGTCATGCTAAAGCTAACTTAGAGTTAAGTGAAATATGGATCTTAGCCCACTAGAATGCAATAATTAAATGTAACTACATTAATAATGAGGGTTATTGATTTAGTGGGAGTTTTTAATTTTATGCCTCAATTATATATATTAAAATAAACTTTACATATGTATTGTAGATCAATGGCTACAAACAATACCTTAAATTTATTGCAATTTGTCCTTGAGAAGGATAAGCTGATTGGAACCAATTTTCTTGATTGATTCAGAAACTTGAGAATTGTCCCCAAGTAAGAAAAGAAGCCATATGTCCTAAATGAGTCTATCCCTCAAGAGCCTCCAACCAATGCTCCAAAAGCTCAAAAGGCTACTCATAAGAAGCATTTCGATGATTCTCTTGATGTAGGATGCCTGATGCTTGCTACCATAAGTCCATAACTTTAGAAGGGTCTGGAAAACATGGAGGCTTATGAGAAGATTGTCCATCCCGTGAAAATGTTCCAATAGTAGGATAGACAGGAAAGGTATGAGACTACCTAGGCCTTACACTCTTGCAAGCTGGCTGAAGAAGGATCAGTGAGTGCCCATGTCCTAAAGATGAAGGGTTAATTGATCATCTTAAAAGGCTTGGATTTCCTATAAGCCAAGAGTTTTCTACTGATTTGATCCTAAATTCATTATTAGATAGTTATGACTAGTTTGTGACGAACTATAATATGAATAATATGGATAAATCAGTTTTTGAACTGCATTCGATGCTGAAAACTGCTGAGGCTAATATAAAAAAGAAGAAGCCTATCAATGATTTGATGGTTCAAAAAGGGGAAAGACATGAAGAAGAAAGGTAAGGGAAATTCTAAGGCTCTGAGAAGTTCAAAGCCAAAGCCGAAGCCTAAGCCTAAACTAAAGGCAAAGCCTCCTAAGGAAGGAGTTTGCTTCCACTGCAATGAACTAGGTCACTTGAAGAGGAACTACAAACTCTACTTGGAAGATTTGAAGAAAAATAAGAGTAGTCAGGCTACTGCTTTAGGTATTTATGTTATAGAAATAAATTTATCTACTTCTACTTCTTGGGTGTTAGATACTTGATATAGATCTCACAGTTGTACAAATATGCAAGGTCTTAGTAGGAGTAGAGACCTAAAGAAGGGTAAAGTTGACCTAGGAGTTGGAAATAGAGCAAAAGTTACTGCCTTAACTGTTAGGACTTATGCATTGATTTTGCCCAGTGGGCTTTTGTTAGTATTGAACAATTGCTTTTATGTTTCTTTGAGTAGGAATATCATTTCTATTTCATGTTTAGACAATGAAGGTTTCTCATTTATTATTAAGAATAATAAATGTTCCATTTATAATAAAGACATTCTTTATGCAAATGTTGATTTACATGATGATCTTTATGTTCTAAATTTGAAACCCGATAATGGATCAATCTTTAATATGAATATTAAGAAACTTAAATCCAATGATTTAAATATGACCTACCTATGGCATTGTTGTCTTGGTCATACAAACAAGAAACGCATATCAAAACTCCATAATGATGGATTCTTAGATTCATTTGATTTTGAATGATTTGAAATATGCAAGTCTTGTTTATTAGGCAAGATAACCAAAGATCTTTTTACCAGACGCAGTGAAAGGGTAATTGATTTATTAGGCCTAATACATACCGATGTATATGGTCCATTAAGCGTTGTTGCTAGAGGAGTTATCAGTTCTTCATCACATTTACTGATGATTTCAGTAGATATGGATACGTCTTTTTGATGAGGCACATAACTAAATAATCTGAAATGTTTAAAGCTTTTTATAATGAAGTACAAGACTAGCTTAGCAAAACAATCAAATTACTTTGATCAGATTGAGGTGGCAAATATCTAAGCCAAAAATTTATCGGCCATCTTATAAATTATGGAATAATTTCACAATTAACTCCACCTAGAACACCAAAATGAAATGGTATATCTGAAAGGAGGAACAGAACCTTATTAGATATGGTTCGATTTATGATGAGTCAAATGGATCTTCCTCTATCCTTTTGGGCTATGCCCTAGAGATAGCTACATTCACATTAAATCGTGTTCCTTCTAAGGCGGTTGAAAAGACAACTTAGTTTGTCATTCCCAAGATTTGGATTGTGAGGCTTATGTAAGACGTCAAGCCTCAAACAAATTAAGACCCAAGTCAGACAAATGCCTCTTTGTAGGGTATCTAAAAGAAACCAAAGGATGCTACTTTTATAATCCATCTAAGAACAAGTGTTTGTTGCTTGGAATGACATCTTCTTAAAAAAAGAGTATATCTTTGAAAGAACCTATGGGAGTAAAGTACATCTCAAAGAAGTCTGAGATCCACAAAATAGTGTTGCACCATAGTAGAAAGTCAACAAGACACACAGTTAGTTGTTGACCCTCCATAAGTAATACAAGGCCCACGTAGGTCTAATATAGTGCGACATCAACCTAAGAGATATGGATTTCTCATTATAAATAGTCGTGATTTGTTGCTTGTAGATTAAAATGAGTCCATTACCCATCAAGAGGCCATGTTGGGTGCAGATTTCAAGAAATGGCTGGAAGCCATGAAATCTGAAATGCAATCCATGTATGACAATCAAGTATGGACTTTGATTGATCCACCTAAAGGAACAAAGACCATTAGGTGCAAATGACTTTTCAAGAAGAAAATTGACATGGATGGTGTTGAGCCTGGATTTTTCAATAATTTGGTTAATTTCTTCTAACCCGATTCACATTAAACCCTCACCCATTTAATATGAATCGTCGACTAAGGGTCAAAAGAAATTTTAATATTGAAAATCATTTAGAGTCGCCACCTGATTTAAATCAGGGAAAAATGAAAGCTAGGGTCAATGGGTCGGTTGATCCTAACTTAGCTACCAGTCTGCGAAAAAATTTGATTTAAAAAAAAAATCAAACTTTGAAAAACCAGATATCATGGATTCAGGGGCTAACCTATTAAAACCAAATTGGTTACCACTTTTGGAATTTTAACTTATAATCTATCATTTATATGCTCTAGAATTCAAATAATATATTATGAAACAATATTCACAAGTCACATTATTCATTTTTTATGTTTTCTTTATTTTTTTTTCTTAGGCTATGAATATCAACAAATATATTTTCATTTTTTTAGAAGACTTGCAATATTTACGAAAAGAATTATTCAAAATATTAAACCAAAAAAAAAATTCATTTTTTATTGTCGCCCCGTAGGTGCCTACGTACTCGCTAATCGAGATCAGACAAAACGTATTTCTTTTTAAGAAAATTTAGTGGGTTGGTTTGTTTTAATTCGTAAATTCTTTTCACTTTAATTATCTTAAATTTTAGTATTCAATTAAAATGAATTTTGAATAAGATGATCTAACAGCTATTGTTATTTTTTTAAAAAAAAAGAAAAGAAAAAACTTTCTAAGTGGAGAAAAAAAATTATAGTTAATTTCTTTACTAACTTTATCTCCATGCATATATATATATTATATATTTAACATTTATATTATATATAATGATTACCATTTGCGGATGGAAAGGATTTTAAACACCATTACCCAAAACGGTGGACATTTGAGAAAAATTATGCTTGCCAAACCCATTAATTAAAACAAAATTCGAATCCATCTATACCTTTTTATATTGCATTGCAGGTACGGATTCTATTAGAAGCAAATGGACTTTTCATGCCTTTTCCTTTTTACTCATTATACTTAATATAAATAAAATAATAAAAACAGAAGAACATGAAGCACTTACCTGACGTGCAGGTTGATCCCACGCGGACTCAAACAAAGAAATAGGCCGTGGATCGGTCGTGGGGTCGAACTCAACGTCGGATCTAATGGAGTGGGCAATGGTTGGCGGGACTAGTGTTGGTGACTATTGATATTGTTTGAACGTAGACTGAGACCAACAATCAATTTGCTTTCTTTCCCCCAGGAACCTGTTTGATTCTAGCTTTTTTTAGTGATTTTGTTGTGATATCTGTATGGAATTCTTCTCTCTGTGTTATCTTTTTTTGTGATTCTCCACTTCTTTTTTTTTCCTCTGTTTTTGTGTTTTTCTTCTATATCTTTATTCTTGTTACGTGCCGGGTATTTATAGATGCTCAACTCGTTCACTTACCGCTCATCTACCACTCACCTACCACTCATCTACCCACTCATTGATACGTGTGCTTACCTCATCCAGCCAATGAGAGCCTATGGAAAAAAAAAAAAGAATAATTTGCCTCTTCATGGAATCGAACCCAGGTCCTGTGGCTAGTCTAGTCATATGGGTCAGTGGTCTTAACCGTTAGCCCGTTAGCCTGTGCCTGGTTGGGTCAAGCAAAATTAATATGTAAGGCTCTTGAAAATTCTATTTTAATTAAACCAAATAATTTTTGAAAATTTTTTTAATTATTTTTATGAATAATTTATAAAAAAAATATGCATTATATCAAGCTCGGGTAATATTTTTTAATTTAATTAATTTTTTTGAATTCTAAATTTCTTCTTTTATACTCATTTTTTATTATTTACTTACCTATTTTTTATTTTATTTTATTTTTTTTTGCATTTTTTGCTATTTTTTGTGAGCTCGACGTAATACTAATTTTTATTATAAATTCGAGCCTTAAATTGAGCAAAAATTGGGTGTCTACAGATGGCAATGTGCATACCTTTAAAGCACGATTAGTGGCGAAGGGTTTCAAGCAAACACATGGTATTTACTATAATAAAACTTTCTCGGCAATTGTTATGTTTAAATCCATCAAGATTCTGATTGCCATTGCTATGCATTATGATTAAGCGATTTGGCAAATGGATGTCAAAACAGTGTTTCTTAATGGAAACTTGCTTAAGGATGTGTATATGACACAACCTGATGGGTTTGTTCATCCTGAGGATTCTGTGAAGGTTTGCAAGCTTCAAAGATCCATTCATGGATTGAAGCAAGCATCTCGAAGTTGGAATCTTCATTTTGATGAAGTAATCAAAGAGTTTGGATTCATTAAAAACAAAGATAAACCTTGTGTTTACAAGAAAATTAGTAGGAGCATAGTAGTCTTTCTAGTGTTATATGTAGATAACATATTACTTGTTGGGAATGACAATCCTACCTCGCAAAATGTCAAGTTTTGGTTAGGAAAGTGTTTTTCAATGAAAGACTTAAGAGAAGCTGCCAATATCCTAAGCATCAAGATCTATAGGGATAGATCAAGAAAGTTTATCGGCTTAAGTCATTGCGTATATAGATAAAGTACTAAATAGGTTCAATATGCCAGATTCTAAGAGGGGATTCTTACGAATGTTACATCATATAAATCTTAACAAGATTCAATGTTCAGTGACAAATGATCAACGAGATCACATGATTAAGATTCCTTATGCTTCAGCTATTAGATCAATCATGTATACTATGTTGTGCACTTGACTAAATGTGCCATATGCATTAAGCATAACCAATAGATACCAATCAGATCCCGGTGAATCTCATTGGATAATGGTTAAGAATATTTTAAAGTACTTAAGAAGAACTAAAGATACATTCTTGATATATGGAGGATTGGAAGACTAGTTAGTTGTAAATTGTGCAGTAAGTTGGAAAAGTTTTAAAGCAAAGCACTGTAGCAAATTCTACAGCAGAAGCTAATTACATAGTAGCATCGGATACAACTAAGGAGGCAGTTCGGATAAGGAAGTTTCTCACAGAATCAGGTGTTGTTCCTAGCATTACAAATCCAGTAAACCTTTATTGTGAAAATAATGGTGCTATTGCATAAGTTAAGAAACCCAGATCACATCAGTGATCTAAACACATACTTAGATACTATCATCTCATTCGGGAGATCATCGAGAGAGGAAGTGTGAAAATATGCAAATTTTTAACTGATGATAATGTTTTCGATACACTTTCCAAGTCTCTTGCACAAGCAAAGAATGATCATCATACTAGGTTAATGGGTATTAGATACATGTATGATTTGGCCTAGTGCAAGTGGGAGATTGTTAGTGATTGTGCCCTAGGCCAATTACTGGATATTGTCATTATATATATTATTGATGCGGAGGCATTTTTATTATATTTTTTTGCATGTTTACTTTATAATAGAATCCATGAATAATTTAATTATTCTAAAATTCTATAGATACTCATTATTATGGGAATGATAATGAATTAAATTTAGTATGATTTTTTGTTTGATAGTCATAAGATATCTATTTGTATGGGGATACAATCAAACTCATAAGCACATATTAGAATACTATGCATTGGACCGAACTACTATGAGATCACTACATGGATTAGTATCATAGGTGATTCTCACAATAACGATATCAGCATAACATTAGACCTAAAATCACCATAGGTTGCAACATGAAGAATATTATGATTCAACTCAATCAAATATTCTCTTTAACCAGATAATTATAAAGGTTGTGATTGGGCATAATATGAATCATATAAAGGAAGTTACGTGATTAAGATAGGATTTGTCCCTCTTGTTATGAGAGAGATATCTCTAGGTTCTAGGATAAGTGAAACTGAGAAATACATGCTCGCACTCAAATGAATTGATAGGGTGATCAATTTCTTTTGTTTTATTAGTTTGCTAGGAGATCAAGAAATAATAAGATTGAGCAATATAAGAGTAACATTATCCATGCCTTATGTTCAATCTAGATATCATGTAATAAAAAAATAATGACATAAGTTATGGATCTGGTAAAAATTAGATCGTCGATCTTCACTGAATTTGAGTAAACATAATGTTTTGCTAGAGGGTGCTTTTGTTTTATTGACCAAAAATGGTTTTAGGTCAATGACTAACATTAAGTGAACCTATAGGGTCACACACAAAAGAATAAACAAAAAGAATCATGGACTAAATTTAAATAAGTCCAACAGGAATAATAAATTTATTTATTATTAATCTTAATTTGTTAAGAATAATAAATAAATATAATTTGGTAAGAGAAATAATAATTCCTAATTAGATTAGGAATTCTCATGTTAATAAATTAATTTATAATTAATTTATCCTTAATAAGATTAAGGGCACTAATGTCATTATTCATATTGACATTTGTGTAAATAAGACATAAGAGGGTTTTTTAGGGTTAACGACATGAGCTGTTGACATTAGATTAATAGAGAAAATCCATGAACCCTAAAAGAGAGAAACACGAGAGTCATGAGTAAAATTTTCCTAATCAGATCTAGAATTGTCCTAGATAACATTAGAACATGAAGGATCCTTCTGAAGGAGTGGTCATTCGTGTGGATACCGTAGAGGGAGTTATGATATCGTTGCGCCTTCAGATCCAAAAAGATTAAGAATCAAAAAGGTATAATCTTATATGTCTTTTTAATTTAATTGAATCGCATGGATCTGTCTTAGGAATTTAGGGTTTAATTAAGCAAAAGAAAAGAAATTTTTGCTACAAGATCCAAATTTTGGATCTCTAAATTCTTAAGAATTTGTATTTAATAGGTCAAACTTAATTTTGTAGATCTAAATGTATGGTGCAACTTTTAGATCTATGTCTGATTTTGACTAAATAAATCGAGAGATTGTTCTTTTGAATAGATCTAGGCTATTAATGAAGTTGCACATAATCATTTTAGGAGAGGCATGGTGAAACTTTTTATGACTTGTTTTTAAATTTCCAAAATGGGTTTGCAAACAAAGGATTCTTAAACTTTATGCGGATATAGACTATTGATAACTTGTGAAGAGATTCTAGTGGTATGATCTAGATCTATAGTTTCTGACCTTGAGAGAGTCTTTAACTTAACTTTGTGAGTCCAATAATCCAAATTGATAAAGTCATAATATATTCACTTTCCATTGATTAATTCATGCTAAATCATTATGGATTTTATAGAAATTGAATGGAAATGTAACTTAAGTGTGCTTGAATTGATATTTTAGGTTATTAAAGGATTTACCATCTAAAAACAAGAAAATTAGAGGAGTTTTGCCCAAACTTGAAGAACAATTCACTCAACATTAGCTTCAACTTCATCAGCACTGTCGGCTTTCACGATAGCGACTTCATCCTACAATTTGTCAATTGTATGCTGTCATTCTGCAAATCTACGTCGCTAGCGTACAGTCGGCTTAGCATGTAAACAGATTCAATATTTTTAAAGCTGATGCAAACACAGCCAATGTACAACAAAATTTTGTCAG
Organism: Combretum micranthum; assembly: GCA_024138025.1. Taxonomy (NCBI): domain Eukaryota; kingdom Viridiplantae; phylum Streptophyta; class Magnoliopsida; order Myrtales; family Combretaceae; genus Combretum; species Combretum micranthum. The sequence goes on from JAMXBD010000030.1 coordinate 2,225,782, forward strand.
CCTTCATATTTTTGCACATACACTGGCAAAATATGAATCTATGCCGCCGATGTTAAGTCGATGCTCGTCATCCATAGATTACAAAATTTAAACACCACTTCAACACCACCATCCTTTAGGTGGTGTAAAACATTTTGAGCATTTCTGATTTGAACAAACGTCGCCAAAATCCAATTCAACACCACCGATATACAAGCTAACGTACTTCAACATCTTTGCTACATCGCTTCTATACTAGTGGTGTTAAACTCTCTGAATACTTTTCATCTTCAATGAATGCCAGCTATTGGGGATCCTATGCCACCGGCCTTGAGCTAGCGTAAAGTCAAATAATGCTCTCTAAAATTCAATTTTTCAAGGAACACAGGATGATTTAATCTCTATACCGCCGGTATACAATGTGTAACCACTGGCGTATGTGTCTATCTTTTGAAATTTCCATTTGTAATTCTATAAGAATGTTGACTGATTTGAGAAGGAAGAAAAAAGAGAGGAGAGATTTCTGAAACCCTACGCAAGAGATATCTATCAAAATGTGTGTGTGTGTGTGTGTGTGTGTGATTCAATCTTAGGGCACTAAAACCCCAATATTCTAGCAACATGTAGAGGTAACTTTAAGGTTTTGATACAATCAAGCAATGCCCAATTCATTAGGTTGATGGTTTTGAAGAAAAGATTTTGATAAATGAAGTTCCTTTTGAGGTGTTTTCTGTCCTTGTTCTTGTATGTTTATTGCTTGATTGTTTGTGAGATGCCATGCTTAATTGATTTATGAATATGCATTGATGAATTGGATCAATTGACTTGTTTTGATAATTGCTATTTAATTATTTAGGAATTTAATCATTATTGTTCATGATCTGTTTGATTAGTTTTGGGCTTATATCGATTGGATAGATTAGGATTAGAGATACTCGAGAGAGATTCGATAATCCGTATGAACATAACTTGGATTTTTGATAAAGATTTATTATGGGGATATGCATGTTTTTGATGAAATTCATGAACTCAATTTCTTAATGCGGTTAAAGCTATAAGTTTCGGTCACTTGGCGATGCTTGATTTGCAATTTTAACTAGAATAGTAATTTCGGTGTGAGCAGATTACTATTTACTTGATAATTATAGATAAATTATCTTGGTGGGATGATTTATGCTGTAATTAGAATTTTGCTACTCCGAGAGGTGGGCAAGTTCTAGTGAGTTTGATTAAATCCCAGGTAATCAATTTCAATATCAACTTGAGGCATCGATCCAATTCAAATGAAAATATATGCATTGTTTCTTGATTGCTTTTGCATCTCCTAAACCCGGATCCTTCATTTGTATTGCTAGAGCATACGGTTTGAAGTGTTCATATTTGATCATTAGGTAGTTCTTAGTTAAATTATAATATGATAGCATAGTCTAAAATCTGATTTGTGATAGCTTAACTTAAAGACATATTCGAATACCTAGTACTTAGCCATTTGCTCCCTATGATTCGACCTGGTCTCACCAGTATTTGCTGCACACGCACCCGGTTTCTACTGGCCAGTTGTTTTGTGCATATAAATAGAATTCTAATTTAAAAAAAGGCGTCGTATTACAAAATATAAGTTTCAATTTGGCACCATTGCCGGAGAGCTCTGGTTTCTAATATTGGATTAGTAATAAGTCTCTTGGAAAAAAAAAGTTCTGAAAATTTGTAAAGCATACAAAAATTTTGAAAATTCTTAAAAAATAATTTACCTTGATATGTTTGTTCTTGTATGTAAGGTGAAAAAGTCTCAGATTTGATATTGCCTTTTGATCCAGAGATTGATAGGATATTTCATCGGCGATTGAGAGAAACTAATTTTGAGAATGCAGAAACTATGAAGAGAAATGGGAACCAGAATCATCCAAACCAAGATGAGGGACGTAATGGAAATCAAGGATACAACAGAAATGGAAATGGACATAATGCAATTCAAGCAGATGAGCATAGAAATTTTCCAATTCCAGTTGTGGCAAATGAAAATCCTCTTCATTAGGCTGTAGGAAATGAAATTCATAGACCAATGTGGGAGTACTTTATGCCCACAGTTGATGGAGTTGCACCATCCATAGCATGGCTAGCAATATAAGCGAACAATTTTGAGTTGAAGCCTGCTTTGTTTCAAATGGTGCAAGTAAATTAGTTTAGTAGAGGAAGTTTTGAAGACCCATATGATCACTTAATGAATTTCCTACAGATTTGTGCTACAATCAAGGTTAATGGCGTATCAAATGATGCAATATACCTTCGGTTTTTCCCTTTTTCACTTAGAGATAAGGCGAAGAGCTGGTTATATTCTTTACTCGCAAATTCATTGATAAGTTGGGATCAAGTAGCATAGAAATTTTTAAAGAAGTTCTTTCATCCTAACAAGACCATCCAACTAAAGAATGAGATCTTTTCCTTTCGATAGTATGAGGGTGAAGCAATGTATGAAGTTTAGGAAAGATTCAAGGAACTCCTCAGGTATTGCCCTTACCATGGAATCTCTTTACATGATCTAGTAAGGACTTTCTATACTTCTCTTGGTGATCAACTGAAAACTATGATTGATGTTGTTGTAGGTGGAAGTTTGATGAACAAAAGTGCTCCTAAGGCTTATGAATTTATTGAAGGAATGGTAAGAAACACATTCAATTGGCATAGTGAGAGGAATAGACCAAGACAAGTGGCATCACTTACTGAACAAATGAGCAGGATGCAACCTATGTCAAGTGTAGGATCTAGTCATATGCCAAGAATAAATGGTATGTCTCATGGTGGTCCTCCTATGAGTTATTCAGATTATTCAATGGGGAATTCCTATGCTCCTAGTTCTAGTACAGGACATGAACAAATGAATTTTTTGAATAAGTGTGATAGAGGAGCTGGGAACTGTAATCCCTATTCGAATACATACAATCCAGGTTGGAAGGATCGTCCAAACATGAAATGGAGAGATGCAAATGCTCCTATAGCACCACCACCATTACCCATGATTAAATATCGGTCATTTCCATAAAGAGAAAAGGACAAGAATGATACCACCATTGAGCTGTTGCAAAAGTTGTTGGCTAAGGCAAATAATCAAGAAGCTATCATTCAGGACTTGTAACATCATCTAGCTTAATTGTCAGAAGCATCAAAGAACCATCCTCAAGGTATTCTTCCAAGTAAAACTGAAAAGAACCCTAAAGAGGAAGTGAAAGCAATTACTCCCAGAAGTGGAAAAGAAGTGAAAATGAGTGAAGACAAGGTCAGTGAAGAAATGGGAGAGAAAGAGGTGGTAAAGGAAAGCAAATCAGTTGATGAGAAAGAAATTGAAAGGAATGAGGATAGAGATGAAATTTCAAAGGAAAGGAAGGTGGATGTGTTATTGTCTAGCCATGATAAGAGGAAAAGAGAGGCAGAAGAAGTAGAGAAAAAGAAGTCTAAAGTGAAGCCATACATTCCACCTATTCCATTTCCTGAGAGGTTGAAGCAACAACAATTGAATTATCAATTTGCCAAGTTTTTGGAAAATTTCAAGAAGTTGCATATTAGTATCCCATTAATGGATGCGCTTGAGCAAATGCCATCCTATGCAAGGTTCATGAAAGAAATTCTCATAAAGAAAAGGAGACTAGCTGAGTGTGAGACGGTTATGTTAATCCATGAATGTACAATTATCCCTTAAAACAAGTTGCCACAAAAATTGAAAGACCCGGGCAGCTTCACTAGCCCTTGCATTATTGGTGAATCATACTTTGATAAGGCTTTGTGTGATCTTGGAGCAAGCATTCACCTTATGCCTTTATCAATTTTCAAGAAGCTAAGACTAGGAGAGTGTAAACCGACCATGGTATCTTTATAGTTAGTCGACTAAAGCATTAAACATCCAAAAGGGATAGTGGAAGATGTGTTGGTTAAAGTGGAAAAATTCATTTTTCCAGCTGACTTTATTGTTCTTGATGTGGAAGAAGACCGGGAGATACCCTTGATTTTGGGAAGACCATTCTTGGCTACCGGGCAAGCCTTAATAGATGTGGCACAAGGAAAATTGACATTGAAGGCCATGGATGAGCAAGTCACTTTGATGTTTTCAGAGCTTTCAGGCACTTAGCTAGTAGTGATACTTGCTTCCATTTGGATGTAGTTGATTAGCTAGTTTGAGAATTCAAGGATGATGCATTTGAGATGAATGGATATGCCAAGTATGTGCTATCACAGGATTGGAGTGATGATGAGGATGGGCTTGAGATCTCTCATGACATAGCTAAAGATGAATATTTAGAAGAGGACAATTTGTTAGTGATGCATGACTTGATTGATGACGATAAGACCCGTGAAGAAGATGTGATTGAGAGTTCATGATGGATAAAGCTGTAGGAGCTTGGTTGAGACCACCTATGTTTGAGTAGTTAGAAGCCAATACTAAGATACTGATTCCATCCATAAAAGAGCCCCCTACACTTGAGTTGAAACAGTTTCCTAATCACCTCAAATATGTGTTTTTAGGTGAAAATGAGACACTTCCAGTCATTATTTCAATGGATTTGTCATCTGAGCAAGAAAGCAAGTTGATTAAGGTGCTTAGAAGACATGAGGAGGCTATTGGGTAGACAATTGCAGACATTCAAGGAATCCATCTATCAATATGCACTCATAAAATTCTTTTGGAAGTTGAATGCAAGCTTACAATCCAATCACAAAGAAGATTCAATCCTTCTTTGAAAGAAGTTGTGAAAAAAGAGATATTGAAGCTTTTGGATGTTGGGATCATTTATCCTACCTTTGATAACAAGTGGGCGAGTCTTATTCAAGTGGTACCTAAAAATGGGGGTATGATAGTTGTGCAAAATGAAAAGAATAGATTGATACCCACCTAAACTATGACAGGATGGAGGGTGTGCATTGATTATCACAAATTAAATGATGCCACTCGAAAAGACCATTTTCCTTTACCCTTCATTGACCAAATGCTTGAGAGGATGGCAAGGCATGAGTACTATTGTTTCTTAGATTGGTATTCGGGCTATAATCAAATACCCATTGCTCTAGAGGATCACGAGAAAACTACATTCACCTGTCCATACAACACTTTCACATTTATTCGTATGCCTTTTGGTCTTTGCAATCCACCAGCGACATTCCAGAGGTGCATGATGGCATTGCTCTCTGTTATGATTAAGAAATTCATTGAAGTCTTCATGGATGACTTTTATGTATATGGAGCTTCATTTGATAAATGTTTGGAGAACTTTTCTACTGTACTTAAGAGATGTAAGGACACTCACCTAGTTTTTAACTGAGAGAAGTGTCACTTCATGGTACGAGAGCGTATTGTGCTTGGCCATAAGATTTCAAGTAAGGGGATAAAGGTAGATAAAGCCAAAGTTGAAGTTATCTCAAAGCTGTCACCGCCGGTGAATGTCAAGGGAATTCGAAGTTTTCTTGAACATGCTGGATTTTATAGGAGGTTTAACAAGGGTTTTTCCAAGATAGCAAGACCTCTTTGCACTTTGTTAGAAAAGGATCCTTCGTTTTCATTTGATGAATCATGTCTTCAAGCATTTGAGCTTGTGAAAGAGAAATTGACCACTGCACCTATAATTGTGGCACTAGATTAGGAGTTGCCATTTGAACTTATCTGTGATGTTAGTGACATGGAAATTGGTGCAGTGCTTGGTTAGCGAAGGAACTGAGTTTTCTAAGTAATACACTATGCGCAATTATGCTACCACAAAGAAGGAATTGCTAACTGTAGTGTTTGCTTATGATAAATTTAGATCATATCTCATAGGTTTCAAAGTTATAATGTACACTGACCATTTAGCACTTAAGTATTTGTTGGCAAAATCATATGCTAAGCCTAAGCTCATTAGGTGGATCTTGTTGCTACAGGAGTTTGATATTGAGATCAGAGATAAGAAAGGGATTAAAAATGTTTTGGCTGACCATCTTTCAAGGATTATATATGAGAAAGATGAGCTACCTATCAATGAAACATTCTTTGATGAGCATCTACATGTAGTGTTACTAAAAGATCTACCCCAGTATGTAGATATTGTGAATTACTTGGTTGTTGGAGTGTTGCCATATAAGATTTCTCATCACCAAAAAAGAAAATTTTTGTCTGAGGTTAAATAATATTTCTGGGATGGGCCATACCTTTTTAAAATTTATGCAAACCAAGTGATTAAGCGATGTATATCTGCATTTGAGATCGTTGACATACTTCACCATTGCCATAGTTGAGAAGCTGGTAGTCATTTTGGTGTTGAACGAACCGCAGCCAAAATACTTCAATGTGGATTTTATTAGCCCACTCTATTCAAGGATTGTAGAGATTTTGTGCAAAATTATGATCAATGCCAACATACAAGGAACATTTCAAAGAGGCATGAGATGCTACAACATGGTATCGTAGTGATTGAGATCTTTGATGTCTGGGGGATTGATTTCATGGGACCATTCCCATCATCCTTCAATAACAAGTGCATCCTTGTTGTTGTTGACTATGTATCTAAGTGGTAGAAGTTGTTGCTCTTCCAACCAATGATACACAAGGAGTACTCAAATTTTTTTAAAAGGACATCTTCACTTGCTTTGGGACACCACGAGCCATTATAAGTGATGGAGGAACTCACTTTTACAACAAGCAATTTGACAGTTTTCTTACAAAGTATGGAGTGAGACATAAGGTGGCCACACCTTATCATCCTCAAACAAGGTAGAGCTATCTAATAGAAAGCTTGAGTGAATCCTAGAGAAAATAGTCAATTTATCGAGAAAGGATTGGTCGGTAAAGCTTGATGATGCACTTTGGGCCTACCGAACTGCTTACAAGAACCCAATTGGTATGTCCCCATATCAGATGTTGTATGGAAAAGCTTTTCATCTCCCTATAGAGTTGGAACACAAAGCATAATGGGAAGTAAAATTTCTAAACATTGATAGCCAAGTTGCTAAGAACCACAGGTTACTCCAATTAAATGAGCTAGAAGATTTTAGGAATGAAGCTTTTGAGAATGCTCACATTTATAAGGAGAGAACTAAGATGTGGCATGATAGGCAAATCCTTCATCGAGAGCTCAAGGAAGGATAGAAGCTTTTATTGTATAACTCTCATTTGAAGCTTTCTCCTGGCTAGCTAAGGTCCAGATGATCAGGCCCATTTGTGGTAACAAAGGTTTTCCCTTATGGAGTGGTTGAGGTCAAGAAAGATGGTGAGAAGCCATTTCCAGACAATGGTCATCAACTGAAACACTTTTGGGATGGAGGAAATTTGGAGAAAAATGAGAATGACTTGGATCTTCATGTTCCAAGATGAGCTTAAGATGGAAAAGTCTAGCTAAAGGCTATAAACAAGCACTAGGTGGGAGGCAACCTACCATGAGAGTCCATTTTGAGATTTCTTTATCTTTTTGAGTCTTTTTCTATGTCTAGTTATTCTCTGCTTGCTACTATGATATCTCTCCTCTATTGTTGAATTTTCCAATCCCGTTGGAACTCAAAACTATGTTGCATTGTCAAAACCAGGGAAGTGTTAGTTTTCTTTTCTCTCATAACTCTTTTTCTTTTGTTTCTTTCCTGTCTTTAAGCTGAATGAGGAACAGTGAGACACTATTCGATTTAAGTGTAGGGGAAGGGATAATGAGATGTGAAGAATGAGATGAAGTGGAGTATGAGTATGACTGTTGATGTCTGCATTGCTGTTTAGATTGAATATCTAAGACATTTGAATTTTAAATGGTTGAATCCCACTCTATGAACTTTTTGTCCTAAAAGCAGTATATGGCAATCTAAGGCAAAAAATTTTTCAAAAAAAAAATTACACGAAATCTTGAGATTGTACATAAAATTGTTGATAGCATCTATGTAAAATGTAAATTGACTTGTTAGTTGCCTTACTCACCTACTGATGTGATTAGAATACTTGGTTAAAATTAAGTAGTAGAATCTTTAACGAACAAACGTACCTAGTATTTAGCTTTGGAATTTGAAATTTAAGAGTAAGTCGAGTCATTATGTAAAAAATAAACAAGCTTACTTCTAAGGAAAAGTTAGCTTGCATATGATAAACCAAATTATTCATATTTTATGAATGCCAAAATGGAATTTTTTTTATTATTTCATTGATACATAGTATGAATTTGGCACTTAAAAATATTAATTTATGCTCTCAGGTCTTTAAAGAAGATATTTTATAAAAGGAAGGCAAAATGGGTCAAAAATGCAAAGTTTGAACCAAAAAGTGGTTAACATAACAAAGACATGCCATGTCTATCAACCATGTTAAGGAAAAGCACAATTGAAGTCTAAATTTTAAGTTTTGAAAAGACACAACAACGACATGACCTGTCACAAATCATGTCAATCTGGAAAATTAACTTTGTAAGGGACATTTCTAGGACAAGCCATGTCCCAGTCATGTCAATTTCCATAGTGAAGAAAATTGCCAAACATGCTCAGTAACACGATCTTTCCCCAAACCTATCGATTTGACAGTCTGTGACCTTTTGAGAAACTGTTTTTTATTGAATAGTAACCCTCTATTTATTAAAGAAACATCTATTGGGCATTAAAGGGGTGTTACTTTGGAAAGCCAAGAGACCCGTAACTCCCATAACTTCCTACTTTCCCATAATAAGCATTTAATTCCATTTATGCAAAGATCATCATAAAATGAAGATGGAGGGAAGAATCAAAGAGGGGGAGAGACAGAGGCAAGAGAATAAGTAGTATGAAGAGAAAACATCCTTACACTTTTGTGTACTTTCATAACAGCGTTTGTGCTTGAGCATATCAATCCATCAAGGAACATTGTTTGTATTGCTAAATCTAATTTTAGATCATTTCTATTTCTCCTTGTTATTGCTTTATATTGTTTTATCTATGGAGGAGTAGTTTAATATTGCTTGGGTATTGTGGATCCTTGATTGATTTCATGTGATTCATTTGCTCTTAATTTCAAAACGTGTTGATTTTATTGTATTCAAGAGCTTGCATTTAAAGAATGAGTCGAATTGGATGGTTCATCCCATTGGATTCATGTTTGATTTTTGTTAAAAATAGACTGAGAGGTTGATTTAATGAATAGATCAAAGGCTATTGATGAGATTGCTTATAATCACCTAGAGATAGGGATGGTGAAATCTTCTATCACTTGTTTTGAAATTCATTAGTTTGGTTTGAAAACTAAGGATTCTTGTTCTTTATACAAATCTAAGTTTCTAATAGTCATGAAGAGATTACGGTAGTTTAGCTTAGGTTTAGGTGCTTTTGGCTTTGAGAGAAGCTTTAGCATAACTCAGAGAATTCGATGGTTCAATAATCAACACAACTTTTTGAGAAAATTCTTGAGTTATATGGATAGATCTTAGGTGAAGCATGACTCAAGCAACCTTGTGAATTGATTTATCCTTTTATATGTGTAAGATACAAATAAATAATCTATAATGAAGGGTATATATGTAATAAAATGTTGTTAAGAGGGTAATTTTGTCCTTAAACAGATAGTGTTTAGAGCACCAATGAATAGACAGCAGGGACAAGGACAGAGAACACCTACCAAGATTTATGCCTTACAGCATAGAGATACCTCCAATGTTGATACCATAGTAGGTGCGCTATCCATTCTCAAACATAATGCATATGTGCTGTTTGACACGGGCACGAGCTTTTCATGTATATCTGAGATGTTTGCATCTGTGTGTGGAGTAGATATTGAATTGATGTCTGGATGTTTTTTTGTAAATACTCCTTTAGGGAGTGGATCTTTGTTGAATAGAATTTGTAGAGACGTAAACATAGAGATAGAAGGTAGGCTCTTACCTACAGATCTTATGGTGATAGATATGATTGATTTGGATGTAATCTTAGGAGTAGACTGGTTGATGAAACATTAGGCTGTAATTGATTGTAAAAATCTAGTTGTGGAGTTTGGTTTAGATGAAGATAAATTTGTATATAAACTTGAAGTACAAAAACCTGCAACTTTACCCACATTTGAGTTATGAGAAAAGTCAGCATTGGTGATGGCAGCTATAACTCTAAAGGATGCATTAAAGACAGATCCTATGAGGATATCGGTCATGAGAGAATATCTAGATGTGTTTCCTGAAGATCTACTTGGATTACCACCTGAGAGAGTTGTCGAATTTACTATTGATTTGGTGCCTGGTACCATACCTAAGTCTAAAGCACCATATCGAATGGCTCCGATGGAGTTGGCAAAATTAAAGGTTCAATTAGATGATTTGCTCAAAAAGAAATTCATTAGACCAAGCGTATTGCCCTGGGGCGCTCTAGTATCATTTGTGAAGAAGAAGGACGGGAGCATGAGATTATGTATAGACTATCGAGAATTGAATCAGGTGACGATTAAAGATAAGTATCTGTTACCTAGAATAGATGACCTATTCGATCAGTTGGCAGGAGTGCGAGTATTCTCCAAGATTGATTTAAGGTCGGGGTATCATCAGTTGCGAATTAAAGTAGAAGATATTCCGAAGACAGCTTTCAAAACAAGATACGGGCATTATGAGTTTGCAGTTATGCCCTTCGGTCTTACAAATGCACGCATGGTATTTATGGATCTTATGAACAGAGTCTTTAGGGATTATCTAGACTCTTTTGTTGTAGTGTTCATCGACGATGTTTTGGTGTATTCAAAGACTGAGGAAGAACATCTCCGATTAGTTTTGAGTAGGCTATAAGAAGAAAAGTTATATGCAAAGTTCACTAAGTGTGAGTTTTGGTTAGATCAAATATCATTCTTGGGGCATATTGTGGATGAGAATGGAATTTGTGTAGATCCTGAGAAAGTAAAAGCTATAGTGGAATGGCCGACCCTTAAGATGATAACTGAAATCAAAAGTTTCCTAGGGATGGCAAGATATTACCGTAGGTTTGTAGAGGACTTCCCCAAGATTGCAAACCCTTTGACTAAACTAACTCAGAAGGGAGTAAAGTTTGTTTGGGATGAGAATTGTGAGAATAGCTTCCAATTGTTGAAAGAAAAATTAGTGTCGGCATCGGTATTAACTTTGCCAGTGAGTGGAAAGGAGTATACTATTTATAGTGATGCTTCTATACAAGGTCTAGGTTGCGTCTTGATGCAAGATGGTGTGGTGATAGCCTATGCATCTAAACAGTTTAAGCAATATGAAAGGAATTATCCTACTCATGATTTAGAAGTGGCAGTTGTGGGTCATACTTTAAAGTTGTGGAGACACTACTTGTACGGAGAGAAATGCAAGATATTCACGAATCACAAGAGTTTGAAGTACATATTCACCCAGAGAGACCTGAATATGAGATAAAGGAGGTGGTTAGAATTAATAAAAGACTATGATATAGACATTCAATACCACCTTGGAAAGGCCAATGTGGTAGCTGATGCTTTGAGCAGGAAGAGGAATGAGAATTTAGCTACCTTATTCACCCCTAAACGACACTTGTTCGATGACATGAGGAAGTTAGATTTGGACATAGTAACCAAGAAGTTGGTAGTGAGATTGGCAAGGTTACAAATACATCCTACTTTGGTTGATAGAATCAAATCAGGTCAAGTGGATGATCCAAGTATACTGGATATCAAGAGAAGATTGGAAATTGGCATAGCTTCAGAATTTTATGTTGATGAAGAGGGTATCATGAGATACAAAAGGAGACTATGCATGCATGAATAAGGAGAACTTAAAAGAGAGTTATTGAAGGAAGCACACTACTCGAGTCATTCCATCCATCCTGGTGGGAATAAAATGTATCAAGACTTAATGAAGTTATACAGGTGGAGTAATATGAAGAGGGAGATCGCGAAATATGTATCAAAGTGTCACACCTACCAGATGAAAAACATAGAACATAAAAGACCAGGTGGTGAATTGATACCTTTGCCTATACCCAGTGGAAGTGGGAACACATCAATATGGACTTTGTCACGGCGTTACCCAAGACTAAACGGAAGTTTGATTCGGTATGGGTTATTGTTGACAGACTCAACAAAGTAACCCGATTTATACCAATTAGAATTGGTTATCAATTGGATCTATTAGCACAATTATATATCAAGGAGATCGTGAGGCTACATGGAATTCCTATGACCATTGTGTCAGACCAAGACACTAAGTTTGTAGGAAGATTCTAGAAAAGTTTACATAAAGCTTTAGGTACTAAAGTGGTCTTCAGTACTGCTTATCATCCTCAGACAGATGGGCAGTCTGAACGTACCATCAAGATGCTTGAGCACATGCTTAAAGCTTATGTCTTGGACTTTAAAGGAAGTTGGGATAAACATCTGCCATTGGTGAAATTTGCCTACAACAACAGTTATCAAGCGTCAATAGGGATGCCACCATATGAAGCCTTATATGGAAGAAAGTGTCAATCACCAATCCACTGGGACGAAGTAGGTGAGAGATAAATTCTAGGACCCGAGATGGTCCAAGATGTTGTTGACGACATTAAGGTGATCAGACAGAAGTTACAAGCTGCTCATAGTCGACAGAAAAGCTATGCAGATAAACGAAGGAGACCACTAGAATTTCAAGTAGGGCTTAAGATATCACCAACGAATGGGTGTTATTAGATTCGGTATGAGAGGGAAGTTAAATCCCAGATATGTTGGCCATTCGAAATCTTGGAAAGAATTAGATACATGGCTTATCAACTAGCGCTACCGCCAAGTTTAGAGGGAGTGCACAATATATTTCACGTATCCCTATTGAGAAAATATGTGTAAGACCTAAAACAGATTGTAGAGTTGGAACTGTTGGAAGTTCAATCTAATCTTTTAACTCGAAAGAAGCCTGTAAGAATTTTGGATTCGAAAGAAAAGATATTGAGGAGACGCGTGATCAAATACGTGAGGGTTCAATGGACAAATCAAACTGAGCAGGAGGCAACTTGGGAGCTAGAAGAGGAGATGCGAGCCACATGCCCTAAGCTATTCAATGAATCAGGTAACTTTTAAGGATGAAAGTTTCTTTTAGGAGGGGAGAGATGTAAGATACAGATAAATAATCTATAATGAAGGGTATATATGTAATGAAATGTTGTTAAGAGGGTAATTTTGTCCTTGAATAGATGAATTTGGTCACGAGGAAGGCACAAGCGAATGATTGGATGAATTTGACTTAGGCTAGCATCTAAGTTACCAGTTTTGACTTCTAAGTCGTCGGCCTAAATATAATGGACGACGGCCTAAGCTTCAACGTTGAAGTTATGAAATTTTGCAAAGGAAAATGGACTAATGCTGACAAGATGGCCGTCGGCGTATTAGTAGCCCTATAGTTGTGTTTTTCCTAAGCTAAGGTTGCATTTTTCCAAAGCCAGCCCTCTCTATAAATAGACCTTAGACCCTACGAATTTGTTACAACTCTTCCTTAGACAAACTTAAGGTACGTGGGTCTAATCTTGGTCTTTTTCAATTCTTTTCTTTAGTTAGATTAGTCTAATCCTAGTTTTATATACGTTTAAAGGAGATCTAGGAGCGAAACCCTAAATCAGATTTGGAGGATTTGAGTTTCAAATCAAAGTAAAGGTAAGACTTGTATGCTAGTCTTGTGATATTTGGGATTGATAGATTATAAGAAAGCGATTATAGCGATGGTATATTATTAATGATAGGAGAATTGATTGAACAAATTAAGGTTTCCATTGCGAATAGGATCTGCGAGATCCAAGTAAGTATGAATCCGTTATTCATATGTGGATTTAAAATTATGAATTTTCATAGTTGATTTGCTCATAGAGGTTTATATATATGTGTGTATGTGTTGTGAAGGGAAATTGTGGAGATTGTTAAGGAGTTTGGAGAATTTGTGAAAAAGGTTTCTATGAAGTGCAAACGAGATAACAGGTATGTTCATCTTTGATTAGATTCATGGAATTAAGGTTAGGTTTTGAAAGTTGTTATTACAATTAAAATTGATTGCAATATATATATTGTTAAATAGGAGTATTGTGAGATTAGGGATCTACTCTGTTAATAGTAATTGTTAGAGAGATTTGGATTGAAAGTAAATCCAGGTACGACCTTACCATGTCTGATTGTATGTGCCTGTAGGAATAGTTGTTAAATTAACTTAATAATTATTAGACCTTAATTGAACAAGTGTTGCTTGTGCTTGGCTGCGGTTAATAAAGACCACGACAGTAGTGTGATACTAACGCTGGCAACCTAATGATCTTTGTGCCATGTTGTCCTTAGTGGAGCCGCACCTAGAGATGATTTTGATAAATTAGGAGTCATTACCAGCTTAATTATGGAACACATCTATATATATACTATTTTATACTATGGTTTTCATCGGGGTCATGAGTTACTTTAAGTTTAGGATTAGTGATCAATAGTCTTAAACAATGTTGTTTGCAGGCTAATGAAAAGAAAACTAATTTGTGCTTGTTGCATTAGAATATAAGTTGTATGTGATATTAAGATTTGCATGATCATGTGCATGTGTTTTTGGTTTGGCGTACTGGGCATTTTTGCTCGATCCTTATTTTTCCAACACGTACAAGTGAAGATTCTATTATCTATGACTTAACGGGCTATGACGTATTCATCGATGATGAGGAGAGTGATAGTGATTATGACTATCCTACTGATAATTGAATATAGTTATTAGTAATTTGAGAAGAAGAAACATATGATGATTTAGTTAGTTTTCTTTTAGAGACATTTTATATGTAAGGCTTTCTTATTTCTGTTTTAGATTGGATTTTTACTTATGCTAGTCGATGATGAGCATAATTATTTTGATATGAAGAGTTTTTAAAAGTTACCCTTTATGTGAGTGCTTGGTGATATTTGAAATACATATTTGTGGCTTTAGAAATCTATAGCCTTAGCATGTATATTCTAGTAAGGACATGTGGTGGGCTGATAATGCCTATAAGTTAGGGCGTTACAGTATGCTTGCTATGAAATCTGTGAATATTAGACTTAGTTTTGTTTCTATGTATATAAAACCAAATCTGATTTTTCAGCTTGATAATGGGAAAAGAGTGAGTAGAAGTACTCATCAACGTTCCTAAAGAATATGACCTAGATCATTTCTCTATGCTACATCTGATGAGTATGTTTGCCCTATAAGACTATAGTTGAAAGGAAAATGATTTAGAAAATTTATAAGTTTAAAACGTGGTCTTTTGAACCTATCAAGTTTTTGGCGCCGTTGTTAGGGAATTGATTAGTGATATTTTGAAAGCTTAATGCTATTACTCTAGCCATTTTTCTTTTCTTTCTTTTTGGTTTGAATCTACAGTGAATTTGCCTCTTTGTGCTTAACCTGACAAGGCATTATAATATATTCTAGTTGGTGGAATCATAAAGATCATTATTGTAATGTCCTTTATAATCCTCAAAATGAACCTGAAATTAAAACAAATATTGTGTGTTGGTATTGTGGTGAGACAGTATATTGCTGTTTATGTGATAATTCCTATTTTTATGATGCTTCTACATGTATTCAATTACCTCCATTGCTTTGTAATGAAGAAACTGTTTATGAGAATTCAAAAACCTTAGCTCATGAAAATTTTGTTTTAGATACATCATCATCACATGCGCTTTTCAACAAATTAGATATTTTGCATGATTCTAACCATGTTGAGCATGATAAGATGATGGAGAATGTTTGTGAATTTGATTTTGAAACAAAAATTTTTGAAAATTCTAATGAGTAAAGTGAAGTTATGGAGGAGGGTTAGTTTGAGTTGATAATAAGAAAATTCATGTTACCATAGAAGAAATGGAGGATGGAGAGGTCGAGCTGAAATAAGAAAATATAGAAATCGTTTGTTCTACATTTGATGAAAAATCTAAAAGTGTGGAAGATGATGAGCTTGTTGGATATATCATTAATTTTGACATAGAACTAATTTTCCAATACCTCTCTCCCCATGAAAAAGTTATGAAATTTTTGTTGAATCTTGTTGTGCTTAAAAAGAAAACTAGGATGAGAAGCAAAATTCTGGTAATTTTTGTAAAAACTTATGTTTGGGACACATTTGTTTGGGATCCTAGTGGATGAGAGTATGATTTTTTGTTAATAAGTCGAGCCAACGATGTTAAAAAGTACGCTTCTTGGGAGGTAACCCATGTCTAACTTTTCTTTTTCTTTTTGAGCTCATGATCTTATCATTCTTGATGATTAAGTATTGTTCTTAAGGTATGGTGGAAATTCGAGAAGAATCAAGGCAGAATAAGGCTAAGTGAGTTGCTAAAAAATCGACATTTTTGAGACATGACTTGTCATTAGTCGTGTCCTTCACTGATCTAACGTGTTTCTTGAAGTTTTGGACGACAATTATGGGACATGGCTTGTCATTTGAGCATGTAACTCACTGCCCATTTTTCTCTCACATGTAATGCACGCCTTTTAAAAGCTTAACTCATATTTTTCGAATACAAAGAGTTCTTGCTCTGCATTTTTTTTTAAATCCTCTCATCACATTCCATCTACTTCATCCACACTATTTTCACAGCAAAATCTAAGGAATCTAACTAAGTTCTTCTTTCTTTCTCTACTTTCCCTCTCTCTTGTTTCGTGTTCTTTCATGAAACCATATTGTTGGGTTGATTTTGAAACTTTTGGTCTTGAAACTTGTTGCATGTAAGCATAAATCATTGTTTGATGTTGATAAATGGATAAAAATCTCTGTTGCATGCATGATATGAGATTTTGACATGATAAATGTGTGTTTTGCTAGATCTAAAATATGGGGGTTGTTGAAATTTGTGACTTAATTTAGTTGAATTGCTGAGCTGTTTTGAATGATTGAAGTTGTGATTGTAGAAAGGAGACTATAGAATGGAAGACTGAGTTGATAAATGCAATGGGCATCGTGATTTTTAGAAGAAAAACGTGCTGTCAAAAAGACATGTTCACGACATGCCCTGTCTCTTACTCGTGTTGTGCTGGAAATTGCTCCTTTGCCAAAATTTTCTTAATACACGACTTCAAATCTGATGTGTTTCCATTGCATTAATGAAGTAGCATGTTTCTTCGTGTCTTCTTGTATCTCTACTCTTGAAGTAGCAAGCTTTAATTCATATTTGTATTTTCCTATGACAATTGTGGTTGAAACTATTGACTTTCTTTAGGATGAGATAAAAACAAATGGCAGGAAGGCGCTCAACTGCTCAAAACCAAATTCTTAGAAATGCCCCAGATCCACAAAGACCCACTTAACCCATGTCAAGAGCGGAACAAGAAAGAAACAACATGTTCTTGGGGAGGCAATTAGCAGGAAATATGTTGTTTAATTGGAGAGGGTTGGCTAAATATAATAAGGATGAGGAGATTGATTCCTTGATTGAATGATGGTGATTTTTCTGATTTCTGATTTTGGATAACTGTATAATTGAGCACCCAATCTTAGGAGGACTCTTTAGGGCTCACTAGTAGGATTATGAGTGCTAACTTTTGTTTTGATTTCTTTGTTTCATCTTTTGTCTTGTAGCCTAGATGCACTCTGATATGACTTGTTTTCATAGCTGCTCAATTTTGCTGAAAATATGACTATCTTACAACTGAATGTTGATACTTAAACAAGGAAGTTCATTTTCTTTTTCTTTCCTCACTTTTTGCATATATTTTTTACTTTGGGGACAATGTCCCAATTAACTATGGGGGAAGGATAGTCTTGAAAGGAATAATTGGTTTTTATGCTCTTCATGATCACATTATTTTGAGCTTGATTTTGAATTTTATCAAAAGTCCCCATTTATAGTTTGCAAATGTGCTTTAATTGAATAAATCTTGAAAATATACACTCTTGTTTATTAGGATTCATATTAAAGTAAAAGCGACTTATAGTACCTTACTCATCTATTTTGTGATTAGTATACTTAGTTGAAATTGTAAGATGAATTCTAGATGGGGTAAACTTACTTGCTATTTAGTAATGGAATCTAGAGTCTAGAAATGGAGTAAAGTCCTTAGTTGAAATTTAAGCGATTATATTTCTAAGCCTATTAGCTTGTATATTCTTCTTTCAAAATTTTTGAGAGCCCTTCTAACCTTCTGTGAAAGGGGTATGTGAAAGCAATCACTTAGTGATTCTTTTTGAAAATTGATCAATTATTGTGCTTAATTAAAATTAAAAGCTTAGTTGATATGGTTGAGCTTTGGTCCCTCAAAAGAGTGAAGTCTAACCTCGCTATTGATTATACAAGCTTCTTATAGACAATTGATTGAAAAAAAAATCATAGCCTTTACTTCGCTAACTTAGGTAAGTGAGTTAAGAGTATTAAATCTGAAAGTTAGAGTGAGTGAGAGTTTGTTGGGGTCCCTTTAAACCTTGGTCACTTGGGTGTGAGCTCGGGATGTGCCAACTCAAGGATCTCACCATAACGATAAGATGATTAGGCAATTATGGCTGAAAAGATATGGGTTATACCCCATCCAGAGGAAATTCCTCTAAAGGCTATTAAGAGAATTCTTATTCCTAATAATAATAATAATAAATATATTTATATAAAAATATTTTTTCAAAAAGGAAAAATCTAGGGGAATAATGGATATCAAATACTTTCATTCTAGGTTGGTGAGTTTAGAGAAATAGTTGAAGGCTTATATACCTGCTAATTGGTGGTGAAATGTAACCGGATCTATTTTACTATTGATTGACTTTGCTTTTATTTTGTGACTTTGGAATCTACTATTAAATGGTAAGAGTAAAGTTTGACTTACCTAGATTAGCCCTAGAATTTTGATTATGGTATGCTAATTACATTTACATAATAGATTTGAGCAGTAGGTACAAAAGTAAGTCGCTATGATATAAAATGATTAATGAATGCTTTGCAAGTTTGTGAAAAAAAATTTAGTATATTTGATGATAGATTTTCATTGTCCTTAATTGTTTGCTTGAGGACAAGCAAAAACTCAAGTGTGGGCGAATTTGATAAACCAAAATTATTCCTATTTTATGAATGCCAAAATGGACTTTTATTGATCATTTTATTGATAAATATTATAAATTTGGCACTTAAAAATATTAATTTATGCTTTCAGGTCTTTAAAGAAGATATTTTATAAAAAGAAGGCAAAACGGGTCAAAAATGCAAAGTTTAGATCAAAAAGTGGTTAACATAGCAAAGACATGCCATGTCTATCAACCATGTCAAGGAAAAGCACAATCGAGGTCTAAATTTTAAGTTTTGAAAAGACACAACAACGACATGACCTGTCATAAACCGTGTCAATCTAGAAAATTAACTTTGTAAGAGACACTTCTGGGACAAGCCATGTCCCAGTCGTGTCAGTGAAGAGAAAAAGTTCACAGCAAGGGACACGACTCTGAGACACGCCATGTCCCAATCGTGTCAATTTCCACAATGAAGAAAATTGCTAGACATGCTTAGTGACACGATCTGTCCCCAAACCTGTCGATTTGACAGTCTGTGACTTTTTGAGAAATGGATTTTTTATTGAATAGTAACCCCCTATTTATTAAAGAAACGTCTATTAGGCATTAAAAGAATGTTACTTTAGAAAGCCAAGAGACCCATGACTCCCATAACTTCCCACTTTCCCATAATGAGCATTCAATTCCATTTATGCAGGGAAGAATCAAAGAGGGGAGAGACAGAGACAAGAGAAAAAGTAATACAAAGAGAAAACATCCTTACACTTTTGTGTACTTTCACAGCAGCGTTTGTGCTTGAGTGTATCAATCCATCAAGGAACATTGTTTGTATTGCTAAATCTATTTTTAGATCATTTCTATTTTTCCTTGTTATTACTTTATATTATTTTATCTATGGACGAGTAGTTTAATATTGCTTGGGTGTTGTGGATCCTTGATTGATTTCATGTGATTCCTTTGTTCTTAATTTCAAAACATGTTGATTTCATTGTATTCAAGAGCTTACACCTAAGTTTAATTAGATGGTGCATCCCATTGGATTCATATTTGATTTTTGTTAAAAATAGATCGAGAGGTTGATTTAATGAATAGATCTAAAGTTATTGATGAGATTACTCATAGTCACCTAGAGATAAGGATGGTGAAATTTTCTATCACTCGTTTTGAAATTCATTAGTTTGGTTTAAAAATGAAGGATTCTTGTTCTTTATGCAAATCTAAGTTGCTAATAGTCAGGAAAAGATTCCGGTAGTTTGGCTTAGGTTTAGGTGCTTTTAACTTTGAGAGAAGCTTTAGCATAATTTAGTGAATCCGATGATTCAATAATCAACACAACTTTTTGTGAGAAAATTCTTGAGTCATATGAATGGATCTTAGGTGAAGCATCACCCAAGTAACCTTGTGAATTGATTTATCCTTTTGTATGCTTGCTGTGAAATCTATGAATATTAGACTTAGTTTAGTTTCTATGTATAGAAAACCAAATCTGATTTTTTGGCTTGATAATAGGAAAGGAGTAAATAAAAGTACTCATCAACGTTCCCTAGGAATATGATATAGACCATTTCTCTATGCTACATCTGATGGGTGCGCTTGCCTTATAAGACCGTAGTTGAAAAGCAAATGATTTAGAAAATTTATAAATTTAAAACTTGTTCTTTTGAACCTATCAACATATAATCTTTTGAGTTTTTTTGAGAACTTTTTAACACTTAATGAAAGAGGTAAATGAAACTCTTAACTTAGTTATCCTTTATATATATATATATATATAAAGTCTTGAATTTGTGAAGCATTCTAAAGAAAAGAAAGAAATAAGCATAGCCTCTACTCCAATTACATAGGTAATTGAGTTATGAGTATCTGAACTTAAATGTTAAAGTGAGAAAGAGTCCTTAGGGGTTCCTTTTAAACCTGGTCACTTTGATGAGGAGCACGGAATGTGCCAACTCAATGAACTCACTATAACTAGAAGGCAAGAAAGGCAAAAGTTCAATTCATGAACTTTGAAAAAAAAGAAAAAGAAAAAGAATGCTAAAGTGCCAAATGTAAGAGACTTATAATGAAAAAAGGGAGAAATTCTAGGAAAAAAGTAGATACTGCATGCTTTCATTTTGTATTGCTAGGATTGTATGCTTGCTGAATGTCCATTGAAGTTTAAATGGTTAATTTTCCTTATTAGACTTTGTATTTACTTTTGGATAAAAGGTTCTTTTACTAAACACTAGGATTAAAGTTTGTTTTGTCTTGATTAGCTGCTAAATCTTAACTATGGTAATCTAATTACATGAACCAGGTTTGGTTAGAGCAATAGGCACCAAAATTGCAAGTCATGATCTATAAGAGATGCTTGAAATTGAAAAAAGTTAGAGTTTTGTACTTTCAATGATAGATTTCAGACTTTGATCTTAATTATTTTGCTTAAAAACAATCAAAAGTTCAAGTGAGCAGAGTTGATAAAGTCATAATATGCTCACTTTTCATTGATTAATTCTTGCTAAATCATTATGGATTTTAGAGAAATCGAATGGAAATGCTATTTAAGTGTGCTTAAATTGATATTTTAAGTTATTGAAGGATTAAACATACAAAAACAAGCAAATTAGAGGAGTTTTGAACAAACTTGAAGAACAATTCACTCAACACCGGCTTCAACTTCATCAGCACCATCGGCTTTCATGATAGCAACTTCATCCTACAATTTTTCAATTGTATGTCGGCATTCTACAGATCTACGCCGTCGGCGTTCAACAGGCTTAGCATGTAAATAGATTCAATATTTTTAAAGTTGGCGCAAACACAACCAATGTACAAAAAAATTTTGTCGGCCTTCATATTTTTGCACATACACTAGCAAAATATGAATCTACGTCGCCAGCATTGAGCCAGTGCTCATTGTCCATAGATTGCAAAACTTAAACACTGCTTCAACACCGCCAACTTTTTAGGTGGTGTAAAACATTCTGGGCATTTCTTACTTGAACGAACAATCGTAAGATCAAATTCAACACCGCCGGCGTACAAGGCAATGTACTTCAGCACCTTCGCTACACCGACAATGTTAAACTCTTTGAATACTTTTCATCTTCAATGAACGCCAGTTACTAGGGATCTTATGCTGCCGGCCTTAAGTCGACATAAAGTCAAATAATGCTCTCCAAAATTCAATTTTTCAAGGAACACAGGATGATTTAATCTCTACACCACCGATGTATGATGTGTGTAAACCCTCGAATTTTTGGAATCGGTTTAAGCCTAAAACCCTAAACTGGAAGTCAACCGGAGCTCTAAAGGTCAACAAAACTCTAGTTAGACGTAATAGCTTAAGTTCGACAATCCCGAATAAGAAACTCGGTGAGAATAAGTAGGAGTTTAGAATATAGAATAGTGCGTAATTATCTAAGGAAACGTAAAAAGATCAGATTAGTAAAACCGCAACTCGTTTCGAACCCGATCAGACATGGTTCTTGAAAAACGTGTCCCGATGCCTAAAATAGTAAAAATATTCCGAATATACCGTTAGACTTGTAAAAATATAAGGTTTTCAAAAATATAAATTTTGTAATTTTTAGGTAAGTAAAAATAACAAATATCGCATTTATACGCGTATTTTCTTACTACCGGTACTTTATTAGTCATATCTACTTTACATTACACTATTCATTACTATTCTACACTATTCTTTTATCTCTACTTTTTCTTACACCTACTCTTACACACATCATAACCTATAACCTTTACTTTTTACCTTTTTCATAACTTTATTTCACATCTACCTTACTTATTGCTTTATTTAATCCACAAAATAAAAAAAAAAATAAAATCTCTCCATCTCTCTTTTATCTATGGCCAGTGCCCCTATGCCCCCTCTCTCCTCAATTTGTTTCAATTTTCTTTTATTTTAATCACACAAAAATCACTCCACATTTTCCTATAAATACCCCCCTCCTCTTTCACTTCTTTTACGCAATTACTACCCACAAATTTCTTACTAAAACTCTCTCCAAATATCCTCTCAAAACTCTCTCAAAATAAATCTAAAAACAACTTCTACCTACAATAAAAACCAAAACCACATAATACTACCAAAGTCTTCTTTAAGTAACCATTTCCTATTATTTTCTTTCTTCTCATGTCATGTAACTTTACATGACCATAGTGTCAGTTTCCAAAGACTAAATGTTATGGAAGCTATATTATGTTCATGTATTGTTCTTGTTCATGAAAATCTATTTATGCTTATGTTATTATTTTTTTTCATATTATTGTTACTATATCTAAGTATTATTATCTATATATATATATATATATATACATATTCTTTAGAGCATATAAGCTCACTTGCAATTTATTTATTTTTATGCAACACAATTTATTCATTTATTCCATTGCAATTTATTTATTCATTCATTGTTATTTTAAGACTAGTCTCTAGTCTTAGACTTGTCCTCATCAAGTCAAAACAAATTTTTCTTTCTTTCATTTTATTTTTATTTTGAGACTAGTCTACTTCTTAGTCTCAGGAGCCTTGAAAAAGCTAAGACTCCCAATACTTGACTTTATTATTTATGTTATTTTTGTTTGTTTGCTACTTCTCATAATTCATGTTCATTTAAATTGCTGTCCAAAATTTCAAATTCTAAAAATAATTGACAAAAAAGAGGTTT
The DNA here is from genome assembly GCA_024138025.1 of Combretum micranthum. Taxonomy (NCBI): domain Eukaryota; kingdom Viridiplantae; phylum Streptophyta; class Magnoliopsida; order Myrtales; family Combretaceae; genus Combretum; species Combretum micranthum. The sequence continues at coordinate 2,249,310 of JAMXBD010000030.1, forward strand.
TGACACTTAGAAATAAATTTATGTAAAATATAAGATCTATGGTTTAAACAAAAATAAAGTTGTCTCTTTTCAAGTTACAAAAAGCACCCACTAAGATTTTAGAAACTACTTCTTAAATCACTTATTATCCCATGTTGTTTTTATAAAGAAAATAAATTTTTATACAAGAATGATTTCTATGAAAATCATAACATGAGGAAAGGATGAGGGATTTTTAAATAAAGATCTTTGCAAACAAATAGACAAGGAAAATTATTTAGGAAAAATAAGTAGGAAAAATAGCACTATTATGAAGAACTTAGAAAAAGAAAACTTATTTTCAAAAAGTTATTTAAAAATAATAATAAAGAAAACCTAAAACACCTTTAGAAAAAAAAAAAGGAAACAAAATATTCATTTCAAAAGATTTACAAAATGAATTTCTTGTAAACTATAGTCTTCTAAATTTCTAATTAATATATCAAACAAATTTAGAATGATCAAACCAAAGTTGTTTTTGAGTTGAAAAATTCGTGGTGAATTTTGTCGCTACTGTTTCGGGGCCTAAATGGTTTAGTTTGATAAAAATAGTTTTAGAAATGAATATATCTTTTCGAGTAGGTAGAAATCGGTATATTATATGCGCGATTTGGAGTTAAAATGATCAAGTTATGGCCATTTTAAATTGGAACTTTCCTTTATACGAACTTTAACGTTCTTTTGACATAGTCTTGTCAAAATTCAAGAAAATCATCAAGAAATACTCATTGTGGGTATTTTCTTTGGCTAAGTGACTCCGAGGAAGGATACCTATATCCCAAAGATTATTTCGATTGAGTGGAGTGTGTGAACGACTCATCTGTATAAGAAGAATAGTCGACATGGCATTATGAGTTTATTTCCTTTAAATGCTATATTTGTTGTGCTTGTAATTTAGTTGCATTAGAGCTAGGAAAAGACAAATGGAGATGTATGTAAAATAATTCTTTGAAAGAATCCTAAGAATATCGAGGCCGGAGTTGATTTAAATGTTTGTTTTAGTATAACACTTGCTTTGTATGAGATTCTTTGATCGCCTTAAATTTGATAATAATAATAATATTATGATATCATAAATAAATGGATTCATGCATACCACGAAGTGAGTCACATTGCATTTGGGTTATTGTCCTTGGGTGAGAAGGATAGTAAGCTCATGTCGAAAGCAACACTTGGTGGAGTGTCCGAAAGCGATTGCTTGGCGGTGTTAAGGAAATACTTAGCGGAAGATCCGAAAGCAAGGCTCGATTCAAGTAGACTTCACATGCTTAGCGACATTGGTCGAAAACATAAATCTTTTTAACTAAAACTATATATTTTAAGGTTATGTATCACCAAACCTCGAATAGAGGGCGTAAATTCATTCAACATATAGTTCCCGGAAAACTATATGCCTTGTTTGCCCAGGTATATATTGCATTCCATTTGTTTTATTAAACAACTTGTTTGAAACTTTGTTACAAGAATTTATTTATGGAAATAAGTCTCACTAAGCCTGTTAGCTTATACCCCCATAGATATCTTTTGCAGTTCCCTTACCTGTGGTTGAGGCCACGTGGACCTTGCAGTTAGGTAATTTCTTTTTGGATAAGAAAAATTTAAGAAGTTTAGTATTAGAAATGATGTACCAATATTCTTGTAATAGATTAATGCATTAGGGAAATGTCCCTAAATTTGTAAAGATCATTGTTACAAGTAAACTGAATATTATGAATCCTCTTTTCTTAATATGTTATTATATCTTCTTAAACTTCATAATTCCATGTGTGGTCCTCTAAAATTGTGAGAGCACGCCTTACAGTTAATATAAAAAGCTTTTGGGAATGACTAAGGTTGTCATACTTAAGCTTTAATATTTAGTGTGGCGGATACCCTTTGGGGCATGACAATGTGTAACTATCGACGTATGTGTTTGTCTTTTGAAATTCCCATTTTTAATTCTATAAGAGTGTCGACTGATTTGAGATGGAAAAAAAAAAAAAAAAGAGGAGAGATTTCTGAAACCCTACGCAAGAGATATCTATCAAAATGTGTGTGTGTGTGTGTGTGTGTGTGTGTGTGTGTGTGTGTGATTCAATCTTAAGGCACTAAAATCCTAATGTTCTAGCAACATGTAGAGGTGATTTTAGGGTTTTGATACAATCAAGCAATGCCCACTTGATTAGGTTGATGGATTTGAAGACAAGATTTTGATAAATGAAGTTCCTTTTGAGATGTTTTCTATCCTTGTTCTTGTACGCTTATTGCTTGATTGTTTGGGAGATACCATGCTTAATTAATTTATGAATATGCATTGATGAATTTGATGAACTGGATCAATTGACTTGTTTTGATACTGTTATTTGATTATTTAGGAATTTAATCATTGTTGCTCATGATCTATTTGATTAGTTTTGGGCCAATATTGATTGGATAGATTAGGATTAGAGATACTCGGAAGAGATTCAATAATTTGTATGAACACAATTTGGATTTTTGAAAAAGATTTTTCATAGGGATATGCATGTATTTATGAAATTCATGAATTCATTTTCTTAATGCGGTTAAAAATCTAAGTTTAGGTCACTTGACGATGCTTGATTTGTAATTTTAACTAGAATAGTAATTTCGGTACTATTTACCTAATAATTATAGATAAATTACCTTACAGGATGATATATGTTGTAATTAGAATTTTGCTACTCCGGGAGGTAAGCAAGTTCTTGTGAGTTTGGTTAAATCTCATGTAATCAGTTTCAATATCAACTTGAGGCATCAATCCAATTCAAATGAAAAAATATGTGCATTGTTTTTAATTGTTTTTGCATCTCCTAAACCCGAATGCCTCATTTGTGTTGCTAGAGCATACGGTTTGAAGTGTTCACATTTTATCATTAGTTAGTTCTTAGTTAAATTATAATCTGATAGCTTAGTCTAAAATCTGATTTAAGATAGCTTTGCTTAGGGAAATATTCGAATACCTAGTACTTAGCCATTTGATCCCTGTGGTTCGACCTGGTCTCAACAGTATTTGCTACATACATACCCGGTTTCTACTATTCGGTTATTTTATGCATCTAAATAGAATTTTAATTTTAAAAAAGCATCGTAGCACAAAATATCAGTTTCACAATACACCTGTAAACAACTCTTTGATTTTGTTGAGAAATCACATGATAAAGACTTGGTGAAGCAAATCCTATGTCTCATTTTTCATTTACAGACTTACCTTTAATTTTACTCTGAAAAACCCGTATATATCTTTTAGTATTAACCTTAGTGTAGCTTTTGTTTTTGTTATGTTCTGTTAAATTTTTCTTTGACTAGATAATAGATGAAAAGGGAGTAAGGTAGATGCTGATGATCCCCAAGGAATACGACCTAATATTTTCTATACTACTTTGGTTAGTGCATTTGCCTAATGTTGGTGATTGTAACCAAAGTTGAATAGAACCTATTAACATTTTTATATAAATTTTCGAAAACTTCGACTTCGTGTTTTGTAAAATGAGCCAAGCATAAGGTGACTAAAAGTAGCTTTATAATGTATTTCTTCCTTCTTCTTCTTTCCTTTTCTTTTTCTTATTTCTTTCTTCTCTCTCTCCCTCTCTCCCTCTCACATTTCTTTTCTCTACTCTCTCTTTTCCCATCAATCCTCTCCATGCAAGATATCTTAGTCCTTTTTGTTTTAAAACGTACACCTAAAATGTACAATTTTAAGCTAGTCTGTAACCTTCATGTACTTATTTTTCTTTCTGCATGCTCATCTTTCCCATCAATCCCTTCTCCTTCTCTTTTCTCTTTGCCCTCTCTCTCCGTTCTCTTCTTTTTCTTTCCTTTTTTGGGCCCTTCCTCTCTCCCCTATGTCTCTCTATCCCTTTCTTTAAATCTCTCTCTTTTCTTTCTTCAAAACTCATCCCATCCTCTCTTCTTCTCTCATGTCATTTCTCTCCCTCATTTCTTTCTTGTTTCTCTCTTTCTTTCTTTCTTTCTTCTTTCCTTTTCTCTCTTTCTTCTCTTTTTTCCTTCACTCTTGGTCCTCTCACTCTCATTCCTCATCTCTCTCTTAGCTCTCCCTCTCTACCCTCCTCTCCATCACCATTCACCACTTGTATCATGAAGGATGGTAATAAAATCTGTAACCTATTTACTATTTTCACTTAGGAGATTAAAGACAAGCGGAAGGAGCAAACTCCACCATCTTTCATTTTTCCCTATGATACTATAAGCTAGGAAGAGAGCTAAGATAGTTTGATTCCCATGTTCTACTTGTGATAGTTAAGTAAGTAGTTTAGAGCTAGAAGCTCAAAGGTTTTAAAAGAAAGAAGTATCAAAGGAATCTTTTCCTTTTTCTTTTCTTTATGCATAATCCTAGAAGAGGACTCAAGAAACAAAGTTAAGATCCTCACCTAAGTATGGAGCTTGTAAATGATAAGCTTCCATCTTTCTTCCTTTGCCTATTTCTATGTTTAAGAAACTTATAATGAGTTTCAAATCTTTTACTTCATCATAAGTTGGTACTGTGATAGCTAAAGTTATAATACGTGAAAGGGATAATAAAATTGTTCAAAAGAACCATATATCCTTTTCCTTATTATCTATGTCGAACACCCTATGTAGATGGTTCAGTAACTCCCATGAACTCCTCACCATAGGATGATGTTTTTAAGAAGGATAGCTTAAACAAATGAAGCTCTTATCCTTCTTTTCCTTAGCTTATATTATGTTTGAGGATGTTCACTATAAGATTCAAATCTTCTTTCTATTTTCAAATGTTACAATGGTAGCTAAATTACGAATATTTGAATATTGTAGAAAAAATATGGTTAAAGGAGCTTTTCTCCTCCTATCCTTGTGCATGCCAAACCTACGAAGGACACATGGAGAAATATAAGCTTCTTTTTCTTTGCCACCTTAGTCACTAAACTTAGGAATCTAACTAGGAATAGAGTTAGGTGAAAGAAAATGTTTTCATTCTTCCTCCCCTATGCATGTCGTGAGTCTAAATGCTTTAAAAGTATAGTTCCAAGCTCCAATGTTGTGATTTGAATAGATTTCCTAAAGGTCCCAAGTGAAGGCTTAAATGTAGTAATAAACAAAGAATAAATGAAATAATTTTTTCCCCTTTTCTCTCTTGCTTGTCGAGACCCTGGAAGCTAAGAGGAGACCTTGTCAAACTTTCTTTTGATATCACACTTACTTATTTTAAGAGTTTGAAATAAGAACATAAGTGTACTAAAAGAAAGTGAAAAAGAACTCCTTCCCCCCCTCACTATGCAAGTTGAGACCCTAGGAATGAATAAAGGCATCTCGCAAATTCCATTTTTTTTTCATTTGAAGTCATTTTATAAAATAGGAAACCCTATTGTAAATGATATCCTTGTAGAAATGAGTTTTGAAACCATATTAGATGTGATTATAAGATGGATTCAAGTGATATCGTCAAAAGTTTATGAAAATCTCTTCAATGAACCATATAGATACTTAAGATACATTATCATGTAGGATATATAGCCTTAGGAGTAATTAAACCCTAGAAAAATACCAAAATGAAGGGAAAACATTAGGAGGCCAAATCTTCTCCCTTTGGTTTAAGACCTTCCCAACCCTAAACGATGAAAATAATATAAAAAAATGGTTAGAAAATTTGAAAATAAAGGAAAACGACTACTTATACGTGAAAATTACACTTAAAATGGCCAAGATATAGTTGTTTTAAAGAAAAACTATGTAACTAGGAAATATAGTGAGGATAATAGAATTAAAACATTTTATTAGAGAAGTTTCAGTGAAATTCTTATTATATTATTTACTTCTTTCTTCAGAAGATGTTGATTTCTAGTTCACATATCATGTGGATTATTACAACTAATGAGTTGATATGGCTGAGTCGATGTCTCCGATTTACATACTTGCTTGTATATATAGTGTAGTTGCACTGGATATTTTAGGTATACAATGAAAACAAAGCATGATTGGGGATTATGGGAATTGCATGTGTTTTCTTGATTGTGGAATGATAAAGTACTAAGTAAATTATAATAACAATAATTGACTGTTAAGTTCATGCCTTGATATGTATTTTGATTAACCACGAGTGTATGATTATTGTATGATCACCATTAAGGAAAATTAACCTCTATTTGGCTTGAATGAGTAAATGGGCCATGCATAGCATTTTGAGTTACAAGTCGAAGCTTGCTAGTACTACGCAATGGACTGGATGGGCTACTAATTGAGCGAGGACTACAGGTCTGACTTTTTCTTAAGGAACTAAGTCACTTAGAGAATGCGGCCTTAAGTTCGGAGCCCTACCATAATTGATCGCTTAAGGAGAACTCCTAGGATTAGCGAGGAGTAGGATCATGGAGGTCCTTGAATATGAATTCCCTAACCCTTATCATGGAGGGTGTATATCCATTCTAAATATGGTTTTCGGATAACTGTATGCATGTGTTTGTGATCATTTGGCTGTTGTATATTATATGTTTGTTAATTAATCACTTGCTTGATTATTTGCTTATATAGTATGTTTTGAGGATTTATTTCACTAAGATGGCTGTAACTTACTGACACACACCCACCCACCTCCCCACCCCCCCCCCCCTTCTGATTTTTGTTTACAGAAGGGTACTTGTGGATGATGTTGAGGCATAACCTGCTTGAGATAACTACTTTTAGGTTTATTAGGGCTCTTAAGGGAAGTAGTACGATGAGAAAACCTTGCTTCTATTAGAATCCTTGATAGCATAGTATATTACCTAATATATTTATGATTTGTATTATGACCATTGGATGGTTTATTCTTTTATGGGGTCTACACCCCTTTTATCTGATATTTAATATTTGACCTATTTACTAGTTAACACTTTTGCTTGCTATAATTGTTATTATCATGAATTGTTGTAAAACTTTTAATGTCCCCTTAACTCTAATTATGCCTTATACATTGCATATGAAACCTCTGTGTGACTAAGGGTGTCATTCATTGTATTCCGTATCGTATATGATGAACTATCATATTTAGGGTATCCTCAAGAGTGTGATAAGTGTGATGATAGCTCTCTAGACGATGTACCTTTATCTTGAGCCAAGTATGTGGTTCCTACTTTCCACAATGATATAGGGTCCATTAGAAGGGAGTCTTTCTCTTGATGAATTTTGGACAAATCCCAAAACAGCAACATACTCTTTAGCGGCTGAATGATGCCAGGCTCAATAAAGATGGTGCTCTTTATACCATCAGTAGCCTATTGATTGAGTGCATGAACAAAGCTGAACAGCTAAATTTATCTCTTGGCGCTCATTATTGTTTGACTCTCATCTGCTTGTACATTATGCGTGTTAGGATTATAATTTAATTAACTAAATTAAATTATAAATCATGTTATCTGTCTTGATATTTAGTTTAATATTTTATAATTATTTAAGTTGGATTAACTTTTAAATTTAGATGCCTATGTTTCTTTTTAATTGACTGAAGGATTTGTCCATATCTGTTTCTATTAATTATGTACATTCAGTTATTCATTTTACAAATTGTTTGATTGTAAGCTATCAAAGAATTCAAATTGGTTTTCTCTCAATCCTAATTCAATTTTAACATATTTCAACATCGTTTTAAATCCTTGATTCAGTTGGTCATAATTATTATCTACTAGGTTTATTCTAGATATAAATCCATAGGTTTGAATTGATAATTTAGATTTTAAGAAATTTGTTGTTGCTATAAATTTCTAGGTTAGTTTATTCGGTTTCTTAATTATCTTATCAAATTTAATCTATGTTTTACGCTAAATAAAATTTAAAAAAATAAAAAAATGATTCGTATATAATTAAAATTGTTAGAAAATTTGAGGCTCACCTATAACTATTTTTTCCTTTCCTTTCTTCTTTTCATATCATAGAAAACTAAATCTTATTGGAAGAGACAACAAGGAATGAGAGATGTTATATTAATAAAAGTAGTAAGGGTGAATTATGGTATGTCTAGTTTATTTTCTACTTTCTATAAGTCATAACTTAATCTATATTTCTTATTTTATTCTTCTTTTATGCTTTTTTTTTTCTTAAGCTATTTTCCTTATCGATATACACGCAGATAAAATATGCTTTTTTTTTTAATTTACTTAATGGTATCTCCTTTAATAGTTATTTACCAACTATTTGATTAAGTTTTCATTTGTTAAGTGGGAGTTGGATATTTCTTTCTTACCTCTTAAATTTTTTTTATACTCTAAAAAGTAAAATTAAAATAATTTTATTTTAGGAATACTTAAATAATGAAAGTAATCTATATAATTTAAGTCGGAACCCTTTCATTTGTCGCATATTTTATCATATAGTTTTATATGATAATTTATCAATCTTTCAATATTATTATCTGATCATTTTATTTAAAAAAATAAACTTATCATTGCATTTAAGAATATTGACTAAAGAAAAGAATCATCACTGTTATTTAATCTATATCTATTTATCTATATAATTTAAGCTAGAACCTATTCATTTGTTGTACATTTTTATCATATAGTTTTATATAGTAATTTATCAATTTCTTTAATATTATTATTTGATCATTTTATTTAAAGAAATAAAATTATCATTGCATTTAAGTGTATTAACTAAAGAAAAGAATCATCATTGCTATTTAATCTATATTTATCTATCAATATAATTTAAGCTAGAATCATTTCATTCATCGTACATTTTTATTATATAGTTTTATATGATAATTTATCAATCACTCTAATATTATTATTCAATCATTTTATTTAAGAAAATAAACGTATCATTGCATTTAAGAATATTGACTAAATAATAGAATTATCATTGCTATTTAATCTATATCTATCTATTTATATAATTTAATTGCTATTTAATCTGTATCTGTCTATCTATATAATTTAAGCCAGAATTTATTCATTTGTCCTACATTTTTATCATATAGTTTTACATGGTAATTTTTCAATCTCTCTAATATTATTATTTGATCATTTTATTTAAGGAAATAAACTTATGATTGCATTTAAAAATATTGACTAAAAAAAAGAATCATCATTTTTATTTAATATATATATCTATAATTTAATTGCTATTTAATCTATATCTATCTATCTATCTATCTATCTATCTATCTATCTATCTATATAATTTAAGTGAGAACTTTCTCATTTATCTTCACACCTATTTAAAGGAATAATAAAGTATAATTTATGGCATGTTTTATCCCACATTTACTATAATTCACATTAAATTGTGTAATTCCTCTTGATACTTGGTTAACTAATGTAGAGATTCCCTTAATATGTCTCCAACAATTCCCGTATATGATATCTATATCTATCACGTATGTTTTCTTTTTATTATATGTGTTTTTTTTTCTTTTTTGGATTAAGACTTTACAATTCCAAGAAGGCATGAAATCTTATTGATTACATAAGTCTTTTCCTCCTAAAAAGAAATTATTTGAGGATTTATAGTTTTGATTGGGCATTCTCTATTAAACTGACAAAAGAACATTCATTAAGATGATAAACAAGAAATTGGAAAGCTTCAGCAACGCAAATAATATATCACTATATAAATAGAGATTGTAACTTCCATTTTATAATTTTCAGATATTGCATTGCTAATTACATGCAAAAATATGATTTCTTTTTCATTATATTGTCAATTACTTGCAGATATGAAGATGGGCCTAATCATCAAGTACAACACAAATAATATGTGGAATATAATAGGTAAGACAAATCTATTTATGATTAAAAAATATGATTATTGTTGCAGTATGACATTATCAGACATCATCCTCTTTATATGTAAACCCCCAAAATTTTGGAATCGGTTTAGCTTAAACCATAATCTGGAAGTCAACCGGAAACCTTAAAGTCAACAAAACCCTAGTTACTCGTAATGGTTTAAGTTCGGCAATCCCGAATAAGTAACCCCTAGAAAGTAAGTAAGAGTTTAGTATGTAGAATATTTCGTAATTACCTAAAGAAGCTTAAAAAGATTAGATTAGTAAAACCGCGACTCGTTTTGAACCCGAACGGATACAGTTCTTGAAAAACGTATCCTGGGGCTTGGAATAGCAAAAATATTCCGGATATACCGTTAGAATCATAAAAATATAAGGTTTTCAAAAATATCAGTTTTATAATTTTTCGGTAAGTAAAAATAACAGATATCGCAATTATACACGCATTTTCTTACTACCGGTACTTTATTAGTCATATCCACTTTACATTACACTATTCACTACTATTCTACACTATTCTTTTCTCTCTACTTTTTCTAACACCTACTCTTACAACACCATAACCTATAACCTTTACTTTTTATCTTTCTCATAACTTTATTTCACATCTACCTTACTTATTACTATATTTAATCAACAAAAATATAAAAAATAAAACACTCCCTCTCTTCTCACTCATGTGGCCACTCCACTCTTATTCTCCCTCATTTTATTATTTTTATTTTATTTAAATCACTCAATAATCACTCCACATTTTCCTATAAATACCCCCTCCTCTTTCACTTCTTTTACACAATTACTACTCACAAATTTCTATACTAAAACTCTCTCCAAATATTCTCTCAAAATAATCTCAAACCACTTTCTACCTACACAAAACTCATAACCATATAATACTTCAAAAACCTTCTTTAGCTAAACTTTTATTTATATTTTCTGCTTCTCATGTCATGTAACTTTACATGACCATGGTATAAGTTTCCAAAAACTAAATATGGAAGCTATACTATGTTCATATACCTTTCTTGTTCATGAAAATCCATATATGTTTATATTGTTTTACTTTGCTCATATTATTGTTATTATATCTAAGTATTATTATTATTATATTATTATTATTATTATTATTATTATTTATAGCATATAAGCTCACTTGCAATTTATTTATTTCCATGCAAAATAATTTATTTATTTCTTATTGTTTTAAGGCTAGTCTCTAGTCGTAGACTTGTTCTCATCAAGTCAAAACAATTTTTCTTTTATTTATTTCTTTCTTTTGGGACTAGTCTACTTCTTAGTCCCGGGAGCCTTAAAGAAGTTAAGACTTCTAATACTTGACTTTATATTTATGTTATTTTTGCTTGTTATTATTTCTCATAAATTGTGCTATTAAGATTGTTGTCCAAATTTTTCAAAGCACTAAAAATACTTGATAAAAAGGAGATTTTGTCACTTATGAATAAGTTTATATGAAATATAAAATCTATGATTTAACAAAAGTAAAAGTTATTCCTTTTCAAGTTTTAAAAAGAACTCACTACAATTTTTGAAACTATTTTTTTTAAAAGCTTTTTTTTTTAAATCATTTCTATATTACTTTGTTTTTCAAAAAGAAAATGATTTTTTTTATACAAAAAATGATTTCTATAAAAACATAACATAAAAGAAACCTTATGAGAAAGGAATGAGAATTTTCAAATTTAGATCCTTTCAAACGAATGGTCAAGGAAAAATTGTATAGGAAATAAATAGGAAAAATAGCACTAATATAGAGAATTTAGAAAAGAAGAAAATTTCTTTTCGAAAAGTCATCTAGGAAAAATAATAAGTCAAACATAAAATAACTCTTTGAAAACAAAAGAATTAAAATATTCATTTCAAAAGATTTACAAAATGAATTTCTTGTAAACTATAATTTTATAAACTCCTAATTGACATCGTTTTACTCAAGAAATATGATTAGACAACAAACACTTACGCATGAATAAAATATGAGCTAAGTAGCTATAAAAAGGGAATTTTTCAACTATATAAATAACTAAGTATTTATCAAACAAATTTTGAATGATTTAATGTTTAAAACAAATTGTTTTTGGATTGGGAAAATTCGTGGTGAATCTGATCACAACTGTTTCAAAGCCTATATGATCTAGTTTGATAAAAATAATTTTAGAAATGGGTAGATCTTTTCGAGTAGGTAGAAATCGATATATTATATGCGCAATTCCGAGTTAAAATGACCAAGTTATGGTCATTTTAAATTGAAATTCTCCTTTAGACGAACTTTAACGTTCTTATGATATTGTTTTGTCAAAATTCAAGAAAATCATCAACAAATACTCATTTTTGGTATTTTCTTTGACTAAGTGATTCCGAGGAATGATACCTATACCCCGAAGACTATTTCAACTAAATGAATTATGTGAACGACTCATCCGTTTAGAGAAATTGTTGTCATGGCATCGTGAGTTTATTTCCTTAAAATGCTTTACTTGATTATGCGTGTAATCTAGTCACATTAGAATTAAGAAAAGACAAATGGATATGTATGTAAGATAATTTGTTGAAAGGATCCTAAGAATATCGAGGACGGAATTGATTTAATGTTTGTTTTAGTATAACACTTGATTTGTATGGAATTCTATGATCATCTTAACTTTGATAATAATGATGCTATAAAATCATAAATAAATTGGTTCATGCATACCACGAAGTGAGTCACATTGCATTGGGTTATTATCCTTGGGTGAGAAGGATGGTAGCTCAGGTCGAAAGTAACACTTGGCGGAGTGACCGAAAGCGATTGCTTGGCGACATGGAGAAAATGCTTGGCAGAAAGTCCGGAAGCAAGGCTTAATTCAAGTAGACTTAATGTGCTTAGCGATATTGATTGAAAGAACAAATCTTTTTAGCTAAAATTGCTTGTTTTAAGGTTACATATCACCAAACCCCGAATGGAGGGCGTAAATCCATTCAACATATAGTTCCTGGAAAACTATATGCCTTATTTGCCCACGTGTATGTTGCATTTCATTTGCTTGCTTAAATAATTCATTTGAATTTTCATTTCAAGAAGTCATTAATGGAAATAATTCTCACTAAGCCTATTAGCTTTTACCCCTATAGATATATTTTGCAATTCACTTATTTGTGGTTCACGCCACGTGGACCCTGTAGCCAGGTATTTTTCCTTTTGGTTAAGGAATTTCTGGATGAAGTTTAGTGATGACTAAGATGTAGAAATATTATTATAATAGATTTGTGACTGGGGAATGCTCCTAAGTTTTGTAAGATCATTGTTATGAACAAATGAATATTATGAATCCTCTTTTCTTAATCTGTTATTATATCTTCTTAAGCTTCATAATTCCATGTATGGTCCTCTAAATTTATAAGAGCACACCTTACACTTAATATCAAAGCTTCTACGAGAATGGCTAAGGTTGTCATACTTAAGCTTTAATATTGAGTGTGGCGGGCTATTACGTTTAAGGTACCCTTTGGGGCGTGACATTATATGCTAGCTTTTATTTAATTTAAATATGTTTCTTCTTCATTTTGCAGAGCAAAAGCTATTACCTATGTCAAATTGTGTTACTGCAATTTTTTTTTTCAATTTAATAGGTATAAACTCTTTATGTCATTTACTCTACTATATTTCATTTAATATGCAGTTTTTTAAGACCAAAACTTTTGCACATGAGCTGTTATACAAGGAGTTTAATAAATTAATTACCAAGTCGCTTAAGTGTATACATAGAAGTATAATTTGATTAAATAAATTCCCTTTCTAATGTCTCATTTATTTTGTAGGTATATGGCTACATTGTCAATGAAGGAAAATAATCGTGATTACGATTCATGTGTTATAAACTTCATAATAAATTTTTAGTGTATTAGAGTGTTATTTCATTAATCTTTTGATTTCTTTTTCATGTATTTTTATGCAATATATGCAATATTTTTAGTTTCTTCCTTTGTTTAGCGATCTTGCATGTAATTAACTTTAACTATGTTGTTCATTATAGAAGTTCATTTTCTTATTTAATTTTTACACTCGCAATGCAGGTGCATTGTCCGCTAGTATATATAATATCAAAAGGTTTTTATATAAAGTGATAAAGTGAATTTACCCAATATAATCCCATTTGTCGAAATGAAAGGATAAATTATATCGAAAACTATCCATATTTGAGAATAAGCCCAAATACGGAATTAACCTTTGACATAGTTACAAAAAGTAATCAACATTTTATAAAGTGCGTCAAATAAGAGATTGACATTTTAAATGATTAAAAAAGGATCAATATTATATAGAGTGGTAGAACAAAAAGTATCCTTTTTTTAAACCCATTTGCTACTTGCTCAAAATGTTGATCCTATAACTTAATAAACTAAATTATTGATTTTTTTACTTAACTTGTGAAACATCTATGTCTTCTTCTAACCACTCGATACATTGATATTTCATTTAAATTTATCTTGAAATGCTAATATTTTTTCAATGTAATTTTTCCCGATGTGTAAGATAATAAGTTGATATGAAATGACTATTACTAGAATTATTCATTGGATTGGCTATGGAGAGGTGCATATCATGTAATGTTTGCATACTAGATAGGTCTTGCAAGTAGATCTATTAAAATACTATCTCAATCCCGAATGTAGTCGCCATTGCATAGTTTGCTGAGTTATGGTGAGAATACAATCAATAGCTACGATGCTAATGAAAGATCATTAGATACCAATGGACAAAGTATAAGTTTCGGAAACTAGAAAAGTAAAAATCATTTATATTATCAATATATTAAAGGGTTACTTAACCTGGCGTATTAAACTCATATGCCTATTTAGATTGTCAGATTTTTATCCGTATTGGATCTATATCAGTAACTTATTGGTATTATATAAGTATCAGTTTGATTTAGTCAATTTATAAGTAAGACAATCAGTTTTTCATCGGTATTATATCTATATCGATTTATATCGGTTCGTTTTGAAGATAATATTAGAATAATACCAAACCAATATACCCAAATAAGCCCTAAAAACATTACTAAATAAAATTAAATATATAAAATATTAAAAATTATTTTTAATAAGAAAAAACTCTAAATTAATTTTCTATAAGATACTATCATATGTCATTATAAAATTATTAAATAATATTTTAATACTTCAAATGAAACTCATATCTAGACATCATCATAATTTCATAACCGGAATCGTCCCTCACAATTCCGATCCAGTTTTATAGAATCAACAATTCCTGATCCAATTCTGGAACCGTGGAACAACTATTTTTTTCTTAAAAAAATGAATTTTATTTTGTAATAAAATAAATTGTAAACTCCAAATAATAATTGGGTCTAAGATTATTAAAGCGTTTAATTTTTTTTCAAAATTGATTTAGTATGCATATTTATTTATATACAAACACATCCAATATTAGTTATAATTAGTAATATGAGATTATACAACACTCTAAATGATAAATATAAATTTACAATATAGAAAAAAGTCTCTTATTATTAAAGAAATGGATTTTGCTTTTAAGAGAAGTTTATATAAATTAAATTATGTATAGTTTTAAGTTTTATTTATTTATTGAGTTATTAATAACAATATATTAAATACTATGAATATATAATAAATTTGATTATTTATACCAAATAGTTTAAACATTAATGATTATATAGTTAATATTTACTTTTTAATTTTTCTCTAATATATAATAAATTTGATTATTTATACCAAATAGTTTAAACATTAATGATTATATAGTTAATATTTACTTTTTAATTTTTGCTCTAACTATTCATATATTTTTTTTTCAATGGAACCAGTTAGAATAGTCGGTTCTATCAGTTTTGGGTCAAAGAACAGTCTAGGAATTAGGAAACTGACAGTTCCCTAGCCAGTTCTAAAACTATTCAATTGGTCCAATTCCTGTTTGGAAACTGAACCATGACTATGTCTACTCATATCACCTAATTCTCAAAATAATTAACATAAATAATATGTTTACAAATTGAAAAAACACACATAAAAAATTTAATAATTAATCATTTTTTCCTTTAATTAATTCTTTATTAAGGATCCATTTGTTTCATTATATTATGATCATTTTCATATTATATTTTTATTATTTTCATATTATATTTTTATCATTTTCAAATAGATATTTATCAAAAAAACAAATATTGATGAAAAACTAATAATTTTACTCATAAATAAGTCAAACAGATATGATATAGATATAATATAAATATGATATAAATAAATCATAAATACATATCAAATATACGTATGATAGAGATAAAAATCCCACAAGACCACAAAACTTCAAACACAAAACTTCAAACACCACCTAAACATGCTAGAGTATATCCATACAAGATTAAAAGATTATACATTATTCACATTTCCCAAAATTTTTGTCCATGGAATTTCTGCATCTTCGAAACAGACGCGCATGCTATCCAAACAAGAGAACATGCCAATGTCCAAATGTCCTATCTCGATAACATCCATTAATCATATCCAGTCTTTGTGGTTTCTCTCGTGATCGCCCCGCCTCATCTCACTTTGTCATCATCAGCTTTAGAAAGTGGAATTATGCTTTTGCAGTTTTATTACCAAGCTTCCACAAGGTCTCAAACTTTATTAAAGGCTGATAGACTTCGATTTTGTGAAATATACTTGGACCATCTTCCAAATTTTTATAAATTAATAAATAATTCATGAGATCGTGAATAATTTTTTTATTTTACTATTCATCTTTGAGCATATCAAAAAAATATTTTTACACCTTTAAATTTTCATATTAGTGTGTTCTTTGAATTAATGAAAAGTATACTTAAAAAGAATGAACTTATTATAAGGTTAAAAAAATATTCAAATGTATATTATAGAATTAGCATATTATCTTCCCAAGTTTAAGGAATTTGTTCGTAAATTATTTATTAATTTTTTAGCCAATTTTTTATTTAATTAGCTTTCTATTTCCGTAGGGTGAACGATGTGACAAGTGACCAAGGACTTGGTCTAGACATCACCATGGGGCGGTTTCGAATCACGAACTGTCCCGAACAGCCACCGGCGGTTCCTGACCCGGGAACCACCCCATCGGTGACGGTTCCGAACGGTCCAAGGACCCGCCGGAACCGATGGGTCCAAGCGGTTAGGCGCGGCGGAACCCGCAGCTCCAACCGGGTCCGGAACCGCTATTTCAGACTTGGAATCGGCGGTTTCAACCCTCAAATATTTGAATTAAAAAAAAAACAAAAAATAAACCTGCGCATGATATTATTAAAGACAAATTGCATATACACATACACAATTAATGTATCAAAAAATTAATGTCCACATATGTTCAAAGTGTAAATGCAAACTTTTTCAAAATTGAAGGTCTATATAATTTTATTTAGGAAGAGATTAACATAAATTAGATATTAACATATCTATGATATATAATATATTTATTTATTATTATAAAGAGAATGGTTGCTATTTTTTACTTTACAATCTCTTTTTTCTTCTTTTTATAATTATAAATTAACTTTTTTATTCAATTATTTTTCTCTAATTTTACCATCTCTTATTTTATTTACATACTAATTTAACTAGACGCACTTTTTAAGTGCCACCAACCACAATCCCTTTTATTCTTCAACTGATTTTTAATTAATCTCTTTTATATTGTTTTCTTCATTTTTTTCAAAAAAAAAAAAAACAGTTTACGTGGAACCGAAACCGTAACCGCCAGAACCGGCGGTTTCTTGGAATCGAGAACCGCCCCGGCTCTGGCGGTTCCGATTTCGATTCCACAAAATGTGAAATCGTGAACGATGATTCTGGGTTGGGTCTGGAACCGACCCAAACCATTCCGATGTCTAACTTGGTCTAACAAGCCTTTGGCATGGCTCTACATAACAGTGACAGCAGTGTTTGTCTTCTGCAGGTCCTTTTCCCAATCAAGGTGCTTTATTGATTTATTTACTTTCCTTTTTTTTTGGGGGGGGGGGGCAGGGGGGGTTGGTGGGGGCGAGGAGAGAATTTACTGCCCATTAATTTAAGTCATTTAAACAAAGGAAGTTTAACTTTTCTAATGTTAAAAAAAAAAAAACATAAAAGTTATATATATGTACATATGAAAAGATAGAAATTTTTTACTTACATGATTTTATGAAAAAAAGTAATTTATTTATTTATATCTTTTTCCCAAGATAGAAACAGTACAGTAGAACCAATCCTGTGCACCATGGCAGTATCTGGATTGCTCTTTTCCTTGTAACGTAGAAAGAGTGTTTTTCTCATGGGTTTACCATAGAAACTTACATATAGTTTAATCAAATTTGCAAATTGATGATTTGTGATGATTTTTCCAATAGATAACCCGATTTTTATATAAAAGTTTTAATATTAATTTTAAATGATATGTATCAATATTTTATTAGTCACAAAAATTACTTTTACATTTTATTCAATTTTCTTAAAAAATATTAATATTTTATTTATTTAATTTTATTTAATATAGTTTCTAGACCAATAAGATTCTAACATATATTCTATTAATAGTAATTAATTATATTGACACTTTTATATCAAATATGCATCATCTATTTGTCAAAAAACTTAACACATGTCATATATTTATAAAGTGACCAAATCACGAATAATGTTTCTATAATTAATCCTTACTTTCTTCTGTTCGCTTTTGATCAGGTTGGTAGCTGCTCCGATTCTACTTGGATCCTGGTTCGCCGGTCTAAATTTGGGAACCCAAAACCCGACTTGTTAACGTGGATCTAAAACAGGCCTCGGACTTGTTAGACCCATAAGGCAGGTTTCCAACCTAAGACTTGTAGTCCAGTACTTTCTTTTAAAGTTAAAAGGTAAAAAATCTTTACTTTAATATAGAATAAACTTTGAACTTAAAATAAAAAGCCATCAAGTATATGTATTTATTAATACACGGTTACATATGGGTTTACTTTTAGACCAAGGATTTTCAGTGCTTTTTTTCAAAGTTGGAAATTAGAAAACTTCTTAATATTGATAAGATAAATTTTAAACTTAAATAAAAATGGATCTAAGAGCAACATAGCTAACTTTAATTATAATATTAGTAATATGAGACTATATAATATTCTAAACATTAAAAGAAAAAAAAAACTAAATGAGGAAAAATTAGCTCAAAATTGTTAAGGAATTAGATTTTATTATTATTAGAAATCTACATAAACTAAATGAGATAAGTACGTTTATTTCTTCTGCCTGTTTGTTATGGGAAAATTACTTCTATATTTATTTGTTTGTTAAACGAAAAATGTCTTTTTAATTGAGAACTATTTTCCGAAATATATTTTCCTTTTAAAGGAAACCATAATAGTTTAAATGTCATTTATTCATCTCTTTTATATATTTATATCTTTCTTTTCCCTTTAACAGCTTGAAACTTGCCGGTGTAAGACGGATGAAACCACCGTTCGGACCCAACCCCTGGTGGCCTAAGTTTCATTTCCAACTTTAGGTTTTGTTTAGATTTTGGATTTTTATTTATATTATATTTGTATTTGGTATATATTTTTAATTTATTTATATTATATCTATTTAATTTATTTATGAATAAAATAATTAATTCTTTTTGTTATATATTTTTTTGATAAATATTATTTAAAAATAATAAAAATTTTACGTCAGCACCACAAAAGACACTTGACGTATGACCTTTTCCTTTGGAGCCTTATTCCATTTCCATGTGCCAAAAGCAAAAGCGAAAAGTCATTATTTGATCTTACTACGAATTTATTAAGAAAATTAAAAATGAGGGGCCATAGAGGAGGCACGAACACTCTGCTTTCTATTGTAAATGAGTGGCATGAACAGATAACACTTGGCTTTCTCTGCATTATCCAATGGCAGTACAATAATTCAGTAAGAAAATTAAAAAGTCGAGGCGTTATAGCTTTAATTATAGCGCTGACAAGTCGACGCAGTATGGGGTCTAATAATAATTGTTGTACTGCCATCCACCTACCAAATTTTGCTTTGGAAGCAAATGTGCAGTTAGAGTAAATTTTTAGTTTTTAAATCTTGATCCTTTATTTTTTTTTATTTAAATTTCTAATAATTGCAAAAAATTATGTATAAAGACCTTCTTTTAGGTCTGTTAAATTTGCAGTTAGTTGCTAAGATTTAGTGATTTGATTTGTCCTAAACTGTTAATTGAAATAAATGAAATAATTAAATTGAGATAAATTAAACAAATTAATCGAAAAGCATAAAAAAATTGCAGAAAAAGAGTAACAATATTAAAAATTTTAAATATATAAAAATTAAAAAAGGAAAATATTGAAACATAAAAAATAAATCAACCCAAATATTACTTCAATAATGTAGGATTTGAATATGGTACATTCATTTAGGAAATTGATGACAAGACTATTAGGTTCTAATACTATTCATGCTTCAATAATGCTCTAAGTTCTACATTTCTTCAACTAAATTATAATGAAAATGAATTGCTATATTCCACATGCACGTAAGTTCAGTTCAATAATGAATTCTAAGGGGAGAAATTCTATTAATAAATGTTGTAAATTAACACATTAATTAATTTGACATCATATATAATCTAAAATCTTAAAATATTAAGAGGTTTTTTCTATCATCAATCGTTCTTATAATAATTCATATTTTTTCTACATAAAACTTTACTTATCTTCCACTTGTATTTCAACAACATTTATGAGACAATCGATTCGACAAGATTTTGAAGAAGTTATGGCTTAAGTAGAGCCAAAGGCCCAAAGGTTGTCCTTGTCCCCAAACCTCAGCCCACCGAGATGGAAGGCCAATTAAACCAGATCGATCAATTTTCACCTCCATCAATTCCGCAGGACACCTACCACCAGTCATCACAGCTATGGCAACAAAATATCAAAACCTATTGCAAGCAAGAGAACTAAAATGGCATCGCAGCATTACTATCCTTTCAACTACATCGTCTATCCTTAGGATCTGTTTGGATGGTTGTTTTTTTCATTTATATCTATATTCATATCGAAATGATATGTATAAATATATTCAATTTACATTTATATTTTATCTATCTTTGATCTATTTGATCTTTTAAGGGAACTGCCAATTATTTTTATTCATATATACTTTTAGATAAACAATTTGTTAGAAAAAAGTTTAAAAAAGGTATCTGTATTTGTAATCAACCGATAAACAAATAGACTCTTAATCTTGACTCAAATCTTACTATATTCCTCTCAACGATATCACCTTTCTCTTTAACTGATTTTCATTTTTCTTTTTATTATAAAAAAAAAATCGTGGTGATGGTTGATACTTGCGAGCCATCCACCACCAAGTTGTTCAAATCGTAGGATTATAATCCATCAAATAAAAATGGTGGATTTTTTTTTTATAGATATATATTTTTATTTTTTTTTTTTTCATTTTTTCATCTTTTGATATTTTATTACTTTAAATTAACATGTTTAATAATCTTAATTTAATTTATTTGTCCAAATTAATAATTCTGACCAGTCAAATAATGTTTACGTGTTGACAACTTGGCAAGGCAAACTACCCATATTTAGAAAAGCCTAGTTTCTAAAGTTTTATAAATATTAATACACTAAATTGGGAAAAAAATAGAACTCAAATTAGAAAAATAAAAATGTTAAACCCTAAAGTTATATATTTTTTTTTCGCTTTCTTTCTTTTCTTTCTCATCCCTCATGTTTCACGAGTCACTATGTGATGCCGAGGACAGATGACTAGAAGCCCACGGAGAGAATTATTCTTGAAATCTATTTGATGCCACTTTTCATTTTGTTTCTAAAAGGAGAATAATTACTTTTGGAATAGCTCTTTAATGAAGTTTTCTAATAATAAAAATAGTTACAAAATATTATAATCCAAATTCATCTATTAAAAGCCAATGGATTTATAGCATGGTATTTAGGTGAGATAAATTAGATTCAAATATTCTTCTCTGCTGTAATTTAAAAAAAAATTAGTAAATATCTTTGTCTATAAAGTATCCTTATTTTCTTACTGAAATTAACATATTACAATGTATGGTTCATTGTTAATAACTAATAACCTTGAAATAGATGTTACCAATAGTAAAAGAAAACTTCACATTTTTTTTTTCTTTCTCCTTGCATGCACATACAATTCTTATTAGCATTGATTGCATATATTTAACCGTTCTCGGTAAGCAAGTAAATAATATCGGATGAAATTACTATCTCAATTTCGTGGGTGTATATATATTTAATATAAAATTTAAACTTGCTAAACAATATACTTGTTAACTCCATTATTAAATAAATAAGTAAATGATTAAACAAGAGTGATATCTAGTAGGATTAAGCGAGTATAGCATAATAATTTTTTACCTAGAACCTACCTTGTAACATCTCATATCTATCTTATATCTTATAGTCTTTTTGTTATTATTAAAACTCACTAAGAAGAACTCAATAGAATGGATAAGATATGGATTCACTCTGATGTAGCAAAAAAATCATGTAAGGATACTTTATTTTAGTTTTACTTTCATAGTCTTTTTAAAGCAGTTTACATAACAATTTGACCGTACAATACTAGAGGAGATGCTAACAGATAATAAGGAGAATGAGGCTCGAGTAAGAGAGATAGAGGGTAATCATAAGTTTGATGTTGAAATTCTAGTTGACCTTTTAAGGCATAAGTTGGGCTATCATCGTGAATTTGGACATAGCGGGACGATCCCACCTCCTACACAATTAAACATGTACGAGAAGTAGAACTAATCTTCCTTATAGACACTTAGTGACTCCATTAGATAAGACGACGTTCATAAAAATGTAGCTAATCTAACACAAAAGTGTGAGGAGTTCAAGCAAAAATGAGAGCCCTAGTCTTAGTGTACTCAAGCAAAAATGGCCATCTTATCCTTAGCCACCTTCTACATCATCTTTCGGTGGCTACTCAAAATAACCTTCTACATCTATCCTTTTTTTTTTATTGGCTCGCCCAATTAGAGATGTTCATAGCTCAGTTAACCGGTCAATGACTTTATTTTTTAAACTGAACTATAATGATCACATAACATCTTAAGTTAAGGGACACTTACAACCAGCTATGTGTCCATATTAAATATAGATGCACAAAGGCTCTGAACCTACCATAATCCATCATAAACCTCATAATTAGCTCTATAATTACTTTTGCATCAATGACTTCAAATATTATCAAAATACATATTGACATTCATAATCTATCTCATAGTACCATCTTATATTCTATATAGATTCATCTATCAAATGATTCAAAGAAAAATCACCCTACCAATACTATAAGAATTACACATCAAAACTAGGTGTTACCAATAAACTCTAAATACAAGTTATTATGTAGACCAAATATACATATAATCTATTACATGTCCTCTACACCTGAACTGAAAAGTTTTCAATGCTAGCAACATTTACCGAGCCTGTAACCTAGTGGTGACTAGCAATGCAATCTATTTAGACATTCATTACATGTACTTGAAAATATAAAAAGTGAGTTGGAGCACAGTATGGTACTATCACAAACACAAGCACATGAGCAAACACATATCGTTCACATACAAGATTAATTATAATATAGCATACAACCAATTATTATCTTTGCTTTTAAGTCTAGCAAACAACACATGGATAATTCAGTATCCTAACAACACGTACTTATATATATAATACATATATATGATGATAGGTACTCCTCAACATCCAAGAGTGCATGAGTTTATTCTTAAATCTACTTGTAATCATCTTTAGGTGCAACTTCACTGGAGACAATGTCACACAAAGATCATTGGGGTATTGCGTTGACATCATTAGTACTCCTGGTCTACCAACTACAGCCAAATGCACAAAACACACAATAATTATGGTCATATATGTTATTAGTCATTTTATTAAACTATCCTATCATACACAAGCAACACATAAGGTAATATACGTACTTGGATAGCATACTCGTCATGAAACTAGAACCTTCTAGACTTGAGTTATGATGTAAATAAAACATTTGGAACCATCTACGGCCTAAATTTCATCTATAGGTTATAAATTCCTATATCTTTCACTCCTACCCTAAAAATTAACGGCTTACATGCGCATTTAGTTTAGAGATAAGGACTTTAATTTGAAGTAAAAGGAAAATAGGTAATTAATTTAGTAGTGTTTGAATTCTAAGTTTATAAAGTGATTTTAAACCTTTATGAATGAATTTGAACATGTTCCAAAGGTTTACAACAGAGAAAACGTGAGTTGACAAAAAGTTATTTTGCACACAAATCCCAACATAACTTGTGTTCTCACTTATGTACTTCTATACGGATAAGTACACCACTCGTGTACTCACTCATGTGGTGAATAGAATCGTGATTTTTAAGGACTTCAAGTCATTGTTTTCCATACAGGTCTCAACATGACTCTTATACTCACTCATATGGGAAACAGAACCTTCAAAAAATTGGAAAACACGTGTTAAATAATTCTACACAGACACAAACACGACTTGTGTACTTAGTCGTGTTGAAAACAGAAGTAGCATAACTAAAACAATGCATTGCATGTTTAACATAAGTAAGTACACAACTCGTGTACTCAATCATGTTGAACATAGACATAGTGTTTCTTGCGATGCTTTGAATATTTCCAATTTACCCAATATCAAAACACAAACAAAAACAACTCTCAACCCTTCTTCATACACCTATACATTGGTTTTAACAAATCTTGCAATAAAAGGTGAAACCTTTCATAGAAAAACCCTATTAACTTGATATAGATTCTTTCAATACCTTGTTATTTTCTTACTATAATCTTCTATCTCTCTTATTCTAGAAATTCCTCCTCCATTATACCTACTTTTGCTGTTCCTCCTTTGGAAACTTACTATCAACATTCAAACGTGTTGAAAGTATAGACATTTAGCCTATCATTATCTCTTTATATATATTTGCATTTTAGTGTATGTATTTTGGTTTTAATTGTATTATGGTATGTGTCTATATTTTAATTTTAATTGCATATTTGCTAATCAATTCATTAAAAATTAATATTTAACTATTCTTAATTGATATATTATCTATAAAAAATCAAAAGAAGGTTATTTATATCAGTATTTTCAACTATGTATAATTTTTGGATGTAATATTCAATTTGAACAAATTTTATATTGTCAGGAAATTCATAAGATGTATTTTTATTAAAAAAATAATATCCTTGTACATCTTCTAGCTCTTTGAACCATGCAAAATTTGATATGGTTATAAGTTGCAAATCAAATGTCATTTAACCTTGAAATGTAAACTTTCTAATTCATCAAATAATGGATTACCACAAATTCTTTAAGTAGAAATTGTATGAATGTAAACTTATTGTTGTCTAAAAGTTTTTCGTTTATTACATTTCTCGTAACTACAATTCTTTTTATTTGGAAAATCTTTGACATATAAAAGTGCTCGACAAAACTTTGCAAAAGATTATCAAATTATTAGAAATGTTCAATAAAATAGATACACAAAGTTTAGGTTAAGGATTTGAGTAACTAACTCTAATCAGAGATATTTCCTTAACTATAAGTTTCAAAACTAAGTTGGAATAATATTAACAATTAAAAGCACGGAGTCTTAGATTTTAAGGGAAAAAATTCAATTTGAAAAAAAAAAAAAAACAAAATGAAACTCAAAACTTATAGGAAAAAACCCTAAAAATAAAGCACTTAAAATCGTGTCATAATCTAAAGACATGATATCGTGTCTTCAAGACATGGTTTTAGAGTATTACATCTAAAATCTTATCTTTATTTCAAGTAGACATCCCCACATGTTAAGTCTCTACGGAACCTAAAATCAAGGATCAAATATGACCATGTCTTGATCGGGTCAATTCATAGACTTTGGACATACCGGTTCAAGAGCCAATTTTTGAGTCCAACCACATGAAAAAAAGTAAGGAATATTTTTGTGAGTTGATAATAATTTATTTATATTCACATAAAAAATAGTCTAGATATTAAATATTATTTATCTTTAAATTTTTCATTAACTTTTATTGAAGTTGTATGTATTTCTTTGAAATTTCAATTTTTCTTTTATTTTTCTATTTTCTTTAGAAAACCAATTGGACTCGCAAGGTCTACCATTCAAGCTAAGCAAATTGATCTTGACTGATTAACCCAAATGGGTCTATGGATGGTTTGAGCCAACTTCACATGGATGGTCCAAATCCTATGCCTAGTGGCTGCGAATTTGCGATCGAGACAGCTCGCAGATAAGAATAGATGGAGATATCTCATTTCTTTTTGGCCCAAGGAGATGTCTCATTTCAAGGACCCCTGTTTTGGTGCTTTCATTTTAAAAGTTCTGTTTATTAGGAATTTTTTTCCTTATATTGCATTTTCTTTTTTTCTTTCCGCAAATTTTAGAATGCCTATAGTAATTTTGACTTGGTCACCTTTTGCTTTACGTTTACGATTTTATTTTTAGTGAGTATGATTATCACCACGTTTACAAAAAGAAAAATGCTATGCTAGCATCCCCCAACATTTGTATATTCTTTTGATTTTTAAATTTTTGCAAAATTATATTTTTAAAATACACCAATAATGTTAACTATTATTGCAAGCACATATCGTAAAGCGACTCATCGATCTTCCAAATTATCCACAATGAGGAAGTGGAAATATCATATTTCGAAATTATGTTGCTTAAAATATATATATATATATATTATATTTGTTTATTCGGTATCGAACACATCGGTAAATCCGAACGTCATATACATAAATGCATAGAAGTAGTTAACGAATTATCTATTCAGTGAATTATCTTCTTCCAGAGCAGATAAATGCATAGAAGCATTTCTCGTTTCTTCGAACCCTAATTAGTAGCTCTTAACTCAAAGATTTCTAATATCACTTTATATTTTGCTTTTAATTTAGCGGAATTTGCGAACTTTGGTTTTCAATGATGGTTGTTGTACATTTGGCTCCACAGTTTCATAGCCATTAAGAATAACAACTACCGGATCTAGTTGCTACTCCATACTAATTTACATGGGTACCACATGGAAAACAACCATGAGCTATAAAGCTTTTTCAAACCATTTTTATCTATGAATTATTTATAAAGTCATTTAATATATTATATCAGTATTTTAAATAATTTTTTTATTAAGCGACTCATTATTTTATCCATAAGTTACTTAAGAATTTACTTAATAATTTTTTTTCTTTTCTCATATTACATAAATTATATACAACAAACATCAAAATTAAAAAAAAAAAAGAAAACACGCATGAGGTGCGTTGCTTTGGCAAGCACCAATCCTTACCGAAGGAATGCATTTTTTCAGCTAAGCAACTCCACCTGGACATCTTTAGTCTTGGTGTTCGTATCAAGGACTCCCGTTAAAGTTGCTCTCATGAAGCAACGTTGTAAGGACACATATTAATATTCTATACAAAAGGTAATACTTTCTAAAACTTGGGATTACCAAAAGCCCAAATGTTACTTAGATCAAACTTTGGTCTCTGAAAAATGCTAACCCTTGCCATGTATCGTCAAGTGCTAATAGATATTTGTATTAGGATAAATTATATCAAAATATTAAAACATTTTTAGATAAGTATAATTTATGTCATAATATTTTGAATAGTTTATCTAATGTTACAATATATAAAGAAATAGATTAATTAAGATCATCAATGACATGTGTCAATAAGAAAAAAAATTAATTAAAAATAAGAAAATCAATTATGTTGTGATGCATGTCAATGGTGATCTTAATCGACTTAGTTCCTTAAATATTGTGGCCTCAAATGAATCACTCAAAACATTATGATTTCAAATAAACTTATCGTTAAATGTTACAATCTTCTATTATAATTTATTTATTTTTATTATTTTAGGGGTTTTTTTTGTTACTTTTTATTCGTAGCATGCATTTATTCACGGGACCACTAACGTAACCACAATGTAATGTTTGTGTGACATAATTAATCTTGTTCAAGATATTTTCGGACATCCAACCGTTTTCTACTTTACAAATGTGCACATGTTGCAAAAACCACTGCTTTCACACGGGCCTCTTCTTTAATCCCGTTCGCATCGGATCCTTTCGCCTCCCGA
This sequence comes from Combretum micranthum, assembly GCA_024138025.1. NCBI lineage: Eukaryota > Viridiplantae > Streptophyta > Magnoliopsida > Myrtales > Combretaceae > Combretum > Combretum micranthum. The sequence goes on from JAMXBD010000030.1 coordinate 2,277,263, forward strand.
TATCCAGATTTTTTCAGCAAGATCAATCTTTTTCCTCCTATAAAAGGAGTACCTCTACTCCACTTTTAGGCATCCATCCTCAAACCTTCTTCTTCTCTCTTGGTTTCTAGTAGTATAATCAGCTCCATCACTTCAAGTAGCTAGTAGAGATCATGGCCACAGGGATACTATCAGCTGTGTTTGGTAGGCCAGATAAATATAGAGTGCCTGATCAAAGCTTATTAACAAGCTTGTTAGCAATTTACGATGATGATAAGTTCTGTAAGGACATGGTAGACACTCATGCTCCTGATGAAGGAGAAGTTGATGTCCACTCCCTATTTGCCCTTACAGAGAACACTCTTAAAGGCATTACATCAATTGTGGATAATGTGCTCAATGCTAAGGTAATCTAAAATGCTGTCAAGCATAACAAATGGTTGAAACTGTGAAGAAAATTATGAATTTAAATTGAGGATATAATAAGCTGAATTGTAAATTCAATTTAATTAAAAAAAAAGAAAAAAAAATGACCTTGCAGGCACCGAAGGCAGCTCTGGCGTACAATGCTCCTAAAGAAGGTTTTACTCCTCCATTATCTGCCATTAGCGAAGTCACATGCCAGGTAATTACATATATAATGCTGTGTTACGGTTCATCATTGACTAGTTAGAGTATTTTTATGCTTTATATAAAACTATAACTATAGTACAATGATATATCAAGTAAAATATGATTATGCTCCATTTATTGTAATTATATAATGCGATGTTGCTATATTATAATTAGTTTGTTGTATTATATTATATTATATGTTAATTACATTTATTTTATAATGTTGTACTTTTATTTTACAAATATATATATATTATAAGTTTATTAAATTTAATAATTATATTATATATAATACTATTCATTTACAAAATGGTATTATTTATAATAAAATCAATCATATAGTAGAACATAATAATTTAGTAATACTATTATATGATGCTAAATAGCTATATAATTATAGTTTATAAGTTATAATTTAGTATAACATACTATTTTTATTTGTTGTATCGTATTATGCAAAATTTTATGCAGATAACATGTAAAGCTTTGGAGACAAAAAATGTCCGGGAGTTGGCGCTTGGAATCTTCCACGAATTGGCAGGCTACTCATGGATTGTGAAGGCGGTGATCACGCTATCATCCTTTGCAGTATACTATGGAGACTACTGGAGACTTGCTCACGTCGAGAAATCGGACAAGGTAGCGGAGTCGATGTCAATCCTGAAGGGGTTACCTGCCATCACAAGGCCTCAAGATCAACAAAAGAACCAAGTATTTGTGGTACTCAATGACATGGTCAAGTCCATTTTGGAGATCACCGAATGCATTATGGTGTTTGAAAATGAGAGCAAGGATGTCCCTCAATTGGCAAACGCTATTGACATTGCAAGCAGCGTTTATCAAGTTATTATTGCTATTCTTGCAACCTCCATTCAATTCACTTCCCTCATTAGCGTGGGAGTAATTGACGAGTAAGTTTATTACTATCACTTAGGAAAGAACAAGTATCAAATAAAATTATAGTACTATTTCATGATTATGAAAGTTACAAAATGTTTTGTTAATTAACTGTAGGACAAAAGGGAGAGATCTTTCTGGTTTTGCTCGAAAAATTAACATGATACTCCACCAAGTGAAGAGGCAGCTTGAAGATTTCAAACAAAAAAAGGGTGAGAAAGAAATTTACTATTGAAATAAACAAATTTCTTGTTTTCTCAAATAAGAGCTCACAGGATGAATTCTACACTAACATGTGATGAAAGAATTAATCTGGCAGAGGAAATAAGACAGTACCAAATGCTAGAAAGGCTTTTTAACGCCCCTACTGACAATGTGGAGCTCCTTAAAGCCTTGTTTTACATCAAGGATGATCCTAAACCATTGTACCACGGCTCCAAGAAGACTACGGTAAAGAATTAGCTCTCGGCACTCATCAAACTCATGGTCCATAGCTAGTCAAACGTATTAATTATATAGGATTGCTATCTTAAATTTAGTGAGGGGAGTCAAAGTCGATTTGGATCGTATTAGCTAAAGTTAGCATCGTGTCTAAAATACTTAAGGCAATATATGCTCTCCACTTTATCACTTATATTGTAGTTTAATTTGTCCTTTAGTATTTCATGGTGGACTATTTTATTTTATTTTTCATCAAATGCAATGGTTTTTTCATGGCTTTGACTAGTTTACCTTATGCCCCATAGGACAAGATTGAGTGTCTCAGGAGGAAGAATGTGTTGTTACTCGTATCAAACCTAAATCTATCCACTAATGATTTACAAGTACTTGTGTCGATCTACAATGAACCGAAGTTCCATGAGAAAAAACAGTATGAGATCGTATGGATCCCAATCGTGGATGAAGAGATTGAGTTAAATCAATTTGAGAACTTGCGGTCTAAAATGCCATGGTATACACCTCGCTATCCTACATTAATAGACAAAGTGGAAACAAAGATCATAAAGGAGAAATGGCACTTCAGACAAGAACCAATTGTTGTGGTACTTGATCCTCAAGGGAAAGTTCAATGCCAAAATGCAATGGGGATGATTCGTCTTTGGGAGTTCTATGCATTTCCTTTCACAAATTCTGTAGTAACAGATCTTTGGAACCGTCACGACATTAGTTGGTTTGAGCTCTTGGTGAATGACTCAATATTCCCGAAGATAACTGATTCAGTAAGTGAATTCGATCCCATGTCCTATTATTCAATTCTATAGTTTATTATGCATGATTTATATGGCGAAAGACATAAACTTTAAAAGCTAAGATGCAGTTGGTTTTATGCAGATCAAAGCACAGAAGCTCATCCTGATATATGGAGGAGAAGACACCAACGAGATCCGTGAAGCGGAGGCCAACTTGAAAAAGATAACTGATAAAGGCCATGCCATTATCAGTGTCAATGTAACCAAAATTCCACTATTCTGGGAACGCTTAGAGAGTTGTATGTTCTCTATGATTCAAGGAAAGAGAGATGTTCTTGATTCACTCATGCAGGATGTGCTCAAACTCTACACAAGCTTCAAAAAAGACCGCGGATTCGCGCTATTCACAAGAGGCACTCAGGTGGTGCTCAATACATCTTTAACTTCTTTTACTAAGGTACTCTCTCAACCGGATATATTGGAGAAGAAACCGAATGTAGATGGCAAGGGCTTTGACGTTGATCTCATCTATTGGCATCGCAAGGTTGTGGCTCCACAAACCTGCCAACATTTTTACATCCCTAATATGATCGGATACATCCCAGAGAATGTGAAATGCCCAGTTTGTCCTCGAGTCATGAAGAATGTTGTCACGTTTGAATGCTGCCATGGAGCTCATTAGGTTTCAATTGTCATGAACTACAAGTGCTGTGCGAATTGAAAAAGCTTAAAATGTGTTCCAACTCCACCAAGTCCTCTTGTTTTGTTTTGTTTTAGTGTGTTTGTGTTGCATTTGTGGCAATCCTACTTTGTAATGTGTGTGTTTCTCAGCAAACCTTAGAATAAAGATCCTGGTTTATGCTTACCGTTGTGTTTCGATTGGTGGATAATAAAGACAACGCATGTTTTCCTTTTGATTCCATCATTTTCCTTTTATTTCTTTGTTTTATCCAAACAAGAGAAAAGGAAAAGTTTTTACCAATTTCCTTTTGATTCCACTCCTTATATCCAAACATAAATAAAAACCATATTTCTATTGATTTCCATTTTTTTCCTTTTCCTTCTCAAAGTTTACCTTTAATTTACACATTTGTAAAGATTTGTCAAAGGCAGTGTAAAAATTTGCTTTTTGCACAATTGCTATATATGATCTTCTATGCTAAATTTTGTCACCACAGCAGGTTTTGAACTATAGGGATAGAAAATTAGAAGCAATTCTAAGTTGTAGCTGGTATATCCAAGTTAAAGTAGTAGTTTTGATTTGATGTAGCAAGTCCCATATTAGGCAACTTAAAAAATTCTATAACATGACTGAATAGATATAAATGCAATTCTGGGTTGAAATGGGAAGTAGAGCCGTCCTGAAAGACAAATAAATATATTATATTTTTTTTTTTGGCAAAAAAAAAAAAATTATATTTGACCAGCCTTAATTGTTGCAAAGTGTGAAAGACGATTTCGATCACATCCATCCTCTCATTGCCTCTCTTCCTCCCCATTTCCACCATAATGTACACTGCTTCCCCCCTCTTATAAACTCAAAAAACATGGGTAAGTCTTTCAATCAATTAACTTTATAAATTCAATTTTTCAATCCATTCATTTAGTTAAAAAAAGAAAAAAAATGTAATTACTTACAACGAAGCATGAGTAAGTTAAGATTCATAACAATTAAATATTCATAACACATAAAATTTAACAACACTACAATATTTCACAATAACAACATCTACATTCATTATTTTATAATAAATAAAGTCTCTAAGTGAACTAAAACTAAATTAACATATATAGCCTTTGGTAGCCTATTTATAATATAATTTGCTTCAATGCACTAGTGCTGAACATGATCCCAATCCTAAGGTCATTTAAAGCACTCTTGGTAAAGGGTCCAAGCAAACTAAACCGGTGTACAAATTATTTGAATTTAACTTGATTTTTACTTTAAGTGAATTCAAGAATAATTTAGTCGAGATTCGGTTGCAAAATGTTTAGCTCGAACTCAATTAGGTTGCAAGTTTAGTAAAGCTCAAGTTGAATATAAATGTTGATCAAGTTCGAGCCAAATTTGGATATTAAAGTCATTTTAATTAGAATTGATTTAAAAAAAAAAAATTGGACTTAAAGTAGATCAATCGAGTCAAACTCAAGTTGATACAATGCTTCTTTAAGATAGACTTGGTGCACTTGAACTTTTGAAATTTTGAGTCAAGCTATAGCTTGAGTTTAGCATTGTATTGTCTTAAGTGCAATCCTACTCACGGTACCTTAACAAAAAGTATTCCCTAAGAATAAGAGAAAATGTTGTACATTTAGGGCAAAAAAAACCACACACGCACACACAATACATAATTACAAGAACACACACATCAAACATTACTAAATAACGTGTATAACCCTTTACTAATGTAACAAATAACGGTTGATTATCTGATGGTAAATGTCACGAATAAAACCTGAATTTTGACGAAATATGTAATTATACCTAAACTTTAAAATTGATAAATTGAATACCTAAAAAAACTTTTCATGCATGCTAATAGTACCTCCGTCATATTGGTTAGAAATATCATGTTAAATTTCAAAGTTTAGGTACTAAATTAATCAATTTAAAAATTCAAGTATCCAATTATTTATTTTATTAAAGTTTAGGTACCATTCACGACATTAACCCAATATCTTATTTATATTAAGTCTAAAAGCATACAACTTGAATTCTTACTAGATCAATCTTACAGACAGAGTAACTCATGACTCTCCAAATTCAAGTCCAATAACTTAATCAAAATCAGAACTACTAGTCATGTTGTCCCTTAATCATTATCAAATCAATCATTAGGAAATCATTCCTCAAAAATCCAAATTAATGAAACCCATTATAAACCCTTCTACGTTGACTTATTCTAGAGTAAACCCCATCTCTTACTCTAAATAAAATAACTAAAAAATTAAAATAAAATAATGGTAATAACATAAAATAACAAAGAAAGAAGTAGCTAGCAACATCTTAGAATTGATAATCGGGTCTTACAAATGCTTTTAGCTCTAATGAAATGGGTTGTGTCTCTTGGGTTGGCCTAGGTAGGTTTCGACTACTGGGATAACCACCTTTGCTTATGTAACATTCCTTCTTACTTTCGCACTTATTTTATCCTATTTCTTTCTTCATTTGTTCCATAATGCATATTTTTAGGTCCATCTCTCTCTTTAACCTATGACTTCTCAACCATAGCTCAACATGCATACATTCATTACCCCCATTCTTTAACAAGATCCATTCTTTTCATTTGCATGATAGCCTCACCCACAGTAGTTTTTGAAAGATTCATAAAAAATAAAAAATTAAAAAAAGCTAAAGTCGCACTAAGCAAAACAATAGTTAACTCGATAGTGATAATTGTCTTATGCTCATATAGCACATTGTCTTTATCACTATTTTATTTCCTCTCTCTACCATTCCATCATGTCTCTAATGTTCACTATCTTTTCCCTTAAAGTCACTCATCAACAATGACTCATTCACATCTTTCAACCTTAATTAATCTTCTTGCACCTGCTTAGGAGTTAAAAGCATAAAAGTAACAACTCTGTCATCTTCTACAAAGAGAGCATAATTCTTGTACTTCTCATAACTCACTTGCTTATCAAATTACCAAGGTTAACTTAAAGTTATTCTTAAATTTCTTTCCAGTTCAATATGCCTAGTAACTAAGCTCCCATATATTCATTTGTCAACTCTAACTTTTTTTTAATTTCCAATAACCTCGTGATTTTTTATTCCCACAATCAATATTGCTACCATAAAATGTCTAAGATCGCTTTGCCTAAGAGCTACCCATTGTTTCCTATTGGACATTGCACTTCAATTATAGTTCAATTGTCACTAACAAAAAAGAAAAGATTATACCAATGATATAATTATACGATTATAATTATTTATGTTGTGTTATTTTTGTAATTGTGCTTTTGGTTTGGGTATTTTACCAATACAATTATAAACTTTACTTTTCAACTTAATGCACATCACTTTATATATTTATTTTACTTTATTCTATTTTGGGTTAATGTAACATTTAGTGCTTGAACTTTCTTAAATATACAATTAACTATCTGAATTCTAAAATAGTTAATTTAATACCTAATCAAAGTTTTCATGTTCATTAATACTATTTCAACGAACAAAGTCAAATCTTATTTGCTAGCTGATACTCTAAGTGAATGAGGAAGTGACACATGTTAAGTAATCAATCAAATATTTTAAAATTAAATTAAATATTTAAGTAGGCAAATTAACTCATAGGTGAAAGTTGCTAGGAGTTAATCTGTCTGCTTAATTTGTTTAATTAAACAATGCATATGTTAATTTTCTTATTGATGCATATGCCTTCTTCTTTGATTATGATGCTTAAAGAGATGATTAATGAACTGCATACATATATGTATAAGGGGATAAAGTTGATTGAGTTCCTTACTTTGTTTAATTTTTTGAGTAATTTTTGTTTTAGAACTCTTAATTAAACAATAAGAGTAAAAACTAATTTACTTAGATAAGTTCTATGATTTTAGCACAAGTAACTTTAGCACAATTAGTAAGAATGATTGAATATTTAAAGTGCTAAGGTGATTTAAGCTTAATTGATCTGGTCAAATTTCCATTTATGATTTATCTTCCTATTTAAAAAAGTCTTGTCTGCATGTGCTGAATGATGTTTGCTTGAGGACAAATAAAGGCTTAAGTGGGAGGGAATTTGATAAATCTATTTTACTCTATTCTATTTATAGAAATTTAAGCTTAATCTAATACATTTTTGGATAAATTCCCATGAATCTTATGCTTTTATTGCTTAAATGTTATTTTTCAGCTCCTAGAACCAAAAGAAGAAGAACCAAAATGTTTTTTTTTTTTATCAAATTTGGAACAAAACAACAAAAAATGTGCAAAGCAAAACTTGGTCGAGCCCTACAAAAGACTTATCAAGAGAAAAACAATAAGGCAAAATGGTCTGTCACGCCCTATATTGAGCCTTAGATGTCTGTTTTGAGGTGATCGAGCCTTAGACTTCATGATACAACTTCCGTCGTGCCACAATGTCAAGCCTTTGATTCATCATGTGACTGAAGTTAGACAGAAATCACACCTTTGAATAGAAAAGCACAAGTTGGGTCGAGCTCAACACTCGAGCCCTTGAAAAACTCGATTTATCCCTTGGTTGAATTTGGACAAGAACTCGAGCTTTTCAGCAGAAGACCACAACTTAGATTGAGCCTTAACATCTAAGCAACATTCAAGCACTTGATATACCACGCGAAAAGTGACCTTATGAGCTGGCAATCTAGATGTGTGCATGAAAATAAAGAACAAACTTAGTTATAAAGAATTTGCCACGTCAAGGAATAAAATTGGCATGATTTATGTACTTGATCCTATAAATAAACGTGCAAAAGCATGCGATATGTATCATTTGTAACAAAATTTCTAACGTAGTATAGAGAGAGAATTCTGAGATAAAGGAATTGTTTCTTCTTATTTTAGAAATCTCGAAGTTTTATGGATAAATTCATTGTAAACCCGATGATTGTTTTTTGCAAGACTCTATGCTTAATTTGAAATTTCATCTTTAATCCATATTATTTCTTCAAGAATTTGTGCTTAATGTCTACATCCATGGCCAAGTAATCACTTAACTTAGGGTTTGCAAATTCAAGACTTGATTGATGTGATTTCAAAGTGATTTAACGATTATCATTGGGTATTTGTAATTAGTAGCTAAAACTTAAATTCATGGGTCTAAATGCATGGTGCACCTTTTAGATTTATATTTGATTTCAATTGAATAGATCTAGACTACTAATAGAGTTGCTCATAATCACCTTGAGAGAGGGATGGTGAAACTTTTTGTCGCTTGTTTTTTTTTAAATTTATTAAGTTGGTTTTAAAACAAAGGATTCTTAAACTTTATACAGATCTAGATTGTTGATAACTTGTGAAGAGATTATGGTAGTCTAGTCTAAGATGTAGAGTTATTGACCTTAAGAGAGGCTTTAACTTACGTTAGTGAATCCGATAGTGTAAATATACCAGTGAAAAACCATATGAGTTTTCTGAGAAATCATATGATGAAGACCTGGTGAAGCAATCCTTAAGACTTTTCTTGCATTAACAAGCTTATCTTATGATTTGCCCAAAAAACCTGTATATTTTCATTAACCTTAGTATAACTTCTATTTTCATTATGCTCTTCTAAATTTTCTTTGGCTAGATAATAGATGAAAAGTGAGTATGGTAGATGCTAACGACCTAATATTTTCTATACTACTTCAGTAGGTGCACTAAACGAATGTTGGCAGTCACGATCGAAGTTGAACAGAACTTATTAGCTTAAATTTTTTAAAATCAACTTTGTGTCCATTGGATTAACATGTCCATACGACCAACCAAGTTTTTCTAGCACCGTTGTCGAGGATCGATGTTGAATTTATCAAAATGAAGCTTAAGAAGGCACTATCTGAAAAATTTTCATCTATTAAACTAGTCACTAACCTTGTGGATAGTGTGAATACAGTTTTGCTTTTGTTCTATGTTTTTGTGACTAATCTTTTTGTTTATATTTTTTTTGTAAATATATCTTTTCTTTTCTTTTCTTTTTGTTTCTATAAATACTTCTAACCTCTTTTGTTTTTGTTTCCTTGTATATATGTACATATTGTATATATTTTTGTTCTGTTATAAGTTGTTTTCTATATATAGCCTTTTATCTGTTTGTGAATATTCTATATAATTCTTTTAATTTTTTCTATATAATTATATTTGTTTATTTTTCTATAATTCTTTAATACCTTAATTCATTTATTCTTTCATTCTTCTTGTAAAGTTGTTGTTCAGTCTTTTGTTTACCTGTTATACTATAGCTTTGTTGTAGACTAATTCTTTTAAAAATAAAAATGTAGGATTATGACTAAGAGTCAATCTCACCCTTTATTTTCCTTTACTCTAGAGCCTCAACATATAGGACAAATTAGGAGAAGGATAGCCAGAGAAGAGCGAGGATTATTTTAGGAAAGTATAGCTACTAGGATAGATTATGAAAATGGTAGAGGGAAGGCATAGGAAGAGAATGACCCTGCAAGAATAAATGAGCCTAGGACTATGCTAGAGTTTTGCAGACGTAGTTTGGATGGGGCTAATACCAACATAGCTAGACCTAAAGTTGCTGCTAATAATTTTGAGATAAAACCTAATGTGATTCAGATGGTACAATAGATTATGGAGTTTGAAGGACCGTAGGATGAGGACCTTAACACCCATCTGCAACAATTTTTAGAGATTTGTGATATGTTCAAAATAAATTATGCCTTTGATGATGCAATTAAACTAAGATTCTTTCATTTTCTTTAAGGAAGCTGAGCAATTCATGTGAATGTACTTTCCTCCATTTAGAACAATCAAGCTTAGAGAATATATAGCTTCCTTCCACCAATTAGACTCTGAGAATTTGTATGAATCCTTTGAGAGGTGGAAGGAGGTTCTAGGACGATGCCCACACCATGGACTTCTTGAGTGGACCTAGGTCCAAACTTTTAACAATTGGCTTAATTACAGCACTAAGCAGCTTATAGATGTAGCAGTAGGAGGGAGCCTGAATAATAAATCCCCTAAAGAGTGTTTGAACCATTTTGACAACATAGCCAACGATTACTACCAGTGGTCTTCTATGAATGCTAAGAAAGAGAAGAGTGGAGGAGTTTTTGAGCTTGATGTGGTAACTAATTTGACCTCCAAGATAGTAGCCTTGAGTAGAACGGTGGATAACATGACCATTAGTACTAGCCAAGTGAATATGGGTAGATGGCAGTTTTGGATAAAATATTGAGGGTATGACTTATGAGAATGTAGAGTATGTGAGAAAATTCAATAGACAAAAGAATGACCCCACAGTAACACTCATAATCTTGGCTGGAGGAACCATCTAAACTTTAGGTGGAGTAATAACAATTTCCAACAATTTGGCTTGAACTCGCCAAACTTTCAAAAATAACAGGGTCAAGGTTCATGTGTCCCTTAGGCTAGCAATAGTTCCTTGGAGGAATTGATTCCTTAATTCATCAAAGCATCTGAGGCTAGGTAGCAGACCATTGATACTACATTGAGAAACCATTCAACTGCAATTCATAACCTAGAGACCAACTAAGGAAGATTTCAAAACTCCTCTCAAAACGACCGTAGGGATTATTACCTACCAACACAAAAGCCAATCTAAGGGAACAATCCAAGAATTAATTAAAAAAGGACTCCTAGGATAATTCACCATACCTTTCTTTTTGTTGTTGAGAAAGTTGTTAAATCTTTTATTCTTAGTTTGTTATCTGTTTTCTTGTTAAAAGACCTAGTGAATTTTGTTAGAGAATGTTTAGAGAAGGACAATTGGTATCATGAAGAGAAGCTATGTTTATTTGTTTGTTTTGATTGTAAAAACCTTATTCAAATTCGAACACGAATGTTTATACTGCTTGTATAGTTTTTGTAGAAATGGCTCCTAAAAGATCACAACTACAATCCCAAAAACAATCCAAAAAAGGCCAGACCTGAGTCTAGGCCTAATGTGCAAGTAAGTACTACTCCACAAATCCTAGTTGGTTTACATGCTAAAGAGAGGAAGAAATATAGTGTATATCTGGTCAAAAAGAAAATAGCTAAGAATGTTGCAATAAGTTAGGATGTGTTGAGAAGCTATGGGATAGAGGATGACTTCAAAAGGTATTTTCAAGACTCGGCTTAGGAAAGAGTCTTCGAGATAAGAGAAGAAGCTTTTGGAGAAGTGACCATGGCCTTTATAGCCAGTTTAAGGATTGCGCACAACGTACCATATATGGGTGATTCGGTCAACTCCTATGCCTTTGGATAGTACAGAACATTGTCCATGAGATAGTTCATAGCTACCACGAGTCTTTATGATGATGAGTTTAAGAAGCTGCCTAAAGCAGTTTTTGAAGAAGAGTGGAAGCAATTCGTAGCTGAAGAGATTAAGGGTAGATACAAATCCTTAAAGACTACTGCCTCAAATTTTGAGAGCTCAAGTGCCAGAATGCTACATTACTTGCCCACCAGGAGCATATTTTCAAAGTTCGAAGGAGCAGCTACAATTGAAGAGGCCGAGTTGCATCCTCTCATTAGTATGATGAAAGGAAGAAGAATGAATGTTAGATTGTTGCTGGCTTGGAAGATTAAAACTCAAGCCAATTTACAAGGCAAAGGCATCTATCTTGGTTGTCTCATCACTAGAATTTTGAAGAATTTGGAGTTATGGCTAGAACAAGGGCCTACTTATGTGGTATGTTGATTCAAAGAACTCCAGAAAAGATCTTTCAAGGACTAGAAGTTGAAAGAAGTGGGAGCTCAGTCTACTACTGCACTAGCTATAAGTGAAGTGCTTGCACCAACCTAAAGCCCTACTACCATCTCCCAAAAGCCACCAGTTGCACCTGCAGATAAGTCAGCTCCTGTGCAAGACTTACATACACAAAAGGAGCTAGAGCAGCATGTTGGTCCTACACGAGAAGCTCCATTATATCCATCAATAGCAACTTCAACAAGTGAAAAGCTGAAGTGAAAGATATGAAAGAGAAGCTGGCTTCCTTTAAGAAAAAGTACCATGAGGAAATAAGTGATTTAAAGCACACCATGAAGGCATTAATAGACGTGCTCTATCATACTCCTCAGAAACCACCCAAAAAATCCAAATCTCTATCTTCTCAACCTACCTTGATTGAGTCAGATCACCAAGATAATGATGATGACAATGATGCCAAGTTACCTTCACCATACACACATATATCATCCCCACACACATCACCAGTACATACACATCCTCCTCAAACACATGTACCCTCTCCTATATACACTCAAACCCAAACACCACCAATTCCTGAACAAATGGCTGAGTTTGCTCACTACCCTAGTGAGGACAATAGCCATGGCTCAAACATACAAAGCCCCTCAATACCAACTAGACCTACCCAACTTAGAGCCCACACCCAAAATAATTCTAGCTCCAGTCCACACCCTCCCTAAGTCCTTTACCAGAAAGACAAAGAAATCAACCCCAAAGAGGAGAAAATTAATTATTCATAACGAGTCATTAGATAAGATTACAATCCCATTTCAATGACAAGTGTGGCAAAAATAGAAGTACAAGAGGAGCATGGAGCTATAGTTGAGATTATGATTAGAAATGCAAACAATAATACTCTAGAGGTTTAATAAGAAGAAAGCAATGCCAAAGTCCCTGGTGGCATTAACCTTAACTCTTTGCCTCCAAAAGAAGAGTCAGCTGCACCAGTTGACCAATTGTCAGTAGATGATGACTATTATGAGCTTGAAGCTGAGATTGTTGCTGCAATTGAACAAGAAATTTTGAAATGTAGAGAAGAGGGAAACCAGGCAATGGAGGAGGAAATCTACGAGACCATGTCCAGTGATATTGCCAAGTTGGTTATTGTCGAGCCTGGATTTTCCCACTATCTGGTTCATTTCTCTTAACCCGATTCACATTAAACCCGAACCCATTTAACATGAATCCTTGACTAGGGGTTAAGAGAAATTTTAATTTTTGAAAATGATTTAGAGTCGCCACCCGATATAAATCGTGAAAAAATAAAAACTAAGATCAATGAGTCGGTTGATCCTAACTTAGCTACTAGTCTGCGAAAATTTGATTTAAAAACCAAACTTTTAAAAAAAAAAACCAGATATCATGGATTCGGGGGCTAACCTATTAAAACTAAATGGTTACCACTTTTGGAATTTTAAACTTATAATTTATCCTTTTCATGCTCAAAAATTCAAGTGAAACAAAACACATATTTATAAGTCACATTTTTTGTTTTTGTTTTTTTTTTAGAATATGAATATCAACAAAACATCTTATATTTACAAAATATTTATTCACAATATTAAAAAAAAAACAAAAAACATTTTTTTTTATTTTTTATGTCGCCCCGCAGGTGCCTACGTACTCGCTAATCGAGATCAGACAAAACGTAGTTCTTTTAAAAAAGAACTTAATTTATTGATCAATTTTATATTTTTGAACTATTCTCACTTTAAATTCATTAAATTTTGAATTTTTATGAAAATCATTTTTTATGATCCTATGATCTAATCAATTGATTTTTTATTTTATGAAAACATATTTTTCTAAGTCCAAAAATCTTTTTTTTTTATAATCATCACATAAATTCACAACATATTCAAAATATTTTACAATACATTAAAATTATTTTCATGCATCAAATACATATTTCTAAAAGCAATTTATGTACAAGTACATATTAAAAATATTCAAAAATATAAAAAAAATAAATTATTTTGAAAAATAATTATTTTGATTTTTCTGAATTTTTCTGAATTTTTTTCTATTTTTCGAAATTAATTATATAATAAAAATATAATAAAATAATGCGGACTGACCTGGACTGTTGGATGGAGCGGATGCGATCTGGATCGTCTGATCTGAAGACCAATCCTAGCCGTCTGATCTCGTTGACTTATTCTGGGGCGTTAATCACTTTGATCAAATCTGAGTCGTCTGATCTGGATGATCGAATCTGGGCCGTTGATCTGCTTGCTTGAATCTGGACCGTCTGATCTGGTTGATCAAATCTGGACCATCTGATCTGCTTGATCAAATCTGGACCGTTGATCTGTTTGATTGAATCTGGACCATCTGATCTGGTTGATTGAATCTAGGCCGTCTGATCTGGTTGATTGAATCTGGGCCGTCTGATCTGAGCTGACCGTTGATCGTTGACCAGGGGCGGGTTGGACTTCGGATTTTCGGGTCGGATCTGACCCGATCGGGCGAAGAAGATGAAGTCGGTGGTTTCGAATGCTTACTCGGCCGTTTCTGGTGGTCTTCGAGGCTGGAGGGGTTGTCAGCCCGACGCCTGTGGGGGAGCCGCAGCTGGTAGCGGTAGTGGATCGCGCCCAGATCCACCAGAAGCGGCGGTTCGCGATGGTGGCTATCGGCGGCTCAATCGGAAAATTTCAAAAAAAATTTGCAGAATTCAATTCGAGAAAATTGATCAATTCTAAGCACACTTGATCACTTTAAACAACTCCCCAAACCTATTTATCACTTCTAATTGGATCAAAAACTCCAAATAAGCTTCGAATTTGTGAATTTTGCAAATTTTGCACAAACTCTCGAATTTTCAGATCTCACTCTCTCAGTGTGTTTTTCTTGAAATTGAATTGTGCCTTTTTCTTATGGATCACCCCTATTTATAATGCTAAGTTTAATTGTCGTTTCGTGAACCCATTAATGCTCAGTTGTTGGATTACGAATTGTTGTGTTCTTTTATCAAAACGTTTGGGAATTTGGGAGTTGATTTATGATTAATCCTTCGAATTAGACGCGATTCAAGTGTTTAAACTTCATGACTCTTCGTTTGGATGAGTTTAATCGAATTAATTCATTCAATTTTGCCATGAATCAAATTTGAAGAGTCACAACTTATCATATTTTTCCCAATTTTGAAGCTTTGATTGAAGTATCTTTTGGCTTACTTTGATGCACGAATTTGGTCCAAAATTAATGTATCCCATGCCTCTTGAGTGTATCTATTTTTTTAAAAAAATTAATGAAGATTTATTGATGGAATTGTAACCCCAAGTATGTGAACCAATATGACATTAATTTATTGTAAACTTAAGCCTATTTTTTAATTGGGCAAAAATTGGGTGTCTACAGTTATGAAAGCAGAACATTCACTTCCTCCCACTTACCAAGAAACCCCTAGAATAATGCCATTACAAGAAGCTTAGGAGGATAGATCTACGTGCTCCCTTACCCCTGCACCTACTAAAAAGAAACTTAGAAGAAAAAAAGTGGTAGCTAAGAAGAAGCCCTTTGACATGAGCTAGCTAGAATTCAAGAGGAGGAGTATGATTAACAATCAACTCCAGTGACTCTTGAGGTGGTAGTAGTAGACACTGATGAACCAATCCAGGTCATTTTTGTGAAAGCCACCAATGAAGCTCCTAAGGAACCCAAATAGATTGATAAATAGAAGAGAAAAATGAGGAAAAGTGTGGTAGCTTTTAAGATGACAATAGATGATAAACTACGGAGAAAGAGGGCACAAGAGCAATTAATGAAAACAATAGCTGACGCCATTAAAAGAGTAGATAGACCGAAACAAATGTAGGTTGATGCTAAATTGGCCTATAAATTGGATACTCCCTTCGAAAAATAGGAAGCTAGAAGAAGGGAGGGGCACAAAAAGAAGCAAAAGAGCCTACATCTGTTTAACCAACTCGACATGAGCCCAATGAAACCCAATCTAAAGTAGTTGAACAACAAAAGGTAGAGGGTGTTATAGTAGATGTTGAAGTAGAATATGATGACATCTTCCTCTAAAGTAGTAGTGATGAAGAAAGAACAACCACTATAATCCCACTGCCAATATTAGAATAAGACAGACATGCCTTTAATCTAAATAAACCACCAGTTGAAGAAAAGAAAAGAAATGAAGAATATCAAACTACACAAGCAGAAATGATCAGAGCCTATATGGAAAATACTCAAGGCATGACTGAGCAACAAAAAAGTGATTTTCTTTATGCCTTAAAATTACAAAGATAGCTTAATGAAGGCTTAGTTGAACAAGAAGCCAAGACCCAAAGGATGGAGCAAGATGAAAGAGATAAAGGGGCTAGCACCTTTAAAGAAGCTCCGAAGAGGAGGGTTAAGACAAAGATAAACCAGAGGATACTAGTGGGTAGTATACATATCAGAGAGCTAATCGTGGATCAAACATCTATACTAATATAAAGACAAACACCCCTTTGGAGGTCAAAACCTTTAAGAATAGGAGGAAGAAGAGGTGAAAGAAGGCCCCTTAAAGGTGCTAGTGCTAATTGGTGGTGGTGGTAGGGGTAGTCGATCTAATAGAGCTACAAGAGGCAGATGGAGGAAAAATGAAACCAGTAGAAGTTGGAGATACTGGTTAAGAGAAGAAGATTGAATGTTCTGATTCTCTTACATTCTTTTGTTTAAATGATTATTTCCAAGTTCATATTTCTTTCATGATTCTTATTCTTTAAAATTTGTTATTCTTTCAAGATCACATTATTTATTATCTATTCTTTTATTCTTTGTTAATAAATATTATTCTTTATGGCAAAATAAGATTGTTTTTGTGTAGGATTCTATTCTAACTAAACAAAGTTTGGTTTTTACATAACAGAGTAGTTAACTTAGGAATTTTTTCTCCATAATTCAATCGTGGCTTTGATTGAGCCAATGGTTGTTACTAATATTTTATCATGTGATGCCTTTGTCTTAAAATAGAATCAAGAAGGTAATCAAGCACGTGGCCACATAAAAACTCAACCCTCGAGCATTAATAGAAAAGTTTTCTCAAAACTTCTGATTTTTTTTTTAATCTTGCTATGAATTTATCTGCAATTATCCCTTATTTGTTTTGTCATGATTTTAACACATTGAGGACAATATTTATATTAAGTGTGGGGGAAGGGAATTTAGCCAGATTAGGTTAAAATTAAAATTTTGTTAAATAATAGAGTAACTACGCCTTGATTAATAATTTTTTCTCACACATATTATAGGAAATTAATGAAATGGAAAAACACTGACCAAATTTTTTCAAAAATTTGAAACAAAATCACCAATCAACTCAATAGATCAATTAATGAACATCATCATATGATTGAGTTAACTTTACTATGTAAATCACTTTACAAATATCCATGTGGAGTAGTTTTAATTGTTATTTAATCTAGAAATTTAGAGTTGGAATCAGGTTAAGGTCTTTAGTAAGATTACTCAATTTGTAAAAGCTTAAATTATTTGTATGTTTTTCAATTTAGTTATTTTGAGAGCTTGTAATCTCTGATGCAAGGTTTAAATGATGATCATAACTTAATGATATTTTCTAGTGCTCTATTTTATCAAATCAAAACAAAAAAAAATTAAAAAGAAACTAATCATGCCATTAAGGTTGAAATAGGTAGGGTTGGTCCCTTAAAAGAACAATTTCTTGACCCCTCTTTCAATTTTAAATAAGTTACAGAAAAAAAAAAAGAATAAAAGATAGGAGTAAGAACCCCTCCAGAGGAAAATGTAAAGAAGAAGGCAAAAACCTTTCCCTCTATAGCTTTAAAATACATAATCAATAAGAATAAGATAAAAAGCACAAATAAGGAAGAAGATTTAAGAGATGAACTAATATATATGCCTTCATCTTTGATTATGATGCTTAGAGAGATGATTAAGGAACTGCATACATAAATGTATAAGGGGATAAAGTTGATTGAGTTCATCTTACTTTGTTTTATCTTTTGAGTAATTTTTGCTTTAGAATTCTTAATTAAATAATAAGGGTAAAAGCTAATTTACATCGATAAGTTCTGTGATTTTAGCATAAGTAACTTTAGCACAGTTAGTAAGAATGATTGAATATTTAAAGTGCTAAGGTGATTTGAGCTTAATTGATCTGGTTAAATTTCCATTTATGAGTTATCTTCCTATTTAAAAGTCTTGCCTGCATGTGCTAAATTAACACTTGGGGGCATTTGATAAGTCTATTTTACTCTATTTTATTCATAGGAATTTAGGCTTAATCTAATACATTTTTGGATAAATTCCTATGAATCTTGTGCTTTTGTTGTTTAAATGTTATTTTTCAACTCTAGAACCAAAAGAAGTAAAAACACAGTGTTTTGATTAGATTTGAAGCAAAACAACAACAATTGCGCAAAGCAGAACTTGACTGAGCCCCATAAAAGACCCATCGAAGGAAAAACAAAGACAAAATGATTTATCACTCCCTATATCGAGCCCTCAACATGACCCTCGACATCTATATTAAGGTGATCGAACCCTGGACTGCATGATGCAACTTTTGTCGTGCCATAATGTCGATCCTTAGATTCATCCTGTAACTAAAGCTAGACAGAAATCATACCTTTGAATAGAAAAGCACAGCTTAAGTCGAGCTCAACACTCGAGCCTTCGAAAAATTGGATTTATCCCTTAGTTGAATTTAGACAAGAACTCAAGCTTTTCAGCAAAAGGCCGCAGCTTAGATCAAGCCCTAACACCCAAGCAACATTTGAGCGCTTAATCTACCACACGAAAAGGGCCTTGTGAGTTGAACTGGCAATCCAAATGCACACATGACAATAAATAACAAATATGATTATAAAGAATCTACCATATCAGCAAATAAAATCGTCATGATTTCTATATCTGATCACATAAATAAATGTGCAGAGGTATGTGATATGTATCATCATATGCACCATTTGTAACAAAATTTCTAATGTATTGTAGAGAGAGAATTCTGGGGAAAAAGAATTGTTTCTTCTTACTTTAGAAATCTCAAGGTTTTTTGAGTAAATTCATTGTAAACCCAATGATTGTTTTTTGCAAGACTCTATGCTTAATTTGTAATTTCGTCTTTAATTTCACATTATCTCTTCAAGAATTTGTGATTAATGTCTACATCCATAGATAAATAATCATTTAACTTAGGGTTTGCAAATTCAAGACTTGATTCATGTGATTTCAAAGTGATTTAATGATTATTACCAAGTATTTGTAATTAGTAGCTAAAATTTAAATTGGTGGGTCTAAATGCATGGTGCACCTTTTATATTCATGTCTAATTTCAACTAAATAGATTAAGAGACCATTCTTTTGAATAGATCTAGGCTATTAATAAAGTTGCTCATAATCACCTTGAGAGATAGATGGTGAAACTTTTTGTCACTTGTCTTTAAGATTCATCAAGTTGGTTTTAAAACAAAGGATTCTTGAACTTTATGCGGATCCAGATTACTATTAACTTGTGAATAGATTCCGGTGGTTTGGTACGGTCTAGATTTAGAGTTACTGACCTTGAGAGAGGCTTTAACTTACCCTAGTAAATCTGATAGTGCAAATATACCAGTGAACAACTATATGAGTTTTCTAAGCAATCATATAATAAAGACTTGGTTAAGCAATCCCTAAGACTTTTTCTTGTATTAATAAGCTTATCTTATGATTTTCCCTAAAAACCTAGATATTTTCATTAACCCTAGTATAACTTCTATTTTCGTTATGCTCTTGTAGATTTTCTTTTGCTAAATAATAGATAAAAAGTGAGTATGGTAGATGTCAATGATCCCTTGGGATATAACCTAATATTTTCTATGCTACTTTGGTAGGTGCACTTATCTGATGTCGTTAGTTGTGATCGTAGTTTAATAGAACTTATTAGCTTTTCAAATTTTTGAAAATCAACTTTGCATCTATTGGATTAACATGCCCATATGACTAACCAAACAATATTTTAGAGAATGTAAGTATTTCCTTTTGAAATATTAGAGAGTTTGAACTTTTATTTCTTTCAAAACAATTTAAAAGTAAGTTAAGATTCTTCTTTTAGCAATTTAGTAAATTTACGAATACTGACACATGGATGTTTTTGTCTAAGTTGGACTACCACAGTCAAACACTCTAATGTTTAAAGTTTATGTTTTACCTATTTGGTTTCCTTATTAAATCATCTTTTCCATAATAAGTTATAATTATAGCTATTTATTTTCCATTTTGTTATTTATAATATTCTAATAGGCAAATTCCATTTTAGTAAGTTGAATTTTCACACATTGACAACTTAGGTACCTATCTTTTTAATTTTGATAGATTGCACACTTGAGTTATTCTCTTTAATGAGACACTTAACGGTTAATTAAAGGAAAATAAAAAAGGAAAAACTTAATAGTATAATCAAAACCCTAAATATCTTTCTTTTAACTAAACCACTCAAATAAAATAAACAATTTTCTTTTCTTTAAATCATAAATTTAATTCCTAAGTTTAAGTTCTCCAAATAAAACCCCGTACAAATCATTCATTATAAGTTAACCTACACTTCCTAAACTCTCTATTTTTCTAATTGCATTTGTCTCCATCATTGCTAACTACTCCAATGGTAAGCACAACTCAGGAATATTTCTAACAATTGATATTTTGTAGTAGCAATTATTGAATATGTGAACTTAGAATTGTTGTTTTCCATCCTCTTTGTGTATAAGAATGCCATTCATGTGTTCCCATTGTTTATTCTTTGTTGTCCTTCCCTCCAACAACTTTGTTGTAATCATTGTTATTTTATTTTTTTTTCAATAATAATAGCTTAGAAGACTAATGATTGAGTGATATTTACAACTTGTCACAAAAATTAAACTTAAAGGAGTTAGCATGAAACTTGTTAGAAATTTCTTATGTTACTAATATGCATTGTTTCATGTTGCAAGACCATGCCATGGCTATTCCAAAATCTGTGAATTTAGAGATTAATCATAGTGGGTAGTTTATGAAAAGGGTCATTTATACATATGATCGAGGCTCTTTTGAATTAAGGAAAAATATAGATCTAGATATGATGAGTGTTTTTTTTTTTTTTTATTCTAAGGATCTTTAAAGAGTTAAGAAAACCAAGAAATGCATTTGTCTATTACTTAGTATGTAGACAATCATTAGATAGTGCTCTTAATCATGTTAATGTTGTTGCTATGATAGAGCTATACTATTCATTAGGGTTTGATACTATTATGCTATACATCGATGTTCTTCCACTTGATTTAGATGTTAGTATGGATTCAAATGCAAATATGTTAGCTAGCAAGGAGCACTATTTGGCTATAACCATGGATGAGGGTTTGTATCAGCTTATGGATGGAGAGATGAATGTGGTGGTGAATGAGCATATCAATACGGATGAATATGTGGAACATGACAAGGTAAGTGGCCACACTAGCAGTAGTGATGATGACATTTGCGACAACCTTGATGATTACTTGAGTGATGATGGAATTAATGATGACTCTGGTGTTATAATCCACATTGAGTATAGGATGATAGTATTCCCTCATTGCTAATATTGGTGAGAGTGTAGATTTCACTATGATTAAATGGGATTAACCACGATGAAATAAAATTATTCATACCTTAATTGAACCAAATACTTTGGGGGAAAAAAAAGAAGTAAAGTAAATAATAGCTGCATGTTTTGGTAACTAGAGGTAACTATTTAGAAACAAGATCATAGAAATATTTTACATATTAGTAGTCAACATTGGAAAAAGGAATGAAAGAAATAAAATATACATGGTTATACTCAAATGAAATTACACATTATGACCTTTGTTTTAGAAATTTTTGATGGGTTGAAATTCATTGAAGTATGTCGCTCTAAAGAAGGTATATCATTTTTATGAATCTCAAACACCAATATGAAGAACTCTTGCCAACATTATGGGCTTTGCAAGCAAGATGCGAAATCTTGTGCCATTTAGACTTTACAAACCATTAATTAAAGAAAAAATGAATGCCCATTGAATAGATACATGACAATAGAAATTAACAATTTACTAAATTTAACTTTGAACCTCTTCTGTTTAAAATGATGGAAAATTCTAAGATCCCGCCACTAATTTTGATGGGATCATCCAATGGCTCATACCATACTCAACTGTGATCGAATTACTAAAATAATTAATATTCTATTTATTATATTTATTTTAACGGTTAGATTAATTGTCAGATGGCCTTATCGATGAGACCGTAGAAGCTCCCTAAAATGATTTAACAAGATAAGATTCATATGAAAAAAAGAAGATCCTTCAATCAGATATTTGGAAATAAAATTCACAGATGGACCAATCTTTTTTCATATAGTATATGCAAGAGAAGAAATGTACCTAAGCTCGTCATCGGATTAAGCTGACAAGGAGAACAAATGCATATGTGAGAGAGAAAATTGAGATTTTTAGGTTAACTAAGTAGTGAGTGATTTAGAATTTTCATGTGGGGATGTTAGATTTAGGAAATAGGGTTTTTGTTTGGGAAAAGATTGTAATTGATTTGGTGATTTAGTTTATAGGATGTTTTTAACATTTATTTTTTCCCTTTTTTATTACATTTTATTTAACCATGGTTACGTGCGTTACGAAGAGAATAACTCAGATGGGCAATCTATCAAAATTACAAACACAGACACCTGAATTGTTAAACTATGAAAACTCAGGTTACTAAAATAGAATTTTCCCAATTCTAATATATATTTTTCAAAACCTTACTTTTATAAATTCTTTTTATTCTTCTTTCTTTCCATCCAAATAATAAAATAAACTAATTATTTCTCTCTCTTTTTCTTCCTTTCCATTTTAATTCTTTTCTTCTTTTCATTTTCATCCTAATTTTTCTTCTCATTCCATCATTATATAAAGATGCATGCTAGTAACACTTTTAATAAAAAAATATTAAAAAAATAAACAATAGAGATAATGCATTGAGATCATTTCAAGTATAGATTTTTGGTTTTCATCTCAAAATGCAAAAGCATTTTAGTGTTTTGAGTTTCTAGGAAAGGGAAAAAAAAAAAAAAAAAAAAAAGAAAGAGTAAAACTTTAAAAATTAGAATTTTTGGGGAAAAAAATTCTATAAGCACCACATTTGTAATAGTGATTTGAAGTCACAAATTTTTTTTTATACTAAAACCGTGACTCCATATCATGATTTTAAGTGCGAGCATGAGTCACGGCTTCTATTAGAGTTGACGTATAATCATCATCATTGCCGCCACTTTCGATACCATTAGAAATAATAATTTTTCTAATTAAAAGACAGAATAGAGTAAAAGCCAAATGTTAAGAAAAAGTGAGTTAAAAATCATTAAAATTACTATTTTACTTGTGATAAATCATTATATTTGGAATAGACATATCAACATTCTAGGAATATAAGTCTAAAAACTCAGTGTGTATTTTTCTTTACCGTATGTATCTAAACCAAACCAAAATAAGGCCGCCACCTTCCAACTCCTTACTCGC
Organism: Combretum micranthum; assembly: GCA_024138025.1. Taxonomy (NCBI): domain Eukaryota; kingdom Viridiplantae; phylum Streptophyta; class Magnoliopsida; order Myrtales; family Combretaceae; genus Combretum; species Combretum micranthum. The sequence continues at coordinate 2,300,849 of JAMXBD010000030.1, forward strand.
GACTCCGTCAATGCCATCGCTATTAGCAATAATCAGGTTTTCATGCAAGCTAATAATAACTCTTATTCAATCAATACCTTCTTTTCAAACCAACAAACCTCCCCCAACAAATATAGCTCAATCTTTGCAGACACACTTGATGACATCGATGATGATGATAACGATAATTGCAAGTATCATGTCTTGGATACTTAATCCAACGTTGGCCTTATATGTAAAATAATTATATGTTACGGGATGTTATATTAAGTTAAGCTCAATTAAAAGTGATCAATAGGATTTAGGTATTTGGGCTTTAATGTATCTAATAGGGTATGGGCCTTTTATGTGTAAAGACCTTATGGGTAATTTCTATTTTATGATAAGCTAAAATAGAAATACCAAAGGGTAACACGGAGTTATCTCTATAAATAGTGATTATGGTCCCTAAGTCACACATATAATTTTTTTAGTCTCTTCTTAATCCCATCATCAGAGAGCACGGAGAGAAAACAAAAGAGATCTCTCAAGGAAAACGTGTTAATCTAGAAGGCCAACCGCAAGACTCTAAAATTATTAATTGCTATGGATTTAGGTACACTTTTGCTTATCTATTGTTTAATTCTTAATGATTAAACATGAACGATCTAGGATTTTATATGTGATGGTTTTCACAAAAAGTTAATTTGGATATAATAAGTGATATCAGAGCATACATGTTTGATCATTAGGAATTATTTTTCGTAATTTATATAGGGTGTTGCTTTCCCTTAATGTTTAAGGGTTAAGGTTTCAAGGAATAAATATAAAAGGTTTATTTTATATTTATCGGAATTCAGTTGCCGTCAAGATCGGATATGAAATCACATGCATGTCTATTGGAATTTCATCTCCCTTATTCTAAATGCTTATATAATGTCAAGTTGATGGAATACATGTTTTCCGTTGAGATTTTGTTTATTTATGAAATCATCTATTGATAAATCTCGGACTTCTTTTGGGGCTTCGGTTTTTTGTTTATTCATATTCTTGCCGTTGGTATTGTACAAGTGTACATATACTTATATTAATTTATGAATTATGATTTCCGACATGAATCTCATTGATGATGCCGATTCCATGAATTTATAAGTCGTGAATTCATCCATCATGTTCTTCTATTTTCTTAATCATAATTTAATATGTTATCGGAATAAAATCACTGTGTCGGCTTCAAATACAATGAAATTCTCAAATTATGAATGAAAGTATAATTCCTTTATACAGATTACTGCTCATGATGGTTTATGTTGAAAGTTTATGCGGATTCATCCAAAAATTGGGTTATTTTAATTATTTCTATAATATGAATTCCTTGTACTGCATATATGTTAATTGAATGGATTGAATTTTAAGTTTTTTCTTGTTCAGTGTTATTTTAATTAATTTTGTTCAATTTATATTTATGGGTTATTAAACCCAATAAGTTTTGGTCAAAATTAAAGTTGATTAATTGTGATTTTGACCCAATGTTTGATATAATTTTAAATTGGAATATTGGTATGTTTATATATATATATTTTGAGATGAATTAATTGGAACAACATACCGCCAAAGTGGTCCCTCTTGTGGAAATTAATTTGTTTTAAAATATAAAAGGTTGTGTGCTTGCAACTTATATGAATATTTGATTGGCCCAAAGGAAGGTTAATGTTTAATAGAATTGCAAGTGCACCTATAGTAATAAATGTGTGACGATTATTTGGTTTTTACATGTGAATAATAAATTGGCCCAAAGGAAGGTTTATTGTTTGATATGTTCTTATTGTTAGTGTTTGATTACTACACCAAGATACCACTTCGTAGTTAATGTTTTATCCAAAGATGAAATATTGATGAACTGCCCAGTATCTTGAGATGGGGTTTACCTTTATTTGAATTTATCATTTTGTTTTAAGACTTATGTGAGCTCGTTTATTTGTTTGTTGTTCTCATTCAGCTATAAATAATCTTGCTAATATTATTGCCAACATCAATTCCATTCCTATGCTTAATGGCACACTTCAAGTCATGGAAAGAGAATCTCTTGATAGTACTTGGAGTCATAGATCTCGACCATGCGTTAAGGATTGATTCTCCTTTACCTATTACTGATAAGAGTACCTCTGATGACAAGAGGCAGATGGAAAAGTGGGAGAAATCAAATCTCATGTGTATGATGATCATGAAAAAAGCCATTCCAGAAGCATTCAAAGGCACAATTTCTGATAAAATAACTAAGGCTAAGGAGTTCCTTGATGAAATTGAGAAAAGGTTAGCCAAAAATGAAAAGGCAGAAATTAGTACACTTCTGGCAAGCCTGATCTCAATGAAATATAAGGGTAAAGGCAATATTAAGGAGTACATCATGGAGATGTCTCATATTGCTTCCAAATTAAGAGCACTTAAGCTCGACCTCACAGAGGACTTGCTAGTGCATTTGGTTTTTATTTCTCTTTCGACATAGTTTAGCCAGTTTAAGGTGAGCTATAACTATCAAAAAGAGACTTGGTCTCTGAATGAGCTCATCTCACATTGTGTTCAAGAAGAAGAAAGGCTAAAGTAAGATAAGATTGAGAGTGCTCACCTAGCCTCCACCCCTAAAAATATGAACAAAGATAACAAAAGGAAAAGAGATAAAGAAGCTGCAAATATAGTGCCTCAGAAGAAACAACCAAAGAAATTGGATACACCGAATGGTAATGGTTGTCACTTCTGTGGAGCTGTGGGGCATTACAAGAAGCAATGCACCAATTATCATGCTTGGTGTGCAAAGAAAGGTGTGCTTCTTAATTTGGTTTGTTCTAAGGTTAATTTAACTTCGGTACCTATACATACTTGGTGGATAGATTCTGGTGTAACAACTCACATCAATGCGTCTATGCAGAGTTGTCTCCATTGCCGATAACCAAGTGATGGTGAAAAATACATCTATGTAGGCGATGGCAAGATAGTTCACGTTAAAGCAATTGGAAAATTTAGATTATTATTAAAGACTGGATTTTATTTGGATCTTGATGAAACATTTATTGTACCTTCATTTAGATGGAATTTGATTCCTGTTTCTGCTTTGGACAAATCTAGTTATTCTTGTTCATTTGGAAATAAGAAATTTAGTTTGTTTCATGATTTAAAATTAGTTGGATCTGGTTCTTTATCTGTTTATGATAATCTTTACTTGATTGATATTATTGCTTCATTTAATGAATCCTTGCAAATAAGTACATGAGGAACAAAGAGAAAATTAACCAATAAGAATTTAGCAACATTATAGCACAAGAGATTAGGTCATATCTCCAAACGGAGAATGGAGAGACTTGTGTCAGGTGAAATTCTAAACCCCTTAGATTTTACAAATTTTAATGATTGTATTAACTGTATAAAGAGGAAACAAAACAATAAAAGGAGATTTGAAGCCAACAAGACTTTAGACATATTAGAACTTATACATACAGAGATCTGTGGACCATTCCCTACAGTTGCTTGGAATGGTCAATAGTATTTCATAACGTTCATAGACGATTTCTCGCAATATGGCTATCTATATATCATTCATGAAAAGTCATAGTCTTTGGACATGTTCAAAAATTATAAGTCTGAAGTTGAGAACCAACTCAACAAAAAGATTAAAAGCATCAGATTTGATCGTGGTGGCGAATACTATGGCTGAGTTGATGGTTCAGGTGAACAATGTCCAAGACCTTTTCCTAACTTCCTAGAGGAATGCGGTATCGTCCTACAGTATACCATGCTAGGTTCACCCACTATGAATGGAGTTGCTGAAAGACGAAACATGACGCTTAAGGATATGGTGAGGAGTATGATTTGTCACTCTACCTTATCAGAATCACTATAGGGAGGAGCACTTAAAACTGTAGCATATATCCTTAACAGGGTTCCAACTAAAGCAACCAATAAAACCCCTTATGAACTTTGAACGGGTAGGAAGCCTAGTCTAAAGTATTTACATGTGTAGGGATGTCCAGCTGAGGTACGACCTTATAGACCTAATGAAAAGAAATTGGACTCAAGAACAGTGAGTTACTATTTTGTTGGGTACTCCGAAAGATCAAGGGGTTACAAGTTTCATGATCCCACAACTAAGTCAATATTTGAGTTGGGAAATGCTCAGCTCTTTGAGGATGTCGAGTTTGCAGGGGTATATAAGGTTAGAGACATTGTCTTTGAAGAGGAATATGTTGATATTCCCACAGGTGTTATTGAATTTGGTTAAGATTCTGTTCCTGACTTTGTTCAAGACACTATAAGCCTAGACAATGGTAGAGATCCCATTCAAGGGACTGTTCCAGAAGAACAAATTCTACCACCTCAAGAATCTATGCCATTAAGGAGATTCACTAGACAAAGAAGAAGTACGGTGCCAGATGATTACATCGTATTTCTTCAAGAACATGAGGTTAACATTGGAATGATGGAAGATGATCCAATCAACTTCTGTCAAGCCATTGAAAGTTCTAACGCTCAAAAGTATATTGATGCCATGAATGAAGAGATAAAGTCTTTGAAGGACAATGATGTTTGGGATCTTGTCCCATTGCCAGAAGGTACGAAGCCCATTGGTTGCAAATGGATATATAAGACCAAAAGGGATTCAAAAGGCAATATGGAGAGGTATAAGGCTCGTCTTGTTGCAAAAGGCTTTACACAGAAAGAAAGCATCAACTACGAAGAGACTTTCTCACTGGTTTCTTTGAAAGACTCTTTTAGGATTATAATGGCACTAGTATCATATTTTGATCTTGAGTTACATCATATGGATGTAAAGACCTCCTTCCTCAATGGTGACATTGATGAGACGATCTATATGGTACAACCAGAAAACTTTGTGTTGGAAGATCCAAAGAATATGGTTTGTAAACTTAAGAAATCCATCTATGGACTTAAGCAAGAATCTCGATAATGGTATTTCAAATTTCATCAAGTGATCATCTCATTCGGTTTTGAGATGAATTTGGTTGATGATTATATATACCATAAGTTCTGTGGGAGCAAACACATTTTCTTGGTCTTGTATGTTGATGATATTTTGCTTGCCAGTAATGATATAAGCTTATTGCACGGAACCAAGAGATTTCTAGCTAAGAATTTTGAGATGAAAGATCTTGGTGATGCCTCTTTTGTGTTAGGAATACAAATACACCAAGATCGCTCTCAGGGTATTCTCGGATTATCACAAAAGAACTATATCGAAAAGGCACTCAAAAGGTATTGCATGCAAGATTGCAGACCAAGTGATACCCTAGTGGCTAAGGGAGACAAATTTAGTCTTAATCAGTACCCTAATAACGATTTTGAGGAAAAAGAAATGCAAAAGATTCCTTCTGCATCAGTAGTAGGGAGTCTAATGTATGCTCAGGTTTATACGCATGCAGATATTGTGTACATTATAGGAATGTTGGGCAGATACTTAAATGATCCATGATTAGACCATTAGAAAGCAGCCAAATGAGTCTTGCGATACTTACATAGAACAAAAGATTACATGCTCATATATTGGAAGTCAGATCAGATCGAGATCGAGATCATTGGGTATACTAATTCTGATTTTGCTAGATGTCAAGATAGTATGAAATCTACATCAGGCTATATCTATCTGCTAGCTGGAGGAGCTATCTCTTGGAAGAGTGTAAAACAATCTCTTGTTACCTCTTCTACTATGGAAGCAGAGTTTGTAGCATGTTATGAGGTATCCAATCATGAAATCTGGTTGTGGAATTTTATCACAGGGCTGCGCATTGTGGATACTGTTAATAGACCACTTAAGTTATTTTGTGACAATAAGTCAGTAATTTTATATTCCAACAACAACAGAAGCTCGAAAAAATCAAAGCATATAGACATCAAGTTCCTAGTTGTAAAAGAAAGAGCTCAGAGTGGACAATTGTCTATAGAACATATAGGAACAAACTCTATGATCGCAGATCTGCTTACTAAAGGAGTGCAACACAAGGTGTTTCATGAGCACATTGCTCATATGGGTGTCATGTCCTTAAGTGATATTTAGTTTTAGTGGGAATTTGTTATTTTGAATGCTTTTATATCATAGAAAAACTTTAATTAGTTGTTTCAGTTTGTCATGTTTTTTAAGGATATTTTCTGTAGAAATAAAGTATTTTGTTTATTTACACTCTGATTTTGGTTTATGGTTTGATCTCACTAAGGTTTATGTTGGACCAGTAGGAAATAGACATGTTAAGATCACATTGCATGGAATTTCCTTACTACACATCCATATCATGATCCATGTCATTCAATTGTATCGACATTGTGACTATTGATGGTAAAATACCCCAAACCTTCACATATATTAGAAATTGAGTTTAGATAGATTAAATGAATCAAATGAAGTATAGGAAATAATTAGATAAGTTGACAAAACTAGATTAATAATTAACTAAGTCGAATTTGAGATTTGAAATCTAAATCTTCTAAACAAGTCATTAAAATGTTTAGAGGATTCCTTTTAATCTCTCCTTCTCTGCCTCTCTTCTCTTCACTTTTCTTTCCTTTATTCTTCCTTTCCTAACCAATGCTTTCTTTTCTCTCTTCCTTTATTCTTCTTTTCTTCTTATTTCTTCCATAAATCTCAAGATTTAAAGCTATCTAGAAGATTAATCAAAGCTAGGAGAGAAGCTAGATGAAGGAAAACAAGTTAGAAGTGTAAAGAAAGATCAAGTGTGCAAGTGTTCTTAAAAGATAAGTTATTATTTCCTTATTATCTTTGTTGCGTACTTATTTAATTGATGATTTGATGTTGAATTGGGTTGAAAGTGTTGTTTATTTTTATCATTGTTGAGTTGAAGTTTGATATGAGTTGAGTTTGAGGAAGAAGATGATGAATAGTAGTTTATGATGGTTTGATTGTTGTTTGAAGTTGTTGGAGGAAGATTGAAGTGTTAGGAGTTGTTATCGGAGTTTATTTGATGTTAGAATTGATGTAGGAGATGTATAAGTTGATGAAAAAGTATAAAAATGGATTTTAAAAACAGAACAAATTCGTAACATGTACCAAGGGATCAATCACAGGCAAGCAAAAGGGAGTGAAATGAACTGATTGTGTGTTTTTCAAACATCACAGGCAACCAAAGGGGCATGATATGCTCTGGTAGTTTTTTTTTTTTTTTGAAATCACGGGCGACCGCTTAGGCGTGATCCTTCCCCTGCAGCTTGACATGTTTTCGTTATTTGATGATAACTTTTTCATAAGATATTAGATTGAGGTGATTCAAGTTGCGTTGGAAAACTTAAAAAGAGATCTATAACTTTCATATTTTAAGTTTTTGCAAATTCTAAAAGTATAATGCTTATATTTCACTTCTTTCCAACTAATACATTTTCCAAGCAAAGTTAGAAACTTGTTTTTGTTTGTTTTATGTTTGTTTGCTTTAGCAAATGGATCTTTTTGGACTAAGATAAGATAGATAAGTGATAATTGATATGTTATAATGATTGATTAAGATAATTAAGCATGATTTAGATAGATTTACAAATTTGACAAATAATTGGATTAAATATAGAAGTTAGATATAAAATGAACTTAGTTAATAAATCTAAGTTTAACTTAACTAAATAAGCTTGAATTAGCTAAAAGGAATTAGATTACTTAAGTTTAATCAACTTGAACTAGTTTTAGATTAAATGATTAATTTTAATCAATTTGGCTTAGATTAAGTTAAAATGAGTTTAATAGATAATAATTGGCTTAGATGAATGTGTTAGGATGATCTTTGAATAACATGAGCAATAAGTTGTTTCAAATGTTTGTTTGCTTTGAATATGAATGCTTTTATGTATGAGTGATATATATATGTTATGTTTTGTGATAAGAAACTATAATTAAAGTGAAAACAATTACTTTGACAAACAAAGGAGAACTGTCCATATTTTGACGGGGCGATATTCGCAGCCATAGTAGGGTTCTACATTAGTGTCTGATCAAATAAAGTTTAATAAAAGTTCGATATAAGTTCTTATATGAATTTGATATAAGTAGATGTTAGTTTAATTTCTTATATGAGTTCTTTCCTTAAACAGTGATGGATATCTGACATATCTTCTGAGGCGGTTTCTAATCTATCTTCTGGGATAGCTTCTACCTCTGTTTGTATTTCATATTCAAGGTACACAGTAACTTGTGTGATGATTGATAAGATAGGCATCCTAAATGGATTAAGAACTTAAAGACGGCTTAATAATTGATGAGTGTTGGTTGTGCTTTACGTCGTTGAATTCGAATCCAGGGAGTAATAACCTTGTCAAGATGCAATGGCACAGTAGTTAGGCACTTAGCCCAATCTTTTATTATGATGCAATGACTCAAATCCATGATGTAATGATTCACCATGATGTAATGGTGGTTTATCTTAAGGGTTAAGTGGGTAGCTAATAGGGTTAACTGTATCGGTATATTCTCTACTTAGGCGCGGGAGGAAATAATATGTTTTAGTTCATGAGTATGGGACCGTTGAACTAACTAATGTTATAGACTAGGATAAGTGGAGTGTATAAAGGAGTGTGTACCTTTGATGACGCTATTAATATTCTTTATCGGTTAGATATATGAGATATAGATGCTCAGTTAATCTATATCAACGCCCTAAGCAGCTACTGTTACTCAAGACCCCCAGATTCCCATTGGCTTGTTCTGGAGTGTGAGTGCTCCATTGTTGATTTGTTTATTTTAATGGAAAGATAATAACTTATGGATTGATGCATTGCATTTAGTTAAGCTCGCGTGCCACTCCGTGTGTGATTGTGTTATTATGTACTAGGCTTCGGCTCATTGTTGTTGTTGTTATTCTTTTGACAGGTTTTGTTGTTGATAAAGATGATGTTGATGTTGATGAAGTTGATGATGATGAGTTCTTGTTGATGTTGTTGATGTTGGTGATGATGGATGATTAGACGATGATATGATGATGTTGTCTCTTGTTTTTGGGTGCTTCTGTTAACTTGGGAAGGATTGTGGATGAGTGATGTGAGTTAGGAGTGTTGAGTAGTTTAGTTGTTTTGTTTCTTCTTTTGTTTGTTTTATAAAGACTGGATTTATTTATATATTGTATTTTCTTTTAAGGGCTCGTTAATGCTCAAATGTTATTAAATAATCATCTACCTCTAAGAGTAAATCATAAAGTGTTTTTATAAAGTTAGTTTCTTAGGAAACTAGTTTGCTATATAGGGAGTAGAAGTTTATAAGTCGTTTTATAAAATTTGACTTTCTGCTGCCAAATCCAGTTATTTGAAAATCTAACTAAACGATTTCAAAACCTAAAATCGGATAGCAATGTTCAACATAAATACCTTCTTTTAAGATAACCTTACATATAATTCGTAAGAGTTACACATGATTGGGGACTTGGTGTGCTCAAATTTGAGAATTGAGCATGTTGGGTCTTTATAGATGGGTTGAGTTACGATAAATGTAACGAATACCGCTTTGATCCTATGTTGATATGGTTGATGGATCGGATTGGTTATAGATACATTTTGGTCATAACAGCAAATTTGAGCTCATATGGTTGTTTTGGCAAAATATAATTATAAGGTTATACATATAGTCTGAGTGGAAAATTATTGGATCCTCAATCCAATGTTGGCCTTATATGTGAAATAATTATATGTTATGGGCTGTTATATTAAGTTAAGCTCAATTAAAAGTGATCAATAGGATTTAAGTATTTGGGCTTTAATGTATCTAATAGGGTATGAGCCTTTTATGTGTAGAGACCTTATGGGTAATTTCTATTTTATGATGGGCAATAGAAATACTAAAAGATAATATGGAGTTACCTCTATAAATAGTGGTTATGGTCCGTAAGTCACACATATAATTTTTTTAATCTCTCCTAAATCCTATCATCAAAGAGTACAGAGAGAAAATAAGAGGGATCTCTCAAGGAAAACGTGTTGATCTAAAAGACCAACCGCAAGACTCTAAAATTATTAATTGCTATTGATTCAGGTACGCTTCTACTTATGTATTGTTTAATTCTTAATGATTAAACATGAACGATATAGGGTTTTATATGTGATGGTTTTCACAAAAAGGTTAATTTGGATTTAACACCATGATGTTAGGGTTTTGAGGAATAATGGAGTTGGCACGAGTGAAGAGATGTTGTCGGAGCACGTTAGGAAGAAGATGATGATTATACCTCGAACCCAGTATCGTGACTTGAAATCATGATTTTAATTAAAATAAATAAATAAAATCATGACTTCAAGTCACAATTTCAAGAGTGATAGCTTTAATATACGGGTGTTCATGGTTTGGTTCAGGAGTTAAATCGAACCGAACTGAACTGAACTGCATTTAAAATAGTTCAATTCAAACCATTAATAAACCGAACTTGTTTTAATGGTTCGGGGTTTTGAACCAAATCACTTCACATGCGGTTCGGTTTGATTCAGTTCAAACTGCTTTTAAAAGATTTAGTTCTAATAAATAATATTAATAATCATTTGAGTTTGCAAAAAAAAAAAAAAAGGATGTTAAAATTGGGATATGTCGCATAAAAATTAAAGTCACTTATCATATATCAAGTTATATATTTAAAAATTTCAAAGACATATATTATCCCATTTAAAAAATATTTTTCAATACGAATTTAAAATAACATATATTTTTAATAAATTTATAACACTAACTAAGAAAATTATTCTTTTTTATTAATTATGCATTTACTTGTATTATTCTTCCTTTATAATGTATTTAAATTTTTATTGTACTAATTAGTTTAAATTCTAAATTATCAGTGTTGTTGGTTGTAGTTGTTGCAACCTAATATCAAATTTGTTCCTGCAAATATATTCCATGATGGGAGTTTTACATTTTGTTCAATTAATCTTAGAGTAATACAAGTCATAATATGTAATGTTCAAGAGTTATAAATAAATACAATGGTTCTTATTTATTTTTTTATTTCTTTTAATATGAAGTAGTTCGGTTTAGGTTCAACCGCTTTGATTTGGTTCGATCCCTCGAATCGAACCGTAACCGTCTAGACTCTTTCTAAACCAAATCGAAATATAAAAGAATCGTATTTTGCGGTTCATTTTGGTTCAATGAATAGCCCTACTCTAACATTTCTTTCCAAAAGCTTTGATTTTCGTTTTATTTCTTTTTTGTGCAATTTTTTCCTTTTCTTTTACACTAAGTGTGGATCGAAAGAAGGAAAGCAGAAAAGAATTGGAATTGGAATGGAAAGTTCTGCTTTTTCTTTCTTTGGACGAGGAAAGGAATGGATTTAGGGGGAAAAAATTTCCCTTGAGCACTTTTCAATTTAGAGAAAATTGAGAGGGAATATAATTAAAAAAGACAATTATATTCTTTAAACAAATGTCTAATTTTAAAATATAAATACGTTTGTCATATTTTAACTAATAAAATATTATACTATTAATATTACTTCTCCTTTCTTTCTCTCCTTATTCAAACAAAGAAAACTTATAATTTTTCTGTTCATTTTCTTTCTTCATTAATTTTTTCCGTTCATCTTTCTTTCTTCCTAATTCTTTATTTTTTTGGCGTCGTATTAAATTATTTTCCAACGGATGGAAAACAAACAAGTTTTTATCCACTGCATATTTCCGTCTTCCACACAATGCACATTATCCAAACAAAACGCAACCAAATGTCGTTATTTCCTCACTCAGCTTGTCATTTAAAACCTCAAGAGTGGGAGGAAAGCTTTACGCCAGCTTCTTTGTCCGCATTGTCAATGACATGACATGTGTGACGGAGGGCACGTTGCAAGATCACCAGTTCACCAACGTAATTCACGATGCCACCACCTGTATGGCGTATTTTCCTGTTCTAAATCGTCAAACTGAAATACTCTTATATATATTTATCATCTAAAATAATCAATTATCTTTTTATTAAAAAAAAGAAAAAGAAAAGGAGATTTAGTAGGAATAGGCTTCTTTTTAGAGTCGATATGTATTGTTTGGTTGTTATTTATATTATATTTATATTAAATTCATATTTATAACTTATATATATTATATTAGTATCATATTTATATTTTTTTATTTAATTTATTTATAAATTAAATCATTAATTTTTTTATTAATATTTATTTCCTAGTAAATTTCTATTTAGCATACGACAGCAAAATAACCACAATACGGTGAAACCAACAGATCTGATGTAAAGAAAAGATTCTCAGCGGGAGTCTTTTATCATCCGACGCCCTCTCCAAGAAAACGGAGAATATTTTCCGTCCACCCTTTCCACCAGCGTCCCAGAAAGCAAAAGCGCGCCAGAAGCCATGCGCTGTTCTTTTTCATCCATTCAGAAGGCATGTGTCATAGTGCCATGGAGGGGGTAATAAAAAACAAAATTGTAGAAATGCAGGGGTACTGTAACTGAAAGTCCTTGGTACTGCATAGTAGGTACATGTATACATGATATATAATTACTGAATATACCTTAATATATAAATAAGATGATGTTTTTTAAGTAATTATTAGTTATATAATTATATATTAAAATACCATAATATTAATATTTATATATGGCATATAATACTCTTATACCGTTTCGACAGTCTGAAATCGCTTTAATTAGTTTGTACATTATTCTGAGGCTGTTTAATAATTATACTACCTTCCATTTTTATCACAACAACTTTCTTTTTTTTTTGGATTTGCTTGTTCTTCACCCTCGTGCTTCACGGGTTACTTGAAATATATTGTGATGGCCAAAAAAATATTCTTGAAATATATTGCATTTCACCGTTTATTTTATTTTTTTAAAATGAAGATAATTACTTTTGAAATTTTCTTATAGAGATTTTCTCTACGAGGATAACAGTTACCAAATGCATGCCGATAAAGTGTAAATTGTTTTTCTTTTTTTCTTTTTTAAGCTATGAAAGGAAAAAAAATCTAACTTAATTCATTCTATTTAAAAGATTAATGATAATATCATTAAATTATAAAATCAAATGAAATAGTATATTTCAAAGTATAATTCTACTAATAAGTGCCTCCACATACTGTATGATAAAATTTTTTATATTTTGTTCAGGACACTGTCATAGTTGATAAATATGGTCTGTCTTTGTTGTGTTGACTACTTTTTGTCTCCAAACTTTACATTTTTAACTCATTTTTTTTTTTTTGGTAAAATATCTTCTTTAAATACCTGAAAGTATAAATTAATGATTAAGTACCAAATTCATAATATTTATCAATAAAATGACTAATAAAAATCTCTTTTAACATTCATAAAATAAGAGTAATTTTGGTTTATCAGACACTAACAATTTTCAGCCGAAATTGCATAAATATGGATTTTTTTGCAAAGGATAAGGTAAAAAAAGATGCAAATTTATTTGCTCGTTTGACGATTTTTTTTTCCCTTCCCCCATTGTGCATTTGAAGTCCAAATAAATATGATACGATATTGGCAATCTCGCCTCTTGTCGTCTATAAATGTGCTCTTTAAGTAACGACCGTAATATACTATACATACGACACAGCATAATTAGAAAGAAGACAAGATAATAAACTAAACATTTTAAAATAATTGATGGAACATAACTTTTGTTAACTTATGTTTTATATGTAAAATTTAACAAGCAGAATGATCGAATTTAATAATTAACTCTGAACTTCATGTATAAAATATAAAAAATGCTCAGTATTTATACAGTGCTTATTATGACGTATATTAGTCCTAAATGATATAGTAATAAAAAAATTAATTAAAAAATAAATATTGTAAAAATAATTAATAAAAGGATTTTGTCAATATTATTATGACAGGTTAAAAAAATTAAGTCATTATCTATGTTCTTGTCATTTAATAAATTGGGTTAATTTGTCCTTACAAAATTAATTTATTGACATGGAAATCCTAACTATAAATATTTAATAAGTTATTATTACGCATGGCATGATATTATATATAATATAACATCTAATATTATTGGGTACATTGCAAATGCACCTCTAGTGTTTGTTTCGTGTGCTCTTAACACCCTTTTTGAAAATATGCCTTTTAATCTTATTTTATTATTGGGCAAAAAAAATCTTATTTTATTATTGGATAAAACAGTTAAATATAATTAAAAATATTTTTTAAATGTAAAACTAAGAGCAAAATGATCATGTGTGAGTGAAAATGCATTTTCTAAAAGATTTTGATGTAAAAATGCCCATTTTCAATTATAAAGCTTTTTTTTTTTTTTTCTATTTGTGGCCAAAAGGGAGAAGTACAAGCAAATTTGCTCATCATGAGTTACAAAGAGAGACCCTCGAGGCATCTAATTACATAATCAGCTTACAACAAAGTGATCAAAGGAGATAGGGGATTTAAATTCCAAAAACACATGTTCATCCCTTACTTGTCCCAAGATGCAATCTAGTATGCAAACATATTGGCTTTCCTATTAACCAGAGAAAAAGAGCAGCTAGCAAAACCATCTTTGAATGATGAAAATGTCAAGTTCCATCTGCAATTTCTAGTCTTGAGAAAGTTGTAAAGTGTTGATATATCCATCTCTAAACATTGTTTAGGCTATTCTTTATTTTCAGCTAAAAGAGTGCTTCATTGATAAGAATTTGAATGATCCAAATACCACCTATAATTAATTAAAATTTAAATAAAATAATCGAAAAATAATTGGAAAGTTAAGATAAGAGGATAAAATAATTTATTACTAGGTTAGATTAAAATAACATTTAAAGATGGATAACTAATAGAACTAGGTCAAAAAATATGCTAAAAAAGGGCCTAAAGCAAGTAGACAGTTGAGATTGTGTCACGTGGCACTAATGGGGGATTTTTCAATCGCAATCAATCAAATTAAATTAGAACCCTATTCTTACTCTACAACTTATTCTAGGCAAGCATACCTATCGATTATAATACCGGTGTAAGTACTGGGGTTGTTCCACCAGGACCTGTAATTACTAGTAGTTATCTTAATTCTACTATCTAGCTGGTCTAATTTCGAATGATATTAATATATCTAAGCAATTAATTAATTACTAAACCCCAGCAAAAGTGAGTGTCAACACTTCTTAAAATATCAAATCACAAAACTATCTCTAATCTTGATTCACCACTAACCATATTTCTAATTCCTCACAAAGCATTCATTAATGATTGTTTAGGTTCTTGAACTGTAGGAATCCCCAATTTCATCAATATATTTTTCAAGATGATTGAATTGTAACACTATATGTCTAATTGAAATGTCTTTCATCATTAGATGCATACAAAATTGCATTAGAGTTCATGATTCCTTAGAAAGATTCAATCTTTATGCAAAAAGTTCATGCAATTTATGTCTACAATCACATTCAAACTTCTCTATTCATGCTAGACCTATCTTTTCAATCAATCCGTCGATTAAATTAACAAAATCAAACAATGAATGTAATATTGCACATATTAATTCAAAAAACAACCAAAGCACATGAATAGATTCAAAAAACAAAAACTTCTATTAGCAGACCAATCTAATCTCTACATTAGGGTTAGGGTTTCTCAAGATCATGGGTAAAAAAATCTATTTTTCCATAGAATAAGAAATACAATGGTAGAATAAGGAAAAATAATAATAAGTTATGATTATAACCCTTAAAGTTGAAGTCTTGTGATCTTTAATAAGCCCTTGCATTTCTCCACTCTTAAATACCTATTTTTCACTCTAGGTCTCGTAAAAAGGAAGAAGGATTTAGATATGATATAAGAAAGACGAATTAAGGTCGCTATTTATACAAAAAGGTGAATTTGTCTTCTACACGACCATCCTATATAGCTTATGGTAGAGGCCGTGTAGGATGGAAACCGGTGAAAAATCGCAACTGGACAAAGAAGGCCACTTAATACGCCAACAGCTTTGAAATTTACGCCACCAACCTTGGAATTTAGGCCACTGGTGTTCATCGAAAAACTATTCTGAGCATTTTTTATCATCTACACAAGCATCCTACATGGCTTGTGTATCTCCTTGTGTATTTTAAAAATGCTCGCTGGTTATTTTTTATCTCCAATACTGGTGTTCTACACAACTTGTGTGGAAAGTCATATATGTTGTAAATCTTCCAAATTCCCATTTTTTCAACAAAATCTTGCTCAACTTATCCAGTTGTCTTCATTAAACTTAATATTGTCTTTCATCCCTGAAATTAACATTTAACCCAAATAAGTATCTTTTTCTTTAATAATTCACATAAAATCAATATAATATACTATCAAGACAATGTGAATAATAATGGTCTTAGGACACTTATCAAGCACTTTAGAAAGAGACCTAAAAACCCTAGACCCTAGCTCCTATATAAATACCCCTTACTTTCTGTCTTTGCCCTTTAAGGAAACCTACTATTACCCTCTGGTAAGAAACTAGATCCTAGCCTTTATTTAACAGTTAACTAAGTGAGAATACATAATGTTTAGCACTAACTAGTTGAGATTACCCATTCATGATAGGAAATGTGGAAAATAAAAGCTAACTAGGAAAAGGAGAAGCACAAGAAGCTCATAGAAATTCGTAACAAGGTAAGAGTGAAAATTTCAGGTGTCAAAATGCAATGTTTATGGTGTTTTAGATGTAGATTTTGACATAAGGATGTCGGTAGAAAGTGCAGGAAGCAAAGAAATCAAGTTTGGAAGTGTTTTGAGCTTAAAGAATCACCCTATAACTACAATAACAAGGTAAGACTTGAAAATCGACTTTTACTATTGTGAGTGTTTGATAATGAGGAGATAAGCTGAGTCTGAAAATGTTAAAGAAGAAAAATGAGCATTTTTTGTTAGATTCTTGTTGGAAATAAACTTAAGAAGAAATGATTGTTGCCATGTGTCTAAAGATTATGAACAAGATCATGTAATGGGCAAGGAGTAATGTTATTGCTGTTATAATAAGTTTAATAGATGATTTCACATAAAAAGCTTTTGAAATTTCAAAGAAAACATGATAACTTAGTGCTTGCTGTCAAACATAAATGATTTAGAATTTAATCTTTGATTTATCATGACATATGAAAGATGAATATAGTTGAGTATAAGCATAAACACGATCATCTAATACCTTTAAGATCACCAAAATTCGTCCCAAAACGTGTTTTTAATGAAAATATCAAGTTTAAACGCAAAACACACAAATCCCATAAGAGCATGATAGGAGCATGATGTGGTGTTTCCCATCGTGCTTCTCTCTATTCAAAAACGTAAAAGAAAAGTAAAACCCATAAAAGCATGATGGGAACATGACGCCCCATGTAAACCCCAAAAACTTCCGCCATACAATACGACTCTAGGTTAGAAATTATGGACTGATTAGTAACCCTGGAAGTTAATCAGAAACTCTAGATTAGATAGATACCTTAAATTTGGCCGGTTTGGGACCCATAAACTTCATAAAAGAACTTCTTTGACCCCAATTGATTCCAAAAACGAGATTTCGTATCTTGAATTGATAATTCAAGGTATAATCAAAGGAAACTTTAATTTTTTAAAAACCGAATCCTTGTCAAACAAATAGATTAAATGGAGAAAACCTAAATATAAATATTAAGTGACTACTTTAGTATTCAACAAAGAGATGAGGTTAAAACAAGGTATAATAATGAACCTGTATTTAGACTTGAACCCTAAAATTTGAGATTCCTAGTTAGTAATAAACTACATTGATAAGAATTCATAGTAGATATCCAAGATTTGAATCATACCAATATTCGAATTAGGGTTTTCTAAAGCTCTTGGAGCCTAAAACGAAAATTGACCCGAAAAGCTTATAAAACCTAAATCGCGGAAGATAAACCTTTCTTAAACAAATAGATACGTATTATTAAAACTCAAAATTGTACTTTTTGCTAAACTAAACATCTTGTAGGATCCATTAAATACATTTATGTATATAAACT
Source organism: Combretum micranthum (assembly GCA_024138025.1). NCBI lineage: Eukaryota > Viridiplantae > Streptophyta > Magnoliopsida > Myrtales > Combretaceae > Combretum > Combretum micranthum. Next base: position 2,318,753 of record JAMXBD010000030.1, read on the forward strand.
TACAAATATAAGCTAAAATATACCCTAATAGTGTAATAAACTACCCGAAAATTCAACTAAATAATATTTAACTATTATATAATTAATATATATACATATACAACTTGCAGGAGACGTTTAAACTTTGTTTTGAAGGGCTGTGATCTTCTCAAAGTTAGTGAGCCGAAACTTCTTCAATGATACACATTAAAATCAATGTAAATCTATCCTAAGCCAATACAAACTAGCCAAATCACCCACACATTAATGACAATCCAACAAGTGAATGAATGAGTAACAAACATGAGCAATTCGTTTCAAATACGAAGGAGCAACACGGCCGATTATCACGTTTGTTTTATGTATATATATACATACTAACAACCTTGGAAGGGTAAGCAAACGAACGTCAATTCTTTTCAACTTTTCTAGAATCAAACCATGCCTCATTAGGAATAAAATCAACCTGGAAACCGATTTTTAAACACACACATCAACGCAGTTCGAAAATTTGAACAAAAACCGGGAAAAACGCATGAAAACGAGCTTAAGGTAAGTTGATTCCCCTCCGCGAGTTTTCTTTCAATTCTAAGGATTGATATTAACTCTTAAACATCTTAGGAAGCTAACCAAGTCCATTAGAAGCTTTGGATTTCACCGAGAAGCCACAACGAAGGTAATTTTCCTAAACCCTAACTGAGCTTGATGATCCGAAAAAGTGGGTAACATGTTGTTATTTTTTGTTTTTCTTGGATATTCAAGTAGATTAAGGTCTTAGAAGTCCATAGGATCCAAAAACCCGATGTTTTGACGTCGGGATTGGCCGGAATCAACCGCGGCTCATCGGGGAAGAAGATGAATAGTGTTTCCCCGATGAGCAAGGGGCGGTACACGGGGGTGTTTCACCCGTGTACCTCTCGGCCAAATTTAAAAAAAAAAGGAGAAAAACGAAACAAATTAAATTTAAGTATAGAATAATTAATAATATAAGTAATTTTAGAATTATTATTATTATTATTTCTGCATTTATTTATTTTTCTTTTTCTGGAAATAGTAATAGTAATGTTAGAGTATAATAATACAAAATCAGAATTTTTTTTTGTATTTATTTATTTAAATTTAAAAATAAATTATTTTCTAGCATTATTAAATATGTGATGTTTAAATATTTAATCTATTAATATTAATCCAAAAAGAATTTTTAGAAATATAAATTACTTTTATTAAGTAATTTACGTATAATAGGATTTCTAACTATAATTATTAATATTCTTAATATTATTAAAAGAATTTTTTTTAGAATTTTCGAAAATATTATTTCTGAAATAATATTAAATATGAATATAAAACTAAAGTTATTTTAGTAATATTATGAGTTAAAGTATAAAACAATTATTATAATTACTAATGATATGAAAAGTAATTATTCTATTTTATCTATTCTGGAAGTATTATTATTATTATTATTATTATTATTATTATTATTATTATTATTATTATTATTGATAATAATTATTAATATTCTTATTATTTACGGTAAAAGGAGAAATTTTTGAAAATAGTTGTAATTAAATTAATAAATCCTTTTATTAGTAAGTATATTTTCATTAAGTCGATATTTAATTAATTTTTAGAAAAAATATATATATAATTTATAAATTTAGTAACTACTAAGTATGTATTTTATAAATATTTAGAAACGATTAGGTAACAATGGAAATTTAAATGATCCGAAATTTTGAGTTTAGGAATATTTATACTCTATAAGAAAAATTTATTAAGTAATTAAAAAGAAAACTAATAGTTTTGAACAATAAAATGAATTAACTAAATTACTAAATTTCCCGAGTACCCGTTCAATAGATTCAAGTATCAAACCAAAGTCGAGTAAGTAGACTGAAATAACAATAATTTAGAACTTAGGATTATCCTCAAAGAATTAGTTAAAAACAAAACAGAAGCCCAGCCAACCCTTAGAACACCTAATTATTCTTAAGGGATAAGCTATATAGTTCTGTATAATTAATGACTATATTACTTATATCAATAGGTGACTCGGGTATTGGAAAGGACCTCCCTGACGATTACTACGATTGAATAGAATGGGCAGGTGAGTAACTCAGTCTTATTATATTGATTGTGCTTGTACTAGTAGTGAATCTTAAATAAAAGATAATAAAAATTGATGTTCTGCTTGAATTGTGAAGATTGTGTATTGTATTACATTGATTGCCAAGTCACTCTAAAATAAGTAATGACAACAGTGCATGTATCTTGATAATGTCTATAGAATATGATTGAGTGTCTATAATGCTTGATCACCTTCGATTTGACTAAAAACTACTGGTACCATAATGGAAAATAATCATACATTACATACTATACATAAAATGCATTTGAGTAAATGGTAGCCTACTACGTGTTAGTTTTTCGGATCTCTGGTGATGCTTGAATTATCTAGGCCAGAGAGCTATTAGTTAATTGCAAGATTACCTTTGTTCTGTTAATACCATAGGAACTAAATGGTAAACGAAGGACATCGCTTATGGTATTACATGGAAATAACTAACAATTAGTGGAGTTTCTAAAGCTAAAACAGGAAATAAATGATGAAACATGACAAGCTTAAAGAGATAATTAAATTTAATATTATTATTTCCTGAAAGCTTAAGTCTCTCCTGGGTAGGTGGACCATAGATTGTGATCCTTCAACCCCGATGGGAGGGCATAAATCTTCATCCTGTTTGGATTTCGGGTTATCCAAGCTTGTAATGTTCATTTGTTTGATTAATGCATTTCATATGATTGTTAAATAACTTGTATGTTATATGTAATAAGTTCTGGTTATTCACTGAGCTTGTGTTTTAGCTCACACCCCCACAATCCTTTCAGGTTCACTCTACGACCCTGGCTCATTATTAGCAGGAGCATGGTCCCGGTAAGAGATTAGAAGCTGAAGTTTAAAGACTAGTATAAGATTAGAGTATCTATATCTTTATTAGTCCTTTTATGCAGTTAATGTGCATTAGAATCATTAGCTGAGGTTGTAAGAATTTATAGAAGCATATGATTTGTAATATCTTATTTTATGATAGTTGTTTACTAATTTATGTCTTATATGTGCTTGTTTATCCTGTCTAAGCAACTAAAAGATCCTGTTTATGGAAATCGTGTCATTCCTAGAAGGTAAACTAATAATGGTAATCGAGTGGTTCTTGATTACTATTATTAAAATACCCTCGGGGCGTGACACCTCATTTCCTACTGTGCTTCTAGTTGTATCCAAGAACACTATGAAACACAAAAGAATAATGGGAGATACACGATGCCATGTTTCCCCTTGTACTTCTCTCTGGTGAAGAAAATGTAATGACGTGCGAGGAAACACAAGGAGATACACTCAGCCATGTTTTCCTCATGCTTCTTTCTGTTCCAAAATGTGCTTTAAGCACTGAGAAACACGGGGGTGATACCCTTCCCGTACATTTGGCCATGCTTCCCCTTTCTCTTCTCTAGTGCTTCTTCAAATTAAATAAAACTTGTTCTAATTGCTTCTTTAGACTTAATTAAGCCTTTTAAGTATGATTTTAAGGAAAAATGACTAAGCTAATACAACCTATATTTAATAAACAAAGTAACGGAGATGGAAGTAGATAAATAAGAACTAATTTTGTTATCTATTATAAACAGCTACTTGACTCTTGGCTTAGGAATGGATATCAAACTCGGATTGACCAATAAGTATGTAATTATTACGTGTTGCTTGCTAGGATAGTTTTAATAATCGCACTAAGAATTTAAACTTGGCTTAAATAAGTGTTGGTTGCTGCTTGGCCGCTTACTCTAATACAGGCACCCGTGGACTGGGTTGCGAGTCTGATTACAACTTCATGATGATGCAGTAGTTTAGGCACTTAAACCCAACGGATGAGTGGTGAGGCTTAGCAGGTAGTTGATAGGGAAACTTTCGACATTGGATGGCTGACTAAGAGCAGGCACGAAGTTGTAACGACTTATACGGCGTTATGGGACCCAGTATAAAGAGTTATAATGGACCATGCTCATTGATGGCAGCCTATGAGGAGATGCCATGGACGAGACCATTTTCCTTATTTTCTTTCCGGTAAGTTATGGGGGCTTATTGAACCCCCATCTTCGGTGCGTGATCAGTTAAGGGAGCCCTACCCCTTGTGTTTGGCAAGAGTCATGGATATTCTTATGCATGTTTATATTTATGGGATGTTGGGAATATTTGATTATTAGTTCAAATTTAATTAAATTTAAATTGTGCTTGTTGCATTAGCCTAAGTGTACATGACATGCGAGTATGTATTTGATTACTATTGTACTGGGCTTCGCCACTCACTTTTCACCATGTAAGATATTGATGAGGTTTCGTATCTGGATCTCTACTACGATTCTATGAGTTTCGGGATCAATGAGTATGGAGAGTGATTTCGACAAATTGAGACCTAAATGAAACTTGGGAAAGACTTTTAAATGTTGTTTTTTTCTATTAAGGATGACTGTAAACTTGTAACTTTATTATCACTTATGGGCTGAGTGCCTAACTTATATATGGGTTAATCTTGGCTTCCCCTTTTTTATCATTATCTTAAATGTTTTGGACCTCGAAATTCTATTTTACTCTTTTCTTTAAAAGCAATTTTAAGCATGATGTTGTAATGATTTCTAAATTATTTATAAGTCATCTTTCGACTTAATATGGTTCTACTAAAGAGCAAAAATCACGATTCATAACTAAAACGTAATTAAAAACTCACATAAATATCAAAAGCCTTGTATATCGCTTGGAGGCAATGTGTGCAGCGAAACAACCTCATCCTTAAGCGGGTTGTTTTAGGAATGCTAAAGCTTTACATGTCTCTACATTATAAGCCACAACATTTGTAACGCCATGATGTCAGGGACATTTATAACCGGTCATGTGTCCCTATAAGATATGGACATGCATAAGCTCAAAACCTTCTATAACTTTAATAAGTGACAATTATTAATCTCCAAACACACATAAATAACATTAAATTCATGTCAACAAACACATGATGTTCAATTCCTAAGCATACAAGTTACATAACTTATATAATCACAAGGATATATGGATCATAGGGTCCATCAATTCAAACTAACATCACAAACCAGTAAGTTAACTAAGGCCCATGCTTGAAAGTATCACACTAACATAACACACACATACGAGGAGTCTTCATCTCCATGGAGCCAGCAAACTTAATCCTAATAATTAGTTAGATAGTCTTCTCCACTAGCGTCCACCCTATAATCCACAATAATGTTATATCAGTAAACACATATGCATGTACAAGCAATGTCACGCTCACATGCATCATTATAATATGTATGCAACAAATAACCATTTAACAATTTGCTTACTTTAGTGTAGCAACCAATTAAGGGATAACTTAGTATTCTAGAACACATAAATATATGTATATATATATTGGCCATTGTGTACTTACCAATGACAACAACACTAGCACTTCTTAGGTCTACCCAGATTCTCTCCTAGTACAACTCCACTTGGGACAATGTCACACTAGGATCCACTTGGGACAATGTCACACTAGGATCATCGAGTTGTCACGATATTAGCATGAATACTCTTTAGCTTCTATTAGCGACCAAGCACAAGCAATATGCAGATTCTTAAGTCCGATTATTCAATTAGTCAATTTAAGTTTCTATCCTAAACAAACACAATCAACAAACAAGGTGTACACATACTTGGAACAACGATCCATCTCAATTTCTAGAATTTTACTAACTTAATATACATATCAATTAAGTCATTTGAACCACTTATACTTCTACAGTAACCTATGATCTACAATTGTATAGTCCTTGTTTATACCTCTCTAGATCTAAGTTTTAAAAGTCTTAGAATATAGGTAAATTCCTATAGAATGATGTTAAATAGTATTTAATTGCTTTTTTAAGGAAAATGGTGATTTTAAGAGGAAAAACAAAGTGCATGGGCTAGTGTACTTGGTTATGCACTTTCAAACATAAAGTTTCAAGCTACAGAAAGCTTTACGACCAGTTCGTGCATAGTTATGCACTTCTAGAGTGCAACTTTCATCATTCTATAAGGAGGTACATGCCCTATTGCACAGGCTCATGCATTTGTCATGAACTTCTAGATTTTATGTGCTTTAACTTAGAGAGGTACGCAACCTAATGTACATGCTCGTGTATTGGTCATTCATTCTAGAAATTCCACTTTTCATCTAATTTTCATTCATTCTTACAACACAACTATTTTAACCCTTCTATTGGCTATTTTCTCACTTTTCACACATGCTCATATGCAAGGTCATGGATCTTAGCAAATCTCACAATCAAAGGATTAAAATTTACATCAGAATTTGTATTACCTTTTACAGATTTCATAAATCCTTCACCTTTTTCGCCTTCCAAATCTTTACTTTAAGAAATTTCTCAAGATATCTCCAAAGAACTTAGTTATTTCCCTATAAAATATCATTGTCAACACTAAAACACCAAAGTTATATTATTTAAGCATTCTTCTTCTCAGGAAGGGAGAGAAGAAATGAGGAACTTCACTAACCATAGCATTTGTTTCAAGAAAACTTAAGAATCTCAAGTCCCAACAAGAGATAAGGAATGGGTTTTAGGAGAATTTAGGTAAGAGAGAAAAGAATTATGAGGGTGATTACATTTTTGACAATCTTATACGTTAGCAACCTAATGTATCTTTTAAATTCTTTTATTATGTTTAACCTTTTTGCCTCGATTTAATAATTCCAAATTTACTTTCTTGCCTTTGTATTTATTTTTATTATTTTAAAGATATTTTACCATTAGAACACGTAGTTACTAATAAGGCTTCCTTATGATCTTTGGCTACAATCCCTACTCTTGATCCATCCTTCTCAAACCAAGCACAATCATAATCAACTATACTACATTAACCATTAGCACCATTGAAGATGTAGGAATAGATGTCTGTTGCTTTTGGGATAAGGGGTCAATTCTTAAGAAACCCCCTTATGAGCTTTCGAAAGGTAAATGATTTAATATTTTATTTTTTCATCATTTTGGCATTAAATATTATATTCTAAATAATGGAAAATATTAACTAGGTAAATTTAACACTTATAAAGTGTTTAACAAGAGAAATTTAGTTGTTAAAGAATTTATCCGTGTTGTGATTAATAATGTTTTGCCTCTTGATGCTTGCAATGACGATATTGATAGTGTGCGTGCCTTCTTAAAATGAAAATATAATCAAATCAAGTACCAATTTCTATCATAACACTCTTAAAATATACCAAAGTAATATAAAAATCCATCCATAAAATAAATATTGTTATACCCTATCAAACTTCCCCACACTTAAGATTTTGCTTGTTCCTAATTGAAACAAAAACAATCTCAAGAAAAACTCTTGTAGACAACATCAAGTATCACTTAAACCATTTCATAATTCAATTTAATTCTAACATCCATCAAAGTATATCTCTTCAAATCAAAACTAACATTTCATTCCAATAACTTTCAATTTTAAATAATTGGACCCAACCACTGGATAATGCCTTTAAAACACTGAAATACATAATATAAAGAAGTATACAAATATGCTAAAACTGAGTAGTTAATTATTGTAAAGTAGAGTTAACCAAGTCATTAAATAATGAACACTTAAATTTAAAATCAAAATTAATATACACTACCTAGACGAATGTTATCATGACCTTGTACATTCTAACTAAAGTGCATATTCTCCTCTTTTCCATCTCTCTAAGCTTCACAATGTGTTATAAAAGTATATTACATCCATTCATCCCCTAGTTCTCTTCCCAAGTTATATTCCACTTAGCAATTTCATTGGTCAGTGAATCTCAGATCAAACAATCTTAGGCTATTAGATTTTAGGATAACCCTTCTAACCTCTACTACTTCAATAAACAAATTACTTTATGTAATTAATTAGTTAGCTCAATTTTCTTGTACTTTTGACTTGACTCTTATAGCGAGCTTTCAACTAATGATCTCAAGTTTGTTACCCAAGTCAATAGGTGTTATCTTCTCAAAATGGAATCTCTAAGCTTAATTATTCGAGTCAACAAAGCTCACTTCTAATTTATATGTCAGGTCAAATTCTTTATCCTAATATCTGTTTTACTACCCAAATGCATTAGGGAATGTCAAGAACATACTTGAGGCTATGACTCAAAGGTACTCATAATTTATATTTTTATGACACTAGAGTTGATGGACACCTTTGTTCAAATTAAGTTCTTTTTCCTTTTTGACTCCCAATTTTCCTAATTGATTTCATGGAACAAATTTCTTTCATTCATTTACTATAGATTATAAAGCTCTTAAGACTTCTACGGAATTAGTATACATATATACATATATATATATATAAGGTAAACTAGAAAGTTAGGATGAATAACTTCTAACCAGTATTATAGTTTTGAAATCTAAGTAAAAAATCCAAGTTTAAATAATAGGAAACTAAACATTAGGCTGATTTCATTTATCAATTCTAGCAAGTGTAAAAAAGGTTATCATGGTTGACCAACAAGTAATTCTAAATCATAAACAAATTATGAATTACTCGTGCAAAAATCGAAAAGAAATATTCCATAGAAAGTTGCATATTTTCAAGAAGTTATTCAATATATGATTTTTTTTTTGTGTAATGTTTGGTGAATATCTCACACATTTAGAAAATTTTTCCTTCAAAAATTAAGTAATAGAGAGTTTAATATTCCTAATATTGCTTTTCACTGTTAAATGGCCATTTAAACAATTCATGTTTGATCCATTCAATCATAATCCATATTCTCTAGTCCTTTCCCCACACATAACGATGTATATTGCCCTCAATATATGTAAAAATTGAGCAAAGCATAAATAGGGAAAAAAAAAACTAGTACTTCCTTGATTTAATATCACATGCATTAAAGCTTTGACATCTGATCGAAAATAGTTTTTAAGTCCTTTTTCATTGCAATCAAAGGCATACCTTTTAAAGACATATGAAACAAAGCAAACAGAGTCATATGGTCATGATAAAACTAACCACTTCTAAGTAAGAGTGACTCGCAACATGTAAAAATATTACCAACATAAAGTTAGGTAGCAAGGCTAATCACTTATTACTACCATGAGTTCAAATAAAGAAAATATTGTAACTGTCACGCCCCGTAGGGTATCCTAAACGTAACAGCCCGCCACATACTAAGTAAGACTCTCGAGTTCCCTACCCGGGGCCTTCGGAAGTCTTAAGTAGATGTAAAGCGTTCCTTTACGACAATAGAATACTTCAACGAATGGAGTTAAACAGTTTAACAAGGCATTCATTAGCCATAAATAATAAATCAAAACGCATAAATTTTTAAGGTTTACAAAATCTAAGGGGCATTCCCCCGCAAAAGAATAATAGTCTATTACAGTCATCCAGAGTCCTTAGTTTCCAATGGAAGTCTATACAAAAGAAATGAATCAAACTTCTATGGGAAACTCCTATCTCCGGTACCTGCGCTGTGGCTTGTCTTGGCCTAAGCCATATAAACTCATGCTGCAAAAGATAAATACTATCGGGGCGTAAGCTAACTAGCTTAGTGAGTAATACTTCCATAACGCAATTAGATACAATCATTCAAGCCAGTGATTATTCAAGCAAGTGTATGCACCATACAAATGAAATCAACAAACATATGACCAACCGGAAATCATATGTGGATGGACTTTCGCCCTCCATCCCGGGTTAGCAGATTAATGAATCCTGCGGTACGACGCCGTTTAAGCTCACGGTCAACTGATTTAAAAGCTCGTTTTATGGATCACGATTAACCTCACATTCGTTTTATGGATCACGATTAACCTCACATTCGTTTTATGGGTCACGAAAAACCAACCAATGCAAATGCTCCAACCCCTTTGTGACATGAATGAACTCAGTTTATAGTCGGAGTCGAATAGTCATTAATTCGATTCTTTTAAGTGACCAACAAGTATACGCAGACATTCATCATATGATTCTAATAAAACAGTCAATATCTTAACACCCGGTTTCGATATGCCTTAAGCTCCATTTCACATATCAACAATTAACAACATAAATAATTCCCACATACCCCATCATGCTTGTACAATTCCTTTTATCTTTGCCTACATCACTAGTGCCACTACATTACATTCACAAGCATTAATTGAGAGTGGAAGTAACTCACTCGGCCATGGGTCACCAAACTCCTTAATAATAATAATCGGGCGGTAGAGAGTCGTCCTGCTCGGAATCACCTACCAATCAAGAATAATCCCTATGAGATTCTCACCATGTAATTAAATCAAACTATACATCTAGACTAGTCGAATTCGGATTTCTCGCTACTTTCGGAAGTTCCGACTTAAAACGGCCATAACTTGGTCATTTTAACTCGGAATTTCGCAAACTTTATATCGATCTTCATCTACTTCGAAAGATCTATCTAATTCAAGTATTAAATCCAAGTTTTGAAAACAATAGGGTCACAGAACAGTGGGATCAGTTCTGTCCCGCAATTGACCCAATCTCGAAAATTTGCTTTGTCTTTGATAAAAAGTATTCCTAAATGTTGATTCATGCATGAATGATATGGGAATGAACTACTAATGTGTATGCCATGTAATGAACTCAACTTGTGCATGGTCATGATGATTTTTTTGTAGTAATAATCTTTTAGGAACTCCTAAGTTTTGGGGAAAGTTTCATAAAGGCTAATTCTAATAAGTTATTTTCCCACTTTATACTCCTTAGGGTTTCTTTGGTTTTTAATCTTGTAATCTACTTATTATTTGACTAAAAATAGGTTCTCAAAGTCTATAATAGTCATGGCCTCCATTCATGCACAAAAATTCACATTTTTCATTTGGTAAACATGTTTTCAAATAAGCTAATTGTAAAAATCCGAATTTTCCAAATTTTCTTTTCTTACATTTTTCTTAAGGGAAATCTAGTCTAATGCATTAAAAATTGGGGCTTCAATGTATACATTATCTAAGGACTTCATTTAGCTTATAAAACATTCATTTTAGACTTAAATACTAAGTGTTTATTTAGGCATTACACAAAGTTACGAATTTGACTACACATTTAAAGTCAACATTTTTCATTCTAACTTCACCTCTTGTTTTCCTTATTTTTATTATGCCTAAACTCATCTAAACTCATGAAAATAATTCCCTTAACATGTCTATTACACATACCCTCCATTTTTCTTATGAAATATGAGTTTAAAGTTGATTTTGGGGTCTTTAAGGTAGGGTTTCCATTTCACCCGAATTTTCAACTTTCCATCTCTAAACAAAGCTCTTCCTTTTTCAATGGTCTTGCCTTCTATATGTTAAGATATACTACCTATCATCTCTATATATGAACAAGACTTCATTCTCATGGCCATCAAGGCATATAAACAAAATGAACCATATGATCATGCATGTACATGAAGTTATGAATGTCTAAACCTTAGATCTACAACATATGACATAAAAAGCATGGATCTCATGGCATGAACAACAATGTATGTGCAAGGTCACTACTTTACATGCATGAACAAGATGAAATCTTAACAAAAACACATCTAAACATTAGATCCATGTCTTGTGATGGCTTGACATTCTTGTTCATGTGTTTCCATGCCCCTAGCCTTAGCTCATTGGGATTTAGTGAGGAAATACACAAGATATGGTCTTGCCATTACAAGAACTAGGAAGAACAAGGCTTGAATCAACATACCAAAGGAGGATCTAAGGTAGAAATGGAGGAGTTTTGAGTTGAAAATGCAAGAGGGAGAGGGGGAGGAGTGCTCGGCACAAGGAGGGAGAGAAGAGAGGGTTTTGATCTCTTTTGAAAAATTGAAAATGAAAGAAATGAGAAGAGAGAGAGAACATTTAGTATATATATCAAATAATTTAGGGTTTAGCTTTAATAAAAGAAGTAAAAATAATCAAATGAGAGGGAGAAATTGAGGGAGGGGCGCCGGCCATATGTGGGTGTGTGTGTGTGAGTTTTGAAAAAAAAATGAAATTTGTAATTTAGTAAATGAAAATGTAATAAGTGTAATAATTATTTAAAAGACAAAATTTCTTGGAAAAGAAAATTGAAATGAGTAGTTGTAAGGATGTAAGAATAGGGTATGGGTAGTGTGTAGTGTAGGTTGTACTTGTGAATAGTAGACAAGACATCTACTTTACCGGTTGTTCCGAAAACACGGGAAAAGCTATAACTGTAATCTTTATAGCTCGGAAAATTATGAAATTGATATTTTTGGAATCCTTATAAAATTACGGTTCTAATGAATATTCCGGAATATTTTTCTGAATCCGTGGCCCGGGGCACGCTTTTCCGTAGTTGGGCTCGGGAAGGCCCGGAATTGAAAAATTCCCGAATTTAAAACTTTCAAAGGTTTGAAATGTACTTTGGAACAACAATTCAAATTCATTCACTCCAAAATATTTATTTTACTATGAAACCGATGGAAAGCCGGATTTAGGGTTCCTAGGCTCCATTCACTAAACTCAATCTGATCGGATTAGGGTTTCGTCTCCAACTCCTGGGGTTTTCTAGCTACTGAGAATTCCTGGGGTTTACAGTAACTATCCAGAGTAAGTCCAAATAAAGGAAAGAAGGAAACAAATATTAGTCTTTATCATCTTCATCGTCTTTCTCCTCTAACTCAAAGTCATCAATCTCTTGAGCATCCTTATCCCCTTTTTTGTTCTTATACTCATCATCATCATCCTATGGTGTGGTAGCATCGGTAACACATGCTGTCCCATGCCTTCGAGGATAAACTTCATCCTTGCTTTAGCGGCGCAACAATTCGGTCAAGTGTCTACAATTTCTAACTCATCTTCCTTTTAAACTTTGCCATAGCCAAAGATCTTTGACGTTGTGGTGTTGAAATAAAAGATCTTTAGCAGGTGGCTAGTGTTGTAAGCCCTTGAAAAATTTGATAACCTGATATGTGAAGGTAACTAAAAGTAGCTTTATAATGTATTCTTTCTTCTTCTTCTTTCCTTTCTTCTCTCCTTTTCTTTTTCTTATTTCTTTCTCTTCCTCTCTCTCTCTCACCACCAAATTCTCTCCCTTTTCTCTCTTCCTCTCACATTTCTTTTCTCTTCTCTCTCTTTTCCCATCGAATCTCTCCATGCAAGGTATCTTAGTCTTTTTTGTATTAAAAAGTATATCTAAAATGTACAATTTTAAGCTAGTCTATAACCTATATGTACTTATTTTTCTTTTTGCATGTTCATCTTTCATATCAATCCCTTCTCCTTCTCTTTTCGCTTTGCCTTCTCTCTTCATTCTCTCCTTTTTCTTTTCTTTGGCTGGCCCTTCCTCTCTCTCCCTCATCTCTCTATCTCTCTCTTTTCTTTCTTCAAAATTCCTCTCTTCTTCTCTTCTTCTCTCGTGCCATTTCTCTCCCTCATTTCTTTCTTCTTTCTCTCTTCTTTCCTTTACTCTCTTTCTTCTCTTTTCTTTCTTCCCTCTTGGTCCTCTTGCTCTCATTCCCCATCTCTCTCTTAGTGCACCTTCTTTACCTCCTCTCTATCACCATTCACCACTTCTATCATCAAGGACAGTAATACAATCTCTAACCTATTTACTATGTTCACTTAGGAGTTTAACAACAAGTGGAAGGTGCAAACTCTACAACATCTCATTTTTCCCTATGATATTGTGACCTAGGAAGAGAGCTGGGATAGTTTGATTCCCATGTTCCATTTCTGATAGTTAAGTTAGTTTAGAGCTAAAAGGTCAAAGGTTTTAAAAGAAAGAAGTATAAAAGAAATATTTTCATTTCCCTTTTCTTTATGCGTAGTCCTAGGAGAGGACTCAAGAAACAAAGTTAAGATCCTCACCTAAGTATGGAGCTTGAACAAGATAAGCTTACATCTTTCTTCTTTGGTCTATATCTATGTTTAAGAAACTTATAATGAGTTTCAAACTTTTACTTCATCATAAGTTGATACTATGATGGATAAACTTATAATATGTGAAAGAGATAGTTAAAGTGTTCAAAAGAACCATATCTCCTTTTTCCTTATTATCTATGCCAAACATCGTAAGTAGATGGTACAATAACTCCCATGAACTCCTCGCCTTAGGATGATGTTTTTAAGAAGAATAGTTTGAAAAAAATGAAGCTCTTATCCTTCTTTTCCTTGGCTTATATTATGTTTGAGGAAGTTCACTATAATATTCAAGTCTTCTTTCTATTTTCAAATGTTACAATGGTAGCTAAACTAAAATATTTGAATGTTGTAGAAAAAGAATGGTTGAAGGAGCTTTTCTCCTCTTATCCTTATGCATGTCGAATCTATGAAGCACACATGGAGAAATACAAGTACACATGTAGAAAACATAGGAATAATAGGTGAAAGAAAATGTTTTCATTATTCCTCCTCTATGCATGCTGAGAGCCTAAAGGCTCTAAAAGTAGGGTTCCAAGCTCCCATCTTATGATTCGAATAGATGGCTTAAAGGTCCAAAGTGAAGGCTTAAATGTAGTAGTTGTCACGCCCTAAGGGTACCCCAGTAGTAGCAAACAAGCCACACTTGAATACTATTACTAGATTACCTTTGGAGAGTGACATATTTTCCAAATAACAAGATCTTTTAGTTGCTTTGATAAGAAAGGATAAATACATATAAGACATAAATTAGTAAATAACTGTCATCACAAGTAGAGAATATCATAAAGATATTATAGACCGTGTAATCTTTCTATAAATCTTCAAATACATAACAGATAATCCATAAACTAACTAATCTAGACTAGAAATCATAGAAAACGATTTATCCCGATTTGACCCATGAGCATCCAGCTCCTAAGCTCTTACCAGGGCCATACTTCTGGATGTAACTAGCCACGGTCATAGAGTAAACCTGAAATGTCTTTAGGAGCGTAAGAGAAACCACAAGCTTAGTGAATAACCAAACATATTATACACCAAATAAGTTTATTAACACATCATATGCAATGTGATCAATCAAACATATGCTCAAATAAAAGTTTAAATGATTTAGAATCCAAGTAGAAAAAAGATTTACACCCTCTTTTTAGGGTTGAAGAACAATTACTTTATGACCCACCTACCTAGGAGAGACTAAGTTTACAAGAAAATAAACGATTTCTCATCTTAGGGCTATCACTTTTAACTTAATGATGTTTTAACTGACAATTTCCTATATCAATCCTCGGGAACTCCCTAAATATTAATCATTTCAAAGTGATATTGCGAGCGGCATTCTCCATTGCCACTTAGTTCCCATAGAACCAACGGAACAAAGAAAACCTTGGAAGAACTAATACTTTAGAAAAACCAAGCATTAATAAAGAACCGAAATATTAATATGTAGTAGGTTGTCACCCTTTTTGTATATGCAATAATGCAGTACGTGCAATGCATGACCATGTTATTTAATAAGTCAATAAATCTTATTTAGATTCATGGTGTCATACATTACACACAGTAATCATCATACTATTTCACATCATCATACAATAGTATTATCACTTTCATTAATCGTTTTGGCATCACAAGCAATAAGCTCAAATCAGAATTCATTCTCATCTAGCTTGTCATGACAACTGTATTATTATCTTTGCATTACATATGCTAGTAATTACAAGCACAAATAGTATAATAGATCTGAGTTACTCACCTGCTCATACTGGCCGGTCATAATAGTCAGTTGGAAAATCCTCTATAGCTTCTAGATGAATAAAAATATTCATCAATAAGGCATAAATTATATAACTAAACTTCTACGAGTGTCTAAATGTCCTATATTGATATTTGGTTGTCTTTCTAGTACTATATTAATCCTTTAATGGTCCTATGATAACAATTATTATTTAATATTTATTTTCATATTGCTTTTCTTGATCTTGTTGGATATTTATATATTTTTATTGGGTAGTTATAGAATTTGTATCTAGTATATTGATATTTTTATCATTACTATTATCGCTATTTTGATGTCGTTCTTTTAGTTAACATATTATGGTAACTAGTATTTATTTCTTATTATTTAGTTTCATCGTGTTTCTTTTAATCTAGTTGATATAATTGTTTTGTCATTTTTAGATATCACATTATTCATAAATTTAGCTTATTTAGATTTTCACTCTTGTAGATTTATCTATATAAAACAAATATTTAACAATTATTGTTATACAATTATCGTTGCTAATAACAATAATATTTTCCTATAGCTTTTAAGGTTTAATCCTTCTCAAATAATAATAATTATTATCATCATCATCATCATCATCATCATCATCATCATCATCATCTATTTGTGTAAAATAGACACCATGCAAGGAAAATTATGCGTGTACGCCGACTCAAACGCTGCCGGCATTCTTATGTTTTACATGTTATTTTATATCAGTGTACGCTGGTTATAGGCTGCCAGCTTTACAACGTACACCAACTTCTACACTGGTGGTATAGAATTCAAATTTGCCTGCGTTCGTTTATTTTACGTGAAAATAAATTTTACGTAGCTTTTGTTTCAATGTAAGTTATCTCAACATCGCCAGCCTACCCGTGTACGTCACCGGCGTTGAGCACTTACACTACCGATGTAAGGGCAATGTTAACACCGTTTATAACTTAACTTTCTTATTGTATATGTGTATTATACTTGTATTAAAACTTGTCCTAAGTGTTTTGCTACACTTTACATGTATTAAACGTGATTTTTCTTTTATCTTCAACATCTAAAAATCTTTCTACACATCATTCTTTATGGTTTCTATATAATAAATATAACTATGGTTTGAAGTAAATTTACCTTGTTTGGGCTAGTTTGAAGGTGTTAAACTTCCTCCTAGAGCTTAACATGAATCTAAGTTAATGGAAACATTGCTTTGATTAAAGTTCAACACTTAAACCAACTCAATATGAATTTATCTTACCTTTAATTGATTCCTTCTCAAGCTTGTATTAATTTTCAATAGATGTTTTTTTCTAAAGGTTGGTTTGTGGAGGTTTTGTTATTGGTTCAGATTGTTGTTGTTGTTGTGTTTTAAAGGATTTTGTTTGTATCTAAATGATGGGTATTTATAGGCTAATGGAGGTAGTTGGTTTCTTTGTATTCTTTAGCCAAAATGGAACAATTTGCTCATCGAAAACACTTTCATTTGTTTTACTTTTCTTTTCATTAATTAAAAGGTTGATTTGGTTGAGTTTCATTGGCTCCTTTAACATATTCATTGACTTTGTTGATCTTCGGCTGGTGAAATTTAAGAAAATCTCAGCTATATATTAGACACAATTTGCATCGAATTTGAGAGGAAATAATATAACATTGTTTAGTTAATTATTTGTCTTAATTTTAGGATAGTTTATTAAGTTTAACGGATACAAATATGACAATTATGTAAAAGTTCTGTCTCCAAAAATTTATATAAAGCTTCCATAAATTTTCTAGGTTATTATCAAGTTCAACTTTGGGTTGAAAGTTTACGTGATAAATTATTCTTAGAGTTTTAGCTCCCACGATTACGGTTTTCTAAGCTTAATAGGCCAATTTTTGTTTTAGGCTCTAATAGCTTTAGAAGTCTCTAACTAAAATAATAATGTGATCCAAATATTTATTTGGAGTCTATATTGCGAGTTATGGATCTTTTTTTTGTTTTTATTTTGTATTTATAATCCTAACGGTTCATCCAATAATTATCATTTTTTAACTATAAGCTTAATTGTTTAATCACTTACTAATACACTTAAAGTCCTATTTAAATTTTTTCTATACTTTAAGTTTTCGATACTGATTATGAAAATGTATTTTTATTATCTGTTATTATTTATAGTACTTTGTTTTAGGGTTTGAAATTATATAAAGGCTCATTACGATTTATGGTTTTATTTTAAGACCTTAGTTGAGTCCTATATTAACATTCTATTTTCTATTTTTATTTTTCTGTTGATATTTAGTTATATGAAAAATCTCGGGGTTTACAATAGTAAACAAAGAATAAAGAAAATAATTCCACCCCCCCTCGCCCCCTTCCTTTTTTCTTTCTTGCATGTGGAGACCTTAAGAGCTAGGAGGAGACCTTGTCAAAAATTTTTTTGATGTCACACTTACTTATCTTGAGAGTTTGAAATAAGAAATTAAATGTACTAAAAGAAAATGAAAAAGAACCCTTCCCCCCTCCTCTTCCAACTTTTTTCATTTGAAGTCATTTTATAAAATAAGAAATCCCATTGTAAATAATATCCTTATAGAAATGAGTTTGAAACAATATTAGATGTGGTTATAAGTTGGATTCAAGTGATATAGTCAAAATTTCATGAAAATCTCTTAAATGAACCATATAGATACTCAAGATACATTATCATGCATTAAAAATAGCCTGAGGAGTAATTAAACCCTAAAAAGACCAAAATGAAGGGAAAACATTAGGAGGCCAAAATTGAGCCCTCTCGGTCGAGACCTTCCCAACCTTAAATGATGGAAATAATATAAAAAATGGATAGAAAATTCGAAAATGAATGAAAACGACTACCCATACATGAAAATCAAACTTAAAACGACTAAGATATAGCTGTTTTAAGGAAAAACTATGTAACTAGGAAATATAGAGAGGATAGTAGAATTTGAACATTTTATTAGAGAAGTTTTAGTGGCATTCTTATTATTTACTTCTTTCTTTAGGAGATGTTGATTTCGAGTTCACATATCCTGATGATTATTATGACTAACAAGCTGATATGACTAAGTGGATATCTTCTATGATTCATGTACTTGTATATGTAGTGTAGTTGCACTGGATATTTTAGGTATATAAAGAAAATAAAGCATGATTGGGGATTATGGGAATTGCGTGTGTTTATTTGATTGTGGAATGACAAAATACTAAGTAAATTATAATAACGATAATTGACTGTTAAGTGCATGCCTTGATATGTATTATGGTTAATCATGAGTGTATGATTATTATATGATCGTCATTAAAGAAAATTAACCTCTTTTTGGCTTGAATGAGTAAATGGGCCATGCATAGCATTTTGAGTTATAAGTTGAAGCCCGCTAGTACTATGTGATGGACTGGATGGGTTGCTAAATAAGCGAGGTCCACAGACCCTGCTCCTTCTTAAGGAACTAAGTCACTCAGGGAATGTGGCCTTAAGTTTGACCCTGCCATAATTGATCACCTAAGGAGGAGTCATAGGACTAGTGGGCAATAGGATCACGGAAATCCTCGAATATGAATTCCTTAACCCTTGTCAAGGAAGGCGTAAGTCCATTCTACATATGATTTTTGGATAACCGTATATATGTGTTTGTAATCATTTGGCTATTGCATTATATTTACGTTACACCCCCTCAAATTTTTGCTTACACAAGAGTACTTGTGGTTAATGTCACGGCAAAGCTTACTTGAGGTAATTGTTTTTAGGTTTATTAGGGCTTTTAAAGGAAGCAGTATGATGAGAAAACCTTGCTTCTGTTAGAATCCTTGATAGCATGGTATTTGATAGATTGCCTAATATATTTATGATTTGTATTATGACCATTAGATGGTTTATTCTTTTATGGGGTCCACACCCCTTTTATATGATATTTAATATTTGACCCATTCATTAGTTAACATTTTTGCTTGCTATAATTTTTATCATCATGAATTGCCACAAAACCTCTAGTGTACCCTTGGCTCTGTGATTAAAGGTGTCACTTATCGTGTTTCGTAATTGTGTATGGTGATATTTAGGATACCTTTAGGGACGTGGTAGATATAGTGATGGCTCTTTAGAGAGTATACATTTATCTTAAGCCAATTATCTGGGTTCTTACCTTCCACAATGATTCAGGGTCCACAGGAAGGGAGTCTTTCTCTTGATGAATGTTGGACAAATCTCACAACAGCTACATATTATTCATCAGTTGAGTGATGTTAGGCTCAATAAATATGGTGCTCTTTATACCATTAGGAGCTTGTAGATTGAGTGCATTAGCAAAGCTGAATAGCTAAATTTATCTCTTGGCGCTCATTAGTGTTTGACTCTCATCTGCTTGCACATCATGTGTGTTAGGATTATAATTTAATTGACTAAATTAAATTATAAATCATATTATCTATCTTGATATCTAGTTTAGTATTTTATATTATTTAAAGGGGAGCAATGGTTTGGTGTTTTTTTTTTTTTCATTTTCAATCATTGCACTTAAATTAAAATTATCTTTTTTTTTATTTTATTAAAGTAAAAAATATATTTTTTACCACTTTCAAAGTCCTTTTAGTAATTTATGTTCACACAATTTTCTCTCCTCCTCATTCTCTCTACCATTTGCAGCAGCAACTACTTTGCTTTATAGTACTATTTTTTCCTCCTTAATATTCTCTGCTCTTTTTTTTAAATAATAACTAACATTTCAAAATAACAACCTCCTACCTCTCCCTCTTTTCCTCCTTTATATTCTCTTTTCTCTTTCTTTTTCAAAATAATAGCTAACATTTTAAAATAATAACCTCCCACATCTTCCTCTCGCACTAAACTCCAATTCTAATAGAATTACTCCATCATTCCCTTTTTTCTTCTAAAAACTTATATTAGAATTTTAAATAATAAAATGTAATCTATTTAAAACAAAATGAACAAAACATTTTTATTATAAATCCTATTGATATTATATGTTAAAGGATTAATGTTTTGGTTGTTTAAGTATACAGTATGGAGGATTCAATACTATTTTTATTATGTTATAATAATGATTTTATTATATATTTTTTTGGCATATGCAGCGCAGGTGCTTTCTTTCGCTAGTAATTAATTAAGTTGGATTAACTTTTAACTGAAGGATTTGTCCATATCATATTAAAGTTCTGTTTCCATTAATTATGTAAATTCAATTGTTCATTTTACAAATTGTTCAATCGCAAGCTATCAAAGTATTCAAATTGGTTTTCTCTCAATCCTAATTCAATTTTAACATATTTCATCATCGTTTTAAATCCTTGATTCAATTGGTCATAATTACTATCTACTAGGTTTGTTCTAGATATAAATCCATAGGTTTGATTTGGTAATTTAGATTTTAAGGAATTTGTTGTTGTTATGAATTTCTAGGCTAGTTTATTCAGTTTCTTAATTATCTTATTAAATTCAATCTATGCTTTACGCTAAATAAAATTTAAACAAATAAAAAATGATTCGTATGTAATTAAAATTGTTAGAAAATTTAAGGCTTACCTATAACGGTTTTTTCCCTTTCCTTTCTTCTTTTCACATCATAGAAAACTAAATCTTGTTGGAGGGGACTACAAGAAATGAGAGATGTTCTATTTATATTAGTAGTAAGGGGCAAATTATGGTATGTCTAGTTTATTTTCTATTTTCAATAAGTCATAACTTGATCTATTTTTCTTAATTTATTCTTGTTTTATGCTTTTTTTTTTCCTTAAGTAATTTTTCTTATCCATACACACACATATAAATGTGCTTTCTTTTTTTAAATTTACTTAACGGTATCTCCTTTAATAGTTATTTACCTCCAAATTGATTGAGTTTTCATTTGTTAAGTGCGAGTCGCGTATTTCTTCTTACCTCTTAAAATTTTCTTATAATCTGAAAAGTCAAACTAAAATAATTTTTATTTTAGGAAGACTTAAATAATGAATGTAATATGGAAAGGTATTTATATACAGTGTTAAAGTGAATCAACTCAATTTAATTCTAGATGTCAAAACATCGAAAAGTATCGATATTTAGGAATAAGTCCAAATAAAGAATTAATCTTTGAATAAATTACAAAAAGTAATCAACGTTTTATAAAGTGAGTCAAATAAGTGATTGATATTTTAAATGATTTGAAAAGGATCAACATTATATAGATTGATAGAATAAAAAGTATCTTTTTTAAAAATCCATTTATTATTCACTCAAAATGTTGATCCATTAATTTAATAAACTAAAATATTGATTTTTTTATCAAATTTGTGAAACATTTATGTCTCTTCCTAACCGGTCGTTATATTGATATTTTATTTAGATTTATATCAAAATGTTAATGTTTTCGGTTGTAATTTTCCCCGATGTGTAAGATTATATGTTTATATTGAAATGAATGTCGCTAGAATTATTCATTGGATTGGTTATGAAATATACTTGGACTATCTTCCATATTTTTATAAATCAATAAATAATTCATAAGATTATGAATAATTTTGTATTTTGATTTTAATATTCATTTTAAACATATCAAAAAATATTTTTACACCTTTAAATTTTCATACTAGTGTGTTCTTTAAATTAAAGAAAAGAATACTTAAAATGAATCAACTTATTATAAGGTTAAAAAAAATATTCAAATGCATTTTATAGGTTTAGCATATTATCTTACCCAAGTTTAAGATTAAGGAATTTGTTCATAAATTATTTTTTAATTTTTTAGCTATTTTTTTATTTAATTAGCTTTCTTTGTCCGTAGTGTGAACGATGTGACAAGTGTGACCGAGGACTTGGTCCAACAGGTCTTTGGCATGGCTCTACATAACAGTACCAGTACCAGCACTGCCTGTCTTCTGGCACTAGCAGGTCCTTTTTTTTTTCCAATCGAGGTGCTTTATTGATTTATTTGCTTCCCATTAATTGAAGTCATTTAAACGAAAGAAGTTTAACTTTTCTAATGTTATAAAAAAAAATGTTATATATATATATATATATGAAAAGATTGAAAATTTTTATTTACTTGATTTTATGAAAAAAAAGTAATTTAGTTGTTTATATATTTTTTCGGTTTTTCCAATATAGAAACATTTGAAGTAGGACCAATCCTGTGCACCGTGGAACCATCCGGACTGCTAGTTTTCCTTGTAATGTAGAAAAAGTCTTTTCTTCTTTCATTTTCTCTTGAACGGGTTGATTTTCTCTTGACTGTCCAGTACTTTCGTTTAAAGTTAAAAATTAAAAAAAAATCTTTATTTTAATAAAGGATAAATTTTGAACTTAAAATTAAAAACTGCCAAGAATATGTATTTATTTATACACTGTTACATATGGCTTTAGTTCTAGACCAAGGATTCGTAGTGCCTTTTTTCAAAGTGAAAAATTGAAAAACTTTTATTTTTCGTAAGATAAATTTTAAACTCAAGATAAAAGTTGGATCTAAGAGCAATATAGCTAACTTGAATTATAGGGTTAGTAACATGAGACTATATATATAATATTCTAAACATTAAAAAAAAAAAACTAAATGAGGAAAAATTAGCTCAAAATTGTTAAGGAATTAGATTTTATTTATTACTAGAAATCTATATAAACTATATTAGACGCGTACATTGATTTTTTTATCAAATTTGTGAAACATTTATGTCTCTTTCTAACAAGTCGTTATATTGATATTTTATTTAGATTTATATCAAAATGTTAATGTTTTCGGTTGAAATGAATGTCGCTAGAATTATTCATTGGATTGGTTATGGAGAGGTGCATATCATGCAGTGTTTGCATACTAGATAGGTCTTGCAATTCGATCCATCAAAATATTATCTCAATACCAAATGCAGTCGCCATTGCATAGTTTGCTGAGTTATGGCGAGAATACGACCAATAGCCTTTGACGACGCTAATGAAAGATCATTAGATACCAATGGACAAAGTACAAGTTTGGGAAACTAGAAAAGTAAAAATCATTTATATTATCAATATATTAAAGGTTTAATCATAAAAATATTAATCTGGCCTATTAGTCATACATACCAATTTCCTATTGGTTTAAGAATATTAATCTAATTGGCCTATTTGAGTTACCTGATTTATCTATATCATATCTTTATCGATCATTTATCGATATTTGATCAACATCTGTTTAATATCAGTTTAATCTGATCAGTTTATTAGTAAAACTATCGGTTTTTTATCGATATCATATTAATATTAGTTCGGTTTGAAAATGATACAATAATAATACCAAACCAATATACTCAAACAAGCCCTAAAAATATTACTGAATAAAATTAAATATATAAAATATTAAAAATTATTTCTAAAAAGAAAAAAACTCTAAATTAATTTTCTATAAGATACTATCATATGTCATTGTAAAATTATTAAATAATATTTTAATACTTTAAATGAAACTCATATCTAGACATCATCATAATTCCAAAACTTGACCAAACTAGAACTGGAATCGTCTCCCACAGTTCTGGTTTAGTTCTTTGGAACTGGCGGTTCTCGATCTGATTTTGGAACCATGGAACCGCTATTTTTTTAAATAAAAATTAAAAAAGAATTTTATTTTGTAATAAAATAAATTTTAAAGTCCAAATAATGATTGCGTCTAAAAGTATTAAAGCATTTAATTAAAGTTTTCAAAATTTATTTAATATGCGCATTTATGTATATACAAACACATCCAATATTAATTATAGTTAGTAATGTGATATTAGAAAATACTCTAGACGATAAACAGAAATTTATAGTACAAAAAATAATCTCACATTTTTAAGGAAATTGATTTTGCTTTTTGGGGAAGTTTATATAAACTAAATTATATATGTTTTTAAGTTTTATTTATTTATTAAGTTGTCGATAACAATATATTAAATACTGTGAAAAAGATAATAAATTTTACCATTCCTACAAAATAGTTTAAATATTAATAATTATATAGTTAATATTTTATTTTTCTCTAATTTTCTTTCTTTATTTTTTTTTCAATGAAAGTAGTTACAACCGCCAGTTCTACCAGTTTTATGCTAAAGACATGCCTAGGAACCGAAAAACTGGTTATCATCAAACTGGTCCAATTCAGGTTCAGAAATTGAACCATGACTATGCCTACTCGTATCATCTATTTCTCAAAATAATTAACATAAGTCATATGTTTATAAATTAAAAAAAAAACACAAGATAAAAATTTTATAACTAAATTTTTTTTGCCATTAATTAACCCTTTTTAAAGGTCTATTTTCATTGATCATTTTCAAACAGATATTTATAAAGAAATAAATATCGATAAAAAAACTAACTGTTTAACTCATAAGTAAATTAAACAAATACAATACATATATAAATAATATATAGTATAATAAATTACATATACATATTAGATACGGAGAAAATAAAGTCAGACAAGATCGTAAAACTTAAAGATGATCACCTAAACATGGTAGAGTATATCAAGGATTAGAAATTATTTTTCGGCCCAAAAAAAGAAAAAAGATTAGAAATTATTCACATTTCCCAAAATTTTTGTCCATGGAATTTCTGCATTTTCCAAACAGACGCGGATGTTATCCAAACAAGAGAACATGCCAATGTCGGATTGTCCTATCTCCATAGCATCCATTAATCACATTCAGTCTTTGTGGTTTCTGTCGTGGCCCCCCGCCTCATCGTACTTTGTCATCATCAACTTTATTAAAGTGCTGATAGACTATCTTCCATATTTTTATAAATCAATAAATAATTCATAAGATTATGAATAATTTTGTATTTTGATTTTAATATTCATTTTAAACATATCAAAAAATATTTTTACACCTTTAAATTTTCATACTAGTGTGTTCTTTAAATTAAAGAAAAGAATACTTAAAATGAATCAACTTATTATAAGGTTAAAAAAATATTCAAATGCATTTTATAGGTTTAGCATATTATCTTACCCAAGTTTAAGATTAAGGAATTTGTCCATAAATTATTTATTAATTTTTAGCCATTTTTTTATTTAATTAGCTTTCTTTGTCCGTAGTGTGAACGATGTGACAAGTGTGACCACGGACTTGGTCCAACTGCTCTTTGGCTTGGCTCTACTTGACAGTACCAGGACCAGCATTGCCTGTCTTCTGGCACTAGCCGGTCCTTTTTAACAATCGAGGTGCTTTATTGATTTATTTGCTTCCCATTAATTGAAGTCATTTAAACGAACGAAGTTTAACTTTTCTAATGTTATAAAAAAATGTTATATATATATATATATATATATGAAAAGATTGAAATTTTTTTTTTACTTGATTTTCTGGATAAAAAAAGTAATTTAGTTGTTTAAATATTTTTTCCAATATAGAAACATTTGAAGTAGAACCAATCCTGTGCACCGTGGAAACTATCTGGACTGCTAGTTTTCCTTGTAATGTAGAAAAAGTCTTTTCTTCTTTGATTTTCTCTTGAACGGGTTGGTAACTGTTCCGATTCTACTTGGATCCTGGTTCGCTAGTCTAAATTTAAGAATCCAAAAGCGGACTTTTTTTTTTTTTTTTTTTGAGGGGCCACTAACCAAAAGCGGACTTGATAACCATGGATCTGAGATAGGCCTCAGACTTGTTAGATCTACAAGGCAGGTTCCCAACCTAAGACTTGTAGTCCGGTACTTCTTTTAAAGTTAAAAATTAAAAAAAAAAATTATTTTAATAAAGGATAAATTTTGAACTTAAAATTAAAAACTCTCAAGAATATGTATTTATTTATACATGATTACATATGGTTTTAGTTCTAGACCAAGGATTCGTAGTGCCTTTTTTCAAAGTGAAAAATTGGAAAACTTTTTATTTTTCATAAGATAAATTTTAAACTCAAGATAAAAGTTGGATCTAAGAGCAATATATCTAACTTGAATTATAGAGTTAGTAACATGAGACTATATATATAATATTCTAAACATTAAAAAAAACTAAATGAGGGAAAATTAGCTCAAAATTGTTAAGTAATTAGATTTTATTATTACTAGAAATCTATATAAACTAAATGAGACGAGTACATTTATTTCTTGTGCCTATTTGTTATGGGAAGATTACTTCTCCTATATTTATTTCTCTGTTAAACAAAAAATGTCTTTTTAAGTGAGAAATATGTCCCGAATACATTTTCCTTTTAAAGGAAACCATAATATTTTAAATGTCATTTATTTATTTCCTCCTATATATTTATATCTTTCTTTTTTTCCTTTAACGGTTTTAAACTAGGCAATGATAAGTTGGATAGAATCACAGTTTGGACCCAACCTATATTTATAACTTATCTATATTATATTTGTATAATATCTGTTTAGTCTAATTATAAATCAAATTACCAGTTTTTTTATCGATATATTTTTTAAATATTTATTTTAAAAAATAAAAATATAATATCAAAATCATATAACCTTTTCCTTTGGGTTTTATTCCATTTCCATGTGCCAAAAGCAAAAGCGAAAGGTCATTATTTGATCTTGGTGCGAATTTATTAAGAAAATTATAAAAGAGTGGCCATAGTCATAGAGAAGGTACTAACACTTTGCTTTCTAGACATTATACAATGTCGGGACAAATCCAGTAAAGGAGTGGCAGACGAGGTCATTACACCTGGCTTTCTCGACATTATCCAATGGCAGTACAATAAATTCAGTAAGAAAATTAAAAAGTCGAGGCGTTATAGCTTTAATTATAGCTCTGACAAGTCGAGGCATTATGGTTGTTTAATAATTCTTGTACTGCCATCCACCAACCAAATTAAGTTTTGGAAGCACTGTGCAGTTAAAGCAAATTTTTAGTTTTTAAATCTTAAACCTTTAATTTTCTATTTTAATTTCTGATAATTGCAAAAATTTATGTATAAAGACTTTTTGTAGGTCTGCCAAATTTGCAGTTAGTTGTTAAGATTTAGTTGTTTGATTTCTCCTAAATTGTTAATTTAAATAAACTAAATAATTAAATTGAGATAAATTAAACAAATTAATCAGAAAGAATAAAAAATTGCAGAAAAAGAGTAATAATATCAAAAATTCATAATTTATAAAAATTAAAAAAGAAAAATGTCGAAACGAAAGAAAATCAACCCAAGTACAACTTTGCATTTTTTTATCTTTCGATATTTTATTATTTTTAGTTAACATGTTTAATCATCTTAATTTAATTTATTTGTCTAAATTAATGATTCTCACCAGTCAAACAATGTCACGTGTTAAAATAACAACTAGGCAAGGCAAACTACCCATATTTAAAAAGCCTCGCTTCCAAAGTTTTATAAATATTAGAAGACTAAATAGGGGGAAAAAATACAACTCAAATAAGCAAAAAAAAATGTTAAACCTTAAAGTTATATTTTTTTTGCATTCTTTCTTTTCTTTTTGTTTCTAAAAGGAGAATAATTACTTTTGGAATAGCTCTTTTTTATGTTTTTTGGGCCAAATTTTGGAATAGCTCTTTAATGATGTTTTCTAATAATAAATATAGTTACTAAAATTTATAATCCAAATTCATCTATTAAAAGCCGATGAATTTATAACATCGTATTTAGGTGAGATAAATTAGATTCAAATCTTGTTTCTGCTGTAAAAAAAAAAAAAAAACATTAATAAATACCTTTATCTATCAAGTATCCTTATTTTCTCACTGAAATTAACATATTACGATGTATGGTTCACTATTAATAACTAAACTTGAAATAGATGTTGCCAATAGTAAAGGAAAACTTCACATTTTTTTTCCTTTTTCCTGGCATGTACCTACAATTCTCATTATCATTGATTTCACGTGTTTAGCCGTTCCTGGTAAAGCAAGTTAGTAATATGGCATTACTATCTCAATTTCGTGCGTGTATGTATATTTAATTTGAAATTTAAACTTGCTAAACAATATACTTGTTAACTCTATTATTAAATAAATAAGTGATTAATCTCGTATGATATCTAGTAGGGTTGAGTAAGTATGGTGTAATAATTTTTTACCTAGAACCTATCTTATAACATTTCGTATATACCTTTTATCATGTGCCTTTTAAAATCTATAAGGCATACAGTTTTATAAGGTACATGGTATCCTATAAAACCTATAATTTTCTTTTCATGGAACATTTAATTTTTTTTTTCCCTTCTTTCTTAAGTTTTAAGTTTGTAGATGCAGGATTCTTCTTGAAATGGTTATGTATATATTACATGAATCTCGTGCCTTGCACACATGATTGTAGAGTATTGTTGAAGAGATGATACTTGATAATGAGATGGCTTGGAGAGAATGATGGGAAGGAGAAATAAGCAATCTTAACGTCTCAAATACACAAGTGATAGATAAGAGAGTGTTAATAGATCATGTAGGTCAACCTTACAATTTTTGAACAAATTAAAGTAATAACATTTGAGTTGCCTTGTTTTGATCATTGTAAGTAAAGCTTCATCTATGGAATGTTGTTTGTCCTCTCTCTTCAAAATGTTCCAAAATGAGGAGGAGTGCCTGAATATTTATAGGCACTTAGCATGAACGGTAATCGTCAAATTATCTCAGAGATTGATAAATGAGATGGAGCAAGCTTATTTCATGTTTATTATGAATAAGCTACTCATGGATCAAGGCCAACAACCATCTTCTATGTACATAAGCCTACCTGAGAAAGGTTAAATGCAATGAACCATTCAATGATTCATGTTCCAAGTCTACTAAGCCAAATCTCCTCAAGTCATCCCAAGAATTGAATTGGACTTAGTAGGCCTTATCCCTCAACCCTCGAGTCAAACTTGAATAAATAAAAAAAAATTATATTTTGGAACCCCCGTTACAAAGTTATAGTAATATATTATATATATAATATATATTCATGTAGTATGTAAAATTAACGTATTTTCATATATTTATAATAACAATCAATGGGAAGTAATTTAAGAAGTAATTTCTTAATATCACAAATACTATAATACTTGGAATTTTATTTATGTGTGAAAATTGAAATTGCAACAAACATTTGTAGAATTTGTTTATATGGTATCAAACAAAATTGTAAAACCTACAGCAAATTCCAAAATTAAAAACTCTGGAAGTATTTCTATGGTAATTTATGGCAAAAGATAACAATACTTATGTATAACTTATAAGTTTAAACCCAAGCAACAAAAGTTCTTCAAAAGTAAAAATAATGAGCTCATCCAAAATAAAATAAAATAAGTTTTTCCAAAATAAAAATTATTAGAAGGTAGTCTATAAATAATAAGCTTGAATAAAAGTTATCACAAAATATAAAATGAAGTATTATATTTATTTATTGTTTATAAATTTTATTTTTTAGTTCCTTGTGGAAAATCCATACACATACCTTACCCCATCCTTACCCATAGCCCTCAATACCTACTCAAAACCTAATCGATTGAGTAGGATATAGGTGAGTATCTTGAATGATAGGGTTACCCACTTATCATTAATCTCTAGTAACCTCAAATTATAAAGTAGATTTTGAAAAATGAAAATTTAATTAAAATATGATACTTAGATTTGCAAACATTATAAGAGCATGATTTGATTATAGGCCTTCAACTTAATATTTAACTCAATTCGACTCATTCAATTAAGGTGGCATGGCTCAGGAATTAATTTCACACAAACAAACACACATGCATACACACATATTATTTTGAGATGATTAAGAAAAATTTGATATAGTAGGCTTAAAGCATAGCCTATCAAAATGGTCCTCCTTAACAAGAGTCTTAAATTGGTGTGGGTACATTAGATATGTGAGGAGAGGAGGAAGCTTCAATGGGGAGAAATTCTTCAAATGGACTTTATAAAGGAATACGCAAATGGGCTTGACACCATCTATAACCCAAAACCTTAAGGTATTAGGTTAATGGGTATTCTCTCTCATAAACCCTTCACATAAATCCCATGTTTCCCATGTGGGTTTTTTTCGAACCTCACACTTGCACCCTAACAAATCTTCCCCTCAAGTATAAGGCTCCACAATAGGCTAGGTCATACTCTCCCTCGACAAGAACTTATCAAATTGACTCCACTAAACCTACTTTGTGAGTGGTATGCTCACCACCTACTCACCATATATGAAGGGTTTCACAAACGAGTCACCCCATAAAGCTCTTCTTTTCATTTAGAGGACCAACCATGGGAGTTCTCAGCCGAACCATCGGCTTAGATACCAATTGTTAGGAGAGGAGGAAGCCTTCAATGAGGATAGATTCTTCAACAGATCTTGTGAGAAATACACAAATGGGCTTGACACCATCTTTAACCCAAAACCTTAAGATATTAGATTAATGAGTCTTCTCTCTCATAAACCTTTCACATAAATCCAATATTTCCCATGTGGGATTTTTTCTAACCTCATATTTGCACCCTAACGAACTCCCCCTCAAGTACGAATCTCCAAAATGGGCTAAGACATACTTTCCCTCAACAAGAGCTTATCAAATTGACTCTACTAAACCTGCTTTATGAGTGGTATGCTCACCACCTACTCACCATATATGAAGGGTTTCATAAATGAGTCACACTACAAAACTCTTATTTCCATATAGAGGGCCAACCATGGGAGTTCTTAGCTGAACCATCGGCTCAAATAGCAATTATTAGGAGAGGAGGAAGCCTTCAATAAGGATAGATTCTTGAATAGATCTTCTAAAGGAATACACAAATGGCCTTGACACAATCTATAACTAAAAACCTTAAGTTATTAGATTAATGGGTTTTTTTTTATAAACCCTTCACATAAATCCAATATTTCTCATGTGGGATTTTTTCTAACCTCACACTTGCACCCTAACAAGATAAGAAAACTCCTTAGGATTCATTAATGAAAGAGATTAATTCGATCATTAATATTAACAAATAAATGCCATTGATGTCAAAATTTTATAAATTTCTCCAATTCATCTTTAGAACAATGTCATTCGAATTTACTATTCAAATGATCAAACGACTTATGTATAATCATGAACACATTTCATTCCATCAATTATAGTGATCTTTAATGTTTTCTAACACCCTCACCTATTATAAGTGTGTTTGAGCCTATAAAGATTGTGCGCACCTTCCTCTCCATCTAGTTCTCTCTTAATCACCATTCACGCGTTACTCTCTTACACTCCACCTGGGTCATGTGTAGTGCATTACGTATGTAGCATGCAAGTGACTTATCCATTTGACCTCATAAACCAACAAACTTCATATAAAATGTTTAAATAACATTGAATGCTCTAGTAATGGTTTTGACATTATTTTTCAATGATTACACGATAAAAAATTGTGTTCTAACAACAATAATTATTAGATAAAATGGTTGATGATATTATAATGAATCTAAATTAATTAACTATCTGTTTGTGCTTTAATCGTATAATATATTTCACTAAATATTTTGTATAAATTTAATTTATTGACACTAGAATACTCATCACTAATATTTGATAAATTATTATTATGCATGACATTATAAGATATATAACTCAACGACATCTTGTATTACATAGTACTATTAGACTGTACCCACGTTACATTTGCCTAAATACTCTATTAATGAATGGGTAAATTATATCAAAAAGCATCAACGTTTGAGGGGTAAGTTCATTTAAGGTATCAATATTTTAAGTGATTAAAAAGAGGTATCAACATTCGACAAAGTGGGTCAAACAAGGTATCAATAATTGACCAATAATTAAAAATTAAATAGATTTAATTAAAAACTAATCTAAATGTTAGTAGCTTTATATGAACTTTGCAAAATATTGATACCTCATTTGATATACTTAATGAAACATTTATACCTTTTTTTAACAACTTAAAACATTGATATTTTAAATTGACTTACCTTAAATATTGATATCTTTTAGTATAATTTACCCATTAATGAATCAACAATTAAATATGAAGTAATTGCAAAATTTACTGTAAGTCTTGATGTATGGTGGTAAATATAAAGAAAGAAATTCATGTAAAATATACGAAGAAACTAACACTTAAATTGCTATAGGAAATTTCTATTAAAATAATATAATATTTAATAAAGTAAGTATTTCAGTTGTGCTATCACAGTTAAGTTCTAAGCCATTAAACAATAACTTATGAATTTGATGATATAAAGAAACTTATATGAATATACTACGATATAAGATGTATCTTTTATTAGTATTAACATATATTATGTATCTTATATTTTGGGTGTATCTTGTCTTTTTAGTAGCTTTATTTTTATAATAGTGTGTTTTAATGAACATCTTATATAGGAAGCCTTTAGTAGAATTGTATATATTATAAGACTATGCAAAAAAGCTGATGAAACCGAAAAACCGAACTGAAACCATAAAACCAACCGAAATTATGGTTACTGGTCCCTTGGTTTCGGCTTAAGATTATGATTTTTCTTTTTTTTTTTTTTATTTCAGTTTGTAACCACAAAAAACCAACGGTTAATAGTTAACCGTTTCAATATTTATAAATATATTATATAATATAATTTACATATACATATAATTATTTTTTAAAGTACATATACATATAATTTACATATGTTAATATTCCTTGGATTTTAATTAAGTACTATGTTCTGTCCTATAGTTGATAGGAATTAATGTGATAGTTGATTTGGTTTGATTTGTTAATGATGATGATGTAGCCAAAGGCTTGTTTTCCCCCTTTTCCTTAATTTGATTTTCATTTATTTATCTCTTATAATATATATAATAATTCAAAGAAAAACTCTATGATAAAGGCTAAAAAAATAGTATTTATTGAAACTTCCAATTTGATTTGTTCAAACCATTGCGTTAAATGGTTAAAAACCTAAAACAAAAGAAAAATTAATATTTTTAAGGTGGTTAACCGTTTATAATGGACCGGTTAGGGATTGAGATATTAAAAAAACTAATCATTACGGTTAGGTTCAAAAAATAAGGTCAAGAATCGTTAATGAATCGTGAACACCCCTATATTCATCCTTTGAGAATAAAAAAACATTGATGTCTTTCCACCTCAAAATTATTTCTTGTCATGATATCAAAGCAATACTAGATTTGATATAAACAATCACTATTTCGCTACTAGAATGGTTAGAGACGGAAGCAAGACCAAAGCGATTGGTGATGGAACAACACAAGGAAAGGCGATTTCCTTGTATGATATTACTACAAATATTAATCTTAGAAGTTTGATAATGTGGGTTCAATTGAAGGGTGAAAACTATGTTGAATAGGCTCCCTCTCCCATACAATGTATAATTGACGGGTGCTTATCATCATATGATAGGATGACTAGAATATTTGACTAATGTTTGCGATGTGATGGAGTGTCTGTGGGGTTTTCAAATGGAAAGCAAGCCGCTATCACAAAGGAGGGAATAGTGGTGTTTAGTGGGTAATTAAAGTTAAATAATGTCCTTTATGTGCCAAGTTTGACGTGCAATTTGATTTCTTTGTCACAATGACTCGAAGAATCTAATTGTTTTTTAGAATAAACTTTATGTTACTAGGACCGCACTTCGAGGATGCTGATTGGAAGTAAATCTAACACAAGTGATTGAGTGATCTATCATGTAAAGTTGTAGAGCTAATTCCTAATGTTATTTTTGGTAGGAATAGTAGTTTATGGAGGATGATGTTTACCTTAGAGCAAAATAATCAAGATATGTTTTCCTATTAGTGGTAATAAACCAAAGAAATATTTCAGTTGATTCATTGTGACTTATCAGGACCTTGACGAATTTTATCCTCTTATGGTGCAAGATATTTCTTAACTATTGTTGATGATTATTTGTAGGCAATGTGGATTTATTTATTGATTAATAAGAAAGAGGTTTCAATGAATCTACATAATTTCATTGCTATGGTGGAGTGTCAATTTAACAAATAAGTGAAAGTTGTACGTAGTGATAATTTTACAAAATTTACATGCTTAAATGCTTATTATAAAGGGACACCGCAACAAAATGGACATGTAACTGCAAGCATAGACACATACTAAATGTGGCTTGAGCATTGTGGTTTTAAGCTAATTTTCCTATTGAATTTTTAGGGGAATGTGTATTGACTATTGGATATTTAATCAATCGAACACCATCAGTTGTTTTGCATGGTTAAGTAACATATGAAATTCAGTATTTTAAACTACCTTCACTTAAACATTTATGTGTATATGGATTCACTAATCATTTTCATGACATTTGTCTTGATTGTGCTATATGCATAATCAAGACAAAAATAATGGGAACAAATTCGCTAATCATAATCGAATCTATTTTTGTAGGTTAACCTTATAGTAAAAAAGGTTAGAGCATGTACGACTTAGAATTGGGTATATTCTTGGTATTGAGGGATTTTATGTTTTATGAGCATCAATCTCCTTACTTGACAAATGATTAAGGAATCATGATTTATGCTAAAGATGATGTTAAATCCATTAACGTAGAGGATGGATGTGGTATAGATGACGAACTGATGAAGTTGTTGAAATGCACAATCAAGTGTCTCAGAAGAATGAGCAATCTACATAGGTTGATGGAGAAATTGCATCTAATAGAGAGTTGAGCAATAATGAGGGTACGGTTTCTTCAAAAGATGGAGGGCCTAAAATGGCATTTGCTCTTGGTATTATTGCATAACATAGAAAAATTAAGAGTTGTGAGAATAATAATATGAGATGAGGTTCAGGTGATGTTGCGAATGAGGTGCCTTTGGGTCGTGGACATTGGAATAAAATGCCATCCAGTTGTTTATGAGACTTTATGACAAGTACTATTTGTATAGTAAACCCTTCTTTAAGCTCATCTACTTGATCACACTCTGCAGGTATTACCTATCCCACAATACGCTATGTGAACTGTAATAAGTTTTCTACAAGACATCATAATTTTTTGACAACTGCTATTATGGGAATTGAACCTCACCCCAAACCTACCCCAGTTACATTCCTATTTGTTGAGAGCCAATCCTGTTGATTTTCCTTTAAATCAAAACCACCGTCTTCCTTTAGCCAATTGAAAGTCTATTCCACATCCAAAGCTTTATCATTGATTGGTTAGATGATTAATTTATCTCTATGTTAAAAGACCTAAGCTTTCTTACCATGTGAATATGCTTGCGTAGTTTATGAAGAAGCCAAAGCAAGAGCACTAGGATTCAGCACTTTGTGTTGTGCATTTTTTAAAAGGTAATTGTAGTCAAGAAATTTTGTTATGTGCTGACTGTGATTTACAATTGTATGTTTAGTGTGACTTAGATTAGGCAAGTTGTTCTTTGACTCCGAGATCCCTCACTATGTTGGTTTTATTATGCTTGGTAATTCTCACACTTCTTGGAAAACTAAGAAATAACATATAATGTCTCGCTTTTCTACCAAGGTTGAATATAGGTCCATAACCATCATATGTGATGAATAAAATCCACCATAACATGCCTACCCAACTATATGAAGATTGTTCAAGTCTAGTGAGATCAATTGATAAGGAGTGTGTGGGTGGATGGAGATTTACTTATATGGACTAATGTTTGATTTAAATTATAATGTTTATATTATTGATTAGTCTTTTATTTCAAAGATTTTGTAAGCTGCTCCATTCAAAGACTTAAGATGAATCTTCGCAAATTAGATTATAACTCGTGTCATCTTTCAAAAGGCAAGATCAAGGGATGATAAAAACTTTGTTAGATACCTTTTATGAATTAATTTATGAATTTTTTTCTTTATATTATTTAATGATATTATCAATCTATTTATAGACTATAACATACAATGTTCTCATTAGTTTCTGCAATTGTGTTGTGGTCTACCATATCTATATCGATCTATGTGTTGATAAAAAATATAGCAATTTGATTCATAATTTGGCAAGTCGTATCCGATCTATGATTCTTCCATATTCTTTAATTTACAAACTATCGAAAATGCCATATAGCTAATAAAGATACTAACTTTATAATAGAATGCCTTATATCCTAATCTAACTTGTCGACTAATTATATTTTAGAGGGTAAATGTCATGGATGGTAACTTTGAAATTGATCAATTTAGTACGTAAAACGACTTTTTATGTATGTTAACCAATATCACAGAGATACTATTAGCATGCATAAAAAGTTTTTTAGGTATTAAATTGATCAAATTCAAAGTTTATGTATTGAATTGATTGATATCAAAGTTTAGGTATCTAATTGTATATTTTGACAAAGTTCAGGCACCATTTGCGATATTAACCTATTCTAGATTTTCTCATCAATTCAACTCACACTACCTTAAGATTCATGACAAAAAATCTAGTTGTTAATAACTTTTCTAGATTAAAGAGAGCGAACATGAGATAAGAGGAGAGGCTAGCTAATGAGTGTTACTCTTATGAAAAATTGCTAGTAATAGGCACATGTACATGGTATGCATATATCGCAAATTATTTTGTTATAAGGGTACTCTTGAAATATGCTCTCTTTCAATAAACAAAAAGACTTTTATTTTTACAAGACCCTACCTTTTAAGCACTCTTCAAATGGAATTGCTAGAGATGTGTCCCATAATGCAAAGTGAGAAGAGTACTCAAGCATTACCACTCCGATAAACTCATTTTATCTCACTTTTTATCAATCAATGTGTTTAATCATTATTGATTTTGTAAGAAATCATGAGGAAATGATACTTCTATGCACTAAATGTGATATTTCAGGTCTTGAAAGACTTATATAACAAAATACAAGCAAAATTGGGAGAGAGATCAAAGTAGGCTGACTAAAATCAAAAGAAGGCTATCGGCATTCAACATAAAACAACGTAGACTAACCATTCTGAAGTAAATGTCGCCAGCCTTCAAAGTAGAAAACACTAGCCTTCAATTCTACAACTATACGTGACAAAGTGTTGGATGTCCACAGAATCGAAACAATTAGAGCCGGATGCTACGTTGCAGCCTTGTTATCAAATTTCATCAGCTTTCACTATTTACAATGTACATTGGTGCTAGGTGGATTTGCTTTGTCGGCATTGAGGCAGCCTTAAACATTCATAGATTAGAAAACTTTAACACGGGCTCCAATACTGTCGGTGTGGGAACAAGAACGTCGCCAGCTTATAAGGTACGTTGGCTACTGGACACTCTATACCGCTAGTGTTGGAGTTGGCATAAGTTCATATTTGCTTGGAAATCAACTTTTTATTCCAACGCCAGCTGGTTTAAAATGTACACCGCTAGCGTACAAAGTGTAATTGCCAATGTATCTCTTCTGCGACTCTTCATCTATAAATTTATCTTGTTGTTCATTTGTTTTGTGGAGGAAGAAAACCCTAAGCAAGAGAGATCTATCAAAACATGAGTTTGTTGATTTCAATTTTAGGGCAATAAAACCCTATTGTTTTAGCAACATTTGGAGTTAATTAGGGTTTTGATACAATTAAGTAATGCCCAATTCATTGGTTGATGGATTGGAAGACTCATGTATAATGCTTGATTGTATGACTAAGATGCCATGCTTAATCGATTTGTGAATATGCATTGATGAATTGGATCATTTGACTTATTTCGATGTTGATCTTTGATTATTTAGGAATTTAACTATTATTTCTTATAGTTTATTTGATTTGCGACTGGCCAAAACTAATTAAATATATGTGATTAGAGATATTCGGGAGGGATTCAAAAATCTGTACAAGCATATCTTGGGTTTTTGGAGAAGATTTATCATAAAGATATGCAAGTTTTGACAAAACTCATGAATTCATGTACTTTATGGTTATAATTAAATTTTGGTTCACGTGGCGGTGCTTGATTTGTAATTTTAACTAGAGTAGTGATTTCGGTGTGAGTGAATTGCTATTTATTTGATAATTATAGAAAAATTACCTTGGCAGGATGATTTATGCTATAATTGAAAATTTGCTACTTCGGGAGATGGGCAAGTTCTGGTGAGTTTGGTTAAATCTCAAGTAATCAATTTTAATATCGACTTGAGGCATCAATCCAATTCAAATGCAAATATAAGTGCATCATTCTTGATTGTTTTTAGCATCTCCTAAACTCTAAACCCTCATTTATGTTGCTAGAGCATTTGGTTTAAAGTGTTCAAATTTGTTCATTAGTTTAGTTTTTAGTTAAATTACATTCTAATAGCGTAATCTAAAATCTAATCTTTGATAACTTAGCTTAGGGAAAAATTTGAATACCTAGTAATTAGTCATTAGCTCCTTGTGGATCGACCTAGTCTCACAAGTAATATTTGCTGCATACACCTGATTTTTACTGGCTGGTTATTTTGTGCTTATAAATAGAATTTAAAATTAAAAAGCATATATAGAGCATACGGCCAATTTGGTATTGTTGCTAGGGAGCTTCATTTGCTAATATTAGGTTAGTAATTAATCCCTTAGACTAAGTTAAAAAAAATCTGAAAATCACATAAAATTTTGAAAAATTCTGAAAAATTCAAAAAATAGTTTGCTTTGATTTGTTTATTCTTGTATATCAAGTGAAGAAGTCTTCGATTTGACATTGCTTTTTGATCCAGAGATTGATAGGACATTTCACGAGATTGAGAGAAAGAAGAGCTAATGTTGAGAATAAAAGAACAATGGAAAGAAACGGGAATGAGACTGATCCACATAGAGATGAGGGACGTAATGGAAATCAAGGATACAATGGAAATGGAAATGGACTTAATGGAAATCAAGCAGATGGGCATCAAAATGATCCAATTTAGGTTGTTAGAAACGAAAATTCTCCTCATCTAGCTGTTGGAAATTAAACTCATAGATCGATGTGGTAGTACTTTATGCCTACAGTTGATGGAGTTGCACCATTCATAGCATGGCCAGCAATACAAGCAAACAATTTCAAGTTGAAGCCTACTTTGATTCAAATGGTGCAAGTAAATCAATTTGGTGGAGGAATTTTTGAAGACCCACATGATCATCTGATGAATTTTTTGCAAATTTGTGCTACTATCAAGAGTAATGGGGTATTAGATGATTCAATACCTTCGATTATTCCCTTTTTCTCTTAAGGACAAGGTAAGGAGTTGGTTAAATTCTTTACCCCCACATTCACTTATAAATTGGGATCAGGTGGCACAAAAGTTTTTGGAGAAATTCTTTCCACCCAACAAGACCATCCAGCTAAGAATGAGATCTTTTCCTTCCACCAGTATGAAGGTGAACCACTTTATGAAGTTTGGGAAAGATTCAAGGAACTCCTCGAACGTTGCCCTCATCATGGGTTTCCTTATGTGATATGGTAAGGACTTTCTATACTTCTCTAGGTGATCAATTGAAAACTATAATTGATGCTGCAGCAAGTGGTAGTTTGATGTAGAAAAGTACTCCTGAGTCTTTTGAGCTTATTAAAGAAATTGCAAGGAACGCATTCAATTGGCATAGTGAAAGAAATAGACTAAGACAAGTGGCTGCCATGTATAAGTCGGATACAGTTTCAAAACTTCAAGAACAAGTGACATCACTTAGTGAACAAATGAGTAGAATGCAACCTATGTCAAGTGCAGGACCAATTCATATGCCAAGTATGGATGTTATGCCTCATGGTGGCCCTCCTATGAGCTTTTCAGATTATTCAATGGGAGATTCTTAGGCTCTTAGTTCTAATTCAAGTAATGAACAAATGAATTTTGTGAACAAGTTTGATAGAGAAGCTAGGAACTATAATCCTTATTCGAATACATACAATTCAGGTTGAAATGCTCTTAGAGTACTACCACCACCACCCAAGATTCAACATAGGTCATTTCCACAAAAGAGAAGGATAAAACTGATACACAATTGAGCTGCTACAAACTTTGCTAGCCAAATCAAACAACCAAGAAGCCATTATTCATGAATTGCAAAAGCAGTTAGGCCAGCTATCCCAATCATCTAGTAGCCGTCCTTTTAGGGCATTACCTAGTACTATAGAGAAGAATCCTAAAGATCAAGTTGGATCATCCAATGTGAAAGCAAAGGAAGTCAATACAATTGAGAATGAAGAGGATGAGAATCCCAAGATAAGTCCTTTGAACAGAGCATTTGAGGATATGATCTTGACAAAGAGGAGACACCAACTTATGAGTTCAGAACTGAAATTCAAGTTTTGGATAGTTCAGATAATGAAGTAAAGAGAAATTTGGTTGAAGAGGATTTTATCAAGGGAGATTCAATAAAAAGTGGCTAGGAAGTAGTGAAACAAATTGAACAAATGGTTGTTAATGAAGAAAGCAATCCACTAAAAGCTGTAGAGAAAGACATAGATGAATTTGAAGAGTCAAGTGGATATGCCAAGCATGTGTTATCACAAGATTGGAGCAATGATGAGGATAAACATGATGAGGTGTATGACATTAGAAATGAGCATAAAAAGGTAAATGAGATGGAAAGAATTGAAATCTTAAGTGGACGTGAGAAGATGGAGATGCTCAAAGATGATTCAACTGAGACATCAAGCATAAAAGAAAATGAGATACCACAAAAGAATAAGAATCAAATGATCTTGCCAAATAAAGAGATAGATGTGAAAAAGGAATCCATGCCCCCTAAACTAGATGATCCAGGAAAGATTATGGTTCCATGCGCCATTGTTAGTAAGTTGATTGAGAATGCTTTACGTGATTTAGGCACTGCAATAAACCTCATATCTTCTAAGTTGATGCAAAAATTAAATATGGGGAGTATGTTGAAAAGTACAAATATGACCCTTCGGATGGTAGATTGAACTCCAAAGACTCCTATAGGTACATGTGAGAATGTGATTGTTCATATTAGTAGATATAAGTTTCCACAGACTTTGCAGTAATTGATATGAAACAAGATGATCACATGCCTCTTATCCTTAGCCGACCATTCTTGGCCACAGCTGGAGTCTTTATTGATGTGAAAGGACAGAAGATAGTGCTGAGAATAGGAGATGAGGAAGTTATGCTATGTGCTAGAAAATGTAAGAACAAACGACATAAGATTGATGTCTCTAGTAATGGTGAAAAAGTTAGTATGTTTCAAAAGAGAGTGAAGTTTGATGGAGACACTAGAGTTGCACCTAGGGAATCTTGGCTTTTTGAGCCTCCATGATTATGAAAAGTAAAAGTCCAGCTAAGGACTATAAACAAGCGTTGGGTAGGAGGTAACCCACCATGAGAGTCTTTTTTGAGTTTTTTTTTTTTCTTTTTGAGTCTTTTTCTTTGAGTTTTGTTATTCTCTCTTTTGCTCCTGTGATCTCTCTTCTCTTCTTGATGCAGGAACTATCAGATGGGAGCTAAAAAGAATGGACCTAAAAGATGGAATTAAATAGAAAAATCTTCTCTATTACTGAATTTTCACAACTGGTTGGAACTCAAAATGCAGTGAATTCTCAAAGCCGAGGAAGTACCAGTTTTCTCTCATATCTTTTTATCATTATTTCTTTCTTGTTTTTGATCTGAATGAGGAATAGTGAGACATTGTTCAATCTAAGTGTGGAGGAAGGGATAATGAAATGTGGAGAATGAATGAAGCGGAGTATGCATATGACTACCGATGTCTGCATTGTTGTTTTAATTAAATATCTAGGACATCTAAACTTGAATTGTTGAACCCCATACTTTGAATTTTTGCCCTAAAAGTAGTATATGGAAATTTGAGGCCACTTTTTTTCAAAATTTGTCATGAAATCTTGAGATTGTACAAAAAATTGTTGATAGCATCTATAAAGAATTATAAACTGACTTGCTTTGGTGCCTTACTCACCTATTGTTGTAATTAAAATACTTAGTTAAAATTAAGTAGTGAAATCTTTAAGGAACAAACTTACTTTGTATTTAACTTTGGAATTGGAAGTTCGAGAGTAGGTCAAGTTCTCTTGTAAAAAATAAACAGGCCTATTTCTAGGAAAAAGTTGGCTTGTATATACTCAATTGAGTTCTTTTGAGAGATTTTCAACACTTAGTGAAAGAGTAGAAGAAACTCTTAACTTAGTGATCCTTTATAAGAAAAAGTCTTAAATTTGTGTTGCATTCAAAAGAAAAGAAAAAAAGAAATAAGCATAACCCCTACTCCAATGACTTAAGTAATTGAGTTAAGAGTATCTAATCTTGAATGTTAAAGTGAGGAAGAGTCCTTAGGGGTCCCTTTTAAACCTAGTCACTTGGGCAATGAGCCTGAGATGTGGCCAGTGATGAGCTCGGGATATGCCAACTTAATGAACTCACTATAACAAGAAGAGAGGAAAGGCAAAAGTTCAATATTGAACTTTGAAAAAAAAAAGAAAAGAATAAGTGCTTGTATGAAAAGAAAAAGAATATGAATGCAAAAGTACCAAATGAAATGAGATTTATAACAAAAAGGAAGAAAATTTAGGAAAAGAGTAGATACCATATACTTTCACTTTGTATTACCAGGAGTATATACCTGTTAAATGTCCATGGAAGTTTAAATGGTTGTTTTTCTTTATTAGACTGTGTTTGCTTTGTTAAATATTGGGATTAAAGTCTGTTTTGTCTTGATTAGCTATTAAATTTTGATTA
The DNA here is from genome assembly GCA_024138025.1 of Combretum micranthum. Lineage (NCBI taxonomy): Eukaryota > Viridiplantae > Streptophyta > Magnoliopsida > Myrtales > Combretaceae > Combretum > Combretum micranthum. Next base: position 2,361,957 of record JAMXBD010000030.1, read on the forward strand.
TAGTAATCTAATTACAAGAACCCAGTTTGGTTAGAGCAGTAGGCACAAGAATTGCCAGTCATGAGCTTAGAAATGATGCTTGAAATTATAGGTAAAACCTTTGTAAATTCTACGACAAATTTCAACTTTGATCTTATTTGTTTTGCTTAAAGACAAGCAAAAGTTCAAGTATGGGGGAGATCGATAAACTCATTTTATACTCACTTTTCATTGATCAACTTGTGTTTAATCATTATTGATTTTATAAGAAATCATGAGGAAATGATACTTATATACACTAAATGTGATATTTTAGGTCTTGAAAGACTTATATGACAAAATACAAGCAAAATTAGGAGAGAGATCAAAGTAGGCCAATCAAAATCAAAAGAAGGCTGCCAGCATTTAACATAACACAACGTACACCGACTATTATGAAGTAAACGCCGCTAGCTTTCAAAGCAGAAAACACTAACCTTCAATTTTGCAACTATACGCCGAAAATTTTTAGATCTATGCCGTCAGCTTTATGCCGGCATTGGATGTCTATAGAATAGAAACAATTAGAGCCAGACGTTATGCTACTAGCCTTGTTATTAAATTTCATCAGCTTTCACTTTTTACAATGTATACTGGCACTTAGTAGATTTATGCCATCGGTGTTGAGACAGCGTTAAACATCCACAGGTTAGAAAACTTTAACATAGGCTCCAACATTACCGGTATAGGAACAAGAACGTCGCCAGCTTATAACGTACACCGGCTACTAGACATTCTGCACTGTTGGTGTTGGAGCCAGCTTACATTCATATTTGCTCTCGAAAATCAACTTTTTATTCCAACATCAGCTGATCTAAAATGTACACCGCCGGCGTACAAAGTGTAACTGCCAACATATCTCCTCTGCGACTCTTCATGTATAAATTTATCTTGTTATTCATTTATGTTGTGGCAAAAGAAAACCTTAAGCAAGAGAGATCTATCAAAACATGAGTTTGTTGATTTCAATTTTAAGGCACTAAAACCCTATTGTTTAGCAACATTTGGAGGTGATTTAGGGTTTTGATGCACTCAAGCAATGCCCAATTCATTCGGTTGATGGATTTTGAAGACTTTGGTAAATGAAAAAACCTATTGAGGTGGTTTTTTTTCCTTGTTTTATCATGTCTATTGCTTGATTGTATGATTGAGATGACATGCTTAATTGGTTCGTGAATATGCATTGATGAATTGGATCATTTGACTTATTTTGATGTTGATCTTTGATTATTTAAGAATCCAACTATTGTTGCTTGTAGTCTATTTGATTTGGGACTGGCCAACACTAATTAGACAGATAGGATTAGAGATAGCCAAGAGTTATTCAAAAATCTGTATAAGCATATCTTGGGTATTTGGAAAAGATTTATCATAAGGATATGCAGGTTTTGACAAAACTCATGAACTCACGTGCTTTATGCGGTTATAATCACAATTTTGGGTCATGTGGTGGTGTTTGATTTGTAATTTTAACTAGAGTAGTAATTTCAGTGTGAGCGAATTGCTATTTGCCTTATAATTTTAGATAACTTGCCCTTTTGGGATGATTTATGCTATAATTGGAATTTTGCTAGTTCGAAAGATAAGCAAGTTCTAATGAGTTTGGTTAAATCTTAAGCAATCAATTTTAATACCAACTTGAGGCATCGATCCAATTCAAATGAAAATATAAGTGCATCAGTTTTTATTATTTTTAGCATCTCCTAAATCTTGAACCTTCATTTGTTTTGCTAGAGCATTTGGTTTAAAGTGTTCAAATTTGCTAATTAGTTTAGTTTTTAGTTAAATTACAATTTGATAGCTTAATCTAAAATCTAATATTTGATAACTTAGCTCAAGGAGAATTCAAATGCCTAGTAATTAGTCATTAGCTCCCTGTGGATTGACTTAGTCTCACAAATAATATTTACTACATACGCACTTGATTTCTATTGACCGGTTATTTTGTGCTTATAAATAGAATTTAAAATTAAAAAGCATATATAGAGTGTATAATCATACTTTTTACCCTATGGTAGCTATTTTAACTACTTCTTGAGTGATAGGCAATCCTTAGCAATGAAGATTTTGTTGGCCTAGCATGTAGAGGCCTTGAGATTTTATGGCTATTTATGATAGATTTTAATGTACAAGTAATTTTCAAAATATGATGAGGTGCCATAAAAATTACATTGTCGAGGTGAAAATTTTTATGTGTGGAAATTATATTTTATAGGACCGCTTATTTCTTTTAGAAATTAGTACATCTTATTTGGGATTGATTATGTGTCCAAGTGGTTAGAGGTTGTTGCTAATTCTACTAACAATGTTAATTAGTTATGACTTTTGGAACATCTGAAAACTAAAGGCATGTACAGCTTGCTATGTATCTATGTTAAATATGGAAATACAAAAAATTTAAAACCTACTAAACTTCAATAATATATCTAACTCACATAACATAAATCAAATATAATATATAAACAAACCAATTCTAACTACATAGATAACAAGTCGCAAGTGACTTATTGACTTTACCAAACCACATACTAACAAACAAGGACATAAACTCAAGTCCATGCCTACAGATACATGTCATACTCTAATAGCAATATCAATATCCACCAAAGTCTACAGCTCTATTCATCACAAATCTATTAGATGTCATCTATACTATTCTTATACCTATAGTCAAGTATAGTATTGTAACTAGAAAGATGAAAAAAGGTCACCACATCACCTTTACTTGAAAAGTTAAAAGTGTAAGCTAATGTCTAATATGGAGATACCATAATCACATGAGAATGCTCATACAATATATTTCATAGACATACTTACAACTAAGAGCAACAAACAATTACTTATTATATTTACCTTAAGGTGTTTATAATCAACACACGAATAACTTAGTATCTTCAAGTACATGCATATAATATATACATATATATATAATATGAAGTTGGGGACTCCCAATAGTCATGACTAAGAATCACCTAAATTTGTTTGCATCGTTTTTAAGTGCAACTCCTATAAGGATAACACTATAATGATAATTGGCGTACTGTATTAATTTCATCAGTAGTTTTGGTCCATTAACCACAACTAAGTACAAGCAACAAATTAACTATTATCAGTCGGATATTAATTAAGTCAATTTAGTTTGCTATATTAAGCATGTGCAAACACTAGGCACAGTATTCATGTATATGGAATTAACATCTTGTATAGTGAGTGAAACTCATGGTTCCCAACACTAATTGAAACTATAATTACTAACTTTTCTATTTCTCAATTCTAACAATTATTATTAAGGTAATACACATTAGTACGAGTATATAATTTTAAAAAATGCTTAAAACATAAAATATTTTGATAAAAATTTTATTATTTTTTTGTATTTAATTTAATAGGAAGAACTATGTTAAAAACATATAAATTAATCCATTAAAACATTAACATGATTTTTAAAAACATTAGGAACCAGCTATTGGAGCCAACTCCTCTAATTGGAGGCTACCATGGAATTAAGGAATCTCTATCCTCATCCAAGTTTCCTAACACCAACGATGCTCATCGACACAAGATTTATTGTGTCTACATGACAACTCGTTATAATATTTTTCTTTATGATCAAAAGAAGTGTCATCATCTACCTTATCAAGACTAGACATTAAATTAGGAATCCTTCATCCACCAAAATTAGGATTCCTACTCAGATTGACAATGAATTCGCTCAGCATCTCCTTTAATCGCACCACTACTGCTTCCAACCACTCATTAATCATCTGCCTCATTTATTATCTAATCTTCATGCTCATAAATCTACCCGATTTGATGATGTTGATTATTCTACCTTTGTGGTTCCATGATCTCCCTAAGACAAACAAAGCTTTAATACCAACTAATGCAATGGAATTACACGATTAAAAAAAACATAAAATTGAAATATGTTGAATCGTGCACGGTTACCAAATAATAATCTTTTGTGTCTATTGATTCAAAGAATACCTAAACAAATAAGCATCAAAATTCGTAATTTCACTAAGAATACAAAATTTGGGGTAAAAAAAAGAGATAGCTCTTACTAATTTTCATAAGTCAAGCAAAACTCCATATTTGCACAAAAAAAAAAAAAAACATAATTTATATTGAAAACCTAAAAATTGCCAAAACAAGAACTTCTTAAAATAAGATAAATAAAAGGATAAGGAAAACACCACAAACAGCATAAAAAAAAAAAAAAAACATCTACCAAAAGTTATTATAATTTCAAACTTTCCAAAAATAGTAAAAAAATGATTTTGATGGGCAAAACAAAGGAATTTGCTTGAAAAATAATGTACGTCATCAGCATAGCCATATGTTTTGTCCATTGGCCCATTTCCCATTGAAATAGGGTTCCCAAAAACATAAAATTCCAAAATCACAAAAATTATGAAATCTCTATTGATTAATTTCTTTCCCAATTTTGCATGAAAGCATTTGCTAACTCTTCCACTGCATTAGTATATATATTTTATTATTTATTAATTTTTAAAATCAATTAATCTTTCCATTTTTCCAATTTTCTCTCTTTTTTTATTATTACTTATTTGTTTATTTAAGCTTTTCCATTTTTTATTTTCTACATTCTTTTAGCTTTTTGTTTCTTCCATTTTTTCTAGCTTTTAATCTTCCATTTTTTTTAATCTTTTGGGATTAAAAATGGGATGTCTATATTACCTTATTACAAGATATAAGAGAAGTATCAAGTATGGATTGAGTTTTAAACTTAAGAGATTTAAAATTGTTTATGCTAGTTTTGGTGTTGGTTCTACTATTTCTTGATAAAATGTTTTCATTAATTTCATTAAATTGTGTAATTGATGGATTCTCATCTCATGGGCATAATATAATATAATTTATTGAGTGAAAGAAAGGTTGATAAAGACTCATATATTCTCTCAAAAATATGATTAATATACAAATCCATATGTTATACACATTACTTTCAAGTTTCAAGTGTGCTTTTTCATTCAAAAAAGTGTAATTTCTAGTAAAGGTCATTAATAAATATTTTATAAAGAGAAAAAAATTAATAAATATGTATCTATTTTAGTTTGCTTTACTTCATTGTTGCTTTTTCTTTTTTGGAAAACTTTTTAAAAGATAATTAAGTAGAAACCATCTTCTATTATTTAGATGAAAAGTTATTCCCTATTAGACTTTTTTTCCTATATAATGACTTCCAAATGCATAGCCTAATATGTATTAACTTTATTTCTTTATTTTTCAAAAAGTAAAAGACACTAAGACTTAGGCATGCACACATCATCATAGGAAAGGACAAGAAGTAGGTTCATGGATTCACTCTGATGCAGCAAAAAAATCATGTAAGGATACTTTATTTTAGTTTCACTTTTATGGTCTTTTTAAATCATTTTAGAAAGCAATTTGACTGTACCATAAAAGAGGAGATGCTAACAAATAATAAGTAGAATGAGGCTTGAGAAAGAGAGAGAGAGACGGCAATCATAAGTTTGATGTTGAAATTCTAGCCAAACTGGATTAAGGCATGCCGGCTACCACGTACAACACTCACGCATTATAAGTTAAGGCTAACCTAATCTATAATTTATTGTGGTCGTTGCTAAGAAACTTTTAGATTCTGAAATCATTGAATTTGATTCAAAAAACAACTGGAGTTCCAAAAGAAAAATACATTTCTCAAAACGATTTTCAAATAGGCTACTTCTGTGAGTAGACCATTACCTATAATATGATCCATACCATCAGTATTTCAAAATAAGAGTATTAAGTGTCTCAACATACAAACCATGAGTACATAGCTAGGCCTTTATCAAAATATAAGTTTGAAAATAAAATTTAAAAGCCTAAAATAAATAAAATATTATAGCAATCCTAGTCACTCCACTCATCAAGTATCTCCTCGTGATCCACGTCATACCCCATGTCATCATAAGTATCATCATCAAACTCATCAGTACCTAAAAATGAAAGGAATGAGCCGAAGCCCAGTATAACAATAACAGAAGTATACACGAGATGGGTACGCATGCTTATTCTATATGCAATACAACAACCAATAGGTTATATAGATTAAAGTGTAACAAATAATAGTGGAGCACTCACATTTCGGCAACACATTAGGAACCTAGTCTAAGAAGCAGCAACTGCTCAGAGAGTTAATATAGGCAGTCTGAATACCTATATTTCCTACCTCTACAAGTAATAATCTTATCTAGGAGTCACAACCGTTATGCATCTCTATCCATATCAGTCCATTATGATTAAGCAGAGTAACAAAGCCCTTATACAACTTCTCTTCAATATGAATAAGCATTATCCCCCTACCGCTCTCCTTATCGACTACCCACCAAGCTACCTATGATGGCTTAAACGCCTAACTACCATGCTAATACCACCTAGTAAAGTTATCGCCCCTTGGATTGAGGCGAAAAAACGGCCATGCACAAGCAACAAACAATTCTTAAAGCCATCTTTAAGTATTAGTTCATTTAGAATATCTACCCTAGTACGTAACACACAAGTCACTACATATCTGGTACAAAATTTATACTTTGAACAAATAGAAGATAAAGCAAGATGCATGCTCCTAACAAATATCTACTCAAGAGATTAATTCATATAAACATTTAAATCAATTATTGACTTATATCAAACTCATATTAAATACTCATGTTTTTAGCAAATATACATTTGAAACAACATTCTCCTCTTGTTATTCATGGTCTAGTTTATCATATTACAATTATATCTAAGCCAATTACAAGTTGATATGGTCTTGTATTGGTCCCTAAAGAATTTACTAAGCCAATACTAGTTAATAAATATATATTAACTTAATTTAGCTAAGTTGGATAGAATTAATCAATCAAATTTATTTTATATCTAACTTAGTTTACTATACCCATTTTATGGTAATTAGATCATTAAAATAGTATTTTAAATAACATATCATATGTTAAATCTAATAAATTCTTATTAAGTAAAATAACTCATTTAATATATAATTATTCTATTTATATAATTTATAATCTACTTTTACATCTAAATATGCTAAGGAATTTAAACTAGTTTACTAATATGTTTATATTACCTTATAATACCATATTTATACCTAATTTATTAAAGAAATTCCTAAAATAAAATAATTAATCATTCATCTTAAAATTCATATATTAATATGAAAACACATTATCTACATTTATTTCCTATTTATTTGATTAAAATTAATTTACCTTAAATTCCAATATTTCATTTCTTATAGAAAACTAATGTACACCTTAACTTTAATAAATTGCTTCACCATCTTAAACACGGGTTCTTAAGCTCAAATTTTTATTTGAACTTTCTAACACATATATTTACATGTTTTTAAGTTCAATTGGCCTAAACTAATTAGTCAATTATGGTTTTATTTTAAATTAAACTCATTTTGTTTGGAAATAGGGCACTAACAACGACAACCGATCAGTTCAAGCCAATTTGACCATCAAGATGACCGGCTCTTGGTCGGTTCACCACCGATTTGTGAAGTAGACACGTGGGTCTACTGTTCTAAGAAGGGCTGACCACCAACAGTGGCCATTTGGCTGCCCAGCCACCAACATTCACGCCAATGTGATGACATCAGGACTGATCCGACACTGTCTTTTGATTTTTGTATTTTCTTTATTAAATTCAACTTCTAACCTATTTTTTCCATCTAAAACATGTTTATTCTATGTTGTTTCATCTAGTTCATACTTAGATTCATATTTTAGAAATTAAATTGCAAATCATAGCTTAAATCATCATCATTAACATAAGTTTATCAAATTTTCAGCTTATATAAAAACATACATGCATATACTTCAAGATTTTGTTTGATAATTTCACTTGAATAAAACATACCAATCTAACATAATCATACATATGGACATATTTCAACACACTTATATATACATATACACTAATTTCACTATATATATTACTACCATAAGATATATATACATACATGCTCATTTTGGTTCTTATGCATACATACACCTATTTTGATCATTACTTAAATCTAAGTTTACTTTTCATATTTTATATGAATTTAAATTTCATTAACATATCAAAAAATATTAATTATATTAACTTACTTGATTTGTAAAAAGAGTAGTCTAAAAGTCTTCACTACTACCACTTCAAGAATTTGAGGATGCTTCTAATGCTAATCCCCAACTAAAACCTTAGTTTTGCCTTCAATTTCACCTAGGAATCAATTGAAATAGAGATTAAATTTTAGGAAAAAATTGAGTAATTAGATAATGGGAATTGAATGGATTTCCTTACTTATTAGAGGCTTGTCTTGAAGAGGAATTGTTGTAGAATTTTTGTAGGATTTTTTGTGTGTTTTGAGATAGTTTTTCTTGAGAATTTGAGGGATTTGGGGGATGCTATAAGAGAGAGAGATTAGGGTTTTCTAAAAGAGCGTATTTATATTATTTTGTGTTTTTTAATTATCTCTAGGGTTATGGACAATTTAGTTATTTTATATGATTAGTTTAGGGGTTTTATGGTCTTATCTCATGGGTAACATTCTCTAGAAGTGGCTAAGGTTATTTTAGTCATTTCACTTCATGGAGTTCTCTAGAAATTAGGGAATTATTATATGTGTGAAGGTGTATGTTAAATCCATGGTCTTGTGTGCTTGATTTTATGGTCTTATACTTTGATTTCTTAAGCTTATGGGCTTTGTTTTATGGGCTTGAATCATGGGTAATTGGCCTTAACCTTTTATGCATGGGCTTTCTTAATAATGGGCCTGTATTTATATTAATGGGCTTAGTGTTAAACTTGTATATTCAATATGGATTTTAATGAGACCATAAGTTGCACAATTAACTATTTAACCATGTAAAATTGCACTTAATTAATCAAACAAGATGATGAATAATATGTTAGAATATATATGTGTTTGTTGAATGTTTTTGTGGGGTTTTAAAGGTTTTTAGCAGGAACAGATTAGTGATGAACAGTTTTGGTCAAGGGTGACATTAACGGCGTGACAAGCTTAAAGTTTAAAGCTTGACAAATTAAAAAAATGCACAGTCTTGGTCTAAGGTCACGTCAAGGGCTCAACGTGTTAATTAGTCAGGGCACGACAAGCTCAAAACCAACACTTGACAAGCTCAAATATACGCAGCTCTGGCTGAGGGCCAAAACCAAGAGGCGATGAATATAGGAAGCAACAAGTTTGAGGCATGACAAGTTCGAATTTAAGGCTCAATGGAGTCCACGTGAGCGAAAACTTGGTCAAAGGCTAAAATGAAGGCGCGATATTTTAAATGAATGAGCCGATATGACAAAAAGAGCTGTTGAAGCACATTTAATGTTTGGCAACTTAAAGATGTTATCTCTAATGGACATTTGAATTTTTGAAGGCTATATATACTCTGTCCTTGGGACATTCAAAAGAGAGAAGTGTGGAAGTGAAAAAGTGTCTTTATTTGCAAACAAACAAATCATTATTATTCTTATTTTCTTACTCATTTACTTGTAAATATCTAGAAAAAGAGAGAAAAATATTCCAGTGCTCTACTCTTGTATTTGCTTATCTGTCAATGAGTATTTAAAGAGAGAAAGGAAATATTTTATTTCCTAAGTGATGTAAAAGTGGTATATTTCTCAGCTTGAGTGTGTTTATTTGGGGATAAATAAAGTGTTGGTGAAGTCCTCGATTGGAGACATTGATGGATCATGGAGAGTAGAAAGTGAGCTGAACTCCACATTAAAACTGGACTCAAAATTTCTATCTCTATCTTTTTTATATTTCATATTATAATATGTTGTTAAAATTAAATTTGGTCTGTTTGAGCCTTTTATGGTAAATACTCAATTCACGCTCTTTCCTTCCCTTCTGGAGTATTCTAGTGCGATTTCACGTTTTCATTTGGTATCAAAGCCTCATCTCTATTTTTTTCCTATGCTTAATCACATATAGAGTAAAGATCATGGCATCAAATGCACTAGGATTTCTCAAGGGCCATGCTATAAATAGACCACCACATCTAGGCGGGGGTAACTACCCATATTAGAAGTGCTTAATGAAAATTTATCTAAGAGCTCAAAATAGATTAATTTGGAATATTATAAAAAATGGACCTTTAACTATAGAAGGAAAAGAAGAAAGAGATTACAGTGAAAATGAGTGGAAAAGATTAGATTTAAATGAAATTGCTATGAACATATTGTACTGTAGGCTAAATGAAAATGATTTCAATAGAATTTATACATGTAAATATACTAAAGAAATATAGGATGAATTAGAAAAGACTTATGAAGGAACTGCTAAAGATACAAAAATAAGTCTTTTGTGTGGACAATTTGAAAACTTTAAAATGCTTCCAAATGAATCTATAGATGAGGTGCATAATAGATTCATTAACATCATAAATCTCTCGAGTGTACTTGAGAAGAATTTTACTAACTTGAAAATAAATTCTAAACTTCTTAGGTCACAATCCAAGGATTAGGAAGCAAAAAGAACTGTCATAGAAGAAGCATGAGACTTAAGTGCTATGAGCAAAGAAGAACTCTTTAGAGCACTCAAAATGCATGAACTTATTAAAAAGTAAGGAGAGAAATCAAACAAGGAGCCACAAGTCAAGATTCCAGTGACGATGATAATGAGGAACTTGTCTTCATGGCCAAAATGCTCAAGAAGTTCATGAAGCCCAACAAAAAAAAAAAAAAAAGAGAGTGGATGATGACAATAGGTCATTAACTTACAAAAAGAAGAACGTGATAACTTGTTTCAAATGCCACAAACCTGGACAAATTCAACAATATTGTCCACTACTCAAAAAGGCTTCCAAAGGATCCATAAAAAGAAGCACTCATTGCCACTTTGAGTGATGATGACTCAAGTGACTCGGATGAGAACGTATGCTTCATGGCACTAGATGATGGAGTAAATCCACCCTCCTTTCCTTCTTACGATGAGCTATATGCTATGTATGATAAAGTGTGCTATAAGTTAGTTAAAGTAGATCATGCTTAAATCTTTAATGATAGAAGTAGGATAAGAGCTAGAAAATTTTCAAACCAAGCATTAGGAGATTAAATCAGAAAATGAAAAACTGCATGTAGAAATAAATAGTCTGAAATTGGAAAATGATAAGATAAATAATATGTATAAGAAGCTAAAAAGTAAAAACGATGAGATAAGCAAGATCAATGGAAAATTAACAATTGAAAATGACTTGCTGGATCTTGAAATTTAAACTATAAATAATAAAGTTGAATGTGCCAATAGTAATAATGAAATTCAAAAAGAGCTAAAGGATTTAAAAATGAAAATATATTATTAAAAGCTAGCTTAGATGATTCAAAAGCAACTATAGCCAAGTTCACAAAAGTGAAAAAGAATTTGAACGCATTTTTTAAAAATCAAATGTGTGATTCAAATAAATAAGAAATTGGCTATAGTAGAGAAAGTAGCTGCAAGTCCCACAAAACTCATCTTGTAAAAGCTACCCATGGGATATGCGGCTATTGCAGGAAATCTGGTCATATTGCACACAATTGTGCAATAAGAAAAACCATGTATCTGCATCATAAAAGCAAGCTGGTTTAGGTTCCTAAAAGGGAGATTCTTGTTACACCTATCCAAAAAGGACCCAAACTCAAATGGGTACTAAAGAAATAATACTCTATTATGTAGGGATCTTCAAATGAGAATAACAAGTGGTACTTGGACAGTGGTTGCTTTAGACACATGACTAGAGACATATCTAAGTTCACATCTTTAAACTTGAAAGATCAAGGGAATGTTACCTTTAGAGACAATCGCAAATCAACTGTTCTTAGTAAAGGTAACATCCTAGTTAACAAAGATTTAATTATTAAAAATGTGTTGCTAGTTGATGGATTAAAACATAATATTCTTAATGTAAGTCAATTATGTAATGATGGTTTTAGAGCAACATTTCTTGCCAACAAATGTTCTATTGAAAGAATTGATAATAAGCAAGCTTATTTTGAAGGGTATAGACAAAGAAATATTTACAAAATTAATTTAGATGATTTCAAATCATCAAATGAAACTTATCTATACTCTCAAAATGATAATAGTTGGCTATAGCATAGAAAATTAGGATATGGTTACATGGATGTAATTTTAAAACTTGTTAAAAAAAATCTTATCAAAGACAAAAACAAATTTTCAAAAGGATAAGATTTGTCAAGCATATCAACAAGGAAAGCAAACTAAGAATTTTTTTAAGTCTAAGGATGTTGCTTTCACTGCTTGGCCAACTATTGCATATGGACTTATTTGGTCTTACTCTAACTCTAAGTTTGGGAGACAAAAAATATACCATGGTTATTATTGATGATTTCACTAGATACACATAGACCTTCTTCCTTTCATCTAAAGACGAAACAAATCATGTCTTTTTTAGATATTGCAAGAAATTCCAAAATAAAAAGGGTCTTAACATTATATCTATCCGAAGTGATGATGGGGAGAATTTGAAAATTATGAAATGGGTGATTTTGCAGTAAATATGATATTGAAAATACTTTTTCAGCATCTGGAACTCCACAACAAAATGGTATATCCGAAAGGAAAAATAAAACCTTAATTGAAATGGCTAGAACCATGTTGTGTGAAAACAATTTACAAAAATATTTTTGGGTTGAAGCTATAAATATTGCTTACTATATATCAAATAGAGTTTTCATAAGACCAATTCTCAAGAAAACCCCCTATGAGCTTTGGAAAGAAAAAAGACTTGACATATTTATTTCCCTCCATTTGGCACTAATTATTACATCTTAAATAATGGAAAAGAACAATTAGCTAAGTTTAATGCTAAAAGTGATGAAAGAATTTTTCTAAGGTAATCCTTATCTAACAAAGCATATAAAGTGTTTATAAGAGAACATTAGTTGTAGAAGAATCCATTCATATTGCTTTTGATGATTCTTTGCCTTATCTATGTTCAAGTGATGATGTTTGTGCTGATTTTGATAAGTTTTCTCTTGAGAACAATAATAAAGAAATAAATGAACATAATAAGAATGTTATGCATGAATATGTTAATAATGATCTTCCTAAATAATGGAAATATGCAAGATCACATCCAAAAGATCAAAAAATAGGTGAACCTTTTAATAGAGTATGAATAAGATCATCCTTAATAAATATAAGTAATTTGGTTTTTCTATCACAAACCGAGCCCAAAAATTCTAAAGAAGTGTTAAAAGATGAGTTTTTTATTCAAGCTATGCAAGAAGACTTAAACCAGTTCACAAGAAATGATATTTGGAAATTGGATCCTATACCCAATAGTAGACTAGTTATTGAAACCAATAGGAACAAACTAGACGAATCTGGGATAATAACAAGAAACAAGCTAAATTTGGTTGCTAAAGAATATAATCAAGAAGGAGGCATAGATTTTGATGTAACCTTTGCCCCGATTGCTAGACTATAAGCTATTAAAATGCTTTTGATTTTTGTTGCATTTAAGAATTTTACTCTTTTTCAAATGGATGTCAAAAGTGCTTTCTTAAATGGTTTAATAAAAGAAGAAGTCCATGTAGAGCAACCACCGAGTTTTGAAAATAATGAATTCTTCAATCATGTGTTCAAACTAAACAAAGCACTTTATGGTCTAAAGGATGCTCCTAGAGCTTGGTATAAAAAACTCGGTAGCTTTCTTTTAAACAATGGATTTTCTAGAGGAAAAATTGATACAACTCTGTTTACTAAAAATCACAAGTCAGACACGTTGATTGTGCAAAACTATATGGATCATATTGTGTTTGGAGCTACTAATATTAATCTTATAAATGAATTTGTTGAGTCTATAAAGAAAGAAGTTGAAATGAGCATGATCACAGAACTTAATTATTTCCTAAGTCTTCAAATAAAGCAATCTGAAAATGGAACATTCATCAATCAATCAAACTATACAAGAGATTTGTTGAAAATGTTTAAAATGGATAATTGCAAAACAAGAACTACACCTATGAGCACAAATGTAAAATTTGATTAAAATGAAAATGGGAAAAATGTTTGTGAAAAGCTTTTATAGAGGCATGATAGGTAGTTTATTATTTTTAACAACTTCTAGACCTGATATCATATTATCGGTATGTGTATGTGCACGATTTCAATCTTCCCCAAAAGAATCACACTTAAGTGTAGTAAAATGCATATTCAAGTATCTTGTAGGCATAATTGAAATTGGCTTATGGTATCCAAAGTTTACCTCTTTGATCTAGGAGGATTCTCCGATGCTGACTTTGCTAGGTGTAAAGTAGATCGAAAAAGCACAAGCAGCACATGCCACTTTCTTAAAAATTCCCTAATATCTTGGCACTCAAAGAAGCAGAATTTGGTTGCACTTTTAACTGCCGAAGTTGAATATATAGTTGTCGGTAGCTATTGTGCACAAGTTTTAAGGATGAAACAAACTTTGTTTGATTATGGTTTAAAATATGGTAAATTACACTAGTGGTCACAACATTTGGGGATAAGTTGATTTTGGATCACAGCATTTGGAAAGTGATTCAATTTAGGTCTCTATGGACACCTGTCAATAGGAGAAGTTGTCACATGTCAACAGGAGAAGGTGACACATGTCCATAGGAGAAGGTGACACGTGTCCACAAAGACCTGAATTGAATCATTTTTCTAAACATTGTGATCCAAAATAAATTTATTCTCAAACATTGTAATCTCTTTTTAACCACTCTAAACGTTGCGATCTAAAATGAACTTATCTTAATCCTCGTGAACCACTGGTGTAATTTATCCATTTAAAAAATGAAAATGTTCCAATTCGCTGTGATAACACAAGTGTTATAAATTAACAAAAAATCCAATTCAACACTCAAGAGCAAAGCATATCAAAATTAGACATCATTTTATTAGAGATCATATTCTAAATAGAGATATAAGCTTAGAATTTGTTGATACAAATGTCACGACCCTATGTGGGGCTAGTAGGATTGCCCTAAATCGCCATATCACGTGTGCACCCAACATGAGGATCGCCTTGCAAGTCAGAGTTTACAAGACTCTAATTAATTATCCTCTCATTGTATTATACATATATAAGTTTATTATGAAAATAATTTATTGGATATCGAAACTTCCACAGATCACAAGACCGCAGAGAATCAGATATCCTACCAAATGACAAGATAAGGTAAACCTAGGTTTAACACAAAATATCAACTAGGTTTAGGTTAAGAAAAAGACTACATTTTCATGTTTACTCTCTCAACTAGGTTTAACCTATCGATTCTCGATCTTCTATCAGTCTTGTACAACTTGATCTTTGTCACGCTCTGCACTCAAATCCTATCCCATCCATTCATTCAACTTACCTGCAAAAGCAAACTGTTGGGGAGTCAGCTACAACTAGCTGAGTGAAGTATACCCTCGCTCCATACCGTTCAAGCAAAAGCAAATAAGTTATTAAACAAGCATATGCAATGCAGACAATCAAATGAACAAATATATATGGCCAACCGGTAACCATATAATATATTCGGATTTACGCCCTCCGAATCCGAGATTAGGGTACATCCACACATCAGCACCCGGACCGCTACTACTTCGGGAATCAAATTTATTCAAGGAGTTTTTCATATATAGAAAATAATATACATATAACAACATCCCATTGAAGCAAGATATCCTTAACAATGACCCGGCGCGATCCTAAGAGGTGGGTCGTCTCCCCAGGATGACTTAGTTCCCATTCCCCTAGAACAAGGCCCATGGTACACACTAGGCATATACCACTTCGGTCCTCCATGTTCACCGTCCTAGGGACAGTGTAGCCCATCCGAGTCAAAGTGTAGTGGTGATGGCCTTCTACATGCAATCGTGCAATGCATGATCGATATTATGATTATCACGCCAATACTCATTAAGTCCATTTATTTGGCGATCAGACAATTATCAAACACTCGCAAAGATCAAAATGATTAAACAACACTCAATACTTAACGTTCAGAATAATGTATAGTATTTTCAACACAGATAACAAACACGAGCAACCATAAGTGCAAATTTCCCAACCCCATACTTGAATCATTTAATTTATATTAACAAAATATCATACTCTAAACCTACAAGCACAAGCAGATATGAAGGTCATCGGAATATACTCACCTATTTATCCTTGCTTAATGGTCATAGAAGTCTATAAGAAAACTTGAAGACGGATCTGTCTCGCCTGAGAATTTAGATAACAGATACTTATTACTATACTATTATTCATATAAAGAAACCTATTGTGTCTTTGTGTCTTAAACATTGAGTTTTAACATTCTTAATCTAACCTTAACACATAATTAGTCATTTTGAATTTGTAAAGGCTACGCTTCGTAAGTTAAACTATAAAATTCATATAATCTTAGTTTTCTTAAGAAAAATATTTTAGTTGTTTTCAAATATCGAGTTTAATCACGAAATCTTAAATTGGGCATATTATACTTGTTTTAATTTAGATTTTAGCATATGAGTAATCATTGAAAACTTATCGAATATAGTTTTTAATTGTCAGGTTAAACTAATCATTTTGTATATTTTTCCTATATTACTTTAGGGGCTCGAAAGGTATCGTAATGATACCTAGGTTTCTTTTTTTATATTCTTAATTATTATTTCAAGTTCGATTCCTTGTTTCATGTTTATTTCATCAAGTATTAGTGACTAAACTTAATTTAAGTTCATTACTCTACTTTTTAGTTAAAGCGTATACATTTATATTTATTTTCATTTTTCTTATCTTGATCTTATTTTAAGTATGTAACCTTAATTAATTTGATTATATTAGCTAATATTTATTATTTCCATTAATCTACACTTTATATCCTTATAGTCTTACAAGTGTTGAATTTTACTTAGAGTTACGGAGTTCTTGGTTAAGTTTAATCTTTCAATTACAATTTATATTATCTTGATTTTCTAATTTGTAATTGAATTACTTAAATTTTATTCTAGGAATCTTATTCTTTTATATGTGTTGAAATCTTCATATGTCTATATAGGTTTGTTATTGAGTATATCTAATAGATTTAAGCTAAATACCTTTTATCTATATAATACTTAAATCATATCAAGTTTATCTATTAATATCATATTTCTGCATATGATCTGAATCTTATATTTGTATATAAGGTCACATATTGAAGTTTAATTACATATCCAATCTTCTTATTGATCGGATAATCAAATATGTTTCATTTATCAAATTAAAGTAAAATTTTTCTTAAGTTTTCTTATAGGGATGAAACTTTTATTATAAGGTTCTAAGGTTTTCTAAGTTTTTATTTTCCTCCTTAATTCCATTTCTACTCATGAATATATGTTGTATGTGATTTAAATTATTTAAACTTGTCATAGAGCATCTCTATTCTTTTTGAATGTCAGAACTACGCTATAGGTTTACTTTACTTAATTCTAATTATTTCTTTAGCTAAGTTTTATTTCATAAAACATAACGAATGTTTATATAAGTTAAGTATATTTTTGTTTTAGTGTTTTCGATATTAAAATCTTAGTTTGAGTCTTATTTATGTAAATTATACTTAATATCTAGTTTTAACGGTTACATCTCAATCCTAGTGATTTATCTTTAAATCATCATTTGCTAACTGATATACTTTAATGATCTAACAATTTCAATTATAAACCAATGGTTATTGTCTTGGAACCATATTTATTGAGATATCACTCGTTTTGGAAAATTGCTATTCATTTCCCAGGAGGTCACCCATCCTAGGTCATGAGCATGCTTAACTTTTAGTGTTTTGAGAATTTTTAGTATTATACTACGTATATCTCTATAGTCAAGGTTCTATATTTTTCTTACATTGTTTTCAAGTTGAAAACTAAATTCTAAAATCTACAGAATCGGATAGATTTAGGTTTTTCACCTACATGATTAGAATTTCCAGATCTGATAGGATAAACTAAGGTTTTAGTCTATATAGGATTGAAATATTATAACTTTCATGTTTGTGAAATCGGAATTTTAATTTGGGCTTTAGATTATAAGATTTTGATCAGTTATTGATCCTATCGTGTATATTTCAACTCTAGCAATTTATCTCTAAATTTCTATTTACTAATAAATATTCTAAATATTAATTATCTAAAATTATAATCAATTTTCTATCGTCTAGCGTTTTTATTTATCAATTTATTATCTATTTGATAAGCGAAATGTAATACCAACTAGTCTAAATATACATCCTAGCATGACATAATTTTATATTATTATCATTATATAAGCATGTAAATATGTATATTTATAATAAAAACAAATATTAAAACTCTTAATATTATGAAACTTCTACGTACAGGATCATAATAGCAAAATTTTAGAGTGGTCAAAACCTTACCTTGTGTGGTCTTGAATTGAAGAGTGTATTGCCACGATCACAACACCACTTCCGGAAATGGAATCGGTTGTCGTATATGAAAGATACGAACTTTTGAAGATCGGATGAGCTTCTAGATTCCTTTTCTATTATTTTATTTTATTTTTTTCTTTTTCTTTTTTTTCTCCTTCTCTTCTCCTGGTCGGAGAAGATTTCCTCTTTTTTCTTTTCTTTTTTTTTTCTTTTTCCTTCTCCGATTCGGAGAAGTTTTTTTTTTTTCAAAGTCTTCTGGGAAGACTTTTGCCAGATAGAGAGAGAGAATATAGGAGAATGCGATGAGAGAACGAGAGGGAGAATTTATAGAAATTTTTCTGGTTTATTGGGCAAGTTTCATTTTTTGGATTCTAATTAATACGTACGATAAATACTCATTCGATAATATTTTTAGATGAAAATTTACGTACCTACTATATTAAATATTCCAAACACTATGGTATACTTAAAATTTTGAATTTAAGACTTTTACTTTTCGGCTTTATTAACTATTATCGTAAATTATAATTTATTCTTTAAGGGTTTTAAATTATTAATGTTTTGGTATTTTATGACCTGTTAATAATTAAATTGTCATTAATTTGACTTTATTTATATTCTACTATTATAAATTTATAATGTTTATCTTTTGTTTGTATCTTTTGAATTATTTTTGGGATCTAATTTATTATTTTACTTATCTTTATTGGTTTTTTTGTTTATATATTAATCATATTATTATTGTTATATCTTAGGAAAATTTTTCTTTGATATAGGTATAGTTTATGCTTATATTTTTATTTTAATTAAGTCTTTTATTGTCCATATTGATAATTACCAATATTAAATTCAAGAAAAGCGGGGATAATTTTTTGGATATTTTCTAAAGTTTCTGCTAGACATTACCATCTATTTAACAATTACCAAAAATTAAGTAGACGTATAATTCAGGGTGTTACAACAAACAATCAAATTACTGATATTTTTACGAAATTCTTGAGTAAAGATCATTTTGTACTTTGCAAAGAGAATTAAGCATGACAAAAAAAGATAAGTGCTAAATATTATGGAGCCAATATGATCTAGAACTTGATCTAAGAACAAAAAAAGCTATTTGTTGTTCATATACGTTTCCATGATGCTTGTAATTTGTTCTGTTTTGCAAAAAATTGTTATATGTGCACTTGCTCAAATTGAAATTTTTGCTAACACTTGATTTTGAATGCTTAACATACTCAGTGATGCTTTTTGGACTCTTTGAATATTTAAGAATATTTGAATATTGTTTTAGATTTGTCTGTGCATGCTTGAGAAACTTATTCGCGATTCATAAGTGTAATATATTCTTTTTTATGAGTACTAAAGAGAAGAAGTGTAGAATGCACAATTAACATGCATGAAATGTATTTAATGAGTTCAAAGGGGGGACTAAATGATGAATTAAGTATAGTATGTGCATTTCCCTAGAAGTAAGCATCAAGTCTTTAAATTAAATATGAGAAAAATCCTTTGAAACATAGATGCATAATTGAAGGCGAGTATACTGAATTGAAAAGGGGTTAATTATACATGATTCCTCATCAAAAGGGTAAGATTGTTCAACTTGTATGTTCAATATGGATTTTGATGAGATAGTAAGTTGCACAATTAACTACTCAATTATGCAAAACTGCACTTAATTAGTCAAACGATATGAATGCTAAAATATGTGTGTGTGTGTGTGTGTGTGTGTTGTATGTTTTTCATGGAGATTGTGCAGGTTTTAAGGAGTAACATATTAGTGATGAACAGTGAAATAACCATGAAATTCCCAATTTATATTCTATATGTGTGTTAATAAATTTATACATACTTTTGATATGTATTGAATATGATTTTTTTTCATGATGAATTATGTGTTTTATTATTGTGTTAAAATATTGAAATATTCTAGAATTTATTAAATATTTAGTTCATAAAATTTTAATTGTATTCATATGTGTAATTTATGATTTGAATGTGTTGAATTAAGTGGAGGAATGCATGTAACTAAGTCCTTATGTAGCAGAATTTTTTAGGCAAAAAATAAAGCTATTAAACACTCATTAAGGCCTTAAGACAATGTCATTAAGTAACAAAAGGTTAAGTCATTAATTGCCTTAATTACAAATGCCTCAAAAGTCAAACAAGTAGATAATATCTACTCTTCAAACTTAAATTTTCGGGCAAAATTTCAGACCTTAGCCAAACCCTTTCTCTAAGCTTCAAAACACCTCTTAACCCTCTCAAAATCTCCTCCAAGGTAGCATAAGATTAAGCCCTTCATTTTCCATCACTTTTACCACCAAAAGATTGCTAGAGGACCATTAAACTAAAGCCTAAAGTTCTATTGGTGAGCTTGTCTTTCATGTCTTAATCTTATGCATATATGTGATTTCTTGATAATAGTGTGCTTATGCTAAATATGAGAAATGATGTGTCCTATATGTTAATGGTAGTTTAAGTAGTATATTAAGGCTACAAGAACTTATAGTATATGTTTTATGTGTAGCAAGAAGTATGGGTGTTGTTGAATTTGGGAAGAAGATAATTTGGGTAGTTGAAGTGTGGATTTGGAGTTTGAAGTATGATAAGTATTAGAAGTGTTTGAAGTGTTGTATGAAGTTTGCATAAGGTTTAGGACATGTTAGGAGTTGAGAAAAGTTGTTTTTTTTTTTTTTTTCAAGTTTAAAGTGTTAAAGTTTGAAAAATTTCGTATAACTATCACTACACCTGTCAAAACACCCCTGTTGCCAAGGGTGTAGTGCTCTCGGATCAAAAATTTCATTTCCCCTGAGTTGAAACGGCCTCCAAAACACCCCGTTGCCAAGGGTTAGTCTCCAAAACACCCCTGTTGCCAAGGTGTAGTGCTCTCGGATCAAAAATTTCATTTCCCCTGAGTCAAAACGGCCTTCAAAACACCCCGTTGCCAAGTGTAGCGCTCGCTGATTTCTTCCCTGACGCGATACTGTTTTGTAAATTGATCATAACTTTTTCATATGAACTCCGATTTGAGTGATTCAAATTGCGTTAGAAAGCTTAAAAAGAGATATACAACTTTTTTGTTTTGAGTTTTTTTCAAAATAAAAACTATCAAGGCCGAATTTTCGTATTTCCAGCTGATACATTTTCCAAACAAAGTTAAAACTTGTTTTTGTTTGTTTTATGTGTATTTGCTTTAACAAATGGATCTTTTAGACTAAAATGAGATAGATATATGATAATTGATGTGTTATGATGATCGAGTAATATAATTAAGCATGATTTAAGGATATTTGTATGATTTAATAAATTATTGATTATCTTTACTTGTTTTAGGATCTTGTGATAACTTATTTGAATGTATTTGTATGGTTATGTATGAGATTAGTTGAAATGAGTTTAAACTAAGTGTGAATTGTGATAATTCTTGTTGAACAGTTATTGATCCTCGCTTGGCCACCCATTAATTCCCAAGCTAATACAGGTACGCAGTAACTTGCTTGTATGCTTGTTAGGATAGGCATACTTAAATTTGATATAAGTTCTAAATGACTTAAGTATTGCTTGAATTGCTTGTGTTTTCACCGTTAAATCCGGTTCGAGGAGCGGTAACTTATCATGATGCAATGATAGGTTAGTGTAGACGCTTAGGCCAATAGTCATGATGCAATGACTAGGCTCGGCGGATAATCGATAGGAATGTATAACGAGCAACATTTACTTACTCTTGAGAGGAAATAATATAATCTAATTCAATGTTTATGGGAGCATGTGAATTGCTTTATATTATGGATTGAGTTAAGTGAAGCTGAGTAACGGCTATATAACCTGGATGAGATTATTATTTGCAATGTAACGTTATCTAGGAGATATAGGTATTCGGGCTACCTATCAACCCCTGAGCGTTGTGAGCATTACTCAGGACCCCCAGATATCCTCAGCTTGTCCCGGAGTTTGAATACTCCAGTGTTGATTTGTTTAAGAAATATTAAAGAAAGATAAATGAAGCAATTGTTTTTGCATTGCATTAGTATAGGTGTGTATGGCTTCGCTTTTGTTTGTGTTGTGCTGTGTACTGGGCCTCTGGCTCACTTTTGCTATTTTCAGGTGTTGATGATGATTGTTATGATGATATGGGATTCGGGTCAGATTGGGAGAAGTTTATGGACGAGTGGGATGAGTAGGACCCTGTGGCGAGAAGTTTTTGAAGAAAGTTTTATTTCATGTGTTCGTTTAACAAATGTATTTTGTATTTTGGAATAGAGGCTTGTTAGTTATGCCTGGGTTGTATTAAAAGACTTAAAGTCTATTTTCTTCATTTTGTAAGACTTATGTATATTTTGTTGTGTCCTATGCTGGACACAAGGATGTAAATATTTCCTTAAACTATTTTATGTAAATAGATTACTCAAGTGAGTAATCCTTTTGTAAAAGCTTTTATAACAAGTTTTAGTAGTTTTAAACAAACAATTCACATAACTGTAGATTAGGACAACCTTATAATACGAAAGTATTATATGTGGTTGGGGACTTAACTTGCTAAGTCTTAAGGATTAGCAGGTCGGGTCTTTACAAACAGTCTTGGTCGAGGGATACGTCAAGGGCTCGATGAGTCCACTGGTCAAGATGCAACAAGCTCAAAATCTAAAGCTCGACAAATTAAAAAATGCACAGTCTTGGTCGAAGATCACATCGAAGGCTCAACGTGTTAATTAGTCAAAGCGCAAGACCAATACTTGACAAGCTTAAATATATACAACTCTGGTTGATGCTCAAAACTAAGACGTAATGAATATAGGGCGTAATAAGTCTGAAGCGCGACAAGTTTGAATTCAATGCTCAATGGAGTCTTTATAAGCAAATATTTGGTCAAAGGCTAAAATGAAGGCGCGACAGATTAAATGAATAAGTCGATATAGCAAAAAGAGCCTTGAAGTGCATTTAATGCTTGGAGACTTAAAGACGTTATCTCTACCGGACATTTAAATTTTTGAAGGTTATAAATACCCTATCCTTAGGAGATTCAGAAGAGAGAAGTGTGGAAGTGAAAAATTGTCTTTATTTGTGAACAGAAAAATCATTAATTTTCTTGTTTTCTCACCCATTAACATATAAATATCTAGAAAGAAAGAGAAAAATATTCTAGTGCTCTATTCTTATATGTACTATCTATCAGTGAGCATCTAGAGAGAGAAAATAATTTTTTTTTTATTTCCAAAGTGTTGTAAAAGTAGTGTATTTCTCAGTTTGAGTGTGTTTATTCGATGATAAATAAAGTGGTGGTGAAGTCCTCAATTGGATGCATTGGAGGATCGTGGAGAGTAGGAAGTAGGCTGAACTCCACATTAAATCTTGACTCAAATTCTCTATCTCTATCTCTTTCATATTTTATATTATAATCTGTTATACATTGTCTGTTGCTATTAAAGTTAAATTTGATATGTTGCATTAAAATTAGTTGTTTGAGCCTTTTAGAGCAAATACTCAATTCACCCCTCCCTCATCCCCTTGCCCCTCCTCTTGAGTATTCTCTAGTATGGATTCACGTTTTCACTTAGGCTTTTAGTCGATGAATTGGGCCTTTTAGATTATGGCTTTTAGACTTTGACTTTTAATTGTGGGCTTCTTGAATATGGGCTTGACTTAGTTTAATAGGCTTGCATTTTAATGTCATAGATTAGGCCTTTAGGTTATGGACTTGGGCATTTAGATTATGTACTCAGGGTTTTAGATTATGGCCTTCAGAAATTAGAATTGGCATAAAGAAGTTTGAAATGGAAATTTGCTAGTTTACATTAGAAATTCAACTTAGGAATTTTGATTAGTGGATAATTAACATTGCTCTTGCTTTTAGGAATTTAAGGGCTTGGGAATTTATATTTGAAAGTAAATATTTAATTTTAAATTTCTAAGATTTAAGATATTAGAATTTAGGATAAATTTAATGTTTAAGGATTTAGGTGATTAAATTTGACGAATTGAATTTAATTTAATAATTAAAAAGGCATAAGTTAGGCTATCATCATGAATTTGGACATAGTGGGACGATCCCACCTCCTACATAATTAAACATGTATGGGGGACTAGAATGAATCTTCCTTATAAACATTTGGTCACTCCATTAGATAGGACGATGTCCATAAGAAGGTAATTGATCTAACACAGAAGTGTGAGGAGTTCAAGCAAAAATAAGAGCTTTAGTCTTAGTGTACAAATCCATGGCCATCTTATCCTCAGCCACCTTCTACATCAACTTCAAATGGTTACTTAAAACAACCTCCTACTTCTAATGTTTTTCTATAGTTCCCCCAATTAGGGTATTCATGGTTCAGTTAACAGGTCAGTGACTCCATTTTTTTAACCAAACCATAATAATTGCAAAATGCCCTAAATTAAGGGACACTTATAACCCACCACGTGTCCATATTAAATATGGATACATAAAGACTTTAGACCTACTATAATCCACCATATGCCTCATAATTATATATAATCTCTTTCGCATCGGTGACTTGAAATATTATAAAAATACATACAAAGATTCATAATCTATCACATATTATCATCTTATATTCTATATTGATTCATCTATCAAATGATTCAAAGAAAAATCACCCTACCAATACTATAAGAATTGCACATCAAAATTAAGCGTTACAGATAAAGTCTAAATGCATGTTACTATGTAGACCAATATATATAACCTATTACATGTCCTCTAAACCTGAATTGAAAAGTCTTTAATGCTAGTGACATTTTCCAAGCTTGCTAACTAGTTGTCCACCTATACATAAAAAGATAAAGAGTGAGCGAGAGCTCAGTACGATACTACGACAAAAAAAAAAAAAACCACCACAAGAATTTTAGGCTTTAGAGACAAAAAATTTTGTCTCTAAAGTCAGAGACAGAATCTTCTATCGCAGGTTTCTGACTCAAAAATCATTGTTGCTAATTCTTTTAGAGATAAATTTTTATCCATCACAAATTTGCAGTAGAATATTTCTACATCTGATTATAACAAAATTCATCTTTGATTCTTTACATGTTACAAAGTAAAAATAATAAAATTATAAAATTCGATTGCAAATATATCTCAAATTCTTCTAGATTACAAAAATTTTATAAAAAAAAAAAAATAGACAAGTTCCACTGCAAATCTATCTCTATTTTATGATTAAGGTATTAATTATAATTTTCTTATTTAGTTCCATTTCTTCTTACTAGTATACTGCTCTCATTAATTATCCTTTTAATTTGTTTTACACATGTTCATTTTAATGAGTTATAACAAGTTGCTTTATCCTTTCTAGAGGGTTACCCATCATGAAGTGCTCTACAATGAGCACACTTAACTTTTGAGTTTTTATAAACTTTTAACCAATAAAACAATTGATGTTTTTATAAATAAAGTTCAACCACTTTCTATTTAAATGATATCAAACTTCTAAAAATATGTTATAAAAAATATTTAATATACTTTTAATGGATAAATACTAACTTAATTAACTTATTTTATTCTTATATTTATATTTTACCAATTTTGATGCATTTTTATTAATAATATATTTACTAAAAGAAAATATACTTTATGTATTTATTTATATATTCAAATATATGGTAAGTCTATATTTTATACTAACTATTTTAGATTATATATTTAATTATTGAAACATACTATACTTTTAAGTAGTGTATTATCTTTATAAATTAAAAAAATCATATAATTAGATGAATTCCGTCGCAAATCTATCTCTATTTTAGGATTCAGGTGTTGATTATAACTTTGATTTAGTTATATGTTGTTCAACTATTATAGTGCTCTCAATACGATTCTAATGTGCTTAACATTTTTCATTTTGATAACATCCAAGAAATGATTATATCCTTCCTCAGAGATGACTTATTAACTTTATAATGAACATACTTAATTTTAGAGTTTCAACAAGCTCTAAACCAATAAATTAACTACGTTCCTCATAATTAAATTTTGATCTCTTTATAATTTAAAAAAATGAAACTTTTTATTTTTGTTACACAAAAACATTTAATGATGTTTTATGGATAAATATTAACTTGACTGACTAATTTTATTATTTTAGCTATATTTTTACCTATTTTTATTATTTTTAATTTTTTTATCGAATTATATATAAAACATATATGGTATATAAACATAACTTACATAAGATATATTGATAAATTTATTATAATATACTTTATATGAATATATATTTAATGATATATGTAATATAATAATTCTATATTTATATTGCTTCTGTTATGTTATATATTATAGAAGTGAAAACATTATATCTTTGAGTAATATATTACATCCTTTTTATAAAGTTTGTCATTACACATAATATGTTGTATAGAATTTATAAATATAAATTATACAAACTATAGATAATATTCTAAAAAATATTATATTTAAATATATTAATATATATATGTACTCAGTATAAATTTGATATGATTTGTTTAATTTTATTTATTGAAATATTTTATATTTTTTAAAATTATCTTATGCATTTTTATATAGTATGTAAATACATATAAGATATTATAAAATTTAATGCATCAATTTTATGTTATTTCTTATATATCATATATTATATTGTTGTTATACACTATACTATTATGTAGTACATTGTAAATATTTTATAAAAATATTATTTTTACTATAATAAACTTATTTTAATTACTATTTGTAATTTATATTATATTAATATATATTTTATTAATAAATTATTACAAAATAGAATATAATACAAACATATATAATATTAGTTATATTTATAAATATATTTTATGATAAAATTAATTAGTACTTATATTATAAGTTTATATTGTATACTACATATCTAGATATATTATATATAATAAGTATAATAAAGAATATATCATGAATATATACTTAATGATATATATTTAAATATATTAATTTAGTGTAGAGATAAATTTGCAATAGAATTTGAAAAGAAAAAAGATGGTGCTAAAGTATTAAATTTCCTATTAAAATCAGAGATAGATTTACAATAGAAAGAAAAATGGCGCTAAATTATTATATTTCCTACTAAAATCAAAGACAGATTTGTAACAAACGAAATTCTATCACAAATATGTTTGTAATCCGTTGTAGATTCTATTGAAAAACATGTATGAATTACAAAATATGTCATAATTTTTTTCTTTAAAATTCTTTGGAAAATTTGTCTCTGATTCATCTATTTAAAGATAAAAATTTTCCATTGTAAAATATTTATCTTTAAAGGCCAGTTTTTTAGTAACGTGTAGGCAAACACATATCATTCACATGCAAGCTTAAGTCTAACATCAATATAACCAATTATTATCTTTGCTTTTAAGTCTAGCAAACAACATATGGATAACTCAGTATCCTAACAACACACACTTATAAATATAATACACACACACACACACACACACACACCACACAATGTTAGGCACTTCCGAACAATCAAAAGTCCATGAGTCCATTCTTAGATTTACTCGTAATCATCTCCAGGTCTGACTTCACTAGAGATAACATCACATAAAGATCATTAGGGTGTTGCGTTGACATCACCAGTACTCTTAGTCCATCAACCACAGCCAAACGCATGCAACACATAATAATTATGGATGGTTGAATAGATTATTAGTCATTTTATTAAACCATCCTATCATGCACAAGCAACACAACAAAGTAATATATATACCTGGAAAGTAGACTCGTCATGAAACTAGAACCTTTTAGACCTGAGTTACAAAGTAAATAAAACACTTAGAACTATCTACAACCCAAATTTCATCGATATGTTATAATTTTGATAGCTTGTGCTCCTACCCTAAAAGTTAACGGTGCTTACATGTACGTTTAGTTTAGAAATAAGGATTTAAACTTGAAATAAAAGGAAAATAAGTAATTAATTTAGTGGTGTTTGGATTCCAAGGTTTTAAAATGATTTTAAACCCTTATGGATGAATTTGAACAAGTTCCAAAGGTTTACAACAAAGAAAACATGAGTTGACAAAAAGTTGTTTTGCACACAAATGCCAACAAAGCTTGTGTCCTCACTCATGTACTTCTATACAGGTAAGTACACCACTTGTGTACTCACTCGTGTGGGGAATAGAAGCATGATTTTTAAAGACTTTAAAATCACTGTTTTCCACACGGGTCTCAACATGACTCGTGTATTCACTCATGTGAGGAGCATGTCACGACCCAAAAGGGGGCCTAGAAGGAAAACCTGAAGTAATCATATCAAGTATGCATCCAACGTATGAAAATTGTTTTGCAAGTTAGAGATTTGCAAAACTCTACTTAATATATACTATACAAGTTTTAATTCATAAAAACATTTATATAGCTAAGGAAAAACAGATTCCCACAGTCCTCTAGAACCGCAGAGAGTTGTATCTCCCACCACATAGTAAGATAAAATGGATACTTATATATTACAAACTTTTAAACTACATTTAACTAATCCAAAACTAAGGTTATCTTATACATTACAAAATCTCAAACTTAAACTATAAACATATAGGTTACACACAAAGCTAAACTTCTTATCTTCAAGATCTTTACTAAAGATGAAATACCCCAAACCTTCACATATATTAGAAATTGGGTTTAGATAGATTTGAATGAATTAAATTAATCATAGGATATAAATAGACAAGTTGACAAAGTTATATTAGTAATTAATTAAATGAAATTTGATATTGGAAATCTAAATTCACTAAACAAGTCATTGAAATGTTTAGAGGATTCCTAAACTCTTGATTCTTAGCCTAAACATTAATTCCTAAATCTTTACAAAATTTGAGTTCATTTGCTTGAATAAAAATATCAGTTCTTAAACCTGAACTCAAATTGAATATCTTTGTATCCAAATTAAATTCTTAAATTAAGTTCTTATTTTAAGATCTTAATTTATAACCTATCGATTCAAAAACATCTTTTAAATACTTCTGGAACTATAGATATTGATCTGATAGTTCTAAACCTATACTCTATTTCTAAAATATATAAATTTAATTTTATCCTTTCCTTTCCTTTTCTTTATTTTACTTCTTTTTTTCTTTCTTTTTCATTTACGTTTTTCTCTTTTCTTTCTTTCTTTCTTTCTTTTCTTCTTCTTCTTCTTCTTCTTCTTCTTTCTCTCTCCAAATTCAAGACATGAATCTCAATTTCAATAAGAGAAAAGGAGGAATCAAGTAGAATATGAGAAAGGAGAAGGAAATCAAAGCTAGAAGTGCAAGAAGTTGCATGATTTAGCCAAAAAGATAAGTTTTCTAGTTCAATTCATATTTTTTTTATTTGTTGTTTGCTTATCTAATTGATGAATTGGTGTTGAAATGAGTTGGGATTGTTGTTTATATATATATATATATATATATGTTGGTTTCATGGTTGATAAAAGTTAGGTTTTGATGAGGAAGAAGATGATGAATAGTGGTTATGGAGGTTGATGAAGTTTGAGATGTTTGATGTGGTGAATGTGAAGTTTATGCATGTTTGAAGATGTTAGAATGGATGTAGGGTGCAGTATGATGATTGTAAAGTGTTTTGGTGAAGGTTTGAAGTGTAAAATTTTTTGTAAAATTAGTGTTTAAAATAGGGAATTCACGAAATCGGTCAAACACCTGTCAAAACGGCCCCATTTGGAGGAGTGTTTAGAGCAAACGGTCCCATTGGGAGGGGTGTTACGTTCTCAGATCAAAAATCTCATTTTCCCTGAGTTGAAACGGCCTCCCAAACGGCCCCATTGCCAAGGGTGTTGCGCTCTCGGATTTCTTCCCTGTTGAGATATTGTTTTGTAAATTAGTTATAACTTTTTCATATGACCTCCGATTGAGGTGATTCAAGTTGTGTTGGAAAGCTTAAAAAGAGATCTACAATTTTTATGTTTTGAGTTTTTACAAATTCTAAAATTATCGATGCTTAAATTTTATTTCTTTCCAGCCATGGTATTTTTCAAATAAAGTCAAAAACTTGTTTTTGTTTGTTAAATATGTTTTTGCTTAGGAAATGGATCTTTTTGAGCTAAAATGAGATAGATAAGTGATATTTGATGTGTTAAGTGAATTAATTCATGTAATTAAACATGGGTTAAGTAGATTTATAGATTTAACAAATAATTAGATTAAATCTAGAAGTTAGTTATAAAATGAACTTAGTTAACAAACCTAGGTTCAACTTGACTAAATGAACTTGAATGAACTAAAATGGATTAGATTGTTTAACTTTAATGAATTTGGCTAGGTTTAAGCTAACTTGGGATTAAGTGACTAGATCTTAGATATATAATGAATTAGTAATTAATCTAAGTCCAACTTGGCTTAATGAAATTTACTAAGCTAAAATGAATTAGATCGTCTAAGTTTAATCAACTTGACTTAGTAAATGAATCAAATGACTAATTTTAATCAATTTGGCTAATGTTAAGCTAAAATGGGTTAATAGCTATTAATTAGCTTAGATGAATAAATTAGGATGATCTTTGAATAATATGGGGAATATATCGTTTCAA
This sequence comes from Combretum micranthum, assembly GCA_024138025.1. Classification (NCBI taxonomy): domain Eukaryota; kingdom Viridiplantae; phylum Streptophyta; class Magnoliopsida; order Myrtales; family Combretaceae; genus Combretum; species Combretum micranthum. Next base: position 2,392,934 of record JAMXBD010000030.1, read on the forward strand.
ATATGTGTGTACTTGGAAAATGAATGTTTTTGGTATATGAATTCTTTGTTAATGCTTTTGTAATAAAACGCTATAAATAAAGAGAAAAGAAATACTGTCCATATTTTGGTGGGGCGATCTTCCCAACCATAGTGGAGTTCTTATTTAGTGTCTGATCAAATAGGGTTTAATAAAATGAGTTTGAGATTAATGGATAAATAGCTTAACTTCTTATATGATTTTGATGAAGTAGATGATTAGTTTAGTTTAGTTTCTTATACGAGTTCTTTCCTTAACAGAAGTGGATATCTGATTTATCTTCTTGATTATCTTCTGAAATTTCCTTCCGAGACTATGTTTGGATTTCATATTCAAGGTACGTAGTAACTTGTGTGTTGGATGTTAGGATAGGCGTCTAATATGGATTAAGAACTTAAACTCGACTTAATAATTGATGAGTGTTGGTTGTGCTTTAAGTCGTTAAATCCGGAACCGGGAAGCGACAACCTTGTCATGATGCAATGACACGGTAGTTTAGGCACTTAGCCCAATCCTTTGTCATGATGCAATGACTCAAATCCATGATATAATGGTTCACCATGATGCAATGGTGGTTTCTTTTATTGGCTAATTGGGTAGCTAATAAGGTTAACTGTATCGGTATATTCTCTACTTAGGCTCGGAAGGAAATAATATGTTTTAGTTCACGGGTATGGGACCGTTGAACTAATTGATGTTATAGATCGGGATAAGTGGAGTGTATAAAGGAGTGTGAACCCTAGATGATGCTATTAATTTTCTTTATTTGTTAGATTTATGAGATATAGATATCCGGTCTATCTATATCAACCTCCTGAGCAGCCGCTATTACTCAGGAACCCCAGATTCCCATTGGCTTGTTCCGGAGTGTGAGTGCTCCATTGTTGATTTGTTTATTTTAATGGAAAGATAATAACTTGTGATTGATGCATTGCATTTAGTTAAGCTCACGTGCCACTCCATGTGTGATGGTGTTACTGTGTACTAGGCTTCGGCTCATCCTTGTTGTTGTTATTCTTTTTACAGGTTTTGTTGTTGATAAGATGATATCGATGAAGTTGATGATGATGAGTTATTGTTGTTGTTGTTGATGTGATGATGTTTGTCTTGGGCATCGAGCGAATTTGAACATTTAGGAGATGAGTGAAATGTAATAGGACCGAGATATATTTGTATTTTGTTTCTTCTTTGTTTTGTTCTATAACGACTGGATTTAATTATAAATTTGTATTTTCATTTAAGGGCTTGTCAGTGGTCATGTTTTGTAAATAAGCTTTTGTAAAGATTTGTTTAAGTGAAAGTTTTTTCACTTTTAATAGTGAAAGTTTGAAATGCTTTTATGTAGAAACGTTTTTATTAAAGTTTATTTTTCCGCTGCTAAATCCAGTTGTTGCCAGAATCTAATTGAATGATTTCACAATCTAAAATTGAATAGCAATGTTCAACATAAACACCTTCTTTTAAGACAACCTAATGTATAATTCGTAAGAGTTATACGTGGTTGGGACTTGGTGTGCTTAATTTGAGAATTGAGTATGTCGGCTCTTTACAAAAGAGGAGCTCTCTCTTCATATACTCTTAGCTCGTCCCACCTAGAGCTAATCCTGCACAAGAACTGTAAGGGTGTAAGCCAAACCATAGCTCAGTGAATAACATAACCAAATCACATAACAAACAAATATCAAACAAGTTTTTATTAACAAATATATGCAATGCAACACTTAGCCATGTGACATGAATAGTTTGGATAACTGGAATCCAAACCAATGGAGATTTATGCCTCTCTTGAGGGTTGAAGAACTAACTCAAGTCATTCATGCCCAGAGAACTATGAACTAAGGAAGGGGGTGCTTCTCAATATAGAGCATTTAGCTCATCACTGTCTCACACAAAACCATTTCATATAACAAATGTAACCTCTAACTACTCCTTAAATATAACCAAGGAGGGAGGATTTCATTTTGAAATACCTTTTATTGAAAAAAAACCTCTAACTTCCCCCTCAAACATAGCTAAGGAGGGAGGATTTTCTTTGAAACTCGTTTTATCAAACATAGCCTCTAACGTCTCTTTAGAAAAATCTAAGGACTGAGGACTTCATCTTAGACTCATTTTGTACATAATTTGAAACATTTATACTACCAATACACCCTCTACTTCCCTTAGAACCATAGCACCTCCCTAAGTACTAACATTCCACGACCAATACCCACACAGGTGATGCCCTTCAATGCCTTTTTAGTTCTTGGGATACTAACAACCCTATGGTATCTAATTGAAGAAACAAATCCATTGGCTTTGCTTAGGAGTACCACAGAATCGACATGTAAGCACGTGACATGGATACCATGCTAATGCAAGTATGTTGTCGTGCAATGCATATTCACTTAACTAAATGACCATATAGTATTAAGTCCTCTTATGATGTGACAATCGTTTAACAAATATTCATCAATAACAACAATCCTCCTATTACAAGCAATATGTTATCATTTTCACTATTAATTTTTATCAAAAAAATAAAATCATTAATAGCATACAATTACCCCATCCCCACACATAGCTAGTTATATTTTATCTTGATAAAGGTGCAACTAAGTTACAATCACAAACAAGGTGATGAATTCATTATTATCCACCTGACATCCAAGCTAGGCCATAAGAATTCCTCTAGGAAAACCAATTCCTCATCCCTATCATCTATCAAGCCATCATCAACATCATCAACAGCAACACAACATCATCATCCTTTATATAGAAATTCAAACAGAAATAGAAGATTGGTTAGGGACATTTCAAATAATATACTAAAAGCAAATATGTATCAAGAAATTAAATCTATTTTAAGGTCTTATTTGATCAGACACTAAGTGAGAACCTCGCCATAGCTGTGAAAATCACCTCGCTATGATACGAACAGTTTTCCATTGTCTGTCAAATTATTTCTTTTCTCTTTGTTTATAATCTCTTATTACAAAAGCATCAACAAAGCATTCATATACAGAAAAAAAAAATCATTTCCAAAGCAAACACACATTTGAAACAATATATTCCCCATATAAATTATGGTTATCCTAACATATCATTTTAATTTAATTATTAGCTATTAACCCATTTTAACTTAATCCAAACAAAATTTATTAGAATTAATCATTTAATTCAATTACTAAGTTATTTTGATAAAACTTAATCGATCTAATTCATTTTAGCTTACTAAAGTCTATTTAGTCAAGTTAAACTTAAATTGATTAACTAAGTTCATTTTGTATGAGATCCATATTAAGTTAAGTCAATGTTGACTTAATCTTAACCAAGTTGATTAAACTTAATTAATCTAATTCATTGAAGTTCATTTACTCAAGTTGAACCTAAGTTCATTAGCTAAGTTCATTTTATACTTAACCACACACATTTAACAAGAAAACACAAGTTTTTAACTTTGCTTGGAATATTTAGTAGCTAGAATCAATTAAAATTTAGGCCTTTATACTTTTATAATTTGCAAACAATTATAAAGTTGTAGATCTCTTTTTAAGCTTTCATAGTATTTCACCTTAGTCTGAAATCAGATGAAAAGGTTATGATCAAGATATGAAACAATGTTGTGGCGGGAGAAACCAAACGGGCAGTTTCAACTTAGAAGTTTTAGCAAAAAATGATTTGAAAGTGAAACACCCCTCAAATGGGCCATTTCAAGGGCCATTTGCTCAATACACCCATTTGCTCAATACACCCTCTCAAACGGCCATTTTAAAGGTTTTTTCAACTCAAAATCTTTACATAGAAATTGAAACACCCCTGTAAATGCCCCCGTTTGAGACTCCCCTATTGTGCACGAATTTTCTTTGTTTCTTTTACATCTTTTTACCAATTTTTACATATTTTACTTCCATTAAATCATCATCTAAACATCATACAAACTAGTTTTCATGTTTCTAACACTTCTATATTCATCCAACAATATCAAACACCATCGAACTCTTACATCAAACCCCATATCTACTATTCATCATCTTCTTCATCCACCCAATATGTATAAAGCATCAGACCAACATATACAAGCATAAACAACAACAACAAAACAAAGGAAAAAAGAAAAACTTATCTCTTTTTGATAACTCATACTTCTTGATTTTCTTCATCTCTACTTCTTCCAAGTTCTTGAAGCTTGTTTCATGCATGATTTCCAACTTTGATCTTATTTTCTAACTTCATTTTCTTCTTTAATCTCTTTTGAATTTGAGATTTTTAGTAGAATTTGAGATAAAAGAATAGAGGAAGAGAGGAGGCGAAGAACCGTAAAAAGCAAAGAAGAAGAATGGAAAAAAAAAACAAGAAGAAGAAAATGGTAGCTCAAGAAGAGAGAGAGAGAGAGAATATGTAGGATAAGGCCAAAATAATCAAGGGTAATAATGGGTAAAGGAGGTTCGATTTAAACTTTTCAGATGATTTTTTTGAGTATCGAAAATAATTGAAAGATAATTTCAAGATATATAACATATAAATAAATAGTTTGAAAGGAAAAACTAGATTTGGAATTCAATTTGCAAAAACTAGATATTTAGTTTGAGTTTAGGTTTAACACTGATATTTTTAGACAAGCAATTGAACTCAAAATTTACAGGGATTAAGAAAATAGAATTTTAAGTTAAAATAACTAATTTAGGACATTTATAAATTTGAATATTTGAACTTGAGAATTTTAAGTCATTTATAAATGAAAAGAAGAGGGTCTAAATTATTAATTATAAGAAATTGGATAAATTCACTTATGAAAAATAATAAAACTTGGAGTTTACAATTTTACTAAATATTGAAATTGAATTTTTCTAGGAGTTTTGAGATTTAAGATAAAAAAAAAAAAAAAGAAGTCTAGTTTAAAATTTATAAAAGATAAAGGAGCCTGATTTGTTGAAAGAAATAGCTATATCAAATTAGCTAAATGAGGGATCATTGAAAATCTCAAACCAAGTTAATTAATTTATTAATTTGGTTAAGTCATGCTATTTAATTTTTATCTTATTAATCATTTTACTTGGCTTAATTAGATTATTAGAGTTCAATTTCTTACTTAAGTTTTAATTTCAAGTTTTGCTATTATATTTTATTTCGTAAAGAAATTTCGATTCTTTTGTTAAGCATTCATATTTATTAAGTTTTTACACTATAGGTAGTATAATTACGTTATTTTGTCTTTTTTCACATTTATTTGAATTTCTTGCTATTTTAATTTTCTACAAAATATTCTGAGATTTAAATGTTTCCTTAACTTTATATAATTGATATTCTATGTAATAAAGCATATATAAGCAATAAGAATTAGTTTAGCGGTTTCCACCTTCACTTACTCTATTTTTGGAAAAGGCTCAGACTCAATAAAGACAACAAACGACTGAAGACTCGACTTGACTCTTAATTTAAGATGACACATGACTACACGACATAGACTCACCACACGACACACTCAATAAATGAAGGTTATAAATTCACTTTTCTACTCTTATTTGAATATATATAATAGTATGCATATATAATATACAGTACTCATTTCATTTTGATTATGAGAGATATTCATTGGCGTGATCATCTTGACAAGATAGAAGTCAAGATGTCTCATTTTTGTTCTTTAAACATTTTTCTAAATTACCATTATCATATTAAAGTTGAAATTATGTTATCTCATTATGTGATGGTATTATTATCAATTATTGTTTGCGCAAAACTATGAAAAATTGTATCTTAAAATTTTATTGTTATTCAATTCAAATTATTAATCAACACTTAGATTATTTGTATTTTAATATTTTTAAAACGTGAAAACTTAGGATCGATTTTTGTGATCTCTTTTAAAATATTTCCAAAACTCCACATTATTTATTTAATTATTTTATATTTGAGTTATACTATTTTATGTTATTATAGAATAGAACAGTAAAAAAATTGGAAATATCGTGCTAATCTTATCTAGGCCACCATCACATTTAGCTGTTATGCTTTCTGCATCGACTGTCTTTTTTTTTGTTATAATTCACTTCATTAGTTTGTTTTTGTCCTCATCCTACAATAATTAGACATTAGTATCTAGTCTAAAGAATTTATAGTAGGTCAAATGTCTTTTCTTTAAAAATTATGGTAATTCCGTATCTTATCTTTAGATTTTAGTAAATTAATATTTGCATTTTTTAAATTTGTACAATTTAGTGTCTTTAATAAATAATATTTTAAGGATATTTATTTTGATGGCGAGATAATAGCAAATCGAGTGTGTGTACTTTTAATTTTTTATAATATTTTAGACAATTTAGTACTTCATCTTTAGATTTTTGTAATTTTTAGCCAAATGCCTACAATTATCTATCATCATAATGAATTTTGTCAAATATTATTTAATAGAAACATTGAATCACACATACTTTAAAAGTACAGATACAGATTTACCAAATCTAAAGATAAGATACTAAATTATCAAATATTGAAAGTATAAGCATTTGATTTGCCTTTATCCGCATACTAAATGTGTGTAAGTTGACCTTTGTGAAATTCTCTATGCTCAAATCTTGTAATGTTTTGTTGAATTTTACAAATATCGTGCTAGCAATATATATTAAAATTTTTTTACTATTTTATTGTATTATTTCGCATGATATAAATTATTAAAGTTTCATTGCATTAATTTGATAAATAATTAATTATTTATTAGATTATATCAATTAGTATAGAATTATTTATTATTTTTATTAATCGTTGAAATTATAAAATAAAATAATTTCATCAATAAATTGATTTCGCCGAATAGCTAATCAAATGGCCAAAAATTTTTACTGCTAGGAGTTTTCTAACGAATAATATTCGTCGAAAGTTTCTACACGAAGGGTGTAAGGACCCGACCTGCTAATCCTTAAGACTTAGCAAGTTAAGTCCCCAACCACATATAATACTTTCGTATTATATGGAAGGTTATCCTAATCTACAGTTATGTGAATTGTTTGTTTAAAACTACTAAAACTTGTTATAAAAGCTTTTACAAAAGGATTACTCACTTGAGTAATCTATTTACATAAAATAGTTTAAGGAAATATTTACATCCTTGTGTCCAGCATAGGACACAACAAAATATACATAAGTCTTACAAAATGAAGAAAATAGACTTTAAGTCTTTAAATACAACCCAGGCTTAACTAACAAGCCTCTATTCCAAAATACAAAATACATTTGTTAAACGAACACATGAAATAAAACTTTCTTCAAAAACTTCTCGCCACAGGGTCCTACTCATCCCACTCGTCCATAAACTTCTCCCAATCTGACCCGAATCCCATATCATCATAACAATCATCATCAACACCTGAAAATAGCAAAAGTGAGCCAGAGGCCCAGTACACAGCAACACAAACAAAAGCGAAGCCATACACACCTATACTAATGCAATGCAAAAACAATTGCTTCATTTATCTTTCTTTAATATTTCTTAAACAAATCAACACTGGAGTATTCAAACTCCGGGACAAGCTGAGGATATCTGGGGGTCCTGAGTAATGCTCACAACGCTCAGGGGGTTGGTATAGGTAGCCCGAATACCTATATCTCCTAGATAACGTTACATTGCAAATAATAATCTCATCCAGGTTATATAGCCGTTACTCAGCTTCACTTAACTCAATCCATAATATAAAGCAATTCACATGCTCCCATAAACATTGAATTAGATTATATTATTTGCTCTCAAGAGTAAGTAAATGTTGCTCAGTTATACATTCCTATCGATTATCCGCCGAGCCTAGTCATTGCATCATGACTATTGGCCTAAGCGTCTACACTAACCTATCATTGTATCATGATAAGTTACCGCTCCTCGAACCGGATTTAAAGGTGAAAACACAAGCAATTCAAGCAATACTTAAGTCATTTAGAACTTATATCAAATTTAAGTATGCCTATCCTAACAAGCATACAAGCAAGTTACTGCGTACCTGTATTAGCTTGGGAATTAATGGGGGTGGCCAAGCGAGGATCAATAACTGTTCAACAAGAATTATCACAATTCACACTTAGTTTAAACTCATTTCAACTAATCTCATACATAACCATACAAATACATTCAAATAAGTTATCACAAGATCCTAAAACAAGTAAAGATAATCAATAATTTATTAAATCATACAAATATCCTTAAATTTCATTTCAACTCAGGGGAAATGAAATTTTTGATCCGAGAGCACTACACCCTTGGCAACGGGGTGTTTTGACAGGTGTAGTGATAGTTATACGAAATTTTTCAAACTTTAACACTTTTAACTTGAAAAAAAAAAACAACTTTTCTCAACTCCTAACATGTCCTAAACCTTATGCAAACTTCATACAACACTTCAAACACTTCTAACTTATCATACTTCAAACTCCAAATCCACACTTTAACTACCCAAATTATCTTCTTCCCAAATTCAACAACACCCATACTTCTTGCTACACATAAAACATATACTATAAGTTCTTGTATCCTTAATATACTACTTAAACTACCATTAACATATAGAACACATCATTTCTCATATTTAGCATAAGCACCCTATTATCAAGAAATCACATATATGCATAAGATTAAGACATGAAAGACAAACTCACCAATAGAACTTTAGGCTTTAGTTTAATGGTCCTCTAGCAATCTTTTGGTGGTAAAAGTGATGGAAAATGAAGGGCTTAATCTTATACCACCTTGGAGGAGCTTTTGAGAGGGTTAAGAGGTGTTTTGAAGCTTGGAGAAATGGTTTGGCTAAGGTCTGAAATTTTGCCCGAAAATTTAAGTTTGAAGAGTAGATATTATCTACTTGTTTGACTTTTAAGGCATTTGTAATTAAGGCAAATAATGACTTAACCTTTTGTTACTTAATGACATTGTCTTAAGGCCTTAATGAGTGTTTAATAGCTTTATTTATTTTTTTTTTCTTGCCTAAAAATTCTGCTACATAAGGACTTAGTTACATGCATTCCTCCACTTAATTCAACACATTCAAATCATAAATTACACATATGAATACAATTAAAATTTTATGAACTAAATATTTAATAAATTCTAGAATATTTCAATATTTTAACATAATAATAAAACACATAATTCATCATGAAAAAAAAATCATATTCAATACATATCAAAAGTATGTATAAATTTATTAACACACATATAGAATATAAATTGAGAATTTCATGGTTATTTCAAAGGGCTTCCCCAGCAACGTGTTATGGCAATCTTAATTTGTTAATATGGTCCCAAGGCCTTCTCTGGCATTTTTATTTTAAATACTTGGTAGAAACTTATTTTTATAGTGTATATAAATAATAATTTTATATATGGAGAGAGAGATATACAGACAGACATTTTAAGGCCCTGTATAAATAGCTAATCCATGCATAAATGGTCCTTCCATGGCTTAGATACAAAAATAGAAATCAAATTGAGTACCAATAAAATAAGAAAATATCACAATTCACCAACGCTTTCTACATTGGACATAGATGTATGCTGGCATACAATAATGAAAGGTTAAAAAGGTGTAAGATGATTTAGTCATCGTCCTGCCTTTGCTTATTCCTAAATGTTTTCTTTTTCCTTTTCTTTTTACTTTTACTTATGCATTTTTTTATTTTTCATTTATTTTTTTCTTACATATATAGGAGTCTTTGTTCCTCACCTTTTTTTTTTTAACAATTCAATGCTTTTTTTTTAATTTATTGCCTCCGTACACGAGAAAGTTGATGCGCTATATGTGTGTATATGATACAAACTAGATTCAACATCAACAGGTTCCAGCAAGAAACAAAAGGAGGCCAAGATGGCTCGAAAACTACTTTACAACAAATTAATAGCTTCTTGTTAAAATGCATGTAACAAAATAGAATAGTTACAACTCATATAACAAAATAGAGTAGTTACACCTAGATCTGTAACTAGATCTGAATAATATCACAGAGAGGCAGTGTATAAATAAAGAGAAATGAATGAAAAGGGACTATCAGATTTCTTCCCTGAAGTAGACAAATTGTATAGGAGTGTCTGGCGACTCGAATAGCCATTGTTACCATCCATATTCTACCTGCATCATAATATCAAGCTCATAGTTAGCATAGTTAGGGTAAACACAGAGAGATAGTGAAGAAAATACGAAAGACAGAGAGAGAATATAGTTAGGGTTTGAGAGACAAGCCAGAGAGAGTGTGATCGAGGCGGCAAATAGAGAGAGAGAGTCTGTGAGAACAATTCTTACTAGGTTTATGTTCGTGGACCTTGAATAAGGGTCTTAACATTTTGGTGCTCTCATCATGGCTCCTAAAACTCGTAGCAATAATCAATATCAAGATTCAAAATTTATTAAAAATTCATTGATTGCAATTCAAGAAAGTTTGGGTTTACTTACTTCCAGAATTGAAAAGTTAGAATCAAGACACAATGTTGATCCGCATTTGCCAGGGAGTCAGAATCCTAATGATTTATCATCTTCCAAACTTGGATCTCCATTCACTTATTCTTTTCTTAAAGGAATCAAGTTGGAAATTCTCAGATTTGCTGGTGAGGATGTATTAGGATGGATATTTCAAGTGGAGCAATTTTTCAACTTTCATGCTATGCAAGAAGAACAAAGAATGACTATTTGTTCTTTTACGTTCGAAGGGGCGGCTCATGAATGGTTTAAGTGGATGTTCAGAAACAAGCAGTTGAGTTCATGGAAAAAGTTCATCAAAGCTTTGACATATCGTTTTGGTCCATCGCCATATGAGGATGTTCATGGGTTATTGTCAAAGCTGATACAAACTTCCACAGTCGCCTTGTACCAATCCCAGTTTAAGGCATTGGTAAATTGGATTGAAGGACTTTCGGATGCTTTTTTGCTCATTTGTTTTATATTTGGCTTAAAGCCTGCAATAAAACAGGAACTTCAACTAGCTCATCTAAAGGATATGGTGGAAGCTATATGGTTAGCACGAATGCATGAGGTAAGTTGAATGATCAAGAAAAGTAATACAAACCACATATTTTTCAATCTCCTATTTCTTCTCCTAATACTGACAAAACTGAGGGTGTAGCTAGAATTGATGAAGTGTCTACAATACATGAGGATGACTCATGTGCCATTAGTTATCATGCTCTCAGTGGTATTCATGTTCCTAGAACATTCCGTTTTGTTGGGTAGGTCGATCAGAAGCTATTAACAGTATTGGTAGATTCAGGTAATACCCATAATTTTATTCAGACTAAGATAGCTAGTCAAGTGGGATTACCTATTTGTCCAACTGCACAATTTCCAGTTGTCATAGGTAATGGTTAAAAGATGTATTGTGATAGTGTGTGCAAAGATGTTCTATTGCACATTCAGGGTTTTGATTTTCTGGTCAGTTTATATGTATTACCTATGCAAGTTTCGAATGTGGTGTTAGGAGTGGATTGGTTGGAGACTTTAGGACCTGTGACTATTGAGTATAGCACTTTAACAATGCAGTTCTTGCATCAAGGTTATTCAGTGGTACTACATGGATCTCAGTCTATACTTAGTGGCCAGATTTCTTTTAGTCAACTCAAAAGATTGATCCAACATGATTCGGTGGTTTCATGTTTTTCTTTGGAGGCTCAGGCGGAACATTCTTCACAGCAATTCACCACCAACACACTTATTGAGCAAGTGTTGGGCAAATATAATCACATTTTTGAGCCACCCTCATCATTGCCTCCTTTGAGAGCAGTACAACATTGGATACATTTAAAGGAAGGGGTTTCAGCTCTCAATGTAAAGCCTTATCGGTATCCTCATTTTCAAAAAGAGGAAATCGAAAGACAGGTTCAGGAGATGTTGGAGCAGGGCATTATATAAAATAGTAGTTCACCTTTTTCTTCGCCAGTTCTTTTGGTACAGAAAAAGGATGGTAGTTGGCGGTTTTGTGTTGATTACAGAGCCCTGAATGAAGCTACTATTAAAGATGAATACCCCATTCCTACTATTGATGAGCTTTTGGACGAATTAAAGGGTGCTACAATTTTTTCAAAGCTTGATTTACGTGTAGGGTACCATTAGATTCGAATGTTCCCATCTGATGTTGCCAAGACAGCTTTTTGGACTCATGAAGGGCATTATGAGTTTTTGGTTATGCCTTTCGGCCTTAGCAATGCTCCTGCTACCTTCCAGTCTATTATGAATGATATTTTTAAGCCTCACTTAAGAAGATTTGTCATTGTATTCTTTGATGACATCCTGATATATAGTAAGACATTGGATTTACATGTAACACATTTGGATAAGGTATTGTCCATTCTTGTGGAACATACCATGTTCTTAAAGAAATCTAAATGTGTCTTTGGTCAGAGTTCCATCGAATATTTGGGGCATGTGGTTCAAGCTGGAGGAGTTTCCCCTAATCCTAATAAGTTGGTGGCTATAGAAAATTGGCCAGAACCCACTTCTTTAAAACAACTTTGTGCTTTTTTAGGGTTGGGCGGGTATTATAGAGGATTCATTAAGTCTTTTTCTTCTCTAGCCAGTCCATTGACTGACTTATTAAAAAAAGATGGGTCTCATTGGGATGACACTACCCTTCAGGCTTTTATTGAACTCAGACAGGCTCTGCGTCAGGCTCCTATATTGGTTCTGCTAGATTTCAAGAAGCATTTTGTCATTGAGACAGATGCATCCGGTACAGGGATTGGAGCCGTTCTACTACGAGAAGGCAAGCCAATTGCTTTCTTTAATAAGAAGATGTTTGTACACTTAGTTAAGGAATCAGCTTATGTGTAAGAGTTATATGCAGCAGTAGAGGTGATGTGGAAGTGGACACAGTATATGTTGGGTTCTCATTTTATTGTTCAAACCGATCACAGGACTCTGAAAGAGCTTTTAACTCATGTTATTCAGGCTCCAGAGTAACATAAATACTTGACCAAATTACTTGGATATGATTACTCTATTGAGTATAAGAGTGGGAAGGAAAATGTCGTGGCTGATGCTCTTTCAAGACAACATGAGTTCAATTATCTTGCTTTTTCGATGCCACATTTTACTTTTGTTGACAAGTTGAAGCAAGAATACAAGGAGCTGCCTGCTTTTGTGAAAATTATTTCAGATTTAGCAGCAGGACATCCTTTAAAATGGAATCTCCATTGGTTCAATGAGTTACTCTTTAAGGGGCATCAATTGTTTTTGGTTCCTACTTCTTCTTTGATTCCATTACTTTTAAAGGAATTTCATTGTATTCCTACTACCGGACATTTTGGAGTCCGAAAAACAAATCAAAGACTAGTTGCTCAATTTTATTGGCCTGGAGTAAAACATGATGTAGAGCTGTTTGTTCGTGGCTATCTTACTTGTCAACAGACTAAATATACCACTCAATGCCCTGCTGACTTATTGCACCCTTTGCCTTTGCCAGAGATAATTTAGGAAAACTTATCTATGGATTTTGTTATTGGACTTCCCAAATCTCAAGGCTATACAGTGATGATGGTTGTGGTAGATCGACTTTCCAAGTATTGTCATATTGGTCCATTGGACATTCATTTTACTGCTACAAAGGTGGCTCAGTTGTTTTTACAACTGGTGGTGAAGTTGCATGTTTTTTCAAGGAGTATAGTAAGTGATAGAGATAGCATCTTTATGAGCCGTTTCTAGCAGGAGTTATTTCATTTGAGTTGCACTAAACTCTTCATGAGTAGTTGTCGAGCCTGGATTTTTTCCACTATTCTTAATCTGGTTCATTTCTCCTAACCCGATTCACATTAAACCCGAACCCATTTAACATGAATCCTCGACTAGGGGTTAAAAGAAATTTTTGAAAACTTTTTAGAGTCGCCACCCGATATAAATCGGGAAAAAATAAAAAGCTAGGATCAATGGGTCGGTTGATCCTAACTTAGCTACTAGTCTGCGAAAATTTGATTTTTAAAAAAACAAACTTTTAAAACCAGATATCATGGATTCGGGGGCTAACCTATTAAAACCAAATCGGTTACCACTTTTGGAATTTTAAATTTCTAATCTATCCTTTTCATGCTCAAAAAAAAAAAAAATCAGATAATATATTACATAACAAATATTTGCAAGTCAAATCATTTATTTTTATTTTTTATGTGCTTTTCTTCATTTTTATTTTTTATTATTTTTTTAGAACATAAACATCAACAAAATATCTTATATTTACAAAATATTTATTTACTAAAAAGAACAAAACATTTTTTTTATTTTTTAATGTCACCCCGCAGGTGCCTACGTACTCGCTAATCGAGATCAGACAAAACGTAGTTCTTTTAAAAAAGAACTTAATCTGTTGATCAATTTTATATTTTTGAACTCTTTTCACTTTAAATTCATTAAATTTTGAATTTTTATGAAACCATTTTTGATGATCCTATGATCTAATCAATTGATTTTTTATTTTATGAAAATATATTTTTCTAAGTCCGAAAATCATTTTTTTTCTTTTAGAAATTTTGTTCTTTGGAAAATCCAATTTTATTATTTTTATTTATTTTTTATAATTTTTTTATTTCATTTTTTTTAAAAAAAATCATCACATGAATTCACAATATATTCAGAATAATTTACAATACATTAAAAATATTTTTCATGCATTAAATATGCATTTCTAAGGTAATCTGTGTATAAATACACATTAAAAATATTTAAAAATATTAAAAATATCAAAAAAAATAAATTTATATAAAAAATAAATATTTTGATTTTTCTGGATTTTTCTGTATTTTTCTGAATTTTTTATGAATTTTTATGAATTTTTTACTATTTTTTGCTATTTTTTATTATTTTCTGAAATTAATTATATAATAAACTATTAATAAAATAATACAGATTATTAACCTGGACCGTCGGATGAAGCGGACGAGATCTGGAGCGTCGATCTCGCTGACCGATCTGGATCGTCTGATCTTGTTGACTCGATCTGAGCCGTCTGATCGCTTGATGAAATCTGGGCCGTCTGATCGCTTGATGAAATCTGGACCGTCTGATTGCTTGATGAAATCTGGGCCGTCTGATCTCTTGATTGAATCTGGGCCATCTGGTCTGCTTGATGAAATCTGGGCCGTTGATCTGCTTGATCAAATCTGGACCATCTGATCTGCCTGATGAAATCTGGACCGTCTGATCAGAGTTGACCGTTGACCGATGACCGACGACCGTTGACCGATGACCGATCGGGTTGGATTCGGATCTTCGGGTCGGATCTCGGAGCTTCGGCGGGTGAAGAAGACGATGACGCGGCTTTTCGAGGCGGATTCCGGCGGCTCCGGTGGTCCTCGGCGGCTGGAAGCTTGTCGGCCCGACTCCTGCTGCGACGGCGCGTCCTTTGGTGGTGGTGGCGTTCACTCAGAACGGCGGCAAGAGGCAGCTCCGGTGGTGGTTGTACGGCGGCGTTTGAAGAACAAAATAAAAAAATTTTCAGAGAGAAATCCAATCAATTCGAACAAATCTAAGCACACTAAATCATCCAAATCAAGTTTCTAACATTGTTACAACACTCAATTTGGATTAAATCTGATCCAATCAATTCGAATTTGAAAAATTCGAATTCTATACCCTAAATTCAAGAATTTCGAATTGGCTTTGCTATGTATGTGTTCTTCTGAAATTGACTTGTGCCTTTTGCTCCTAGGACCTCCTATTTATAGGTTGCAAGCTCAATTTTCAGTTTCGAACAGTTTCAAAAATGAATTGATTTTTGCCCCTTGATTTTTCACGAATTTAATTAGAAAATCCATGATTAAATTGTTTGAAACTGATGAATTGATTATTGTTTTCATATTCCATGCCAGATTCATCCACTCAATTTTTGTAACTCCTCATTCATGTGCAATTGAATGCTTTATACATTGAATTTTGTAACTTTTTGGTTGTTTTTTGCACTAATTTTGTAACCACTTTGCAATCCCATCATCAATTTTGACAATCAATGATGTTTTGTCAGTTAAAAACTGATGCAAAGTAAGGCAAAAGTCACATTTGAGGAAAATGAAAAGACAAAAATGATAAAAAGGCAAAAATTTGCCTTTGCTAGGGTTTGAACCTGTGTCCTTGAACTTGAGTGTGTGTTTGGGTCCATGTGTTTAACCAACAGGCCATTTGGCCTGTGCCTTGATCACTTAGCCAATTTCATCAATACTTAAGGCTTTTGGAAAAATGAATTTAATTAAGCCTTAATTCATTTGGGCAAAAATTGGGTGTCTACAGTAGTGCTTACCATCCTCAATCAGATGGTCAAACAGAAGCTTTGAATAGGGTATTGCAACAGTACCTCATAAGTTATGCCATGGATAGACCACATGAATGGGTCTCTTATTTGGCATAGGCTGAATTTGCTTATAACGTGTCATATCACAAAAGGGCAGGAACTACACCATTTGAGGCTGTCTATGGCTGCAGTCTTCCTACGGTGCCTATGTATTTGAGGGACAGTTCCAAGTTGGAAGCTATTGATTATGAGTTGAAAAATCGAGATGAGATTTTATCTCTTCTTAAAACTCATTTATTATCAGCTTAGCATAGAATAAAGAATCAAGCTGATAAACACCGAACTGATGTTAATTTTTTTGAAAGGGACATGGTTTTTGTGAAACTGCAGCCTTACAGACAGACTTCACTTGCTAGTGATTACCACAAAATATCCAAGAAGTATTATTGTCCTTATCGGATCACTAAGAAGATAGGCCAAGTTGCATATGCTTTGCAACTACCTGAAGACTCTAGGATCCATAATATTTTTCATGTCTCCTATTTAAAGTTAGCCTACGGATCTGTACTACTTAGTCTGGATTTACCTCCTAGGGTTTTTCACAATGATCCTGTTTTAGACCCTATCTATATTTTGGATTCTCGTACAATAGTGAGACATGGAACACATGTTCCTCAGATCCTTGTTCAGTGGTTAAGGTTACCACTAGAAGACACTAGTTGGGAGGATCTAGTCATGTTTAGACGACTCTACCCCAATTTTCACCTTGAGGACAAGGTATTATTTCAATCGGGGAGCCATCTAATACGAACCAGATTCAACATCAACAGGTTCCAGCAAGAAACAGAAGGAGGCCAAGATGGCTCAAAAACTACTTTACAACAAATTAACAACTTGTTGTTAAAATACATGTAACAAAATAGAATAGTTACAACTCATGTAACAAAACATAGTAGTTACAACTAGATCTGTAACTAGATCTGAACAATATCACAGAGAGGTCATGTATAAATAATGAGAAATGAATGAAAAGGGACTATCGGATTTCATCCCTGAAGTAGACAAATTGTCTGGGAGTGTTTGGCGATTCGAACAGTCATTGTTACCATCCATATACTACCTGCATCATAATATCAAGCTCATAGTTAACATAGTTAGGGTAAACACAGAGAGATAATGAAGAAAATACGAGAGACAAAGAGAGAATATAGTTAAGGTTTGAGAGGCAAGCCACAGAGAGTGTGATCGATGCGGCAGATAGAGAGAGAGTGTGTGAGAACAATTCTTACTAGGTTTATGTTCGTGGACCTTGAATAAGGGTCTTAACAGTATATATATATATCTATATTTATTTATTTATTTATTTGCATTTTAGTGTATGCATTTTGATTTTAATTGTATTATGGTGTCTATACTTTAATTTTAATTGCATATTTGCTAATCAATTCATTAAAAATTAATATTTAACTATCTTAATTGATATATTATCTTAAAAATTAAAACAAGGTTATTTATTTTAATATTTTTAACCATGTATTTTGGCAAAAAAAAAAAACCATGTGTTACTTTTGGATGTAATATTCGATTTGAATAAATTCTATATTGTCACGAAATTCTTAAGACGTATCTTTATTCAAAAATAAGATCCCTATACCTCTTCTAGCTCTTTGAACTATGCAAAATTTGATAGGGTTATAAGTTGCAAATTAAATGTCATTTAGCCTTGAAATGTAAACTTTCTAATTCATCAAATAATAGATCTATAAATTCTTTAAATAGAAATTGTAAAGACCCGTATCATTAAATCCCAAGATTTAGAGTACCGAGTCCCCCAACCACATATAACGTTTTCACATTATATGTAAGGTTGTCCTAAAACCAACAGTTTATGAAAATTGTTTAATCAAATCTACTACAACTTTATAAAGAACTTTTAACAAAATAAGATTGCTAATAAAAACAATCTATATATATATTTACATCATATGTACAATGTTTAGTGTCAATATAAGACACTACAAAAATTACAAGTTTTCTTAAAGCAAAAAGAACCCTAGGAGATCTTAAGGTCTTTACATCTTAGGCTTATCTATCAAGCCTTCTATACAAAGACTTTTCCTTTAACAAAAGCTCCTCCAAAAATCCAGGGTGTTTGAGTCCTATTCGTCCCACTCATCCATGAATTTCTCAAAGTCTGACCCGTAACCCAAAGCATCATAAAACTCGTCTCCATTACTTGCAAAGCAGCAAAAGTGAGCCAAAGGCCCAGTACACAATAACAAAATACAAGAACAAGTTATCAAGCCAAACTTAAATCAAATGGAATGCATCAATAGACAAGTGATTATCTTATTAAGTTTTCTTTTACAAAACAGCAGGAGGGTATTTAAATCTCGGGATCACGCTCTGGGAATTCAGGGATCCTGAGTAACGGCAGCTGCCCAGGGGGTTGATATAAGCAGTCCGAATACTTATATCTCCTATATCTATTTCATAAAGAAAATAGCTTCATTTAGGGTTCAAAAGTCGTTGCCCAACTCTACTTAAACTCAGTCCATAGCATGAGCCTAGTTCACAAGTTCCCATAAACTTTGAACTAAACCATGGTATTTCCCGCTAAGTTTAAGTAAACGTCACTCAGCTACTATTCCCCCTATCGGCTATCCACTTAACCAAAAAGAATCGCTATTGCATCATAGCTTCCATTGCATCATGGTAAAGTCATTGCATCATGACTTGGTTAAGCGCCTAACTAACATGTCATTGCATCATGACAGGTTTGCTGCTCCTCGGACCAGATTAAACAGCATAATAGACATCCAGTTCATCAAAACATTAAGCCAAATCAAATTAAATCAAATTAGGAATGCCTAATCCTAACAAACATCAAACAAGCTATTGCATACCTGAACCCGATAATATATCACTATAGTCACTCGGTGAGGAACTAACCGAAGAACCTTTAACTGAAATAAAAATATCAGAACAATCAATAATTGAATATAGATTTCATATCCATATATATATATATCACAATCCTAGATTAATTATACAAGGGAATTCAATAAGCTTTGCATATAGTTTTAATATCTAATTCATGCATAAAACATGTTTATCTAGCTTATATATTCATTAGGAGATCATATATGAAGTAAAGATTGAAGATTGAAGAAGTTTGAATTTGAAAAACTCAGGGGATACGCAGCCTTCCTGCGCTGGCAAAATTTGAATGAACGCCGGCAGCGTGGGAAATATACGCCGGGGGCGTTTCACCTGGCGTTAAATATTTTGGTTCTGTTCCAATTCAACACCACCCATACGCTGGCGGCTTTGAAGCCCTAATGGCCGGTATACATTTTAAAAAATAAACACTGGCAAAATTTTCTTGCAAAAGCCGGCAGCGTTCAAAGCGCTTTAAAAAAATCAATTCTGTTCACTTCCAACACCGCCTCTATGCCGGCAGCGTTGAAATGCCAGATGCTGGCTTACATTCAAAAACAGATCTATTCGTAAAGAACTCATCTCCCCTGTTTTGCACATTGCAAATTTCTAACCTATAACACTTTTAATCTTTCTTCAAGTTCATTTTTAGCTTCATATACTATCTCCTGTCTACACTAATCAATCCTAGCAACTTAGAACATTAAATCAACACATTAAATCACTTCAAATCCTATTTCCATCCACTCATCCTCAACTTCAACTACTCAAATATAAATTAACATTATTCCTTCCCAACACTCCATATAACTACCACAACACATAAACAAATTCACACAATAACAAAACACAATCCAACCTAATTTCAATGCATGAACAAAACAACTATATGACATTAAACTCATTCTATCCAAGATCTTACATAGATACTATAAAAAGAAAAATAAAACAAAAGCTATACTTATATTAACTTACATACATAAATAAGCCTTGTCTTGGAGAGAGTTTTGATTCAATAAGCTTGGTGTTATTCTTTGGTTACTTTGGTTTGAGGCTTGGAGTGAAAAGAAAAAGAGAAAGAAAGAAAGAAAATGAAATTCGTATGGAATGAGAGGGCTCCCCAAAGAGGGCTTAATTAAGCAATTTTGGACTTATTATTATCTTAAGTTTGATTTTTAAGGATAATAAACTTTGAGTTGAATTTGGGTTAATTTGTGGCTCATTTGAGTGCAGTTTAGGCATGAAAATTAAGCTTAATTAAGTAAATTTTCTGTCAAATTCCTTAAACAAATCAAAAGTTGATTTTATAAATTTAACATAACAGAAACATATTGAAATGACCTAAATTTAAATTCTATTTGATTTTCATGTATTGTTTATTTATTTTAGGTATTGAATTGAATGAGCATGATGTTTAGGATAGTTGTGTTAGTAATAGTCTAAATGTATTATTTTGTATATGTAGTGAAATTAATATTTTGTTTTATATGTATTAATGTGTGTATAGTATAGTTATTAATTGTGTCTTTTATACATCAAGATGTTAAGTTAAGTTAGATTTATAAAATCAACCTTGGTTTTTCATAAGATTAGTTGATAGAAATTTTCTTAATTAAGATAGCATTTATGCCTAAATAAAGCCCTAAATGAGACTCAAATGCACCCAAAATGCAAATTAAAGATGCATATGCCTTAAAGGGTAAATTTGGGATATGTTTAAAGCTTAATTTTGCTTAATTACTACTTTTTGGGGCAGCCACTATTTCATACGAATTTTGCTTTTTCTTTCTTTCTTTTCTCTTCTTCTTTCAATCTAAATTCCAAGTCCAAACCAAGAGCAATAGCAAGCTTTGAAAATCAAGTTCTCTCCAAGGCAAAGCATTTACATGTGAGTTGATTTAAGTGTGGCTTATGCTTTGTTTTCATTTCTTGTTGTAACTTTGTAAAATCTTGGATGAAATGAGATTAGTGTTATCTAATTACTTGTTCATGCATTGAGATGAGCTAGGAATGTGTTTTGTTAGTGTGTAAGTTTGTTTATGCATTGTAGAAGGATATGAAGATGGTTTATGTAGGAAAGTTGAGAATGGATGGAAGTGGAATTGGAAGTGTTTAAATTTGTTGATTTCATGTTTTGAGTTGCTAAGTTTGAGTAGTGTAGATAGGAGTGAGTATTTGAAGTTGAAAATGTAGTTGAGGAAGGTTTGAAAGTGTTATAGGATAGAATTTTCGAAGTGGGAAAAACAGGGGATTTGTGTTCTGTTGTAAAGGCCTGTTTTTTTTTTTTTTTTTTTACGTACGCCGGCATCTGGGGTTTCTACGCCACGACCTATAGGCGGTGTTGGAAGCCCACAGAATCAAATTTCTTAAGGCCGACCAAACACCGCCGGCTTTCGCTGGAAAAGTCAGCCGGCGTTCATCCTTTCATATTGTACGCTGGCTACTGGGAATCAAAGCCGCCGGCGTATGTGTTAAAGCTGCCGGCGTATCTGGATAAGCGGCCGGCTTGCACCTCTCTAGACGTTTTGAAAAATTTTGGGTTTTCATTCTACACCGGCTCAAAGCCGTCGGCGTAGGATGAAGGCAGCTGGCGTACCCTTGAGCGCTGCCAGCGTTGGCAGTGTTGTTTTTCATAGTGTTGAACACCGGCTCAAAGCCACCGGCGTTGAGTGCCGACGTGTCCCCTGCGCTTTTGATTTTTTAAAAACTTTTTCCAAAATTTTTCGAAGTTTGATATTTAATCAATTAAGTAATTATTAAGCGATCTAGGATATAATAGGATGTTTAAATGCTTTATTATGACTTTGTATTAAATTATTCAAATTTCTTTGATTAATTGCGATATATACAGATCTAATATGTGTATATATTTGTGAATGAGGAATCTATATTTATTTATTGATTATTTTGATATTCCTATTTCAGTTAAGGATTCTTTGGTTAGTTCTTCACCGAGAAATCATAGTAATATACTAACGGGTTCAGGTACGCAATAACTTGTTGATGTTTGCTAGGACTAGGCATTCCTAAATTAACTTAAATTGATTAGACTTAATATTTGAATGAATTGGATGTCTACTACGCTGTTCAATCTGGTCCGAGGAGCAGCAAACCTGTCATGATGCAATGACATGTTAGCTAGGCGCTCAACCAAGTCATGATGCAATGACTTTGCCATGATGCAATGGTACGCTATGATGCAATAGCAATTCTTTTTGGTTAAGTGGGTAGCCGATAGTGGGAATAGTATCTGAGTAACGTTTGCTTAAACTTAGGGAGAAATACCATGATTTAGTTCAAGGTTTAGGAACTTGTGAACTAGGTTCATGTTATGGACTGAGTTTAAGTAGAGTCGGGCAAGGCTTTTGAACCCTAAATGAAGCTATTTCTTCATGAAATAGATATAGGAGATATAAGTATTCGGACTGCTTATATCAACCCCCTAAGCAGCTGTGTTACTCAGGATCCTGAATTATTGAAGTGTGACTCGGGGTTTGAATACCCTCCTGTTGATTTGTGAAAGAAAACGTAATAAGATAATCACCTGTCTAATGATGCATTACATCGATTGATAAATTGTTTTGCATTGGTTATTGTGTACTGGGCCTTTGGCTCACTTTTGCTGCTTTGCAGGTATTGGAGATGAATTTTATGATGATTTTGGCTATGGTCCGATTTTGAGAGATTCCTGGATGAGTGGGACGAATAGGACTCGAACACCCTGGACTTTGGAAGAATTTTGCTAAGGGAAAATTTATGTATAGAAGGCTTGATAGTTAAACCTATTTTTGTAAAGACCTTAGATCCTTTCGGATTCTTTTGTTTTAAGAAAACATGTAAATTTTGTAGTGTCTTGTATAGACACTAAACATGTTTATATGATGTAAATGTATGGAAGATTGCTTTTGTTAGCAATCTTGTTTTGTTAAAAGTTCTTTAAAAGAAATAGTGGTTTGATCAAGCAATTTTCATAAACTGTTACTTTTAGGACAACCTCACATATAATGTGAGAGCATTATATGTGGTTGGGGACTCGGTACTCTAAGTTTCGGGATATTTAGAGGGTAGGGTCTTACAGATAGTATCAGAGCCATGTTTATGAAATTGTTTTATTAAATAGTGGTGACTTGACCTTAGATGCAGTAAGTTTAGTTAGACATATATAGGACTTGTTTATATTAAGTTTTTGTTTGAATGTCTAATTGGTTATTAATTGTTTTGATATTGATTTGACATTGTAAAATTATTATATGTCATACATATGTTGCATGTTTGTTTAAAAGATGGACAGGTCACGAAGAGTAACCCGACAATCTTCGGAAAGAGAAAGTATGCCACCTCCTTCTCAGTCTACTATTTCAGCTTCTGCATCAGCTAGTATTCCAGCTTCTACTTCGACTCCATCACCGGCTTCGGCTTCTACTGCACCAAATCCACAACCTCCTCAAATGCCAGCATATCCAGCTATGCCTCAGATGCCTACCGGAGATCCGAATAATGTGTTCACTATGTTTCGAGATATGTTTGCAATAGTTCAACAGTACCAACAAATGATGTATCAACAACAACAACAATTTATGCAGCAATATCATCCACCAACTGTGAGAGAAGAACCACAAGCACCAATGGGAGACCGGAATGAACAAGTCAAGTTGCATGATTTTGTCAGACTGTACCTGATTTTGATGGAACTGCTTTGGATCCGACTAGAACGAAGGTTGGATAGTGGAGCTTGAGAAAGCATTTGCGCTTGTGAAGTACCTGAGCATAGGAAAGTTGATTTGGCTATATATATGTTGAAGGGAGATGCATATAATTGGTGGAGATTG
Source organism: Combretum micranthum (assembly GCA_024138025.1). Classification (NCBI taxonomy): domain Eukaryota; kingdom Viridiplantae; phylum Streptophyta; class Magnoliopsida; order Myrtales; family Combretaceae; genus Combretum; species Combretum micranthum. The sequence goes on from JAMXBD010000030.1 coordinate 2,416,939, forward strand.
AATAGTGAGGATATGTAAGACCGATACCATGGAACAGATTTAAGGAAGCCTTTTTCTTGCAATACATTCCATCCACAGTGCGGAACAAATGATATCGAGTTGGTTAAGTCTAAGGCAAGGAAATAAAACTGTTGAAGAATATCATGCAGAATATTGCAGATTGCTTAGATTTGCGGTACAAATTACAATGATGAGAGCATGAAGGTTCAAAAGTTTCAAGATGGCTTGAACATGGAGATTAAGAGTGAGGTTAAGAAGTTTCAATTGTCAACACTGTCTGAAACAGTAATCAAGGCAAAGTTAGTGGAACAAATTAATAATGAAAATAAAGCTCAGAGGGATAGACGTGCTACATTTATGGGCAAGAGATCGGTGACATCATACACTCCTTATTCAAGGTTTGGTAATGTTAACAAAGGCAAGCGACCATATTGGGTAAGAAACCAAGTTCGGGACAAGTGGTGAAGACTTCTATGCCATCCATTCCATTTGATAGGCGATGCCTATATGTTTTGGGCCTCATGAATCATTTCAATGTAAGTGGACTCCTGGAGCTTGCTTTGCATGTGGGAAAGTAGGTCATAAAGCTTCTGAGTGTCCTGATCCTAAATTGAAGCCCATCTTCTGTGCTCATTGTCAACAAAGAGGTCATCATGTGGCGAATTGTAAAGAAAAGCCTAGGAATGAAGGACCGAACTTTGGAAAGGGAATGACAGCTGCTAGAGTATTTGCTTTACAACAATGTGAGAAAGCTCCTTCGGTTGATACACTGGCAGGTATAATACAGATTGCAAATCATCCTGCATATACTTTAATTGACACTGGTGCTACTCATGCATGTATTGCTGAAAGCTTTGTGAATGAGTGGTTTGTCTTCTGAAGTGTTGTATGATAGAGTGATGAGTGTAAATACTCCTTTTGGTGTGCAATCCAAAGAGCCATGTGTATGTAGGAATGTTGATGTTGTGATTTCTGATGAAAGCATGCCAATAGATATGTTAGTTCTGCCTTTAATCGATTTTGATGTTATTCTTGGAATGAATTGGTTAAATCTTTACAAAGCTATGATAGATTGTAATAAAGCGGAAGTAAGTTTTGAGTTGGAAGGTAGAAGACTTTCATGTGTTGGAAAGAAGGAGACCGAGGAGTATGTATTCTATGGAATTGTGGGAGAAGGATATGAGAACTACAATGGGTAGTGAAGAACTCCGAGTTGATATGGTGCCAGTAGTAAGGGAATTTATTGATGTTTTTCCTGATGAATTACCCGGTTTGCCACCGGATAGGGAGATTGATTTTGGGATTGATTTGATACCAGGACTACACCTATTTCTAAAGCTCCATACCGTATGGCTCCGGCCGAGTTGAAAGAATTGAAAAGCAGTTGGAGGAATTACAACACCTAGGGTTTATTCGTCCAAGTATTTCTCCTTGGGGTGCTCCGGTATTATTTGTTAAGAAGAAAGATGGAAGTCTAAGAATGTGTATAGACTATAGAGAATTAAATCAAGTGACAATCAAGAACAAGTATCCACTTCCTCGAATTGATGATTTATTTGATCAACTGAGAGATGCTGCATTATTTTCCAAGATAGATTTGAGATCCGGATACCATCAACTCAAGATTAAGCAACAAGATATATCCAAGACTGCTTTCAGAACAAGATATGGACATTTTGAGTTTATGGTTATGCCTTTCGGTTTAACAAATGCCCCTGCTGCTTTTATGGATTTGATGAATAGGGTATTTAAGGATTATCTGGATCAATTTGTAATAGTCTTCATTGATGATATATTGGTGTATTCAAAGAATGTGGAAGAACATGAGAAACATTTGAGACTTGTTTTACAAAGATTGAGAGAGAGGAAGCTTTATGCTAAATTTAGCAAGTGCAAGTTTTGGTTGAGAGAAGTTGCATTCTTGGGACATATCATTACAAAAGAAGGAATATCTGTTGATCCGGAAAAGATTAGAGCGGTATTGGACTGGCCACCACCACAAGTGTCACTGAAGTACGAAGTTTTCTGGGTTTGGCAAGCTATTATAGAAGATTTGTACAAGGTTTTTCCAAAATTGCTTCACCATTAACTAAGTTGACGAGAAAATATGTGAAGTTTGATTGGGATGAAGATTGTAATCAGAGTTTTCTTGAGCTGAAAGAACGATTGGTTTCTGCACCGATTTTGGCATTACCAGTTAGCGGAGAAGAGTTCGTGATTTATAGTGATGCTTCACTTCAAGGACTCGGATGTGTTTTGATGCAAGATAATCGAGTCATAGCTTATGCCTCAAGACAATTGAAACCCCACGAGAGGAATTACCCAATTCATGATCTCGAGCTAGCCGCTGGTATTAGCATTGAAGCTTTGGAGACACTATTTATTTGGTGAAAAGTGTAAGATATTCACGGATCACAAGAGTTTGAAATACATTTTCACTCAAAAGGAATTGAACATGCGACAACGAAGGTGGTTGGAGTTAATCAAAGATTACAATGTTGAAATTTTGTATCACCCGGGAAAAGCCAATGTGGTAGCAGATGCGCTCAGTAGAAAGAAACCAAGAATGTGGAATCTCTGGTTACTACTCAACGGGAATTACAAGAAGATCTTCAAAGGATGAATATTGAGATAGCTATGGAAAATGTTGACATTATGCTAGCGAGTTTATCATTGCAACCGACGATTCTGGATCAAATCAAACAAGGACAACTTGAAGAACCTGGAAGCCAGAAATTGAAAAGTGAGATAGGTAAAAAGAGGAGAAAAGAGATGAGGATTGATGATAAAGGTATTATCAGGTTCAAGGATAGAATTTATGTACCCGAGATCTATGACTTGAGACACCAAATTATGAAGGAAGCGCATTCCTCCTCATATTCAATCCATCCTGGAAACACAAAGATGTATCGAGACTTGAAGCGACATTTTTGGTGGGAAGGAATGAAGAAGGACATTGCAAGATTTGTTTCTAAGTGTTTGGTATGTCAACAAGTGAAGATCGAGCATCAACGACCTGGAGGAGAATTGCAACCATTGAGAATTCCAATGGAAATGGGATGAGATAACTATGGATTTTGTGACGGCTTTACCAAGACAGTAGCCAAGAATGAAATGATTTGGATCATCGTGGATCGACTCACGAAATCATCACATTTCATTCCACTGAGAGTCGGGTATTCACTTGAAAGATTGGCTCAGATTTACATTCGAGAGATAGTGAGATTACATGGTATACCAATGACCATCACTTCAGATAGAGATACTAGATTTGTCAGTCGATTCTGGAAAAGTCTTCATGAAGCTCTTGGGACAAAGTTACAATTTAGTACAGCTTTTCATCCACAAACTGACGGGCAATCAGAAAGGACGATTCAAATTCTTGAGATATGCTTAGAGCTTGTGCATTAGATTTTGGAAGGAATTGGGATGAACACTTACCTCTGGTTGAATTTGCTTACAATAATAGCTATCAGGCATCGATTCAGATGGCTCCGTATGAAGCGTTATATGGGAGAAAATGTAGATCTCCTTTACATTGGGATGAAGTGGGCGAGAGAGTGTTGATTGGTGATTTGGTACAACAAGCAGTTGATAAGATTCAAAATGATCAAACAGAGATTGAAAGCTGCTCAAGACCGATATAAAAGTTATGCCGATTTGAGAAGAAGACCTTTGGAGTTTGAACTTGGAGATCATGTGTTTCTCAAGATATCCCCGACGAAAGGAGTTTTTAGATTTGGTGTGAGGAGCAAATTGAATCCAAGATACATTGGGCCATATGAAATTTGGAACGAATCGGGCCATTAGCTTATAGATTGGCGCTACCACCAAGTTTGTCAGGTGTTCATAACGTTTTTCATGTGTCTCAGCTTAGAAAATGCATATCTGATTCCGACGCAATATTGGACACAAATCAACCAGAGATACTACCAGATTTGACTACTGAGGAAGAAACCGATTAGAATTTTGGGAAAAATGGACAAAGAATTGAGGAATAAAGTCATACCGATGGTAAAGTCCAATGGAGTAACCAATCTGAAAGAGAAGCGGTTTGGGAAGTGGAGAGCATAATGAGACAGAAATATCCTGAACTTTTTGAGTAAGAAGGTGAGTTAAGTTTCGGGGACGAAACTTCTTGAAGAAGGGAAGAATGAAATGACCTAAATTTAAATTCTATTTAATTTCCATGTTTATTTATTTTAGTTTGAATTGAATGAGCATGATGTTTAGGATAGTTGTGTTGTAATAGTCTAAATGTATTATTTTGCATATGTAGTGAAATTAATATTTTTTTTATATGTATTAATGTGTGTGTAGTATAGTTATTAATTGTGTCTTTTATACATTAAGATGTTAAGTTAAGTTAGATTTATAAAATCAACTTGGTTTTTCATAAGATTAGTTGATAGAATTTTCTTAATTAAGTTAGCATTTATGCCTAAATAAGCCCAAATGAGACTCAAATTCACCAAATGCAAATTAAAGTGCATATGCCTTAAAGGGTAAATTTGGATATGTTTAAAGCTTAATTTTGCTTAATTGACTACTTTTTGGGGCAGCCATTTCATACGAATTTTGCTTTTTCTTTCTTTCTTTTCTCTTCTTCTTTCAATCCAAATTCCAAGTCCAAACAAAGCAATAGCAAGCTTTGAAAATCAAGTTCTCCAAGGCAAAGCATTTACATGTGAGTTGATTTAAGTGTGGCTTATGCTTTGTTTTCATTTCTTGTTGTAGCTTTGTAAATCTTGGATGAAATGAGATTAGTGTTATCTAAATTGCTTTTCATACATTGAGATGAGCTAGGAATGTGTTTTGTTAGTGTGTAAGTTTGTTTATGCATTGTAGAAGTGATATGAAGTGGTTTTTTGTAGGAAAGTTGAGAATGGATGGAAGTGGAATTGGAAGTGTTTAAATGTGTTGATTTCATGTTTTGAGTTGCTAAGTTTGAGTAGTGTAGATAGGAGTGAGTATTGAAGTTGAAAATGTAGTTGAGGAAGGTTTGAAAGTGTTATAGGATAGAATTTTCGAAGTGGAAAAACAGGGGATTTGTGTTCTGTTGTATAGGCCTGTTTTTAAACGTACGCCGGCATCTGGGGTTTCTACGCCGCGACCTATAGGCGGTGTTGGAAGCCCACAGAATCAAATTTCTTAAGGCCGATCGAACGCGCCGGCTTTTGCTGAAAAGTCAGCCGCGTTCATCCTTTCATATTGTACGCTGGCTACTGGGAATCAAAGCGCCGGCGTATGTGTTAAAGCTGCCGCGTATCTGGAATACGCGGCTTGCACCTCTCTGGACGTTTTGAAAAATTTTGGGTTTTCATTCTACACCGGCTCAAAGCCGCGGCGTAGGATGAAGGCAGCTGGCGTACCCTTGAGCGCTGCCAGCGTTGGCAGTGTTGTTTTTCATAGTGTTGAACACCGGCTTAAAGCCGCCGGCGTTGAGTGCCGGCATGTCCCCTGCGCTTTTGATTTTTTAAAAACTTTTTCCAAAATTTTCCGAAGTTTGATATTTAATCAATTAAGTAATTATTAAGCGATCTAGGATATAATAGGATGTTTAAATGCTTTATTATGACTTTGTATTAAATTATTCGAATTTCTTTGATTAATTGTGATATATAGATTAATATGTGTATATATTTGTGAATGAGGAATCTATATTTATTTATTGATTATTTTGATATTCCTATTTCAGTTAAGGATTCTTGGTTAGTTCTTCACCGAGAATCATAGTAATATACTAACGGGTTCAGGTACGCAATAACTTGTTTGATGTTTGCTAGGACTAGGCATTCCTAAATTAACTTAAATTGATTAGACTTAATATTTGAATGAATTGGATGTCTATTACGCTGTTTAATCTGGTCCGAGGAGCAGCAAACCTGTCATGATGCAATGACATGTTAGTAGGCGCTTAAACCAAGTCATGATGCAATGACTTTACCATGATGCAATGGTACGCTATGATGCAATAGCAATTCTTTTGGTTAAGTGGGTAGCCGATAGGGGAATAGTATCTGAGTAACGTTTGCTTAAACTTAGGGGAAATACCATGATTTAGTTCAAGGTTTATGGAACTTGTGAACTAGGCATGTTATGGACTGAGTTTAAGTAGAGTCGGGCAACGGCTTTTGAACCCTAAATGAAGCTATTATCTTCATGAAATAGATATAGGAGATATAAGTATTCGGACTGCTTATATCAACCCCCTGAGCAGCTGCTGTTACTCAGGATCCCTGAATTATCGAAGTGTGACCCGGGGTTTGAATACCCTCCTGTTGATTTGTGAAAGAAAACGTAATAAAGATAATCACCTATCTAATGATGCATTACATCGATTTGATAAATTGTTTTTGCATTGGTTATTGTGTACTGGGCCTTTGGCTCACTTTTGCTGCTTTGCAGGTATTGGAGACGAATTTTATGATGATTTGGGCTATGGGTCCGATTTCGAGAGATTCCTGGATGAGTGGGACGAATAGGACTCGAACACCCTGGACTTTTGGAAGAATTTTGCTAAGGGAAAAGTTATGTATAGAAGGCTTGATAGTTAAACCTATTTTTGTAAAGACCTTAAGATCCTTTCGGATTTTTTGTTTTAAGAAAACATGTAAATTTTGTAGTGTCTTGTATAGACACTAAACAATGTTTATATGATGTAAATGTATGTGAAGATTGCTTTTGTTAGCAATCTAGTTTTGTTAAAAGTTCTTTATAAAGAAATAGTGGTTTGATCAAGCAATTTTATAAACTGTTAGTTTTAGGATAACTTTACATATAATGTGAGAGCATTATATGTGGTTGGGGACTCGATACTCTAAGTTTCGGGATTTAGAGGGTCGGGTCTTTACGCATATTAATATATAAAGACACAAATATTAATTATAGTATACACACATTAATATATATAAAACAATGACATTGATTTCATTACATATGCAAAATAACACATATGAAATGTTCAAGTTATACTAAATTAGACACATTTAAACTATTACCAACTCATCTACTCAAATATTAATACTACCAAACATAATTCTCATAAATCAACATGCTCATTTAGTTCAATAATTAAGACAAATAAAACATATACATGGAAGTTAAATAGAAATTAAATTTAGATCATTTCAGAAATTGTATGAATGTAAACTTATTGTTGTTAGAAAGTTTTTCAAGTTAATTTCACTTAAAATACTTGAACTTTTAATATAACGATTTTATACCTAAGAAAAATTGGCCTAGAAAAATACCTAAAGTTTTAAAATCTTACCTTCATAGTATTTTAGCCGAAATCTGGTCAAAAGTACGGCAATGTGCTGAAGTGTCATGAAATCTATATTAAAATTTTAGTTTCTATTTTTTAGCGGCATTTCTTCGTTTTTTTTTTTTTTTTTACTTTTCTCTCTCTTTTTTTGCTTCTTTTTTTTAACTTCTCTCCTTCCTTTCTCTCTGGTACTACTTCTTCTTGCTCTTGCAAAACACAAAAAAAAAAAAAAAAAACAAAAAAGAAAAACTAAAAAACAACATCACTACCAATGGCCCACGTCTCAAAATCCACCTCTTCATTTACAAAACCAATTCTTCTTTCACTGATTACACATGTTTCCTCCATCAAAATCTAATCTTTTACCTCTTTCTCCTCCTCATCTTCTACTTCTACTTTCTAATCAAAATAGTTCATGACCTCTTCTCTCTCATCACCATGAAGCTCTCCTCATACCTCAATCTAAACCCCTTCCATGGCCACAATTACGCTCTTAGCCCTTGGGAATGATGCTCCCAATGTTTTCTCATTGGTTGCTGCTGTCGCATCGAGTCAATATAGACTAGGTTCGGCACGATATTGTTGGCTGGGACTTTTGTGAATGGTTTTTTTGTTGGGTTCATCGTAATTTGTGCAGCATCTTTTGGGGCTGATTCAAGGTTTTTCATAAGGGATGTTGTGCTTTATATGATTGGTGTGTTGTTCTTGTTTTGGGTTTATTTGAGTGGTGAGATATTCTTGTGGCAAGCTGTCGGGTTTGTTGAGTTTTACATCATGTTTCGAATGGATTTGGGAGAAGAGTTAGTTTTGTTGATATTAATGGAGACATGAGGAATGGATTCATTGTTGTGTCAGATTGTGAGATGGAGGAGATTTGTGGGGTGGTTTGTTTTGAATTTTTTTTAAGGGGCTGTTTCATTTGGGTTAGTTTTTTTTTTTTTTTTATTTTTTGGAAGATGAAGAAGAAGGGTAGAAGAGAGGGGATGAGAGAGAGATGGTGTTTGGCGACTTTGTTGACTTTGGCATTCAGCACAGTGGAAATGGTGTTTAATAGTTCAAGAAAGTTGAAGGAGACGACGGTTTGGTTCAAAGAATGGGATGACTCTAGTTCGAGAGAGAGACATCTAGAGAAAGAGAGAGAGTGGAAGATGGGAAAGAAGATAATATCTCCAGATTTAATAAATAATATATTATAGAATTTCATCTTTCAATGTAATTTTAAGATTTTTGTTTCTTGTTCTTAAACATGAGATAGGTTTTGAAAAATAATTTTGAAAATTCTATCAAGATAAAACTATTTTCTTTAAGATTTTTTTTTTGTTTTTTCCTCGTTGTTTTGATTTTTTTTCGTAAAGTTACATGAAGAAGAAGAAGTTTTAAGAGAAATGAAGAAGAAAGAGAGGGGAAAATAAAAAAAAAAAAAAGAAAAAAATAGCCAAGTAGGAGAGAGAAATTTTTTTTTTAAGAATAATAATTGTTCATGTTAGCAGGACGCCAGAGTATTGGTCGGATTCGCCCAAAATACTTTCAATAAAAAATTTAAAAATTTTAGATATTTTTGTGGGCCAAAATTTTTTTTAGGTATAAAATCGTTAAATCAAGAAAGTTCAGGTATCGTGAGCGTAATTAACCTAAAGTTTTTCTTTGGTTACATTTCTCGTAACTACAATTCTTTTTATTTGGAAAATCTTTCAAATATGAAAGAGCTTGGCAAACTTCGCAAAAGACTATCGAATTATTAGAAATATTCAAGAAAATAGATACACAAAGTTTAGGTTAAGGATTTGAGTGACTAACTCCAATTCAGAGACATTTCCTTAACAGTAAGTTTCAAAACTAAATTGAAATCATATTAGCAATTAAAAGCACATGATCTTAGATTTAAAATGGAAAAATTCAATTTGAAAAAAAAAATTGAAACTCAAAACTTGTAGAAAAAAATCCTTAAAATAGAGCATTTAAGATTATGTCATGTTCTAAAGACATGATATCCTGTCTTCAAGACATAGTTTTAGAGTGTTACATCTAAATCCTATCTTCATTTCAAGTAGACATCTCCACATGTTAGGTCGAGTCCTTACCCAGCCTAGAGCCTATGGAACCTATAATCAAGAATGACATACGGCCATATCTAAATCGGGTCAATTCGTGGACTTTAGACATATTGGTTCAAGAGCCAATTCTTGAGCACAACCACATGGAAAATAGTGTAGAATTCTTTTAAAAAGCAACAGCACTTTAAATATGGTAAATAGATAATAATTTATTTATATTCACATAAAAAAACAGTCTAGATATTAAATATTTTTTACTTGTTTAATTTTTGCATTTCCTTTTATTAAAGTTGTATATATTTCTTTGAAATTTCTACTATTTTATTTTTCTATTTTCTTTAGAAAACCGATTAGACTCACAAGGTCTACTATTCAAGCTAAACGAACTGATCTCAACCGGTGGACCTGGATGGGTCTATCGATGGTTTGACCCAATTTCATAGGACTGGTCCAAATCCTAACCCTAGTGGTTGGCATCGAGACTGGTCACAGGTAATATAAGGGTGAGTATGGATCGGTTTAGTTTGGTTTTTCATACAACCAAACCAAACAAAACCATAATTTACGATTTTTTTGCCATCCCAAACCAAATCATTAAGTAGCGATTTTGTTTGGATTAAAAATCTTTTAAACCATTAAATAACGGTTTGGATTACGAATCAAATCAAAATTCTAGCAAAAAATTTTCTTTGTTCTATTTTTTTTTTACATTTGTGCAGATACTTAAATATTTATCACTTTACAAAATTTATATTGTAAACCACGATAAAATACTTTATGAATTCCTCATGCTTTTACTCAATAGTAATTTATAAAATCAATTATCTACCAATAAAATACATTCACTAACCAATGCATAGTAAGTCATAATTTATAATTTTCAATAAAACTATTAAGTCAATCATCAACTAATAAATTTAGCTAAAATAAAAAATCATCTATCAACAAAACCCATCAATGAATAAAGTGGTCCGTTAATGAAATACATTAAACAATTATTATATAATAAGAGTTTATAACTAAATAAATAAATAAATTTTAGACTTTATAAATTTTAAAATTATTAAAAAATACATTAACAACAAAAATATATATATGTCATGAGCCTAAAAAACAAACTTAATAATGAACAAGTTGATTTTAATCAATATTCAACAAATAATAAATATCAAATCAAAACATATGAATATATATATGACATTTAATTAATCATCATAAAAAAATCTATAGTTATAACTTACAAGTAAAATATTATTACATTTTTCTAAAACAATTTGATTTGGTCTTACGGATTAGTTTAGTTCACTTTCCAAATCAAACCATAAATTTACGAATTGGTATGAATTAAAAAATTTTAAACCAAATTGTGATAAAAAAAAAAACCATATTTTTTTGTTTAATTTGGTTTGATTATAGATTACTTTGGTTCGGTTGATTTTTTTCCCACTCCTAACAGGTTGGAATCGATGGAGATGTCTCGTTTCAATGCCTCTGTTTTGGTGTATTCATTTTAAAAATTCTGTTTATTAGGAATTTTTTTCTTACGTTGCGTTTTCATTTTTGTCTTTCCGCGAATTTTAGAATGCCTATAGTCATTTTGACTTGGTCACTTTCTGCCCAACGTTTACCACGTTTAAAAAAAAAAAAAAATTCTATGCTAACAGCCCCCCACATTTGTATTTTTCTTTTGATTTTTAAATTTTGCAAAATTATATTTTTAAAATACATGAATTATGTTGCAAATACATACATGAGTGAAGTATTTTCAGTCCATCCTTGCTATAAAGGTGGGAGCAACCATTGTCATTATTGTAATCTAATAATATGTGTAAGGCGGACAAATATTTGCTTCCCTATAAATGTTGTCTTCATTCTATTCCAATCAATAGATACTTGATATATGTTGAATAAATTTTAAAAAATAAAAATATTTTTAAAATAAAATAAATAATTATTACCACTCAATGTGCTTGGAAAAATGGTTATTATTTGTGAAGTGTTAATTATTATTTGAATTAGGGTAAATTATATCAACAAGTCACAATATTCTTGGGTAAGTTCATTTGAGGTCATAATGTTTCGAGTAATTCATTTAATGTTACAATATTTAGAAAAATGGTTCAATTGAGGTCATCAATGATACGTGTAAACATGAAAAAAAATTAATTAAATAAATAAACCATTGGATATATTGTGATCTCAAAAGAACTTACTCTCAAATGATATGATATTTTAGTATAATTTACTCTTTCATATTGTTTTAGAAGGTTTTTTTTTTTTTTTAATTAGTAGCATGCGTTTATTCACGAAAACACTAATATAACAATATTTTTAAAGCAACAAATTCTCATCATGCAAGGACATAATATATATTTCCGTTTACAATGGAATGTTTTTGTGAGATAATTAATCTTGTTCCAGACATTTTCAGACATCCAACCGTTTTCTACTTTACAAATGTGCACATGTTGCAAAAGCAATGGCTTTTAAATGGACCTCTTCTTTAACCCTATTGGCATTGGATCCTTTCGCCTCCCGATATCCAGATTTTTTCAGCAAGATCAATCTTTTTCCTTTATAAAAGGAATGCCTCAACTCCACTTTTAGGCATCCATCCTCAAACCTTCTTCTTCTCTCTTGGTTTCTAGTATTATAATCAGCTCCATCACTTCAAGTAGTTAGGAGAGATCATGGCCACAGGGATACTATCAGCTGTGTTTGGTAGGCCAGAAAAATATAAAGTACCTGATCAAAGCTTATTAACAAGCTTGTTAGCAATTTACGATGATGATAAGTTCTGTAAGGACATGGTTGACACTCATGCTCCTGATGAAGGAGAAGTTGATGTCCACTCCCTATTTGCCCTTACAGAGAACACACTTAAAGGCACTACATCAATTGTGGATAATGTGCTCAATACAAAGGTAATCTAAAACGTTGTCATGCATAATAAATGGTTGAAACCATAAAGAAAATTATGATTTTATATTGAGGATATATTGAGATATTTATAAAAGACAAGTAATTATAGCGTTGAATTGTAAATTCAAATAAATTAAAAAAGGGAAAAAACGGCCTCGCAGGCACCGAAAGCAGCTCCGGCATACAATGCTCCTAAAGAAGGTTTTACTCCTCCCCTGTCTGCCATTAGCGAAGTCACATGCCAGGTAATTACATATATAATACTGTGTTATGGCTCATCATTGATTAGCTAGAATATTTTATTGCTTTTATATAAAACTATAACTATAGTACAATGATATATCAAGTAAAATATGATTATGCTTTATTTATCGTAACTATGTAATGCGATGTTGTTATATTATAATTAGTTTGTTGTATTATATTATATTATATGTTAATTACATTTATTATATGATGTTGTACTTTTAGTTTACAAATATATATATTACAAGTTTATTAAATGTAGTAATTATATTATTTATAATACTATTAATTTAAAATGGTATTATTTTTAATAAAATCAATCATATAGTAGAACATAATAATTTAGTAATACTATTATATGATGATAAATAACTATATAATTATAATTTATAAGTTGTAATTTAGTATAACATACAATTTTTATTTGTTGTATCATATCATGCAAAATTCTATGCAGATAACATGTAAAGCTTTGGAGACAAAAAATGTCCGGGAGTTGGTGCTTGGAATCTTCCACGAATTGTCAGGCTACTCATGGATTGTGAAGGCAGTGATCACGCTATCATCCTTTGCAGTATACTATGGAGACTACTGGAGACTTGCTCATGTCGAGAAATCGGACAAGGTAGCGGAGTCGATGTCAATCCTGAAGGGGTTACCTGCCATCACAAGGCCTCAAGATCAACAAAAGAACCAAGTATTTGTGGTACTCAATGACATGGTCAAGTCCATTTTGGAGATCACCGAATGCATTATGGTGTTTGAAAATGAGAGCGAGGATGTCCCTGAATTGGCAAACGCTATTGACATTGCAAGCAGCGTTTATCAAGTTATTATTGCTATTCTTGCAACCTCCATTCAATTCACTTCCCTCATTAGCGTGGGAGTAATTGACGAGTAAGTTTATTACTATCACTTAGGAAAGAACAAGTATCAAATAAAATTATAGTTTTATTTCATGATTATGAAAGTTCCAAAATGTTTTGTTAATTAACTGTAGGACAAAAGGGAGAGATCTTTGTGGTTTTGCTCGAAAAATTAACACGATACTCCACAAAGTCAAGAGGCAGCTTGAAGATTTCAAACAAAAAAAGGGTGAGAAAGAAATTTCCTCAAATACGAGCTCGCAGTATTAATTCTACACCAACATGTGATGAAAGACAATCTGGCGGAGGAAATAAGACAGTACCAAATGCTACAAAGGCTTTTTAACGCCCCTTCTGACAATGTGGAGCTCCTTAAAGCCTTGTTTTACATCAAGGACGATCCTAAACGGTTGTACCATGGCTCCAAGAAGACTACGGTAAAGAACTAGCTCTCAGCACTCATCAAACTCATGGTCCATAGCTAGTCAAACGTATTAATTATATATATCCTTAGATTGCTATCCTAAATTTATGTGAGGGGAATCAAAGTGGATTTGAATCGTATTAGCTAAAGTTAGCATAGTGTCTACAATGCTTAAGGCAACCTATACTCACTACCATGTCACTTATATTTTAGTTTAGTTTGTCCTTTAGTATTTCACGTGGGACTATTTTTTTATTTTATTTTTCATCAAATACAATGGTTTTTTCATGGCTTTGACTAGTTCTATCTTATGCCCAACAGGACAAGATTGATTGTCTCAGGAGGAAGAATGTGTTGTTACTCATATCAAATCTAAAACTATCCACTAATGATTTACAAGGACTTTTGTCGATCTATAATGTACCTAAGTTCCATGAGAAATGGTACGAGATCGTATGGATCCCAATCGTCGATGGAGAGATTGAGCCGAATCAATTTGAAAACTTGCAGTCTAAAATGCCATGGTATACACCTCACTATCCTACATTAATAAACAAAGTGGAAAAAAAGATCATAAAGGAGAAATGGCACTTTAGACAAGAACCAATTGTTGTGGTACTTGATCCTCGAGGGAAAGTTGAATGCCAAAATGCAATGGTGATGATTCGTAATTGGGGATTCAATGCATTTCCTTTCACAGATTCTGTAGTAGAAACTCTTTGAAGCCGTCGTGACATTAGCTGGTTTGAGCTCTTGGTGAATGATTCGATTCACCCAAAAATAACTGAATCAGTAAATGAATTCGATCTCATGTCCTACCATTCATTTCTATAGTCGATCATGCATGATTTATGTGGCGATAGAGGTAAACTTTATAAGCTAAGATGCAATTGGTTTTATGCAGATCAAAGCACAGAAGCTCATCCTGCTATATGGAGGAGAAGACGCTAAGGAGATCCATGAAGTGGAGGCCTACTTGAAAAGGATAACTGACGAAGGTAATACCATTATCATTGTCAATGTAACAAAAATTCAACTATTCTGGACCCGCTTGGAGAGTTGCATGTTCTCAATGATTCAAGGAAAGAGAGATGTTCTTGATTCCCTCATGCAAGATGTGCTCAAACTCTACACAAGCTTCAAAAAAGATGGCGGATTCGCGCTACTCACTAGAGGTGCTAGTGCTAGAGTGGTGCTCAATACATCTTTAACTTTTTTTTACCAAGGTATTCTCTCAACATGAGACATGGAAGAAGCAAGTGAATGTGAATGACAAGAGCTTTGAGGTTGTTGTCAAGGAACACCATGACAAGGTTGTGGCTCCACAAACTTGCCACCATTTTTACATCCCTAATATGATCGGATACATCCCAGAGAATGTTAAATGTCCGGACTGTCCCCGAGTCATGAAGAACATTGTTAAGTTTGAATGTTGCCATGGAGCTCATTAGGTTTCAATTGTCATGAACTACAAGCGTTACAAGAATCCAAAACCTTTGAAATGTGTCCAACTAAACTGAGTGCTCTTGTTTTGTTTTGATTTGTTTGTGTTGCATCTGGGTCAATCCTACTTTGTAATGAGTATGTATCTCAACGAACCTTAGAATGAAGATCCCGCTTTATGATTACCGTTGTGTTGGGATTGGTGGATAACAATGCATGTGGAAAAGGTTGAAGATGCATGTTTAGATAATTTAAAACCATGCGGAATGAGATGTGAATCATAGAAAATTGGTGGAAAAGTTTCCAATGGCGATGCTACTGTTCTCTCTTCAAATTTGGAAAGAAACCAATGGAAATGCATGTTTAAGATAATTTGTAACCGTGTGGAATGAGTAAAAATATTATTAACAAACAAAAATACTCTTTATTAAGCCTAAATTAATTTACATATTCTGAACATTTTAGTGAAATCATCATTTTGCTTTTTATTTCTTTATATTAACCAACCAAAGAGAAAGGAAAAAGCTTTTACCAATTTTCTTTCAATTTCGGTCTTTATATCCAAACTTAAATAAAAAATTATATTTCTATTGATCTCCATTTTTTATCTTTTCTTTTCCATAGTTTGCCTTCCATTTACACATTTGAAAGGATTTATCACACACAATGTAAAAGTTGGCCTTTTGCTCAATTGTTGTATGTGATCTTTTATGCTAAACTTTGTCACCACAACAAATTTTGAGCTATAGGGATAGGAATTTAGAAGCAATTCTAAGTTGTAGCTTATATTTTCAAGTTGAAGTGGTAGTTTTGATTCAATGCATCAAAAGTCCCATATCAAAGACTACTTAAAAATTCTATAAAATGACTAAATATAGATGCAACTTCAGGTTTAAAATGGAAGTAGAGTTGTCTTAAAAAATAATAGTTATATTTGAATGGTCTTAATTGTCGATTTATTGATTTGGCAAAAAATTATTTACAAAAATACCTGTAATATAAAAATAATTACTAAGATATCAATACAAAATCAAATGTATATGATAGGATTTTGCCTATTCTATGAATGTTGCTTGTTTTACATGCAATTTTTGTGATTTTCACAAAAATAGTAAAATTTCCTATTTATGGTAAATCGCATGTTAAAGATGCGATTTTATTTTCTATCTATAGTAAATTGTATGTTAAAATGCAATTTTGCAATGCACTAAACTTTCAGAATCATATGTTAAAAATGCAATTTCTTTGTTAAAACTAAAATCCCATCTCTTATATATAATTTTGCATTAGAAGTTTGGTAATTAAAATTATATGATTTATATATAAATAATTTTCTTTTATAAGATTGATAGATATGTGTTACGCCCTTATTTCCCCTCTTAAGCATGGACGATAGTAAGTCTTTCAATTGCGTAAGTTTATAAATTGAATTTTAAAATGTATTCATTTACTTAAAAAAACAGAAAAAAAATTAATTACTTATACTAAAGCATGAGCATTTTTATAATTCAATTTTAAAATGTATTCATTTACTTAAAAAAAACAAAAAATAATTAATTACTTATACTAAAGCATGAGCATTCGATGATTCATAACAACTAAATATTCACAATACATAAAATTCAACATCATCACAACATTTCGTGATAACAACATCTATATTCAATATTTTATAATACCTAAATTCTTAAGGTGAGCTAAAACTAAATTAACATAATAAAACTATAGGATTTAGTAGCCTATTTCTCATATAACCTACCTCAATACACTAGTGATGAACCTGATCCCAATCCTATGGACATAATTGAATTTAAGGCTCTCTTAGTAAGAGGTATAAGCAAACCAAACTTATTCACACATTATCTTAATTTGATATTGTAGATCCCAAATTGATAACCAAAAAGTGCAAGTTAAATTGATTATTTTAAAATTTTAAGTCCTTTGAGCTTTAGAGAAAAACCAGTTTAAGTATCAATAATGATACTAAACCATATGTAATTAATTTTAGCACAAACAAGAAAATATGTGACTTAAAAAAAGAGAACGATAGAGAAGAGCTGAGACTAAACATTGTCACTATCGAGGCCAATTCCTGACTCAACCTAGACCTTCAAGTCCAAGTTTGGAAAATGTGGTGTGAGATCCTACTAATTGAATTAATAATATTAATGATTTAATAAAGGTAGGATGAAGTAATCGTA
Organism: Combretum micranthum; assembly: GCA_024138025.1. Lineage (NCBI taxonomy): Eukaryota > Viridiplantae > Streptophyta > Magnoliopsida > Myrtales > Combretaceae > Combretum > Combretum micranthum. The sequence continues at coordinate 2,434,362 of JAMXBD010000030.1, forward strand.
TAAAATTTGATATTTTAAGTATGATCCAAAAAAAAAATAAGATAATAACAATAATAATAATAAAGAATTGAGATTTGATGTGTATTATGGTATTCTACTAGTTTAAAAATATATCATGAATCTTTTACAAGTGAAAAATTCACATAAAATTTTCTTGATCGAGTGACGTAAAATTTGTCCAAGATAAAAATTTCCCTATCATAAACTTAACTGTAAAGTTATTGAAAAAAAAAATTACAAGCGAAACAAAATTTGAATAAAATTATTCAAAGTCATGTAAAATTGAACTAGAGTAGATATTTACCTTCATGTCATCTTTGGTACACTATAATCGTCCGAAATGGAATGGATCGGAATCGAAGGAATGAAATCAATAAGGGACTGATAAATCCATTCTTTTGTTTGGATATGGACATGAAATGGAATGAATATGAATTAGTTTACATTAAAATTTATCAAAAATACTCCACAAAAAACAATATAATAAATTTAAATAGGATAAAAATGTAATTTAAGTATAAATATTTAATGAAAAAGGGAATGCAATCACGATTTTATTTTCTCATGATGCTTCTAAACATAAAAAAAAAAAAAAAAAAAAAAAAAAAAAAAAAAACTAAAAACTAAAATTACGATTCTATTTCAGTATATTTCTATATATTGAATAAGCCACCTTTGTACTTCGTAAACTCCATTACAAAGTTTTCTCTGGGAGAATCCTCACATGATAAGGTCTCCATCAAACTGGACATGTAGATAACGTATCCTGCAGAATGTTTGACGCTTGTGGCAATGAAAATTTCTTGTTCCTCGAAGCATGTTTTTCTTTGTCCACTAATTTAATTGTCCAATTTCCGAGCAATTGACACCGCCTCCATCGAATGGGCATGAATGAATTAATTTGATGTTTTTAAAAATCAAATCAAATCAAATCATAATTTATAGTTTGGTTATTTTTCTCTTAAACAAAATTTTTAAATAATAATTTGACTTGAATTACTAATAAATAATGATTTGATTTTATTTGGATTACCAACTAAAAAATTTCTAAACCGCTAAAATTAAAGCAGGGAGACAAACATTGGGAGAGATAGAGATCAGGCCTAAGCTTCCTGTGTCATCCAAACATTTGCACATCAAAGTTCCGTCCCATCATCGGAACAGGGGTGACAGTACTACTCAAAACTTCCCCATAGTTCCAGTTACGGCCAACATTATACCACGAGTATAATATTTTTTAATATAAAAGATACCTTAATACTCGGATATGGTATGGAAATGAAGATTTTTGCTAAAAATTTTAAGGGATGACAACATGGCTTATAGGATTTAGCAACCATCTATAAGCATTTTCCTTGGTAAAATCATAAAATGCTCACAGAGATGCATGGGAATTCTGCGTAAATCATTCTAGTAATGTCGAGATATATTTGTAATCAATCGTCGTTTACGAGTAATTCGCTGGAATTCACCAAAATCGTACAATGAAAATGAAAATCCTGTGCAGGTGGATTATCCTTGAAACTTGCTCTGGCGGCCATATCTTTTTACTTATTTTTTTTTTTCATTTTCATTTTTTTTTTGTCCATCAAAGTATAATTAATTATTTTTAATTTAATATCCACCACATATTATAAAACAAATAAATCAATACTTGTATGCATCTTCCAAGATATTAGCTCTAATTCTATTTGTTTGAGGGATAGATACATAAACAAATTAATATACATATGAATATTTTAAATGTTAATGAGAACTTAATTTGTCTATTTGCATAAAAATATAGATTGAATAGTAATAAAAGATATCACTTTAATTATTAGGAGTGGTGAACTACTCGATGGATAAACACACTCCAAAGAATAGAAAAAAATGATCATTTGATACAAAGTTAGTGGATTTTATGTTTTGCCAACAGTAGATTTATATCTTTTGTTTTTGTGATTTTAGTTGTATATGTTTTACTGTATAATTGATTTTGAGTAATTTCTTTATGGGTTCTGTTGTACTAGTGATTGGTGAGTTGATAATTTCCTTTACAAAAGATTCACCTTATTGGATTTCACTTAAGTGTAATCCTATGTACAGGTCCAAGTGATAATAATGAAACTTTAATTTATTGATGAGTTGGATATTATAATCCTTCTTGATATGAAATTTGTGCTATCTCTTATTGTTAAAGATTTGCATTGATAAATCAAATTCTGGCTACTGTTGTAGTTAGTTAGGCAGGGTTTGCATTTGCAAATCAACTTTTTGGCTACTATTGTAGTCAACTAGGCTGAATTATCGAGGGTCTTACTTCCTGGCTACTCCTTGTAACCCTAGGTTCCTAGGATATTAACTAACTGGATGAAAGCTAGGCTAGGCTAGGCTAGGATGCTTGTACCAATCATGTCATGTGCATTAGCATGACATACAACTACTACGTAACTATTCTATATATGTTTTTATAAGTATTTATATTTTTGTTATTTTTTTTTATTCACTCACTTAGCTCAACAGTGACTTGAGTATGATAGAAGATTGGGGAGTACCATCACGATCGAGGGTATTCTGAGAGCGGGGCCTGCAAGAAATATAACTAAGTATTTTGTGCTTATATCTTTATGTGATGGAAAAAAAATTGGACATCATGTATGTATAAAAAAAATTAATATAAACAGTAGCAGCTCATTTAGAAGTATAATTAATTATCTTTTATTTATAACCAATATCCATGTATCTCACTCTAATTTGGGCTCAAGGCCTAGCCCCCATGGCAAGTCCTGACATGTGGACTTAGAACTACCCCAAGATTGGGTTAGGTTAGGTTGAGATGGGTTAGACTCATACCCTTTTCTTAAAAAAGAATTGAAGAAATAAAAATGCTTAATTTAAAATAAAATTTTAAACTTAAAATAAAAAATGGACCTAAAAATATACTACCCTTTAATCCATTTTCATTTAGCATACTAATCATGTGCAATTATTTATACACAAGCACATCCTATTGAGTTAAAATATTAACAATGTAGAACTAAAGTAATACTCTAAAAGAACAGAGTTTACAAAAGCAAAAAAAAAAAAAAAGGAAAGGAAATCTTACATTATTTAGAAGTGAGATTATTGTTATAGTAGAACTCTATATAAAATATGGGACATGGTTTTGAATTATATTTATTACATGTGTTGGTACCAATAACACATTAACTATTGTGAATAGATAATTAATAATTCCTATTCACATCGAAATTGTCTAAACATCAATTTTTCTATTATTTTTGCTTCTTATTTTGATAATAAATTAAATTACATATTCATTTTACATTTCCTTTTCTTTTAGAAAAAATAGGATATGTTGGACCATAGACCCAACAAGTCTTGATCATAGGTTAGACCCATGCTGCTAAGGCAGATATATCTCCGAATCCACAATGGTTAGGTTTCGATTCAGACCCAATCCTTAGAGATGTCTAGTTAAGACATAGCTATATGTGGTGGTTTGTCCTTGTACCTACATCCACTCTTTTAATTATAAGTTGGAGATTACGTAATCTACACAGATATATTCCACTATATCAAATGAAAAAGTATACAGAAGTTGCCGAAGTACAATCTTTGGTAGAGGTGTTCACGGATCGGTTAACCGGTCCGTGGCTCTATTTTTTGAACCTAACCGTAATAATCGATTTTTTAATATTTCGATCCTTAACCAATCTATTATAAATGGTTAACCGCCTTAACGGTTAACCGTTTTATTCTATTAATTTATTCGGTTTTCAGTTTTTAACCATTTAACATAATGGTCTCAATAAATCAAATTGATAATTTCAACAAACCTTAATTTTTTAGCCTTTATAATAGATTTTTTCTTTAAATTATTATATATATGTTACAAGAGCTAAAAAAAAAAAATCAAATTAAAGAAAAGAGGAAAAACAAACCTTTAGATGTATCATTATCAATAAAATCGAATCAGATCAATTACCATATTAACTCTATCAAACATAGGACGATAGTATTTTAATCAAAATCCAAGGAATATTAACATAGATAAATTATATATATAAATTATATCTATATATTTTAAAAAATAATTACATGTATATGTAAATCTTATGTGTATATATATTTTAAAAAATAGTTATATGTATATGTAAATTATATATATATTATACTTATAAATATTAAAATGGTTAACCGTTAATCATCGGCTTTTTTGTGGTTACAAACCGAAACCGAAACTAAAAATCGAAAAAAATAAAAACCGTAATCCTAAACCGAAACCAGCGGATCTACTAACCATATTTTTCGGATTGGTTTTACGATTTCGATTGGTTTTTTTATTTCATTGGTTTTTTTGCACACTCCTAATCTTTGGTCGCAATTCATTCTGATCAATCTATCTAGTTTAACACTAACTATTCACAAATCCATTCATAAGGATGCGATAAGTTCAAGTCTCAAGCTCGATAAATTCAAAGAAGCATAGCCTTGATCGTGGGTTAAGTCTTAGGTGCGACAGTTCAAATCCAAGGCTTGACGAATCCAACTAAGTATAAACTTGATCAATAATCAAATCTAAGGCACAACAAGTCTGAGGCCAACAATTTAAAATATGAGCCAATGGAGCATGAAAGAACCGTTACGTATATTTAATACTTGATGATTTTAAGACGTTATTTCTAACGGATATTTAAAACTTTTGAAATATATAAATATCTTGTCCTTAGGAGATTCAAAAAAAGGAGGGGGGAGAACTAAAAACGTGATTAAGAACTTTTATTTGCAAACAAACAAATCAGAAAAAATCTTTCATTATATTTGCACTCTTGTTAATAAATTTGCAAAATCATCTAAGAGAGAGAAATCTTTAGTGCTCTACTATATTTATTATCTATAAGAGAGCATAGAAGGAAATATTTTATATGTAAACTGTTGTACTGCTCTATTTGTATGTGTATAATTGAGATAAATAAAGTGTGTGAAGTCCTCTGATTGAAAGGGATTATGGGACCGTGGAGAGTAGAAAGCGAGCTGAACTTCATGTTAAATCTAGACTTATTTCTTCTTTTCCTATTTCTTTAATATTGTTTTCTATACTCTATCATTACCATATTTACTGCTATTAAAGTTTACTTTAATCTATTACATAAAAAAATTTATTGTTTGAGCAATTTAGGTCAAATACTCAATTCACCCTCTTTTGAGTATTTTTCTAGTCCGTTTTCAATCCAAACACATAAAAAGATTCAAAGTTTCTAATAATTTCTCTCTTTATTTTTATTTTTATTTTTTAATTTTTGTCCATCCTAATCCATTCCACTGTACAAAATATTAAGGTTGCAACTTGTATGTGGATTCTCGTTATAACGGTACTTTTGTGCCATTTATATGAGTTGACAATTTCCACTTTCTAGGTCATCCTGCATTCTATTTAAGTCTCTAAAAGAGTTTTTGGGCACTATAAATCTCTTGGTCATGAGATGCTGTGATTTAAATTTTTTTAATTTAAAACAAACTCTTATCAAATATATTATATTTGGTGACGTATCTCAAATCATACGAATTTAAATACCATTTGTCATGTCAACATTCTAGAATATTTCAGTATTGTCTTTTTAAAAAAAAAAAAAAGATTAGAGTGCCGACTTTTATTTCTTTAAAAACCATATAGAAGTGTTTTAGCAATGTAAATCTTTTAGCAATTTAGTAAATTTACAGACACAGACACATGAATGTTTCTGTCTACCTTGGAATGCCATGGTTAAACACTTCCATGTTTAAAGTTTATATTTTACTTTATTTTTATTTCTTTATTTTATTATCTTTTAGATAAATAATAAATTTAGTACTTAATCTTATGAAAAATATTAATTTAGTAGTTGAATTTTAAATTGACTAATTTAATACTCAATTTCTTAACATCATTTGCTTTATTTGATGATGTGAAAGAAACAATATATCATTGAAGTTTTATTACTCTTGACACGATATAGAGGTTTATCTCTTCCATGTCAAAGTAGGAAACAAATAGTGTTAATTGGACAGTAAATATAGCTATGAAAAAATTTATTTAGGTATTAAAATTAATTACTTAAAAGTTTCAATTATCAAATTGAATTTTTATATAAAGTTTAGGTATCGAATTCGATATTTTTTTTCTTTCCCATTATAAGTTATAATTACATCTGGTCTTATTTCCATTTTATGACTTATAAAATTTTAGGATATTATTCTAGAAAACAATATTTTTATAACATCTTTTCTTCATTCTCCTTTCTCTTCATCCAAATAATAAAATAAACTAATAAGTTCTCTCGCTCTCTTCTCCTTTTTTTTTTTTTATATCCGTTTCTTCCTTTCCATTTTAATTCTTTTCTTCTTTTTCATCCTAATGTTTCTTCTCCTTCCAACGTAATGAAAAGATGAATGCTAATAACAAGTTTTTCAAATGGCCCAAAAAATTAAAAAAAAAAAAGACATAATAATAATAAGACCTTTTTCAGAGGTAATGATGCAGGAAAGCTTCTAATCCACCGGATATTGCGGTCTTCCTCACAATGCATATCATCCAAACAAAAAGCAATGGAGTGTCTTACCTCCATAATATTCATTAATAATTCCTGGTCCCAACCCAACCATGATGCCTCTGCCTCACCCAACTTTGTCGTGTTGTCAATGACATGCAATGTGTGACCTAGTACATGTTGTAAGATGATCACCCGTTCACACTGACGTAAGAAGCGTGTCGTGTTGGATCTTTTCTTTTTCAGCATCACGATTTCCGATCCACAGTGCCACCACCTGTAGGCTGTATAGCGTACTTTCCTTGCTCTATCTCCAAGAAAATGGAGAATATTTTCCACCAGCCTTTACACAGCGTTCCAGAAGGCAACAGCACGCAAGAGGACATGGTTTTTTTTTTTTTAACAGAGAACATGTGTCATAATGCCACAGAAAGGGTTAGGAAAAAAAATGTAGAGGTACAGGATACTGCCACCGAAATCGCTTTAATTACTTTGAACAATCCAGATGCATTATTCGTATGGCTGTCTTGACACTTCTACTGCCTTATCAACACAGCCTTTTTTCTTGGTTTGTTTGTTCTTCACCCTTGTGCTTCACGAGTTACTTTGTATGGCTCGGAAAAATATTAAATAGATATACGTACCATGGTAAGCAATTATCGACTACATATTAGTAAAAAAATTAAAATTGTAAATAATTTTTAAAATAATCATTAATACAATTATGTATCAAAAATTATTTGTAATTATTAATTATATGTATTATAATAGCATATAATATCTATTAAACGCTTTCTCAATTAGCTCTCATCATGGGATGCTTCAAATCAAATATAGATGAGTATTCTAGAAAAGTATTGCATTTTACTGTTTATTTTTCTTAAATCAAGATAATTATTCTGAATATCTTATATATGTGTGTATATATATACATATTGTCTACTATTACCTGCAGCCCATAAAGTGTAAATTGCTTTATTGTTTAATTAGCTGTTACAGTGGGAAAATTTTTGAATTTAATTCATTTTATAATACCCATCAAATATGGATGGTGAAACTCTAATAACAGAGACGCATCTTCAGTGTAATGGTTTGAATTTTGTTAAAAACTCTAAAGTTAAGCGTGCTCTAGACAAAACAATCCCAAAATGAGTGACCCCTTAGGAAGCGTTGGCACTAAAAATATAAAACCGTACAACAAGTGGATAATACCTAAATGAGTAGAGTTTTGAGTTGTTGCACATAAAGATGGGCAAACGGACCTGGCAAACAGGACGAATCATTTTGACCCGCTTTTAAATGGGTTAAAATTTTTTGACCCAGACTCGAGCCAAATAAAATTTTTTATTTTTTATTTTTTATTAGTTTATGTAAAAATTAGAGTATTTAAATATTTTAAGGTTTTATATATATTAAAAATTAATTTTGTTACAATTTTGATTACTTATAAATGAAAACGAGTTTTTTAAATAATTTATTAGATATTATATTACATTTAAATCAATAAATATATACTTAAAAAAATATTGTAATGCTTATGATTCATGTATTAATCTATTTTCTTCTATAATATATCCTAAATAATTACAAATATGTTATTGTATTATTCTTTTTCTTACATTTTTTCTCTTTTTTTTTCTTTTTTTTTTAACTCCTGGCTTACAGGCCAGCCCGACCTATTATGGGCTAGCCTACTTTGGCCCACGGGCTAAACGACTAGGTCAGTTTGGCCCACATTTAAACGGGTCAAAAAAATTGATAGCGGGCCACTTTTTTAAGCGAGTAAATGGGTTAGCCTTCGGGCTACGACCCTTATGCCCAGCTCTAGTTACACAGTGCCTCTGGTGTCTTGGTTGTACTTAAGGGTGTGCTGGAAGGGCCAATGTACGTGACATCACGATTTCTGCTCAAGATGGCCTGAGGACCTAGAGACGTTCCCTCTGCTGCGGTGGAGCCTGAGGTAGTAGATTGTAACACATTTTATTTGAAAGATCAGTATCATAAATTTATAAAATCGTTATAATTTATTTAATAGTTGGAAATAGGATATTTCAAAGTATAATTCTACCAATAAGTGCCTCGATATATTGTATGAGAAAATTTTTCATGCCTTTTTTCTACGTCGCCCTAACAATTTTCAGCCGAGATTGCATACATCTGGATGTTTCTATAAAGGATAAGGTCCAAAAAAATGCTGATTCATTTGTTCATTTGGAAAATAAAAAATAAAAAAATTCTGCTTCCCTCCGTGTGCATTTGAAGTCTAGATAAATGCCATACAGTATCGAAATTGTACTTGCAAACGAATCATCTCACCTCTTATCGTCTATAAATGTGCTCTTGAAGGATTGAAGGAACGACCATACATGCTATACATGTGACACAGCATGATTATAAAGAAGACAAGATAATAAACTAAACATTGATAAAACATAATATTTGTTGACTGGTGTTATATATGTAAAATTTAACAAGAAAAATAATCAAACTTAGTAATTAATTCTGAACCTCCTGTGTAAAATATTAAAAAAAAATGCTCAGTATTTACAGTGTTTATGGCATATATTAGTCCTAAATGATATTGTACTGAAAATTTTAATTAAAAAATAAATATTATGAAAATAATCAATAAAAGGACTTGTCAATATTATTATGAAAGGTTAAAAAATATTAAGTAATTATGTATGTTCTTGCCATTTAAGAAATTGGGTTAACTTTTTCTCACAAAATTAATTATTGACATGAATTGTTTAAATCTATTGATACAACTTTGTTTACTAAGAATCACAAGCCAAATACGTAGAATGTTTGAATCTATATAGATGATACTGTGTTTAAAAATATTAAATTTAGTGGACAAATTTGTAGAATGCATGAAAAGTAGACTTGAAATGAGTATGACGTGTGGACTGAATTATTTTCTATCTTTGACGGGAATACACGATCCAACTAAGGGCTTATGTGCTTTTAAACTCTACACAAATTAATCACTTGAATAAAAGCATATAGGTTTTACTGGCAACTGGGTTAGGTGCGTATTGCAGTTTGATTTTGGTGAGACCAAATTGAACCCATGAGGAAGCAAGGATTGCTATTCTTCCTTTTTCAACCATCTACTATAGAATTAATCAAGAAAGCAACCAACCAAAACAAAATAACCAGAAAGCAAATCAAATTATTCACCAAGATAAACGAAAATACTTTGACTACTGCTTACGTGACTTAAAAAACAAGATTCAATAGCCTTATTGAACCCATCATCCGTGAGAATTTCTGAATTAGATTAATGTCTTCCTCATACAACAATCCCACTGACGATACAATAAAATCCGATCATTGTACAATTTTCATTGGTTTCATCAATGTTCATGTATTACAGAATATATACTGATACAGAGTAGATGACGAGCTAGTTTTTAGACAAATTAGGCAGGTTCAAAAGATTTAAGAAGAAGTCGATGCACGGCTCATCTTTAAGTGGTTATAACTTTCATCACATAATTCAAAATCCTTATTATTATATATCCAAATGAATCTCGTCTAGAAAGCTACATTACCAATAGGGGTTGTACGTTATGATTGTCAATTTGGGGCTCAAAAAACACTGTTTATGATCGAAAATAGGCCTTCTAATTATTTTTTTGTATTTTTTTTTAGAATGATTTCGTGTTTGGGATTTTGAAGGCCACTATATATAGTTATTTTATTCTATTCTTTGGACTATCACGTCATAATAATATTACTATTCATCAAATTGGGAATTTATTTAAATTCGTGTTTGCTTTTGAGATTAATCGTTGACTAGCCTTTGCTAATTTCACTACTCACTGTGTCAATTTTGGTATTAGAGCAGATAGCAAGCCGGTTTTTAGATATATTAGACAATTCTAAATGTAAATTGCTCCCTTTAATTGCTTTCTTTCATTAAATAACTCTCTAGAAAATCTTGGAAAACTTCTCTCTTTCTCTCTTTACAAGAGTGCGCTTGCGCACGTACGAAAGCTTAGGATCGGATAAAATTCAACAAAGTGCATAATCACAAAATACAATCACGTCTTTTTACCTGTATTTCTCTCTAAACATACGAAATCAACAACCAATTTTAAATTTTCTATGTAGAGCACGGCCACTTACATAGACATGTACCTACTATCTAACTCCTTAAACATTTAGTCTTCCGTTTTCAATCCCCTGATCCTTTCTTAGGTGGATTTTCAGGACTTATAAATTCTTTAAGCTTCCAAATATCTTCAAAAACTTATGAAATAATCAAAAGTTGAATAAAGCCTCACATTAGCTATTTTATATCTTTGAAATTAAAAAATAATCATACCAAGTACAAATTTCTAGGTGAAACAAAAATAAGTATAATTATACTCTATATAACTTCCCCTTGCTTGTCATTAAGTGAAACAAAAACCTTCTCAAGAAAAACTCTTGAGGATAACATCTTAGACAACATCAAGTATCACACAAACCATTTCATAATTCAACTGAATTCCAACGTTCATCATATTATAACTCTTTAAATCGAAACTAACATTTCATTCTAATGACTTTCAATTTAAAATAATTGGCCAACCACTTAATAATGCCCTTAAAACACTTAAACATACAATATTAAAAGTACAAATATACTAAAATTGAGAATTTAATCATCGTAAACTAGAGTTGACTAAATCATTAAACAAAGATCACTAAATTTAAAATCATAATTAATAAACACTAACTTAGCAAATGTTATTATGACTTTGTACATTATGACTATGGTGTATGCACTACTCCTTTCCATCTCTCTTAATAGCACAATGTATTGTAAATGCATATTACATCTATCCATCCCTTGATTTTCTTCCTCAATCATATTCACTTAGCAATTTCATTAATCAATGACTTCCAAACTAAACAATCTTAGGCTATTAGGTTTTAGATACCCCTTCAAACCTCTACTACTTCATTTAATAAATTACTTCAATTAATTAATTGGTTCACTCAGTTTTCTAATACTTTTCCCTTGACTTTTATAGCAAGCTTTCATCTTAAGTCAATAGGTATTATCCTCTCAAAATGGCATTCCAGGTTTAATTATTTGAGTCTATGAAGCTCACTTCTAATTTATATTTTGTAGAAATGTAAAATGTATATTGATATAAAGTAATTGAATACAAATGTTATGTACAGTGAGAATATATATAGAGAAGTATTTCTACGTACCCACCTACCTAACACATAATTAATTACAACATTAATTTCTATTCTATAACACTCTCCCTCAAGTTGGAGCATAGATATTAATCATGCCCAGCTTGTTACAAAGATATTCAACTCGAATTCCACTTAGAGATTTTGTGAAAAGATCTCCTAATTGTTCTCCAGACTTCACAAATCCTGTAGAAATTAATCCTTACTGAATTTTCTCACGAACAAAATGACAATCAATCTCAATGTGTTTAGTACGCTCATGAAATACTGGATTTGATGCAATATGAAGAGCGACTTGGTTATTACACCATAATCTTACAGGTAGCAAGGTGTTGAGACCTATTTCATTCAAGAGTTGGTATATCCACATTACTTCACACACCGATTGTGTCATAGCTCTATATTCTGATTCTGCACTTGATCTAGACACAACACTTTGCTTATTGCTTTTCCATGAAATCAAATTTTCACCCACAAAAACACAATAACCAGAGGTAGATCTCCTGTTTTCCTTGGATCCTGCCCAATCAGCATCTGAAAAACACTCAATATTAGTATGACCATGATTGTTATACAGAATACCATACCCTGGAGTTCCCTTCAAATAACACAAAATTTGCTTTACGGCAGCTCAATGATCAACAGTTGGTGACATATATTGACTCACTACACTAACTGAAAATGCAATATCTGGCTGAGTCACTGTAAGATAATTTAATTTTCCAACTAATCTTCTATACCTTTCAGGATCCTCAAATAACTTGTTAACTGCAAATTAGGAATCATTGGTGTACTACAAGGTCTAGCACCCAATTTTCATGTTTCAAACAATAAATCAAGTACATACTTCCTTTGGGATAGAAAAATCCCTTTCTTACTCATTACCTCAACACCCAAATAATATTTCAACATTCCTAAACCCTTTGTTTGAAATTGACTGTGAAGAAAAGATTTAAGAGCTGAAATTCCTGTAGCATCATCACCAGTAATGATAATGTCATCCACATATACTACCAACACAATACTACTAGCTGCAGATCGTTTATAGAAAACCGAACGATCAGATTTGCTTTTCTGCATCCCAAATTTCTCAATTGCTTGGCTAAATTTTCCAAACCAAGCACGAGGACTCTGCTTCAAGCCATATAAAGATTTTCGAAGATGACAAACCTTGCCTGACTCCCCCTGAGCAACAAATCCAGGAGGTTGCTCCATATACACTTCCTCTTGCAAATCTCCATGTAGAAAAGCATTTTTGATATCAAGTTGATGCAGAGGCTAGTTGTGCACTGCTGCCATGGAAATACATAATCTGACAAATGTTAACTTCGCAACAAGAGAAAAAGTGTCAGAATAATCTATTCCATAAGTCTGAGCATATCCTTTAGCAACTAGACGAGCTTTCAATCGGTCAATTGATCCATCAAGATTTACCTTAAGGGTGAAAACCCATTTACAACCAATAGCCTTCTTTCCTGCAAGTAAAGTTACCAAATCCCATGTATCATTTTTGTCTAAAGCATTCATCTCCTCTATCATTGCATTACGCCATCCTGAATAGGATAGAGCTTCATGAACAATCTTGGGAATAGAGATAGAGTCAAGAGATGTTATAAAGGAATAAGAAGAAGGTGACAAATGATCATAGGACACAAAAGATGAAATAGGGTGAGTACATTGTCATTTACCTTTACGAAGAGCAATGAGAAGATCATCCTTAGAGACTGGATCAGATGACGAGGGAACTGGTTCAGGACATGCATCAGGAGCTAACTCAGAAGTACAGGGTCTGCGAGAATAAACCTGAAGAGGAGGTTTAGAAGTGGAAACAGCAGGTGGAATAGTAGATATAACCGTATAAATTAACAAATCATCATCCTCCTCCCCCTGACCTGCATTACTAGAAGATGGAGAAAAGGATATCTTCAAAAAACGTGACATCAATTGATACAAAGTACTTATCAAGAGTAGGACAATAGCATCTGTATCCTTTTTGAACATGAGAATACCCAAGGAAGATACATTTCAATGACTTAGGATCAAGTTTAGTAACCTGAGGACGCACATCCTGAATAAAACAAGTACAACCAAATATTTTCGGTTCAATGGAAAATAAAGTTTTATTCGGGAAAAGTGTATGTAAAGAGTCTCACTACCCAGAACAACCGAAGGCATGCGATTAACTAAAAAACAAGCAGTAGATACTGCATCAGCCCAAAAGTGTTTGGGAACATTCATTTGAAACAATAGAGCCCTAGCAGTTTCTAGCAGATGCCTATTCTTTCTCTCAGCAATCCCATTTTGAGATGGTGTATATACACATGAAGTCTGGTGAATAATACCATTTTTAACCATGTAAGATTGAAAGGATTCAGATAAGTATTCTTTGGCATTATCACTTCGCAAAATTTGGATTGAGGCATGAAATTGTGTCTTAATTTCAAAGCAAAAAGAACAAAAATGAGTGAACAACTCCGAACGATTCTTCATGAAATATAACCAGGTCATACGAGAGTAATCATCCACAAAAATGACAAAATATTTAAATCCAGTTTTAGATGTCACTGGACAAGGACCCTGCACATCTGAATGAACTAACTCAAAAGGAGCATGTGCTCGTTTATTGACTCTAGGACTCAAACTAATGCGATGATGTTTCACATATTGACAAGACTCACACTGTAAAGACTCTAAATTATGAAACTGAGGACAAAGTTTCTTCAGCAAAGAAAGAGATGGATGACCCAAGCGACAATGAGCTTCAAATGGGGTTACAACTCCAGAGCAAGCGACAGGCTTTGAAACCTTTGTGTCTAGAATGTACAAACCCCCAGATTCATGTCCTTTACCAATAATCTTCCTCGTCATAAGATCCTGGAAAAGACAATAGTCAGGAAAAAAATGAGATACAACAGTTAAGTGAACGGGTGAGTTTACTAACAGAAATTAAGTTAAAAGACAAATCAGGCAAATTTAAAACAGATGTCAATTGAACTAATGGTGTTGGATTAGCAGTGCCAGATCCAAGAACATGAGATGTTGAACCATTAACTAAAGTAACTGGAGAGTACGAGTTTTGAGATTGAAAAGTAGATAACAGGCTGAAATTACCTGTCATATGATCTGTGGCACCAGAATCAATGACCCATTTTGAGGATGAAGAAACAAGACACGCGTTTGGTTTACCTGACTCGGCGATGGCAGTAATGGGAGCAGATGAAGACTTCAATGATTCTTGATACTATGAAAACTTAGCAAATTCGTCTGCAGAAACCATAATGGATTTTTCAGATGCATCACCTGAAGAGGCAACATGTGCTGATCGAAATCCCTGATTCTTATATTGCAATTTTTTACAATCACGCTTCATATGCCCCGGTTTATGACAATAGTGACACACCACTGTTCCAGAACTTTGTCCCCGGGTATCAATTCCCCCACCACTACTCTTGAATTGCTGTCTTCCAGATTCCTATTCATAATGACAACTTACAAGAGCACTATTAGAGTGAATAGGTTGAGGATTTTCTGTAAGAAGAATCCTACTAAAGGTATCTTGCAAGGATGATATCGAAGAGCCAGAGAGAATATGAGATTTGGCAGTTTCAAACTCAGGTGGAAGACCAGCTAAGAAACTCATTACAGCCATTTGCTCCCTTTGAGCTTGTTGAACTTTCACATCAGGACTGAAGGATAACAACATATTAAGCTCCTCATAAACTTTCTTAAAATCCATAAAGTACTTTGTCAGGGATTTATCATGTTTCTCAGCACGATAAAAGGCCTTGCAAACCTCGTAAATACGGGAAACTTTCCCTCTTCCAGAATACAAAAATTCCAGGTATTCCATTAGTTCTTTAACAAACTCACAATGATTAATTAATCCAATTATCTCACTATCAATGGAATTACGTATTTGCAAGAATAATCGAGAATCTTCCCTTAACCAAGTTTGCTTCAAACTCTCATCTGAGGGTGGATCACTAGTCAAATGATCATCCTTATCAATACTTCGCAAATAAAGCCTCACAGTTTTACTCCAATCCATATAATTAGATCCATTAAGCTTATGTTCCGTTATCTTTGACATTACCGGAACCACATCAGTCATAACAACAGATTTTGTATCTGTTATTTCACTCATACTTTCGACACCAAATTCAAACCAAAAAATCTATATAACAAAATTACTGATGACCAAACACGTCAAACCCTAACGTGCCAAACAAAATCCAACAGTACAAATAACCACCAGATCAAACCAAAAAATCAACGAACCAAACGAAATCCAAATCCAACAGTACAAATAACCACCGAATCAAACAAAAATCAACGAACCAAATGAAATCCCTCAATCCACCAAATTAAACAAAATCCACCGAATCCACCGAACACTAATATCACACGAAATCTAACACCCAATGGCATAAAGAGGAAAGAAATCACAAACCTAGGTTGTATAACCCCAAGCGAGCCAAATCGACGAAGTCGGAGGTGAAATGGCCACCACACCCGCCCTCACGCGCCGGCGCTTGAAGAACATCGCCAAGCTTTGATGGCGATGTGGGCCACGCGCCGCTCCTTTCGTCGTGAAGAGCTCCAGATCATCCAATCAGACGATGTTCTTCCTCCCTAGCGTGGCGGTGTCAATAAAGAAATTCCTTCAAAAAGACGACCAAAATATCCAAAGGATTCGACATTTTTTTTCTTTTTTTGACTCAGAGAGGCACTGATACCATGTAGAAATGTAAAATGTATATTGATATAAAGTAATTGAATACAAATGTTATGTATAGTGAGAATATATATAGAGAAGTATTTCTACCTACCCATCTACCTAACACATAATTAATTACAATATTAATTTCTATTCTATAACATATTTCAATTTAGCACAATCGAAGGCTTTAGCCTAATGTCTATTTTACTACCTAAGCACCTTAGGGAATGTCAAAAACATAGTTGAGGCTATGACTAGAAAGTACTCATAACTTAGATTTTTATGCCATTACAGTTGATGGATACATTTGTTCAAATTAATTTTAATTCAAATTAAATGCCTTTTCTTTTTTATTCCAAATTTTTTAATTAGATTAGGAAAATTTTCAAAAACCAAGTTTCATTAGTTCAGTTACTAAAGATTGTAATCAAAACTTATAACTAGTAATATTGTTTTCTATTCTAAGTCTAAGATAGAATATTTTTTGTTTTTTTTTTTTTTTGGCCAAAGTCTAAAAGAAAAGCTTAAATGATATGAAACTGAACCTTAAGTTGATTTCACTTATCAATTCTAGCAAGCGTAAAAAAGGTTATCAAGGGTGAGCAACAAGTTATTCAAAAAAAAAAAAAAACAAATTATCAAATAATCATCCAAAAATAAAAAAGAAATATTCCATACAAAGTATTCAAGATGCAATTCAATATGTGATATTTTTAGCGCAATGTTTAATGAATATCTTATACATTAAGAAACTTTTTCCTCCAAAAATTAGGTACCGGGGAGTTTAATATTTCTAATATTGCTTCTCACTATTAAATGGCATTTAGACAATTTAAATTTGACCCATTTAATCATAATCCCTATTCTTTAGTCATTTTCCCATGCTTAAAGATGTGCATCGTCTGTAGTGTAGATAAAAACAGAGCAAAACATAAAAAGAACTAGCACTTCTTCAATTTAATATTGCATGCATTGAAACTTTGACATCTGATTGAAAATAGTTGTAAGCCTTTTTTTTCTGTTGCAATTAAAAGCATGTCTTGTAAAGACAGAGGGGGGAAAAAAAGGAAAAAGCAAAGAGAGAGTAACATAATCAAGATAAAAGTAACCACTATTAAGTAAGAGTTACTGCAACATGTAAAACATTAGCAACATAAAGTTACAAAACAAGGCTAATCCTTTACTACTACCATGAGTTCAAATAAAAGAAAATATTACAGCCATTCAGAATAATTCCAAATAAAGGAAAGAAGAAGAAATATTAGTCTTCATCGTCCTTCTCCTCTAACTCAAAACCATTAATTGCTTGAGCATCCTCTTATTCCTTCTCATCCTCCGCTTCATCATCATCCTATGGTGTGGTAGTGTTAATGACATTTGATGTCACATGCCCTCAACGATCAACTTCATCCCTGATCTTACCTGCTCAACATTTTGGTCATGAGTCTATAACCTATAGCTCATCAATGCATTAACCACCTACTGATTAACCTTTTAATTTACTCAATGATCTCTCCTTTAATAGTTATTTACCCACTATTGAGAGAGAGTATTTGGTAACACTTCATTGGGCTTCACACCTACCTAAAGAGGCAATCAACATATGAAGGGCCTACTCAAGCATTTCGGCCTAGAGAACCTAGCAGGTCTTCGGTTCAAGAAGGACCTCGACCTCAATCCTAATGGGTTAACTCCTTAGGGGTGCATCAATAATGCAAGGACCCTAGTCTAGTCCTTGAGCTCTACAAGGACCTTAGTCCATAGCAACCTACCTAATACCTCCATCTCCTTGCGAGAAAAAACACCATTCTAGCTACCCTCCTTCCTCGATTTCACTATCCACTTTAAATTCAGGTCAGCTAATAGATTTAGGGATATGCCATGTGGGACGAAAAAATTCTATAGTCCCCCTATTCTGTTATGATCGTCATCTATAAATAGACCCTTACAATAAAGGTATGATAGATCACTTTTGATACAAGACACTAAGCTATCTAAGTTTCACTGAACCCCACCATTAATTTAAGCAAAAGAGTGGCCACTTTAGATAATCTCTTGACATACCACTAACCGTTTTTTTGTGTTTGTAGGCCCATTACTTTATCGACAGACAACTACCCATAACACCTACTATATTATTTGATTATGTTTTTAAATTAAAACAATTTTTATTTTATAGGACGTAAATGATGAATGTAATATCAAATGGTTTTTATACAAAGTGTTAAGGTGAATTAACCCAATTTGATCATGAATGTCATAATGAAAGGGTAAATTATATTAAAAAAAACAATACTTGGAAATAAATTCAAATAAAGTATTAACATTTGAATAGGACGACCATTGCAACACTAACATAGGGACTCGAACTCGGTACCTCAATGATGAGATCAGGACCGGGTGCCACCAGATTACAAGACCATTGGCTTATTCACATTTATTATTAGAGATATTTTTAACAAATAAAATGCAAATTCTATTTCATGATACATCATATTAATGAATGGATTTATCATCTTGTCACTTATTGCATTTCATTTCTAACATCTTAAAACATTTCATGCAGAACGATTGATGCATATCAAATGTGAGATGATAGTTATTTAAATGTGCCTTAAAATGTTAATGCTTTTATGTAATTTTCTTGAAATTGAAATTGGGCTTATGTGTAAGATAATATGTTCATATGATATTACTGTCACTATAATTATTCATAGGTTTGGTTATGGAGAAGCGCATTTCATGTCTTGCAATTCGAATTATTAAAATATTATCTAAATGCCTACTATATTCATGGCAATGTTTGCTGAGTTATGGAGAGCACAACCAATAGCCCATGAAGCTAATGAAAGATCGTTTGATACGAATAGACAAAGATGGACAGAGTATACGCTTCGGAAACTAGAAAAGTAAAAATCATTTATATTGTCAATTTATTGGCGGATTAATTATAAAAATATAACCTGTGTGCTTTGGCATATGTTTAACTGGTTTAAGAAAATTAATAATAATAAAAAAAATAATATTAAACAAAATTAGATATATAAAATATTAACATTATTTAAAAAAAAAAAGCCAAAAAATTGAGAAAAAAAACTCCAAAATTATTTTTCTATAAGATGCAATCGTATGTCCTTATAAAATTATCAAATAACAATAACACTTTAAATGAAATTTAAATCACCTATTTCTCAAAGTAATTAACTTGGGCAAGTTTGGATGATTGTTTTTCATCTGTATCTATATCTATATCTATATCTATATCTGTATCGAAATGATATGTGTAAATATATCTGATTTCTATCTACATTTTATCTATATTTAATCTATTTGATCTATTAATAAAACGTACCAATTTTTTTTATCCATATCTATTTCTTAATAAATAATTTATTAAAAAAATTTAAAAAAATGTATGTATCTATAATCTGCCAATAAATAAACAAACCTAAGCAGATGATATGTTTCTAACTTGAACAAAACACAGATAAAATTATTATAACTAACTCTTTATTAAAACTTGGAATCCCATTACCTAAACTTGCTGAATATATCGAAACAAGATTGAAAAATTAGAGATTATTCACATTCACCAAAATTTTTGTCCTCCATGGAATTTCCGCGTCTTCCAAACAGACGCATGCTATCCAAACAAGAGAACATGCTAATGTCCCATCTCCATAACGTGCGTTATGATATTTTTGGTACGATATTTTTAGTTTTTAAATAAATATTTATTAAAAATAAATATAATAAAAAAATTAATAATTTATTTATAAACTGATAAAATAAATATAATATAAATAAATTATAAATATAGATATAATATAAATATCATAAAAAAAATTTTCACAATCCAAACAGATCCAATCACAGCCTTCCTCGTTTCTCTCGTGGTCACTCCGCTTTGTCGTACTTTGTCATTGTCAAATTAAAAAAGTGGACCATGCTCTTGCTGTTTTATCACCAGCCTCTCACAAAGTCTTATTCCTCATTAAAGTGCTGATAGACTTCGATTTCATGAAATATAATTGACTATTTTTCTTTTTATAAATTAATAAATAATTCATTATTCGCCTCTAAACTTATCAAAAAAGATATTTTTATACCTTTTGATTTTGATACCAGTGAGTTCTTTGAATATAAAAAATAATAATAATATTTTCAAAAACTGAAATTACAAGTTTAAAAATATTCAAATGTGTTTTATAAGTTTAGCATATCATCTTACCCAAATTGAAGATTATAAGAAATTTATTCATAAATTATTTATTAATTTTTAGCCTTTTTTTTAAATTTAATTAGCTTTCTCTGTCCGTAGTGTGAACGATGTGACGAGTGTGACCATGGACATGGTCCAAAAGGACTTTTTGCGTCGGTTCTCACAATAGTGTTTGTAGTGTCTGTCTCCTGGCAGATCCTTTCCGAAATCAATGTGCTGTATTGATTTATCTGTTTCCCATTAATTAAAGTCATTTAAACAAAAGCAGTTTCTGACCGAAAAAAACAAAAGCAGGTTAATTTTTTTAATGTTAACTATATGATTTTATTTTGTGGCAAAAAGAAAAAAAACTATATAATTTTAAAAAAATGTTATATCTGTTATTATAAAATTAATATCTTCTCTATTGGACTCCCGATTCCCAATTAAATAATTTTTTTAGTTCCACTTTCATTTATCCACCGAAAACTTCTCCGTGAACTTTCATTATTTATTTCTCCTTCACATGAAAAAAAATAAATATAAATAAAACAGTTGTCTTTTTCACTTTTGTTGTAACCATTTTATCTACGCGGTACCGTTCAACTTAAAAGTGCGTAACAATCATTTTATTAATTCTTATTGATGACAATAAACGATTGTCTAACGAGGGATTACAAACGAATCAAGCCGATGCGAACTTTTAAAGCTCAAGCTTAGCTCGTTTAAAATTTAGCGAATTAGAGCTTAAGCTGAGCTTTTTAAGGAGTTTGAAATTAAAGCAAGAGCTCGGTTTGTTTAATTAAACGAGCTTAAGTTTGAGCTCGAGTTAAGCCGAGTTTTTTATCAAATTTAACGAACTTTTGTCAAGCCTCAAATTTAAGCCTGAGCTTGACTCATCTAAACAGTCTTTTTTTTTTCAAATATAAAATATAATAAATATATAAATATTGCTATAATATATACATAATTAACAAATAGAAATTAGTTTTTATTGCTTTTATTATATAATTATAGATAATATATCATACATAAAAGGATCTATAAATATGCTAACGAGCTTATTAATAAGCATACTAACGATGTTGTTCATGAGCTTATTCACGAGCCGTCTCGCGAGCCTAAATCAAAGCTCGAGTTTAACTTGTCTAGATAAACGAGCTTCACTTTAGACATGGGCTTGGTTAGTTTACTAATCAAGCTCGAACCGAGTCAAGCTAACTTTAAAGCGAGCCGAGCTCAAGTAGCACTAGTAAGGAGGTGTACTAATAGTTATTTTTATTGACAATTTCTTTGTTATTTTCATTTATTATATAGTTGTTCTCATATATATTTTTCATATGTTGTTATATTATATCATGTATTTTGTTTCATTAACCCAATGTTTTATGTTTTTTTTTTAGATGTTGCTCTATTTAAATTTTGTACAAAAAATACGGATGCGCAACCACTTGCATATTATATATATATATGTATATATATATGAAAAGATAGATTTATTTATTTATTTCATTGAATGAAAAAGTAATTATTATTTATTTCCAATGTGGAAACAATAAAACCAATCTTGTGCACCATGACTAGACATAGGCACCTAGTTAACTCTGCTCAACATGACATGGATGTTTCGAACCAAATCGACTCAGTGGATCATGGACCGGGTCAAGGCCCATCAATCCATGACTTTTAATTTTTTTCTTAAATTCCTCTATTTTTTTTTCCAAATAAATATGACCCATCTGACTAGCCGAGTTGACGGATCATGACTTGTATGGTCGGGCCGGACTAACGAGTCTAACCTACCGGTAGCAGTTAGTGACAGGTCATGGGTCAAACCCAACTCGCGCTTATATCTAACCATGTAACTATCTAGACCGCTCCTTTTCCTTGTAATGTGGAAAGACAGCTTTCAAAAAGAGTCTTTTCTTCTTTTCTTTACTTTTGAATAGTGGTGATGTTTAATTTGATCTTGCCATAGTTGGTAATTGTTTTCATTTCCAATTCTATTTAGATCCTGGTTCATGGGTCTAAATTTGAGAACCCAAAACCATACTTACTAACCATGGATCTAAAAGAGGCCATAGACTTCTTGAATCCATAAGGTACGAAGCAATGGGTGTTACATGACATGTATTATATATGCATGGCGAGTAACTACCAATGGTATTCTAATATGTACTACTCATTGAATATTTTTCCCTTAACTTGAAGTCCAATACTTTCTTTCAACGATAAAATTAAAAAAGAAATCTTTACTTTTATTGCTTACTCGAATCCAGTAAGGTTGGACTTATAAACAATGGGCTTGAATCGAGCTACTAAAGAAATCTGCAAAATAGAAAACTCATTAGTGATGCATTGAGCATGGGCTTGATAAAATACTTGAAGTCCAATACTTTCTTTCAACGATAAAATTAAAAAAGAAATCTTTACTTTTATTGCTTACTCGAATCCAGTAAGGTTGGACTTATAAACAATGGGCTTGAATCGAGCTACTAAAGAAATATGCAAAATAGAAAACTCATTAATGATGCATTGAGCATGGGCTTGATATAGTTACTTCTATGCTTAAGTTAGTATTTGCTATGACAAGCTCACAGATTGAATAAGTACGAATGGATTAGTGCGGCATTACCTTAATTTGGAATGGGTTGTAAATATATATAGGAAACTGACTTGATGGTTTTGCCAGTAGTGAGCAATGGGTAGGTGGTTGGTTGACTTAGCAGTTACAATCATAGTGGGCTTAGTGGCGATCTTAAAGAAGTGTCATGACATTGTCTTACGCAAAGTGAGAAACACTTTGAGACCTACCGAGCATTGCATTCGATATGGAGGTCAGTTTATTATTAGTGACTTAGGAGGCCTGAGGGTAAGTTTGTTAGCTCGGCTTAGTGGATGGAGGACTCAACTTGGATAGGTCGAAAGTTAGGAATGGACTATCAATAGTTATCCCCCCTACCTCTATCATGTACACAACCAGAGTAAGCTAGTCATAGAGGCCAACCGAGTTGAGCTAGGAACCGCTTTATTATAGGTCAGGCACCTATCGTTAGTTTCATACTTAGGTTGATCAAAGTGTCTTTTCACATATTAACATTTGTATTCTTGGCAGTAGAATGTAGCGCGTGACAATGACTCACGAGCCATAAGCTTTCATGGTTATTATTCCATACTCTGTCAAGTAGTGTAACCTTATGTAATTTAATTTGAGTCGTTGATTCAGCGACCAAGGTATATCCAACGGTCACGAATTTTGCTTTATTATCTTCATCATTTCATTCTTTTTCTAAGTCTTCCATAGGGATTTATAAATATCTTATCAGGGTAGGTAGTACATCCTTCTGTGCTTTTTCTTCTTCTTATTTTATAAATCTTTTGGTCTTCTTATTTTTCAAATGGTCATATCTAAAATTTCTGACAATGGTTAGAAAGAGTTGTAGTTGGTCTCATACTGTTAGCAAGGCTTCTCACGATGAAAACCCTAGGGTAGTTTCGCCCATTCCTTTGACAATGCAGATTACCTAATTGCCGGGAAGTTATGGAAAATAAGGCAAGAGAGTATAACCTCATCATAAGTGAATATTCCACTCCTTTTCACGATTGTGCCCACTTATTTGTAACAGTAGAGTTCTGTCTCAAGGACATTTATCAGGTGATAAGAGTGGACACGGAGCATCTTAGGGACACTTTTTATTCAACTTCTAACTTGGGTATTGGTAACGAGCCTAGTAATTTTCATAGTGAAACTTCAAGGAGAATCTTCGTAAGGCATGAGATCATTATCTTGCAGAGATGCCTAGTGAGTACATTGTTACTCTTTTAGGGTCGATCAACCCTACTCTATATGTCCAAGTTTTGTGTTTATATTAAATGTATGGAGTTTTGCTCGCGTTTTCCAATGTTAGACTTTTAAGAGGACGTTTTGAATCACTTCAATTGGAGTTAGGCCTAGTTGATCCGAATTATTGGAGGTTATTGATTGCTTTTGAGGCTTTGTACATTGACCTCTATCGAAGACCTTCTCTGTAGTCTCTCCAACATTATTTCTATGATTAAGCGCCCTAATAATGAATGGATAAAATTGTAGCAAAGAAAAGAGCTGCCTTTTTTTTGTCACGTCCCGAATGATACCCTAAACGTGGCAGTCTGCCATACACAATATTAAAGTCTAGGAATGACCACCTCAATCACACGAAGGCTTCCATACTATGTACAAGGCATCTAACACATGGACGAGACACATCGCAGTAATATTTTATATTGGTACAACTTGAGTAACAATGTAAAGGAAATACAATTCATTATACTTCAATTATCATTCATCAAGCAATTTACAAAACCTAGCTAATATCTTCAAGTATCTTTTTCCTGTCGGAATCACAAAGTCATATTTGGCTCCAACCATCTCGGTTCCCACGTAGCATTCTCCCGTCAATCGGTTTATTCAAACATATATTGGGGTATAAGCTACACTAGCTTAGTGAGAGTTCCCTTAATTTCGTACCATAACAAGTAAGTTATAAATCATTCATATACTATGCATGAACAAATACATGAGCAGACAATTATGTATGAGTAACCGGAACCCATACACAGAACAGATTTATGCCTTCGTATCTAGGGTTAGGATGGTCCATAAGTCATACAACCATGATTCCAATCTTGAGTGGGGTGATCCATAAGTCATGTAACTATAATCCTGATCTCTTTCTCTTAGTTTTACAACATCTGTTGTTTTATGTAGTTGTTTCAAGTGCCTACCCTACTTTTGTTATCTTAAGCGATTTCGCATCCTTAATGTTAACACAGCCTCCATGCCTCCGCTAATATACCTTTGTCCTACCAAAGGTATACTTGCTAATGCAATGTAACTCAATATGTGATATGCATGTATAGTTTATTCATATAATTGTGGCATGTTAATTATGTAGGTCAAGAGAGATCATAGGGAATTTCAA
Organism: Combretum micranthum; assembly: GCA_024138025.1. NCBI lineage: Eukaryota > Viridiplantae > Streptophyta > Magnoliopsida > Myrtales > Combretaceae > Combretum > Combretum micranthum. The sequence goes on from JAMXBD010000030.1 coordinate 2,459,958, forward strand.
ACAATTCAAGTCTATGCTAGCTCATACAATGATTTTACAACAAGTCTCGCCTCGATATACTTATCATTCATTCAACCAAGATTAAATCACAAATTATCACCATTTTATCTTTTCCTAATTCTAATGCAACTAGCTACAAATACAAGCAAGGTAACAGAATAAGAGGAAAACTCACTCGGCTATTGGATCAGTGGTCTCTTAGTAAAAGTAATCCGATGGAAGGGAATCGTCAATTTCGGGGTCACTTAAAAAGGAAGAAATACCCTAATAAGTATTTCATCACTTAACTAATCCAAACTATTCAACAAAACTAGACAATTTGTAATTCTTGTCTTACGCGGGAATTCCAACTTAAAACAGCTATAACTTGATCGTTTTAACTCGGAATTTAGAAAATTATATACCGATTTCTATCTACTTCGAAAGATCTATCTAATGCTAATATCATATTTAAGTTTTGAAAACTTGAAGCTTCAAAAAGATTTGATCATATCATATCAGTAGCGAAAACCAAATGGAAAAATTGATTTTGTGAAAGTTCATGAAGTTTCTATTATCCAAAGTAAGCATACATGCAATATGAGCAAGTTACTAACATAAATGATATGTTATGAGATATATATGTACATATTCTTGATGATATTTAATAAAATAAATTTTTAGAAAACTTTTTCCTTGTAAGACTTTATGAAAAATCAACTTAGAAAGACTAGTCTTGTATTCTTGACAATCCCCACTTGTTTTTAGAAAAATTCCTTAATAAAATATATTTATTCTTGTTAAAATTAAGCCTTCATTATGTATATTCCCTAAGGCCTTTGTTTTTCAATAAAAATTTCCATTTTACATTTTGTAAACATGTTTTTAAATATGGTTCATCCCAAAATCCGATTTTTGTAAAAATTGTTTTTGTGGTGATTTCTTTAAGTAAACTTATTTGATACTTAAAAATTAAGGCTCAACCATACCTAGCCACTAAGGACTTCATTTCTTTAATAAAATTTCTATTTTGAGTTTGGAAAGTAAGTGTTTTCATGCCATTAGTCCATCATTATGAAATTCTTAAAATGACAAACAACTCAAATTTTCCTACTTTATTTCTACTCCTTGTCCTACATCCTTTTCTTAGCAAATCCCGTCCTGACTTATAAAAATCATTTCTTGATGATATCTATGACCTATACTCTTTATTTTTCATATAAAACACAAGTTTTGAAGTTGATAAAAGGGTTTTGAAGGGATGGTCTTGAAACCATCGAATTTCACAAAGTTAGGATAAAACTCCAATTTTATATTTTGTAATATCTTCCTATTTTGAAAATCTCTATTAGTATATCTACCATTTACTTATAAAAAACATCTCCTATTGATACCTATTCCATAAGCCTTTCATTTTTTAAACAAATCCTTCATTTTTGTGTTGAAAAATGGGTTTTCAAAATTGGTTTTGGTTGAGATCCGAATTTACAAAATTTGTTTTTGGACATATCTTTTGATAAAATCCATCTAAACTTATGAAGATCCATCCCTTATATATCCCATCTTAAGAGCCTTCCATTTCTTGAATAAAAACTTCATTTTTGAGTTGAAAAACATGTTTTTAAGTTAAGCCTTTGTCTAAAAAATAATCTTTGAAAATCACCTTTGAACCATATAAAACGAAGTCTTGATGATATAGACCCATTAAGCCTTCATTATTTCAAGTAAAACTTCCATTTTGACACTTGGAAAATGGTTTTCAAAAATGGGTCTTGCCTAGATACGAATTTCACCATTTTTGTTTAAGTTCAAAACCAAGATCTACACTTTCTATGAGTATAAATATAAAAAGAAATCCATGGTAGTAAACTATAAACTCATAGATCTAAATATAAACATAATCAAAATTATATAAAAGTTAGATTTATAAAATATAACTACTTCTAGCAAGAAAATAATAATATTACAAGAGAATAATCATGGATAAGAGGAGTGTTTCATTTTGGCATCATCATCCTTAACTTTTAAGCTTATGGAAGGTCATTTGATGCATGAAACTCTCACCATACTTTACCTACATCAACTATGGAAGCTTTGGAGAAGAGTTTTATCAAAGGATCTTGAAGAAATTTGTGTGGGAGCTCATTTATTGAATAGGGGCAGCAAGTGTTCTTGTAAGAACAAGAACAAATGAAAAGAGAAAGAGAGGAAAAATAGAGAGGAAAAGTTGCAAGAATGATAAATGGTTAATGTGTGAATGAGAGAGAAAGATAGAAGGAGTTTTAAGACACTTAAATGAGATAAAAAAAAATAAATGGGCAGCAATTAATCCCCTATAGCTGGCGTAAATTTGAAGAGAAGAGAGAGAGAGGAATTTAGTTGTTTTTTAACTTGAAATTGTAATGTGTAATTAATGGTACATGTAGCTTCTTGAAAAAGGATTGAAAGAGGGTTATTTTAATTAATTTTGAAGGGTTTCAAAGGACAAAAGGCAGCCAAACCAAAAGAAGGTAAAAAATCTGCCATGAAATGATGAGTGAAGTGTAGAAAGATTGAAGTGAAAAAGAAGTGATGTGTGAAAGGTGTATTTAAAGGTATGGATTGTAAGAGTACTTTCTTAATAAATAAAATAAAAATAAGAAAAAAATAGAAAATGTATTCCAAATTTTTGTAGCAGATTTTTCATAATTAACATAAGATAAATAATTAATTTATTTTAGTGAATTATCAAATAAGTTACCGGTATAATCAAAATACGCGAATATGAGCTATAAATGATACTTTTATAACCCGAAAATTCACAAAAAAGTATTTTATGAAAATAACAATATTTTCAAATATTTTTCAATTATTAAATTTATTTATTTTATTTTTAGTATCGGGTCTTAAACAGAAACTGATCCCATAAAAACCCGAAACGAGCTAAATTTTAGAAAAACATAATTTTCTATGATATATAAAATATTTATCTAAAAATATAAGGATTTATGATAATAGTAAAATTGTGTAATAAAATAGTAGTGAATAGCACAAAAGACTAGTTAATTAACGGTAGTAAAGAAATACGAATATAATCGCAAAATCAAATATTTCTAGTCATCAAAAAATTATACAACTGATATTTTTGAAATCCTTATGAAAATACAAGTCTAACGGTATTAATGGTATATTTTTGATATCTCGAGCCTCGAGACACGTTTTTCAAAGTTCGTATCCGAACAGGTTCGAAATAGGTAAAAAATTTATCAATTTGATATTTTTAGGCGGCATTATATTACTACGAGTTACTCTGCACACTTAAACTATACCTCGGCCTCTAGGACTAAGAACGCGAGATTGCTGAACTAAAACTACTATAATCCACTTAGAGTTCCCGGGTGATTTTTCGGTTTAGATCTTTGCTAATTTGGAAACTGAGAGTTTTATGTTTATATAACATATTTAGTTTGAGAAATTTTATTTAAATTTTATGTTTGTAAGTATTTAATATCTCTTAACGTTTTCGGAATTATTGAATTGGGTTTTATTTCCGAAGGTCAATCGTTATTTACTTTTTAATAATTTATTTTTGGGTTCTATATTACCCGATTTTTATAAGTCAGAGTTACATATAGAATTTGTCATACGTAGTGGTTTTAAATTTGAAGACCGTTGAGTTCTTATTTTATTTTTAAGGATTCTTCTTTTCTCAAGATTAAGAAATTTTATATTCGTTTGTGATTTAAGGCTAGTCAAAGTTCGATTTTAATTTGAAGTCATTTTTAGAGTTTATTTTAGAATTATTTACTGAAATTTTCCAAGGCTTACAACTTTACTGGATTGGACTCCAACGTGAAAGATAGGAAAGACAAATTTATCATCGTGGAAATAGAGAGGGAGACTCCATTCACGACTCGTTGGGTGAATTTGCTCCCAAGTGTTCCTTTAGCCACGTCGCTTGCTAATGATCAAGATACTTTGGTAAAGCTTAAGTATTTTATGAAATGACATCATTCGATGGGTGTCGGCTTCCCTAATGCTGAGTAAATCATAAAATCTTACATGGAGTAAGGGCCTTGTTTCATGCTATAGGCCCTTTTTAAAGAGAGGGAGAAGGATGCTTAAGTTACAACTTTAGCACGATTTTCGAGCTTTTGGGGTTATATACTATTTGCGGAAGATATAGTTATGAGTTTGCCCATCATTGCTTTGCATTGGTTTGATTTCAGTCATTTTTTCTTTTACTTTCGCAACTGACACGATAAAAGAAAGATATAATGACATCAATTGGTTTTTTTTACCCCTACCTATCGAGGGTAAGGTAGAAAGAAAGCTCCATCAATAGATAAAAGACAGGATGTGCAGAGCAACCATTCGGCTGCTGAGTAGTCGATAGCCCAGAAAAGGTAAGGCACCTATAGGGCCTTTGGGCATCAAAAGAGGGGGTATCGGGTAAGGGAGACTTAGATTATCCTAAACTCTTGCCAAGAGGCCTTGTCTAGAAGAGGGTAGGGTTCTTGTTGTTCTTCCTGCGTGTAGTAGTTCTCGTTTGTCAAAGGGGATGATTGTAGGGACATGGATGCAACTGTGAGGGCCATGAATCCTTCCTAGCACTGGTCGTCATCCAAATGACTTGATCAAGATTGACTCTAATCATCATGAGGAGTAAGTTCCCATACCGGTCGAAGGAAAGGGGACTTATGGGCCATTGCCATCTTTCCTCCTACCTCAGTTCGGCATGGGCCAATTAGTTAAATTGAGTTACTGCTTGAAGGTCATCATTTCTTTTCTTTGGGTTCGTTGTCCAACAGAGGACAATCGACTAGCGTACTTTCCTTAAGTAAGTATCCTCGGACTTGTTCTTATTATTTTTCACCATACTATTTGCATATCTCCTTTTTTGCTTGAAGAGAATTGCTAAGAGTGCTGTAAAGATAGTGTTGTGTGGTAGGACTTTCTAATGGGAGATCAATTATTTATGATTAGAGCGTTCCGCTTGGGATAAACATTTAGATAAGGTAGATTTAGCTCCTACCATGAGTTGGTTTTATTATAATACTTATGCTAGGTTCCGTACCCTTTACTATAGGTTAAAGGTTGATTACGACATCCTTGAACAAAGGTTTTAAAGGAGGGATTGGCAGGCTAACTGCTACAAGGAGAAGTTGACTGCTGAGAGGAAGACAGAGAAGTTATAGTCTGAGTTACAAAATTGTGAGTTAGCTTCTCGAAGTAAGATCCATTTACTTGATGATGAGAGGCATGAGCTCCACAAGGATAATCAGGAGCTCTATGCTAAGAACAATCGATTGTAGCAGTTATTGGAAGATAGCCGAAGAGAGTTGGTGGAAAGCCATTTGGGTTTTCATCCCCACAAAACGGAGCTAATGTTGCAAAGAGAGTTGAGTTCCAAGCCGTAGCTTCTAAGGTCAAGCTTGACTTGGAGAAGCCTTAGGAAGACTTGGATAAAGCCCAGAGAGAGCATGACGAGTTAAGTGAGCACGTCGTGGCACTTAAAGCCAAAGTTGTCACCGTTAGTGCTAGTCAATAAGGTTTCACCCTTAATGATTATTTTATTAATGAGGCTTAAGTGGAGCAAAGAATGGAGATTGAGCAGGGCACGATTGGCGAGATTATCTAGTATATTCATGAACAATGTTCTTGTAGCATGGTTGCGTGGACTAATTTCCATTCGTATCTCTTGTATGGAGTAGTTATCTTGGAGGAAGATGAGGATGTTAAGGGGAAGGAAGAGGATGTTGTTTGTGAAAGTGAGCAAGTAGCTCAAAATGTTAAAGGGAAGCCACTGTTTGAACCTATCCTTAGTGCTACTCCCATAGAATAGCTCGATTGGTTTGGAGTTAGGGGAGCCCATCCTACTAGACATGACCAAGTGTTGGGGTTACTAGGTGAATTAACTCCCCCTTACTGGTTCGATAAATTATGTGGCAAGTGACAGGTTGCCTGCTTCCTAGATTGGTCAGTTAGTAGAGGAGTTGAATGAGGAGTTAGTAAGGGATTGATGCTGTAAATTAGGATGACTTAATTTTTTTCTACTAATTTGTTCGATCTGGGTACCTATTACTTATTTTTTCTTTTGTTTGCCTGGTCAAGATGCCGATCATTTGATGTAATCATTATCACTTCTTTCAATGCAATTTTCTATTCAATCTTTTCCTTAAATCTTTTTCCTTTTCCTTTGAAGTCATTTGCTTTTCATACTGCATCTTTTGATTTGACCTTTACTTTTTTATCGCTTTCTAAAGGCTTGTATGTGTCGTCATTCTGAGGCTTGTGCTATGTCTTCATTAATGAGTATTTTATTATGGATCATGAGATTGCAATTGCATTAATTGGACAATGGGGTTTATGTGTCGATTGATGTTCCCAAGATACTATAGGATTTTTTTCATCATTATCACTTTAAGCATTTTCTTATAAGTAGGCCGGAAGGGACGGGTGAGGTAGGGTTGTGTGTGTAGGTGTGGGGGTGGGGTACTTTCCTCTTGTCAGTTCATTCACAAACTTTTTCTTCTTTGATTCATGAGCGTTCTTTAATCTTAAGAGTAACCTCTCTTCTTTTTACCATGGAATTTTGATATCATGTCTGGCTAGAAGGGTCAAGTCCTTAATGTTGTGTTGCTCCACCTCCTTATTGGATGGTTCGGAGTTTTCTTGAAGAATTTTTATCCAAAGTAAGCCTTACTTGTTTACGATGGCAAGATCTTCCTTCTTCTGTTGTGGCATGTAATAAAGGCCATAGGTCTTTTTATTTGTAGTTATATGGAGCTTTTGATGGTGGAGAAAGAGTGTGTGTGCTCAAACTGAGTAGGTAACCTTTTACTATTCTAGGGCTTTTACTTTTACTCTTTCTCTTTTGGCTCTCCTGGATGGAGTTAGTAAAGAAGTACTTGATAAGCTTCACTCTGTCTTGGGAGAGTTTGGATGCTTAAAGAGGTCAAATCAACTGGGATGGAGTCAGTGAAGGAGAGATGGTTAAGTTATTCCCTATACTTGTAAAGGTTTTACTGTCAGCAATTTTTTTATCATCCCGCTTTGCTCAGTCTTTGTCTGTCTGATTCTCATCAATTATAAGATCCAAAAAATAGCATTGATTTAGAGGAGTTTTAGTGTTAGGAACACATAATGAAAAATTGCTGTGTTTAGTTAAAATGCCATTTTAAACTACCATGGCTGAGAAGCCAGTCAAAACTACTGTACTTTTCTTCAAGTTAATATATGAATTTTGAAATTTATTTGCTTTCTTTAGAGCTTTCTTTATTTTGCTCATTTCTTGAATTGTAATTTATTTACCAGGACACAAGTGTTGAGCTTAAGCAACTTGATTAGTTAATCTTTATAGTCAAAGCTTCGCTAAGGCGTTTAAGTATTTAGGATGGGTGTCGAACATCAGTAGATCGTTAGTCGCTCCCTAGGGTCAGAGCCTTGCTAGGGAATTAAAGTATTTAGGACACAGCTGCTGAGCATAAGTAGCTCGGTCAGTCGATCCTTGGAGCTGGTGTAAGCCCTGAATTTTTCAAGATTGGTTTTGGAATACTGAATCGAAACCCTGAAAGTTTGACCCAAGTTGAAACCGAACCTAAGTAAATTTCGATCACAGGATTTCATAAGAGAATTTTCAAAAACAAAAATAAAAAGTTTAATAATCGTTCAAATCAAAAACCCCGAACATGAGAAGATCCACCTATTCGATCCCTGATATAAACCCCTCAATTTCTAGGGCAAAGTTGGATTAAACCCCAACCCTAGTCAAACGGGAGTTTCAAAAGTCAACAAAGGTCAAGACAATCAAACAATTTCAACTCCGGCAATCCCGTGCTCTCAAACCCTAGAAAACGAAATTAAGTTAATGGCTTAAAATAGTTCGTAATAATATAGGGTAACATAAAAATATCATATTCGCCAATTTCGAATGTTCTTCAGACTCAAATGGGATCAATTCTCGAAAAGCGTGGCCCAGAGCTCGGAATAATAAAATTATTTATTTAACACCAAAAGACTCGTAACTAAACAAGCATTTCAAAAATATCAGTTTTAAAATTTATCAATAACTAAAAATAACAGATATAGCTCGTTTACGCTTATTTTTATTACTACCGGTTTTATATGTCTAGTATACTATTCATAGTACCATTCTTACTATTCATTACTATTTCACTATCTCTACATTTTTCTTACACCTATTTCTTACTACCTACATACCTATTTTCTTACTTTTTACATTTCCAATACAAATTTATTCACATCAAACTTTACACATTATTTCTTTTCTTACAAAAAAATTACAAAACAAATCAACTCCTCCCCTCTACATCCCAAAACCGGTGCCATCCTCTCTCTCTTCCTCTCATTTATTTTTCTTTTTCAATTTATTTTATTACATAAAAAATTTACTCCAAAAATTTATAAATACCCCTTTCCTCCTTCATTCTTTCACACATCCATTTTACATAACAAAACTCTATCAAAATTCCCTCTCAAAGCCTCTTTCCAACAAATCTCTCTCAAAATACTCTCTACCATTTACTACACTTTAAGAAGGAAATAACAAACACAAAACCCATTCATCTCTTTTCACACCTTCCATTAAACCTTAGGTAAAAATCCTACCTAGATTATTTATCATATTCATGCAACTTAACATGAGCTTAGTGTATATTTCTTAGACTCATATGAGTTAAAAAAGTAACAATATATTCATGTTTTGTTTTTGTTCATGTTCATATTTTATATTATGTTATTATGTTGTTGTTGTTATTATTATTGCTCTAATCTAACTTCTATATAGTATTATGAATATTATGTATATATATTTATTTATTTAGATCATATAAGCTTATTTGTTATTTATTTATTTTCATATCTTGCAATTTATTTATTTACTTATTTTATGCAATTTATTAAAACTAGTCTTTCTAGTCTTAGACTTGTCCATATCAAGTCAAAACAATTTTCTTTCTTTCTTTTCTTTTCTTTTCTTTTCTTTTGGGACTAGTTTATTCTTAGTCCTGGGTTGCCTTGATAAAGCTAAGGCTCCCAATACATGATTGGGATACCTTGATGAAGCTAAGGTTCCCAATGCTTGACTATTTTATTATGTTTATTTACTTACAAGTATTTTTTTCTATCTTAATATGTATTATTTTTACTTTTACATTGCTACATAATCATATTCATGCATGATTAAGAATGTTGTTGTCTTAAATAAAAATAAAAATAGGTTCTTTCTTAAATAAAGAAAAGTAAACTAGATTTCTTAACAAAAGGAATTTTCAACAAAAGATCTAAGTTTCTTTTTTAATAAACTCTTTTCAAAGGATAAGCTAATCATAAATTATAGAAGAAGTAGTAATGTATATTTCTTCAAAATAATAAAAGGAACTCATTTCTTTTATAAATAAAAAATAAATACTCCATAAAGATAAAATTTTTAGTCTTGAACTTAAGATTTTAACTCAACCATATCTTTTATAAGATTTAAATAAGTTCATTATAGACTTTGAAAATCACATACTAAGAAAGCCTCTTCAAAACTTAATCTTTATATGTTGTTGTTCTTTTTTCAAAATCTAAAATGAATTTTTCGCTAAGTTCAAATGTTAACAATTCTTTATTAAGAAAGCTTTTCTTATAAACTTGTCTAAAGGAATTATTCTATCACTTGACAAATAGTAAGAATAAAACAAGTTTTTCAAATCAAGGTAAAATCAACTCACTATTTTAAAAACTAACTTAGAAAAATAAAAATTTCCAAGTAAGTAAAGTTTAAAGGTACACTTATTTCCTAAAGAAGAGAAAGAATATAAAAAGAGGAAAATATACATTTAACACAACTTCAAATATTTTCCCACATAAAAAACTTAAAGTATATTTTAAAAAGCTTATTTTCAATCACTAGAGAAAAAGTTAGTAGATAACTTAAAGAACCAAAATTTTTGAAAATGAATTTAATTTTGAAAAGTGAGAAAAGGAAATTATAATAGATAAAAATTTACTCATAACAACTCAAAAAATATTTTAGTTTTCCTTCTAACAATTAAAAAAGGAGAAATTCTCAAAAGTTTTATCTTTTAAAACCCTTAAAGACAAATTGTTTATGAAATATCAATATTGAGACAATACTACAAAAATCATGCATACAATATGAGTATAAATATATGTCTAAAGGATTTTTCAACTATATATATATATATATATATATCCATACATTTTTCTTAAGGATTTTTGAGTAAAGTGAGTTTGGAAAAATCATATTTTGTGAACTATAAATTCGTAACTATTATGTACCGTAGTATTTTTCTACCCAAATGGCTTTTTATGACAAAAAAAACCTTAGAAATGGATAGATCTTTTCGAGTAGGTAGAAAACGGCATATTATATGCGCAATTCCGAGTTAAAATGATCAAGTTATGGCCATTTTAAATTGGAATTAACTTCTATACAAATTTTAACGATCTTATAACATAGTTTTTGATAAGTACCATAGAATCAATAAGAAATACTCATTATGAGTATTCTTCTTGATTAGGTGATCCCGAGGAGGATTATTCATACCCGAAGGATTATTTTGATTAGTGGATTTACCGATCGACTCATCCGTAAGAAAGATAAATCCTCATGGCCAAGTGAGTTTTTTTCCTACCTTTTACGTACTTGGTTGTGCTTGTAGCTAGAGGCACTAGAAGTAGGAAAAGATGAAAATGAATTATGTATGATAATATCGGTTGAAAGAATGTTAAGCATACCGAAGCATGAATCGTTATTAATTAACTTATGTTTTACTATTATTCTGTTGGAGTGTGTGCAAATTCTGTGATCACTTTTAAATTACTCTTATCATATACTATATATTATATTAATTGATTCATGTATATCACGTAGTTAGTTTCATTGCGTGAGTTTCTATACTCGATGGGAGAAGAGTATAGTAGCCGGGTTTGCAAGAGCCATAAATCTATGAGATGGACGAATAGCAGCCTGAAAGAACTATTTTAAGATAGGCTAGTAGGCACCTGAAATAAACTACATGAGTTGGATTTTAAAGATGGGTTTTAAAGAGCCTAGAAGACCTAACCCTGAATGGAGGGGTAAATCCATTCAAACATATGATTTCCGTTGGATCATATGTATTGCTTGATCACTTGCTTGACGCATTTATATGCTCGTTTAATGACTTGTTTGAAAATTATTGATATGAGTACGTTAATTCAGGAATAATCTCACTAAGCTAGTTATGCTTATACTCCGATAGACCTTTGTTGTAACAGGACTATATCTTTTATGCCCGAGGACTTCATATACTCGAGTAGGATGATATTTTAGAAAAGCTTCTGAAAATCTTTTGAAGACCTTAGGTTAAATATCCTTTAATATCTTTTGGTGTTAGTATTATTTTGTTGTAAGAAAGATTAAGTTGATATTATAATTGTTTGGAGAATTATAGGGGAAAAACCCCTAAAATGATGTAAGGATTATATTCTCTCAATGATAAATTGGATGATTATTTAGATTCTTGTATGCTGTATTTACTATCTCGAACTATACATCACATCGGTGTTTCCTATTGTTGTGATAGACTTCTTACATATGGTGTTGAAAACTTTCGCATGACTTCGGGAAGTCATTCTTAAGTTTTAATATCGTATGTAGCGAACTGCCACGTTTAGGGTATCCTTTGAGGCGTGACAGCTAGAGCCTCACTAGTGAGTTAAAAGTATTTAGGGCATGAGTACTGAACGTAAGTAGCCTAGTCACTTGGTCTCTGGCAGTAGACAACTATATCTTTAGGAAGTGATTTGGAATTCATCATTTTTTAAAACAAAGTCATTATAGTGGTAAGTACACTACATAAAAATATGTTCTTAAATAAAATACTTCCTTAGGCTATCTACATTCCATGTTCTCGAGATTGGTTGTCCATTAAGTCATTCTAGATGGTATGCATTGTTATTGAGATTCTCCATGACTCGGACAGGATCTTCTCATATGGGGCCAATTTCCATTGATCTTCCCTGGCTCCTACGTTAGCTAGTTTCGATACATTAAGTCTTTGGGTCTCTAAGCTCTTTTATAATATCTAAGTTGGTCTTTAGTGTTATTTGGTTGACCTCCGAGTTAAATTCATATGTTTTATGGGTTGAAAGTTCTAGTTCGACTAGGTATACTACTTTTGGTTGAATGTTAACCGATATGGTATTTCACCAGTAGTTGTTCAGTGTGTGGTTCTATACCCCAAAGTATATTGGGTAATTGGTCTACCCATCTAACATGATCTCGGTCGACCATCTTTCTAAGACCTTCGACTATGGTGCGATTTATTGCTTCTGCTTATTCCTTGGTTTCGAGACGAGAGATTGATGTGTATTGGAATTCAATGTCATTATATTGGTATAATTCTCTGAACGTATCATGTTCGAATTGGGTGCTATTGTTATTGATTTTGACTTATGGTACTCTGAATCAGCATAGAATGTAGTTGGTTATAGAAGCTTCTGCAACTTGTTCCGTGATTGAAACAACCACTTGTGCCTCTGTCCATTTAGTGAAGTACTTGTCCACAATGATGATAATTTATCTGGAGGTCTTAGGGACTTGTCCAAGTTTATCCATTCTCCATTAGGCAAATGACCATGGCTGGCGAGTGAGCAGATGTAGTTGCTCCATGTATGGTACGATGTAGCAGATACTCCATGAACACTCCTTCTTTTGGCTCGGGGTTCGAAAGTTTACAAGCTTTGGTGTTTTCTACTCAGGTTATTTTGTAGATATCCCTACTAGAAAAGTTAGCTATCAACGACCAAATGAGCTTTAGGTACTTTATCATGTCATCTCCTTTAGTTTCGTTCCCTCCCTTGATTTTTTGTACTACAAGATAGGTGTTCGAGTAGACTATCAGGCTGTTGATTTTGACTTCCATTGCTAACTTCCATCTTACTATGAGTGTTTTGTATTCTATTTCTTGTTGCTTGAATCAAAGCCGAATTTAAGAGTAAACATATTTTGACGTTGTAGGGGCTTTGTAGGATTAACCCTACTATCATGACCATAAATAGGGGCTTAGGAGGATTATCTTAGAGCCATTATATCACATGTGTAATATTATAAGGATCGCCTTACAAGTCAGAGTTTATAAGACTCTAATTACTTTTTCTCATAATATGTTATACATGTGTATATATTTAGAAAAGTAGTTTTGGATACCAATATTTCCATAAATCACAGGACTATAGAGAATTGAATACCCTACCAATAATGAAACGGGGTAAAGAAACTTAGGTTAACTATCCTAATCAAAGGAGACTACAAAAGGAATAAATCAAGTTTTAGGTCTTTTCTCTCAACTAAGTTTAATCCATCAACATTCTAAACTTTGACTTGGTCTTTGATACGCTCTTCACTTAGTTCTTATCCCAGTCCCCAGCTTTATAAGTTTCCTGCAAAAACTAACTATTAGGGGGTAAGCACAACTAACTTAGTGAGATAATTCCTTTTGCAAACGTACACACAACAAAACAATGAAAAAAGTCCATTAGCAAGTATATACAATTTAACATCCATATGATCAAACAAATACACACGACTATCCAGATACGTATGTAAAATGGATTTGTTGTAAGCCCCCGAATTTTTCGACAATGGTTTTGGAATATCGAATCAAAACCCTAAAGTTTGACCTAGGTTGAAACCGAACCTTAAACCAATTTCGATCATGGGATTTCATAAGAAAATTTTCAAAAACAAAAATAAAAAAGTTCAATAATCGATCAATTCGAAAATCTAAACATGAAAAGATCCGCCTATCCGATCCATGAGTTAAACCCCTCTATTTCTAGGGTAAAGTTGGATTAAACCCTAACCCTAGTCAAACCGGAGTTTCAAAAGTCAACAAAGGTCAAGACAATCAAACAATTTCAACTCCGGTAATCTCGCGTTCTCAAACCCTAGAAAACGAAATTAAGTTAATGGCTTAAAATAGTTCGTAATAATATAGGGTAACATAAAATTATCAGATTCGCAAATTTCGAGTATCCTTCGGACTCAAACGGGATCAGTTCCCAAAAAGCGTGTCCCAGAGCTTGGAATAATAAAAATATTTCATTAACACCAAAAGACTTGTAATTAAACAAGGATTTCAAAAATATCAGTTTTAGAATTTTTCGGTAACTAAAAAAAACAGATATAGCTCGTTTACACGTATTTTTATTACTACCGATATTTTATATGTCTAGTATACTATTCATAGTACTATTCCTACTATTCATTACTATTTCACTATCTCTATTTTTTTTACACCTATTTCTTACTACCTACATACCTATTTTCTTACACTTTTACATTTTCAATACATCTTATATCAAATCATATCTTACATATTAATTATTTTTTTATAAAATAACACAAAAATCAACTCACTCCCTCTCCTCCTTCACTATGGCCGGCGCAATCACTTCCCTCTCCCTCTCATTTATTTTCTTTTTTAATTATTTTATTACATCAAAAATTCACTCCAAAAATTCTATAAATACCCCTTCCTCCTTCATTCTTTCACATATCCACTTTACATAATAAAACTCTACCAAAATTTCTCCTCAAAACCTCTTTCCAACAAATCTCTCTCAAAATACTCTCTATCTTTTCCTACAATTTCAAAAAAAAAAAAAAATTAACAAACACAAAACCCATTCATCTCTTTCAAAATCCTCCATTAAACCTTAGGTAAAAATCCTACCTTTATTCTTTATCATGTTTATACAACTTAGTATGAGCTTAATGTATGTTTCTTAGACTCATATGAGTTAAAGAAGCAACAATATATTCATGTTTTGTTTTTGTTCATGTTCATGTTCCTATTTTACATTATGTTGTTATTATTGTTATTATTATTTTTGCTCTAATCTAACTTATATAATATTATGTATACTATGTATATATATATATATATATTTATTTAGAGCATATAAGCTCATTTGTTATTTATTTACTTTCATGTCTTGCAATTTATTTATTTACTTGTTTTATGCAATTTATTAAGACTAGTCTTTCTAGTCTTAGACTTGTCCATATCAAGTCAAAACAATTTTCTTTCTTTTCTTTTCTTTTCTTTTGGGACTAGTCTATTCTTAGTCCCGAGTTTCCTTGATAAAGCTAAGGCTCCCAATACATGATCGGGATACCTTGATGAAGCTAAGGTTCCCAATGCTTGACTATTTTATTATGTTTATTTACTTACAAGTATTTCTTGCTATCTTATTATGTATTATCTTTACTTTTATATTGCTACATAATCATATTCATGCATGATTAAGAATGTTGTTGTCTTAAATAAAAATAACAATTGGTTCCTTCTTGAATAAAGAAAAGTAAACTAGATTTCTTAACAAAAGGAATTTTTAACAAAAGATCTAAGTTTTGTTTTTAATAAACTTTTTCCAAAGGATAAGCTAATCATAAATTCTAGAAGAATTAGTAATATAGATTTCTTCAAAATAAAAAAAAGAATTCTTTTCTTTTATAAACCAAACTAAATACTCCATAAAGGAAGAATTTTTAGCATTTAAGGATTTTAACTCAACCATACCTTTTATAAAACTTAAATAAATTCGCTATAGACTTTGAAAATCACATAATAAGAAAGTATCTTCAAAACTTGAATTTTATGTTCTTTTCAAAATTAAAATGAAATTTTACTAAGTTCTAATGTTAACAAATTCTTTATTAAGAAAGCTTTTCTTATAAACTTGTCTAAGAGAATTATTCTACCATTTAACAAATATTAAGAATAAAACAAGTTTTTCAAGAAAGTAAGGTTTTAAAGCCATATCCATATTCTCAAGAAGAGAAATGATATAAAAATAGAAGAAAAACATACATTTAACACAACTTCAAATATTTGACCACATCAAAAACTTAATGGATATTTTGAAAAACTTATTTTTCAATCACTAGAAATAAAGCTAGTAGATAACCTAAAGAACCAAATTTTTGAAAATGAATTTACTTTTGAAAAGTGAGGAAATAAAATTATAATAGGAAAACATTACTCATAACCACTCAAATATACTTTTCTAAATAAATCAAACAAGAGAAATTCTCAAAAGTTTCATTTAAAAAAAAAAAACCATCAAAGACAAATTTTTTATGAAATATCAATATTGAGACAACACTACAAAGATCATGTACAATGTGAGTATAAATATATGTTCAAAGGATTTTTCAACTATATATATATATCCATATATTTTGCTTAAGGATTTTTGAGAAAAGTAAAGTTTGGAAAAATCATATTTTATGAACTATAAATTCGTAACTATTATGTACCATAGTATTTTCTAACCTAAATGGCTTTTTATGACAAAAATAACCTTAGAAATGGATAGATCTCTTCAAGTAGGTGGAAAACGGTATATTATTTGCGCAATTCCGAATTAAAATGACCAAATTATGGCCATTTTAAGTTGGAATTACCTTCTATACGAATTTTAACAATCTTATAACATAGTTTTTGATAAGTACCATAGAATCAATAAGAAATACTCATTATGGGTATTCTTCTTGATTAGGTGATCTCGAGATGGAGTATTCATACCCAGAGGATTATTTTGATTAGTGGATTTATCGATCGACTCATCCGTAAGAAAGATAGATCCTCATGGCCAAGTGAATTTATTTCCTACCTTTTTCGTACTTGGTTGTGCTTGTAGTTAGAGGCACTAGAAGTAGGAAAAGATGAAAATGAATTATGTATGATAATATCGGTTGAAAAAATGTTAAGTATACCGAGGCATGAATCGTTGTTAATTAACTTATGTTTTGCTATTATTCTGTTGGAGTGTGTGCAAATTTTGTGATCACCTTTAAAATTACTCTAAACATATAATATAAATTATATTAATTGATTCATGCATATCACGTAGTTAGTCTCATTGCATGAGCTGCTATTCTCAATAGGACAAGAGTATAGTAACCGGGTGTGCAGTGGCCAGAAATTTGCAAGATGGGTGATTAGGAGCCTGAAAACTATTTTAAGATGGGCGAGTAGGCACCTGAAATAAACTACATGAGTTGGACATTAACATGGGTTTTAAAGAGCTTGGAACACCTAACCCTGAATGGAGAGGTAAATCTATTCAAACATATGATTTCTGATAGATCATATGTATTGCTTGATCACTTGCTTGATGCATTCATATGCTTGTTTAAAAACTTGTTTGAAATTATTTATATAAGTACATTGATTCAGGAATATTCTCACTAAGCTAGTTGTGCTTATACTCCAATAGACCTTTGTTGTAACAGGACTATATCTTTTATGCCCGAAGACTTCATATACTCAGGAGGGATGATGTTTTAGAAAAGCTTCTGGAAATCTTTTGAAGATCTTAGGTTAATTATCCTTCAATGTTTTATGGTGTTAGTATTATTTAGTTGTGAGATATATTAAGTTGTTATTATGATTGTTTAGAGAATTATAAGGGAAAGCCCTTAAGATTATGTAAGGATTATATTTGCTTAATGATAAATTGATGATTATTTAGATTTTTGTATGCTATATTTACTATCTCGAACTATGCATCCCACCGGTGTCTCCTATTGTTGTGATAAACGCCTTACATATGGTGTTGGAAACTTTCGTATGACCTCGAGAAATCATTCTTAAGTTTTAATAGCGTATGTGGCGGATTGCCACATTTAGGGTACCCTTTGGGGCGTGACATTTGTGCCTTCCATTAGGGGTTATGGAATGATTTGAATGGGTCAAACAACCACTGGGTCTAATGACCTTCTTGAAATTTGCATGTGCATCTCAAGGTTTCAATCAACTATACTACTAGTCCCTGGGTTTTCTTTACCTAAAACTATCGATCCGACTCGACTACGCCATGAGGCCGTGTTCTCTAACATCCTAATTCCTCAAGATGTAGCTAGACAGCTTATCTTTCCGGTCCTACGTAGAGGAGTAGTAGCAAAATGCATATATAATTCTCTAAATGAAATGCATGATCAATTTGTTATAAGAGGTTCCCAATCAACAATTAATTTCAATTAATATTATCAATCGATATTTACACATAAGTCATCATAACAAGGAAACAATTCACTTAATTCAACCAATCGAGTTTTGATATACTTAATGTTATTAATCACACATAACAAACCACATACATAAATCCCATAATATCCCACAGGCATACTAATTTTATCTTTTTCTTAAAATCTAGTGCTCTACTTTATAAGCACATGCACGGATACATAAAATGTAAAGGAAAACTTACTCGTCCTTAGTGCAATCCTTAGTTAAAGTGATCCTTGGGAAGGGAGGTCTCATATTCCTCATCACCTAGACAAAAGAAATACCCGAAATGAGTATTTCATCCAAATTTTACTCTAATTTTCTAATTATATTTTGTTATTCGCATCAAAATTCAGATTAGGGGAATTTCAAATCAAAATGGTCATAACTTACTCATTTTAACTCGAAATTTCGCATATTAGTAGTCATTTTCTACCTACTTGAAAAGACTATCTATTCCAAAAGTTATTTTTAGAATTCAAGATCTTTAAGGATTCAGAATGGGTTGGTACAGTTTGCATTAACATGTTATAACCCTAGTTTTTCTTGCTTTTCAAACTTTGACTTCACTCGAACACTTTCTAGTAAACATAAAACATTATAATCTTTGAAAAATATTTAGTGTTGACATTAAGTCATATTATATGCATGATCCTAGTGATGTTGTTCCAAAATAATAATTTTGCAGAACAATTTTTGGTAAAGAGTAAATATGTTATGTTTTATGTAAAATTATCTTTTAATTTGTGATATAATTCATTGTCTTAAATTTGCAAGCTTATGACTTGGTGAAAAAAAATTATCATGGTTTATTATTTACTTTGAAGCTTTAAGGGTCTTATTTTTATTTCAAAAATTTCATTCAACACTTATTTTGGGAGACATGGTTCTACTTACTTTTGTTATAATATTTTAAGTGCACTTAATTTATTTTCCCAAGTTTGGTTATCACTAAAAATTTAATTTTCTAAGGGTTCGTAAAAATAAATTTTAACTTAAAGAAAATTGTGTTATCATATTTATTTTGAATCTATGAATATTGTATATTCCTATTAGTTTCTTAACTAATTAGTTTACGAAACATGAACTTCTTTATGTTGACAGATGAAATCCTTTTCAAGTGAAGAATTTCTTGATATTATTCTAATTTTTATTAACTAAAAAGAATTAAGGGAAGGCTTGTTTTAAGTTTTATTTTTTTGGAAGAGAAAATTTTGTACAAATTTTATGGGTAAGTTATAGACAATGTTTTTGTGATATAAAGGAAAATATTTTATAATGAAGGGTAGTAGTGTCATTTTTTATTAAATGAGAGGGTTTTATGTTATCCTCATAAGTTTTATTTATGTGTATAATATGGAAGGCATATAATACATGAGGTATCTTTTCGTTTCCTATGCTGTTACAAGAATTGAAGAGTTTCGTGTCTTTTCGTTTCTTGTGTTGTTACAAGAATTGAAGGATTTCTTGTCTTTTTGTTTCCAATGTACTGTTATGGAAATTGAAGGGTCACAATAGTTTATTTATATCTTTACCCCATTCCTCTTCTTTCTAATTTAGAAACCTCTCTAAAAAGATCTGTTGTGAGTTTTTTATCAAGAGGAGGTCAAGATTTTGGTTCAGGTAAGAAGATCTAACCATGATTTTTCACGGATTCAAGAAATCTACATCTTTCTTAGGATTCTGCTTATGGTTTTTGAAAAACCTTTCGAGGAAGAACCCTATTCTGATTCAATATTGGTTTTTGGAGATCTAATAGAATCTAGGATCAATAAAGGTAAGATCTATCTTAAAATTTGTAATTTCTCAAGATTAGCAAATTATAGGATTATGATTGTAGTTTATTATTTGTTTAAATTAAGGTTCTATTCAAGCGAGATCTGCATGTTGTAGGTAAGTGTGGATCTAGTTTTTTCTAGTAATTTTTTTTATTAATTAAGAATCTATATGTTGAAGGAATTGTGGAGATAACTAAGAATTTTGGTGAAAGCAGTTTTTGAAGGTTTTACCGAATTGTGAACAAAAAGAACAGATGTGTTGAACTTTTATAGATCTGTGATTAGGAGTAAAATTTATGGAATTCAGGGTTAGGATTTTATTATATGCATCAAATCGAAATTGATTGAGATATGTTGTGGATCAGGACTACTTGTAAGATTAGGAATTTTTTATGATAGAAGTTATGTTGGTGAGATTGGAGTTGAAGCGAATCTAGGTTCAACCTTACCTTATTTGTTGTATGTGCTTGTAGGTTTAGATCTACTTGTTGTATGTGTGTAGGGTTAGAATATCAAATTAATTTGATTCTATATGACATATAAAATTGTTTTGTTGCTTGTGTTTGGCTTTGGTTAGTAAAGACCACGCAGAATATAATACTAACGAGGTACCCTGATAATCTATGTGTGAGGTTGTCCTTAGTGGACTCGTGCATAGAAATAATTCCGGTATATTGATTTTGGCAGAGGCTATAGTATGTGGATGATTCTCTAACACCAATATAGGTATAATTATCTATTTTTTATATGCTTATCTTTATGAAGTCATGAGTTGCTACATGTTTAGGATTGGACTGCAGATAGTTCTAAATTGTGTTGTATGTTGGCTGATTTAAAAGATAATAATTTGTGTTTATTGCATTAGAAATAGTTGCATTTGAATATATATATTGTGTGTGCACATGCATTTGTATGTGGTTTGGCGTACTGGGCGTTTTCGCTCATTCCATTTATTTTTCAGGAACAAGAGAAGATAAGGTGATTTATGATCTTGCTGGATATGACATCTTTGTAGATTATGGAGATGGCGATAGTGAACTTGACTTTTCAGTTAAGGAACATAGAGGTAGAATTTAGATACCTAGAGATAGGAAGACAATTCAATAATCTATGAAGTTTAAGTTGAAACTATTATTAGTTTGAAACATTTTATTTACTTTATGAGTTTAAGATTTCTTTATGGGATTTTTCAGTTAAGTTATAAGTCGGGAAGATGTTGGCTTTGATTTATGCCAACAGGTTAATTCAAGAGTATTATTTATATGATGAATTGTTTAACAGGTACCCTTTATATGTTATTAGAGTTGTATTTTTGATATAATATGTAGATTGGTATTTCATAGCCTTGGCTTGTTCTTATAAAGAGAATGACACGTGGCAGGCTGCAACGTCCTTATTTTAGGGCATTACAATTTTTATATCAAGGAACTATCAATATTGTATCTTTGGAAAAACTCAATTGATATTTTAAAAGTTTAGTTAAGTATATTTTTATTCTAGTGACAAATTTTCCCAAGTGTTGAAAATAAAGTCTTGATAGTTAGTTTTATAAAATGAGAGAGTTCCAATATTCACATCTTTGAAGATTTTATCATGACAACATCACTTATGACCAGTACATGCTTGAGTAATAGAAATATAGCTATTATGCCAAGAACAAAATTTTAGCGTTGACTTAAGAAAATAATTAGAGATAAATAATCAAGAATAAAAATATCAAAATAAAAATTATGGGAGTCTTAGCTTGAAATTAAGGCTCCTTGAGACCGATTAAATTTCAGTCACCACAAAAATAAGAAATAGCAAGAAAATATCAAGAAAAATATGGAGTTTTAGACTTATGTTGAGGCTTCCTAGGACTTACAAATAGACAAGTCTCGTTAAATGGCAAAATAACTAAGAGCAAAACAAATAAAGTGGAAGCCTTATAATTTCTGCACAAGGTATTCTCTAGACTTAGATTATGGATAAGTCTCTTTTTGTTTTGACTTAATTAAAGACAAGTCTAAGACTAGAGATTGACTAATTTTAATTATTAGCAAGAAATAAATAAGAGCATGAAATAAAAGCATTAAATAAAAAGAGTTAGACTATTGAGAATTAGGCTCTAAAATATATATTTATAACTTATACATACTAGCATATAAAATGTTAAGTTAGCATTAAAAACAATGTATGAACATAAACATAAACATGAAATAAAACATGACATGAACAATATGTTATTTTTCACATTTCCATTCTCTAGTGTATGCTTATGGGGATCTCATATGAAAATGACAACATACATATTTTTCATCATATGTTGATATAATCTAAGGAGGGGTTTAATATTTTATCTAAAGATGAAAGATTGTGTATGAGGGAAAGAAGAAAAGAAAGTTGGAAGAGAAATTTAAAGGAAAAGTTTGAGAGAAAATTTAGAGAGAGAATATGAGAATTGATTTTGGTAGAGTTTTATTATGGGTAATGAAAAAGTGTGTAAGAAGTGAAGAAGGGAAGGGGTATTTATAGAGGAAAATTGAGGGAATTAAAGTATGAAAAATAAATGAAAAAGAAAGTGAAAAGCGATAGAAAAATGGGGAGATAGCAACTGCTATGTGCAGCACATAAATTAAGGGAGGGAGGGAGAAGGACAGAGAGAGAGAAAAAGTAAAAAAGAAGCTGTGTGTAAAGTATAGTATAAAATAAAGTAGATTAGACATGTGTAAAAAAAGTTATAGGTGATGTAAGAGTTGCAAGAAAATGTAAAAAAAAAAAAATTAGAGATAGATAAACAGTAATGAATAATAAAAAGTAAAATGAAATGACAAATTAATTACCGGTAGAGATACAATGCGCGTACAATAGATATAACTGCATTTTTATGAGTCACAAAAATTATAGTTGATATTTTTTGAGAAACGATAAATCATCAAATGATTTTTGAAAGATGAATGATACTATTTATCATTAATTGTTATCCAGCTTTGTTATCTCATTTTGCGTACTAGCGATCGATTGCGGTAACTGTTTGATTGACCAAATTTGATTTGAAAATTCAAATACCATATTATCGAAAATAAGTTTGCATTATTTTATTACTAAATATTAATTAAATCATATTTTCTTGATTTACATGTTCGTGATCGATACGGAAACTGATCATGTTAAGGCTTGATGCAATTGAAGTATTGTCGAATCCGATCGTTTTAGGACTTATAATATATATTCGATTCATAATTTAACTTCATAATATTTTCTAATTGATTTAATGTTTATGGTTTTAAAATTTGTCTAATCAAATATGGATTTCTTAGATTTACGGTTGACTTAATTTGACTTCAGGGTTTCAGTTATGTTTTCAAGTCTAAGGTTTTACTTATAAGATTATCGTAAAATTTTGGGAGTTTTCAATTATAGAAGATTATTTCTTGTTATCTCATGAATAGATATTATATAGATGTAATGCATTGATTTGCATGTTAGAGTTCAAATAGATGAATTGTTCAACGTAAGATTTTCAAATTGATTAAGCTATTGGATTGATTTATTGGTGATGTATTTTTGCTATACGATTTATTTTTAGGGTTCTAGTCTTTATTTAATTCATCTGATATCTTAGAATTATTGAATCTTTATCTGATTCTGTTTATGGTTCCTAGGGTTTTGATTTTTGGAAATCTAAGTTTAATTAAATTTATATGATATTATAGGATTATAAGATTTAATTGATTTGATCTAAGGTTTATGAGATTTTTGGTCTGATTTGACATGGTTCAAGATTTCTATTCTGATTCAAATTTTAGGGTTCATGATGTGTTTTATTTATTTTACTAAAATTCCAATTAAATTTTTTGATATGGTTTTAATTAATATAACATTATCATTTTTCTTGATTTGCGTGTTTTCTATTAAATTATATGCTATTTGTCATAGCAAATGATTTGTTAGATACGTAGTTCGTGCCAATCACCGTAAGTTTTTATTTAATCTTATGATCTTGTTATATTATAGGTTGTGTTGATATTATGATTATGTATAAATTATTATTATAATTATTAAATTAAAATGGATTTTATCACAATTATAATATCGGATAAGAATCATATAATATTGTTACAAGTCGATAAGTTATCATAATTAATATAATATTAGTAATATAATAATTAATATTGTTAACTTATGAAAATTGTTTTAATATGTGGATCAAGTATAATGTTATTTATTATATAACAAAATAATATGGTGGTTGTTGTTGTTGTTATTACTACTACAACGTATATTGTTAATTATAGTACACTTTTGATGCTATCATTATGGTATATTACAATAATAGTTTTTCATATATTTATCATGTCCCTAAAATAACCACATGATTAAATTATTAATGTAGAATATTTTATGGATATTAATTTTAGAGCTTTTCTATTTTGTTATAATTACTTGTCTTATATTTTGGATATTTTTGTATGTAATAAATTATTTATATGATTTGAGTGACTTCTAAAGGTTTTACTTACTAAAGGAGGTGATGTTATTAGCTTTTTTAAGAGATTCCTTTTTAAAGGTTACTTCTTTTATGACTAGCTTCTTTAAGGGGTTACAATCATCTTTAATTATAAATTCATAAGAAAATATTTATTTAATTTTTTTGAAAATTTATTTTTTAGACATTATTTGATTCTATGTGTTTGATGAATTTGGAGATATATTTATTTTTATTTGTTGAAGTTAAGGTTTTGCTTTCTGATTTATTATGCTATTCTTATTTGAGAAATTTTAGGGCATATTTAATGTTTTTTTTAATTATGTTTGAAATTGATAGATAATTCTTTCAAGTTTACCAGAGCCTTAATAATTACTTCATTATTTCTTTGATTTATCATCACTTATTGATCGCAAAAAGGTTAGGAGAATTTTGTTGATAACAATTATGATTTCTTAAACTATATTGAATTGTTTACATCTTAATATTCTTAAATTGCAAAAAAAAGGGAGTGATTTTTGGTGACTTTTCCCAAAGCTTTTCAAGATTTTATATCATTTTATTGTCAATTATCAAAATTATGTTATGCAAAATTAGGGGGTTTACAGTTGCCCCAAAGCCTTCTTGACTCAAGGATTCATCGACATGCAGGTTCCCTTCCATTTACCTTCCTCAATGACTTCTTCTAGAAAGGGAGAGGGAGTGGAGGGTGGGGTTAAGAGTGGTGGGGTTTGTGTATTATACTATGAAATTTGCTAATACTTAGACTTTAATGGCATCATGAGCTTAATCCCTATCCTATATGCTCTTAATTCGATTGCTTATTTTATCATACGACTTCATGCATTGGGCTTGTGGAGGATGGTGCAGAGCGATTGGTTAGTGAGGACCGTTACTTGGTATGCTTGGAAGTATAGCTTAAGTCTTCTGGTTGAGAAGGCAATTGCTAAAGCAAATTTCACCTTTCTTTGGCCCTTGGAAATATGTGACTAATGTAATAGATTGGTCTATGTTCGCATTAGTCCACTCAAACAAGGATGGAAGAGATGGCCTTTTTGCTCACTGCTACGTACAAAACTAGTTCTTCTACTGCTATGGGTTTAGCTAAGACTAGTGGAGTTGCGAGGAATTCTTTTTGAGTTGCAAATGCCTTATCACAATTTTCAGTCCACTTGAAGTCTGTTGGGTTCTTAAGAATCTTAAAGAACCCAACACATCAATAGACACTTTGGGATAGGAAGTGACTCAAGGTTATGATATGGCTATTGAGTCTTTAAACGTCCTTTACTAATTTAGAAGGCATCATTTCTAATACATCTTGATCTTGTTGGGGTTTGCTTTAATTTTTTGTTATGTAACCATATATCCTATGACTTTTTCAGATGATGCTCCAAATATACATTTTTGAGGGTTCAATTTCATATAGAATCCTCTTAGTCTCTCAAAGGTCTCACGGAGATCCCTAAGGTAATCTTTTAGGCTTATGTTTTTAACAATCATGTCGTCACGTAGACCTTCATGTTACATCTGATTTGTTCTTTGGAAACCATTTGCTACTTTCCTCTTTTACCATATCAATATTGGCCAACCTGCCAACCATGTAAGTTATTTCTTCCAGGTGAATATAACTTTAAGGAGTTTCTGAACTTCTTCTTATATGGTGGCCTAACAAATGATGACAAAGTTGTGTTGTTTTTGTTGCTAGTTTCATTTTTGGATCGATGTTGAACTTGTGGGTAATAACCTTAGGGTCTAAGCCAGGCATATTAGCGGGTGCCTATGTGTGTATGTTGCATTATACTGGGAGGAATTGAACCAATTCTTTCTTGACATTCATGATAATGTGAAGTTCATGTTTGTGGTCATGAATGGTTCGGAACCGACTAAAATTTCTTATATTGTTTCTATCGATTCATCCCTTTTTTCATCTTTACTCATCTTTTTATACTTAGGGTGGTCGGGAATGAGTCTATTTGACACATTTTGTCTCTTACTAGAGCTTAAACATATAGCCTTTTAGATAAGTCTTGGTCCCCTCTACATATGCTAACCCCACTTGGTGTCAAGAATTTTACCTTTAGGTGGGTGGGGAGGTCACCATGCAAAAAGCAAGAGGGTTGGTCGGCCTATGATCATGGTGTAGGATATCCGATAGTCTACAACTACGAACTCAACCTCATTTTGGATCTTATGCTTGTCGTCGTGTAACCTCATTGCCAGGGTGACAATTCCTTAACTTTGACTTGTTGGTTTTTGAATCTGAAGATATCATGTTTTTACAACTTGAGTTGCTTTTGAATATTATCATCTTGCAGCCTATTGAAGGCGTGTACAAAAATGATGTATGTGTTGTTTCCTATGTAGATTAGGATTTTCATCATGTCAAAACCTGCTACCTTTGCTTTTATGACAAGAGCGTTTGGATGGGGTATCTCGACAACTTCCAGGTTGTCATCAGCAAACTCAAGAGTCATATCCAGCTTTTCCCTTTTTGCTAGGAGCATCACTTCCTCTCTTTTGTTGTTTCTAGAGTATTAGGAACAACATGTCGAGTGTGGTCCTCTAACAATGGTTTTGATTACTCCAAGAGATTCATCGCTAGTCTAGTGATTTGTGCAGTCAATGGGGCACTACTGACGATTGTTTCTCCTTCGTTGGTTGGGTCTTTCGATGCCATTGTTTAGGTCAACTAGATATTTTCATAGGAAGCCTTTTTCGAGGGATCTTGTAGTCTTTAATTGATAATAGCCATTGGCATTATGCTCTGCGTCTTGATGGTAATCATAATACTTACGTCCCTTATACCTAGGCTATCGTGCATCTTGGTTGGTTTAAGCAAGATGCCAGAATCCCTGATTTCTAAGAAAATATCTTCCAGGAGTTTGGTTAGAGGGAGGAAACTAGATTCAAAGTATCTCCCTTTTCCTTGGGCCTTTTCCTTTGGGCTCTATCCTTCCTTTTCTCTAGGGGGCTTAGTTGATCTTTGATTGACCCCTTAGACTTTTGGTCTTGTAGGTTTCTTTTCGTGATTTTTCCATCTCATTTCGAGTGGCAATAAAGTCTTCATGCCATATATATTTGTTGGCTTGTTCTTGGAATTTTATAGGGTCTTAGGGTTGGTCTTGGCGAGAGAGTAGAAGAGACTTTCATTCCTTAACTCGGTGAATGGCTACCTGTACTATAAGGCTGAGGTCAAGACTATCCATTTCTGTGACTGGTTGGTTTAACTAAATAATTTAGTGTCTTGGGGACTCATCTTTTTTATTTTTTATTTACCAAGAATAGGGAGGATGTGCCTTTCTTCAGGGATGTACTCATTGTAAAGTGAGTCCTCAATGCAGTTGCAAGACATTCAAAAGATGTAATGGAATCATCAGCCAGTTGCTAGAACCAACTATTTGTTGCCTTTTTCTAGTGTTACAGGGAACACTTTATAGAAAAATACATCATTAAATCTAAATACTAGCATATGATCTTTATATCTTTTGAGGTACTCCTTTGGGTTGGTTGTTTTGTCATAGAGCTTGACCATAGGCAGCTTCATTCCTGGTGGCCATGGCTCATTAATGATTAACTAAGCTAAGGGCGTCTTGATGGCCATTGGGGTTGTTTTCGTTGTGGGGGTGCTATTTTTGCTCTTCTTGATTTTCGAAATTCTCTTGATCTCTTATTCCAGTTTTTCAAGTGTTATGTCCTTAAATTGTTTCTCGAGGCAGACAGGGAGTTTTATCTGCAAGGGCTTTCTAGCTTGGGTTTTTCACGGTGGAATTAAGGTGTTTTTAGAGCCATGAGAAACTTGTAGTTGTGATCCTGCCAAGTTGGCAGGAGTGTAGGCCGCTTCATACGGATGGTAAGTGTTTGCTTGGTGCAGTAGGGTTTTGTCACTACACGACTGTAATTAGAGTCAAGTCTTCTCAAATTTAGCTCCTTGAGGCATATCTCAACATCTATATTGCACTCAATAATCTTTTTTCTATCACCTGGTGAAGCATCTTCCAGGCGATTAAGGCAAGCTTGTTTTAGGTGGCCATCGGAGGCTAAGAGAATGTCAGTTTCCGCTTGGGAGCCGTCATGCCTTATGGTGTCAGGTGACCCTAAGATGGTATTTAGGTCACCTTTAGGGCCATCTCCTTAACGTGGTTTCTTGTTTTTGGTGCGAGGTGGCAAATTAAAGAAGGTACTTTTGTCTTTCTAGGGAATTTCCTATAGTATTTTTTAGTTGTTAGGGAGCAAAATCGAGGAATTCTTGTACTAAGGGCCGAATTTTCCTACAGACAACACTAAGTCGCTTGCTCAAATCGGTAAGAGTTAGAATCGAAAACTATAAGCTTGAATCACGGCTAGTAAGAAAGTCTGCAAAATAGAAAACTTGTTAGTGGCATACTGAGTATGAACCCGACATAACTACCTCAATGCTTAAGTCAGCAATTGCCATGATAAGCCCACAAATTGAATGAATATGAATGGATTAGTGTAAAATTACTTTAACATGAAATGCGTTGTGAATTTTTATAGGAAACTAACATTGCAGTTTAGCTAGTAGTGGACAAATTGATGAGTGTTTGGTTGGCTGGCTGGCTTGTAGTGGGCTTTGTAGAGCAGTACCATGACACCATTTTATGTGGAGCAATCTCGACTGAACTACGGATATTGAGTGAAAAATGCTTTGAGACCGACTAAGCATGGTGTTTGGGTCGATATGGAGACTAGTTTACTGTTAGTGACTTAGGGGGCCTAAGACCAATTTTATTGGCCCAACCTAGTGGAATGGAAGGTTCGACTTAGATAGCCTTGAAGTCAGGAATGGATCATCAACAACTTTAATACAAGATAAATTTTAAACTCAAAATAAAAGACGGAAGGAATAGCAACATAGCCTTTAATCTACATTTATAAAGAATTGCAAAGATGTATATTTATTTATACATATTACATATGACTTTAGTTATAGACTTAAGACATGTAGTACGTTTTTAAAAGTTAAAAAAAATTATTAATTTTCGTAAGATAAATTTTAAACTCAAAATAAAAATTTGATCTAAGAGTAATATAGCCTTTAACCCATTATTTTTTTCAAGTAATTGCCAAGGATAAATATTTATCTATACACAATCATATCTAATTTTAGTTGCAATATTAGTAACACTGGACTATAAAAATATCCTATAGGTTAAAAGGAAAACTAGATGACAAAAATTAAATCAAAATTTTTAAAGACTTAGATTTTATTATTAGAAATCTATAATTATAAACTAAATTAAACAAGTATATTTATTTCTTGTGCTTGTTTGTTATGGAAAAATATTTTTTCAATATTTATTTGTTTGTTAAGGAGAAAATGTCCTTTTAAATGAAAATTATTTTCAGAAATACATTTTTCCTTATAAAGAAACCACAATATTTTAAATGTCATTTATTTATTTCTATTTATATACATATATACTTTTTTTGCCATTTAACAGTTGGACAGGTGGGAACATAGTTTGGAGTCTTGGACCCCACGCATGGTGGCTTAAGTTTAATTTCCAAGCTAACATATTCCTTTTCCCTTTGAGCCTTTATTCCATTTCCATGTGCCAAAAGCAAAAGCGAAAAGTCATCATGTAACCAGTAACCTTTGTACGAATATATTATCCATTGTTGGTAACAAATCCAGTAAAATGATGGGCATAAAGAGGTTGTAGCACTCGGCTTTCTCCACATTATCCAATCGTGGTACAATAAATTCAGTAAGAAAATTTAAAAATGGCGCATAGAGAGGGTACTGTATTGTCTAATAATTGCCATGCCGTCCACCTACCAAACTCAGCTTTGGACGTTTATACGGATTTTTAATTTAAAAAATTTACACATTTAAGATCCTTTTCATATGAGAGTTTTTTTCATCACGTGATTTTTTTCAAAATATTTTGTTATTTTATATAAAAATAAAAGTATTATGTAAAAATAAATTCTATTTACAAATACATAAAAAGAAGTAAAAGAAGTCATGTGAAGTATTTTACTAATAAAGTGATAAGATCCTTGAGAATAATGAGTCTTTAAAATACTAATATGACATGTTAAGAAATTTAGATTTTTTTAGCGATGTGAATGATCAAAAGGTAAATTTTTAGTTTTTTAGGATTCAATTTTTTTAATATTAAATCTTTATTTTTTTATTTTAATTTCTAATAATTGCAAAAAGGTATAAATAAAGACATTTTTTTGAGTCTATTAAATTTTCGGTTTAGTTGTTAAGATTTAGTGATATGATTGGTCTTAAATTATTAATTTAATTAAGTGAAATAACTAAATTGAGATAAATTAAATAAATTAATCAAAAAGGGTAAAAAAATGCAAAAAAAAAAAAGAGCGGTAATAATATTAAAAATTCCAATATATGTAAGTTTAGAAAGCAAAATATTGAAACAAAAAGATAAATCTTATCCCACATTAAATCAATAATATAATATATATATATATATATGTTCTTGTTTGGGGGTTGCGCATTATACAAGGAGAAAATGGAGATGCTAATCCCGTACATTTCCATTTGAGGTTGCTATACAATGAGCACTTTAGTAGTGTTCCAAGAAAAATAAATAGGTAGGTCTTTTCCTTATCTATCTTAGGTAGACTCTCTATTGAGGATTTGTTACGTGAAAAAATATACCGTAACAGTCTCATATATGGTATCGCATGTGGTATAATTTTTTCACATGATAGTCGTCAATGGAGGATCTATCCAAGATTGATAGGCCAAAGACCTACCCATCTTTTGCTCGTGTTCTAGATTCTATATTTCTTTAATGAAATTATAATAAAATTACTATATTTAAGATAACATGTAAGTTCAATTCGTACAATGAATTCACAGAAAAGATATTTTAGAAATAAATTACATAAAATTATTATCAATAGATTTGACATCATACATAAACTAAAATCTTAAAATGGGAAGATATCAATTCTTTTCACAATTAACATTTACTTTCATAAGAACACTAGTATCCCCACAAAATTTATGAGACATTCTATCATACGAGATTTTGAAAATGTAATGGCGGAAGTAGAGCCAACGGTTGAAGGTACCCTCTATACCTTAGGCCGCTGACCTCGGATCGAAGGCCATTTAAACCAGGGCAACTAGGACAACTGCCAACAGTCATCACAGCTATAGCCTATAGCAACAAGGTATTATTAGAACCTATTGCAAGCAAGAGAACTGAAATGGCCTCGTATCTTTACGATCCTCTCAAGTACATCGTACTACCGAAGGCCGAAAAAAAAAACTACCTCGTATTATCCTCTCAACTACATCACTCTATCCTTGATCTCGACTCGAATCTTACTCTTACGGCATTCCTTTCAACAATATCAGCTTCCTCTTTAACTGATTTTTATTTTTCTTTTTATTAACAAACAAAATCGTGGTGATGGTTCATACTTGGCAGTCGTCCAACGCCAAATTGTTGTTCAGATGATTTACTTCAAGCATTGGGTTATAATCCATCAAATAAAAATGGTGGTTTTTTTATTATAGATATTTATTTTTATAATTTTTGCATTTTTTTAAGTCATAGGTTGACAACTGGACAAGACAAACAACCCACATTTAAAAAAGCCTTAAAAACCCTAAAATTGTTATTATTATTATTTTTGCTTCCTTGCGCAACACCTCCATCCTCATTTTCACAAATCACCATGTTAAGCCGAGCAGAGATGAATGGAATCCCATAAAGAGAATTATTCTTAAAATATATTCGACATCACCTTTTTTTTCCTAAAAGAAGAATAATTACTTTTAAAATAGCTCTTTTATGATTTTATTAATAGTAAAAATAGTTATAAAATATTCTAATCCAAATTCATCTATTAGAAGCCAATGAATTTATAGCATGATATCTGGATGGATGAGATAAATTAGATTCAAATATATTGTAATTACAAAAAATCAACCATTAATAAATATCTTTATCTATAATGTATCCTTATTTTCTGACTGAAACTAACATATTATAAGGTACGTTCACTAGTAATAACTAATAACCTTCATATTTTCGTTACCAATAGTAAAAGAAAACTTCACATGCTTTTTTCTCCCCCTCCTTGCATGCACCTGCTATTCTTATTATCATTGATTGCATATATTTAACAGTTCTTGTAAAGCGAGTAAATGACATGGGATGAAATGACCATCTCAATTTCTCGCGTGTGTGTAATTAATTTAAAACTTAAACTTGCTAAACAATATACTTGTTAATTCTAATATTAAATAAACAAGTAAATGATTAATCAAGTATAATACCTACTAGAAGTGAGTGGGTACATAGGAGGTAATTTTCTACTTGGAATTACCATGTATCATCTCATATTTACCTTGTAACTTGTACCCATGTAAAACCTAGTAGGTGCATTACACCTTGTGAAGCCTATAATATTTTTTTAATGAAGCTTTTGATTTGATTTGATTCGATTTTTTTTAATTTTGGATTTATAATATATACAATTTCATATAGTATGTAAAATTATCCTATTTCCATATATTGACAATAACAACTAGTGAAAAGTAATTTCAAAAAATAATTTCTTAATATCACAAATTCTACAATATAGAAAATTTATTTATGTGTGAAGGTTGAAATCTGTAACAAACACTTATAGAATCTATTTATATGATATCAAAAAAATTTTAAAACCCACCTCAAATTTCAAAACTAAAAACTTTGGAAGTATTTCTATATTAATTTACCTCAAATGAAGAACAATACTGCTATATAACTTATAAATTTAAGCACATACAACGAATTCTTCAAAAGTAAAATTAACAAGCTCTACTAAACTAACATAAAATAAGTTTTTCCAATGTAAAAATTATTAGAATGTAGTCTATATATGATAAACTTGAATAAAAGTAATTACAAAATAAAAATGGAGCATTACATTTTATTTCTTATATATAAATTTTATTTTATAGTTTTTAATAGGAGGAGCTCATAATACCTTGGAAATACTCTTTATATATTAGAGTAGGTACAAGTTCCATGATACCTTACCTTATAAGAACATGTTCTAAAAAATTTGTACCCGTACGTTGTCCTATGATTCATAGTACCTACTCGAACCCTACTTAATTGAATAGGGAATAAATATGTATCCTATATGACAAGGTCATCCACTTACTTGTAATATCTAGTAATCTCAAATCATAAAATAGATTTTGTAAAAAAAAAAAAAGAAGTGAACGTTATGATATCTAGATTTGATTATAGGCCTTCAACTTAATATTTAAATTGATTTAACTCGTTCGATTAAGGTGACATGGCTTAAAGAATCAAGTTCATTTAAACATTATTTTGAGATGATTAAGGGAAGTTTGATATGATAAGTTTAAAGCATCATTTGTCAAAATTGATCGTCAACAAGGCTTATGCATAATAAAAAGTCCTTAATTAGTGTAGGTCCATTATATTAGAGGATTATGATAAACCTAATTTATAAGTGTTAAAATATGCTTTTATTGACCATTTTTATAGGTAATATTATGAAATAGCACTTAAAATCTTTATATTTTGATCTCAGGCCTTCAAGATGTTGATTTCAAGAAAAGGAAAGTTTCACAAAGTTTCATGAATTTTGAAGGTTGTTTGGGAAAGAATCTAAAAAGATTTTTAAACGACATGGCCATGACATGACCATATTGTGGAGTCATGTCCTTCTTAACCTTTGGAGGACAACTAATTGCTTATGTGGTTCCAGAGTGTGAATTATGAGTAAAGAAGAGGTTTAACCAAGTTTCGTGAGCTTTAGAAGTAATTTGATCATGAAAAAGGCATTTTGTGTTGACATGACATAGACATGGCTATGTTTGAGTTGTGTCTCATGACAGGACAAAATGACTTGACTTGATAGAAAATTGGACTTCTTATATACAAAATCTGGTACAACCAGGCAACATAACTTGTCTATCTCATGTCTTTTCAATAGGATGATATTTTAGGAAAACAACTCAAAATCGGAAAGTTGTTTCTTAGGTATAAAGAAAAAGGGCATCTTAAAATTATTGTGGAAAGAATGAAAGGCTCTAATTAGGGTTGTAAACGAGTTGAGTCAAGATGACACACTATCAAGCTTGATCTTAACTCAAATGAAAAAACTCAAAACTTGAACTCATAGAGTTTTAATTTTTAAGCTCAAATTCAACTCGGATTAATACTCGATAAGCTCGAACTTAACTCAATTAGTCTCGATTATGATGTACCTAGGAGAAAAATCATTATAACATCAAAAGAGACAAGGATAACGTAACAACGAATCTTATGTATCCTAGAAATCTTGCGCAAAGAAAATAAAAAGGATATAACACTAACAAGAAGTTGATATGACCCACAACTAGTCATTAACGTTTGAACTTGCCTCAATCTAAATATTGATAAGAGTAAAATTTGCTACAATCATAAAGGTTCGATAAGAATTAGGGTTTTCTCAAAGAGAAAGAAACTTCGTTCATCAAATCAATGTCGTCTATTACATCGATAGAATTTCCTATTTATACTAATTCCTGACTTGTAAAATAGGAAAGTAAGAAAAATATCAATCTATATTAGAACGATAAAAAAGAGTAAAGTAACTAATAAATGAAAGATTTAAATATATTCAATAATTTAATAGGAAAGTCAATTTAAATCTATCTAATAATTGTTCTGATTCATGCGCCAAAAGTATCACGAACTGATCCATGAGTAAATCTTGATTTAAGTAATGCCACGTCATCCATTGGTACTAATTAGGCTCTATTGAAAGCATGGTAGAGTATGGTCGAGGACTCGACAAAAGATATGTTAGGGCTCAACCAATTATTCGAGCAAACAGGCTTTTTGACAGCCACTATCAAGGCCATGGTCAAGAGCTTGACTAAAGACATATTAGGCATTGACCAGTTTTGTGGTATCAAATAGATCCTATCATAGGCATCACCGTATTTTGCTTGATTCGTTCTAACATCTCCTCGTCTACCAGGATCAGGCAGTATTGGTGGTGGTGGTGCTTCCACAGAAGGTGGTAACATATGAGGGTTTTGCAATAGTTATTGCATTGTTTGTTCTAGGATATTAACAATATCATTTAAAGTCTACAACTGTTGACTCATACTCTGCTCAACACTATTATTACCATTGTTAGGGTTTCCCCTGTTTCTATGAACTCTACCATTAACCTCCTCACCAAAATTGCCATGTATGCTTTCATTCGACATTCTTAACCAGACACGATCAACACAACGGTAGGGACAACTAATCGTAAACCTATGCTTTGATACTAAAAATTATGATGTGCTTAGATAGACAATCACTAGGGCATCACAAAAAAACAAGGATAACGTAACAACGAATCTTACATATCCTAGAAGTCACCTACAAACAAAGTAAAAAGGATATAACACTAACAAGAAGTTGATATGACCCATAGATACTCGCTAATCTTTGAACTCGCCTTAATCATAAAGGATTGATAAGAATTAGGATTTTCTCAAGAAATTCATTCATCAAAATCAATGTCATTTGTTACATTGATAGAACTTCCTATTTGTACTAATTTCTGACTTGTAAAACAGGAAAGATAAACTAAAAACAAGAATAGGAAAGTAACAAAATATCAATCTCTATCAGAACGATAAAAAATAGGAAAGTAACTAATAAATGAAAGATTTAAATTTATCTAATAATACAATAGGATAGTAGATATAAATCTATCTAAGAATTGTTTTGATTCACACACCAAAAATATCACAGGCTGATCCATGAGTAAATCTTGATTTAAGTAATGCCACGTCATCCACTGGTACTAACTAGGCTCTATGAAAGCATGGTTGAGGGGTCGACAAAAGATATGTTAGGGCTCGACCAATTATTCGGGCAAACACATTTATTGCCAGCTACTATCGAGGCCATGGTCGAAGGCTTGACCAA
Source organism: Combretum micranthum (assembly GCA_024138025.1). NCBI lineage: Eukaryota > Viridiplantae > Streptophyta > Magnoliopsida > Myrtales > Combretaceae > Combretum > Combretum micranthum. Next base: position 2,496,202 of record JAMXBD010000030.1, read on the forward strand.
GGATATATTAGGCCTCAACTAGTTCATGGAATCAAACAGACCCTCTTGAGGGTAGGGTTAAGGGCTTGACTAAAAGCTTTTTGGGCTCGACAACTCCCATTTTGGCATCAATGACTTCTAATACATGAATTCTCTAATGTTCCTACTAATATATTCAAGGCACAAGTTGAGGGCTTCTTTCCTCTGCTTTCATTACTCCATTCTTCTTGTTCTGCCTTCAATATTAACAAATTATAATCCAAACAATCATGCTCTATATGCAATCTATATGTAGAGATAAATTTTTCTTCATCTTGCTCCAAACAATCTGTCATTACTCTCAACACAAGATTTTGCAATCTTCTAGCTCTCGACCTTATAGTAGGACCTTCAAGTCAATTCCCTTGGATTACTTTCATAAAAATTAAATAGATTAAAAAATAAGTTGGTATATAGGAGTAAAGTAGGTTTTTATAATTGACTTAGCCTTAAAATATAATAAATGTGAACCATTAGAAACAAAAGAAAGGTAAAAAGGGGCAAAGAGTGAAAATATGATTTAAAAAGGGGAAAAACATAATTATATATATATATATATATTTTTTTTTTTGTAAAAAAATCTAAAAAGCTTGATTAGTCTTGTGAGCTACTTGTATCGAGTATTTCAAAACTCAAACTCGAGCTTAACTTGAGTTCAACTCGATTGCATTCGAGTCGAATCTGAGTTATCATCAAGTCGAACTTGAATAACTTGCAAGTAGGCTTGATTCACTTACGACCCTAGCTCCAATCTTCACTTGCAAGGACATTAACAACTTACTCATCTTGAGGATTTAGTTTCCTATTTTGGAACCCTAAATTGCTAATGAAGAACAAGAGACTTTCCTTTTCTTTCAATCTTCAACTTTCTTATTTTGGGCGAAGAAAGCTTCCTATTTTAAAGCTTGAAGAGCTACTGTATATGGAGAATATCCCTTGGTAGTAAGAACAATTAGGAGCTTACAAGTTTGCTATTACATTACTTAGATTATTAGTTGCAAGTCAAAGTTGTGCTTCATTCGAATTGTAATCGGGGAGTTATGCTTTATTCTTTATCTTCTTGTGCTATTGTTACTTCTCCTATGAAGGAGTAACTAACTACTTTAGATTTTGATTAACCTTGTGCTGGTAATGTGATTAGTTTTCATTATTTTCAATATAGTAATTGGTTTCTCAAATCTACTTATATTGTTTTAATTGTTTATCTTGAATTGATTGTACGCAATATTGATTCTTGATTTGATTTTCATGCAAATTAATTGAAAAATTATTTATATGATTAGATCCACACAATTGGAAGGAGTTGCATGCAATCCTATAACTAAGACAATATAATTATTTGAGATCAGGAGAAATCCTTCTATGAGAATTTGACACCATTGATGTTATCTTAGGAGTTTTAATATGAAAGAAATTTCAGTTAAATCAACTGAGAATTAGGATTCAATAATCTTGAAAAAGATATTGAATTATATTACATATTTATTCCATTCAAGAATATCAATAATAAAATTAGAATTATCCTTAGTGTTATCATATACTACCTAGTGTAGTGTGGATTCAAACTTTAAACGCTTTTGCAATTTGGTTTATCCTTAGAAAAACTTGACTTGTGACATGGTAGTTAGTTAGTAGTATTATATATTCTATTTGACTCACTCGATTTTGTAGGCTAAACAATAAGAAAAAAGATAAGTATTAGTACTCATTGATCCCTATGAGAACAATGCTCATACTCAATCCTTGTATTATAGTATTGATCAGTCCACTAATGCTTGTGTACAATCATAGGTAGGATTTGAGTTTGAAATTTTAACTTGTTATTGATTTTTTTATTGCGATCAATCTCATACCAAATTCATTAATGAAAGGAAAGGGATCAATTCCATCACTAATGTGATCAAATAGATGACATTGATGGCCAAATTTTATAAATTTCTCCACTCCATCCTCATTTGGATAAGCTAGAATTTTTACAAATGTCTTTATGCTGTCGAATTTCCTATTCAAATGATCAAATGCTTGCATACAATGATGAACACATTTCATTTCATCAATTATAGTTACCTTTGATGTTTTTTAGCACCCTCACCCATTACAAGTGTCTTTAAGCCTATAAAGATTGTGTAGTCCTCCACTTTATCCACTCCTTTCTTAATCACCCTTCACGTCCTGCTCCATATCACTCCACTTAGGGCACATGTAATGTGTTATGTATGTAGCATATAAGTGACTTATCTATATGAGATTATAATCCTACAAACTTCATATACTTATATTTAAATAACACTCAATGTTTTGGTAATGGTTTTGACATTATTTTTAAATGATTACATGGCAAAAAGTTGTACTGTAACAACAATAATTATTAGATAAATGGTTGATGATATTATAATGAATCTAAATAAATTAACTATTTGTCTATATTTTAACTATATAATATATTTCATTAAATATTTTTTTTTATAAATTTGATATATTGACATGGAAATACTCATTACCAATACTTGATAAATTATTATTATGCATGACATTGTAAGATATATAACATAACAACATCTTGTATTGTATAGTACTAGCAGACATAACATCTTGTATTGTAGAGTATTAGCAGATATCTACCTATGTTGCATTTGCCTAAATTACTATATTAATGAATCAATAGTTATATATGAAGTAATTGCAAAAGTTGTTGTAAGTCCTCTTGAAAGGAGGCAAATATAAAGAAAGAAACAAATGCAAAATATACAAAGAATCTAACACATAAATTACTATAGGGAACTTCTACAATCATGTTAATAACATCATCCTATTGATCATTCTACTATTAAAATAAATATATTATTTAATAAAATAAATATTTCAATTGTGCAATTACAAATGAGTATATCTAAGCCATTAAATAACTTACAAATTCAATCATATAAAATAATTGATATGAACATATTACGATATATGGTGTATCTTTTATTTTTAGTATTAACATATATTGTGTATCTCATAATTTGGAGTGTATCTTGTATTTTTAATAGTTTATTTTTATGATAGCTTGTTTTATTAAATATTTTGTATAGGAAGTCTTTGATATGTCTTTGCACATATTATTTTTTGAGAATCAATACAATTGTAATGCAAAAGTAAGAGAAAGAATCACTTACCACCTTGTTTTTCTAAAGGGAAATTAGGGATTGTATGTTGGTTAAAGGAGGGGGAAGAAGAAACCGTTGAATAAAAGATAAAGGGAGGAAAAAAAGAAAATGATTATCATATTCCTTATTAATAGAGCAAATATTTAAATCCTAGCAAAATGATGAGAACGCCTTCATTTCTAAATTCCATAAATAGGAAAAATTATATCAAAAGCAATCAATTTTTGTAGGTAAGCTTTAGAAGGTGATCAATACTTTAAGTGGTTAAAAAATAAAATTAATATTATATAAAGTGGTAAAAGTAAGAGATTCAAAATTTAAATGGTTAAAAAAAAATCATTGTTTTTAGTGAGTGATAGATAAACATATAAAAATGTTCCTTTATTTGCTCTGCTTTATATAACGTTAGTTCTGTTTTTTTTTTAAAAACCATTTAAAACATTAATCTTTTATCTACGTCACTTCATATAACATTGATATTTCTTAACCATTTAAAATATTAATATCTTATTTGAACTCATTCTTAAACATTAATTTTTTTGGGTGTAATTTAACAATTTTAAATAAAATGTTATTTCAACATTCATGAGAAAAAAAAAATCTTTTCATGACATTAGATTTTAGGAGCCATTTTAAGTGTTGGCGAATAACATTTTTCAAATAAAGTTTTTTCAGTGTCTTTTGAACCTCAAAAATGGTGCAAAATATAAAGTGACGACATCTATCATCCTAAAATCAGTGGGCAAGCAGAATTCCAAATTATGAAATCAAAATAGTCTTCGAAAGGAGCATTTGTGGGTATGGAAAGACTAGTCGAAGAAATTGGACAATGCCTTTTTAGCTTGTAGAACATCATACAGTCCTTCAATAGGGATGTCTTCTCATGGCTTCATCTTCAATTGGGATGCCTTCTGACACCTTTGTCTACTCAAAATCATACCATTTACTAAAAAAGAGGACACATAAAGCATAATGGGCCATAAAAAACGTTAATTGGGACTTAAAAAGAGCCCAAGAAAAGATGGTAGTGGAGTTGAATAAATTAGAGTAACATAGCCCATGGTTGGTTGATGCTTTTAAGAATGCATGTAAAAAATTCACAAGGTGAGAATCATAATGTGGAATTATAACTTATAAGTATATCTGACGGTGACAATTTAAGGTGGTGAGCTTCCTTAATTCACTGTTTTTAATACAGTTGGACAAAACTGAAGTGCAATTTGTGTGAGTACGTTCTTTTAGTTTTGAGTAGGTGAGTCATGTGTGTTTCCATGAGATCCACATGGTTTAGTAAATCATAGTACATCCTTTATAAAACCGTAGCAAGAGTAGGTATGAATTTAATTAATCCTTCTTTGAAGCATAACAATATTAAATAATTTACAAAACAAACTGCCACATTATGACCGTTTTAATCATTCACTTCATCTAGTTTCATTTATCTTTTTGTTTTAGCTTTTGAAAATTAACAAAAATAGAGAAAAACAAAAAAGGCCAAATATGAAAATATAAAAAAAATATGAAAAACCTTGATCTATTATCATTTTTTCTTTAATTTGTTAAATTTTAGGAACCTAACTTTAACAAAAAGCGTAGTTGGATTTCTACTTAAATCCCTTTTACTTTCCCCCCTAAATTTAGTCCTAAAATAATATCATAGGTTATAAAAATAAAAATAGAAAAAACGTAAGTTGTGTTTAATGCGTTTTTTCCCCCATGAATTCAATATGATTTCATGTATGTTTTTTTTTTTTGGCTCATTTACTGCTTTTGAAAGGAAATGTTATATCTTTTTATCCTTCACTCATAATTAATGTAGACACCATTTCGTAACACATGTTTTCATACATATTTTCTATATCCCAATGTTTCAATTATATGTAAAATTATAAATTATCTCCAACCATTTTATACCACATGTTTTCGAGCAGATTCCCACGTGATTTCCCTTTTTGTCTCCTTTATGCTTTCCCATATCCATCCCTATTATAAATAGAGCACCCCCCCTCCAATCCATGTATCCCGCAAAACACATCACTTCTCTTCTCACTTTGGAAGTGCCATCAAATCTCCTCAAATGGCGAGCAGGACCCTTGCACAGGTTTTGGGTCTGGGTGGTGATGGTAGTCGAAAGATGGTTGACCAGAGCATGTTAAACAACTTGCTCGCCATTTTCGACGATGAGAAGTTCATGAAAAAGATGGTGGGGACTCATGCTCCTGATGAAGGAGAAGTTGATGTCCAGTCTCTTTTTGCTCTTGCCGAGAACACACTCAGAGGTGTGACTGGTGTCGTCGACAACGTTGCCAATGCAAAGGTATAACATAAAATGGGACGAATTAATGTCTTACATAATTTTTTCAGAGTAAAATTTAATTAATATCTGGTTATATACTGGTTTATTATCCTAGACAATTAAATCTGGATGTGAATCTTTTTTTTTTTTTTAACACGTCCTCTTTGTACTATCTGAAGTCTCTCTCCCACAGCTGAGAAATTTGGACCGGACGATATTAGACAAATTCTACTGTATTCTAAAAATCGGGTCACTTCATCACATGCACCCGTCGAGGTGACATGAAATTTTCATGGTCCACGGTGTGTACGGAAAAGAGAAGTTCAGTTTAAGTGTTGAAAATAATTAATTAAGCGTAAATTCTTGTGCAATTTAAGTAAAAATTTTATACATTCATTAAAACTAAAATATGATATAAATAGGAATATATATATATATATGTATATAAACACACACGACCTGCCGTAAATATTATAAATATTTAAAATTCGAACACCCCACACCACCCCCCCCCAACCCAACCCAAAAAAAAAAAAAAAAACACTATTTACATGATATTCATGGTACGACTTGGTGTACGAAATAATAAATGCAGAATTCTGACGTTTATCTAGCATATAGATGTAGTTTCACATGTATTTAATTAGTATTTAGTATTTATATATTTATCTGTTACATCTATATGAAAAAGGAATTAAACGGTTAATAATAGGCGTTAATGTTAAATAACTTTTATTATATTTTAAAACAACTATAAAATTAAAATTTAGACATAACTAGGCCAGCAGCAATAACACAGGATCCCATGAGTAGCTTAAATGAAAAAAAAAAAAAAAAAGAAAGAAAAAGATCACATGCGAAATTAAATTAGCGTTCATGAGTAATAATTGGTGGTCTTCTCTCTGTGATCTCTGAAGGGTCCTTCGCAAGCGGCAAGTGGAAATGCGGTGTTCGCTCCTCCCAAGCAAGGGTTCACCCCACCTTTGTCTGCAATTAACGAAGTGGGCTGTCAGGTAATTAATAATGTTGTCATGGTCTTACATATGGTTTTCCTTTTTTCCATTTTAAATTTGGCAAAAGATAATGTCTTTTACGCCAAAAGAAAAAGATAATGAATTAAAAAAAAAAAGAAAAAGAAAAAAGAAGCATCAGATTCTTGTCTGCCATGGGCCCGTATAGCCTGAATTGAACGCAGGTAGGGTTAGGGTTAGATCATTCAAGTAGACTATGGAAAATATCTTGGGGGGCCAAAATTATTGTTTCCCATTTAATTATCAACAGTACTCTAATCTAATGCACGTCCCCTCCTAGTCCTGGAGTTTCTGATACAGTTTCGTAGCCATAGTGCTTCAGCTTGTTAAACCTCTAATGTTTGATTACTGCAGATTACTTGCAAGGCCTTGGACACTAAAAATGTGAGAGAAACAATGGAGGCCATCTTCCATGAACTATCTGGCTATTCATGGGTAGTAAAATCGGTGATCACCCTCTCAGCATTTGCACTCTATTATGCGGACTTCTGGCGTCTCGCTCAGATCGATCCATCGGACAAATTGGCTGAGTCCATGGCTTTTTTGAAGGGGTTACCTGCAATCATCACTAAGCCTTCGGACTCACCAAAGAATCAAGTATTTGTTATTCTTAATGACATGGTCAAGACCACTCTTGACATGACAGAGTGCATTGTGGATTTTGAGCATGACAGCAAAGATGTTCCCGAGCTGTCCAATGCTATTGATGTAGCACACAGTGTTTATCAGATTATCATCTCTGTTCTTGCTTGCTCAATCCAGTTCACCTCGCTCATTAGCTTGGTTGATGAGTACGTTCTACTTTATTATATGCTTATGTTCTAAATATTTCAGCATGATATGCACCAAAGTCTTTTTGGTTCATTAGAAAATCGACACGTTCTAGAATCCAAGAAAGTATACATAAAAGAGCAACAATGTTAATATAAAACAGCGAATAACCATTCCAAGTGATTTCAGGTACAGGGGGCGAGATCTCCCCACATTTGCTCGCAAGGTCCACATGATCCATCATACCATCAAGAGACATTTGGAAGATTTTAAGCAAAAGAAAGGTTGGTCATTTGAGAATATTTACTGTTGACACTTTTTTTAAAGTGTTCCTAGAAAAATAAAACTGATTTTTTTTTCTCTTTTACTTTTTTAATTCAGAGGAAATACGAGAATATCAGAGACTTCAACGCTTGTTTAATGCCCCAACTGACAATGTGGAGCTCTTAAAGGCACTCTTCTATATCAAAGACAACCCTCAGCCTTTATATATTGGTTCCAAGAAAACATTGGTTAGTCTTTATTTATTATCCACACAATAATAACGTTAACATTGCCGTGAGTTTAACGTCATCTTATTGCTAGAATGTGACAACTTCTCGTAGTAAAATGAAATTGAATGACATGACGTTGAAATATTCTTGCCTTAACTCGATAATATAAGTAGGATGTTTAGTCTCGTTGGATCTATGAAGTCTGTCACTTTCCTATAAGAGCTATTGTTACAAGGAGCACTGTGTAACCTTTTATATGACATTCAAGTGAAATGATAATTATTTCAGTTAGAAATGTGTTTTGAGATATAAATTTTTATGTGAACCGTTTTCTTTATTGCGCTTTATTGTTATGGAAACAGGACAAGGTGGAGTCCCTCCGAAGGAAAAATGTCTTGCTGCTAATCTCAGATTTGCAGCTGACCTCTCATGATCTTTCAACCCTGTTGAAAATATACAGCGAGCGTAAGTTCCATGAGGATGGATATGAAATTCTTTGGATCCCAATTGTTGAACAAGAAGATGACAATGTGATGAACCAATTCAAGCAATTACAAGCCCAAATGCCATGGTACTCGGTCCACAATCCAATACTAATTAACAAAGTTGCCATTAGAATCATCAAGGAGAAGTGGCATTTTAGGCAAGAGACTCTTGTTGTTGTCCTAGATCCACAAGGAAAAGTGGAGAACCATAATGCTATGAATATGATCCGGGTTTGGGGATGGGAAGCTTTCCCCTTTACCAGCAATGTAGGAAAAATCATTTGGAGCAAACCCAATATTAGCTGGTTCGAACTCTTGGTGACTGATATGATCTTTCCAAAGATACAAGATGCGGTGAGCTACTTTGATCTTGAGTTAATTATGTTATGCATTCATGTTGAAATGGAGCATATCATCCTAATAATTGGTCACATAATAGAAAATCACAGGAACTTTTCATTATTCTTAAGGCTTACTAAAATATGAACACATTACCTATTGCTAAAATTTGACATGGTACTCATTTCATTTTTTCCCAATTTCCATTTGATCAGATCAAATCACAGAAATATATTTTCTTATATGGGGGAGAAGACGCCAAAACCATACACGAAATTGAAGAATATCTTAAGAAGGTTGTTGATGATGGGGTTTCGATTATCATCTTCAACGTGAGCAAATCACAACTCTTTTGGAGCCGTCTTGAGAGCTGCATGCTATCTAAATTACAAACAAGGCAAGATATCCATGATCCATTAATGCAAGACATCCTCAAGCTCTACACTGGATTTAAGAAAGATGGTGGATTTGCGGTCTTAACTAAAGGCTCCCATGTGGTGGTCAATGGCCAGTTAGGAACCATAACCAAAGTATTGGCTCAATACGAGTCATCGTGGAAGAAAGAAGTGAACGTGAAAGGTTTTGATGTAGCTTTTAAAGAACAGTATGACAAGTTTTATGTTCTTCCACAATGCCATCACTTTTATATACCAAATATGGTTGGGTATATGCCTGACAATGTGAAATGTCCCATTTGTCCTCGCATGATGAGGAATATTGTCAAGTTTGAATGTTGCCATGGGGCTCACTAGGTGGTTGGAGATTTAGGCTTTTGCTCCATTAAGTTGCTATGAATGTGGGGATGGAATAATGTAGTCGTTTTTAAAGAGTCGTGTGTTGGGTCTGTTATCTCTATTGCAGTGTGGTCTACTTGTGCCTCTGTGTTGTAATGAATAATAAAGGATGCTCTTTCATCCTCTAATGTCCTCTTGTCAAGTTTTTCTCGTTGAATCCATTAATTATGCAGATCAAATTGTAGCATTTTAACTAGTGGTTGTTAATAACAGATAAAGACCTTTGGCTAAGTTTATAAATAAATATATCTATTAATAACTCATTGATTTATTAATTACCATTGGGTTAGGACAAAACAAACGATATAGAATTATCTTCTGATTAACCTATGAGAATATTGTATGCGGCATAACTTTATTAAGAAGAAAAAAAATCTTTCTATAATAAATATAGAACATTTTATTATTTGCATATGCATATGAATTTTATAGCGTGTTATTTTGGTTATTGGATTGTTAGTCAAATTTAATGCTATTTACCCACTTAATGGGCTTAGCGGTGTAGAAAGCTAAGTGTAGTTAGGAAAGCGTGGTAAGCTATTGACAAGGGTCTCTAATTCATTTTCCTACCATCATCTTATTCAATGGTCTCCTGCAAGAAAATAAACTCTCAAAACATATTTTTAAGCTCACTGGCTTTGTTTAGCTTCAAACGGAGATATATGGGTTATTATAACGTTATGGAATCATATGAAGGTAGGCTTTCTTTTTTTATTTTACTTTTTTATTATTAGTCGCTGGGTTGTAAATTCAAAATTCTAAATCTATACGAAAAGAAAGGATATATCTTTACTGTTAAATCATCTTAACCAATTTAATGGCTGCTAACAACATTAAATCTTAACTACTCATCTCAGTTCGAATCAATGAGCGAGACTAGTCTTCAAAATTTTAAAATAAGAGATTTTTTCTCTTATTTGTGGCACATTCTGCACTCTAGAAGAGTTGAATTAAACACACAACTCCCACTAAAATTCCTCTTGATGAGATGAAAGGATGAATAATGAATCGAAAAAAAAAAGACTATATCTACTCACTTCAAACCTATGTCAGACATGCGCCACCATATTTCTCCTCTTACGTGCCTCTTCATCACATTCCTACGCATGCTATTTGATAAAGTAATCTCTAAGATCCACCTTCTTGCTCAAGTTATGACTTGTTTTTATATGTATTTTATAGAGGATATAGTGCATCGTTTTTGTATTATTTAGAGAATTATTGGTTGACATTATTACTTAATTGGGTATTGTTTTCATTATGGAGATTTTAGAGAAAAAAAATTGAAGATAATTGATTAAATTTTGAAGATTTTAGAGGATGTTGAAGATTAATGAATAATTTAATCAATTATTTGCCCTAAATTTAATCAATCTAAAAATTGATTGTGTTATTTGTGAATTTAGTGAAGGAGTGATTCCATAATAACTAAATAACCTTAAGGGAACTATATGATTATATACATACATATATATATATATATTTGGTTCAATAATTAATCCATTGTCCTGTCCTATTATCTAATCATATCGTACTGATTGACTTGTTTCTTTATTACATGCATACAAAAACAAACTTTATTGACAAATCAACTATATTGCATATATGTAGAGAAAAGTATCAAATTTGGTATTTAAACTTTATAAAAAAATTTATTTTGATATACGAATTTTGAAGGATTTAATAAAATATTCAATTAAACTTTTCTTGATTATTTTTACTATTATTTTCTAACATAGAAGAGAAGAAGCAATCTATTGGTACTAGATATTGTGAGGAGAAGTTGGTAAAAATTCAACGATAGGTTGTCTCTTTAAACTCAACAAACAGAGTGGACAATGTTAAGAAGGTAATAAAATATAGTTATAAAAAGTTTGATTTGGTATTAAATTGGTTATTTTAAAGTTTAGTTACCAATTGAATTTTTATACAAAGTTCATGTACAAATTTAACATGCACCCTATATTTAATCTATGCAAATAAAAAGGATGGAACTTAATGTTTTCTCAAATATATTTTCCGAATATCAACATTTTTTATGATTACATTAAAATCTCATGAGAATAATCTAAAATAAAAAAAATTTTAGTCGTTACTTTTATGAGTTTATCATAGAAACAATTACTTAATTGTTTTTCGACACATTTTTTTTTTTATCAATTTCAAAGTTTAGGTACTAAATTGATCAATTTCAAACTTCAGATACCTAATTGCATATTTCGCCTCAATTTTAGTACCATTTGTAATATTAACCCTTTTTTTTAAATCTTGTTGATATACTTTTTGTTAAAAGACTATTTTTATAGCGTAAAACTACCAGGATAGTGTACCGGGTGCGTATGCACTAATAAAAACTAGTGAGTACCAGGTTGAATCCACATAGAGCTAAATGACTAAGTACTAGATTATAGTGGTTTTACTCTAAGCTAGACAACTAAATTGGAGTTTTGATATTTCTAAACCAATTAGACCATGGAAACTACCACTACAAATTTTAACTAATCTAACTTTAAAGACTAAACTAATGCTAAAAACACAAGATTAAACTCCTTCAATAAAACAAGTGTGGGATTATGTAATGGTTTTATTTAGGATTTCCATTCATTGCTTTGTAATTATAATTAGGTTTGTTCATTTAGATCTTGATTAAAATCACAAGAATTTGCTTCCCCCTCGAGTTGTAAGATTTTAATTATAACATGGATATCCCTATAGAATAACCCATTTATAATTATCAGTTAAATAACATGCTCCTCTAACAAGCCATGTTATTTTAATTGAATTATGGTTCAAGCATGTGTTTATGTCAATAAACTGCAATTTCAACAGCATTAAGAATGTGAGTTCTACAACTTGAGCCAAAACCGCATGTGTCCGTGTCAATTTTGAAGATGTATTTTCTATTTCAAATAGATCATCAAATCTCTCTTAAGTATCTCAAATCCTAATCCATAAGAGAATTCTAGATAAATTTTATCTCATGAATATTGAAATAGAAATAACCAAAGTTCCAAATCAATAAAACTCGTTATAAAATACTAATCAATTACTCAGGAAATCCATAAACCATCGCATAATCCTACTAGATAAATCTAGCTCACATTGATAAGTGGAATAACACAATTCATTATAAAGGATAAAGGAGAGAAAACACTTAGAAGTTGCAGAATGTCTTCTCATAATTTCAAGATCTAACTCCACTGTGAATGTTCAGAATAAATAGTGCCAGAGATGAGGTGGAATGAGGTGAGGTCGATGGGGTGAAGTGACGTTGAGGTCGGTGAAATGAGGTGGGGTGGATGAGGTGAAGAATGGTGGAATGGTTTGTCTAAACCAAAGAGGGCCAGACTAAAGGGGGAAGAGAGTAGATATGAAAGTGATGATGAAGTTAGTATATATATGGTATGTGAATAGTGAGTTGGTATATAAAAATATGATGATGTGAATGTTGATTGAGTTTTGTGGGAAGTGATGTGACTTGTATGTGGAGTAAATCCCTAAAATAGCAAAAGATACAAAAGAAGTCTTATAAAATATTTACAAGCAATTAGATAATATTAAAAAAAGAAAACAAATGAGATAAATTAAGATGTTGCTGTAGTTAGCGTTGACCAAATTAGCTTGCATGTGAGTGCTCAATTCAGCTGATCCTCTCCTTTACGAATCAGCTTGGGTGCTACATTTTTCTTGTTCTCATGAGCGTGCTCAAGCTGCTGTCTTGGTTTCTCGGTACTTTTTGGTCCATAGTTGAAGTAGCAGCTCATGGTTGACTGTGTTTGGTTAGTGGAGTTAGTACAATAGCTCGAACATTATATGCCTCTGGTTGATACTTCAAAGTGACACGAACATGAGGGAGTTAATAATATATCTTATTTTTAAGGTTTTCTATATTATGAAAGAATAATGAAATTGAAGGATATGGATAAAATTATTGCTCGATCGGTTCCACGAACAATAAAATTAAACTGGATTGCAATTAGATTATAGAATGATAGAAATCACGATCTATAAAGTAATTATGGTGTTAAAAGAATCACAAACTTTTAATAACAGGTTTGCCATAATTCTATATCACTCAAGAATTGATAAGAATTCAGTAATAAAAAGAATCAATCTCAATACTCATAAGACACCACAAGGGTTCACATACAAAAGTTTCTAAAATCTTAGTAAAGGAAAAAAATTCTCTAAAGCAAATGAATATAACTATTTATAATAGCCCACAAAACCTGTCCTAATATTATTAGAAAAACTTAAACAAAAAAAAAAGGAAAATAAGAAAGGAAACAAAATCTGTAGTGCAAGGTCGGCTTTAAGGCCAGTGGCTTTGAGGCTTTATCCTCTTTCTTGAATCCTTTTCCTTTTACTTTCCCTTCCGATGACTTTGAGCTTGCTGATTCCTATCATTACCCCTAGGTTTAAGAAGATTCATCATCGAATCTTGACCCTTTAATCTCTAAACTTCCATATTTAAATTCGGAGTTGTTATTCGGCTAGTCCATACAAACAAACTTCTCTACACTTTAATTTTCTTAATATGCACCATCTTTGCTCCCTGTACCTCTAGGACTCATAGGTAGTAGCTTGTACGTTTTGTCCCATTATTGAATAGTACATTCGTTCTTGTACCTATCAAAGGTAGCTCAGAGATCATATTGCCATGGTCTTCCAAAGATCAAGTGTGTAGCATCCGTAGGTACTAGATCACATAAGAATTTGTTAGTATAACCACCAAAGAAAGAGGTACACGAACTTATTTATGCACATGAAAACTCCTTAATGACTAAGCCAATGAAGAGCATATGTGTAAACCCCGAGAATTTTCATACAAATAGAAATAAATAAAATACAAATATAAAAAATAAAATGTTAATGTAGGACTTAACAAAGATCTTAGAATAAAATCACAAGTAGTTATAAACCTATATATATCTTCAAATAAAATAAAGTTCTATAAATGATAATAGACATCAAAGATAGAATTTCGTAACCAGTATTGAAAATTCAAAATATATAAATAATTTAAAAGAGACTTCAAGTGTATTAGAAAGTAAATAACCAATAAAGCTTATAATTAGAAAATGGTAATTTAAGGATAAACCATTAGAGTCATACATACACAATAAGAACAAAAATAGATCCATAACATAATCAAGACTCCAAATAAATATTTGGATTACACTATTGTTCTAGTTAGAGAATTCTAAAGCTATTAGAGACTGAAACGAAAATTGGCCTATTAAGCTTAAAAAACCCTAATCGTAGGAGATAAAACTCTAAAAATATTAATCGTGTAAACTCTAAACCTAAAGTTAAACTCAATAATAACCTAGAAAATTTGTAGAAACTTCATATGAAATTATGGAGATAGAACTTTCAAATAATTAACATATTTGTATCCGTTTAACTTAATAGACTACCCTAAAACTAAGAAAAATAATTAACTAAATAATATTATATTAATTTCCCTTCAAATTCGGTGCAAATTGTATGGCTGAAATCTCCTTGAGAATTGCCAGCCGAAATTTGAAGCTACAAAGGGTTAAAAAGGAGACAACAAAGTCAAGGGAATTGTGGGAGACACCAATCATAATAACCTAAATAAGCAAGGTTATTTAATGCATGAAGAAATGCATACAAGCAAGCCAAGTTCGATGGAGAATTGCCCCATATTTTTTTTAGCCGAATTTTGTAGAAGTGCAGCTTCCTTCCCTACATATATAAGTGATCATTTATTGAGAAGAAAACAAAGCCATTAACCTACATAAAACAACAACAACAACAGCTCAAATTCGTCCCATATCAGTTCCATAAACAACTAATATAGTTAACAATCAAAACCTAACAATTTAACTCCATTAGCAAGCCTAAGCTTAGGAAAGGAGCAATAAAGGTAAGCGCAAAATTCATTTTGGGTTAGTTTATATCGTGAACATTAGCCTAAACAAGGTTATTGTTAATCCTAGGTTCGTGTCAAGTTTTGGGGGAGAGTTTAGCACCTTCAAATCAACTCAAACAAGGTAATATCTAATCTTAAAACTCCATTAATGCATTATGATATATGTACAAGTTAGAAATTATATAATGTGAGGATTATATGTTATATGTGTTATTAAGTCACGGATAATACTTGTAGACCATGTGAAAACACCTAGGAGTAGCTTTAATACAAGTATAATACATATATATTATATGAAAAATAAGTTACGAACGGAAAGAAAATGGAGAAGGAGATGAATAGTACCAAAGCTGGTCCTACGTCGGTAGTGTATGTGCTCAATGTTGGCGGTGTAAAAAGATAGGCCGGTGGTGTTAAGATGGTGTATACTGGACATAGAAGCTGCATAATATTTTTTTACGCAAAATGAATGAACACCGGCAAATTAGAATCCAACGCCGACAACGTTACGTTGTACACTGGTGGCCTTTGAAGCCAGTGTACATTGGAACTTAAAGCGTATAGAAATTACACGAACATCAGCACTAAAGAGTTCAAAGCCCGCGACATAGAATGCCGGCGTACATGCATTTTCACCTTGAATGAGAATCTGATCCGCAATAGATTGTATGTATGTATGTATGTATGTATCTATGTATGTATGTATATAAAAGATGGAACCAAACATTAAAAATAATAAATAAATAAATGAACATCAATATTAGTACATATAATATTTGATTGAGTGATAAACCTTAGAGCTTATTGCAAATAAAATATTTAAATTACAATAGTTGTATTATATAGGTGTATATATATATATACACACACACAAGAATGGAAAAGTTGATAAGCTAGAATCAAAGATAATGTGATGCCCATAAATACTAGATAATAACATGAACAAAGATCAAGAGAAACACGACGAAACTAAATGATAGAAAATAAATATTAGTTACCATAATAGGTCAACTAAGGAACGAGCTAAAAGTAATAATAATAGATATTCATCTACTGAATACAAATTCTACAACTACCCGATAAAAATATAAATATCACATAAGATCAAAAAAAGAAAAATGAAAATAAAATATTAAATAATAATTATTACCATAAAGGCCACTAAAAGATCAATACAAGTAATAGGAATAAAATCAAATACCAAATATAAGACTCTTAGACATTCATAGGAGTTTAGTTATATAATTTATGCCTTATTAATGAATATTTTTATTCATCTCAATAGGTGACTGTCGAGCCTGGATTTTTTCCACTCATCTGGTTCATTTCTTCTAACCCGATTCACATTAAACCCGAACCCATTTAACATGAATCCTCGACTAGGGGTTAAAAGAAATTTTTGAAAACTTTTTAGAGTCGCCACCCGATATAAATCGGGAAAAAATAAAAAAAGCTAGGATCAATGGGTCGGTTGATCCTAACTTAGCTACTAGTCTGCGAAAATTTGATTTGAAAAATCAACTTTTAAAACCAGATATCATGGATTCGGGGGCTAACCTATTAAAACCAAATCGGTTATCACTTTCGGAATTTTAAACTTATGATCTATTCTTTTCATGCTAAAAAAAAAAAAAATCAAATAATATATTACATAACAAATATTTGCAAGTCAAATCATTTATTTTTATTTTTTATGTGCTTTTCTTCATTTTTATTTTTTATTATTTTTTAGAACATAAGCATCAACAAAATATCTTATATTTACAAAATATTTATTTACTATATTATTAAAAAAACAAAAAACATTTTTTCGTTTTTTAATGTCGCCCCGCAGGTGCCTACGTACTCGCTAATCGAGATCAGACAAAACGTAGTTCTTTTTAAAAGAACTTTAATTTGTTGATCAATTTTAATTTTTTGAACTATTCTCACTTTAAGTTCATTAAATTTTATATTTTTATGAAAATCATTTTTGATGGTCCTATGATCTAATCAATTGATTTTCATTTCATGAAAACATATTTTTCTAAGTCCAAAAATCATTTTTTTTTAAAAAAAAATTTTGGTTTTGGAAAATCCAATTTTGTCATTTTTATTTATTTTTTTTAAAAAAATCATCACATAAATTCACAACATATTCAGAATATTTTACAATATATCAAAATTATTTTTCATGCATTAAATACACAATTCTAAAAGCAATTTACGTATAAATACATACTAAAAATCCAAAAAAAATCAAAAAAATAATAAAAAAATAAATTTATATAAAAAATAATTATTTATATTTTTCTGGATTTTTCTATTTTTTATGAATTTTTTACTATTTTTTATTATTTTCTGAAATTAATTATATAATAAACTAATAATAAAATAATGCGGACTAACCTGGACTGTCGGATGAAGCGGACGAGATCTGGAGCGTCGATCGCGTTGACTGATCCTGATCGTCTGATCGAATTGACCAAATCGGGGGCGTTGATCGAGATGATTAAATCTGAGCCGTCTGATCTGCTTGATGAAATCTGGGCCGCTGATCTGCTTGATCAAATCTGGACCGTCTGATCTGCTTGATGAAATCTGGACCGTCTGATCTGCCGGATGAAATCTGGACCGTCTGATCAGAGTTGACCGTTGACCGACCGAGTGGGATTCGGATCTTTGGGTCGGATCTCGGAGCTCCGGCGGGTGAAGAAGACGATGACGCGACTTTTCGGGGCGGATTCCGGCGGCTCCGGTGGTCCTCAGTGGCTGGAAGCTTGTCGGCCCAACTCCTATGGTGGTGGCGCGTCCTTTGGTGGTGGTGGCGTTCACTCAGAACGGTGGCAAGGGGCGGTTCCGGCGTGGTTGTACGGCGGCGCAAATCCGAAAATTAAAAAAAATTTCAGTGGTTAATTTGATCAATTTGATCAAATCCAAGCACACTAAAACATCAAAATTAGGTTTCTAACATTCCTAACACACTCAATTTTGATCAAATTCGATTCAATCACTTCGAATTTGAAAAATTCGAATTTTTCTTCCTAAATTCGAGAATCTCGAATTGATATGGTTATGTATGTGTTTTCTTGAAATTGACTTGTGCCTTTTGATCCTAGGACCTCCTATTTATAGGTTGCAAGCTCAATTTTACGTTTCAAACAGTTTCGAAAATGAATCGTTTTTTGCCTCTTTGTTTTTCCACGAATTTAACCAAAAATTTGGGCTTGATTCATTCTTAACCGATGAATTGATGATTGATCCTTCATATTCCATGTCAGATTCATCCAATGTGGATAGATTAATTGTCCAATTTCATCAATTTTTGTAACTCCTCATTCATGTGCAATTGAATGCTTTTTGAATTTTGTGACTTTTGGGTTGTTTTTTGCACTAATCTTTCATGTTCTATAGCCACTTTGCAATTCCATCATCAATTTTGACAATCAATGATGTCTTGTCAGTTAAAAACTGATGCAAAGTAAGGCAAAAAGTCACATTTGAGGAAGATGGAAAGGCAAAAATAATGAGATAAAAAGACAAAATTTTGCCTTTGCTAGGGTTTGAACTTGTGTCATTGAGCTTGGATGTGTGTTTGGGTCAATACGTTTAACCAACAGGCCATTTGGCCTGTGCCTTGATCACTTAGCCAATTTTCAATACTTAAGGCTTTTTTTAAAAATTGAGTTCAATTAAAGCCTTAATTAATTGGGCAAAAATTGAGTGTCTACAGCTGCCCCTCTTTGTGGTAAAGTTTGAACAAAACTTTTGCCACAAAGACAAAAAGATAACCAATTTTTGCTTAGCTTCTCCTTCCAAATTTTATTTAAGGAGATTTTTATCTTGTGCTAAACTATCTGTCGAGTTTAGACTTTGAGATTTGCTAGGTCAACTGTCGGACCTAGACTTTAATTTGGTCATTTGCCGACCTATGGGCTTTGGTTAGGTCATTTGCCGACCTATGGGCTTTGGTTTGGTCATTTGCCGGACCAAGACCAATGGGCTTTGGTTTGGTCATTTGCCGGACCAATGGGCTTTGGTTTGGTCATTTGCCGGACCAATGGGCTTTGGTTATGGTCACCATCTGGAATGGATGGATTTCTGACTTCTGTCTTGATCACCATCTTGGATAGATTTTGAATTTTGTCTTGATCAACATCTTGAGTGAATGAATTTCTGAATTCTGTCTTGATCACTATCTTGAGTGAATGAATTTCTGAATTCTGTCTTGATCACCATCTTTAGTGAATGGGTTTCTGAATTCTGTCTTGATCACCATCTTTAGTGGATGGATTTTTGTGTTTGGTCTTGATCACCATCTTTAGTGGATGGATTTTTGAATTCTGTCTTGATCACCATCTCGAAAAGATGATTTTGTATTGGGTCACCATCTCTAAAGGATGGATTTTGAATTTGGTCACCATCTCTAAAGGATGGATTTTGAATTTGGTCACCATCTCTAAAGGATGGATTTTGTATTTTGGTCAGTACTAGACTATCTGTCGAGTCTAGACTGAGGGGTACTTGTGATTTTTTCAATCCACTTGGGGACTTGGTTTTTTTCTGATCCACTTGGGGAACTGGTTTTTTCTGATCCACTTAGGGACTCGTTTTTTTTCTGATCCACTTGGGGAACTGGTTTTTCTTTTTTGGAAAACTCGAATAGGCTTCAGACTTTTTTCTTTTTTGGGAGACTTGGATGGGCTTCAAGCATTTTTTTTTTTGAAAACTTGGTTTGAAAACTTGGTTTGAAAACTTGTATGGGCTTCAAGTTTTTCTTTTTTTTTTGGAAAACTTGGTTTGAAAACTTGGATAGGCTTCAAGTTTTCTTTTTTTTTTTTTTGGAAAACTTGGTTTGAAAATTGGATGGGCTTCAAGTTTTTCTTTTTTTTTTTTTGGAAAAATTGGTTTGAAAACTTGGATGGGCTTCAAGTTTTTCTTTCTCTTTTTTTTTTTTGGGAAGACTTGGTTTGAAAACTTGGATGGGCTTCAAGTTTTTCTTTCTTCTGGAAAACTTGGTTTGAAAACTTGGATGGGCTTCAAGACTTGGTTTGAAAACTTGGATGGGCTTCAAGTTTTTTCTTTTTGGAAAACTTGGTTTGAAAACTTGGATGGGCTTCAAGTTTTTCTTTTTTTGGAAAACTTGGTTTGAAAACTTGGATGGGCTTCAAGTTTTTCTTTCTTCTTGGAAGACTCGGATGGACTTCAAGCTTTTCTTGAAAACTTTGGAAACTTGGTTCAAATACCCTATGAACTGGCGTTTGGTTTTAACATTAGTGCGCTTCTCGAGCTGACACTCGACTTGTTAAGGCGCTCTTGAGCTGGCCTAAAACTTACAACTTGACAAGGCGGCACAACACTTCCTTGAGTTGGCGATTCTCAATTTGAAGAATAGGATGAAACTCCTTTGAGCATACGATCCTAATACCTAAACAGGTAGGATGACGCTCCTTTGAGCGGGTGACCCTAATACACAAATTGAAAATCAAGTTTTGAAAACCGTAGCCTGAATTTTTTTTTTGGCTAATTTTTTAATGTGGGAAATTCTTCCCTTTTTTCATTGAAAATTTTTAAGAAAACCTTTGAGAATTTTTTTCTTTTAAAAACCAAAACCTTATGCCTTTTTTTTTTTTTTACAAAGTTTTTTTTATTCTTTTAATTTAAAAATTTAAACCAAAGGCAATTTTTTTACTTTTAATGAAGAAAACTTATTTTCTCTTTTTTTTTTACTTTTTTTTATTACTTTTCAGATATTTGGAAAAAACTTTTTTTATTTTTATTTTTTTGGAAGAAATTCCTTCTTTTCTTGGACCTTTTAAAGGTAAAAAGTTTCCTTTTTTTCTTTTTGAATTCCAACTTTTTTTTTGAAAGTTACCAACAGGTAAAAATAATCATAAATAGGGTTTGCCCCATTGATCACTCATTTTTTTTTTCAGCCTAAGGCTTCACTATTAACCACCTAAGGTCTTTTATTGAAAAATTTTAATCATTGGGGGCAAAGTTTTTCTTTTAGGACATTAATTTGAAAATTGGGGCATTGTTTCCAACTTTGGGGCAATTAATTCCTAACCCTGAGGCAGACTTCTTTCAAATTGGGGCAAATGATTTCATGCCCCTGGGATGATTCTTACACCAAGGTTGGTTATCTTATTTTAAGTTACCTAATCAAAGAGGACTTCCTTACACTCTCTTAGGCTTATTTTCACACATTTGACTCGGATTCCAAAAATTATGGTCCGGCTTGCAAGTGACACACTTTGGTCAATCTATTAGGTCTTTTTTGGACTGTAATGTGGGCTTTTGGTTGTTGGCTTTAATCAAAAAGAGATATTTCATAAAGGCTTTTTTTTTTTTTTTTGAAAATTTTTCAACACATCCCGGGTTTACAAGTCAAGAACCCTTAAGGAAAACTTGAATATGCACTTATTCCTAGTTTCAAGAGCATTAATAAATCAACTCCTTTGATCCAAAGAGTCTCTAAAGGGTGGAATTGTGGATGGGCCCATATATAGATTTTGGACCTTGTGTTTTGATGGGCTTTGAACTTTGAGCATGTGCCCCCAGTGTTTGGGTATGATCACCTTGTGTGATTGTCTTCCATCAGGGTGGAATTGTGGGTGGGTCCATGATATAAATTTTGGACCTTGTTTTGATGGGCTTGAACTTTGATCATGTGCCCCAGTGTTTGGGTATGATCACCTTGTGTGATTGTCTTCCATCAGGGTGGAATTGTGGGTGGGTCCATGATATAAATTTTGGACCTTGTGTTTTGATGGGCTTGACTTTGAGCATATGCTTCTAACTTCTTGGTTTAATCACCTTGCTTGGCTATTCTTCATTTTTTTTTTTTTTTTTTGGCACTTTATTCATGCATCCCTTTTTTCTTCTTCTTTTGCAAGGTGATTTGTATTTTTTCCATTGGATGGCTTATAGCTCAAAGTATATGGATTGTGTATGGTTTGGGATAGAAACTCTTCTTCCTTTCAAAGGAAATGATTTATTTATGTCAATTGACTACTCTTGAATTGATGCAACTAGGGCAAGTGCATATAAGTTAATCCTTTTTCTCCTTGATAATGACCCTGACCTCCAAATTGCCCCGTTGTGGGGTACCCTAATGTAGGGTGGTTCTTGACAGGGCTTAATTTTAAAAAATTCTTCCTTAATAGGCTCAAATGGGTTAACAAAGGATAATGTGTTTAGGACTTTGAAATGAATGCCTAATGTCACTTTGACCTATGTATCAAATTCAAACTAGACCTCCTTTAAGGAATGAGTCCATTTTATCTCTCACAATTCACTCCACTCTTAGTGTGTAGGGTTAGTGTTTGGGATTAAGTTTGCCTCTTTTCATTCTAGGCCACTATTTAATAAGAATTTTTGGGTTTTCAATCATCCATTTTTTTATTGCCTCAGGATATATAACTAAATGCCCCATTTGGATTTATCAAATGCCCCTAATCGGTAAAGTCCTTTTGGTTGCCCCTAGTTTTGATTTCATTTGCCTTTAGCTTAAAATGAATGATCATTGAGGTAACAATTTTGAAACATTCTTTTTCTGTTGGCAATTTTCCTTCTTTTCTAATTTTTATTTTTTTTTATTTTTTGAAAATAACCTTTATTCTCTTTCTCATTTGTTGGAAAACAATTTTCATTTTTTTTTCTTAAAAAAATTGTTGGAGAACAAGTTTGAAAAACTTTTATTCTCTTTTTTTTTTTTTTTTAGACAACAACTTTTTGTTCTCACTTTTTTTTTAAAAAAAATCTTCAAAAAAAAGAAAGTTGTTGATGGATATTTACAAAAAAGAATGTTTGAAAATGATTATTTATCCTAAAGTGGAAAAAGGATATTTACAAAAATAATTCATTTTTTTCTTTTTTCTTTAAGGCAAAAATTATTTTACAAGAATAGTGGAACAAAAAAGACCCCCCTTTTTCTTTTAGAAGGAAATTCAAATGGGGGTTGATTTTTACAGGGATGATTATCCTGAAGACAAGGGAGAGGAATACATATGACAAAGGTAATTTTGATTGGAGAGGACCTATAACTATAGGTGGACAAAATTTACTCTATGAGTATTTACAAGTCTACTGTACACATTTTTTATTTTATTTTATTTTTTTCTTAAAAAAGATGCAAAGATGCAAGGATGCAAGCATATAGATGCAATTGGGGATAATGACCTTGAAAATTTGATGAAAAAATTTTGCTGGAGTTGATGAAAAAATTATTTTTTTTTTGAAAACCTTTTTTTTTTAAAGCAAAAAAAAAAAATAACTCCATTTTTTAAAAAAATTTTGGTCACTATCCATATAAATGGAGATAAGGACCCTGAAAGTTTTGGTGAAAAAGTTTTGTTGGAATTGATGAAAAATCATTTTTTTTGAAAATTCTTTTTTTTTTTGAAAAATAACAAAATTAATTAAGACTATTTGAGAAAAAAAGAAATTAGTCACTATCCATGCCAATGGGGATAATGACAAAAAAAAACTTTACTTGAAGTGGTATTAATTTTTTTTTAAAAAATAAAGGTTTAAAAACCATCTCAATCTAAAATTTTATTTACTAAAAAAAATGTTTGATTTTTGAAAACTTCCTTTTTTAGGAAAGAAACAACTCCACTTTAAAAAAATTTGGTGGACTTTTTTGAAATTTTTTTTATTTTTGAAAAAAAACATTTTTTGGAAGAAAATACAACTCCATTTTTTTTTGAAAAGTTTGGTCAAAATCCCATGTAATGAATGCATGATTTGGTAGGTTCTATAGGTCCCCGATTTAGTGGTACTAAACCGGAGTGGGAGGACATTTCTTGATCTAGAGGGTGGAAAGCCACAGCCCCCGGACCTTACTTCGTCCTCCTCGCTTAGGCTCTTAAGACGGCCTGGTACGACCGTATCTAGCACAATCATGCTAATAATGCAAATGCAAATGCAAATACTTAAATAAATAAACAAACAAGCTTTTTGCCTTTTTTTTTTTATACCTGCAAGGTTAGTATATATTTACAGAACAATTATTCAATATAATATACAAAGAATCATATATTCACAAAAATTGAGCAAGGATAAATTTAAAATTTAAAATTCCTAAGTGGCTAGCCCTCTTTTTTTAAAAAATTTAGGCGTCCCCAGTGGAGTCGCCAAGCTGTCGAGCCTGGATTTTTTCCACTCATCTGGTTCATTTCTCTAACCCGATTCACATTAAACCCGAACCCATTTAACATGAATCCTCGACTAGGGGTTAAAAGAAATTTTTGAAAATTTTAGAGTCGCCACCCGATATAAATCGGGAAAAAATAAAAAGCTAGGATCAATGGGTCGGTTGATCCTAACTTAGCTACTAGTCTGCGAAAATTTGATTTAAAAAAAATCAACTTTTAAAACCAGATATCATGGATTCGGGGGCTAACCTATTAAAACCAAATCGGTTACCACTTTTGGAATTTTAAATTTATATCTATCCTTTTCATGCTAAAAAAAAAAATCAAATAATATATTACATAACAAATATTTCAAGTCAAATCATTTATTTTTATTTTTTATGTGCTTTTCTTCATTTTTATTTTTATTATTTTTTTAGAACTAAACATCAACAAAATATCTTATATTTACAAAATATTTATTTAATTATTAAAAAAACAAAAACATTTTTTTATTTTTTAATGTCGCCCCGCAGGTGCCTACGTACTCGCTAATCGAGATCAGACAAAACGTAGTTCTTTTAAAAAGAACTTTAATTTGTTGATCAATTTTAATTTTTTGAACTATTTCACTTTAAGTTCATTAAATTTTATATTTTTATGAAAATCATTTTTGATGTCCTATGATCTAATCAATTGATTTTCATTTCATGAAAATATTTTTCTAAGTCCAAAAATCATTTTTTTTTAAAAAAAATTTGGTTTTGGAAAATCCAATTTTGTCATTTTTATTTATTTTGTTTATTTATTATTATTTTTTTTATTTTTATTTTTATTTTTATTTATTTTTTTAAAAAATCATCACATAAATTCACAACATATTCAGAATATTTACAATATATAAAATTATTTTTCATGCATTAAATACATTTCTAAAAGCAATTTATGTATAAATACATACTAAAAATATCAAAAAAATCAAAAAAATAAAAAAATAAATTTATATAAAAAATAATTATTTATATTTTTCTGGATTTTTCTGTATTTTTCTGAATTTTTTACTATTTTTGCTATTTTTTATTATTTTCTGAAATTAATTATATAATAAACTAATAATAAAATAATGCGGATTAACCTGGACCGTCGGATGAAGCGGACGAGATCTGGAGCGTCGATCGCGTTGACTGATCTGATCGTCTGACCGAATTGACCAAATCGGGGGCGTTGATCGAGATGATTAAATCTGAGCCGTCTGATCTGCTTGATGAAATCTGGGCCGCTGATCTGCTTGATCAAATCTGGACCGTCTGATCTGCTTGATGAAATCTGGACCGTCTGATCTGCCGGATGAAATCTGGACCGTCTGATCAGAGTTGACCGTTGACCGACCGAGTGGGATTCGGATCTTTGGGTCTGATCTCGGAGCTCCGGCGGGTGAAGAAGACGATGACGCGACTTTTCGGGGCGGATTCCGGCGGCTCCGGTGGTCCTCAGTGGCTGGAAGCTTGTCGGCCCAACTCCTATGGTGGTGGCGCGTCCTTTGGTGGTGGTGGCGTTCACTCAGAACGGTGGCAAGGGGCGGTTCCGGCGGTGGTTGTACGGCGGCGCAAATCCGAAAATTAAAAAAAAATTTCAGTGGTTAATTTGATCAATTTGATCAAATCCAAGCACACTAAAACATCAAAATTAGGTTTCTAACATTCCTAACACACTCAATTTTGATCAAATTCGATTCAATCACTTCGAATTTGAAAAATTCGAATTTTTCTTCCTAAATTCGAGAATCTCGAATTGATATGGTTATGTATGTGTTTTCTTGAAATTGACTTGTGCCTTTTGATCCTAGGACCTCCTATTTATAGGTTGCAAGCTCAATTTTACGTTTCAAACAGTTTCGAAAATGAATCGTTTTTTGCCTCTTTGTTTTTCCACGAATTTAACCAAAAATTTGGGCTTGATTCATTCTTAACCGATGAATTGATGATTGATCCTTCATATTCCATGTCAGATTCATCCAATGTGGATAGATTAATTGTCCAATTTCATCAATTTTTGTAACTCCTCATTCATGTGCAATTGAATGCTTTTTGAATTTTGTGACTTTTGGGTTGTTTTTTGCACTAATCTTTCATGTTCTATAGCCACTTTGCAATTCCATCATCAATTTTGACAATCAATGATGTCTTGTCAGTTAAAAACTGATGCAAAGTAAGGCAAAAAGTCACATTTGAGGAAGATGCAAAGGCAAAAATAATGAGATGATAAAAAGACAAAATTTTGCCTTTGCTAGGGTTTGAACTTGTGTCATTGAGCTTGGATGTGTGTTTGGGTCAATACGTTTAACCAACAGGCCATTTGGCCTGTGCCTTGATCACTTAGCCAATTTCATCAATACTTAAGGCTTTTTAAAAAATTGAGTTCAATTAAAGCCTTAATTAATTGGGCAAAAATTGGGTGTCTACAGTGACCTTAATACCCTTGAGGACTTCCTTAAAGACTATTACGATTAGCTAATATGGTAGGTGAGTAACTCAGATCTATTACACTGTTTGCGCTTGTAATTAGTTGCACATGTAATGTAAAGATAATAAAATGATTGTTGAGGAAATATATTGAAAGTGTGTTGTGAGCTGTTTGTTTGGTTGTTAAACCATAATAACAAAAGTGACAACATAGATTTTTTGATGACTTAAGAAAATCATGTTATATGTTGTGCGTGTAATGTATGATCACCATAGGTCTGATTAAAAAAATTATTGGTTTTATAATTAAAACAGTCATGCATTACATGAACTGCATTATTGTATATTCAAAAAGGATGACAACTTGCTACGTATTAATATTTCGATTCTCTATTAATGCTTGGTTTTTCTTAAGTGTTAGTTCTTTTAAGGTTTTCTTTGTTTCGTCGGTTCTACGAGAACTAAGTGGCAACAAAGAACACCACCCGTAGTGTCGCTTTGAAATGATTAATACTTAAGGAATTTCTAAATATTGATGTAAGAAATGGTCAATTAAAATATCATTAAGTTAAAAGTGATAACTCTAAGACGAAAAATCGTTGATTTTCCTATATACTTAGTCTCTCCTGGGCAATTAGGTCATAAAGTATTTGTTCTTTAACCCTAAACAGAGGGCGCAAATCTTTTTTCCGTTTGGATTCTAGATCATCCGAGCTTGTATCTGTGCATATGCTTGATTGTTGCATTACATATGAATTGTTAATAAACTTGCTTGATGTATAATATGTCTGGTTATTCACTGAGCCCGTGATTTTTCTCACACTCCTAAAGACCTTTCAGGATGGCCTTAAGACCATGGCTGGTTACTTCCAGGAGCATGGTTCTGGTAAGAACTTAAAAGCTAGAAGAATATGGGATCTTCGAGTTATGTTATCTATTTTTATTTCTAGTCATAAGATAGTTAGTTCATGTATTATCAGTTATGTATTTAGAGACTTTTAGAATAGAATTATGGTCTGTAATACTATTATGATATTCACTACTTGTTATGGCAGATATTTACTGATTTATGTCTTATATGTGTCTATCATTTCTTATCAATGCAACTAAAAGATCCTGTTGTTTGAAAATATGTCATTCTTTGAAGGTAAACTAGTCATAGTATACAAATGTGGTTTGTGTGCTACTACTAAGGTACCTTTGGGGCGTGACAATATGGCTTTGGATGCCGCTCCACCTACAACCCCAGTTTAGAAACCAGTCCAACAGACATAAGATTGGTGCAACTACCACTATCAATTATAGTCGAACAAGATTTTTCTTGCACTAAATTTTAAACATAAAATGGATTAGTTTGCTGATTTCGAATGACATTCCCCTACTCAAGTACTGCATCTTGGAAACTCAAAGGAATACTTGACATGTCAATCTCTGCTTCCTTATTACTCTTTTGTTTTTCTTCCTCATTCTCAATATTATTCCCCTTCATGACCATAACTTTATTTTTAGAACACTGAGAAGCAATGTGGCCATGTCTTAAATACTTGAAACATTTAATATTCTTGGTTTCCTCGTTGTTGTGTCTGATTAGATGTTTTATCATCCACCACTTTTTCCCTTGCTCTTATTTGTCCTATCCTCTTTCTTCTCCTCCTCATCTGACTTACTATAGTGATATGATTTCTGAGACAGTCTGCATTGATGCCTCTTAACTTTGCTATCCAGCTTAATTACATTCTCCAAGGTCTGATAGTGCTGGAGCTGTACTACATTGGCGATATCCATCTTTAGCCCATTAATGAAACGAGCTATAGATTCATATGAAGATTTTCTAATGTCGCACCTTGCAATCAAAGTTTCAAACTCCTTCCTATATTCTTCTACACTCTGCTTTCCTTACCTCAAGGACTGTAACTCCATCAATATCTCCTATTTATAATAGTTTATCACAAATCTACGTCTCATCAATCTTTTCATGAAAGCCCATGAACGTACCTTTTCTTCATCAGACCTTCGTCTCTCAACATGTAACTTATTCCACCACAGGCTAGCATAGTTAGAAAAAGCCAGGGATGCTATCTTCACTTTTATATGCTCATCCTACTCATAGCAGTTAAATACCTTCTCCACCTTAGCATCCAATCTAGAAATTCCTCTAGTCTAGTGCTACTAGTGAAAGGTGAAATTTTTAGTTTAATATTCTCAGTTCCCTTATGCCTATCTTCTCTAACTCCTAGCCTCTTACTCCTTTCACTATTCCTATTAGACTCACCACTAGAATGTCTCTTAAGAATGGCTCCACTATGACTCCTTCTATCCCTAACTTCTAATCTCTCCAGAATCCTTCCTATATCTTCCTACGTTCAATTAAACCCTGTTTGCAACTGTGTAAATTTCAACCAACTCACAAAATCTCCTTTACCATCGTTGTTGTTTTTATTTCTTCTAGCCCCTATGTATTGCTATTCACGCTATTGCTACCATCAGACGACATCTTTCCAGCAAATTAACAGCAACAACACAATGTCATAGCAAAAGAAAAAAAAAATCAACCCGACAAAACTTGGAATAAATCGCGTTGAACTACAAGCTCTGATACCAAATCTAATGTGAACTAGAGGGGGATAATAATTTTCTTATTTTTAGGGTTTTCTAGATTATGAAAGAATAATGAAATTAAAGGATATAGATAAAATTATTGCTCAATAGGTTCTACGACTAATAAAATTAAACTGGATTGTAATTAGATTATTAAACGATAAGAACCACGATTTATAAAGTAATTACGGTGTTAAAAGAATCACAAAATTCTAATAACATGGTTCGTCACAATTTTATATTACTCAAGAATTGATAAGACCACAGGAATAAAGTGAATCAATCTCAATACTCATAAAACACCACAAGGTTCACACACAAAGGTGTTCTTAAATCTCAATAGAGGAAAAACTTCTCTAGAGCTAATGAATATAACTATCTATAATAGCCCACACAACCTACCCTAATATTACTAAGGGAAAACTTAAAGAAAAAAATAAAAGGAAAATAAGAAAGGAAATAAAATCTGCAGTGCAAGGCCAACTTTAAGGCTGGCAGCTTTGATACCTAAGCCGGTGGCTTTGAGGCTCTGTCCTCCTTCTTAAATCCTCTTCCTTTGTTTTTCCCTCCGATGACTTTGAGCTTGCTGATTCCTATTACAAAGTAGCTTTGCTTGCTTCCCTTAGCTCGGATGATGCTTAGTTAACAATCACATGTGAGTTTGGTTTGTACATGGTTGAGAGCTTGGTGTTGAAATTAGAAACAACAACAGCTTGATTCTGGCCAATCACCATAAATTTATTAGATCTGTTGGCGTGTGGTGTGAATGAAGTCCGGTGCTTTGCCCTCATAAATTCCGAAACTAGAAGCTACTTGGTGTTGAGGTGTTGAAGTGCTTGGCTTCAATTTTGGTCAGTGCAATTAGCGTTCAATTTAGCTTGGATTTCTCGAAATAGGTGCTGTTTATGGAACTAATTTGCTCAGTAAGACAAAGAGCATTTTGACACAAGTTCTGCCATTAGTTGCTTGGTGTTGTATTTTGTTGCAATGCTTAGGAACTCTCTTCAGTCTGTGTTTTGTTTCATAAGTTGATGATTGGCTTGTTGTTGAAATCAGGTCAGTGTAAGCTTTGGAAAATTTCAGCAAATATTTCCAAAATAAAATCGAAGATAAACTCAAAAAATGACTCTAAATTAAAACCGAACTTCAACTAGTCCTAAATCACGAACGAATTTAGAAATTTCTTAATCTTGAGAAAATAAGAATCCTTAAAAATAAAATAAGAACTCAACAGTTTTTAAATCAAAAACCACTATGTATGACAAATTCTATACTTAACTGTGACTTGTAAAATCGAGTAATATAGAACTCAAAAACAAATTATTAAAAAGTAAATAACGATAAACCTTCGAAATAAAACCCAATTCAAGAATTCTGAAAACGTTAAGAGATATTAAATACTTATAAAAATAAAATTTAAAATAAATTTCTCAAACTAAATGTGTTGTATAAACATAAACCCTCAGTTTCCAAATAGGCAAAAATCTAAACCGGAAAGTCACCGAGGAACACTAAGTGAAATATAGTAGTTTAAGTCTAACAATCTCGCGCTCTTAGCCCTGGAGGCTGAGGAGTGGTTTAAGTATGTAGAGTAACTCATAGTATTACAAGGTTGCTTAAAAATATCAAATTGGTAAATTTTTTGTCTATTTAGAACCCGTTTAGGTACAGACTTTGAAAAACATGTCCCGAGGCTCGAGATATAAAAAATATACCATTAATACCGTTAGACTCGTATTTTCATAAGGATTTCAAAAATATCAGTTTTATAATTTTTCGATAACTAGAAATATCTGATTTTGCGATTATATTCGTATTTCTTTACTACTGGTAATTAACTAGTCTTTTGCACTATTCACTACTATCCGTTACTCAATTTTATTACTCTTGTAAACCCTTATATTCTTAGATAAATATTTTATAGATCATCGAAAATTCTGTTTTTCTATAATTTAGTTTGTTTTGGGTTTTTACGGAATCAGTTTTCGTTTAAGACCCGATACTAAAAATAAAATAATTTAATTTAATAATTGTAAAATATTTGAAAAAATATTTTTATTTTCATAAAGTAACCTTTTAGAATTTTTCGGGTTATAAAAATATCAATTATAGCTCATATTTGCATATTTTAACCATACCGATAACTTATTTGATAATTCACTAAAATAAATAAATAAATTATCTTATTTTAATTATGAAAATTCTGCTGCAAAAATTTGGAATGCATTTTTCTATTTTTTTATTTTATTTATAAAAAAAAGTACTCTTACAAACCTATACATATAGTACACCTTTCACACATCACCTCTTTTTCATCTCACTCTTTCTACACTTCATGGCAAATTTTTAGCTCTTTTTGCTGCCCTTTTGTCCTTTGAAACATTCAAATTTGATTAAAATAAACCTATTTCAATCCTTGTTTAAGAAGTAACACATACAATTGTTACACATTACAACTTCAAGTCAAAAACCAACTAAATTTCCCTCCCTCTCTCTTCGAAAATTCACGCCAGCCATAGTGTGTAACAAGCTGCCATTTCTTTTTTTTTTTTTATTTCATTTTGAGTGTCTTTAACTTCTCATATCTCTCTATATATGCGCTTTCTCATTCACACCTTTAATCCTTTACCATTCTTTGCAATTTTTCCTCTCTATTTCCTCTTTTTCTCTCTTCATTTGCTCTTGTTCTTACAAGAGAAACTTGTTGCCCCTATCATATATGTGAGCTCCCACATATATTTCTTGAAGATCCTTAGGTAAAACTCTTATTCAAATCTTCCATAGTCGATGTGGGTAGAATATAGTGAGAGTTTCATGCATCAAATGACTTTTCATAAGCTTTAAAGCTAAGGATGATGATGCCAAAATGAAACACTCATCTTACTCATGATTATTCTCTTGCGATCTTATTATTTTCTTACTAGAAATGGTTATATTTTGTAGATCTAACTTTTATGTAACTTTGATTATGTTTATGTTTAGATCTATGAGTTTACAGCTTACTACCATGGATTTCTCTTATATTTATGTTCATAGTAGGTGTAGATCTTGGTTTTGAACTCAAAAAAATATGGTGAAATTCGTATCTAGGCGAGATCCATGTTTAAAAACCACTTTCCAAGTATCATAATGGAAGTTTTACTTGAAATAATGAAGGCTTAATGGCTATATATCATCAAGACTTCATTTTATATGATTCAAAGGTGATTTTCAAAGATTATTTTTCAAAACGAAAATTCTATTTTCAGATCTAGACCAAGGCATAACTTAAAAACATATTTTCCAACTCAAAAATGAAGATTTTATTTAAGATATGGAAGGCTCTTAAGATAGGATATGTAAGGGATGGATTTTCATAAGTTTAGATAGACTTTATCAAAAGATATGTCCAAAAACAAAAATTCTAAATTAGTATCTAAACCAAGACCAATTTTGGAAACCTATTTTTCAACACCAAAATGAAGGATTTGTTTAAAATATGAAAGGCTTATGGAATAGGTATCAATAGGAAATGTTTTTGATAAGTAAATGGTAGATCTACTAATAGAGATTCTCAAAATAGGAAGAGATTATAAAATATAAAATTTGAGTTTTATCCTAACCTTATGAAATTCGTATATAGGAAATGATGATATGAAAACCCCTATTTTTCAATCTCAAAATGAAAGTTTTACTAAAGAAATGAAGTCCTTAGTGGCTAGGTATGGTTGAGCCTTAAGTTTCTAAGTATCAAATGAGTTTACTTAAAGGAATCACCATAAGAATAATTTTTACAAAATTCGGATTTTGGGATGAACAATATTTAAAAACATGTTTACAAAGTATAAAATGGAAATTTTTACTGAAGAATAAAGGCCTGAAGGAACATACATAATGAGGACTTAATTTTAATAAGAATAAATAAATTTTATCAAGGAATTTTTTTAAAAACAAGTGGGAATTGTCAAGAATACAAGACTAGCCTTTCTAAGTTGATTTTTCATAAAGTCTTACAAGGAAAAAGTTTTCTAAAAATTTATTTTATTAAATATCATCAAGAACATATACATATATATCTCATGACATATCATTTATGATAGTAACTTATTCATATTGCATGTACACTTACCTTGGATAGTAGAAACTTCATATACTTTCATAAAATCAATTTTCTAATTTGGTTTTCGCTACTGATCTGAACTGATCAAATCTTTTCAAGGCTTAAAAGTTTTCAAAACTTAAATATGATATTAGAATTAGATAGATCTTTCGAAGTGGATAGAAATCAGTATATAATTTGTTAAATTCCAAGTTAAAATGATCAAGTTATGGTCATTTTAAGTTGGAATTCCCACGTAGGATGAGAATTACGAACTTGATAGTTGTATGAGATAGAATGGATTGGTTTTGAGTTAAAATACTCATTTGGGTATTTCTCTCGTTAGATGACTTTGCTTTCGAGGATTCATTGCCACCCGACTATTACGATTAAAAGACCGGAGTCCAATGGACAAGTGAGTTTTTCCTCTTATTTTATTACCTTGTTTGTGCTAACAAGATAAAAACTGGTATGAATAGGGATGGGATATATAATGAGACTTTGATGTATGTATACTAAAGAATACTAAAGCATATAAAAACCATGAATCAATTTGATAACTACACTGTTCATATTGTTTTGTTTATGTGTATGATATTGCTTGGTCACTCTAAAGAATGTATGAATAACTTGACCTAAGCAAAAATAAATTAGACATGCATCGCATCGGTCGAGTTGCATTTGGTAACGTGCTACTCCTACGCAAGAAGATCGTATGGTCCAAGGTTACGTTTGGAGAATGAGACCCGGTATCAGAGTTCATTCATAGGGAACTAAGGCGCACCAAGGATCCATCCCATGAATGAGCTGAGCCAAGTCGATTGCTAAGAGCTGGGGGGTTTGGGGACTAGCAACAGGTTGTGTAGACTTTCAATTCCATCCCTAACCCTTAGATACAGAGGGCGTAAATCCGTTCTATGTACGAGTTCTGGATACCCATACATAATTGCCTGCTCATGTGTTTGGTCATGCATAGCATATGGATGATTTATAACTTGCTTGTTATGATTCGAAATTAATGGAACTCTCACTAAGCTAGTGTAGCTTATACCCTAATAGATATTTGAATAAATAGGTTGGCGAAAGAATGCTACCTGTGGACCGAGATGTTTGAAGCCGAATATGACCTCGAGGTTCTGGCAGGAAGTTAGAATACTTGAAGATATTAGCTAGGTTTTGTGAATTGCTTTGTAATAGTTTTATGTAGTGAAATCTTTTAATGAATTGTAATTGAAGTATATTGAATTGTATTTCCTTTGCATTGTTACTCAAGTTGTATAAATATGAAATGAATCACTTCGATGTGTCTCCTCTATGTGTTAGCCACCTTGTACATAGTATGGAAGCCTTCGTGTGATTGAGGTGGTCATTCCTAGGCTTTAATATTGTGTACGGTGGACTGCTATGTTTAGGGTACCCTTCGGGGCGTGACAGTCGGTGTAGTTAAATTCGAATGCGTTGCAACTTGCTTGGTCACAACTTTAACTTATATCTTCTGGCCTGTATGAAGCTCCTGTAAGCCCTGGAAAATTTCAGTAAATAATTTCAAGATGAATTTCGAAAATAAACCCTAAAAATCACTCCAAAATTAAAACCAAATTTCAACTAGTCCAAAAACACGAGCAAATCCAGAAATTTTCGAATCTTGAGAAAAATTAGAATACTTAAAAACAAAATAACAACTCATCATACTTCAATTCTAAAACCACTACATACGACAAATTCCATACGTAACTCCGACTTATAAAATTGGGTAATATAGAACCCAAAAACAAATTATTAAAAAGTGAATAACGATTAACTTTCGGAAACGAAACCCAATTCAAGAATTCCGAAAACGTTAAAAGATATTAAATACTTACAAAAATGAAATGTAAAATAAATTTCTCAAATTTAATATGTTGTATAAACATAAAATATCAGTTTCCAAACTGGCAAGGATCTAAACCGGAAAATCACTCGAAAACCCTAAGTAGAATACAATAGTTTAAGTCCAGCAATCTAGCGCCCTTAACCCTAGAAGCCGAGATGTAGTTTAAATATGTAGAATAGCTCGTAGTAATATAAGTTTGCTTAAAAATATCATATGGGTAAATTTTTGACCTGTTTCAAACCCATTCGGATACAGACTTCGAAAAGCATCTCCCGGGGCTCGAGATATCAAAAACATACCAATAGTATCGTTAGACTCGTAATTTCATAAGATTTCCAAATATATCAGTTATATAATTTTTCGGGTTATAAAAGTTACAGTTATAACCTTTTATCATATTTTCATTATTACCGATAATTAATTAGTCTTTTGCACTATTCATTTTTATTTCATTACACAATTTTATTATTCTTATAAAGCCTTATATTTTTGGATAAATATTTTATATATTATAGAAAATTTTGTTTTCTAAAATTTAGTTCGTTTCGGGTCTTTACGGGATCAGATTCTGTTTAAGACTCGATACTAAAAATAATAAATTAATTTAATAATTGAAAAATATTTTTATTTTCATAAAATAATTTTTTTAGAATTTTTCGGGTTATAAATATATCATTTATAGCCCATATTCGCGTATTTGATTATATGGGTAACATATTTGTTAAAATACTTAAATAATTCAAATAATTATTTAGTTTTAATTATGAAAAATCTGCTACAAATATTTGGAATAAATTTTCTAATTTTATTTTATTTTATTAAGAAAGTACTTTCATAACCCATACATTCAAGTACACCTTACACATATCACTCCTTTTCACTTCAATCTTTTTACACTTCATTATATCTATTCATGGCAGATTTTGACTCCTTTATGGCTGCCATTGTCCTTTATTTACTCCATTTTGACTAAATTAATTATATTCCACACCTTCTTAAAGAAGCTACATACACCATTTATTACACAATGCAAATTCAAGTCAAATTTCAACAAAATTCCTCTCTCTCTCCCGTTCATATTTCATGTGCAGCACTCTATATTGGTTGCCTTTGTTTTATTTTTTTTTTTTTTTGCATTCATTTATTACACACATTTTCTCTCTCTCGTTCATTTACTCATTTTCCTTTTTCATTCCTTAGCCTTTTCTCTCTCTTTTTCCTCTCTTTTCTTCTTCATTTTTGCTCTTGTTCTTAGAAGAACCAAGTTGCCCGCATTCCATTCTTGAGCCTCCACACATATTTCTTGAAGATTTTTAAGTAAATCTTCTTCTCAAAGCTTCCATAGATGATATAGGTAAAGTGTAATAAAGGTTTCATGCATCAAATGACCTTCCATATGCTTAAAAGCTTAGGATGATGATGCCAAAAATGAAGCACTCCTCTTCTCCATTATTATTATCTTGTATCATAATTATTTTCTTGTTTAAAGTTGTTATATTTTGTAGATCTAACTTTTTGTAGCTTGGAATTTCGTTTATGCCATAGATCTTGTTATTTAAGTTGTTATTTTTGTTATTTCTTATGATTTATGCATAGGTCCATCATCTACATGTCTATCTTAGTGATTCATGCATTTAAAACTAGTGTAGTAAACTAGATCTAGTGTTTTGAGTTCAATAAAATGCATTAGACTTTGTTTTATGTTTATGAGCAACTTGTAATAGCATGATGATGGTAGGAAAGTTGTAGAAAACTCAAGATCTATTTTATTTTCAACAAAAATCATTTTTGAAAATTCGGATGAAAAATGAACCATATTTAGAAAAGTTATTTTTCAACTTCAAAATGTGTATTTTTCATTTAAAATGAAAGGTTTAGGGTATAGATAACATAAATGAGTGATTTTGATAAACAAAGGTTAGATCTATGAGTTTAAAGTTTATTATCATCGGTTTCATTTAGATGTATGTTCATATTATGTGTAGATCTTAGATTTGAACTTGAACAAAAATTGTGAAATTCGTATTTTGGCAAGAAGCCCATTTAAAAAACACTTTCCAAATATCAAAATGTAATTTTTACTTAAGATAATGAAGGCTTAATGTATGTATATCAGCAAGACTTCTTTTTACAAGAATCAAAGGTGATTTTCAAAAGTTATTTTCAAAATAAAAATCTCATTTTCGGATTTTGGCCAAGGCATATTTTAAAAACATGTTTTCTAACTCAAAAATGAAGTTTTTATTTAAGAAATGAAAGGCCCTTAAGATAGGATATGTAAGGAATGGATTTTCATAAGTTTAGATAAATTTTATCAAAAGGACTGTCCAAAAATAAATTTTGTAAATTCGAATCTCAACCAAGACCAATTTTTAAAACTCATTTATCAACTCCAAAACTCATGTTTTATGTGAAATATGAAGGGTATAGGTAATAGGTATCATTAAGTAGTGATTTTTACAAGTTGGAATGAGTTTTGATGAGATTAATGTATAAAACAAGAAATAGAATCAAGATGGGAAATTTTGAGTTAGTAGTCAATTTATGAAATTCGTAATTTTGGATGAAGGCCATAAGAACACCTATTATCCAAGCTCAAAATGAAAGTTTTATGTAATGAATGGAGTCTTTAAGTAATAGGTACCATAAAGTCTTTAAATTTTAATGCATTAAACAAGTTTTTCTCAAAGGAATCATTCAAAAAGTGGATATTCTAAAATTAGGATTTTTGAGTAAATCTTATTTGAAAACATATTTGCAAAGTGTAAAATGTAAATCTTTATGTAAAAATGAAGTCCTTAATGGCTAGGCATGGTTGGGCTTTAATTTTCTAAGTGTCAAATGATTTTTACTTAAAGGAATCACTCAAAAACTAATTTTACAAAAATTCAGATTTTGGAATCAACTCTACTTGAAGACATGTTTACAAAGTGTAAAATGGAAATTTTTATGTAGAAATGAAGATCATAAGTAATGGATATAATGAAGACTCAATTTTAACAAAAATAATTATATTTTCTTAAGTAATAAATCCAAAACAAATGGAAATGATCAAAATTAGAAAATTAGATTTTTCATAAATACTTGTTATTATTGTCTTGCAAAATAAAAAGTTATTAAATTTTCTTTTAGCAAAAATCATCAAGATTATGCATACATTAAGCTCATCTCATGTCATTTATGTTAGGAAATCATCAATATTGAATATATAGCTAATCTATATGGTAGGACCATTTCAAACATTTACAAAACTATTTTTCGGAATTGAAATTTGCTACTGTCCTAATCTGATCCAACCTTTTCAAAGCTTCAAAGTTTTCAAAACTTAAATACAGTATTATAATTAGATAGATCTTTCGAAGTAGATAGAAATCGATATATAATTTGCGAAATTCCGAGTTAAAATGACCAAGTTATAGCCATTTTAAGTTAGAATTTCTGCTTAGGACGAGAATTGCGAATTTGATAGTTTATATAAAATTATTTGGATTAGTTTGAGTTGAAATACTAATTAGAGTATTTCTTCCTTTTTAGGTGATCCCGAAATCGACGACTCCCTACCACCGAATTACTATTACTAAAAGATCGGTGATCCAATGGCTGAGTGAGTCTTCTTCTTATTTTGTTACCTTGCTTGTGCTTGTAGCTAGTCGCATTAGAAGTATAGGAACAAGATAAAAATCGATATGAATGAGGATGGGATATATGATGAGACTGTGATGAATGTATGCCAAAGAATACTAAAGCATATCGAAACCACGATTTAATTGGATAACTACACTGTTTATAGTATTTCTGTTATGTGTATGATATTGGTTGGTCACTCTAAAGAATGTACGAATATTTTGACCTAAGCAAAAATTTAATTTGGTCATGCATTACATCGAACATATTGCATTTGATAGCATGCTACTCCTACGCAGGTCGATCGGTATGGTCCGATGACTCGTTTGGGATAACGAAGCCGGTATCAGAGCTCATTCATGGGAACTAAGGTGCATCGGGGATGCATTCCATGTGTGAGCCTAGTCGAGGCGAGTGCTATGAGCCGAGGGCTTAGAGACTAGCAGCGGTCGTGTAGACTTCAATACCATTCCTAACCCAAGATACGGAGGGCGTAAATCCGTTCTGTGTGTGAGTTTCGGATACCCATACATAATTGCTTGCTCACGTGTTTGTTTATGCATAGCATATGATTGATTATAACTTGCTTGTTATGGTACGAAATTAATGGACTCACTAAGCTAGTGTAGCTTATACCCCAATAATTGTTTAAATGAACAGGTTATCTCGACAATGCTAAGTGGGAACCGAGATGGTTGGAGCCGAACATGACTTCGGGATTTCGGCAATAAATAAGAATGTTTGAAGTTATTAGCTAGGTTTTATTATTTGCCTTGTAATAGTTTATGTAGGGAAGTCTGTGGATGAATGTAATTGAAGTTTAATGATTTATATTTTGAAGTATAGTGATTCGTATATGAAATATAGTGATTTGTATCAGAAGTATAGTGGATTGTATTTACTTTACATTGTTACTCAAATTGTATCAACATAAAATGTATCACTCCGATGTGTCTCCTCCATGAGCTAGACGCCTTGTACATAGTATGGAAGCCTTCGCGTGACTGAGGCGGTCATTCTTAGGCTTTAATATTGTGTACGGCGGACTGCCACGTTTAGGGTACCATTCGGGGCGTGACAGCTCCAACTTTGATTGGCACGTATAAGCTCATGAGTTTTGGTTCAGCCTAGCTTTGAAGTGCTCGGTTGATAATCAAACAATATAGATTTTCTAGTGACTCTTTCTTAATTCTAGTTGGTTCATCTAGTAGTAAGTTGGTATAGTGGTCATGGACAGCTCAGGTGGTGTTTGCCCATTGCAGTAGGTCGGTTGTTGGTCATGCTGAAATTTATCTTGTTCTGCTGTTTGTGTTGCTGTTGCTCGGTCATGGCTGCTTAGCTCAAGTCGGTATTCCATCTATGTATGGTGCTGCTCATTGGTGCATGAATTAGCATCTGCTGTTGTTGGTTTTGTTCGATAGCATTGTTGTAGCTCTTGTTATAAACTGATATGAAAAACAATGGCAATAAATGTAAAGCGCACACATAGATTCATATGGAAAACCCATGCGGGAAAAACCACGGGTGCAGAAGAGAATTCACTATATGTTGAAGAAGGAGTACAAGAGTGAGAGTATAAAATCAATCTAATGATTTTGTAACCCTAACAAAACACATACATATGCTGGCTCAAAAAGCGAGCAACCTATGTGAAAAGGCAAAGCCGGTATTGAAGGTCGTCACCTTATAATGAAAGTCGACAGCATACAGTCTGTCGGTACTATGGAAATTAATCAAGGCTGGTAGTCAATTTAACTAGTGGCCTTGACTCCAAAGTTGGCGATAACACTGATTCGGGTATAGATTCAATAATCTCCATCTTGACACGATTCAGAAGCAAAAATACAAACTCTAAACTTCAACATAAAAACCAAAACATTCCACCTTTTCCACAAACCCCCAAAGGAGATAAATTAGCAATGAACACACCAACTACTTAAACTTGGCTATAAGAAGTGACTTAGTCATAATCAGTAAGATTACTTGAGTACTGACTTGCTCTCATCAATATCACCACAGCAATAACATCACGACTAAAGTGATACCGAACATCAATGTGCTTTGTCCTCTCATGAAACATCTTATTTGTGTAAGATAGATTGCACTCTGACTGTGACAATAGATTGAGTAGTCTTGAAGTCATCATTAGTTCACTAAATAATTCCTTTTACCAAATAGCTTCATAAAGGCTTCAATAATGGCCATATACTCTCTGCTAAGCGTAACAAGCAACATAGCTTGCAAAGTAGCTTTCCACTACACAACCACTAAGGGTAAAAATATGTCTTATGAAGATCTTTTATCCAGGTCTCCAGCGAAATCAAAATCTACAAATCCAATAATTCCATCCTAGTTCTACCAAATTGTAAACAAACATTAGTGTCCTTTTAAGTATTTGAAATCCACTGAACCGCTTTGCAGTGTTCCTTACTAGGATTTGCCATGTATCTACTGACTACACTGACTATAAGTGAAAAATCTGGATGTATGTAAACCATAGCATACATAGGAGATGCTACTACACTATAATATAAAACTCGTGACATATAGTCAACATCTTCATCTGATTTTGGAGACAAGGCAGATGAGAGTCTAAAATGAGCTGCTAAAAGAGTATGAATAGGTTTAGCACTCTGCATATTGAACCTACTAAGAACTTTTTCAATATACCCTTTTTGACTTAGGTACAATTTACCTGCATTTCTTTCTCTCATAATCTCCATTCCAAGGATCTTCTTTACTGGATCTAAGTCTTTCATCTCAAACTCTTCACTCAATTGAGCTTTAACTTTTCTAATCTCTCCTCTATTCTTGGCTGCTAGCAACATGTCATCAACATACAAGATTAAATACACTAATGGCCCATCATTACACTTCTTGAAATAGACACAACTATCAAAATTGCTTCTTTTGAAATCATGAGTAGTTATGAATAAGTCAAACCTCTTGTACCATTGTCTGGGTGATTGCTTCAGGCTGTAAAGAGACTTTTTCAGCGAACAAACATAGTCTTCTTTACCTGAAGCTACAAAACCTTTTGGCTATTGCATGTAGATGTCTTCATCAAGTTCTCTAGGTAAGAAGGCTGTCTTCACATCTAACTATTCGAGCTTAAGATCTTGCATTGTTATAATACCAAGCAAGGCTCGAATCTAATTATGCTTTACAACATGAGAAAACACAACAGTAAAGTATATGCCTGGAACCTGACTATAGCTTTTAGCAACGAGTTTCTCTTTATATATGGGTTCTTCAGCCT
Organism: Combretum micranthum; assembly: GCA_024138025.1. Lineage (NCBI taxonomy): Eukaryota > Viridiplantae > Streptophyta > Magnoliopsida > Myrtales > Combretaceae > Combretum > Combretum micranthum. The sequence goes on from JAMXBD010000030.1 coordinate 2,538,491, forward strand.
TTGATGTTCCTTCTTTTTTCTTGAATACCTATTTGCAACGAATAGTCTTCTTACCTTTAGAGAGTTTCATTATATCTCATGTACCATTCTTGTGAAGGGATTCCATCTCCTCATGCATAGCAATCATCTACTTACTAGAATCATTAGGACAAACTACCTCTAAGTAAGTTGAGGGCTTCATATTGGAATTAATGTCTTCGGCTACATTTAAGGCATAAGCTACAAGATCGGCCTTAGCATATCTCTATAGAGGTCTAACTTCTCCCTTAGGTCTGTCTTTAGCAATGGAATATTGTTGCTGTGGTGGTGGTAGTGTAGAAACAGTACCACTCTACAATTCTTGTCCAGTCTAAGAAGTAGAATCGGTTAGATAGTGGCCCAGACCTACTACATTAACTATGGTCAGAAGCTTCTATGGTCTTGTCTCATTCTACAGATGGTTCATACCACATTTTAGCAATATTATTGCTCCCATCACCGATTGTATGAAAGGCAGGAAGTTTATATAGACTAATGAGGCAGAACAGGCATTTGAGCAGATTAATAAGCGTTTGACGATAACCTTGATTCTAGTGCTGCTTGATTTCTACCACCCATTTGAGCTACATGCTGATGCCTCAAAGGTAGGAATTGGAGCAGTTTTGAGTCAAAATAGCAGGCCGATTACCTTTTTTACTGAGAAGTTGAAAGGGGAAATTATAAAATCAATAGTAATTTATAAAATTAATTATCTACCAATAAAATATATTCACTAACAAATGTAGTAAGTCATAATTTATAATTTTCAATAAAACTATTAATTCAATCATCTACTAATAAATTTAGCCAAAATAAAAAATCATCTATCAACAAAACTCATCAATTAATAAAGTGGTCCATTGACAAAATACATTAAACATTAATATATAATAAGAGTTTATAACTAAATAAATAAATTTCATATTTTATAAATTTAAAAATTATTAAAAAATGCATTAACAACAAAAAAAATATATATGTCATAAGCCTAAAAAACAAATTTAAAAATAAACAAGTTGATTTTAATCAATATTCAATAAATAATAAATATTAAATAAAAACATATGAATATATATGACCTTTAATTAATCATCATAAAAAAAATCTATAATTATAACTTACAAATAAAATATTATTATATTTTTCTAAAATGGTTTAGCCCTGTTTTAGTGTATTTATTTTGAAAATTCTGTTTATTAGGAATTTTTTTTTCTTACATTGCATTTTATTTTTGTCTTTCCGCGAATCTTAGAATGCCTATAGTCATTTTGACTTGGTCACTTTCTGCCCTACGTTTACGATTTTTCAGTGAGTATACTCATCCCCACGTTTAAAAAAATAAAAATAAAAATCTATGCTAACATGCCTCCACATTTGTATTTTTCTTTTGATTTTTACATTTTTGCAAAATTATATTTTTAAAATACATGAATTATGTTAACTATTATTGCAAACACATACATGAGTGAAGTATTTTCAGTCCATCCTTGCTATAAAGGTGGGAGCAATCATAGGCATATTTTTCATTATTGTAATCTAATAATATGTGGAAGGCGGAAAAATATTTGCTCTCGTATAAATGTTGTCTCTATTCTATTTCAATCAATAGATACTTGACATATATTGAATAAATTTTAAAAAATAAAAATATTCTTAAAATAAAATAAATAATTATTATCATTCAATATGCTTGGAATAGGATTATAACAGAATGGCTAGGACAGCAAAATTTTTTTCGTGTAAGGTGGTGGTATATTCGTTGTTTCATTGACTTTGTGAAACGACTCATCAAACTTTCAAATTATGGACAATGAGCAACTGGAAATATCATATTTCGAAATTATGTTGCTTAATATATATATATATATATATATATATTACGTTTGTTTATCTTTTACTGAACACATCAATAAATCCAAACGTCTTATATCATCCAGCAGATGGCAGATACTTTTTTAAAATTTTTTTAATAAATTATCTATCAAGAAATAATAGATGAAAAACATATGACAATTCTAATAAAAATATTAAATAGATTAAATACAAATAAAATATAACTATAATTCAAATACTTATATATATAGAATTTATATATAAATAGAGATACGAAGGAGAAACAAAAAGTCCAAACGGACCTATAAATGCATAGAAGTATTTTAACGAATTATCTATTCAGTGAAACTTGTCCTGTAATAGCGGTGCTCCTTCCAGAGCAGATAAATGCATAGAAACATTTCTCGTTTCTTCGATATAACCCCTCACAATATAAAATATATAAGGTCTAATTTTTAAACCATATGCTGAAATATTTAAAACTAATTATTGATGATTCGAACCCTAATTAACAGCCCTTAACTCAAAGATTTCAAACATCGCTTTATACGATGCTTTTAGTTTAGCGGAATTTGCGAACTTAGGTTTTCAACGATGGTTGTCGTACATTTAGCATCATAGTTTCATAGCCATGAGAATAACAACTACCGGATGGAGGTGGTACTCCATACTGATTTACATGGTTACGACATGGAAAAGAACCATGAGATATATAGCTCTGTCATGTAGCAATGTTGCAGGGATAGATATTAATATTCCATACAAAAGGTAGCAATATTGTCTTTGAAATGTTGTTTTCATCTTATTCGAACCAATAAATAATTACCACGTATATATAAGATAAAAGAAACTATTTGTTATATTTTATGGATATTTTTATTTTTCAAAATTATTTAATACTTGTCAATTATTTATTTACTAGGAACCATTTTTTGTTTTCATCTTGTTCGAACCAATAAATAATTGCCACGTATATATAAGATAAAAGAAACTATTTGCTATATTTTATGGATTTTTTTATTTTTCAAAATTATTTAATACTTGTCAATTATTTATTTACTAGGAACCATTTTGGAGACAGCAAATATTTTTCCATAAGGTAATACTTCCTTAAACTGGGGATTACCAAAAGCGAAAATCTTATGTTAGATCAAACTTTGGTCTCTAAAAAAAATGCAAATACTTCCCATGCTTTGTGAAGTGTTAATTATTATTTGAATTAGGGTAAATTATATCAACAAGTCATAATATTTTTAGATAAGTTCATTTGAGATCATAATGTTTCGAGTGATCCATTTAATGTTACAATATTTAGGAAAATGGTTTAATTGAGGTCATCAATGATACGTGTCAACATAAAAAAATTTAATTAAAAATCAAAAGATTACTCATGTTGTAACGCATGTTAATAGTAACTTTAATTAATCTAGTTCTTTAAATATTGTGACCTTAAACGAACCATTGAATATATTGTGACCTTAAAAGACTTACTCTCAAATGTTATAATATTCTAATATAATTTACTCATTCGTATTATTTTAGAAGGTTTTTTATTTTATTAGTAGCATGTGTTTATTCACGAAAACACTAATATAACAACATTTTTAAATTAAGCAACAAATTCTCATCATGCAAGGACATAATATATATTTTCGTTTACAATGGAATGTTTTTGTGACATAATTAATCTTGTTCAAGACATTTTCAGACATCCAACCGTTTTCTACTTTACAAATGTGCACATGTTGCAAAAGCAATGTCTTTTAAATGGACCTCTTCTTTAACCCTATTCGCATTGGATCCTTTCGCCTCCAGATATGCAGATTTTTTCAGCAAGATCAATCTTTTTCCTTTATAAAAGGAATACCTCAACTCCACTTCTAGGCATCCATCCTCAAACCTTCTTCTTCTCTCTTGGTTTCTAGTATTATAATCAACTCCATCACTTCAAGTAGTTAGTAGAGATCATGGCTACAGGGATACTATCAGCTGTGTTTGTTACATTATCAGTGTCAATGTAACAAAAATTCAACTATTCTAGACCTGCTTGGAGAGTTGCATGTTCTCAATGATTGAGGGAAAGAGATATGTTCTTGATTCCCTCATGCAAGATGTGCTCAAACCCTACTCAAGCTTCAAAAAAGATGGCGGATGCGCTATTCACTAGAGGTACTCGAGTGGTGCTCAATACATCTTTAACTTCTTTTACCAAGGTATTCTCTCAACATGAGACATGGAAGAAGCAAGTAATGTGAATGATAAGAACTTTAAGGTTGTTGTCAAGGAACACCACAACAAGGTTGTGGCTCCACAAACTTGCCAACACTTTAAATCCCTAATATGATCGGATACATCCCAGACAATGTTAAATGTCCGGACTGTCCCCGAGTCATGAAGAACATTGTTAAGTTTCAATGTTGCCATGGAGTTCATTAGGTTTCAATTGTCATGAACTACAAACGTTACGAGAATCCAAAACCTTTAAAATGTGTCCTACTAAACTGAGTGCTCTTGTTTTGTTTTGATGTGTTTGTGTTGCATCTGGGTCAATCCTACTTTGTAATGAATATGTATCTCAACGAACCTCAGAATGAAGATCCCGCTTTATGATTACCGTTGTGTTGGGATTGGTGGATAACAATGCATGTGGAAAAGGTTGAAGATGCATGTTTAGATAATTTAAAACATGCGGAATGAGATGTGAATCATGGAAAATTGGTGGAAAAGTTTCCAATGACGATGCTACTGTTCTCTCTTCAAATTTAGAAAGAAACTATTGGAAATGCATGTTTAAGATAATTTGTAACCGTGTGGAATGAGTAAAAATGTTATTGATAAACAAAAATACTCTTGATTAAGCCTAATTTACATATTCTGAACATTTTAGTGAAATCATCATTTTCCTTTTCATTTCTTTATATTAACCAAACAAAGAGAAAGGAAAAAGCTTTTACCAATTTTCTTTCAAATGTATACGATAGGATTTTGCCTATTCTATGAATGTTGCTTGTTTTACAAGCAATTTTTTTGATTTTCACAAAAATAGTAAAATTTTCTATTTATGGTAAATCACATGTTAAAGATACAATTTTATTTTCAATCTATAGTAACTTGCATGTTAAGCATGCAATTTTGCAATGCACTAAACTTTTATAATCATATGTTAAACATGCAATTTCTTTGTTAAAACTAAAATCTCATCTCTTATATACAATTTTGCGTTAGAAGTTTAGTAATTAAAATTATATAATTTATATATAAATAATTTTCTTTTATAAGATTTATAGATATGTGTTACACCCTTATTTTTCCCCTCTTAAGCATGGACCATAGTAAGTCTCTCAATTATGTAAGTTTATAAATTCAATTTTAAAATGTATTCTTTTACTTAAAAAAAAGAAAAAAAAATTAATTACTTATACTAAAGCATGAGCATTTTTATAAATTCGATTTTAAAATGTATTCATTTATTAAAAGAAAAGAAGAAAAATAATTAATTACTTATACTAAGGCATGAGCATTCAATGATTCATAACAACTAAATATTCACAATACATAAAATTTAACATCATCACAACATTTCGTGATAACAACATCTACATTCAATATTTTATAATACCTAAACTCTTAAGGTGAACTAAAACTAAATTAACATGATAAAACTATTGGATTTAGTAGCCTATTTATCATATAATCTACCTTAATACACTAGTGATGAACCTGAACCCAACCCTAAGGACATAATTGAATTTAAGGCTCTCTTAGTAAGAGTTATAAGCAAACCAAACTTATTCACACATTATCTTAGTTTGATATTGTAGATCCCAAATTGATAACCAAAAAGTGCAAGTTAAATTGATTATTATAAAATTTTAAGTCTTTTTGGAGCTTTAGAGAAAAACCAATTTAAGTATTAATAATGATACTAAACCATATGTAATTAATTTTAGCACAAACAAGAAAATATGCAACTTAAAAAAAGAAAATGACAGAGAAGTGTTGAGACTAAACATCTTACGATCGAGGCCGATTCCTGACCCAACCTAGACCATCAAGTCTAAGTTTGGAAAATGTGGTGTGAGATCCTACTAATTGAATTAATAATATTAATTATTTAATAAAGGTAGGATGAAGTAATGATATAAATTTTGATATTTTAAGTATGATCCAAAAAAATAATAAGATAATAACAATAATAATAAAGAATTGACATTTGATGTATATTATGGTATTCTACTAGTTTAAAAATATATCATGAATTTTTTACGGGTGAAAAATTCACATAAATTTTCATTGATCGAGTGATGTAAAATTTGTCTAAGATAAAAATTTCCCTACCATAAACTTAACCATAAAGTTATTGAAAAAAAATTACAAGTGAAACAAAATTTGAGTAAAATTATTCAAAGTCTTGTAAAATTGAGCTAGAATAGATATTACATTCATGTCACGTTTGGTACACAGGAATCATCCGAAATGAAATAGATCGGAATCAAAACAATGAAATGAAATCAATAAGGGACTGACAAATCCATTCCTTTGTTTGGATGGACATAGAATGAAATAGATATGAATTAGTTTATATTAGAATTTATCAAAAATACTCTACAAAAAATAATATAATAAATTTAAATAGGATAAAAATATCATTTAAATACACATGTTTAATGAAAAAGAGAATAGAATCACGATTTCATCTTCTCATAACGCTTCTAAACATAGAAAAAAGAATGAAAACCAAAATTACGGTTCTATTCCAGCCCAATCCCGTATATCAAGCAAGCCCTCATTGTATTTAGTAAACTTAATTACAAAGTTATCTCTAGGAGAATCCTCACATGATAAGGTCTCCATCAAACTGGACATGTAGATAACGTATCCTACAGAATGTTTGACACTTGTGGCAATGAAAATTTCTTGTACCTCAAGCATGTTTTTCTTTGTCCACTTCTAATTTAATTGTTCAATTTCCGAGCAATTGACACCGACTCCATCGGATGGGTATGAAGCGGATTAGTTCGATTTTTTTAAAAATCAAATCAAGTCATAATTTATAGTTGATTTTTTTTCTTTTAAATAAAATCTTTAAATAACGATTTGATTTAAATTAAAATTATCCATACTAATAAACAATGATTTGATTTTATTTGGATTACCAACTAAAAAATTTCTAAACCACTAAAATTAAAGCAGGGAGACAAACAAAGGGAGAGATCAGGCCGAAGCTTCCTGTGTCCTCCAAACATTTGCACATCAAACTTCCGTGCCACCATCGGGACAGGGGTGACAGTACTGCTCAAAACTTCCCCATAGTTCCAGTTACGGCCGACATTATACCGCGAGTATTATATTTTTAAATATAAAAGATACCTTAATACTCGGACATGGGATGGAAATGAAGATTTTTGCTAAAAATTTTAAGGGATGACAACATGGCTTATAGGATTTAGCAACCATCTATAAGCATTTTCCTTGGTAAAATCACAAAATGCTCACAGAGATGCATGGGAATTCTGGGTAAATCATTCTAGTAATGTCGAGATATAATCGTAATCAATCGTCGTTTACGAGTAATTCGCTGGAATTCACCAAAATCGTACATTAAAATGAAAATCCTGTGCAGGTGGATTATCCTTGAAACTTGCTCTGGCGGCCAGCCATATCTTTTTACCTTTTTTTTTTTCATTTTCAATTTTTTTTGTCCATCATAAGTATAATTAATTACTTTAATTTTTTAAAGCTAAATGCACAACAAACCAAAATTTCAAATACTTAAAACGACAGGCATCCACCATATCCGGCAGAATCCAAAATTCCAAGATTCATCCTCCAACTTTTTCAAAAGTCCTTAAAGCCAAAGGTCAAACATACAGGACATAGAAAAGCAAAAAAAAAAAAAAAAAAAAAAAAAAAAAAACAACAACAACAACACAGTAAAACATCAAAACAAACCAAATAGATGACAACCCTTCAAAGAGACATTCGCTCCGCTCTCCACATCATTGCTTATTCATCCGTCACCATTACCCGCTTTCTCTTCTCGCCCCCTCTTCTCCGCCCCTATTCTCCGTCGCGTAACATGAAAATTGTTTCTGATTTTTGATAGATACATTGACCCAGGGAAAAATATCATCATGAAAAATATTACAGATAAAGAAAAAGAAAGAAACGACTTACATTGAGAGGCAGAGTAGGCAGAGGTGGGAACTGATAAGAGGAAACAGGGAAGTGGAAACCCTAATCTTTTCCTAGCCGAGACGGATAGGGTGTGTTTCTGTGTGACGTGAAGTGTGAACTGTAAGAGTGGCTAGGAGTAATGGACAGGGCTTTTGTCTCTTCTTTTCTTTTTCTTTTTTTTTTTTAATTTTTCAAACGGTCCGATTCGAATTAACAGTGCGGTTCGGATTGACAGCAGAACCGAACCGCAATACGGTCTAGTTTGATTTGATCAGTTTCTTTTACCATCCTAACACTTACATACAGATAAAATGAAGCAGTTGTAGATTCACAATAGAATAGATATAGGGATTTCATGTTTTTATTTTATTTCCTCTCATGAACAGCTTTCAGTAGACTAAAAATTTTATATAGATCCCTCCCTTTAGTACAACCATTATGAATTATCCATCATCCCATTACACTTAGAGGCTATTATCCAATTGCTAATTACAGTAGCTACTGTACAAGAATTAAAGGGAGATCAACCATTGAAATTTCGTAAAAGATATATTTCTTTCACCAAACATTAATGTAATAACCAAACCCATCTTATATTTATAGAAGTAAACTTTTTTTCTTATTTAAAGATTTTTTAATTACTCATTAAAAGAGAATTTCATCTATTATGTGAAATCTATAGATTTAATAGGAAATTATCTGTGCTATAATTTTACTGTAAAAACAAGCTGAATCTTAAATTCTTAAGTAAAGGAAAAAAAATTATACATTTCGACATAGCAAAAAAAAAAAAAAAAAATTATTATCTAAAGATAGTCACTCATTTCGATCAAGGAAAACCCTGATGTACACAGATTTCTTTTACTGCCTCTAAACTTCTTTTGAGAAGGAACCCTTTCCTTCCTTTTATGGTTTCTAACAAAAATAAAATAAAGGGTTAACTGTCCCGTCTCGTTCTTCTATAGATACATGTGCGTGTGTGTGAGTAGTATATTCCAACATGATAGATTCAGTTACCTTAAAATATTAATAAAACAAACTCAAATTTTAAACTATGAAAAGTGCGGTCTGAACTTCTTTCCCGAAAAGACTTGGAAGGTTTTGTAAACTAATAAATAATATATTAATCACCGTTAACTCTTTTCCCATTAATAATTCGATTAGCAATCAGGATGAACAGCAAAGTGTTGCATTAAATTAATTTTTTCCTCAAACATTGCTATCCGACGGAACTTGTACGTTTACATTGTATATAATTTTTACCATTAAATTATTATTGGTTTTTTTTTTTGTATAAATATCTTTAATGTCCATCACATATTATAAAACAAATAAATCAATACTTGTATGCATCTCCCAAGATATTAGCTCTAATTCTATTTGTTTGAGGGATAGATACATAAACAAATTAATATACATATGAATATTTTAAATGTTAATGAGAACTTAATTTGTCTATTTGAATAAAACTATAGATTGAATATTAATAGAAGATATCACTTTAATTATTAGGTGAACTACTCGAGGGACAAACACACTTCGAAGAATAGAAAAAAATTATCATTTGATACAAAGTCAGTGGATTTTATGTTTTGCCAATAGTAGATTTATATCTACTGTTTTGTGATTTTAGTTGTATATGTTTTACTGTATGAGTGATTTTGAGTAATTTCTTTATGGGTTGTGTTGTACTTGTGATTGTTGAGTTGATAATTTCCTTTTCAAAGGATTAATCTTATTGGATTTCACTTAAGTGTAATCCTATATACAAGTCCAAGTGACAATAATGAAACTTTAATTTATTGATGAGTTGGATATTATAAACCTTCTTGATATGAAAATTGTGCTATCTCTTATTGTCAAAGCATTCATGGCGTGGCACAAAAAAGGACCTATGGGTCATATTTCCAAAACTGTTATTATGCTAGGCTGGGTTTTTGTCATATAGATTTGCATTGATAAATCAGTTTTCTGACTACTACTATAGTCAGTTAGGCAGGGTTTGCATTTGCAAATAATTTTTTTCGCTATTATTGTAGTTAACTAGGCTATTATCGGGGGCCTTACTCCTGGCTACTCCTTGTAACCCTAGGTTCCTAGGATATTAACTAATTGGATGAAAGCTAGGCTGGGCTAGGATGCTTGTACCAATGCATGTCATGTGCATTAGCATGACATACAACTACTACACAACTGTTCTATATATGTTTTTTATAAGTATTCATATTTTGTTGTGTATTTTATTTTATTCACTCACTTAGCTCAACAGTGACTTGAGTATGATAGAAGATTAGGGAGTACCATCACGATCGGGGGTATCTGAGAGCAAGGCCTACAACAAATATAACTAAGCATTTTGTGCGTATATCTTTATGTGATGGAAAAAAATTGTACATCATGTATGTATAAAAAAAATTAATGTAAACAGTTGCAGCTCATTTAGAAGAATAATTAATTATCTTTTATTTATAACTAATATCCATATCATTCTAATTTGGCCTCAGGGTCTAACCCCCATGGCGAGTCCTGACATGTGGACTTTGAACTACCCCAAGATTGGGTTAGGTTAGGTTGAGATGGGTTAGACTGATACTCTTTTCTTAGAAAAGAATTGAAGAGATAAAAATGCTTAATTAAATTTTAAACTTAAAATAAAAAATGGACGTAAAAATATACTACTCTTTGACCCATTTTCATTTAACATACTAATCATGTGCAATTATTTACACACAAGCACATCCTATTGAGTTAAAGTATTAACAACGTAGAACTAAAGTAACACTATAAAAGAATAGAGCTTACAAAAGAAAAGAAAAGGAAAGGAAGTTTTACATTATTTAGAAGTGAAATTATTGTCATATAGAACTCTATATAAAATATGGGACATGGTTTTGAACTATATTTATTACATGTGTTGGTATCAAAACATTAAATATTATAAATAGATAATTAATAATTTCTAGTCACATCGAAATTGTCTAAACATCAATTTTTTTCTAATTTTTCTATTATTTTTTATTTATTTTTATTTCTTATTTTGATAATAAATATTATAGATTCATTTTACATTTCCCCTTTTTTTTGGAAAAAATAGGACATGTTGGACCATAGACCTAACAAGTCTTGATCATATGTTAGACCCACGCTGCTAAGGGAGATACATCTCCGAATCCACAATGGTTAGGTCTCGATTCAGACCCAACCTTTAGAGATGTCTAGTTAAGACATAGCTATATGTGTTGGTTTGTCCTTATACCTATATCCACTTTTTTAATTATAAGTTAGGGATTACGTAATCTACACGGGTATATTCCACTATATCAAATGAAAAAGTATACAAGAAGTTGCCGAAGTACAATCTTTGGTCACAATTCATTCTTATCAGTCTATCTAGTTTAACACTAGCTATTCACAAATCCATTCATAAGGGTGCGATAAGTTCAAGTCTCAAGCTCGATGAATTCAAAGAAGCATAGCCTTGATCATGGGTTAAGTCCTAGTCACGACAATTCAAATCCAAGGCTTGACGAATCCAAATAAGTACAAACTTGATCAATGATCAAATCTAAGGTGCGACAAGTCTGAGGCCAATAATTTAAAATACGAGTCAATGTGGCATGAAAGAACCGTTACGTATATTTAATACTTGATGATTTTAAGATGTTATTTCTAATGGATATTTAAAACTTTTGAAATATATAAATACTTTGTCCTTAGGAGATTCAAAAAAATAGAGGAGGAGGGGAGAACTAAAAAGTGATTAAGAAATTTTATTTTGCAAGCAAACAAATCAGAAAAACTCTTTCATTGTATTTGCACTCTTGTAAATAAATTTGCAAAATCATCAAAGAGAGAGAAATTATATTTATTATCTATCAGAGAGCATAGAAGGAAATATTTTGTTTATGTAAACTATTGTACTGCTCTATTTGTATGTGTGTAATTGAGATAAATAAAGTGTGTGAAGTCCTCTTATTGGAGGAGATTGTGGGATCATGGAGAGTAGAAAGCGAGCCGAACTTTATGTTCAATCTAGACTTATTTCTTCTTTTCCTATCTCTTTAATATTGTTTTTTATACTCTATTATTGCCATATTTGCTGCTATTAAAGTTTAATTTAATCTATTACATAAAAAAATTTATTGTTTGAGCATTTTAAGTCAAATATTTAATTCATCCCCTTTTGAGTATTTTTCTAGGCCGTTTTCAATTCAAACACATGGAATGACTCAAATTCTCTAATAATTTTTCTCTTTTATTTTCATTTTCTTTAAAAATTTTGTCCATCCTAATTCATTCCACCATACAAAATATTAACGTTGCAACTTGTATGTGGATTCTCGTTATAATAGTATTTTTGTGCCATTTATATGTGTTGACAATTTCCACTTTCTAGGTCATCCTGCTTTCTATTTAAATCTCTAAGAGAGTTTGTGGACACTATATAAATCTCTTGGTCATGAGATACTGTGATTTAATTTTTTTTTAATTTAAAACAAACTCTTATCAAATATATTATATTTGGTGACGGATCTCAAATCATACGAATTTAAATACCATTTGTCATGTCAACATTCTAGAAGATTTCAGTACTGTTTTTTTTTTTTTTTTTTTAAAGATTAGAGTGCCGACTTTTATTTCTTTAAAAACCATATAGAAGTGTTTTAGCAATGTAAATCTTTTAGCAATTTAGTAAATTTACAGACACAGACACATGGATGTTTTTGTCTACCTTAGAATACCATGGTTAAACACTTCCATGTTTAAAGTTTATATTTTACTTTATTTTTATAACTTTATTTTATTATCTTTTAGATAAATGATAAATTTAGTACTTGAATCTTATGAAAAATATTAATTTGGTAGTTGAATTTTAAAGTAATTAATTTAATACTCAATCAAACTTTTTATGACTCATTTTATTATCTTCTTAACATTATTTGTTTTATTTACTGACGTGAAAGAAACAATATGTCATTGAAGTTTCATTACTCTTGACATGATATAAAGGTTATCTCTTCCATGTCAAAGTAGAAAACAAATAGTGTTAATTGGATAGTAAATATAGCCATGAAAAAATTTATTTTGATATTAAAATTAATTACTTAAAAGTTCAAGTATCAAATTGAATTTTCATATAAAGTTTAGGTATCGAATTTGATATTTTTTTTCTTTCCCATTGTAAGTTATAATTACATCTAGTCTTATTTCCATTTTGTGACTTATAAAATTTTAAGATATTATTCTAGAAAATAATATTTTTATAACATCTTTTCTTCATTCTCCTTTCTCTTCATCCAAATAATAAAATAAACTAATAAGTTCTCTCGCTCTCTCTTCTTCTTTTTTTTTTTTTTTTTTTTTTTAATATCCGTTTCTTCATTTCCATTTTAATTCTTTTCTTCTTTTTCATCCTAATGTTTCTTCTCCTTCCAGCGTAATGAAAAGATGAATGCCAATAACAAGTTTTTCAAATGGCCCAAAAAATTAAAAAAAAAAAAGACATAATAATAATAAGACCTTTTTCAGAGGTAATGATGCAGGAAAGATGATAAATTTCTATCCACCGGATATTTCGGTCTTCCTCACAATGCATCTCATCCAAACAAAAAGCAATTGAGTGTCTTACCTCCTTAATATTCATTAATAATTCCTGGTCCCAACCCAATTATGATGCAACCCAACTTTGTCGTGTTGTCAACGACATGACATGTGTGACCTAGTACATGTTGCAAGATGATCACCCGTTCACACTGACGGGAGAAGCGTGTCGTGTTGGATCTTTTCTTTTCAGCATCACGATTTCCGCTTCACAGTGCCACCACCTAGAGGCCGTATAGCGTACTTTCCTTGTTCTAAATCTCCAAGAAAATGGAGAATATTTTCCATCCAGCCTTTCCACTAGCGTCCCAGAAGGCAAAAGCACGCAAGAGGACATGGGTTTTTTTTTTTTTTTTTACAGAGGACATGTGTCATAATGCCAAATAGCAATAGAAGGTTAGGAAAAAACAAATGTAGGGGTACAGGATACTGCCACTGAAATCGCTTTAGTTACTTTGAACAATCCAGATGCACCATTCGTATGGCCGTCTTGACACTTCTACTACCTTCCGTTTATCAACACGGCTTTTTTTCGTGGTTTGTTTGCTCTTCACCCTTGTGCTTCACGAGTTACTTTGTATGATTGGGAAATATATTAAATAGGTATATTTAGCCTGATAAGGTCATTATTAATTATATATTAGTAAAAAATTGATATGATAAATAATTTTTTAAAATAATCACTAATATCATCATGTATTAAGAAATTATTAATAATTATTAATTATATATATTATACGTAACATATAATATCTATTCAACCCTTTTTTCATTAGCTTTCATCATGAATGTCTCAAATCAAGTAGAGATAATTATTCTAGAAATATATTCCATTTTAGTGTTTATCTTTTAAAAATCAAGATAATTTCTTTATTCCCATAAAGTGTAAATTGCTTTATTGTTTAATTAGCCGTTACATTGGAAAAAAAATTTGATTTTAATCCATTTTATTTGAAAGAACAGTATTATAAATTTATAAAATCGTTATAATTTATTTAATCGTTGGAAATAGGATACTTGAAAGTACAATTCTACAAAATAATTTTTAGTTTAAGACACTTATAAAAATTAATTACTTTAAGGTCAATATAAAAATAATTATCAATTTACCACTTTTAAATCGCGATTTAAAAACAGGATATATAAAAATTACAATACTGTATCTATATCGCGAAATGAAAAAGCAATATATGTATTATTTTAATACGTATATCATGTTTGATAGTCGCGATATACATGTTATATCGCGATTTCTTTAAGTGATATACGTGTATTGCTTTTTACAAACACGATAGAGTGACAGTAATGAAACATTATATCGCATTTGTATATAGCGATTTACATATTTAAAAATATATCTTGTTTATCAAACGTGATTTTAGTATGGTATATTGGTAATTAATTTTATTGGAATTGTATATTGATAATATTTTTCCACAAAAACTCTAGATATGTGTTGAACTTATAATTCTACGTACCAATGAGTGCCTTGATATACTGTATGAGAAAATTTTTCATGCTTTTTTCTACGCCGCACTAACAATTTTCGTCCAAGATTGCATTCACATGGACGTTTCTCTAAAGGATAAGGTTGAAAAAATGCTGATTCATTTGTTCATTCGGGGGGAAAAAAGAAAAATCTCCTTCCCTCACTGTGCATTTGAAGCCTAAATGAATATCATACAGTATCGAAATTGTTCTTGCAAATTAACAATCTCACCTCTTACCGTCTATAAATGTGCTCTTGGAGGATTGAAGGAACGATCATACAAACTATACATATGACACAGCGTAATTATAAAGAAGACAAGATAAGAAACTAAACATATAAAAAAATTTAATAGAACATAATATTTATTGACTGGTGTTATATATGTAAAATTTAACGAGAAAAATAGTCAAAGTTAATAATTAATTCTGAACCTCATGTGTAAAATATAAAAAATGTTCCATATTTATAGTGTTTATGATGTATATTTGTCCTAAATGATATTGTACTGAACATTTTAATTAAAAAATAAATATTAAAAAAATAATCA
This sequence comes from Combretum micranthum, assembly GCA_024138025.1. NCBI lineage: Eukaryota > Viridiplantae > Streptophyta > Magnoliopsida > Myrtales > Combretaceae > Combretum > Combretum micranthum. The sequence goes on from JAMXBD010000030.1 coordinate 2,554,159, forward strand.
ATAAAAGAATTTGTCAATATTATTATGACAGGTTAAAAATATTAAGTAATTGTGTATGTTCTTGTCATTTAATAAATTGGATTAATTTTTCCTCACAAAATTAATTTATTGACATGGATTGTTTAAATCTATTGATACAACTTTGTTTATTAGGAACCACTAGCCAAACAAGTGGATTGTTTAAATCTATATAGATGATATCGTGTTTGAAGATATTAAATTTAGTGGATAAGTTTATAGAACACAGGAAAAGTAATCTTGAAATGAGTATGACGTGTGAACTAAATTATTATCTGTCTCTGGCACGAATACACAACTCAACTAAGGGCTTATGTCCTTTTAAGCTCTAACACAAATTAATCACTTGAAAAAAAGCATATAACTTTTACTGGCAAGTGATTTAGGTACGCATTTCAGCTTGATTTTGGTGAGACCAAATTGATCCCATAAGGAAACAAGGATTGCTATTCTTCCTTTTTCAAATGTCTACTCTATAATTAATGGAGAAAGCAAGCAATCAAGACAAAATAACAAGAGAGCGAATCAAATTATTCACCAGGATTAACAAAAATATTTTGACTATTGCTTATGTGGCTTAAACAACAAGATTCAATATCCTTATTGAACTCTTGAACCGTGAGAATTTTTGAATTAGATTAATGTATTTCTCAAACGATAATCCCATTGACGATACAATAAAATCCAGTTGTCGTACAATTCTCATAGGTTTCATCAATGTTTGTGTATTAAAGAATATATACTGATGCAGAGTTGATAGTGCGCTAGTTTTTAGATAAATTAGATAAGTCCAAAAGGTTCGAGAAGAAGTAGACGCGCAGTCCACTTTCAAGTAGTCATGACTTTTACCACATAGTTCAAAATCCTTATTATTATATATTTAAACGAAGCTTGTTTAGAAAATTACAATAACTATGAGGATTGCACGTTGCAATTATCAAATTGGGGCCTGAAAAACATCGTTTAGCACCCAAAATCAGCCTTTTTAATTATATTTTCATATTTTTTAGAATTATTCCGTGTTTAGGGTTTTGGAGGACACCATTGAAATAACCTAATTTATTTAATAATTTAATTTTCATGTAAATAAAATATTAGTTCTAAATATTAAGTTTGAAGTAATTTTGATATATGAAAATGAATGTGTAGAAATGGGTTTGATATACTACATTTATTAATGTAAATTATTGATGTATGTGTATAGGTGTAATGAGATTAATGCTAATGTTTTATATATATTAATGTGTTTAGTATAATAAATGTTTATGTCTCTTATGAATCAATATATATGTGTTATGCTTAAATTTATCAAAACAACTTTTGAAATGTCTAAATAATTGTTAGCAGAATTTTACAAAATGTTAAGCTTATTTTCAAGCTCAAATTAAATTCAAATTAGCCCCAAACTAAGCCTAACTCATATGTACCCCAAAAGTCAAAGTTAGGATAATTATGAGTCCATATTTTGATCAAATAGACCCTCTTTTGGAAGCCCACAAAATTCATATGAATTTTCACTTTTCTTTTCTTTCTTTGTTTCTTCTTTCTTCAAATCATAAGCTTTAAACCTTAGTAAAAACATGCTATTGGATTCAATAAATTTCTCCAAGCCAAAGCTTCTTCATGTAAGTTAATGCAAAGTGTAAACTCTTGTTTATTCTTTCTTGTGATATAGATATAGAATCCATGTTAGAATGAGTTTAATATCACATGAGTTTGAATGGTTTTATGTATTAATATATGTTAGGTTGTGTTTTATTACTATATGAACTTGTTATACGTGTTATGGAAGTAGTGAGAAGTGTTGGTGAGGATTGAAGTTGATTTGAGTAGTTAAGTTTGAAGTAGTTTGATGTGTTAAAATGATGTTCAAAGTTGTTAGGAATGGTTAATGTGGATAGAAGATAGTGTATGAAGCTAAATATGTATTTGAAGAAGGATTAAAAGTGCTTTATACTATAATTTTTTAAAATGCAAAACAGGGAAAACAAAAACTTTTCGAACAAGTCTGTTTTTGCGCATATGCCAGCATCTAGTATTTCAACGCCGCTGACATAGAGGCGGTGTTGAATGTGATCAAAACCGATTTTTCTAACGCTGCTTATAATGCCGCTAGCTTTTTGGTGGGTGTCGAATCCAACAAAAATAATAATTTACAATCAACCTGCTTTAAATATTTGTAAATAGAGTGAGCAGGATCGTCTCCACAGAGACTGGTAAAATTCCCAAGTTTCTATCGAGATTAAGAAGAGAAAAAGAAAATAAAATAAGGGGTTTTTGAAATCACACGATTAAAATAAACCTATATCTAATTAACAAGAATTTCTATATTAAAAAGATTATCTAGCCTAGGTCTTATTACAATTCAATTCCCGGGATTGATCCTTAACTCAATAATTATTATTCCTATTTTGAATAGGTTAGTTATAATTTTCAACAAGCTCTGAAAATCAATCTCTTTTTATATATTAAATAACCAAGATAAGATCTTTGATTATTCCTAATCGAATAGACAACCCTAAACACGCTCTTAAGGTTTAATCTATCAATTGCATTAAAAGTTAAAGACCTAACCCTAATCAACAATCTCATAGAGCATGGATTATTTAGAATAGATTATATTTCATCAACAACAACAAATAATCATCTATTTACGACTATCGTGTTGTTTCATCACTTTATATTAGGAGATTCATACAATTACGGATATGAGTCCTAATTGATTGATTATTGTTTGTTATCTAATACAACCGGATCCAAAGTTATATCAATAATAGACAAACAATCACAAATAAATCTGATGAAATATAAATATTCAAAATAGAGAACAATGAAATCAAACCTCTTTGGTCTCACAATCCATCTTGAATTGATTTGCAATAATCCCTTTGGCTAGATTTGGAGTTTAGCCACTCATGACCCTTCGAATTCTCTCTAGGGTTTTCTTACAAAATTGTATCTAAATATGGAATGAATGAATGAATCCCCCTGAAAGAAACCCTAAATAATATATAAATACAAGTTTGGAAGTTATGGAATTCGTAGGGACAAAGGCTGGATCCGTTTAGATCATAAATTGACCGTTCCTAAATGCTTCATGACTTTTCATTTACCCAGCCGTTACAAGAAGGCTGGCGAAATTCCCAGGATGGCCGGCGGCCTAAATAGATACGCTGCCGGCGTTTCTGGTTTGTCAACATGTCCAGAATGATGATGGCCGACGGCCATCATACTTACGCTGCCGGCCTTTCATGTTGAACCAATTTGCCCAGAATGATCATGGCTGGCGGCTTACTTCTTCTCCTGGCCGGCCTACTTTGCTGACTTTTGCTCCTTGTATATATTTTACTCCAATCTTGTATTATTTGCTCCAATTGACTTCAAATTCCTAAAAATTATATAAAACACAAATAAGTACCAATTCCAAATAATTTCTATAAAATTAATAACAAATTGATCTAATTTATTCCCAAGAATTAAGAGTAATTTTCATCTCAACACTTTTGTGAAGAAATTGGCCGGCATTTAATATTTATTTTTTTTATCCTACGCGGGCCACTAGGGCTTCAACGTTGATGGCCTTCAATCGGTGTTGAATGCGAACAGAACCGATTTTCTTAACGCCGCCAGCGTATAGTTCAACGCTGTCGTCGTTCAGCTCAAATTTGCCTATGTAAATTGCCTGCGTATCCCCTGAGTTTTTACAATTTCAACCTTCTTCAATTGTCATTTTTTACTTCATATATGGTCTTCTAATGAATCTATAAGCTATATAAACATGTTTTATGTATCAATTAGATGTTAAAACTATATGTTAGGTTCATTGAATCTCCTTGTATAGTTAACCTAGAATTGTGTGTTGTATATATATTCTACATTCGATTTTTTATTTGTTTCAATATTTCTTATTTTAGTTAAAGGTTCTTCAGTTGATTTCTCTCTGTGTGAATATAATAATACACTATTGGGTACAGGTACGTAATAGCTTGCTTGTTGTATGCTAGGAATACGCATTATTAAATTTGATTTAATTCAATTCGATTTAATACTTTGATGAACTGCATGTTTATTACGTTATTTAATCTAACCTGAAGAGCAGCAAACCTGTCATGATGCAATGACATGTTAGTTAGGCGCTTAACTTAAGTCATGATGCAATGACTTTACCATGATGCAATGGTACACTATGATACAATAGTGATTCGTTTATGGTTAAGCGGATAGCTGATGGAGATAATAGTATCCGAGTAATGTTTGTTTAAACTTAGGAGGAAATGACATGGTTTAATTCAATGTTTATGGGGACTTATGAACTAGATTCATATTGTAGACTGAGTTTAAGTAGAGTCAGGCAACGGCTTTTGAACTCTAAATGAAGCTATTTCTTTATGGAATAGATATAAGAGATATAAGTATTCAGACTGCTTATATCAATCCCCTGAGCAGCTGTTGTTACTTAAGATCCCTAAATTTCCAAAGCGTGATTCTCGGGTTTAAACACCCTACTGTTGTTTTGGTAAGAGAAAACTTAACAAGATAATGACTTGATCGTTAATGCATTTCATTTGAATTAAGTTTGCTTGACAATTTGTTTTTGTATTTGTTATTGCGTACTGGGCCTTTGGCTCACTTTTATTGCATTGCAGATATTGAAGATAAGTTGTATGATGATTTGGGATACGGGTCAAATTTTGAGAGGTTCATGGACAAGTGGAACAAGTAGGACTCGAATGCCCTTAGCTTTGGGAGAAGTTTTTTTTTTTAAATATAATTCTCTGTATATGAGGCTTGTTAAATAAGCCTAATTTGTAAAAGACTTTAAGATCTTTTTAGTTTATCTTTTTGTACCAAGAATAACTTGTAATTTTGTAGTGTCTTACATTGATACTAATCCTTGTACATATAATATATAATATATATATATGTATGGATAGCTTTTATTAGCAATCTTCTTTTGCTTAAAAATTGTTAATAAAGTGTTAGTAGATTTAATCAAACAATTCTCATAAACTGTTACTTTTAGGACAACCTTACATATAATGTGGAAATGTTATATATGGTTGAGGACTCGGTACACTAAATTTTTGGATTTAGTGGGTCGGGTCTTTACAGATGATATCAGAGCCACGTTTATGAAATTGTTTGGTTAAATAGAGTGACTTAACCTTAGATGAGGTGAGTTTAGTCGGATGCGTATAGGACTTGCTCCAATTGTGTATTTTGTTTGAATGCTTATTTTATTCATTAATTATTTTGATGTTGATTTGATATTGTAAAATTATTATATGTCATATATATGTTGTATGTTTGTTTAAAGATGGATAGGTCAAGAAGAGTGACTCGAGAATCATCAGAAAGAGAGGGTATGCCACCTCCTTCTCAGTTTACTATCTCAGCTTCTGTGTCAGCTAGTATTCCAGCTTCTACTTCGACTCTATCACCAGCTTCGGCTTCTACTGCACCGAATCCACAGCTTCTGAGGCATATGATGTATCAACAACAACAATAATTTATGCAATAATATTATCTACCAACTGTGAGACAAGAACAACATGTACAAGTGGAAGACCGAAATGATCAAGTCAAGTTTCATGATTTTGTTAGATTGGTACCTGATTTTGAAGGAACTGCTTTGGACCCGACTAGAACTGAAGGTTGGATAGTAGAGCTTGAAAACAATTTGCAGCTTGTGAAGTACCTGAGCATAGGAAAGTTGATTTGGCTATATATATGCTAAAGGGAGATGCATATAATTGGTGGAGATTGAACGGTGAAGGATATGCAAGGCTAATTGTAAGCCCTGGAAAATTTCAGTAAATAATTCTAAGATGAACTTCGAAAATAAACCCTAAAAATCACTCCAAATTAAAACCGAATTTCGACAAGTCCTAATTCACGAACGAATCCAGAAATTTCTTAATCTTGAGAAAATGAAAATCCTTAAAAATAAAACAAGAACTCAACAATCTTCAAAATCCAAGACCACTACATATGACAAATTTCATATTCAACTCCGACTTATAAAATCAAGTAATATAGAACCCAAAAGCAAATTATTAAAAAGTAAATAAGGATTAACTTTCGGAAATGAAACCCAATTCAAGAATTCCGAAAACATTAAAAGATATTAAATACTTACAAAAATGAAATGCAAAATAAATTTCTCAAATTAAATATGTTGTACGAACATAAAATATCAGTTTCCAAATTAGAAAAGATCTAAACCGGAAAAATCACCTGAAAACCCTAACCGGAATACAATAGCTTAAGTTCGGCAATCTAGCGCCCTTAACCCTAGAGGTCGAGGTGTAGTTTAAATATGTAGAATAGCTCGTAGTAATATAAGTTTGTTTAAAAATATATTGGTAAATTTTTGACCTATTTCGAACCCGTTCGGATACAGACTTCAAAAAGCGTGTCCCGAGGCTCGAAATATAAATAATATACCATTAGTACCGTTAGACTCGTAATTTCATAAGATTTCCAAATATATCAGTTTTATAATTTTTAGATAACTAGAATTATTTGATTTTGCGATTTATTTCGTATTTTATTACTACCGGTATTTAACCGGTCTTCTGGTACTATTCACTACTATTCATTTCACAATGTTATTATTCTTATAATATAAACCCGGTTGTCTTAGTAATCAAGTAAACTTCAAAAACCTGAAAACAAAACCCTAAACCGGTTTGGTCCAAATTTTGTGAGAAAAACCTAGAAGCCCTAGATTCGGCTTTCTTTCTGTTTCAAATCAAAAAAACTTTATAAAATAATTTAATGTAATATTGTTTTAAAATATATTTTAAACCATAAAAAGTTTTGATTTCGAAAATTTTTCTATTCCAGGCCTTCCCGAGCTCATTACGGAAAAGCAAGCCCCGGAACTAGAATCTCGAAAAAATATTCCGGAATACTCCTTAGAACCGAAATTTATAAGGATTTCAAAAATATAAGTTTTATAATTTTCTAGGCTATAAAATTACATTTATAGCTTTTTTCCCGTATTTTTTTTACTATCGGTAAAGTAGATGCCTTGTCTACTATTTACCACTATTCACAAGTACAACCTACATTACACACTACCCATAACCTATTTCTTACATCCTTACCCTACTCTTACAATTACATCATTTTCTTACAATTTACCTTTCCAATATATCTTTTATCATTTAAATTACCTTAATTAATTCCAAATCTTACACAACACAATTCAAATAACTCCTCTCTCTCTCTTTCACCTATGAGCCAGCGCAACCGCCCCCCTAACCCCCCACCATTTCTCCCTCCAATTTGTTTTATTTTATCTCATCTTTATATCAAATAAACCCTAATTCCACTTAATATAAATAATCTCTTTCTTTTCTCTCTCATTCATTTACTTCTTTTGTTTCAAACAAACTAAAAAAAAAAACCTCTCTTCCTCTCCTCTTCCAAACCATGAAACCCCCTCCCTCTACACACACACACACTTTGTTTTTCCTTCAAATTTCTTACTCCATACAACAAATAGGTAAGAGATCTATACTTTAGGATCTTGAAACATGTAATGGCAAGTTCATTCATGTGTGATTCCACACAAAATCCCCATGAGCTTCAAGCTAGGGAAGTGGAAACACTTGAACATAAGATCCTTGCCATCACAATATTTTAGATCTTGTTATTGGAGTTATTATGCTATTATCTTGTTTTATTGTTAAAGTATGTTGTTATTATTAGTGATTTGTGCATATATTCATCATCTATTCATGATTCACATGGCTATCATAGTGTTTATGCACTTATAACTAGTTTAGTAGACTAGATCTAGTTGTTTTAAGTTCATACATGCATTAGACTTTTGTTTTATGTTCTTAGATAACTTATAGTAGCATGATGATAGTAGGAAAGCTTTAGGAAACTCAAGATCTATTTTATTTTCAACAAAAATCATTTTTGAAAATTCGAATGAAAATGAAACCATATTTAGAAAAGTTGTTTTTCAACTTCAAAATGTGTATTTTTCATTGAAAATGAAGGGCTTAGGGTATAAATAACATAAATGAGTGATTTTGATGAGTAAAGTTTATATCTATGAGTTTATAGTTTACTACCATGGGTTTCTTTTAGATTTATGTTCATATTAAGTGTAGATCTTGGTTTTGAACTTAAACAAAAATTGTGAAATTCGTATTTTGGCAAGACCCTATTTAAAAACCACTTTCCAAGTATCAAAATGAAGTTTTTACTTAAGATGATGAAGGCTTAATGTATGTATATCATCAAGACTTCTTTTTACAAGAATCAAAGGTGATTTTCAAAAGTTATTTTCAAAATAAAAATCTCATTTTCGGATTTTGGCCAAGGCATATTTTAAAAACATGTTTTCCAACTCAAAAATGATGTTTTTATTGAAGATATGGAAAGCTCTTAAGATATGATATGTAAGGAATGGATTTTCATAAGTTTAGATAGATTTTATCAAAAGGAATGTCCAAGAATAAATTGTGTAAATTCGGATCTCAACCAAGACCAATTTTGAAAACCCATTTATCAACTCAAAAACTCGATTTATGTGAAAAATGAAGGGTATAGGTAATAGGTATCATTAAATAGTGATTTTTACAAGTTGAAATGAGTTTTGATGAGATTAATGTGTAAAACAAAAGGTAGAATCAAGATGGAAAATTTTGAGTTAGTGTTCAACTTATAAAATTCGTAACTTTGGATGATGCCTATGTAAACACCCATTATCCAAGTTCAAAATAAAAGTTTTATGTGTTAAATGGAGTCCTTAAGTAATAGGTACCATAAAGTCTTAAATTTTAATGCATTAAACAAGTTTTTTCCAAAGGAATCATTCAAAAAGTGGATTTTTAAAAATTCGGATTTTGAGTAAATCCTATTTGAAAACATATTGCAAAGTGTAAAATGCAAATTTCTATGAAAAAGTGAAGTCCTTAGTAGTTATATATGGTTGAGCCTTAATTTTCTAAGTATCAAATGACTTTTACTTAAAGGAATCACTCAAAAACTAATTTTACAAAATTCGGATTTTGAATTCAACCCTACTTGAAAACATGTTTACAAAGTGCAAAATGGAAAATTTTATGTAGAAATGAAGGTCATAAGTAATAGATATAAGGAAGACTCAATTTTAACAAAAATAATTATATTTTCTTAAGTAATAAATCCAAAACAAATGGAAATGATCAAAGTTAGGAAACTAGTATTCTTAAAAGTAGTTATCCTTAAAGTTTTGCAATATAAAGAGTTATAAAATTTCCTTTTAGCAAAAATCATCAAGATCATGCATACATTAAGCTCATCTCATGTCATTCATGTTAGGAAAACATTCATATTGCATGTATAGCTAATCTATATAGTAGGAACATTACAAACATTTACAAAACTATTTTTTTGGAAATTGAAATTGTTACTGTCCTAATCTGATTGGACCTTTTCGAAGCTTCAAAGTTTTCAAAACATAAATATAATATTAGAAATAGATAGATCTTTCGAAGTAGATAGAAATTGATATATAATTTGCGAGATTCCGAGTTAAATGACCAAGTTATGGCCGTTTTAAGTTGGAATTCCCGCATAGGACGAGAATTACGAATTTGATAGTTCGTATAAGATCGTTTGGATTAGTTTGAGTTGAAATACTTATTAGAGTATTTCTTCCTTTTTAGGTGATTCCGAAATCGACGATTCCCTACCACCGATTACTTTTACTAAAAGACCGATGATCCAATGGCTGAGTGAGTTTTCTCCTTATTTTATTACCTTGTTTGTGCTTGTAGCTAGTTACATTAGAATTATAGGAACAAGATAAAAATCGATATGAATAGGGATGGGATATATGATGAGACTGTGATGAATGTACGCCAAGGAATACTAAAGCATATCGAAACCACGATTCGATTGGATAACTGCACTGTTTGTATTATTTATATTATGTGTGTGATATTGGTTGGTCACTCTAAAGAATGTATGAATATTTTAACCTAAGAAAAAATTAAATTGGTCATGTATCGCATCGGACATATTGCATTTGGTAGCGTGCTACTCCTACGCAGGTTGATCGGTATGGTCTGTTGATGACTCGTTTGGATAACGAGACCGGTGCCAGAGCTCATTCATGTGTACTAAGGTTCATGTGGATGCATTTCATGAATGAGCCTAGCTGAGTCGAGTGCTATGAGTCAAGGGCTTGGGGACTAGCAGCGGTCGTGTAGACTTCAATACCATTCCTAACCCAAGATACGGAGGGCGTAAATCTATTCTGTGTGTGGGTTCTGGATACCCATACATAATTTATGCTCATGTGTTTGTTCATGCATAGCATATGGTTGATTATAACTTGTTTGTTATGGTACGGAATTAAGGGAATTCTCACTAAGCTAGTGTAGCTTATACCCCAATAGTTGTTTAAATGAACAGGTTATCTCAAGAATGTAAAGTGGGGACTAAAATGGTTGGAGCCGAGAATGACTTCGAGATTTCGGCAAAGAATAAGAATGTTTGAAGTTATCAACTAGGTTTTATGATTTTCCTTATAATAGTTTATGTAGGGAAGGCTTTGGATGAATGTAATTAAAGTTTAATGATTTGTATTATGAAGTATAGTGATTTGTATCTGCAGTATAGTGAATTGTATTTCCTTTACATTGTTGCTCAAGTGTATCAATATAAAATATATCTCTCCAATGTGTCTCCTCTATATGTTAGACGCCTTGTACATAGTATGGAAGCCTTCGCATGACTAAGGCGGTCATTCCTAGGCTTTAATATTGTGTACGGCGGACTGCCACGTTTAGGATACCCTTCGAGGCGTGACACTAATACCATGGAACAGTTTCAAGGAAGCCTTTTTCTTGCAATACATTCCATCTATAGTGAGAGAGCAAATGATATCGAATTGGCTAAATTTGAGGCAAGGAATAAGACTGTTGAAGAATATCATGCAGAGTATTGTAGGTTGCTTAGATTTGCTGGCACAAATTGCAATGATGAGAGTATGATGGTTCAAAAGTTCCAAGATGGCTTGAACATGGAAATCAAGAGTGAGGTCAAGAAGTTTCATTTATCAATACTGTCTGAAATGGTAATCAAAGCGAAGTTAATGGAACAAATTATAAATGACAATAAAGCTCAGAGAGATAGACGTGCTACATTTATGGGCAAGAGATCAATTACCTCATACAATCCTTATTCAAGATTTGGCAATGTTAATAAAAGTAAACAACCATTTATGGGGAAGAGGCCAAATTTCGGACAAGTGACAAAGGCTCTATTTCTTCGATTCCATATGATAAGAGATGCCCTATATGTTTTGGGCCCCATGAATCAGTTCAATGTAAATGGATTCCTGGAGCATGCTTTGCATGTGGGAAAGCAGGTCATAAAGCTTCTAAGTGTCCTGATCCTAAATCGAAGCCTATGTTTTATGCTTACTATCAACAAAGAGGACATCATGTAAGTAATTGTAAAGAAAAAACTAAGAAGAACCTGATCAGAAATTTGGGCAAAATGGACAAAGAATTGAGAAACAAAGTGATACCAATGGTAAAATTCCAATGGAGTAATCAATCCAAGAGAGAAGCGATTTGGGAAGTAGAAAGTATGACGAGACAAAAGTACTCTAAACATTTTGGAGACTTGAGGTAAGTTAAGTTTCGAGGACGAAACTTCTTGAAGGAGGTAAGAATGAAATAATCTAATTTATTTAATAATTTAATTTTCATGTAAATAAAATATTAGTTCTAAATATTAAGTTCGAAGTAATTTTGATGTATGAAAATGAATGTGTAGAAATAGGTTTGATATACTATGTTTATTAATGTAAATTATTGTATGTGTATGGTTGTGATGAGATTAATGCTAAGGTTTTATATATATTAATGTGTTTAGTATAATTAATGTTTGTGTCTCTTATGAACTAATATATGTGTGTTATGCTTAAATTTATCAAAACAACTTTTGAAATGTCTAAATAATTGTTAGCAGAATTTTACAAAAAGTTAAGCCTATTTTCAAGCTCAAATTCAATTCAAATTAGCCTCAAATTAAGCTTAACTCATATGTACCCCAAAAGTCTAAGTTAGGATAATTATGAGTCCATATTTTGATCAAATAGACCCTCTTTTGGAAGCCCACAAAATTTATACGAATTTTCACTTTTCTTTTCTTTCTTTGTTTCTTCTTTCTTCAAATCATAAGCTTTAAACCTTAGTAAAAACATGCTATTGGATTCAATAAATTTCTCAAGCCAAAGCTTCTTCATGTAAGTTAATGCAAAGTGTAAACTCTTGTTTATTCTTTCTTGTGATATAGATATAGGATCCATGTTAAAATGAGTTTAATGTTATACAAGTTTGAATGGTTTTATGTATTAATATATGTTAGGTTGTGTTTTATAATTATATGAACTTGTTATATGTGTTATGGAAGTAGTGAGAAGTGTTGGTGAGGATTAAAGTTGATTTGAGTAGTTAAGTTTGAAGTGAAGAGTAGGAGAAGCTTTGATATAAATGAAGTAGTTTGATGTGTTAAAATGATGTTCAAAGTTATTAGGAATGATTAATGTGGATAGAAGATAGTGTATGAAGCTAAATATGTATTTGAAGAAGGATTAAAAGTGCTTTATGCTATAATTTTTTAAGTGCAAAACAGGGAAACAAAAACTTTTCGAACAAGTCTGTTTTTGCGTATATGCCAACATCTAGTACTTCAACACCGCTGGCGTAGAGGCGGTGTTGAATGTGATTAGAACCAAATTTTCTAACGCTACTTATAACCGCCGACTTTTGTGAAGAATTTTGCCAGCGTTTATCATTTATTTATTTTTTATCTTACACTGGCCACTAGGGATTCAACGCTATCAGCCTTCAATCGGTGTTGAATGCGAACAAAACCGATTTTCTTAACGCCTCCGGTATATAGTTCAACACTGCCGGCGTTCAGCTCAAATTTGCCTGTGTAAATTGCCCACATATCCCTTAATTTTTTACAATTTCAACCTTCTTCAATTGTCCTTCTTTACTTCATATATGATCTTCTAATGAATCTATAAGCTATATAAACATGTTTTATGTATAAATTAGATGTTAAAACTATATGTTAGGTTCATTGAATCTCCTTGTATAGTTAACTTAGAATTGTGTGTTGTATATATATTCTACATTCGATTTTTGATTTGTTTCAATATTTCTTATTTTAGTTAAAGGTTCTTCAGTTGATTTCCCTCTGTGTGAATATAGTAATACACTATTGAGTATAAGTATGTAATAGCTTGCTTGTTGTATGCTAGGAATAGGCATTATTAAATTTGATTTAATTCAATTCAATTTAATACTTTGATGAACTGCATATCTATTATGTTGTCTAACCTGGTCTGAGAAGCAGCAAACCTGTCATGATGCAATGACATGTTAGTTAGGCACTTAACCTAAGTCGTGATGCAATGACTTTATCATGATGCAATGGTACGCTATGATGCAATAGTGATTCGTTTATCGTTAAGCAGATAGCTGATGGGGATAATAGTATCCCAGTAACGTTTGCTTAAACTTAGGAGGAAATGCCATGGTTTAGGTCAATGTTTATGGGGACTTGTGAACTAGATTCATATTGTGGACTGAGTTTAAGTGGAGTCGGGCAACGGCTTTTGAATCCTAAATGAAGCTATTGCTTTATGGAATAGATATAGGAGATATAAGTATTCAGACTGTTTATATCAACCTCCTGAGCAGCTGTTGTTACTCAGGACCCCTAAATTCCCAGAGCATGATTTCAGGGTTTGAATACCCTATTGTTGTTTTGTTAAAAGAAAACTTAACAAGATAATGACTTGATTGTTGATACATTTCATTTGAATTAAGTTTGCTTGACAATTTGTTTTTGTATTTGTCATTGCATACTGGATCTTTAGCTCACTTTTGCCGCATTGCAAGTATTGAAGATGAGTTGTATGATGATTCGGGATACGGGTCAGATTTTGAGAGGTTCATGGACGAGTGGAACGAGTAGGACTCAAATGCCCTTAGCTTTGGGAGAAGTTTTTGTTTAAATATAATTCTCTATATATGAGGCTTGTTAAATAAGCCTAATTTGTAAAAGACTTTAAGATCTCTTTAGTTTATCTTTTTGTACCAAGAATAACTTATAATTTTGTAGTGTCTTACATTGACACTAATCCTTGTACATTTAATGTATATATGTATGGATTGCTTTTATTAGCAATCTTCTTTTGCTTAAAAATTGTTAATAAAGTGTTAGTAGATTTAATCAAACAACTCTCATAAACTGTTAGTTTTAGGACAACCTTACATATAATGTCGAAATGTTATATGTGGTTGGGGACTCGGTACATTAAATCTTTGGATTTAATGGGTCAGGTCTTTACAGATGGTATCAGAGCCACGTTTCTGAAATTGTTTGGTTAAATAGAAGTGACTTAACCTTAGATGCGGTGAGTTTAGTCGGATGCGTATAGGACTTGCTCAATTGTGTATTTTGTTTGAATGCATATTTTATTCATTAATTATTTTGATGTTGATTTGACATTGTAAAATTATTATATGTCATATATATATTGTATGTTTGTTTAAAGATGGATAGGTCAAGAAGAGTGACTCGAGAATCATCAGAAAGAGAGGGTATGCCATATATATATTGCAGCTTGTGAAGTACCCGAGCATAGGAAAGTCGATTTGGTTATATATATGCTGAAGAGAGATGCATATTATTGATGGAGATTGAACAGTGAAGGATATGCAAAACCAATACCATGGAACAGTTTCAAGGAAGCCTTTTTCTTGCAATACATTCCATCTATAGTGAGAGAGCAAATGATATCGAATTGGCTAAATTTGAGGCAAGGGAATAAAATTGTTGAAGAATATCATGCAGAGTATTGTAGGTTGCTTAGATTTGCTGGCACAAATTGCAATGATGAGAGTATGATGGTTCAAAAGTTCCAAGATGGCTTGAACATGGAAATCAAGAGTGAGGTCAAGAAGTTTCATTTATCAATACTGTCTGAAATGGTAATCAAAGCAAAGTTAATGGAACAAATTATAAATGACAATAAAGCTCAGAGAGATAGACGTGCTACATTTATGGGCAAGAGATCAATTACCTCATACAATCCTTATTCAAGATTTGGCAATGTTAATAAAAGTAAACAACCATTTATGGGGAAGAGGCCAACTTTCGGACAAGTGACAAAGGCTCCTATTTCTTCGATTCCATATGATAAGAGATGTCCTATATGTTTTGGGCCCCATCAATTAGTTCAGTGTAAATGGACTCCTGGAGCATGCTTTGCATGTGGGAAAGTAGGTCATAAAGCTTCTGAGTGTCCTGATCTTAAATGGAAGCCTATTTTCTATGCTCACTGTCAACAAAGAGGACATCATATAACTAATTGTAAAGAAAAAATTAAGAATGATGGACCAAATTTTGGAAAAGGAATGTCAGCGACTCGAGTGCTTGCCTTGACACAATGTGAGAGAGCTCCGGTAGTTGATACACTGGCAAGTACTATACGGATTATAATAATATTACTATTTTGGAAAAGGAATGTCATCAGATATATTCGTTTTATTCTGTTCTTTGGAGTATCACGTCATAATAATATTACTATTCATCAATTTGGGAATTTATCCAAATTATTATTTACTTTTGAGATTAATCGTTGATTAGTCTTTGCTAATTTCGTTACTTGCTGTGCCAGTTTGATATTAGAGCAGATAACGGATCGATTTTTAGATAAATTAGACAAGTCTAAAAGTAAATTGCTCCCTTTAATTGCTTTCTTTCATTAAATAACTCTTTAGAAAATCTTGGAAAACTTCTCTCTTTCTCTCTTTACAAAACCATGCGCACACACATACACAAAAGCTTAGGGTTGAATAAAATTCAACAAAGTGCGTAATCACAAAATACAATCATATTTTTCACCTGTATTTCTCTCTGAACATATGAAATCAACAACCAAATTTTAAATTTTCTATGTAGAGCACGACCACTTACACGACATGTACCTACTGTTTATCTCGCTAAACATTTAGTCTTTGATTTTCAATCCTCCAATCCTTTCTCGGGTAGATGTTTAGGACTTATAAATTCTTCAAGCTTCCAAGTATCTTCAAAAACTTACGAAATAATCAAAACTTGAATAAAGTCTCACAATAGCTATTTATATATTTGAAATGAAAAAATAATCATACTAGGTACCAATTTCTATCAAAATACCCATGCTTGTCATTGATTGAAACAAAAACATTATCAAGAAAAACTCTTAAGGATAACATTTTAAACAACATCAAGTACCACATAAACCATTGCGTAATTCAACTAAATTCCAACATCCATCAAATTATATCTCTTTAAATCAAAACTAACTTTTCATTCTAATGACTTTCAATTTAAAATAATTGGGCTTAACCACTTAATAATTCCCTTAAAACACTTAAACATACAATATTAAAAGTATAAATATAGTAAAATTGAGCATTTAATCATTGTAAACTAGGGTTGACAAAACCATTAAATAAAGATCACTAAATTTAAAATCATAATTAATATACACTAACTAGATAAATGCTATTCTGACTTTATACATTATAACTATAATTTCTTCCCCAATCATATTCACTTAGCAGTTTCATCAACTACCAAACCAAACAATCTTAGGCTACTAGGTTTTAGGATATCCCTCTTAACTTCTACTACTTCTTTCAATAAATTACTTCAATTAATTAAATGGTTCACTCAGTTTTCTCATACTTTTCCTTTGACTCTTATAGCAAGCTTTCATCCTAAGTCAATAGGTCTTATTTTCTCAAAATGGTATCCCATAAGTTTAATTATTTGAGTCGACAAAGCTCACTTCTAATATATATCTTTTTCTTCGAGATAATTGTATTTTGATTGAGTTATTAATATGTTATTGATATTGCTATACGGTAAAAATTACGAAAGGAAGATAGACCACAAAATCCCTCTTTCAACTTACCTAATAAAAAATCCTTCTATTCACAATTGAAAATAGAAGAAATTAGCACAATCGAAGGCTTTAGCCTAATGTCTATTTTACTACCCAAGCACCTTAGGGAATGTCAAAAATATAATTGAGGCTATGACTGAAAAGTACTCATAACTTAGATTTTTATGTCATTGGAGTTGATGGATAGTTTTGTTCAAATTAATTTTAATTCAAAATAAATGCCCTTTTTTTTACTCCAAATTTTTCTAATTAAATTAGGAAATTTTTCAAAAATAAATTTTCATTAGTTCAGTTACAAAACATTGTAATGCTAACTTATAACCAGTAATATTATTTTCAATTCTAAGTCTAAAATAAAAGTTTTATTTTATTTTTTTGCCAAAGTCTAAAATAAAATTTTAAATGATACGAAACTAAACCTTAAGTTGATTTCACTTATCAATTCTAGCAATCGTAAAAAAGGTTATCAAGGGTGTGCAACAAGTTATTCAAAATCAAAAACAAATTATCAATTAATCAAGCAAAAATAATAAAGAAATATTCCATACAAAGTTGCATATATTCAAGATGCAATTCAATATATGATATTTTTAGCGCAATGTTTAATAAATATCTTATACATTTAGAAAGTTTTTCCTTCAAAAATTAGGTACTACGGAGTTTTGTATTCCTAATATTGCTTCTCACTATTAAATGACATTTAGACAATTTAAATTTGACCGATTCAATCATAATCCCTATTCTTCAGTCCTTTCCCCTCGCTTAAATATGTGCATTGTCCTTAGTGTGTATAAAAACAGAGCAAAACATAAAAAGAGAAAGGAAAATAAAGAAAGAACTGGTACTTCTTCAATTTAAGAATGCATGCATTGAAACTTTGACATCTGATTGAAAATAGTTGTAAGCCTTTTTTTGTTGCAATTAAAAGCATGTCTTGAAAAGACAGAGGGAAAAAAAGCAAAGAGAGAGTAACATATTCAAGATAAAAGTAACCATTGTTAAGTAAGAGCCATTGCATCATGTAAAAACATTAGCAACATAAAATTACACTACAATGCTAATCCTTTACTACTACCATGAGTTCAAATAAAAGAAAATATCATAGCCATTCAGAATAATTCCAAATAAAGGAAAGAAAAAAAAAGCTATTAGTCTTCATCCTCTTCATCATCCTTCTCCTCTATCTCAAAGTCATCAATCGCTCGAGCATCCTCTTTTTCCTCTCATCCTCCGCCTCATCATCATCCTATGGTGTGATATTGTTAGTGACATTTGATGTCCCATGCCCTCAACGATCAGCTTCATCCCTGCTGTTAGCTACTCAACATTTTGGTTGTGAGTCTGTAATTTCTAACTCATCACCACACTAACTATCTATTGATTAAACTTTTAGTTTACTTAATGGTCTCTCCTTTAATAGTTGTTTACCTACTGTTGATAGAGAGTATTTGGTCACACCTTATTGGGCTTCATACCCACATAAAGTGGCAATCAGCCCATGAAGGGCCTACTCAAGCATTTAGGCCTAGAGACCCTAACAGGTCTTCGATCTAAGAAGGACCTCGACCTCAACCCCAGTGGGTTGACTCCTTAGGGGTGCATCAATGATGCAAGGACCCTAGCCTATTCCTTTAGCTCCTTAAGGACCCTGGTCTCCAGCAACTTACCTGATACCTCCATTTCCTTACGAGGAAAAACACCATTCTAGCCGCCCTCCATACTCGATTTCACAACCCACTTTATATCTAGGTCAATTAACAGATTTAGAGATATGCTACGTGGGATGAAAAGATTCCATGGTCCTCCCATTCTGTTATGATCATCATCTATAAATAGACCCTCACAATAAAGGTATAATAGATCACTTTTGATATAAGACACTAAGCTATCTAAGTTTCTCTTAAGCCCACCACTAACTTAAGCATCAGAATGGTCACATTAAATAATCTCTCGATATACCACTAACCGTTTTCTGTGTTTGTAGGCCCATTACTATACCGACAAATAACCACCTATAACACCTACTATATTATTTGATTAAGTTGTCAAATTAGAAATATTTTTCTTTTATATGAATTAAATGATGAATGTGATATCAAATGGTTCTTATACAAAGTGTTGAGGTGAATTAACCAAATTTAAGCGTAAATGTCATAATGAAATGGTAAATTACATAAAAAAAAAATCAATATTTAGGAATAAATTCAAAAAAAGTATTAATGTTTCAAGTACTTATAAAAATGAATTAAAGTTTTATAAAGCAGGTCTAACTGGGGATTAATGTTTTAAATGGTTAAAAAGGATTAACATTATATAAAGTGGTAGAACAAAGGATCCTTTCTTAAATCCATTTATTATCCACTTAAAATATTGATTCCCTATCTTGACAATTTAAAACATTAGTTTTTTATTTATTTATTTAACCTATTTTATGAAATACTGATTTGTTTTTTAACTATTTAAAAGATCAATGCTACATATGGTATGTGAAAATAAACTTGGAATGGAATTGTGATTTTAGATTTCATTTTCATTCTTATGTTTAGATGTATTTTTAAAAGCCAAATTCATAAGAACTGATGTTTCTAACTTTAAGGGAGAAATCAATTTAGAAAGAGAATCATGTTTCTATTCCATTCTCATTAATAATTACTATTAAAATTATCTTATTATACATTTACACATTTGTTATTCACACTTATTACTGAAGATATTTTTAACAAATATAATGCAAATTTCCATTTCATGATGTATCATATTAGTGAATGGAATTATCATCTTGTCACTTATGCCATTCCATTCCTCATATCTTAATGTATTTCATTCGAAACGGTTGATGTATATCAAACATGAGATGATAGTTATTTAAATTTACCTTAAAATGTTGATGCTTTTGATTTAATTTTCTTGAAATTGAAATTGGGCTTATTTGTAAGATGATATGTTCATATGAAATTACTGTCTAATTATTCATAGATTTGGTTATGGATAGGTGCATTTCATGTCTTGCAATTCAAATTATTAAATCCCGAATATACTCATTACAGTGTTTGCTGGGTACAACCAGTAGCCCATGAAGCTACTGAAAGATCGTTTGATACGAATAGGCAAAGATGGACAGAGCATAAGTTTCGGAACTAGAAAAGTAAAAATCATTTATATTATCAATTTATTGGCGGGTTAATTATAAAAATATTAATCTGTGTGCTTTGGCATATGTTTAACTGGTTTAAGAAAATTAACATAATAAAAAATATTATTAAATAAAATTAGATATATAAAATATTAAAAATTATTTTTTAAAAAGCAAAAAAAAATTGAGAAAAAAACTCTAAAATTAATTTTCTATAAGATGGAATCATATGTCCTTCTAAAATTATCAAATAACAATAACACTTTAAATGAAATTTAAATCACCTATTTCTCAAACTAATTAACATAGGGTCAGTTTGGATTGTCTGTTTTTCATCTGTATATGTATCGAAATAATACGTGTAAATATATCTGATTTACATATCATTTTATCTATATTTAATCAATTTGATCTATTAATAAGAACTGTCAACTATTTTTATTCATATCTATTTTTTGATAAATAATTTATTAAAAAAATATTTGTATCTGTAATTTACCAACAAACAAATAAACCCTAATGATTAATATGTTTCTAAATTGAATAAAAAATAGATAAAATTATTGTAACTAACCCTTTATTAAAACTTGAAACCCCAATACCTAAAAATGCTGAATATATCGAAACAAGATTGAAAAATTAGAGATTGTTCACATTCACCAAAATTTTTGTCCTCCATGGAATTTCTGCGTCTTCCAAACAGACACGGAATGCTATCCAAACAAGAGAACATGCTAATGTCCCATCTCCATAACGTGCATTTATGATATTTTGGTACGATATTTTTATAGTTTTTAAATAAATATTTATTAAAAATAAATATAATAAAAAATTAATAATTTATTTATAAACTGATAAAATAAATATAATATAAATAAATTATAAATATAAATATAATATAAATATCATAAAAAAATTTTCACAACCCAAACAGATCCAATCACAGCCTTCGTCGTTTCTCTCGTGATCACTCCGCTTTGTCGTACTTTTTCATTGTCAAATTAAAAAAGGGGAACCATGCTCTTGCTGTTTTATCACCAACCTCTCACAAAGTCTTATACCTCATTAAAGTAGAGCTGGACAAATGGGCTATGGCCCGCGGGTCAGCCCGTTTAACCCATTTTAAAAGCGGGTTAGAACCAGCTTTTTTTATCCCATTTAAAAGTGGGTTAATTTTACCCAACCCACTTAACTCGCGGGCCAAAGTGGGCTAGCCCACGGGTTAAGTGGGTTGACCTACCAACCCACTTTTATAAAAATAAAATAAATAATTATAGAGTAAATATGTATTAATGAAGGTTATTCTTGAGATTTTTTATACTTAAAATTAAATTTATGTGTTAATTATAACAAAGAATAACAAATTGATGCACATGCACCATAAATTTTATAAAATATATTATTATTGTTTTAAATGAAATATATTATCTAATAAGTTATTTTAGAAAACTTATTTTTATATAAAAAGTAATTAAAACAATAATGAATTTAATCATTAATATATATAACCTTATAAAACTCTCTTTTTTATTATATATATATATATATCTTATTCAATTAGTATAAATAAGTTAAATGGGTCAACTTAGCCCATTTAACTCACAAAATATGTAAGTGGGTTAAAAGAGTCAAAAAGTGGGCTGACCCATTTAACCCACGGGCTAAAGTGGGTTGGGTTAGGGTCAGGCAATTTTGGCCCGTGGGTTAAACGGGCCAACAAATTTTGGCCCGTTTAATCCACGGGTCAAAGCGGGTCGGGCCGGGTTGGCCCGTTTAACCCATTTGCCCACCTCTACATTAAAGTGCTGATAGACTCCGATTTCATGAAACATAATTGACTATTTTTTCTTTTTATAAATTAATAAATAATTCATTATTCGCCTCTAAACTTATCAAAAAAGATATTTTTATACCTTTTGATTTTTGATACCAGTGAGTTCTTTGAATATAAAAAATAATGATAATACTTTCAAAAACTGAAATTACAAGTTTAAAAATATTCAAATGTGTTTTATAAGTTTAGCATATCATCTTACCCAAATTAAAGATTATAAAAATTTATTCATAAATTATTTATTAATTTTTTAGCCTTTTTTTAAATTTAATTAGCTTTCTCTGTCCGTAGTGTGAACGATGTGACAAGTGTGACCATGGACATGGTCCCAAAAGGACTTTTGCGTCGGTTATCATAATAGTGTTTGTAGCGTCTGTCTCCTCCTCTCCGAAATCAATGTGCTGTATTGATTTATCTGTTTCCCATTAATTAAAGTCATTTAAACAAAAGCAGTTTCTGACCGAAAAAAACAAAAGCAGTTTAATTTTTCTAATGTTAACTATAAGATTTTATGGTGTGGCAAAAAAAAAAAAAAAATATATATATATATAATTTTAAAAAAAATGTTATATATGTTATTATAAAATTAATATCTTCTCTATTGGAATCCGGATTGTCAATTAAATAATTTTTTTAGTTCCACTTTCCTTTATCCACCGAAAACTTCTCCATGAACTTTCATTATTTATTTCTCCTTCACATGAAAAAATAAATAAAAATAAAAACAGTTGTCTTTTTCACTTTTGTTGTAACCATTTTATCTACGCGGTACCGTTCAACTTAAAAGTGCGTAACAATCATTTTATTAGTTCTTATTGATGACCAATAAACGATTATCTAACGAGGAGGGTTGTAAACGAATCAAGGCCGATGCGAGCTTTTAAAGACTCAAGCTGGACTGGTTTAAAATTAAGCGAATTAGAGCTCAAGCTGAGCTTTTTAACGAGTTTAAAATTAAAGCAAAAGCTCGGTTTGTTTAATTAAACGAGCTTAAGTTTGAGCTCGAGTTAAGCCGAGTTTTTTATCGAGTTTAACGAATTTTTGTCAAGCCTCAAATTTAAGTCTGAGCTTGACTCACCTAGATAGTCTATTTTTTTTTTTTTTTCAAATATAACATATAATAAATATGTAAATGTTGATATAATATATACATAATTATTAAATAGAAATTAGTTTTTATTACTTTTATTATATAGTTATAGATAATATATCATACATAAAAATATCTATAAATATGCTAACGAGCTTATTAATAAGCATACTAACGATCCTGTTCACAAGCTTATCACGAGCCGTCTCGCGAGCCTAAATCAAAGCTCGAGTTTAACTGATCTAGATAAACGAGCTTCACTTTAGACTTGGGTTTGGTTAGTTTACTAATCAAGCTCGAACCGAGTCAAACCAAGCCTAAAGCGAGCCGAGCTCGAGTAGCCCTAGTAAGGAGGTGTACTAATAGTTATTTTTATTAACAATTTCTTTGTTATTTTCATTTATTATATAGTTGTTCTCATATATTTTTTTCCATATGTTGTTATATTATATCATGTATTTAATTTCATTAACCCAATGTTTTATTTTTTTTAGATGTTGCTCTATTTAAATTTTGTACAAAAAATATGGATGCGCAACCACTTGCATATTATATATATATATATATATATATATGAAAAGATAGATTTATTTATTTATTTAATTGTATGAAAAAGTAATTATTATTTATTTCCAATGCGGAAACAATAAAACCAATCTTGTGCACCATGACTAGACATAGGCACCTAGTTAACCCGGCTCTGCATGACATGGGATGATTAGAACCTGATCGACTCGGTGGATTATGAACCGGGTCAAGGCCCATCAACCCATGACTTTAAATTTTTTTCTTAAATTCCTTTGTTGTTTTTTTTTTCAAATAAATATGACCCATCTAACTAGCCGGGTTGACGAATCATGACTTATATGGTCGGGTCGGACTAACGAGTCTAACCTATCAGTAGCGGTTAGTGACAGGTCATGGGTCAAACCTGACCTGCGCTTATATCTAACCATGAAACTATCTAGAACACGCCTTTTCCTTATAATGTGGAAAGACAGCTTTCAAAAAGAGTCTTTTCTTCTTTTCTTTACTTTTGAATAGTGGTGATGTTTAATTTGATCTTGCCATAGTTAGTACTTGCTTGAATTCCAATTCTACTTAGATCCTGGTTCATGGGTCTAAACTTGAGAACCCAAAACCATACTTGCTAACCATGGATCTAAGAGAGGCCGTAGACTTCTTGAATCCATAAGGTACGAAGCAATGGGTGTTACATGACATGTATTATATATGCATGGTGAGTAACTACCAATGGTATTCTAATCTGTACTACTCATTGAATATTTTTATCTTAACTTGAAGTCCAATACTTTCTTTCAAAGATAAAATTAAAAAAGAAATCTTTACTTTTATTGCTTGCTCGAATCCAGTAGGGTTGGACTTGTAAACAATGGGCTTGAATCGAGCTACTAAAGAAATCTGCAAAATAGAAAACTCATTAGTGACGTATTGAGCATGGGCTTGATATAGTCACTTCTATGCTTAAGTCAGTACTTTGCTATGACAAGCTCACAAATTGAATAAGTATGAATGGATTAGTGCAACATTACCTTAATTTGGAATGGGTTGTAAATATATATAGGAAACTAACTTGATAGTTTTTCCAATAGTGAGCAAGTGGGTGGGTGGGTGGTTGGTTGACTTAGCAGTTACAATATAGTAGGCTTAGTGGTGATCTTAAAGAAGTGTCATGACATTATCTTATGCACAGTGAGAAACACTTTGAGACCTACCGAGCATTGCATTCGATATGGAGGTCAGTTTATTATTAGTGACTTAGGAGGCCTGAGGGAAAGTTTATTAGCTCGGCCTAGTGGATGGAGGACTCAACTTGGACAGGTCCGAAGTCAGGAATGGACCGTCAATGGTCGTCCCCCCTACTCCTATTGTGTAGACAACCAGCTCTAGTCATAAGTCCAATCGAGTCGAGCTGGGAACCGCTTTATTATAGGTTAGGCACTATTGTTAGTTTCATACTTAGGTTGGTCTTTTCACGTATTAACATTTCGTGTTCTTGGCAGGAGAATGTAGCACGTGACAATGACTCACGAACCGTGAGCTTTCATGGTTATTATTCCATACTCTGCCAAGTAGTGTAACCTTATGTAATTTAATTTGAGTCGTTGATTCAACGACCAAGGTATATCCAACGGTCACCAATTTTGCTTTATTATCTTCATCATTTCATTCTTTTTCTAAGTCTTCCATAGGGATCTATAAATATCTTATTAGGGTAGGTAGTACATCCCTTTGTGCTTTTTCTTCTTCTTATTTTGTAAATCTTTTGGTCTTCTTATTTTTCAAATGGTCATATCCAAAATTTCTGACAATGGTCGGAAAGAGTTGTAGTTAGTCTCATACTGTTAGCGAGGCTTCTCACGATAAAAACCTTAAGGTAGTTTCGCCCATTCCTTTGACAATGCGGATTATCTAATTACTTAAGAAGTTATGGAAAATAAGGCAAGAGAGTATAACCTCATCATAAGTGAATATTCCACTCCTTTTCACAATAGTGCCCACTTATTTGTAACAGTAGAGTTTTGTCTCAAGGACATTTATCAGGTGAAGCTTCCAAGGAGAATCTTCGTAAGGTACGAGATCATTATCTTGTAGAGATGCCTAGTGAGCACACTGCTACTCTTTTAGGGTCGATCGACCCTACTCTATGGGTCCAAGTTTTGTGTTTATATTAAATGTATGGATTTTTGCTCGTGTTTTCCATTGTTAAACTTTGAAGAAGACGTTTTGAATCACTTCAATTTGAGTTTGGCCTAATTGATCCGAATTATTGGAGGTTATTGATTGCTTTTGAGGCTTTGTACATCGACCTCTATCGAAGACCTTCTTTGTAGTCTCTCCAGCATTGTTTCTATGATTAAGCATCCTAATAATGAATGGATGCAATTGTAGCAAAGAAAGAGCTGCCTTTCTTTACTGGAGTGGACTCCAATGTGAAAGATTGGAAAGGTAAATTTATCATCATGGAAATAGAGATGGAGACTCCATTCAAGACTCGTTGGGTGAATTTGCTCCCGAGTGTTCCTTTAGCCACATCGCCTGCTAATGATCAAGATACTTTGGTGAAGCTTAAGTCTTTTATGAAATGACGTCGTTCGATGGATGTCGGCTTCCTTAATGCTGAGTAAATCATAAAATTTTACGTAGAGTAAGGGTCTTGTTTCATGCTACAGGCCCTTTTTAAAGAGAAGGAGAAGGATGCTTAAGTTACGACTTTAGCACGATTTTCGAGCATTTGGGGTTATCCAATATTTGCGGAAGATATAGTTGTGAGTTTGCCCATCATTGCTTTGCATTGGTTTGATTTTAGTCATTTTTTCTTTTACTTTCACAAGTAACATGAGAAAAGAAAGATATAAAGACATCAATTGGTTTTTTTTACCCGGACCTATCAAGGGTAAGGTAGAAAGAAAGCTCCATCGGTAGATAAAAGACAAGACGTACAGAGCAACCATTCAGCTGCTGAGTAGTCGATGGTCCAAAAGGGTAAGGCACTTATAGGGCCTTTGGGCATCAAAAGAGGGGGTATCGGGTAAGGGAGACTTAGATTATCCTAAACTCTCGCCAAGAGGCCTCGTCAAGAAGAGGGTAGGGTTTTTGTTGTTCTTCCTATGTGTAGTAGTTCCCGTTTGTCAAAGGGGATGATCATAGGACATGGATGCAACTGTGAGGGCCATGAATCGTTCCTAGCACTGGTCATCATCCAAATGACTCGATCAAGATAGACTCTAATCATCATGAGGAGTATGTTCCCATACGGTTAAAGGCAAGGGGACTTCTGGGCCATTGCCATCTTTTCTCCTGCCTCAATTCGGCATGGGCCAATTAATCAAATTGAGTTACTACTTGAAGGTCGTCATTTCTTTTCTTTGGGTTCGTTGTCCAACAGAGGACAATCGACTAGGGTACTTTCCTTAATTAAGTATCCTCGGACTTGTTCTTATTATTTTTCACTATACAATTTGCATATCTCCTTTGTTGCTTGAAGAGAATTTCTAAGAGTGTTGTAGAGATAGTGTTGTGTGGTAGGACTTTCTAATGGGACATCAATTATTTATGATCAGAGCGTTCCGATTGGGATAAACATTTAGAAGAGGTAGATTTAGCTCCTACCATGATTTGGTTTTATTATAATACTTATGCTAGGTATCATACCCTTTACTACAAGTTGAAGGTTGATTATGACATCCTTGAACATAAGTTTCAAATGAGGGATTAGCAGGCTAACTGCTACAAGGAGAAGTTGACTGCTGAGAGGAAGACAAAGAAGTTATAGTATGAGTTACAAAATTGTGAGTTAGCTGCTCGAAGTAAGATCCATCTATTGAACGAGAGGCATGAGCTCCACAGGGATAATCAGGAGCTCTATGCTAAGAAATTGATTGTAGCAGTTATTGGAAGATAGCCGGAGAGAGTTAATGGAAAGCCATTCGGGTTTTCATCCCCACAAAACGGAGATGATGTTGCAAAGAGATGAGTTCCAAGCTGTAGCTTCCAAGGTCAAGCTTGACTTGGAGAAGCCTTATGAAGACTTGGATAAGGCCTAGAGAGATGATTATTTTATTAATGAGGCTTGGGTGGAGCAAAGAATGGAGATTGAGCAGGGCATAATCGGCGATATTATCTAATATATTCATGAACAATGTTCTTGTAGCACGGTTGCGTGGACTAATTTCCGTTCGTATCTTTTGGATGGAGTAGTTATCTTGGTGGAAGATGAGAATGTTGAGGGGAAGGAAGAGGATGTTGTTTGTGAGAGTGAGCAAGTAGCTCAAAATATTAAAGGGGAGCCATTGTTTGAACCTATCCTTGGTGCTACTCCCATATAATAGCTCGATCGGTTTGGAGTTAGGGGAGCCCATCCTGCTAGACATGACCAAGTGTTGAGGTTACTAGGTTAATTAACTCCCCTTATTGGTTTGATAAATTATGTGGCAAGTGATAGGTTGCCTGCTTCCTAGATTGGTCAGTTAGTAGAGGAGTTGAATGAGGAGTTAGTAAGGGATTGATGTTGTACATTAGGATGACTTTATTTTTTCACTAATTTGTTCGATCGGGGTGCCTACTTCTTATTTTTTCTTTTGTTTGCCTAGTCGAGATGCCGATCATTTGATGTAATCATTATCACTTCTTTCAATGCAATTTTTATTCAATCTTTTCCTTAAATCCTTTTCCTTTTTCCTTGAAGTCATTTGCTTTTCATACTGCATCTTTTGATTTGACCTTTACTCGTTTATCGCTTTCCAAAGGCTTGTATGTGTCGTCATTCTGAGGTTTGTGCTATGTCTTCATTAATGAGTATCTTATTATGGATCATGAGATTGCAATTGCATCAATTGGACAACTGGGGTTATGTGTCGATTGACGTTCCCAAGATACTACAGGAATTTTTCATCATTATCTCTTCAGCATTTTCTTATAAGTAGGTCGGAGGGGACATGTGAGGTAAGGTTGTGTGTGTAGGTGTGGGGGTGGGGTACTTTCCTCCTGTCACTTCATTCACAAACATTTTCTTCTTTGATTCGTGAGCGTTCTTTAATCTTAAGAGTAACATCTCTTCTTTTTACCATGGAATTTTGATATCGTGTTTGGCTGGAAGGGTCGAGTCCTTAATGTTGTGTTTCTCCACCTCCTTATTGGATGGTTCGGAGTCTTCTTGAAGGATTTTTATCCAAAGTAAGCCTTACTTGTTTACGATGGAAAGATCTTCCTTCTTGTGTTGTGGCATGTAATGAAGGCCATAGGTCTTTTTATTTCTAGTTATATGGAGCTTTTGACGGTAGAGAAAAAGTTTGTGTGCTCAAACTGAGCAGGTAACCTTTTACTATTCTAGGGCTTTTACTTTTACTCTTTCTCTTTTAGCTCTCTAGGATGGAGTTAGTAAAGAAGTACTTGATAAGCTTCACTCTGTCATGGGAGAGTTTGGATGCTTAAAGAGTTCAAATCGACTGGGATGGAGTCAGTGAAGGAGAGATGGTTGAGTTGTTCCCTATACTTGTAAAGGCTTTGTTGTCAGCAATTTTTTTATTATCTCACTTTGCTCAGTCTTTGTTTGTCTAGGAATGCTTAGTGTAGCTCGATTGGATTCTCATCAATTACAAGATTCAAACAATAGCATTGATTGAGAGGAGTTTCAGTGTTAGGAACACATAATGAAAATTTGTTGTGTTTAGTTAAAATGCCATTTTAAACTACCATGGCTGAGAAGCCAGTCCAAACTACTATACTTTTCTTCAAGTTAATATATAAATTTTGAAATTTATTTGCTTTCTTTAAAGCTTTCTTTATTTTGTTCGTTGCTTGAATTGCAATTTATTTACTAAGACACAAGTGCTGAGCTTAAGCAACTTGATTAGTTAATCCTTATAGTCGAAGCTTCGCTAAGGAGTTTAAGTATTTAGGATGGGTGCTGAACATCAGTAGACCAGTTAGTCACTCCCTAGGCTAGAGCCTTGCTAGGGAATTAAAGTATTTAGGACATAGCTATTGAGCATAAGTAGCTCAATCGTTGATCCTTGGAGTTGGAGCCTCACTAGTGAGTTAAAAGTATTTAGGGCATGATTACTGAGTGTAAGCAGCCTAGTCACTTAGTCTCTGGCATTGGACAACTATATTTTTAGGAAGTGATTTGGAATTCATCATTTTTGAAAACAAAGTCATTATAGTGGTAAGTATACTACATAAAAATATGTTCTTAAATAAAATACTTCCTTAGGCTGTCTATATTCCATGTTCTCGGGATTGGTTGTCCATTAAGTCATTCTAGATGGTATGCATTGTTATTGAGATTCTCCATGACTCGAACAGGATCTTCTCATATAGGGGCCAATTTCCATTAATCTTCCCTGGCTCCTATGTTAGCTAGTTTCGATACATTAAGTCTTTAAGTCTTTTAGCTCTTTTATAGTATCTAAGTTGGTCTTCAGTGCTATTAAGTTGACCTTCAAGTTAAATTCATATGTTTTATGGGTTGAAAGTTCTAGTTCAACTAGGTATACTACTTTTGTGCTGAATGTTAACCAATATGGTATTTCACCAGTAGTTGTTCGATGTGTGGTTCTATGCCCCAAAGTATATTAGGTAATTGGTCTACCCATCTAACATGATCTCGGTCAACCATCTTTCTAAGACCTTCGACTATGGTGCGATTTATTGCTTCTACTTATTCCTTGGTTTCGAGTGAGAGATTGATGTGTATTGGAATTTAATGTGATTATATTGGTATAATTCTCTAAACGTATCATTTTCGAATTAGGTGTCGTTGTTAGTGATTATGACTTATGGTACTCTGAATCAACATAGAATGTAGTTGGTTATAGAAGCTTCTGCAACTCGTTCCATGATTGAAACAACTACTTGTGCCTCTGTCCATTTAGCGAAGTGCTTGTTCACAATGATGATAATTTATTGGAGGTCCTAGGGAATTGTCCAAGTTTATCCATTCTCCACTAAGCAAATGACCATGGCTGGCGAGTGAGCAGATGTAGTTGCTCCATATATGGTGCGATGTAGCAGATACTCCATGAACACTCCTTCTTTTGGCTTAAGGTTCGAAAGTTTATGAGCTTTGGTATTTTCTACCCAGGGTATTTTGTAGATATCCGTACTAGAAAAGTTAGCTATCAATGACCAAATGAGCTTTAGGTACTTTATCATATCATTCTTTGGTTTCGTTCCCTCCCTTGATTTGTTGTACCACAAGATGGGAGTCCAAGTAGACTATCAGGTAGTTGATTTTGACTTCCATTGCTAACTTCAGTCCTACTATGAGTGTTTTGTATTCTATTTGTTGTTGCTTGCATCAAAGCTTAATTTAAGAGTAAAACATATTTTGACATTGTAGGGGCTTTGTAGATTATCCCTATTATCATGACCCTAGATAGGGGCCTAGGAGGATTATCCTAGAGCCATTATATCACATGTGTAATGATATAAGGATCGCCTTGCAAGTCAGAGTTTATAAGACTCTAATTACTTTTTCTCATAATATGTTATACATGTGTATATATTTAGAAAAGTAGTTTTGGAAACCAATATTTCCAAAAATCATAGGACTGTAGAGAATCGAATACCCTACTAATAATGAAACAGGGTCAAGAAACTTAGGTTAACTATCCCAATCAAAGGAGACTGCAAAAGGAATAAATCAAGTTTTAGGTCTTTTCTCTCAACTAAGTTTAATCCATCAACATTCTAATCCTTGACTTGGTCTTTGATACGCTCTTCACTTAGTTCTTATCCCAGTCCTAGTTTTATAAGTTTCCTACAAAAACAAACTATTGGGGGGGGGGGGGGGTAAGCACAACTAGCTTAGTGAGATAATTCCTTTCGCAAACGTACCCACAACAAAACAATGAAAAAAGCCCATTAACAAGTATATGCAATGTAACATCCATATGATCAAACAAATGCACACGATTATCCGGATACGTATGTAAAATGGATTTGTGCCCTCCATTAGGGGTTATGGAATCATTTGAATGGGTTAAATAACTACTAGGTCCAATGGCCTTCTTGAAATTTGCATGCGCATTTCAGGGTTTCAATCAACTATACCACTAGTCCCTAGATTTTCTTTACCTAAAACTATCGATCCGGCTCAACCACACCATGAGGCCATGTTCTCTAAACATCATAATTCCTCAATATGTAGCTAGATAGCTTACTTTTCCAGTCCTACGTAGAGGAGCAGTAGCAATATGCATATATAATTCTCTAAATGACATGCATGATCAATTTGTTATAATTTACACATAAGTCATCATAACAAGGAAATAATTCACTTAATTTAACCAATCGAGTTTTGATATACTTAACGTTTATTAATCACACATAAAAAATCACATACATAAATCCCATAATATCCCACAGGATATACCAATTTTATCTTTTTCTTAAAATCTAGTGCTCTACTTTACAAGCACATGCATGGATACATAAAATGTAAAGGAAAACTTACTCGTCCTTAGTGCAATCCTTAGTTAAAGTGATCCTTGGGAAAGAGGTCTCATATTCCTCATTACCTAAACAAAAGAAATACCCAAAATGAGTATTTCATCCAAATTTTACTTTAATTTTCTAATTATATTTTGTTATTAGTATCAAAATTTGGATTAGGGGAAATTCCAAATCAAAATAGTCATAACTTACTCATTTTAACTCGGAATTTCACATATTAATAGTCATTTTCTACCTACTTGAAAAGACTATCTATTCCAAAAGTTATTTTTAGAATTTAAGGTCTTTAAGGATTCGAAATGGGTTGGTATATATTGCATTATACATGTTTTAGCCCTTATTTTTCTTGTTTTTCAAACTTTTATTTCACTTGAACACTTTCTAGTAAACATAAAACATTATTATCTTTGAAAAGTATTTAGCGTTGACATTAAGTCATATTATATGCATGATCCTAGTGATGTTGTTTCAAAATAATAATTTTGCAGAACAATTTTTGGTGAAAAGTAAATATGTTATGTTTTTATATAAAACTATCTTTTAATTTGTGATATAATTCATTGTTTTAAATTTGCAAGCTTATGACTTGGTGAATCTATATATTTACTTTGAAGCTTTAAGGGTCTTATTTTTATTTCAAAAATTTCATTCAACACTTATTTTGGGAGACATGGTTCTACTTACTTTTGTTATAATATTTTAAGTGCACTTACTTTATTTTCTCAAGTTTGGTTATCACTAAAAATTAATTTTTTAGGGGTTCGTAAAAATAAATTTTAACTTAAAGAAAATTGTGTTATCATATTTATTTTGAATCTATGAATATTGTATGTTCCTATTAGTTTCTTAACTAATTAGTTTACGAAACATGACCTTCTTTATGTTGATAGATGAAATCCTTTTCAAGTGAACAATTTCTTGATATTATTCTAATTTTCATTAACTAAAAAGA
Source organism: Combretum micranthum (assembly GCA_024138025.1). Classification (NCBI taxonomy): domain Eukaryota; kingdom Viridiplantae; phylum Streptophyta; class Magnoliopsida; order Myrtales; family Combretaceae; genus Combretum; species Combretum micranthum. Next base: position 2,587,161 of record JAMXBD010000030.1, read on the forward strand.
ATTAAGGGAAGGCTTGTTTTAAGCTTTTATTTTTCATGGAAGAGAAAATTTGGCACAAATATTATAGGTAAGTTATAGACAATGTTTTTGTAATACAAAGGAAAATATTTTATAAAGAAAGGTAGTGGTGTCATTTGTTATAAAATGAGAGGGTTTTATGGTCCATCCTTATAAGTTTTATTTATGTGTATTATATGGCAGGCATATAATACATAAGGTATCTTTTTGTTTCTTGTGCTGTTACAAAAATTGAAGAGTTTTGTGTCTTTTCGTTTCCTGTGCTGTTACAAGAATTGAAGGATTTCTTGTCTTTTTATTTCCAATGTACTATTATGGAAATTGAAGGGTCACAAAAGTTTATTTATATCTTTACCTTATTCCTCTTCTTTCTAAATCTAGAAACCTCTCTAAAAAGATATGTTGTGAGTTTTTCATCAAGAGGAGATCAAGATTTTGATTCAGGTAAGAAGACCTAATCATGATTCTTCACGGATTCAAGAAATCTACATCTTTCTTAGGATTTTGCTTGTGGTTTTTGAAAGAGCTTTCGAGAAAGAACCCTATTTTGATTCAATATCTGGTTTTTGGAGATCTAATAGAATGTAGGATCAATTAAAGGTAAGATCTATCTTAGAATTTGTAATTTCTCAATATTAGCAAATTATAGGATTATGATCATAGTTTATTATTTGTCTGAATTAAGGTTCCGTTCAAGCGAGATCTACATGTTTTAGGTAAGTGTGGATCTAAACAAACCTTTGTGGTTCTAAAATTATAGTCTTTCCTAGTAATTGTTTTATTAATTGAGAATCTATATTTTGAAGGAATTGTAGAGATAACTAAAAATTTTGGTGAAAGCTGTGTTTGAAGGTTTACTGAATTGTGAACAAAAGGAACAGGTGTGTTGATCTTTTATAGATCTGTGATTAGGAATAAAATTTATGGAATTCAGGGTTAGGATTTTATTATGTGCATGAAATCGAAATTGATTGAGATATGTTGTGGATCAGGAATTCTTTTATGATAGAAGTTATGTTGGTGAGATTGGAGTTGAAGCAAATCCAAGTACGACCTTACCTTGTTTGTTGTATGTGCTTGTAGGTTTAGATATGCTTGTTGTATGTGTGTAGGGTTAGAATGTCAAATTAATTTAATTATATATGACATATAAAATTGTTTTGTTGCTTGTGTTTGGCTTTGGTTAGTAAAGACCACGCAGAGTGTGATACTAACGAGGCACCCTGATGATCTATGTGTGAGGTTGTCCTTAGTGGACTCATGCATAGAAATGATTCCATTAGATTAGGTTTTGGCAGAGACCGCGGTGTGTGGATGATTCTCCAACACCAATGTATGTATAATTATCTATTTTCTATATGATTGTCTTTTATAAAGTCATGAGTTACTCCAGGTTTAGGACTGGACCACGGATAGTTCTAAACTGTGTTGTAACTAGCTAATTTAAAAGATAATAATTTGTGTTTATTGCATTAGAAATAGTTGCATTTGAATATATATGTTGTGTGTGCATATGCATTTGTATGTGGTTTAGCGTACTAAGCGTTTTCGCTCATTCCATTCATATTTCAGGAACAAGAGAAAAAAAGATGATTTATGATCTTACTGGATATGACATCTTTGTAGATCATAGGGATGACGATAGTGAACTTGACTTTCCAACTAAGGAACATTAGAGGTAGAATTTGGATGCCTAGAGATAGGAAGGCGATTCAATAATCTATGCAGTTTAAGTTGAAACTATTATTAGTTTGAACACTTTATTTACTTTATGAGTTTAAGTTATCTTATGGGATTTTTTAGTTAAGTTGTAAGTCAAGATGATGTTGGCTTTGATTTATGCCAACAGGTTAATTCAAGAGTATTATTTATATGATGACTTGTTTAACAGGTACCCGTTATATGTAAGTATTAGAGTTGCATTTTTCATATAATATGTGGATTAGTATTTCATAATCTTGGCGTGTTCTTATAAAGAGAAGGACACGTAACGTGTTGTAACGTCCTCATTTTAGGGTGTTACAGTTTTTATATCAAGGAACTATCAATATTGTATTTTTGGAAAAACTCAATTGATATTTTAAAAGTTTAGTTAAGTGTATATTTTTATTCTAATGACAAATTTTCCCAAGTGTTGAAAATAAAGTCTTGATAGTTAGTTTTATAAAATGAGAAAGTTCCAATATTCACATCTTTGAAGATTTTATCATGACAACATCACTTATGACCAGTACATGCTTGAGCAATAGAAATATAGCTATTATGCCAAGAACAAAATTTTTAGCATTGACTTAAGAAAATAATTAAAGATAAATAATCAAGAATAAAAATTATGGGAGTCTTAGCTTGAAATTAAGGCTTCCTAAGACCGATTAAATTTTAGTCACCACAAAAATAAGAAATAGCAAGAAAATATCAAGAAAAATATGGGAGTTTTAGACTTATGTTAAGGCTTCCTAGGACTTACAAATGGACAAGTCTCCTTAGATGGCAAAATAACTAAGAGCAAAACAAATAAAGTGGAAGTCTTAGAATTTCTGCACAAGGTATTCTCGAGACTTAGATTATGGACAAGTCTTCTTTTGTTTTGACTTAATTAAGGACAAGTCTAAGACTAGAGATTGACTAATTTTAATTATTAGCAAGAAATAAATAAGAGCATTAAATAAAAAGACTTTGATTACTGAGAATAGGGCTCTAAAATATATATTTATAACTTATACATACTAGCATATAAAATGTTAAGTTAGCATTAAGAACAATATATGAACATAAACATAAACATGAAATAGAATATGACATGAAAAATATGTTATTTTTCACATTTCCATTCTCTAGCATATACTTATGGGGAACTCATATGAAAATGACAACATACATATTTTTCATGATATGTTGATATAATCTAAGGAGGGGTTTAATATTTTATCTAAAGATGGAAGATTGTGTATGAGTGGAAGAAGAAAAGAAAGTTGGAAGAGAAATTTAAAGGAAAAGTTTGAGAGAAAATTTAAATAGAGAAGATGAGAAATGATTTTGGTAGAGTTTTATTATGTGTAATGAAAAAGTGTGTATGTCACGCCCCAAGGGGTACCCTAAACGTAACAGTCCGCCATACTCAATATTAAAGCTTAAGTATGACAACTTTAATCATTCCCAGAAGCTTCGATATTAAGTGTAAGGTGTGCTCTCACAAATTTAAAGGACTATACATGAAATTATGAAGTTTAAGAAGATACGATAACAAATTAAGAAAAGAGAATTCATAATATTCGTGTCATTCATAACGATAGTCTTACAAGTCTTTAGGGGCATTCCCCTGCCAAAAACTATAAACCTATTACAAGAAATTTTGTAAGAAATTTTCATCTTATCTAACGCTAAACTTCATTTAAAGGAATTCCTTAACCAAAAGGAAAATACCTGACTGCAGTGTCCACGTAGCCTCAACCACAAATATGTAAACTGCAAAAGATATCTATAAGGTATAAGCTAATAGGCTTAGTGAGAATTATTTCTATAAGTAAATTTCTTGTGTAAGAAAGTTCAAACAATTTATTTAAGCAATCAAGTGAAATGCAACATATACGTGGGCAAATAAGACATATAATTTTCTGGAACTATATGTTGAATGGATTTACGCCCTCCATTCGGGGTTTGGTGATGTATAATCTCAAAACGAGTAGTTTTAGTTAAGTTATGCTTTCGATCATTACCACCAAGCATATAAGGTTTACTCGAGTTAAGCCATGCTTCCGGATTTTCTACCAAGCATTGGTTTGATTCCATGTCGCCAAGCAATTGCTTTCGATCACAACTGCCAAGTGTTGCTTTCGACCTTGCTACTATCCTTTTCACCCAAGGATAATAACCCCATGCAATGTGACTCACTTCGTGGTATGCATGAATCAATTTATTAAGACATCATAGCATCATTATTATGAAATTTAAGGTGATTATAGAATTTCATACATATCAAGTGCTATACTAAAACAAATATTTACTTACAATCAATTTTGGCCTCAATATTCTTAGAATCTTTTCAACAATTTTTCACATACATATTAATTTGTCTTTTCTTAATTCTAATGCGACGAAACTACAAGCACAATCAAGTAAAGCTTTTTAAGGAAATAAACTCACGATACCATGTCGATACTTCTTCTAAATGGATGAGTCGCTCAAACAATCCACTTAGTCGAAATAATCCCCGGGGTATGAGCATTCTTCCTCGGAATTGCCTAGTCAAGGAAAATACCAAAAATGAGTGTTTCGTGATAACTTTCTTAAGATTTGACAAAACTATGCCATAGGAACGTCAAAGTTCGTATAAGAGATTATTCGAAGTTAAAATGGCCACAACTTGATCATTTTAACGGAATTGCGCATACAATATACCGATTTCTATCTATTCGGAAAGATCTACCCATTTCTAAAACTATTTTCACCAAACTAGATTGTTTAGGTTCAGAATCAGTGGTGATTAGATTCACCACGAATTTTCCCATCCCAAAAGCAATTTGTTTCAAACATTAAACCATCAAAAAATTGTTTTGATAAATACTTAATTTATCTATATAGTTGAAAATTTCCTTTTTCATAGATGCATAGCTCATATTTTATCCATACTCAAGTGTTTGTTGTTCAACCAAATTTCTTGAGTAAAATAATATTAGTTAAGAGTGTAGAAAACCATAGTTTACAAGAAATCCATTTTGTAAATTCTTTAAAATGAATATTTTGATTCCTTTGTTTTCAAAGAATTACTTTTTGTTTATTTTAATATTTTTCTAAATAACTTTTTGATAAAATAAATTTCTTCTTTTTCTATATTCGCAAAATTATTGCTACTTTCCCTTTTTTTTTTTTTTTGACCATTTATTTGAAAATCTTTTAGTTTGAAAAACTCTCATTCCTTTTTATGGAATTTCCTTATATTATGTTTTTATGAAAAAACATTTTAGCACCGAAAGTTATTTTCTTTTAGGAAAAACAAAGTAATATAGAAATGATTTCAAAAAGCTTTTCAAAACAAAGTAGCTTTTAAAATTGTAGTAAGTTCTTCCTAAAGCTTGGAAAAGAATAAATTTACTTTTAAAACATAGATTCTACATTTCATATAAAACCATCCTTAGGTGATAAAAATCTCCTTTTTGTCAAAGTATAATTAGAGCTTTAAAGATTTGGACAACAATCTTAACGGGCATGATTATGATAAATAATAATAACAAGCAAAAATAACATAAATTATAAGTAAAGTCAAGTATTGAGAGTCTTAGTTTTTTCAAGGCTGTTGGGACTAAGAAGTAGACTAGTCCCAAAAAGAAAGAAACAAAATGAAAGAAAGAAATTTGTTTTAATTTGATGAGGTCAAGTTTAAGATTAGAGACTAGTTTTAAAACAACGTGAAATGAATAAATTGCGAAGAAAAAAAATAAATTACTTTGAATGAAAGTAAATAAATTGCAAATGAGCTTATATGCTCTAAAGAATATATATATATATATATATATATGTAGATACATAATAATACTTAGTTAGGTATAATAACAATAATAATATGAAAAAAAGTAAAGTAACAACATAAAAAAATAAATAGATTTTCATGAACAAGAACAATATATAAACATAGTATAGCTTCCATAACGTTTAGTTTTTGGAAACTCACACCATGATCATGTAAAGTTACATGACATGGGAAGAAGAAATTTGTAAAAAAAGTTTACCTAAAGAGGGTTTTTGGAGTTTTTTGTATGAATGGGTTTTACGTATGTGGAAAATGGTTTGAGAGTGTTTTTAAGAGAATTTTGAGAGTGCAAATGGAGAGAGTGTTGAGAAGAAAATTTTGGCGAGTTTTGGTAGAGAATTTGTGGGTAGTAATTATGTGAAAGAAGTGAAAGAGGAGGGGGGGTATTTATAGGAAATGAGGCGTAAATTTTTGTGCGCCGGCCACATTAAGAGAGAGGGGAGAGAGAGATTTTATTTTGTATTTTTGTTGATTAAATAAGTATGGTAGATGTGAAATAAAGTTATGGGAAATGTAAAAAGTAAAGGTAATAGGTGTATAGGTGTAAGAATAGGTGTTAGAAAAACTAAAAATAAAAGAATAGTGTAGAATAGTAGTAAATAGTGTAATGTAAAGTAGATATGACTAATAAAGTACCGGTAGTAAGAAAATACGCGTGTAATTACGATATCTGTTATTTTTACTTACTGAAAAATTATAAATATGATATTTTTGAAAACCTTATATTTTTACGAGTCTAATGGTATATCTAGAATTTTTTTACTATTCCAAGCTCCGGGACATGTTTTTCAAGAACTGTATCCGTTGGGGTTCAAAACAATTTGTGGTTTTACTAATATGATCTTTTTAAGCTTCCTTATGTAATTACGAACTATTCTACATACTAATCTCTTATTTACTTTCTTAGGGTTCAAAACAATTTGTGGACTTAAACCATTACATCTAACCAGAGTTTTGTTGACTTTAGGGTTTCCATTTGACTTTCCAATTAGGGTTTAAGCTAACCGATCACAAAACTTTGGGGGTTTACAGTGTAAGAAGTGAAGGAGAGAAGGGGTATTTATAGAGGAAAATTGGAGAGAATTAAAGTATGGAAAATAAATGAAAAAGAAAGCGAAAAGCGGTAGAAAAATGGGGAGGGAGCAGCTACTATGTGCAGCACATAAATCAAGGGAGGGAGGGAGAAAGACAGAGAGAGAGAAAAAGTAAAAAAGAAGTTGTGTGTAAAGTATAGTATAAAATAAAGTAGATTAGATATGTGTAAAAAAAGTAATAGGTGATGTAAGAGTTGTAAGAAAATGTAAAAAAAAAAAAATAGAGATAGATGAACAGTAATGAATAGTAAAAAGTAAAATGAACTGACAAATTAATTACTGGTAGAGATACAATGCACGTATAATAGATATAACTTACATTTTTATGAGTCGCAAAAACTATAGTTGATATTTTTTGTGAAACCATAAATCATCAAATGATTTTTGAAAGATGAATTGATACTATTTTATCATTAATTGTTATCCAGCTTTGTTATCTCATTTTGCGTACTAGCGATCGATTGCAGTAACTGTTTGATTGACTAAATTTAATTTGAAAATTCAAATACCATATTATCAAAAATAAGTTTGCATTGTTTTATTACTAAATATTAATTAAATCATATTTTCTTGATTTACATGTTTGTGATTGGATATGGAAACTGATCATGTTAAGGCTTGATGCAATTGAAGTTTTGTTGAATTTGATCGTTTTAGGACTTATAATATATATTCGGTTCATAATTTAACTTCATAATATTTTTCTAATTGATTTAATGTTTTATGGTTTTAGAAGCTATCTAATCAAATATGGATTTCTTAAGATTTACGGTTAACTTAATTTGACTTTAGGGTTTTAGTTTTGTTTTCAAGTCTAAGGTTTTACTTATAAGATTATCGTAAAATTTTGGGAGTTTTCAATTATAGAAGATTATTTCTTATTATTTCATGAATAGATATTATATAGATGTAATGCATCGATTTGCATGTTAGAGTTCAAATAGATGAATTGTTCAACGTAAGGTCTTCAGATTGATTAAGCTATTGGATTGTTTTATTGGTGATGTATTTTTGCTATACGATTTATTTTTAGGGTTCTAGTCTTTATTTAATTCATCTGATATCTTAGGATTATTGAATCTTTATTTGATCTCGTTTATGGTTCCTAGGGTTTTGAATTTTTGGAAATCCAAGTTTAATTAAATTTATATGATATTATAGGATTATAAGATTTAATTGATTTGATCTAAGGATTTCGATTCTGATTCGAATTTTAGGGTTCATGATGTGTTTTATTTATTTTACTAAAATTCCAATTAATTTTTCTGGTGTGGTTTTAATTAATCTACTATTATCATTTTTCTTGATTTACGTGTTTTCTATTATAATTATATGGTATTTGTCGTATCAAATGATTTGTCAGATACGTAGTTCCTTCTTAATTAATCTTAAGATCTTGTTATATTATAGGTTGTATTGATATTATGATTATGTATAAATTATTAATATAATTATTAAATTAAAATGGTGCTTATCACAATTACAATATTAGATAAGAATCATATAACATTTTTTACAAGTCGATAAGTTATCATAATTAATATAATATTAGTAATATAATAATTAATATTGTTAACTTATTAAAATTGTTTTAATATGTGGATGATGTATAGTGTTATTTATTATATAACAAAATAATATGGCGGTTGTTGTTGTTGTTGTTATTACTACTACAACGTATATTGTTAATTATAGTATACTTTTGATGCTATCATTATGGTAAATTATAGTAATAGTTTTTCATATATTTATCATGTGCCTAAAATAACCACATGATTAAATTAGTAATGTGGAATATTTTATGGATATTAATTTTAGAGCTTTTCTATTTTATTATAATTACTTGTCTTAAATTTTGGATATTTTCTGTATGTAATAAATTATTTATACGATTTGAGTGACTTCTAAAAGTTTACTTATTAAAGGAGGTGATGTTATTAGCTTCTTTAAGAGATTCCTTTTTAAAGGCTACTTCTTTTTATGACTGGCTTCTTTAAGGGGTTACAAACATCTTTAATTATAAATTCATAAGAAAAATATTTATTTACAATTGTTTTGAAAATTTATTTTTTAGACATTATTTGATTCTATGTGTTTGATAAATTTGGAGATATATTTATTTTTATTTGTTGAAGTTAAGGTTTTGCTTAGTGATTTATTATGCTATTCTTATTTGAGAAATTTTGGGGCATATTTAATTTTTTTTTTAATTATGTTTTGAAATTGATAGATAATTCTTTTAAGTTTACCAAAGCCTTAATAATTACTTCATTATTTCTTTGATTTATCATCACTTATTGGTTGCAAAAAGGTTAGGGGAATTTTGTTGATAGCCATTATGATTTCTTAAACTATATTGAATTGTTTACATCTTAATATTCTTAAATTGCAAAAAAAGAGGAGTGATTTTTGGTAACTTTTCCAAAAGCTTTTCAAGATTTTATATCATATTATTGTCAATTATCAAAATTAGGTTATGCAAAATTAGGGGGTTTACACCTGCCCCGAAGCCTTTTTGACTCGAGGATTCATCGACATGCAGGGTCCCTTCCAGTTTACCTTCCTCAAGGGCTTCTTCTATGTGTGTGTGTGTGTGTGTATTCTACTATGAAATTTGCTAATACTTGGACTTTAATGGCATCATGAGCCTTGAACCCTATCCTGTACATGCTTAATTCAATTGCTTATTTTATCATACGACTTCATGCATTGGGCTTGTGGAGGATGGTGCAGAGCGGTTGGTTAGTAAGTACCGTTACTTGATATGCTTGGAAATATAGCTTAAGTCTTATGGCTGAGAAGGTAATTGCTAAAGCAAATTTCATCTTTCTTCTGGCCCTTGGAATATGTGACTAATGTAGTGGATTGGTCTATGTTCGCATTAGTCCACTCAAACAAGGATGGAAGAGATGGCCTTTTTGCTCTCTGCTACGCACAAAACTAGTTCTTCTACTGCTATGGGTTTAGCTAAGACTAGTGGGGTTGTGAGGAATTCTTTTTTATTTGCAAATGCCTTATCACAATTTTCAGTCCACTTGAAGTTTGTTGGGTTCTTAAGAATCTTAAAGAACCCAACACATCAATAGACACTTTGGGATAGGAAGTGACTCAAGGTTGTGATATGGCTAGTGAGTCTTTGAATGTCCTTTACTAATTTAGAAGGCATCATTTCTAATACAGTCTTGATCTTGTTGGGATTTGCTTTGATTTTTTGTTGTGTAACCATATATCTTATGACTTTTTCAGATGATGCTCCAAATATGCATTTTTGAGGGTTCAATTTCATATAGAATCCTCTTAGTCTCTCAAAGGTCTCACGGAGATCCCTAAGGTAATCTTTTGGGTTTTTGTTTTTAACAATTATGTCATCCGCGTAGACCTTCATGTTACATTCGATTTGTTCTTTGAAAACCATTTGCCACTTTCCTCTTTTACCATATCAATGTTGGCCAACCTACCAACCATGTAGGTTATTTCTTCCCGGATGAATATAACTTTAAGGAGTTTCTGAACTTCTTCTTATATGGTGGCCTAACGAATGACGACAAAGTTGTGTTGTTTTTGTTGCACTAGTTTCATTTTTGGATCGATGTTGAACTTGTGGGTGATAACCATAGGGTCTAAGCTAGGCATATTAGCGGGTGCCTATGTGTGTATGTTGTAGTTATACTGGGAGGAACTGAACCAATTCTTTCTTAACATTCATTGATAATGCGAAGTCGATGTTTGTGGTCGTGAAGGGTTCGGAACCGAGTAAAATTTCTTCTATTGTTTCTATCGATTCGTCCCTTTTTTCATCTTTACTCATCTTTTTATACTTAGGGTGGTCGGGAATGAGTCTATTTGACACACTTTGTCTCTTACTAGAGCTTAGACATATAGCCTTTTAGATAAGTCTTGGTCCCCTACATATGCCAACCCCACTTGGTGTCAGGAATTTTGCCTTTAGGTGGCTGGGGAGGTTACCATGCAAAAAGGAAGAGGGTAGGTCGGCCTATGATCATGGTGTAGGATGACCGGTAGTTTACAACTAGGAACTCAACCTCATTTTGGATCTTATGCTTGTCGTTGTGTAACCTCATTGGCAGGGTGACAATTCCTCTAACTTTGACTTGCTGGTTTTTGAATCCGAAGATATCATGTTTTTACAACTTGAGTTGCTTTTGAATATTATCATCTTGTAGCCTATTGAAGGAGTGTACAAAAATGATGTCTGCGTTGTTTCCTATGTTGATTAGGATTTTCATCATGTCAAAACCTGCTACCTTTAATTTTATAACAAGAGCGTTTGGATAGGGTATCTCGACAACATCCAGGTTGTCATCAGCAAACTCAAGAGTCATATCCAGCTTTTCCCTTTCTGCTAGGAGCATCACTTCCTTTCTTTTGTTGTTTCTAGAGTATTGGGAACAACATGTCGATTGTAGTCCTCTGACAATGGTTTTGACTACTCCAAGAGCTTCGTCGTTAGTCTGGCGATTTGTGCAGTCAATGGGGAACTGCTGACGATTGTTTCTCCTTCGTTGGTTGGGTCTTTCGATGCCGTTGTTTGGGTCGACTAGATATTTTCATAGGAAGCCTTTTTTGAGGGATCTTGTAGTTTTTAATTAATAATAGCCATTGGTATTGTGCCCTATGTTTTGATGGTAATCACAACACTTACCTAGGCTATTCTACATCTTGGTCGGTTTGAGCATGATGCCAGAATCCCTGATTTCTAGGAAAATATCTTCCAGGAGTTTGGTTAGAGGGAGGAAACTAGATTCAAAGTATCTCCCTTTTCCTTGGGGCCTTTTCCTTTGAGCTCCCTATCTTTCCTTTTCTTTAGGGGGCTTGGTTGATCTTTGATTGACCCCTTAGACTTCTGGTCTTGCGGGTTTCTTTTTGTAATTTTTCCATCTCATTTCAGGCGGCAATAAAGTCTTCATGTCATATATATTTGCTGGCTCGTTCTTGGAATTTTTATAGGGTCTTAGGGTTGCTCTTGGCGAGAGAGTAGAAGAGACTTTCGTTCCTTAACTCCATGAATGGCTATCTGTATTATAAGTCTGAGGTCAAGACTGTCCACTTCTGTGACTGCTTGATTAAACTAAATAATTTAGTTTCTTGAAGACTCATCTTTTTTTTTAGTTTACCAAGAATAGGGAGGACTTGCCTTTCTTCGGGGATGTACTTATTGTAAAGTGAGTCCTCAATGCAGTTGCAAGACATTCAAAAGATGTAATGGAATCGTTAGCCAGTTGCTAGAACCAACTATTTGTTGCTTTTTTCCAGTGTTACAAGGAACACTTTATAGAAAAATACATCACTAAATATGAATAGTAGCATCTAATCTTTATATCTTTTGAGGTACTCCTTTAGGTTGGTTGTTTTGTCATAGAGCTTGAGCGTAGGCAGCTCCATTCCTTGTGGCCATGGCTCGTTAATGATTAACTAAGCTAAGGTGTCTTGATGGCCATTCCGATTGTTTTGGTTGTGGGGGTGCTCTTTTTGCTTTTCTTGATTTTCGAAATTCTCTTGACCTCTTCTTTTCGGTTTTTCAAGTGTTATGTCCTCAAATTGTTTCTTGAGGCACACAGGGAGTTCTATCTGCAAAAGCTTTCTAGCTTGGGTTTTTTATGGTGGAATTAAGGTGTTTTTAGGGCCATGAGAAACTTGTAGTTGTGATCTTGCCAGGTTGGCGGGAGCGTAGGCCGCTTCACATGGATAGTAAGTGTTTGCTTGGTGCACTAGGGTTTTATCATTACACGACTGTAATTAGGAGTCAAGTCTTCTCAATTCTAGCTCCTTGAGGCATTTCTCAACAACTATATTGCACTCAATAATCTTTGTTCTACTACCTGGTGAAGCATGTCTTCCAGGCAATTAAGGTAATCTTGTTTTAGGTGGCCGTCGGAGGCTAAGAGAATGTCGATTTCCACTTAGGAGCAGTCATGCCTTATGGTGTTAGGTGACCCTAAGGTGGAATTCAGGTCACCTTTAGGGCCATCTCCCTAAGGTGGTTTCTTGTTTTTGGTGCAAGGTTGCAAATTAAAGAGGGGACTTTTGTCTTTCTAGGGAATTTTCTATAGTATTTTTTAGTTGTTAGATAGCAAAACCGATGAATTCTTCTACTAAGGGCCAAATTTTCCTACAGATGACACTAAGTCGCTTACTCAAATTTGGTAGCGGTTAGACTTGAAAACTATAAGCTTGAATCGCGGCTAGTAAGCAAGTCTGCAAAATAAAAAACTTATTAGTGGCACGCTGGGTATGAACCCGACATAACTACCCCCAATGCTTAAGTCAGTAATTGCCATGACAAGCCCACAAATTGAATGAATATGATTTTAGTTATAGACTCAAGACATGTAGTACGTTTTTTAAAAGTTAAGGAAAAAAAAACATTCTTAATTTTTGTAAGATAAATTTTAAACTCAAAATAAAAGTTGGATCTAAGAGCAATACAGCCTTTAACCCATTATTTTTTTTAAATAATTGCCAAGGATAAATATTTATCTACAGACAGTCACATCTAATTTTAGTTGCAGTGTTAGTAACACTATACTGTAAAATATCCTACTGGTTAAAAGGGAAACTAGATGATAAAAATTGACTCAAAATTTTTAGAAACTTAGATTTTATTATTAGAAATCTATAATTATAAACTAAATTGGACAGGTATATTTATGTGCTTGTTTGTTATGTCAATATTTATTGGTTTGCTAATGAGAAAATGTCCTTATAAATGAAAATTATTTTCAGAAATACATTTTCGCTTCTAAAGAAATCATAATATTTTAAATGTCATGTATTTATTTCTATTTATATAGATATATACTTTTTTTGCGATTTAACAGTTTTAAACTTACCGGTGGCAGGACAGGTGGGAACACGGTTTGGACCCCACGCATGGCGGCCTAAGTTTAATTTCCAAGCTAACGTATTCCCTTTCCCTTTGAGGCTTTATTCCATTTATATGTGCCAGAAGCAAAAGCGAAAAGTCATCATGTAACCAGTAACCTTTGTACGAATTTATTTATTTCTCTTTTTTGGCCTATTAAGAAAATTAAAAACGAGTGGCCACGCAGAGGGTGCATACTGACACTTCGCTTTCTAGACATTTATCCATTGTTGGTACAAATCCAGTAAATGATGGGCATAAAGAGGTTGTAACACTCGGCTTTCTCTACATTATCCAATGGTGGTACAATAAATTCAGTAAGAAAATTTAAAAATGGCGCATAGAGAGGGTACGAAGCACCGAAATCGAGGCATTGTATTGTCTAATAATTGCCCTGCCGTCCATCTACCAAACTCAGCTTTGGACGTTTATACGGATTTTTAACTTAAAAATTTTACACTTTTAAGATCCTTTTCATATGAGAGTTTTTTTGATCAGGTGATATCTTTCAAAACATTTTATTACTTTATATGAAAATAAAAGTGTCGTGTAAACATAGATATTGGCACGGGACGATTTGAACCGCGAACCGCTCCGAATCCTCTTCGACGATTTTATACCTAGAAACCATCTCATCGGGGACGTTTATGAACTACTGGAGGCCCTACCGGAACCGACGGATCTGACGGTTCGTCTAAAATGAACCAGTAATTCTGTCGGATCGAGAACCGCTATTCTAAACTCGGAACCGGTGGTTCCAACCCAACTCCTTCAGAAATTAAAAAAAAAAACTAGTTGTAATTGCTTTTGTTGTTGTAGTAGTTAGTGTGTTATTTGTTGTTGTCGTAGTGGTAGTAGTAGTTAGTGTGTTCATGTTGTTGTTGAGGTAATATGTAATGTCTGACGCAATGAAATTTACTCGTCATCGTTTTCCTGTATGTTAATCAACTACTATGTGTTCCGTAATTATGTTTATTATTTGCTAACCATTATATTTTATTTGGAAAAATTTGAAATGTTTATTTTGGGTATAAATAAGTTGTAATTGCTTTTGTTGATTTTATGGTTTTTTTTTTCATTTTTTGATTAATTTTAAAAAAAACTGTTCGCTTGGAATCGGAACCGCCAGAACCAGCGGATCTGTGAAACCGTGAACCGCCCCAGCTCTAGTGGTTCTGGTTCAGTTCCGGAACCGACCTGAATCGTGCCGACCTTTATGTAAACATAAATTCCATTTACAAATATATAAAAAGAAGTGAAAGAAATCATGTAAAGGATTTTACTAATAAAGTGATAAGATCCTTGAGAATAATAAGTCTTTAAAATACTAATACGACATATTAAAAAATTTAGATTTTTTTAGGGCTGTGAATGATCAAAAAGTAAACTTTTAGTATTTTAGGATTCAATTTTTTTAATATTAAATCTTTATTTTTTATGTTAATTTCTAATAATTGCCAAAAGGTATAAATAAATACATTTTTTTGAGTCTATTAAATTTTCGGTTTAGTTGTTAAGATTTAATGATATGATTGGTCTTAAATTGTTAAATTAAATAAGTGAAATAACTAAATTGAGATAAATTAAACAAATTAATCAAAAAGGGTAAAAAATGCAAAAAAAAAAAAGAGTTGTAATAATATTAAAAATTCCAATATATGTAAGTTTAGAAAGCAGAATATTGAAACAAAAAGATAAATCCCATCCCACATTACTTCAATAATATAATATATATGTTCTTGTTTGGGGGTTGCCCATCATACGAGGAGAAAATGGAGATGCGAATCCCGTACATTCCATTTTAGGTTACCGTACAATGAATACTTTAGTAATGTTTCGCAGGCAACGATGATGCGATGCCAGGGCAGGCAAACCCACCACTGGCCCCTTAGTGATAATGGCCGACACCACCATTGCATCATGATGATTCCAACTAATGCATGCCCCACAGGGTATCACAGG
Source organism: Combretum micranthum (assembly GCA_024138025.1). Classification (NCBI taxonomy): domain Eukaryota; kingdom Viridiplantae; phylum Streptophyta; class Magnoliopsida; order Myrtales; family Combretaceae; genus Combretum; species Combretum micranthum. The sequence goes on from JAMXBD010000030.1 coordinate 2,602,645, forward strand.
CACTATAGGTATTGTTACTCTTAGGCAGAGTTGAACCCAATCTGCAACCTCTAGGATTTGAACACCAAACTTAAGGCTTTTGCCTGCCCCAAAGGCAGCACCTCTTACCAATTGAGCTGAAAATAAATAAGTGGGTTTTTGACCTATCCATCTAGAGGTCAAGCATGTAGAAAAATATATTGTAACGGTCTTACATCACATGTGGTATAATTTTTTCATATAATAGACTATCAATGGAGGGTTTGTCCAAGATCGGTAGGCCAAAGACCTACCCATTTTTTGCTCGTGTTTTAGATTCTACATTTCTTTAATGAAATTATAATAAAATTACTATATTTCATATAACATGTAAGTTTAATTCATACAATAAATTCACAGAAAAGATATTTTAGAAATAAATTACATAAAATTATTATCAATAGATTTGATATCATACATAAACTAAAATCTTAAAATCTGAAGATATCAATTCATTTTCACAATTAACATTTACTTTCATAAGAACACTTGTATACCCACAAAATTTATGAGACAGTCTGTTATACGAGATTTCGAAAATGTAACGGCAGAAGTAGAGCCAACGGTTGAAGGTAGTAAGGTACCCTCCATACCTTAGGCCGCCGGCCATTTAAACCAGGGCAACTAGGACAACTGCCACTAGTCATCACAGCTATAGCCTATAGCAACAAGGTATTAGAACCTATTGCAAGCAAGAGAACTGAAATGGCCTCGTATCTTTACGATCCTCTCAAGTACATCGTACTACCGAAGGCGAAAAAAAAAAAAAAAACTACATCGCCCTTACTGCATTCTTTTCAACAATATTAGCTTCCTCTTTAACTGATTTTTATTTTTCTTTTTATTAACAAAAAAAATCGTGGTGATGGTTCATACTTGGCAGTCGTCCACCGCCAAATTGTTGTTCAGATGATTGACTTCAAGCATTGGGTTAGAATCCATCAAATAAAAATGGTGGATTTTTTTTTTTATAGATATTTATTTTTATAATTTTTACAATTTTTTTAAGTAATGGGTTGACAACTGGACAAGGCAAATGACCCACATTTAAAAAGCCTTAAAAACCCTAAAATTATTACTATTATTATTATTATTATATATTTGCTTCCTCGCTCAACACCCCCACCCTCATTTTCACGAATCACCATGTTATGCCGAGCAAAGATGAATAGAATCCCATAAAGAGAATTATTCTTGAAATCTATTTGATGTTACCTTTTTTTCCCTAAAAGAATAATAATTACTTTAGGAATAGCTCTTTTATGATGTTTTTTAATAGTAAAAATAGTTATAAAATATTATAATCCAAATTCATCTATCAGAAGCCAATGAATTTATAGCATGATGTCTGGATGAGATAAATTAGATTCAAATATATTATAATTAAAAAAATCAACCATTAATAAATATCTTTATCTGTAAAGTATCCTTATTTTCTGACCGAAACTAACGTATTATAAGGTACGTTCACTAGTAATAACCTTCAAATACTCGTTACCAATGGTAAAAGAAAACTTGACATGCTTTTTTCTCACCCTCCTTGCATTCACCTACAATTCTTATTAGCATTGATTGCATATATTTAACAGTTCTTGTAAAGCAAGTAAATCATATGGGATGAAATTGTCATCTCAATTTCGCGCGCTTGTGTAATTAATTTAAAACTCAAACTTGCTAAACAATATACTTGTTAATTCTAGTATTAAATAAACAAGTAAATGATTAATCAAGTATGATACCTAGTGGAGCTAAGTAGGTACATGGTAGGTAATTTTCTACTTGGAACCTACATTATATGATCTCATATTTACGTTGTACCTTATACCCATGTAAAATCTAGAAGGTACATTGCACCTTGTGAAGCCTATAATATTTTTTTTAATGAAACCTTTGATTTGATTTTATCTTTTTTTTTTTAATTTTGGATTTATAATATATACATTTTCATATAGTATGTAAATTACCCTATTTCCATATATTGACAATAACAACTAGTGGAAAGTCATTTAAAAAAATAATTACTTAATATCACAAATTCTATAATACTAGGAATTTATTTATGTGTGAAGGCTGAAATGTGTAACAAACACTTGTAGGATCTATTTATATGATGTCAAACAAAATTTTAAAACCCACATCAAATTCCAAAATTAAAAACTTTGGAAGTGTTTCTATATTAATTTATCTCAAAAAAAGAACAATACTTCTATACTTATAAATTTAAGCACACACAACGAAAGTTCTTCAAAAGTAAAATTAACAAGCTCTACTAAAGTAACATAAAATAAGTTTTTCCAAAATAAAAATTATTAGAATGTAATCTATATTTGATAAACTTGGACAAAAGTAATCACAAAATAAAAAAATGGAGTATTAGATTTTATTTCTTATCTATAAATTTTATTTTATAATCTTTAATAGGAGTTCATAATACCTTGGAACTTATACCAATACTCTTATATATTAGAGTAGGTACAAGTTCCATGATACCTTACCTTATAAAAACAGATTCCAAAAAATTTGTACCTGTATCTTATCCTATAGCTCTTAATACCTACTCGAACCCTACTTAATTGAACAGGGAATAAATGTGTATCCTATATGACAAGGTCAACTACTCACCTCTAATATCTAGTAATTAAAAATTATAAAATAGATTTTGTGTTAAAAAAAATGAACATTATGATATCTACATTTGATTATAGCTTCAACTTAATATTTAAATTGATTTAACTCATTCGATTAAGGTGGCATGGCTTAAAGAATCAAGTTCATATATACATTATTTTGAGATGATTAAGGAAAATTTGATGCGATAAGCTTAAAAGCATAGCTTATCAAAATTGATCGTCCACCAGGCTTATGCATAATAAAAAGTCCTTAATTAGCGTAGGTCCGTTAGATTAGAGAACTTAGGATTCTGATAAACCTAATTTATAAGTGTTAAAATATGCTTTTATTGATCATTTTAATATACAATATTATGAAATAACACTTAAAAATCTTTATATTTTGATCTCAAGTCTTCAAGATGTTGATTTCAAGAAAAGGAAAGTTTCACAATGTTTCATGAAATTTAGGGGCTGTTTAGGCAAGAAAATAAGACGATTTTTAAATGACATGGCCATATTGTGAAGTCATGTCCTTCCTAACGTTTAGAGGACAACTAATTGCTTAAATGGTTCTAAAGTGTGAATTACGAGTAAAGGAGAGCTATGCCAAGTTTTGTGAGCTCTAGAAGTAATTTGATCATGAAAAAGGCATTTTGTGTTGACATGACATAAACATGGCTATGTTTGAGCCGTGTCTCATGACAGGACCAAATGACGTGACTTGCTAGAACATTAGACTTCTTATATACAAAATCTGGCACAACCATACGACATAACTTTTCTCTTTCATGTCTTTTGGACAGGATGATATATTAGGAAAACAACTCAAAATTGGAAAGATGTTTCTTAGGCATGAAGAAAAAGCGCATCTTAAAATGATCGTGGAAAGAATGAAAGGCTCCAATCAGGGCTGTAAACGAGTTGAGTCAAGATGATACACTATCAAGCTCGAACTTCACTCGAATGAAAAAACTCGAAACCCGAACTCATCGAGTTTTAATTTTTAAGCTCAAATTTAACTTAAATTAATACTCGATAAGCTCGGAATCAACTCAATTAGGCTCGATTATGATGTACCTAAGAGAACAATCATTACGACATCACAAAAAGAGAAGGATAACGTAACAATGAATCATATGTATCCTAGAAATCCCACGCAAAGAAAGTAAAAAAGATATAACACTAAAAAAAAAATTGATATGACCCACAACAACTTGTTAATGTTTGAATTTGCCATAATCCAAATATTGATAAGAGTAAAATTCGCTATAATCATAGAGGATTGATAAGAATTAGGGTTTTCTTAAAGAGAAAGAAACTTCATTCATCAAATCAATATTGTCTATTACATCAATAGAACTTTCTATTTATACTAATTCTTGACTTGTAAAATAGGAAAGTAACAAAAATATCAATCTCTATTAAAACAATAAAAAAGAGGAAAGCAACTAATAAATGAAAGATTTAAATATATCCAATAATACAATAGGAAAGTAGATTTAAATCTATCTAAGAATTATTCTGATTAACGTGCCAAAAGTATCGCAGACTGATCCATGAGTAAATCTTGATTTAAGTAATGCCACGTCATCTACTGGTACTAATTAGGCTCCTTTGAAAGCATGGTCGAGGGCTCGACAAAAGATATGTTAGGGTTCAAAACAGTCTTTTTGATAGCCACTGTTGAGGCCATGGTTGAGGGCTTGACTAAAGATATATTAGGCCTTGACCAGTTCTATGGTATCAAACATACCTTACCCTACTCGACTAAAAGCTTTTTGGGCGCAACAACTCCCATTTTGGGCTTGATGACTTCCAATACATGAATTCTCTAATGTTGCTACCAATATATATGAGGCACAAGTTGAGGGCTTCTTTCCTTTGTTTTCATTACTCCATTCCTCTTGTTCTTCCTTTAATATTAATAGATTATAATCCAAACAATCATGCTTCACATGCAATCTATATGTAAAGATAAATTTTTCTTTATCTTGCACCAAACAATCTGTCATTATTCTCGACGTAAGATATTGCAATACTTTAGCTCTTGACCTTATAATAGGACCTTCAAGTTGATTCCCATCATATATGTAATGTCGATGGAGATTTGTCCTCAGATCTGATGGTTCTTCTACAACATAATCCTCATCAACCTCATTGGGAACACATGGTGAAAGATCAAAGATATTAAAAGTTGTAGAAACTTCATAGTTTCCTAGTAAATCAAGGTGACAAATATTATTGTTGATCTTCTAAATGATGCGAAAAGGATCGTCAGATCTAGTTAATAGCTTTTGAGATTTCTTATTAGGAAATCTATTTTTCCCAAGGTGTCTAAACAAGATCTCCTAGATTAAAGGACTTTGATCTCTTATGCTTATTCCCCTACTACTTTTGTCGCTCTTGAGTCTTCTTGAGATGCTCATAAGCCTTTGCATGTATTTTCTAAATTCCTTGTGCTTACTCAGCTCTGCTAATACTTTTCCTCCATTGCAGCTGGCTATGGGTCGACCTATTGTAAGCAAATTCAACAATAGGTAAGCACAAATCCCAATTAGTAAGATTCTTACCAACTGTAGCTCTAAGTAAGGTGCTAAGAGTTTGATTAACAACTTCTTCCCGTCCATCTATTTGACGATGACATGAAGTGCTATGCATTAGCTTAGTTTCTAATCTTCTCCAAAGAGTCTTCTAGAAGAAACTAAGAAACTTGATATACCTATCAGATACAATGCTATAGGAGACACCATGCAATCAAATTTTTTTTTTTTGGAAAAATAAGTTAGTAACCTACAAAGCATCATTTGTTTTATGATAGGGTAGAAAGTGTGCCATTTTGCTAAATCGATCAACAACAACTATGACTGAATCCCAACCTCTTTGTGTTTTGAGCAATCCAAAAGCAAAATCCATACTAATATCACTTCAAGGTCGTGTAGGTAAAGGTAATGGCATATACTCTACCTAAGACTCTTTCTTTCCCTTCGCTTTCTTAAAAAGTGCACATTTCTCAATCACTCGATGAACATCTTTCATCATTTCTTTCCAATAAAAATATTCCTTTAATAATTCTAATGTCCTCTTCTCCCCTCAATGTCTAGATAATCCATCGGCATTGCTTCACGCACTGATAATTCCTAAATAGTTCCAGTTGGAATACAAAACTTCCCACATCTATACAGAAATTCATTTGTTAAATGATATCCATCCATGGTCATTCCTCCCACAATTCTAGTCATTATAGACCCAAAGTTGACATCTCCAGCATACTGATTGTTCATTATTCAAATCCCAACATTTTAATTTATAGAGATGTGATAAGAGTATACCTTTGTGACAGTGCATCAACAACCACATTGGTATTCTCCTTCTTGTACTTAATAACATAAGTAAAACTCTCCAAGAACTTTACCCATTTTGCTTGTCTTTGAGATAACCTCTATTGAACCTTATGATATTTTAAGGTCTTGTGATCAATATATATGATAAATTCCTTAGGTAGCAAATGACGTTGCCCTGCTATGAGAACTTAGATCAAAGCATAGAATTCCTTATCATATATAGAATAATTTAAAGTAGCACCACTCGATTTTTCACTAAAATAAGCAATGGGTCATTTCTCCTGCATTAATACTGCACCAATTCCAACTCATAAGGGATCACATTCTAACTTCAAAGTCTTCTCAAAATTTAGAAGTGATAGCAGAGGGTCGCTAGTCAATTTGGCTTTAATCTCATCAAAACTTTTCTGTGCTTTATCGCTAAAGGCAACATTTTTCTTAGTAAGTTCGATGAGTGGACTCACAATACTACTGAAATTCTTGATAGAACGTCTGTAAAATGATGCAAGTCTATGAAAACTTTTGACTTTGATAGTAGATGTAGGTACTGACCAATCAATAATTGCTCGAATCTTCTCCCATCTACTTAAATTCCTACTCAGTAATCCCAAATCCCAAAAAGATAACCTCTCTTTAACGTAAAGAACACTTCTTCAAATTACTATATAGTTGTTCAGACCTCAAAACTTCAAACACCATTTGTAAATGGTTCACATGACTGTCTAAATCTCTGCTATATACCAAAATATCATCAAAATAGACTATTACAAATTTTCCTAGATATTCTCTCATTACATGGTTCATTGGCCTCATAAAAAGTATTAGGCGCATTAGTTAAGCCAAATGGCATTATTAACCACTCATACAAACCATTTCTGGTTTGAAAAGTAGTCTTCCACTCGCCTCTTGCTCTCATGTGTATTTGATGATAACCACTTTTAAGGTCTACCTTTGAAAATAATTTTAGCTCCATTCAGCTCATCCAACATATCATCGAGACGTCGTATTGGGTAATGATACTTGATGGTAATCTTGTTAATGGCTTAACTATCAATGTACATTCTCCATGCCCCATCTTTCTCTGGTACCATCAAGGTAGGTGCTGCACAAGGGCTACCACTTTCTCCAACATATCCTTTCTCCACTAGTTCATCAACTTGCCTCTTCAACTCTTTATATCTTTAGGATTCATTCAATATGCTGGCCAATAAGGCAAAAACCCGAGGTTGCAAGTCCATAGCATGCTTTATTCTTATAGGATGTAATCCTGTAGGCAAATCCTTAAGAAATACATCATCATATTTGGCAGTAATTGTTGTATCTTCGAAGGAAACGAATCCTGCTCTTGTATCTCCACTACTTATTTGATCTGAAGCATAGAAACAAGTTTCCTTGCCTTTATATCTTGAAACACATCATCTTTAGTCATTAAAAGTGACTTCTTCTTCATAATTCTACTCATCTGTGTCTGGGCCTCCTTTACTTTCGAGGGTGACGTAGGCTTCAAGATCATTCTTTTGCCATCTTTTTGGAAAGCATAGGTATTCCAATATCCGTCATGAAGAACTTTATGATCAAACATCTATGGTCTTCAACCTTATCTTCCCAATCGAGATAATCATCAGGGGATTGACCTCCTAAAAAGGAAGGCATATGAAGTTTCACATGTTCTAACCCCTTTGGTGGTCGAAACTCTCTATCATAGGCATCACCATGTTCTACTTGATTCCTTTTAACATCTCCTTGCCTGTCAAGATCAGGCAATAGTAGTAGTGGTGGTGCTTCTACATGAGGCGATAACACATGAGGCTTTTGCAACAGTTGTTGAATTGTTTGTATCAAGGTATTAATAGTATCATTAAAAGTCTATAACTTTAGACTCATACTCTATTCAACACAATTATTTCCATTGTTAGGGTTTCCCCTGTTTTCATGAACTCTGCTATTAACCTCTTCATTGAAATTGCCATGTATGCTTTTGTTCGACATTCTTAATCAGGCACGATCAAAACAACGATAGAAACAACTAATCGTAAACATGTGCTCTAATACCAAAAATTATGGTGTGCTTAGGAGGACAATCGCTTGGACATCACAAAAAGACAAGGATAATATAACAACGAATCTTAGTATCCTAGAAATCACGTGTAAAGAAAGTAAAAAGGATATAACAATAACAAGAAGTTGATATGACCCATAACTACTTGTTGATGTTTATACTCGCCACGATCCGAAGATTGATAAGAGTAAAATTCGCCACAATCACAAAGGCTTGATAAGAATTAGGGTTTTCCTAAAGAGAAAGAAACTTCATTCATCAAAATTAATGTCATCTGTTACATCAATAAAACTTCCTATTTATACTAATTCCTAACTTGTAAAACAAGAAAGATAACTAAAAACAAGAATAGAAAAGCAACAAAAATATCAATCAATCTCTATCAGAACGATAAAAAATAGGAAAGTAACTAATAAATGAAAGATTTAAATCTATCCAACAATATAATAGGAAAGTATATTTAGATCTATCTAAGAATTGTTTTGATTCATACGCCAAAAGTATCGCGGATTGATCCATAAGAAAAACTTGATTTAAGTAATGCCACGTCATCCACTGGTACTAATCATGCTCTGTTGAGAGCATGGTCGAGGGCTCGATAAAAGATATGTTAGGGCTTGGCTAATTATTCGGGTAAACACATTTATTGCCAACCACTGTCGAGGCCATGGTCGGGGGCTTGACTAAGGATATATTAGGCCTTGAATAGTTCTATGATGTCAAACAGACCCTATTGAGGACATGGTTAAAGGCTTGGCTAAAAGCTTTTTAAGCGCAACAACTCCCATTTTGGCCTCAATGACCTCTAATGCATGAATTCTCTGATGTTGCTATTGATATATTTGATGCATAAGTTGAAGGCTTCTTTCCTCTGCTTTCATTACTCCATTCTTCTTGTTCTGCCAATATTAATAGATTATAATCCAAACAATCATGCTCCACATGCAATTTATATGTAGATATAAAATTTTCTTCATCGTGCTCCAAACAATCTGTCATTTCTCTCAACACAGGATTTTGCAATCCTTTAGCTCTCGACCTTGTAATAGGACCTTCAAGTTGAGTCCCTCAGATTACTTTGATAAAGATTAATTAAATTAAAAAATAAGTTGGTATTTAGGAATAAAATATGATTTTTATAGTTGACTTGGTCTTAAAATATAATAAATGTGAACCATTAGAAACAAAAGAAAGAAAAAATGGGGCAAAGAATGAAAATATGATTTAAAAAGGGAAAAAACACAATTTTAATTTTTTTTGTAAAAAAAAAATCTAAAAAACTTGATTAGGCTTGTGAGCTACTTGCATCAAGTATTTCAAAACTCAAACTCGAGCTCGACTCCAGTTTGACTCGATTGCATTGAGTCGTGTTCGAGTTATCATCAAGTCGAACTCGGATAACTCGCAAGTAGGTTTGATTCGCTTACGACCGTAGCTCCAATCTCGACATGTGCAAGGACATTAACAACTTACTCACGTTGAGGATTTAGTTTCCTATTTTGGAACCTTAACTTGCTAATGAAGAACAAGAGACTTTCCTTTTCTTTCAATCTTCAACTTTCTTATTTTACATGAAGAAAGCTTCCTATTTTAAAGCTTGAAGAGCTACTATATATGGAGAAGATCCCTTAATAGTAAGAACAATCAAGAGCTTACAAGTTTGCTATTACATTACTTAGATTATTAGTTGCAAGTCAAAGTTGTGCTTCATTCGAATTGTAATCAGGGAGTTAAGCTTTATTCTTTATCTTTTTGTGCTATTGTTACTTCTCCTATGAAGGAGTCCAACTACTTTAGATTTAATGAACCCTAGGTTGGTTATTAGTTTTTATTGTTTTCAATATATTAACTGGTTTCTCAAATCTAATTGTATTGTTTAAATTGTTTATCTTGAATTGATTGTGCGCAATATTGATTCTTGATTTGATTTTCATGCAAAGTAATTGAAAAATTGTTTATATGATTAGATCCACATAATTGGAAAGAGTTGCATGCAATCCAATAACTAGGACGATATAATTGTTTGAGATTACGAGAAATCCTTGCATGAGAATTTGAGACTGTTAATGCTATCTTAGGAAATTTAATTCAATAGAAATTTCAGTTAAATCAACCAAGAATTAAGATTCAATAATCTTAAAAAAGATATTGAATTATATTACAGATTTCTTCCATTCAAGAATATCAACAATAAAATTAGAATTATCGTTAGTGTAATCACATACTACTTAGTGCAGTGTGAATTCAAACTCTAAACGCTTTTGCAATTTGGTTTATCCTTAGAAAAACTTGACTTGTGACATTGTAGTTAGTTAGTAGTATTATATATTCTATTTGACTGACTCGATTTTGTAGGCTAAACAATAAGAGAAAGATAAGTATTAGTACTTATTGATCCCTATGAGAATGACACTCGTATTCAATCCTTATACTATCGTATTGATAAGTCTACTAATGCTTGTGTACAACCATAGGTAGGATTTGAGTTTGAAATTTTAACTTGTTATTGATTTTTTTATTGCGATCAATCTCATACCAAATTCATTAATGAAAGGAAAGGGAACGATTCCATCACTCATGTGATCAAATAGATGACATTGATGGCCAAATTTTATTAATTTCTCCACTCCATCTTTATTTGGATAAGCTAGAATTTTTAAAAATGTCATTATGCTGTCGACTTTCCTATTCAAATGATCAAACGCTTGCATACAATCATGAACACATTTCATTTCATCAATTATAATGACCTTTGATGTTTTTTAGCACCCTCACCCATTACAAAGTGTTTTTAAGCCTATAATGATTGCGTAGTCCTCCATTCTATCCACTCCTTTCTTAATCACCCTTCACATGTTGCTCCAGGGCACATGTGATGTGTTACGTATGTGGCATATAAGTGACTTATGTATATGAGCTCATACACCTACAAACTTCATATACTTATGTTTAAATAACACTCAATGTTTTGGTAATGGTTTTGACATTATTTTTAAATGATTACACGACAAAAAGTTGTGGTGTAACAAAAATAATTATTAGATAAATGGTCGATGATATTATAATGAATCTAAATAAATTAACTATTTGTTTGTATTTTAACTGTATAATATATTTCATTAAATATATATTTTTATAAATTTTGATATATTGACATGGAAATACTCATTACCAATACTTGATAAATTATTATTATACAACATCTTGTATTATATAGTATTAGCGGACATCTACCTATGTTGCATTTGCCTAAAATACTATATTAATGAACCAATAGTTATATATAAAGTAATTGCAAAAATTGTTGTAAGTCCTCTTGAAAGGAGGCAAATATAAAGAAAGAAACAAATGCAAAATACAAAAAAACTAACACATAAATTACTATAGAGAACTTCTACAATCATGTTAATGAGATCATCCTATTGATCCTTTTACTATTAAAATAAATATAATATTTAATAAAATAAATATTTTAGTTGTGTAATTACAATTGAGTGTATCTAAGCCATTAAATAACTTACAAATTCAATCATATAAAAAAAAATGATACAAACATATTATGATATACGGTGTATCTTTTATTTTTAGTATGAACATATATTGTGGATCTCATAATTTGGAGATATCATGTATTTTTAATAGCTTTATTTTTGTGATAGCTTGTTTTAGTAGATATCTTGTATAAAAAGTCTTTGATATGTCTCTGTATATATTCATTTTTTGAGAATCAATACAATTGTAATGCAAAAGTAAGAGAAAGAATCACTTTCCACCTTGGTTTTGCTAAAGCGAAATTAGGGATTGTATGCTGGTTAAAGGAGGAAGAAAAAACTGTTGAATAAAAGATAGAGGGAGGAAAAAGGAAAATGATTTTCATATTCCGTATTAATAAAGCAAATCTTTAAATCCTAGAAAATGATAAGAACGCCTTAATTTTTAAAGCTCATAAATGGGATAAATTATATCGAAAGTGATTAATTTTTGGAGGTAAGCTTTAGTAGGAGATCAATAATTTAAGTGGTTAAAAAATAAAGTTAATGTTATATAAAGTGGTACAAGTAAGAGATCAATAATTTAAATGGTTAAAAAAATCATTGTTTTTAGTGAGTGATAGATAAACATAAAAAAGTAGTCACTTATTTGCTCCGCTTTATATAATGTTAGTCTCGTTTTTTCAAACCATTTAAAATATTAATCCTTTATCTACGTTACTTCATATAATATTGATTTTCCTAACCATTTAAAATATTAGTATCTTATTTGAACTCACTCTCAAATATTAATTTCTTTCGGTGTAATTTAACAATTTTAAATAATATGTTATTTCAACATTCAAGAGAAAAAAAAACAAAATCTTTTCATGATATTGGATTTTAGGAGCCATTTTATGTGGAATTATAACTTATAAGCATATCTGAAGGTGACAATTTAAGGTAGGTGGAAATGTTTTACTCTATAACGGTAATGATCTTCCTTAATTCACTGTTTTTAATACAGTTGGAGAAAACTGAAGTGCCATTTGTGTGAGTACGTGTTTCCATGAGATCCACATGATTTAGTAGTACATCCTTTATAAAACCATAGCAAGAGTAGGTATGAATTTAATGAACCATAGCGGTTTTGGCAGTCACTCCAAATGACATACAAATATCTAATTAATCTTTCTTTAAAGAATAACAATATTAAATAATTTACAAAACAAACTGCCAAATTATGACCGTTTTAATCATTCAGTTCATCTAGATTTTATTTATCTTTTTGTTTTAGCTTTTGAAAATAAAAATAAAAATAAAAAATGTCAAATATGAAAATATAAAAAAAAATGAAAAACCTTGATCTATTATCATTTTTTATTTAATTTGTTAAATTTTAGAAAGCTAACTTTAACAAAAAGGGTAGTTGGATTTCTACTTAAATCCCTTTTACCTCCCCCCTAAATTTAGTCCTAAAATAATATCATAGGTTATAAAAATAAAAACAAGAAAAGCTTAAGTTGTGTTTAATGCGTTTTTTCCCCCATGAATTTAATATGATTTCATGTATTTTTTTTTTTTTGCTCATTTACTGCTTTTGAAAGGAAATGTTATATCTTTTATCCTTCAATCATAATTAATGTAGACACCATTTCATACCACATGTTTTCATACATATTTTCTATATCCAATGTTTCAATTATATGTAAAATTATAAATTATCTCCAACCATTTTATACCACATGTTTTCGAGCAGATTCCCACGTGATTTCCCTTTTTGTCTCCTTTATGCTTTCCCATATCCATCCCTATTATAAATAGAGCACCCCCCTCCAATCCATGTATCCCGCAAAACACATCACTTCTCTTCTCACTTTTAAAGTGCCATCAAATCTCCTGAAACAGTCTCTCTTTTAACAGGATTTTTATCAAATGGCGAGCATGACCTTTGCACAGGTTTTGGGTCTGGGTGGTGATAGTAGTCGAAAGATGGTCGACCAGAGCATGGTAAACAACTCGCTCGCCATTTTCGACGATGAGAAGTTCATGGAAAAGATGATGGGGACTCATGCTCCTGATGAAGGAGAAGTTGATGTCCAGTCTCTTTTTGCTCTTGTCGAGAACACACTCAGAGGTGTGACTGGTGTCGTCGACAACGTTGCCAATCCTAAGGTAAAACATAAAATGGGACGAATTAATGTATTACATCATTTTTTCAGAGTAAAATTTAATTAATATCTGGTTATATACTGGTTTATTATCCTAGACAATTAAATCTGGATGTGAATCTTTTTTTTTTTAACACGTTCTCTTTGTACTATCTGAAGTCTCTCTCCCGCAGCTAACAAATTTGGACCTTTTTTAGGAAAATTCTACTGTATTCTAAAAATCGGGTCACTTCATCAGATGCACCCGTCGAGGTGACATGAAATTTTCATGGTCCACAGTGTGTACGGAAAGAGAAGTTCAGTTTTAACTGTTGACAACAATTAATTAAGCGTAAATTCTTGTGCAATTTATGTAAAAATTTTATACATTCATTAAAACTAAAATATGATATAAAAGGGATATATATATATATAGGTGTTCATGGACCGGTTAACCGGTCCGTGATCTTATTTTTTGAACCTAACCGTAATTATCGGTTTTTAAATATTTGATCTTAACCGGTCATTATAAACGGTTAACCGCCTTAACGGTTAATTTTTATTCGGTTAATTTATTCGGTTTTCGGTTTTTAACCATTTAACGTAATGGTTTCAACAAATCAAATTGATAATTTCAAGAAACCTTTTTTTAAGCCTTTATCATAAATTTTTTCTTTAAATTATTATATATATTACTAGAGCTTAAAAAAAAAAAAGAAATTAAGGAAAAGGGGAAAAACGAACCTTTGAATGTATCATTATAATAATCAAACTAAATCAATTACCATATTAACTCCATCAATCATAGGACAATAGTATTTTAATCGAAATTCAATGAATATTAACATAGGTAAATTATATGTATATGAAAATCATATGTATATATATAAAAAAATAATTATTTGTATATATAAATTATATATATAATATATTTATAAATACTAAAACGGTTAACCGTTAACCATCTGTTTTTTGTGGTTACAAACCGAAACCGAAATCGAAAACAGGAAAAAATAAAAACATAATCCTAAATCGAAACCAACGGACCGGTTAACCATATTTTTGGATTGGTTTTACGGTTTCGGTTCGGTTTCTCGATTTCATCGGTTTTTTTGCACACCCCTATATATGTATATGTATATGTATATAAACACACACGACCTGCCGTATATATATAAATATTGAAAATTGGCAACCCCCCCCAAAAAAAAAAAAAAGTATTTACATGAATTTCATCGTACGACTTGGTGTACGAAATAATAAATGCACAATTCTGACGTTTATTTAGCATTTAGATGTAGTTTCGCATGTATTTAATTAGTATTTAGTATTTATATTTTTGTTCCATTTATATGAAAACAGAATTAAACGATTAGAATTTCGACATTTGATGAACATGTCTCTTGCATCATTAAACATAACTGGGCAGCAGCAATAACACAGGATCCCATGAGTAGCTTACATGCAAAAAAAAAAAAAGAAAAAGAAAAAGATCACATGCGAAATTAAATTAGTGTTCATGAGTAATAATTGGTGGTTGTTCTCTCTGTGATCTCTGAAGGGTCCTTCGCAAGCGGCAAGTGGAAATGTGGTGTTCGCTCCTCCCAAGCAAGGGTTCACCCCACCTTTGTCTGCAATTAATGAAGTGGGCTGTCAGGTAATTAATATTGTCATGGTTTTATATATGGTTTTCCTTTTTCGATTTTAAATTTGGCAAAAGATAATGTCTTTTACACCAAAAGAAAAAGATAATGAATTTAAAAAGAAAAAAGAAGCATCAGATTCTTGTCTGCCATGGGCCGTATAGCCTGAATTGAACGCAGTTAGGGTTAGGGTTAGATCATTCAAGTAGACTATGAAAAATATCATGGGGGGCCAAAATTATTGTTTCCCATTTGATTATCAACAGTACACTAATCTAATGCACGTCCCCTCCTAGTCCTGGAGTTTCTGATACAGTTTCCTAGCCATAGTGCTTCAGCTTGTTAAACCTCTAATGTTTGATTACTGCAGATTACTTGCAAGGCCTTGGAAACTAAAAATGTGAGAGAAACAATGGAGGCCATCTTCCATGAACTATCTGGCTATTCATGGGTAGCAAAATCGGTGATCACACTCTCAGCATTTGCACTCTATTATGCGGACTTCTGGCGTCTCGCTCAGATCCATCCATCGGACAAATTGGCTGAGTCCATGGCTATTTTGAAGGGGTTACCTGCAATCATCACTAAGCCTTCAGACTCACCAAAGAACCAAGTATTTGTTATTCTTAATGACATGGTCAAGACCACCCTTGACATGACAGAGTGCATTGTGGATTTTGAGCATGACAGCAAAGATGTTCCCGAGCTGTCCAATGCTATTGATGTAGCACACAGTGTTTATCAGATTATCGTCTCTGTTCTTGCTTGCTCAGTCCAGTTCACTTCGCTCATTAGCTTGGTTGATGAGTACGTTCTACTTTATTATATGCTTATGTTCTAAATATTTCAGCATGATACGCACCAAAGTCTTTTTGGTTCATTAGAAAATCGACACGTTAGAATCCAAGAAAGTGTACATAAAAGAGCAACAATGTTAATATAAGATTTTACTTGGTCTATTGAGACAGATAATTTATCTTTTTAACCTCGTTGTGACATAAAACAGCGAATAACCATTCCAAGTGATTTCAGGTACAGGGGGCGAGATCTCCCCACATTTGCTCGTAAGGTCCACATGATCCATCATACCATCAAGAGACATTTGGAAGATTTTAAGCAAAAGAAAGGTTGGTCATTTGAGAATATTTACTGTTGACACTTTTTTTTAGTGTTCCTAGAAAGAAAAAATTGATTTTTTTTTATCTTTTACTTTTTTAATGCAGAGGAAATACGAGAATATCAGAGAATTCAACACCCGTTTAATGCCCCAACTGACAATGTGGAGCTCTTAAAGGCACTCTTCTATATCAAGGACAACCCTCAGCCTTTATATATTGGTTCCAAGAAAACATTGGTTAGTTTTTATCTATTATCCACACAATAATAACGTTAACATTGCTAGAATGTGACAACTTCTCGTAGTAAAATGAAATGGAATAACATGACGTTGAAATATCCTTGCCTTAACTCGATAATATAAATAGGATGTTTTGTCTCGTTGGATCTATGAAGTCTGTCACTTTCCTATAAGAGCTATTGTTACAGGGAGCACTTTGCAACCTTTTATATGACATTCGAATGAAATGATAATTATTTCAGTTCGGAATGTGTTTTGAGATATAAATTTTTATGTGAACCGTTTTCTTTATTGCGCTTTATTGTTATGGAAACAGGACAAGGTGGAGTCCCTCCGAAAGAAAAATGTCTTGCTGCTAATCTCAGATTTGCAACTGACTTCTCATGATCTTTCAACCTTGTTGAAAATATACAGTGAGCGTAAGTTCCATGAGGATCAATATGAAATTCTTTGGATCCCAATTGTTGAGCAAGAAGGTGATGATGTGATGAACCAATTCAACCAATTGCAAACCCAAATGCCATGGTACTCAGTCTACAATCCAATACTAATTAAGAAAGTGGCTATTAGAATCATCAAGGAGAAGTGGCATTTTAGGCAAGAGACTCTTGTGGTTGTCCTAGATCCACAAGGAAAAGTGAAGAACCATAATGCTATGAATATGATCCGGGTTTGGGGATGGGAAGCTTTCCCCTTTACCAGCGATGTGGGAGAAATCCTTTGGAGCAAACGCAGTATTAGCTGGTTTGAACTCTTGGTGACCGATATGATCTTTCCAAAGATACAAGATGCGGTGAGCTACTTTGATCTTGAGTTAATTATGTTATGCATTCATGTTGAAATGGAGCATATCATCCTAATAATTGGTCACACAATAGAAAATCGCAGGAATTTTTCATTATTCTTAGGGCTTACTAAAATATGAACACATTACCTGTTGCTAAAATTTGACATGGTACTCATTTCATATTTTCCCAATTTCCATTTGATCAGATCAAATCACAAAAATGTATTTTCCTATATGGCGGAGAAGATGCCAAAACCATACATGAAATTGAAGAATATCTTAAGAAGATCGTTGATGATGGGGTTTCGATTATCATCTTCAACGTGAGCAAATCACAACTCTTTTGGAGTCGTCTTGAGAGCTGCATGCTCTCTAAATTACAAACAAGGGCAGATATCCATGATCCATTAATGCAAGACATCCTCAAGCTCTACACTGGATTTAAGAAAGATGGTGGATTTGCGGTCTTAACTAAAGGCTCCCATGTGGTGGTCAATGGCCAGTTAGGAACCATAACCACAGTATTGGCTCAATACGAGTCGTCGTGGAAGAAACAAGTGAACGTGAAAGGTTTTGATAGAGCTTTTAAAGAGCACTATGACAAGTTGTATGTTCTTCCACAATGCCATCACTTTTATATACCAAATCTGGTTGGGTATATGCCTGACAATGTGAAATGTCCCATTTGTCCTCGCATGATGAGGAATATTGTTAAGTTTGAATGTTGCCATGGGGCTCACTAGGTGGTTGGAGATTTAGGCTTTTGCTCCATTAAGTTGCTATGAATGTGGGGATGGAATAATGTAGTCGTTTCTAAAGACTCGTGTGTTGGGTCTGTTATCTCTATCGCAGTGTGGTGTACTTGTGCCTCTGTGTTGTAATGAATAATAAAGGATGCTCTTTCATCCTTTAATGTTCTCTTGTCAAGTTTTTCTCGTTGAATCCATTAATTATGCAGATCAAATTGTAGCATTTTAACTAGTGGTTGTTAATAACAGATAAAGACCTTTGGCTAAGTTTTTAAATAAATATATCTATTAATAACTCATTGATTTATTAATTACCATTGGGTTAGGACAAAACAAACGATATAGAATTGTCTTCTGATTAACCTATGAGAATATTGTATGTGGCATAACTTTATTAAGAAGAAAAAAATCTTTCTATAATAAATATAGAACATTTTATTATTTGCATATGCATATGAATTTTATAATGTGTTATTCTGGTTATTGGATTGTTAGTCAAATTTAATGCTATTTACCCACTGAATGGGCTTAGCGGTGTAGAAAGCTAAGTGTAGTTAGGAAAGTGTGGTAGGCTATTGACAATGGTCACTAATTCATTTTCCTACCATCATCTTATTCAATGGTCTCCTGCAAGAAAATAAACTCTCAAACATATGTTTAAGCTCACTAGCTTTGTTTAGCTTCAAATGGAGATATATGGGTTATTATAATGTTATGGAATCATATGAAGGTGTTAAATCATCTTAACCAATTTAATGGCTGCTAACAACATTAAATCTTAACTACTCATCTCAGTTCGAATCAATGAGCGAGACTAGTCTTCAAAATTTTAAAATAAGAGATTAATTCTTTTATTTGTGGCATATTTTGCACTGTAGAAGATTTGAATTAAAAACACAACCCCCACTAAAATTCCTCTTGATGAGATGAAAGGATGAATAATGAATAAAAAAAAAAAAAAGACTATATCTACTCACTTCAAACCTATGTCAGACATCCACCACCGTATATCATGCTCACCTAATTTCTCCTCTTACATGTCTCTTCATCACATTCCTACGCATGCTATTTGATAAAGTAATCTCTAAGATCCACCTTCTTGCTCAAGTTATGACTTGTTTTTATATGTATTTTATAGAGGATATTGTGCATCGTTTTTGTATTATTTAGAGAATTATTGGTTGACATTATTACTTCATTGGGTATTTTTTTCATTATGGAGATTTCAGAGAAAAAAAATTGAAGATAATTGATTAAATTTTGAAGATTTTAGAGGATGTTGAAGATTAATGAATAATTTAATCAATTATTTGCCTTGAATTTAATTAATCTAAAAATTGATTGTGTGTTATTTGTGAATTTAGTGAAGGAGTGATTCCATAATAACTAAATAACCTTAAGGGAACTATATGATTATATATATATATATATATATATATTTGGTTCAATAATTAATCCATTGTCCCGTCCTATTATCTAATCATATTGTACCGATTGACTTGTTTCTTTATTGCGTGCATATAAAAACAAACTTTATTGACAAACCAACTATATTACATATATTTAGAGGAAGTATCAAATTTGATATTTAAACTTTATACAAAAATTTATTTTAATATATGAATTTTGAAGTATTTAATAAAATATTCAATTAAACTTTTCTTGATTATTTTTACTATTATTTTCTAACATGGAAGAGAAGAGGCAATCTATTGGTGCTAGACATTGTGAGGAGAAGTTAGTAAAAATTCAACGATAGGTTTTCTCTTTAAAGTCAACAAACAGAGCAGACAATGTTAAGAAGGTAATAAAATATAGTTATAAAAAGTTTGATTTAGTATTAAATTGGTTATTTTAAAGTTTAGTTACCAATTGAATTTTTATACAAAGTTCATGTACAAATTTAACATGCACCCTATATTTAATCTATGCAAATAAAAAGGATGGAACTTAATGTTTTCTCAAATATATTTTCCGAATATCAACATTTTTTATGATTACATTAAAATCTCATGAGAATAATCTAAAAAAAAAAAAAATTAGTCGTTACTTTTATGAGTTTATCATAGAAACAATTACTTAATTGTTTTTCCACATTTTTTTTTATCAATTTCAAAGTTTAGGTACTAAATTGATCAATTTCAAACTTCAGATACCTAATTGCATATTTCGCCTCAATTTTAGTACCATTTGCAATATTAACTCTTTTTTTTTTCAATCTTGTTGATACACTTTTTGTTAAAAGACTATTTTTATAGTGTAAAACTACCAGGATAGTGTATCGAGTGCGTATACAATAATAAAAACTAGTGAGTACCAGGTTGAATCCACATAGAGCTAAATGACTAACTACTCGTTCACTTCGCTGAATGAATAAGGCTGTAATGCAATTCCTATTACGAAAGAATGGAATAGAGCTGTAATAGATTTTTCTTTATTAATTTTTTTTATTTAAATGGTGGTATTTTGAAAAAAAAAGACAATTCCAGCATTGAATTAGTATTTATAGGTTTGAATAAAGAATGACTATTCATTATTTTGTGTAATAGGGATTCACTGTGGAATCGTTATTCGGTGAACTAAACGGCGTAATAGCTATTCATAAGGAATAAGGCTGTAATGGAATTGCAATTACAGTGAAGTGAACGGGCAACTAGATTATAGTGGTTTTACTCTAAGCTAGATAACTAAATTAGAGTTTTGATATTTCTAAACTAATTAGACTATGGAAACTACCACTACAAATTTTAACTAATCTAACTTTAAAGACTAAGCTAATGCTAAAAACACAAGATTAAACTCCTTCAGTAAAACAAGTGTGGGATTATGTAATGGTTTTATTTAGGATTTCTATTCATTGCTTTTTAATTATAATTAGGTTTGTTCATTTAGATCTTGATTAAAATCACAAGAATTTGCTTTCCCCTCGAGTTGTAAGATTTTAATTATAACATGGATATCCTTATAGAGTAACTCATTTATAATTATCAGTTAAATAACATGCTCCTTAACAAGCCATGTTATTTTAATTGAATTATGGTTCAAGCATGTGTCTATGTCAATAAACTGCAATTTTAATAGCATTAAGAATGTGAGTTCTACAACTTAAGCCAAAACCGCACGTGTTTGTGTCAATTTTGAAGTTATATTTTCTATTTCAAATAGATCATCACATCCCTCTTGAGTATCTCAAATCCTAATCCATAAGAGAATTCTAGACAAATTTTATCTCATGAACATTGAAATAGAAATAACCAAAGTTCCAAATCAATAAAACTCGTTATAAAATACTAATCAATTACTCAGGAAATCCATAAATCATTGCATAATCCTACTAGATAAATCTAGCTCACATTGATAAGTGGAATTTCGTTCATAATAACTTGAACACAATTCATTATAAAGGATAAAGGAGAGAAAACACTTAGAAGTTGCAGAATGTCTTCTCATAACTTCAGGATCTAACTCCACTGTGAATGTTCAGAATGAATAGTGCCAGAGATGAGATGGAATGAGGTGAGGTCGATGGGGTGAAGTGACGTTGAGGTCGGTGAAATGAGGTGGGGTGGATGAGGTGAAAAATGGTGGAATGGTTTGTCTAAACCAAAGAGGGCCAGGCTAAATGGGGGAGAGAGTAGATATGAAAATGATGGTGAAGTTAGTATATATATGGTATGTGAACGGTGAGTTGGTATGTAAAAATATGATGATGTGAATGTTAATTGAGTTTTGTGGGAAGTGATGTGACTTGTATATGGAGTGAATCCCTAAAATAGCAAAAGATACAAAAGAAGTCTTATAAAATATTTACAAGCAATTAGATAATACTAAAAAAAGAAAAAAAAATGAGATAAATTAAGATGTTGCTGTAGTTAGTGTTGACCAAATTAGCTTGCATGTGAGTGCTCAATTCAGCTAATCCTCTCCTTTACGAATAAGCTTGGGTGCTGCATTTTGTCTTGTTCTCATGAGTGTGCTCAAGCTACTGCTTTGGTTGCTCGGTACTTCTTGGTCCATAGTTGAAGCAGTAGCTCAATGGTTGACTGTGTTTGGCCAGTGGAGTTAGTACAATAGCTCGAACATTATATGCCTCTGGTCGATACTTCAAAGTGACGCGAACTTGAGGGAGTTAATAATTTATCTTATTTTTAGGGTTTTCTAGATTATGAAAGAACAATGAAATTGAAGGATATGGATAAAATTATTGCTCGATCGGTTCCACGAACAATAAAATTAAACTGGATTGCAATTAGATTATAGAATGATAGGAATCACGATCTATAAAGTAATTATGGTGTTAAAAGAATCACAAAATTTTAATAACAGGGTTTGCCATAATTCTATATCACTCAAGAATTGATAAGAACTCAGTAATAAAAAGAATCAATCTCAATACTCATAAGACACCACAAGGGTTTACATACAAAAGTGTTCTCAAATCTCAATAAAGGAAAAAAATTCTCTAAAGCTAATGAATATAACTATTTATAATAGCCCACAAAACCTGCCCTAATATTATTAGATAAAAACTTAAACAAAAAAAAAAGGAAAATAAGAAAGGAAACAAAATCCGTAGTGCAAGGCCGGCTTTAAGGCCAGTGGCTTTGAGGCTTTATCCTCTTCCTTGAATCCTCTTCCTTCTACTTTCCCTTCTGACAACTTTGAGCTTGCTGATTCCTATCATTACCCCTAGGTTTAAGAAGATTCATCATCGAATCTTGACCCTTTAATCTCTGAACTTCCAGAATTAAATTCGGAGTTGTCATTTAGCTAGTCCATACAAACAAACTTCTCTACACTTTAATTTTCTTAATATGCACCATCTTTGCTCCCTGTACCTCTAGGACTCATAGGTAGTAGCTTGTATGTTTTGTCCCATTGTTGAATAGTATATTCGTTCTTATACCTGTCAAAGGTGGCTCAGAGATCATATTGCCATGGTCTTCCAAAGATCAAGTGTGTAGCATCCATAGGTACTACATCACATAAGAATTTGTCAGTATAACCATTAATAGAAAGAGGTACATGAACTTATTTATGCACATGAAAACTCCTTAATGACTAAGCCAATGAAGAGCATATGTGTAAACCCCGAGAATTTTCATACAAGTAGAAATGAATAGAAATACAAATATAGGAAATAAAAGGTTAATGTAGGACTTAACAAAGATCTTAGAATAAAATTACAAGTAGTTATGAACCTATATATATCTTCAAATAAAATAAAGTTCTATAAATAGTAACAGATATCAAAGATAGAATTTCATAACCAGTATTGAAAATTCAAAATATATAAATAATTTAAAAGAGACTTCAAGTGTATTAGAAAGCAAATAACCAATAAAGCTTATAATTAGAAAATGGTAATTTAAGGATAAACCATTAGAGTTATACATACACAATAAGAACAAAAACAGATCCATAACATAATCTAGACTCCAAATAAATATTTAGATTACACTATTGTTTTAGTTAGAGAATTCTAAAGCTATTAGAGACTGAAACAAAAATGGTCCTATTAAGCTTAGAAAACCCTAATCGCAGGAGATAAAACTCTAAAAATAATTAATCGTGTAAACTCTAAACCTAAAGTTAAACTCAATAATAACCTAGAAAATTTGTAAACTTCATATGAAATTATGGAGATAGAACTTTCAAATTAACAATTTGTACTCGTTTAACTTAATAGACTACCCTAAAACTAAGAAAAATAATTAACTAAATAATATTATATTAATTTCCCTTCAAATTTGATGCAAATTGTATGGCTGAAATCTCCTTGAGAATTGCCAGCCGAAATTTGAAGCTACAAAGGGTCAAAAAGGAGATAACAAAGTCAAGAGAATTGTGGGAGAAACCAATCATAATAACCTAAATAAGCAAGGTTATTTAATGCATGAAGAAATGCATGCAAACAAGCCAAGTTCGATGGAGAATTGCCCTATATTTTTTTAGCCAAATTGTGTAGAAGTGCAGCTTCCTCCCTACATATATAAGTGATCATTTATTGAGAAGAAAACAAAGCCATTAACCTACATAAAACAACAACAATAACAACTCAAATTTATCCCACATCAGTTCCATAAACAACCAATATAGTTAACAATCAAAACCTAACAATTTAACTCCATTAGCAAGCCCAAGCTTAGGAAAGGAGCAATAAAGGTAAGCACAAAATTCATTTTTGGTTAGTTTATATCATGAACATTAGCCTAAACAAGGTTATTGTTAATCCTAGGTTCGTGTTAAGTTCTGAGGGAGAGTTTAGCACCTTTAAATCAACTCAAACAAGGTAATATCTAATCTTGAAACTCCATTAATGCATTATGATATATGTAGAAGTTAGAAATTATATAATATGAGGATTATATGTTATATGTGCTATTAAGTCACGGATAATACTTGTAGACAATGTGAAAACACCTAGGAGTAGCTTTAATACAAGTATAACACATATATATTTATGAAAAATAAGTTACGAACGGAAAGAAAATGGAGAAGGAGATAAACAATACCAAAGCTGGTCCTACGTCGGTAGTGTATGTGCTCAACGCTGGCGGTGTAAATGGATAGGCCGGTGGTGTTGAGATGGTGTATACTGGACATAGAAGCTGCATTTTTTCCGCAAAATGAATGAACGCTGGAAAATTAGAATCTAATTCCGACAATGTTACGTTATACAGTGGTGGCCTTTAAAGCCAGTGTACATTGGCACTTAAAGCATATAGAAATTACACGAACATCAGCACTAAAGAGTTCAAAGCCCGTGACATAGAATGCCGGTGTACATGCATTTTCACCTTGAATGAGAATCTGATCCGCAACAGATTGTATGTATGTATGTATGTATATATGTATGTATGTATGTATGTATATAAAAGATGGAACCAAATATTAAAAATAATAAATAAATAAATGAATATCAATATTAGTACATATAATATTTGATTGAGTGATAAACCTCAGAGCTTATTACAAATAAAATATTTAAATTACAATAGTTGTATTATATAGGTATATATATATATATATATACACACACAAGAATGGAAAAGTTGATAAACTAGAATCAAAGATAATGTCATGCCCATAAATAATAGATAATAACATGAATAAAGATTGTAAACCCCAAGAATTTTCCACATTAGTACACGACCTTTCAATAGATTATATGGACTAGATAATAGATTTAGATCCTACTTAAAGTCTAAGAATAGATCAATATCTAGAATTTGATTAGATAAAGGATTTAAAAGTTAAATAAAGAATTTCTTCAAGACCCAAAACCTGATATACAAATAGATTTAAATAGAAAAATAGGAGTATAGAGATTAAATGATTGTTTTTTATCTCCATAATGATTCGAGATTGAAACAACGAGTAGTAATGAGCTTATATTTAGACTTAAACCCTACTAATAAGATTTCATGTTCGGTACTAAAAATAAAGATATATATATATATATAGTTTAGTTTCCGTATTAAGTACAATACGGAGTAAACGATTATTTACGCTTATAGATAGAAAACGATGACCCAAAGATAAACCGGTAAGATTTTAAATACACGACGAAAACAAAAACTGTCGAATAATTCAAAATCTGAACTCCAAATAAATAATCGGATCACGCTATTGATCTAAACCGAGTTTTCTTAAGCTATTGGAGCTTGAAACAAAAATTGACCTAACGAGCTTAAGAAATCCTAATCGCGGGAAATAAAATTATACGAATAAATAACTAAGTATATATATAACCTAAAATTGTATTATTTGAAAATCTAAGTGTTTTGTATACTTCAATAAACATATTTTTGTACAAAAACTCTCAAATATTAGCTAATTTATACTCATATAACTCGTTTAATTTACTCAAAACTTAATTAAAATAATAAACTAATATATATATGTATATGGATGCTTTTCGGTGGAAATTGAGGAAGAAAGATATGGAGCCGAATCCAACCAATAATTCCCTCAAATTTGTCAAACAAATTAACCACTCAACCAATCACATGTTGCCGAGTCATTCTAACATTAATTGCCATGAAAACAACATATCAAACACAGCCAAAACCGGGAGAAAATCGAAGCAGAAGCAGCCGCAAGTCCTCTTCTTTCTTCTCTTATATATATGTGTAATAAATGCTTATAATGGAGAACAAACCAAAACTTATCAATCCTTAAACTTCCTAATACGAAACTACACTTAATTAGCTACCAAAGCAAACCAAAAACAAAGAATAAACAGATCGAAACAACCGAACTCCGATTAAAAGAAGAACAAAGCTAAAAACCCTTGAATATGAGCTCAAAGGTAAGTTGAGGTAACTCGAGTGGTTTTCTTTCAAATCTCAGCTTTGTAGCTGACTTATAATTATCTTAGGAACGTAATAAACACAATCACAAGCTTCGGATTACATCAAACGAGCTCCAACAAGGTAATACTTCAAAACCCTAACTATATTTTGGTAAGAATCGAGATCTATATATATATATTTTTGTTTTAAATGTGTTCAAACGTATTTTATGTCTTTATATATGATATATAAACACTTATAATTAGTTTGAGTATGTTTTTAACGTGTAAAATCAATGAACATGTATTGAACCGAGGAGGAAGATGATGAACAGTACAACACTGCCTCAAGGCCGGCAATGCAAACGCTTAACACCGACGGCTTACATGGATAGGCCGGCGGTGTAGAGACGGCTTACACTGATTAGAGGCTACGTAAAATAATTTTTTACGTAAAGGTTGAATGAAAGGCGGCTTCCTGGAGATATACACGACGGCGTAGGGCCGACGTACTATGAAAGCCGATAGCTTTCAAAGCCGATACACTCGATATGAAAATTTCTTCAAAACCAATTTTACACCGGCATCTGGGTTTGAAGGCCGGCGACCTTGAGCCGGCGTACAACCTAAATTTTCCCACGAAAGCTTATTTTGACACAAACAGATATATATATATATATATATATATCATAAGCCAACTGAGTATATATATATGATAATATAAGAATGTATTAGATAGTTGATTTAATACAAGTATTCAAGCCTATTTAGATTAATATCTAATAACTCCTAAAACTCTAAAATTAAGAGGAAATATTTAGTGTTAATAAAAGTTATAATTAGTCAAATATTTGTTTTAAATAGATAAAACATGTAAGAATGGAAATCGAAATAAACTAATTTCTTGAGTAATATGACTCCTAAAAATAACAAAATAATTATACGAGATAAAATAGGAGAAACACGACATAAATAAGTAATAATAATTACCAAAATATCGAGTCTATGACACTAATCACATATAGAAATTTAGCTAATTTATATTGATGAATACTTTGTCTTAAATAGGTGACTTTGATTCACTAAAAGATCTACCAGCTGATTACTACGACTGAGTCAGTATGAGCAGGTGAGTAATTCAATCATATTGTACTGGTTGTGCTTTTAAATAGCTGAATATGTAAAGTAAAGACAATCAAATGAGTGCTTGTTGAAAGTATGAAATGATCTGATTTTATGATTGTTAAAATATCCTTACATAAAGCGATAATGCAATGATTGATGTAGTGAAATAGTATAATGAAGATTGTGTGTAATGTATGGTCACTTTGAAATTGATTAAGAATTATTGACTTAACAAAATAATATGATCATGCATTGCACGAATTGCATTATTGCATATATTGGTGTGACAGCCTGCTACGTATTAATATTTTAGATCTCTGTTTTCACTTGGTTGTTCTAATGTGTTAGTTCTCCCAAGGTTCTCTTTGGTCTTGTGGTCCTATGAGGAACTAAAAGGCACCGAATAACGTCGCCGTAGAATCGCTTTGAAATGATTAATACTTAGGAGTTTCTAAGGGATTACAGGAGATGATCAATTCAATCAATTATATTTAAAGTGATAACCATAAAATGAGAAATCGCTGATTCTCTTGTACACTTAGTCTCTCCTGAGCAGGTGGGTCATTGAGTACTGGTTCTTCAACCCATTAAAAAGAGGGCGTAAATCTTTTTCCTGTTTGGATTCTAGATCATCCAAACTTGTATCTGTGCATATGATTGAGTGCTTGCATTGCATATAGTTTATTAATGACTTGTGTGATGTATGGTATGTCTGGTTATTCACTGAACTGTGGTTTCGCTCATACTCCTACAGTCTTTTCAGGTTTACTTTACGACCTTGGTTAGTTACATCCAGGAATATGGTTCCGGTAAGGGCTTAGAAGCTGCAAGTCTATAGTTATAGTTTGGTTTAATGGTTATGTACTATTAGAATAGATTATTTGGTTGTATACTTCAAAAGAACTATATGGTTTGTAATAGTTTTGTAATGTTTATTCACTAAGTTATTTTCTTTCATATATTTGTTATTTCTTATCAAGCAACTAAAAAGATCCTGTTATTTTGAAAACCTGTCATACTCTGAAAGTAAACTAGTAATAGTATTCAAGTGGGACTTGTTTACTGCTACTAGGGTACCCTCGGGGCGTGACAAAGATTAAGAGAAACACGACGAAACTAAATGATAGAAAATAAATATTAGTTATCATAATAGGTCAACTAAGGAACGAGCTAAAAGTAATAATAATAGATATTGATCTATTGAATACAAATTCTACAACTACCCGATAAAAATATAAATATCACATAAGATCAAAAAAAAGAAAAATGAAAATAAAATATTAAATAATAATTGTTACCATAAAGGCCACTAAAAGATCAATACAAGTAGTAGGAATAAAATCAAATACCAAATATAGAACACTTAGACATTCATAAGAGTTTAGTTATATAATTTATGCCTTATTAATGAATATTTTTATTCATCTCAATAGGTGACCTTGATACCCTTGAGGACTTCCCTAAAGACTATTATGATTAGCTAATATGGTAGGTGAGTAACTCAGATTTATTACATTATTTGCGCTCGTAATTAGTTGCACATGTAATGTAAAGATAATAAAATGATTGTTGAGGAAATATATTGAAAGTGTGTTGTGAGCTGTTTGTTTGGTTGTTAAACCATAATAACAAAAGTGACAACACAGATTGTTTGATGACTTGAGAAAAGTATGTTATATGTTGTGTGTGTAATGTATGATCACCATAAGTCTGATTAAAAAAATTATTGGCTTTATAATTAAAACAGTCATGCATTACATGAACTGAATTATTGTATATTAAAAAAGGATGACAGCTTGCTACGTTTTAATATTTCGATTCTCTATTAATACTTGGTTTTTCTTAAGTGTTAGTTCTTCCGAGGTTTTCTTTGTTGCATCGGTTCTACGAAGAACACCACCCGTAATGTTGCTTTGAACTGATTAATACTTAAGGAGTTTCTAAGGATTGATGTAAGAAATGGTCAATTAAAAATACCATTAAGTTAAAAGTGATAACTCTAAGACGAAAAATCGTTGATTTTCCTATACACTTAGTCTTTCCTGGGCAGTTGGGTCATAAAGTATTTGTTCTTCAACCCTAAACAGAGGGCGTAAATCTTTTTTCTGTTTGGATTCTAAATCATCCAAACTTGTATCTGTGCATATGCTCGATTGTTGAATTACATATGAATTGTTAATAAACTTGCTTGATGTATAATATGTCTGGCTATTCACTGAGCCCATGATTTTGCTCATACTTCTAAAGACCTTTCAGGGTGACCTTACGACCATGGCTGGTTACTTCCAGGAGCATGGTTCTGGTAAGAACTTAAAGCTAGAAGAATATTGGATCTTTGAGTTATGTTATCTATTTTTATTTCTAGTCATAAGATAGTTAGTTCATGTATTATCAGTTATGTATTTAAAGACTTTTAGAATAGAATTATGGTCTGTAATACTATTATGATATTCACTACTTGTTATGGCAGATATTTACTAATTTACGTCTTATATGTGTCTATCATTTCTTATCAATGCAACTAAAAGATCCTGTTGCTTGAAAATATGTCATTCTCTGAAGATAAACTAGTCATAGTACACAAATGTGGTTTGTGTGCTACTACTAAGGTACCTTCGGGGAGTGACAATATGGCTTTGGATGCTGCTCTACCTGCAACCCTAGTTTAGAAACCAGTCTAACAGACATAACATTGGTGCAGCTACCACTATCAATTATAGTCAAACAAGATTTTTCCTGCACCAAACTTTAAACATAAAATGGATTAGTTTGCTGATCTGGAATCACATTCTCTTACTCAAGTACTGCATCTTGGAAACTCAAAGGAATACTCGACATGTCAATCTCTTCTTCCTTACTACTCTTCTGTTTTTCTTCCTCATTCTCAATATTATTCCCCTTCATGACCATAACTTTATTATTAGAACACTGAAAAGCAATGTGGCCATGTCCTAAGTACTTGAAACATTTAATATCTTGGTTCCTTCGTTGTTGTGTTTGATCAGATGCTTTATCATCCACCACTTTTCCCTTGCTCTTATTTGTCCCATCCTCTTTCTTCTCCTCCTCATCTGACTTACTATATTGATATGATTTCTGAGATCGTCTGCATTGATGCCTCTTAACTTTGCTATCCAGCTTAATTACATTCTCTAAGGTCTGATAGTGCTGGAGCTCTACTACATTGGTGATATCCATCTTTAGCCCATTAATGAATCGAGCTATAGATTCATATGAAGATTATCTAATGTTGCACCTCGCCATCAAAGTTTCAAACTCCTTCTCATATTTTTCTACACTCTGCTTTCCTTACCTTAAGGACTATAACTCCATCAATATCTCCTGTTTATAATAGTTTATCACAAATCTACGTCTCATCAATATTTTCGTCAAAGCCCATGAACGTACCTTTTCTTCATCAAACCTTCGTCTCTCAACCTGCAACTTATTCCACCACAGGCTAGCATAGTTAGAAAAAGCCAGAGACGCTATCTTCACTTTTATACGCTCATCTTACTCATAGCAATTAAATACCTTCTCCACCTTAGCACCCAATCTAGAAATTCCTCTAGTTTAGTGCTACTAGTGAAAGGTGGAATTTTTAGTTTAATATTCTCAGTTCCCTTATGCCTATCATATCTACCTCCTGGCCTCTTACTCCTTTCACTATTCCTATTAGACTCACCACTAGAATGTCTCCTACGAATGGCTCCACTATGACTCCTTCTATCCTTAACTTCTAATCTCTCTAGAATCCTTCCCATATCTTCCTACGTTCGATTAAACCCTGTTTGCAACTGTGTAAATTCCAACCAACTCACAAAATCTCCTTTACCATCATTGTTGTTTTTATTTCTTCTAGCCCCTATGTTATTGCTATTTACGCTATTGCTACCATCAGACGACATCTTTCCAGCAAATTAACAGCAACAACACAATGTCATAGCAAAAGAAAAAAAAATCAACCCAACAAAACTTGGAATAAATCGCGTTGAACTACAAGCTCTGATACCAAATCTAATGTGAACTAGAGGGGGATAATAATTTACCTTATTTTTAGGGTTTTCTAGATTATGAAAGAATAATGAAATTAAAGGATATGGATAAAATTATTGCTCAATAGGTTCCACGACTAATAAAATTAAACTGGATTGTAATTAGATTTTTAAACGATAAGAACCACAATTTATAAAGTAATTACAGTGTTAAGAGAATCACAAAATTCTAATAACATGGTTCGCCACAATTTTATATTACTCAGGAATTGATAAGACCACAGGAATAAACAGAATCAATCTCAATACTCATAAAACACCATAAGGGTTCACACACAAAGGTGTTCTTAAATCTCAATAGAGGAAAAACTTCTCTAGAGCTAATGAATATGACTATCTATAATAGCCCACACAACCTACCCTAATATTATTAAGGGAAAACTTAAACAAAAAAATAAAAGAAAAATAAGAAAGGAAATAAAATCCACAGTGCAAGGCCAGCTTTAAGGTAGGCAGCTTTGATACCTAAGCCGGTGGCTTTGGGGCTCTGTCCTCCTTCTTAAATCCTCTTCCTTCTATTTTTCCCTCCGACGACTTCGAGCTTGCTGATTCCTATTACAAAGTAGCTTGGCTTGCTTCCCTTAGCTCGGATGATGCTTAGTTAACAATCACATGTGAGTTTGGTTTGTACGTGGTTGAGAGCTTGGTGTTGAAAGTGGAAACAACAGCAGCTTGATTCTGGCCAATCACCATAAATTTATTAGATTTGTTAGCGTATGGTGTGAATGAAGTCTGGTGCTTTGCCCTCATAAATTTTGAAAATAGAAGCTACTTGGTGTTGAGGTGTTGAAGTGCTTGGCTTCAATTTTGGTTAGTGCAATTAGCGTTCAATTTAGCTTGGATTTCTCGAAATAGGTGTTGTTTATGGAACTAATTTGCTCGGTAAGACAAAGAGCATTTTGACACAAGTTCTGCCATTTGTTGCTTGGTGTTGTATTTTGTTGCAATGCATAGGAACTCTCTTCAGTCTGTGTTTTGTTTCATAAGTTGATGATTGGCTTGTTGTTGAAATCAGGTCGGTGTAAGCCTCGGAAAATTTCAGTAAATATTTCCAAAATAAACATCGAAGATAAACTCTAAAAAATGACTCTAAATTAAAACTGAACTTCAACTGGTCCTAAATCACGAACGAATCTAGAAATTTCTTAATCTTGAGAAAATAAGAATCCTTAAAAATAAAATAAGAACTCAAAAGTTTTTAAATCCAAAACCACTACGTATGAAAATTCTATAGTTAACTATGACTTGTAAAATCGAGTAATATAGAACTTAAAAACAAATTATTAAAAAGTAAATAACGATAAACCTTCGGAAATAAAACCCAATTCAAGAATTCCGAAAACGTTAAGAGATATTAAATACTTATAAAAATAAAATTTAAAATAATTTCTCAAACTAAATGTGTTGTATAAACATAAACCCTCAGTTTCCAAATCGACAAAAATCGAAACCGGAAAGTCACCGAGGAACCTTAAGTGAAATATAGTAGTTTAAGTCCAACAATCTTGCACTCTTAGCCCTGGAGGCTGAGGAGTGGTTTAAGTGTGTAGAGTAACTCATAGTATTACAAGGTTGCTTAAAAATATCAGATTGATAAATTTTTTATCTATTTAGAACCCGTTTGGGTACAGCTTTGAAAAGCGTGTCCCGAGGCTCAAGATATAAAAAATATACCATTAAAACCGTTAGACTCGTATTTTCATAAGGATTTCAAAAATATTAGTTTTATAATTTTTGATAACTAGAAATATCTGATTTTGCGATTATATTCGTATTTCTTTACTACCTGTCACGCCCCAAGTTTCCATTTTCTTTATTCACTTCTTCACTTATCCATTGCCTCTCTAAGTTGTAGATTCGAATTTCCGAAGCAGTAGATCCTGGTCTGCTTTTGCTTCCACTTCCACTTCCATTTCCTTTCTCTACCCTTATGGGAACAACTTCCTCTGATGTTCTTGACAGAATATTCCTTCCTTGTGGACAGTTGTTGGCAAAATGTCCTTTCTGATTGCAAACATAGCAAGCATCTATCCCTCTGTTTGGGCATTTTGACATCTTATAGTTTGTATTTCCACAGAAGAAACATTTTCCAAATAGCTGGGGGCACTTCTTCGGGTAGTGTGCTCCATTGCACTTCCAACACTTATACCTCTTGGTATGATCCTTCTATTGTCGTTCTTGTTTTTCTTTGGTAGGGGCATGATATAGGGTTCTACGTAAAACTTTCTCTCAATGATTGAGTCTTCTTCTTCTTCTATTCTTTCTCTCCTTTTCCTTGCTCCTTCTACAATTCGAGCTCTTTCTACCAGTTCTCGAAAATTCCTTATGTCAAATTCTTCCAATCTCATTCTTAGGTCTTCATCCAATCCTCCTATAAAAACTTGTCTTTTCAATTCTTCACTGTACTTGTAGGAGTCAGGTGCATATTGCAACAATCTACTGAACTCAGTCTCATATTGCTCGATGGTTCTCCCCTTTTGAGCAATTTGCAAGAAGTTCACACTATATCTCACTCGTAAACTTCCTGGGAAATAATTCTCCAAAAACTCATGTCTAAACATTTCCCATGTGATTGGAGTCATTAGATCTCTTTTCCTTGACTCCCACCATATCCTAGCGTTTAGACGAAGCATGAATGTTCCATACTTGATTTGCAAATGGGGCGGAACTTCGTATGCATCAAAAGACATCTCTATTTGAGATAGCCAATCTTCGGCCTCTTCTGGTTTATCATAGGCTCCTTCAAAGTAGTGGTTGCTCTTGATGAAGTCAGGTAACATGCTTTTATATGGTCTCGGAGGCAGGGGTGGAGGTATGGGTGCACTTTAGCTATGCATGTTCTTATACACAGATGCCTCCGTTGATGCTTGTTGTGGCAGCGGTGTTGATGTAGACGATGGTGCTGCTGCTGGTACTGTCTCAGGTACAGGTGCTTGTGCTGGCATATTTTGCCTAATTTCTTCTAATACGTGGGTCAGGTGTCCTAATGTGGCGTGTAAGTCCATTTGAGGTGCGGCAGCTCCTTGAACAGCAGGTTGATTTGCTTCTATGTCTGGTTGGTTAGAGGCGCTTTATTCCCTCCTTCGTCTACTCCTATTTCGGCTGTTTTAACTTTCCTAAGTTAGGTTTTGATAACTTAATTAAATTTTTGCCGGAAATTGGTGGGTATAACGGAAATTTTAAATATGCATTAAAGCTAACGGAATTTAAATCAAAACAATTTCTGAAATCAAACTCAAACATCATCATAGAAATAAGGTTCATACATGAAATCGGAAATAAGACAAATTACAAAAGAAAATCGCATGGAAAATAGCAAACATTGTTTCGAAAATTAAAAGATAGACTAAGATCATGGATCTAGTCTATGATTACAAAATCTAGGCTGGACTTCTAGGGATATGCTCCTTTCCTTCCCTCCTTCATTCTTCGGGTGCTCTCGAATTGTTGCTTGATGATCCTGGGTTCCAATCCCTCATGAATTGGCTGAAATACTTCCTCCTCTTTCGGGCTGCCTCCCTGGATCTTTCGTGTGCATCGGTTAGCTCATCCCTAGTCATTTCTGGCACTATGTCATGAATGGTTCTCCAAGTAACGGCTCCATCTGTCTCCATGCTATTGTTCTCATCGGGTGGAGCACTATCTGTATTATGGCCGAGTTTGGTTCTTGCCTTCCCTGAGTCTGTCGCCCCATTAAGTAGCGAATAATCCTTTCCTCAGTACTGTTGCGGGGTTCTTCGCCTCCAACAGCGGTCTGGTTTCCTTCTTCTGGTCCTGCTTCATTCTCTTCTTCTGGGTCTTCTTCTGAATCTTCACTTTCTTCATCTTCTTCCATAGGCTCTTCCCTTATTATTGATCCGTCATCTTGTAGGCGTAGGGGCTCGTTCCTCCTCAGTTGGATTCCTGTGAAGGTAGGTGGCTCTGTGGGCACTTGGGTTGGGGGCTGTAGTACTTCCTGGTATACTCCATGCCAGTGGAAGATGTCGTTGATATCCGCTTTCATCCATTCGAGATGATCCATCAAGTTGTCATGGGCGTAGACGAACATAGGTCCAATTTTCCTCCATGTTTGGAAATCGGGTGAAGTTCGTCCCCCGTCTTCCCTAAGAACGAATGTGGCTTCCTTCAACATAGGTCTATCTTCAGCAATGGCCGCGATACGTTCCACAGCGTATATCATTTCCAACTCGGTCAGTTTCTTTCCTATGGGACAGTTGTGAATGGTCTGTACCACTTCCCTCCATTCTGTTGTACCATTCCTCTCTTCCATATTTGGAACATTTTCCGGACGGTCTTAGGCTGTCTTGCTAGGGCAAACTCCTCACATAGGACTCTAAGTCTCAGTCGATAATCTTCTGGTGTTTCAAAGGGTCCTTTCCGGAAGTTCTTGGCTTGGAGACGGGCCTCATCTATGGTAATCTATGTAAAAGAAAGATATTAGAAAACTTATTCTATCCATTCTATTTCATCTAAGTCTTTCTTGCTTCTATCTAAGTCAATTTTTCTTAAGTCCATTTCTATAATTATGACTCCTAGGTTCTTAAACCATGCTCTGATACCAACTTAAACTGTCACGCCCCAATGGGTACCCTAAACGTGGCAGTCCACCACACTCAATATTAAAGCTTAAGTATGACAACCTTAGTCATTCCCAAAAGCTTTTATATTAAGTGTAAGGCTTGCTTTCACAATTTTAGAGGACATATATGGAATTATGAAGCTTAAGGAGATATAAAAACATATTAAGAAAAGAGGATTCACAATAATTATTCGTTCATGGCAAAGACTTTACAAACTTAGGGACAATTCCCTAAATTACTAGTCTATTATATACATATTTGCATGCTAATACTATGCTACGCTTTATCCAAGTTTCTAATGTTCAAAAGAGATTACCTGCCCGCATGGTCCACGTGGCCTTAACCATAAGTAAGAAACTGCAAAAGATATCTATCGGGGTATAAGCTAATAGGCTTAGTGAGAACTATTTCCATAAATAACTTCTTGTAACAAGATTCAAACAAGTTGATTTAATCAAACAAATGTAATGCACAAGCACGTGGGCAAACAAGCATATAGTTTTCCGGGAGCTATATGTTGAATGGATTTACGCCCTCCATTCGGGGTTTGGTGATACATAACCTCAATTCAAGTAGTTTTAAATAAAAAGTTTTCTTACTCACGAGCACTCATCGTCGAGCATTCCGAATCTACTTGATTGACCTTGCTTTGGATCTACCATCAAGCAATCGCTTTCGGATCTCCCGCCAAGTGTTGCTTTCGACATGAGCTTACTATCCTTCTCACCCAAGGATAATAACCCAACAATGCAATGTGACTCACTTCGTGGTATGCATGAATTCATTAATTTATAATGTCATAACATAGTTATTTTCAAGTTATGGCGATAAAGGAATTTCATACAAATCAATATTATACTAAAACAATCACTTAGAACAACTCCGGCCTCGATATTCTTAAAATTCTTTCAAAGAATTAATTTACATACATATTGGTTTATCTTTTCCTAACTCTAGTGCAACTATCTTACAAGCACAACAAGTATAGCATTTAATGGAAATAAACTCACGATGCCATTGTCGTCTATTCCTCTAAGCGGATGAGTCGTTCACACACTCCACTTAATCGTAATAGTTATCGAGGTAAAGGAATCCTTCCTCGGGGTCACTTAACCAAAGACAATACCCACAATGAGTTTTTCTTGATGATTTTCTTGAATTTTGACAAAACAATGTCAAAGAACGTTAAAGTTCGTATGAAGGAATGTTCCAACTTAAAATAGCCATAACTTGGTCATTTTAACTCGGAATCGCGCATATAATATACCGAGTTCTACCTACTCGAAAAGATCTACCCATTTCCAAAATTATTTTTAACAAACAAAGTCATATAGGCTTTGAAAAAGTGGCGACAAAATTCACCACAGATTTTTCAAGTAAAACAAATTTGGTTCAATGAATCAAAATTTGTTTGATAAATACTTAGTTATCTATATAGTTAAAAAATTCTCTTTTAATGACTACTTAGCCCATATTTATTTATGCTCAAGTGTTTTGTTGTCCATTTATTTTTCTTAAGAAAAATCATGTTGGCTTTGGAGTTGTTTTTAGTTTACAAAAATTCCATGTTGGTAAACTTTTTGGAATGATCATGTTGTTTCTTTTTATTTACGAAAACGTTTTATTAGCTTATCTATGTATATCTAAGTAACTTTTTGGAAGTAAATCTTCTGAGTTTTCTATACAATTACTAATTTGGAGTTTTAGAAAATGCATACTATTATTCCTATTTATTTTTCTTGTACAATCTTCTTTATCTATTTGTTTTACAAAATCTTTGTTTCAAATTTCTCATTCTTTTCTCATGCTTCATAGAAATAATCCATTCATAAGAGTTTATTTTCTTGGTAAAAACAAGTGAATCGATATGTGAATTAAGAAATCTTTTCTAAAATTTTTGTGGTTCCTTTTGTAACTTGAGAAGAATAACTTTTATTTTTGTTTTTAAACCATAGATTTTCTTTGCCTATTTGTTTGTAAAGGTCTTTTGCTTGAAATTTCCTTAGCCATTCATCTTTTATAAAAAGAAACATTTTTGTATCAACAAATATTTTCTTTTGGAAAACAAGGTGGAATAGTAAAGATAAAATTATAGTAAGTTCTTTTGTAACATGAAAATAAATGAGTTTATTTTTGTTATCTTATATTTTTATGCTTCATAAACTTATTTCTAAGTGACAAAAATCCTTCTTTCATTTAATTATCTTTAGAAAATAAAATTTTTGGACAACAATCTAAATGAACATGATTATGAGAATAATAATAAACAAAATAACATAAAGCATAAATAATAAAGTCAAGTATTGGAGTCTTAGCTTTTTCAAGGCTCCCGGGACTAAGAAGTAAACTAGTCCCATAATAAGATAAAATAAAAGAAAGAAAAGCTTGTTTTGACTTGACGAGGACAAGTCTAAGACTAGAGACTAGTCTTAAAAACAACTTGAAATAAATAAATTGCATTGAAGTAAATAAATTGCATGAAAGGTAAATAAACTGCAAGATTATGAGCTTATATGCTCTAAATAGTATATATAGTTATATAGATATAGTAGATAGTTATGAACATAAAAGAAACATAAATAAACTTAAAGAAATTATGATTATGAACAAAAACAAAGTATGAACCTATTGTTGCTTTCTTAACTTCATGGTTTTAGAAAACACACATTAAGTTCATACTAAGTAGATGAACATGAAAACTTCTTGAAGAATTTTTACCTAAAGGAGATGAGCTAAGGAGAACTTCTTGAAAGAACTTCTTGGAGAGAAATTCTTGAGAGATTTTGAGAGAGTAATTTTAGTGTAGAAGTGGTGTGAAGGAAGTGAAAGAGAAGGGGGGCTATTTATAAGAATTTGAGGAGTGGTTTTTGTGTGATTAAAAAAAAAGTAAAATTAAAACAATTTGAGGCATTAAGAGAGGGGGGCCGGCCATGCATGGGGGAGGGGCTTTTGTTTTATTTTTTTGACTTTTTGGAAAAATAAAAGATGTATTATGTAAGGTCGATGTGATATAAAGTTATGAGAAAGGTAAAAAGTTAAGATTATAGGTTATGTAGAGTGTAAGAATAGGTGTAAGAAAAAGTAGAGATAAAAGAATAGTGTAGAATAGTAATGAATAGTGTAATGTAAAGTAGATATGCAATCAAAGTATCGGTAATAAGAAAATACACGTATAATAGCTATATCTGTTATTTTTACTTACCGAAAAATTACGAAACTGATATTTTTGGAAAACATATATTTTTACGAGTCTAACGGTGTATTCGGAATGTTTTTATTATTCCGGGCTTCCGGACACGTTTTTCGAGAACTGTGTCCGATCCGGTTCGAAGGACACCCGAATTTCGCGAAACTGAAATTTTTATAAAACCTATGGTTATTACGAACTATCCTAGCTAATTATCCAAACTTCGTTTTCTATGGCAAAAAAAAAAAAAACGACAATGCCGAATTTAGTTTGATGCGGTAAACTAGGGTTTTGTTGACCTTGAGGGTTCCGTTTGACTTCTGGTTTAGGGTTTTATGCTAAACCAATTCCGAAAATTTGGGAGTTTACACTACCGATAATTAACTAGTCTTTTGCACTATTCACTACTATTCGTTACACAATTTTACTACTCTTGTAAACCCTTATATTTTTAGATAAATATTTTATAGGTCATAGAAAATTCTGTTTTTCTAAAATTTAGTTCGTTTCGGGTTTTTAAGGGATCAGTTTCCGTTTAAGACCCGACACTAAAAATAAAATAAATTAATTTAATAATTAGAAAATATTTGAAAAATATTTTTATTTTCATAAAACAACCTTTTAGAATTTTTCAGGTTATAAAAATATCAATTATAGCTCATATTTGCGTATTTTGACCATAGTGGTAACTTATTTGATAATTCACTAAAATAAATAAATAAATAATCTTATTTTAATTATGAAAATTCTACTACAAAAATTTGGAATGCATTTTTCTATTTTTCTATTTTATTTATTAAAAAAAAGTACTCTTACAAACCCATACTTATAGTACACCTTTCACACATCACCTCTTTTTCATTTCACTCTTTCTACACTTCATAGCAGATTTTTAGCTCTTTTTGCTGCCCTTTTTCCCTTTGAAACACTCCAAATTTGATTAAAATAAACCTATTTCAATCCTTCTTTAAGAAGTACCACATACACTTGTTACACATTACAACTTCAAGTCAAAAACCAACTAAATTTCCCTCCTTCTCTCTTCCACAATTCACACCAGCCATAGTGTGTAACAAGCTGCCATTTCTTTGTTTTTTTTTTTTATTTCATTTTGAGTATCTTTAACTCCTCATATCTCTCTATATATGCCCTCTCTCATTCACACCTTTAACCCTTTACCATTCTTTGCAATTTTTCCTCTCTATTTCCTCTCTTTCTCTCTTCATTTGCTCTTGTTCTTGCAAGAGAAACTTGCTGCCCCTATCATATATGTGAGCTCCCACATATATTTCTTGAAGATTCTTAGATAAAACTCTTATTCAAAGCTTCCATAGTTGATGTAGGTGGAGTATAGTGAGAGTTTCATGCATCAAATAACTTTCCATAAGCTTAAAAGCTAAGGATGATGATGCTAAAATGAAACATTCATCTTACTCATGATTATTTTCTTGTGATCTTATTATTTTCTTGCTAGAAATGGTTATATTTTGTAGATCTAACTTTTATGTAACTTTGATTATGTTTATATTTAGATCTATGAGTTTATAGCTTACTACCATGGATTTCTCTTATATTTATGTTCATAGTAAGTGTAGATCTTGGTTTTGAACTCAAACAAAAATGGTGAAATTCGTATCTAGGCAAGACCAATATTTAAAAACCACTTTCGAAGTGTTAAAATGGAAGTTTTACTTGAAATAATGAAGGCTTAATGGGTATATATCATCAAGACTTCATTTTATATGATTCAAAGGTGATTTTCAAAGATTATTTTTCAAAACAAAAATTCTATTTTCGGATCTAGGCAAAGGCATAACTTAAAAACATGTTTTCCAACACAAAAATGAAGATTTTATCCAAGATATAGAAGACACTTAAGATAGGATATGTAAGGGATGAATTTTCATAAGTTTAGATAGATTTTATCAAAAGATATGTCTAAAATCAAAAATTCTAAATTCGGATCTAAACCAAGATCAATTTTGAAAACCTATTTTTCAACACCAAAATGAAGGATTTGTTTAAAATATGAAAGGCTTATAGAATAGGTATCAATAGAGATGTTTTTGATAAGTAAATGGTAGATCTACTAATAGAGATCTCAAAATAGGAAGAGATTACAAAATATAAAATTTGAGTTTTATCATAACCTTGTGAAATTCGTATCTAGGAAATGATGATATGAAAACCCCTATTTTTCAATCTCAAAATGAAAGTTTTGCTAAAGGAATGAAGTCCTTAGTGGCTAGGTATGGTTGAGCCTTAAGTTTCTAAGTATCAAATGAGTTTACTTAAAGGAATCACCACAAGAATAATTTTTACAAAATTGGGATTTTGGGATGAACCATATTTAAAAACATGTTTACAAAGTGTAAAATGGAAATTTTTATTGAAGAATAAAGGCCTTAAGGAATATACATAATGAGGACTTAAATTTAATAAGAATAAATAAATTTTATCAAGGAATTTTTCAAAAAACAAATAGGAATTGTCAAGAATACAAAATTAGCCTTTCTAAATTGATTTTTCATAAAGTCTTACAAGAAAAAAGTTTTCTAAAAATTTCTTTTATTAAATATCATCAAGAACATGTACATATATATCTCATGACATATCATTTATGATAGTAACTTATTCATATTGCATGTACACTTGCCTTGGATAGTAGAAACTTCATAAACTTTCACAAAATCAATTTTCTAATTTGATTTTCACTACTGATCTGAACTGATTAGATCTTTTCAAGGCTTAAAATTTATCGAAACTTAAATATGATATTATAATTAGATAGATCTTTCGAAGTAGATAGAAATCGATATATAATTTGCTAAATTCCAAGTTAAAATGACCAAGTTATGGCCGTTTTAAGTTGAAATTCCCGCGTAGGACGAGAATTGTGAACTTGATAGTTTGTATGAGATAGAATGGATTGGTTTTGAGTTAAACTACTCATTTGAGTATTTCTTTCATTAGATGACTTTGCTTTTGAAGATTCGTTGCCACCCAACTATTACGATTAAAAGGCCGAAGTCCAATGGACAAGTGAGTTTTTCCTCTTATTTTGTTACCTTGTTTGT
This sequence comes from Combretum micranthum, assembly GCA_024138025.1. NCBI lineage: Eukaryota > Viridiplantae > Streptophyta > Magnoliopsida > Myrtales > Combretaceae > Combretum > Combretum micranthum. The sequence continues at coordinate 2,645,151 of JAMXBD010000030.1, forward strand.
GCTTGTAGCTAGTTATATTAGAATTATAGGAACAAGATAAAAATTGGTATGAATGGGGATGCGATAGATAATGAGACTTTGATGTATGTATGCTAAAGAATACTAAAGCATATCGAAACCATGAATCGATTGGATAACTGCACTGTTCATATTATTTTGTTTTTGTGTATGATATTGGTTGGTCACTCTAAAGAATGTATGAATAACTTGACCTAAGTAAAAATAAATTAGTCATGCATCACATCAGTCGAGTTACATTTGATAGCGTGCTACTCCTACGCAAGAAGATTGGTATGGTCTAAGGTCACGTTTGGAGAATGAGACCCGGTATCAGAGTTCATTCATAGGAAACTAAGGCGCACTAAGGATGCATCCCACGAATGAGTCGAGCCGAGTCGATTGCTAAGAGTTGGGGGTCCGGGACTAGTAGCAGGTTGTGTAGACTTTCAATACCTGAAATAACCATAAAATTTCCAACTTATATTCCATATGTGTGTTATTGAATTTATACATGCTTTTGATATATATTGAATGTGATTTGTGTTCATGATGCATTATGTGTTTTATTATTGTGTTAAATATTCAAATACTCTAGAATTTATTAAATATTTAGTTCATAAAATTTAAATTGTATTAACATGTAAGAATTATATTTGGAATGCATTAAAATGAGTAAATAGATCCATGCATGTAAGCCTCATGGTAGCATAATTCTTATACCTTAAAGGAGCTAAAAACAAGGTTAATTAACTAAAGACAAACTTATTAATTAGCCTTTGATAAGTCATTAATTTCCCTTAATTCCTTATGCCTCAAAAGTCAAACCTTAAGATAATATCAACTTTATTATTGCAAAATTCGTGCACAAATTTTAGACCACCAAAACAAGTCTTCAAAAGTTTCAAAACCCCATCTTCTTCTTCTCCAAAGCTCCCTCATGGATCTATATAGATAAGCCTTTCATTTTCTATATTTTTCACCATCAAAAGCATGTTAGAGGATCACAAAACCAAGGTCTAAAGTTCTATTGGTAAGTACGTGTTTCATGTCTTCAAAATGTGCAAGTTCATTGTTTTTTTTAGCAATAGATCTTAAGCTTAAATTTGTGTTTGAGGACTTATATGCTTTGTTGGTTGTATGAGAAGTGTTTTGTTGTTATAGGAGTTAGTTGTATATGTAGTATAAGAGATTAGAAGTGTTGAGAAATGCATATGGTTGATGACTAAGTGTTGGGTGTAGTGATTTGGGGTTTGAAGTATGATTTGTGTATGATGATTTGTGGTGGAGAGTTTGATGATTTGAGTTGGAGTTTATGTTGTTTGAATAATGTAATGAACATATAACAAGCTTTGGGAAACTTGGAATGAGTTTAAGAGAAATTTGGAAGTGTAAAATTAACTTGAAAAACAGAGGAGTTTAAAAGAATTTTCGCAACTTGTCACAGAGTGTACGCCGGCAAAGTACGCTGGCGGTGTTGAAGGGTACGCTGCCGGCGTACATGAGGAATTTTCCGGTGTTGAAGATGCACTCGGGGACCAGAATCGTCGACCTCTAACGCTGGCAAATTTGTACATTTACGCCGCCGGCGTTGAAGTCCGGCGTTGGTTTCCTTGTTTCGTAGCCTGTTTGTAATTTGGCCATAAATTTTTCATCTGACCTCCGTTTGAGATGATTCAAGTTGCGTTAGAAAGCTTAAAAAGAGATCTACAACTTTAATGTTTTAAGATTTTACAAATTACAAAAGTATCAGTACTTAAATTTCAATTCTTTCCAGCTGATACACTTTCCAACAAAGTTTAAAACTTATTGTTGTTTGCTAAAAGTTGTCCAAAGCTTGATAAATGGTCATTTAAGTATTTGTTAAGTATTGTATGATAATATATGATATCTAAATGCTATGTGATGATGTTATAATGATTTATTTAAATTTCTTTGGATGATTATACTAGAGCTTTGATGAACATATATACTTGAACTAAGTGTGAGTTTGCAATTATTTTTGTTACAGTGATTGATTCCCTTTCGGTTATTCCCATTGACTCTCAAGCTAGTACAGGTACGCAGTGACTTGCTTGTATGTTTGTTAGGGTAGGCATACTTAAATTTGATATAAATTCTAAATGACTTAAATATTGCTTGAATTGCTTGTGTTTTTACCGTTGAATCCGGTCCGAGGAGCGGTAACTTATCATGATGCAATGATATGTTAGTGTAGGTGCTTAGGCCAAAAGTCATGATGCAATGACTAGGCTCGGCGGATAATCGATAGGAAAATGTAGTAATTGAGCAACATTTACTTATTCTTGAAAAGAAATAGTATAACTTAATTCAATGTTTATGGGAGCATGTGAATTAAATTATATTATGGATTGAGTTAAGTGAAGTTGGGCAATGGCTATATAACCTATATGAAATTATTCTTTTCAGTGTAACGTTATCTAGGAGATATAGATATTCGGGCTATCTATATCAACCCCCTGAGCGTCGTGAGCGTTACTCAGGATCCCCAGAATCCCATGGCTTATTCCGGAGTTTGAATACTCCAATGATGATTTGATTAATGATTTCTAATGAAAGATAAATAAAACATTAATGTTGCATTGCATTAGTCTAGGTATGATTGCCACTACGCTTTTGAGTGTTGTTGCTGTGTACTGGGCCTTTGGCTCACTGATGCTATATTTCAGGTGATGACGATTGTTATGATGATATGGGCTATGGGTCGGATTGGAGAAGTTTATGGATGAGTGGGGCGAGTAGGAATCGAGTGCAAGATGGCAAGGAAGGAAAATTTTTGAACAAGTTGTGGGTTCAATTTTGTATTTTGTATTTTGAATAGAGGCTTGTTAGTTAAGCCTTATTTGTATATAAAGACTTAAAGTCTATTTTTCTTGTGTTGTAAAAACTTATGTAAGTTTTGTTGTGTCATGTGTTTGACACAAGATTGTAAATTATTTCTTTAAAAGTTCTATATGCATAGATTACTCAAGTGAGTAATCCTTTTGTAAAAAGTCTTTATATCAAGTTATAGTGGGATTAAACAAACAATTCACATAAATTGTTAGATTTAGGACAACCTTACATATAATATGAAAATATTATATGTGGTTGGGGACTTGACTTGCTAAATTTTAAGGATTGGTGGGTCGGGTCTTTATAAAACCATCCCTAACTCTTAGATTCGGATGGCGTAAATTGATAAAGTCATATTTTACTCAAATTTCTATTAATCAAATCATGTTTATATGTTATAGATTTTATAGAAATCAATCGAAAATGGTACTTAAATGTTCGTAAATTATTATTTCAGGTCATTGAGGACTTATGAATCAAATACATGCAAATTGGTGAAGTTTTGATCAATTTTGGATAAAAACAGAAGTACACCGACCATTAATGTAAACCCCAGGAATTTTTCACATTAGTACCCGACTTTATAATAGATTGTATAAACTGGATAATAGATTTAGATTCTGATTGAAGTCTAATAATAAGTTAATATTTAGATTTTTGGATAAATGAAAGATTTAGGAATCGAATAAAGAAATTCTTTAACCCTAGTTAATACCGAAAATGAGATCTTGTATCTTGAATAACTAATTCAAGATATGATCTAAAATTTAAACCCAAAAACCTAGCATACAAATAGATTTAAATAGAAAATATGATTATAAAGATTAAATGATTGTTTTTGAGCTCGATAATGATTCAAAACTAGAATAACGAGTAGTAATGAGTTTATATTTAGATTTAAACCCTAATTTCGAGATTTCTAGTTAAAATTAAAAGATACTAATAAGAATTTATGTTTAGTATCAAAACTAAAGATATATATATAGTTTAGTTTCTGTATTAAGCTCAATATTGCATAAATGATTATTTATGCTCCTAAACCGAAAACGATGATCCAAAAATGAACCATTAAGATTTTAAATACACAACGAAAATATAAACTGATGAATAACTCAAAATCTAAACTTCAAATAAATAATCGGATCACGCTTTTGTTCTAAACTGAGTTTTCTTAAGCTATCGGAGCCTGAAGCAAAAATTGACCCAATGAGCTTAAGAAATCCAAATCGCGGGAGATAAAATTATACGAATAATTAACTACGTATATATATATATAACTTCAATTTGTATTATTTGAAAATCTAAGCGTTTTGTATAAATTTATAAGCATATTTTTGTACGAAAACTTTCAAATATTAGCTAATTTATACCCGTATAACCCATATAATTAACTCAAAATTTAATTAAATAAATATACTAATATATATATATTTTTTGGGCTGCTGTTTTTCGGTGGGAAATGCGGCTAAGTTCGGTGCAAGTTGAAGGAGAAGAAGAGAGCCGGATTTGATTCAATCATGCACCAAATTTTTCCACAAAAATCAACCTCCACACCAATCACATGCTGCTAAGTCATTCAAGCATTAATTGGCTTGAAAACAACAGCAAAATGAGATAAAAAATCGGAGGAAAATGAAGGAGAATAAGCAGCCGCAACCTCTCCTTCTCTCTTCAATATATATATGAGTTTAAAGTCATTAATGAAGAACAAACAAACTCCATAATTTCTCAACATCTTCCAGTCCGAAAATACTCCCAAACAACAACTAAAACGAACTGAAAATGAAGAGCAAACAAATCATAAAACACAAGCTCGGATAAAAGGAAATACAAAGCCAAAAACCCTCAAAAACGAATCCAAAGGTAAGTTGACATGATTCAAAGGATTTTCGTTGAAATATATGGATTGTATCTGACTTATAATTATCTTAGGAACTTAATAAACACAATCACAAGCTTCGGATTACATCAAACAAGCTCCAACAAGGTAATAATCTCAAACCCTAGCTTTAAGTTCCAAGAATCGAAATCTATATATATATATATATTTTTTTAAACATGTTGAAAGTTGTTATATATCCTTATATACGATATATAAACTCTTAGAAGTAGTTTAAGTAAGTTTTTAACATATAAAAATCAACAAAAAAGAATCGAACTAAGGCGGAAGATGATGAACAGTGCAACGCTGCCTCAAGGCCGGCAGTGTAAACGCTGTACGCCGGCGGCTTACATGGATAGGCCGGCGGCTTACACTCAAACAGAGGCTATGTAAAATAATTTTCGCGTAAAACATGAACGTAAGCCAGCTACCCGGAGATCTACGCAGTCGGCGTAGGACCGGCGTACGTTGAAAGCTGGCAGCTTTCAACACCGGTGCACTCGATATGAAATTTTCTCTTCAAAATGATTTACACCGGCACCTGGAGATATAGGCCGGCGGCCTTGAGCCGGCTTATAGTTAAAATTTCTCCAACAAAAGTTTTTCTGACCTAAGCCGAATTTATATATATATATATATAATATAACTAATAAGTATGTATATATGTATGTTATACAAATATGTATTAGATAGTGACTATAATACAAATATTTAAATCTATTTACAATTAATATCTAATAACATTTGAAACCCTAGAATTAAGAAAATATTTAGTGTTAATTAAAGTAATATTAGTCAAATATTTGTTTTAAACAAATAAAATATATAAGAATGGGAATTGAAATAAGTTTATTTCTTGAGCAATGTGACTTCTAAAAATAACCAAACAATTATGTGAGATTAAATAGGAAAAACACGACGATACTAAGTATTAATATCGAGTCTAGGACACTAATCACATATAGGGATCTAGCTAGATTGTATTGATGAATACTTTGTCTTAAATAGGTGACTTTGACTCATTAGAGGATCTACCAGCGGATTACTACGACTGAGTCGGTATGAGCAGGTGAGTAATTCAGTCATATTGTACTGGTTGTGATTGTAGAAAGTCAAATATGTAATGCAAGATAAAAAAATGAATGTCTGTTGAAAGTATGATTTGATTTGAATGTATGATTGTTAAAATACCATTATACAAGCGATAATGAAATGGTTGGTGTTGTGCAGTAGTATAATGATGATTGTGTGTAATGTATGGTCACCCCGAAATTGATTAAGAATTATGGACTTAACAAAATAATATGAACATGCATTGCACGATTTGCATTACTGCATATATGGTTGTGACAGCCTGCTACGTATTAATATTTCGGATCTCTGTTTTTGCTTGGTTGATCCAATGTGTGAGTCTTCCAAGGTTCTCTTTGGTCTGGCGGTCCTATGAGGAACTAAAAGGCACCGAAGAACGTCGCCTGTAGAATCGCTTTGAAATGATTAATACTTAGGGAGTTTCTAAGGGGATTGCAGGAGATGGTTTGTTCAATCAACTATATTCAAAGTGATAACATTAAAACGAGAAATCATTGATTCTCCTGTGTACTTAGTCTCTCCTGGGCAGGTGGGTCATTGAGTGCTGGTTCTTCAACCCATTAAAAAGAGGGCGTAAATCTTTTTCCTGTTTGGATTCTAGATCATCCAAACTTGTATCTGTGCATATGGTTAAGTACTTGCATTGCATATGATTTGTTAATGACTTGTGTGATGTATGGTATGTCTGGTTATTCACTGAGCTGTGGTTTCGCTCATACTCCTACAGTCATTTCAAGTTCACTTTACGACCCTGGTTAGTTACATCCAGGAATATGGCTCCGGTAAGAGCTTTGAAGCTAGAAGTCTACAGAACTATTTTAGTTTGATAGTTATGTACTAGTAGAGTAGATTATTTAGTTGTGTATTTCAAAGGAGCTATATGGTTTGTAATAAGTTTTTAATGTTTATTCACTAAGTCATTTCTCTCATATATTTGTTATTTCTTATCAAGCAACTTAAAAGATCCTGTTGTTTTGAAAACTTGTCATTCTTTGAAGGTAATCTAGTGATAGTATTCAAGTGTAACTTGTTATTACTACTAGGGTACCCTCGGGGCGTGACAATTAAGGAAGCTACGCCACCAGCTTTCAATGTGAAATTGACTAGCGTCTGCAATTTTCAAATGTACACCGGCATTTCTCCACTTTACATAGGCGGCGTAACCGTTCCAGTTGCCGGCGTACAATGAAAAGTCACAAATCGCTTGATTTTCCCTTATGAAAGCTAGCGGTGTAAAATTCGGCTTTAATAATTTGCATTCTGTTCATACGCAACACCGGCTCAAAGTCGGCGGTGTAGAGTGGAGAAATACCGGTGTACATTTGAAAATTACAGACGCTGGTCAATTTCACATTGAAAGCTGGCGGCGTAGCTTCCTTAATGGCCGGTGTACATTTGTTTTTATCCAAAATTGATCAAAACTTCTCCAATTTGCATGTATTTGATTCATAAGTCCTCAATGACTTGAAATAATAATTTACGAACATTTAAGTACCATTTTCGATTGATTTCTATAAAATCTATAACATAAAAACATGATTTGATTAATAGAAATTTGAGTAAAATATAACTTTATCAACTTCCCCACACTTGAACTTTTGCTTGTCCTCAAGCAAAACAAATAATTTTCACATTAAAGGCCGATCAAATTTAATTAAAGGCCGCCAGCCTTTAATGCCAGTATAACTCCCCTGTAAACCTTTATATAAATTCATCATGTTGTCATTTGAAAAAAGAGAGAAGAAACCCTAGGCACGAAAAATACAAATTCTCTCCTTGCTCCTAGATCTAGATTAGGGTAGAACACTAGAAAAGTTTTTATTTTAATTTGTTTGCGGATTCCACACTGGGATTCAAGCAGATAAAGTCATTTGGATTTGGATTTCAAGAATAGGATTATTTTGAAGAGGTGATTTTGTTCTTTTGTTCATATCTTGGATGATGTTTAAAGCTTGTTCCTTTGATCTTAATAAGGGTTTGAGTTGAGATCTGATTTATATAATTGATGATCCATGTTGTTGATTGAATAACTATATTTATTCGATTTGTTGATGTTATTTCACATATCATGCAATTTTGGCTTAGACCTGGAATCCATGATAGATTAGGATTAAAATTGGAAAATTCCTTTCTGATCGTTTTGTGAATAGCTAATTTGGATTTGAAATCACATAGGGATATGGATTTGAATTCAATTACGGTTTGGTAAATTGAATAGATTAGTCAATTAATCACTTTCCTAGGAATAGGGAACATTGATTGGTTAATTTAGGGTAATGGTTCACTTTGGGAAAAGGAATTGTTATCTTATTCTTCATTCTTGAAAAACTGAACCCATTGATGATTTGGATTGACAAGTGCATTTTTGGTCAATAGCAGACATTCAATTTATTTCTAGATTTGATTGGTTCTAAACCTAATTTTATTTGAGGTGTAGAAATCCAAGATTTTTAGTAATTTGGTTTTTTTTTTTAAAAAAAAAAAGAGAAACAAAGTTTGATTTGCCTAGCTATGAATTTGGACTGATATATTTGATAGCTAGTCCTCACTCCCTGTGGATTCGATTCGGTATTCATAGAAATTTTATTACTGCACACGCACCCGATACATTGTCGGTTAAAGATCTGCTCATTTGAAGGAAATTGAATATAACTAAAAAGAGTTTTAAAAAGCGTATATAGAAAAAGCGTGATCATAAATCCGTTCTGTGTACGGGTTCTGGATACCCATACATAATTGTCTGCTCATGTGTTTGTTCATGTATAGCATATGGATGATTTATAACTTGCTTGTTATGATTCGAAATTAAGGGAACTCTCACTAAGCTAGTGTAGCTTATACCTCAATAGATATTTGAATAAATAGGTTGGCGGAAGAATGCTACCTGGGGACCGAGATGTTTAGAGCCGAGTATGACCTCGGGGTTCCGGCAGGAAGTAAGAATACTTGAAGATATTAGCTAGGTTTTGTGAATTGCTTTGTAATAGTTTTATGTAGTGAAATCTTTTGATGAATTGTAATTGAAGTATATTGAATTGTATTTCCTTTACATTGTTACTCAAGTTGTATAAATATGAAATGTATCACTCCGATGTGTCTCCTCCATGTGTTAGACACCTTATACATACTATGGAAGCCTTCATGTGACTGAGGCGGTCATTCCTAGGCTTTAATGTTGTGTACGGTGGACTGCCACGTTTAGGGTACCCTTCGGGGCTTGACAATCAGTATAGTTCAAATTGAATGTGTTGCAACTTGCTTGGTCACAACTTTAGCTTAGATCTTCTAGCCTGTATGAAGCTCCAACTTTGATTGGCACATATCAGCTCATGAGTTCTGGTTCAGCTTAGCTTTGAAGTGCTCGGTTGATAATCAAACAATATAGATTTTCTAGTGAGTCTTTCTTAATCCTAGTTGGTTCATCTAGTAGCAAGTTGGTAGAGTGGTCATGGACAGCTCAGGTGGTGTTTGCCCATTATAGTAGGTCGGTTGTTGGTCATATTGACATTTATCTTGTTCTGCTGTTTGTGTTGTTGTTGCTCGGTCATGGCTGCTTAGCTCAGGTCGGTCTTCTATCTATGTATGGTGCTGCTCATTGGTGCATGAATTAGCATTTGCTGTTGTTGGTTTTGTTCGATAGCATTGCTGTAGCTCCTTTTATAAACTGATATAAAAAACAGTGGCAATAAATGTAAAGCACACACATAGATTCATATGGAAAACTCATGCGAGAAAAACCACGGGTAGAGGAGAGAATTCACTATATGTTGAAGAAGGAGTACAAGAGTGAGAGTATAAAATTAATCTAATGATTTTGTAACCCTAACAAAACACATACATATGCTGGCTCAAAAGGTTAGCAAACTATGCGAAAAGGCAAAGCCGGTATTGAAAGGTCGTCAGCCTTAAAATGAAAGTTGACAGCATATAGGTCTGGGTCGGTACTATGGAAATTAATTCAAGGCTGGTAGTGTACAATTCAAGGCTAGTGCCCTTGACTCCAAAGCTGGCGGCTAACACTGGATTCAGGTTATAGATTCAACAATCTCCATCTTGACACGAATTCAAAAGCACAAATACAAATTCTAAACTTTAACATAAAAACCAAAACATTCTTCACCTTTTCCACAAACCCCTAAAGGGGTTCAATCAGCAATGAACACCAACTAAGTTTAAGCAATGCTTAAACTTGGCTATAAGAAGTGACTTAGTCATCATATCGGTAGGATTATCTTGAGTACTGACTTTGCTCACATCAATATCACCACGAGCAATAACATCACGACTAAAGTGATGCCGCACATCAATGTGCTTTGTCTTCTCATGAAACATCTTATTTGTTGTAAGATAGATTACACTTTGACTGTCACAATAGATTGTAGTAGTCTTGAAGTCATCATTTAGTTCACTAAATAATTCCTTTTACCAAATAGCTTCTTTACAGGCTTCAGTAATGGCCATATACTCTGCTTAAGTGTAGATAAGGCAACTATAGCTTGCAAAGTAACTTTCTAACTAATAGCACAACCACTAAGGGTAAAAATATGTCCTATGAGAGATCTTTTATCCAGGTCTCCAGTAAAATCAAAATCTACAAATCTAATAATTCCATCTCTAGTTCTACCAAATTGTAAACAAACATTAGTAGTACCTTTTAAGTATTTGAAATCCACTGAACCACTTTGCAGTGTTCCTTACTAGGATTTGCCATGTATCTATTGACTACACTGACTATAAATGAAAAATCTGGATGTGTACAAACCATAGCATACATAGGAGATCCTACTACACTATAATATAGAACTGTGACATATAGTCAACATCTTCATCTGATTTTGGAGACAAAGTAGATGAGAGTCTGAAATGAGCTGCTAAAAGAGTATGAATAGGTTTAGCACTTTGCATATTGAAACTGCTAAGAATTTTTCAATATACCCCTTTTGACTTAGGTACAATTTACCTACATTTCTTTCTCTCATAATCTCCATTCCAAGGATCTTCTTTACTGGATCTAAGTCTTTCATCTCAAACTCTTCACTCAATTGAGCTTTAACTTTTCTAATATCTCCTCTATTCTTGGCTGCTAGCAACATGTCATCAACATACAAGATTAAATACACTAATGACCCATCAGTACACTTCTTGAAATAGACACAACTATCAAAATTGCTTCTTTTGAAATCATAAGTAGTTATGAATAAGTCAAACCTCTTGTACCATTGCCTTGGTGATTGCTTTAGGCTATAAAGAGACTTTTTCAGCGAACAAACATAGTCTTCTTTACCTGAAGCTACAAAACCTTTTGGCTATTGCATGTAGATGTCTTCATCAAGTTCTCTAGGTAAGAAGGTTGTCTTCACAACTAACTATTCAAGCTCAAGATCTTGCATTACTATAACACTAAGCAAGGCTCGAATCGAATTATGCTTTACAACATGAGAAAACACAATAGTAAAGTCTATGCCTGGAACCTGACTATAGCCTTTAGCAACGTGTCTTTCTTTGTATATGGGTTCTTCAGCCTTTGATGTTCCTTCCTTTTTCTTGAATACCTATTTGCAACGAACAGTCTTCTTACCTTTAAGGAGTTTCATTAAATCTCATGTACCATTCTTATGAAGGGATTCCATCTCCTCATGCATAGCAATCATCCACTTACCAGAATCATTACAACAAACTACCTTTGAGCAAGTTGAGGGCTTCACATTGGAATTAGTGTCTTCGGCTACATTTAAGGCATAAGCTACAAGATCAGCCTCAGCATATCTCTATAGAGGTCTAACTTCTCTCCTAGGTTTGTCTTTAGCAATGGAATACTGTTGATGTGGTGGTGGTGTAGAAATAGTACCACTTTACAATTCTTGTTTAGTCTGAGAAGTAGAATCGGTCAGATAGTGTCCCAGACCTACTACATTAACTATGGTTAGAAGCTTCCATGGTCTTACCTCATTCTATAGAAGGTTCATACCACATTTCAGCAATATTATTGCTCCCGTCATTGATTGTATGAAAGGCATCAAGTTTATATAGACTAATGGGGCAGAACAGGCATTTAAGCAGATTAAAAAGCATTTGACGATAGCCTTGATTCTAGTATTGCTCGATTTCCATCAACCATTTGAGCTACATGCTGATGCCTTAAAGGTAGGATTGGAGCAGTTTTGAGTTGAAATAGCAGGCCGATTGCCTTTTTTAGTGAGAAGTTGAAAGGGGAAAAGTTAAGGTATAACACATATGATGTTGAATTCTATGCCGAAGTGAAAACTGTGAAACATTAGCATCACTATTTGTTTCACAAAGAATTCATTCTCTATACTGACCACGAGGCTCCGAAGCACCTACATAGCTAGGAAAAGGTGTTAGTCATCGTGCATCATGGGTGGCAAATCTAGAGCATTTCACTTTTGTGGTGAAGAACAAGAGTGGGATCACCAATAGGGTTGCTGATGCACTGAGTCAGCGTAGGAGTATGCTAAGTAGAATGATTGTAGAGGTAATGGGTTTTAACTCTTTCTTTGAATTACTTGAGGATGATACTTTCTTTTCCAATATACTTGGAAGAGTTAGAGCTGGTAAGAGAACATAATATGTGCTCTAAGATGGTTTTCTCTTTAGGAGCAATGAGTAGTGCCTCCTAGATTGTAGTTTAAGGGATCAGATATCTAGGAGTTATATGGTGAGGGTCATGTAGGCAAAGACTAAACCTTGCAATTGGTGTAGGCATCTTATTTCTAGCCTGCCATTCACAAGGAAGTGGAAAGGTATGTACAAAGGTGTAGGATCTACTAAGTATCTAAGGGGACAATGATTAATATAGGGTTATATAAGCCACTGCCCATTCCTTCACAATAGTGGACGGATGTGAGCATCGGCTTCATTCTAGGCTTGCCACGTACCTAGCGAGGTAATGATTCCATATTCATGGTAGTCGACAGATTTTCCAACATGGTGCACTTCATTCCGTGCAAGAAGACTACAGATGCTGTGTGTGTTGCACAATTATACTTCTAGAAGGCATATCGATTACATGATTTTCCTAATTCCATTGTTTAGATAGAGATACATGATTTATCAGTCACATCTAGCAAAGTTTGTAGAAGATGGTTAACACCCAGCCGAATTTTGGTAATGCTTATCATCCATAAATAGATGGCAGATTAAGGTAATGAACATATCATTGGGAAACCTATTGAGGAACCCAGTAGGAGAACATGTGAAGGGTTAGGATCATAAGTTAAGTCAAGCTGAGTTTGCACACAACCATGCTGTCAATCGTAGTTCTAGATTTAGCCCATTGCAAGTAGTTTATTCTATTATTCCTTAGAGTCCACTTAACTTAACATCTATGCCAGATAGGACCAGGATTCATGGGAAGGTCACATACTTTGTGTATAGCCTATAGGAAGTTCATAAAATAGTTCATGACAACTTAAAAAAGTTGCGGGTAAATACAAAGAAGTTGCTGGTAGGAAGAGACGGCACATAGAGTTTGATGTTGGACACTATATGTAGGCCATCCTTACTAAAGATCGACTTTTTGCTGGTGGGTATAACAAGCTCTCTAATAGAAAGATCAGACCAATATAGATTTTAGAGAAGATCAATCTAAATGCTTACAGACTAAAGCTTCCCAGCCATATTTGAACTATAGATGTATTTGATGTGAAGCATCTCATCCCATACACTGGTGATAACTTGGACAACAACAATTCGAGGGCAAATTCTATTCACCCTAAGGAGGATGATGCAGTAGAAGAGATAACACATAAATACTTAGAGAAATGGTATAAGATGGAGAGGAGGAACAAGTGTTGAAAGCTCTACATTGTCCTCCCTTTACCGCTAGCTTTGCTACATAAGCTGCCAGCTTGAAAGGCAGTGTTCTTCTTGCTTGTCATTCGATTTTTTTTCCAAGTTCTTAATTTTAGAAATATTTTAGATGTGTTTCCTTTTTAGATTTTTTTTTTTAATAATGTAAGCCCTAGGGCAAATGAAAGATAGCTTTTGACATTTTGAATGGAATTTCACAGAGCTTGTTTTGCTCTTTCTTCCAAAATTCAAATCTCTTGCAATAGTATTTGGATTTTTATGGCAATAACCTAGGCGTTCTCATAATTAATAGGTATTGAAGATCTCATGTTGGTATTTGTGAGCGAATCAATGGTCTGTGATAATCCCTTTTGTAATTCACTACATTAAGGCCCTAAGTAAATATAAGTCCCTAACCTATTATGGAATAATATATGAAATAAACTTAATTTAATTGTTTATACTTACCATTATACTAACACACGACTATCACTTCAATAGATAAATTCATACCTACATTTGAGACTTTCATCTCGTGAGATCTGCTAATCTAGGTATGCAGTGACTTGTATGTTAGATGCTAGGATAGACATTAAACCTGACTAATACTTAAAGGCAGCTTAACTTATGCTTGAGTGTGTGGTTGTCTTGAGTCAACGAGTGATAACTTTGTTATAGTTATAAGACTCTAACATGGTAGTTAGGTGTTTAGGTCAATGGTGGTGACTCGATAGTTAGTTAATGAGGGTAAAATATCGGCGTACAATTAACCTTTTGGAAAGATTTTGCATTCAATAGTGGTCTAGAGGAGTGTGAATCATTGGTGATCGAATTTGTTAATGTTCAAATAATGGCTGTTAACCTGGGTGAGGCTAGTTCTCCTCCGTTCTCTTCCCGTCGATAAGGCATCGACTTATCTTATCAACCCCTTAAGTAAATGTGTCTGCTTAGGACCCCTTTCATTCCCTATCGTGTTGTCGGATTCATGGGTACTTCATTGTTGTTTGTCACATTTTAATTAAAGATATAAATTGATGGGTTACTGACTGTTAGATTAAGTTTATGTGTATACTATGCATGTGCTTGTCTTACTGTGAATTGGGCTTCACGGCTCATTATCTTTTATTTCTTATTATTTCAAATTCTAATGATGAGACTTATGATGATAGTAATGATGCTGGTCATTACGATTATATGGGATATGGGTCTGACATTGAGGAGTGGCTTACAGATGATGATGATTAAATCTGTTGGACTTCTTTACCTATTTTGAAAAATTTTCATATAGTGAGATTTCTTATATTTTGGAGAGATATTTGATACTCTCCTTAGTTTAAACATGGTTTCGATACTTGTTTATTATTATGATACTATCCTTGTCATATATGATATTCGAGTTATCTACTCCTTAGAGCAGCTTTTGAATTTTTTTTGCTAAATCTTTTTCTATACATTACACACGAATCGTTTTCCAAAATCAATAAGGAGTTTTGCATAACCTTAATTGGCTAGAAACTCATTTAGTTAATGGAATCTTACATAGACCACTTATATGAGATACGTGGTGGAATTGTAGCGCCTTAGATGAAGTAGAGGCGTGACATTTTTAAGGTATCAGAGCGGGTTTCGACCCAATAATGAATTAGGATGCAATTCTAGAAGGTGAGAAACATAGGGTTCTTGGGTAGTTTAGGTCAACATTTTGTGATTTGTCGCTAATTTAGACTGAAACCTAAGGAAAATTGATTGATCATGCTAAATTAACTAACTTGGCCTAAGTTTAATATTCTGTTGATAATTTGTAAATGGATTAATTGGATTATATCATATTTCTTGCCTTGTGAGTTTCCTGTGCGTGTTTCTTGAAAATGAACTTAAATCAAATCTGGATAAGTTTAAAGTAGGCACAAATAATTTAGAAAAACATTAGGACTTCCCTTTCATCCTTGGCTAAAGTTCGGTTAACTGTTTGAATATGGTGAGTTGGTTGTGTTTAGATGGATAGGGAGTAGGGGTGTGCATGGTAAGGTTCGGTTCGTTTCAGTTTGTACCTCGAACCAAACCACACAATACTTTACGGTTCAGTTTTTCTATTAAATTCGAACCTAACCATATGGTTTAGTTTGTAAATTTTTTTGATCCGAAAAAAAAAAAGGTTTGGTTTGTGGTTCGTACTGTTTTTTTCATAAAATTAAAAATATTTCTATCGAAAAACTTCCATTACATATTTCTTATCGCTAATGTAAATATAAATAATAATATTTGAAATTAATCATTTACCAAATAAACATGAAAAACTTATAGGAAGAAAGGGATTTCATCTATTATAAAATTATAATTGTGACTAGTCTCATTTTTTTTTTTAATTATCTTGAACTATAAAGGCATACTAGACTTTATCCTACTATAAGACATAACATTTAATTCGTTGTATGCTTCTAATTAATATATTACCAATTATATAAATCAATTAGTAACTAAATAATAGAGATAGATTAATTAGTAAGACAAATGGAAATGAAATATGCAGGAGTTAGAATACTAGAGGCTAGAGGCTAAAATCTAAAATCTATCTTACTTATAGACAACAAACAATTACAATATATTATGAAAAATCTAATTTTATTCTAATAAATAACACATATTCTAAGTCACAAATTTTAAAAAATCAATTGTTTTTTAAAATTTATGATGTAGATACATATTATTAATAAAACAATTAAGAGTAAAAATAATATGTTTATTTTTTTAATATATAAAACGGTTTGGTTCAGTTCGGTTCATGGTCCCGAATCGAATCACAAACCGTTTGCTCTTCACCGAATCAAACCGTTCCAAAAAAGAATAGAAATTTCAATTTGGTTCGCTTTGGTTTAGTTCGATTCACGGTTTGGTTAGTTTTTTTGCACAATCCTAATATGAGGCATAAACAACCTACACGTCAGGATAGAGAGGACCTTCCTCCTCTACCACCCGCTCCTCTTGTAAGCCCCGGAAAATTTCAGTAAATAATTCCAAAATGAACTTCGAAAATAAACCCTAAAAATCACTCCAAATTAAAACCGAACTTCGACTAACCCTAAATCACGAGCGAATCTAGAAATTTCTTAATCTTGAGAAAAATAAGAATCCTTAAAAATAAAATAAGAACTCAATATACTTCAAATCTAAAACCACTACATATGACAGATTTCATACTTAACTCTAACTTGTAAAAATTGGGTAATATAGAACCCCAAAAACAAATTATTAAAAAAGTAAATAATGATTAACTTTCTGAAATGAAACCCAATTCAAGAATTCCGAAAACATTGAGAGATATTAAATACTTAGAAAAATAAAATTTAAAATAATTTTTCTCAAACTAAATATGTTGTATAAACATAAAACGTCAGTTTCCAAATTAACAAAGACTTAAACCGGAAAATCACCCGGGAACCCTAAGTAGAACATAGTAGTTTAGTCCGGCAATCCCACGCCTTTAACCCTAGAGGTTGAGGTGTAGTTTAAGTGTGTAAAATAGCTCGTAGTAATATAAGGTCGCTTAAAAATATCAGATTAGTAAAATTTTGACCTATCTTGAACCTATTCGGATACAGGCTTTGAAAAGCGTGTCATGGGGCTCGAGATATAAAAAATATACCATTAGTACCGTTAGACTCTTATTTTCATAAGGATTTATATCAGTTTTATAATTTTTCGATAACTAGAAATATCTGATTTTGCAATTATATCCGTATTTCATTACTACTGGTAATTAACTAGTCTTTTAGCACCATTCACTACTATTGATTACACAATTTTATTATTCGTATAAAAGCCTTATATTTTTAGATAAATATTTTATGTATCATAAAAAATTTTGTTTTTCCAAAATTTAATTCGTTTCGGGTTTTTACGGGATCAGATTTTGTTTAAGACCCGGTACTAAAAATAAAATAAATTAATTTAATATTTGAAAAATATTTTTATTTTCATAAATAATTTTTTAGAATTTTTCGAGTTATAAAAATATCATTTATAGCTCATATTTGCTTATTTTAATCATACAGGTAACTTATTTGATAATTCACTAAAATAAATAAATAAATAATGTTATTTTAATTATGAAAAATCTGCTACAAATATTTGGAATACATTTTCTACATTTTTATTATTTTTATTTTATTTTATTAAGAAAGTACTCTTACAACCCATACCTTTAAGTATACCTTTCACATATCACTTTTTTTTCACTTCAATCTTTTTACACTTCATTATATCACTTCATGGCAAATTTTGACTTCTTTTTGCTACCCTTTTGTCTCTTGAAATACCACAAAATTAATTAAAATAACCTTTTTTCAAATCCTTCTTTAAGAAGCTACACATACCATTAATTACATTACAATTCCAGGTCAAAAGCTAACCAAATTCCTCTCTCTCTCCTCTTCACAATTCACGCCTACCATAGGGGTTATTTGCTGCCCATTTCTTTTTTTTTTTTTAGTTCATTTAATGAGTCTTTAACTCATTCAATCTCTCTCTTTCATTTACTCCTTTAACCCTTTGTCATTATTTATACTTTGCCTCTCTTTTTTCTCTCTTTCTTTCTTCATTTTCTCTTGTTCTCACAAGGAAACCTTGCTGCCCCCATTCCTTCTTTGATCTCCCACACATTTTTCTTCAAGATTCTTGAATAAAACTCTTGTCCAAAACTTCCATAGGTGATATAGGTAAAGTATAGTGAGAATTTTAAGCATCAAATGACTTTCCATAAGCTATATTTACAATTTTTTATGCATTAGACAAAGTATAACTTTCATTTGATTTTTATTTTTCTTTCTTCCCTTCTTTTGGAAGACACTCTTCACATCTGCATGATGCCCCATTGTAGCCTCTTTTCTTTTCATTTTTCCATTTATTTTTACATAAAAAATCCACCACTTTTCCTCTATAAATACAGGCTCACTTGCTCACTCTTTTTACTTTACACTTTGCATCAAACTTCACTAAATCATCTCTATATAAACCTATACTCATTCCTACATCTCATACCTTACAACCTTCAACAAAACCACTCCATTTCTCTCTCTCTCTCTCTTTTTTTTTTTTTCCATTTCCTTCTTCTACTGGAATGAATCAACTTCTAGCTGTCATTTTATTTATTAGCCCAAACACATTCATTTAATTCATCTCCTTGAAGTAAACACATCCCCATACACTTATAGTTAGTAATATGAGTTGTTTATGCATTATCCAATGATTAAATCTCCCCATGATAAAACTTAAATCTTGCTTACATTTTTATCATGTTGAAATTATATTCTTATTGTTATAACCTTATCATCTAATCTAACTATCTATATTTATAAATATAGTTTTGTACCTATTTATATTAATATGAGCATATTGCTCACTAAGCTAACATTTATTTTATGCTCTTATTATAATTTTTGAGACATATTTTTAATCTAAGTCTCAGACTTGTTCTTAATAAAGTCAAAACAAAAGGGGACTTGTTTATAATATAAGTCCCGGGAATGCCTTGTCAAAAAAATTCTAAGGCTTCCGTTTTTTTTTTTTGTTTTGTTTTGCTCTTAATTATTTTTGTTATTTAAGGAGACTTATCCATCTCTAAGTCCCGAAGGGCCTTGCTCATAAGGTAAGACTCCCATACATTGAATTTCCTATCTTTATAATCCTTATTATTTTGTCTTTATATCTATCATTGTGAAGTTTAAAGTTTTATGATTCACATACATGAATAATTTCATACGGATGTTGTCATGCCAAAATAAGGTTTTGAACCATTCTTATTTTGATAATTCTTTGTTATGCAAAATATTGATTTCAAACATGTTAGTAAAATGTGAAGAAAATCTTGTTTCAGGAAGAAAAATTTAAAAACAAGATGCTCCATTTAAATTTTCTTAAATAACTAGTTATAAGAATAATATCAGAAAGTTCATGAATTAAAAGCCATTTTTTTTCTTAAAATCATATACTTATAGAGATTTATGAAATATGAACTTCCATTAGCATTTAAGCCTTTTTTTTTTTTTTTATAAACTTAGAATTTTTGGTTTTTCCATAAAGATGTTTTAATTAAATTTTTTCTTATTACAACTTCATCCAGATCATACATGTATTTTGAACTGATAATATTATTCATAAGTTATCTTTTAAGTATAGAGTTGATATTTATTAATTTAAAGGGTTTGTAAGATGTAAAAATGGTAAAAAGTCATAAAATATCAAATCTAGAACATCTGGAACCAATCTGTATAGTGCTGGTCTAACCCCCAAACGACCTTAAAATTTTAAAATAACTTTAGAAATGGAAAAATCATTAGAAGTAGGTAAAGATCAATTACTTATATGTGAAATTTTGACTTAAAATGAGCAAGTTATTGTCATTTTAAGTTAGGAATTTCCCATAACTGAAAAAGACGTGATTTTAATTTTGACAAGTTAGAAATTTACATAGAACTTTTATGAAATACTCATTATGAGTATTTCTTTTGTTTAGGTAAAAGTTTTCAATGCCCCCTTTCCAGAAGATTATTTTGATTAAGTTTACCAATGGCCAAGTGAGTTTCCTTACAATCTTTATATTCTTATTTGTGCTTGTAATTTAGTGCACTAGAATTTAGGAAAAAGATAAAATGGAATTGCTGTGAAAGTATGTTAGGAATTTATTGTGAATTTCATGCTTGATCAAGAAACCATAAGTATATCCGAGCTGTTATATGTGATTTTAATGTTATATTGTTGTATGGATGCAAAAATAGTATTGGTCGCCTTTGACTAGAAATTTAATGCTATGTGGAAATTTAATTATAAAATTGATCATGCATGGCATAAAGTTAAGTTGCATTTCATTTTCATTACTTCTCCTATGCTTGGAACCAGAAAGGTAAAGTACCTAGCTCTAGCATGAGGAACTACTATGTTCAGGGAATACGGTCTCATGGAGAAGCCATGCTGGATCGATCGCTTTGGGTAAGGAACCCGGGGACTAAGTAGTGGTGGTCAATCGGGACCCAATAGAGTGATGGTCAGAAGGACCCTATGTTTTCAAAGCATTCCTAACCTTCGATATGGAGGGCGTAAAATCCATTCTGTATACAATTCCCGGTAGGTTATATGTGTGTGTGTGTAAGCATATGGTTGATGCATTCCATATGATTGAATAATCAACTTGCCTGTTATGGATACAATATTGCAAGGATATCTCACTACACATGTTGTCGCTTACCCCCAAATAGATTTTTTATGCAGGTTACCTTCAGGCCTATTCTAGGAACTCGATGGAGAATGTGGGCATTAAGAGCTTTTGGAGGAAATTTATTTCTTGGATTTTGATGATAGATTTCCTAGAAAATCTCTTATGTATTAGGAAGCCTCTTTTTGTTATAATAGAATTTATAATTTTATTGGGGTAATTCCCTTTAAAGTTGTAAGACCTTATATTTTGATGAAATTATGATAGTATTGTCTTACATATGTTGTTTTCACTATCTTAAAATGCATATCTCCACTGGTGTCTCCTTGTTGTAACGTATGTCTTGTATTAATATAAAAGCTTATGAGTGACTAAGGTTGTCATTCTTAAGTTTTAATATTGTATATGGCGGACTGTTACTTTTAGGGTACCTTTTGGGAAGTGACATAACTTACATGAGTTTACTAGATTGTTGCTCAAGTTTCATAGTGGTAAGTCTGACTCGACAATTGCTAAGAAATGAGTTAAAAAGTTGGAGAACGCTTCTGATGCTTGTCATGTACGTGAGGATAGAAAAGTGAGTTTAGTAGCTTATCAGTTGAAGAAGGATGCTTAAACTTGGTGCCAGTTGGCTAGTGGTTAGATATAGTAGCCTATCTCTTAACTCCATTTTAGAGATGCCTTCTTTATTGAGTACTTTCCTAAGTTCACTTGTGAGCAAATGACATCTAGTTGGCTAAATCTCAAATAGGGTGGTAGATTTGTTGATGAATATGAGGCTGAGTTCAGCTGTCTTTTGAGGTTCGTTAGTGAGGGTTATAGAGAAAATGAGAGGATGAAGCTAACGAAGTTTTAGAATGGGTTGAATGCCGAGATCCGACATGAAGCTAAACTTTTTGAGTTGGCAACATTATCTGCTATTGTGTAAAGACTACAGTGGTAGAAAAGAGCAAGAATGATTGCAAAGCTTAGCAGGCCAAGTAGGGCCAATTGATACCCTTTTGTTTCTAGTACTTGTATGAACACAATCTATTTATTTCATCAAATTAATACTAAAATCTTTCAACGCCACAATTTTAACACAATAAAATACATATCTTTGTCCATCGTCATAATATTATTTTGAATTTTAAAAATAATGCCATTTTATTCTTCAAGAGACATCTTAACATTTCAATTCGATCTTATTTCTTTAATAGAGTATTATTTTCTCTCTTAATCTTTTATTTCATGATGGAGTAATGGTAAAGATTATGTCTTTTTCTTTTAGTTTTCATATATATATATATATGTATATATGTATATAGGGAGAGAGAGAGAGAGAGAGAATATCTCTTCGGAACCATTAATGAATATCTTTTATATCACGAGGTCCTATTACAAAAAGCCATGCTACTTGAGTTAAAAATCATGACAGGTAAACATGTAAATCTTGTTGGTCCATTTAATGATATAAGAACACACCTTAGGTGGCCAGCTGATTGATAATTATGTCTCTTTCTTTGTTTTCCAATATTGTCCTTGTTAGTTGTTACAAATATAGCAATCCCATCAAACCTAAGATCCCGCAAAACACACACCACTTCTCTTCTCACTTTGAAGCACCATTATTGAGTCTCTTACTTAAATACTCTTTCTTGTTTAATTTACTCAATCCTTTTGCTCTTTTTTGAGAGGATTCATCAAATGGCCAGCAAGATCATCGCACAAGTCTTCGGTAGGAGTGAAAGTCGAAAGCTGGTGGATCAAAGCATGTTAAACAACTTGCTTGCCATCTCCGACGATGAAAAGTTCATGAAAGAGATGGTGGGGACTCATGCTCCTGATGAAGGAGAAGTTGATGTCCAGTCTCTTTTTGTTCTTGTCGAGAACACCCTCAGTGGTGCTACAGGAGTTGCCGATAACGTTGTCAACCCTAAGGTATAAAACATAAACGAGACATAACGTGCATGTGTTGCAATCTTAAAAGTAAAACTTAATATCTAATCATATTCACATGTGTAATAAACTATCTTCGTCTGGACACTGATCTCTAGATGAATCAAGGATATGGTAGCCAAATAGAACGTTTAGTGTGTAAGCGAAAATTTAATTGTTTGTCTGCTGACATGCACAGCAACATAATTAAATATTTCGACGTATGACATATGTTATGAATTATGTGAAACATTACATTATTGTTCAGTAATCAGGTAGCAATAATTTGGACGAACACAAATTCTGATAAATAACTTTCAAGAAAAACAGAAGTAGATCACAATGCAACTTAATTATATTATTGAGTAATTAATTCGTTATTCTCTTTGTGATCTTTGAAGGGTCCTTCTCAAGCAACGAGTGAAATTGCTGTGTTCACTCCTCCCAAACAAGGGTTCTGCCCACCTTTGTGTGCAATCAGTGAAGTGGGCTGTCAGGTATTGGTCATGGTGGTCTTTTGCATAGTTTGGTTAGCATGAATTTACCTAGATATATTTCAGTAGCGCATGGATCCTTTTACTTGCAACTTCTTAAACCTTCAATGTTTCATCACGTCAGATTACTTGCAAGGCCCTCGACACCAAAAATGTGAGAGAAACAATGGAGACCATCTTCCATGAACTCTCAGGCTACTCATGGGTAGCAAAATCGGTGATCACTCTTTCAGCACTGTCACTCTATTATGCAGACTTCTGGCGTCTTGCTCAAATCCAACCATCCGACAAATCTGGGGAGTCCATGGCTATTTTGAAGGGGTTACCTGCAATCATCACTAAGCCTTTGTACTCACCAAAGAACCAAGTATTTGTCGTTCTCAATGACATGGTCAAGACCACTCTTGACATGACACGATGCATTGTGGATTTTGAGCATGATAGCAAAGATGTGCCTGAACTGTCCAATGCTATTGATGTAGCGTACTGTGTTTATCAGATTATCATCTCTGTTCTTGCTTGCTCAATCCAGTTCACTTCGCTCATTAGCTTGGTTGACGAGTAAGTTTTACTTTATATGCTTATGTTCTAATATTTAAGCATGACACAAGCACCAAATCTTTTTGGTTCATCATATATAGTTATCGAAACTCAATAAATAAAAAGAAAAAAAATTAAAACAAAATTCTAAAGTAGATGGCCATGGAATTGCTCGATTTAATCTTAACAAAAAATTTTGAGCTCTTGTGTCAATTAGGTCCATAATGTTTCAAATAGAAATGAGTCAATACTGTAGTAGATAGATTATTAATAGTTGGTCAATATTTAAAAATGTATAATGAGAAAAGTTTCATCAGTACTAACATGACATATCTTTTGACATGTGAACAGTTATTAAGAATTTTACCTACATATCCTTGGTGATGGGGTTGTTATGTAATATAGCTTAACACATTAAAAGTAATGAAGCAAATTCTAAAAGAAAAAAAGATTCAATAAATAATACACAATTATTATTGGTCAGAAATCTTGTATAATTTTCTACCTCCCAAGATCGATGTGCAAGTCATATATGTACCGTTTGAACGAGAGTAATTTGCTAAAATACAAATTACGTTGGCTGGGGTTAAAAGTTTAGTTGATGTATTGCAATATGTGTCATTTTAACACTCTTTTAGAAACATTAGAAGATTGTCACATGTTCTAAATTTCTAAAAAGTATACATAAAGAGTAACGCTATAACAAATATTTTATATTATAACCCTGATCTTGATGCTTGTAACTAATAACCACTCCAAGAGATTTCAAGTACAAGTGGCGAGATCTTCCCACAGTTGCTCATAAAGTCAACATGATCCATCAAACCATCAAGAGACAATTGGAAGATTTTAAGCAAAAGAAAGGTTGTCCATTTGAGATTATTACTAATTGTGACACATGGTGTTCTAGGAAATAAAACTGATTCCTTTTTTTTTTTCAATGCAGAGGAAATAAATGAACATCAAAGACTCCAACGTCTATTTTATGCCCCAACTGATAACGTGGAGCTCATAAAGGCATTCTTCTATATCAAGGACAACCCTCAGCCTTTATATATTGGTTGCAAGAAGACCATGGTTAGTCTTTAGCTATTATCCACACACAACAACGTTTTTTATATCATTGTCCTGTGTTTATTGTTGTATCATCTCATAGTAAAATGAAAATGAATAACATAACACTGAAACAACACAAGGTGGAGTCCCTTCGAAGGAAGTATGTCTTGTTGCTAATCTCAAACATGCAATTGAACACTTATGATCTTTCAATCCTGGTAAAAATATATATCGAGCGCAAGTTCCATGAGAATCAATATGAAATTCTTTGGATTTCAATTGCTAAACAAGAAGGTGAGGATGTGATGAACCAATTTAAGCAACTGCAAGCTCAAATGCCATGGTACTCAGTCCATAATCCAATACTAATTAACAAAGTTGCCATTAGAATCATTAAGGAAAAGTGGCACTTTAGGCAAGAGACTCTTGTGGTTGTGCTAGATCTACAAGGAAAAGTGGAGAACCAAAATGCTACGAACATGATTTGAGTTTGCGGATTGGACGCTTTCCCCTTCACTAGTTCTGCAGAAGCAACCTTTTGGAGCAGACGTGATATTAGCTGGTTCGAACTCTTGGTGAATGATAGGATCTTTCCAAAGATACAAGATGCGGTGAGCTACTTTAATCTTGAGTTATTTATGTTATGCATGCTGTACCTTTTTTTTAAGGCAAGTAAGATGAATTTCATTGAATATGAAAATATTACATCAATCGAATTCATTGATACAAAAGGATCATAGACAAAGGATTGGGGGGTATAAAAACTCAATTGGATAAACCGACACATCCCTTCAAAAGTTAAACTGTCCTACGTAGGGGATAACACACACATGATAAGACCTACACTACTGGTGAGTAGAAAAAATCTCACGATAGGGATAACATAATCCCACATAGGGGATGCCAACAAAAAGGAAAAAAATGATAAATACTCATGTTATCATGCTGAAATAGAGCAAATCATCATAATAAATTATTAAACATAATGGATGAAAATGCTTGTTAAATTTGGTTGTAAACATAGAGAACCTACCCATATGTTGGTCAAGCATTTTATATAAAACTCTATAATAACATGTATATAAATATGGATAGATACATAAATTTTTCATTATTCTTAAGGTTTAATGGGATATAAAGACATTACTTGATCTTGGTAAAGTTTGTCATGGTACATGCATTTAATGATTTCGTAATTTTCAAATGATTAGATCAAAGCGAAGAAGTACATTTTTCTATATGGAGGAGAAGACTTTAGAGCCATACATGATATTGAAGAATATCTAAAGAAGATTGTTGACGATGGGGTTTCCATTATCATCCTCAACGTAAGCAAATCACAACTCTTTTGGAGCCGTCTTGAGAGTTGCATGCTCTCTAAATTACAAACGAGGGTAGACATCCACGATCCATTACTGCAAGATATGTTGAAGCTTTACACTGGATTTGAGAAAGATAGTGGATTTACAGTCTTAACTAAAGGCTCTCATGTAGTGATTAATGGCCAATTAGCCACCGTAACCAAGGTATTGGCTCAATATGAGTCGTGGAAGAAGCAAGTGAATGTGAAGGGTTTTGATGGAGCTTTTAAGGAGCACCACGACAAGGTTTATGTTCTTCCACAATGCCATTACTTTTATATAACAAATATGGTTGGGTACATGCCTAAGAATGTGAAATGTTCCATTTGTCCTCGCATGATGAGAAACATCGTCAAGTTTGAATGTTGCCATGAGGCTCATTAGGTAGTTTGAGATTTAGACTTTTGTTCTTTTAAGTTGCTATAAACGTGGGGATGGAATAGTCATTTCTAAAGATTCATGTGTTCAGTTTTTCATCTTTACTAGTGTGGTATACTTGTTTCTTTGAGTTTTTAATGAATAATAAGAATGCTCTTTATCCTCTAATATCCTCTTTTTGAATTTTTCTCATTGAATCTACTAATTATGTAGATCAAATTGTAGCATTTTAACTAGTGGTTGTTAATTAACTAAATACCAAATGCAACATTAGATAAAGACATTTGGCTAAGTGTATAAATATATCTATTAATAACCTATTGATTTTTTAAATTACCATTAAGTTAGGACAATACAAATGATATAGAACTGACGTCCAATAGCTAATGCATGGTTCAAGATGAATCTGCTCAGGGATGAGCTTAGAGGGAGTCCATAGGGGCCTTGGTAATAACCTCTAAATAGGGTAAAATAAGTTGAAAC
The DNA here is from genome assembly GCA_024138025.1 of Combretum micranthum. Taxonomy (NCBI): domain Eukaryota; kingdom Viridiplantae; phylum Streptophyta; class Magnoliopsida; order Myrtales; family Combretaceae; genus Combretum; species Combretum micranthum. Next base: position 2,672,223 of record JAMXBD010000030.1, read on the forward strand.
TGATGTAACAAATAAGTCATATCAGGCCAAAAATTAAAACACAGGTCCCCAGTATGGCACGGCCCATAACCCGTCCTGCCATTTAAATCCACCAAAAGGTGTACTATTTCTCCTACTAAAACAGACTTGCTTGCGGTGGGTGCATTAATCGCACCTACATTTGTTAAATAAACTAATTTGCTTTGTTTTATTTCTCATTCGGTGTAAACTTAAGAGCATTAAATATAGTATATATATATATATTTTTTATAAAGTTGTGTATTATTTCATTGGTGAATATGGGCATATTTTTAAAAAATTGTGCATTATTTTGTTGGTGAATTTTGTAGACTTCCATGGAAAATAAAGTATATTAATTTGTTCTCAATTCCACAAATTCTATAATATTATATTTCAAATTTTTAATGTTTATTAATTTCCTTTCTTTTTTATCTATATGATTCAAAATTTTTCAGTTAACATAATTGTATTAGATAAGTTTAAAATTAGCTAATGTGTTGTAAATTTCCTTTAATTTATAGATAAAAAAAATAACGCTATCATTTGAATATATTGAAATTTAATTTAAAAATTATAACATATCATGATAGTAAGATAACTTTCAAAGAATTTATTATTATTTTTTCTATCTTTCTGATCTCACTCTCCATTTTTCTTTCTTTATAATAGTATAATAATATTGAAACGAAAAGTATCATTTTCAAGACTAAGAACAAAAAGCTTTTCAAAAGTAAGAGATAAATCACATATATTAAGTATTTCAACATCAAAATACTATCTATCATCATAGCATAAACACATATGTTATCAGCATTGCTTTTGTATGTAACAAAGTAGGATAGAAATCTTTATTATATTTTTTTTATTTTACTCTTTTAATTTTTGGTATTTTCTTTATCTTATTGTCTTTATGAGAGTACTTTTTTTTCAATTGAGCTTTATAATTATTTTGTTATATTATTTCATGTAATAAATATTAGAGACACTAAATGATAAATATTTTATATAATTAAATATGAAATATCATCTATGTCACGCCCCGAAGGGTATCCTAAACGTGGCAGTTCACTGTACACAATATTAAAGCCTAGGAATGACCGCCTCAGTCATGCAAAGGCTTCCATACTATGTACAAGGCGTCTAACACATAGAGGAGACACATTGGAGAGATACATTTTATATTAATACAACTTGAGTAACAATGTAAAGGAAATACAATTCACTATACGTCAGATACAAATCACTACACTTCAAATACAATTTATCAAAAGATTTCACTACGCAATCTATTACAAAACATTTCACAAAAACTAGCTAATCTCTCCAAGCATTCTTACTTCCTACCGAAATCCCGAAGTTATATTCGGCTCCAACCATCTCGGTCCCCAAGTAGCCTTCTCCCGTTAACCTATTTATTCAAACATCTATTGGGGTATAAGCTATACTAGCTTAGTGAGAGTTCTCTTAATTTCGTACCATGATAAGCAAGTTATAATTCATCCATATGCTATGCATGAACAAACACATGAGCAGATAAGCATATGACTTTTCGGTAGCCATATGTGAATGGATTTACGCCCTCCATTCGGAGTTAGGATGGTCCATAAGACATACAACCATAATTCCAATATTGAGTGAGGTGGTCCATAAGTCATGCAACCACAATCCCAATCTCTTTCTCTTATTGTTTTATTGTAGTTTTATGTGCCTACCCCACATCCGTTAACTTAAGCGATCTCGCATCCTTAATGTTAACAAGGCCCCCTCGCCTTTCGCTAATATACTTTTGTGCCAGCAAAGGTATATCAGCAATGCAATGTGACTCAACATGTGATATGCATGCATAGTTTATTCATATAATCGTGGCATATTAATTATGTAGGTTAAAAGTGATCACAGAGAATTTCAAACAATTCAAGTCTATGCTAACTCATACAATGATTTTACAACAAGTTTCGCCTTGATATACTTATCATTCATTCAACCAAGATTACACCACAACTCATCATAATTTTATCTTTTCCTAACTCTAGTGCAACTAGTTACAAGCACAAGTAAGGTAACAAAATAAAAGGAAAACTCACTCGGCCATTGGATCACCGGTCTCTTAGTAAAAGTAATCCGGTAGTAGAAAATCGTCGATTTTGGGATCACCTAAAAAGGAGAAATACCCTAATAAGTATTTCATCACTTAACTAATCCAAACTATCTTATACGAACTATCAAATTCGCAATTATCATCCTAAGCGAGAATTCCAACTTAAAACGGCCATAACTTGGTCGTTTTAACTCGGAATTTAGAAAATTATATATCGATTTCTATCTATTTCAAAAGATCTATCTAATTCTAATATTATAATTAAGTTTTGAAAACTTTGAAGCTTCGAAAAAGTCCGATTAGATCAGAACAGTAGCAATTTCAATTCCGAAAATTAGTTTTATAAATGTTTGTAATGTTCCTATTATATAGATTAGCTATACATGCAATATGAATGATTTCCTAACATGAATGATATGAGATGAGTTTGATGTATGCATGATCTTGATGATTCTTGCTAAAAGAAAATTTTATAATTTTTTATTTTGCAAGACCATAATAATAACTACTTATGAAAAATCTAGTTTTCATTTATTTCTCAAGAAAATATAATTATCCTTGCTAAAATTGAGTCTTCATTATATCTATTACTTATGACCTTCATTTCTACATAAAAATTTCTATTTTACACTTTGTAAACATGTCTTCAAGTAGAGTTGATTCCAAAATCCGAATTTTATAAAATTTAGTTTTCTGAGTGATTTCTTTAAGTAAAAATCATTTGATATTTAGAAAATTAAGGCTTAACCATACATAACCATTAAGGACTTCATTTTTACATAAAAATTTGTATTTTATATTTTATATTTATATTTTGTAAATATTTTTTCAAATAGGATTTACTCAAAAATCCGAATTTTTAGAAATCCACTTTTTGAATGATTCCTTTGGGAAAAACTTGTGTAATGCATTAAAATCTAAAACTTTATGATACCTATGACTTAAGGACTCCATTCATTACATAAAGCTTTTATTTTGAGCTTGGATAATAGGTGTTTTCATGGGCATCATCCAAAGTTACGAATTTTACAAGTTGACTACTAGCTCAAAATTTTTCATCTTGATTTTACTTCTTGTTTTACTCCTTAATCTCATCAAAACTCATTTCAACTTGTAAAAATCACTACTTAATGATATCTATTACCTATACTCTTCATTATTCACATAAAACATGAGTTTTGGAGTTGATAAATAGGTTTTCAAAATTGACCTTGGTTGAGATCCGAATTTACAAAATTTATTTTTGGATATATCTTTTGATAAAATCTATCTAAACTTATGAAAATCCATTCCTTACATATCATATCTTAAAAGCCTTTTATATCTTGAATAAAAACTTCATTTTTGAGTTGGAAAACATATTTTTGAAATATGCCTTGGCCAAAATCTGAAAATAGAATTTTGTTTTGAAAATTAATTTTTGAAAATCATCTTTGAACCATATAAAATGAAGTCTTGATGATATATATACATTAAGCCTTCATTATCTCAAGTAAAATTTCATTTTGATACTTGGAAAGTGGTTTTTAAATAGGGGTCTTGCCAAAATACGAATTTCACTATTTTTATTTGAGTTCAAAACCAAGATTTACTCTTAATATGAACATAAATGTAAAAGAAATCCATGGTAGTAAACTATAAACTCATAGATCTAAACTTACTCATCAAAATCTTTTATTTATGTTATCTATACCCTAAGTCCTTCATTTTAAATGAAAAATAACTTTTCTAAATATGGGTCCTTTTTTCATTCAAATTTTCAAAAATCATTTTTGTTGAAAATAAAATGGATCTTGAGCTTTCTAAAACATTCCTACTATCATCATGCTACTACAAGTTGTTTATGAGCTTAAAATAAAAGTCTAATGCATTTATGAACTTAAAACACTAGATCTAGTTTACTACACTAGTTGTAGATGCATGCACACTAAGATGGTTGTGTGAATGATGAATATATGTATATATCATAAGCTGTACCCGACATGCTCAATTCTCAAATTAAGCATACCAAGTCCAACCACGTATAACTCTTACGAATTATACGTAAGGTTGTCTTAAAAGAAGGTGTTTATGTTGAACATTGCTATCCGATTTTAGGTTATGAAATCGTTTAGTTAGATTTTCAGGTTACTGGATTTAGCAGCGGAAAAATAAACTTTAATAAAAACGTTTCTACATAAAAGCATTTCAAACTTCCACTATTACAAGTGGAAAAACTTTCACTTTGATAAATATTTACAAAAGCTTATTTACAAAACTTGGTCATTAACAAGCCCTTAAATGAAAATACAAATTTATGAATGAATCCAATCTCTATAAAACAAACAAAAGGAGAAACAAAACAACTAAACTACTCAATGCTCCTGACTCACATCACTCATCCATAATCTTTCCTGAGCCAACAGAAGCACCCAAAAACCCGAGACAACATCATCAACAACAACATCATCATATCATCGTCTCATCATCATCATCACCAACATCATCATATCATCGTCTCATCATCCATCATCACCAACATCAACAACATCAACAAGAACTCATCATCATGAACTTCATTAACATCATCTTCATCAACAACAAAACCTGTAAAAAGAATAACAACAACAAGAATGAGCCGAAGCCCGGTACACAGCAACACAATCACACACGGAGTGACACATGAGCTTAACTAAATGCAATGCACAATCAACAAGTTATTATATTTTCTTTAAAATAAACAAATCAATACGGGAGTATTCAAACTCCGGACATCAAGGATCTAGTATCACGTCCGCCTCCCTGAGTGGTCCATACTGTTCATACAGACCAGGCAGCCCCACCTTCCGGTGTAGCCCGTAATACTAGGGGATCCTGAGTAATGCGTCACGACGTTCAGGGAGTTAATATAAGTAGCTCGGATCCAATAACGAAAAAGTACCATGCCCCCAATCTGAGCAAGGTCCGCTCTCCGAACCAGATTCAATGGCATAAAAGACAATCAACACTCATCAATTATTAAGTCAAGTTTAAGTTCTTAATTTATTTTAGATGCCTATCCTAACAACCAACACGCAAGTTACTGCGTACCTTATATACAAAATCCAAATAGAGCCTTAGAAGGTTGACCAAAGCCAATCCAAAAGAATCAGAACCAAAACCAAACATCTGTTTTAAGAAATTGAACTCACATAAGAACTTCAGCTAGTACTCATTCATATTAAATATAAACCATATCACAACCTATTATTCACATATCAATATATACACACAAAAAAACATATATATATATACATATAACAACACGTTACTCTCATAACAATATATATATATATATATATATATACAAACAACATACTCATGTTATTCAAAGATCACCCTAACACCTTCATTTAACTCTATTATTTGTTACTAACCCATTTTAGCTTAACATTAGCCAAATTGATTAAAATTAGTCATTTAATCTAAAACTAGTTCAAGTTGATTAACTTAAGTAATCTAATTCCTTCTAGCTAATTCAAGCTCATTTAGTCAAGTTGAACTTAGATTCATTACTAATTCATTATACATGTAGGATCTGTGTCAACTTGAACTCACATTAACTTAAACTTAGCTAAATTAATTAACCTTAATCATTTAGTTCAAAAACTAAGTTAAAGATGGTTAAACTAACTCAATCTAATTCATTTTAACTCATTCAAGTCTATTTAATCAAGTTGAACTTAAGTTTGTTAACTAAGTTCATTTTATAACTAACTTCTGTATTTAATCTAATTATTTGTTAAATCTATATATCTATAAATCTACTTAACCCATGTTTAATTACATGAATTAATTCACTCAACACATCAAATATCACTTATTTATCTCATTTTAGCTCAAAAAGATCCATTTCCTAAGCAAAAACACATTTAACAAACAAAAACAAGGTTTTTAACTTTGTTTTGGAAAGTGTTGCAGCTGGAAAGAATCAAAATTTAAGCACCGATAATTTTAGAATTTGTAAAAACTCAAAACATAAAAATTGTAGATCTCTTTTTAAGGAAACAAACATCTACAAAGGAAATGTATGACCGTTCAGAAACAAGTACTGCATCCAAAAAGTGAAAAGTTCTGAGCCACTTCCAAAGGATGAAATAAAGGTATTGAAGAAAAATAAACTTGTTTGCTAGAAGTGTAAAGGACCCCACTATCCAAGAAAAATGCCCTCAACTACAACATAAGTGTTATTACTGTGGTAATGTTGGACATATAGCTAACAAATGTACGAAAGAACACGAAGAATATGTTTTATATGTAAGGAATCTGGACACATTTCCACACATTGTTCTCAGAAGACAAAGTGCACTAAATCATTCCAATTTGAAGAGTTAGATGAAGCTATAGTGATGGAATTCTACTAAATATTGGGAATATAGTAAGGATCTCCGATGAGAGATTTATACGACTTACTGTAATATCTTAGTATCAAAGTTGTTTGTACTAAGAAAGGAACCCTCAATGATATGGAACGTTGATGAGAATGGAATTATAAACGATGATATGGAAGTATAGTAGACATATCAATGAGAACCTAGAAGAAGCTTTAGTCTTTATTTTACTATGAGTGGCTGAAATAACATACAAATGAGAAACAAATAGAAGACCTGATAATGAGAATGAGTTGGGTTAGATTATCAATAGAAAGGCGATAATAAGCCTTATTGTATAGAGTAATTTAAATCGATTAACTTATGGCTCGTTTGCTATAAGTACAGCTCTCAAACTAATTATTTGATCATAGAATATATAAGTATTAAAGAGATACCTCAACCATTTAAGTGAATATATGAATCAATAGGTTTTTCAAATAATTATGCAGTTTTTATTCTCGATCTTTAAAAACGATATTTGACTAGTATTACAGAAATATAAAAGACTATAAGAAAGAAATAAAAATCATAATAGAAGGAAGTATAAGTACCAGATTCTTTAGAAATTTAAACAAACCTCTACAAGTTTCGAGGACGAAACTTTTCCTAAGGGGGGGAGAGTGTAATCCCCTTGATTTTATATAACCCGGTTATAATAAATATATAAAAATAAAATGTAGAATATAAAAGAACCATAACAAAAATATTAGAAATCACTCCAAATTTTTCGCGATTTAAATTTTTAAGTATGAACAAATTAGAATAAAGAATCTTTATTACTAAGACTATAAAAGTTCATAATAAAGAATAAAGAAAACTATTTACTATTTACGAACTTAAGTTTTAATGTAAAATATATATATATATATATTAAAACATTCAAGTTAAACAATTCTGAGTCTATAAAAACTAAAAGTCTGATATAATCCAGTAATTTATAATTAGTAAAAAGAACTGAGTAACAAATATAAAATTAAAATTAAATTTCTAATCTAATAAAAAGACTAGGATAAATTTATAAATAGAAATGATTTCATATGTAATTTCAAATCTTAAGAATTTATAAAGTCAAATTAAGGGTAATATAATTATTAATTTATCAAAATATCACGAAACTAAACTTTTAAACAAATAAAATATAATTTACGATAGCAGGTATAAAAATAGAAAAGTAAAAGTATTAAACCAAAGATTCTATGTATACTATCATATTCAGAATATTTAATTTCGTTAATATGTAAATTTTTATCCAAAAATATTATCAAATCAGTATTTATTATACGTGTCATTTAGATCCACAAAATTAATTTTTTTCACCAATTTATATTTTCCCCTACTCCTTACATATTTATTGGTTATAAATTTATCATCTTCTTTTTGTTTTCATATTTCTATATATCCAAACTCACTTGCATTTTTTTTCCCTATTTTGCTTTGTTACGTATTTACGTATGAGTTGTTTTGGAATTCAACTCCTCTGGACGCGGTTAAGATCTAAGAAAAAGCGAAAATTCAAACACATATATAGATATCTTTAATAGAAATTCTATGTATGCCATAGTATTCATAATATTTAATAAGGAGAATATGAAAATTTTCATCTAAAAATATTACCGAATCAGTATTTAACATACGTATTACTTAAACCCGTAAAGTTAATTTTTTTTTTATAAATTTATATTTTTCTCACTCCTTACATATTTATTGGTCATAAATTTATCATCTTCTTTTTGTTTTTATATTTCTATACATCCTGACTCATTTGCATTTTTTTTCTTTGTTTTGTTCTATTCCGTATTACGTACTTGGATTGTTTTGAATTTGAACTCCACTGGACGCGATAAGGTTCCAACAAAAAGCAAAAATTCAAACACATATATACAAATCTTTAATAAAAATTCTATGTATACTATAGTATTCAGAATATTTAATAACGCGAATATGGAACTTCTCATCTAAAAATATTACTAAATCAATATTTAATATACGTATCACTTAAACCCACAAAATTGATTTTTTTCACAAATTTATATTTTATCCCTCCTTATACGGTTATAAATTCATTATCTTATCTTTATTTCTTATTTATATATATCATAAACCTAAGATAATTATCAACTAATTAATATATAATTAATATATATATAATTTCAACTTGCAGGAGACATCTCTACTTCGTTTTAAGGGCTGGGATCTTCTTATTTTTGGTGAGCCGAAAATCCTTCACCTAAACAAAGTTAAAGTCAATATAAATCTAACCTCAACCAATGCAAATCGGCCAAATCATCCCCTATATTAATTATAAACAAACAAGGAAATGAATGAAGATAAACAGGAACAATTCGTTCTAATTTAGGGATGAAAAACGGCCGAAGCTTTACATTCGTTTATATATATATATATATGTATGCAAACGAACTTCGTTGGACAAGCAAATGAACTCCAAACTCTTTCAAATTTTCCAGAATTCATCTACATCTTATTAGGAATAGAACCAACTCAGAAACCGAATTTTTAAACGCTCATATCCACCCCGTTCGAAAATTCGAACAAAAACTGGGAAAAACGTTCAAAAACGAGCTTGAGGTAAGTGATTCTCATTCTGCGAATTTTCTTTCAATTTTAAAGATTAATACTGACTCTTAGACATCTTAGGAAGCTAACCAGGGCCACTAGGAACTTCGAATTTCACCGAGAAGCCACAACGAAGGTAATTTTCCTAAACCCTAGCCGAGCTTGATGATTCGAAATCATGGATAGCATGTTGTTTTTAGGTTATGATTCTGGGATATTTAGGTTTATTAGGTTCTTAGGAGTTGTTTGGATCCAAAATTCCGACGTTTCGACGTCGGGATTCGCCGGAAATAGCCGCGGCTCATCGGGAAGACGATGAACAGTGCTTCCCGATGAGCACAGGCTGGTTGTACGGGCGTACTTAACCCGTATACCCCTCGGCTAGCAACGTGTACGGGCGTACTTAACCCGTATACCCTCGGCCAGCAACGGTGTACGGGCGTACTTAACCCGGTGTACCCCTCGGCCAGAAGAAAAACGAAACTAAATATAAATAATTATATAATAATAATTTAAATAATTTTAGAATGTTTATTCTTTTTCCTGCATTTATTTATTTATTTTTCTGGAATAGTAATAGTAATATTATAATACGATAATATTAAACCCGAAATTTATTTATTATTTATTTAAATTTAAAAATAAAATTATTTTTCTGACTTTATTAAATATAGGATATTTAAATATTTAATCTCTTATTATTAATCTAAAAAGAATTTTCTTTAGAAATATAAATTACCTTGTTAAAGTAATTTCCGCATAATAGATTTCTAATTATTAATATCCTTAATATTATTAAAAGAATTTTTAGAATTTCGAAAATATTATTTTTGAAATAATAATAAATATGGATATAAGACTAAAATTACTTTAGTAATAATATTAATTAAAAATATAAGACAATTAGTATAATTCTTAATGTGATGGAATATAATCTATTTTCGGAAATTTATTATTATTACTATTATTATAATTGTTATCATTATTGTTATTAGTATTATTGATTTCGTTACTAAAACTATTAAATTGTTTTTGTAATTAAAATTGTTTTTACTATTAGTAGTAATATTAAAACTAATATAATCACCATTATCTTTGATACTAGTATTACTGCTACTTTTATGAGTATCACTAATACTAAGATTAGTATATTATATAAATAAAATATATGATTTTTGGTAACTAATTAAAATAGATTTAGTAATTGAATTAGGCGATTAGTTTCCAATTAACTCAGCTTAGATTAATATAGTAAGTAAGACCATAAAAAGAAAGGAGTACGTAATTTCTAAAATATGTCTAATATTAGAATTAGTGTAAATAATAGTATAAGTTATACCAAAACTAATCCGGTGAATATGATATTTCAAATATCTTATCTTCGGAACTAATAGAAGAATAGATTAGTAAAATAATAAATATCTGTTATTTCATTCCATAGGAATATAAATCGGTTCTCGGACTACCAGTAGATTATTACAGCGATATAGCGAGGACCACAGGTGAGGGACTTTGACCTTATCACATTGTTTGTGCTTGTAGTTAGTGGCATTGATAATAACATATCAAACTGAATTACATGTGGGTTTGGGTAAATTGCATGCTGCTTGGTGTATGTATGATTGCCAAAACATCTTATTATAATTAACAATTTCTTTGTATGATGACAATTGTATGGAGCATGTTGATGTTTGTCTGTAATTGTATTATCGACCTGATCCTGACTAAAAACTATTGGTACCATAAAATGAAATGGGCATGCATCGCATATATTGCATATTTGCTTCTCTAAAAGCGTAGTAGTCTATTACGTGTTGGCCATCCGGGACTCTGATAATGCTTGGTTGACCTAGGCTAAAGGCTATTAGATCAACGCAAGGTTACCTTCGTTCTGTTGGTACCATAAGAACTAAGTGGTAAATGAAGGACGCCGCTTATGGTATTGCTTGGATGACTAATGCTTAGGGAGTTGCTTAAGGTATGTACAAGGGATGGTTTGTTAAGCTATCATAAGTAAAAGTGATAACCCTAATACGAGAAATCGTAGATTCCCCTGTATGCTTGGCTTTTTCTGGATAGACTATGTATTACTGGTTCCTTCAACCCTGATGAGAGGGGTAAATCTCCATCCTGCTTTGGACTCTGGATTCTCCAGGCTGTATTTGTTCATATGCTTGATTGTAGCATTACATATGTTTGCTAAGTAAACTTGATTTCCATTGTTTGATATGTGGTCTGGTCAGGTCATCTCACTGAGCGTGTGGTTTTGCTCACCCTCCAACAGTCTTTGTGCAGGTATAACGTTAGCTGGGATTGGGTTAAGCATGAGTGAAGAGTGCTATATCAAAAGACCTTGCTGAAGATAGTTTCATAGATTATATCGGTCTCAAAGAACAAAATTGATAAATGATATAATTGATTAAGATCTTGTATTTTATAGGTTTGATCTCAATTTCATTATTTGGTAGGGAATACCGATTCTCTGCAGTTCTGGCAAACTAAGGAAAATCGGAATCCTTAGTATTTATATAATATAGTAGTATGACTACATTACATGTAACAATTATAAGATAGGGTCTTGTAATATCTGACTTGCAAGACGGTTCTTATATTACGGGTGCACACGTGGTATGATGACTATAGGATGATACTACTAGGCCCTATTTTGGGGCGTGACAACATATTTTTCAAACAACAAGATATTTTAGTTGCTTAGTTAAGAAAAGATAAACACATGTAAGATATAAATTAGTAAATAATTGTCATCACAAGTAGAGAATATCATAAAGATATTACAGACCATATGATTCTTTTGGAAATCTTCAAATTCATAACAGATAATCTATAAACTGACTAATCTATACTAGGGATAATAGATAACAACTTATCCCGATTTGACCTATGAGCATCTCGCTCCTAAACTCTTACCAGGGCCATATTCCTAGATGTAACTAGCCACTAGGGATGTAAGTGGGCGGGTTTTTATAGGGTATCCGACCTGCCCAACCCGATAAATACCCTATAGGGTTTGGGATGGGTTTTGGATCAATAATAAAACCCTATAATTTTGGGATGGGTTTTGAGATAAGCATAAAACCCTTTGGGAAATCCAAACCCGTTTAAATATATAAATACATATTATGTTTAGCCTCAATCTTTGAAATTAACCAGCTATGCTGCATTAATTGTAAAGCTATTTTTTTCTTTTTTATTAAATCATTTAGAAAAAGTAAAAAACCTTAGGACAGTGGACTAATATTCTATGGTCTCCACTTTTAGTCTTGGTCTTGGCTCACTCTTGTCAAATTCAAGCCTCTCACTCCCGTTGCCGTACTGTTTTATTCAATGATTTTCTTCTCATGAAAATGATTGGAATTTTTATAAAGAGGATTGCATGAATAGTGATAAGAGTTTTTTTCTTAGCCTATAAAGTAGGAACGGATCGGAAATAGAAAAAGATGAAAAAAAAACATTTACAACGACGTTTTTAAATATTTTATCAAGTAATGATTCTAATTTTATATCGGGTTTCGGGTTCGGGTACCCAGTACCCTATAGGGTTTGTCTAGCGGGTTTTGGGTTCATGGACAAAAACCCTATAGGATTTGAGACGGGTTTTGGGAATCCTATCGGGTATCGGGTTTTAGTATACTCGTCCCAGTTGCATTCCTACTAGCCACGGTCGTAGAGTAAACCTGAAATGTCTTTAGGAGTGTAAGTGAAACCACGGACTCAGTGAATAACCAGATATATTGCACATCAAACAAGTTTATTAACAAATCATATGTAATGCAATTAGTTAAACATATGCTCAAATACAAGCTTAGATGATCTAGAATCTAAACAGGAAAAAGATTTATGCCTTCTTTTTTGGGTTGAAGAACAATTTCTTTATAACCCATCTACCTAGAAGAGACTAAGTTTATAGGAAAATCAACGATTTCTCGTCTTAGGATTATCACTTTTAGCTTAATAAAATTTTAACTAGCAATTTCCTATATCAATCCTTAGAAACTTCCTCAGTATTAATTATTTCAAAGTGATACTACAGGCGGCATTCTTCATTGCCACTTAGTTCCCGTAAAATTGATGGAACACAGAAAACCTTGGAAGACTAACACTTTATAAAAATAAAGCATTAACAGAGAACCAAAATATTAATACGTAGCAGGCTATCACCCGTTTGTATATGCAATAATGTAGTACGTGCAATGCATGACCATATTATTTAACAAGTCAATAATTCTTATTCAGTTTCATGGTGATCATACATTACACATAATAATCATTATACTATTTCACATAATCATACAATAGTATTATCACTTTCATTATCATAGATTAACAATTATACAATCAGATTACAACACATTTCAACTTATAATTCCATTACAATCATATTATTATCTTTGCATTACATATTCAACTAATTACAAGCACAAACAGTATAATATGACTGAGTTACTTACCTGCTCATATTGGCTAGTCGTAATAGTCGGTTGGAAAGTCCTCTATAGATTTAAAATCACCTATTGAGATGAATAAAATATTTATCAATAAGGCATGAATTATATAACTAAACTCCTATGAATATCTAAGTGTCCTAGATTGGTGTTTGGTTTTATTTCCATTACTATATTGGTCCTTTAATGGTTTTATGATAATAAATTATTGTTTAATATTTATTTTCATTTTGCTTTGTCTTGATTTTGTTTGATATTTATATATATTTATCGGGTATTTGAAAAATTGATATTTAATAAGCTTATATATTTATATTGTTCATCATTTGACCCATTATAGTAACTCATATTTATTTGTTTAGTGTCGTTGTGTTTCCTTTTATATACTTCATATAACTAGTTTGTCATTTTTAGACATCACATTATTTATAAATTTAACTTATTTAAATTTCCATTCTTATACATCTATAATAGTTAATTATTTAGAATATTTATAATTCATTTCTATTTGTACAATATATATTAATATTACTAATAATATTAATAGTAATAATTTAAAATAATTTTAGAAGTTGCTAAATTACACTCATTACATTTTATTAATCTTTAGATCTTCTTAGTTGAATCTACTTTCTAAATCTTATTTTATTTCTCTTATTACACACATATAAGGAAATATATATAAATATAATATATATATATTGGTTTTGGACGAAACATACTTAATCTGAAAAATTTTTACACGTACATTGACACCCTACACCGCCGATATTGATTCCTAGATGCCGGCGTTCGTATAAATTTTTACACAATTCAAACACCTGCGTACGTTGGCTCAAAGGTCGCCAGCGTTCCTACATATTATATGTGATTCGAAATTTTACATGCCTCTATTCTAGACTATACCGTCTCTACGCCGGTAGATACGCTGTCAGCGTAGGGGTATATGCTGCCAGCATATGACCAGCATTAGCACTGTTCATCATCTTCTCCAATTTTTCTTCTGTTCGTACTTATTTTTCTCAATACATATGTATATCAAATCCACTTCTAAGCATTCCTCGAGTGTTCCTAAGTTTATACATGTTATATATATGTATATATATATCATCATATAACCTATTAACATGTAGTATAATCCTCGTTTGATGCATGATAAAGGTGTAACTAGGGTTTTCATGCAACTCACCCTATTTAGACGAGTTTGGTGATATTAATCCTTCTCCTAAAGCTTGTTTCGACCATAGGATGATAGAAGCATGTTTTAAGACCATGTTTAATTATTTTAAACTACTTAAAACGAATTAACTTACCTTATCTTCCATTTCCAAGCTTGAGTTATATTTTAATGGAGTCTTGGTTTTTGGTTTAAGTTGCTTGTTTGTTTGGAATGAAATTGGTGTGGTTTGTGTTTTGTTTTGGCTGCTGATTTATGTGTTTTGTTTGCTGAAACTAATGGCTTTGTTTGTTTGTTAATTATGAAGCCATATATATATATATAGATATATTTAGATGAAGAAAGAAGCAGCAAAACTTGGCTAGTGAAAAGGAATCCACCGAAAATGCAAATTGCATTTGCAAGTCTTCATGACATTAAATGCATTCAATTGGTGTGTGTGTTACATTTGTTGACTTCTTGACTTAAATTGTTGTAAGTTTTCGGCTAGAGAAAATTGAGGAGATTTAAGCCACAAGCTTATCCAATTTGCATTGAAAATTGTATAATTATTATATAATGATGTTTAGTTAGTTAATTATCTTAGTTTTGGGATAATTCATTAAGTTTAACAGATACAAATATGACAATTATTCAAAAGCTTTATACCAAAAATTTTATATAGAGTTCTACACATTTTCTAGATTATTATTGAGTTCAACTTTGGGTTTAAAGTTTACACGATAAATTATTTTTAGAGTTTTATCTCACTCGGTTAGGGTTTTCTTAACTTAATAGGTCAATTTTTGTTTTAGGCTCTAATGACTTAAGAATTTACTAACTAGAATAATAGTGTTATCCAAATATTTATTTGGAGTCTAGATTATTATTATACATATGTTTGTATATTTTTATTGTGTATTTATAACCTTAACGGTTTATCCAATGATTATCATTTTCTAACTATAAACGTTATCAAATACCTACTTTTCAATAAATTTGAAATCTTAGTTAGGTTATTTCTTCATCTTGAGTTTTCGATACCACTATTAAATCTTATTAGTAATCTTAAATACTATCTAGAAAACTTTGTTTTAGGGTTTAAAATTATACACAGGTTTACTACTGCTTAAAATTTCATTCTAGAGTCTTTGTTGAGTTCAAAACTATTCATCTATTTTCTTATTTTTATTTTTCCATCTATTTTTATTTGTATGAAAATTCTCAGGGTCTACAGAAGTGATGACTCATGTTTATCTTTATTTTTATATAGGATATTTTGCATTGTTTTTATATTATTTAAGGAAATATTGATTGACATTATTGTTTAATTAGGTATTGTTTTCATTTTGGGGATTTTAGAGAATAAATAGAAATATGAAAATAATCATGTTGTATTGATCGACTTGTTTCTTTCTTTGTGTAATCCTTAGTATGGGATAATAGATTTAATGTCAAAGTTAATGGGGAAATTCATATTTCTTATTAATTAATGAGCATGTTAATTAATTAAGGTAATGCAATATGAAATAATTAATTAAGAAAGACCTAATTAATTGATGGATGATTAATGGTTGTGTATGGGAGCGACCTTTGCTATAGTCAATAATAATTTCCACGATTCCAGATTACGGAATATTAAATTAAATATTATTAATCATAAGCTTAGTGGCAATTCACAAAGCCAATATATGTTTTAATTATTGATATCTAATTCTGATAAATTTGAGAATATTATTAATATTATTATCTTAATTATTTTAGGTAATTAATATTATTTAAAGAAATATTGTTTGACATTATTACTTATGGGTATGGTTTTCATTTTAGGGATTTCAAAGAATAAATAGAAAATTTGAAATTAAACATTTGCATACATAGACAAAAAGGTTAGATCTTCTTTCTAGTGGACAATATTTCATGTATATAATTAAAATCCACATAATTAGACAAAGTTGCATGCAATCCCAATTACGAGATAATAAATTTAATGTCAAGAGTTAATGGAGAAAATTCATATATCTTATTAATTAATTTATTAATGAGCATGTTAATTAATTAATGTAATACAAAATAACTAATTAAGAAAGACCTAATGAGTTGACGGATGATTAATGATTATGTATCCCAGCCATCCTTGCTATAGTTAATAATACTTTCAAGTATTTATTTTTTTTATTATGGAATATTAAATTGAATATTATTAATCACCACCACCTTACTGGTAATTCACGAAGCCTATATATGTTTTCATTATTGAAATCTAATTCTAATAAATTTGAGAATATCATTAATATTATTATCTTAATTATTTTAGGGTAATTAATACAAATTTTATAAAATTCTTGTAATTATAATAATCATGTCTTTGTGATTCAACCCATATTCATGTAAATGCTATTGTCTGAGAAGGAAGTATGAATTGATTGAATGCATTAGATATGTGTAATTTAAATTTAATTGGGTTGAGTATTTTAACAATCATCAACCAGTTACCTCGGTTTATATTGTTTTCTTATTAAAATTTATATTGCCACAATTACTTGCAATCATCTTAAGATTATATTATTTTTTTTCCCAAAAAGAATAGATGAGACCTTTTTTATTATACACTATCCATATCAGATAATTACTCAAGTTTTTCTAGTGTGATTATTAGAGAAGCTTTATTGACAAAATGCACAACTATTGCATATATTTAAGGAAGAATGTCAAATTTGATACGCACTAAAATTCACCATGATACCTAAACTTTGAAATTGTTAATTTAATATCTAATTAAAATTTTTTTTGACTATTTTTGTTATCTTCTAACATGGAAGAGATAATCTATGGGTATTGGAATTGTTAGAAGAAGTTGGTAAAAATTCAATGATAGGTTATTCCTTCCACATCAACAAATAAAGCAACCAATGTTAAGGTTATAAAAATACCTATAAAAATTTGAGGAATGCTAGCAACACTCTCCATCGACACTCTCTTTCCTATTGGTTTATTTTATAGTCAATCTTAAATAATTATAGTATTTTTTTATGATTATTTTCTCTTTCTTCATTTACCTTAAAGATTGATTACCTAATTTATAAATGTTTCACATCTCTAAAACTCTACTTAATTTGTTATGGAGGAAAAAAATGGAACAAGGAAAAAAAATAATGGTGGGAAAGCTTTCCCTATGCCTTGTCAAAAAATTATAAAATGAAGTACTTTATGATAAAAAATAATTATATAATCAATAACTTTATTTTTCATTAGAGAAACAAATTTGTTTTTTATTTCTTACAATAATTTTGACATAGGGTGGAGTGTGTGTATTATGCAAACATCGTCTTTTTTCTATTATTATTATGAAGGCGGCAAAATGCTCATTACATCATACAGTTACGAAGGAAAGATATTCCTCTCATATCTTGCATACAAATGTCAAAAATATAAGTTGGAGGTCTATCAACCACATGAAAACCAATATGTTGGTTCAGAGCAAGGTTGGCTAAGAGATCTACACTTCTGTTTCCTTCTCTATAAGAGTGTAGTATCTTAATGATCCAATCTCTGTTGCATAGATCTTCAATAGGTCTCAATAAGTTCCAGTAACGCTGATCTTCAAAGTTCTTGTTGGCTATCCTTTCAACCACTATTTTATTATCCATATCTAGGATTACCTTTCTGTGTCCTAGATCCCAAGCTAAGGTTAATCATAATAGGCTCCCCACAATTCAGCAAGAATTTAAGAGCATGATCCTAGATTTGCCATAAAACCTTTAATCCAAAAACCAGAATGATCTCTTATCAAACCACCGGCAGCAGCTAATTGTGGGGTAGATTTTGCAGCACCATCTATATTGATCTTTATGTAATCTACTGGGGGTACCTCCCAACAAATTAAAGATTTAGATCGATGAAAATGATTATTAAAGAGTCTAATCATTTCCTCATAGGCTTGAGAAGCATCTTTGGCTCGAGCAATGGTTTGGATTACTAAAGATTGGTGATCGATATATTCATCTGCAAAAATTTGCTTGTTCCGTCTATTCCATAGCATCCAACAGCCAATTCCAAAGATTGCAGACTAGGTAGAACTATGACAAGTAGATTCGTCTTTCAAGTTCATCGAAATCCACTCATCAAAACCAGGGTTAAAGAACTTCTGCCAATTTTGGATAGGAACCAATCTACACTAGAAATCAAAGGCTTTCTCACATCCTCTCAGAACATGGTCTAGGTCTTCCTCTGCTTGCCCACATAATTGACATATTTTAGAGTCAGATAAGTGTCTTCTTTTGCACTCAATATTTGTTAATAATGCTTTATGCAATATCAGCCAAATAAAAAATTGTATGCTTTCCGGACCTCTCCAATGCCACGCTAACTTCCATTTGTCTTCTTTACATTCTAAGTAGCTCCACATTTAAGTTCATATGCTGACTTCAATGAAAATTCACCTGAAGGAGAAGGTTCCCAAATTACTCGATCATCACCAGCTATAGGATCTGGTGGTCTTATTACCACTATCAAGAGGAGAGTGAAATTGCGAGTAGGCTTTGTAAGAGCTGCCAATCCCAACTTCTTGATTTTATAATATAGTCAGCGACTCATTTTTTATGGAAATCTTCAAAAAGGTTCTGACTGAGATTGTAAAGGGGAGATATATTTAGTGAGAGCCATTTATCTATCCAAAAGAGGATCGTCTTATCATTACCTACTATCCAGAAAGCACCTTGTTTCACATGCATGTAGATTTTTCTAAGATTCCTCCATATATGAGAAGCTTTGCAGGAGTAATTTTCTATTGGAATGGAGTTTGTGCAAAGTTGGTATTTAGTTCGCATGACTTTCACCCATAATGAATCTAGCTTTGTCATTAGACCCCAGGCTGTTTTCATCAGGGAGGAATCATTTAAGGATTTTATGAAATAACCATGAAATTCTCAACTTATATTTTATACGTGTGTATGTGTTTGAGTGGATTAATGTGTTTGTAATGTTGGGTGTGTTATAACATATGTGATTAGATAATAAGCTATGATAAATATATCTAGGTTGATAGTTTATTCATGTTAGAAATTATCATGTTAGTGTTAATTGTTATTGTAATGAATTATATGTGTTGGATTTAAGCTTGTTTTAGGCCTAAATAAAATTCTAAACATAGCAAAAATTTTTAAAGCCCACTCAAGCCCAAACTTAAGTCCATAACTAAGCCCAAATAAGGCCCAAGCCTTTCTAAATCTGCCCTCCTCAAAAGTTAACAACATTTAGATAAACATCAAAGTCTAATTGAAGCATGAGACAACCCAAAACAGAACAAAGAAAAAGAAAATTCGTAACTCAAGAAGCCCAAAAATTTTCAAGACCCAAATAAAGTTTTTTTGGACTCAACACACCAAAAATCGTTCCCCAAGCCTTATATACACATTGAGGTAAGTTTATTTGATGTTTGAGATGCTTTATTTCCCCCTTAATCCATGAAATATGCATGTGTGGTGTAATATAAGTAGTTAGTATGTTAAATTCTTGTTGAAGTGTTGTAGAGTTGTTAGGAAAGTTTAGAATGCTTGAGTTGTTGTAGATAGGTTATAGTAGGCTTTCATGTGGTTGGGAATTGAAGTGTTGAAGTATGATAAGTATTAGAATTGTTTGAAGTGTGCTAGGGTTGATGAAAGTTGATGAAGAAGAGTTTGATTCTTGTAGAGTGGTGTTTAAACTTATTTGATGTTTAAAGATGAAGTTTATGTTGTTTGAATGTTATATTGATCATATAACAAGTTTTGGGAAACTTTGGAATGAGTTTAAAGAATTTTAAGAAGTGTAAAATGCATTTAAGGAACAAAGGATTTCGTCATTTTTTTGTTCCAGTGTGCACAACCTGCAGCACGGGCGTGCACATGGCCGTGCAGGCCTTAAAATCCTTCAAGATTCGTCTTGGGTCACTTTTTCCTACCTTGCACGGCCTCGAGCATGGCCATGCACACGGTCGTGCAGACTTCCCTTGTTTCGCAGCCTATTTGTAATTCAACCATAACTTTTTCATCCGACCTCCGTTTGAGGTGATTCAAGTTGAGTTGGAAAGCTTAAAAAGAGGTCTACAACTTTTATGTTTTAAATTTTCACATATTTTAAAAGTAACAATGCTTAAATTTTAGTTCTTTTCAACTGATACACTTTCCAAACAAAGTTTAAAACTTATTGTTGGTTGTTAAAAGTTCTCCCAAGCTTGATAAATGATCATTTAAGTATTTTTTGAGTATTGTATAATAATATATGATATCTAAATACTATGTGATGATGTTGTAATGATCTATTTGAATTTCTTTGGATGATTATACTTGAGATTTGATGAATGTATATACTTGAACTAAGTGTGAGTTGTAATTACTTCTTTTTACAGTGAGTGATTCCCTTTCGGTTATTCCCATTGATTCTCGAGCTAGTACATGTACGCAGTAACTTGCTTGTATGCTTGTTAGGATAGGCATACTTAAATTTGATATAAATTGTAAATGACTTAAGTATTGCTTGAATTGCTTATGTTTTCACCGTTGAATCCGGTCCGAGGAGCGGTAACTTATCATGGTGCAATGATATGTTAGTGTAGGCGCTTAGGCCAATAGTCATGATGCAATGACTAGGCTCGGTGGATAATCGATAGAAAATATAGTAACTGAGCAACATTTACTTATTCTTGAAAGAAGTAGTACAATTAATTCAATGTTTATGGGAGCATGTGAATTAATTTATATTATGGATTGAGTTAAGTGAAGTTGAGCAACGACTATATAACATATATGAGATTATTCTTTTCAGTATAACGTTATCTAGGAGATATAGATATTCGGGCTATCTATATCAACCCCCTGAGCATCGTGAGCGTTACTCAGGATCCCAAGAATCCCATGGCTTGTTCCAGAGTTTGAATACTCCAATAATGATTTGATCAATGAATACTAAAGAAAGATAAATAAAACATTAGTGTTGCATTGCATTAGTCTAGGTATGATTGTCACTACGCTTTTGGGTGTTGTTGCTGTGTACTGGGCCTATGGCTCACTGTTGCTATTTTTCAGGTGATGATGACTATTATGATGATATGGGCTATGGGTCGGATTGGGAAAAATTTATGGATGAGTGGGGCGACTAGGAATCGAGTGCAAGATAGCAAGTAAGAAAGTTTTTGAACAAGTTGTTTAGTTTAAATATGCATTTTGTATTTGAATAGAGGCTTGTTAGTTAAGCCTTGTTTGTATATAAAGACTTAAAGTCTAATTTTCCTATTTTGTAAAAACTTATGTAAGCTTTGTTGTGTCATGGGCTTGACACCATGTTGTAAATTATTTTCTTAAATGTTTTATATGAATAGATTACTCAAGTGAGTAATCCTTTTGTAAAAATCTTGTATCATGTTGTAGTGGTTTTAAACAAACAATTCACATAAATTGTTAGATTTAGGACAACCTTACGTATGATATGAAAATATTATACGTGGTTGGGGACTTGACTTACTTAATCATAGGATTAGTAGGTGGGGTCTTTACATTTTATCTCCTTTATTCCTAAACCACCATTTTCCTTTGGCTGGAAAATCTCACTCCATTCAACTAAACTTTGCTTTTTGTGTTGCATTGATGATCCCCATATGAATTGTCTTCTTATTTTGTCCAGTTGGTTGCACACTCCTTTTGGAATAACATTTGCCTGCATGGTGTAAATGGGGGTGGAAGATAGGGAAGATTGGCACAAAGTTACCCAACCAGCAAAAGAAAATTGATAAGGGCTCCAACTATTAGCTTGTTGCTAAACTTTCTCCAACACTTTTCTATACGTTTCTTTGGACACTCTTTTGTGAAGGATAGGAACCCCCAAGTAATTCCCCAAATCAGAAACCCATCATATTGTTGAGATTGGAAGCTGTTTCTTCTTTTATGTTTGGCAAGAAGAAAATATGAGTTTTCTCCTTGCTAACAGATTGTCTAGAGCAAGAGCAAGACTCATCAAGGATTTGAGAGATCGGAGTAGTTAAAGAAATGCCTGCTTCCAAAAATAACACTATGTCGTCCGCAAAGAAGAGATGTGACACATCCAATCCGAAAGGGTTTCCATATACCAGTATCAACTGCTTCACGTATTGTTCGAGATAATCTCTCCATACAAAGAATGAAGATGCATGGAGAGATAGGATCTCCTTATCAAACTCCCCTTTTTGGAGTGAAAGAAGCACTTGGTAATCCATTTGAATTAATTTGTAGAGAGCAAGTGTCGAAAGAGCTCATGATGACATTAGAGAGAAGAAAGGGGTATACTAGCGTTGTGAAGAGTATCCTTGATGAATTTCCAGCTAATCTTGCCATATGCCTTCTCTAAATCAATCTTGATTACCATCCATCCTTTCTTGGTTTTACTGGTTCTCATTAAGTGAATTATTTTTTGAGCCACAACAATATTGTCAATAATGTTGCGACCAGGAACAAAGCTTGTTTGGGAATCATCAACCAAGCAGGGCATAATTGTCTTCATTCTATTAGAAATCATTTTCATAATCACCTTATAGCATACATTGCATAAACTGATTGGGCAGAAATTATTGAAATATTATGGATTTTCAGTTTTGGGAATTAAGCAAATGAGAGCTCTATTAATACCATCATCAATTGTTTCACTCTCGAAGGTCTCCTTCACCATTTTACATAAGGATTCACATACAATGTTCCAATTCCTTTAGTAGAAATAAGCATTAAGTCCATCAATTCCTAGAGCTTTGTTAGGATTCATATCGAAAACCGCTTTTCTAATTTCCATGTCAGTTACTGGTTTATGTAGCATTTCTTGTTTAGAACTGGGAATTTGGGGAAAGAGACCTTAGATAGGATAAGGTTGACCATTTGAAGTATCCTCAAAGAAAATTCTTTGGAAGAAAGCCATTGCTTCTAATCGAAGAACCGTATTATCCGAACACCATTGCCCATTGCTCAATCTCAGTTTTTCTACTTTGTTATTCTTTGCCTTGTAATTAGCTCTTGTATGGAAGGATGAGTTTCAGTCTGTAAAGATAAGCCAATTGAAGTTTGTCCTTTGTTGCTAGAGCAGGTCTTCTTGGGTTAAAACCATTTCAAGTTCTTCACATAGATTAGCCTCCAAGCTTCTCAATCTCGGCGTTGATCTTGTCTGTAGGGCCTTTTGGATTCCATTGATCCTAGCTAAGAGTTTCCTTTTTCTGTGAAAGATGTTGCCAAATTCATTGCGATTCCATAAATTGGCACTATAGGCAAATTCTGAGATATTGTCTTGAAGCTTTCCATTTGAATTCCAACATTTGTTTAAGAAGGATTCCCATAAATGATGTGTAACCCAGGGATTTAGGAATCGAAATCTTTTGGCGTAGTTATCTTGGTTCACTTGAGTGTGTAGCTTAACTAGAAGAGGATTATGATTTGATATGATTTTAGGAAGGTGGTTGATTGAAGTACCAGCAAAATGATCAATCCACTTCCTATTCACTGGACCTCTATCTAGCTAGCATGACAAAGGCCTCTTGACCAGGTAAAAGGCGAACCAATATACCCTAAGTCGATCATTCCAGTTTCCTCTATCCAATTCTTGAAGTTTTTATAGGGAACAAATCCTCCAGTGACATTGCTCAACTTTTCATGAGAGTGGATAAAAGCATTGAAATCACCAATTACGAGCCAGGGTAAGTTAACTTCTTCCGCTATTTCGTGAAGCTTTACCCATAAATGCTTTTTTATTGATGGGGAAGGGTGCCATATACTATTGTTAAAAGAAACTAACCTGCATCATGAATGTTTACTTTTGCATGAATAAATTACTAGTCATTCAGTAGAATCTGGATGCACACACATTTCCTCCATAAAAGCCATATACCCCCCCCCTCCCAAAAAAAAAAATCCCACAGCTTCAATTCTATGTGAGTTCTCAAAACCCAATTTTCGAATGGCCTTAGTGGCTCGGTCGCTACTAATTCTAGTTTCCAACAGAGCCATAATCTTCATTGAATTAAGAGAGCATAAAGACTTTGTTATACGAATGAAATTCTTATTTGTTGCACCTTGATAGTTCCACATAAGTAAGTTCATTGACATGATTAAAATGGAGTACATGATTGTAAATACTTAAGCATCACCAATAGCTGCTTCATCCAATAGTGGATCCGAGCTTGAGGATTTCCCACCATCATCATCAATAAGTAATGATAAATTCTGAAAAAGTTCCTTATTCTAACTTAGATTGGAAATAGGAGGCTTTTTTGTTCCAGTTGTTTTAATCCATAGTTTGCCCTGTACACCTACTAATTTCGACTTATCAGGTGGTCGACCACCTTGATAAGATCATTGCAGGATAGAAAAAGAGGAAGGATGGGTGGTAGCATGGAGTCTCGTATCCAAGTTCTGACTTTTGGATGGGTGATCAATGATGACCACAGTATGTAAGTCCTCTCTAGATGCTTCCTTCATAATAGGCTCCTTGTGCTTATTCTTATGTGTAGGATTGATCAAAGATTGATTTACTTCAAGGTTTTTATTCTTTAAAGTAGAAAGTGCTTCATTGGGGTTTAAATTTTCTTTGGTGGTTAAGGAGCTCTAGTTTTTGGCCTTCTGTTCTGGTTCATCTCCATTCAATTTAAATGCCTGGTTAGTTCTGATCATTGCTCTGTATGAGGTTCCATTTCCCAAAACCATATTATCAGTGCTATTGCTTTTTGAAATCTCCTGTCTGGTATCTGCTGAATTTAATACCTCAGATTGACCAATTTCCAATATGTTTTACTCCATGTCTACAAGGATATTATATCTAGTATTAAAGTTGTTCTTAAATGGCTTCTTTGAATTTTGATCCTTTCCATTTTCATTTTCACGTAATTGCTTCCTCCTTCCTTTCTTGGTAATGTGAATCCAAGGTCCTAAACCTAAATTATCAGCAGCATCAGTTTTGTCTTTTCGGTCATTGGAATTCAATGTCGGATTCTCAATCCCAGTTTTATGAAGAATGTGATCGTTCCTTTAGATTCAAAAGGATGGCAAGTGTCGCTAATATTTCCATAACAACCACATCTATAGCAAATGAACGGTAGGTCTTCATATTCCACCATTTGAATTTTGTCATCAACACATATCTTAGATACCAGAGGTTTACTTAGATCTAGTTCTACTATCAAGCGAGCATACTTCCCTCTCCTAGCATTTGATGTATTGTAATCAATTTTAATGAATTTACCAATCATGGATGCAATCACCCTAAGAACTCCTTTTTTATAATAGTGAATAGGCAGTCCTGGTGATCTGATCGATGCTGCTACTGTAGAAATATTCTCATCTTTTGTCCTAAATTCAGGGGACCAAGGTTGTACTATAAGATAATGGCCAAAAATAGTCCACGGTCCTTCTAATAACGCTGTCATATAATCCTCTGTCGATCTTAATCTTACCATATAATATCCTTTCTCCACATCCACAACCTTGATGTTGCATTTGGGTTTTCAGAGACTCATTATCTTGTTATATAAGGCATTGTACCCAATATATTTGGCTAAGAGACGCACAATGATAGTTCTTTCCATTGATTTTTCAAGTTTCTCCTTGATACGACTCAAAAAACGCACAGAAGGTATATCCTTATTTGATTCAAAGGTCCTATCTTCCACATCTACATCGAAATCCAAAGAGTCAACATCTTCCATCTTATTCAATAATATCTCCTTGAAAGAGAAATCTTCAGTGTTTCGTTCTGAAATAAAGATCTTGTTTTTAACCTTTTTTGTTTGTCTTTCTTCATCAACCGATAATGGAGGCGGTAGTATTTTTTCTAGAGGTTCAGAGAGCATCATCGTCCGATTCTTAGTGTAAATACTTTTAGTGTTGCAAACGTCGTCTTTTCATTATGATTTGGTTACGTTTATTAAACGTTAACTAAGATTTATAATTGGTAACATTTCTATATAATTTTAGATTATGTGAACCTCTGATTTAATTTGTAATTTTTTCTTAATTGTAAATGTGATCAATCATATTTGCTAAACAAATAAATAGTCAGTACTAACTATTTTTCCTTTTCATTACATTACTTAAAAATTTAAGAAATATGAAAATTAAATTAAAAGACCCTAAATATTTCTCAAAATCCCGCCTCACTTTAAAAATTAAATCTCATATGTTAGTGTAATAATAATAATAATAATAATAATAATAATAATAAAGTAGAAGTGGCACTCACATCTCTATTTGTGTGTGACATTCCATCTCTCTCTCAAAACTCTTCTTCTCGTCCTTTTTCATTTGACAGATCTAGACTTCCCTCAGCAAACAATTAATACCCTAGATCTAATCTTAGACCCCAATGCACACCTCCATCCCAATTTGTGGCCGCCCCTTCCTTATCTTTTTTTCCTTCCCATTTTTATTTACTTCTCCTCCTTTTCCTTCTTCCTCTCTCTTGATTAGACCACCCTAATGAAGAAAAGAAAAAAAAATTCACCCATCAACATTGAAACGGCCGCCATAACAGTAGCTCATGACTTCTTCTCTCTTAATTGGAAATTTTTTTTTTCCAATCTCTAAGGTATGTTTACATTTCCTTTAATCTTTTAATAATTAAAACAATTATAAGTTAATGTGTTTATTTACTAATAAAATTGGTAGCATATGTGCTAGTTTTTTTTACTAATAAAATTGATTTAGTCTTATTTTAATTTTAAGAATAGTTTGTGATTTATTGATTGTCCACTTCTAAAATAGGTTGACTGAAGTGTATTTATATTTAGTCTTTTAGTAATGAATTAGTTGGAAGCTGTATTTTTAATTATTGTGTGTATTATATAATCTTTTAAAAGTTTATTTCTCTTTTGAATAGGTGTGGATGGAGTTTGATTTAAATGAAAGTTTAGATTTTGATGCTTGTGATGAGATGAGTAACAAAGAATACAACATTAAAGATTGATAGTGTGATAATCAAAAGAAGGATAAAAGTAATCAAATTGCAGAATCAAATATTGTAGAGCCACATGTTGGTATAGAATTCAATTCACATCTTTAGGTATGATCGTATTACAAAAATTATGCTAAATCTATAGGGTTTGGGATTTTAACTAAAAGTTCTTGACGATAAAACTTTCAAAAAATTTCATTGATGTTAAATATGTTTGCATTAGATGTGGGAAAAAGGGGAAATGAAATGTTGCTAATCTTAGACCTTGCTTAAAAAAGAATGTGAAGCAAAATTGTATGTAAAGATGAGATATGATGGTAAATGAATTGTTTATGAGTTTGTAAAAGATCATAACTGTAAACCCCTAAAATTTTGGTTAATTTTAAGTTTAATCTTATAATTAAAAGTCAACCGGAAACCCTAAAGGTCAATAAAAGACTAATACAAACCTTAGAATTTAGATTTGGAATTCCCGTATTCTTTAGCTCCAGAAAACGAAGTTGAAATAATTAGTGATAATAGTTCATAATATTATGAGGAAGCGTAAAAATATAAGATTCGCAAATTCCAAATGTCCTTTAAACTCAATCGGGATCAGTTCTCGAAAAGCGTGCCCTAGAGCTCAGAATAGTAAAAATATTTCGATAACACTATTAAGACTGATTTAATACAAAGATTTCAAAAATATCAGTTTCATAATTTTACGGTAACTAAAAATAATAGATATCGCAATTATACGCGTATTTTCTTACTACCGGTATTTTACTAGTCATATCTACTTTGCATTACACTGTCCATTATTAATCTACACTATTCATTTATCTCTTCTTCTTCTAACACTTACTCTTACAACTCTATACACCTATTATCTTTACTTTTTATCTTTCTCATAACTTTATATCACATCTACCTTACATATTATTACTTTTAATACACAAAAATAGAAAAAATATAATCTCTCTCCCTCTCCTCCTCTAGTGGCCGGTGTGCACCGCAACCTACCCCCACCCCCGGCAATCTTATTTTCCTCAAATTTTCTTTAATTGAATCACTTAAAATTCACTCTTCATTTTCTTATAAATACCCCATTCCTCTTTCACTTCATTCACACATCTACTATCCACAAAATTACTCTCTAAAATTCTTTCTAAATTCTCTCTCAAACACTCTCTAAAAACTTTCCCAAAATTTCTTCTCAAAACTCTCTTTCACTCATACAAACACTACTACCATTCTTACTTTAGGTAAGAAATCTTCTCAAATCTCTCTTACAATGTCACGTAACTTTACATGACTATGGTGTGAGTTTCCTAAACTTAATGTTATGGAAGCTACACTATGTTCATGAATATGTATTTATATATTTTTATGTTGTTATTTTATTTTGCTCATATTATTGTTGATATTATGCTAACCTCTTATATATATTTAACTAAATATAATAATGTACTTATATATAATCTTTAAAGTATGGAAGCTCATTGTTATTTATTTACTTCCAAGTTATGCAATTTATTTACTTATTTCATGTTGCTTTAAGACTAGTGTCTAGTCTTGGACTTGTCCTCATCAAGTAAAAATAATCTCTCTTTTCTTTTCTTTTCTTTTCTTTATTTCTTTTGGGACTAGTCTACTCTTAGTCTCGAGATACCTTGATGAAGTTAAGGTTCTCAATACTTAACATTTCTATTAACTTGCTTATTTTCTTATTTATTATGTCTTTTCTATGTTTTCATAATTTCATGATCTAACATTCATGATCATGCATAAACATATTGATTTTTGTCTCAACAAGATAAAGAAGGAAAGGTTTTCTTATAGAAGTTCTTTTCCAAAATAAATGTTGTCATGAAAGAAATGATTTTTCATAAAAACTTAGGAATCTAACTTAACAAATCTTTTCTAAAAATCTAGAAGAGTTCATCATAAATTTTAGTTACCAACGAACATAGGGATTTTCAGACAATATATACATACACTTTACAAAGTGATAAAATGGAAAAGTATTCTTTAAAATCAAAGTTTCAAATTCTTGTTTAAAGTTTTACTAAACTTCATACTTTGGAATATAAAGGAATAGACTAGTTTGACAAAACACAAAGAAAATTTCTTTCATAAGAATAAAATGATCTTAAGGAATAAAATTATTGAACAACTTATGAAATAATTTTTTTACTTTAGGAAAGGTTAAGAAAGTATAGAGTTTGATATATTTTAACTACTTAAAAAAAGTATTTAAAAACTACCCTCCCAATCCCTAGAAATTAAGCTATAAGAAACTTAGAAAAGCAAAAATCCTTCTTTTGAAATTTAAAAGACTAAGGAAATGGAATTAAGAAGGAGAAAATACTCATTAAAATGACTAAAGAAATTTTCTAACAAGTTAAGTAGAAATTTTCAAAAGTTTTGCTTTTCCAAACTTTTAGAAGACTTTGCTTTTACAACAATTCATGGTTGAGACAACTTCATTAAATTCATGCATTTGATATGACTTAATATATATATACATTTTTTTAAAGGTCTTTCCAACTATTATAGTATCTATATCTTTGATACAAGTATTTATAAGACAAAGAAAAGTTTACAAAATTAAGGTTTTGTAAAATTCGTGGTGAATTTGATTGCCACTGCTCTGGAGCTCAAATGACTTAGTTTGATGAAATTAGTTTTAGAAATAGATAGATCTTTTCGAATAGGTAGAAAACGGTATATTATATACGCAATTCTGAGTTAAAATAACCAAGTTATGGTCGTTTTAAGTTGGAATTATCTTCTACACGAATTTTGACGATCTTACGACATAGTTTTGATAAGTACCATAGAATCAGCAAGAAACACTCATTATGGGTATTCTTCTTGATTAGGTAATCCTGAGAAAGAGTATCCATACCTGGAGGATTACTTTGATTAGTGGATTGACCAATCGACTTATCCATAAGAGAGAAGTATCGATATGGCCGAGTGAGTCTACTCCCTTTATTTTTTATGCTTATGTTTGTGCTTGTTAATTTAGTTGCATTAGACTTAAGGAAAGATAAAATTGAAGATGTATGATAACGTGTTGAAATAATATTAAGTATATCGAAGCATGAAATGCTTATAATAAATTATATGCTTATTATTACGTTGAAGTGTTTAAAATTGGTTGATCACTTGTAAGAAAGAAAAATATAACGGTTAGGCTTCAAATAAAAGTTGATGCATGCACTTCATATGTTGAGTCACATTGCATTCGCTCTTATACAATTGGTGGGATAAATGTATGATAGTGATGATAGGCATAACCGATATATTATGTATGTGGCGAGTAGGAGTTGATAAAAACTATATAAATTGGTGGCTAGTAGGAGCCAGTAATAACTACATGTTTTGATGGTATATAGGAGCCGGTAAGATCTATAAAAATGTTCTTTTTTAAAAGAAGTAGTGACCATAATGGGTCGGAATACCTAACCCCGAATGAAGAACATAATTCATTCAACATATGATTCCTAGAAAATCATATGTCTTATATGCTCATGTGTTTGTTGCATCCCATTTGCTTATTTAATAAACTTGGTTGATATTTTGTTTCAAGTATGAAATTTGGGATTATACTTGCTAAGTCTATAGATATTTGTATTCACAGGAACACTTGTTTTTGTACTCGAGGTCTCCTCTTATTTGCGTAAGTTTTCTTTCGGGAGCTTTTGAAGGAAATCTACTTGAAGGGTTAAATTAGAATTCCTTTAAAATCTTTTGATGTAGTATTTAAATTATTATAAGGACAATTAGTTATTTCGATCTTTGGAATTTTAGTGGGGGTATGCCCCTAAGAATCATGTAATACGCCTTTAATTGTTAATATTATGATCTATTTTATTTCTAGATTCTTGTATGTTCATTTTTAATTGCTTAAACTACACTTCCCAAAAGCGTCTCCTATTACCATGTCAGACGCCTTACATGTAATACCGAAACTTTCGCATGACTAAGGTAGTCATTCTTAAGTCTTGATATTATATGTGGTGAACTACCACGTTTAGGATACCATTCGGGGCGTGACAATAACCATGAAGATTTTCCAAACTATGCTCATTATTTTTCGTGTCATCGAAATATTACATTGTCATAACAACATGATATCAATACTTTACATGCTGTTGGAGTGAAGACAAGTCAAATTTTTGCTTCTATGTCTAAAGAACATGGGGGATATCAAAACATTGGTTGCTTGGAAAAAGATATCAGAAATCATCTTGACAATGAGAGATCTTTGGGACTACAATTAAGTGATGCGAATGCTATGATTTATGTAGATGAAAGAAAAAGATCATAATTTCTTTTACCAAGTGGAATTTGATAGCAAACAATGTTTAAAAAATGTATTTTGGGTACATGGGAAAGTAATAAGTGACTATAAGATTTTTGGAGATGTTGTTTCTTTTCATGCTACTTATATCACCAATGAATACAAAATGCCATTTGTTGCTTTTATTGGTGTGAATAATCATTTTAAACCAATCATTTTTGGTTGTGCATTGCTTGTGAATGAGACTTCATCATCTTCATATGGTTGATGAAAACATGGCTTAAAGAAATGGGTGGGAAACCTCCAAATGCTATTCTCATAGATCAAGATAAAGTAATGAGAGTAGCAATCGAACAAGTATTCCCAAATGCATTTCATCACCATTGTTTGTGGCATATATTGAGAAATGTTCTTGAAAAGCTTGGTCATGTGACTAGAGAATTTCCAAATTTCATAAAGACATTCAAAAGATGCATTTATAGGTCTTGGAATGAAGAACAATTTGAAGCAAGGTGGTTAGAAATGGTAGAAAATTTTGGTCTTGTTCACAATGAGTGGATCCAATTATTGTATGAAAATCGTAAGCATTGGATACCTACTTTTATGAGAGGTACTTTTTTTGTAGGTATGTAATTACTACCATGGCAGTATCTTTTATTGCAAGTGTATATACATTTTTCTTGCCATCTAAAAATTTATTATTTATTTATCATCTTATGCTTAGTTATTTTGTCAAAGTGCCATATTTTCATTAATAGGTATGTCAACCACACAAAGATATCAAAGCATCAATTCATTTTTTGCAAGCATATGAACAAGAAAACAACATCGAAGGAGTTTATTGAGAAATATATGATAGGCTTACAAGATAGAAATGAAGCAGAATCTCATACCGATTTTTCCACTTGGCAAAAGGAATCGATCTTGAAGTCTCCATCTTTGTTTGAGAAGCAAATGTGTCTAATTTATACACATGAAATATTTAATAACTTTCAAGTGAAAGTTTTAAGAGCATCGGGGTGTTATCCTATAAACCAAGAAGATGGATTGGTTGTTACTTTCAAAGTTCAAGATTTTGAGACGAATGAAGATTTTATAGTAGAGTTGAAGGAAGAAGAAAAAATTACATGCGTACATTATTCATTTGAATACAATGGATTCCTTTGTCGGCATTCATTATTTGTTCTTCATCATTTAGGTGTATTTAACATTCCTTCCTGTCATATTTTGGTGAGATGGACTAGAAGTGCAAGAGATAACTTCAAAATAAAAAATTTGCCAAAACTACTTGAGAATAAGGAACGTCATTATAATGACTTGTTTCAATTAGCCATCTTATTAAGCAAAGAAGGACCAACATGTTAAGAGGGTTACAGTTTTATGTCTCAAGCAATGCAAGATGCTTTAGAGCAATGCAAGGTTATTAATAGCTCTATGATTATTTGTTCTCATGGAGACTTTGACAAAGATAATACTTTTCATAACATCATTGGGGACAACTTAATACTTGATCCAGGAATAATAAAAACAAAAGAAGCTCTTAAGAGAATGAAATCTGAAATAGAAAAAAGACGTAAAAAAAAAAAGAAATAAACATTTGAATCAGGTGTGTGATTTACTTTCAAATTTAGATTGTTAAAATATTGTCTTTTGATTTTCTTTTTTAAAGATACAAATGTTGATTGATCTTCATTTTTTACTTTTGTAGATAGCTCTACATTAGCGACGTGAGATACTAAAATGAAGAATTTTTAATAGAACCAAATTCATTTATGTTTTTCTAGAGGTTGTGTCTTTTTAGTTTACTTGATTGACGTGAAAAAATTGTTAATGTTAATTTTGATTTTACATTTTAAAATTAAATTGTACTAGGATTTTTTTTTTTCCTATTTGACAAGGCATAGTGAAAGCTTTCCCTCCATAACAAATTAAGTAGAGTTTTAGAGACGTGAAACATTTATAAATGAGATAATTAATCTTTACGATGAATGAAGAAAGAGAAAATAATAATAAAGAATAAGAAAAAAAAACTACTATAATTATTTAAGATTAACTATAAAATAAACCAATAGGAAAGAGAGTGTTGATGGAAAGTATTGCTAGCATTTCTCTAAAAATTTTGATTGGGTATTAAATTTACTATTTTAAAGTTCAGGTGCAAATTGAATTTTGTACAAAGTTTAGATACCAAATTTGACATGTGCCCTATATTTCATCTATGCAAACAAAAAAGGTCGAACTTAATTTTTTTTAAAATATATTTTTCAAATATTAACATTTTTTATGATTACATTAAAATATCATGAGATTAATCTAAAATAAAAAATATTGCAATCATTACTTTTATGAGTTTTTATCACAGAAACAATTACCTAACCTTCTTTCCTCATTTTTCTTTTCAATCTTATAAACTCTCTTTAGTTAAACTCTCTCTCACCATAACCTTAAGACACTTTTCTTAGATTTATCTTCAAGTAAAAGGAAGCTATTTATTTTAGCTTTTCATGCAAGGTTTAGATTCTATGTAGTTAAAATATTGTGTTAGTAAATCTCAAGGAATCATCACTTAAAATTGGCATGGAATATTGATTATGTCGTATCTTATTTTTCTATATGAGTACCTTGCTTCAAGTGTTTTTGCTCTTGCTTGGATTTTATGTTTGTCAGACAACTATAAATGCATGTTTTTATAAGAATAATCAATTTAAGTGCAAAAGCCACCTGCAAATGTACCAATCATGTAAGTATAACTAAGTGGGAGTATTCAGGATCATGATCTATAGGGACTTAATTGACTAAGTACTGGATTATAGTAGCTCCACTCTAAGCTAGGTAACTGAATTGGAAGTTGAGATTTCTAAATCAACTAAGCTACTTCTAAAAATTACCACATCAAATTATGACTAATTTAACACTAAAAGCCAAGCTAATGCTAAAACTACTAGGTGAAACTCCTTCAGTAAATAGCTATGGATTATATAATGGTTTGGTTAGGATTTCCATTGTTGCTTTGTAGTTATAATTGGGTTTGTTCATTTAGATTTTGATTAAACTCACAAGAATTTACTTTCCTTTCGAGTTGCAAGATTGTAACTATAACATTGATGTCCCTCTCGAATAACCCATTTATAATTTCATTAGATTACATACTCTTCTCATAAATCATGTTATTCTAATTGAATTTATGGTTCAAGCACGTGTTAGTGTTAGTAAACCACAATTTCAACCACATTAAAAATGTGAGTTCTACAACTTGAGCCGAAAACATGTGCCCATGTCGATTTTGAAGTAGCATTTTCTATTTCAATCAAGCTCTTCCTCTCAAGTATCTTAAGCTTTAATTTACAAGAAAATTCATAGACAAATTTTTTACCATTGTAATTGAAATATAAATAACCAAAGTTCTAAATTAATTAGACCTGTTATAAAATACTAAAAAACTACTCAGGAAATCCATAAATACATGATATAATCCCACTAAATAAGTCTAACTCATACTGAAAAGTGGAATTTCATTCATAATAACAAATCAAGCATAATCCATTATAAAAGATAAAGGAGAGAAATCACCTAGAAAATGCAGAATGTCTTCTAGTAAGTCTAGGGTTTCATTCCACCGTGAAAATGCACAATATATAGTGCTTGGCAATGGGGTAAAGTGAGGTCGAAGTCGGTGAGTGAGGTGAATATGGATGTAGATGTGGAAGTGGACGTGGATGGAAATGTGGGATGTCTAGACCCAAGAGGATCAGACTAAGACTAAGACTTGATCTCTCCAAGATGAAGGGCAAGAGAAAAATGAAGATGAAAAGGGTATATATAGGATCTGAATGTTGAGTTAGTATGTGAAGGTATGGTGATGTGATAGTTGATTGGGTTTGGTAGTTGTGATGTGACAGTTACGTGGAGTGGATCCCCAAAATTCTGTAAAAAGATACAAAAACTAAAAAGTCTTATATAATATTTACAAGCGAAAAATGAGATAAAAACAAAGGAAAAAAAATGTTGCCGACAGTGATTGGTTGATCGACATCTCATAGGTCAGGCTGATGACCAAGTCGAAGAAGCTTGGCTTTCCTAAAGTGCTTTGTCTTCTCGGATCAATGTTGCTCATCTGCTGCACTTTAGTCGAATCTGCCCTTGGTACTGCTGTTGTGTCCATGCTGGCTCAGGTCAATGATGTTATTCATCAAGTCGGTGAAGCTGATCCGCTTGCTCCAATTGAGCTCAAGTAGTTTGTGACGAGCAGCTCAGATGGAGCTTGATAAGTGGATTTTGAATTCAAATTGGCAATAGGAGCTTGGACTTAGACAGGTTCTGTTTGATCTCTTATTGAGCTCAGGTCGGCAATCAATTGCCGCATTTGCTTGCTCGGTGGTAGCGCATGGCATCACTTGTCTCAATCGGCAGTGTGTAGCAGCTTGGCCAGCTCAGCTCTGTTTGCTGCTGGATTTGATCGGTCAGCAGCTTGGCATGTTCGGTATTAAGAAGCCATAGCAGTTCGGTTTGCATCATTGCTGTTCTGATTTTGCTGCTGCTCGTCGAGGTGCTGCTGTCGCTTGATCGATGAATGTCATGAAGTAGCTCGATGGTCGCTCTGTATTTATGACCAGGGGTGCTCCGTGTTCAGCAGCAGGTCGGCACTTGTCTTTATGAAGCTTGGCACATGCTGGTCGGTTGTAGTAATCGGGGTACTACTCGTTGGCTTGACCGTATTGTCCTAATCTGATGTGGTAAGCTTGGTGATTGTGGCACAGCAGGTCTGTATGTGGTGCATAACAGCTCGAGTCATTCGATTCTTCCTTGCTCCAACTGATCCACATGCTGTATACTTGTTTGGAGCTTCACTCCAGATCGGCACTGATGCCTTGTGATAAACGCTCCTCTCAAACTTTGTTCAAGTGCTTGGATTCAAGTCAGACCTGCTGCATTTATCTTGGTCAGGCCATCCTTGGAATATCTTCATTTTTTCTGCCCCATCTCAGCTTTACGTTCACATACAACTCTGATCATGGATTTGCAGCAGCTTAGGTTGTGGAACAACTATGTGATCGGTATCGAAGAGGAAGGAGCTAGGGCTGTTTCGCTGTCAAGACAGGTCGGCGTGGAGCTGCTATCTTGCTCTGCTTGGGATCATCCTACTGTCGTAACTCAGTCGGCATTTGGAGCAGGTCGGTTGAATTTGGAACAGCTCGAATTTGTTGTGCTCTTCAGGTTAGTTCCTCATGGCATCAGCTTGGAATTGTGACCTTAGGCAGTAGCGCTCAATTCAGCACACTTGCTGCTATGTGTCTCGGTCTTCATGCTCTAACATGTCGATAATGAGTAGCTACTACTTTGATCGGTGCTTCTATTGGTTGCTCTACTGTTCATTGTTACACTATGGCTTATGTTGCTGCTAATAGTTGTTGGCTTGGCTGGTCTCTGGCTGCTGAAGCTTGATCGATCAGAATTCACTCCTTGCATGGATTTAACTCTTTGTTCTGCATAAGATTTTAATAAGAGCAGAATATAAAATCTGCAACTCAAAATATCTCAACTCAAATGATGTCTTTTATTTCTAAATGGCCAACCAAAGCAAAAAGGCTCAATTTAGCAGTTGATAAGTCCAGTTTTGATCCTTTTTATGACTTTTTATGCTCTTAAGCACTATTGATCCAAAATCATGCAATTGATCAAATTAGAACAAAAGTTTACTTTAAAAGCCCAAAACTAGGCAAGGAAGTGTAAGATAGATGTAGGATAAATTATCTTTTTACACATTTATCATACCCTTAGAATCAAGTTAGTAATCATATTCAAACATCAAAGAGAAATAGAAAAGGTAAGGACATGCTAGGGGCCACAGGGGCCCTTAGACCGAACCTAAAGAGTTGCTTCAAATAAAGGCTAAAGAGCAGGTTAGTATATTTCTATCCATTAATGACCGTAGATGTTCATCGAAGTGTCTTATAAATCCTTATGGATGATTTGAAAATCTCTTATGTGACTGCTTCTTTGTTGGACATGATAACATTTTGCTTATCAAAGTGATTTATAAGACACTTGGATGAAAAACATGCTCATCGAATGCCTCACAGTTGCATAAAACCTATTTGTTAATGTTTCTTTCTCTTAGGGAGGAGGGAGGGAAGCAAACTCAAGGGTGGCCTATGAAACCTCTCTGCCATTAGTAGTTAGAAAATGACTACATGCTAGATGGTAAGAAGCCACCTCTACATAGTCTAAACCATAATACATGGCACATATACACTAATAGATCGCGAAAGTGCACCAAATGTCCAGTTAAGAAAACTTTAGACGTACAAGAAATTGATCCCTCATCTATAAAGCCTTTAACCCCTTGACAATTAGTCCTCAACATCTATATACAAATGTCACTCTTATATTTTTATCATAATCCTTTGTTAGTGCCTTAAATAAGTAATCAAGAGGGATTAAATTGGTACTGTGACAAAATAATATAGTTTTTTTTATTAAAATAAAGAATCTCCTTTCAATTGGGTATTTATTTCATAGTGCAAAACAATAATATAACAATAGCTAAATTCATGGAAAACGAGATAGAGAAGAGTGAAAGTGTTTGTCTTTGTAGTTTGTGTAGTGATATGGCTTAATACTTATATCCATTCTTCCAACACTACGCATGAAACTGGGTAATCCACCCTAGTATAATCCATGCTAGTATAGTTTACTATATCCAATAGAAATCTAAGAGTGTAAGAGAGTTTTTCTCCACCAACACAATTAAGCGATCCACTTTGCTTATCTAGCTTCTCATAAGTTAATCGTAGATCGATGGATTACAATTTGTCTCACTCACTTACACAAGCTATCACAACAATTACAAATTAACAAATGAAAAATTCCTCTAAATAGTAAATCATAAAACATAAGCAAATTGATATTAGAATCGTTTGCTTGCCAACCTCTAAAGAATCTCCCGAATGATTTCTGCTATATATTTTT
The DNA here is from genome assembly GCA_024138025.1 of Combretum micranthum. NCBI lineage: Eukaryota > Viridiplantae > Streptophyta > Magnoliopsida > Myrtales > Combretaceae > Combretum > Combretum micranthum. The sequence goes on from JAMXBD010000030.1 coordinate 2,711,098, forward strand.
CTTTTCATTTTTTTTTCCTTTTACATGTCAGATGAGACTTGATTTGTACGATTAGAGTACTTTTTCTTAATTTGTTTTCTTGTACCTTTTCCTTGAAGACTGGATTGCTAATCACAGGACTTCTTCTAGCGTCCCTATTTTGAAATTAAAGGATAGTATGTACACTCTCACTTATCATCATTAAAAGAAATATACTTGCCATCTTGAACAAACAGTGATCAATGATAAGTAGAGTAGCAAATATTTGGTGCTATTTATTTAGAACAATATATATGTTATCTAGCTGTTCCCTATAGCGTTTGTTCCTTTAACCATTTCTACTTGTTTTCTCATGATATCAATGTTTATCCTTATTAGAATACCGCCTTGAAGAAGAGCACCTGATGCTGGTTCCTCTAGACTGGTGAGGAAGAAGTTAATGGAGGACAACCACCTTTGAACTAGCCATTTTTGAATGAGTTACCTTATGATCTACCACCACCATCGCCTCTACCTATGTGTCAATAGGTACCAATTGATGCTACTCAACTTATGCAAGCTATGAATACCCTTCTAGGGGTAATTGCACAATAACATCAAACTATGTGTCAGGATGTGCAGGTGATACTGGCTAATGTTGAGGCCTAGAGACAGAAGACACAGAGACAGCATGATAATGGTGGCAATGGTGCTAGACATGTTGAGTCTAAATAAGTTTGTAGGTTTAGTGTACAAATTTGAGTTAAAGCTTGGAAGGTTGCTTGATGCTCAATTATGGATAGAAGAGGTAGAAAAGACCTTTGCTACCCTGGATATTCCTGAGAATAATAAGGTGGAGTATGCTTCTTATTTGCTAATTGGAAGAGCAAATAATTGGTGGTTGAGCACTAAGAGACATATGGCTGGAGTGATGCTCCTCATATGTAAGTTTTCCTTCAATTACATCAGCTCTAGCTCCATGATTCTGTCAAGATTTGATACATGTTTCCTTAATACCAAGACATGGAACACATTGTGTATACATAGCAAATTTGGCGGCAATGCTAAGTGATAAGCCAAATCACCAATCCTTTCAACCACTTCAAATGGTCTAATACACCTTGGGCTTAGCTTCCCTTGTGTTCGAACTTGGCGTATACTTTTTATTGGATTAACCTTTACATACACATGATCTTCGACTTCAAACTCAAGGACTCTCTGCTTCTTATTCACCCAACTTTTTCTTGGTCTTGGGCTTCTTTCATTCTTTGTTGGATAATTCAGACCTGACTTGCTGCATCTTGGATGAGATCGGGTTCAATGACTAACTTTTCCACATTGTCCCAAAACAAAGATGGTCTACACTTTCATCCATATAAGGCCTCGTAGGGTGGCATCTTGATGGTTGAATGATAGCTATTGTTATAAGCAAATTCAACCAAAGGCAAGTGCACTTCCCAACTTCCTTTGAATTCTACAACACAAACCTGAAGCATATCTTCCAAAGTTTGGATCATCCGATCTGATTTTCCATCGGTCTGTGGGTGGCAAGTAGTGCTAATATGCAACTTAGTCCCCATATACTTCTACAAACTTGTTCAAAACTTTGATACAAATCTCGGGTCTTTAGCAAATACTATCCCTGCTAGAACTCCATGTAACCTCACAATTTCTCTTATATACAACTTTGCCAACTTATCTATCGAATAGGTCATATTAATTAGAATAAAGTGTGCCAACTTAGTTAGTCAATCCACTATGACCCATATGGCATCATATCCGGCTGATGTTTCGGGCATACCACATACAAAATCCATCATAATCTGATCCCATTCCATGTTGGTATGGCCAATAGTTTCAGCAATCCTCTTGGCCTTTGATATTCTACTTTCACTTGCTAGCATATAGGGCATTTCATCACGAAGTCTGCCACATCTCTCTTCATACCATTTCATCAAGTGGTTTTTTAGATCTTGGTACATGTTGGTTCCACCAAGGCGCATTATATACTCATAATTGTGTGCTTCTTCCATAATCTCCTTTCTCATCTCTTTATCATCTGGGACACATAACTTTCCCTTCATCTTTACTACATCTTCATCATCAACCTCAAAATCTATATATTTTCCTTCTTGAACTTCTTGTTTTTCCTTTGGATCACATCATCACATCGTTGGGCTTCCTTGATCCTCTCTATCAAAGTTGACTCCATTACCAAGGTTGAAATCACTACTTCTACATCTTATTCAATGAATTTAACATTTAACCTTTCAAACTCCTTTATCAATTCATTCTTGTCAGTAAGAAATGTAGCGACTTCTCCATGGTTCTTTTGACTTAATGCATCAGCTACGGCATATACTCTTCCGGACAATAATTAATGCTAAGATCATAATCTTTTATAAGCTCCAACCATCTCCTCTGTCGCATGTTCAACTCCTTTTGTGTGAACAAATACTTAAGGCTCTTGTGGTCGGTGTAGATCTCACATCTTTGCCCATAGAGATATTGGCTCCACAACCTGAATGCAAACACTACTGCAGCTAGCTCGAGATCATGGATTGGATAATTTTGCTCATGCAATCGTAATTGGCGCGAAGCATAGGCAATTACTTTCCCATCTTTCATGAAGACACATCCTAGACTATTTCTCGAAGCATCACTATGTATTGTATAAGGCTTTCCGAGTTGGGTAATACTAAGATCAGTATAGAAATTAGCTATTGTTTGAGCTGTTGAAATCTTTGCTCTCTTTTGTTCGTCCATAGAAACTTTTCATTCTTTTAAGGTAGTTGAGTCAATGGTCTAGCTATTTTGGAAAAATCTTTCACAACTTCTTATAATAACCAGCTAGACCCAAGAAACTCCTTACTTCTGTCAAGGTCCTTGGCAGCTTCCAATCCACTATCACTTTGATCTTTTTAGGATCTACGGATATTCCTTCTTTTGATACAACATGACCCAAGAAAGAAAACCGATCAAGCCAAAAATCAAACTTCGTCAATTTGGCATACAACTTATGTTCCCTTAATATCTGCAATGCCATTCGCAGGTGCTCCTTATGTTGCTCATGCATCTTTGAGTAGACAAGGATATCGTTGATGAACACTATAACACACTTATCTAGCAAAGGCTTGTACACTTTATTCATTAGATCCATAAAATTAACTGGTGCATTTGTCAATCCAAAGGGCATCAACAAAAACTCATAATGTCCATTTCTTGTCTAAAATGCCATCTTTGATACATCTTCGAGTTTAATCCTTAACTAGTGATATCCCGAACAAAAGTCAATGCGTGAGAACACACTTGCTCCTTGTAATTGATCGAAGAGATCATCAATCTAAGGCAACAGGTACTTATTCTTGATGATGACTTTGGTGAGTTCTCGATAATCAATACAAAGCCTTATAGATCTGTCTTTCTTCTTCATAAACAACACTGAAGCTCCCCAAGGTGAGATACTTGGTCTAATAAATCATTGGTCCAGCAACTCTTGTAGTTGCTTCTTAAGTTCTTTGAGCTCGACGGGTGCCATCGATACAGTACCTTTGATATTGGTTCCATGTTTATCATCAACTTGATCTCGACATCGATTTCTCTCTTTGGGGGTAACCCAGGCAACTCCTCCGAAAAGACATCTGGGAATTGATTGACAATGAGGATGTTTTCCAAGATAAGCTCTTCTTTCTTCACTTCCATGTTACCATGATAACTATTAACTCCATCTTCTACTTCTTCTATCAACTCATACAAGTATAACTCCTTTCCTCTTGAGACCATAGACTCTCCAAAAAGCATTTCTCTTTCTCCTCCTTATTCCAAAAACTCTACTTTCTTATTCCGATAATCAATCTTAGCCTTGGTAAGAGACAATCAACTCATACCTAGAATCACTTCATACTTATTCATTTTTATTAGTATGAAATCACAAGTGGAAAGATGTTCTTGTATCATTACCAAACAATTTCTTGACATCTTCTTTGTCATAACAACACTTCCCATAGGGGTCTTTATCTTCAAACAAGAGGCGGTTGTGGTTATGGGTAATCCAGCTTTCTTAGCCAATTTAGGCATGATAAAAGAATGAGTTGCTCCAGAATCAACAAGGGAATAAGCATTTTGATGAGCTACTCATATATTTCTTACGTTTTAACATGGGGGAATACTAATCTCCTATTCCAAGATCCTACTTATTCACTAATCTACTACTTATTCTTGCCATTTCTTATATCACAAGAAATAAAAGAACAAACATCTTGAGGGTTTAAAGCTGACCTGTGACAAGATCATAGCTGAAATCTTCTTCTTCCTCAAGAGCAACTAACTCCACTCCTTCCTCATCTATCTCCTCACATAGCCATTGTTCTTCCAGATTATAAATTCTGAAGTCAAGCAGCAATGATCCAGCTCAATTCTCGTTCTTCATTCCCATTTCCAAACCTTGCTGGGATAGGTCCTTTAGATGATTTTGTTGAAGCGCTCTTTCTTTGCAAGCACTCACTAACAAAATGCCCAACTTGCTTGCAAACATAGCAAGTATTGTTTGCTTTCTTCGAGCACTTTGGCATCTTGTGGTTCGAGTCTCCATAGAAAAAGCATTTTCCTTGCAATTGGGGGCACCTCTTAGGGTAGTGCATCCCCTTACACTTCCAATAGATGATGGGTTTGGGTGTAAACTTTTTGCTATTAGTATTACTCTTGAAATTGCCCAAAGGTTGGAACCTCTTCTATGGATGTGCGGAACTTGATCCTTCCTAAAACCTTCTTCCAAAAATAGGTGCTTTCTTCTTCGCAGCCCTTGCCTTCCTTTTCTTAGCTCCCTCAACAATCCAAGCTCTCTCTACAACTCCTTGAAAGACCTTATATTGAACTCCTCTATCTTGACACACAACTCTTCATCCAACCCACTTAGAAAAACTTGCCTCATGAGTTATTACTATACTTGTAAGAATCCAGCACATACTGTAGTAACCGACTGAACTTAGTTTTGTATTACTCCACAGTTCTTCCTCTTTGGGCAATATGCAAGAAATCAACACTGTATTGAACTCGTAGGCTTCCAGGAAAGTAGTTCTCCAAGAACTCTTAGCGAACATCTCCCACGTAACTGGTGGCATCAACTCACGTCTCTTGGACTCCCACCAATCTCGAGCTTTGAGCGAAGCATGTAAGTACCCAAGTTGATCCTTAAGTGTTATGGCAGTTCAAAGGCATCAAAGGACCTTTCAATTTGTGCTCACTAGTCATCGGCTTTGTCTAGCTTTTCAAAAGCTCTATCAAAATACTAATTCTCTTGATGAACTCGGGTAAATAGTTCCTATACGACCTTGAGTGGCTGCAGCGACAGCAAAGGCACAGTTTGAGATTATGCACTTCCCAAACCAGGTACTTCCATTGATGTTGGCGGTGCGGGTTGTGGTGGAGGTGGTGCAGATGCATGCACATTTTGCCTTAAAGCTTCTAACAATTGTGCTAATTGCCTAAGTGTAGCTTGCAAATCCACTTGTAGGTCAGCGGCTGGTGAATTTTAGGGAGGTGCGGCAAGTTGATTTGCCTCTTCCATACGATGATTTGAGGCACTTTGTTCCTGGCGCCTTCTTCTTCTACCTTAGCTATTTAGATTTTATTTGCTGATTAGGAGAGCAAATAATTGGGGGTTGAGCACCAAGAGACATATGGCCTAGAGTGATTACATGGGATAGGTTCCAATAGGCCTTTCATAGGAAGCTTTTCCTCGAAAGCATCAAACAACAGATGTTGGAAGAGTACTATACTCTACAGTAAAGTAGAATGTCTATGGAAGAGTATAAGGTTGAGTTAAATAAGCTAATGAGTTTTCTACCAGATCTTCTGAAGGAGAGTGAGACACAAAGGCGAGCAAGTTTATCATAGGGTTAGAGCCTGAGATTTAACATCATGTGAACTTGATGGATTTGACCAATTACTCAAGTATAGTCGATAAACCAAAGACTGTTGAATAAAGCTTAAATAAGATTAAAGGTCGGGAGGCATGGAGGAGTCAGTTCTATTTAGGGAAGTAACCAGACACTAGTATTCTTACCCAGGATAGGGGGGAAAAGGCATGTCGCACATCAGGTCAAATTAGCAATTCATGGTATAGGTAGGAAGTGTACTAGTGTTATGAATCACATGATCTCAAGAACTGCAAGTGGCCTGAGAATGCTTGCTTCTCATGTGGCAAGGTTAGGCACAGCCACAGATTCGTACAGAGAAGGTCCTTCCACAGGTGTTTTGTTTCAAGTGTGGGCAACGTGGACACAGGGCCATATAATGCAAGGAACTTAGAAGATAAGTGGTTCCAGGAGTTAAGTGGCTAAGGACAGAGAGCACTAGCCAAGGTTCATGCCCTCAAGCACAGAGATACATCTAGTGTAGACATTATTGTAGGTACACTCCCTATACTTCTGCATAGTGCTTATGTGCTTTTTGATATCAGTACAAGTTTTTCATGCATTTTTTAATCGTTTGTGTCTATATGTGGTGTGTATGTTAAGTATATGCCTGAATGCTTGTCTATAAATACACCTTTGGGGAGTGAAACTATGTTGAACAGATTTATAGAAATATAGATGTAGAGATATAGTGTAAATATCTACCTGTAGACTTAGTAATGTTAGACATGGTAGATTTCGATGTGATATTAGGAGTAGATTGGTTAGTAAAGTACCACGCAGCGATTGATTGTCATAACCTAGGAGTAGAGTTTAGTCTGCTAGATGGGGACCAGTTTATACACAATCTTGAAGTGCAAAGGCCACTAACTCTACCTACATATGAGTTATAGGGAAAGTCAGCTTTGGCGATGGCAGCTATGGCGATAGAAATTGAAAAAAGGATAGACCTTGTACAGATACCGTTTGTATGTGAATACCCTAATGTTTTTCCAAAAGATTTACTAGAGTTACCACCAGAGAGAGAAGTAGAGTTCCATATTGATTTGGCGCCAGGTACTTTGCCTACATCTAAGAAACCATATCGTATGGCTCTAATAGAACTTGCAGAATTAAAGGTTCAGTTAGAAGATCTGCTTGAAAAGAAGTTTATTAGCCTGGTGTGTTACCTTAGGGAGCTATAGTTTTATTTGTAAAGAAAAAGGATGGTAGTATGCAACTATGTATAGACTACAGAGAGTTAAACCGAGTGACTATCAAGAATAAATATCCTCTACTAAGACTAGATGATTTGTTTAACCAGTTGACAGGAGCATAGGTGTTTTCAAAGATTGATCTTAGATCAGGATATCACCAGCTGCGGGTTAGAGTAGAAGACATATAGAAGACACCTTCAAGACCAAATATGGGCATTATGAGTTTGTGTCGTGTCGTTTTTTCTTACAAATGCACTAGCAGTCTTTATGGATCTTATGAATATAGTCTTCAAAGATTATCTAGATATGTTTGTAGTAGTTTTTATGGATAGTGTTCTGGTGTACTCTAAAACCAAGGAAGAACAAGAAGAGTATCTAAGGTTGGTTATGAATAGATTACGAGATAAGAAGTTGTATGCTAAGTTCACAAAGTGTAAGGCACATAACACAAACAGTAAGTCTCGATATTATATGTAAGGCATACAACACGGCAATAGGAGACGCCAGTAGGAAATGTAATTTAAGCAAGTAATAATAAGCCTCAAGAATCTAGAGCAACATTAACCCACATAATATGGTTCATAAGTTCATTTACAAAGGTCTTAGGGGCATTCTCCTGCTAAAGATGTCTAAGGATCGAAACATAAATACTAAGTCTTTATAATAAATTTAAATAACTTCATCAAAAGATTTTAAAGGAAGTCCGATCTAAGTCCGTGATTGGATTTCCCTCAAAAGCTCCCAAAATATGACTTATAGGGATAAATGGAGATTGTGGGTATAAAAGCAAGTACTCCTACACATACAAAAATCTATAGGGGTGTAAGCGTTATGAGCTTAGTGAGAACATTCCCGGTTTAAAATACTCGGAATAAAAATTTGTCAAACAAGCTTAATTATTCAAACAAGTGAAATGCGATAAACACATGAGCATAGAAGACATATGGTTTTCTCGGAACCATATGTTGAATGAATTTATGCCCTTCATTCGGGGCTGGGTATACCAGCCAATTATGGCCAACTAACGAATTTATAGTTCTTATCAGCTACTAAATGCCACCAATTATATATAGATATTACCGGCTACTACCCGTCACATGAAAATACTACCTATTATGCTAACCACTACTATCATACACTCGTCCCACCAAATGTATAATAACGAATGCAATGAGACTCTACTCGTGAAGTGTATGAATCAATTTTATTAAAAGTCTAGCAATTAGTTAATTCATTTACAAGGTGATCATACAGGTTTCAAACATTCCAACATGGTAGTAAAACATACAATTTATTATAAACACTTCAAAACTCGATATGCTTAACATCAATGCACCAAGCAATATAAATCGCATGCACTTTTCCATTTTATCTTTTACCTAATTTTAGTGCCACTGAACTACAAGCACAAACATGACTATTGCAAAATGAGGGAAAGTTAACTCATTCAGCCATGACTTGATGGTACTTCCTTAATTGAAATAATCTTCAAGATAGTAAATCTCCTCCTCTTCGTTTTCTAAACAAAGAAAATATCAAAAATGAGTATTTCATAGAGATTCTACTTTAATTTTCTACATCTTTTATTTGCAGTAAAGTTCGGATTTGTGGAGGTTCTAACTTAAAAAAAGCCATATCTTGCTCATTTTAACTTGGAATTTTACATACTGTATACGGTTTTCTACCTACTCAAAAAGATTTATCTATTCATATGGTTATTTTTATCATAAAAATTTCGTTTAGGTCCCGAAACAGCAAGGTAAAGAATCATCATAAAAATCCCAGTCTTCAAAACACAATTTTTCAAACTTTTTCCGTCCAAAAATCCTTATACAAAAATATAAATATTTGTATAATTGAAAAATCTTTTGAATACATACATACATACATATATATATAGACTCATATTGTATGCATGAATTCAGTGGTGTTGTCTCAACAATAATTTTTATAAAGCAATGCATCTTAAAAGTTAAAAAAGTTAATACTTGAAAATTCACTTTATTTTATTGGAAAAATTTCTTGAATTATTATAAGTGAGTGTTTTTCTTCTTTTAACTTCATTTCCTAACTTTTTGAGAATAAATTAATTTTAAAAAAATTAGTCTTTTTAAGATTTCTACGAATTTTATTTCTAGTGATTGAAAGATGAAGTTTCTCTAAGTATTTCTTGGCAGTGACTAAAATTACTTGAAGTAGTTACTTTTCATGTTTATATGTTCTTAATTTTTACAAAGTTAGGTCCATTTTAAATAAATAATAATGATCTTTTAAGTTATTTACTAATTTTATTTCCTAAGCAAGATTTGTCTCTAGAAGGTTAATTTTAGATGATCTTATAAAACATGTCTAGTCTATTTTAGAGTGTTCGTGAGAACCTCATAAATAAGTTTAAGAAAAAACTTTGTCAACCAAGGAATTAGCAATGTTGAGTTTTAAACAAACTTTCTTATTTTATTGGTTTGAATAGAGTGTGTGATAAATCTACTTTGTTTATTCTTTGATGAAATCTAATGTATTATTATTACTAAAAACTTGTGATGGACTTATCTAAATTTTGGAAAGGATTTGTTAAGATAAAACTTTTAGTTTTTATGGGAAAATCATTTCCTAAGTGCTAAAAATTTATCTTTAAATAGGGTTCTTATTTTTCTTCATTTAAGAAAACTCCTTCTTAATTTTGTTGAGACAATATTAACATGTTCGTGCATGTTTATGATATGTAGTCATGAGAAAGTGAATAATATCACATAATAAGATAGAGATATATATAAAAAGCAATATAAGCATAATAATATGGTCAAGTATTGGGAGCCTTAACTTCATCAAGGCAATCGGGAACTAAGAATAGACTAATCCTAAAAAGAAAAAGAAAAGAAAGAAAGAAAGAAAAGCAAAAAGCATAATAGCAAAAATATAATGTACGAACAAGAACAAAACATAAACATAATATTGCTTTGTTAACCTCTATAGGTTTTTAAAAAATACACACCATGTTCATGCTAAGTTATATGAACATAATAAATAATCTATTAACATAATTATGGCATAGAAATGTATGTATGAACAAGAACAAAGTATAAACATATTGTTGTTTTCTTATTCTCCATGAGTTTTTAGAAAACATACACTATGTTCATACTAAGTTACATGAACATGAAAAAGGTTTAGGATAATTACCTATTGGTTAGAAGAAGAAGAAAAAGTGGTAGAGAGAAATTTGTGGAGAGGATTTTTCTGAAGTGATTTTAGTAGAGTTTTTGTATAATAAATGAGAAGTGTAAAAGAAATGGAGGGAGATAAGGGTATTTATAGAGTTTTATGAAGGGAAATTAGATTAAATAAATTAAAAAAAAAAAAAAAATTAGATGAGAGAGGGGGGCGTCGGTTTGCATGTTTAGGGGGGGGTGGGGGTGGGGGTGGGGGTGGGGTGGGGAATTTTCTTTTATAATATTTTTGTTAATGAGAAGTAATAATATGTGAAGTGTGATGTGATTAAAGTTGTATGGGAAGGTAAAAAGTAAGAAAATAGATGTATAGGTAGTAAGAATAGGTAGTAGAAAAGTAGAGATAGATTAATAGTAATGAATAGTAAAATAGGATAATGAATAGTAAACAAAACTAATAATCTACCGATAGTAAAGAAAATACATCTATAAATGTGATATCTAATATTTTTAGCTATCGAAAAATTATAAAACTGATATTTTTGAAATCTTTATATTATTATGAATCTAACGGTGTGATCGAAATATTTTTACTTTTTTCGAGCCTCGGATACGCTTTTCAAGAACAAATCTCGTTTGGGTTTGAAACGAACTAAATTTTGACGAATCTGATCTTTTTATGCTTTATTATAATATTACAAACTACAATCTACCATTTTCTCGATTTTATTGTTCTAGGGTTAAGAGCGTGGGATTGCCAAATCTAAACTCTAGGGACTTGCTACAGACTTCTTTGACCTTTAAGGTCTCCAGTTGGCTTCTAATTCTAAAATTTAAACATAAACTTAGCATAAATTTTAGGGGTTTACACTTAACCAAAGTGATCAATTCAGCTCAACTACACAATGAGGCTGTATTCCTGATGCAGCGTGATAGCATAAATAAACAAGACCACTCACACCGGAATGATCTTAAGGATAACACACAATTGCGCACAATTGTAATTCAGAGAAAACCTCTCAAAGAAATGTATATTGAATAGAAAATAAGTCATGAGTACATCCATAGCCCTAGAGCACATATTTATAATCTTAAGGAATGGATGTGAAAACGCGGAAAGTAATAAATGTAAAAACACGGAAAATAATAAATGTCCTTTGACCAGTCTTCATCCATGTGAACTCCGCATCTTCCTTGCATCCTTCCTCGCGTATAAATGTAAAAACACGGAAAATAATAAATCTCCTTTGACCGGTCTTCGTCCATGTGAACTCCACATCTTCCTTGCATCCTTCCTCACGTCCATTTTTTCCATGAAGTCCATCGCGATACCGTTTGCATCATTCTCTCCCACCGATGGAGAACTCGACCTCGAGTTCTCTTCTGGATATAGCACCTCGTCATCGGGATGGAAAGGAATAGTCGGCCACATTAAAAGTCTTCGAAATAGCCATATTTGCTGGAAGATCAACGATGTAAGAGTTATCATTAATCTTTTGAATGATCCTGTAAGGTCCATACTTTCGTGGCTGAAGCTTGTTGTAAGTGCCCATGGGAATCCTCTCCTTTCGTAGAAAAACCATTACTTGATCCCCAACTTCAAATAATTGTTGCTTCCGTCGCTTGTCAGCTGTCTCCTTATACTTAGCGTTAGCCCTTTCAATCTTAGTTCTGACTTCTTCCGCGGTGTTCTGCCAGTGTTCCGCCATGTGTTTAGCTGGTATACTATACTCAGCCATCTTTGGAAGCTTGACAAGATCCAAAGCATGTTGAGGTACTTTGGTATATACAATAGAAAATGGAGACCTCCCTGTTGTGCGATGGATGGAGTTGTTATATGCAAACTCCGCTTGAGCTAAACACAAATCCCATTGTCTTGGTTTCTCTCCACAAATACTTCTGATAAGATTACCTAGAGTTCGGTTGGTAACTTCTGTTTGTCCATCCGTTTGTGGATGAGCAGTGCTGCTGTATTTCAAAGTGGAATCAAACATATACCATAACGTCTTCCAGAAGTAGCTGAGGAATTTGCTGTCCCTGTCAGATGTGATGGATTTAGGCACCCCATGTAGTCTCACTACCTCCTTGAAAAATAGTTTGGCAATGGCATGGGCATCTGAGGTCTTCTTACAAGGGATAAAATGAGCCATCTTAGAAAACCTGTCAACCACTACAAAAACAGAGTCAGCACCTCGTTGGGTACGAGGCAAACCAAGAACAAAATCCATGGAGAGATCCTCCCAGATATTCTCAGGTACGGGCAAGGGAGTATATAACCCAGTACTTTGAGAATGCCCCTTAGATGTCTGGCAAGTGTAACATCTTTGGACAATCTTCCCTACATCCCTCCTCAATTGGGGCCAAAAATACCGATCAGCAACAGCTGCAATGGTCTTGTCTCTCCCCAAGTGACCTGCTAGACCCCCTCCATGGAGATCTCTAATTAACTTTTCCCGCAAGGATGACCGTGGGATGCATAGTTGATTACCCTTCATGAGATATCCATCATGCACATGATAATCATCACAGGGTCTTTGACTACTACACATGCCCCAAACCTCACTAAAGTCCTCATCCTTATCATAGAGTTCTTTCATCTGCTCAAATCCTACAACTTCAACACTCATCATAGCTAAGACATCGGCTCTCCTGCTCAAGGCATCCGCCACTTTGTTTTGGACTCCAGACTTGTGCATGAGTTTAAAAGGAAACCTCTGCAAATACTGGATCCACCTAGCATGCATGTCTTTGCTGATCCTATTTTGACTGCTTAAGTGTTTTAGAGCCCCACAATCAGAATACAACACAAACTCTTTCCCTACAAGGTAATGCTCCCATACCCTTAAAGCTCTTACCACAGAATAGAATTCTTTGTCATATGTAGACCAATTCTTTCTAGCATCACACAGCTTCTCACTGTAAAAAGCTATTGGCCTCTTCTCCTGTGAAAGTACTGCCCCAATGCCTACTCCACTAGCATCACAATCCACCTCAAACAATTTGTCAAAATCAGGTAATGCTAATACTGGAGCACTACACAATTTTTCTTTCAATAGGGCAAACCCAGCCTCAGCTTCCTCACTCCAACTAAATTTCCCCTTCTTCAGGCACTCAGTCAATGGAGCAGCAATAGTACTAAAGTGCCTGATGAAGCGTCTATAGAAACTGGCTAGTCCTAAGAAACTCCTCAACTCAGTCACAGTCTTAGGAATTGGCCATTCTCTAATAGCCTTTACCTTCCCATCATCCATGGTGATCCCCTCACCACCTACCACAAATCCTAAAAATAACAACTTTTTTGACATAAAAATGCATTTTTTTAAATTAGCATATAGCTTATTCTCCTTCAATACATTCAATACACTTCTCAAGTGATCTATATGCTCCCCTTCAGACTTACTATAAATTAGGATGTCATCAAAGTACACTACTACAAACTTGCCAATAAACGGTTTAAGTACCTGATTCATGACTCGCATAAATGTGCTAGGGGCATTGCTGAGGCCGAATGGCATCACTAGCCACTCGTACAATCCTTCCTTTGTCTTGAAGGCAGTCTTCCATTCATCCCCTGGCCTAACTCTGATTTGGTGATAGCCGCTCCGCAAGTCGATCTTAGAAAAGATGGTGGCTCCACTCAACCTGTCTAGCATGTCTTCTATACGGGGTATAGGGAACTTATACCCAATTGTGATCCTGTTGATAGCCCTGCTATCAACACACATCCTCCAACTCCCATCTTTCTTAGGAGTGAGTAATGCTGGAACAGCACATGGACTCAGGCTATCTCTGATGAAGCCTTTCGCTAGTAATTCATGAACTTTCTCCTGGAGGATTTCTGTTTCCCTGGGACTCATCCTATAATGAGGTAAATTAGGAAGGCTCGCCCCAGGTACTAGGTCAATCTGGTGCTGGATATCCCTTAAGGGTGGAAGTCCCTCGGGTAAATCATCTGGAACCACTTCTTTAAACTCCTCTAAAATCTCCTTCACCACTTCAGGAATGTCACTAGCACTCTCATCTTCTACTTTTAGCACATTCTTCACCACCAAGGCGTGTACCTCCTTGGTCTCTCTCATAACCTCTTCCATCTCCTTCTCTGAATTCACTATGGTTAGAAAAGAACGCCCCTCTAGCTTAAAGCCTTTGGGACGTGCCATCACCTTAAGAGGAAGTAATGTGTATCTTTTGCCATCCTTTTCTAACCGGTAAAGGTTCTCTTTTCCAGCATGTTGGGCATCCACATCAAACTGCCATGGTCGCCCGAAAAGAATGTGACAAGCATCCATGTCTACTATGTCACAGTAGACCTCATCACAATATTTTCCAATGGAAAAGGGCACCCTACATCTCTCGAGGACGTCAATCCGATTCTGCAGCTTTAATCCATCCAATGGTATATGGATTAGGATGTTTTTCAACTGGCAACTGCAAATTCTTGACCACCTGCTTGCTAATAATGTTTTCGCTACTCCCACTATCCACAATTAGGTTAAAGACTCTTCCCCAATTGTGCACCTAGTGCGAAACAGCTGGTGGCGTTGGGTGTTACCCTCCTGTTTAGGTGCTAGCATGAGCCTCCTGATAACATATGAGGGTTCATGCTCTTCACCATCCTCCTCATAGTATTCTTCCTCCTCATTAGGATCACAATATATGTCTTCATCTCCATCGCGTTCTACAATATTCACAGTTCTTCTATTTGGGCATTCATTGGATCGGTGCCCAGGTTGATTGCAACGATAGCATTTACCGAGGATGGGTTTGGCATATGGGTTGAATTGTTTCTGACCTTCTTTGGATTCAATAGGCCGTTTTTCCATAGCCTTTTCGCTCTTTTTCTCACCACTACTACTCGACTTCTCGACTATGCCCTTTTCTTTGTCATCCGTCGCCTTACTCGTCCCACTACGCTCAAACCTATCGACTCCGTATCTACGCCCTCCACCATCAAATCTGGTGCTTTTATCATTTAGCATGAGTTCAGCCCGCAATGCCATATTCTTCGCCTCACACATACTCCTCAATACCGTCACCCCAATTTTATCCCTGATCTGCAACTTTAAGCCATCAACATATCTAGCCACTTGTTGCCCTTCACTTTCCCTCAAATCATTACGCTCCGCTAATCTCATAAACTCAGCAGTGTATTCATGAACGGTTCGCAACCCTTGGCGACACCTTTGGTACTGCTGGAAGAGTATCTGTTCATAGTCAGGAGGAAGAAACTCACCTTTCAGTAATTGCTTCATGCGAATCCATGATCGCACAGGATTTCTTCCTTCTCTCAACCGCCTGCTTTGTACTCTCTCCCACCAGGCGGAAGCACCACCTTTCAATCTACATGCCACCGTCTTCACTCTTCGTTCTTCTGGGACATCTTTATAATCAAAGAATCGTTCCACTTCTGCTAGCCAATCAAGGAAGTCTTCGATATTGAAGGTACCATTGAAATAAGGCAGATCTACCTTCAGGTGGAAATCTCCTCCATCGAATTGATCATCATCATAGTCCCGATAACCCCTTCGGTTCCTTCCTCCACCATAGCCACCCCTCATAGGTGGCTGTCTCCTCTCATGCACCTGCTCCTCTTCCTCTGAGTCATCATCAGAGATCTGTACCCTTTGATTCCTGCCTCCACCATAACCATCTCTTGCCCTAGGTCGTCGTCCTTCATCAACCCTTCCCCTATTGTTAGCAACCTCCATGGCATCAAACCGATCGACCAAAGTTTTGACGAGCTGCTCTACCCGCCTCAACCTTCGATCCATGGCATCCATCTCCGCCCTTAGGACCGGTTGGCCAGCCCCTTGGACTCCCGCATCATGAACACCGTCATGAATGCGACCGCCGTCGACGTCATTGTCAGAAGACATCTTGCAGGATCTCACCGTGCTCTGATACCAATCTGACGCAGCGTGATAGCGTAAATAAACAAGACCACTCACACCGGAACGATCTTAAGGATAAAACACAATTGCGCACAATTGTAATTCAGAGAAAACCTCTCAAAGAAATGTATATTGAATAGAAAATAAGTCATGAGTACATCCATAGCCCTAGAGCACATATTTATAATCTTAAGGAATGGATGTGAAAATACGGAAAGTAATAAATGTAAAAACGGAAAATAATAAATGTCCTTTGACCGGTCTTCATCCATGTGAACATCCGCATCTTCCTCGCATAAATGTCGCTAATAAATGTCCTTTGACCGGTCTTCATCCATGTGAACTCCGCATCTTCCTGCATCCTTCCTCACGTCCATTTTTTCCATGAAGTCCATCGCGATACCGTTTGCATCAATTCCCCGAATATCCTAATTTCTCAAGATGTAGCTAGGCAGCTTACCTTTTCGATCCCACTCTGAGGAGTAGTAGCAAAATGCGAATATGATATTCTAAGTAACATGTATGATCAATTTAGATATAAGGAATTTTCGATCCACGTTTAATCTCATTTAAGGTAATCAATCAATATTTGGAGACATAACATAATATACAAAGACAATTTATATTAATAAACTAAGCGAGTTCTGATATATTTATCATTCATTGATCACACATAACGAATCACATACATAATTTCCATGATAATCCCACATGCATACCAATTTTTATCTTTTTTCTAGATTATAGTTTCCTAATTTACAAGTACATGTATGAATACATAAAGCGTAAAGGAAAACTCACTTGGTCATTGTGATCTCTATCAATCGAAGTAATCCTCGGGTAGATAAAGTCTTGGTCTCATCATCTAATCAAAAGAAATACCAAAAATGAGGATTTCATTCAACATCTACTCAAACTATTTAATTCTATCATATCATTTTTATCAAAGTTCGGATGGAGTGAAATACCAACTTAAAATGGTGATAACTAGCTCATTTTAACTAGAAATTTCGCATATTATATGCCATTTTCTATCTACTCAAATAGATCTAGCTATTTCTAAATTTATTTTTGTCATAAAAAGCCAATTGGGTTCCAAAATGGTATGGTGTAGAAGAGTCACGAATTTCCTAGCCCTTAAAACATAATTTTCTAAGCTGTTTATCAACCAAAAAACCAATAGCAAGCATATAGATATTTATATAGTTGAAAAATCCTTTTTGTCTACATATAAACTTACATTTCATGCATGATTCAAGTGTTGTTGTCCAAACTATGATTTTTCATAAAGCAATGTCCATTCGGAATTTAAAGATTAGAATCTAAAGTTTCCTTTGTAAGTTGTTGAAATGAAAACTAAGATTTTTAGTTTATTTTATAAGAGTGCTTGTTATATCATAACTACCATTTTTCTACTCTATAAACTTTATAAAAATAAGCTTTTTATATTTTTTAAACTTACTACTCTAGGTTGTATATCAATATTACTTTTCTAAGTGTTTTCTTAACTAGTGAGTTGATTTTTAACTTGACTTAAAATTTGTCTAGTTCGTAGTATTTGTTAGAGTGTTGGTATGAGTTTTTTTTTAAATAATTTTTTAAGAAAAACTTATATAGAAAAGAATTACCAACATTAAGATTTAATAATAAATTTATTTTATTTTGAAAAAAAGAGTAAAAGAACTTTATATCTATGTTTTGGAAAAAGCTTTAGATAACATTAAGACTTAAAAGTCTATGATGAACTTATTTAAATTTTTGAAAAGGATATTGTTGACATATAATCCTAAGTTTTAAATAGAAACTTTTCCTAAGTGCAAAAATTATTTTTATAATAAATTTAGTCTTAAATTTTAATAAAATAAAAGAGCTTATTTTATTTAGATAATAACATTATGATTATACATGAACATGAACATATAATTATATTATATGAAGAAAGATAACTTATATGGAATATAAGAAATATAAGAAATTAAATAAGCATATGAACATATAAATAAAGTCAAGTATTGGAAGTCTTATCTTTCAGCAAGGCTTCCGGACTAGAGATAGACTAATCCTGAAAAGAAAAGCAAGAAAATAAAACAAAAGAATCATAGGAGTCTTAGATTGGTGTTAAGGCTCCCCAGACTCAGATTATGGACAAGTCTCAAAAAAGAAAAGACAAAAAGAAAGAAAACAAAATTGTTTTGACTTGATAAGGGCAAGTCTAAGACTAGAAGGAGTAGTCTTAATAAATTGCATGAAATAAATAGATTACATGAAATAAATAAATTGCAAGAACATAAATAAAATTTATATTAGTGAGCTTATATGCTATAAGAATATATATACACATAACTATACTTAATATCATATAAAAGTTAGATTAGAAGCAAATATAAATCATGTTAGTATAACAACAATAAACATGGTGTTAAAAAATGACATGAACATATTATTGTTTCCATGATTTCATTTCCAGCATAAATGCTCATGGGGTTTGGAAATCAAACACACAATATGGTCATGTTATATTAACATGAATGTGGAGATAGGTTTAGAACATTTACTTAAGGTGGATGATGGTGTGTGTATGATGAATGGAAGAAGAAAATTTGGAAAATTGGATGATAGAGGAAGAGGAGAGGCTCATGATTTTGGCAAGAGCAAGAGGGAGGATTTGAGAATGATTTTGCAAGAGTTTTGTTGTAGTGAAGATATGTGTGTAAAGAATGAAGGGGAGATGGGATAATTATAGAGTTTTAGAGTAGAAATTTATGTGATTAAAATTAAATGAAAATGAAACAAAAATGGATGAAAGATGGGAGAGGAGGCACTGGCCATGATGGGTAGAGGAGAGGAAAATTAATTAAATATGTTGTTTTGTAATGAAACGTAATTAAAAAGTAAGATATGATATATGTAAGATTTATGGGAAAGGTAACCATAAGAAATAGGTGTGCAAATGTGTAAGAATAGGTAATAAGAAAAAGTAAGATAGTGAAATAATAATGAATAGTATAGGATAGTAATTTGAATAGTTGACATAACAAATTAATACCAATAGTAAAAAAAATACACATAAACAAACTATATCTGATATTTTTAGTTATCAAAAAACTCTAAAACTGATATTTTTGGAATCCTCATATAATTATGAGTCTAATGATGTTATCGGAATATTTTTATCATTTTGCATGCTGAGGCATTATTTTCGAAAACTGATCCCATTAGGGTCCAAAACAAGCGAATTTTTGGTGAATCTGATCTTTTTAAACTATAACACATTATTTTAGACTATACTTCTAAGTTATCTCATTTTTATTGTTTTTGGGTTTCACATGCGAGATTGATGGATCTAGATTCATTAGACTTAACGTAGATTTAAGTTGACTTTAGGGTTCCGGTTTGACTTTCGTTTTTAGGGTTTACTTATAATTACCGTTGTAAACCCCCAAATTTTTTGAATTGGTTTAACCTAAAACCCTAAACCAGAAGTCAACCGGAACTCTAAAGGTCAACAAAACCCTAGTTAGACGAAATACTTAAGTCCAGCAATCCCGAATAAGCAATTCGGTAAGAGTAAGTAAAAGTTTAGAATGTAGAATAGTGAGTAATTATCTAAGGAAGCATAAAAAGATCATATTAGTAAAATCGCAACTCGTTTCGAACCCGATCGGACACACTTCTTGAAAAACGTGTCTCGGGGCCCGAAATAGTAAAAATATTCCGAATATACTGTTAGACTCGTAAAAATATAAGGTTTTCAAAAATATCAGTTTCAAAATTTTTCGGTAAGTAAAAATAACAGATATCGCTATTATACGTATATTTTCTTACTACCGGTACTTTATTAGTCATATCTACTTTACATTACACTATGCATTACTATTCTACACTATTCTTTTATCTCTACTTTTTTTACACCTACTCTTACACACACCATAACCTATAACCTTTACTTTTTACCTTTTCTATAACTTTATTTCACATCTACCTTACTTATTACTTCATTTAATCCACAAAATACAAAAAAAAAAATAAAAACTCCCTCTCTCCTATCTATGTTGGCCGGTGCCTATCCCCTCCCTCTCTTCCTTAATTTGTTTCAATTTTCTTTTATTTTAATCACACAAAAATCACTCCACATTTTCCTATAAATACCCCCTCCTCTTTCACTTCTTTCACACAATTACTACCCACAAATTCCTTACAAAAACTCTCTCAAATTCTCCTCTCAAAACTCTCTCCAAATATCCTCCCAAAATTCTCTCAAATTAATTTCAAAACAACTTCTATCTACAACAAAACTCATAACCACATAACACTACCAAAGACTTTTTAGGTAACCATTTCCTACTATTTTTTTTTCTTCATATGTCATGTAACTTTACATGACCATAGTGTGAGTTTCCAAAGACTAAATGTTATGAAAGCTACACTATGTTCATGTATTGTTCTTGTACATAAAAATCTATTTATGTTTATGTTGTTATTTTTGTTCATATTATTATTATTATATTTAAGTATTATTATCTATATATATACATATTCTTTAGAGCATATAAGCTCACTTGCAATTTATTTATTTTCATGCAATGCAATTTATTTATTCCTTGTTATTTTAAGACTAGTCTCTAGTCTTAGACTTATCCTCATCAAGTCAAAACAAATTTTTCTTTCATTTTATTTTTATTTTGGGACTAGTTCACTTCTTAGTCCCATGAGCCTTGAAGAAGCTAAGACTCCCAATACTTGACTTTATTATTTATGTTATTTTTGTTTATTATTATTTCTCATAAATCATGTTCATTTAGATTGTTGTCCAAAAATTTCAATTTCTAAAAATAATTAACAAAAAGAGATTTTGTCACTTAGAAATAAGTTTATGTGAAGTATAAAATCAATGGTTTAACAAAAATAAAGTTATTTCATTTCAAGTTACAAAAAAAAAAAAGAACCTACTACAAATTTTAGAAACTACTTTTGTTATGAAAAGCTTCTTAAATCCTTTAATATTCCACTTTGTTTTTCAAAAGAAAATAATTGTTGGTACAAAAATGATTTTTATGAAAAACATAACATGAGGAAAGGATGAGGAATTTCCAAATAAAGACCTTTGCAAACATATAGACAAGGAAAATTGTATAGGAAAAATAGCACTAATATAGAGAACTTAGAAAGAACATAATTTATTTTCAAAAAGTTATTTGGGAAAAATAATAAAGCAAAGCATCCTTGGAATATAAAAGAAACAAAATATTCATTTCAAAAGATTTACAAAATGAATTCTTGTAAACTATATTTTTCTAAAACTCCAAACCGACATTATTTTACTCAAGAAACATGATTGGACAACAAACACTTGAGCATGAATAAATATGAGCTATGTAGCTATAAAAAGAGAATTTCTCAACTATATAGATAACTAAGTATTTATTAAGTAAATTTTGAATGATTGAACCAAAGTTGTTTTTGAGTTAGAAAATTAGTGATGAATTTCATAGCCACTGTTTCGGGCCCTAAATGGTTTAGTTTGACAAAAATAGTTTTATAAATGGATAGATCTTTTCGAGTAAGTAGAAATCGATATATTATATGCGCGATTTCGAGTTAAAATGACCAAGTTATGACCATTTTAAATTGGAACTCTTCGTTATACGAACTTTACCGTTCTCATGACATTGTTTTGTCAAAATTCAAGAAAATCATCAAGAAATGCTCATTGTGGGTATTTTCTTTGTCTAGGTGACTTCGAGGAAGGATACCTATATCCCGAAGATTATTTCGATTGAGTGGAGTGTGTGAACGACTCATCCGTGTAGAAGAATAATCGACATGGCATCGTGAGTTTATTTCCTTAAAATGCTATACTTGTTGTGCTTGTAAATTAGTTGCATTAAAATTAGGAAAAGACGAATGGATATGTATGTAAAATAATTCTTTGAAAGAATCCTAAGAATATCGAGCCCGGAATTGATTTAAATGTTTGTTTTAGTATAACACTTGATTTGTATGAAATTCTTTGATCGCCTTAAATTCGATAATAATAATGTTATGATATCATAAACAAATGGACTTATGCATACCACAAAGTGAGTCACATTGCATTGGGTTATTATCCTTGGGTGAGAAGGATAGTAAGCTCAGGTCGAAAGCAACCCTTGGCGGAGTGTCCGAAAGCGATTGCTTGGCAACGTTAAGGAAATGCTTGGCGAAAAATCTGAAAGCAAGGTTCAATTCAAGTAGACTTTGTATGCTTGGCGATATCGATCGTAAGCATAAATCGTTTTTTCTTTTACTAAAACTACTTGTTTTGAAGTTATGTATCACCAAACTCCGAATGGAGGGCGCAAATCCATTCAACATATAGTTCCCGGAAAGCTATATGCCTTGTTTGCCCACGTGTATGTTGCATCTCATTTGATTGTTTAAACAACTTGTTTGAAATCTTGTTACAAGAAGTTATTTATGGAAATAATTCTCACTAAGCCTGTTAGCTTATACCCCGATAGATATCTTTTGTAGTTTCCCTACCTGTGGTTGAGGCCACGAGGACCCTGCAGTCAGGTAATTTCTTTTTGAACAAAGAAATTCTAGATGAAGTTTTGCGTTGGATAAGAAGTACAATATTCTTGTAATAGATTTGTGATTAAGGAAAATACCCCTAAGTTTGTAAGATCATTGTTATAAGTGAATGAATATTATGAATCCTCTTTTCTTAACATGTTATTATATCTTATTAAGCTTCATAATTCCGGGTATGGTCTTCTAAACTTGTGAGAGTACGCCTTACACTTAGTATCAAAGCTTTTAGGAATAGCTAAGGTTGTCATACTTAAGCTTTAATATTGAGTGTGACGGACTGTTACGTTTAGAATACCCTTTAGGGCATGACAACCGTAAAATCTAGGAGTTTACATCATGTATGTTCTACATCGCATACTAGATGATGAGAAGAAATCGTTGTGGTAATAGCGATCTACCTAAGGACTTACCTCCTTAACTACCATTGCCCCGTGATCAGGAGCAATTGATAAGCTTAGTCAATACATGCTCAACATATTAAGAGAACAAATGGAGTGGAACCAAAGACTAGAATAACATGATGAGGCTAGGTTAACAAAGTTTGTAAAGCTGGTTCACTCTTTCACTGGAGCTACTAGGGACCTTCTGGAGGCGGAACATTGGGTGCACCAAGTGGAAAAAGCTATTGGTTGCCTATGTAGTGCTTAGGGAGAAGTGGGTGGACTAGATATGTAACCTTTATGTTACAAGGTGAGGGAGCTCAATGGTGAATGATGAGATAACTTGGGAGGTGTTCCAAAGGGAGTTTTATGTTGAGTATTTCCCACCCAGTGTTCGAGAAAAGATGATAGCTGATTTCTACAGCCTAAAGCAAAGAAGTAAGATGGCTGATGAATATGAGGCAGAGTTGAATTGCCTAGTAAGGTTTTCTGTCGAAGCATTTAAGAACGATGAGGAGTCGAGGAGGAAAAGTTTTTTGAATGGGTTACAACCGTATTTGTTGCAAGAAGTGAGGAAGTTTAAGTTTGAAACCTACTCGATCATGGTGAACAAAGCAAAGTTGATTGAACAAGGGTTTAAGTATGTTAGAGACATGGAAAGGAGCAAGAGGTTCTTGGAAAGAGATTCGTTATCCCATTTCATGTTGGGGGTAGAACTCAAGGATACATGGGAGGCTCAAGGAGTATTGAGAGCCTAAGAAATAAGCCTTCATGGTTAGGCCTTGCATACTAACATCTGCTAAGATGACCTTGCCTGGAAGAGACCAGAGATGCCTAAGATGCATGGGACCCCACAAGAAAGAGAAATATAAATGGAATCCTAAGGCTTGTTTTGGTTGTGGGAAAGAGGGGCACATGAGTTATGATTATCCAAAATCCACCTTGAAGCCAGTTTTTTGTTATAAATGCAAGTAAAGGGGACATTATAGGAATGAGTGTAAGGCAAGTGGCAAGAACGATGGTGGTTATTTAGAGAAAGGAACAAGACTATTGGGAAAGTTTATGCTTTTCAAGATAAGGAACCAGAAGTGGAGATAGACACACTTGTAGGTATGATCTCTATAGTTGGACATGGACCATATGTATATTTGACACCAGAGCCACACACACTTGCATATTTGAGTTCATTAAGTTGCATAATTTACTTCTTGATGATGCACCTACACATTCATGTGTTAGTTCACCTTTGGGGATGGGTGCTATTTAAAATAAAGTATGAAAAATGTAAGTGTATACATAGTTGATGTAAATATGCCTATTGACATGCTAATTCTTGATATGAATGAGTTTGATATAATCTTAAGAATGAATTGGTTCGTGAGGTATAATGTAACAATTGATTGTGGATATGGAGTGCTGAAATTTGTAAATGAGGAAAAGCAAATATTATATGTAATAGATTTGCATAGGCCTAGGGGCTTACTGTCTATAGAATTATGGAAGAAAAGTATGATTGCATCCTTGAGCAAAGAGGAAAAGGGAGAAATGACCCTTAAGGATGTGTCGGTGATGTGAGAGTTTAGGGATGTGCTTCCAAAAGGATTATTGGGTTAACCACCTGAATGGGAAGTGGAGTTTGGAATCAATGTTGTCCTAGGAACTACATCAGTGTCAAAAGCTCATTATCGGATGTGTCACATCCTACCCCTGCCTAATGTATCCTAAGGTCATACCGTAGCACAAGAAAGTATTGTTGCCCTCACAAATGGCATTCACTCTAGCTGCAGCCGTAGCAAGTCAAACCCAAAACATGAGGTTTTTATTTGCCCCAAAAGCAACGCCTCCACCGATTGAGTTGTTGCTTCTAAGATAATATTAATAACTAAACTAAGAATTTAAACTCGAATTAATTGAGTACCGATTGCTGTTTGACTGCTTACTTCAAGAGTGGCACCCCTGGACTAGATTGCAAGTTTGATCGCAACTTCATAATGATGCGGTAGTTTACACGACTAAGCTCCCATGGATGAGTGGTTGGGCTCGGTGGGTAGTCAATAGGGAAATTTTCGAGATCAAGTAGCTAAATAAGAGCAGGTACGAAGTCGTATCGAGTTAGGCGATGTTATGGGACCTTATATAAAGAGTTACAATGGACCATGCTCATTGTTGGCAGCTTATGAGGAGATAACCCGGACGAGACTACTTTTCTTACTTTCTTTTCAGTAAGTTCTTAGGATTTATTAAACCCTTCTCTTCAGTGTGTGATCCGCTGAGAAAACCTTACCCCTTTTGTATAGCAAGAGTCTCGAGTACTCATGTACGTGTTATATTTTTGAGACACTGAGAATACTTGGTTATTGACTGAAATTTAATTAAACTACATTAATGTATGTTGCATTAGTTTAGGTGTACTTGACATGCGTTTGTGTGTTTGATTACTGTTGTAATAGGCTTCGCCACTCACTTATTAACAATTTAGGTAATGACGAGAGTACATATATGGATCTCCACTATGATTCTATGGGTTTTGGGACTGACAAGTGTGGGGAGTGACCTCAACAGTTCAAGGGCTAGATGAGACCTTTGAAAAACCTTTTTCTTTATTATGCATCTGTCTTAACTCCAATGGATGACTGTAAATACTTAATTATTCTACTATATTTGGGTCGAGTGCCAAACTTGTATTTGGGTTTAGCCTAGCTCCCTTTTTTTATGGTTTTTTTTTTTTTTTTGGCCATCCCCTTTTCTATGGTTACTAATCTTAAAATGTGTTGGATTTTGAAAGTCTTGCTTTACCCTTTTCTTAAAAGCACTTTTAAACATATTAATATAATGGTTCGCAAAATTTGGTAAACCATCTTATGATTCACTATGGTTTTACTAAAGAGCCTAATCATAATTTCATAACTAAAATATGATTAGTAAACTAACCTAGTTATCGAAAGCCTTGCACATGTCGTTTGGAGACGATGTGTACAACAAAACAACCACTTCCTTAAGCGCCCTAAGGGTTAGGCCATTTCATCTTATGATGTTGTTTATCTATGTTACCTTATGATGTTAAAGGAGTTAATCTAGGTAGCAAGAATTAAATAAACGGTAATGTTGTTGCCTTAATATTATTAGATTAGATATCGTTCTCCAATAAATTTCTTATTATTTTATTTTAATAAGTAATATAGATAACATACGATAAATGGTAAATATGAGAGAGAGAGAGACCACACAAATACGATATAAATGTTTGTTTGAATAAATGAAAATAACATGCTAATCCCATTACCCACTACAAGGAAAAATAAATAAAAATTTTACATGTTAGAATGAAATCAATAATAAGATTATTGTAAAAATAGTGAAGAGGATAAGAGATTAGAGAGAGAAAAACAAATGAGAAATATACTGTGGGAAGGAAAAGTTCACCATGAAAATTTGAAAAAAATATAAAAAAAAAAAACATTATTGAGTAATGAAATGTGGAAGGAGTTTATTGATTGAAAAGAAAAAACACTATAGTTTATGAATGTAGAGAGGAATACTCCCGTTGTTTTTGTTTAAATATAAGAGATACAATAGAAATAGAAATAATAAAAGTGAAAATGTTGATTTAGATGCAAAGATTCACATAAAACAATTGAAGAGAAGAATAAAAAAATTGTCCCAAAACAAAGAGTTTTTTCAATATGATTTAAATTTATAATCAAATAGAACTATAATTCTCTAAAAAGAAGTCAAATGCAATATCTCTTAAAAAAAAAAAAAAAAAGCAATATTCCACTAAGAGGATAGTAAAAGAATTCATATAACAAAAATGAGTTTTTGATTCAAATATAATAGAGTGAAGAATGATAAAATAAAAAGCTGAGAAAGAGAGAATGAATAGTGTTATTATTATTATTTTTTTTTGGATGATTAGAGAATGAATACATGAAGTAATACCTCAATAAAATGAACAAATAATAAGATTATAGAGCTTAATATAATTATCACACAAAACCATATGATACAAGCGTGCAATTAATGGAAGTTTTCTAACATAATTATAATAGATAATAGCTAAAATTATCATATAAATCAATCTAATAAAAATTTGCAACAAATGAAAGTAGATAGGATGTGTTGATACTGATGCTTTAATTATAGCAATAAGTAGTGTTGTTAAACCTAGGTTGACTCGTCCGATTCAACCCAATTGAACCTAATCCCTTCTTGGAAATGAGCTAATACAACCACAGTTAAATCTAGTTTTACCTATTGACTTTTAATGTTTTAGCATATATTCATTAAAGCCCTAACCTGGTCTTACAACATTGACAATAAGTTGGTGCGTTATTCTATTCCATTTACCTAATTAACCTTGGGAAGCTATATAAGTAGGAAAAGGAGTTTGTTCTCCCAACTTTGTTGTTTCTATTGTTTCCCCATTAATAAATATCTGATATGTGTCAAATAAATTTAAAAAATAAAACAATTCCTAAAATATAAGAAGCACTTCATGATATGTGTCAGATGTTTTATTTACGAGGACACAATGGGGATATCAAGCTTGTGATAGCAAATTTTGATCTATAAGTTACCTAGGTTTGATCATTGGATCGCTTTAATTACTATGAAAAAGAGTTGATATTCTAAATTTGTTGTCTTTATTGTGTCTCTACAAATAAATACATTTTTCAAACAAATTTAAAAACTAAAACAATCCCTAAAATATAGAAAGTATTTTATAACACATGTCAAATATTTATTTATAAGAATAAAACGGTACGACAAGCTTAACACAGTAAATTTTAATATGTAAGTTACCTAGGTTCTATCACTGAATCACCTTCATTGCTGTCATAAGTCGAAGCATTAGCATACTCTACTTACCTAACTAACCTTTGGAAGTATATAAGTGTGCCCTGTGCAAATAGTAATAATAATAAAAGAAGTATAGAACATATGTGCACACATACTATCGCAGAATGGCTTTAATTATAGCTCACAAGTCAATGCATTACACTATTCAGCTTACCTAATTCCTTACCCCAAACCCCCACTCCCTCTTATCCTTCTCTCCCCCCACACCCCCACACCCCCCCCCCCAAAAAAAAAAAAAGAAAAAAACAGCCTTACCTAATCGAACTTTGGAATTTAGCAGCGTGGTGGTGGCAAGGGATCTTTTTTCGTTTTACTTTTTACCCTAACGTTTCTCGAGACTATCCATGTGTTTCATCCTGGGCTGAGACGCATTGCGATCGAATAAAGATAATTATTCTTCAAGCACTTTGAAATTTTGCTTTTTATTTTGTTTTTTAAATGGAGAGATTACTTTAGCAATAGATTATTATTATTATTATTATTGCTGCTGCTGCGAAGAAATATTGTTTCTAAAGATCTACACCCATAAAGTATATTGATTATTTTCTTGTTGAAAATGACATACTTTAAAATCAGATTTCACTAAGATTTACCTCAGCACACCCGTAAGTGATGACCCTACAAAAAGGTTTTAATTGGCGAACAAAAATATAAAAGTATATATAACCCTTGTAAAAAACATAAAATAAAATAATTGTTCCATTAAACCCCTACCGTGAGTACTAACACAACAATGAAAGGAATGTATAGATTCATACATATGAATGACATGACAGATAGATAATAAAAGGCATAACAGGTAAAAGATATAATAAGAAAAAGAAAAGTCGATGAAAAAGAAAAGGTATACTAAAGAATTTCATGCGCATACTACACTAGTCTTATATATATATATATGTGTGTGTGTGTGTGCGTGTGTGTGTAGTGAAGAGAACAACAGATATGTCTTCACATAGAATAATTCGAGTTGGTCTTTTCAATTGTATCTCGAGCTCGAGCTGACTCTTGTTAAAGTTGAGTTCTCGGAACTCGGAAGTATATTATTTCCTCTCTTAAACTTTTATATCATGATTCACGAGGTTCCATTACAAAAAGTCATGCTACTTAAACTAAAAAATCATGACACGCAAACCAGTAAATCTTCTGGGTCCATTTTAATGATATAAGCACACAACTTAGGTGGCCAGCTGATTAATATTTCTGTCTCTTTCTTTGTTTTCCAATGTTGTCCTTCTCAGTTGCTATAAATAGAGCAATTCCCTTAAACCTAAGAACCCACAAAACACACACCACTTCTCGTCTCACTTTGAAGCACCGTTGTTGAATATCTTAAACAAATACTTTTCTTGTTTACTCAATCCGCCTGCTCCTTTTTGAGAGGATTTATCAAATGGCCAGCAAGATCCTCGCACCAGTCTTTGGTAGGAGTGAAAGTCGAAAGCAAGTGGATCAAAGCATGTTAAACAACTTGCTTGCCACCTTCGACGATGAAAAGTTCAGGAAAGAGATGGTGG
This sequence comes from Combretum micranthum, assembly GCA_024138025.1. Lineage (NCBI taxonomy): Eukaryota > Viridiplantae > Streptophyta > Magnoliopsida > Myrtales > Combretaceae > Combretum > Combretum micranthum. The sequence continues at coordinate 2,740,552 of JAMXBD010000030.1, forward strand.
GGACTCATGCTCCTGATGAAGGAGAAGTTGATGTCCAGTCTCTTTTTGTTGTTGTCGAGAACACCCTCAGAGGTGCTACAGGAGTTGCCGATAACGTTGTCAATCCTAAGGTATAAAGCTTAAACGAGACATAATGTGCTTATGTTGCAATCTTAAAAGTAAAACCTAATATCTAATCATATTCACATCATCACACGTGTGTGTTTAATTATCTTCGTATGGACACTGATCTCTACATGGATCGAGGATATATATAGAAGCCGAATAGAACGTTTAGTAACTAATCAAATGTTTAATTGTTTATACACTACGATGCACAACAATAAAATTTAATATTTTAACATATGACATATGTTATGAGTTATGTGAAACATTACATTGTTCAATAACTAGGTAGCAATATTAATTTGGACGAACGCAAATTCTGACGAATGACTATCAAGAAAAACAGAAATAGATCACATGCAAACTATTGAGTAATTTATTTGTTATTCTCTTTGTGATCTCTGAAGGGTCCTTCTCAAGCAACGAGTGAAACTGCTGTGTTCACTCCTCCCAAACAAGGGTTCATCCCACCTTTGTCTGCAATCAATGAAGTGGGCTGTCAGGTATTGGTCATGGTCTTAAGTATAGTTTGCTTAGCATGAATTTGTCCAGATATAGTTCGCTAGCGCATGTATCTATAATGTTTCATTACATCAGATTACTTGCAAGGCCCTCGACACCAAAAATGTGAGAGAAACAATGGAGACCATCTTCCATGAACTCTCAGGCTACTCATGGGTAGCAAAATCAGTGATCACCCTTTCAGCATTGGCACTCTATTATGCAGACTTCTGGCGTCTCGCTCAGATTCAACCATCAGACAAATTTGGAGAGTCCATGGCTATTTTGAAGGGGTTACCTGCAATCATCACTAAACCCATGGATTCACCAAAGAACCAAGTATTTGTCAATCTTAATGACATGGTCAAGACCACTCTCGACATGACAGAATGCATTGTGGATTTTGAGCATGATAGCAAAGATGTGCCCGAACTATCCAACACTATTGATGTAGCGTACTGTGTTTATCAGATCATCATCTCGGTTCTTGCTTGCTCAATCCAGTTCACTTCGCTCATTAGCCTGGTTGACGAGTACGTTCTACTTTATTATATGTCCATGTCATAATATTTTAACATGACAGGCAACCAATCTTTTTGGTACGTCATAGTTATCAAAACTCATTGAACAAAAATGGAAAAAAAATTAAAGAAAAATTCGTAAGTACATGGCTATGGAGTTGCTTAATTGAATGTTCATGAAAAATTGATCTCGTGTGCCATTTAGGGTCCGTAATGTTTCAGATGGAAAGGAATCAACGGTAGTAGAGAAGTAATATTGATGGTCGGTCAATATTTTATCATGTGCACTTAGAAGCCTATAAAGTGATATTCTTGGTGATGGGATTGTTATGGAAGACAGCCTCACTCATGAAAAGTCATGAAGGGGATTCTCAATTGAAAAAATTTCAGAAAGTAATACAAATCATGCGCACATTTAAGATAGAGGTAGTTACTAATCATATTCTGACATATCGTATAAATAATAAATAACTTTTAAAATAACTATCAATCATACTTTATATGTATAATTATGCATTAAAACATAATCAGTACTTACACATCATGGATAATTACATGTGGTGTGTGTATCACCATCCCTTTCTCTTTTTCGGTTGCTCAATTATTATTGGTCAAAAGTCCTGTATAATTTTTCCCCCTTCCGAGATAGATGTGCTAGTAATATAAGTGCCTTTTGAATGGGAGTAATTCGCTAAAATACAAATTATGTTGGCCGGGGTTAAATGTTTGATTGATGTGTTGTAATTTATTGCATTTTAATACTCTTTTAGAAACATTAGAAGATCGACACATGTTCTAAAATTCTAGAAAGTATACATAAAATGTAACACGCCATTAATATAAGCTTCAGTTTGGTCTACTGTAACAAATATTTTATGTTCTAACCTGTGATCTTAATGCTTGTGATTAAAAAATAATAACCACTCCAAGTGATTTCAGGTACAAGGGTCGAGATCTTCTCACATTTGCTCGTAAGGTCAACATGATTCATCATACCATCAGAAGGCAACTGGAAGATTTCAAGCAAAGCAAAGGTTAGCCAATCGAAATTATTATTTGTGACACATGGTATTCTAGGAAATAAAATTGATTTCTTTCTTCTTTTTTTTCACTACAGAGAAAATAAGAGAAAATCAAAGACTTCAACGTCTATTCAATGCCCCAACTGATAATGTGGAGCTCATAAAGGCATTCTTCTATATCAAGGACAACCCTCAGCCTTTATATATCGGTTCTAAGAAGACCATGGTTAGTCTTTTGGCGCTATTATCCACACAGTAATAACGTTGTTTGTAACATTGTTGTAAGTTTAATGTCTTCTTTTTGCTAGAATAATGTGACAGCTTCTCGTAGTAAAATGAAATTGAATAACGTAAAATTAAAATATTCTTGCATTCCTCCGATAATATGAATATAATATATTTTGTTTTGTTAGATCTATGAAATCCATCACTTTTATTAAGAATCCCCAAGATATTTTAAAGTACAAAATATCAAAGTCTTTGTAACATTATTGGTGCTAAAATTTCTCTAGTGCTATCCTAAATGCTATAGAATAAAAACTGGCATAATATCTAAAGAAACACCAAAGAACTTTCCTACAAAATTATTGTTGTAAGGAGCATCATGCAATATGGATGGACCACCTCCATACTAGTAAAAGCAAACTGATTATAACAATATATTTATATAAAAAAAGAATGCTTTATTTTTTATCTTTCAATAAAAATACAAATTCGACCCCAATCATATAATTTTGTGTCCATCCCTACCATGCAGCCTTTTATATTACATTTGATTCAACCCACAATTATTTTAATTTAAATTTTTTTTAAAATAGAAATTTATGCAAACTGATTTCTTCATTGTATGTGCTTCATTATCCGGAAACAGGACAAAGTGGAGTCCCTCCGAAGGAAGAATGTCTTGTTGCTAATCTCAGACATGCAATTGAATGCTTCTGATCTTTCAATCCTGGTGAAAATTTACAAAGAGCATAAGTTCCATGAGAATCGATATGAAATTCTTTGGATCCCAATTGTTGAACAGGAAGGTGATGATGTGATAAAACAATTCAAGCAATTGCAAGCTGAAATGCCGTGGTACTCAGTGCACAATCTATCACTAATTAACAAAGTTGCCACTAGAATCATCAAGGAAAAATGGCACTTTACGCAAGAGACACTTGTGGTTGTGCTAGATCTACAAGGTAAAGTGGAGAACCAAAATGCTATAAACATGATACGAGTTTGTGGATGGGATGCTTTCCCCTTTACCAGTTATGCGGAGGCAACATTTTGGAGAAAACGTGATATTAACTGGTTCGAACTCTTGGTGAATGATATGATCTTTCCAAAGATACAAGATGTGGTAAGCTACTTTAATCTTGAGTTATGTAAGTCACGCATGCTATCATGTTGAAATAGAGGAATTCATCATAATAATTGATCAAACATAACGTATGAAAATGTGAGTTAAATTTGGTTATATACATAGAGAACCTACCCATATGTTGGTCAAACGTCTTATATACTAACTTTATAATAAGATGTATATTTGATATGGACAAATACATAAATTTTTCATTATTCTTAAGGCCTAATGGAATATAAATACATTACTTCTTTTTAAAGTTTGTCATGGTACGCACTTAATGATTTCATAATTTTCAAATGATTAGATCAAAGCAGAGAAGTACATTTTTCTATATGGAGGAGAAGACTCCAGAGCCATACATGAAATTGAAGAATATCTCAAGAAGATTGTTGACGACGGAGTTTTCATTATCACCATCAATGTAAGCAATTCACAACTCTTTTGGAGCCGTCTTGAGAGTTGCATGCTCTCTAAATTACAAACAAGGGCAGACATCCATGATCCATTAATGCAAGATATCCTAAAGCTCTACACTGGATTTAAGAAAGATGGTGGGTTTGCAGTCCTAACTAAAGGCTCTCGTGTAGTGATCAATGGCCAGTTAGCTACCATAACCAAGGTTTTGGCTCAATATGAATCATGGAAGAAGCATGTGAGTGGGAAGGGTTTTGATGGAGCTTTTAAGGAGCACCATGATAGGGTCTATGTTCTTCCACAATGCTATCACTTTTACATACCAAATATGGTTGGGTACATGCCTGAGAATGTGACATGTCCCATTTGTCCTCGCATGATGAGGAACATTGTCAAGTTTGAATGTTGTCATGGGGCTCATTAGGATTAGGTAGTACAAGATTTAGGCTTTTGTTATTTTGAGTTGCTATGTATGTCAAGGTGGAATAGTAATTTCCAAATATGTGTGTTGAGCTTGTCATCTTAATCAGTATGGTTTACTTGTGTCTTTGTGTTATAATGAATAATAAGGATGCTCCTTTTCATCCTTTAATCTCTTTTTTTTAAAGCATTTCTAATCTAATCATAGCATTTTTACTAGTTTTAGTAAATAACTAATAACTAAAATCTCTAGAAATTAATAATGTTGGACCATAAAATTTTATTAATTTAAAAAGGTATTAACAAATCCATAAATTAATAATCTACTAATCTAAAGAGTGTCCTTTCAATTAGGAAAATATATATCTAATTACATTATATACGTATCATATTTTGTGAATTGATTTAAAAAAGAAAATTCACTATACATATTTATTACATTAAAAATCATTATATTGATCAATTAAATAAACTTTAATATAAGTCGCTTGCATTTATGGGTTCACTATACTATAACTAAATACCTAATGATAAAGAGAACTACTATTTATGTATGTATATATATAAAACTTAAAATCACACCCAATAATGGCTTCTCACCTAAAATGTGTCCAAAAAGGAACCATGGCTGATCAAATACATACAACATTATGTGAGTATAAGAGAGATCACCTTACATGTGCTTAAAAAGATTTAGGATTTGCTTGGATGATATGCATATGTATTTTATTTGTATGTAATCTGTTTAATCTAATTATGAGTAAAAATATCTGTTTTTTATCTTATCAAACAGTCCATTTGAAAATATTTGCATACCGTATGCATACTGACGAAATAAACAGACCCTTAAAATAGTGGCTTGATGAAAAATATTTTTTGTATCAAATGCTCACAAACATCTGAGTAGTAACATAGAAAAAGGAGAGGATGCTAAAGGATAAAATTTAGCAAAAATTCCAAAAATGGAGAAGGTTATTTATGAGTGTTTTTGCTACACCAAGATCATTTGGATATGATTGAAGAGCTAATTTTGAAAAATGAAAAGGATACGTTGAAACTTTTATACTCTTAACAACCTTCTAAGTATAACCTTTCCCAAGGTTGGCTTGAGAAATTCAATCTAAGACATGGTATTACATCATTTTGATGTTTCAAAAAGAGTGGTTCTGTTGACGCATAGTGTAAACTCCTGGATTTTTCGATACTCTTAGAAAATAATCCTAGAGATAGATGCCGAAAACTAAAACCCTAAAAACCAACCCAAATTTAAACCAAACTCTAAACAACATCAAATACTAAATTTCATGACCTTAAGAAAAAGAGAACATTCATAAACAAAATAGAAATTCAATAATCGTTCGACTTGAAATCTAAACGTGAAACAATTTATCTAGTTGATCCCTAACACATAAATTGAGACGGAGCATCCAAATAATATTTAACGATAAAATTTAAAACCTTAAACCCTTTAGTTAATTTTAGAATAAAAAAATCTATATTAATATTAATATTAACAATCAAACCGAGTCATCACGTAACCCTAGATTCAATTGAACAATCCTGAGAACCATAAAATATTAAATAAATCATAAAAATAAAGTAAAATTTAAATTTTGAACCAAAATTATAACACAGTTAGAAACTCTAAAATTTTATGAACTTACGAGTAAATCAAAAAGCCGGAAATTAAACCGAAACCCTAAAGTCAACCTAGAGCAATAACAAAACTTAGTGAATCTAGATCTGGTAATCCTGCACGTGAAACCTTAAAACAGTAAAAATAAGATTACGGTTTAAAATAATGTATTACAACCTAAAAAGATGAGATTTGTCAAAAATTTGATCGTTTCAGATCCGAACGGAATTAGTTCTCGAAAAACATGCCATAGGATTTGGGATAGTAAAAATATTTTAGAAATCAATATAGATTTGTAATTTCGTAAGGATTCATAAAATATCAAATATTATATTTTTACGCGTATTTTATTTACTACCGGTAATTCATTTTTCTTATTTACTTTTCATTGTACTATTTTACTATTTATTACTATTCACCCATCTCTACTTTTTCTTACTATCTATTTTTACAACCTATATACCTATTTCTTATAATTTTCTTTCTCTATAAAAACTTTACGCCACAAATTACTAAACTTCTCTTATACTTTTCTTTACCAAAATCATTTTTTTCATCCCTCCCTCTCCCTCTCTCATGTTGGCCGGTGTAACCCTCTCTCTCTCATCCTCAATTCTTTTTCTTTTTCTTTTTATTTTATTACATCTAATTTCCCTCCACATTTATTTATAAATACGTCATTTCCCTACATTTCTCTCACACATTTCTTTAACATACTCAAAACTCTCTTAAATTCTCTTCATAAAATCCCTCTCCAAATTCTCTTCCTAACTCTCTTTTCTTCCCATAAAACTATCATCGTCCATTTCTTCTTCAATCAACAAATAACCTTATGTAAAGTTCCTAAAACCAACTCATGTTCATATTAACATAACATGACCATGTTGTGTGTTTTCTAAACCATGGGTATTATAGAAGCAACAATATGTTCATGTCTTGTTTAACAATGTTCAAGTATTATTACTATTGTTGTTATCTTGTTATGTTTTATTATTGCTCATCATCTAACATTTTTATATATTACAAAGTATGTATATATATATATATATATATATTCTTGTGTGTGTGTGTGTGTGTGTGTTCTTAGAGCCTATAAGCTTACTAACATAACTTTTATTTATTCATGCTCTTTTATTTCTTGTAATTTATTTATTTATTTATTCATTTCGTGCAATTTTATTAAGACTATTCTTTCTAGTCTTAGACTTGTTATCATCAAGTCAAAATAATTTTTCTTTTGTTTTCTTATTTTCTTTATGGACTTGCCCATGTCTAAGTTCGGGAAGTCTTGATACAAGCTAAGACTTCCCAATACTTAACTTTTATTATTTGCTTATTTTATTTCTATCTTTTATCTTTATATGGATTATTTTTATTCATATTACTTAACTACAAGTTCATATTCATTCATGACCATAGTGTTGTTGTCATGATAAAAAAAAAAAGAATTTCTTTCTTTAATAAAAAAAAAAATAAGACTAAGCTCACCATAAAAAAAAAAATAATAAGTTTTATCACTTAGGAAAGATTTTCTATCAAAGACTTAGAAATTTTATTTCAACAAAATTCTTTTAAAAATCTAGACAAGTTCATCATGAATTTTTGAGTATTAATATTATGGACTTCTTCAAGATTCAACTAAGTAGTTTCATTACTCTCTCTTTTTCCAACAATTAAATTAAAAACATATTATCAAACCTTAAGGTTGATAATTCTTTGTTATGAAAATTTTTCTTAAAAAAAAAACTTATTTATAAGATCATCACCAACAATTTAATAAAAACTAAGAACTAGATAAGTTTTTCAAGTCAAGCAAAAATCAACTCATTAGTTGAAATCTACTTAGAAATAAAATCGATGTTCGATTTAAGGAACCAAGTTTTAAAAATTAAAATTCCTTTTCTTTTTATTAAATTAAGAAAATATGATTACTAGTTATAATAAGTAGACACCCCTCATAACAATTAAAAATTTTAGTTTTCTTCTAACAACCCCTAAAGGTCCATGTGATGAAAAATTACGAATTAAGAAGGAAATATTACAACTATAAAAGTTTAGAATAAGTCATTCACTTAATTCTTCTCATATGCTAAAACTTGAAATAGTTTTTTTATACAACTTTGAATGATTTTTCCTCACAATCACATAAAGGTTCATGTTTTGAAAATTAATTAATTAAAAGAAGTTTAGTACGAAAATAAAATATTTATAAACAAAAAATAAATGTGAAATTATTATTTTCTTTAATGAAGTTTCATATTTTCAAAATCTATGAATTAAAATTTTGTTTAAAGAGTCAAATTTGGAAAATTCTTTGAAAATGGAATTTACACTTGGGTTTTATGTCACAAAGAGATAAAACCATATTTTAAAAAATAAATTGTCAAATAAGAATTTGTGAACAAATATAATACCTTTAAAGATTTTAATATATATATATATATATATTGAATTATGATTTTCTTGTTGTTGAGTCATATATTTATAAAATAGCAATTTAATCAAAAGTCAACGGATGACTTTTCACATAACTTTATCTTTCATAAAAATAGTTTACAATTTTATTTTTGAGACAACATCGCTAGTATTGGCGTTTGTGACCCGCTTTCAGTAGCCGTTTTTCGTAGTTAAATATATAATGAATGAATATTTGACTATACATTTATTATTCATTCATTATACATTTAAGAGTCATAATTTTGGTATTTGTATAATGAATGAATATTTGACTACATATTTATTATTCATTCATTATACATTTAAGAGACATAATTTTGACATTTATTGCGACTAGCTGTATGCACATATAAATATGTGTTTTGTTAGGGTTTGTATATGAGTGAGAAAATGAGAGAGTTTTGATTTGTAATTTGTTACTCTTGTACTCCATTATCGACATATAGTGAATTCTCTCGCTTCTACCCGTGGTTCTTCCTGATTTAGGTTTTCCACGTAAATCTTGTGTGTGCTTTATCATATCTCTTTGCTATTACCATTGTTCGTCTTTTATAACAAACTGGTATCAGAGCCAAAGGTTTGGTTTTGTGTCTCTTCTACAATGGCAACTTTGAAGTATGATATTCTGTTCTTGGGTCACAGCATCAGATTTTCTTGGAAGAGGTGGAGAATGTTATGTGTCGATTGAGCCCTTTTATGGGTTTTGTGGAAGAGGTGAAGAATATTTTGTTTTTATGTCGAAGCTCTTGAATCCGCGTCAAGGTGAAGATTGTTGGCGTTTGTGACCCGTTTTCAGTAGCCGTTTTTCGTAGTCAAATGTATAATGAATGAATATTTGACTATACATTTATTATTCATTCATTATACATTTAAGAGTCATAATTTTGGTATCTGTATAATGAATGAATATTTGACCACACATTTATTATTCATTCATTATACATTTAAGAGAAATAATATTGGCATTTATTACGGCTAGCTGTATACACATATAAATATGTGTTTTGTTAAGGTTTGTATGTGAGTGAGAAAATGAGAGAGTTTTGATTTGTAATTTGTTACTCTCTCTCTCTTGTACTCCATTATCTACATATAGTGAATTCTCTCGCCTCTGCCCGTAGCTTTTCTCGATTTAGGTTTTCCACATAAATCTTGTGTGTGCTTTATCATATCTCTTTGCTATTGCCATTGTTCGTCTTTTATAACAACTAGAATCATGCATATAATATGAGTCTATATATATATATATTAAAAGGATTTTTCAACTATATAAATATTTATGTGTTTCTATTGAAATTTTTTTTTTATGAAATAGAATTTAGAAAAATTGCAATTTAAGGGGTGGAATTTTCATGTTAGAACGGTACCGACCCATTTTTTAACCAAACAACTTCAAATGTTCAATATAACCTTAGAAATAGATAAATCTTTTTGAGTAGGTAGAAAATGACATCTTATATGCGAAATTTTGAGTTAAGATGAGCAAGTTATGACCAATTTAAATTGGGGTTTCACATAATTCAAATTTTGACGAAAATAACAAAATAAAATTACAAAGTTTGAGTAGAACTTCTATGAAATACTCATTTTGGGTATTTCTTTTGTTTAGGTGATAAGAAATACGACACTCCATTTCCTAAAGATTAATACGACTAAGAAAATTGTGATATGGATGAGTGAGTTTTTTCCCCATTATTTTGTTATCTTGCTTATGCTTGTAAATAGTTACACTAGATTTATAAGTTCAAGATAAAATGAATATGAATAGGGTTACGTGTTTATATGTATATGCTTTTATTTATGTGTGACAATAGATGCTAAGCATATTGAAACCAACAAATAATTGTTTAAATATATCTTTAATATTACATGTTGTTTATGTGTGTATGATACTTGCTTGATCACCTTTAAGTATGCCATAATTATTCTCGGGTTTGATATAAGTTAAATAGACATGCATTGCATCCGTTGAGTCACATATGGAAGACTACAACTCCTACGTGAAGAATCGAGAAGGTCTGAGCCAGGAAGGCCCACGACCATGCTCATTCTTAGGAAACTAAGCCGTACCAGGGATACATCCCAAGAATGAGCCACGCTGATCGATCATTGGGGGTAGGGTGCATTTGGAGACTAGTAATAGAAGATCGTGAAGACCTTCAAATACCATTCCCTAACCCTCGATACAAATGACGTAAATCCATTCTGTGTATGGTTTTCGAATACCCATACATAATTGTTTGCATCATGTGGTTGTCACATAGCATGCATAGTATAAGCGTGAAAATTAACAAACTTGTTTGAAATCATGGTGCAAATAAAAGGAAATATCTCACTAAGCTCGTTATAAGCTTACACCCCCATAGACTTTTGTTGAAATAGTATGCTTGTGGCTTTATTCGAAAATCAGGATATTAAGAAAATCATTGATGAATCTTTGAACTCTTATGGAAGCAGTGAGAACATTATGAATTTACTTTCTTGCAATGTTTTTATGAGTAATATATGTTATGTTAATATTTTGGATATTTCTAGGAAATGTAGTTATGTGATCTTGAGGACATTAGCGGAGGTATGCCCTTAAGAGTTTTAACTAACTTTATTTATGTTAATGATAAGTATTTCTCTTGCTTTGTACTTAAATATTATCAATGTAAATTGCACTACTCCGATGCGTTTTCTTAGTTATGACATACTCCTTGCCATGATATGAAAGCCTTTGCGTGACTAAGGTAGTCATTCCTGAGCTTTAATATTGTATAAGGTGTGCTGTCACGTTTAGGGTATCTCTCGGGGCTTAACACAATATATAGAGAAGAAATTGGAGTCCATAAGGGAAAAATATACTAATTCCCCATGAAATATGTTTTCAATATACATGAAATTGGATTGTTTTGTAGGTTACAAGCTGATCATTCTCTTGCAACAAGCAACCTAAAAGAAGAAAACAAGACAAAGAAAGGCTTTCCATTGTTATTTATTGTAATGAGGATGGCTCTAGAGAAAATTTCTTTATAGATTATTAGAAAGTATGCAAAGCCAAATTGCTTCAACAATGTCAACATGAAAAGCTTGAATTTTTAATATTGTGCCAACAAAAGAGCATAAATGACTAGTGTGCTACTTGACGATTATGTTTGTTAGCTGGACAATAAAATGTAACATAGAAGAATTTTGTGGGTTGTAGAAAATTGCCTATCCCATCTAAGAAATGTTGAAGGGCTAAGAAATGTTGAGTTATTTTCCTTGTCATCTTACATGACATCAAAACTCCAACCTTGTGATGTTTGATAACAAGAATTTTCAGGATATATTACAGTAGGAGAATTTACCATAAGATGTTGGAAGGCTACAAGTTGGGACAATTTGATCCTACAAAAGATTAATGTTTCAGATGCCATAAATCTTGTAATCCTAACTTAACGGACAAATGTTCAACAAGAGATAATAACAAATTGTTTTCTACACTACAAAATTTGTTCGAGTGAAGCGGCCTTATGAGCTTGAGAAAATTATTAATAATCTCGGTCACCACAATAACTTAGATGCCAATCACTTATTGATTACCCGGGTGGAAATGATGAATGTTCAAAGGTCCAAAGATTAGATGAAATTGTGGCCAGTGTCATTAAAATTCCTATAAAGGATGAAGCTAAGGATGGTTAAGTATCTTTTGGAACCAATTGTGCAAAGGGAAGCACTCATGGCAACAACTACTCTTCACAATTTTTTATTGTAGTTTGAGAGCATGACACTTAAGCTTTTGAATGCAATGAGAAAATATAGAGGTGAAATATACTACATTTAAATTTCAAGAAAAATAAGCAATAGTAGTTCATATTTTACTATATTGTCTTAATTATGTTTGTAATTTTAGAGAATCATTAATTTATGATATTGATGTGTCTTCCTAGAAATTATGATCTTATTAATTTATCAAAAATACTAATTTTATAATCTGGCGCAAGTTGGGACCCTAAAAAAATATACATATATTTTAGGGTATTCTAGAATTAGGCTAGTAATCAAAATAAAAAATTAAGTGATGATTTAATATTGCCAAATAATGAAAGCTCTCTTCGTTCGGAAAGAAGTTCAGAAAATGTTTTATGTAAAAATAAATTATCGAGACGCAATAATGTGGGCTGATAGGGATATAGATAGATAGATAAATATCTTTATAATAAAACTATATATATATATATATATAGTATAAACTCTGAAAAGGCAAACGAATTATCTTAGTAGAAAAACTTTATTATGACATTCTAAACCAAAAGTAGTAGCTAACCAATATCGTTACCACCTAATGCTAATTTTTTCCAATATTGTACATGCACTCTCTTACATCGGGTTATCTTTTGTTGTTTGGAATCGAATATGTTGAAAGAGGGTAACAAGAACCAAAATGAAAAGGAATAAATTAATATTCAACAGTAATCATAATGGGCACATATACAATGATATATTGACGAATCCTGCACTCACCACAAATAAAATGACATAGAAATTATTTAGTATTTTTTTCATTTGTTCGATCTAATTATAAAACATTCTATTTTAAATAATCAATTTTGAAATTCTTTTTTGAAAACCTTTATATTTATGTACGTCTCCTTCACAGTTAACTTTGGTGGACGAAGGTAGAATGGGCATTTAAAATGATCTACTTCACTTAAATAACCAAGGGAGAGCTGAAAAAATTAAAAACAAATAATTAAAAACAGAAACTGCAAATGAAAACAATATATGGATGTGGATGGACACCTATTCAAAGCTGTCCAACTAAGGGGAGGGAGAGAGAGAGTGTGTATAGGAAGTTATAAATTATACAAGGAGTGGCGTGGATAGAGAGATATGAAATGAGGTTTCAATAAATGAATTGGCAAATGTGTCCTATATATTTTTATTTATTATAGTTATATATCTTAAATTATAAATTATATATAAATAAAAATAATATGAAAAAAAAAGCGCACACGCACACACATGAGAAGAGAGAGAGGATAATTGTTGCCTCTTGGTAGCTGCCATGGGATAAAGACGAAAAAAAAGAATAAATAATATAAGTAATTTTTTACACGAATAAATAATATTTACTTAATATATAATCAGTAGATAATGAATCTGCTATGTGTGCTAAAATAAATAAATAAAAGAGTAGAATCATTTTTGTTCTTTGTTTTTCTTCCACTCGAAACCATTTTAATCATAGAGAGTAAAAGAAGGAAGAGAGAGAGAGTACGTGCGGAGTAGCATTGAAGATGATTCATTAAAAAAAAAAAAAGTTTTCATCTAGTAAGATAATTATAAAAATAACTATGATATTCTAATTTTTATTTTTTTTTTTATACAAATAAAATGAGATTCAGCATAGATATTACTCCTTTTTTTAAGTGTTGAGTCAAGAGGCTTTTAATACATGGACCCACCTATAATCAACTGGGACCCGAAACCCCTCACAACCCAAACACTTGTCTTGAGGTAGGTCTCAAGGTACAGAAATGGAGTACACGTGCCCGACTTGTAACGACCACAAAACCACCCTTTGAAACTTTCGTTGTCTCCGAATGGAAGCGAGATTCATACATGTTATAAATAATATAATCATATGAGTACGATCATTTTTAACATATATATCTATATTTATAAATTATGTATGGAAATTATCTTAAAAATTATTTATTATCCGTTTCATATATTAAAGTATGATTAAAGTTATCCATCATATGTATATAAGTATTCTATGTATTATTTATTAAATATTTTTTCCATGTAAACAATGATTTTCTATAAAATAGAAAATCAATCGAAGCGATACGTCACGTATCCAAGTGTTAAATAAATACTAATATATTTTAAATAAATATTATATATTTCTTATAGAATTATTCACTTAAAGTAGTTTTACCGATGGCCTATCTAATTTTTCTCTCCTTTTTCAACCACTGGATGTCAGTCATGTGGCAATCGTTTCACATTGATTGAAGATCTCTAATATGCCCATATCTGAAGGGAAAAGGGAAAAAATTATCATTTTAATCTTTAATTATAAAAATGCTAAAAAAAAATAATACTGGTTTTAAATAACTAATCTCTAACCAAACTTATTTTGTTAAAAGATGAGATTAGTAGAATTACACCAACTTCCTTTTTACGAATAAATAAATTTAATCTAAAAACAGATTCTACTCTATCATAACTCTTAAAAAGATAAGTTTAGTAACTAATAACTCGTCTTATTTTTCTAAACTAAAATTATTTTCGCCAAAGTAGAATCACGTAATTAAATATTAGAATATTACTATTTCTTAACGTCTCCCTCTACGTCTCCCCGGCTACTTAATATTATCTTTCTTCTAATTATTAATTCAATTGTTTATTGAAAGTTCGTATCTTACTGGCTTTAATTTTAATCTATTTTAGCGGCTTCTTTTTCAACTTTGTCTTATCCAATCATAAGCAAACACATACATGATAGCTACACGTTTCACTTTTTATTTATATTGTTAGGATATGGACTGATCAAAGTCATTACTCGTCCCAGGATGTTTTAAAGAGTACGCTCCAATATAATATAAGAAGTCAAGCACTCCAGTTTGACTTTGGTTTGGATGGGCGTGTGAAATCTGCTTCGGTAACATTAATAAAACATTTTGCAGAGCTCAAGATAATTTTTATTATCCTGTTTTTCTTCCCTCAAAATAATTGAATCCCACTGTCATTTTCGTTGGCACTGTATTTTATACTTTAAAAAAAAAAACGAGTTTTAGTGATAAAAATATAAATTTTTATTATAAAAATTATTATCTTTAATTTTATTTATAAAAATAAAGCTTTTTATTAAATTTTTAGTATAGAATTTCTATTTCTAATGATCAGATTTTTTATAATAAAATAAAATTACTAACATTAAATACAAATTCAACACAAATGTACAAATCGAAAAGAAATAACTACTGTTGTGCTCAAATTGAATTATAGGACCGTTTGGCTCCCTTTTACATTTTTTTTAATTTTTTTTAATAAATTGTTTATCAAAAAAATAGATTTAGATAAAAAAAAAACTAACAATTCTTATGAAAAATATCAAATAGATCAAATATAAATAAATATATATAAATAAGAAAAAACAGACCATCTAAACATACAGCTATCTTCTTCCGTATAGATCGCTTTCAATTCCAACAACATTAGTTCTATTATTGTCGTCTCCTACCACCTCGAGAACCACAAATTAAAAATTAAGTAAACACACCAACACAATACTAACACCCATATTAGATTGGATTGTCATTTGATTATATGCATCTTATTTTATATCTTATTCGCGTCTTAATTATTGACATCTAAAACATCTTTTAAATTATTTTATATGCTTCCATTACCTGCATTATTCTTATCCAGTTTGTATTTTATATGTCGAATTGCTGATCCGTGTCTTGTCTTGTTTCTTGACCTCTGAAAAATGTTTTATTGATATCTTAATGTTACCGAAGCAGATTTCGTAAGCCCATTCAAACAAAAATTTCCTTTCAGCCCACATTAATATATGCGACTCGATCATTTATTTTTTACAGAAAAACCATTTTCTGAGCTTCTTCCGGCATTTTAATGTCCAAGCCCGATTGGCTTGAAGAAATGACAAAATGCATTAATTACAGACCCATTCATTACTATTCACGTTCTAAGAATCCATCAAGACAATTTTTAGGGCTGGGCCAGGGCAGGAAAGAAGTACTCTACTTGAGAACTGATGTAGATTTCATCTTTTTATTTTTATTGCAAGTTGTTTTATACGATTCAAATTCAAATCCAACTATTAAAAAAAAAAAAAAAAAAGTTCAAATCCCAAGTGAGTTTCTTTGAAAGTTGTTTAATACTTTTTTTTTTTTCTGTGCCATTTTCTTGGTCAAACAACCCTATATCTCTAATTTTTATTGGTTATTTACCATTTCAGTCATTAAAACAAGCCATTTGGCCTTTGTTGCTGCAAAATGCTATCGGCAATATTAAAGGTTCATATATTTTTTTTCTTCTTTCATTCTTTTTTTATTATTGCAGTAATTATATTTTTTTGTAATTATCATTTAAAAATCATCATTATGTACACTAGGGCTATGAAAAAAAAAATCGACTGAACTATAAACTGGACCGAAATTTCTGTTCTTTTTTAAACGGTTCGATTCGTGATTCGGTTCAGTGAAGAGTAAACGGTTCGTGGTTTGGTTCGAAACCATGAATCGAACTGTATGGTTCGAACTGAACCTAACCGTTTTATATATTAAAATAATTGAACATATTATTTTTGCTCTTAATTGTTTTATTAATGATACATATATATGTCACAAATTTTAAAAACAGTTAATTTTTGTGTTATTTATTATAATAAAATTATATTTTTCATAATATGTTTTAATTGTTATATTATCTATACGTAAGATAGATTTTAGAATTTAACCTCTAGTATTCTAACTTCTGGATATTTCTTTTCCATTTGTCTTACTAATTAATCTATTTCTATTATTTAGTTACTTATTAATTTATATAATTGGTAATATGTTAGTTGGAAGTATATAACGAATTACATTTTATGTCTTATATTAGGATAAAATCTAGTATACCATTATATTCAAGATAATTAAAAAAAATTGAGATTAGTCATAGTTATAATTTTATAATGGATGAAATCTCTTTCTTCCTATAAGTTTTACATGTTTATTTGATAAATGATTAATTTAAAATATCATTATCTATATTTGCATTAGTGATAAAAAATATGTAATGGAAGTTTTTCGATAGAATATATTTTTTTATATTATTAAGTCCATCTCTTGTATCACATGTTGGTTTTAATCACAAATTGAGAGACTGTTAATGATTTAAAGGTTTTTAATCATAATATGACATGCCCTAGGATAAAGACACAACGAACTTTGCTACATTCATGCATTAAAGCATATACATACAAGGTGTCTAATTAAATACCCGAGGACTGTTAGAATCATGATAAATTCTCCAAAACTGTAATGTCCTAAACTCAGGGCATTTATAACCCATCATATATCATATATGATACTCATACACTAAGGCTCATTCGCTCATTACTTACTAATTATCTCCAGATACATTAATAACTCCAATCACGCTTTGGTTATGTCCACACCAATTCCATACCGTAATAGCTGCATAAGTAAAGAAAACGCAACATTGATGACGATTGAGTCTACTAATAATTATACATAGCCAAAACACATTTTAACAAACCAAAGGACTCAAAGACAATATTCAACTAAGGTCATCAATCTCTACAGTACACCAAAAAGTTGCTATCTATTAATCTCTTTAAATTTACCAATCCTACCATTGCCCTCAAATCCACCACTAAATCACCACATTTACTTTGTAAACCACAACGCATTGCCTGTACTTGAAAAGAAAAGAAATGAGTTGGAGCTAGGGATGCAACTGAGGAGGTTTTTATAAGATACCCGACTTACCTAACCCACTATAAACTTTATAGGGTTTGACCTTATAGGATTTAGAGTCAAGTTTAGGAAATCTTTTGCTACCCTATAGGATTTAAGATCAGGTCACGGATCATATCTATAATTTGATAGGAAACCTGAACTGCTAAAATATGATAAAATTAGAATGAAAATTCAATTCAAATCCAAAAGAAAACCTAGAGAACAAAATGATCGTTGCTTTTTGTCTCAACTCATATCAATTGTGATATGATGCTTTGATGCTCAACTCATGATTTTATATTTATCTAGCTTAAACTAATATTCATAGTGTACAATAAATTATAATTTTTTTTGTTATGTTTTGTGTAAAAATTGAATTTTCATAAATAATATGTTAATTTTTTGTTTGAAAAACAAGTATTTGTTTTTTTTTTTCATATTATTTGGAAATATTCTTTTTGGTTTTAATATCTTGACTTAGATTTTGTTATTTGTTTTTGGGTAAAATACAAAAACACCCACTAAACTTTAGGCATGGCGCAGATTGACCTCTTGAACTTTGAAAGTGTGGTTTTTGATCTCCTGAACTATAAGCAATTTTCAAATAATGACATTTTGTACTTTTTTATAAAAAAAAGTACCAAAAATTATTGTTCTAGGTGCACTTTTGTACGGTAAATTATACTAAACTATACGAACAAGGATATAAAAAAGAATGAGATGTCCTTATTTCAAATTGTTTACATTTCAAGGGGCCAAAGCCCACACTTTCAAAGTTCAGGGGTCAATCTACGCCACCCCTAAAGTTAAGAGAATGTTTTTATATTTTCCCCTTTATTTTTTTTAATTAGACTAATTTTTCGTTTAGATTACATACTTAGATTATTAGCAATTGGGTCAAACAAAGCAAGACAAGTTAGATCGATACCTTATAGGGGCAAGTTTGGGCATAGCAATAAAAACACTATAAGGTTTAGGGTCAAGTTTGGGAGACCTTATTGGGAAGCGAGTCTAGTTTAGGAGCTATATGATCCATCCTAAACTTGTCTCGATTGCATCCTTGGCCGAAACCTTATACACATATACCATAAATGCATACATGTGATCAAGCAATAGCATATTCACATGCATATATACAATTAATGCATAATTAACATTTTATTATTCATAGTTTAAGTCACAACACATAAATATAATAATATATATATTGTTAAACACTTCCCTACATCCCTTACTCCTTGAATCTATATCACTTAAATGAACCCTTAATTATCTCCAGGTGTGACTCCACATAGGGATAACGTCACACAAATATCATCATGATACCACGTTAGTATCACCAGTACTCCTAGTCCACCAACCAAAGCCAAGAACATCTAATAAACAAATATTATGTTTGAATATTCAATAAAATAATTTAGGATTCTATCTTAAACATGCACAAGCCATAAACAAGGTATATACGTACTTAGAATGCTGACTTGTCCCAACACTAAAAACCTCTAACCTGAGCTATAAAACAATTAAAGTATTTCGAATTGTTTCTACTTCCAAACTTACCTATAGTTTTACATTTCTATAGTTCTCACCTTACACCTCTATTAGTGTTTTAAAGAAATGTAAGATATTAAATCAAAATGAGAATGTAGAAATTAATTTTATTGTACTTAGCTTCCAATGCCATAGAGTAATATTAAATCTTAAAGGAAAGAGTTGAATAATTTTCAAGTGCTCTTAAGAAGGAAAAATATGAGTAAAGAAATTATATTGAACATGGGTTGAATAATGGTCATGCTTGAGGTTCTGTTCAAAACAGAAGCATAACGTAAGTTGGAACACGAGTTATGTTTCAGGCCATGTTCAAAATAGAAGCATAATACAACATAACACGAGTTCGAAGCAAAAGCAGTATATTATATAACACTAGTTTTGCCATACCCCAAATGGTTCCTTAAACGAGGCAGTCCACCACACACGATATTAAAGCTTAAGAATGACTTCCTTTAGTCTCGCAAAAGCTTTAACACCATATTTAAGGCATGCTTTCACAATAATAAGAGACACTGGTGGGATATGTTGTTTAAGATAGTAAATAAATGGCATACAAGAAAATACTAAAACATACATTTTTATAACTTAAAGATCAACAATCTTACATTTTCATAGGGGCATTCCCCTAATAAAATCTCTAAAAGCATATTCCTATCATAGGCTTACTAAAATAGATAACTATAAATTGAAAAATTTTAAAGAAAAACTAGTCTGGAGTGTAAACCCCTAATTTTTTAGAGTAAATTCAAGCTTAAACTCTAGACCGGAAAGTCAACCAAAACCTAGGTCAACAAATCCCTAGGAAACCCTAGCAATTTGGATTAGACAATCCCGTATTCTTAAACGAAGAAGTTGAAATATAAGTGAAGAATGTAGATTGGTTCATAATAATATTAGGATGTTTAAAAATATCATATTAGTGAATTTTCAACCTATTTCGAACCGATCAATACAAACTTTGAAAAGCGTGTCCGGGGCTCGAGATACATAAAAATATCTTATTAGTACCTTTAGACTCATAAATTCATAAGATTTCCAAATATATCGGTTATATAATTTTTCGAGTTATAAAAGTTATAGTATAACCTTTTATCGTATTTTCATTACTACCAGTACTTTAATTATCTAATTTAATTTTTTTTTCTAATCACACTATTCATAAGTACAACCACCCATACCCTATTCTTACATCCTTATAACCTATTCCTACAATATTACGTCATTTTGTTTTACTACTTAAATTACTTTTATATTTGAGTTTTCTACACAAAACAAATATCACACACCTCTCTCCCTCTCTCTATTAGAACCAGATCCCCTCCCCTTGTCCTCTCCCTCAATTTGTTTTATTTTCTTCAATTTATTTAACACACAAACCCTAATCCACTTTTCTATAAATACCCCTTTATACCAACTTCATTTCACTTTCTCACACTTTTCATCTAAACAAACTCTTGCAATTTTTTTTTCTCTCCTCTCCTCCTCTCCTCTAGTTGCCATGACCTTCCCCATACACACACACACACACTATATTTTCTTCAAGTTTCTTATTCCAAACACTAAATAAGTAATAGATCTACACCCTACCACTTTAAAAACATGTAATGGAAAGATTATACATGTGTGATTCCACTCAAAATCCCCATGAGCTTTATGCTAGGGATGGAAAAACTTAAACATGAGATCCTTGCCATTACAATGTTGTAGATCTTGTTATTTAAGTTATTTAAGTTATTTTGCTATCATTTTGCTTTATTATTGAGTTATGTTGTTATTATTAATGTTTTGTGCATGTATTCATCATTTAATCATATCTACATAATGATCATAGTGCATTTGCATGTATGGCTAGTATAATAAACTAGATCTAGTTGTTTTGAGTATATAAATACCTTAGGTTTTTGTTTTATGTACATAAAGGATTGTAGTAGCATGATAATAGTGGAAAAATGTTAGAAAGATTAAGATCTATTTTAGTTTCAACAATAATATTTTTTGGAAATTCATATCTAAAAAGAACCCTATATAGAAAGCTATTTTTAACTTCAAAAGAGTATTTTACATTTAAAATGAAAGCTTAGGAAAAAAGTATCATAAATGAGTGTTTTTGCTGAGTAAAGCTTAGATCTACTAAGGGATATTTTCAAAACAAGAAAAGTTTACAAAAGTTATGTTAACATTATGTTTCAATCCCAACAACAAATTAAAATTCGTAATAAGAAAAGCTCGATATGTGAACACCTATTTTTCAACCCCAAAATAAGATTTTTATTAAAGAAATGGAAGCCTTAAGGAGTAGGTTTGACTAGGAATTAATTTTAGGAAGATTAAATGAGTTTTACAAAACAAACAATCTCAAAAATAAATTTCAAAATTCGGATTTAGAAATGACCTCTATTTAAACTCCCATTTCCAAATGCCAAAATGAGGATTTTAATGGAAAAATCAAAGTCCTATGGAATGCATGAAATAGAGACCTAATTTTGACAACAATAAATGAAATTTATCAAAGTATAATCCTAAAACAAGGAAAGGCTTCAAAGTATAGATTAAACAATGTTTTTATTCCTTAAAATTTTGTAAAATTCATAACTAGGTAAACCCCCTACTTAAACATCTATTTTCCAACTCCAAAATGAAGAATTTTATTAAAACAATGAAGGTGTTAGGCATATAGGTCATTAAGGTTGAGTTTTGATGAAAGCAAGTGTAATTTTGCAAGGAGTAAAACTAGTTTTCTTAAGTCTAGTAATTTCAAAAGATTTACAAAGAAAAAGTTTTCTAAAAGAATTGTTGATATCATATATCATTGAGGATATACATATAGATAGCTCATCTCATGACATGCATGATAATAACTTGTAGGAAATGCATGTACACATAATACACTTGGTAGAAACAAAGCTAGAAAATAGTGCCTTACACATCTCATGGAGCATATCTAAGTACATGAGGAAATAGATTAACCAACACCCATGAATCATGCATGATATTGAGTTATTTATGTATAAAAAAAAGTTTTCAAGATATAATGATAGCTAAGTATCTATCAAAGCTTTGGAATGATACTTGGATTGAAATTAGAAATTGATTTGTGGGTTGGGAATCTCGTATAGCAGTTTGTACCTATGTTCATGGACCTAACGATCTTGTTCGATAGAAATAACTTTAGAAATAGATATCTCTTGTTGAATAGGTAGAAATCATATATAATATGTGAAATTCCGAGTTAAAAATGACAAGTTATGGCCGTTTTAAGTTGGAATTTCCTCTTAAACGAACTTTGACGAACTTGTTAGAATATAATTTATAAGTTCATTCAAACTTCACAGAAATTCTCATTGGAGTTATTTCTTTTAATTAGGAGACTTGGGAGACAGACTAGACATTCCCGAAGACTATTACGATTAAGTGGACTTTCGAGCCATGGAAAAAATTGTTCACTATCCTTAAATTACATGCTCTTGATTGTGTTTGTAATAATAGTGGCATTAGAACTAGGACAAGATAAAATTGAAATGTGCATGTGAATCTTTTTTGATTGAAATGATGATAAGAATATCGAAATGGGAATTGTTATAAATATTTGTATGATTTAGTATAGAATTGAAGCGTCTGCAATATCTATCGCCCATAATTCGTCTAAATAATATACCATGATCTCATAATTAAATTGACCATGTATACCATATGTTGAGTCACATTACATTTGTTATTATACCTTTGTGGGAAGAAGGCATAATAGCTGGGCAACGATTGAGCCGAAAACTCAAATGTTGGCATGAAAAGGGTTGAAATAAAATGAAAGTGGTGTAGGTACTTGTATCAACTACAAAATTAGTGAGTGGGTGGGTATCTGAATCAACCACTATATAAATGAGAAAAATTGAAATCTATGGTCGTATGGGCCTAAAACACCTAACCTCGAATGGAGGCATAAATCCATTCAACATAGGACTCACGGAAAGTCTTATATATTGTATGCTCACGTGCTTGTGCATTTTATATGATTGTCTAATATAACTTGCTTGCCCTATTGTTTGATGAAGTATTTAATTTGGAAGTGAAACATGTAATACCCTGGATTTTACATGACCCGGTTACAATAAATAATAAAATAAAAATGTAGGATCATAAAAGAACTATAACAAAAATATTAGAAATCACTCCAAATTTTTCGCGATTTAAATTATGAAAAATTAGAATAAAGAATCTTTGTCACTAAGACTATAAAAGTTCATATAAAGAATAAAGGAAACTATTTAATATTTATATGAACTTAAGTTTTAATAAATATAATATATATATATATATTAAAACATTCAAGTTAAATAATTCTGGGTCTATAAAAACTAAAAGTCTGATATAATCCAGTAATTTATAATTAGTTAAAAAAGAACTGAGTAACAAATATAAAATTAAAAATTAAATTTCTAATCTAATAAAAAGTCTAGAATAAATTTATAAATAGAAATGATTTCATATGTAATTTCAAATCTTAGAAATTTATAATAAAATCAAATTAAGAACAATATAATTATTAATTTATCAAAATAGCATCAAACAAACTTTTAAACAAATAAAATATAATTTAGGATAGCAGGTATAAAAACTGAAAAGTGAAAGTATTAAACTAAAGATTCTATGTATACTATTGTATTCAAATATTTAATATCGTTAATATGTAATTTTTTTTTATCCAAAAATATTATCAAATCAGTTATTTATTACGTGTCATTTGGATCCACAAAATTTAATTTTTTTCACCAATTTATATTTTCCCCACTCCTTACATATTTAT
Source organism: Combretum micranthum (assembly GCA_024138025.1). Classification (NCBI taxonomy): domain Eukaryota; kingdom Viridiplantae; phylum Streptophyta; class Magnoliopsida; order Myrtales; family Combretaceae; genus Combretum; species Combretum micranthum. The sequence continues at coordinate 2,764,804 of JAMXBD010000030.1, forward strand.
TGATATAAATTATCATCTTCTTTTTATTTTTATATTTTATACATCCTAACTCATTTGCATTTTTTTTTTGTTTGTTTGCTTAGTTACGTTTACGTGTTTTGGAATTGCTTTTCAAATTCAACTTCTGGCACGGTTAAGATCTAAGGAAAAGCGAAAATTCAAACACATATATAGATATCTTTAATAGAAATTCTATGTATGCCATAATATTCATAATATTTAATAAGGAGAATATGGAAATTTTCATCTAAAAATATTACCAAATCAGTATTTAACATACATATTACTTAAACCCATAAAATTAATTTTTTTTCATAAATTTATATTTTTCTCACTTCTTACATATTTATTAGTTATAAATTTATCATCTTCTTTTTATTTTTATATTTCTATATATCAATCAACTCACTTGCATTTTTTTTCTTATTTTGCTTGGTTACGTATTTACGTATTGAATTCCAATTTGCACTTCTCCTCTGGACGCGACTATGATTCAACAAAAAGCGAAAATTCAAACACATAATACAAATCTTTAATAGAAATTCTATGTACACATATTGTTTAGAATATTTAATAACGCGAATATGAAACTTCTCATCTAAAATATTACTAAATCAGTATTTAATATAAGTATCACTTACACCCACAAAATTGATTTTTTTTCACAAATTTATGTTTTTACCAAATCAGTATTTAACATACGTATTACTTAAATCCATAAAATTAATTTTTTTCATAAATTTATATTTTTCTCACTCCTTACATATTTATTAGTTATAAATTTATCATCTTTTTTTTATTTTTATATTTCTATATATCCAAACTCACTTGCATTTTTTTCCTTATTTTGCTTGGTTATGTATTTTACGTATTGAATTCCAATTTGCACTTCTCCTCTGGACGCGACTATGATTCCAACAAAAAGCGAAAATTCAAACACATATATACAAATCTTTAATAGAAATTCTATGTACACCATATTGTTTAGAATATTTAATAACGCGAATATGAAACTTCTCATCTAAAAATATTACTAAATCAGTATTTAATATAAGTATCACTTACACCACAAAATTGATTTTTTTCACAAATTTATGTTTTATTCCCTCCTTATACGGTTATAAATTCATTATCTTATCTTTATATTTATTTATATATATCCTAAACCTAAAATAATTATCAACTAACTAATATATATATATATATATATATATACATTGCAACTTGCAGGCGACATTTACGTTGCTTTGGAGGGTTGTGATCTTCTTAATTGTTATGAGTCGAAAATCTCCAATTATACAATGTAAAGTCAATATCAATCTAACCTAAACCAATACAACTGCCCAAATCACCTCCATATTAATGATAAACAAACAATGAAAGGAATGAACATAAACACCTTATCAAGAACATTAAATGCGGATGATGTCAGTGGATGATTTCTTTCTATACTAGCTCTTATCCAATTGACCTTCCTTTAGACGTGGGAAGTAAGTCTGATGACCATGGGAAAACTTTATATATATATAAGTTAGTATATATCTAACGTTCTATGGTTAAAGGGAAAGGAAAACGAGAAAAAAAATAAAAAAAGAAGAGAGAAACTTGTATTTCTCTCCATTTTCTTTCTCTTGGCCAAAACAAATTCCTCCTTCATGAGACAAGGTAAAACACTTTACACACTTTACAGGAAAAATTAGACACATCCTAAAACAACTCCAGCAGCCTGACTTTAGCAAGGAAAACTCATTAGGATTATTGAAAACCATGTTCAGAAATGGCAATAAAAGAATCAAAAAGAAGGGAATCTATTGGAAATTCTGCTCAACTTAAGGTAATTCTTATCAATATTGATAATCATATATATATATATATATACACATATATATTGTTCTCAGCCACATAGAAATTATAGGAAAATTATACTGAGTTCATTTTTTTTTATTCTATATTAGTGAAATAATTGTGGTAAGGGTGAAGAGATAACAACATACATATTTACACATGTTACGAGTTTGTAGGAATTGTAGGATGATTCATGATTAATTTATTAAGAATTTTAATTGGATTGAATAAGCTAAAAGGGAAGAACACACACACACCCACATGCATGAGGATTATATTTAAATTTAATGACGATATAAATTTAAAGATACAACAATTATAAAGCTGAAAATAATAAAATATTATAAATAAGATGACATGCGTATATATGTCTCGGTTCTAGAGTGATTAAAGGAGAAATTATAATATTTTATAAAGTTCTCGATAGAAGAAAGTAAACAAATATACTGATAATTATATATACATACTTGGCCATGGGAGGAAATGTATAGACAATTTCAATTTGTATGTCTAGTAAATATAATTCAAGTAGATAAATAAGCTTATGCGGTTTTATCATAAAATTATAAAGAGATAACTAAATAAATATGTAAGAATCCGCGTATGCTTAATCTTTCGAGAAAATTACGAGATGGGCATTAAATAACTTTAATTTAATTAAATATATTAGTTAAGTAAAATTGGATAAAAAGAAAAAGAAATTAAATATCAATATATAAGAACATGTTCAGGCTTTATGGAACTTGAAGAGAAAATTTTACTAGGACGACTTCAATTTTCATATATTAAAACTCAAGTTCAAGACACGATAGGTTTTTGTGCATGAATAAGGGTATAGTAATGAGTATCTGTTATCTCGATTCCCAGGGGATACAGATCCGTCTTCAAGCTTTTCTTGTAGATTAATATGCTAGGTAAAACCACAAAAAAAAAAAAGAGTACGTAATTTCTAAAATATGTCTAATTTAGAATTAGTGTAAATAATAGTATAAGTTATACCATAACTAATCTAGTGAATATGTTAATTCAAATATCTTATTTTCGGAACTAATAAAAGAATAGATTAGTGAAATAATAAATATATTTCATTCATAGGAATATAAATCGGTTCTCGGACTACCAGTAGCTTATACAGCAATATAGCGAGGACCACAGGTGAGGGACTTTGACCTTATCATATTGTTTGTGCTTGTAGTTAGTTGCATTGATAATAACATATCAAACTGAATTACATGTGGGTTGGGTAAATTGCATGCTGCTTGGTGTATGTATGATTGCCAAAACATCTTATTATAATTAACAATTTCTTTGTATGATGACAATTGTATGGAGCATGTTGATGTTTGTCTGTAATTGTATTATCGTCCTGAACCTGATTAAAAACTATTGGTACCATAAAATGAAATGGGCATGCATCGCATATATTGCATATTTGCATCTCTAAAAGCGTAGTAGTCTATTACGTATTGGCCATCCGGGACTTTGATAATGCTTGGTTGACCTAGGCTAAAGGCTATTAGATCAACGCAAGGTTACCTTTGATTCTATTGGTACCATAAGAACTAAGTGGTAAATGAAGGACGCCGCTTATGGTATTGTTTGGATGACTAATGCTTAGGGAGTTGCTAAAGGTATGTACATGGGATGGTTTGTTAAGCTATCATATTAAAAGTGATAACCCTAATACGAGAAATCGTAGATTCCCTGTATGCTTGGCTTCTTCTGGATAGACTATGTACTACTGGTTCCTTCAACCCTGATGAGAGGGGTAAATCTCCATCCTGCTTTGGACTCCGGATTCTCCAGGCTTGTATTTGTTCATGCTTGATTGTGGCATTACATATGTTTGCTAAGTAAACTTGATTTCCATTGTTTGATATGTGGTCTGGTCTGGTCAGGTCATCTCACTGTAAATCTCCATCCTGCTTTGGACTCCGGATTCTCCACGCTTGTATTTGTTCATATGCTTGATTGTGGCATTACATATGTTTGCTAAGTAAACTTGATTTCCATTGTTTGATATGTGATCTGGTCAGGTCATCTCACTGAGCGTGTGGTTTTGCTCACCCTCCAATAGTCTTTGTGCAGGTATAACGTTAGCTGGGATTGGGTTAAGCATGAGTGAAGAGTGCTACATCAAAAGACCTTGCTGAAGATAGTTTCATAGATTATATTGGTCTCAAAGAACAACTTAGATAAATGGTATAATTGATTAAGATCTTGTATTTTATAAGTTTGATCTCAATTTCATTATTTGGTAGGGGATACTGATTCTCTGCGGTTCTGGCAAACTAAGGAAAATCGGAATCCTTAGTATTTATATAACATATTGGTATGACTACATGTAACAATTATAAAATGGAGTCTTGTAATATCTGACTTGCAAGACGGTTCTCATATTACGGGTGCACACGTGGTATGATGACTACAGGATGATACTACTAGGCCCTATTTTGGGGTGTGACAAAACACACTAAGCTCATAAGCTTATAACCCTATAGTTTCCTGTTGCAGTGCGATTATTTATGGCTATCCCCGAGACGCCATTTTCCTCAGGTACAGCTTTTAGAATTTAAGAAGCTTTTTGAAAAAGTCAGGACCTAAATGTTAGGCATAGACTTCTAGTTGAATCTCCTTAATCTTATAGATATATATATATATAATATGTTGTTATAAGAGACTTTTGTGGACCTAAAGACTCTTAGTATTTTGACAGGGGTATGCCCCTTAGATCTTTGTAATAGATTAATATTGGTTATAACTGTTATGATTTATATACTTATCGCTAGGTATGTTTTCTTAAGCTATTTCGATTCAAAATAAGATCCTCTACATGGTGAACGTAAGCCTTACATCCGTTGTCTAAACTCGTGGGATAACTAAGGATGTCATACTTGAGTTTAAATATCGAGTGTGGCAAACTATCACGTATAAGGTACCCTTTAGGGCGTGATGTAGAGTTTTCAAGTAGAATTTCTCCCAAAAGCTTCCCAAAAAGGCATGTGTCTTATCTAGGTAAAGGGTGATCTCGGGTACAAGAATAGATGAACCGGGTGTTAGTGATTGTGCCCTAGGCCAATTATTGGATATTGTCATACAAAGACATTTCTATTATATTGTTTGCATGTTTATTTTATAATAGGATGCATGTATAATTTAATTATTCTAAATGTCCCTAGATGCTCATTATTATGGGAATAATAATGAATTAAATCTAGTATGAGGTTTGACTGATAATCATGGGATGTTTATTTGTATGGAGATACAAATCAAACTCATAGGTACATGTTGGAGAACTATGTATTGGACTGACCTGCTTTGAGATCACTACATGGATTAGTGTCATAAGTGATTCTCAAAATAAAATGTCATCGTATCCTCAGACCTGAAATCACCATGGATTCCAACATGTGGAATATTATGTTTCAACTCAATCAAACATTATCTTTAACCGGATAATTATAAAGGTTGAGATTAGGCATAATGTAAATCATGTAGAGGAAGTTGCGTGATTAAGATGGGATTTGTCCCTCTCATTATGAGAGAGATATCTTTGGGGCCCTCAATGAGTGAGATTGAAAAATGCATGGCCATGCTCAAATGAAATGATTGTGTGATCAATTTGGGTAAACATAATGTCTTGCTAGAGGATGCTTATGTTTTTTTGACTAAAATTGTTTTAGGTCAACTGTCAACATTTAATGAACCTACAGAGTCACACAGAAAAGAACGAGTTAAAAGGATTATGAACTAAATTTAATGTCTTATGGGAATAATAATTTTTTATTATTAAGAATAATAATAAATTAAAGGATCATGGACTAAATTTAATACCTTGTAGGAATAATAATTTATTATTATTAAGAATAATAATAAATTATTACATTGTTATGTGCAATAATTATATTTTAAGAAATATTATCCCTAATTAGATTAAGGGTCACTAATGTCATTACTCATGTGAGAATGACATTAGTATAAAAGGCACATAAAGAGATCTCTTTAGGGTTAACGACTTATCTATTGACATTAGATTGGCAGAGAAAATCTACAAACCCTAAAGAGTGAAACACAAAGAGTTGTGTGTGAAAATCCCAATATCATCTAGAAATATTCTAGATCACGCTAGCACATTAAGGATCCTTTTGAAGAGTGCTTGTTCGTGTGGATACCATAGAGGGTATTGTGATTTTGCGGTACCAACAGATCCGATCTGTAAATTGATTTCATGTTTCAAGCTTTTAGAGGTACGAAATCAAACTATTTGTTTTGTTTTAATCTAATCAATACACATAGATACTAGGTTAGGGTTTTCTTTTTGAATTCCGCTACAAAAGATTTGATCTTTATAATTTTAAAACCCTATAAAAAGCCAACACCTGGGATATCATAAATCTATTAGGGTATAAGCAAGACTAGCTTAGTGAGAATATTCCCAAAATAACGTACTCAAACAAAATAATTCAAAAAAGTTATTGTTAAGCAAGCATATGAAAGGCAACATCTAAATGAGTAAATAATACATATGGTTAACGAAAAACTATATGTTTGAATGGATTTACGCCCTCCATTTAGGATTAAGGGTTTTAGGCCCACACAATAATAATTTAAAAATAATTTTTTTGTGGACTTTCAGGCTACTACGTACTACAAAAATTTGTAGATTTTTACGCTACTACTAACCACCACTACTATTCTCTCATCCCACCAAGGGTATAGCAATGAATGCAATGTGACTCACTTTGTGATATGCACGATCCAATTATTAAATTGGTTCTTAACATGCATATAAAATATCTTTGGGGTGATTAGGGAGATATACACCCGCATTTCAACATGACATAAGAGACAATAATTAATTTATCAACAATTCAAATTCCGATATACTTAGCTTATCTTTAACAACCATCACGATGACAACCATTACCCATAAAAAATCCCACACGCATATTCCATCTTTATCTTTTCCCTATTTCTAGTGCTTTTAATCTACAAGCACAAGCATAAGTACATAAAATATGGAGATAAACTCATTCGGCCATAGTGCACCTTAATCAAAATAATCTTTGGGATAAGGAACTTCAAACTTCTCCTCACCTAGATAAAAAAAAAAAAATGGAATGAGTATTTCATAGAGGTCCTATTTAAATTTCTAATTCTATTTTACTATTTGCGTTATTGCTCTCGGTTACAGAAGTTTCAATTTAAATTGGTCATAACTTATTCATTTTAACTTGGAATTTATCATATAAGTAGTTGTTTTCCACTCACTTCAAATGCTCCAATAGTTTCTAAAGTTATTTTTAACATTTAAGGTCATGGAGAGCCGGAATGGGGCGGTACATATTACGTCCTAAGCATTTTAGCCCTTGTTTTTCTTATATGTCCAAGGCTTACTTTATTTGGATACTCTATAATATGCATAAAAATACTCTTATTTTGGAAATAATTTATTATTGATGTTAAGTCATATTATATGCATGATCCCTAGTGATGTCGTGATGCGTGCTTAGCATAGCTTTGCGAATTCTAAGACTCTAAGAATGGAACACGAACTTCGACCCGATGAAATATCCAAAATAAAATTAGTAGTATAATTTGAACATTACCTTAGATTTGAGAATTCCACGAACCTTGGTATAAATTAATAAAGAAAACCATGATTCGTTGGCTGAGCAATCCTAAAAACCTCGATATAGAGATCTCGATCTTCTAGGAAATATCAACTAAGAACCTTAGTATAACAAAGAAAACAACAAGAATATCAAATTTTTGAAGAATTCACAAGCTCTCGAAAGAACTCAAAGAGGAGAATTTCTCTCAATGATTTCAATATCAGAAAAGTAATATGTTCTATACAAACCCTTACATTCCAATTTTATAGTCTTTTAGATAAACAAAAAGACGAATAAAAATAACACAATTAAAACACAAAAGCTTGGTGCAAGAGAAAGGCCAGCTATAAGTCGATGGCTTAAGGCTTGAAGGTTAGTATCTTTGAAAGAAGGCTGACAACATTGATTGTTGAAGGCCTATGATGTTGAAGGTCGACGTTGCTTAAAGAAGGCCGGTGGAGTTGATTTAAAGCCAGCGGTGTTGGGACTAAAGCAAGCAACTTTGGGTTGGCTTTAACCTGTTATTCCTTGGTACCATCCGATATAACGAAGTTGCTCGTATTTTCACCATTTCGTCCCACAATGTTGAACAACTTTATTTCTCCTTTCACAATCGATTCAATGTGCTTTGCTTGATCCTCCATGAAGTACTTGCAGTAACCATTGAACTCATCCTGAAGTTTCTTAACTCGATTTCTCGTGATCATGCCTCCAAGTACTTGAACTTGTTGTGGCAAGCTTGGTGCGATCGTATCTTTATCATGTCATTTAAAAATAAAAATTTTTAAAACAATCCTTCATAGAGGAATTAAAAAGTTAAGTTTAAGAAAAAAAGTTATTTTTAACCTTTTTAAACAAAATTTCAATTCTTAAGATTTTAAAAATGAGAAACTTATTTAGGAAGCATGGTCTTATATTTCTCTTAAGTTCATGAACATTTTGTTTCCATCAAAACTCATTGTAGTTATCCATAAACACATGCATTTATATCGTTGTTTGGGAGTAAAATTCCAACCTGTTATTAAGAGAAGTGATTTTTAAGTTTGAACTTGTGAGAAAAATTAATCACATGACTTGCTCTAAATTTTATTGTGATAAAGAGTTGTACATGTAATATAAAATAAAATTTTAGAAAAATTGGCATAACAAAGAATTGTCAACATTTATGTTGTTGGAAAATACTAACTTATCAAGCTAACAACAATTTTTATATTTTATAAAATTATTATGTAGTACAATAAAATTTAGGAACACAATCATAGCAAGAATGAAGAAAACAGGTAACAACATAAATAAAAAATTATGGGAGTTTTAGCTTGTTATCCAAACTTCTCTAGGAGTTGAATTTATTTCTAGTCACCATGATAAATAAAGTAAAGCAAGTGTAAATAAAATAAAATATAGAAGTCTTAGACTTTATCAAGGCTTCTCGAGACTTGAAATAATTTCAGTCTCATAAATAAATTTAAAAAAAAAGGAAACAAACATGAGTCTTAGACTTTGTCAAGGCTCTCCAAGACTTGAATTTTTCCAAATGTCCTTCAGACTTGAAATTGGACAAGTCCAAGATTAGAAAGTAACTAGTCTTATTTAATAGCATCAAATAAAAAGTTAGATTAGTGAGCATTTAGACTCTAAAAATTACACATATGTATATTATAGTATAAATGTTAAGTTAGTAACAAGAACAATATAAAAACATAAACATGAACATAAAGTTAAACATGACATGAACAATATGTGTCTTTACATTTCTATTCCTTAGCATATGCATCATGGGGATTTTATATGGAAATATAATATAAATATTTTTCATGTTATATAACATAATTTATGAAGGTGATTTAGTGTTTACCTAAGGTAAATGATGAAAGAAAAATTTAAGAGAACTAAGGAGGTGTGCGGTGTGTGTGTGTGTGTGTGTGTGTGTACAGAGGGGGAGGAGAGTGTTTGAGAATTGATTTTGAAAGAGTTTGTTATGGTTTAAAAAGTGTAGGTAAGAAATAAAGGTATTAGGGGGTATTTATAGAGATTTGATGTAGTCGTTTGATGAAATAAAAATAAATAAAAAAGAAAAAGAATTAGAGGTTTTTTTTTTGTTTGGGGGGGGGGGGGGGGGGGGGGGGGGGGGGGGGGGGGGGGGGGGGGGGGGGGGGGGGGGGGGGGGGGGGGGGGGGGGGGGGGTTCGTTGGTTGGTAGGGGGTGGAGTGCTGGTTGTTGGGAGGAGGGTAGAGGGAGATTAAATACTAATTTTAGAAGAGAAAAGTAATAAAGTGTAAGGAAAGTTATGTAAAAAGAAATATTGGAAAAGTAAATTATAAGAAATAGATGTGTAGGTTGTAAGATAATTTAATTACCGGTAGTAATAAAAATAGGTTATATTTGAAGTTTTTAAGGGTCATAAAATTTGTACCTAATATTTTTATGAATTATAATCATAATACAAGGCTAAACTGTTTGTTGTGATATTTTACCTAGTTTTGCATGTTGGTGCCCTGCTTTTGGAAATTGATCTTGTTCGGTCCAAAACAATTGAATTTTTGCTGAATCTAATCTTTTTAAGGCATAAGACAATATTTTTGAATCATAAACCAGGGTTATTACATTTTTATTATTTTAGGGTTTTAGGGGCGGTCCTGTCAGATTTGGAATCTCTAGAACTTAATTTTGACCTAGGTTGGTTTTATGGTTCCTATTTGAATTCTATCTCTATAATTTACACATAAAACTACTAAGAAATCTAGGGATTTACAGGTTTGAACACAAATCATGTTCAAAATAGAGGCATTGTATTATGTTATATAACATGAGTTCAAACATGGATTATGTTTAACTCGTTTTCAAAACAGATGCTTTATTATATAATAGGGATTCGCACGCAGGTCATGTTTAACCCATGTTCACCTACAAAAAAGCTTTTTAATATGTTATGAATCCTTGTCACTATACTTGCATTTTAAGTATCAAACTTACATCTAACATCCATCTATACTTTTAGAAATGAAATTCCTACCTAATCTCTTCGTATTTACACATTAACATAGAAAATAACAATAATATTCTAATTGGTTAATTGTAACTTTTCAATCCTCCCCTTCTTCCAAATTTCATAATTTTTTTACCTTGATAAATAAATCAACGGATTCCAATATTAAGATATACTAATCTATTTGTTGCATATAAGACAACACAAGACTTGCTATGAGATTTGTTAAAATTTCTTTCCAAGAATTCATCATTCGTCATGACTCTCAAACCTAAATATCAAAATCTCATTATCTACATGTTGTCTTGTCGAAAATGACAAAAAAAAAAAAAAGGAATGGAACACCAACTTACCTTTAATTTGTGTTTAGGATTCACCAAGATTTTAAACAACAATTAAGAAGGAAAAGAAGAAACTGCAATAACGCGAGAAAAAATAAATAGCAATTACATTAAATTGGAACTATAAATACGTTTTTCGCCAATGTATTCATTAGATTTTGTGATGGATATAATTACCCTTCTTAAAAGAAAAAATTACAATTTTTCCATTTTGAATAAATTTACTTATGTTATTTTAAAAATGATTCAAAGTAATCTCACTCCACAAATGTTGATTACACATGATCAAAATTTTTCAATCATGATGCAGTAAGTTAACACTAGAATATTAGGGTGTAGCATCCTAATGGTAGTATGGCCTGTAAACTTCTTGATAGGAACTATGATTCTATTGGTCTTATCATACAAGCTAGAGTTAAGGGAATAAAAAATTTAGTTTAGCAAGTCCAAACATCTAAAGATGAACATGATTCTTTTTATAAATATTTGATTCATTTTGTATGGAAATACAATTTGGCTTGTATTAGAATTGAAGACAAGAAGGAGCTATGAGAGGGGATTGTTCAGATGTGCACATAGGGGTGCCCACTAATTGTTTCTAAGGTCATGGGACGCATTGTGTTAGAGTTGATGGACGACAGAGACAACTACACTATCGACCACAACCCATAGCTTGGATTATTTTTACTTAAGAAGTGAATGAGAGAGGGTCACAAAAGACCATTGTTGGCCCATAGCTGCGGCTAAGGTCATGTGAGACTAGAAACTAGTTGACGTTTGGAGCTAAGAGGATCACACCCTTACCCATGGCCTATGCTAAAGGCCATGTTAAACTAAAGTTTGCTTTGGCAAGGACCCAAGGAGTCCATGTCCTGTGGCTTAGACCATTGAGTAGCTTGATGAGATTTTCAGTTGTTTTTATTTTTATTATTTTATTAAAATAAGTTATTATTCGACTATTTTATCCTTTAACCTAATTGTGGGATATGAAGGGATTTTATTAGGACTTGTTTAGAATCTATAACACTTTTTTAATCTTGAACACACTTAAGAGTTTCTCAACTTTTCTTTCTTTCATTTAATATCATCAGTGATTAAAACTTTTTGTTGTTTTTATCAATCGTGCCTCATGCATATTACAGTGGTTGAATAAAACAACTAGCTAAATCTTTTTCTTGGTGCATAATATTATCGAAACGAATCGTTCATATCCTTTACTTTCGATTTTATTTAAAACCTAAAATTCCAAATTTATAATAATACATTCTTACAAGAGCTAACTGAGAGAGTCCATGTGAATGAATCGCATAAAGAGTTCATGTGATACCACTTCTTTGTTTATGATTTGCAAGTGGTTTCTAAACGGTAGCCTATGGTTTTCCAATACTATGCTTCATAAACTAGCTATTGGAAGCATTTACTGCAAGAGCAAAAGGGAGAGGAAAGAGGCAACAACCAAATTTCTTGAAGGCCTATAAGTAAGGGTTGGATAATAGAATTTAAGAACTCAATTGGCTCATTAAGTGGCCTTAATTTCCATGTATCAATCTTTCTATTGAATTTGCTCTTGGTTTATCTTATAGAGTGAGAGCTGAGTAGTATCATTTGTTATATCATTTGCTAATCCTTATAAGGCACTACTCAAGAAGTTTTTAAGTGATTTAGTGAGAATGAAATTTGTGTTTTTATGTCTGTGATTTTAAATTATAGAAGGCACAACTTGAGTGTGTTATTGTGTGATTATTACAGCTCATTGGGAGTAATAATTGATCAATAAAGCTTGGTGTGAAATCCATAAATGAGGCATTTGTGTGATCATGGATACTAGAGGATGGACTGAACTCCACATTAAAGTATTGGCTTGTTTTACTCTATGGTATATCTCTTTACTTATTGCAACTTACTTGTTATTGCTTGTATATAGAATTGTTTAAATTTGTTAAATTGCATTATTTAGATATTAGATTTGTAAAAGAAGTAAAAGTTATTACAAATTCCAATTCGCAACCCTTGCCCCCCTGCCCCCCTCTCTTGAGTTTTAGCCTAAGTGTTTAATCGGTTTTACAACCCTTACAATTAATACAAACTGAAGTATCATAGCCAATATGGATATTACCTTCCAAAAACATTTATAGGTTCAAACATCTTATTAAGATTGGTGTATGCTGTTTGAGTTCCTATATACTTTTATAAAAATTTACCTATATGTTCCATCATTTTTTAATATCTACACAACACAAATAAACAAAGCAATAAAATATATTTTCTCATAAAAAAAAAATCAATCAATTTAAATTACTAAAGTCTAACTTGCATAGAAATCAAATAATAATAAACATGTAGCTGATATATGCAAAATCTTAGATTTCCAATTCCTAACATAATAAAAAATAAATCTCTTATTAAAACATATTCATAGAGAAAGGCATCACCTAAATTCTATCTTTTGTATAAAATTTAAATCACCTAAATGCTAATCTCACAATTCACTATCGTTAACGTATACAAGATCACAAACGTGCTTTATGAGCAATCTATTCATAATATGATAGATTGATTATGACAATCCTTACCTTTAACAAATTTGTAATCTATTGCATTAATTTCCTCAGTTCTTTACAAAGAAAAACACTCTACAACTATTAATTTACCAGTTGAATCTTAAGAATTCAAAATGTAAGAGTATCATTTGATTCTTACATTTTGTGTGAGTTATGGGCTCCTTAGGTTTCAAAGTAATGCTATTCTCCTTCTCAAATTCCTAAAAGGAGGAGAAAAGGTTATAAAAGGGCCTATGCAACATGGAAACTAGATAGCTGATATATAAGATAGGATGGGTTTAAAGACAAATGACTCAATTGCCCTTCGTTTATAAAATGATTTTAAAGGTATTTCACAATAATTTATTCAATATAAAGAATAAGGTTATACATAAGGAATTGTGTAATATGAAAAGCATACGTACAATAAAAGACGTTAATTATGAAATTGTTGGGGGAATTTAATAAAAAAGAATAGATCAAACTAGGTTAAGTATTAAATAATCACACAGTTACCATATCCAAACCAGGAAGTTGACTTAAACGTTTGATTGACTTAAGGATCAATAGATGGAACTAGGTCAAACTAAAGGTTGACTTAGGGCTACTAAAGGTATATATAAAAAAAGACAGATTATATTTTCATTATCAATTGTAAAATGGTAAATGTTAAATATGGTATCTGAACTTCGCATGAAAATTTAATTTAGTATCTTAACTTTAAAGTAATCAATTTAATACTCATTCAAACTTTTTGTGGTTATTTCATTACCTAATTAACACCATTTGCTCTATTTGTAGATGTAAAATAGGTAGTATACACTGCTTAACACTGATAAACCGTTTCTTTTACGTTAAGAAATAAAACAAATAGTATTAATGAGGTAGTAAAAAAACCATAAATATTTTGATTGTGTATTAAATTGACCACTTCAAGTTTAGGTATCAAATTTAATTTGTGTAAAATTTAGATACTAAATTTGGCATTTTCCCATTATAAAAAGCATGAAGTTAGAATTAATCGCAAGTTTAAATAAGTAACATGACTAGTTACAATAATTAGTAAAAAAATTAGAACTTTAGTAACCTCATTTTTTATTTATAGTGTGACTATGTATAATTTTAATTAGAAGAGAAAGAAAAGTAATGTAGGTTTTAAGGGGACAAAAAACTATGAATACCATAGGAAATCTAAATTTTAAATGTAATTCTTTATAAAAGAAATTTAATACTTTATTGTAATCAATACTCCATAATATATTGATATGACTTTTTGGTCTTATAAATGGACTTTTAGTTGGCAAAAAGTTAATGTTGTTAAACTTAATTATTTATATTTGACTAAGTTAGAGAAAGATGGTTGATGAATAGTATATATGACTTTTTGTCAACATTTAATTTAGAAGATTTTTTAATATTTAGGTAAAAATTGTGTTGATATAGACAAAAGAGCAGAGATAGATTTAGAGGGGGGTTTAAGGAATGGCAAAGGCATACATAAGAAAAAAGTATATGTGTTAACATTTATAATAAAATAAGTGTGGCTCCCTTAATCATATTTTTTTGTGCCCATCCTTGCAAAAATATACAATCACAGATAAATATGAGAAAAAATTGTTGATATACAAATTCATCAAAAAATTATTTACACAAATACTAATTACATGAAAAAATAATCACCAAAATAATAATGCAAAATCGGGTGTATAAGATGCAATTTTTACTTTTTCTATTTATGTCACACATCTTACATATAATTTTTTATGATTTTTAGGAATATAATGAAATTTTCCATCTGTAAACCACATGTTAAACATGCAATTTTACAATGTACTAAAGTTTCAAAATCGCATGTTAAGCATACCGTTTATTTCTTAAAACCAAAATCAAATTCCTTAAATGGGATTTTGTGTTGGTATTTTGGTAGTTGAAATAATATGATTTGTATTTAGGTAATTTATATTTGAAGGATTGGTGGACTTATGTTAGACCCCAAATATGATATGAGAAGGAGACAATACTTATGGAAGATTGTTGTTTAGCTTCATAACCTTTCTTTTAAAAGTCACACATCGTTCATGACTAATAGTAACTTAAAACTATAAAACCTATATAAGGCTACTCTCACATAAGCTAATAATAACCAAGCCATTGTATATGGCTAGGATTTTAATCTGAAATATCCAAAAAAAAAAAAAATATTTCAATGCATAATTAAATTTAATATTGTGTGTGTGTGTGTGTGTTGATCAACTAATTTTGAAATTTTGTTAAGTGTTTAGTTGAATAGAATCTGATGGGTTAGTGTGATTTAGTATTAGCAGTGTATTTCATGATTAGTGTGTGAATGTGTTATGTATGTTTGATGTTGTTTAAATAATATTTATTATATACAAATATGGTCATAAGTTATGTGTGTTAAAAATAAATATGATGTGTAGTGTGAATTGATATTTATACTGCTTGTTTGTTTTGAGCATGTGAAGCTTAAGTTTTCAAAACAAACCTAGTCCAAATTAAGCCTTAACAGATTTTGAAGGCCAAAACCCAAGCCCACACACACAAAACACAAGCCCAAGCCAAATCACACAAGGTAAGTTTTGTACGCTTTCATGGTTCTTTATTTCTTGTGTATTCTCTATAAGGATGATTTCTTGTTCTAATAAGTTTTTAATAAGTGAATGATTTTGGTGAGTTTTGTTGATTAATAGAGCTAAATAGGTTCTTAAAGTGTGGTAAAGGAGTATAAGGAAGTGTTGGAGTTGTTTTGGAAATGTATAAGTTAGTGTGGTTGTGTGTGTTTCATGTTGGATACGGAAGTTGTTAAATGCTTGAGAAGTAGTGTTTATATGCATTTGAAGTTGTTGGTTATTGGAAGTGCTTGAAATAGTGTAAGTTGTTATAAGTTCATGCATGAGTTGATGAAATTTGGAGATGAAGGATTTGATATAGGTTGTATGATGTGGTGAGAGTTGTTTGATGTTGAGAAGTGAAGTTCATATATATCTTGAATTGTTAAGTACATGTAGTATGTTTTATGATGCTTGTATAGTGTTTAGAGTATTGTAAGATGTGTGAAAAAGGAGCAAAAACAGACTTTGAAACAAGGAAAGTTCAAAAAACTTCAAATTCCTTGTCAAACGACCTTTTTGGAATAGTGTATGGGTCATACACCCCTTGAAACGACATATATGGAAGGATGTTTCACTTTCTAGAGCTTTTTCTACATTTTCCTTGGGTTTAAATGGCCTATATGGAAGGGCATTTCACTTTTTTATCTTTTATGCAAAATTATTTCAGACTTGTACCTCAGCCTTTGTATTTACGTTGCCGACCTTTGAGCCAGCATACCTTAAAAAAATTAATTAAATTTTTTGTTATAATTTTATTACTTTATATGTGTTTCCTTATTTATTGCTTAGTTTTTGTAATTAAGTAGAAAGCCTATATAACCTTATTGTATGTATATATGTTAAGTTATTCTTTTTATGAGTTTCTATTTGAATTTGTTAAATGTCAAAGGGCAATATTCAATTAAGAGATAGTGATGTTTGATATGCAATTGTTTGAAATGTGATTAATATATATATATATATATATATTTTGTATGAATATGAATTATATGTTGATTTGAAATTTACTTGAGTTTGATAAGGGTAATGAATTAGTGTATAAATATGACTTAACAATATTTTATATGAAATGGTTTCTTTGATAGATTTCCATACTTAACTGAGTTCGAATACCGGTCTTTTGCCTAACAATCCTATTTATCACGATACACAGTAACTTGGTTGTTGTTTGCTTAGGATAGGCATATCCTAAGTTGATCTTAATTAAAGAAGGTTTTAAAAGTGTTTGTATTGGTCGTGCTTTTCGCCATTGAATCTAGTCCGAGGAGTAGCAATCTTGTCATGATGCAATGATGGTAGTTAGGCACTTAGACCACATTGTCACGATGCAATGAATTGTCTTTTACCATGATGCAATGGTGATTTATGAGTGGCTAAGCGGGTAACGATAGAGTAAATATTTAGGGTAACATTTGCTCATTCTTAAGGTGAAATAATAAATTTAGTTCATGTTTATGGGACCAGTTGAACTAGATGATATTATGAATTAAGTTAAGTAAAGTTGTGTAATAGTTGTTAACTCTAGATGAGATTACTACTCTGTTTCTATAGGTATAGGAGTTATAGGTCTTCGACAACCTATGATAACCCCCTAAGCAACTGTTGTCACTCAAGATCCCTAGGTCCCTAGGATTGCAATCGGAGTATGAATACCCTAGTGTTGTTTTAATCACTTAATCAAAGATAACTAAATTATTGATTGTTGCATTGCATTTAACTTAAGTGTGCTTGCCACTTTGTATTTGCTTGTGTTATTGTGTACCGGGCCTTTGGCTCATGTTGCTGCCTTGCAAGTGATGTTGATGATATTGCTATGATGATATGGGTTACGGGATAGATTGGGAAGCCTACTTGGATGAGTGGGATGGCTAGAAAACCCATGTGCAAACCAAGATGTTTTGTTCAAGTTTTCTTAAAGACTTTGAAGATGAAATGTATTTTTATTATAAGCTTATTATTAAAGCCTTGGTTTGTAAAATAAGATTTTAAGTTTGTTTTTATGCTTTGTTCGTAAACAAGTTTTGTATCTTTGAAATGTCACATGTTGACATTAAGGTTCTTTGACTTTTGTAAAGTTGACCTACTAATGTATTGAGTAGTTTCATGTTAAAATTATATGTTTCTAAACATGTTTAAACAAACAATTGATACAAACATCTTTTTTATGGCATACCTTACGTATAATACTTAAGTGTTTTATAATACTTATGTATTATAAGTGGTTGAGGATTTGGTATGCCTAATTATGGGAAGTAGGTAGGCCAAGTCCTTACATAATCATGGAAACCCATGTAAATGGAAAAATGTGGATGTCACGCCCCAATGGATATCCTAAACGTGACAGCTCGCCGTATACAATATTAAAACTTGAGAATGACTACCTGATTAACTCAAAAACTTTCATATTAGTATAAGGCATACGTTCACAATAAAGGGAGATCGGTGGAGTTATACATTTTAAGACAATGGCAGGGAAATTCAAGGCAATACTACTATGGTTCATCTAAATAAAAGGTCTTACAACTTCTATGGGGCATCCCCAATAAATCTCCAAAGTAACTTAGTCTTACAAAGACAAATAACTAAAACTAGAATATTTTAAAGGAAATCTAATCTAAAGCCTTCAAATAGAATACATCTTAAAGCTTTCCAAAAGCATATATTCTACCTGGACGGTCAGGATCGTCTTAGGTGCGAAAACAAAGATCTTGCAACATCATAAATCTATTAAGGAATAAATATAACTAGCTTAGTGAGATAATCCTTATACAAAAGTACTCATAACAAACAATCAAACAAGTCCATTAAACAAACATATGAAATGCATCAACCATATGATCAAACAATACATATAACTATTCGATTTCGTATGTAGAATGGATTTATACCTCCATTCCCATGAGGGAATGCTTTGAATGGGTCACAATCAACCTCCTTGAAATTTGCGCACACGTCTTGGGGCATCAATCAACCGTACTACTAGTTTGCAGGCTTTCCTTACCCAAAGCGATCGATCTAACTCGGTTACACCATGAGGTCATATTCTCCGAATGTCCTAATTCCTCAAGATGTAGCTAAGCAGCTTACTTTTCCGATCCCACGCTGAGGAGTAGTAGCAAAATGCAAAGATAATATTCTAAGTAATATGCATGAGAAATTTAGTGTTAAGGAATTTCTTATCCAACATTAATCCATTTAAGGCGATCAATCAATATTTGCATACACAGCAATATACATAAAGGTAATTTATATTAGTTAACCAATCGGACTCCGATATACTTTTCATTTATTTATCACAAATAATAAATCACATACATAGTTTTTATGATAAACCCATGCATATCAATTTTTATCTTTTCTTAATATCTAGTGTTCTATTCTACAAGTACATACAAAACATAAAACGTGAAGGAAAACTTACTCGGCCATTACAATCTCTATCAGCTGAAGTAATCTTCAAGAAAGCAAAGGTCCTGGTACTCCTCAACTAAACAAAAGAAATACCCAAAATGAGTATTTTATCCAAGTTTTACTTAAACCATCTAAATCTATTTTATCATTTTCATCAAAATTCGGATGGCAAGAAATTCCACTTGGAATTTTGCATATTATATATGGTTTTCTACCTACTCAAAAAAGATATATTTATTTAAAAGGTTATTTTTGTCATAAAAAGCCATTTGGGTTTCAAAATGGTATGGCACAAAACTATTATGAAAATTCCAACTGTTAAAATATATATTTTCCAAGCTTTTAATTAACCAAAAATCCCATAGCAAATACATAGATATTTATATAGTTTTTAGTGTTTGTTAAAGTGTTGGTATGAGTTCTTTTAAATAATTTAAAAAAAATTGTATAGCAAAGAATTATCAACATTAAGATTTAATAATAAATTTATTTTATTTTGAAAAAGTAAAAGAGCTTTATAACTATGTTTTGAAAAAAAATAAAAAAAAGCTTTACATAATATTAACTCTTAAGTCTATGATGAATTTATTTGAATTTTTGAAAAGGATGTTGTTAAATTATAATCCTAAGTTTTAAATGGAAACTTTTTCTTAAGTGCCAAAATTATTTTTGTAAGGATTTTAGTTTTAAATTTTTTTGAAAAGAATTCCTTCTATTTAGATAACAACATAGTGATTATGCATGATCATGAGCATATAACTATATTACATAATAACTCATATGGAAAAAAAGGGATGTAGAAAATTAAAAAAGCAAAGGGACGTATAAATAAAGTCAAGTATTAGAAGTCTCAGCTTTCATCAAGGCTTCTAGACTAGATAGACTAGTTCTAAAAAGAAAAGCAAGAAAAAAAAAAAAGAAAATTATGGAGTCTTAGATTGTTATGAAGGCTCCTTGGACTTAGATTATAGACAAGTCCATAAATAAAAGAAAAGAAAAGAAAGGAAAAAGAATTTATTTTGACTTGATAAGGACATGTCTAAGACTAGAAAGACTAGTTTTAATAAAATTGTTAAAAAATAAATTGCAAAGCAAAATAAAAAAGTTATATTAGTAAGCTTATATACTTTAATAAATAAATAAATATAAATATACTTAGTAATATATATGAAAGTTAAATTAGGAACAATAAATAAAAATAACATAACAACAACAATAAAATTATTTGAACATTGTTAAACAAGATAGGAACATATTGTTGTTTGCATAAAAACCCATAGGTTTAGGAAACGCATACTATGGTCATGTTATGTTAACATGAATATAAGGAATATTTTCATAAGAAAAGTTTACCTAAGGTAGAGAAATGGATGGTGGAAGAAATAGAAGTTGATGTTGTTAGAAGGTAACGATGGTGTGCGAATATGAAAAAGTTGGGAATGAATTTTTAGAGAGAGAATTTGTTATAGTTGTGTTAAGGTAAGAAAGTGTGGGAAGAGAATGAATGAGAGAGATATTTATAGAGTTTTGGAGTAGAAATTATGGGTAATTAAAATAAATGAAAAAGAAAAGAAATGAAGGGAAAGAGAGAAGGAAGTGGACGGCAATGTAGGATGGGGAGAGAGAAGAGTGATTAAAAATTAACTTTAGAAAAAAAATAAGAGAAGTTTAGTAATATGTAATATAGAATTTTTATGGAAAAAAAGAAAATTGTAAGAAATAGATATATAGGTTATAAGAATAGGTAGTAAGAAAATGTAGAGATAGTGAAATAGTAATGAATAGTAAATGAATAGTAGACTAGACAATTTAAATACTGATAGTAAGGAAAATACGCGTAAAAATATGATATATGATATTTTTAGTAACCAAAAAACTATAAAACTGATATTTTTGGAATTCTTATATTATTACGAGTCTAATCGTGTTATCGGAATATTTTTACCATTCAGTTTACCAAGAAACAATTTTTGAAATCTATTTCCTATCAGATTCAAAACAAAAAAAAATTATAAATATTATCTTTTAAAGCTTTCTTATATAATTTCGAACTATAATTCGAAATTATCTCATTTTTATTATTTTTAAGTTTTGTATGCGGGATTGCCGGATATAGACTCATTAGTTCTAACACAGAACTAGGTTGACTTATAGGATTTTGGTTCGACTTCCGGTTCTTAGGGTTTGCTTATAATTATCATAGAATCTACGGGGCTTACAATGGACAACCAATGGATATGCTTATTGTTTTAGTTTTTATACTTTATGTTTCTCTTTCCTTTTCACTAGAGCATTTTTGACTTGATGAACCTGATTGGGTTGCTCAAGTGCTAATTAAGCCGGTAGGATTACCTAAGTGTTGAACATGTGTGTTCAATATAAATTTTGATAAGGAAATAAATTACATAATTACTCATTTGATAAATTTATGTTACACTTGGTTAGCAAAACTTATGTGTAATGTGATATAGTTATATTTGCATAATGGTCTAATCAAGTTAAAGTAAGTAGTCTAGACCTATGCAAAACCTCTATTATTTTTGTGTAAGCTAGCATAGCAAACCTAGACCTATTGAGAAAGTTCTGGATCTTTTAAGCACATAATGCCTAAGTGGTGCAAAATACTCCAAATAGTCCGAACCAGTTGTAAGAGGTTTGAAGCAGTTGCAAGACTTTGGACTAGTTACAAAAGGTTTGAGCTTGTTACGTTTTTCAACTAGCTATTGAAGTATTTAATGTTGGATGAATTTGGTGGTTTTTGGTCAACAGCTAAATCTTTATGAAGCTTATAAATACAAGTGTTTGGACGGGTGGAGGGAGTAAAGAGAGCTTATTTATTGCTATTCAATTCTTGTATAATTCTCTCAAAGCCTAGTTGAGTAGTGTTAGTTTCTTTCTTATTTTGTAAATTCTTGTAAAGTACTGCTCATGTATATTGTTATTGTTTATTTGAGAGTTGTTGTGAGTAAAAGTTATGGCTAGCATGCAAGTGTTATTTGTTGTTTGAAATAAAGTGGGTGAGTCCTCTATTGAGAGAGGTATTTGTATGTGATGTAGAGGTTAGGGAGGGTCGACTCCACATTAAGTCCTGATGTTATCTTCTATAACCTTATCTCTTTATTTAGTGCAATTTTTATTGTTGTTCATTTGATTTATTGCATTAACTAGGCATCAAAGGTTTTAAAAAGCTCAAAATTATTGTTGATAAACACAATACCACACAACCCCACCCCCCCCCCCCCCCCCCCCCCCCCCCCCCCCCCCCCCACGCCCTTTCTCTTTCTTTCCCCTTCTTTTTGTGTTTATTCTAGGTGTCATATAGGTTAACAATTGGTATCAAAGTAGACTCTAGGCTAAAGTGCTTAACTGCATTTAGGGTATAAAAACATGGCTAGTAAACACTGTAGGGTTTTAGAGGATTAAGCAATAAAAAGGCCATCATTCTAACTAGTAGTAATTTATGGCCTAACTAGAAATGTCGAATGAAATTTTTTTTTAAAAGTACAAAATTTATCTTTGTGGAGTACTGTTGAAAATGATCATAAATCATAGAAGGCAATTATGCAAGTAACTAAATAAAGAAGAAAAAGTTCAATTAAATGAAATTGTAATGGACATATTATATTATGGCTTAAATGAAATGATTTACTAGAATTCGCACATGTATATCAACTAAAGAAATTTAGGACAATTTACAAAATACTTATAAAGGCTCATCTAGAGTAAAAGATACTAAAATGATCTTGTTGTGTACAAAATTTGAAATTTTAAATGAGATCTAATAAAACAATTGATGAAATGCATACTAGATTCATAAATATATTGAATCAATTTATATTCTTGGCAAGAATTTGACTAATATTGAAATCAACTCTAAACTTCTTGGTTGTTACCAAAGGAATGGGAGGCGAAGCGGAAGAGAATATAATAAGGTCATGATTTGAGCTAATTATCAAAAAAGCAACTTCTTGGTGCTCTGAAAAACCCATGGGAAGATCAAAAGACAAATGAAGAGTCAATTATGAAAAAATGGCTCTCAAAGCCTCTTGCTCACAACTTTAGTGAACAAGAAGAAGTGAAAAAGATATGATGGGGAGTTAGATAAACTCATAAGAAAATTTACTAAGTTTTTCAAGGTAAACAAGAGGATGAAGAAAATGGATGATGCCTACACATCAAAATAAAAAGAGGAAGATATTACTTGCTTCAAGTGCAGTAAGTCGTGCTACATCAATAATATTGCCCCAATACCAAGAAGGGAGCAAAAGAGGGAAGAAAAAAAATGAGTAAAATTACACGGAATCAAAATATTTGGGGCAAGTTCATTTGAGGTCACAATGTTAGGAAGTAGAACAGTTGAGATCATCATTGACATATGTCACAATGTGACGGATCTTTAGAGTTTTAAATTAAATTTTCTCATATTGACATGTGTCAATGGTACGTTAATTGATCAACTTCCATGAACATTGTGACCTCAAATGAACCACACGAAACATTATGACCTTCATATATAATTTACCTAGGAAAAAAGCTTTTATGGCTACTTGGAGCAATGAGAACTCTACCACTCTAATGAGGACTTATCACGCCTCCAAATAGGGGGCATAGTAGGATTAATCTAAAGCTATCATATCACGTATGCACCTATAACATGAGAGCCGTCTTAAGTCAAAGTGTACAAGCCTCTATTTATTTATCAATATTTATAATATAAATGATATATTATATTACTGGATTTCGACTATGGAGTCCAATTTTCCAATTTCTACCAAGATCGCAAAGAATCGATATCTCCTACCAAATGGTGAAAATGGGTTTCAAACTATAAATTACAATTTCAATTATTATAAAATTTATCTAATTTACATTCTAAGTTTACCATATCCTATATCTATCTTCAATAGAGTTTGTTGGAGAAGCTCTCTTCACACATTCCTAGCTCAATCCCAGCTAGTATTTATCCTGCACAAAAACTATTGGGGAATGAGCGAACCATGGGCTCAGTGAGATAACCTGACCAAACCACACATCAACCAATAATAAACAAGTATAATTATCAATCATATGCACATTACAAGCTTGAATGATCTAGAATCCAAAGCAGGATGAATATTTACACCCTCTCATCGGGGTTGAAGGAACTCGATACTATGGCCCACCTACCTAGGAGAGACTAAGCATATAGGAAAGTCGTGATCCTCATTGTAGTTATCTCTTTACACTTTAGGCACTCAATTCATGTTTTAAGCCTTAGAAACTCCACCAAGTGTTAGTCATTTCATAGCGATACTATGGGTGGCATCTTTCATTACCAGTTAGTTCCTATGGAATTGATGGAACAAAGGTAATCTTGTGTAGAACTAATAGCCTCTTGCCTAGAAAAACCAAGCATTACCAGAGAACCGAAATACTAATACGTAGTAGGCTGCCACATCTTCAAATACAGTTTATGTAAATCATGTGATGCATGTCCATTTCATTTATAGTACAAAAAGTCGTTAATCAAGTTTAAGGTGATCATACAATTTACAGACAATCATCAACAAGCTTCATACAACATTTATCATACAATAAAATTATCACTTATATTATGATAATTTGTCATTCCATCATACACCACGCATCATGCATTATCCCCAATCCCGCATGTATATTAATTGAATATATATTATTCCAAAAGCAACTATACTACAAGCACAAACAATATGATAAAGTCAAGTAACTCATCTGTGGTTCTTGCTAAATTGTTGTATAAGCTATCGGAAGTCCGGGAATTGATCTATTTTCCTATGAAAGGAAATAATAGAGATTCATTATTGGACTAATTCTGTAAGAGAAGTCTTTCTAGAATTAAAGGCGCTGATCTCATTCGCCGGATATTAGACTAAGCCCGTTATATTAATTATTGCATCGTTTAATAATTTAATTGAATCCTTATAGGTGCATAACTATTCCATATCGGTATTTGATACAGTTTTTATTAAGGTTTTAATCCCTATAGTAAAGAATATTTATCTGTTATTTGTTTTCATTTTGCTTCTCTTGGTTTTAATTGCTATCTATATTTTAATTTAAGGAGTTTGTCTTTTTTTTAAGTCCTACTGCTCTTAGCAAAAGATTTTTATTTATTAATTCTTTGCCTGTCAACCTTATCTATCTCTTAAATTAGTATTTTTATTTATTTAAGAGTATGTTCTAGTATCTATACCTTTCAAAAATTATTTTAATAAAATCGTATGTTTATGGAGTTTAGATATATCAAATTTTTATTATACTTCAATTTCATTTTTATTGCAAAACAAGCTAAGTTTAATATGATATTATCAGTAATATTAGTTTTGAAATGTTAATATCAATATTAGTAGTAAATAAAGGTATAATAATAACAACAATTTTCTTAGTATTAGTAAATAATAATATTAGTGACAAAATAATAATAGTATTGATGATAGTATAAATATAGTGATATTAATGTAAATAATAACAGTATTGATAATCCTAATGATTCGTGATGAAAATATCAATAATATGGAATACTATAAGCAGTAGTAATAATAATAACAATAATCATAATTATATTAATAGGAATAACAGTAACATTAATATCGGTTTATTAAGAGTGAAAACTGAGTGATTTTCCAGTTTGCGATTTTTTATTCGTTTTAAATCCGATTTTGCTGTATAAATAGTCGATTTGATAGTACTCTTCGAGTACTTTCTAGTAATGGAATTATTTTTGAGAAAAGAGACTTGTACAATTTTAAATTTTTGAAACATATGTACATTTTCAAGTGAATCATGATAACTGTCAAAACTTGTTTTGATGATATCTAACTCATTTCTAGTCTGTTTTTGACGAAAATATAGTCATTTTCATAGTATTTTCAGAGTAAAATCCATTAGTGGTGTTATTTTTATCAAAATCTTCAAGATGGTGAAAAATATGCAAACAGCTTTGTGGCGCGTGAAATGTTAACAGCAGTATGTCAAAATTTGTTTTTATGATATCTAATCCATTTCTTATCCGTTCTTAACAAATGAATAGTCGATTTCATAGGATTTTTCATGTTCTTTCCATTGGTGGGGTCATTTTTAGCTTATAACAAACACATAAATACAGTTTATTCAATCTTCCTAGTGATTACATGAGTTATCTAAAGTTCAACTTAGTTTTGTTGTAGTTTAGGTATGGTTTTGGTTTTTTCTTTCTAGGATTTGAATTTCTACACTTAAAAATCTTCAATTTGATGTATTGATATCCTAAATAGTCTAAATATCATCAACATACTATTAGATCAATTTTGATAAATTTATAAGACAAATTCCTATAGATCAACATAATGAATATTTGAACTTAATATGATCCTTACCTTGATTGGATGATAGATGAGGTTTAGTTCCTCCTTGATGAGAATATTGATCTAAAGAGGAAGGTAAGAAGATGAGTAACTAAGGAAAAATTAATCTAGCTAACTAGCATATATATTTATTTTATTCTCGTACCTTGTTGAGCTTAGATTCTAACTTGGATTTATGGCATATCAAGGGTTATTTGAGTTGGTCTCTTGTTGTTATTTGGAGTAGTTAAAGTGGGATTTTGGTTGTGGTTGGCAAGGATTGATGTTTAGATAATGCTATAGGATATAAACAAGGGATACACTTTTATTTTTGAAGTGTTTAAACAAGGTTGAACAAGTGAGCAAGGAAGAAGTATTTCAAATTCATAGTGGCTGTTTAGAGAAAATTTTGGATTGTGTTTGGGGAGATTTTGAGTTGGTTTTGTAGCCAAATTAAGCCTATATGTATATACTAATGTTAAGCTAAGATTTAGGTATAAAAGAGGGTGTTTTGGACTTGGAAAAATACAAGTTCCACCTATTTTTCTCAGGTGGAAATTCTGATGCAAATTTGAGGACGATTTTTGGATGAATTTTTATCAAATTGATGGCTGATTTTAAGGGGCATTAATTGTATTTTTTTGCTAGTTACTTAAGGTCATTTATGAGTGTAATTTAGGGGCTCAATTTGCACAAAAATCAGATCCAAATTGAACTAGAATTCATGTGAAAATAGAGGCCAATTTCCATTTTTTCTGCTGCAGTTTCTTTGATGTTTTGCCATGTTGGTTTGCATGGATTTTTGACCAAATCTCTCTTGTTATTTTCTAGCCAATAATTGGTGTTTGAAGTATACATTTAGAGGCTTTTAATTGGTGCTTATTTGGTAAAAAAAATCAACTCAAGCTAAGTCTATATTTTGTCTAAAACAGAGTTACAATTTGCATGAAGGATGCTGTAGTTTTTTCTTAGAAAGTTGAGCCATTTGCAGCTTAAATACAAGTTAAATTGAACTAAAATTGTTGTGTATTTAATGTTGATCTTATGTGTGGTTTGTATATTGGTTAAAATGTCATTTTCAAGTTGAATATATGTGTTTGAATTACACACATTTGCTGGACGGAAATCAATGTGAAATGCAACCGAAATTTTTCCAATTTGTACCTTATTCTCCTTTGTCCAGCTTGAAATTCTGCAACCGAATTCTTCCTTGTTCACATGGTCTTCTCCTGTTGCATTGTGGAGAATTTTCTCCTCTATTCTGTATGTGAAGAACTGCAACCGAATTCCATATGTTCCCGCTTGAAGAACTGCAGCTGAACTCCTCCTTTGCTCAACGTGAAGAATTATGCATCATATGGCTCTGTTTCCAGCATGAAGGTTGAAACAAATTTCCTCCTCTGTAGCAACTGAATCCTTCCTCTATTCTAGATTTACAATTCCAGCGAGATTCCAATTTGCAACGTTTTCTTTTTTTTTTTTCCTTCTTTTATTTTTTTGTTTGATTCATATCGTTAACTAAAATATTTTATCAAATATTAATTTATATATGTATGTTTATAACAATTAGGTAAGAGTTTTATCGAACTAAAATTTTCTAAGTTACTACAGAACTCTAGATTATTTATATATTCAAATTTTTAGTTTAAAGTTTACACAATTAATTATTTTTAGTATTTTAACTTACACAATTAAATTTTTCAAATTCAATAAATCGATTTTAAAATTAAGTCTTGACGAATTCAAAATTCCCTAACAAGTATAACAGTAGGTTGGAAATTTTTATTTGAGATATAGACTTATATTTATTAATCTATATTAGTATCTACTGCATATTTATAATCCTAGTAGTTCATCTTTGGATTATTGTTTTGTACTAATAAGTTTTGTTATTAGACTTTATCTTATCGGTTTTGAAATTTAAAGCTACTTATAATTATATCTTGAATTATTAGTTCAAGATACTAAATCTTATTTTTAGTATCTATTAAGGTCAAGGAAATTTTTATTCGGGTTTTTCAAACTATGAATGAGTTTATTACAACTCATAGATCTATTCTAAGATTTTTGTTGAATTATATATTTGATATTAGTTTCACCTTTGCTAATTTGTTCTTTTCTAGTTATGAACATTATTAAAGGTTACATTAGCAATTCAGGAGTTTAGTTTCTAAAATCTCTAAATCTTTTAATTAGAATATTAGTGAAATTTAAATATTTATTTAAGATCTAGATTCATAGATATCAATCTATTTTCGATCTTATTGTATCTTTTGTAATTCTAGTGATATATCATTAGTCTATAATTTTATAATTTGTAGGTTCTAAAAATTAATCGTCTGTTATTGTAATTTAAAATTAAGGTTAACTATCATTTCTTGTTAGACTATTGATCATTTTACCAAATATTATGTTTTACTGAATAGGAGTTATTTATACTAATTTGTTAATAACAACATATTTTTGGCTAGTGCTACTCAATATTATTAATAGATTAATAATAGCTTGAACACTATTATTTCATTATTTAATAAACGTAAAATTTATTTCCTAAGTATTGAACTTAAGGAAAAAGGATTTAGGAATTTATATTAACGATTGGTTTATTGTTATTTTATAAATTATTTGAGATCATGGAAATTACAGTTTGTATTTTGAAGTTTTTTTTCAATTGGTAGAGATACTAATCTTTTCTAATTTTAATCAAATTCATTCACACTGTAACACTTTTAAATCAAGAAAAATTGGAGTGATTTTTACTACTTGTTCCAAATATTCTATATAATTTCTATATTACATTTTTAGTATTTGTTAAACTCAGGTTACGTAAAATTAGGGAGATTAAGACATATGCTTAATAGCCTCTTAAGTGAAATGTTTGATAAAGCATGTAGTGAAATGATTAAAATGAAAAAGAATAATAGCATGCTTAAATTTTTAATGAAGAAGGTAAAAGATGGGCTGATAATTTTAGGAGTGAATATACTAAGTTAAAAGTTGAAAATGAAAAATTGCATGAAGAAATTAAAAATATGAAATTGGAGAATAAGAAGCTAATAATAGAAATGATGATTTATGTAAATCTTATGAAAAGTTGAAATTTGAGCTAGATTTACTTAAAATTGAAAACAAAACTGTAAAGAGTAGTATTAAAATTGATTTTCATAATAATGATTGCATGAAAGAGCTCTATGAGCTTAAAAAGGAAAACAAAAATTGAAAGGTAGCTTAAATGAGAGATAAAGAAAAGCTAAGTGCCTATACTATTAATTTTTGGCAATTTGGTGTCTCATCATCCATACTTTCGTAGTATGCAGATTTAGTGCCTCTATTATGTAATCTTTGACAAATGTTCATTTTGATGACAAGATAGTGGCATAAACTTAGCTAAAAATTGTTAAAATCTAACGATGTGATAATACATTGTAAAGAAATTGCCAAATATTAAAAGTATAAGCACTTGATCTTTCATTATCCTACCATCAAAATGAACGTCTATCAAGTATTATTTAATAAAGGTATTGAATCATATATACTTTGAAAGTATGGATACTAATTTGCCAAAATCTAAATATAAGAGATTAAATTGTCAAAAATTGAAAATATAGGTACTTCGCCTGCCATTATCCCCTTAAATGAAATAAATGTGATCAAAAGCCAAATTTATCAAGTGAGAAGAATTTGAGCACTCTCCTCGGAAAACAAAAATGTGATTCTAATAAATATGAAATTGGCTGCGTTAGAAACAATGATCGCAAGTCTCATAAGAAAAAGTTTGTGAGAGTTAACTATGACACTTGCAATTATTGTGGAAAGTTAGGTCATATTGCACATAATTGTGTAATAAGGAAAATTATGCATTTGAATGACAAAAGCAAGTTTGTTTAGGTGCCTAAAAAAGATATTTTTGTTTTTGCATACCCAAAGGACTCAAGTAAAAGTAGGTACCAATGAAATGAACTTTGATTAGGTAGGTACCATCAAAGCTTCCCAAGGGCAATCATGAGGTGTAATCCTAACTTGTTCAAGTTTGATGTTTTGGACTCTTCAATATTCTGTCAAAAACATATTGACTTGAAACTTTGATTTTTTGGTGATTTTATGCATGAATAAAGTTATTTTGTGCTAAAATAAGGTTTTAGGTGCTCGATTTGGACTTCTTGTAAGTTTGTTGTATGAACAATGCTTGTTCATGCTTAACAAAGCTTTAAAAACTTGCGTCAATGATAAAATTTGCATGAAAATGTTGTTGGACAAATTTAACACTTTTGTGGAGATCTTCATGATATTCTTAACTAAAGCTTGCACAAACTTGTGTAATTAAAATTTGTTCCTATTGTGATTAATTCATGCATGTTTCTTATGTATTTTCTCTTCTCTTGGTATGAAACATTCTTTCCTTTTCTATGAATCCATATGAGGAGAAATGTTGGATGTATAATTAGCATGTATGAATATTGTGTATGTAGTTGTTTTATTTATTAAGTGTAACTTGTATTCTTTCAAATTAAGCATCATATTTTGAACTCATTTGCTAAATCTTTTACTTAAACATAGATGCTAGAGTGTTGTGTTGAGGGAGAGTTAATTGTGCAATGGTTATCCTCATCAAAAAGGGAAAGATTGTTGAATCAGTATGTTCAATGTAAATTTTGATAAGGAAATACATTGCACAATTACTCATTTGTTAAAGTTAAGTTATATTTAATTAGAAAAACTTATGTATAGTGTGATATGGTTATATTTACATAGTGGTCTAGATCAAGTTGAAGCGTTCTAGACTTGTATAAAGCCTCTTGACATTGTTTTTTGTGTAGGTTGATATAAGAACTTTGAACCTTTTGGAGTACAGAATGCCCAAGTGATGCAAAACACTCCTAGTAGTCTAGATTAGTTGGAAGAAGTCTGTACCAATTACAAAAGGTTTAGACCTGTTCTATTCTCAACTAGCTTTTGAAGCATTTTAATGCTTGGATGAATTTAGTGGTTTTTAGAGGCAATGGCTAGATCTTTATGAAGCTTATAAATACAAGTGTTTGTGAAGTTGGAGGAAGTATAGAGATTTTTTTTTTATTGCTATCCAATTATTGTATGATTCTCTCAAAGCCTTTAGTGTGTAATTTTCTTACTTTGTAAGAAAGAGAGTAGAGTAATGCTAGTTTGTTTCTTTTCTTTCAAATTCTTATAAAGCACTACTCAAATATATTTTGAGTGTTTATTTAAGAGTTGTTGTGAGGAAAAGTTATCCCTAGTGTGCTAGTGAATTTCTTATAATAGGCATAACTTGTGTTTTTATGTTTTGCATCATCGTGTAGCTCTATTAGGATAATGTTTGTTATGTGAAATAAAGTGAGTGAAGTCCTCCATTAAGAGAGACATTTGTGTGTTATCTTCTTTAGCCCTACCTCTTCATTTAGTGCAATTTATTATTGTTGTTCATTTGATAAATTGCATTAATTATGCATCAAAGATTAATAAGTGCAAAACTAGTTAACAAAGACAACCCCTCCGCCCCCTTCCCTTCTTGTGTGTTATCTTAAATGTTATATAGGTTTAACACTAGGTTTTGATGTGTAGATGTAAAAATGGTTCTTCTTCAAGGATTGACTTGTTTTTATGCTCGATTCCAATTAGATCATTTTGAACTAATCCAGTTAGTTTGAATTTTTACAATAATGGTTCATCTAAAAAGGATATAGGTTTTAAAATTACAAACTAGGAAGAAAAGATTTGAAAAAAAAAGGTGATTTATGATATTGTGTATTTAGTCCCATACTTTAGTAGGTTCACTAAGTTATTAAAAGCATGTAGGAGGCATTTACGTTATAGGCAAATCAATCACCCCCTTTCCTAGTCCCCTTCCTATTCGACTACCTTAGACCACTTGATTGCCTACACCTTTAGTTCGACCAAGTAAGCATAATAATAGTTTGAAAAGTCTCATTGTGAGACATAAATAAGTAATTATGTGGAAATCTAATCACTAATCCTATGAATTATGATCCTTAGAGTACAAGATATTGATTCTTGGTATATATGATTTATGAATATTATCTGGAGTATTATCATGGATTTATGTAGATTGTTGACACATAAGATATTGTTTTCTGTGTACGTTTAGAAATTTAAATGTAAAAATTTTATGAGATATCTTTGCTGAGATTTGATATTGTTTTAGGATATGTTGTAAAGTTTTTGAAACACCTAAAATCCTTACCTAGGTAAATTAGAAATGGCTTGATTGAATAAATAATAGGTAGTTAATTTTGAACTTGAATTTGAACGAGTTTAGAAATTGAATTTAGATAGTTTAAATAGATAAACCAAATAAACAATAGAAAATGATTAAACAGTTTGATATAATTACACTGGTAAAAAGGTTATTTTGAAATTTGAGATTTTAGATATTCCTTTCATTATTGTCTATTTTTTCATCCATTTATTTCAACAATATCAAATTTCATAACCTTTTTCAAATTTGTCAATTATAACTCATTTTCTTCATTATCAAATCTCTAATTCCTTAATCATTCATTATAAAATGTTTAGTGGATTCTTAAATCCTAGACTTTAACTTAAAATTTCATATTCTTAATCCTTCATCAATTTTCAAATCACCAGCCCATCTGAAAATATCAGTTCTTTAGCCTAAACTCGAGCAAAGTACCTAAATTCCTAAACCTTTAAATTTTAGTTAAACACCCATTTCCTTAATCTCTATAAATTTTGAATTTATCTACTTGTCTAAAAACATCGGTTTTTAAATCCAAACTCAAATTGAATATCAATTTGATCTAAACAAAACTCTTATACCAAATCCTTATTCCAGTTTCTTTATTTCTATCATATTGATTCTCAAATTATTTCTAAATACTTTCAAAACTAAAGATATTTATCTTAAAGGTTTAAGCCTAATACCCTTATCCTATATATTTTAAATTACCCTTATTCTTTTCATTTTCTATTCCTTTTCTTTTTCCTTTTCCCCTACCTCCTTTTCTTATTCTTCTTCTTCTTCCTCAACAATCAGATCTCAATTTCAAGAGGAGCATAAGGGAGATCAAAGTTAGGAAACAAGATATTCCAAGAGGATCATAAGAGAGATCAAAGTTATGAAACAAGATAAAAGAGGAAGAATGGGCATGAAGTAGCTCAAATAACTAAGGAGGAGAATTGTAGAGAAGATCAAGTGTGCATGTGTTTGCTAAAGATATAGTTATTTTATTTTGTTTGATTTTTTTTTTTGTATATATATGATGGATTAGAGTTAGATATAATTAGAAATGATGAAAAAGTTGGTAAAAATGGATATATGAACATATAATCTAGAACCCAGGTTGTATTCATGCAAGTGTAGATTAGAAGTAAATGGAATGATTTTGATGAAATATGAAGTAAAAATTTGTATATAAATGTTATAAATGATGATTCTAAGTTTGTATGTTGAGTATAAGATGTAGTATACTAGGATAAGATGTAAAACAAGTAGAAAAATAGGTTGAGTTTTTAAAGAAAGAACAGAGCAAAGAGTACGAGTGGAATACGCCACAATATTGAGTCGTGATTCTCTCTATACCTTTAAAACACATGATTTTAACCCACTTGAAGAAGAAGCATGACTAGTACATGGTCTCCCCTATCCAATCGTGCTCCCCTTTAACATCAAAAACTCAAAGAAAACACGTTTTTCAAAATAGCACGGCAAAACACTAGGTAATGTATCTACCTGTGCTTCTCTCTAGTCTCAAAATTCAATAAATCTTGACAAACACGAGGGAATACATGAGCCTGTGCATCCCCTGTATACCTTGCTAGCCGTTCATACTTCGATCTAGTTCATCCCTTAACCTTAAGTAACCATCTAAGACCTTCAAAACTCAAATTTAGCAAGTACGAATACCCCATTTATGATGTATGTTATCCAAGCACATTACGTCCAAAATGCTTCTCCCAAACTAAAGTAATTCAAACCTCATAAAATGGAATAGATGAATGATAGTTAATATGATATATTAGTTAATTTATGCAATTAGGAATGAGTTAAGTGAACTTATAGATTTAATAACTAATTAGATTAAACATAGAAGTTAAGTATAAAATGAACTTAGTTAATCAATCTAAATTCAACTTGACTAAATAAACTTTAATGAGTTGAAATGAATTAGATTGATTAAGTTAATCAACTTAACTTAGTAATTGAATTAAATCATTAATTCTAGTCAACTTGGCTAAGATTATGTTAATATAGGCTTAACTTATAATTGGTTTAGATCTAATAAAACTTGTAATGAGATAAGCAATCTATATTTAATAGGAAGTGTTGTTTCATATGTTTGCTTGCTAGAAAATGATGTGTAAAAAAGGAATAATAAATGATATGTTTCTATAATGAATGAATCATAAATAAAGAGAAAAGAAATACTTTGACAGAAAATGGAGAACCATCTGTATCTTGGTAGGGCAATCTTCACAGCCTTAACGGGGTTCCTACCTAGTGCCAAATCAAATAGGTTTTAAAATGAGTTTGATATAAATGGATAAAATAATTGAATACTTATATGAGTTCAATTTTGAACAGATATATATACCTGATTTATCTTCTAAGATAGCCTTGGCCTACCTTCTGTTTTATGTCTAGATCTCAAATGTATAAAGTACGTAGTGACATGCTTGTTACATGCTAGGATATACATATTAAAATGAATTAAAAACTTAAAGATGGCTTAATAATTAGTAGGTGTTGATTGTGCTTGTGTCACTTAATCTGATCTAGGGAGTGATAACCTTATCTGGAGCCGGGCATGGTAGTTAGGCACTTAGACTATCTCCTACCATGATGCAATGATAATTCATAAGTGGCTCAATGAGTAATTGATAAGGCAAACAATATCAGAATAATGTCTACTTAGGCTTGGGTGTGAAGTAACATGATTTAGTTAACATTTATGGGACCGATTGAACTAAATGATACTATGGATTGAGATGAGTAGCGATGCATAACAGTTGGTGAACCCTAGATTAGGCTATTTTTCTTTTTAGTTAAATATAGGAGATATAGGTATTCAAACTACCTATATCAACCCTCTAAGTAGTTGTTGTTAGTCAGGACCCCATATACCTAAGGATTGTAATCGGAGTGTGAGTACTCCACTATTGTTTATTTCACTTTAATGTAAAGATAATAATTTGTTATGTGTTGCATTGCATTAGATTAAGTGTATATGACATCTCGTGTATGCTTGTGTTGTTGTTATACTAAGCTTCGACTCATTATTCTCTCTTTCTAAGTGTTGATTTATGCTGATAATGATTGTTACGTCCCAAAGGATACCCTAGACGTAATAGTTCTCCACATACGGTATTAAAGCTAAGAATGACTTCCTGAAGTCATGTGAAAACTTCGACACCATATGTAAAGCATCTATCACAACAATAGAAGACACCGTGGGATATGTAGTTCAAGAAAGCAAATATAGCATACAAGAATCTAGATAAACATTTAACTTCATAATTATAAAATATGGTCTTTACATCATCTTAGGGGCATTCCCCCAATAAAACTTCAAGGATCATAATGTAGTCTTAGTCTTGCATTAAAAACAACACCAAAATAAAAAAAATTAAAAGGAAATTTATTCTAAGTTCTTCAAAAGGATTTCTCCCAAAAGCTTCCCAAAAGCATAATCTCACCCTAATATATGGAGACCTCAGGTATAAGAGAAATAAGTCTTGCGTCAACAAAAATTTGTTAGGGCGTAAGCTTAACTAGCTTAGTGAGAATATTCTAAAATTAACATACTCGTATCAAGAAAATCAAACAAGTTATTAAACGGCATATGAAATGCATCAAACACTTGAGCAAACAATACATATGATCAGCCGAAAATCATATGTTTGAATGATTTATGCCCACTATTCGGGTTAGTGTTTCAGACTCTTTAAAACCCTGCTTTTTTAATCTAATCATTTTCTTTCGAGATTCTACTTGCTCCATTCTGAAATAGTTCTTTTGGGCTCTTCTTTGCCCATCCTTGTAGTCTTGCGTGTCCCTGTGAATCCCACTACTATATTTCTCCCACTGAGTGCATAATAGCTAATGGAATGTGACTCACTTTGTGATATATATGAATCATTAATACAACTCTTGATATGTGATTAGGGTAATTTAAAGCGATCATAGAATTTGTAGACTCTCCATCATAATAATAAAACACAAATTTAATTAATAATAATTCATGTCTCAATATGCTTAGTATACTTTCAACCAATATTATCATGCATATTCCAATTTTCTTCTTTTTCCTACTTTTAGTGCCTCTAGCTACAAATACAAATAAGTACGTAAGAGTAGGAGATAAACTTATTCAACCATCATTGCAAAAAATCATTCACTCATGAAAGTCCTCCTGATAAGGATCCTCCAACTTTTCATCACCTAAACGAAAGAAATACCCTAAATGAATATTTTATGGAAGTTTTACTTAAACTTTCTAATTATATTTATTATTATCATCAAAATTCGGGCAAATAAAATTTCGAATTAAAACACCATAATTTGCTCATTTTAACTTAGAATTTCACATATATATGTGTTTTCTACCTACTTAAAAAGATCCATCTATTTCTAAGGTTATTTTTGGGTTTTGAAACGAGTCGTACATAATAGACACGAAAATCCCAGCTCTTAAATTGTATATTTCTAAATTCTATTTCATCCAAAAATTCCCAGAGTAACACATAAATACTTATATAGTTGAAAAAGCCTTTTAATATATATATATATATATATATATATATATATGTTCTCATATAGTATGCATGATGTAGTGGTGTCGTCCCAAAATGGATTTTCATAAATAATCTATTTTAGAAGTTTGGAAGGTTAAAGTTTGAGAAAAAAATATCTTTTAAGTTGTTGGAAACAAAACTAAAAATTTTGAGTTATTACAAATGAGTGTTTCCTTACCATAACTATATTTTCTTAATTTTTCAAAAATAAATTTACTTCCAAAAATTTAGTTCTTTAAGTTATCTACAAATTTTATTTTCTAAGTGAATTTTTAACTAGTGAGTTGAGTTTAGCTTAACTTGAAAATTTTGTTTTATCCTTAGTGTCTATCAAAGTGTTAGATTAACTATCTAAATAAGCTTTTAGGAAATTTTGCATAATAAAAATTATCAACATTAAAACTTAATAAACTTGTTTTAGTAATTTGAAAAGAGAGTAGTGGAACCACATAATCAGGTCTTAAAGAAATTTTGCATAATAACAAATTATCATCACTAGAATTTATGATGAACCTATTTAAATTTTTGAAAAGGATGTTTTTGAATTATGATCCTAAACTTTAATAGAAATCTTTCCTAAGTGTCACAAATTATTTTTATAGAGAGTTTAGTCTTATTTTTATAAAAGAAAAGAACCCCTTTTATTTTTTGAAAAATTTCATTAAGACAACAACATTATGATCATGCATGAATATGAACTTGTAATTATGTTGTATAAAAGAAAAATAACTTACATAGAATATAAGAGACATAGAAAATTTAAATAAACATAAGTGTAAAGTGAAGTATTCGGAAGTTTTAGCTTGCATCAAGGCTTCTCGAAACTTAGAATTGACAAGTTCCAAATGAGAAAGAAAAATGCATAAAAGCTTAAGGAAAAGGAAAAAAAAATGAAAGTCTCAAATTTTTATTCAAGTCTCCCGGACTTAGTGTCACGCCCCGAGGGGTACCCTAAACGTGGCAGTCCGCCGTACACAATACTAAAGCCTAGGAATGACTACCTTAGTCACGCAAAGGCTTCCATATCATGTACAAGGCGTACATCACAACTAAGGGAACGCATCGGAGTAGCGCAATTTATATCGATAATAAATAAGTAACAAGGCAAAGAGAATATAGAACATAAACATATCACATTTCAATTCTTAAGGGCATATTCTTCTATTGTCTTTAAATAAATGTACCTCACTAATCATAAAGGTTAGCACATATAAAGAACCTTACAACTTTCTTCATCGTATGATTCCATATCCTTAATCGTCCGTCCATGACTTCCTTAATGTCATGATCCTCAAATTTAATCCACGAATATACCTGTTTCAATCAAATCTATAGGGGTATAAGCTACAACTTAGCTTAGTGAGATATTCCTTTTCATTCGCACCACATTTTCAAACAAGTTATTTATTTAATCACACATATGCTATGCATACAATGAACCAATCACATGATTACGAATATATATAGTCGTCCGGAAACCATATATAGAACGGATTTACCCCTCCGTATCAAAGGTTAGGGAATCGGGGTTGAAGGTCCTCGACCTTCTACTGCTAGTCCCCAGGTCCTCACCCACAGCGTTCGGTTGGCTCGGCTCCGAACCTAGAGTCGCTTTCCCCGAGCGATTTGGATTCTCCAGGAAGGAACATGGCCCGTGGCACCGCACGATCACAGCCAATCCAACTCTACGCGTAGGAGTAGCAGCCTTCTGAGATAGATGTGACTCGATGGATGCTATGCGTGAACGTTTTATTGTTCTTAGGTCAAACCTTATTAAGGTTTATTAGGGGCGATCAATCAATTTAGCATCAATAAACAATTACAAGTAAGTAAACAAAATTATTTAAACAAGCAGATCGAAGTTGCGATATTCTTAATTCTCATTTCACGCATAAACATAGAATCATATGTATAATCCCGAAATCCCCAAATATATTTTTTATCTT
Organism: Combretum micranthum; assembly: GCA_024138025.1. Classification (NCBI taxonomy): domain Eukaryota; kingdom Viridiplantae; phylum Streptophyta; class Magnoliopsida; order Myrtales; family Combretaceae; genus Combretum; species Combretum micranthum. The sequence goes on from JAMXBD010000030.1 coordinate 2,804,249, forward strand.
TTCTTAGTATACTAATGCTACTACTACAAGCACAAGCAAGTAACGAATTTAAGGAATAACTCACTCGTCCATTTCGCTATCTTCTTAGTCGTAGAAATCCTCGGGTAGGGTATCTCGTGTCCTTGTCACCTAGACAAAAGAAATACCCGGGATAAGTCTTTCATGAAATTCTATCTTGGAGATCTAAACTTTACTTAAAATTGCGGTAAAATCGTGTAAGAAGAAATTCCAACTTAAAATGGCCATAACTTGCTCATTTTAACTCGGAATTTCGCATATGATATACCGTTTTCTACCTATTCGAAAAGTTCTATCCATTTCTAAACTTATCTTGGTCATAAAAGGTCATTTGGGTTCCGAAAACGTCAGGTACAGATTTAGAACGAATTTTCTAAACTTTTGCAAAAATCCATTTTCTAACTCAACTCCATTTTAAAGAAAATCCTTTTGTAACAATATATATTTGATAAACACTTTGAATATATAGGCATGCTCACTTTATATGCAAAAATCCTAATGGTAGCATCTCAACAATTTATTTCATAAAATAATTCTTTTAAACTTTAGCTTTGAAAACTTCCTTTCAAGTATTTAAAGAAATTTTATATTTTTCTTAGATTGTTATAAATGAGTATAATCTTATTTTATTTTCTTCATTCCTTTTTCCAAAACAAGTTAAATTTTTCCTTAATCCTTTAGTCATGTATTAAATTTTCCTTCTAGTGATTAAAGTTCAAATTCATCAAAAATACATTAAGTTGATGAAAACCCTTTTTATAATTTTTGTATTTAGGATGGTTTTTAGAAAATGAATCTTGCCTTCTTATATTTTTCTAAAATATAAGCTTTTGCTTTCTAAAACTTGTTCTTTCATTTCTTTGAAAAGAATCATCTTTATTGATAAAATCCATTATTGCTAACCTTACTTTATTTATATTCTTTTGAAAACAATTCTTTCTTTTAGAATTTTAAAAATCATTACTTTTCCTAAGTGGGTTCTTCATGAGTTGATTTTTATATTAACTTTGAAAACTAGTTTGTTCCTTAGTTTAGAAAAGAATTTAAGTTTTCAACATTAACGATTTATTTTTCTTAAAACTTAAATTACCATGAAATATAAAGAAGATATTTATTTCTTATAAAACTATCTTCGTCATTTTAGGAAAATCTTGGGAAAGCTTGTAGTGCTTTATTTTTATGTTGTTGATAAAAACTTCATTATTTTGTGACAAACCACATGATAGAAAATCTAGTTTTGAGTTCCCTTAATAAAATGAAATTCTACTTTTTAGACTTAGTTGAGACATTAACATTATGTAGATGCAAGTATCATGAGCATATAAAATAATAAGAACATAAGAAAACACTAGAAACAAATAATAAGTAAGAAAATAAAATATCAAGCATTGGGAACCTTAGCTTCATCAAGGAATCCCGATCAAGTATTGGAGCCTTAGCTTTATCAAGGCATCCCGGGACTAAGAATAGACTAGTCCCGAAAGATTAAAATAAATAATCAAAAGGTTGTTTTGACTTGATATGGACAAGTCTAAGACTAGAAAGACTAGTCTTAATATCAACATAAAATAAATAAATTGCATAACTTGAAAATATAAATAACAAATGAGCTTATATGCTCTAAATATATACATAATATACATAATACTATATATATAAGCAAATAATAATAACAACATAATAAAATAGGAAGCTTATGTACAAGAACAAAACATGAACATGTTGTTGCTTTTACTACTCATATGAGTTTCAAAACAACACCATAGTCATGTTAAGTTACATGACATGGATGAATAATAGATGGAATAAATATTTACCTAAGGTATGAAGAGGTATGAAGGTGGTAGATGAAATGGGTATTATGTGAGTAGAAATATGTGGTAGATAGTTTATGTATGAGGGATGATTTTTGTGAGGAATTGGTTTGAGAGAGTTTTGGTAGAGATTCTTGAAGAGAGAATTTGTGGAGAGATTTTGAGAGAGTTTTGGTAGTGAATGAATTGTGTGAAAGAGTGGAAGAGGAAGGGGGTATTTATAGAATTTTTGGAGTGATTTTTGGATGTAATAAAATAAATTGAAAAGAAAAAATAATTGGATGCATGGGGGAGAGATGGCGCCGGTTTTGGCTTGTAAAGGGGGAAATTGTTTTTTTTTATTTGTTTGTGTAATAAAGAAGTAATGTGTAAAGTTTGATGTGATTAAAGGTGTATTGGAAATGAAAAAAGTAAGAAAATAGGTATGTAGGTGTAAGAAATAGGTGTAAGAAAAAGTAGAGATAGGTGAATAGTAATGAATAGTAGAAAAAGTACTATGAATAGTAGACTAGACAATTAAAGTACCGGTAGTAATAAAAATACGCGTAATAATGCGATATCTGTAATTTTTAGCTACCGAAAAATTCCAAAACTGATATTTTTGGAATCCTTGTATTTTTACGAGTCTATTGGTATAAACGGAATATTTTTAATATTCCGAGCTCCGGGACACGCTTTTCGAGAACCGATCCCGTTTGGGTCCGAAGGTCACTCGAAATTCGCGAATCTGATATTTTTATGTTACCCTACGTTATTACGAACTATTCTAGGCCATTAACTTAATTTCGTTTTCTAGGGTTTGAAAACGCGGGATTGCCGGATCTTAAACACTAGGGTTCGTTATAGGCTTGTTGACTTTTAGGGTTCCGTTTTGATTTCCGTTTTACTGAGTTATTCGTAAGATCGTATAATTTTGAGTTTGATCGTTTTATTTTAGCTCGACGTCTATGTTTATTTATTTTATTTGTGATTATTTATAGTTTTTAGTTCTCGGATCGTTTAACCGAGTCTAGGTTTATGAGTTGACTCGATTTGACTTTTGTTGAAAATTTGGATTTTGTGATTCTAAATTAGGACTTTATTATCTCGTTGTTAAGCGGTATTTGGATCTATTGTTTCGATTTGCGTTTTAGGAATTGGGTAGATTATTTAATCGACGTACGGACGTTGATTATATCGGTAATTGGACTTTATTTTGTTTCAAGGGTTCTGTTTTCTCAAGATTGAGAAAACTCGTTTTTGTTCTTATTAAGTTTTAACTTGGTTCAACTTTTAGGGTTTCGTTTCCGGTATTTGACTCGGTCTAGAATTGAGTTTTAATCTCAAGTTGATTTTTCGGGTTTTGATATTTATACTTCTAAATTATTTTTAAGGATTATGAAAAATTTTTGGGGGTTTACACTTAGACATGGACAAGTCATTCAATAAAAACAAGAAAAAAAATAAGGAAAAAAAATCATGGAAGTCTTAGATTTATGTCTAGGCTCCCCGAACTTAGATTATGGACAAGTCCAAAATGAAAGAAGAAAATTATTTTAACTTGATGAAGACAAGTTAAAAACTAGAAGATGACTAGTTTTATTTATTAAGCATAAAATACATAAATGTACAAGTAAATAAAAGCATAAATAAAAAGTTAGATTTGTGAGCACTAGGCTCTTAGATATATGATATATACTTATATATTATAACATATAAAAAGTTAGGTTAGAAGCATGAACATGATATAATAAGAACACATTATGAATATGAATAAGAGATGAACAACATGTTGTTTTTCATGATTTTATTCCTTAGCATTAGCATCATGGGAATTATATAGAATCAAAACACACATATTGTTCGTTTTATGTTACATGAACAAAAGAGGGGTTTAGAAATTTTACCTAAGGTTAATGGTAGATGGAAGAAGAAATAGTGTGTTGGTTATTGTAAGAAGATAGTTGTTAGATGAGATGGGAAGAAGAGAGTGTTGGGAGGAAATTCTTGGAGAGAAGTTGTGGAGAAAAATTGGTAGAGTTTTGTTATGATGAAAGAAAAGTGTGGAAAAAGTGGAAGAGGTGATGGGTATTTATAGAAGAAAAAAAGGGATTAATTTATAGAAAATAAATGAAAAAGAAAAAAAATAAAATAAGAGGGATAGGAGGCATTGCTACAACTTTGCATGTGGAAGAGAGAGAGAGAGGGAAAAAATTTAATTTTAGTAGAAAAGTGTAAAAGAAGTTAAGTAAAAAATATAGTAAAATTTTTATGGAAAAAGATAATTGTAAGAGATATAAGAGAAAGGTGTAAGAAAAAGTGTAACAAAAAGTAGATATATATGAATAGTAGTAAATAGTAATTGAATAGTAGACAACCCAAACAAATTACCAATAATAGGAAACATACCCATAAATAGGCTATATCTAACGTTTTTAGAAGCCGAAAAATTGGTAACTGATATTTTTATGAAATGATAAATTATTAGATGATATTTAAAAGATGATTTAATTATTATTCAGTTTTGTTATCTCGATCTGTGTACTAAAAGTCGAGTACTGAAACGGTCTTTTAGCTTAACTATCGAATTTTTGACTCGAAAAATTTATATATGATATTTTATGAATAGCTTAATATATATCTTGTATAAATTTTTTTTTGGAATATTTTTCTTGTTTTGCGTGTCAGCACCCCAATTTTAGAAATTGATCCTGTTTGGGTTCGAAACGAGTGAATTTTTGGTGAATCTGATCTTTTTAGGTTACGTGATATTATTCCACACTATAATCTAAGGTTATCATATTTTTGCTATTTTAGGGTTTTACACACAAGATTGTCGGATCTAGATCCATTAAGGTTTGTTGTTGATTTAGTTGAATTTAGCGTTCCGATTTGACTCTAGTTCTAAGTTTTATCTATAAGATTAACATAAATCTAGGGATTTACAATGATGGTGATGTGATGATGATGATATTTGACTTGACTATGGGCGATTTTAGAGATCATGAAGGAGTGAAGTGAGCTAGGACCGTGGATTTTGTTTTGTTTGGTTTTTATATAAAGAGTTAGATTTATCTTTTTAACACTGTTGTTTTCTTTAAGGGCCTGATATATTTTGTAATTAAATTCTTTAAAGCTTTGTTGTACCATCAAGAAAGGTGTTTGAGATCCTGATGTATTGTTTATTTTATGAAAATTGATCCACTCTTGTATGAGTAAAAGCTAGAAATGTTTTTATAAAGTTGTTTTACTATCACAAATCATGTTTTCTCCAGAATCTAATTAAACTATTTCATTAATTAAAACCGGCTAGTAATGTTCGGCATAAAATAATCTTTTAAAAGGAACTTGTGCGTGTAATGCATAAGTTATTATACGTGGTGATTGTATACGCCTTGATTAAATTTGGGGCATTACCGTTTTGGAGTCTTCAATTATAATGATATAAGGTCTTAAATCTTAGGATTCAACAATATAAGGTTTTGAAATTTTAAATTCAAGCTATAAAGTTTTAAGGGTTGTTTGTTTAATCATATTATGGTCATTTTGACATAATATTTTTGTCTTTTTTAAACAGATGTTTGCTAGGAAACAAATACTGGTGAAAAATTAATAGTTTTACTTATAAATAGACTAAACAAATACGATACAAATATGATATAGATAAGTTACAGATGCAAATTAGATACATATATTGTTGGTCCCAATAATGTAAGCAAGAGGGGGGGTGAATTGCTTTTTCACAAAAATAAATTCTTTTCGAAATTTTCAATTCACTTCCTTTTGATTACTTTATTAAACTTAGAATTAATTAAACTTGCTGTTTAGAAACTAATCACAGCTGATAATCACACTTGTATATCTATTTTAATTCAAAACAGATCAAATTTAATTTTATGCGGAATACAGACAACTCTCTGAAATACTCTCTGAAACAGGTTCTGAAACGTGACAGTTTATCAAATACTTCAATATAAATTGCACGAAAATAAAAGAGTAGGGTAGAGAAAATGCAAATCGATTTATAGAGGTTCCGCCTCGAGCGTCAGTCCTCTCTTCCAACTCCACGTTGGGGACCGGTATTCCACACCGGTTTGTTCCACTATATCCAAAATCAAAAGTTACAAGCTTGTCTTGCCAATCCTCTTGGCTACAATACACTCTGTCCCAATTCTCACGGTTATCCTATAACTCACAATTGGTCTAACAGATAACTTGCAACACTCAACCTCACTCAAAAAGATTGAATGATACTCAATCAAGGAAATACAATAAATATCCTATCTTTCGAACAAAAATATTGTGAACACTTTGTAACGCAAGGACTTTTGAGAGAAATGCACTCGAAGACTTTTTCTTTCAGAGAGTTAGAGCAAGATTCGTTCTTCTCATGATATCTTCCTTGTTGTTGTGCTTCCTCTATATATATTGTTTTATCTCAACGGCTAACAAAGAAGTCGTTCAAAACAATTAGAATTCTTCTCAAATTGAAAATATTTGACTTGGCAAATTCCCTCCTTTGAAGTGTCTGTTACGTGTATGATCAATCCCAAATAATCTTCTTAGCTTTATCTAAATTTCGTTGATGCTGTCATCTGATAATGTCTCATATATCTTGATATGTTTATCCATAACAATTTGGATAAATACTTCAACAAACTATCCCATAAAAATAGTGATATCCTTTATCCTTGAAGATAAGCTTTAAAAGATCTTCGTTTCGAAAATTTGAACCAACATGAACTTGGTAAAGTATATCCCTTATCTTTAGGAATTTGCTGACCACGTGAAACATAAAAATCTGACGATCTTCTTCCTCAAGAAAATTAAATAGACGTAACTTATAATAAAATTGATGAAATAAATCCCCTTCGATATTTTATCCAACTTTAGTGGAACAAAATGAATATACTACCCAAATATATTCATTTCGTGGAGTCAGGCCTTCAGATGATAGGTATAAATAAATTCGCAACATTCTGTGCATCTTCTGTTCTGGAACAGATTTAGTTTCTGATCTTCCTTCTGAAAATGAATCTGAAATACCTTCTGAAAATAATTCTGAACTACCTTCTGAAACAATTTCTAAAAAATCTGATGATTAGTTCAATCATGAAATATTTTGGTTTTGGTTTTGGTTTTAGTTTTGATTGCTATACTTTATTTATTTGTTAAAAAGACTTTTACTCCTTTTTGTTATCATCAAAATATTATGAGAGATTCCAACATTCTCCCCCTTTTTGAAGATAACAAAACCTTATGAGTAAAAACAAATATAATATCATATATCAAAAACATATCAGATTTAACCAAAACTCATACATACGGATCAATCACTAACTCACAAATATAATCAAATCTCATATCATAAGCATATAAGCATATTGCACAAACTATATTGATATCTTAAGATTTGTTTTTCATCATATATCTTCTCCCCCTTTTTGTTATCAGAATAAAAAAATAACTCCCCCTGAATTTATGCATATAAAATTCATTCAAGTCAAGGAAATATAGAGATTTCAGCAAAACAGAAATATCACAAAAATATCCAAAAGAGAAAATATCTTCATTACAAACAAATATAGAAAATTCGCTAAGAGAAATTGTCTGTTAAAAAAATAAA